>OY763902.1:5045224-7665363 GCA_963667235.1 Nomada lathburiana | reverse complement strand
AACGACGCGACAGGTAAATTTCTATCACGCGGAAAGGTACTCATTAATCATCGAACTTTCGTTCTATTCCGCGCGTGAGTGAACGTCACGAAATTCGGATAGCAATTAAGTCATCCGGCCCCGTAGACGAAGAACACTGACGGCCCGCCATTCGTGGCTTTGTACTTCCGGCCGGCTCCTCCTGGCCGGGTCAGTGATAAATGGATCACGGCCACATCCTCTTCCTTATGGTGTTCGATGAACAAGGAGCGTCAGGAGCAGCGGCTGCACGAAGATATAAGATCCAGCCGGCTGGATATGCCCGATTGGATAGGGGAACGATCACTCTCCTCTGGTCCCAACTCCATCCTGTCCGAGATGTCGATTTCGGCTGCAGAAATATTTTAATAACACCTTGCGCGCCTCTATACGGTTACGCCAGAACTTTCATTTGGAGGATATTCTACGTAGAATATTCAGTGGAGTATGTTGCCGATCGGGGTGAAAGATTCGCGAGATGTCGATTGTGCGGAGAACTGGAGATGATAACTTTAGGAATGAAACATTAATAGATACTTTATTAATATCAATCAATATTTTGTAAACGGAGTGATGCTTATTATTATCGCAGAATGGCTGGAGAATAATTTCGTATCGAATTGCTTTAAATTTCATTGAAGGAAACTGTTATTTAAATTTGTCGAGTGTTTTTAATCCCTATGTAGAAGCTCAAATTAAAACCAGCTCTGAATTTAGACCACCCAGAACCAACGTTCGCTTTGAATTAGTCAGTGACTCCAAAAACCTCCAACCACTACTTTGCTGCCAAGACCTTAAGAAAATACTCGCAGCCTGTGAAACTGGGGGCTCAAATTTCGTTTCATCGACTTCCTGCCTCGTCCCAGGCAACTTCCGTCTGCTTTCCCCGTCAAACTGGTCCGCGGTATTCGCGGAACCTCTTCGCTGAAACAGCTGGGACACTTTAGAACCGCTTTCCCGCGAGGTGAAAGGTGTCACCTCCTGTTTTCGCGAGTGTTTGACTTTTCCATTAACGCCGCGTCGAACGACGCGAAACGAACACTTTGATGTGCATACGTGCCACGAGGGCGCATTAATTAACGGAATCTCTGTAACCCTACTTACGCTTTATACCAGAGGAATGCCTCTGCCGAGCGGATTTTCGCTCAGCTTTTCTGTTAATTAACCGGCGCGTGCTTGATCTGCATCGTTCCCGCGCGAGTGGATTGAAAAATATCGTATCTCGTTACGTTGGCGCGTGGAATTCTTGCCGAGCCGATGTAACCGGCGTTGCTGGATGAAATAAAACGGTGAAAAAGTTTGTTCGCATTCCCTTAGAATGCTATTTAGAAAATTAAAAGAAATCTCTGAAACGCGGAGTGGAAATGCTTGTGGGCTCGTGCAACGCGAATGCGGTTGCTTTGGGGGGCGTAAATTGAGTAGAACTTTTTTGCAGGTTTGTCGCGCGAGAATAATTCTGTTCAATTTCCTAAACAATGGTGAACCGCACTTAATTGCTTCTGCATTTCGTTTAGATAATTATTGTCTAAAATAGGGAGGGTGGTCCTTAACGTGCAGGTGAACAAATCTTTTTATTGCTCGGCCCTCTTCTAACACAAAATAAAATAATATCTGAACGAAAATTAATTTACGAACGTCTACCTTGGTCTGCGATAATGAAATGAAAAATTATTCTTCCCCTTTAACGAACGGCCCCATTCTTAACGTACGTCATTTATTAAGAACGCCACCGAAAAATATAATACATCGGTCCTTCGTGACATCTAAAGTTCCATAAAAAAAAAAGAAGAAAGTACACGGTCATAGTAGGGGCGGTCCAACAACAACATTTTCGCGGAATCAAGGAGACGCCCGAAATCCCGAACAGGATATCCTGGTGTAGGGTTCAGGCTGGAAATTACGGCCTACCTAATCTTCGGTATTTTCGTAATGGTCAGAGAGACCAACCTTTCCAGGACCGTGCAACGTGCCGCGGGCGTGAATCTATGGTCGTGGTGCCGACTTGTTATTAACGTTAACATAATCGCACGAGATCATCGCGGTACACACCGTGTATCCCATAAGTCATGCTCTCGTCCGCGTTTCCTCGTGAATATTGTAATTATCGGCTTCGCAGCCGCCAGAAGACCGGCCCGTGTAATGAATTTAATCCGCCTTCGATTTTCTATCGGGTCGTCGTTCCGCGTTCAACGCTATCCCGAAATTGATTCGTTTCGAACGTGTCCGGCGTTGTTGCTCCATTTTATTAGCCACCTCCACGGATTGTTCGTTGAACGATAATGTTTTGGGCGTATCGGTAGCAGGAAACGGAAAGTTTCGTTCAAATAATACGGGTGCGAAATGTTCGGAATGGAGCGGTGTTGAACAGTCACAACTTGCGACTATTGACCAGTCTTATAAGTTTAATGTTCATTAAGAATACTAGATCATTATTTATTCATCTTCACGAACCGAATTCCATTTCCGTCAGAATTGCACACGTATTCCCCGCGCTATCCTCCCATGCGAGTCATCATTAACACAGAAACCGACCGCGGCAAGTTACAACTCCGTTGACGACTTTCCAGAAAACAGTACGCGCCCGCCCCGATAATAACAATTGACAGGTAAGTAGGAGGGGGGGGGGGGGGCAACTTTTTAATCTCGGTTAATCAGGATTAATTAAACGAACGCAACCAGTGCCACTCGGTACATTCGAATCGGTCGACGCTGGTCGTTAGCCGACGTCAGCGTCGCGTACGTCGACGCCGACGCCGTACCTTTGGAGCGTTTCGAAAGCCTTTCGCGCTCCCGTTCGCGCGCGTCTCCTTTCACCGAAGCGGTTTAATAAACGCGTAGAAAGTGCCGCGGGTGGCTGCCATGCACCATCGGCGCGCGAAGTAACACGTTCGGCCACGGAAAACGATTCGAACAGGTAGATACCGAGGCAAACCGTCGTGGAGCATAGTGCATGTCCTTCTCCATCGTACTGAATAAATTTTAACCACGTGGATATAATCGAACAAGTCCATCGGGCCAAACGATTTCTCGCCGCGTGAGAATAAAGTAGTCGCGGATGGTTACGACTGATCGTGATAAATGGCAATCTCTATGGAGCTTCGTGGCAATGTGTTTCGTTAAACGGCTCTCCAGACGAGACTTACGTGCCGACTTGTGCTGGAAAGTATTGTGGCGGTGTTTGATCGCGATAAACGCCGGAATTCGCTTCGAAAGTCGTAGACGATCATAAGATGGTATATCGATCGTGACGAACGGAAATTTTGAAGGATGCATGCCCGCGTATACCTCGTTGAATTCCCAGAGATCCGGGAGATGAGATTGAGTCGGTACAGTAAAATGAAATTGTTGCGGGGATTCCTGCGAGGATGGAAGCTGTATCTAACTTTCACGTATGATTGATCTATTAATTGGAAAGATTGTAGTACGTGAAGTAGAAGTTTCTTGCTCACAGAGGGAGAACGGAGGAGGCATTCTTACCTGCGTTGCTCTAGCGGCAATGCATTTTAATTTACGAATAACTAAAAAGTGTTACAATATAAAGGAAAGGTGGAATTAAATTGTGTAATAATGAAAAACGAAATGCCGTGTAAAATGTTAGAATAAACTGTTCTTTCTATTTACCAATAAAGAACAATAATTTGATCTATCGTCAATTTATATTTTGCCAAATATTTCATGCCCCATTCCCATCTATTAATCGTTTCAGTAGGAACACGTGAATCTAATTATTCGCTCCACCCAGTGCACCTGTCCCGATTCTGTTGGCCTACTCCAGGCCCCGAATACCTCCAGTTCCCGGAATACACGGAATACCTGCGACTCGTCGATGATTATCCAGTTCTATGCAGCAACGCTATCGCCTGGTCTATTGTCTTCGATGCTTGAATTGCTTCTCTATAGATATTCATCTGGACTGGCGGCGATTCACAATTGTGACATTATACACTAATATACAATACACCTGTCTTATCAACCACCGTCATAGTCAATTACAATCGGTCTCGAGAACGGGACAATGATTCTTCTCATTTCCATTACATCAGTAAAAAAGGAGAGTAGTTTGAACACTGACTCGATTCGATTGTTACGCAACGAGAAAGGCAGGAAGGAAGGGGGTTAACGAGAATTACGAGTCTACTTCAAAATTCCGAGGAAAAAAGAAACGAAGCTTGAAGATAGCGTGGTTCTTCGAGCAACAGCGCCGATTGCTGGGATCGTCGGCTATCTCAGTCGTTCCGCGCGAGATGAGAGAATATCATAGTCTTTCGTAGTTGCTCTCCACTCTCATAATATTTGGTTAAACATAGGAGCAGGTTACCCTTTATCGTGTAACCCGCAAACTACCGTCTATGATAACGGCGGCGAGATAACGGAGGCTGGGTTTTCATGAAACGGTCCGTTCAGCGGACAAAAAAGGTTATTCATGGGCCTTTATCTCTTATGGAATGGAAGAGTGTGATCTTCGGAGCACGTACGGCCAAATGAAGCTGTTAAGAAGCACGAACATCGCTCGGAAACATCATTCTTATCTTGTAAAATAATGTTCGACCGTTTTATTTTATTCTTGTGAACATATCAAGATAAACCAAAAATAAAAAAATGTACTTTTATATATATATATATATATATATATATATAGTGTTTTAATTCTTCGTACCATTAACTAAACTCGATTCCACATTAATTTATATACATTCACTTCTTCTGCTTGCCGGTTGGAATAAGCACAGCACTCTGATATAACCGTAAGATAGCATGTAACGCGACGTTTGCCTTTGCCTCTGTTCCCTCCAGGCACGATGGAGCCTTTCGACAGAGAAAAGTCATCAAGCAGCCACCTTATTCACCGAATCTCGCTTCGCGTGACTTCCGGTTGGTCCCGACACCAAAGAGCTCGCTTCGAGGGGTCAACGTTTCACGTCACTGCGACGAATCCAAATAAGCGCGACACGTTTGGGGAAACGGGTAACACAGAAAAGGGCTCGTTCGACTTTCCAGCCACTGTGGCGTTGAGAATTTTTTTGATCCCTCACCCCCACCTGGCGTTTGACAACCAAACTTTTCGTTTGTGCACGCACTGTCGTTTCCTTTTTTCCTTTCCTTTTGCATTCGGGAATTTGATTCTCCCACAAGTCTGTCAGAAAGCAGAAAAAATCGGTCGGTTCTAAACTTTTCTACAAATTCAATGATCACTGAGCAAACGTTTCATTATTCAGAGGTTCTTTCGACCCAACAACGTTCTAGCGAATAATATATATATGGCAAAGAAATATTAGTCCCAAAACACCCAACATTCTCGTAAAGTTGAACGAAATTTGTCATTTGGCGAATCATTGAGATCGCCATTTGCATAAAACATTTTTTCTGGAGATTCTCCAAGGTATATACAGTCATTTCCGGGGCGGGGGTTAATAATGAACGTAATAGCGGTCGAAGAGGATGCTCGTGGCGAAAAAAGGCGCGGTCCGTCGCGCAAAAATCCGCCTCGCCGAATGGCGCTGATGCGAGGGGGCAAAAAGGCTGCGGTTAATTTTAAGTTCGCTCGCTAACGAGCGATTTTTGCTGGAACCACCGCCACCCCTCGGTATTTCTGTGGTTCTCGTGTGAAACCTGCCCCACTCTCCCTCTCTCACGCTCTCTCACTCTCTCTCTCTCTCTCTCTCTCTCTCTCTCTCTCTCTCTCTCTCTCTCTCTCTCTCTCTCTCTCTCTCTATCTCTCTCTCTCTCTCTCTTCCTCTTGTGACAGTGAAAAGAACGCGGAGCGTTTCGTAATGAAGGAGTAAAATCAAGCGACTGCCAGACGCCGTCTGAATTTTCGTCGGGTATAAGTCAATTACCAACCCTAAGACGGGAATCAGTTTCGCGCAGCTGTATATATATATATATATATATATATATATATATATGTATACTCTTCTCCACGACCAACCCCTGAGAACTTTCGAGTGTCCCAAGAAGATATTAATTAGAGATCTTTTGGGATGGGTGGTGTACAGAAGGTTTTCTCGTTAATTGCTGGTTTCGTTTTTTTCGTCGAGCACGTTGTCGACCTGGGTTCGTCTTTCTTTCTTGCTGTTGCAGCATTCGGCATTTTTTTTCAATAGGCATTTGGGCTAATGTAAATAGTCTGCGTCTTATAATTTTTTTCTTTTACAACGCTTGCTTGATATTAAGGAAGAATCCGAATTTCCCAATCGGAATTGCAAACAAAAGAACGAGAAAGGGACAATTATAATAGGATAGCTTTAAAATGGCCACGGAGTCACCCATTAAAGATGCAAGATCGTAGATGTAACTGCTCAAGTTTTACCTGCATCTCGAGGAACAGTGCCCCGAAACGTCTCATCAGATAACGCGTCCCCGTTCAAACTTCTGATCTTGATAAAACAAAGTCGGAAACTTGATGAACCGTTGCACGTATCATTCGGGTGATCCGTGAAAGGATTCGGAGCTTCCACGACCAGAATGTCAGCCACTCCCACGTGGCGAGAATTGGCCGCCAACGGCGCGCCGTGTCGCCGACACAGAACGGAGCGTCGAAAACGGCATCGAATGCACGCCTGTTCGGCACATTAGATCCTGGCAAAACGCTAATTAATGAAGACAGTGCAGCGACAACTCATGCACGAATGTCGAGTGCAGCTGCACACGCGTGTTTCACGTCTGGCGGAGTGTGGTACACGAGATGCCACATCAATTAGATTAATCACGTGTGCAATAGCCATTTGGATTCGCCCGCTGGCCGAAATGCGGGCTGACGTTTGTCCTGGCCGACGTGTGCGTACTTAAACGGCTAATTAATCATAAGTGAGCATCGTCGGCCTAGTGCTCACTTCAATCGGCGCGCCTCGACACCGTGGTTCGTTCAAACGAAAGGGCTCGTTGATAATAGTCTATGTTTTTCTTAATGCACGCGCGTACGTACACGTGTGTTCCAACGTTTCCAGTTAAACGGAACATCCTGTACATTGTTCTACGTGTAAAACCTGCCGGTACAACGTTTCCTGCAATCTTGAAATCACTGAAAGCTTTCGATAATCGCAAAAACTATCGCGAAAGGCATCGTGACTTAATTGCCATCCTGTCGGTCTTCGAGACGACTAAAAAGAGAGAAACGGAAGGTGTACGCATCGCGGAACGCAAAACACTGAATACACAGACGTTCATCCTAAATCAATAGTCATCAGCGGAAGATTTGTTTGCCCACTACTCACCGGTGGTGGTCTTTTCCGCGGTTCTTCCGAGGATCGGAAACCGAATAATCTTTGGACTACTCGCCGACCTATTGTTCGCGGAACGGCATTGACATTTTTTTACTCTCAATTTATTACTTTGTGACTTGCTAATTCATTCGAGACCGAAATATTAATATCAGAATTATCGTTGCAATTTTTATATTGATGAAACAATGACACTAATTTCGTAAACCGAAAGGCGTGACAGCGTGAAACCTGGACTTTAGTAATTCAATAATTACGCTAATTGTTCACTGTAATTGTACGCTGAATTCATTTCTTGTCCACGACTATTAGACAATTGAATAATTATTTAGAGCGTAACAAAAGAACGAGAAGCGTAAAAAATCTCGCAGCTCAATCTTTCTTACATCAACGGTTTCTCATACAAATTTGCCGTTCATTTAGAAGGTGCCCAAAACAGCGGAAACTTAATCGTCCAGCGTGTCGGCCGCAAATAATCTACAGAAAATTATCTTCCCGTTGATCTTTCACGGCGAAAAAAGATTTGCCTTGGTGAACCTGTAAGAATCAATTTGTATCCGAGGGCCTCTCACCTGCAGGACGGTGTAGCGAACAGAAATGAAAGGGCAAGACTACCTGAGGCGACCACAAACGTGCTCGGCCGAAACCGGCGCTGGATCGTCGAAGATATCACCGCGAAATAATCGTGAAACGTTCCGGACGGGAATGGACCTGCGAAGAATGCACCTGCTGCCGCGTAGACAAATTGAAGAAACTCCGTGAAACTCGGCCAGCATTGTTCCTGAGCGGCGCGGAAAGGCGTTGAAGAAAATTTCGACCGTAAATCTTTTCCCATTTACCGCAGAATAATTAACGACCGCGTTGAAATTAATGAGAGGTGAATTAATCGCCGGACTTTTAGCAAGCAGTAGAGAAGCCCGAAGTAATATTTATCTCCACCTCGACCTTTTCCTCGACAGATTAAAAAAAACCATTTTTGTTATTCACAGTAAAATATTACAAAATAGCCGGAAAATGTTGCTCGCCTTGTTCCGACCACTTTGAGCGGCTTACATAATTCTGAGAAGAAACGTCCGGAACGTAAATTCCGAGTCAAGCGCGTAATCGTTTCAAGTTTCCCTGTAATTGCTACGTGATCGCTGTGCGAGCCCTGCGTAATTTCGACGGATTCGAGGGAAAGCCAGAAAACAATCGGCTGCCAGCCAAATTAGCCGGGTGCTCCCCCCCCACGTCGTGATCCATTCGGACGAAAAGAAAAAAAAGCGATCGGTGGAAACGGAGCAAAAGGAAAGACGCAGCCGGCGTCGATACGCGATCAGGGCTGGGAAAAGCGGAGTCGGGCATAAATCCCGTGCAAATATTGGCAGAAAAACCAATAATGTCATCGAGGCCCGACGAATTGCACCATTCACGAGGAAGCCATTGTCTCGGTCGTTTCAGGGTGCAACGACCCCGCGAGAGTGCCTCCCGCGTTTACGATACAACGCGGGCCAAAGATTTTCATTCACATGGAGAACCGGACTGCAGAGAGGACGCAGACGAACTGGCTCTTTTGTTTGCCTGCGCCGGCTACGGATGAAACCCTCGCGAGGTAAATATTTTCTGCCAGTGTCAAAAGCTTTCTGCCTGCGAGGGTCCTTCATTCATTGCGAGCTCTGTCGGTGTCTCGGTATCGAAAGGAACGATGAACCGTCGACTGCGCAGCGCGAGTCACTCGACGCGACCCGCGAGACTGTGAGACCTGGAAACGAATGGAAACGTGGCCGTTCGAGGCGAGCAAACCGTGGATTGTATTTTTTTGTTTTTTTAATAATAGTTCCGCGAGGCAGGCCGTGCCTACGGCAGACCCGCTGCCTTTTCCCTGCTCTGGAGGATCGTTTAGATAAAAGCGTTGGAGAAAATGAAGGTGGAGGTGGAAACCGAGTCAGGGAAGTGGCGGGTAATTCTTGAAATTCTGGCTGCTCTTTGATGTTTTCACTCTTGCACGGAGATCTCGGTTCCGCAGGTAGTTCACAACGAATTTCAAATAGAAGCAGAGATATTGGATACCCGTTCAAACTGCGACTAGTTCCAGTATTGTAGGATAACAATTATTTTTATTGCACCACTTTCGTAATGCTCTAAAATGATATTCCTCGTTATTTAATTCACGCGTTAATGGGTTAATAACTGTATTAATATTGAATAGAGGATGCTCAGATATTGGTATGATCTTTGCTACTCACACTGGCGGCTCTAAAAACAATCTGTCAAGGTTTCCCTAGATTCGCTCCGAGATACGCTATACGCGGAGTGAGTTTATGGTAAAATCAGTAATATGGAAGCAAGGTACGCATTGCACATCAGGCAGTGTTAACTTTCCAATTTTTAAAAGCGCAAGGCGCTACGTCGAACGCGCTAAAAAAAAACCATCGCTTGAATGGTATCTCTAAGCGTTCAAGCTGTTATTCAAATTGGAACAACTCGTGTCTATATGTAATAGGATCGTCCGCGATCCCGTTGGGACTCCAGAAAGTTTCGAGGAGAGGATTTTAGAACAGGGAAGATTAATCCCTATTAGGGACACTGATGCAACTCCGCCGTAAATTTTAGTTAATAACGCTTGGATAGCTGGGACATGATACGAGAGCCACGATTAGTACTCCTATCTCCGAGAAAGCAAGAAAAAAACATCTGACAGCACTTCTAAGAAAAGCTAGGCAAGTGTTATCTTCACTTTTTGGTACGGTCTTACCAGTTTTTAGGACTGGTTAATGTGGGTACTTCCAATTTCATTTCTCACCGCAAGTAGCCGAGCTTACAGCAAGATACAAATAAGTTAAATCTGAATCCGATTCTCATATTCTTATTATTATTATCACAGCACCCAATTAGTCCACAGTGTACAGTATGCAGAGCAACAAGCGGAGGCCAGAATTAATTTCTTAAAAATGCTGACCGATAAATTGCAAACAAAAATTAATACTTACGTCGGTCAAAACTATTGACGACTATCCCAAAAGGTATGAAAGTAATTCGAAAAGTTAGCAATGGCTCGTTGCAAAATACTTCACCAGCAGCTTGTACAATTTTCCACAAAAGCTGACGGGTAACATTCGACGAAAGGACAGCAGGCATTCGCATTACAGGTGCAACAGAAACAAGCTACCTTTGTCGAATGGGGGCTACGGCGGAAGTGTATTTCGACGCGTCTTCGCTAATGCACTGTGCATACAAGAAGCTTGTCTTCGGGCACGGTAGACGCGCGAAAAAGAGAAGAGTAACGAGGGCTCGCATGGCCTTTACGTGAATGCTTGTTAATGTCGCGACACATATGCTACAGATTCGCGGGGTATATGTGTCAACGTTGCTCCCACGGGACAATAGCGGCGAGAAAGTATAATTGGGAGTGCTTGCGGCAAAAGGGCGGCAGACGTTGAACTTTAAAGGGAAATGTCACGGCGGGAAATAATTCGGGAGCGAAATAAATTGTGAGCGCTGGCGGCGATGAATATTTATGACGTAACACTTTGTAATTTCGTAATTGAAACTGTGCATTTAGCGCGATGGTAATGAGTTGGGCAGAATTTAACGTTGAGAGCAATATGGTGCAAAGAGAGAGTGACAGTTTTATTATAGACCCGAGACAGAGATATTCGCGAAAGTACTGCAATATAAACTATTAAATTGTTCATGATCCTGCACCGCTCGAAATGCCCGAACCTGCAGCTGCGTGCAATTTTCTCGTTGCAACGTTCAGAAACAAAGTACATTTTCGACTTGTACATATTTCATCAGACTCGCTTACTCTGTTTGCACCCTGCGGAAACCTATTTTATAAATATGCGTTACGCGCTTTTCTCTTGTTCTACTTAAAAAGCAATCAACTCAAGGCAGGCATGCGTAATTTCGGAAATTATTCGCTCGTACCAGCAACACTTCAATCGCGCCGTGAATAGAGAAACAAGGACGGGTTTGCCACGAAATCAACGCACTTCTACGAGCTATTGAATCGATTGCAACATGGCCAATGACGAGTCGGCCGTGATTTCCGGCTGGTTTCGAGCGAATGGCGGCATGTCAACGATCTCATAAAATTCGGGAATTGGAATTGACGTCAGGGTGAAAACCACGAGCGGGTCCGGCGGATATCGTGCCAATAAACGCACAGTTTCATGACATTCCCACCTTGTTTGATTTCGTTATACGTATACGTTCGATTTCGTCCCGCCTATAATTACAGCTACAAGTTTCGGCCGCTCAAGGACCCTGACGATCTTATTAATTAATTCACACCTTGCGCAACAACGAATTAGGAAATAAAGAAACGATTTATCAACGTTGAAATAAAATATTTCTCCGCGCAATGTTTAGCCAGGGAGAAACCGTTTCGTCTAACGAAAAATCTAGATTGCAAATAAAGTTATGCACTTCCGTTCCCGTATCGTCTTGTCCGGTCTCGTCTATATTTGATTCACGCGGGCAAACCAGCAGATTCTATTACAGATTGGAGTGCAATCGTGGCTGGGATCAACGCGCGATCAGTGAGATTCGAGGATCGTTGCTCGAAGTTGAATCCTCGACGCGTACATTGGCCTCGTAGCTCGATCTGCGATCAGGCTAAGCGATAATGGATCCCTCTCATAACTCTATTCCCTCGTAATCTTTTACCCTTTTTTCGTCCGTCTGCTTTGGTACACGTTTCTTTTCGGAAATTTAGTTTCAGGAATAGCCGACTTTAAATTCAACGTTGCTCCATTCTTACCATACGTATTCCACGATACTTCGAATTATTTGGAATTAAAAGGAATGGAATCGTTCTAATTTTCGAAGTAACTAGATAAACTTACAGCTCTCCTTTTGTACTCTCCTTTTTGTTCTTTTGTAATTATTAGTATCATTATAGAATCCACGAATCTTTCAGCACAGAGAATTTACCTCCAGCTTCAATTAATGTGGACAGACCAATTATTATTATTTTTATTTATTCAATATTACTATTATCTCTGTGCTCGAAACTAGAAAAATTAAACGAAGCTGCACAACAGTGGATGCATTTGTCGCACGATGAAAGCTCGCGATAGAACCACTTCCAAGCGGACGACATTCACCGAGATAGAATCTTTGAATAATCGTGGTGCCGCCTGATAATGTTCGTCGTTTCCACGTGTTTCCATTTCACAACCGTTTTCACTCTGTGAAAACGTATCGATCTTTCGCCGGACACCAGGATCCTCCAGTAGATCAAGAATCTATCAATTCGGTGAAGACGATCGTCTATATGTATTACTAGCTGGACTATATCGAGAAACGCACTTCGTGCTACGTCATGCTGGAAAATTTCGTGGGGTTTTCTCGGGCCAGGCGACAAAAACGATAATGACGATACTTCTTTTTCCTCCGTAGACTTTAAGTTTTAAAGCTGTTAGTTTTATGCGTTTCCAGGTCATTTCATGGTTTAAACGAACTCCCAACTGAGAATCGTTGTTCGATGAGCGGATGGCTATTTTTCAGGATTAAGGTACGCTGTAAATAATACACTTTCCACCGCTGCAAAGCTAATCCGCGTTACTGAAACGTTTTTTTGTTAATCCAGAATGCACATAAGTATTTTACAGTGATTAATTGCTGCATGGCCTTACGTGTGGAACAAGTAGTATACATAATTGCAAGCGCCAATTGTTGCACCTTTTATTACCCCTTGATTTGGAAAGCATTTAATAAACAAAGAGTCATTGGGCGAACAACAGTTGGGCAAACAAGTTGTATATACGGCTTGAGCATAAAATCTCACTCACCGGTTTCGAGCTGAAAATGTACGGCACCCGGTCTCGAAAACTGGGTTATCGCGAAATTTTATTTCACACGGTTTTGCTGCTCGCTCTGCTATTAACCGATCAATCATTCGAATAAAAATTCACGCTGCTCGCACATTTCTAGACTAGCTGCGGTTAACGCGAAAAAGCGTTATCTCGCGTCAAATCGTAAATACCTTTGACAAGAATCCAAATTGACCAATAATATCGTCGAAAAGATACTGAAAATACTGAAAAATTACATTCCATTCTATTCATCAGCACTAGATGAAATATACAAATAATGAACGGGACCACTAATCCGCCTAAAATCACTCTTCAATGTTCAGTAAATAAATTTCAGTACGCATCAACATCTGGTACCTGAACTACACACGAGTGGTGCACTATCGGGTGACCATGGCAAATAGAGGGTCTGGCTCGCTGTCGAGTTATTCGTGGAATGTTGAAAAGGAACCACGGCTTTGTTCGAAAGGATATAACCCTGCGAGTGCGTCGCATTAGAAACGGGGGTAGTTTAAAGAAGTCGTTGCTCGAGTACATATACCGTCAGCATTGATTCGTGTGCGGCCGCTTGACGGTGCTTTACAATGGGGGGGGACATTTCGCGTGGAAGGTTCGTATATACGCCTTGGGCACGTGAGGGATTATTGTAATGGCACCTTTGATATAGCGGCAGGGTTCCAGCTCGTGTTCCGTAGGTGGGAACTGGAAGCATGGTCGGGAATGGGTTAAGTAAAAACGTGTGGGTCGACTAGGTGAAATCGGGAGACCTTTAAACTACCTTCCTCGAGGACCACGTAGAATTAGGAGAAATTTTTTTGGGGAGGGATTAGATAAAAGTTGTGAGTAAAAAGTGGGAAGATGGGAGACAGGATTTACTGTGCAAGTCTTGTGTGATATATACCTTCAGAAATATTATATATTATAGCTTCACAATTTCATAGAAACTAGAATGTAATCTTTTCGATTCGAACGATGTCATCCGAATCGTTGTACTGAAAACGCGTACAACAGGCTCGTATACACCGAGAAGTAATAATAAAATTAGTAATTCGTTAATATATTTTTTAACAATTTTAAGATCGTTTTCCATTTGTCATACTTTTATTCGTGTCTTCTTTAAACAAATTTTCATTCACCGCATAAAATCATCGCGAAGACTTGATCCCGAGCGGTCAACAGTCAAAATATATCACGTTTATTTAAACAGTGAGGGAAATAACCAATTAATCCTGGATGCACCGGACGACTAATTAATTCGTCAAGGGAAGAAATATGCAACGTTTACTGCCTAACAAATCGATCACACCAATAAACGTCCAACACAGCTGCTCTCGGCTCATCTAAATTTAGATACCGTTTCGCGCCGCTCTCTCCTTATTCAAATATAACTACGTGATCCCCGTGGGCTCCACCATAAATTCGTTTGAAGCATGGTGACGGTTACCAAAAAAAAAAAAGATAAAAAAGAAAGGAAAAAAAAATAAAAGAAAACGAACCGTCCGGGGCCCAGGAATCCGTTCAAACTCGATCACCCGCTATAAAAGCCGGTCCAACGAGGGAAAGAGCTTCTTGCAGGGGGAGATACACGGGCACGTGAGAGATTATTATAATGGAAGCCTTTTAGAATTCTTTCGACAAACAGGTACCACTGTCCTACATTGAACGGACTACCGGTGGTACGAAATCGAGGCATTCTCATGAGGATCGTCACACCTCACAACGAAACGGTAGGACGGCCAGTCCGGAGCAGCCTAAATGTTTCCGGGACGGCGATCGGAAATCTATAACAGGGCACGCGAGGAATTTAATTCTGGATCGGGGTTGTGAATCGCGCAATCGTGCAATCGTGCAAAATATTTGAAAACTGTTTTAACTTTCTCACCGAAGGGCTGCCAGCGATACGCGTGTGCGATCGGTATTTGTTTGAGAACAAATGAAAATTCCACGGGATGCTTAATGAAAAAATTCGATTAGGACGGGGATGGTTATCGACTAACCAGAGAAATAGCGCTTCAATTTGTTGGGAACGGTAATTAAACGTCTGTAACTGTGTTTCGCGAATTTTGCCTTTCCAGTTTATTTATTGCAGCCGTTCATTTCGTAATATTTGGCAACCAATTTAGCAACGTATCGTTATCGAACATTCTTAATTATTTCGAGCACCTAATAATTGTTTAGGAATTTATACAAGATTGAAGGGGAGGATTTTCGACAACAGATTCTTCAGTAGATTTTATCCGGATATGTGTGTGAATGACTATCAGATTTGGTGATACTTCAAAAAGTTATTAGATCGAGAACCACTGCGAACGACTTCGTCATTTCACCTGTTGGATGAATATCGCGATCCTCAAGAGGATAAAAACGTTTTTCAAACCGAGAATCTTTTCAGTTGTCCAAATATCGTTTAATTTATCATTCAGCGATATTCCGTGCATCTGTCCCTCAGAATACAATAGATAAAAATAAATCTTAAGGAAATGTCCTTGTCACTTGGTTTCGTGGAGACACGAATGTAGGGATCACGTCTAATAAAAGAAGATAGACGTGTCGGTATCGAGAATAAATGATGGTGAATGGAACAACTATACTGTAATTTGATATTAATATCATATATTATTAAGATAATTAAAAACATCGATTGGGTCAATAAAACAGGATCAATCATAGTAGCAATGAATTAAAAAGGCGCGTCAATTTTAAACGAATAATTTGATATTCATACAGAAATTGATCACACTAAATTGTACCGAAGAATGTCATGCATGTTGGATTGCAAATTCTCTTGCTTCGCATTAAAAATACTATTCTTTTCTTTTTGACAAAAATTGCCGGCTCAAAAAGTGACAAAAAATAATTGAACGATGTCCGGTTAAATCACCGCATTGCACAGGTCCCGTCAAGCGAGAACAATTTGATTCGAAGCTCGAGGAACAGCCGCGCCGTGTTCGCGGATGAAAGTTCCAGTCTGCTGCGTTCTCATCTTACAACCTTAGAGTCTGCGCCGGTGCTGCAATTGCGATCTATGCACCGGAAGTTCCGCGTAATGAGCGTTGGCTTTAAGGGAACGACGCGTACCATTAGTACAACGTGCACGAAAAGCGTCTATCTTCTTTTCAAGCGCTGTCTGAACACACGTTGCTACGTATTTATGTAGAATACTTTCACCGAGATGAGAAAGAATTCTCCTCATCACTCCGAATTATACGTAATTGTACGATTTCAAGTGAGACATTTATTATGCAACAACTGTATTCCATTGAAATGCCATTTATGCATATCCGCTTTGATTCAATTACGAAACATTTGGAAATCATTCGAAGACTGCCATTATAAATACCATATCTTGTTTAACGATGAAAGAATAATGATTCATCGCAAGACAGATTGTAATAGACCGTCGTATTAACCAAGGCTTAACCGTCAACAGAATTCTCCGCATATTATGAATCTCGTATTGTACAACTTTAATCCGTAAACTTTTACCGTGATTTCGAAAGCAATTATCACAGGCGGCCGGGTAAAGACGAAATTTGTTCGAGGGTGGACGAATCCGCAGCCATTCAGCGGCTCGAGTCTCGTCCAGACTTTGGGTGTTCTGCGGTTTTTTTTGACCGCAGTACGAGATTAGAAGCGCCGCCTCGCAAATCGACCCGATCTGTCTGCTCCGTTATTAGCCGTCCCGTACGCCACTGTGGTCTCGTTTGCGGTGATAAGAAAAAACGAGGAGCGAGGAAGAATTGAAAAGGCCGAGAGGTTGGAGAAGAAACAGCAAACGCGACAACGCACGAAAATTCACGAGTCGTTTCGTCATACGACGTGGATAATAATTTTTGAGCGACAGTTACGACTGACAGGGCACGTAGCGCATGGAAAAAGCTACCCGAGACAATGGCACCCTCCGGCAGATGTTCACTTTAATGGCGAAACGTCACCGGGAGTAACTTTAATTCCCTTTCCATTCGTAAATAAAGATTTCATACTTTTTATTCCGCTTTTTATGCTTGCATTTCAGGCCGGGGGCCGTATTTTAAGAGCTTTCTCCAGGAAATATTTGTGCGAATATTTTTAATTAATTCTAAATGGAACGCGGGGCAAAAAGTCGGCACTTCTTCAAATATTTCATGGGCAATAATTATTAAATAACATACCCTAACGATGTTGGTTAATGAAACAAGTTTTTGTCCCAACATGTTGCAATTTCCATCGGTGAACAGGTCCGCGTGCTGAACGCTGTCGTAATAGCCTGCATGCTTTCAGCGATTTATGCGAGTCGATTAACTTTCTTCCTTGATAAAAATTCATGAGCCAACACCTCTTGTAAATCGTTGCCCCGATGTTTCCCTACGTGTTACAACAATTTGTCGTGCATCTCCGGCTGACAATATCTATCGAGAGAAACGTGATTCACGATCGGGTAATAACCTTTCCACGCCGCATGTCACTCCTAAAATCTAAAGCTTGCGGAATCAATTATGTGATTCCACTCGAAATAAAACATATGGCAGTTATCGCTAATCATTCCCGGCGCAACCAAAACTACATCAAAAACGCAAAAATAATAAACGAAATAGCAAAAATCTCCGAAATGATTCTGCGAGGGTACCGATACATTTTCGCGCGCTGCATCCACCACCCACTTTACTCCGAACAATTCGACGTTCCACCCCCCCCCCCGTCAAATATTCAGAACAAAATCGTGCGCACGTCACACGTCGAGCAAGAAAGACCGCGCTCTTCTACAACGGGGAACTTCGGATCAAGGCATCAGTACTCGGTGGAGGAGGCAGCCGGTTTCGCCCGTGTCCCGTCCGCTGGTAGAAAGCGTCGCGACGCCTGATCGTCTCCTACGCGGGAACGCGTAGCGCGAAGAACGAGGGAAGCGTGACGAAGGAAGATTGGCGACGAGAGAAACCGCGTGACAACGTGGATCGGTGAGGGAGCAGCATAGGCGTCGACGACGGTGTGACGAGGATGAAACGACAGAACGGAGCAACAGAGTGCGACGCGTCCGACCTCTGCGTTACCAGGAGAATATGAGCACGGGCACGTCGCGACGCGGACGAAGGGTGTTCTATCGTTCCTGGAAAGAGGGAAAAAGACGAGAGGCGGCGGCGGAAGAAGAAAGAACCCTGGCTGGCGAGAAAGAGAGCAACGGGGCGGCCAACGACTAGACGACTGGCCAAGAGAGAGGCCGTGAGAGAGGGTGAGAAAGAGAGAGAGAGGGGGTGGCGACTGTGGCGGTCGATTCTGAAAGAGGAACCGAGAAGAACGTGGCTGGAAGCAACAGGTTGCTGGGATCGAGAGAATCACCCCCGACCGGGGATGCGACCCCCTAGAAATTCCTCGTTGATAGGGGCGACGATACACGCGTCGCGACGCGTTCAACGAAATTAGCGAGCGCAGCGTGGACGCGGAGAGATTGTTGGAAATGAACGAGCGACGAGACATCGTCTCGGTCAGATTAGATCGGCACGTGCGCTTGCTAGGTGTTCTGGCTTGGTTCCACCGGCTGGTGGTGAACAGTTGGTGCTTGCCGTGATGATATTACGAGGCACGCGATGGAGGGTGGTAGGAGGTTGGGGTGCTTGAACAGCAGAGAAGACTTTTCGTTAAGAATCTATGCAATGTTTCGAGAATATACTCTACCCTTGTATTGTTCGTAGATATTAATGCAGAAAGTAAATGGATTTAATTTGACCCTTGTTACATCGTCCACTTGCATCGCGAAACGTCCCGGATCATCGATTGATTCCTTCCAGCGAATGTATTATATGTGTGTGAAAGTCATTGTCCAATAAATTTGAATGAACCAGGTGAATATCGTTGAGCAATTTTTAAAACCCTACATCACATCGATAGCCCGATCTGAGCGAAAAGAATGTGAAAATATTACAGAGACGGTCCAATATTACGACCATTAATTTTTACAAGCGGCTGATATTGAAATAAATTTTAATAAAGATCCGTTTGGTTCGGCGGGACGCGTCGTTTCACAGATTTCGGCATGCAGAATTATTTAGCTCATCGCCGATCACAATTTCACCGATGCAAATGGTTTCGGCCGGTAGACAGAACGTCTACCTGGTCAGCGTGGTTCGTGCCCCCTCGCCACGTGAATCATATTTAATGCAACAACGGCGGCGAGCATCAGAAGCGATCGTAAAACTCGCTGCGCCGCGGTGGCCGGCAACGCATCGCGAATTTTTTACCCGGTAGAACACGTTGCTCGCGCGATTCTCCACGGTCATCCGGTCGTTCGTTTCTGATCGGTGGTCCCTCGATAAACGACCAACGAAACAGTAAAGTGCTCCCCTTAGCAACATTCTTTGCGTGACTCAAACGATACTTCTTTCCTTCGTTTCTTCGGTTGCGAAAGAAACCGCCGCGGTCGGATACCAAATTTTATACGATACTGCTTGCCCGATATATTGGTATAGATTTTATTAATACGGAAACACTGTTATTTTAATATATGCGCAGATATTTTGAAGTCGTCGATGCTTGGGTTCGATGGAAACAATTCGTTCTTTTCTCCAGAAGTTTATCTAAAGCCTGCATCGCCCGTCATTATTCTCAAATGTATTTCACGGGAGACAGTTTCATAGTTGGTCAAACATCGCACGTTATCACAACGAAACCTGCGCCAAATGAATCCCCCAAAGACCTTCCAAAGATCTCGTGCAAACAGAACCAAAAGTCTCATCGCGGTGCACATTTTCCCCCTTTCTCCCTTGGTCTCGTCCAATTCCTTTCTTCCGTTTCCCCTGAACCACGAAGACAGAGGGGTGCATCCCTGTCGTGGCGTTTCGTCGAAGCTCTTTCGCGAGAACCTTGCTTTTTCCCCCCTCAAAGCGTCATCATCCCAGTCACGGACGAATTACGGACGATGCACACGCGGATGAATATTAGCAAGAGAACCAACCAACATTTTTTCACGTCCCTCGTTTATGCTTCGTTTGCACCCCTTTCCAAATACTTCGTAATTACCATGATCAAACAATGCAACAGGGAATCGTACGTTCCGGCGTTGCCGACATCACCAAATTCGACTAATGGCGGATCTAAGGAGACATTCCATGGTAGACCACCGTAGAGGCCACGGACTCATTGCGGTTGCACGCGATGCTCTTTGAGGTACGCGTGATTATGTATTCGCAAACGGACGTTCGAGATTCAAGTCAAAGCCCGATGGGCTCTACGTACACGCGAATAATCATTATCAGCTGTGATTGCCAAAGCGGTGCACTTGGTGTCTAACCTAATTCTAGGAGACTACTTGCTTGGAACCAATTTTCAATTTCACGTCAACCGCGATTAAAGTAGATAGTCTACGTGCACATATATTAAAACTAAATCCTTCGCAGCTAAATATCCTTGTATCCATTAAAATTAAAGATATCCTCGATGCCCCAAGCGACACTAAATTTGTTAATATTGAAATACATGCCTATTAATTCACTGACCGGCAACTCGGTTATACATAAATGTTAGTAACGAAAAATAGGAAATGCATTGATGGGAGGACTGTTCAATTTCTGTGGGCGCATAAATGCGCCCAGAAGATTTACTCGATACTGGATGGACGGTGGTGAACGCGTAATGGAGAACCGCGTAAACTGTTCACCGATCGCACGGTGAAATGTTCTCATCGTGTAAACGAGGATGGAAAGTTATGGGGAAGGTGGCGGCGCATGAATCACCGGAACTACCGGAATAATTCATGGAACGGTTAATACTGTTGCGAGGCGTACAGGGGGAAAGTTTTCGCATTCTTCGAAAATACGAAAACGAGCTAAGAAGTTCGAGCCGCACGCGAGAACTTGCAGCTTCGCGTTACCACGCCGAGCGAAGTTTAACAAGCCGAGGATTTACCTATGAACGCGAGAATTGTCGAAAGTGCAATATTTCACAAGATTGCGAATTACATTCTGAATTATTCGCCATTCAGGAATAATCAATTCCGATGAAAGTGAGATAATCCTCGCTACAGTTTCGCGGGGATGTTTTAAATATCCTTTTGTTGATGGCGCTCAATTGATATAATGTTGTGGGTAAAGTGTAGCGCGGCTATCCCAAGTTAGGTACATTGACTTCGTTATTCGTAAGAGCGCGATTCAATTACTTTCAACAATCATCCGGTTAAATCTTCCGAGAATTAATCATCACTCTCGGTGTATCTGGCATTGAAAGAACAGAACGCGGAAAAACGAACTGCAAGCTCGCAAGGCGCACGATAAATCATCCTTGCATCAAACGTGTCTAAACCTCCCTTCGCTGAAAATATTTCCCGTTCAAACCTGTCCTCGTTGAATCAAATTTTTCTGTTAATTCACCGACGAAGAGGCAGGTAAAAATGAAATATCTAATCTGAAACAATTTTCCGCGGGAGACGGGCACCAGTTTGGCCCGTAAATTTTCGATTACATTGAAGCTCGGGGTAGCTTCGCCAGCGAAGAGTTAACGAGACAGAAAGGAGGTTTCACGATGTCGTCGGCTTTCTCCGTGCAACCTTATCGGCTTCACGTCAGCTTGTATAAAGCGGGCAAAATATTTAGGCGCGAAGTCAGCCTCGAACTTTTCCAGACGACATCCCTCGAAAGACACGTGCCAGCAGTTGCAACCAGGTCTGCCATCGACCTTTGCGGCGCGAAGCACGTGAAATCGAACGGAAGGTCTGAAGAGGGAGAGATGGGGAAAAAATGAGAAGGATCCGAAGAAAAAAAAAGGAGAAGTACGCAACCCTTGAACAGAGGGCAAGAACCAGACGAGCGCAATCGAAAGGGCCATTGTTAGGAGGAATCGGGGACAGGATATTACTCGTTAGTTGTGACTCGAACTTTTTTTATTGCGACATTGTTTCCCCTCCGCGTCTTCCTGTTATGGAAGCCTGAATTGGAATATTAAAATGCGGCTTGCGTTAATAAGCTACCTCGGGATTCCGTAATTACACTCGTCGCGATAGCCCCCTGTGAATATCGGTTGAATGGCGATTAATGATATTATTGTGGCGTCGGGTAAAAGCGTGAAATGGAATAGTCATTGGTAATATAGTGGCTTGAGGGTAATTATTACGTTAATTATGCGGACCATTGTCAGAACGTGATCTTTGATCAATATATCAACCAACAATCGGATGGAGTTGAATAAACTTTGATTGGCAGGAAATGTAGGAGACTTGTATTGTATTTGTAACGAGGCAGGTAATTAATATTTCAATCGAGATTTCATTCAAAACCGAAGAAAAGGACCTGACGATTTATAAATGAGAATTTGTGCATTATTTACCCCAATCTGCTGCACTTCTGTTCTATTAAAATTGGATTGTTCTATTGATGTTACAGTTACTCGAATATTCCGGTACCATATCGAAAGTAGAAAATTGTGACAAGGAGCTCGATATACCCGTCAGATTAATGTTGCAGACGCGTTCGTAGACGTTCAAGGGTACACGAAAATACCAACAGTGATCCAATTTTTCCATAACCCATATCAATCTGGCTTTATAAATAATGTATCCATCCATCGAGTCCATAAATAATGGACTGCTTGCAGAGGGGGGTTATTGCTACTGACAGAAATTGACTGCCGGCCACACTGTTCGAGAATTCGAGGATGCAACGAGCCATCATTATTCCACGTACGAGAGTAACACACAGCGAGCCCGACGAATCCTCCCCTTTCGTATGTATTTTTAATGGCAGAGATAGAATGGTGGGACTCCAATTTAGTTACGGTAAGCTGAAACGTGAATTTCGTTCGTCGCGTAAAGAAAAATTACGCTACGTGTCGGAATTCGATAAAGATTCCCGCGTGTTAGCCCTTTCGAATGTTCCCGTGCGAATTTCGCCAAACGTACCCGGAACAGGCCGAAAACGTTCGGTTGCGCTGGCACAACAAAGCCACCCAACTTTGCTCCGTGTGTAATGGTTTCGCAAACAAGAAAGCCTGAAAGTCTGAAAGCAAGGAGACTCCCTGTACCGGAAATTGCGAGCGCAAGCGATTATTGAGTAGACCAACGTCGCCTATCGATAGTGAGCATATAAATTGTAGGGAAACTCGAATGATGACAATGTTTGCAACATCTGCTAATGTTCGCTATTATTGATTGGTGATTCGTTTAATCTTCTTAAAATCGTGAAATATGTTAATTTCTTTGCGTCTGAGAAAATTGCCAAACGTTTCCTGCGCGCGAAAACTATACACATATTGTATATACATTTCCATGGACAAAATCAAATGCACACGATATCATGAAATTTTTTTATCCATCGAATCCATTCCGCTTTCACCCTCTTTCGTTCCTTTAATAAGGTAAGTCGATGTTCTTTCGAGCGTCTACACCAACGTCATGGTATTCCCAAGATGCCGTAAATTGAAAGTCTTACATGGTCGGAAAGGTCGTTGCGGAAAGTCCAAACGATAACGCGCACGTTCTTTTACGTTGACCTTCCTTTTTCCGCGAAAATGCCTGACGTCGAGGGCGAAGATCGGCGGTCGGGTAGAACATATGTGCGTCGGGTGAAGCTTAACGTCGACCGTTGACCTGGCTTTTCGAATTATTCAGCAAGATCCCGGTAAACCTGAGGCTGGGACCGACCATAGATATTGGAGTTGCTTCGTGAACACTGGAAGTTGAGGCTGTAGTCTCGAAACGTGCGATTCTTAATTCACGAAATTGCACTTCTGTCACTGACATTCCCCTCGAGTGTTAGCGTGCACAGAGTAAGTGTACCTTATCATCAACTACACGTAGAACGAAACTAAAGTTTGTAATTGATATTAGAATAATAGTACTTTTTCTATTATTTATCTTGCACGACAAATCCGTGTGCTTTTTTTTAACAATGTTAGCATTGAAATTAGTTAATACAAACGTATTTCCCATTTACGAAGGGGAAATCCGTGGTAATGGATTGTCAATGTTACGTCGATGTAAATGCTGGCGAGCTTGCAGCGCACGTATTCCGTATAAAATTTAATGCGAAAATGTTGCACTTAATATTCATGGTGATATTGCAGTATAATCCGGCTGGATATTACGACAACTCGTTAACTCGACCGTTAAATATGCGATAGCTGAGGAGTTGCAATTATATGTAAGTGTAATACATCGCGATGAAAAGTTTCCGCAAATTTCGTCGATAGTTTGCGGCGTTACGGGAGAGAATTTTAGTCGAATAATTTTATAAACTTTCCTGGAAGCTTCAATTAATCGTTGCGTGCTTCGACAATCATTGCAATCGTCCTGCCAGTTCAATCACACTTTACCGAGAACGATGAATTACGGGAACGGGTACAGGAACGTTCGTTTCATTCATAGTATAATAATATCGGTGGCAATTAAAGAAGACCCACACAGCACGCACTAGCGAAGAAACGTCGAGTCGGCTGCATCAAAGTAACATGCAGTCCCTCTTATTAATTCATGCTAATCGCCCACCCCCTATAAGCGGTTCTCAATCGCGGTACAAACTTGGCTAAACTAATCACGCATACCAAACATGCGTTCAACAAGATGCGTTCGTCAGACGTTTCATTTGAGAGTCGCCAAAAAGATTTTCAAGCATTGAATATCACGGACGCGCACATGAAACTCGACTCACCAGCAAATAAATACATTAATTACGTGCATAATAATACAATACGTGTAACACAATATGTATCGCATCAATTATCCGTCCTTTCGTCAGATCGCAAAGTTAAGATCTCCGCAACAGAGCCACGCATCCGTTTAAAATAATCGAAACTGTGTACTCTGTACCAAAATGAAGCGAGATTCGTATTCCGCGCGAACCTAAACGGCGGGCAGTGGTATTCTTCTCGAGGCTCGAGATCAAAGCTGCTGCTGTGTATTTCGATGGCGCGGCTACACCCGTCGGCGAATGGTTCGACGCACGGGAAACAGTAATTTCACTTCGGCAAACAACGAGCAGCCATTGCCGCGATAAATAAACGGTAATACTTTCGAGCGTTCCTCGCGGCGGCCGAAGGTAGAGGAGAGAAGACGTGTGTGCGGAACGGGATCGCGCAAGGGCTGTTCCCGTGCGTATTAACTTATGGAACAGAAATAACAGCTTTCCCCGGGGGGGAGCCGAAATAACCCGACGAAACGGGATTGTCCGCGACTTACGGGCCTCGTTACTTGGGACACCGCTTCCCAACTTGGGAATTCCGGGTCGGTGCATGCTCGTGAGCGACCATTTGTTACGCGACGCGTTCGTTGTTATTTATTTCGACGGCCGGCCCCGACCGACAACCCTCGGCGGACACCCTGTTGCGACAGAACAGAAGTTCGAACGGTGTGAGACGTATTACAGTAATGAGAGAGATGACCGATCTCTTGTCTGTATGCACTTGAAAGGGGGATCAATGTTGACAGGGGTCGTTTCTCTTCGATAGGAGAGACACGGAGTGGATAGGCGGGCATTGGTAATTGTTCTAACACAATTATTATGTATTGCTGTGTGAGGGTAGGTATGGGAGAAAAAATCTCTTGTGCCCAATATTCATTTTTGGGGGGTTAATTGTCGAAACATGAAGCGATTGAGAAATGGAAAAACAGGGGTGGAAGATTAGATCTTTGACCTTTCGGTATTTTTAATTGTTGCAAGTTCTGAAGTTTTTCGAAATTCTCCAATGTTCAAGTTCTTAATATTTAAACGCATTGAGACTTATATGTGATTGAGAAATATTTCGTTCATTTTCCCGGACCGACGAACACACCTTTCGATCGAAGTTTTCTTTTCCTTTGAAAATTCGACTAAAATCGAGATATCGTAACAAAGGGCGAAGATCGAAGTAATAGGCCGCTAAATGTTTCTACGACCTCTAGGGCAAGTGTTAATTACGTTTTCTGTCGTTATCTCAAGCTTCCAAAAGGTTTCCCAGGAGCAACGGGGAGGCTTTTATTTTATTTTATTTTATTTTATTTTATTTTGTTACGACGGTGGTCTCGTATATACGTCTGGAGCAAACATAGCTGGGGAGAACAGCTCACTACAATAATATGGAACAAAACGAGCCCTCGGCCTTGCCAGCAATATATTCGTGTCATAATGCAGTACAAATGGAACGCGTACTGGGAGACGAAACGAGGATACCAGTCGGGGCAGAAATTTCTTCTTTGGATTCCCGAACATGTCGTGATTGATGATGCTGCAAAAGTTTATTCATGGTTCCACTTGAACAATAAAACGATTCACCGTAGAATTGAATTTCTTATCCATATATAATAAAAATTGCAAGCAAAGGTGTATTGCTAACCTGAACAGATATATCGTTTGAGTAAAATGACAATTTATCTGAAACATATATACCTATAATTATCGGCAACCCAATGTTAATCTCTTGAATATCACAACGCTACTGTCAAATCCATTTCTCGAATGCCAATAATTTGAGGCGGGCATCAACAATTCATATAAACACGGATCGTCCAAAGAACGCAACATCAACGGATACCGTAATTTAGCGATTCGTTACTCTGATTTACGTTACAGGCGTAAAAGTGACACTCGTTTCTGCTCCAAAATTAGATAGTATCACGCGTTCCGTATCGCCAATGTACCACCAGAAGCGAAATCCAGCAACAAGCCAAGAGAAGCCCCACGGATCGACTTTCCAAGCCACACGCGCGATAAGGCACGTGGAATTAATCGCATCCCGTGTCACATCCTTCTCATCCCCCCGAACGATTTCTGCCCCCCATTTTTTTTTTTTGTCATACTTTTTCATACCCTCTTCCTTCCACTGGCCGACCGCAAGCTCCACGATGGTTAATCTTGCGGTCGCTCCGAGCGTGACCCGGGCTGAATTTTAAATCTGACGTATTACACGCGTAGCCGGTGCACAGAGTCGCAAAGGACATCTACATAGAGGCGGAGAATTAGCATAAGCCATTGTCCTGCCAGTGGTCCAGCGAGGAGAACGCTATCTGAAAGCTCTCCCGCTACAATAACCCTTTATACAGCGCAGGTGGAGTACTGTTATAACCGTAAATCGTATGAAAACGTATCGCGAAACGCTGTTGCGATTCTATATTCGACCGGTAGGCCGGCCGCAGGAATTACGACTTCCCAATTAACCGATTATTATCCCTGGGCCAGATATTAACAGCTCTCAATTATCGCGGCGTGTCTTGATAGTACGGGCTAAGCATGATAATCGTTAGTAAATCCCAACCCCATTCTCTGCCGTGGCCGAAATTGAATTAAACGATTGTATAATCGAGTGGTGCCGATTGAACGTTCTGATTAGAGAAATCGCCGATTCCATACGAAATTCTAGTGTAATTGATGACGATTGCGAGGGAGGTATGTAAAATGAATTTTAAGAGTGCTTGACCGGACTGTAATTATATTTGAATTTGAATCACAGTTTTGTCGGAAGAGCACAAACGGAATATTAATATAACGCATGCATACAATTTCGACTGGAAATATTTTAATGGAAGAAATTAAAAGAGCTACGATTTATAAGGTAGAATTTTGGCAGACTTTTCATTTGGGTATGATAAATGTTGCTTTCCGATCGCTCGTGCGAATCCCTCGCTCGTATGGAGTCGAATGATTTTCGATAGAACCGAATACGTATGTTAGTTGTTCGCTTTGAAGAACGACGAGACGATAAATCGGAATACCAGTCGATTCGTAATTGATATCGCGTGTAATAGCTCGTGGGAAATTTCCTATGATCTTAATTGCTCCCATCGATTGAGTAGATACTGTTATGTACTCCAATCTCAATTGATCTCGTAGCTATGCACGTACATTCCATTCATGCTACTCGAAGAAGTTTCTAGCAAAATTGTCGCAGCATATACGAATGACTAACATAAATTATTATACGGACTAAAGAGTCTCCGTCTCCTGGAACGTGATATATATTTATACGTCACGTTTCGATAGAAAAACCGCATTATTCATTCACGAATTCCCAAGCGACAGAAGATTTCTGATGTTCGGAAGGGGGAAACGAACCACGCTTCCGAGAAACGTGAATCAGCCTATCCAGTCTGGAAGCGAAACTTTGGTAACTGTTCCAAGAACGAACAGAATCCAGTGAGTGCACAAAAATAATAGCCAATTGAAACATCAATTTATTTATACAACTGTAATTTAATCAGGCAATTAAACTAGAACCCTAATTGCAATTCTTTTTCTCATAAATTAAATTATGAATATAACAAATACGATATGACTGCAATTGTCGGTGCTTTTCGCATGCCCGATGTATTATGGGATAATATCGCACGTAGTAATTGTTCAAATGTAAACAGAGTAATCGTGGCGTGGGGGCGATGTTTTCATTCATCGAACACGATCAGTTTTTCCATATCTTCCTGTTGAAGAAAACCAAGAGAAACAGAAATTGTACAGCGCATACAGAATACGCGGGCGAAGCTAAAGTGTTTTGACAAATGACAAGCAGTCCTCTGGGAGGGGCACACACATGTCACTGGTATGGATATACGCATCTTGAGGAACTCACCAGAGGGTCTACACCCTTCTCTCCAGACATATGCGAATTGTGTGTCAGGAGGATCGTAAAAATCTGAGTACCGTCCGGGTTCCGAGGATTTTTCGGTGAATTTTCACACGAGAGAGTTACCGCCCGGTGGTTCCCTCCGTTCAATTAAATTTTACCGCCGGAAACACGTGAACCTACTTTACGCTTTTAAAATGGTGCCTTATTCGACGGAAAACGGCGAGAAAAATCGCTTTTGCGTTTCATCGATAACGATTACCGCCGATGCACTCCGTTAATTGAATTCCTTCACCCCGTTCGAAATTGATCGGGGCAAGTTATTTATTAATAAAGAAACGTAGGAGGACATGCGCGTTTAACGCCGAATATACTTTGGGCGAATATTGAACGTGGGATTACAGTTCTAAAAGTTTTCATTCGCGGACCATTTGTAGATATCATAATTGTGCTCGTTGCAATAAGGTTCGAGGCAATTACGGTTGCTGCCGTGAGTAAATTTAGATAATGATATAGGTCTCCGGGATAAATGAACTTTACGTACACCTTGATACTATTGTATACTAGCATAATTATGGCAAGTGCACAATTGCTGGAATAATACAATGTTTGCACAATATTACCGATAATAATATATACGTTTCTCCAGCTAACCCGTGTAATTTTTATTCGCAGCAAAATTTTGTTTCCAACTCGTACAATCGAGTGCATAATTGATTATTGTTGATCGTGCAGTACAAATTCAGTTTCAGATGGATGCACGAAATGTTTCCCGATTTATCCCAAATCGACAGGGTCTTGAAATAACAGCAAACTGACATAAAATTCGAATCTCCCTATTCTACACACCGACATGTACTTTCGTGCAGCATCTCTTCGATGAATCGCGATACAGCTTAAAGAAGCAACACGGCGGGGGGAAACGCGAAGTCGGGGACGAAAAACCGGCGAAAGAAACGGCCCGCGGCCTCGCAATTATGTCACAATTGTACGCGGCGCGTATGTGGCGTAACACTTGGATAAGCGGAGTAACGAGACTGATAAAAATTGCGTGGATAACTTATTTTTAGCGTTTTTACCACTTTCTTCGTGGACTGTCTCTACGGGCCCCTTGATAAACACCAACTCGTCCAAATAAGAATGTAATGGTACAACCATTTTAATATATCATCCTTTAAGACACTGTGAATCTGACCTCGATTAGGTCTTGGTCCAATTCGCAACAGTGACTCTCGAGGTTCTATTTTTCATCGAACACCGGGCGAAATCGGCGAAACATGTATAATATAGTAATATCAATATTTTAACCACTAACCGTGTGCTGCCGGTGGCCGTCATTCCCGCTGAGGATAGGCCGGAACCAAGCCGCAGAGAAACCGGAAAACTCCTCTCGGTACTGGTGTTAGAACCAAACGAACGAACGAACAACAACGCGCACCACCTCCACGGACGGGAGTCGGCCACTGACTGAACGTGACTCTGATTCTCTGGAACCGGGAGGAGGTTGCGTCGACCGGTCAGGGACCACGAGCCTGCGGCCTTCTGACACTCAAGTCACCGTCAATTTCTCCCTCTCCTTCTCTTTTGCCCCATGTTCTCTTTCTCTTTCATCGACTGTTGCGTCTCGTTTACACTCGTTCCTCCTTCATAAACAGTCGGTCCATCCTTTTACAAGTTGGACTTGGAGGAACGTCATCCCGTAAATATCAGTTCGCTCGCCTACTCCGGTTTGGTTTCGATTTCTATATTGCGGCACGCTAGTTACACGGCAGGTTAATTTGATTATTATTGCCTTCGATCGCGGTTGGACGATCTGAATAAGTTTGTCTTCGGTGCGCAACTGTGAGATCGCGTTGATGATAAATGACAGAAATCGGTGTGCAATGGAACGGAAAATGAGCGGACTCGAACGGCGATAGTGACAACTGTTACAACTCGGGCACACGTGCGAGTGGAGAGAAAATCTTGAGGAAACAGGCGGAGCACACCTCTGACCCAGTCGGGTGCATTTCAAGGGCGGGTGGACAGGAAGAGCGATGGCTTCTGGAAATTCATTCAGCCGCTCATTCACTCGACTCGCGGAGGTCTTAATGAAATGTGAGCAGGCGATTTACGAGCGATCGGCCGATGTGCGCGCAGAATACGGCAGATGAATAATTGAACGCGTGCTCCGTGGACAACCCTTTAATGCAAACCATCGACACGATTCCCCGTGATAAAATACGGGAACAGAGGCGACGAGGGGATTAAATGCGGACAACGTAGCGGAACCGTTGTTGTTGGTAGAATGGTTAATTAAATTTCGAATCGACGTTTGTTGCGATTCTATGTTTCATCAATCTGAGCCTTTCTTCTTCGATGCTGTTCTTGATCGGTGAAAAAAATTAAATGTTCAATGTGTTTGGCGCACGAACGCGTCCGAAAATCTGTGAACAACCGTGCGATTTAATAGGTAGAGGTTGACGCAAATCGTTGAAATAACTATGAGTAAGGAAGCAATTGTTCCTTTTACGATCCCTTCCTATTTTACTTCGGCTCAGTTTTATTGCTTTGATCCGCTTGCTTCGAGTATTTCTGGCGATGTACCATCCTGAAGTGTTCGATCTTTATTTTAGACGAATTCCAAGCCGGAGAATATTCATTTTATTCGTTAAATGTTTAATATGTCATCGCTTGTAGTTTACTTAATATTGCTGCGCAATATTTGACAAGAACTCAGTGTGCCTGCTTCGTGGTCAGAATAAGTCGAATGTTAATCAATGTACCAGTCACGTTTCCATGAAACTCATGCATGCGATAAATACTTCGTTGGGATATGTAGAAATATCCCTATTGGGCTTAGAAAGCTCCTGAATGTATATAAGTAACACTGAATTAATTTTTATATAACATTCTTTAATGTAAACAGCAGCGAACGAAACGTCAGATGTTTGATTTACCATTGCCACCGGAATACAGAGATTTCGTAAAGTCAATGGTCCCTTCAAGTGCACATGTTTTGGGCATCAGCAGAAACATGCTGAAAGAATTATAGAAACAGCGAGGTCCGAATCCTCTGCCGGACTCATACATACATGAAGTACATAATACAATTTTCTTCAGGAATACTTATACGTGTGCTGTTAAACTCAGTTCTTTCTCATACGATCTTAGAGAAGCTTCGAATATTTTGATCACAAGAAAATTTGATATCTACAATGTTCCCTCTGCTAAGTAAAAAAATGGTCAATTTGACACAGGTGTAGGCACTTCAAGTTTCGATTGACGACATCCAGGCAATATATACATACATACACGAAATTTGTCCGCAAAATATTAATTGTTCTTACATAATTATTATAATCCAAGCTTTATCTGCGATCAGTGCACTCTCACTGCATCGCACATGTTCATAGAAACGACGGAAATTGAATTCGATCTCGGAAGAAATTCTTCCCTTCGTTCGCTACCGTTCTCCCCCGACAATTCACACCTTGATCGAAAGAAAAAGGAAAAGAAAGACGTGATAAATCCATTAGGACTAACCGTGTGCATCGACGGCGCATCGTGACGGATGACAGTTCCCCGTCCAGCGGGAATCCTGGACGAAAGCTTTCCTCTTATCCTGTTTAATTCACGCTGACGTGAGACCGGCACCGATTCGAAGCCCTCGCGGAAAGGACACGCGCGTGCAACTCACGGGAGAAAACTGAGGGAAAGAAGCGCGGAACACGGAGAGAGAACCGACCCCCACGATACCGAGTTGCTTTCGGTTCGTCGAGAGGGAAAGAGGAAGCAGAAATGACGAAGAGAGAGAGAGAGAGAGAGAGAGAGACTATGCGAATGAGAGTGATAGACACGATACATAGAAAATAGAAGAGAGAGACAGAGGGAGAGAAGGTTGTCGGCAGAGAAGTTCAAGGAGGAAAGAGGAACGAAAAGCAGGGACAGGATGAAGGACCGAAAGAGAAGTAGAGCTTGAAGCGAGGGTGGGAGAGAGTTGGATCTGGTGGGGACTTCTTACTCATTCATACTCAAACGCCCCCGCAAAATTGCAAGCAGCGTGGAGACGGTGATTCTCCAGCACGCTCGAACTGCGGGCTACGCTGCCCGATTAACGAATTCGCTGTGCATGCTCGGCTTCATCCAGCTCCCTCGAACGATTGTGGAACCGAGTGAATATGGTGGAGGATTCATTGTGAATATTCTTTGGGAGTTTTTACTGGATTTGTGGGCACTTTGAACGAAGGAGGGGATATGGGAACGGGGCGAGGAGGGATGGTTTCAATAAGGGGTCTAGTTTCAGGATTATTCTCGAGTAAATTGATAACAATTGAGTTCCAAAGCAGCACGGGGATTAGGATTCGATGTGAGTTTATCGTCTTTAGCTTTCGAATGGCTTCTTTGAGACGCGGTCGAGGAAATGTGATTTTCAGCGAATCTGTTCGGTCTTGCGAATGCAGTTAATTTCCATTGGATCGTAATTGGAAGTTTAAGAGGACGCGGTTAAACAAACGAACCGATTCAGCGATAAGATACAATTACAATCCGTTTTAGAATTGCGCTATCGGGTGAAATCCTTGCACGAGACTCGCTTTTTCATTTGCTAGATAATGACAAACTATTGCGGAAGCAGAATCGTGTACAGAGAATGCATCTTTACAATTTGTTAGACGTTATCTTGTGTGTTATCGTTTTCCACTTTTTCAGTTTCACTTTTTCGAAATACATATGTCGTATGTTGTACGCTTTCTTTCTATTTTTAGGACTTCCGTACCGCTTCTCTTTTTTGATAACATTCCGATGCACATAGGACACCCCAACATCGAACGCGGTCTCTGAAAGCACAATTTTTTTTTAAGAAAACTATTTCCATTCAGGTTTTTTTCCTTTTTTTTTTTGTCATCTTTTTTCTTATCAGCGGTACGATTAAACATAGACGAAGTAATATTGTAGATGTATGTATAATAACAAGAATGTGTATCTCGATCGTGTTACCGATCGTGCGTTTCATTTCGACGAGATCCGACATCCAGCGAAATTCGACAGACACGATTAGCGGGCAAACGTTAACGTCCGGTTGTTAATTAATACGCGGTGTAGCGGTGCGAACAATACCAGCCGAACGGGCGATTCAATTTCGACGGGGCCGGATTATCGGGTCCATATGGATCGACGCGAGCCCTCGATGCTAGTTTGAACGGGCGCCTTTTATTAACTCTTTGCGCTCGAGCGGCGCCGAATCAGCGCCCGGCGGATTTGAAGCGCCAACTCGAGCGGCGCCGCTGCGGCGCCCGGCTTGTTTTAAGTGTCAACTCGAGCGACGCTGCTACGGCGTTACGGTCTTTAATTACTCGATTTGCTTACTTACGATGTGTGATAAGATATTTCTCTCGGAAATACTTTCGTGGACTAGGCTCGGCTTCCATTTATAACCAAATCTTAGCTCAGTTTAGTTAGTCTCAGCCTAGCATTCGCTTGAAAAAGTCTTGGCAGTGAATATAGCAGTTGAAAAGTTTTTGAGCCCTAAAAATATGGATCAAGATCAGATCAGCTCAGGTTCGGACGAATTCAATTTTGCCACTTTGGATGAAGAAATTAGATTGATTTCCGACGGATTACGCCACGCATCCAACGAATCCAGTGAAGAAGATAGTGAGGAAGTAAGAGGTGTGAGAGGCCGAAAAATTCGAATTATAGAGAGCGAAAGTGAAGATGAAAGTGAAGTCGAAGGTGCAAGCAGTTCAAAATGGGTACTTTGCAGTGGGTACGAAGAAGTGCCGCCAAACGTACAATTTATACCTGGCTAAAACCCCATAGCACCACGAATAGTTTCTAATATGAAGCAACCAATGGATTTTTTTAAACTGTTTTTCACCAATGACCTCGTGGAAAACATTGTTTCTGAAACCAATATATACGCGAAACAAAAATTGGAAGGGAAGGCGCTATCTGCAAATTCGATATGGCAGAGCCGGCGTGATGTGACGAGCGCAGAATTCTGGGCATTTATTGCTGTTGTAATCAATATGGGCACAATGCCGTTGGCTAATTTGCAAGAATATTGGTCGAGGAATATCGTCAGTTATATTCCTTTCTATTCGGATACATTTACAATTTCGAAAAACACTTGTCGAGCAATTGAGAGGATCATATCGCCAGCATCGTGAGCAAGCGTCTACGTCGCGTTCCGATGAAATCCGACTAAATGGGAAGCTTCACGTTGTACTAAATGGGCCAAAAAGGGACTGCAAGGTTTGCTCTGACCGTAATACGCCTGGAGGTAGGCGGGAAGTAACATATTTTATTGTGATACGCGTCCTGATAAACCTAGGATGCATCTTGGGTATTGTTTTATTAGATATCACACAAAAACTAATTATAGAGTGTAATATTTATCAAATTTTGTTGTTTTCGATATAAAAATAAATAAATTAGTGAAATTTTATTACTTGTATACGTTTGTTGGTTTATAACTGATTTTAAAGTACTTATAACATGTATCCCTAATTTGGCCGAAATCGTCTCGAGTTGCTGGTTCGCGCAAGCGAAAAAGGCCTCGAGTGCAAAGGGTTAATCGGCGTTACGTTTTGTTAATTATTCCTCATTACCGGATCATGGTGAACGGAACAATCTGACTGGGTTACGTCGGGTACAGTTGCGACGAATTTACGCGACACAGAGGGAATTGAGTTATCGGAAATCCATTGCACAAGATATCGATATTAATAGAACATCTTATAAAATCGAATCAAATTAAATCTTGCGGAAGCGAGGACAGTGCTGATAGTATTAAATTTCTGTCGATTAATTTATATACATTGTTCAAAGTTAAATTGGCATAGTTGGGACGAGTTTTAATTAATTTATACAATAGCAGAATTCTAATTAGTCTGTGAACTTGTGTATTACGAACTGAAAATGGAATGATTAGTGCTGTACATTTCATATTTTATAGATGTTCATTTAATTCATCGATAACGATGATATTTCCGTTCTAACTTGAACGCTGAGTTCTTGCGGCTACCACCTGTTATATGGCTCGCGAAATTACGAAATCCAGGATTATTAGCGACTCAACGGTCGAAAATCTGCCACGTGCCGCGGTTTGACCCCACATGACCAAGCCCTCATTGATGAATTCGTTCGATGACAAATCGCGTCGCACGTGCAAACGGCTGATAGCACCGCGAGTTTCTGTAATCCCCGTGATCCCAAAGCCATTGGCGGCCGATTAGCGAACGCGATTGCATCCAGTTAATTAGTGCGTGGCAATAATTAGGGTGCCGTCAGGATCTCGATTCACTTGAAATATCGTCGTTCCATCGATTTTCCTTCTGCGATAGAATTTCGTATTGTTGGGGATGACAAATCGAAAGAGGGAGATCGGAGACATTGAATTATAATCGTATTAAGGTTTTTGCAGAAGGAAAATAAGTACAAGAGCTTGGGGTATCGTTGATTTATCATCTATAATAATAATCATAATAAATCATTTAAGTAATTAAACTACTATAGAGTAGAGTAGAGATCAATTAAATTATATAATTGGCTCATCTGAAAACGTTAAGTCTACTAAAAATATTGTAAATGCGTTTTAAATATATTTATCAAACTCTCCTTGCACACTTTAAAATCTTTAAATGCCCTTTGCCTTCGGTAGAATTCCTTTTTTTCCATAAACAATTTATTCAATGATTTATTCGACAAATATTTCGAAAGCTAGATATACAAATTATTGGGTTACATTTGACGAGTAACATTCAACAGAGGAAATAATGGTGCTGCGTGTAATGTAACAATTCTCATAGATCAAAATGTTTTTTTAACCATTAACGTTAGGGTAAAGGTTCCCCATCGTATATCTTCAGTGTTGTACTTCAAGTTACAATGTTTAAAACTGGCTTGTCGTACGTTGAAGTTACATATACTTCGAAGGAAAAATTGGTCGTGTTCAAATAAATAAACGTAGCTCTGAAAATGGTACCATTAAACAAACGTGAATATGTTCGTAAATTCCGCGAAGTCGGTGGTATCGTCGTTATTTATTTAAGTAGTAGATATTTTGGTGAACTGTTGGCCCGAAGTTCGACACTCGTAGATACTATAATTACATCCAGTTACTCTCCTCCGCTGAACTACAAATTCCGAAACCATTAACGAAATAGTACAGCTTCAGATACTTTCATTTCCACGATTCTCGCCTCGCATTGTGTAATTGAATGATTCCGTGCACAAATCTACACGAGTTAAACTGACGAGGTATCTATTGAAAATCAAATGTGTACGCGGACCACTAGAAGGAATTAATTTGTATAAAAAATTACGATGGCTAAAAATTAGACTTTTGTTTGCAACAGACCTTTAAAAAATTAAAAAATTCCCTAGATGTGACATAAATCTGCATATAATTCAGATAATTAAAATCATTCGCGAATGTCACGTCCACGATCAACAGACGGCGACCGAAATCGAAATTAATATGAAAGAAATCTGTCCAGGAAATAACTGAAAGTACAGAATCGAGCTGATTCCCATTCCTCGGTTATCGGTTCAGTTAGCTCGCATTTTTCGATGGAAGGACACGTGTCCTGTAACACAGCGTGAGAGATGGGCGTCAGAGGAAGCAGCTAGTGACCTCGAGAAGCAACGTTTCTATTTAGGGCAGCCGATAGATGATAACCGGACTCCAGGACGCAGCCTGATAGAAAGCGGCGCGTGCGATTTAATTCCATTGAGATAGATGGTCATTCATGTCCGCGACACAGCCCATTCTTGCGTATATTTCACTGAAATACGCCATTAATAAGTACACACGCCAGAACGGGCCGCATCAGGAACACGTTTTGCCGCACGAAATTTCACCCATCAATTCGGGCTTCACACGGACGACAGTTAACGCGACGTTCACGGTGTATCCTATCTTCGCGATGTATATATCTAATGTAGTTATATACATTATCGTTCCAGGAAACAGAAATCAACGAGAGATCAGTGAGCAGCAGCGTTTATCTGCAGGTTTAATTAATTTCGTTCCGATTAGGGGCGTTTTTGGTTCGTTAATGTAATTGGGTCATTAGATAACGCTTTCGAAATGGTAGGCCGCGAGTCTGAAGTGGCTGTGGAACGGATGAACGACACTGATTGTACGTTGAAAATAAATGAACGAGAAAAATGGACGATCGCCATTGTCTGGTGCAGCGATACGCGTGTTATAAAACGATAACTGATATACGCGGTTACGTTCCATTGTATGATACAAAAAAAAAAATTGGACTCTGCTTGTGAAACGTGTAGAAACAAAAAGAAACGAACGAGAAATGCGTCGGTGGAAGAAATAGTCGGATATATTTAAAATGGCTTACTCCTATAACATCGAAGAAGTACCACCCGACAATGTTCCCACCGTCGAGCACGATATACGACGGGCTAAAAAGTTCCTTCAGAAACATAGTCCAGAGTCGGGGAGTAGTCTGTAAGCTCGCGAATTTAGAACAGAGAATGAATGATGGCCGGATTGAAAATAGATATCCGATCGATGACTAGTTCAACGTGGGAGGTTAAGGATGGGAAAAGAATGAAATTGCACAATAGGAAACGTCGTTTCTCGTTAATAAGTAGAGCGGGCGAATTCGAGAGTTAATTTTCTACGGACAGTTCAGAATATTGTAAAATGATTCATGGCTGATCCGGGGGGAACGTTAACGCGGTTACGAAAGCAGAAACGTTTCGGAATTAATAATCACCTACTTCGGTGGTCGACCGGTTATTAATTAAACACGAATATACGAGCCGTGCCGAATTGTTCCCGTTCCTCTGATATTTTAGAATGTATAACGCCGGCGTTAAATGAAATTTCCTTTGATGGTTCCTTTGACGATGAACGGTCCTCAGGTACGATCACTTGACGGAAGTTTTGGCTAAGATACTCGCGGAAAAGCCGAGGAATGTTGTGGACAATTTCGAAGAGTACAGTAGAAGGGTGAAAGAAGAGAGGTTCAAGACTCAAACTCATCTTCGAGATGTGCACGTTCCGCCAGAACAGTACGAGGAGGCGAAGATGCTTATTAAACTGTTCAAGGTGCGGGCAACCGACGATTAATAATTAATCTAGTCAATAACTTGGTAATATAATTAATGACTCTAATCGCGGAGAATCTTAATTTACTAATCAGCCTGAACGATTATTGTAGAACGAAAGGGAACCTTTGGGGGACGAGGAAGAGAAATTAGAGAAAGAGGAGGAAGACGGAGAGGAGAATGCTAGGAAGGCGGTGCCGAATATGCTGGATCTTTTGTTCTACTTCGAGCAGACTAATGTTGGATTACCGCGCAGAGAAATGGTGTTGCTCAATTTGGCTATTCGAAAACTCATGGAAAGCACACCCATAGAAAATGTCAGGTATTGCGGACAAACGATTCGAACGTGGGAATCGAGAATTGTACGGTTGGACATTGCAGATTCTGGGGGAAAATTCTTGGAAATCCGAAAAATTATTACATAGTTGAAGCAGAATTGCAGACGGAAGAGCTGAGTAACAGACAACAGGTGAAACGAACTAAGCAGTGAACAAATATATATGATTCACCTTTCATAATACTTTTATTCTGCCAGAATATTGTAACTATCTCGAAAAGTTTGTTTGAATTTGAAACCATTCATAAGGCAACGCGACGAAGAAAGTTAATTCCAGAAAGAAAGAAGGAATGCAAAATCTCTGAATCTCGTGAACGCGTCTTCAGAGAATAGCGGAGGAAGAGGAACGGAAACGCGAAGAGGGGCTGGCTAAAGCGGAAGTGGCGGCGAGGGCCGCGGAAGGAGCTGCTGAAATCGCGGGCAGTAAAGCGGCGGAGGAAACTGAGGGAGCGGAGGCTGCGGAAGAAAAAGAAGAGGAAGGCTTGAAGCTGGTATTTCCACCTCTGCCTACTCATTCATGGGAACCGCCACCGGAAGTGCCCGCCGAGAGAATCGGAACTGGCGCAAACGCCAAGGTACAACTAACTAAACTTCTTTACAATGCAACTGAAAGGGTATAATTGTTTTCTTATCGTGAAAACGATTGTAATTCGTAACTAAAATTAACATTTTCGAAACTTGTGTAATCTTTAGTATTAGACTTATAATGAATAAAGAATAGAATTTATTATCCTTCGAGAACAATAGTTGTATTTGATCCGAGATTAAATTTTCCATTTTTCTGCGAATTATTTAATACACATATATCTCGAAGTCCTATTACTAGTACCGCATTAATATGCAACGCAAACCATGGAGCATGTTTTCCGTGATCCTAGTGGGTGACTTTGTTACAGGTGTATTTTGTATGCAACGAGCCTGGTTTGGATAAGTGGATCGAACTACCACCGGTTACACCGCAGCAGATAGTAATTGCACGACAGATTGTTCGTTACTGCACGGGAAATTTGGATACACCGGTACGTGGCGATTTCCAGAAAGCGTTAAAAAACTGATCAATTGCCGTTTTTTTTTCCATAGATCCATACATTTCCACCGTTCCCTGGAACAGAGAAGAATTATCTTCGTGCGCAAATAGCTAGAATTAGCTCGACCACCCACGTCTCGCCAATTGGATTCTTCAGCTTCGGCGGCGGAGACGAAGAGGAGGAATTAATGGAAGAAGTTGAAGAAGGTAACACTTTATCTGAGTCTAACAAAAAAAAAAAAAAAAAAGAAAAAAATTGGCAATGAAAGAGTTGCCCTGAAAAATATTCAAATGGCTGGTCCCTGTTTTATTTATCGCTACTTCCTTTGAATTAAGCTGACAGGAATTTTATTCGCCATAAAACGACGAGTTCCACGCTTTATAGAAGTCCTTTCTATTCATACTTTGTTGCCTATACAGGCGGTGTATTGTCTGAGAACGCGCATTACGATCCTAGACCTGTTAAGGATTTGATAGACCCGTCTATGTCGCACTGGTGTCACCATGCTGCGTACCTTTTAAAACAGGGTCGTGTTGTATGGTGGAATCCGGCGGCAGATGAAGAAGTAAGGAATGAAAATTTGCCCTCAATTTACATGTACAATATATGCAAGAGGAACAAATGTACAGCTATAAAATCATATAAATATTGTATACAGCTCTTATCAAATATTTAGGAACTCGGCGAGGAAGAGGAATTGGATGAAGAAGCAGAAGAGGAGGTCAGAGGTGGTGCTACCAGGGAGGTTGGACCACCACTTTTGACACCCTTGTCGGAAGACGCCATAGTCGATGCGATAATACCATGGACCGCTACGCAGTCAACCCGCGTTCAACCTGATCAGGCGGTCGCGTTAATTAGGTCGAACATTTGGCCTGGAGCAGCCGCGTTCGCTATTGGAAGGTGCGTGTGCCCTATGCCCGTATTCAATAATGATTTTCCATTAGGCAGACGTATCTGCGATATTTATGTGACAGAGGAGTATAAATTTCTCTTGGGATATCGAAGAAACAGCCACTGCAGGAACGGTTTTATCGTGGGACGAATCGCCCGGGAAAAGAGGAATTATGGCGCGTTAAAAGAAAATTAATGCGCGAGAGATCTCGCTAATGTTAGTTTAATGGTGTACCCCTGCAGGCGGTTTGCTAACGTGTACATCGGATGGGGTCACAAATACGTCGCGTACAGTTACAGTCCACCTGCGATGCCACCTGTGCTTGATCAGTATAAAGTTGGTCCTGAGATCATGGAGATCCAGGATCCTACCTTTGAGCAGGAGGAAGCGTACAGGATCGCACACTTGCCACCGTCGCCAGTTTTACCGATGGGTACAATGGATGAATTAAATTAGATGTTTAGTAGTGGTTGGGCATTTATCTATGGAAAATGATTTTGCTTTCGTTTGTAGGAGAAGAACAGGAAGTTGTCGAGGAGGAGGAAGAGGAAGAGTTAGATGACTGATCTTAGTAGATACCTACATTACTAGCAGAGCAAGGATCTATATTCGTCGGTCAAACAGATATGATCAATCACTGATATATCTGAGATTAATTAAAAATTTCTACTACTAGGAAGAAGCGATGTTGCTATGCAAATAAGTGTCTGATTTTTTAGATAAAGCATTAAAATATTGAGCCTCGATTAAGTTTAGTATTAAAAACATTTTAAAGCTTGTATAATATAATACTGTTAGCAATATATTGCGACAATTATTTGTACGTGATTATTTTAAAGAAAATATCCGTAGCGGTAAAAAAAAATATATTTTTACCCAATCTTCCGCAGATAATGTAGAGTAACTCTCCCTAGGAATTTTTGTTCCGGTGTTCAAGAAAAGAGAGCCTTGCGTATCCTTACTACACGTGCTTCATTGTTTGTGATATCATAACCTATAAGATACATGTTTCCCGCCAACTATAATTAAACAACAGTTGTGTAAAAATAATAAAAAACAAATATGTCTGAAGAAACGACGGAACACAAATTTGTGTTACGACCAATGAATTGTGAATTGAATCAAATTTCTATGCCTGATGGATCGGCGATGTTAATGCAAGGTAGGTTAGCTTTCATTATATATTTCATTATTTGTGTACAAACGTTTTTGTATTTCAGGAAATACTGCTGTGATTGCTGGAATATACGGTCCAATAGAAGCAAAGCCACAAAAAATGATTTACGACAAAGCATCTGTCGAAGTGTCGTACAGCCCTATCAAAGGACCAGGCAGTAAGTTCGGTCGGGTTTTTTAAGAAAAAGAAGATTTAAGAATGGGTCAATATTTTCATTTTATTGATTTTTCAAGAGGTGGATGACAGAATGACAGAACAGTATATAAAAGAAACTTGCGCGGCTGCAATAATGGTCACATTTCATCCAGCAACAGCTATATGCATTAATGTACAAGAGTTAGAAGATTCTGGCGGAGTATGCATTCTCTTATGGTTCTTTTTAAGTTCAGATCATTTACCCATTAAAGCAGAAATTGTACATCAATTTTTCAGATGTTAGCTTGCACGATAAATGGAGCATGCTTAGCTCTTATTAATGCTGGAGTTCCAATGAAATTTACAATTGCGGCAGTTAGCTGTATGATTGAAGAAACTACTGGAAATATTATTCTAGATCCTGATAGCACTCAGTTGCAAGTACGTACACAAATACTTGCATATGTTCGAAAAAGAAAAGACTGCAATATGTAAATGATCATTCAATAATTTCAGGATGCTAGGGCAGAATTCACTTATGCATTTGACAGTATGAGAAAGGATGTTATATGCTGCCACACTGTTGGTTGTTTTATGGAAGCAGAATTTTTAGAAACAATGGATAAATGTAAACAAGCTAGTGAACATGTATTTGATTTTTACAGAAATCTTGTAAAAAAGTATGCAAACGTAATATAATGTTTCTGTATATTTTTGAAATATAATGTTTTTTACTATCCCCAGCACAGACAAGATATAGGATTAGACAAATCACCTTATGGACATTCGTAGTCCAACGTGACTGACATACTGACTCAGAAATCCGACACTGATTTGAGCTTCCTCTGCTCGGGAACATTGATCAGTTGAAGAACTATTATTTAATGAAGTAGTGTTGGGGGCAATAGTCATGCATAATTTTTGTGGCTTTCCTTCTTATTTGGATTTTGGTACACTACTTTTTTTTCGAGCTTAAAAAATTGGATTATTTGCATTTGTATTTATAAAATCAAGTTAATACAGCTTGAAATAGCTACAATTTTGTTCTTCTTCTTAGTATAATAAATGATGACAGTATGGATTGTTATTACGGCCAACTGCATATAGGTACATCAACGGGGTATTTTTTATCGCGTAGGGTATTGCATTCCCTTTCTTTTGATACGTTGCTGATTATAATCGGCCCAGCAGAAGCCGAGATAACAATTTTTAAACATTTTTTAAGCTAACGATATGTCGATAATCGTGTATGTGCCGCCATCTCGCGTTTGCGGCCTTTTTCGCAGTTTTCCTCACCGCTAAAACCGAATTCCTGGATTACATCGTTAATTTAGACAATTGCGTTTTTCTCGGCTTACAGTGGGTATTTCTTAACCGGACTGGGCTTAAATTAAACCTACGAGTCACAGCTATCGCCTCCAACAGTTGCGACAATAGGGCATTTGTGGTTTAAAAGTTATTAACACTTGAAAAAACGGCAAAAATGCACCCCGGGTCACTGCAATGATCTCGGCTTCTACTGGGCCGATTGTAATCAACGACGTCTCAACAGAATGGCCAACGAACAAGCTATACTATCAAAAATACCCCGTGTCTTCAACTATATGCAGTGGCCCGTAATAACAATTTTAATTGTTTCATTGTTTATAACAAATGAACCGCTCATCGAATGACGTTCCCACCTATTGCAGATGGTAGCTGATGCTGCTACCTTTCATTTCTCTCTTTTGATCATTGACGTAGCCTTCCTGCAGGCTGAGTTAACGGCAATTGTTTATAATTTCGTTAAACAAATTTAATTATCTCGGCTTCTACTGGGCCGATTTTAATCAACCACGTCTCAAAAGAAAGGGCAGCGAACAAGCTACACGATAAATAATACCCCGTGTCTTCAACTATATGCAGTGGCCCGTAATAACAATTTTAATTGTTTAATTGATTATAACAAATGAACCGCTCATCGAATGACGTTCCCACCTATTGCAGATGGTAGCTGATGCAGCTACCTTTCATTTCTCTCTTTTGATCATTGGCGTAGCAAGCCTGCAGGCTGAGTTAATGGCAATTGTTTATAATTTCGGTAAACAAATTCAATTATCTCGGCTTGCACGAGACCTACAACAATGATCACAGGACATAAATTAAAGGTAGGAGCATCATCTATCATCTACAAGTGGTGGGAACATTAGTCGGTAAGGGGTTCATTTGTTATAAACAATTCAACAATTAAAATTGTTATTACGGTCAACTGCATACTAGTAGAGAAACGGGGTATTTTTTATTGTGTAGCTTATTCGTTTCCCTTTCTTTTGAGATGTCGTTGATTAAAATCGGCCCAGCAGAAGCCGATATAATAACTTTTAAAAATTTTGTCGGTAACAATATGTCGAAAACGGTACAAGTGGCGCCATCTCGCGTTTGCGGTCTTTTTCGCAGTTTTCCGCACCGCCAAATCCGACCTCCAGGATTACATCGTTAATTTAAACAATTGCGTTTTTCTCGGCTTCTACTGCGTATTTCTTAACCGGACTTGTCTTAAATTAAAGCTACGGGCACTAGATACCTCCTCCAACAGTTGCAGCAATATGGCATTTGTTGTTTAAAAGTTATTAACACTTGAAAAATTGGCAAAAATGCACCCCGGGTCACTGCAATTATCTCGGCTTCTACTGGGCTGCTTTTAATCAGCGACGTCTCAAAAGAAAGGAGAGCGAAGAAGCTACACGATAAAAACTACCCTGTTTCTCTAGCTATATGCAGTGGACCGTAATAACAATTTTAATTGTTTCATTGTTTATAACAAATGAACCGCTCATCGACTGACGTTCCCACCTATTGCAGAAGGTAGCTGATGCTGCTACCTTTCATTTATGTCCTTTGATCATTGACGTAGCCCGCCTGCAGGCTGAGTTAATGGCAATTGTTTATAATTTCGTTAAACAAATTTAATTATCTCGGCTTCTACTGGGCGGATTTGAATCAACGACGTCTCAAAAGAATGGCCAGCGAACAAGCTATACTATCAAAAATACCCCGTGTCTTCAACTATATGCAGTGGAACGTAATAACAATTTTAATTGTTTCATTGTTCATAACAAATGCACCGCTCATCGAATGACGTTCCCACCTATTGCAGATGGTAGCTGATGCTGCTACCTTTCTTTTATGTCCTTTGATCATTGACGTAGCCCGCCTGCAGGCTGAGTTAATGGCAATTGTTTATAATTTCCGTAAACAAATTCAATTATCTCGGCTTCTACTGGGCTGATTTTAATCAACGACGTCTCAAAAGAATGGCCAGCGAACAAGCTATACTATCAAAAATACCCCGTGTCTTCAACTATATGCAGTGGCCCGTAATAACAATTTTAATTGTTTAATGGATTATAACAAATGAACCGCTCATCGAATGACGTTCCCACCTATTGCAGATGGTAGCTGATGCAGCTACCTTTCATTTCTCTCTTTTGATCATTGGCGTAGCAAGCCTATAGGCTGAGTTAATGGCAATTGTTTATAATTTCGTTAAACAAATTCAATTATCTCGGCTTGCACGAGACCTACAACAATGATCACACGACATAAATTAAAGGTAGGAGCATCATCTATCATCTACAAGTGGTGGGAACATTAGTCGGTAAGGGGTCCATTTGTTATAAACAATTCAACAATTAAAATTGTTATTACGGTCAACTGCATACTAGTAGAGAAACGGGGTATTTTTTATTGTGTAGCTTATTCGTTTCCCTTTCTTTTGAGATGTCGTTGATTAAAATCGGCCCAGCAGAAGCCGATATAATAATTTTTAAAAATTTTGTCGGTAAAAATATGTCGAAAACGGTACAGGTGGCGCCATCTCGCGTTTGCGGCCTTTTTCGCAGTTTTCCGCACCGCCAAATCCGACCTCCAGGATTACATCGTTAATTTAAACAATTGCGTTTTTCTCGGCTTCTACTGCGTATTTCTTAACCGGACTTGTCTTAAATTAAAGCCCCGGGCACTACACACCTCCTCCAACAGTTGCAGCAATATGGCATTTGTGGTTTAAAAGTTATTAACAATTGAAAAATCCGCAAAAATGCGGCCCGGGTCACTGCAATTATCTCGGCTTCTACTGGGCCGATTTTAATCAACCACGTCTCAAAAGAATGGCCAGCGAACAAGCTATACTATCAAAAATACCCCGTGTCTTCAACTATATGCAGTGGACCGTAATAACAATTTTAATTGTTTCATTGTTCATAACAAATGCACCGCTCATCGAATGACGTTCCCACCTATTGCAGATGGTAGCTGATGCTGCTACCTTTCATTTATGTCCTTTGATCATTGACGTAGCCCGCCTGCAGGCTGAGTTAATGGCAATTGTTTATAATTTCGTTAAACAAATTTAATTATCTCGGCTTCTACTGGGCGGATTTGAATCAACGACGTCTCAAAAGAATGGCCAGCGAACAAGCTATACTATCAAAAATACCCCGTGTCTTCAACTATATGCAGTGGACCGTAATAACAATTTTAATTGTTTCATTGTTCATAACAAATGCACCGCTCATCGAATGACGTTCCCACCTATTGCAGATGGTAGCTGATGCTGCTACCTTTCTTTTATGTCCTTTGATCATTGGCGTAGCAAGCCTGCAGGCTGAGTTAATGGCAATTGTTTATAATTTCGTTAAACAAATTTAATTATCTCGGCTTCTACTGAGCGGATTTTAATCAACGACGTCTCAAAAGAATGGCCAGCGAACAAGCTATACTATCAAAAATACACCGTGTCTTCAACTATATTCAGTGGCCCGTAATAACAATTTTAATTGTTTAATTGATTATAACAAATGAACCGCTCATCGAATGACGTTCCCACCTATTGCAGATGGTAGCTGATGCAGCTACCTTTCATTTCTCTCTTTTGATCATTGGTGTAGCAAGCCTGCAGGCTGAGTTAATGGCAATTGTTTATAATTTCGTTAAACAAATTCAATTATCTCGGCTTGCACGAGACCTGCAACAATGATCACAGGACATAAATTAAAGGTAGGAGCATCATCTATCATCTACAAGTGGTGGGAACAATAGTCGGTAAGGGGTTCATTTGTTATAAACAATTCAACAATTAAAATTGTTATTACGGTCAACTGCATACTAGTAGAGAAACGGGGTATTTTTTATTCTGTAGCTTATTCGTTTCCCTTTCTTTTGAGATGTCGTTGATTAAAATCGGCCCAGCAGAAGCCGATATAATAATTTTTAAAAATTTTGTCGGTAAAAATATGTCGAAAACGGTACAGGTGGCGCCATCTCGCGTTTGCGGCCTTTTTCGCAGTTTTCCGCACCGCCAAATCCGACCTCCAGGATTACATCGTTAATTTAAACAATTGCGTTTTTCTCGGCTTCTACTGCGTATTTCTTAACCGGACTTGTCTTAAATTAAAGCCCCGGGCACTACACACCTCCTCCAACAGTTGCAGCAATATGGCATTTGTGGTTTAAAAGTTATTAACAATTGAAAAATCCGCAAAAATGCGGCCCGGGTCACTGCAATTATCTCGGCTTCTACTGGGCCGATTTTAATCAACCACGTCTCAAAAGAATGGCCAGCGAACAAGCTATACTATCAAAAATACCCCGTGTCTTCAACTATATGCAGTGGACCGTAATAACAATTTTAATTGTTTCATTGTTCATAACAAATGCACCGCTCATCGAATGACGTTCCCACCTATTGCAGATGGTAGCTGATGCTGCTACCTTTCATTTATGTCCTTTGATCATTGACGTAGCCCGCCTGCAGGCTGAGTTAATGGCAATTGTTTATAATTTCGTTAAACAAATTTAATTATCTCGGCTTCTACTGGGCGGATTTGAATCAACGACGTCTCAAAAGAATGGCCAGCGAACAAGCTATACTATCAAAAATACCCCGTGTCTTCAACTATATGCAGTGGACCGTAATAACAATTTTAATTGTTTCATTGTTCATAACAAATGCACCGCTCATCGAATGACGTTCCCACCTATTGCAGATGGTAGCTGATGCTGCTACCTTTCTTTTATGTCCTTTGATCATTGGCGTAGCAAGCCTGCAGGCTGAGTTAATGGCAATTGTTTATAATTTCGTTAAACAAATTTAATTATCTCGGCTTCTACTGAGCGGATTTTAATCAACGACGTCTCAAAAGAATGGCCAGCGAACAAGCTATACTATCAAAAATACACCGTGTCTTCAACTATATTCAGTGGCCCGTAATAACAATTTTAATTGTTTAATTGATTATAACAAATGAACCGCTCATCGAATGACGTTCCCACCTATTGCAGATGGTAGCTGATGCAGCTACCTTTCATTTCTCTCTTTTGATCATTGGCGTAGCAAGCCTGCAGGCTGAGTTAATGGCAATTGTTTATAATTTCGTTAAACAAATTCAATTATCTCGGCTTGCACGAGACCTGCAACAATGATCACAGGACATAAATTAAAGGTAGGAGCATCATCTATCATCTACAAGTGGTGGGAACAATAGTCGGTAAGGGGTTCATTTGTTATAAACAATTCAACAATTAAAATTGTTATTACGGTCAACTGCATACTGGTAGAGCAACGGGGTATTTTTTATTCTGTAGCTTATTCGTTTCCCTTTCTTTTGAGATGTCGTTGATTAAAATCGGCCCAGCAGAAGCCGAGATAATAATTTCTAAAAATTTTGTCGGTAACGATATGTCGAAAACGGTACAAGTGGCGCCATCTCGCGTTTGCGGCCTTTTTCGCAGTTTTCCGCACCGCCAAATCCGACCTACAGGATTACATCGTTAATTTAAACAATTGCGTTTTTCTCGGCTTCTACTGCGTATTTGTTAACCGGACTTGTCTTAAATTAAAGCCCCGGGCACTACACACCTCCTCCAACAGTTGCAGCAATATGGCATTTGTGGTTTAAAAGTTATTAACAATTGAAAAATCCGCAAAAATGCGGCCCGGGTCACTGCAATTATCTCGGCTTCTACTGGGCCGATTTTAATCAACCACGTCTCAAAAGAATGGCCAGCGAACAAGCTATACTATCAAAAATACCCCGTGTCTTCAACTATATGCAGTGGACCGTAATAACAATTTTAATTGTTTCATTGTTCATAACAAATGCACCGCTCATCGAATGACGTTCCCACCTATTGCAGATGGTAGCTGATGCTGCTACCTTTCATTTATGTCCTTTGATCATTGACGTAGCCCGCCTGCAGGATGAGTTAATGGCAATTGTTTATAATTTCCGTAAACAAATTCAATTATCTCGGCTTCTACTGGGCGGATTTGAATCAACGACGTCTCAAAAGAATGGCCAGCGAACAAGCTATACTATCAAAAATACCCCGTGTCTTCAACTATATGCAGTGGCCCGTAATAACAATTTTAATTGTTTAATGGATTATAACAAATGAACCGCTCATCGAATGACGTTCCCACCTATTGCAGATGGTAGCTGATGCAGCTACCTTTCATTTCTCTCTTTTGATCATTGGCGTAGCAAGCCTGCAGGCTGAGTTAATGGCAATTGTTTATAATTTCGTTAAACAATTTCAATTATCTCGGCTTGCACGAGACCTACAACAATGATCACAGGACATAAATTAAAGGTAGGAGCATCATCTATCATCTACAAGTGGTGGGAACATTAGTCGGTAAGGGGTTCATTTGTTATAAACAATTCAACAATTAAAATTGTTATTACGGTCAACTGCATACTAGTAGAGAAACGGGGTATTTTTTATTGTGTAGCTTATTCGTTTCCCTTTCTTTTGAGATGTCGTTGATTAAAATCGGCCCAGCAGAAGCCGATATAATAATTTTTAAAAATTTTGTCGGTAAAAATATGTCGAAAACGGTACAGGTGGCGCCATCTCGCGTTTGCGGCCTTTTTCGCAGTTTTCCGCACCGCCAAATCCGACCTCCAGGATTACATCGTTAATTTAAACAATTGCGTTTTTCTCGGCTTCTACTGCGTATTTCTTAACCGGACTTGTCTTAAATTAAAGCTACGGGCACTAGATACCTCCTCCAACAGTTGCAGCAATATGGCATTTGTTGTTTAAAAGTTATTAACACTTGAAAAATTGGCAAAAATGCACCCCGGGTCACTGCAATTATCTCGGCTTCTACTGGGCTGCTTTTAATCAGCGACGTCTCAAAAGAAAGGAGAGCGAAGAAGCTACACGATAAAAACTACCCTGTTTCTTTAGCTATATGCAGTGGACCGTAATAACAATTTTAATTGTTTCATTGTTTATAACAAATGAACCGCTCATCGACTGACGTTCCCACCTATTGCAGAAGGTAGCTGATGCTGCTACCTTTCATTTATGTCCTTTGATCATTGACGTAGCCCGCCTGCAGGCTGAGTTAATGGCAATTGTTTATAATATCGTTAAACAAATTTAATTATCTCGGCTTCTACTGGGCGGATTTGAATCAACGACGTCTCAAAAGAATGGCCAGCGAACAAGCTATACTATCAAAAATACCCCGTGTCTTCAACTATATGCAGTGGCCCGTAATAACAATTTTAATTGTTTAATTGATTATAACAAATGAACCGCTCATCGAATGACGTTCCCACCTATTGCAGATGGTAGCTGATGCAGCTACCTTTCATTTCTCTCTTTTGATCATTGGCGTAGCAAGCCTGCAGGCTGAGTTAATGGCAATTGTTTATAATTTCGTTAAACAAATTTAATTATCTCGGCTTCTACTGAGCGGACTTTAATCAACGACGTCTCAAAAGAATGGCCAGCGAACAAGCTATACTATCAAAAATACCCCGTGTCTTCAACTATATGCAGTGGCCCGTAATAACAATTTTAATCGTTTCATTGTTTATAACAAATGAACCGCTCATCGACTGACGTTCCCACCTATTGCAGAAGGTAGCTGATGCTGCTACCTTTCATTTATGTCCTTTGATCATTGACGTAGCCCGCCTGCAGGCTGAGTTAATGGCAATTGTTTATAATTTCGTTAAACAAATTTAATTATCTCGGCTTCTACTGGGCGGATTTTAATCAACGACGTCACAAAAGAATGGCCAGCGAACAAGCTATACTATCAAAAATACCCCGTGTCTTCAACTATATGCAGTGGCCCGTAATAACAATTTTAATTGTTTAATTGATTATAACAAATGAACCGCTCATCGAATGACGTTCCCACCTATTGCAGATGGTAGCTGAAGCTGCTACCTTTCATTTATGTCCGTTGATCATTGACGTAGCCCGCCTGCAGGCTGAGTTAATGGCAATTGTTTATAATTTCGTTAAACAAATTCAATTATATCGGCTTGCACGAGACCTACAACAATGATCACACGACATAAATTAAAGGTAGGAGCATCATCTATCATCTACAAGTGGTGGGAACATTAGTCGGTAAGGGGTTCATTTGTTATAAACAATTCAACAATTAAAATTGTTATTACGGTCAACTGCATACTAGTAGAGAAACGGGGTATTTTTTATTGTGTAGCTTATTCGTTTCCCTTTCTTTTGAGATGTCGTTGATTAAAATCGGCCCAGCAGAAGCCGATATAATAATTTTTAAAAATTTTGTCGGTAACAATATGTCGAAAACGGTACAAGTGGCGCCATCTCGCGTTTGCGGTCTTTTTCGCAGTTTTCCGCAACGCCAAATCCGACCTCCAGGATTACATCGTTAATTTAAACAATTGCGTTTTTCTCGGCTTCTACTGCGTATTTCTTAACCGGACTTGTCTTAAATTAAAGCCCCGGGCACTACACACCTCCTCCAACAGTTGCAGCAATATGGCATTTGTTGTTTAAAAGTTATTAACACTTGAAAAATTGGCAAAAATGCACCCCGGGTCACTGCAATTATCTCGGCTTCTACTGGGCTGCTTTTAATCAGCGACGTCTCAAAAGAAAGGAGAGCGAAGAAGCTACACGATAAAAACTACCCTGTTTCTTTAGCTATATGCAGTGGACCGTAATAACAATTTTAATTGTTTCATTGTTTATAACAAATGAACCGCTCATCGACTGACGTTCCCACCTATTGCAGAAGGTAGCTGATGCTGCTACCTTTCATTTATGTCCTTTGATCATTGACGTAGCCCGCCTGCAGGCTGAGTTAATGGCAATTGTTTATAATTTCGTTAAACAAATTTAATTATCTCGGCTTCTACTGGGCGGATTTTAATCAACGACGTCACAAAAGAATGGCCAGCGAACAAGCTATACTATCAAAAATACCCCGTGTCTTCAACTATATGCAGTGGCCCGTAATAACAATTTCAATTGTTTAATTGATTATAACAAATGAACCGCTCATAGAATGACGTTCCCACCTATTGCAGATGGTAGCTGAAGCTGCTACCTTTCATTTATGTCCGTTGATCATTGACGTAGCCTTCCTGCAGGCTGAGTTAATGCCAATTGTTTATAATTTCGTTAAACAAATTTAATTATCTCGGCTTCTGCTGGGCCGATTTTAATCAACGACATCTCAAAAGAAAGGGAAACGAATAAGCTACAGAATAAAAAATACCCCGTTGCTCTACCAGTATGGAGTTGACCGTAATAACAATTTTAATTGCTGAATTGTTTATAACAAATGAACCCCTTACCGACTATTGTTCCCACCACTTGTAGATGATAGATGATGCTCCTACCTTTAATTTATTTCCTGTGATCATTGTTGTAGGTCTCCTGCAAGCCGAGATAATTAAATTTGTTGAACGAAATTATAAACAATTGCAATTAACTCCGGCTGCAATCAGGCTACGTCAATGATCAAAGGACATAAATGAACGATAGCAGCATCAGCTACCATCTGCAATAGGTCGGAACGTCATTCGAAGAACGGTTCATTTGGTATAAACAATTAAACAATTAAAATTGTTATTACGGTCGACTCCATATAGCTAAAGGAACGGGGTATTTTTTATAGTATAGCTTGTTCGCTGGCCATTCTTTTGAGACGTGGTTGATTAAAATCGGCCCAGTAGAAGCCGAGATAATTAAATTTGTTTAACGAAATTATAAACAATTGCCATTAACTCAGCCTGCAGGAAGGCTACGTCAATGATCAAAGGAAATAAATGAAAGGTAGCAGCATCAGCAACCATCTGCAATAGGTGGGAACGTCATTCGATGAACGGTTCATTTGTTATAAACAATTAAACAATTAAAATTGTTATTACGCTCAACTGCATATAGCTAAAGGAACGGGGTATTTTTTATAGTATAGCTTGTTCGCTGGCCATTCTTTTGAGACGTGGTTGATTAAAATCGGCCCAGTAGAAGCCGAGATAATTAGATTTGTTTAAAGAAATTATAAACAATTGACATTAACTCAGCCTGCAGGAAGGGTACGTCAATGATCAAAGGACATAAATGAAAGGTAGCAGCATCAGCAACCATCTGCAATAGGTGGGAACGTCATTCGAAGAACGGTTCATTTGGTATAAACAATTAAACGATTGAAATTGTTATTACGGTCAACTGCATATAGCTAAAGGGACGGGGTATTTTTGATAGTATAGCTTGTTCGCTGTCCATTCTTTTGAGACGTGGTTGATTAAAATCGGCCCAGTAGAAGCCGAGATAATTAAATTTGTTTATAGAAATTATAAACAATTGCCATTAACTCAGCCTGCAGGAAGGGTACGTCAATGATCAAAGGACATAAATGAAAGGTAGCAGCATCAGCAACCATCTGCAATAGGTGGGAACGTCATTCGAAGAACGGTTCATTTGGTATAAACAATTAAACGATTGAAATTGTTATTACGGTCAACTGCATATAGCTAAAGGGACGGGGTATTTTTGATAGTATAGCTTGTTCGCTGTCCATTCTTTTGAGACGTGGTTGATTAAAATCGGCCCAGTAGAAGCCGAGATAATTAAATTTGTTTATAGAAATTATAAACAATTGCCATTAACTCAGCCTGCAGGAAGGGTACGTCAATGATCAAAGGACATAAATGAAAGGTAGCAGCATCAGCTACCATCTGCAATAGGTGGGAACGTCAGTCGATGAACGGTTCATTTGTTATAAACAATTAAACAATTAAAATTGTTATTACGCTCAACTGCATATAGCTAAAGGAACGGGGTATGTTTTATAGTATAGCTTGTTCGCTGGCCATTCTTTTTCAGAAGTCGTTGATTAAAATCGGCCCAGTAGAAGCCGAGATAATTGCAGTGACCCGGGCCGCATTTTTGCCGATTTTTCAATTGTTAATAACTTTTAAACCACAAATGCCATGTTACTGCAACTTGCTCTACGAGTATGTAGTTGACCGTAATAACAATTTTAATTATTTAATTGTTTATAACAAATGAACCGCTTACCGAACAATGTTTCCCCTTATTATCATTGACTCTCCTGCGTGCCGAGATAATTGAATTTGTTCAACCAAATTATAAACAAATGTCATTATTGGCATCACTGCATATATCGTCTTTTGGAGGCGCTAGATAAATGATCGAGTGCTTAAAATGAAGGTGAAGCATGCTGTTACAGGATAACAAACAATTTACAAATGCTCCTGATTTACAAAATATGCGGGTGCATTGAAACACAGTCTACAAATTGATTTCATTGTCACTTTTATTGAAACACTCTTTAGGGTACACAAGCTATCCTAGATAAGCATTAAGGAAAGTATAAAAAAAAAACGCTGAACAACTGCATACGGAATCACAAAGTGTATGTCTGCCCTTCTTACGATCGTTAAACGTATCATTCGAACGCGTGCATTCGAAGGCACAACGATCCTCGACCCTTACGTATCGAGAATTTCGCCATGAAAACGCGGATCATACAATGAAAATCAACACTTCGTTTTGTAAACGATTGAACGCCGTTTCACGTCGATCAAACGCAACGTAAAAGTGCGTACAACGTTATATCCAATGCCCTGTGGAGAACTAGATTTATCGGACGAGGAGAACGAAGGGAGAAAGCCGCAAGAACGAACGATGGAAATTATAATGATCAGGTGATATAGGAAGTTGAGGATTTTTTACGGGATAAACACTGGCAGCACTGCAATCTGTTCTCCTGGCAAAATCTCGGCGAACGTCGACATACGGGATACTCGTTCTTGGTCCAGGAACGATTATAGCGCACAGAGTTCCATCGTAAAGGGGACCGAGTGCCTTCTTACTCACAATTCATTGCGCAAAATAGAATGTTTATCATGGGAATCAAAAATCTACACTTTCTTAACGTTACAACTAGAGAAACTTATGTTACAGAGAACTGTAAAAATCTAGTACGTCGTTACGGATAAAAACGTGTTCTTATCTATTTTTTTTTCTTTTTTAAACCGGCGTTTGAATCGAATTCGCTTCCGGTTCACATGGCCGCTCCTCGCTTCCGTCGTGGAAAGGGAAACGGCCATTCTTGGCAGGATATTTAAATCGTATAAATGCATAACTCTTTTCACGCTTGGTTTTTCTCGATTCGCCTGTACTATTATTATTATATTTGTTATCGGCTCGAATAATATTCATAACTGCGCATCACAATGTCCACGTGGTTTACGTTGATTACTTCTACGCTCGTACAATGCCGTCCGGCGAGAAAAGAACGGAAGTAACACGAACATTTTCGAAAAGAACAAGGGGACACGTTGTAAAAAAAAAAAAGAAGAAAAACCTAGCCTAGTCTAGCATACGCTTAAAATCAACTTAAATAATAATCACAAAAGTGAGACCAAGGTCCGGTGTGCTGGCTTGCGCCTGAACCATCAACCGACAGGCGGTCTCGATACCTGACTTCCGATAAAGAGTTCGTTAAGCAGTTCCTTTGCGTAATGTTGGCTGTCACAGGCCATCGTCGACGTTCATCGAAACGCTTGAACAGAAGTGAATGCATTTACCATTCGCAGAACCAATTGATTATCTTTGCAGATTTTTAGTCGGAAATTAATTAACGCTAGAAAACGAAGGTCCAAATTGTAGCTTGTTAAAAATTCAACGATCCAACGAATAAAGCAACTCAAAATAATGACATTGAAGCCAGAGCTGTGATAAACGACAGGTGATTCGGCAAGCATTTATTCTTCGAAAAAGTGAACATGCAATAAGCAAACAGAAGAAAAAGGAACAAATTCACTACACCTCTGTTCAGCGAGTGGACGACTGTCGTCGCGAAATCTCCCGGTACCGGAAACCAATGAAGTACAAACAAAAAAAAAATAACGTAAAAGTAGGTGGATGCCTAGTAATTAACTCGAAGACACTCCGATAGTAAAGTATTATGCAACTTACGTACTTAATTGGCCTTAAACGTAAACAGTAAATTGTAAAGGTATGACTTAAGTACAACCACAAGAAGTTGGTCATTATTATGGCATTCGTAATCCTTAACTACGCTCCTTATTAGATTAACTAACGGCGCGTGCTAGCATTAATCTCTCTGCTAATCGTGTGTCTCGGCGAATTTTCGCAATCTCAGCGTCACGAGAATCGCCCTCGGTATCGTCTTCTACGCCTACTGAAGTTCGTTGCTTCCTCTTATTATCCGAAATGCGGCCCCCGTGTACTATCCTCATTATTGGATGGATTATCTCCGATTGGATCGGCAATTTGTTCGATGCTGCATCGATATTTCGCAATCGCTTTCCCCGTAACGAAGTTCGTGTTTCGTAGACTCTGCAGCTACAAATATTGTTCACCGAATACCCTATACGCTTGTACAAAGAAAGGGTATTGCAAAATATTTATCTACAAAGATCTATCAGACTCTGGTATGAATCACCCTTCGCTCATTTAGATCACAATTTGCAAAGTTGTTTGCTTACACTGTGTCCTAAGACGATACTATACTCTATCCTCAAAGAAGAAAAAAAAAAAAAAATATTAAAGAAACCGGAAATTGGGACTGCTTTATTCGAGGGTTACAAAATTCCTCCGTCTAGATTACTAGTCGCGAGCGTCGTCTTCTTGGTGCTACTTCCGGTTCCCTTGGGCCCTCCAGTCGACGTTCTGGCTTCGTTTCTCAGGCAAAAGTTGAACCAGATTCTCTTATCGATAGTCGCGGGGAGCTAATAGAATTCTCTCGCGATTCTCTTTTACATTCTCGTTCTAACGATAATTCGCGACCTGGCGCGACCAGTGATTGATCGCGACTGCGATGAATGAATGAATGGGGACAAGTGGTGGGATCGTTGTTTGCGTTCAATTGCTTGAGCTCTGGCTACGAGTTTTGATTTGTCGAAGACATTGGAGATCCATGATGCCCCCCATCCGGACCGCTCTTCGCCTTCTTCAGCCCTTCGTCGGTTCGAATCTGAAAGCACAAGATCATTCATTGTTCGATTAAGCAATTCCCAAAGCAAATTTAGTTCATCCTTCAATTCTAGCCGTAATAGCCAAGTCGGCAACAATGCAGTGCGCTGAATATTCATTATTTCTCGAACGTTCAACACCCAGGCGTAAAATGAAAGAAGACCGGCAGACATCATTCGGATTTGTACGCGGCAACGAAAATCGATACAAATGTTTTCTCGGTCCAATACACAATTCTCCGGGGAACCGCGGAACATCATGGAAAACACCGTACTCAACGATCCTCATAGAAACCACCCCAAGCAAACGCTGCTAGAAAATCCCCGCGTCCAAACACTCTGCAACCTCGTTCCTCCTTTCCCTTTCCATCATTGGGCGGGGTTGCTGCGTGTCACGCTGGACCACTGTTAGATCGACAAAGAGCCGTGTCCAAGCATGAAGATCTCAGCTACCAGAGCCCCGCCGGTCTCCCGTGGCAATCGGGGAAAAGAAGAACGATCCCTGGCGGTCGAACGAGCAGACCCGATAATCGACCCTCGGAGCGCACCAATAATTTGACGTAATTTAATAAACGCGACCCTGGCGTTCGTCGTACGTGCGCCGGGTCGCGCGACTATCATTACCGACAGTTTGATCGTATCTGACCGGTGCGTAATGACGATGCACCTAGTCCACCGCCGGAGCACCGGTGCTCGATCATCGGTCATGCAAATTGCCGATGCAGAATGCCGGGCTGGATACTGACCATCTTCGCGATTTCTTCCTCACGTGGGAAACAATGTGTTACAGCGGGCCGGGGGAATCCCAGGCGGCTTTATACTTGTGTCAATCTGTAGGTTTTCAACGGCGGGGGGCGGATGAAGGGTAGAGGACTGAGAATGAGCATCGGCGGTACTTGTTCGTCTGTTTGCGTGGATGAAAAGAAGGGATAGTTTTCTCCGGGTACTTTTGTCATTATTAGTAGCAGTGGCAATATTGCATAGCGATTGAGCGGTGCTCGAACGTTTGCTGAGATTGGCGTTGGCTCACTCGACAGCTACTGAAAAGTATGACAGTCGTAAAGGGAAACAAGAGTACGGAATATTATCATGATTAATATTCGCGATTTCAACGCAAAATCCACCCACGCAGTCGTGCAACAGCGAACGCTCGTGCGATCCCTCCGCGTTTCGACTCGAACGTTCATTTTCTGTCCGGAATCTTGTATTCGCGCGTTACTCCTGGCTACCACCACGGCCACAGGTATCGTTCGTAATTTCCCTCGGTGCCACAATAAACGGCCATACGCACACCGCCGCGCCTTGACTTGCGCGCACGTGCACACATGTACGTACCTCTTACGCTCCGTTCGGAATTCAATTGAAACATCGAGAATTTCAGTTGGCGGTCGGGGCGTTAAAACGGCCGCTATATTATTCGTCGAAGACGGTGATAACCTCGCGAGAGAACTGAGGATCGAATAAATAATGGGATACGACGATTTCGTTGGAAAAGTGGATCGTTATCGGGATGATTCATGGGCGATGTGGCAACGAAGGGGTGGCACGGGGGGGGTTTTAGCGAGCCTGTTCGCGGCTATTCGAATTTTTCACCGGGTGACGAACGACCAGGCTCGTGTATGCAGAACGTTGAACGCCTTCATCGGGTACGTTTTATAGAACGGGCAATTAAAATCCCCCGTTTATTGCCACCGCCACGTAATACCGGCGGCGCAATAACGCGCTTCTAATAACGGCCAATAGCGGCCAGAGGCATCTATTCAGTGGCAGAGATTATTGGACCGCTTCGAACAAGGGACAGAGGGGTGATTACGCGATGCGCCAGAAATTTCGGTGAATTATAGTTGAGCTCGGGTAACAGACACGACCCCCTAATAACTTAAGAAGAAAATCGTAGATAATTATCCTGGCGTCTTGCTCGAATTTATTGCTTCTTATTTGTTCGAGAGATGAACCAACGAGAGGAGTACACTTTCTATACCAGTCTGGCTTCGTTGCATACTTGAAGGTATACGAGGTTTTCGCGGAAGAACAACGGCGGAATATGAAGTTTTCCCAATACTCCTTCCGATTTCCCATTGGTTGCGCGAACGCAACAAACCCGACCGTACGACGTCGTTACCTCTCGCCCGTTACCTTCAACGTCCCTGGCCACCGGACAGAGATTCGCGACGAAGAGTTACGAGCCTTCGGACCGATTATTAAGCCCGACGATTTAAAGCGCCGCTTTGTATACCTGGCTGGCGCGTCGAACGAAATTCATTTAGCGATCGAAACAACCGCGACCCGCTCGACGTTTTAATCAATCAAAGCGGCCGATAGCGTGCTCCGTTCCTCTTCTGCGTCAGCCTCTGCGGCGACGTCCTTTTCTCGAATCTCCGTTATCCCGCGCAAGTACCCTTTCATTCAACGAAGCGGGGGTATGCACGAGGAATAATAAATTCGTTCGCATCGGCGAAAAGAAAGGGACGCCGAAAGAAAAGAATCGAGAAATATTTCATCTGCAATCATTCACCCTTCGATTCTATTATTAGCTCGTCCGGTCGTCCGTGCTTTAAACAACAATTATTCTCGACGGGCCGCGACAATAAATCTCGCGCCAAAGCGCAAAAGAGGAGCAACGTTTCGCCACGATGAACAGGGAGGGACGGACGAATTAATAGAGTGGCGCACAGCACGGCTGCGACGAGGGGAAGGGGGAAACGAAAAAGAGGGAAGACAAAGGGTTGCGAGGGACCAAAGATCGCGTTTGCAAAACGGCAATCGAACGTATCGATAAATCACGCGGCGACTATCGAGCCCGCCCCTATATACAATGTCGCCGTTGCATCGCGCGGCATATTTGCAAATTATTTATCACCCCGTGGTTCGTGGCAATTATACGAGCCATAGGCCGGCTATCTCATTCGACGATAATCGTACGAAATTCGTGCCCGACAACGGCCAAGGCCGTCCCCGTCGCTATTAATAATCGTGAACGATCATTAATTTTCCGCGAGATCCTAAATTCAACGGCCGACTTCCTCTCCCCCCGAAGGTTCCATGGAAAACGAACGTGAGAAGAAGAACTCTGCAACGCGAGACGATTCATCGCGGTGTTATCAATTTTAGCATTCTTTTACCATTCCAGTCGCGTGCAAATTATGTCGCGCCGATATCGCTGCATATTATTGGGTAGCACGTAAATAGGTATTACAAGTGGCGATTATATTTTTCTATTAGCATTTCTCGATTAATTTAAACCAGGTGTTAATCCCGTTCCCTTGATTCATCGTACAGCGGAAATAATTGGCGTTTAACTTTTTGTAGAACTAATTCAGTTCATCCCAAACAGATGCAATATGCATACGTATATATTATACGAGACAAAATAGTTCACGGTAGAATTTTTCACAGAGATTCGTTGATTCCTAGGATTCCTTGCGCAAACCTTTACTCATTCTTGAAGAAAGGTTCATTTAAAGAGAAATTAAATAAAACTTTTTTCTCTACGAAAGCTTTCCGTCGAGAGTGAAAATCGACTTTGTACAGTTCCCTTCCAGTCGCAGGAAGGTCGAGCCACCGAGTGAATGACACGACACGAAACGGCGTGCATGCACCATACGTTGAACAAAAACCATTCTGCCGGTGTTCTGTCGTGCGTGCCCGAACAATGGCCGCGGGTGCGTACATTTTTCGGAGGCAATAATGTGCCTTCGCACCGAATCGCGCACAAAGAAATCGCACTTCCGCCGTCAATCGTACGTTTACAATTAACTAAGCCGCCGGCGAATTTCGTTCGGACGAAATGAAGATATTTCGCATAAAAATCTGTCTTCAATCCGCCAGGATATTTTATTCTCCACCGAGATAAGACTCGTCCATTTATATTTTTCTATCACGCTATCTTCCATCGCGAATTTTGCTCCAGACAATTTTCAAGCTTCCATAATACTGTTCCCCGTATTAGAAGAAGCGTTTCCTCGGTGCACGTGTACTTTTCGTAGAGGTCTGAGCCGCGAGTCGGCCATCCGTGTGCCCAGGTCACCGACCCGGACCCCCTTCGCCGGTTCAGGATTCGCCAAGGGGGCCCCGAGAGTTGGGCCAAACTTTCGGTAATGAACCCATTGTTGTAGCTGCCACCGTTTATCATGCCGAAGTCGGGCAAAGAAGCATCCTTCGACTGAACAATTTTACACTAAGCGAAACCTTCGCCGTTGTTTGAAACGTATTGAAGAAATTTGCGAGCGTTTGAACAATAGATATAACATTTCTTCATCGCGGTGAAGTGTAATGGAATAAACATTGTTTCCCCTACATTTCCGCGCGAGATGAGGTTCGTTTTTAACGATTTCGAAGAGACAGGAACAGCCGCGACCGCAGCAGTTATTATAAAGGAGACCCTTTATTGGCAGAGTACGTGGTCGCGTGGCCACAAAGAAGACACGGTGCGATCGAACCGCGTAAAAATTCCCTCTCGCCATTGTCGCAGTGGTGAAATGCCCTTATACCCGCGTACGAATATGACTGTGATGATGCCGGCAGCGTGGGTCGCTTTGTTCCTCCTCGTCGCGTTGTCCTACCCCGCAGTGGCGTAGGAATCGCCAGGATTCGGTGTCGTCGATGAAAGTCGAACGCACCTGACGCGATATTCTTCTCCCATTCATCGATTGTCCATTGCCTTCTGTTCAACCATCCGGACGATGACAGTGCAGCAAATATTTTTACGTCGCGCAACGATTGTTGCAAAGCTTCGCACAGCACCTCTGCAGTAAAATCGTTGCGCGATACGTTTCGAATCATTTTCGCGTCGATACCTGCGAGTTTGGGTGAATCACGCGAGCGGTGTACTCGTTGATCGTTGCGTCGCCGGTAAAATATCACGGCGAGATCGAGTTCGAAGTGCTCGCCGATGAACTGTCGAAACTCTTGCGGACAGCTTCGAAACAGCTTCGAATAGAAGGTGCGCGAATTCGCACGGAGGCGAATGTCGACCGACGAAATTTGCACGTCCCACAGCTGGGGAGTAACGCTTCAAGAACGATTCGTGGTTCAACGACCGATCGTTTGCAAAGCCCTTCAAGCCTGGCAGCCAGTCGGACGTCATATCTTAGCCACGATCGTCTCAGAGGAAATACTTCGCTTTGGGATTCGCCTTGCTCCGAACACGTAGCTTTCGTTTCTCTTTTCCAGTATCCCTGTTGCTCTCCTTCACCTCGGCCTCCCTCCGCCTGTCCTGCTCCGTTCGCCAATAACGTCGAGACCGGGGATATTTTCCGCGAGACGTTGTCGGCCCTCGTAAAGATGGGTCTTAATATAATATCGCTTGTGTAAACTGGCGTAAACTAGCGCAAACGAGCGTGACGTGATTGCCAAGCGACGTGGCTCCCCCTACTCGGCGCACCGTCGTTTCCTCTTTGCTAATTTTGGAGAACAGTCGCGCGTGCCGTTTGCTCTCATCCTCTTTCGATTAAAGAAAAAAAAAGAAAGAACAAACGACGAATATTTTGTACATCGATAGAAGTTCCGACGGGAGACAGAGGTTCGCGAATGACTGAAATATTCTACGGTGTTAAGGATCGAATGCTGAGGGGGGGGCAACATTTCCGCGCTACCGAATAGATTTCCTTCGAGGTAGAACGGTGAGAATATTCCGCAATTGCAGCCTCCGGCCGATGGAACGAGCAAGCTCGTGGCCACGGCCTTGTTTCCCGATCAGAGGTCATACAGGAAGTCCTTTTGCAGAGTTCATACCCATAAGTTACCTCCGCGGCCTTTGTCGCGAGCTCATGTACCGTTCTCCGCCATGTTATGCTACTCAGCTGTACTAATACGTGGATCTTAGTTAAATCTTGCCCGTTTATCGAGGAATGAAATTCGTGGGAATAGCGTACCCCAGAGAAGCTCGGGTTGCAGAATCCCTCTTTTGCCTGCGCGATGGCTATATTTGGCGTGCACGCAACAGGTCTATTCTAATCGCGTTCAATCGAATTGCAATTTTGCTTCTCCTACGATATTCATCCCCCGACGAGTGCGTGTGCCGACATTCGATTCGGCGCTTCAAATTCGCGACAAGAGGGGCGAGGCAATTGGAACGTGTACACGCTATGCAGAACTACGTAACGGTAACGAGTCGCCGATCCGAAGGTGCATCGAAGGGACATTCAAAGTAGATCCAGGTTGTCGAAGAGGGAAAATGGTAACAACAAATGGCACGGAACGAAAGAGCCAACAGCACGGCACGTGTATTGTATATATGTATGTGGGCGAACAGTCGGCTGTCTCTCGTTGCACACGTAGATCGTGCCTTCCTCGTCGCGTTGCACGCGCTGCACAAAGCGCATTGTTGCAATCGGTCGACCCAGATCGCCGAGCATCGGGTCGCTTTGACCGTTGGCGACCGGAAGGGACGACGAATTCTACAAACCCCGATCGAGCCCCGACGACCTTTGCATTGTGAACCGATACAACCGGTTAATAGGCATAGGCTGTCGTTGGGGAGGATTATTGTAGAACAGCCCGCGGTTGAAACATTGACAAGCGTCACTGTACCTACATGTCTCTGCGTGCATTACACTCGTCTATCGCTTAAACCCTTTCGACAGTTGAATTCCCCCGCAAGTGGTCCCTCGAACAAGCAAAACTCGAACGGGCGACGAACGTACGAACGACGACGACGAGAATCGTCACGTATCGATTGCGCGGCACGGATTTTCACGCGCACACCGTGCATCGGCAGGGTAATTATTATCGTGGCGGATCGCGCCTGGATCGATCGGTATTAATTGGCCAGGGCACTTTCACTCGATGACCTTTATAATAGCCGGCCGCAATAGACGCCCGGCACTAATATATCATTGTCGCCGGAGAAAACTTAATTGGAGCCGGCGCAACCTATACATCCCCCTAATTGATTTCGAGTTATCGCGTCTCTCGTTCTCTTGCCCTCGGTTGCGCAACCAGGACAGAGAGATCCACCGTGATTTCCGCAGGTGCTCGCGGTCAACGTCTGGCCCGTGGCAACAGGTAATCAGAGGTACGTGCAACTTCTACGAAAATACAGTGGGTACAGTTCGCATGGGTGTGCGACGGCTCGCGTAGAAATTTATGTATCGTTGAAAATTCCTTTGTTCAACGGCAGTCCGACAAGAGTAACCTGTTCATTGGTAACGGTGAACTAATTTCATTGATAAATGATTGCGGCGATAAACGACTTTGACCAGCAATGCGGCGCATCCCATGTATGTAGTCTCCTACTGTATACATAAATATATACGTACCACCGTCAAACGGAAATGAATTTCTCTGCTTCCGTTTCCCGTACGTCGCATCACCCGACCACCTATGCAAATACGTATATGTACGTAGCCTTAGAAAGTGCTGGAAACAGGGTTTTACGCGGGGCGCAAATTTCGAACAGCAACCGGGGTCCACCCGGCACATAAATTGAAGGGTGTACGCTCGCTTACGCTCGTTCGTACGAGTTTCTACGTTCGCTGAAGCAGCGAAGGTCACAGTTAATCGACCGGTAGATGCATAGTCGCTCGGGTAACAGCAGAACGGTAACGACTGCGATAATTGCGGCCCCTCGTTTCCGTTCCGCCGACGCAACTCCGGCAACGGACGATTTTCGACCGTCGAACGATCGACCGCCGACAAAGTTCGGCAAATTGAGAGGGACGAATGGCGAAGGAGGACACGCTGGAAAAACGCGAGACGAAGGTCGAATGGTAACCGGGCGAAATTTCAGGGACAATCGAACTTCGCTCGCGTGGGAAAACGATTTTCAATGTGGAACGAATCGAAAGTGGAGAATTGAGAGTCCCGTGCGAATATCGTGTGCGGGACCGGAGGAGGTTCTCCAAGAGGGAACGAGCTTAGAAGAAGAAGAACAAGAAGAAGAAGAAGGAGGTGGCGGAGGAGAGGGCGAGGGAAACGGCACCGTTATCGACACTCGTTTCTTTGTCCGACCACGGAAAAATCCTCGTCCGTTCTGATACCGGCGTACGAATGTGCGAATCCCGCGATAGAGGCGCGTAGAAACGTGTTTTTCAATGCCACGTAGAGCAGATAGCGAATTAAATGTTCGAATATTTATTCTATCTATCCGCGCCGGCCTGCGAATAAGAGCACGGCCTCTGATTGGACCAGTCTTATTGGGGGGAAATCGAGAATTCTATCGGGATTTAACGATCTTTCATAAATCTACAGGGTGTTTCAATGCGATTCGCACAATCTCCTACGCGTCCCCGTTACTTTCGCAGTGTTGCAAGCAACTCCGAAATGCCGATAAGTATTGAGAGGCAAATCAGTTGGAAATAAATCACAAATTCATTTCACGAATAAGAGAGCGCCGTTCGACGATTAACGCAAGTTCGTCCCGATCGACAACAAAATTGTGAGACGAGCTCGTCCTCGTCTCTTTAAAGAAAAAAAAAAAAAAAAAACCCCGCCCAACGAATCGTTGTCACTCGGGCAAAAAATCGAGTTCGATCGTCGATCAATGCTACGCTCCTCCACTGAAAGGGAGCGTTAGTAATAAAAAAATAGATCCGTACTTAGATCGAGCGTATCGATCGCGGCACAAGCGGTATCGTTCCCGCGGCCGGAAAATCGATCACCGTTAGCGGCGTGAACGGCGGTCGTGAGGCTGAATCGGCGCTGGCCGATTCGTACGTGAGAGAGGATAACGATAACGGGAGTGCAACGCCTGGGAAAACGATCCGCGCGTTCGTTCGTTCGTCTTCCGTGAGACGCGGAGGCCGGCAACGGTGTGATACAATGTTATTTATTTAACAGCGCCGAGAGTTACCGATCAAAACGATCCCATGGCTCTCCTCGGCCGTAGACAATGCTCGACGACGTGCGTTCCGCAAATAGTTTCTGTCCGAGACGTTCCATCGTTTCTTCTTTATTCGTGTCTCGTCACTTCGTGATTTTGTACATGCTGGACGCCGCGGGGTGAGCTTGTCAATGGCACTTGGGTATTTGGAGTAGCGTGAAGAATTTTCGTTTCAGCGTTATGGATCAATTTTCTTTGTTTTTTGTCTTTTTAACGAATGCTTAGATTTGTACGGGAAATGCATTGCGAATGAAACTGACGATTTTAAGGGGGTTCATGTTGGTGGTTCCTAATAAGATTTTGCGAGGAAGGAACAGCACGGCTAATTGGCTGGAGATTATTTGGGTCTTTCGCAAAACAGGACGGCTTTATGTTTGATTGTCGATCTATGCTGAAATCAGACCTTTCGGGTTGCGTCAATTTGGCGGATTCCTTCTTCGGGAGTTGATCACCGAGATCGGAGAAAAGTTTCCTCATTGACAGCGAAACAGAGTTGTTAATCGTCAGTCTGAATCACCTGAATTTCTTCATCCGCCTGAATTATGCGCACATTCTCCTTTTTCTGCAATTCCGAAAGCAATCCGAGGCAAATTAATTGCCCCGCTAATGACTATTTAATTCTTCTCTTCCATTCAGCTCGTTAATCTCTGCGTAACAAGCAAATCTCCCACTGTCGTTACAGGGGCAGAAGTTTCAACCGAAAGAAAGGTATGAAAAAAAAACCATCTGCCTGTCAAAGTTCCACGGAATCATAGAGAAAATAGTGGCCAACAGGAATTCAACGACCGTACACCTTTCACACTTTCGTCATACGGATTTCCACATCGCGCGAATGCATCGTGAAATATTAATAACACCGAGTCAGGTGAAAAACGCGACGGTTCCGTGGAACGGCTCGCATTTCGCCGGCAATTAACCGCGCGTGACGCTCTCCATATCGGGGCGAGCGCGTTGCTAATGTTCCATTCGATTTTTATGGTCACGCAAATAGTTTACGAGGCTCTCGTGCTCCACTGTCGGGGCACGTTCGAGCGGATCGCTCGTTGCCGCAATCCACCTCGCACGGATTCGCTCTCACGCGGCGCGCTTACTCGCCTGGAAAATTATCCAGTAACCCAGTGACACTGTGAGAAGTGGCGGAACCTTTCGTCAATCGTTCCTCGTCGATACGTGACGAACTCACGACTCGCTTCTTTCGTGGCTCTTTTTCTGTTCCCGTTTCCAGAGGTCGCCGAGCATCTGGGAAGGATTTCTTTGTCGGAAGTGCCGGCCGCTACGTGACCGGAAATCTGGGGCGCAATCAATGGTGGCGTCGGGGGTGAAAACGCGACGCGAGAACAATTACGAGGAGAATTTTTCTTTAAGACGTCTCGGGATCGCGCAATAACACTTACTTAAGCAACGACGAGAATGCTGGAACGTTTAATTCTAGATTACACCGGCGGTATTTCGAACGGAGGGAACCCGTGCTCGGCACAATGGCGACTCAATTAAGGCCGATAAGGTTTCAATCGCGAATGGAATGCCGGCGAGCAGCGGCGGTTGCTGTCGCCGTTGCTGGGGTCTTGGAAAATTTTCCGGTGACCCAGTGACACCGTGAGCGAGACACCTTCGTCAAGGTGTTCCCGCGTGTGCAACGCTTGTTCACCAACGATACGATCTCGTGAATTTTGGCCCAACGTCGTTGCGGAAGAGGTTTGCCTGAAAAGAGTTTCAGCCCGGCGTCGATCGAACGTCCGCTCGACACCTCGGACCGGGCGAAAATATCGGAAAATCTTCAATCGGAGCGCGGAAATCTCAGGTGCGCGGCGACTCCTTCGACGGAGTCGCGTGCTCGGTAGGGTGTGCACCGGCGACAATGGAATCGCGTGAATCGCGGACCGTCGATGGTAGAGGTGAAATAGGACGAGGGTGGGACGAGAGGAGAGAAGAGTGGAGAACAGAACCGCCGATATATTAGTTATGCCCGAGGCGAGGTGAGACGAAGAAGCGGAGGCGAACTCTCCACTGCGGTGCACTGCCAAGGCGGCGCAAGGCGTGGTCTGTCCCTTTACTTTGCCTTCGTCTGCTTTCTTCTCTTCTTCGGTTGCTCTTCTGGCGCTGCGCTCGCCTGCCACGCTGTACGCGCACAGGGTGTTCCTTTCGGAACGATTTCCTTGGATTTCCGTTAAAATCCGAAGGACCGGTGCCACGAACGGTAGAAATTCTTTGAGTTGGACAAAGTTGGGCAGAACATGCAGAATACTTTTGGCACCTCGTGGATACCCCTGGCCGTTCCCCAATGTCTCTACAGTCGTTCTTCGATTTCATTTCGAAGTGGCCGTAAAATTGGAACAGTGTAGAAAAACGTGCTCGAGAACCAACAGAGTGGGCAGATAATTCTATTCCATTGCACGCCGTTCTCCGTAATAATTGACCGGCGACTCCACGGGAATCGGTTCGAAGGGAAACACCCAGTATAGGAGTGGGTTCGACTGGTTCACCTCCGCGACTGGCAACAACTAACGAGCAGCTGTCGGTAAGGGTCCCGGCGACAATAACCCGTGCATTTTATATGTTCCCGGCCGTGGCTGTATGCATCGATGCATCGATCTCGGCCGAGCTTTTTCTCGCGGGCCAGCAGATAAGCGTCCGCCGAGTCTAACTGCTCGTCATTAACGTTATCGATGTTCGCCACTTCGCACAATCGTCGATAATTCAACGTTCACGCGTCGACCTCGCTGTTCGTATCGCATTCGAACACGTACACCATTACGAATCGATGAAATTGACGATTGATGAAAACGGACGATAAACGGAAATACCCGTGGAGGAGAATTAAATGTAGCAATTCTTTTATCGTTTCTGCCCGCTTTTGTCGGGGTATCTCATACGATTAATTTAAGCTTAACACTTCTGTCAGCGACCAAAATGGCCAAGAAGTTTGAAGCTTGGTTATTCCAAATATTTTGCATAAATTTGTCTTCGCAAACCGTGTGTTGACGCAAAATTGTCCAATGGATCGAGATCTGGAGCGGTTTTGCGATATTTTATCAGGAGCATACAAATGATTATTAAAGGAAATACAGAAATGGGTACCCGGTTGCTAACATAGGGGTTAAGGTTTAGATAAAAATTATTGTGTGCACACTGTCTTATTCCGCGAATAAGTCTGATCCAACGATTATGGATAGAAGGGAGGCTAATTTTCTCTCTTTTTCCTCTCGAAACAGAATAACGTTTCACGCCGTTGATCCTCGCGATTCGAATGAAACGGTCAAAACGAAATGTTGTTCGTTCATCGCTGCCTCTTACTCCGCTTCGAGATCCTCCAGTTACATGCAAGTAATAATCGATGGAGATCGATGCAGCATGAATCATCGGGAAATATCGGCACGGGGATCTATTGCTCGGGAAGAAAAATCACTGTCACAACAGCTCAAAGCTTGGGCAAGCAGGGATAATTGCCACCGACAAGCCGAGGCAGCCGTCACGGTCAAAGTCGGCGCCGAAACCTTGAGGCCTCGACATCCGGTCGAAGCTGAGGAGATCTCCGATTCGTGATAACGCCGGTTCTTTCTTCGCCGGTTGCCGCGCTGAAATTCGCCACGATTGTTCTCGCGCCAGCCGTTCTCCAGGACGAGAAGGTCGCCGCGAGGTCGGCGTCAGTAATTTCATCGGTGAAACACCCATGAATTCGTGGCGCAACTCGACGTTATGCAAGCACGATTACTCGCTCGTCGCGCGCCAATGACACGGCGATATCGAGCTTCGCGAACGGAAGGCTAACCCTTTTTCTCCAATTCATTTTCACCCTGCCGTAGCTATCTTACTAGCAGGAGATGAGCTGGCGACTCGCATGAATTCGCGCGGTCGCAGTAGAATTCGTAACGCGAATTTGTTCGGCGAAATGTCGGAAAAATTCCGGCGAAAGTTTATAAAATATAGCAGTCGATCATTGGACATCGATGTTAAAGCATTAAACGATCCATCGTCCCTTCGCGGCGCTCCGACACGGCTGAAACTGGCCGAAAACTCGCGCCGGTACTAACAACGTGCAACGTAGTGCCCGTGGAAGAAAACCGTCCGGACAGCTTACGAGGTTCCCCGAAGCGTGAAAGGGTAAAAGGCGTTTGAAAAAGAAAGGACACAGCCGGATAATTCCGCTCGGCCGGCATTCAAATGCAAAACGCATCGTATTTCCCTAACAGAACGAAGGAGAGAAAGGAACAGCGACGGCAAGGATATACACAGGAACGGACGGGAAAAAGGGAGAAAGATAGAGAAAGAGAGGTGGCAGCCGGGAATCCGGCAAATTCCAAGGAGGGAGTAACGCGCGGATCCGAAACGCAGCCGTGGCGCACTTAACTCGCTGGCAAAAGCGCGTATTCGAGCTCTTTTCGCGAGCGGCAGCGCGGATTCGTTGGGTCCGCGGCGAGTTCTTGAATAATTCACGATCGTCTGGCGATCGGTGTGACGAAAGAGGCGGAAGGGCGTAAATGATTTCCAGTCGGCGAGGCGCGTATTCCGCGGCGCATCGACGAAATTCAAATAACGCGTTCGTGCTTTCGAGGCGTTTCCCTTGGTTTTGCTGGGTTTCACTTCGTCGATTTATCGCGTCGAACTGTTCAAATCGTATCGAAGATAGAGTTGCCTCGATCGCTGCGCCCGGCTCTGCTCCGCTTCGAAAGCACAGACACTCTGGGCTATCGGGATTTTACAAATTTGCTGGGTTGCCCCGCAAACGTGGGACAGGTCTGGGCAGAAGTGCTTCGCCTCAAGAACACGGGAAAGGAAATTTTTGTCCGCCAGCCGATTTACAAGCCAAACGAATTCTCCGTTCGATTCGATATTCAGAGGAAACGAGCGCGCGGACGAGTATGGTCGCGGCGTGATCGGACAGTTAGCTTCCTTGTGGCCCCATCGACGTGTCTCTACTTCATCGATACTTATCGCCGGCCAGGAAGAGGCACAGGTCCGTTATGAGCGGATATTGCGTTCAAAGAGGTCCGCGGCATCGATTAACCGATTAGAATATCGATTAATATCGGCATCGCGACGTTATCAACGATGGATCGATCGGCCGCACCTGGCCGCCTATGGGATGCCATATAGGAGGCACTCGCGGACGCGACCATCTCGAACACACGGTAGAAGGAAGTGCGATGCCATTATTGTATGCTAAACAATACGCCATATACGAAAAACCGATTCAGTTGTGAAGGCTGAGCGGCGAAAGAAATCAGCGCGAGAGGCTTTTCCTCGTTCCATTGACTCTGGTCGAGGTACGAGGAACGAGCGTGGAGGTGTTTAGAGGGGCACTCCAAAGGAATTGAAAGCAACGGGGAGGGAACGCGGTGGAAAATGACGAGGAAGGGTTGGCAAGCGACAATGGATGTGCTGAATCGTGCGATGTCGAAAATGCATAGAGAATGCATTTCGTTGGCACAGAGAAGTAAAATGCGTTAAACAGTTGGGGTTGAAAGAGACCCGAAACTTGCGAGTTCGAGTCGAAAAATTGTGTGAAGTCTCGAGCTCTGTCATTAGATATAATACGAATTTCCGTAACGCATCTGATTGCAATTGAGAAGCACTGAAGAATCGTGAAAATGATCCGAATGTTCTGTGTACAAGACTCATCGTTTCGATACTTACTATATTCATGCTTGCTCGCAAGTACTTTCATTCGCTCCACGCTACCACTGATATTACCAGTCTTTAACATTATAATCAGCGTTGTTTCGTAACAGCGTTCAAAGGCAATTCAAAAGAAACCGCTCCGGACAGCGTGGTTTCGACCCCTTTCTAAACACTTTAGTGCCGCGCGCTTCTATTTCAATATTCCCGACGAACCGCTGAAAAACCGGCCGATTTTCCCATAAGGAAGCGGTCGTAGAAAGGACGCCCGGCGATCATCGAGTTGTAAACAGGAGGAAGCGTTTAAATTAATTGGACGAGGTGGTGAAAACATGGAAAAAGTCGGTGCTTTTTGCGTACACGGGGGAGGACGGTTATCAGCGACGATCGCGGGCAATAAGAAAGGCCACGGGAGCAGGAAATTAAGGGAGGAGGGGGCGCGTAAACGGACGGATGAAAAGAAAAAAAACAACTGGTTGAACCGGGTGCAAGGGGAAATAGAAGCGGCCCGATAGGAGTTAATTGAATAAAGCGACCAAAACGACGAGGGTTCGTTTCCGAACGGCATTGAGAACGCGGCTGAATGCACTCGGGTAATTCTGCAAAATTTAAATACCCATTCGGCATTAATCTTCGCTTAAACGAACATCGACGTAACCTAATTACTCGGTATAATTGTTACTAACGGGGGGATTGATAAGTTACGCGAAACGAAATAAATGCGCACGAATATTGCACACGTACACGTACACACGTTCGTACACGCGTGCACAGTTGTTAATTAAAGTATCAAAGCTCGTTAGGAAAACCTTGGGAGGGTTCGTCGTCCTGTCGCTGCTCCTCCACAAAAGGAACTACGAGATCTACCTCGCGTCCAGGGACCAAAAGAGGAAGAAGAAAAAAAAAATGGTATTACGCAAGCGCAGTAAATCACGGACAGAATTAGAGCCGTGCAGTGAAAGTAGCCAACACGACCGATACATCATTCGAGACCGGGGAACAGACCGCGTGTTGTTCAATTTAAGTCCGTCGTTCGACGGCGTGCTGGAAATCTAACGATGATAATTACGATATGAAAATTTCCCCATTGAAACCCGAACGCGATACGGATCGGCTGGAATTAACGATCGTCGGCCCACGATCCTCAGGTGTCGCCCATCTAACACGAAAGGTTAGAACGCGGGCTAACGAGATCGATGGATCCAGTTCCAGTTGTTCCGCTCGCTGAAACCGTAGAATCCGCGCTCCTCTACCTTTGATCTTAATTGAAAACGGATTTATCTACGCGTACCGTGAGTGCTTCTGCTGGCTTTTAATTAATCCTGCTGTACCAGCACGTCGGATAAGTCGAGCACGTTTCGACATCCGCGTGCGCGGGGCGATTGAAACGCGAACGCTCATAGCTGATTCGGAAACGAATGGACAATTCCGGGTGATCGGAGTTCCGTGCACATGCCAATCGGACTTCGCGAAACGTCCAGGGATCATATCATTCGGGGCAATGGTGATAATCAAGCGGGATGATTGTCGATCGAGGTAGTAGATACGTGGGTGGAAGATGAATAAAGGGGCTGTCGTTACAGATATAATCGCTGGGCACATTAACACGAATTCTTGTTCTCAGATAGATGGGTCCTGCATGGAAAAGAGCGTAGGTCTGTTTACATCATATCTACACGATGACTGGGTTTAATCGATAGATCGACTTGGGTGGGCCATGTCAATCGAGTCGATGACAACGGATCGGAGGAGGGTATACTTTGACTCGACTGGAGCACGAGGTCTAAACATTGCTACACAGGAACGATGATCTCATAAAACGATGCCTCGGATATTTAACGTGCGAGCGTAGACATCGAGGGGTTAGTTCCGTGAATAAATAAATGTTTGCGCGAGGGAACGTATACTTCGAAAGGTCTTGGTAATTCGAGTAACATTCGAGGAACAAATTGGCCACAATTTTTGCCCGTGTCTCTCAGTCCTTCGAGCAAAGCGACCGAATACAGAAGCCGCGCGTTTATACAACGCGCTTGCTGTAGGGCACGAAACAATTTTGCACTGGATTCTAGAGAGCGGCTTCGAGAACGCTTTCACTTAACGAGGGAATCCACTTGGAGGCTGAGGGGACAGGTGATCCTACGATCGTCGTGATCGCGATTTCCGACCGCACCTCGAAAGCTTTTCCATCAAACGCTTCCATATTTGTACCGGAATCGCGCGATTGGCGAATTATACACGGGACAAGAATCCATTCGTTCGTATGCAGAATTCTTCTTAAAAGGGATGGACACCGAGAGTTCGGTGCAGAGGAGAGAGGGGCCAAGAGCTTTCCACGGATCTCGAACACCAAGTGCAGCAACATGGAAGAAAGCTCGATGGAAGCACAGGCTGCCGGGCGAATCTGACAAACCTAGGTCTTCGACCCTGCGGGCGCCACGGTGAGTACGGTTCTCTCGCTATGGCGTACAGCCACTTTGCCACGACACAGCCATAAACATCTCTGAATGGAGACCACCCACCGGCCTGCACACTTCTCGGAACTGCACTCGCGCATTTCACAAGAACACCGAACGCCGCTCGCAACGCCGAGCACCTCCACTCCGCTTCCACTTTTGCGTGGCTCTCCGATGTTCCTATTCGAAAAACCTTGCCGGCCATTACCCGTCGAATAGTGTGCGCCAGGGTCGTCGATTTATTTTTACCCTTTTGCCGTACAATACACGCAGCGATTACGAACCTCCTTTCGACCCTTACCATGTACCACTCAGAGAGACTGTGCACTCCGTAGCGCACAGACGTCGAAATTTCAACGATTTTCATTAGAATTATTAGTTCTACCTGTTTAGTTGTTGCGCGTGTTATTCGTTCCCCAATTACCCGACGCATATGTGTCCCATGCAAATGTCGCGTGTCCCCCCTTGTCAGAGGAGAGTCCTCAGTGCGTCAGTCGGACGGCTGGCAACAAAACACGACGGGGAAAGAGAAACGAGAGGAGGCTCGATGGTAGAAAACAATGTGCGGAGGGGCGGCGCGAGTAACGTACAAACAACGGCTAGTCCGATTTCACGGTTAGTCGTAAAACACCGGGCCCTCGACCGATTCCGCGGAGCTGCTCGGCTATGCAGGTGCTTTCGGCCTCGCAGAAGGTGCACCGTCTGCTCGGATTTTATACGCAAGGCTACGCGGGCACGATGAAAAAGCGGATCATCACTGGCCTATCGAAACTGAGAGCCAAGTGGGCATCCATGTTGGAGAAAGAGGGATGGGATCGTAAAGCAGCCTCGCTCACGGAGAAAATCCCCGACGATGTTTACCGAGAAACACGGCGCAGCCAATAAAAATCACGATACTGATTTATTGTTAGAAAATTCTGCTTGCACCCAGGCTTCTTTTCCTCTGCAGTTTTAGAGTAGAAGCTGCTTCGCGGAACGGTCGTCGAGCAGCTTTCAGTAAAGGATGTATATACTGTATATTGGTTTGCGATATTATTTATATGGTTGCGAATAAATTGTTGTACACCTAGCCAACTTTAATCACAACCGCGAATTGCTCACGGTCTATATTAGCCACAGACATCCGATACTTTTCACATTTCCACCCCGATGACAAATACTCCAAACCCCCTCGCGATGCATAACAACCCCCAACCTTTGCCCGCTAGACATCTTCAACCCTTGCGCTTCAAACTCCTTTCCCCGTTACCTACTAAATCCTAGATAAGCCCTACTCTACCATTTTCCCCCCGATATATACATACTGAACTACATCCCAGAAAGCAGAGTTCCTTTGGACCAGAGACTTTATCGACGTAGACACTCTCAGCGAATTGTTACGAGAATATCCACGATACGCCGCCGCTCCAAGTTCTCGCCAAGTTTCCGTTAAAGCATTGTCGTAATTTATTAAATACAACAAATAAAAGCTGCGCGGAATACAACAAAATATATCATAATTTCGAGCGTGCATTGAAATTCATCGTCGACTATATCCGAACGCAGACCGTTCATTGTAATTACGGAAATTTATTTCCCACCGAGGGATATGAATCACAATTTGATTAAGAAACCCACTAAGGTGAAATTTTCTTCACCAAAAGGGGGGAGCAAATAATTTCATACAGAACAGCATGCAACTCGGTATCGAATCGCCGTAACCTCCTTTGCGGCATATGCGCGTTTATAAAAGAACAAGTCTCCCACGGTAGCAACTATGAAATGTAAGTTCTTTTGAAAGCCAGCCCTAGAGCCATCGATTCCCCCCGCAGCCTAGCCGGTTCAATTTTTTCCCCTCCCGTTGCACGCGCTGCAACGATCGCCGCGCGATTAGAAGCGAATAAACTGCGTGGCGCGGCCCGTGAAACGGCGTAATCTAGCCAACAAGTATTACGTAACAGAAGATATACGAGCATCATGTGTATTATGCGATGACCAAGGCGGTCTTCAAGTCGCGAATGTTGCAGGTCCGGTTAGGCGGCCGGCGTTGGTTAACACGGGGCAGATTCGTAACGGAACTCGCGCGCACAATTTCAGCGTTGCAGGATTATAAATTCGCCCTGGGATAGCTGTAATCTACAGTGTGTACACTGCGCGCACAGTGTCCACCGTGGGCACGGTTGTAAATTTATTATTTGCCGCGTGCCCGCCGCGACACGGCAATCCCTCTCACTTTCTCCGCGTCGTTCATCGGCGTTTACGGCGACTTTTTTTTTCTTTGTTTCATCGGATAATTGTTGCACGCCTCGCGACGGCTGACTTTAATTGAATTTATGCGCGGTCCGCGTCACGATGCTTTACCGTTCCGTAGCACGGGGTTAGACTTTGCACGCTCGCGGGAGGCGTCGAACGTGGTTTCGTTGGTGAACAGCGCGGAAGTTGACGAAGTTCTCGGGCGGGTTCCAATGGCTTCGAACGTGGGTCACGTTGGATGGTATTCGGGGGTTGCAAGAGTCACTTTCCCTTCGTTCGATGAACCGAGATTCGATCGTCGATGGGTAAAGTCGCGACAGCCCAAGGCCGTACCATCGCTGTCCCTCTCAACGCCAGGTGGTTCGGAACGACTGAAGTGTCGTTGCAAAATCATATTCCACTGGCATTCTCCATCCTTTATTCCGTTTACCTCCTTGTTCGCGTAATGCGAGACAAGGGACGCTCGCTTTCGCTATTTAAATCCTCGAACCGAGTTCCTCGCGTCGCCGCTTTTTTCCAGAAACAACCCACGGTCGTCCTTCCGCGACCCACCTGTGAAATCACCTAGGAGGACGGTCGACACATCCGCATTGCTGGTCGAGTTCGCGTTCCACCGCGTCGATCCTCAAGACGGATGCGTAGCGTGGCGTACGCTTGATCCGGGCAAGTGTAATAAACCCTGGATCCAGACACGCGTAAACGCGCGTGTGTCTGTGTGTGTGTGTGTGTGCGCGCTTGTGCGCGCTTGTGCACGCGAGTACAGAATACGAGGCTGGGAGTAATGCGCGCCAGTGCATAGTAGTAATAATAAAGTGGTAGTGGTTGGCACGTCACGGTCCAACAGGCCGATCAACCGGCCGTGAGGCCGGTCGGCTACTGGTCTCCGCCCACGCACAAATATGCACGTACACAGAAATACACACTGCCGCGAATCGATCTTGTACAGAGGCGAATCGGGCAGAAGGTCTGTACGCTGTGCGCGCACAAGGTATCCTGACTGGACAATAACGTTGAAAGGAAAAGGAAACGATTGTGTGGACCGCCGAGAAATCGGACGTGCACAGCGATGTTAGTTTGTTTAATCGATTAAGACAGGCCGGGCAGAGATACAGGTAAACGCATAATATACGGTACAGTTTCATTCACGCGGCACACTATCGATTTTGATAAGGTATAGAGAAACGAGCGTCTACCCGAATGGTCGGACTATTTTTGGAATACTATCGAATCCCTGCGTCTGTTCGCAGCAGCGAAGGCTACTGCGAAAATATTCGGACGGTGCACCCGTGGAACGGCCTTCCGCGATAACTTAAGTACAATTAGAACTACCGAGTGTTAATTTACACACGCGTGTTCCTACAGAATACTCGTGGCGCGTATGCTGGAGCATGCTCGTCGTCGACACTGAGAACGGGCTAATCCGACGCGGACTGTAGACCGCGCAGCTATAAACGACAAGGAGAACGTCGCAGAAAGATTACCGATAAACGAGCAACCCCATTTTTACCCCGCGGACATCGTGCTACATTCTAACCGAGACACGTACCACCGTGTCATTTTCCATTCGACTGGTCCCGCTATCGTATTCAATCGCCATTTTCATCATCTAATTCCCTGGCCGCAATCGATTCGCGTCTCTCCGTAGATACCAGCGACCCCGCGAGAGCGAGCGAAAGAAGTCGGTGAAAAAACTGATAGCCCTCGATTAACCGCGATCCCCGATCACAGGCCAATTACGTTCGCGGCTTGGATGGACGCCGGACAATTTCGCCACGAATCCAGCGATCGTCCCCTGATACCCGCCGCGGCGCTTGTTGCGGTCGCGATGTTACACATACTGCCCGTGCATTGGCGGGACACGCGTGGCCGGATCGGACCCGGGCATCCATAGGCGTGCTGGTGTTCGCGACGATAGCCGATAATAGCCGCATTGAATGCCGTCGATTTTTTGCTCGGCGTATAGGATACACCGCGAGTGCGAACTTTACGGCCGCAGGGAAGAAGAAAATTTTATTGAACGCAACAGACGCGTATTACGCTGTACGTTCGTGGCACATCGGTTCACCGGGGATTGTACGATTTAAATGGCGGAATACCTGTTATTACCATGAGCGCTCGTTATTGTTAAACGTTCCCCCGATGAACCGTATTAATTAATTTCTCGAACGAGGCCGGTCTACGAAAATAATTGATATCTCGCGATATCGCGAACAAAATAGCAATGCGCCGTTCGATATTTAATTGCGCCGTACCGTGTACGCATTGCAATATAATTGGCGAAATAGAGCGATTAACATTAATCGCGGGCCCTCGTATGCGTACGCGAACCTGTATCTCAACGCCGACTGGCGGCGAGCGAGGCAAGACGGAAACGTAACGTTCATCCGGCACGGTGAAACAGCGATTGCCCAAAGTAAAATCACGCAGTCGGCGCAGCATCGGGCAAACAATAAGATAGAAAGTTAGCGGCGTGCTCCTCGCCGTTATTACCTCCCCCTCTCGGAATGGTATCGATTGCACCACTGTCGTCGATGGCATAACAGGCAGACCGCGTGTCGAGATTTCTACCGGTCTTTCTTGTCCGATTTCCGTCGCGCCGGTGCCGCGTGACTGCCGTCCCGATAACTGGTATCGTACGGGGCAACAATAAACGCGTTAAACAGGCGCGAGGGAGCATCCGCCGAGACCGTCTCGCCGATCGTTTCGAATGGCCACGAAAACGGTAAACCCGGACTCGAAACGCAAACGGATATCATCATATCCGCGGCAACAGTTAGAGCCAGGCCGGGGGCAGTTAACGCCGATAAATTAAACGGCCGGTCGAGATGATCGCTCGGTTATTAATAAAATAGGAGGCGCGCCAATAAAATGAGCCCGCTTAAGCCGATACCGAATACGTGCACACGTAGATCAACGGCGATACCGTTTCACGTGAATTCGTTTATCGGCACGGCCGTTTCCTTATCAACGGGCAATAAATAATTAATGCGAGCGATTTTAGACGGAGTCTGAATTCTAACTGTTCCACGGTTGCGCCAAGTTCAACGGTCTGGCACGGGGCGATTTTTCATGGGGAACGTTCGCCGCCGGCCGGCGCGCCGCGTCTGACCACGCGCGGACTTTTCTACTCGCACTGGTCTTTCTGCATTTTTCGTACGCTCCGCGCGGCTGCTGCCGGTCGGCCACTGCGCTGATTATAAATCGCGTACAAGCACTGTGCAGGGGTGAGGCGTGTCCTTTTGAAGCATCTCGCGAGAGTGGTTGTACGCGAGCGTGGGCGTGAAGGTCGATACCCGTTAGTATCGGACTCGATTTGCTCTCGAGCGAAGGAGAACGATAGAACGAGCGTCGTGATTGTTGCGCAACGCCCTTGGTGTGGGAATTCATACGAATGGTAATAATAGCAACGATAAGAATGACGATTGCGCTATTTCAATTCAATCGTGCCGACTAATTGTAATAATAGACATTCCAATAATTGTACCAACGAGCCGACCTGACGGAAGTTCTGAAAAATTCCGAAGACAATTATCCGCTCGTTTCCAACGGTACCATCTTCCCAAACTCCTCCGTCGACCGCCCACGCCGAGAGACGCGGAAAAACTCGTGCTAAAATCGTAGGCGGAATCTTCCCCTGTCTCCCCTTCTGTCGTTCTTTTATGCAGCTTCCATTCGCCTTTCCGCGCGGAGACGAGCGATCGGTGGCACGTAAATGGGTGAAAAAGTCGCGCGACTTAAAGGGACAATCGAGCCACGGTGAACTATAACACTTTGGACGTAGACAGGGATGGATGTGGGTAGACAATGGAACGAAGTGTGTGCCCATCGGTTAACGAACGAGGAGTCGTCCGTAATTTGCATGCAATGAAGCCAGGCAATACGATAAATATGCATGAATTCGGGTACAAGAGCGAAAACACAGCTGCACGGATGGCGAGATCAGGATTGCGACACGCTACTTGTCGATCATGTTGTACCGTGCGGATTTGCCCCAATTTCGTTTCATTTCTTCGCGTGGAAATTATCTGGTGTTGCTTTCTTTTTTTTTTTAGTACGTTTCAGTTGCTTTAAAGCTTTAACGTGTTGCAGTCTTATAATGCTGGGATTTATACAATCTTATATCGAATAATTCCGATTGTAACAAATACTTCATAGTCCCAATTGGTTTGATCATTTAAATGGCTGTCGCGTATTGCAACGCTATTTATCCACGATGAAAATTTGATCTTACAAGATCGTTTACCCCGCAGATATTTTCCGCTCATTAAACAATTCCGGATAATGAACGAATCCAACGAATTGAAAGCGAACAATAACAAGGCGGCTCTATCGTTCCATTAACAAATAAGTGTGGTAGAGATGCGTTGGCCATAAAATCGTTTTATAGATGCCCGTGCCCGTTCAGCGGAACATTGATCGTTTACGAGTTAATTACTTAATCAGTCGATTAGGAACTATCGGATAGCCCCGGTGAGCCGTCCACGTTCCAGCCTGTAAGCAGAGAATCGCAAGAAAGCCCTGCGCTCTCGATGACACCGTGGCATCGACGTCTTCACTCTGGCCACAGGAAATTAACGTCGACGGGGAAGCTAGAAGAAACGTCGCACTCGACCGAATGGCCATTCACCAGCCGACGACATAACAGTACAACTACTTCTTGCCTCTATGACTGTTTCCACATATCATTGTTTATTGCATTCTCTCACCGAAGTATATTCGACGCGATCTTCGTGAAACAAACTTGAAACAGGAGAGAAGTATCATATAGAAAATTTGTTGAAAATTGTACAAACTGTGAGCAGATATTCTGAAGGCAAGATTAATATCGTCGTGAAGATCCTCAGAGAGTAGTACAATCAATTTTCATGGACGATCTCGATCGTTCACTTCGATGAACTGACTACGAGTCAGCTATTAAGCGACGTCGAGATCCATGAAATCCGTAGCTCCGGTTAAGGTACGAGACGCTCGACGAAACGGAAGCAGGATCGCACGAAAATATAGATCACGGTCAATAATATCGAACGCGAGCGCACTCGAGACTGGAGATGAGTGGACGAGGTAATTTCTATGGTAATGCCACCATTCAGAAATCCGGAAATGCCCCCCGGGCAAGGGTGATCGCAGGAACGTGTCGTAGAATTTGTTGATATTAATCAACGTCGATGCACAAAGACGCCCGAGGACAATGCAGCCAACGATCCCTCGAATCATGCTTCCGGCTTGGATCAACAGACTTCGGAACATCGGTTGCGCTCTACCCCTTTTCTAATTGCCAGTTCAATGATACCTCCCTTGAATATTTATGGAGGGGGGGGGGGGGGAGTAAGCACCTGGCAGAAGACGAGGACGTTGATTTCGATATTATCCGATTATTATTAATTCCTTTTATTTCCGAGATCTGCGCAATAATCTGCGATCGACTATAATAAACTCGTATCTTGTAACATTTCACGAACTTCCAGCGATATAAATTTATCGTTATTAAGTATTTGAAGTGAAGCAGAACATGCCTAGGTGACCAATGATTAAACGACAGTTCTTCTAAAGTTAATTCTGTCCTTAACCTTTCAGGGGAAGGAATATATTGGACCTTCAACGGTGCAGAAAATAGTATACGTGTATAATTACCGCTGATGTACGCTCGTAAAAGGAGAACACATGTCTGCCTCCATATTAGAAATACGAATGTTGGCCATGACGGTCCATTGACTCAGTGAACGTCGGTAGTTAATACGACATCAATCAAGGGACCGTGCGAGTTCCCAGCCTGTCTATCGCCATTCGTTTCATCATTGTGCAGTGCCTTTGTTATTAATTCTCTGCTGCAAGGTTGGTTGGTCTCGGTGAGCGCAAGCTCGTTATTATCGGCTGGCACGCGAATTCGATATCATAATTCCGCGAAAACGTTCCTCTGGCAGGAGAAGATGCTTGCGATTCGGTAAACGTTTAATATATAACACAAGCAGGACCACTTTTGCAATTAAGTTTCCATTATGTTGATGGGCATTCCAGTAGGTAACGAAATCGTTCGAGGAACGGTTCTACGCATTTTATTTATTTTATTATTAAAAATCGAATTCAACAGCGATAATGTTCTTTTCGACGAAGGTGACTTGAACGTGAACTGAGAGTAACGCCAAGTTACTCGGATACCCTATTTGGTATAGTGAATGGTGATTCCAAGGTCCAATTTCATAATGAAGATATATAGGAGAAAACGGGCTGCCATCCAAAGTCTGACAAAAACTGAGGAACGAGGTTACTTTCCACAGACAAGCAGCCTACCACAAATCCACGGCGTCCACTCATCAATCATAAGCCAACACCACCCGGACTTTGCCTTGCGAGAGCAACCAGAAACCCGGTACATCTCACTTACAATTAGTGCTTCGTATGCAAATTTCTGCACCTCTTAATGACGATGTAACTCACGTGTATGAAGAACAAGCACGGTTAGTATTGTACTAGCTCGCGGAAATTTCAGAAATACAATCGTACGAATTCAAACCGTGATTATTTCCATTTTATTCTTCCCTCTTCATCAGTCGTGCATTCAGACCTCGTTCGCTATCGATTCACTTTCTCTTGACATTTCAAATACTCCTCAGACATCTTGTACGACAATTTGAAAAATCTTTCGCAGCGCAAACGCAAGCATCGTCCGATGTCCACAACTGTATGTATTAGGCGCGTTTCACACGCGTGCATTGATATAATAAACACATAACGATACAGTACCTGCACGAATAATAACAATAATTACAAACAGTAAGAAAAATAACTCTTCAATACGGATAACAAGTTCCACGAGTCCCTCGAATGACAAGTTTAATGGAATTTTTCCACAAATCTACCATAGCCCACGGAAATATCGAGCTCGGGGCTTCAAATGACTGCTCTAAGCAGCGTTCAGGCGGTCTTCGAGCGTTTTACTCGAAATTGCCCCTCGTCTGCCCGTCACTTGCGGCTAGCCGCAGGGCCCTCCACGGTCGTACCGCGTGCACACGCATCGTCAGGTCGCGACAGTTGAAAATTACCAGGTGTCCCTACGTCGAAACACACGGGCACGCCAGGCGACGCTGCTCCCCGGTTAATTAATTAAGCAGGAAACGCTGGCCTTGAGCATCCTTCGCGAGCCTTCGCCGCGTTCAACTGGACGAAGGGAGCTCAGGCCGTGGGGAAAAACTGCATGCCAACTTCCTTTGTAAAACGTTTCCTTCAGCGACTATTACACGTTCACGTTAGATTGGAAGTCGTAGGGAACGGAGCGATCATAAACCGCCGCGACCATGTATCATTTGTAACGCGACCCTCCACTTCTTCAAACGGAGAAGTGTATCGCGGTTTCGCACGCTGTTCTATCCGCGTAGAAAATTCCCACTTTAACGTTATTTTATGTAGAACGTTTCGTTTAACATGGCAGCGGCGTAACCCGATTTCGCATCCGTGTGAAATTCATATCGACGGCGCTGATGTTGCAATTTTTTTTTTTTACACCGCCTCGGTTTATCATACCCGCTGGTTCATTATTCGAACGATTATGCGATTCGTATTTTGCCAACGCGGATCTGACTGTCATCTAGACACTCCACTGTATCAATCTCTGGAGGGCATCTTTTCCTCAGCCCTTCCGCGTTTTCCCCACACTGGTAATGGTAATTTTCGTAACACCCGATCGAGTTCCTGGTGAAGGGCGAGGGCGCGCGACGTTCTACGCCGACCGGAAGCCACGGTTTGTTCAGCCATTGAACCTGCTCTCGTTTAATTCCGCTCACGGAGCGGCTTCGAGGCAAACCAGGGCTATTATATCGCCGTGCGGAGCAAGGATGACGCTACGTATCCCCGGGCTGTTCGTTCGCGATCCACCGACCATCTCGTCCGTTCGTCTTTCTCTCGTTTTCTCTGATTCCCTCATTATCTCCTCTCTGTCTCTGTTCCGCCTGTGCACTCTGACGACACTTTTCGCTCCCCAAAAACGGAACTGCAGCGGAACGTTCGACCACGACTATACGTCGCTAATTTCAACAGCTTGAGAAATTTTGCGCAATCTATGGTTGGCTGGGATACGTATTTTCTTTTCTATTTAATTTTCTTCTTTAATCGTAGTCGAGGGAAAGAAACGAGAGTCGAGGACTTTCTAATTTTAGTGTAACTGCGGCGCAGTTAATTTATGCGTCGGTGTTCTCGGGTTCTAAATAGTAGATGCGAGTGGGTTGGCTAGGCACGTAGGTTGAAATGGTACCCTAAGGGCCACTACGAGGGCTCATAGTACCGTGATACGGGCTGGATCGCGTTTGAATTTCGAAATAGTTGAACTCCTCGTGGAACCTGTCTGAATATGCTTGGATCTCTGCGCTGATTGAGCTGCACAGTATTCCGCCTATAGTGCACGTTCGATATTCGAACAGAGGAAGCGACACTTCGGGCCGAAACGCCAGAATACAGCAGCACGCACAGGCGGGTGATTTACAGCAATGTCAAATTGATCTGCATTTCGAACTAAATAATGAGATTTCTCAACGTCCCGAGTCGTATAGATTTTTAATGAAATATATGGTCCGAACAAGCGCGACCCAACATACACCTGGTGTGCAATTCTGATGAAGCCATAGATCTTAAACGGAGTAACGCAGCATCCTGATATTAAACTAAACACGAACCCGTTGCCCTCCCGTTAATCAGTGGAACATGTAAAAATGGTAGAACTCGTCGTTCCGGCGGAATGGAGGGTTGGCAGGTTAACAACAATAATTCGCAATAAGACCGGCCGCTTCCTGGATGGCACAGGTGCGTTTCCTAGACGCGAGATTATGACGAGAGCGCAGGGGGCGATTAAACGAATAAGGAGTCGCGGCCAATAGGGAAACACTTGGACGTCTTTTATAACGGCCAGTAAAACGCTTCGTTAAAGCTTCGACCCGGCCGCGGATCTTGTAAATTTAACGATTCCCGGACAAAATACGCTCTAACTGCGCCGTAACCGGTGTACGCCAGTTTCTGCCAGCCTTTTCCTATTTATCGTCGACGGACCGTCTATCAGTGGTACGGATAAAGAAGTGGCGGAAAATTAATCTTAACTCCGAGCATAAACATAAGATTTAACGATAGGGGAATGTATGACCAATGGCAAACAATTAGCCGGGTCGGATATTATAGGTATATCAGGCAAGAAATGATACTGTTCGTCCGTTGGCAGTAGGATGCTGAAATTATAGAAGTTACGGAGCTCTTGAATTTTTCTTCCTTTCTACCCATTCGGTACTTGGAACTTTAAATTTGATCATTCACTAAATTCATGTTTATGCACATATATTTATAATGTCGTGTTCGCCCGTACTTCGGTAATATTAATATATTGTTCAAGGGAAACGGTACTTACGAGTTAGAGGTAGAGCGTGCCAACACGCCGAGGTGCCACGACAGTGACAGCAAGACGTGGTCCACATTTAGTAGGCGGCACTGGTGCCGCTGTTGCTGGCGGTGGTGTTTCCGGTCTCGCGCAACCGAGTCCACTTCCGCCGCGGAGCTCCCACACTAAATTCGTCAGCGAGCGGGGTCTGCTTAGACGCCGCGATCTAGATGAATAATCAGTAATTGCTCCGTGTAACCGCAATTAAAATATCAAGCGGAGTAACAACCAGGGCAGCTAATCTACTTAGATCTACCAGCTATCTTATGGCTCTTCAACAACCTTAAAATTGTGCATCGCCTTTTACGTTCCTTATTTACGCTCGCGTCTCTACATTCATATCCTGTATGTGCTGCTAAGTGGATAAGAAAGATCGTGCACAAGTAATAACAATCGTAAGGATAATCATTTATATTGATCATTCGAACCTTTTTCTCCCATTGTTTATTCTGTCTCAGATATTCATTGGAAAACTTTTATTTCTGTTCGTACCGGGTTGTAGGGGGTTGTTCGTTAATAAATACGATAATAATAAAAACCCCACGATAACAATAATAATAATAATAATAATAATAGAGACAACTACATTAATACTGCAGGCAAAATTATATAATAACAAGAATATTATTAATAATCTATAGAACTCGTACCTCTTCTCTGGCAGCTTAGCACCAGCACCAGAGTCCCCCGATGTTCTGCCCCCAGAATGACTGGAGTCCAAAGTCCCGTCAAGCTCCATAGCCTGTTGCAAGTTCGTCAGGCTCTTGTATCTAATATTAAACAATGGCGAGCCTCCCTTATACCCAGGTGGCGTTTCCTTCAACGGTGACGCACTCTTTTGCCTCATCAAAGGGCGCCCCCTCTGCGTTCCACTATTCTTCACGTACAGCTTGGCCAATGGTGGCTTCTCGACCCTCGGCTGTGGAGCTTCCTTCACGGCGCGCCTCGTCCTCTTCTCCGCCTGAATCTTCTTCGTTGGTATGGTCTCTATGGGCGGTGGTTCCGGTCTGTCGTCCAACAGAGGCGCGATCGTCACCGTAACTGGCGTCAAAGGGGGACTGGACCCCTGGGCTCCCGGCAGTGGACCCTCGTAAGGCGACCTGACACTTTTCGGCAACGGTGCGAATCCACGAACGTAATCGTAGATCTGATCTATCTCGTCGTACTCCCCCGTGCAAGCAGACGGCGGCACACGATTCTCATCCCTGTATCCCGCGTGTCCCGAGGACGCCTGGTGACCGTTGCTGTGATAGTGATGGTGGTGATGATGATGGCCAACGTTGTTCCTGTGATGGCCCAGTGGCGCGTTGTCCGAATTCGTCGACGATCGCCTCAGGAATCCAGAACCGCTTCTAGACTGTCTCGAAGGTTTGCTCTCGCCCAGACGTCCGTCCAGGACGTGTGCCCTGTCGGCCACGTCGGCGACCAAACGTGACGCTCGTTCCACCAGCCTCGTGAACTCCTGCATCGACTTCAGGGCTTCCTCGTTTCGCGCCTTCACCAGTTTCAACGGCGCAGCCAAGGGCAACGCCACGGCGGCGCCTTCTCTCTGCAAAGGCAACGCGAACACGTGTTCCTCCTCGAAGGTAGACAGCAGCCTCAATTCCGGCACGAACTGCGACGAGGACTTCAATCCCCTAGGAGGCTGTCCGTGCACTAATCTCACGGTCAATGGTAGACGCTTGCTGAGCAGAGCTCGAGCTGTGTGCACGCCACTAATATTATCCTCCCTCGCTAGCGCGCTGAAACGACCACGCTGTTCCATGCCCAAGAGTACGCTCTCACCTCGACAGTCGACGCAACGTAAAAATCTTCCGCGACCCGGCAGGCTAACTTCGCCCGCTGTTACTATTGTTTCACCGGCTGCCAGGGTTCTTGTCCCCTCGGGAACAACTATGCCAGAGTCGCCGTCCACCCTGCAAGCTATACCGCGCACGGTTTCCCGTACCAGGGCCCCCTCCTCGGGACATCTTCGACACAGTTCGCTCACCGACTCGATTCCACGAACCGCTCTGCCCTCCTCGCTCAATATCTCAAAGTATCCCGCGTAAGAGTCTGGGATTGCTAGTCTGGGCCCTACCCCAACCACCCTGCGTCCCTCTTTGATCTTCACTGCCTGGGCGACGATTTTTCGTCGACGCCCGGCAGACACGAGCAGGGCCGTACTTTGTAAACTGGGCGCCGGAAGTGTTGGCACGCCCAATCCACCGTACTGGCCCTTTGTAATCTTGATCACCGCCGGCAGACGATATTTGGAGACGAATTCCCGTAGATACGTCGCTTCTTCGGCCCATCGTGCCGCCGCAACGACGATCTGACCGTCAGTCGCGGCCATCGCGGCGCTACAACGCCGCCCAGCCTTCTTGCGAACACGGGCCCCGGCGTCGACGGCCCCGGACTGAGGGCCCACTCAGGGCCCCGACGATCGATGATCGCTACTGACGCTCCTGCTGATCGAACGCCACTCCTCTATGCTCCATCTGCAACAGGGAACGGTACGTACAGATTAGTTTTCTTCTTATTTGACAGAGTATTTGTAGTGAAATTTGACGATTTTTTGGACATTTTATTAATAAATAAAATAATGCAACGTTTTTTCAATAACGGACAACCCTGGACAACGAGTGTACGTACACGTACATACATGTGCTACCTACACAGCGAGGTATCATCGACTGTTTCGAATTTCGCGAAAGCGAACGTTTACACGCCGTAGCGAGGAATGGACAGAACGATCGTGACCAGCCGATCGAGCATCGCGTTAAAAGCGATTCCCTCCGACGAATTGCTTCACGGTTATGCCGCGATCGGCACGGAAATTCCGTGGTGTCGTAACGCTTGGGAACGGGCGTGCTCCGACAGAAGTATCCTCGCACCGATGCTTCCGTGTTACCTCTCGTTCCGACTTGTGTACAACGGATATCTTTCTGGGTTATATAAATCGTGGTTCCGTCTAAACTGAATGCAACGGCTCGAGATGGTAATTGTTAGATTGGAAGATCGTTAGAGTAGGCCGATGATGCGGATGAACGATGGGCAGGTGTAAGTGGTAGACGGAGAAGATAAGGTCGTTATGTTACGTAGAAAGTTGGCCTGTCGATTTTAATCATCATTTTACATTTTTAATTGAACGAAATTGGGAACGAATAGCTGGATCGGACTGGGGAATTAAATTATTCGTTCCGAGGGCAAAATTTGTCCCGTTAAACGATCAATCGATGGCAGATTAATTTGACTCGAGATATCCGAGGAAGAAAGATTAATTAAACACACAATATAGTTCCTATGTATTTAATTGTCGGTATGAGAATACTTATGGTAAATCGCCGGGCTCAGTAGTCGCTAGTTAAATAGCCTTTCCAAATACGGCCGGTAGTGTGTACGTGACTTTTAATATTTCTACAGAATAATCACGCTGCTACATACTGCCTTCGCCTGCATCACAGCGCAGCACTACTGAGGGACGAAAAAGTTGCGCCGAAAATAAAAAGGAACAAAAGGAGAAAGCCTATCATCTTCCTCGCCGATGTATCCTTCGCCTACTTCGGGAGCAAATGAAACAGAACGCCAACGGGTTCACGGGAAACAGGGGGTGTTTCGATAAGGCCCACCGATTCGGCGAAAGTAATCCCGGAATCCAACGCCAAAGGAATACCACGAAATTCCCAGCAGGATAAAACCAAATGACTGCTCGCCAGAGACAGGGCCCAGTATGGGCCACACGGAAGCGACGCGTATACGATCTGGGCCCGGATCGCAGCAACGCGCAATTTATCGGTCGGCCGTGTGAAAGGCCCATTCAGAATGGAGAACGTACGCGGCACGGATCGGGGGATAATGAAATCGCGCGGTGAAAATCGAGCCGTCTGAAAGGGGCCTTCAAGATGGCCCGCAGCCTGGTGCAGATAAGCACGGGGTGACCAATGACCCGGGGCGTCGTGACAGGCGCGCCTCTAGGAAGTTATTCGACACACTCCTCTGTCCTCCATTCTCCTACACGACTGCATATACACATACAAATATATACAGCATATATGCATATACGTATATATGTATATATGTATATACCTGCATACTCTCTTTCTCCGATATATTTCGCTCGCTGGATCTTTCACAGTGGTCGAACGAGAATCTCCATTGGTCTACACACATAAGCTTTCACGGAGGATTTCTAGCGGGCTCGATGCAAATTTGTATTGGAATTTTTTGTCCTGGCCCCCCTCGGGAACGGTGCTTGCTTTGATCGAACGCAGGAAACCGTTAAGTTCCTTCGCCGATCTGCGTGTTCCCGTGATAAGGCGATTACGCGATACGGGAACAGACGGATCGCATTGTATCTGATACACGCCGGCTGCGAGATCCTCCTCTTTCGATTCGATGGGAGTGTACCGTTCCGTAGGAATCTCCTCTTTTCTGCCGCGGAGGAGACATCTTTCTCAAGGATACTGGATAGCTACGGGGAAGCACGAGGATTTCTAGGATTTCGTTGGATACACACGCTTCCCACGGGGATTAGGTTCTGGGAATAATTGTTTTTCCAGCAGTTGCTGAATATGTCGGGCTGCGTATTCTATTCCTTTCATTCGGGAGGATGGTATTTCCTTCATATATATTTATATCTAAAGGGTCACCGATTTTCGAATGATAGCCTTCGTGAAATCAATAATTAAATAAAACCGGATAATAAACAAATACAAATTTCTACCCGAAAATCGTCCAATGAAGACCGATGGACCGCGAGTATTCCTCCCCCGGGAGGAATACTTTTGTACTTGTATTGAAAGAATTCGAACAATAGCGGGGGAATATCAATGGAAAGCGAAGCGAATCAATGGTACGGCGACATTAATCGAGGCGATACCAATCGTTTCCTGAAATACGATTAAAGATTCGAAGGTGGACTTTGTGTTCAGGAGAATCGAGAGATTCTCGATAGCCTGGTGCGATACTTATCGGACTCGATGACGATATACAGTACGGAGACGCCTACGAGGCGGACAAACGGTGTCGCAACTCGGAAACACGGCGTCTAATCGTAATGTTTTATTGTTACACGTACCTGGCTGCGTGACGAGGAATTAGTTCGCGAGTTTGTAGCCTGCGGAACTGCATTCCGCGTATTATAGAGGTCAGCCGATCGCGTTAAAATCGTAAGCACGCGTTTATGTATCCTGAATATTTCGCCCCTTTGAGTTTATTGGAAGTGCCGGTCATAAAGTACCGCCTCAGAGTCTTGGAAAATTTATTGCGCGACCAATCGCGTAAATTTTAATCGATACAGAATGGAAACCGTGAACCGAAGATACTTGTGCCGGAGCTTTGAGCATTACTCGAACTGCAACACGATGATTCTCAGCCCGATCTATTCTATTATCATCGGCCAATTATGTTCCACCTCTCGCGGAATATTCAACCAACGACCGAATTCACCACGATTACGCTACCGAAGGAATCGTTTGTAGATCGCCATGGTTCGCGGAGCCGTTTTCATTTACACGACCAAGAATAAATTGCACGGCGATACCGTTATCCTGGCTGCACTCGAACAATCGAATGAACAAAACAAATGATAAAATGATCCGCTGGACGAATAAATTCTACGAAGCCCAGTTATCAGCGGGGACAATTCACACTCAATTCCGACGCCGTGCAGTCGATCGGGTTCGTGCACGATTTATCTCGTCTCCACCCTCTTGAAAATTCGATAACCCCACGGATTCATTTCGCGGGCCTGAATGCAGCTCGCTCGATTATCGTGGCGTGCAGCTATCGACGCAGCTCTCGATCACGAGCGATACATGCAGGACGCCCACGAATAGACGAGCTTGTGTCGCAACGCACAGTGTCTCACCGGGTTTCTTCGTCGATCTCGCTGCCCCTCGGTTCGATCGTCTCGTTCTGGCGAACGCCGGCTGATTTATCGGCATGCCCTCGAATTATACGTCGGGCCCCGTAACAGCTTTCACCGTGCACGGTCCTCCACGGCTACCAGCACCGCGTGCCCGACGTTTCTCTACGATCCTTTTGTTTCCCCGGGTCGATTTCGACACCGGCCACCGCAACGCAACGATTGTCCTCGTGATCCCGACAACGCGCGTAGACCCTCTAACCCTTTCTTCGCGATCATGGCGCGTCGAGTTTATCGTTCACGGAGCAGCGGATATATTAGGTATGCCGTGAAAGTATCGCTCTTTTCACGATCCTCGGGGATTCACGACGACGATCGCACCGACGATGACAAATGCAACATGTGGCGGTGGATGGAAGAAAGTTTGAGGGGTGAGCGATATAAGGGCGTGGGTTGATTTAAGAGGAAAGAAGGTGTTGAATATTTATGTCGTAGAGGGCGGGTGGACATCTTGGAATAGAAGTGTTGTCACCATGACATGAAACGTGTATAAAAGTTATTCATAATGTAATGTATATAATTCGGAATTTTACATACTGCACGAGATTTGATATTATTTTACTGGAAAGATCATTAGACGTTCTGTGCATACAAAATTCTACACGCACTTACGGTGTATACACCAATTATGAAGACGAAAAAGTGTATATAAATGCAGGAGACGAAGCGGAATAAAGAAATTAATTGCGTTAGAGAGAAATAATTCTGTTCACGTTGGTTACCAAAGGTAGATTAAATATGCACTTTCTAAGTTAGTATCAGCTCGTGTAGGAATTGCTTAATTTTGATTTCCATCCTGTTTAACAAAGTTAATATCCAGAGCTGATGCAGCAAAGTCGATCCGGGACATAATCTTGTAGCGCCGCAGCTTTAAATCAGCTTTAGTCCGATTTAATTTAGCTTAAATCAGCTTTACTCTGTAAAAGTACTGAAAATTCCCAAGGCCGACATGTATTAGCCTTCCTTCTGCTAATCACATTTCGAGCCACGCCCGTAGCGAATTAGCATAAGCGGTATCTTCCCTCGCCCTGTTTTTCTGGTGCCTGTCTCCTTTCTGAATCTCACGGGAGTAACACAGGCAATTATGCTTTCTTCAAATGATTCGGGCGATTACCCGAACGGCTGAGAAACGATTTGCAGACCCGGGCAAGGATGAAGTGCATTTAAAAATTTCGACAAAACCAGAACGAAATGGTGGGGCGTTAAAAATGCATACTATTTTTCTTAGTAAGCCTGACAACGAAGGCTAACGTGAAATAAAAAGTATAATACAAACCAGGAGAAGATGTTTGATCTCAATGAATTCTATTTCAACGCGAAACCTATTAATTCTGAAAATACATTCTGCGTCAAATATTAACTTTGATAATACGTTAAGCCTGTTAGGTTACGTTAAGGTATTTCATAAACCTGTTATTAAAAGTGTCTACCTTTCTATCGGCATTCCTCGACACAATTTAACAATTCGGCACAATCGTACATTCTTTCCAAATCAAACCAGAAAAAAGCGTACACGAATCTATCTGAGCCACGATAAAACCATTTCCACCGCAGCTTCCAAACATCCCACGTGTACGTTAATTATAGTGGGTACGTTTCTTAATGCTACCCGAAGAACGTTACGCCGACAAAAGTGAACGAGAGGAGTGTCGATCGCTGAAAAAGCGAAGGAAAGGAGAACGCCTGGCCAGAACGAACGTCAAAACGGTGAGGAAACAGAGTGGATGTTGGGAAACGGGAAGAAGGTAGGCTGCAGGTACGTGACAAGTCGTTCGCACCGGGGCCGTCGGGCCTTAATTAACCCTTGTGGCGTTCTCACGAAAAAGTTGTCGTATCCACGGCACCGGCCACCGCCGCCGCTTTCTTAATCCAATTTCGCGGTGTATTACTCTAATTACGACCGTGCACGTATGCCCCGAGTGTGACGTGCAACTATGCTAGCCGGTCACATGCTCTCCGCTTTTGTAATTGGGATGATTCGCGGGAAACCGCGATCGGGAAGGAATTATCCTCTCCAGGAGCATTTGAAATTGTCTGCGAATGACGTTAAAACGAAATAAAAGTAGCTCGTGGTTCGAGATATAAATATAAAGAACACTAATATATTAATACCGTCGACTTTGCGATTCCCGTATGAGAAAATAACGGATGCGTCGAACAATGGCGATGCAGGGAGACATCTCTTGTGTCACATAAAAATAGAAATAGAACGTGAGCAAACAGTAACAATGATCATTGTCCTTTTGCTGTGTAAAAATATATAGGCCACCGCTCATGTTATACATAACAATTGCGTACGATTTTGATGGAACCCCCGATGTATAAAAATAAGTAGAAGCTGTTGAAAGTTTGTTTGGGAATCGCGTTAGTGCGTTATTATCGCCCCTTCTAATGCCTGAATTATTATTCAATGTAATATAAAATTTAATGCCCGTCTATGCCTATAATTCTGCGGCAAAAACTTGTCCGCGGTATTCGACAAAAAAAAAAAGTAACATTGTACACCGCCGCCTCGGACACAGGGATTTTATTCCCCTTCCAGGGGATCAGTTACGCTCGGCCTCAGAACAGGATCTCACATATTAATGGTGCTTGCACGGACAAAATGCAGATCCAGATGTACATAGTAAACTGTCTCTGCTCGAAATCATACGGCTCTTCGCTGTTCTACTATCATCACGGCGCAATTACATAAAAGGGCTGTTTTTCGCTCGACCTATGGTCTCGTCAATTATTCCAACGTTTCGGAGACAATTACAAAGGGGGAACTGGTCTGGCGGGAAGTTTCCGCGGAATTTAATAACATACGATTATCTATGCTGCCGGTTTTTGTGGCGAGATTAACCGGCAGCTTTATTTCATCGCCACCGACCTTTCGTCCAAACGGCGACGAACCGATTCTATTTTTGGATATTAATGCGAGACACGAGAATCCTCGAGCGCGCAAACTTCGAGACACATTGAAAGTGTCATGGAGAAAATAATTACGCTCGGGGATTACAATTTGACGAGCATGAAATAATAGATTTCTAAGTTACACAGGCAAAATTCAAAATCATCGCGATATCGATTTACAACATTTTCCTATTGAATTTTCATGAATTAACATTCCACTCGAACAGCACAGCGACATCGGAGTGTTCGTGAATTTTCAGTAAATGAAAACGATCGAACGCATTTTTAATTTCAAACAAGGCCTCCCCTCCCATTTGGATCCCCTCGATTCCTTTTTTCACCTGGAACAAAATTAAGCCGGGCAGGGGGATCAGTTTCATTCTCTCCGAGTCAAGAAGCTTCATTCGATGAGCCAGAAGAAAAAGGGGTTCGTCGATCGGACGCGAGATTGCCGGGCTCGTTAACCAATTACTCCGGTTGCTGTGGAGGGGGCAGGCTGTTTTCGAGGGAGTTTCAGGTGGCCGCATGCTCGACATTCTGCCTTTTTCCCCCGGCCTTGACTAGCCTGGCCTTACGCGAACCAGTAATAACTTCCTTACGAACCGGCAAGAACAGACCGCCATCCATCATACTTGGGCCAGTGTTCTGATGGTCCGCTGATGGCTCTTGTTCGTGGTTCCGCAATCATTGTGATGCATTAACGACGAACGACGTCAGAAGACGCGCGGCGTCCGAAGGGGACGCGTCATGACGCGAGAAACTCACCACCGTGTAATTTCCCTTTTGTCCCTTTTCATGCGTTCCCGGAGGGGCGTTAATGGCGAGCTTTCGTGGTCTGCGTTGTCCGTGATTTATGGGGACATCGAATGATCTGTGCCGGAGGGCATGACGGCGTTCAATTTTTGGTCGATATTGAGCTGTCCATGCAATCAAGTTCTAAGGACAGGATTCCGTGTTTATAACATCGCAGTGCTACTTTTCAAATATCTTTGAGATCTTTTCGAGTGGTCTGTTACTCGTGTGAAAATTCTCCGTGTCAGAACTATCGTGCCATCGACTCTTTTCGGCGGCAATAAATTCTGTGTTACTGAGATTTCTTCGACTACAGATTTCTCGATAATCAGTTTTCGAGCACGGGGCTTTTCGATTGTCGAAGCTACCGTGCCGTTGCGCTCCCGAAGGTTAAATCGCTGGAACATTAAACCCTGCAAGTCGAAGCTTTTTGTCACCGAAGTTTCAACTGGTACTTTCTGCGCTCGAGATTGGGGCAATTTCGCCAAGTCATACGTTCGGCTGCAATTAAACGAACATAACATTGCCGAAGTTTTTCACGCGACCAGTTTGGAAGCGTTGCTGGCGCGTCTTAAGATTCCGTGGCGATCGCCCAAACGTCTCAATAATTGCTAATTGGAAGGTGGCACGAGTTTAAAAAGTGGCCGCACGTCGTCCATCACGAATCAACCTCCTCGTTTGCAGCTGCCACGTTTTCTTTCTGAACGGAGCATGATCTTCTTTCTTCATGATCCAGCAATCTTCCTTCCACTTTCAATCTCCACCCTCGATATTTCATTCGCTGACGCCCAGATGCCGGGGTATAATTTTATTACGACAGTTGCATTCTGCATCGCAATCGAGAGCGTAAAAAAGTTTATGAAAATAATGTGGATCTTTGAATTATTCTAAGGAATGCTAGCATCTTTAGAATTGGTCCGATCTTGGCGAAATTCATATCAGCAAGAGGGATTATCCTAGAATCCGCCAAAAATTCATTCCAGCCTCTACGAATGTTTCTGTCGAATAATCCAATTATTAAATAAATTAGCCTCGCACGAACAACGCTGTGAATACGCCCAGTCGAAGCCCACTGACAACCGACATCGCCCCAAAGGACGGGGTTAAATCTCCACGCGGATTCACCCCCAGAACTCTCCTTTCGCCCGATTCGTTCCCCTCGCGTCCTCCGTGTCCAGGAGAGGACAGACGGGAGCGTGTCCTGCGGCCTCGTCGCGGTGCATCGTTCGCGGGGTCCAGCAACGCCGGTAAAAGGTCACTCCTCGATTCTCTCCCTCTCGTATTCTCGTCGATCGGCGTCTCGCGTGTTCTCCGTCTACCGGTCTCCTACCCCTTTCCCTTTCGTGCCCCGCTGTCAATAAGTTATGTAGCGGCGCACGTGCGCGCCCGCTAATAGAAGCACAAAGCCCGGCTGGAAAGCCTAGTAGGAAAGCAGCTACCGTGCCAGCGGCGAGGGCCCGACGAGTGACCGCAGAATCATCGTTCCCGGTACACGGACGCTGACAGCCTTTCCAATTGTGCAAGCCGGCCAGATGTAACCGTGGATCGATCGATCCGGCCAGGGGAATTTAATGCCGCGGACTGTTAACGTCTGGTTAACACTGCTGCTTCTCCCTTCGTCGCTCTGTCGACCCTCTGCTTGTCGCCGCGAGACTTTCCGAGGGAAAGTGCTCGGTGAACGCGGCGCGAGGAAAAAACGAGGGAGGAATTTGGAAGTGGAAGGGGAGCGGTATCGACTGGGTTGCGAGTATTCGTGTCGGCTTCGCGACTTCACGACGGAGGAGAAGGAAAAATATGGGAAGAAAAAATGGAGGAGAAAATTGCTCGTTAATTCACGGTTTATCGACCGGGTCGCGAGGATTCGCCCGCGACGGACACTCCATCGCCATGAATAATTAAACAGCCCCCCCCCCTTGGGGGGAGGTTTAATCTCCCGGCTGGAACGAGAGCACCGGTTCACCTTGATCCCGAAATTTATTAATGTCCAGGCACAATGCTCGGGTACGATCGCCAATATAACTCAGCCCCGTAGCGGTTCTGGAGATATTGTTGGAACGGTTTTATCGGTGTCGTGGGTGCATTAAGGACGCGGTGGAGATAGTCTCGTCTCTAACCCCGTGGCCGAAGTCGCGCGTTAGGACCTCGTTAGGGGGGGCATTGATTTATCCGGTCGCTTATTTTCAGCGACACTGCATTAATATCCGGCGTTGCTTCGTACCGGTAATTGTGATCGCGAAACTTCCAGCCAATAAATCGGCGGATCGTGTGTACCGCGGAGAGGGTGCATTTTACTGCGTGACAGTACGCAACATTGAAGGATTTCCCTTTCTTCGTCGAGTGAATTAGCGTGGATAATTCTTTGGAACGTACAGTGTGTACATACGTATGACATGGAGATAAAATTCGTTTATTTTTTTGCTGTATACAATTCAATTTACTGTTAGAGTATCAGGCATGGGGTTATTATTGTTTTTATTGCAGTTGCATTATTGTAAACTATTACGAAGTTGCGAAATTAACACCCGCGCGTAGATGCGAATTAGTTTGGGAGCGATTAGTAAAAGCTAAAATAGTTCACCCAATTGATTTTCAATCGACACTCCTTGCTTCAGTTTCACTGCAATTCATTTTAAATAAAAACATTGCACTGTGTCTTGTTATTACATGACCCTACCCCACCAGAAATTGTATTGTATCACATTTCAAGCCCAGAACTGAACTGCTGCACGCGCTAATAAGAAATATATATTTAAAAAAAGCAAAAAAGAAGTGAGATTTCTTTATCGAACAACCGTGTAAATTAGCCTGAACAATGTCTCCGGCCGGTACGAGTATATCTGAATGTTTCTCTCCTACGATTTCTTTCCAGCATTTCTTCCAGCCTGTAATCGAACAAAACGAAACCAGTCCGCAACACACTGACACCGATTCACACCATGTCCCAATCGTCTACGAATTTCATCGTGCACGTCTGCTCCGACGATTGCACCTCGGCAAAACATAAAGGACGATGCTACAAAAGAAAAATGAAAAACGCTGCGCGTTTCCTTTTTCGTTCCAGCACGTTCATCTGCGGTTGTCGCAACTCGCATTCCTTTAGCGCGCGTCCGAAGCAACAAAATCGATCGATCGATCGATAGGTCGCAGCATCGTCGACGCCGGTGCAACATTGTCCCCGGAGGCGGGGATCGAACGACGGTTCAAGAAGAGGAAACGGGGCCAGTGAAGGAGCGCAGCGATTTCGCTTTCGAGTCTATTTCATAACAAAGATGTATTTTCGCGGTGGCTCTGCGGTCTCGACGAATGGGAACAGAAGAAAAAAAGGTGGAACAAAATGGGAGGAAAAAGAGGCGGAGAACGTGGTTCTGGGCACGAGGTCTTCGAGATCTCGTGCCTTTTGATCGATTTTCTACCGTGACGTACCTTACGTAAGATAGTCCCCCTCTCTCTCCCTTACAATTCGCTTCTTCGTGCATGACTCCGTCACGAAATTCTGTCTACGGGTTTTACGTGGCTAAACTCTGTGTATGTGTGTAGTGTGTAGTGTGCGTCCGTGTAAGGTTGAAAATTTTAAGCCGCTTTCTCCGTCAATGTTCGGAGGGTTCGAGATCGATCTGGTTATTCCTTAAGGGACCGCCGGTACTGTTCTGAACGAGATTCTAATTGTAATGTCGAAGTATCGAATAATTTAGAGAGCTACAATAAAATATTTATGTATGCGCATCTAATTTGTTAGATGAATCATTACTATTCGGAGAAGCACTGAAGTGAACGGCGAAAAACAATGGATTTCTGCTGCACAAATGTAAGGTTTTAAATGCCTGTGCAATTTTAAGGGGCTCAGTTGATCTCTTAGTGTCTAGGTTATAAAGTTAAAACTGGAATGGAAATGAAATGAAAATAAATAATCGATTGTTACGAACACCTAGTGAACTATGTTTCCACGCTGCGAAAACGAATTTCAACAAACAGATTCGACGGAACACGGTTCCCAGAAGGCAATAACGAGCCCAGGGTACGTTCCGTGGACGGGTTAGAAAGCAAGGGATTCGAATCGTTCGAGGATCGACAAGAAGGCGTTGCCGTTCCTCTCCAGTTGAGATCTAAACGGCGCGACGACTCGGATCAGCGTCCAACTGTCTCGGTCGAATGATCGAAAGCAAACACGATTACCTTCCGCGAACACAGGGCATTTACCGATTTGTCGTCTAACGAGCACGCGGCCCGACAAAAAGGCTCGAATCATAGAAAAGGACGGTCGGTTTTTATCGGTGGAAAAAATGCGACCGCGTCACCTTCACGCGATTTGTTCGACAAAGAGTGGAACTTCGGGCAAGAAAACAGTTCTCTGGGCTCTGGAGATCGGCGATCCGGACGCCGATATTGGAAGGTCGAAGGTTTCCGGTACGGAAAATTCGAGGTCGAAGATATTGCGGAAACGAAGCGTCGAGGTCGAAAGCTTTCGGCGTCGCGGTCCCAATGTCCGAGATAGGTATTTTTGACTTGGGATTTCAACGCTTCCTTCCGAGCTTTCCTGTTTAACGCGTCAGGAAATGGCGGGCGTCGAGCTTCGTATTCGCGAACGAGGCGCTCCCGAAATCGGCGGCTTCGACATTTTCATTCGCAGCGTACAATCATCGATCGGCCCAAAAAGTGGTGCCGTTCCACGCGACGCAGTTGTCGAACACGGGTTCACACCAGTCGCAAGGAACATTCCACGATTTTCTCACTTCGAGTTCTATTCTCGACCGCCTTCGCCAGACGAACGACTCATCAAACACGCTCAATGGTCCACTCACTTACTTCCGCGCACTCATCAAAGTGCTTTCAAGCCAGGTTCGCGCAGAAAAAGAAAGCGGTGAATAAAATAAATACGCTCGTCTCTGCGCGCAGAGGTGTGTATACATGGTGCCGCGAGGTAGCCTTCAGCCACACGTTCCAGTGGTCCATGCGTTATTTTCACTCTCGATAACACGTACATACATCGGCGGCACAGAGGAAAAGCAAGCTAATCTGACGCGGACGATTTGAATGAAATTGTAACGTGCGTAACGGAGATACACATTACGGCGCAACGTTCCAGGAAAATGCACGATCAGCGTCTGTCATTTGCCAGTACTTTCTCATTCCGCCGGCATTAACATTAATAAGTCGTTAGATCAGTTGCGAGGCGCGCCTGTCACGCCATGGCTATCGCGATTCCCAGTCTATGATCCAACTGCTGTTCACCTTTTTCTTCGTCGGTCATTAGAGAATTATGGGAAAACGCGGCTCGCCAGTAGAATACGTATCACTCTTGCTAATTTATTTCGTAAGCAAACTACGGTTTGATCGTTTCCTTTCCCCGGCAGGGATCCTGGCCGTTCATTATTTACCGGCGCTGAATTGAAACCGAGTAATCGGTCAATGGTATCGTTAGCAAATATTGTCGGACGATGCTTTCATCTCGCGAGACAAATTTCGCAGAAACAACAGAAACACGAAATTTCAAACGATCGCATAATCGACGTCACAAATTCGAAACCAATACTAAACGTATTCCCTTTTTGCCCGAATCGTTCAAACGAATTGCCAAAATGCAAAATGTCTCACCATCGTCCATTACGAGTTCAGGGGCGCGTTGCACATTTCTTGTAATCGATTATTTCGAACCTCCTCGAGCGTGAAAATAAATTAGGGTACGGAGGCTTGAAGGGTTTCGAGCGTGGAACCACAGAAATGCGTGGAATTCGACGAACGCCGGACGATCAATCTCTTCGACACGATCGAGTCGCGAGACCCTACGGGGAGGACGAAAAAGGAATCGCGGTTTCCCGCTAGCGGTCGACTCGTTTCTGCTTCCTTTTACCGGGGTTCCCGTCTATATTAAGAACGCTGTATGAAGCGGATCTGCAACTAAGTGGATTGCATCTACATTGCAGATGTTTTCTTGCAGCGTCCCGCCTCTTAATTGCGGACACTCGTCGGCTTCTTTCCTGGCCGGAATAAGCACCGTGAACGTTGCACGAGCGCAGTGTCGCGTTGCGGTTCATTCGTTTCGTTCCGCGATTCTGTTCTCGCTTCGTCCGATAGAGCTTTCGTTGGGCGCATGGACAAATTTCGGACGATTTAAACGGTCGATAAATAAAACTGGAAATTCATACGATTTTACAAACTCTTCGTTTCGATTACGCTTCACGGCGCTCGAACGCCGAGGGACATTGCTTCTATAACTTTCGATGTGGTCACTGAGTTTCATTCTTTTTTATTAACACCAACCCAACATGTAATCATGAATCGTATAACGTTTTATATGTTTACGTGTTTGCATAAAATTCATATTACGAGAGCTATTAAAAGAGGGTATTAAAGAACGGTTGAAGGTTTGCAAAGGAAAAAAAAATTAAAAAATTGATCTTAGCAGCGGTCGTTTAGAGTCGTTCCATGTTGTCCGCAACCGGAGTCGTTCCAGGACAAGGGAGATACCATGGGAGATCGCAGCTGTTCGGACGACCGAACGTCTCGACCGGAGCCGATATCATCGCCGGTTCGGCTACATCCGATTCGCGGTGGTGGATTCTTCGACGTGATTTTCCCACGAGCAGGAGGACGGAGGAACGGACCCGTTTCGCTCGACATTGTTGCCCGGGACACCGCATGCAAAGTACGATCGCCGTTGTGTCGTGCAATTAGCGAGAAATTAACAGCACTTCCGGAATCGCGAAGATTCGATCGATCCGCGATACCGTACCGACACTGCGAACCTCATTTCTGTGTCTTAGAAACGGTGGTACCGTTTGCAGAGGAATGATCTCTCCGCGGTGTTACGCGAAAGCGTCCTCGGATTGGAAAATCGACGCGGGAATTATGCTCAGACACGTTTGGAGACAGCGCTGGATCGACTTCATTCAGCAATTTACGCATTTCCTGACGAAAGAGCCAACTGAGCATCAAGTAATCGGCGACGCAAGTCGATCGCCAATAGTATTAATTGGCGGCTACTTGGTACGGTGGTCAGGGCTCGCGGGGAAACGGGCACGGTCGAAAATTCTTTGAACAAGTTGGCGAAATTGCGAGAGGAGGCCGCCGTTTCGGCCACTTATCTTCGATCGCTCGATTCCCGTCTCGATTAAGAGGGGCCCAATTGAATAAGATCGGCCGATCGCGGAGAATTCACGAGGGGCTCGGGCAAAAAAACGAGCAGCTTCCTTGATGCCTTGATCAGCCAATTAAGAGCCGCGCTGCCTGGCCCCGAAGGTGCGTGAATGTTCCGTTCTTGTCCACCCTGTTGGATTAAACGATTTCGCGGGTCCCCTGGGACTGTACTTAATTTCAACGATTCTTCAGGACCGTTGCTCGTACATCTATCTGAAAATGTCTGCAGCTTCCTACCACAGTATCGTGTACTTCATGTTAATTCCACGGTCGTGATTCTACGCTTGTCGACACATTATGGGGATTTACAATTAAACGTAATTTAGTTGCAATTAATTGTAAGATACTTTTTAAACGATGACGGACTTTCACGATTCAATTATTGTATTATCACGAACGAAAGAATATTTTCGCATTCACGGTTTCATCACTCTATAATATAACTGACTTCCAATTTAAAGGAAATACCTATTCCCCTTGCTGTCTAATATCCCCGACTCTTTCTAACATCTATTACCGCGAACCTAGGCCTCCAATAATTTATCGAACCTCAACCTATCCGAATTTCGACCCCCGGAAAATTCCCACGATATCTCGCATGCCGCGTGGCGGTCGCGCAGCTAGCTTAAAGATCCATCAGAAACTCGTAACACTCTGAGGCGACATCCCCAGAAGAAATCCAGAGAAAGAACGATCGTCGCCGTCCGTTTACGACGTCGAAGGATCATATCTGGAATAGACGTTCGACGTTCTAAACGGGGCTCCATCTCCCGCAGGATCTCTCCCGCTGTGGAATCGCGCGAGCCGGCCAGGGGGATGGTGACGACGAGTGTGATGCCCGGCTAAATGTAAAACAAGAAGCACGAAGCTGGTCAGCGCGAATCTAAATATAACTACGACGCGGAGGCGCCCGCCGCTCCCTCCCTCAGGAAGGGAGCAAGATAGCGAACTGTTGGCGATCTTCCGCTGGTGCATAGCCGCGATCCCGTGCACTCGAGCCACCTCTGCCCTCTCCAGAACGAGCGGGGACGAGAGAAGGGGATGCTGGAGACGGTCGGATCGATGAACCGGTCGATCCACCAGATACCCGACCTCCGGCGGGCAAACCTCTTGTCTCTTGGATTTTAGGGATTTTTAACCCTCGGGCGATCATCCGTTTTGTTAACAATTCTTGTTAACCCTTTTTATTAACGTTCGGGTTACTATGATATTTCGAGGTTTCTTCCTCGCCAGCTCGATTATTATTGGGGAACTTTGTCAGGAAGGAATAGCGAGTAGCTTTGTGACGATGTAATGAAATGTTGGACTTTATCCTTTGTAGACGAAAGGCATTGACGGAATTAAATAATTTGTGCATTGCATGCATGCAGCTGGATATTGCTATTCCGTAGAATGTATTTTGTTTTAATGATGCATTATCTGTTTCCCTCCATACAAAACAAGGGGGACAGCCAATTACTAATCCTTTATATGTGAATCAATTTTTCTACCAACACGTGCACCGTGCCAATACTTTTGTCCGTCGATGTGAGCCGGTCCCGTAGAAACGACGTCCTAACAGAATGTACACTGATCGCTGACAGTATCGACTTATAATGAGTAATTAACTGTGACCAATGTGTATTACATATTTCTAGATTAACACCGCCCACGCGGCTACCGCGCGGCTCGAGTGTGGCCAACGGGATATACACTTCGATCGGGGCCCATTAATTTCATCGACATGATTATCGTTTTCAACCGTTGGACAAGCAGAGATAAGCTGAATCGAATTAACGTTTCACGCGAGTTCCGTCATCGAAGTCGAGCCAGGGGGAAACGAACCGTTTCTAATGTGGCAACATTCGTCCGAACCAGATTAATGATTGCCCCTGAGACCGAACGGTTGATCGATCGTTGCACAGGGAAGAGCAACACGGTGATCTATACTTTCGTTGCACCGTGGCAAAATTAAGTAAAAGCGACGCTTTCGAGGACGGAACGGCGCGAGGCCTGGCGGGTAAGTAACTTGTGAGCTGATTCCAATCTCGCATCCTCGCCGTAATCTTTATCAGATACCACTGATTAGCTACTGTTCCTGATCCTTACGCTGGCTGGCCTCTGCAGGCGTGCTGCCGGCGCTGCTATCTAGGTGCTTAACCCTTTCCAGTTTAGTTCCTCCATTTGTCTATTCGCGGGCTCCGTGTAGCACACGTCGGTATGAGTTATTCCAAGGAGCGGGGAAATCTTCTTCCGCGTCAGACCCATTCGGATCGCGCGTTAACATCGATCCGAAAGTGGGGGACTCACATTCATTTCGAAGAAAACGAAAGCAATTCTTGCGCTGTCCACGTGTATCTATATTACGGATAAAAATTTGCATGAAAATCGCGTTATCGTCGCCCCACGGGACATCCTTAAGGGATCGTTATTCCTCGAATCGGTCACGTAATATACAGGATGTCTCGCGTAACTGCGACTCGGGCACAGACGGCCGCTTGCGCCGCTCGTCGAGTCGCGCCAAATTCATCAACGACCGGGTAAAAAAGAGCACAGCGGTATCGGCGCGAATGCGAGAGACGAAGGAGATCGAAAGTGGAGAAAGACGAGGCTGGCGAGGCAGCCGACCGTCTCGGGGCAGCCTAAGGAGCGTATTTTACGATCGAATCGATTATCCACGGCTCTGCACGTGGGTAAGTTCGCCGACGAACGTGTGTCGGACACGAGCAGTGTCAAGGCCTCCTCGCCACGGGCCCTCTGAAACTGCTCGCGGATTTAGTTACGGCCCGTTCCGCGCTGCTTCCTCTCCGCCCTGCTGTCACTTCGCCAGCGGGTGGAGAGGATGCGCGGCGCGAACCATAATCCCTCCACGCCGTGGACTCTCGAACGTTTGTCGGCCGTGGAATCGCCTGTTGGTACCGGACGCTGACAAGTGGTTGATATTTCTTTCGTGTCCTCTTCCCTGTCCGGCGAGCGAGCGAGTCGGCGAGCCGGGGAAAAAGTTTGCTTCTGGGGCGACGCGAAATTTCGCCGGACTTACGGATAAACGGAAGGACAATTGGTTGATCGCCGCAGCGAGTAACAGCCGGTGTATCGCACACTTCTTCCACTTTCTCAGGATAACAACAAAATTATTGTCTTCCGGTAAAATCGACGCGATTCCAGTATCGAGAGCAATGGTACCCAAATCCGTGCTCGAAGTCGATAAATTACATTCATCCTCCTGATATTCATTTGTTGCATGACCATTAAATTAAATCGTTTCCGTCGATAATTCCGCGTGGGCCTCGCTCGTCGACCAATATTTCACTTCTCCGCTGAATGTGCCCGGCGACGAAGGCTTGTTACCGAAAGACGGTTCAACGGAGGACAATGCAAAAGCATGACGTGCACCAGGGTCAGGCAACGCGAGCAATCGTGAATCGTTAATTATTGATCGACGTCGAAACGATTGTTGGCAATCGACTCTGCTACCGCGGTGCCCCTCATTACGCCGCGCAATTTACAATCGGCCGACGGAGCACGGCCGCTAATCCTTCTTTAACAGTTAGATCGTAATTTACATAAACGCACGGGCAGCAGACGAGCGTTCCCCGAGAGACAGACACCGACGTTCGACCGAGAGTTATCCAGTATTAGAAATTCGCGCCGGGAAACAAATTACCGCGGGACTGTGTACGGCTCTCCCTCTCGCGGAAACGTCCGTTTCGCCGACTCTTTGACAATTTACAGTGCAATATAACCAGCAAGCACCGGCGCGAAAGCTCGTCCCTCGGGGTAGAAGGCCATTCTTGTTTCAGAATTGATCACAATGCGAAACTCGGGATATTCGAGATAATTCAGGGCTCACAATTCTCCCCCGAACACATTCGCGTATGATATCTTGAACATTCCGCAAGCGCATCGGCCGCGGAAAAATGCCGCTTTACGTTGCGAAGAGTTAAGAGGCGCGAGCCAACGAAGGACGACGGAAAGAGAAGAGAAATGAAGAAAAAAAAAAGAGAGTGGACTGTTAACCAGTCGAACGAGTTGATTTAGTACATCTCTGTCAAGAATCCTCGCGTTTTCGCATAACTTTTCGCGCCAAAGTCCCCGGACAGCGTCGTCCATCGATTTATCCCCCTGCTAATTTTCAGCATCCTGTCCCGCGGCTGGAAAACGTTTCCTGTACAAAGCAGGTGCGCAACCACTTTTATGGTAACGCTCGCGAAAGACACTGCAACGCGCGCAACTGAACACGTACGGATGAACGAACGAAGGTACGGTAAGAGAGCAAAAGTGTGCGGTTTATTGTTCAAGGGCGTCGGGCCGCCTGAACGTTGCACATGAACCGTATACTTAGCAGTCATATAAGAATGCAGAGAACAACGTGGTACCGTAACGAATGCATCACCGTTAAACGAGAGAAGACTAGAATCGCGGGGTAAAAATATCGCTGCTTAAATATGCGGTCTAACTGTACAAGCCGTGTGGCATCTCCTTCGAGACGCCGCGGTTTTTCTGTTAATCGCGGACCAAATTGTAACGGGGAAGAGATTTATGGCCGCGTCGAAATCGACGAAATCGATTGAAACTATTCACGAATTAATGCGGCGAAGGCGTAAAATATACGGAGGCGATTGTTCAAGGGAATTTAACTCTCGCAACAGTGCAATATGAATATTCATCGTTAAGCGAATTGGCGGGATCGAACTGTCGTTGCAAAAGTCGAAGCATCGTTGTACGACTTGATACCGCAACGTTATAAATTCACGTTCGACGAAACACCGTGCCCGCATCCTCGTGCACAAGACAATAATTGATTTAACATCGATTCAATGCTCCTCCATAATATCTCGTTGTCGCAACGTCTCTGGCAACATTTTTAACAACCGATCGTTCCATGTTGTTACAACGAACGTTTGGAACACACCGAATCCACGGGACAAAACCAGTCCGTCTCGGAGGCAAAAGGAGCCACCAGAATATTCAAGGTCCGCGACGATCCTCAGAGGCGATATACGATTTCAATAATTCACCGAGCCCGCGAATCCCAGCGAGGCGTCCGATTCTAAGATATCGACGATTAACCCACGGATTTTTCCGTTTTATAATTGGCCAGCTCGAGTGAAGCAATTATCGCAGGCCTACCCCCTCATGCCCCCAATCCCCCAACCCACCCCTGTCTTCTTCAAACCACGGCGATTTATAACGATTTATATTTATGAAGACAAGTACCCTGGCGCGGTTTACGCTGATCGTACGATTTTAACTGGTTCCAGGCGGTCGTCTCTGCTTATTCAACTCGTTATTTAACTCGTTCTCGCGCGGCTTTTTGCCGGGGCTCAGCAATTTGCCAGCGAAATAACGCTTGCCGACCTGCTGTCTCTCCCGTGTGCGAGACCAGACGAAGGCCAAAAAAAAATTCGTGGGGAAAAAAAGGAAGGGTGTTTGATAAGCGATCCATACGAAACTACCCCTCTAGCAGTCGTCGTGCAATTAATTCGCTGCGCTTATCTAAGGAGGCGCGACGCGGCATCTCCGGTGTTATTTTGCACCCTTTTGCGTACGGAGATAATGTATACGTTACGGAGGGTAGCTATTGAAACCCGTCCGGGGTGGTAACAGAGAAGGTCTGTTGACTTTGTGGAACCAATTGTTGCACGCATATTGCAGAATTGTCTCGCGACACACAGCAGGTACGAGTTTAAAGGAAACGCGTGAAAGAATGCGATTCCGAATATCAAGCAAAGAAAGAAAATCATCCCTTAAATCGTCCTTCACGGTTGAACACCTCCATCATACCCGCGTCTTTTCCCGTTCCAACGCGACCGATCATAACGGAGCCGCGTAACAAACGCGCGCAAATTAAACTCCGAACTATCCGGTAGTGGAAGGACGGCGCTTTCCACGTTTTTTTGCAATTTTCAGCGAGTTTGCAGGCGGGAGGAACGCGTGGTCCCGGTCGCAGAGGGTGCATCGACCCGTTCCGCGGCCTCTCGACGATTTTAATTGCAAGCCTGCTGCAGTTTCTTCTTCTTTTTTTTCCCCCCCGCGCCAACCTAGCCGCCGTGGAAGCGAATTACAATCGCAAAAAGAGGCTAGCATCCAGAGGGGTTCGGCGAGGACCGACGATGAATTCATCGTGCTAGGGAAATATCCGGAAATTCGCGGTGACGTGCTTCTTCCTCTGGCTTAATTAATAGCTGAAAGGGAGTATCGTTTCTTATCCGCGGCTGAATGCCACGGTTCGATCCAATCAGCGCGATTCCTCTTGGTTTCCCAGCTCGTTGGCGTTGCTGGTCATTGTGCCTGACCCCCGGGGGAATCGTGAAACGGGAAGTGGAAGAGGTATGTCGCGACACGACATGTCGTCGCGCGGATCGGTATATCGGAGGATGTCGAACGCGTCGGATCTCTGACGTGTTTCACGTGGACAGCTTTTCGTTCCCGTGGAAATGGATAGATGGTATGCACCCGATGGTGGTAGAGAAAATTTATCGAGGTGCGCACTATACCAGAACTTTTGGCAAAATTTTCATTTTAGTCGAGTTTTTTGTATTGTTTGGACTGTCCGTTTGGAGGTGCATTTGGGGATCCATTAGTTCTCGGCTAGATATATAGATATATATATATATATATATATATATAATAGTGCAGCAAAGATAATTGACTTATTGTAACGCGTAGGAATATTAGGTTGCCACAATGGAAAGTGGGAAAGTACGAAAGAATGGGCAAGCTCAAAGTATGTGAAGGACGGTATGGAAATGAATTCTGAACACGGGTCGGTTCAAAATAATGGGAGACCTCGCGATAGCATGGAAAAGACGCCAGGAATTTGTATAATGTGTGGAGATGGAATAGATAGAATTTAATTTGAATCTGAAGCATCGAATGCTTGTACGTAAATGTTCGAAGGCGCGTGACAATCGGCAAGGCCTTAAACTTAACTGTACGCCGAGCTCGCGGTTCGAGGTCACGTTCACACGAAACCTACCAGAGAACACTTATTAATTCGTTTATTTTTAATTAATATTAATGGCAGACAGAGAGATGCGTGCCGTTCACCAGCCGTGCATCCACTCGAGTACACGTATCGATACGTAATGGAGAATTTCTAATTTAGTAATCGCGTATCGAATATTAACTTGACAATGTTATTTGGAACTCGAGCGGAGATCTTCGTAATTTTCTTCATCGAATTATTTTATTGGCTTGTACGCTTCCTATTTGCTATTGACTGTCACTAGTCTCCCCGACTTTTATCCAAATTTAAACCACGACCCAATTAACCACGCCGCGTTATCCGTCCTGACCGGTGGACGAAATTGAAGCAATCGCTAAACCCCTCCCGTTCTTTCGGTCCGACTCATCTCTCGATTACCATAATTACCTTTTCACGGTTATCTTCGAGAGAAAAAGAGAAGGATCACAAAAGGCGTCTTTATGGACGCTGCACGTCGAAAAAGTTACGAAGGTCCGGTGTGGCTATCGACATTTACACAGACAAAAGAAGAAAAATCGTTCGGTCACTTTTACGACGCTGGATTCGTTAATTCAACGCGGGGTCCGAGGAGCGTCTTGGACACATCGATCCTGTATTTTCGAGGAAGTTACAATCAACCCGCCTCCAAGACCATTGAAGTGGGAAAAGTTTTCGGAAGGTTTACAGCTGTGGGCCTGTCAATCCGAACAATCTACAGTAATATTTCATCGAGCGTGAAGAGCTATCGAGTTAACCAGACATGACAGTAATTCATGAATTCTTGCATAGTTTGACGTTCCAGTACAAGAATAATATACATTTTAAGACACCAATAGATATTACAGAAGCACTGCTACTGTCTGCTTTTCGACACTTCAGGTAGTATGTACAATAGATTGAAAACGTGAGGTGCATTCTATTGGGGGGTGATCCAACGAGTTCTGAATAACATCTTAAGAAAGGAACAAGAAGACATTGGTAAAACTATTCACGGCTGTGATACACAGGTGAACTGAAAATTGCTTTTCCGCTGCGCCGAATCTATCGAGTTCCACGAGGGCTACAAATGATAGAATTAAGTGAACGAGATTTTTAATTTCAATTGAAACGAAGCAAGACTCGAGCTGCAATTACAACCACATGTCAATCGCGTTGTTCCCGTTCGAATTACTCTTGTTCTTCATTGCTTTTTAATGGCTTCCTTCACAGCTTACTTATTATTACAATTATTTTAATATTCTTTGGTATAATGCGCAGGTGTGCACATGTCGGATTACCTGTTATTTTGATTTTTCATTTAACTATTAACGGGGATAATTCACAGGTGACCGAGGTCACAAACAAGTGCGCACAGGTACCGTTCCACAGCCAATGCTCGAGTCCTAACGACTCCACTCGTTACTGGAACAAACGTTTCCATCCAGACCGATCAGAATGGAATATGAGTCGACGTTAGAGTCCGCGAATGGACTGTTATCGATCCTGAACAACCGGACGAGGACGCAGGACGTACCTATTTGGCCAGGTGGCCCGTTATCTGGAACGACGTGACGACGTGACAGCTACTCTCATCGGCAGGCCTGTCGTCGCGCGACAAGTCGCGTGTTCTGGCTAGCGATTCACTTTGCATTAATGACGCGCCTTTATCGATGCTTATCGAAACGACGATCGACCGGGGCCTCGCGAGCCGGAAGGACGCGTCGCGTGAAAATCGCCGATCGACAAGCCCGGTCAATGGTTGGCCGATTTAACGGAACTCCCGTGCAACGACTGCATATCAAGTTTAACCCCTTTGCGGCGTTGAGTTGCAACACACGGCGCCCGTATGGGAGCGTCGTTTGTAACTTGAAAGCCGTTTTGGCCCGCACCTTGAGCTCGAAGGGGTCGATTTACACAGCATCGAAATTTCGTCTGCGAGTTGAACATTCTTGTGCAGACGAAGAACGTCAGCAGTGTTAACGAAATTTTCATCATGTGTAATGCAACAGTCCCACGAATTTCATGGGTCTCGGGATTATTTCTTTCCCGTGGATTGAAATCTTTCTGACAGATAGGACGAAACGTTGTGATCTAATGCGCGCAAAGTATGCATTTGAATAAAGTTCAGATTGCTTTCTAAGCAAACGTCCCAGTGGAAACCCGAGAAAGGTATGTTTTCGTAAAAAGTTTTTACAATCCCGTCAGATCTTGATGAAAAGGACTCAATCGACATCGCATGTCGCTAAGTGGCTCCCATTGCTTCTCGTCTTATTAAATAACCTTGAAATCCGGTGTTCACCTCTTCTCGTGGCTCGTTGCCACGGTCAAGCGAAACCTGTTACATCAGACGATCACGAGCACACCGGTCTAGAGAGGGAGATTGCTAAAATCGGTCGGCTGCTCTGCTGTAATCCTCGGCCAAGGAAGGTCGTATCTCGAACGCCGGTTACGTCCAGCCAGAAATTGCAGGTTCTGTGGAACCGGCCCCTATAAATCCAGGAATTAACAAAAGGCCCGGACCGGACCTGAATCAACCATTCTGGGCTTAACTGTACATCCAAATAGGTTCGCCGCGGACACAGAACCAGCAGGGATAATCGGATTTTACAGAATCCAGGTATTAGTGTGTGGCAAAGTTCCAATGCTTGAATCGAATTTTTTCAAACGACGGGGGAGAATTAGGTTCACGAGGTTCATTGGAATTTCTCCGATAGAATAGAGGGAATAGGCCAACGACAGGGCCACCCAATTAGCCGGAAAATCGTCAACTCGAATCTCGCCGCATCAGCTAAGCCGTGTTCGAGAGTCCGGAGTCATCGACCCTGAATCACGACGGAGGCCATCGTGTAGCGATCGATCACGCCTCAAAGATTTCGTACACGAATTCGTCCGCCGTCAGGAATCAGCGACGGGATGCTGGATTCTCGGTAACGTTGGACCATCCAACAGGACCAGACCGGAGAGACAATAAAACCCCTTCGAGAGATTGAAAAAGGAGTAGCCTAACAGGCAGCCGTCGAAAGAGTAGGATCGTGAGGAAGAAGGAGACGCAGAAGTAGCAACAGCAGAGCAGCGGGGGAAGAGGTAGACGGACAAGAAGACGAAGAAGAAGAGGGCGGAACCGAAAAAAAGGGTGGCGAGCGAAGGGAAAAAATGAGAAAGAAACGAAAACCGCGGCGAAGGCGGGTGTCGTCTTAGTGTACACACAGAGCGGGTATTAATGTGCGTTAAGACGCTGCGAAACGACGTGGCAGGCACACGGGTATAGGATGACACTTGGCTCGGGCCCTCGATCGCCTCGCCGTCCCCCACTACGGACCCAGGCGTTCCCACTCTTTGCTAAAAGGCCCAGACGCTCCCCACTCCGCTGCCGCTCGGCCAGGCGAAGCGAGATTCGAGCACGGTCGGTCGTGATCGGCTCGGGCCCGTCGTGCAGCGTCGGCCGTGCTCGGATCTCCTCGCTGCGACCTTGAACGGGCCCTGTATGGTCTATGCCACTGACACGGACCAAGGACGGGGGGCCCCCACGTTGCTTGGGTGCCGGCGTGCTGTTGTCCCGAAACGCGGTCGTGGAACTCCGCACGCTGGAAAGTGTTCGCCCGATGGCAAACTCTTTTTCGTGCTCCGTGCCTCTTCCCTTCGCGTTTGCCATTGGCGTAAGGTCTCTGGATTTGTTAGAATCCGCGAACAATTTGCCAGCCAGGGGAGCTGAAATCGAGCAGGGCTCGATTCGTATAATAGTTACGGAGGTCTACTATCTGGCGAGCCCCGGTACGGTGTATAGGGGAATCAAGTTACCAGGACTGGTAGAAATGCGCGTTTCAGTCGATGCTCGCCACTGGTATTGTTACGTAGGATGGTTTCGCGTGAGTTCGCCAGTCAAGGCACTCGAAATGATAGTGTTGAATGGGATTGATCGGCTGGTATCGTTTGCTGTATGATTTCAGCGATTTTTTTTTAAGGTCTCAAGTTTTCGTAATTTTTCCAACAGAACCCTGCCATGCTTATTGGCGAAGAAGTGAAGGTACCACTGTGTACCTTGCCGTAGGAACGTTTTCAATCCTATTTCTACTTATTAGGTAAAGTACACAAGAAGCAATGCGCTGCAGGCGGAGCTATTGCAACAGCTCTTGCGTGAGCTGCATCGACCTGGCCGAGGGGGTCAAGAATCGTGTCTAGGGGAACGAGTAACCCCTGGAACACGCTTTTTATGGAATTCTGTATGCAGATCGACCCGTGAAACATGGGAACTTCAGAAACTACACTTGACCCTGCAGCTAAGGTGATTGCAGCCGTTCGCATCCTCCTGTTTCCTGCTGCCTGCGAGCCGTCAGGATATTTCGAAACACCTGATATTTAGAACGGAAACGGACACGACTTCTTTTTTCAAGTACAAAGCACTTATATAAAGTTTCAGTGTTCCTTTCGAACCATGCAATTCTTACCGAACTGTCTAGCCATTAAAGCGACCTGAGATATTCGCTATTCATTATTAATATTTCAGTATCGAAAATATTATTAAGATTAATAACATTCAATATTTTATTTAATTCAATATTTGACCCCTTTATTCACTTATACAGCAAGCTACCAAAACGTCTGTTACTTACTTCAATAAACGACTCCCTTTGCAAATTGATATCGATTAATAAATAATAAATTATTTATTTTTATACCTAACAAGTATTTGTCCATTGAATCATTGTTTTCATCACTTTATGGAACATCTCCAACATTATAAATCGGAAAAGTTATTTCCTGAAGAAGTGGCCACGAATTTTTTGGTCACGCCTATGGCAGAGACTGGGCCTAAGCCAGCGAAGCTACCCCAGACCCCGCTGGATCCTCGTCTTCTGTCCGTGTGTGTAAAAAAGGGGCATCACGGGTGGACTCGGTTCTGGGCGTTGGCCCTAAATCTAATGAAATACTCGCCCGTTGCCGCGTCCTCGCGGATCATAATGTATCTTGTGCGAGGACCGTTTTTCACCATCTCGTTCCAACCCTTTCGCATTTTCTATTCTACTCGACGATAACACTCCCGGCAAGATCAATATTTAGAGGGTAATGAGGCAACTGACGCGTATATTTATCTCAATCTTGTATTTTTAATTTCACCGGGTCAGTTGAATTGCAACTCGTATTTAAGAATTCTCACGGGGATCACGAATAAATGAATTCTGTATGCGAATTCTTTGCGAATATAGTCAGAGATGTCGCTCGACTTTCTTCTATGCCTAAATTTCATTACGGAGCGTCTATTGATTTTAAGTATTTCAAGATCAAATTTCTCAAGATCAAGGTGACGAAAATTATGAACACGTTCACAACTGATGCGATCTATTTCACCAGGACCGCCAGTTTATTTTGCCCGCTATTCTCCTTTCGCCGGTGCAGCGACCTCGGTCAAGCCACCCTTTGCTCCTTTTCACTTCGCAGCCCGAGGGGCGTTTCTCTAATGGAATTTCGCCAGCATAAACTCGCCTGTCACAGTTCTTCCCCTTAAAGTTCGTGCACCGTGTACCTTTCATCCTTCAGCGACACGGGACAAGCTCTCGCCGATGCAACGTCCACGGAACGATTGCCTCGATTAACAAGTATTACTTGGTAACACCGTGAACGCGAGCAAATCGATTCGACGACGTAACATTAACGACCTCGACGACACCGATTAATTTCCGCGTTACCCGACGATTTTTCAATGAACGCGCATACATACGCGCATGCGGTTGTTTTGTTGAACGGTGACGAGGGTCCGGGGCGAAACACGAGCTGATTTTTATCCAAGGACAATCTGCGACTCCAGTTAGCCACCGGTTAACCGAGCCTTCATTTTCACTGACAGCATCGTGGCTCGATGGCGCCTCTGCCGCTGACGATCCGCGACCTTCAGAAGGCTTTATTGAAACTGCCTTTCAGAGCCATGAATACGGCACGAGCGGATGGAATTGCGCGCAGAGAGAAATTGGCACCGGGCCGCAGATCGCGGACGCAGAACAGACTGTGTGATGCGTGCGAGGAACGCGACGAGATAATGGGATAAATAACGCGAGGACTGTATGGAAATAGTACGAAGATAAGTGTACGATGTGTCCACCGTATATTAAACCACTTTTACCACTGATATTAATCCTCTTGTCCCGTAACCCGTTCTGCTGGCAATTTTTCTGCGCCGATTATAGACAGGATGCACGACTTAATTTTCACCGGGGGTAGGGTGCAATTGCTTGAAGTGACCGTTTAAATTGCAATTTATCAAACAATATACATCGGTTCTGCGGCGCGAGTCGTACAGCTGTTAATTACCGACGTTCACGCGAAATGCCAAATTCGTCGAAATTTTCGATTATTTAACACAGACAATAGAGTGATAACAAAGTACAGCGACGAGAACTGCCGGCAATCTAATCCACAATAATTGAAAGCAAATAATCTGGACCTTCGAAAGCTATCGCCGGCTCTGTACAGGGAACCTGGGTCGCTGAATCCCGGACAATGAGATTCCCTCGAATGTCCAAGCAATAATATAAAGATATCGCAAAAGGAGCGTACAATGTGACTCCAATAAGAAGCTTCCAGGCCTGGTACCACGACCTCGCAGCAGCACGACAAGAACCCTATTTCTGAAAAAAATCGCGGCCAGCAAGAAGCATGGACAACGCCAGCGCACGCAATATGTAACCATCATACAGGCATGCTAAGCACACAAGAACACCACGAGCACGGTCCTCGGGGACAGTACAAATATGACACGAAGCCAGTAGTCGAACGGAACACGATTCTAACACACAACCCAACCGTCGAACAAGCACACCACGTGCAAGCCCGACGATTTCAAGCACGTTGCCCGAGAACCCACACGGAAGAATCATATTTGACCCGGCAACACGGTGATATTCTAATGATAGGCGAACGTAAATGGAACACGATGCTTCCGTTCGCCGCGCGTTCCGCACCGTCGCAATTCCGTTAATGGAATCGCCACTGAATTCACTCCCACGGGCCTCGACGAAAGCCGCAATTAACGTTTTCATCTAGGACCAGAATCTCGCGTGTGCCGAACGATTCAACTCGATACGCTCGCCGGCGTGTTTTCTGCCCGAGCTTTCGCGCAAAAACGTAGAAAGAGAACTTTCAGTCACGCGAGGCTTGTCCCGCGGAAAAAAAAACAATTAACGATAGTGCTTTAATGTTTCCACGATATCGCGGAGGATTACAATTGCGTCCGATGTAACAAGGGAGTCCGGACGGGGCGGGGTGTTACGAGATTTCTGTAATCGCGGATTATTTATCCGTTTACGAGGGCGCAGCATCTGCGTGCAGATCTGTCTTGCTCTGTCGCAGAGCTTGCATTTTACTGCGGCAGTAAATGGCAGAAGCGACGGATGATGTTATAAGAATTTCTTAACCCCATTTTTTCGCAGATTAATACTCGTATAAACGTTTGTTCAGGAACATGGGGACCGGGATCACTGGTTTCCGCGATGTAATAATTAAATTCCGAGTTAATAACTTTACTGTGCCATGCACGGTGTAGAATTATGTATCGTTACATTCCTTTTTTTCGTCGTTTTATTACTGGTATCATTGTTATTATCGTCATCAAATGTAGGATATTTCCTGCCCCCTGTATTCCCCTTTTTGCACATGAACACTCCTTTTCAATTTCACGGAGGAATTCCTGCGGTTCGCCGGCTAGCCGGGCAGAAAAAGCACGGACACGTTTATTCGGAGCTTGTGCGTCGCTTTTTAACACTTTTCTGCGAAAAAAATCGCGCCGCAAAGACGCGAAACGTCGTTCGTGTTCGAGGGCAAGTGGTTTTTTTATGCCACCGAAATTTCATAACCCGCGCACGCACCTGCGGCAGGGAGGGCCGTAAGGTTACTTGGGGAAAAAAGGGTGCTAATTGCGTGAATCACCGGGAGGACGGTGTGTTTGCTCACGGTTTCGGAGCTTGTGGTTAAAAGAGGCGTTAATTTAAACGTACGTCGAAATGTTCGAGAGATGTTGCTTTAACACCGAGACGAAGAAAATCAATTTAAAGGCGGCGGACAGGTAAACAGAAGGGATTTCAGCAAAAATTTCGATGCCTGATTTTTCAACGTTTTCCAGTGCGAGTATTCATCCAAGGATATTTCCGTTGCGCGCACGTAAGCCTGCGTTCCATTGCGAGGCAAGAAAAGCTCAGCCTATTCAGAATACCGACTACAACAGTGTGATCGCGTGACACGGCCGAGCGGGGTGAGATCACTTCTCTGAAATCCCCCGTTTCGAAACCGGCAGTGAATCATCCGGGAAGTATGCGTTTTCATTCCGGTTACCAGATCAGAAGGAGGTACCTGTCGAATGGAACCGACAAGAAAAAAGGAAGGGAGAACATAAGAACCCCGTCCGAGAGAAATGTTCAGGTGAAACGAGGGTGCAATATCGATGATGGAAATATATACACGCACGTGTATATTAATCGGTGCTCGTGAATATAATATTGTAGCGTGCAAGCTGTGCATGAGACGCGGGAAATCAAGTTTCTTGAATTCTTTGAAACTTTTCGAACGACCAGGGGTAACAGCCGGCCGCGATGCATCTCTGAATTGCGAGCGCAGCGTAATGAAACTAATTGAACGCAATTTCCAAGTGCAACAAAGGGAGTGAGGCAGCGTAGACGAGCCGGGCGGGAAACCTGGGGAATACTAATTGGCACGCGGAGCGAGAAAACTTGTGCACGCTTTCGGAAAAAATTCCTCGTTTTTCTTTGCCCGGCAGAACGAGAAATAATCGCGAGTATTTCATCACGGCGGCGGCAGAGATTTTCGGGAAGAATTTGCGACGAGTTGAAGAAATATCTTCGCTTCCGAGATCTGCTTGGAACAATGATTGACTCTGGCACCGAAAATATATCGTTTATATATATTTGGCAATAATTGATGCCGAGTTACGCGAGGAAAGTCATTGTCAATTTTCATAGCTCCTCAATAATAATTTATGTAACATTCCGTTCGAGTTTTTCATTTAATAATCTCGTGAAACGCTTTGCCAGTTTTAAATTTAACAAAAAAATCCAATGTCCATGGATATCGTTTCAGTTTAACCCTTTCAAATTAAATTTTACAATACACCATTAATTCCTGCTTTCAGCAATAGCCAATGCATAAGTAACCGAGGAAAGGGACGTCGAATCTCGCGTAATGAAATTTACAGGGGGCGAAGATGCGTGCGTTTTTAATGCAACGACTCGTCACGGGGACAGCACTCATTACCACGAGACGAATACATAAAAACGAGACAGACGATCGATCTCGTTGCGAGAAACGAGCGGTTTCGGATCTCTGATTGCTCGCCTCGCTCGTGTTACACCTTCCTGGATCGCGTTAATGGATGCGCGACCGTTTCCCTTCACGGAAACGTATTAATTATTTTCGTCGAGGCTCGCTTAAGATCGGAACGTCGCTGAAAATCTCTCTAAACGAGTACCCGCGGAAACTTATATTAAATAGTATTTAGAGGGAACGGCCTTTCGTCGAGTGGTCTGATTTATTGAGGACGTTTCAGCACTTCTGTATAATCAGTGAACCAGTTTCCCCTCCGAGGAAACACCGTGGACGTATTATAATTTGCATGTGGATACGCGTATGTCTTTATGGGGAAGTTTCGTTTCAACTTGTTAGTCACCGTGTGACAAGCGGAATAATTTTATGACGGAGTTTTATAAGGATACCCTGAACCGTTTACGAGTTGTCTGAGATTTTCCAAAAAAATATCCCGGGATGCTAAGTACACGGCTGAGGTATTCCGGAATGGCGCAGAAAAATAATTCAAGTGAGGTTGTTGCGCCCACATTATCATTATTCTTACTATTTTATTACTATTTTTATGAAATATAGAATTGCATTGGAGACGAATCAGACACTCGAGTCCATCGCCGGGAAAGAAAATTTCCAAGACAATGCTTAGGAGGTATACGTAGGAGAAGAATTCTATTACAGCTAGTGAATTTCGTATAATTTGTAGGTCGTCTATGACACACGTCCGATTCTTTATCGCGTGGGCTTGCAAATGAATAATTCAGAATTAATTATTATCATAAATAACTACACGACAAATCAGCGCACCGAATCTTCTCTTCCCTTTTTTCCTCGAATTTAATTGCAATAGTCGAAACGGACGATAGATATACCGCGACGTATCGACGAACCATGCGGTTAAAAGCAGAAACGGCCGACTTGTTTACGATCCGTGGCAAATTTGCTTCCCATACTATCTCATAGTTTCACCGCGATGGCAACACCGTGAATCGTTCAAGTTATCACAGGGTTGCGAATAATTGCTATGCAGAGCACACCTATTTCCCCGTAGATCATGGGCAATCTATGGCGCACTACCTTTCACCACGATCGTTTCCATCGCTCGAAACAATGTTATCACGCAGCATTTCGCGATATCACCAAGCTAGTGTAATTACTACTCGCGTTACGGTCAGTTTAGTGCCCATCATCGATAGGTCGACAGCCACGAGCGGAAAGCGAAGCGGAATCGATTAATAAAACCTTACGAGGGCCATTGTTCGGCTAAACGATAAGTGTTTCTCGATTACATATATCTCGCAAAAAGCTTTTCATTTCTTGTACTCACTTGTTGCCTTTCTCCCCGTGTGTCCGGCGTCTGGAAAATAAAAAAAAAAGGGGCCATGAAAATAACAGACGTTCGGTAAATGCTGTTTAAATCATTCGCGGGTGTTTTAAAAGATCATGCAGAAATGTATGCACATCAGTTCAATTAAAGAACACATGTAGCTGCGCGAAGTAATTTCAGCCCATCGGTTTACGACTTTTCTGCACGATACACACTACGTGGCTTTCCGTTCCAATTTTTTTTTTTTCCTTTTTCTTTCTCTACTTGCTTTTCCATTCCTCTGCCCCGGCAGCGCGCGGGTTTAACGCCCGGACTCGCCGGTACGCGTTTAAGAAACCTCTCATTCCTTACAAAGTGTACGAAAATCAGCGGGTACGATATTGGTGTGTAATTTCGCGTGCCTCGAAGGGATACTTGAGATAAAACACCAGAACGTTCCCCCGCGTCTGACAGCCGTACACCTAAGTTCAAAGGGTTAGAATCCTTATGGATCACCGATAAATGTAATACAAGCGATCGATAATACCCCGGCAATTTCAGATAAAACCGACTAGATTTTATCTCAAGATTTCACGAACCGCGAATCACAACTTCGCACTCAATTTACCTTATTCCCAAGATACTAATTTCCACGGATGTATTTAACACCGCTGACCACGGGGTGCACGAGATAACACACTTTCGGTCCGAACTCGCTGGTATATACCTAAGTGCGATTGCGCTCGCACCTGTTGAACATCGATCTAAGGTGAGTACTACACGAGGGGACAAACGCCTGGTTTCAGTGGCCGGGCCCCCGAATGCACTGAAGCCGACTGCCGAAAATCACCGCAAGGTAGTAGCGAACGAACGCTTGAAAAACGAGTGACGACCCGCCTCCCTTTCCGCTTTTCATCGCGCGGCCAGCTCACGTGCGACGTCCCCGGTCAGCGACATTTCCGGTTTCCTTCCTCGACGCATGGCACGCTCGCCGAAACCGGAAAATACACGGTGACCACGGGCAGATATCGTCTACGAATAATATTCGACCTTCGTTGCAATGCACCGGACCGTTCGACGGTAAATAGGGTAAAGAATTAATAGAAATTTTTGACATAGACATCTATATAATGGAATAATAATCGTCGGAAATATTTTGTACTGATGCTAGCAATAAATGACTTTAACGGGAAGCGTTGATGATAATTGAAGCCTTTAACAGGATATGATCTTCCTTTTTAATTATCTTCGTATTTCTGTACATTTTTCTACATATTTGATTTCTTTCATTTTCTGCGTACCTTGTTTCTAGATTCGATAATAATAATAATGAAAATAATGGAACGAGAACGTGCTATATTTTTGGCTATCCAACCTTATGTATAAATAGAGACATTTGTGGCCAAGGTTTAACAATTTCGTCGCATTAAGCGTAGGAAAGACTTTTTCTGTCTAATCGTAAGAATTGCTTAAGCGCAAGGATGCGAATTGTATAAGGTAATTCGTGGTGTGACGCATCGGGGAGCGTTGAATCATACGCGAAAAACGCGACGATACCTGGTGCAACGTAGTCGTAGGCGACGCGTCAACCCGAACGGAAAAGGAGTGACACTTTCCAAGTGTCTGGCAAGACAATAGAACAGCCGAAGGATCGTGCTTCCCCTGCAAACAAGGAAATTATTCAAAAGCTATCCCATAGACTGATCCCATGCAGGAAGGAATGCTGTTCGACCAGTAGTTCGACGACATTTTTCACACCGTTGTTAACGCCTTTGTAGAACCATTAAAAATGTAAACGTGCAACGCACATGAAAGCTACTCCACAACTCTAGTTTATAAAAACAGAGAATCTTTTTTTTTTATTCATTACATTTTGTTCTTGAAATATAATACGCAGTGGGGGGGGGGGGGGGGCGTCCTTTGGGGACGTGTAATACAATTTCAAAGATTCTCATGCTCGGCCTGGAAAATGATACAAATGGAAACAACAAGAATCTTTCTCACGTCCCTATCCAACACGTACTTCCAACTCATATTTTCCCTTGATTAATTAAGAGGCGAATAGTATTTCCCAGAGATAAAAGTAACAGCTGTTTTAAAAATTTGTTAGGCAAAAGTAATTGATAAAAAGTTGATTTTTATTGTAATGGAAGGGACCGATCTTCAAGAAATTATTGAAAAAATAATGGGACGAAAAAATTTGCATTTTCAACTTTTCAGGTTATGAATAACGATCATAAATGACTAAAATTTTGTTGGTTATAACCATTGTTGATGACCAAAATTGTTTTCGATTAGAAATAATTGTTATCGGGCGGCAGAAATCGTTTTGGTTACGAATGATTACTGAAGGCAAACATTTTTTTTTTTGGTTACGTATAACCATTACAGATGACGGAAAATTTTTTGGTTAAGAGTGAACAAGATCGATGCCCGGAGTTTCGTTTTGGTTACATCAGATATAAAATTTTAGCTTCGCGTATTTATTAGAGTTTGAAATATTGATAAAAAGACTTACGGTGCTGTACATGGAAAGTTGCATACCCAGATGTTACTAACACAAACGTCTTCGCTGTGACAGGCATCGGCGTCGAGCGAAATTTTGTTTATAAACACCGATTACGAGTATGAACGACACATAGTGCTGTTGCACGATTTCTGTCTACCCGATTTATAATGCTGTCACACTTCGTAAACATTTTTATTCGTGAATGCACCTTGAATAAAGCACAATGAAATGCAGTCGTTGTCGGAATACGATTTGCGATCCATGTTTTCCTTCTGCCGCCTGACGTTTGAAGAGGCAATGGGAGAGCAGGGTGGCCAACGCAACAATGTATCAAAAATCAGAATATAGGCGCATCATTAAGCTGCACTCACTAGATACGATTGATCACTTTGCCATGAGTAGTTCACATCGTTCAATCGCGCGAAAAAAAATCAAGGAATAAAATAGTTTTTTCGTTATAAAACGAATAAAGTATCTATAACAAAGTTAATACATGTTAAAGTTAATGCATCTTAACAATTGCAGTGACAATAAAAATGTTTTACTAGAAGATGAAATATAGAGTGAATCGAAGAAAATCTCTGATTGGTGACATTGTTGGTTAGGTGGACCCATGAGCGAATCAGATTTCGATCGTAGTTTATAAAATTAAGGTGGAGGGGCGTCGTTGAAGAAGCAGAAGTGTCGTGACAAGTGACGTAGATCGAAGTGCTTCTAACGAGACAATAAAGGTAATGATTTTAATGATTATTTATCGCAATCTGGTCATTGTTAAATACTTCGGGTTTCAATTCAACATTGTCGCGACGGTTTTCTTGTGTTCGCAAGCTTAAATGGTAGATGCAAAACGGTAGACGGCTGAAAGTAGAACGGGCTTTCCGTTTTCTACAAAGTACAGGCCGGCCGCCATGATGTACGTGCATAGTACGCACATAGCCCTTTGACTTTACATGCAGTTACAGAGAAAAATTGGCTTTTTGAAATAATCCAAGCGTATTATTGGCTAGTAACTGTCGTTTCATGTTCACCTCTCATTGTTTCAGTCGTATCCCGAGTGACTGTGTTCGCGGCAATATGTAGTTCAAATTGCCATGGATACACAGCAATGGGTACTGTTCGACGCAAAGGCTACATGGAATACATGGATTGCAATCGGACCTCCATCTTGATCAGGCGTCTTCTTGCTGTTCATTGCAAGGTGTCTTCGTCAGCGAACGGTGAGTCCTAACATATATATATGAATAATCTTGTATCATTTCGTACACGCATCCAGCGTCGAAATATGTTTACTGTATTAGCGCACACACACAAGGGCATTTCCTCCGAAAGAACAATTTCGATACGCGAAATAATTCACCGACATACGATATCAGTAGTATTGACTATTAACGTTCGAAGCAATCTGCAAGCGCGTTTTTTATTTACTTTTATCAAAAAATATCATTAACATGAATATTTAGTTAGTAAAATTTTCGAATTATTTATATATTCCGCAATTTATTTCTCGCAAATGGGATTGTTCGATTAAAACACGCACGGTCTCGTTAAAAATTACATTCTTCGCAGTCTCGTGTAATTTTTATTCGGTCTGTGCACACCCGCCACTCATTATAATGTAAAATGCCGAGAACCTTGTGATGTGCACGCGTACCGAACTGAGCATCAACGGAATACACGCGCATTGTCGATTGCATCCGCCAACAGGTACAATAATCACGGAGCCCGGTGTCTTTTAAGTTTATGAAAATCGTCAGAGTTTCAAAAAGTCCTGAAAGGGTTAATTACCCTACAGGATATTTCTGGCTGGGTTACTCATTTCCCTCTCTCGAACTAACCGCGGAAAGAGCCTTTCTCTTCGTGTGCCACGAATCATCTCAAATGATAATTGATTTGCTGTGTCGTGTCGCGTCGAATAATTATGCAGTTTTGCGGAAAAAATTAATCATACGTGATTTATATACGCAGATATTCCCCTCTAACGAATTCTTCTGAGCGTGATTTCAATTTACGCGAGTCAGATTATTTTTATTTCCTACGAACGAGTTCCTTTTGTAGAAAACCACTTGATCTCTATTGGTCTGGTGGTGGTCTGCAACTGATGTAAAGCTTTGCAAAAATTAGACTAAATTTTCTAATAATTTGGGTCCCCAGTTTTAATAGCATTGTTTAACAACGATGCATGCCATACTAATATTTTGGATTACTAGGAAATGGATTTTTCCAAGTCGAAACGGTTGTTGTCATGCAAAGATTATAATTTTTTCCCAAAATACCTTTTGGAATCTCGTAAACAGATATTGTATTTATTCAACTTGATGCTGTACACCACTATAATTGTTGAAAAGAGTTTTCAATTGTATAATAGAGTTACCATCCACCATTATATTCTACAATGTATTTTTCAATAAGTCGATCGTTTTTCTAGCCCGTTGGGATCGTTTCGTAACTGATGTACTGAATTTGCAAGGAAAGGTTTCTACTATTTACTCCATCTGGGTAATGAGTTTTCGTCGGATGGCAAATACTACCCTACTGAAGTTCATTATATTCGGTGCCTATAGTTATTTGTTTGAATTAAATTATTCACTTAGTAGTCGGTTTACATTAAATTAGTTTGCACTAAGAATTAGAGCCATGCATTGATTTCTGTACGATGAACAAATTTGCGAATAGGATCTGCTGCTTAACGAGTAAAGTGCTTGCTTTTTAAAACGAGCTATACATTTTGTGCCCAGTTTCGCTTAATACTAACTGCTAATTATTATATACGATTTGCAACAGTCAATCCTATTGTAATTGCGCAAAGCTTTTGAAGCATTACGCACGCATGTGAAGAAAGGTTTGCGCAAAGGAAACTGACGATTGCACATGGTAACGATAATAATGGCAAGTTCGGGTATTTGCATACGAATTAAAAAGAAATTGACATGCTCAAACGCGTACTTGAACAGAATACATATGTATAGCGCAGTGGAAAACAATCACTATGCTCATGCTTCTGCATGTTTCAATCTTCTTCTGCATTTTTCAATCTTTTTCTGCATGTTTCAATATTTTCCTGCAGTCCCCTATTGGCAACTATTTTATTATATGGAAATTAATGAACCGTTCATTAGTTCGACGGAAGTTTAGATCCGCAACTTATTTTATTAAAAAATATCATGCAAATTACCAATAATCATAGACACCTAAAACATATGTCAGTACATTTAGTACGACAGTATTTGCCACTCTGCAAAAACTCATTACACGGAGGGAGAAATTGGTAGGAACGTCTTCTTCCTAGTGGTTTTATTTCATCCTGCGATAGAGTCAAACTCTGTTTTTGAGTCGCTCAGTTTCTCGTTTTTATATTCTTACGACGTTTTATTATTAATTTGTGATAGAACCGGTTGCTCTACTGTTTGAAATGCCCCTTTAAAAGAAAATCTCGATATTTTCAGCCACCGCCAAATTATGTTGCTAATGTTTCTTATTGTACGTCATCTATTGTTAGTTCATTAGACAGTGCCAGTTATTGGTACAAAGGAAACATAGTTATATTGGCTGCTTATGACTATAAATTTGAATTAAATGATTTAGATAATAGAACTTTTACATTGAATTAGTTTGCATTAAAAATTAGAGATAGCATTAATTTTGTACGATAAAAATATTTTGCGAATAGGAACTGTTTGACGAGTAACGCGGTTGCTTCTTAAAGCGAACTATACATGTTGTGCCCAGGTACGCTTCATACCAGCCTTAGCATGTCAATTTTTTTATTTATACGGGGATTTCCAATTATTATATGCTTTATGCAATTGTCAATCCAACTGTAATTGCGCAGAGTTTTTTTCGATAAATTACGCTCGCACGCGAAGAAAGGTTTGCGCAAGGAAAATTGACGATTGCACGTGGTAATGATAATAATTAAAAGCGCTTGTATTTTGGTGTGAATGAAAAAAAATTGACACGTTAAAAAGCATACTTGACCACAATACGTATGTACAGCCTGCTTGCAAACAAGCACATGCTCATGTTAATCTTTTTCTGGAGTCCCCTGTTTGCAACTACTTTATGGTATGAAAATTAATGTACTGCCCGTTGCAACGACGGAAATTTAGAACTGCAGGTTATTTTATTACAACATATGTAAATTAGTAACAATCATAGACACCCACTATCTATATCAGTTTTACTGAAAACCTCGATAAAAGCTCATCGAATCTTTCGATTCAGATTAAAAGTAAATTAGCAGGGACCTTTTTCACCTAATGCTCGTATTGATGCGTGTGATCAGAGTCAAATTCCATTTTTTAATTAATACAAATCTGCATGACCACAACCCCTCGAATTTCTTTCCTTATGTTGAAATGTTGTCGCTTTCAAAGAAAATCTCGGTATTCGCAGTAATCAGCTCACTTCGTCATTAATGTTTCTTATTATACGTTACTTATCCCATTAGTCATTACCGGCTATTGATAGTTACAGGGGAAACATATTTATGAAGGCTGTTCATTAGCACGACGAATATTTAGACCTATACGTTATTTTAATACATAATGAGTAAATTAGTAACAATCATGGACACCCAAAATCTGTATCAGTTTTAGTGAGGCTCTCTGCAAACGCTCATCAGACCTTTTAACTATGGACAAAGGGAGAAATTAGCAGGGAACTTTTCTGCCTAGTGCTTGTGTTTAATCGCGTGACAGAATCAAACTATATGTTTAAGAAATACTAATTTTCGCGACTATAACCTTTAAGACACCAATAATAGCTATGACAAGAATGGGGCGTAAGAGAATGGCTCTGTTAAATATTCGAATGCTCGTCGAGTGCATTCAAAAGTGGTGCTCAGACTCGGTACGCTATTATTCCCTGCGATGTTTTGAACTCTGATACATATGCATGCATTGTTTTTGATCACCTATATATATTTCAAGCACTATTGTATACATGTATGTATTATCATACGGACCGTATGAAAAGGTAGGTGACGTACAGATACTATATTTTTTTCTACGCGTGTGTCGTATGATTCAATGAACTGACTTAAGTAATACTGAATACCGTCCAATGTATATTACGATTTCGCGAGCGATGCAATTATTATCTACACAGATGTTTTCCTCTTTGCATTTCCCCCCGGTTATTACATAGCAGCAACGATAATCATTTTGGGTGGGTTGAAACTGAAGTATCACCGTGAAACTGTACACGAAACTTTCAGTGTATAGCACCGAAACTCTATTCATCCATACCTCGGAAACTAATAGATACGCGAAGCTAAAATTTTAGATCCGAGGCAACCGAAACGAAACCGCCATCGGTAATGGTGACCCCTAAACAAACCAAAAATATCCCTCATCTAACATGACTACCTTGCGACCAACAAAAATATGTTTCTAACCAAAAAGATTTCTGTCGCCCAATAACGATCGTTCGCAACCAAAATCATTTCGACTTAGATATTGACCGTTGTATCGCAACTCATTTAATTTTGATTAGAACAGTTATGATGTCTGGTATTTCCTAAACGATCGCGGCCGCGCGTAAGAAATATTTCCGCGGTGGATATAGACGGGCAAAACGTAACGAAAGAGCAAGAGATCGGCGAAAAAGAAAATACGCCATCATATTAACGCGGAATCGCGCGTGATCATTATCTACACGCCGTAAGCCGTAAAGGATCACGGTATAATGGCTTGCTTCGAAACGATTTATTGCGTGTAATTGCGAGAAGGTGGCACTTTAAGACGGCTTTACAACCGCCGAGTACGCTCGTTCATGGTGACGTGCGTCGTTTCCCCTTGAAAATGTTCAACGATCGGGTGACAATAAAGCGAGCATCATAGGGCGAACGAGTAGCCCCCTTGGACGCGAATGATCGTTCCGTAAACCAGCCCCCTAAGGTTGTTAAGTTAAATCCGTCTTACAGTCGAGAAACACACAGCGAATTCTGAGACGACAGCGAGGATAATAAAGGGAACACGAAAGATAGCAGAACCATCACGTGGTTGCGCTGGTTTAGGGGTAAGCAAGGGGAGGATCGAGAATTAGCCTAGAGGGTGTTCAGGCGAATATGAAAATATCTGTCCGGTAGAACAGTGAGTGTAGTGGTACAGTAGTAGGATAGGTACGGGTAGTAGCGATCAGATAATGAATTTTTCTTATTCATCCATCGCTTCAACGAAGGATATGTATCACGAAACTGCTATAATATTTCAAGCCTGGCGAAGGAACTATAATGATTACCGTTGATGTTGCATTCGTAAGTGGATTGTTTCACAGCAAGACGGGAATCACTGACGTAACTAACTGCCCGAGAACACTGACAGAGGCGCGACACTTTCCACCTGGAGAACCAGACAACCGGCGGGTCGTGTCTGTCCTACGAACTAGGGAATTATTCAAACGAGCCTAGGAACGTGACCCAGTCGACTAAAGGAATACGCTTCTGGTGACCAACGACTGTTCTCTCTCAGGCTTCCCCTTTTTCTGTTCGCCGGAGCTCGTCGAAAAGCGAGCACGCGCGAAAACGCCGGGAAAATGCACAATTTGTTGTAACTGCGGGCGCGTAAACTGTTCACGAAGTTTCCTCCAACGGTAGGGGCACGCATACGCGATGCAACCGGAATACAAAATTCGCGACGGGTTTCACGAACCACTGGCCGATTCCACGGAACTGTCACAACGATTCGAAAGTGAAACACCTCTCTGGGCGTGTCTGGGATTAATTGCGCGGATCGAGATGCTAATCAGCCGTGGACAATTCAAGGGAAACGCTGGCGCATGTATGCGGCCCGCGCGAGAGAAACGAAGTTGCGAATTTTTCGTGGAAAGAAAAGTATACGAAGCATTTGAGGCGTCATTGCGCGGAATCGCACGATAATTTGAGGGCGACGATTTAGTTGTTCTCGGAATTCACCGTCGAATTTACCTGTTCATTTTTAAATACTCCCTCTACACGAACTTTCCGTCTGAGACACGAATCCACAATAATACAAAAAGAGCACGCATCGTTCGTTGCTGAAAGGAACCATTCCCACGTATATTACCCATGAAAAGAAATGAAAAACTACCGTTTAATTCCCAGGTGTAAAACGTGAAATAAAGTAGATAATTGTTCTCGGAAACGAAGACGAGCGATGGCGAACTTTTAAATGGCTGCGTGACGAAAAAAAAAAACAACCCGGACCTACCGTTACGTTGTTTCCATCCCATAGGAATGGTCTGGATAGAAGTGGTGGCAAGCGGATACACGGGAGGAAAAGCCCCCGACGAGGAAGGAGCAGACCGGCGTCGTGCTCGGTAAGCTATGACGAAGGTTAGGTTATCTCAGGACGCGGATCTAAACGTTTTAGCGTGTACCAGCACGCTTCTAGCACCGAGTACATTGTCATTTTATGGACAGACGAACCCCGGCTGCACGACGGACGAGACGACGGCTACAATTTGCGCGTGTAATTGCGTTACTACCGATCTCCATTTCGCCAGCCAGACGTCGTCGCTTGTTCCGCCACTTTACCGGCATTTCCTGTCGCTACATTCTGTGCAATTGTCGTCTTAATTTGGCGCTTTTCATTACTGTCGAAGTGTCTTCTATTTTTCTTTGACTTCGGTACACATATTTTCCTCGTGCGCAATTCTAGCGATCTTGAACGAGAACGATTTCTATCTGATCGTACAAGACTTAGGTGAATACAATTTGTTTCAATTTCCATCGCTCGATTTTCTGACATATTCCCACCGAATTTGTTACATTTGTCGTTCGATGTTGAAATGGAATTTAGGCGTGCGTCGCTTCATTTCGAATTCATCGCTCAGACATTAATCCAATCGCGAATTGAATTTATTTTCAAATCCCCCGGCACCGTCTCGTCGAGTAATGAAATATAATTTTCCGTTTCTCCGTTTCCCCCAGCACAGGGGCGTCAATCGCGTTCAGTACGATCCTCCTCGTGTCATCGAGCCGCGCAGAAATAGCAGAGGCGAGCTCGTGAAGGGCAAACAAACGTTAGTCGCCGGATTTAATTACATCGTTGCGGGGAAGAGTAATCACTGGAACTAGCAGTGTCACGGCTTTTAATCCGCGGACACCTTCTCGGTTATTACTTCCCGCGGCTTTTTAACGTTGTCACCCCGCCGCGTAAATAATACGGCTCTCTCTCTGTTAAGCAGGATTTATTGCTCGGCTCCCTGAGCCCGCGAGACTTATTATTTAATCGTTCATTAACGATTCGTCCTCCCACGTTCGCTATAAATCGGTCGACGATCACGATTCCAGCTTCCGATTTCCAGTAGGAGAATATCTGTCTGTATATTCTTCGCCGGTGTCAGAAATACAGAGCAACGCGCATTTTCGTTCATTACAGGGAAAATGAAAAATTCTTCGGCTAAACATTCAAAATGATATCAAAGTGAATTAAACGAAATAGAGGCACCAAAATTCGCCCACGTCGATGTGAACGGTGCGTGGCCACATTGCAATCACCCCGCCCTCCAGAAATCCCATGAATCTACACGGCAAGCTCCGTCTCGATATCGATCGGAGCAACTTTTTCTCCCGGATCGTTCGCGAACGAAACGAAGGACCGAGTCGAAAGCCGACACGGAGCTGGTACCCTCGTTTCGTTCTGCTTCACGCACTCCCGCGCGGAGAGGCAGAAAGGAAAAAGGAGTCGGAGGAAGCGGCGGACAACGAGCCAGGGGCAAAGGCAACCAGTAGCTCGAACGGGCGAGGACGACGAATAACGTATATAACAACAATGAGGGCTTAAAAGAAGAGGAGGAAGACGAAGAAGGGAACGAGGAGGATGAAGGAGGACGTGAGCACGTGAAGCTCGGGGCGAAGAAGACGAAGAAAAGAAGAGGGAGGGATCGAGCAGCCGAGTACTCGACCTCCACCTTGATCGCCACGCATCGTGGAATTCGTTCGGGGAACAGGGTACCTCGCCACGCCACGTTCTCTCCCGCTACTTTGCATTTTACACCGGTGCCGAGATTTGGTCGTCAGATTCGCCTCCAACCGCGTCCTCCTCTTCCCGCTTCTTCGCTCGACTACCCTGTGGCGTGTTCCCTTTAGCCCGGGGCAAGGATGCCGGTACCCTAACCCCCCCCCCCCCCCCCCCCCCGTCGTGCTCTCATGTATATATGTACTCGGTGGGCCCTTTCTTCCAGACTCGCCTCGATAATAATGTTATCTCGGGACGGCCGCCGACTTTGCTTTCCGTGCCGCTTCGTAACAGACTCGATATCGCTCGCGTTCGCCCCCGGGGTCGCGAATTTCCGCCGCGTTCGACGACCGCGTGTCCGGTTGCATCCTTGCGCAGCACTTCGCGCGGACGGCCATTGATATCGCGAGAGGAATTTTCATCGAGTAATATTGTGTTGCACGAGGGCAGGATTGAATCGGATGGTACGGGGGAATTGCGGTGTACACCTGTTGACCGGAGTTGAGAAACAGATTTCTTTCGCTTTACTCGACGAATATCCGTCGTTGAATGGCGGGACTTCATTAATGTTCCTCGTTTCGTGGATTAGACAACGATAGAAGTTACGTACTTCGTCTATGAAATTTTCAGCTACTCTGTTCTTCTATTTTCGCCGGGTAGGTGTGCTCGAAGTGCCGAACTATCTAACAACTTGTCGCGTGTTTACGGTGCACGGCTATTAAATTATCGTAGCACTCCGATGATGCATCGCCACCGCGCACCACGGTCCATGTAAATCCCGTAGATTTTCAGCCGCGCGACCGAGAAGAGGCTGTCGATTGCGAAACGAGCGAGTTAACTAGTAAAAGCAATATTCCCACCGCGCAAACATGAAATCCCGGCGATTCGTCGCCAGTACGAGAATCGATTTAGTAAAGGCCATGCGACCAGCGCGGCGATCCGGCGACTTTTTCCTGCGGTCGATATTACTCAAGTTTCGTCCGCGTTATCTTTTTGCGCGACTAGCACGCCGAGAAGAAGAGGAAGGTAAGGTGGAGGAGAAACGAGGACGACGACGAAGAAGAAGAAGAAGGTTTCAGGTGACAGCGCTCGTTTTCCCGTATCGCGAGATCGTATCCTCGAATCCCGCCGCGAATCGTCGGCCATTAAACGCACGCGCGATTAATATTTAAGCCGTCACGGTTTTCCAAGCGTATGAATAAATGTAACAGTTTCGGTTGTGCCCCTCGGCTGGGAAAAACAGATGGGAAAAGAACGGGAGAAAATATTCCGTAAGTTTTTATTCGTTTTTCTCTTTGCAGACGTTTCTGCTTGAATTTCGCGTCCTGCCCGCCTTTCACCTTCTGCTCGAACTTAAATACGCCAGGCATTGTTCGCGCGATTAAATTATGGGGTAGCCGCGGGTCTTTATGTAACTTTCGCGGCTCGAGTTGAGTATGGCAGACAGACGGTCGTAAAATCCTGACCGGCGAGCGTAATTATGTTATCGTCGAAGGGCGATCGTTCCTCGGTGCTCCTACTGTAAGTGGGATACGTCGTTGTTCCGTCACTTTTCTCCACGACCGAATAAATTCACGTTCACCGTGTACCCGGGTGACAACGTTCTTCAAGTTGTCACGTACGTGGTCGAATAGATTTTGGCTCGGTCGTGGATTCGCAATGCTCGAGATGCGGTATGCGAGCAGGCGAATTAAATATACGATACCTATGCTGTTCGGTTGACCAATGTTTGACAATTTTAACGCAGGTAGCATGAGCTTGCACATGTAATACTGTAAAGAAAATTTCATATCAGTAGGGAATCGAATGAATTTAAGTTCGGCGCAGATTGTGTATTTAATTCTTCCAATTCCAACTAACAAGAGTATTAATTTTCGCGCTGAATTTTTTTTCTTCTTTAAGCTCTGCCGTTACCCGTATTATTAATATTATTATTCGAACCATAATTCCTATACTTCTTCTTATTATTATTATCGTGATACAACCACAATTTATCGCGCGCAACAAGCTTCCTCTTCCTCAGTGACCATCGCGCTGGTAACTGCGTTAATATTATTCCATCGCTCGGATTCTAAATGAAACAGAGATTGCATCGCGTCTGAACTCTCGCCGTGTCGAGTATCATCGACCTCGTTGCATAAAAAAAGAAAAAAGAAGGAAAAATCCGAAGTCGGTATAATGGAAAAGATTTCTCGTGATCGTGAACGAAGGAACGGGAATAGAATGGATTAGGGTTAAAACACGGACTGAGATATTTCAATTCGAATAATTCCCGTGGCATTTTTTCTGTTTTTTCTTTTCTTTCTTTTTTTTTTTTACTACGGTGCTCGACCCTGGCATTTCCTGGTTGCGATCGATCAATTCGTAGCTGGATATCGATAAACCCCGTTCGCAGTGGAAACGATCCTTGTAAAGAGTAATCAGACGTGATCTCTGGATCGAGATCCTCGCTTACATAACGTCCACTCCGTCCACAGCGGTGGAGAGAGATCTTTGTCGTTTGGTTAAACATCCCGCTCTAACGACCGATCGACAGATCCCCTCGCGTTTCTAGCCTGTCCTCCCTGCAGTCGATTCGACGAATCGACGATTGTAGAAATGATAATCGACGGCGAACACTGTCAGGCAGTTTCGAAGATTCATATACTGATGGTATTTCGAGGAGAAAGATATATATAATGATAATGATAATGGTAACAGCAGGACTTTGTCGAAGATACAAATTATGTGCATACGTATAATGTAAAGTTTAAAGGAACTCTCGTAGTCAGACGTTCTCGATGTATGGCGATGTATTTTGGTTTAAATTTTTACAAAAATCAACACCGATTCCACCCCCAATCTAACTCCATCGAGACATAGGATAAATTAGACGACTGACGATAGCAATCGCGAATGGAAAGAAATCCGTTGCAGCAACAGCGACTCTGAACGCACCATAAATCCCACGAGTCCTTTCTCTAACAAGACTACCAAAAATCCGTTTACAGACTCGGCTCGGTACGAATCTCCGGCGGCTATACTTTCTCCGAGAACTCACGCCACGAACTGAAACAGTCCCGTGGCAATATCTGAAGCGCAACACGTAGACGCATTGCGGAACAATACTAAATGTACCAATTGCCAGCACTTTAAAAAATGTGTTCAAACGCAACGCAACGCAACACCCCCACAGATGACGGCCACGACGGAAATAGCGGCAGCGTTCACGTTTCCACGGCCTTCGATTAGCGTGCGAAACAATGGAAACAAGAACTTTCCTCGTGTTCAACGACAAACGCAGTTAGATCGGTCCGTTTTATACCAGCGGTGTGACGCGAGCATTATCTAACTCGCTGCACGGCTGCGCGCCGTCGTGGAAAATCTCTCCGGCTTCCCTCGGGTCTAAGTAACCCACTAAACTATAATACAAGTACGGCAGGGGACGAGGACAATGGACCCACGAGGAGTCGCGAACATCGCCGTGGAACCGCGTGTTCCAGCCAATTGCGCTACGGAGAAAGCTTCTTGCCCGTTCTCCCTGTTCGCCCGCGAACTCGTCCGATTTATCTTCGCCTGCTTCCCACTTCTTTCTCCCCCTTTCTTTAGCTTACCGGGCGCTATTATTTCGCGGTGAACCGTTTCGAAGCGCGGCAAGAATTTAATTGAACGTTGAAAAACGTGGATAGGCAATTTTGCACGGGGTAAAAAGTTCGCGGGGATACGTGCTAAACACTTTTGCAGTGGGTCGAAGTGTTGCAGTGGTAGGTAAGGGGTTAAGGGTTGAATAAATATTGGGATCATCGCCGAACCGCGTAACACAATTATTTTAAATATTGAATCACCGAAGGTAACTTCGCAAACAGCGACGCTCGAATAATATGATAATTCGCTGCCGTCATGTCACAGATATTAATGTGCTAACTGGTATCGATCACCGGTATAACTCGCCGATTGGCCAACACTGTGCGTCTCGAGTAAAGCGAATTACGAAACGGTCCAATATATACAACCGGAGATTAAATGATCCTTAATAAACAGGTTAAACGTACCTATGTTGCTTAAACTGAACTAGCTCAAACTCCACCTCGTTTCAATTGCAACACGAGAATCCGGGCGAATTGAACGCGAGCGTAAGCAAAGAGGTTCTCGATTCCAGCGTGTAGCATCGTCTCTGGGCAATCGATTCACCTTTCTCCTTTCGCGCAACCGGGGATCGTCGACAGAAATATGTCGTGTAAATGGCAGGCATAAGGCCGCGTAGACAGTTCCACGCGGAAGGTGATACAGTAGATCGGTCAGTGGCCACTTAACCCCGCGAATCAGGAAGTTGGTCGTTTTCTATCTGGTTGGTTTTCTATCAGACGGGCTCTGCGTGAAAGGGAATATCGAGAGTGAACGTAGAGATCGGGGTCGAAGGGAGAGTAACGGCTGTGCGCGGGTAAAAACATTAATTGCCCGCTCGCCGACTCCCCGTAGATCCTAGAACACGGTACCGTGCCGAGGAACGGGAGGAACGATCCTCCTCGTTCAGCTGGAAACGTGGAAATGTTCGATTTTCTGTGGAGATTCATCGCCCCTTGCGATATGAATTACTCGCGAGCAGGGGCGAAACGAGAAGCTAGAAGTTCGTTATCGATTTCACTCGTGGAGAAATGTGCGAAGGGTCTTACCGGACCTTTTTTTTTCAGCGAGCGATCGCACTTCTGTTGCTGCACTTTGGCAACTATTCAAATGCAAAACTTATCCTTGTCAAGTCTATTAAATTTCACGCTGCGCGCAACAAAGAGACTTGCTCTCTTAATACTGAGAAAGAAATTCGATAATAACGAGCTGTCGGTCCAAGTACGGAACCAGTATCGAACAAACCGTCCGTACCAATGGTACGAAATTCCCGTTGAGAACTTCCCCTACGGTTCCGCGTGAAATTTAGCCCGCTGCGAAATAAAAATCGTCTCCTCCTGCCTTCTTCCCCCCCCCCCCTCATTGAACGCTGCATAATCGCGCCAATTTGAACACAATCCGCGATCTAACTGCGCGGAACGTAAGAACGTCTCTCGCGGTCCGTAGCTTCCCGACGACAGGGAAACGAAGAAACATTCGGGCCCGGCCGAGCACTAAATTGGTTCTAAGTGTCGCGTTCCGTAACAAACACATCGTTCCAGCCTCTAATGAGAGGAAATTAGAGAGGCAGAGTCGCGGAGAACGATATTTATGCAGCCGCGTGATCCGGCACAGCCTGTAATTTCTTTGTCGCTGACGTAATAAAGTTTTCCTCGGTCCGTTGTCTCCCCCAGGTGTATCTTACCCTGCCGCAACCCCGCCGTTCCCTATTCCAACTGCTGTCGCAGTTATTTCCTCGCCGCGGCACCGGTGTTCTGTCTCGATCGTTGCTTGGCTGAAGCCCTCGCGCAATTTGAATGTCTATGGCAGCGTGAAAATCACGCACGATAAAGAGCCAGCCGGAGCAATAATTATCTGTGCCCCCCCCCCCTCCCTCCATTTTCTTTCTTCCGTCTAATCGCCGGCGCAGTCTGCAGGCAGTCGACGGTCGTGCAAACCGGGTGAATCGACCGCGAACTCTTTGTCCGACGGGCGGTCGTTTTAATTAATTATGTAGAGTAACTTCGAGAGATGGTCTGCGATGAAAAAGAAGATAGATAATAACAGAGAAGGAATTTTATTACCACTTTGCCGTGTATCGCGGTACATTAGTACCGCGAAACTATGTAAGAGTATACGCATACGCATTATATACGGCCACGCGATTTTCCGTGAATTCGTTTGAATAAAGGATTAGTTATCGGAGGCACGATGATTGGGAAAATCAGTTGAATGTCGCGGCGGATGAAATTGAGACCGAGGCGCGTACTTGCGTGATGCGAACGAAATTCAATATCCTTTTCTATCGGTAAAAATGTTATTCGCAAATCGTGCCCTTTAAAATTCAAATCAATTATCTCTAACCCTCCATACTCGAGGGTGATTTCTATCCACGGGAAGAGCACGGAGAGCAAGAATTCTGTCGGCGTGTATACGTAAATTCAGCCGCGTCGTCGCGGCTCGACCGATCCTCGGGATGATCGCAAAAAGAAACACGGATCGCCTCTAGGATATCTCGTTTCGCGGAAGTGCGTGGAATCAACGACACCTTCGTCACCGGGGCCCCCTGCTGTCCACGATCGTCGTCGGGATGCTGGCTCGCAAATTTCCGCCAGGCCTTCGTCAGGCTATTAGCGGCCGTTCAGAACGTGAATCAGTGAACGCGTGTCCCCCGTGGAAACTGGTAAGCTTAAACGCGACGACGACGGTAACGCCGGTGTCGTGTACACCGGACAGAAACATTTTCAGCCGAGTTACTGTTCTTGTTGCGGCGAAATCATGCGCGGAACTTTGCGAGCGCGTGGACGTGTTGAAATTTTAGAAATATCCTGGTCCGAAGAATTCCTGGTACTTATTTTTTCCAGGAAATTTCGACGCATTCGTTTAGTTTCGTTGGTGGTGAATAGTTTCAGATTTCAGACTTTTACATTGAACTTATACACGTTTGTCTGTTTAATTTTTTACTGCTTGCCGACCTTCTTTCACGATTTGTTTCCGCGTGAAATGTTGCTTATCTCGTTTCTTATGCAGAACAATTCTTCAACATCTTCGTTTACAACCAGCTCGTTAAATATTTTTCTGTTGCTTTCATTAGTGGGGCAATTTGTACAGCGAGACTCCGAGAATTGCTTTGAAAGGGAGACGATTTTTGAATGAACAATCACTTCGGTGTCGCGTCGACATGTATGTTCTTGCCGTGCAATCAAATTTTCGAGAATTGGACGTCGAATCACGTTTATTTTTTTTTCTTTCCTACGAACAATGGATTTAACTAACAATGAGAGTGCGCGCAATGAATTTTTTTTCCCTCGACTGGCTTTGACCCAGTTCAGGCTTATCTGTCGAGACCAGTCAACCCGGCAGTCGATATTAGTCTGCGGACAGGAATGTGCACTATGCGCATTACACGAGGGCATGGGACTGTTGTAACAGTATACGTTACGTCGTCTTGCCTTATGTGGAGCACTCTTACTATGCGACTTCAGTTTCTAGAGGACATGAAAGTCGCGGGGACGTAACGTATGACCGTGCACTCTCTGGCGGTGTCGTTGCACGAGTCGGTCGTGATCCCTCGTCATCGCCGGTCGAGTCATTTCGCAAACTGTTTCGTGCGTTTCTCTAGGTCTCTGGATCGTTCAAGTTCCAGTCATTAAAAGCGCGAAATATAGCGGGGAACGTCTAAGCGTACAAACTCACAAAGTATTGGAACATACGTCGCGTTGTCCCGGGGGGATTTGTCAGAGATTTTGTACGAAGAAAATTTTTACAAGACTGACGGAAAGCGAAATATTAACGGAGAAAATATTCTCCTGGTGGGCAGAGAAAAATGTCCAAATATATATATATAGAAATAAATAGGGAATGTGGAGACACATCGAGATAGCTAAGTAATAATGCAGAAGGTTCAACAAATGCGATTGAATGGAAATAATAATAATAATAATGGTGAAACAGTTTCCAAGCTTCGGCGTACAAAAGAATTCTCAGGCATAAATAAATTTCCCTTAAATAGCCTCGGTTGCATCGTTGGAAAAACTACTCGCGATGGATAAGCAAAAAAGGGAAACAACTATGTAAAAGGAAAAAAAAAAACAGAGCAGGAAAAAATGGTGCGTGGGGCGTGTGAAATCACTGTAGCAGTAAGAAACGAATGTTAATTCGACGATTTACCATTTAACGCGAGCCAGACTTGGCTGGCCTTCGTCGTGGCCCCCTCGCCCCTGATTTCACGGAGGGTAATTTAATTAGTCAGACGGAATAGCGTTCGTTCCAGGAGCCTAACTCTAGGAGGGCGGCAATTAGTTCATTTTTCCTCCTCTTTCCCTTTTACGGTCCCATCGTGGCGCCGTTCGCGTGAAGATCCCTCAGATAAAATGATCGTCGACTCTATGGAACCGAGAACGAATTCTCGCGTGGCTATTTCATATTGAATCGCATTAAAGTTAAAAATAATCATTTTTATTATCATCAATGTCTTCTATCGATTGGATGGCACGACGAGTTCAAGGTGTGACGACAAAAAAATCCTAAAAATTAATCGTATTGAGATAAAAAACACGGAATGTGTGCGCGTTCCGTGAGTCGGGAGCAATGAGCACGCTGCCTAACAATAATTAACAGAGCCAATCAAACGCTCATTAGGCAGAGTAAATAGGGGATGTAATTACTAGCGATACTGTGTTCGGGATGGCGGGCGTCGCTCGATTAAAACGTAATCGTGCGTGTGGTTAATAAGCCAGGTTACATAGCGGCATTGAATGTCTACGGTGCCATTGTAAATGTTGGACGAATTCAAAAATATGCCTCGAACAATTGTTCAACTGTCTGCCCTATTCTGTTTTTCTTTATCTTTTTTTTTTTGGAAAGCAAAAGGCACACAGAGGAAAGATTTTATTAACTAGAAAGAGAAACCATCGAAAAACTCAAGCACAAACAAAAAGAAACTCACTATAAACCATGGTCGTTCGCTTTATATCCACAAATTATGAACATTACAAGCATCCGCTCGTTCGCAAGAACCTTTTAAGGTGTCGTTAGGTTACCACCTCGGCAACGCTCGCGCACCTTTCCCCGTCAAACGATCTAACGATCTTACGATAATATCGCCACGCGTGATAAGGCCGGCGACGTAACAACGTCAACAGGATTGCTAACTCCTAAATGGAGGAGATTCCGTTTCCTACCGCGACAGCGGAGCGTCCATGCTAAAAGCTTCATCCGCGGCTACCGTTACCGTCCCCGTCCCCGTGCCATGCTTTTCCCGACTGTATCGGTGATTTTCAGCTCGCCAAGAACGCCGTGCCGCGACCCGGAATTTCCTGACCCCGACGACGGCGTCGCCACGCAATCGCCGGACGTTTTCCTCGAGACGATATTTTTTCCGCGCCAGGTTCAACGTAGGTCGCCTTGAACGCGCACGCCGCGGCGCTCCGTGCCGCGGGCTTGGACAGCCAAGGAGTGAGTGGACCGTGAAAAGCTTGCGAGATTTTTGCTCGTTTTCCCTTGGGTGCGTTGATTAAATTTTGATCGTGCGATTAATAAACGCGCTTGGCTTCCGGGTGAGGGTTAGACGGTGTCCAGAGTGCCGGGGAATCTTGTGTCATCGGATTGGGACGGGCTGTGAAGCTCGGCCGGGTTCAGAGATACCGTTTGAAGATATCGTCGCGACATGATAGACGTTGGCACAGTGTTTTTTTTCGTGGCCCGAGGGTTTTATAGCGCGTGGAATTGGCTGTATTTGTAATGTGATGTAAATATTGGACAGCTGGGTTGCGTTAGTTACTCGTAGGTATGAAGACTTTAATCATTGTAATAATAATAATAATAATAATAGTCATAGGAAGGAGACGTTCTTTACAGACTTTTAATTTCACTATCGAAAAGTAGAGTGTCGAATGCAAATCAGTTTCTTTGGTTCACATTCACCGAGGAACGTGAACAAAATATTGATTGGTTCGGGAATTCGTCTTTTGCTACCCTTTTTGTACTTTTTGGTCAATAATTGTCTAACGTTCAATGGATACGCATTATTATTACTGTACGGAGAATGAATGGGGGGGGGGGGCAACTAAGTTGCACACGACTGATTCAAACTGATAATCAAAGAGGCAGGTGCGATTCTCAGGCACGTCTAAAAATAGTCGTCCAGCACGCGGATAAAATTGCGGGGAAACATAGAGGTCTCCGCATTCCCACGTACCATCCATGACAGTTCAAACGAATGGCTATTTAATGACCAATAAGCGTTCCATCGATGTCCACCGACTCGGTCTATCATTCTCGACCAAACTTGCAACTACCTGCTTGTCGTCTGGACCGCAAGAATTTCCTCCCTAAATATTCTCACTAGCGCAAACGATTGAAACTATCCGCCAACGTTAGCCAGCATAATTAGATGGAACAAATATATGTAATAAAGAAATCGGAGTCCACGAGAAGAACACGAGAGTCCGAGAAGGCACGAAGGTAGCCAAGAAGATTTCGAGCTGCGTCCCATATATGGGGAAACTTTGCGGCAAGAATTACTGGTCACGGTGTTCCTCGATTTCTTCGCGAAGATTTTTGGAACGTCGCCTCTCGAACGATCCACGCGAAGTCCGTTCTACGCCAGAGAAAAACTTCTCTGCCCCGGCCATTACAGCCCGAAGTTTAATTGTTCGGTCCCCAGCATCCGCCTTTCAATTCCAATCGAACTTCTTCCCAGTATCAAGCTGCCTCGAACAGCCTCTACCTTCATTCGCGTTCGCTTCAACCCTTTCTTCAAATAATTGCCCTTCGCCAATCTTCCGTCGCTTTTTCCTATGCCCGTTCCCGGAACAGCGGCCAATGAATTCATGGAAGGAGATGCACGTGTCGGGCGAGACCCCGCGGCTTTCACGCGACCACGTGGTCCAACCGTGAAAAGTGCATCTGCGTGCAGAGTGCGAACACGCGCCGCGCGCCGTTGTCCCGAGCTACCCGTTGACATTTAACTTTCGAAATTGAACAGAGTACGGCCTCAGATCGCGGCGAAATACCAGCGGCCAGATAGAGCTAACATTTAAATGCCATTGCTGCCCGGGCGCAAGACGCATGGCACCGCCGAGATGAGCCTGAAAGGGCTCTGTTCTACCTCTCTTGTGTCCCTGCACTTCTGCTCTCTTCCCTGACTGCCGAGAGCGCGAACGTTGCGTCGAACCAGCCGCGGACTTTCACGAAACTTCGGTTCACGGGCGAAAAGTCGCGAGATGGATTTAGTTTTCGAGTCGCGAGTACACGAGGCGGGAGAATCGGAAAGAGTACTGCGAAGTCTGGGATCTTCCTCACCTGAGGACCTTTGCGTTGGAATGGGAGGCGACGAGAAATAATAATTATAGCGATGATTCAAATGTGTTGGCAAGAAGATTTTCGCGTGACAAGTCTCTCATTCGCGGCGAATATTGTGGAATTGGTTATCGATATCGATATTGCGGAGCTAGCTGATTCTTCTCGAGGAATAAAATTGACTCCTGATGTCGCTTATTATGCAAATGAGCGACGTTTTCGCGTGTCTGACGGGGAACGCGCTTTCTAAGGCTCGCGTGATCGTGCAACGATCGCCGAGCAGGAAGCGAGATCGTACCGGCCAGAAAAGCCGAGGATCTTCGCCGATCGCTCGCTTGGATCTCTCTTGAAACCGATGCAATTGCTCTACTTTCGTTCTTAAAACGTATATCACTTTCTCGGATACCGTTAACGCGGGCAAAACGCGATTGCAAAGTAATTCTTCTCGGGCTATCTCTTTCTCCCACCTCTATTAAATATCCCAGCCGTGACTTGACACTCCCCGATTCTGTCAAGAAGACCTTCTGCGGAGGTCAAGGGGCGTTCGATACAGGTCCAATTAAAAAGGAATAAGCAAGATACAGCGCGACAGGACACCATGGAGAAAAGCTGTCACGACGAAGAGGGAAAATGCGGTGGTTACGGGGGCGACGGAGAAGGTCTGCGGCGAATCCAAAGCCCTTGATACGTCGACACGTAATGGGACATAATGCGAAATTAGCCGGTCACTATGTACAGTTACGCATTACGCTAACAAGATTTACTTCCGATTATAGAGGCGAACAGCCCTATTGTTCGAGGCAGCCCAGACAGCGTGCACTTTAGTGGTCCCATCCAGCTCCCTCTCCCCGCGTTTCTTTTCTTCGGTTATTCCCGTGCACACGACGACCATTTATCTATCTATTCAGTCGACTCGGTGTATAATGCGCGATAGATTCCGTGTAATCCGGCCGGTACAATGCTTTCGAGAGCCACTTCCCGTAGCGGAATCTGACACCGTGATCTTTTCCAGATTTGCATTCGCGTCGATTTTCGAACCTTCCTAACGCCACCTCTGACACGATTCTGTGTTCCCCAGGAGTCTCGGAAACTAGAGTTTCGAGTCTAGGATGCAAGCCCACCTCGAACTATAGTAAATTGATCGATCAATGAGCTCGAATTTTTCTCGATTTATATATTTAGCCTACTAGAAGGTATTGAGATCTATAGGTATTGAGTTTAGCTGTATTAGCTAATGAATAGTTAATATTTAAAGTACAGACATCTAGGTTAATACAGTAATGAAATTTGCTAGCTTTTCTTGCTCGAATTTTAAGTCGAACGGCCAGGTTCAACAGAGTTGAAGTTAACATTGTTTCCCGTCTGGAACTCTAAGTGAAACGTACTTCTAACTCGATTCTTTCATAGCATCGACGAGGAAGCGAATCAGCCCGGCTCGATTGAATTCAATGTTTGTATTTACAGGCGGAGCGTTCTGCCGTGTTGACGTCAATCTTATCCGGCTGATCGAAAGTTAGCAGAGAGCCAGGTGAACGGATCTAATATAATAGCACCGCGAATCGTGACAGCGGCCGCGATTATAATATAATCGTGATTGAACGTGCATACAGTTGTCAATCAATGTTCCCGATACCGTGGCCGGTGGTATTCTTGAAATTCAATCGGGACGTGTTATACGACGTTTCACCGGCTCGAATAACGATCCATTATCGAGAAATCGTTTGGGATCCGGCTGGAAAATGATATTTTTTCTCCCCGGCGTTGACAGCTTCCTTGAAACGCAACAACCATTTATATTTCACTTCAGTAGTGTTCCATTCCATACCTGCTCTAAGTAGAACGAATCGAATTTTCCATACGGTACGCGTATCTACCTTGCCTTCCGGCAGCGGAGGGGAATTAGTCTTCGAGCATGACAACAACGAAAAATGAAGGGAAATGAAGAAAGGATTAGGGTCGGTCACGCCATCCTGAGAATATTTCGTCGGGGGCATCCACGAAATTCGTCTTGCATCGACGGTCGGACAGGCTCGTGAATCACGGTATCCAAGGAATCCACGGTTATCCCATCGAAAGCGAGCCTCCGTGGACGAGAGGCTTGCCGGCCAAGAGACAAACGGACTCCGCGTAAGGTCACCCGAGGGCCGACGCGACGCGGCGCGTGGACCTGCATTTCCGCGTTCACGCTGCCGAGCGTCGTCGGGTCGTAGGTCGAATATTCGATGGGCGAACGTCTGTTTAACGGTACAACCACGTGCCTGCCCGTGCTTTCGACAGTCCGCCAACTGCGACTAATAGCGTGCCGTGAGAACGAAAGCCCTTTGGACAGATTAGCGGAGAGGATATTAGAGCGCCGCGACGAAGGGAGCGAGAGATGAACAGGGGGGAAAGCTTGGGTATGACGAGGAACGCCAAAACGGCGCAAATTGTTACAATATAACACTTTCAATTTATATTTTCGTAATCCTTGGTGCATACACTTCCGAAAATGTGCCGCAATGATTTGTATAATAATTTTGTGCAACTTGGGCGCAGTCACATTTGACTTGAACAGTAAATTTTCAATATGTTTCGTTGAAGACAGAAGGTGCTATCCCATTTAATTTTAGCCTTTCAATTATTGACGATTGAAAGCGTGTAATAGCCATTCTGCAGGAGTGAAATGTATGATTTGCAAATAGTAGCTATCTAGTTGTCACTCAAAGCTTTGAGACTCATTCGAAACCAACGACGTCAGAGCCAACTAGAGGCAATGCCATCAAACGACGTGCCCCGGCTACTTGATTACCTTCGTCACGAGCTTCGATAAATCGCTGGAATTATAAACGAATCCCGGACGATCGTTTAATTGTTACGCAAAGCCGTTATTCTCGCGACCAGTTGGTTTAATTGGGCCTCGTCCCTTAATCGTCCCTTAATCGATTGTCTCGGAAATATACACCAGCTGTTCATTTAATTATTTGCACGCCAATAATTCACGATGTTTATACCACTCCGACGATTGCGTGTACACCAATGTACAAACGTCATCGAAATGCAACAGGAATTAGTCACGAACAGAATACTGTCCGAAGAGTTATAAACGCGCCGAACCGTTAGACGATCCGCGAAGCGCAACATTTCGAAAACCGTTCAAACAGCGAATGTCTCGGCCGCTTGTTTAATTGTTACAGTGCGCCGTAATTCACATGGATTGTCCGATGTTACGTGTACCCGGCGTGTCTTAGAAAATTGTTCGAATATCGTGTACAGTTATCGTTCAGCAGAATCCTCGATTATGAAGCAAAAAAGGGGAAGAAGGCAAAAGATCATTCGAATTACAAATATCTCAAGTGCTACTCTCTCTCTCCCCTCTCTCTATTCCCCTCTCGAACCATCGAACGGTAACTCTAAGCCCCTTTTAGCAATACTTTTCATTACACACATTTCCAGAGAAATGCCGCGCGATTCGAAGGCAACCGCGTGCTAAAACGAAACCGCAATTCGTTTCCCTATTTCAATTTTCGTATTCTCGAGAAATTCATCGGAAACATCCTTTTCGGAACGTACCGGCCGCTCAATATCATATTAATCACGCGCGTGTCGCATCGGAAACAGCCTGGCCATGAATTAAAGCATTCCGGCGATCCCCTTTCACAGCGAATTAACGAAACCTCAGTTCTGAAATACCAAAGGAACTTCGTTCTAAGAAAACCACGCGGAGCCCGTACCCCGAGCGACCGGCGCAAAAACCTCCCTTTATGGCGTCGCCTCTTTCACCTCGCGTTCCTCGATAATCATCCTTCGGAAAATTTCCAGCAAGTCCAGGAAGAGGGCTCGGGGGCAAGCTTGGAAGAAAGAGGAGCAACAGTCGGTCAACGTCGTCGTTTCCGCGGCACAATCGGGAATTCAAATAAATCGCTAATCGCGAGCATTTATCCTTTCGCGCCGGTGACGTACGGAGTGGCGAGTATGCGGTAAGCTATTCACCATCCCGCTCGCTCCACGGTCGGGGAACGTTGAGCGTTTCACTCGGTTCCTCCTCTGCTGCGTCTTCATCGGTTTTATACGCGGGCACCTTTGACCACTGGCGCCGTACGCAGCAACCGTGCGACAAAAAGTGTTGGAAGAACACTATTCATCGTGGAAGAAGCTGTTACCGTTATTTTTCGGCTCGGCGTCGTGGCCGAGGTGATTAGGGAGTGTGCGACCGGTCGACGCCGCGCGCCGTGGCGTCTGTCGAGATGTAGGATGTTTTTGGGGGAAGTTGCGCAACGAGGAACGCGATTGAGTGAAACGGGAACGATAGGGATAATTAGTGTAATTTTAAACGAGACAGCGATAGTTTTACTTTAGATTAAAATTGATTCATTAAGTGCGCAGGTAGACGGGAATAGAAAATTTAGTTCAACGTTAGTAGTATTGGTTTGTATTGTAATTTGAATGGAGAATAATTATTTTGAGAATTTCCATTTCGATTTTGTTACGCTTCCTTCACTTCGAAAATATGCAAGAATATATTTGAAAAGGTGGCACGTATTGAGATACGGTTTAGTTGAATACACTTAGAACCTCGGTAAAAGTTTGGAATTTTAAGGGTTAATAATTTTTCATTGGTCGGACATCGAGCGACTATGCATTTTCAATTGTCAAATTCGAATGGGAAAACTCCGATCTGCAGGGGGAAATATTTTTGCTTCGTGCTCGAGGCCTGCGCGTCAGAATCAAACTGCAAGTAGATGCGCCCCGTTCGCCGCCAGACATGCCGATACCACTCGTCGCCGCGTCGGCACGAGCCGTACGGAATAGCTACGGTTTTGTATGAAACTAGCAGAAACAAAGTTGGTTTACCAGAGTATGCAGTAATCCGAATACATTCCGATCGTTCGCCATCGAGCTGAATTCCTCTACGAACGTAACAGTACATAAACTTTCGTCCCATTCATTTTCCTAAACGTTCTATCTTCCCTCAAATAATTCTCTTCCAGCTGGTATACCTAACAAAGCATCTCTCTGTCGTATACCGTTCGGGCACTGTAGCAATTAATTTTTCACGAACAATATTATGTATTACTGAAAGAAATTAATTCGTATTTCCGTAACATAGCACAATTTACAATCCTCACTAAAACCCGGTTAATTATCCTAACCGATACATTATTACACCTGCTCTACTGAATTCCTCCAAAATTCACGACACCCTGTCGATCAGACATAACTTTAATTTACAACCACAAAAATGTGAACCGCATCGTCCCCTGAAATTCCAGTCGACCTACATATTATTTCTCGCCACCTCCAAGGTAAGATCGCGGAACTTGAAACGTCAGTTTCGAAAGAGGAATCCTCACAAAAGGCTGCGCCTATGCGTTCAACCACTCCTTTAAACGAGGCAGCGACGAGGAGCAGCCGGGCCCCCGGCTATCGAGAAGGGAAAGAAAGAAAGAGAGAACGCGAAAGAAGGATAGTATAAGAAGGTGGGGGTGGTCGGGGATAGGAGGGTGGGAGGAGAAAAATGAAAAAGTCACCGATGCCATGCGAGCGACGTGACCTCTCGTCGGTGACCCCGGACGAACCGGCCGACGACGACGAGGAAAGGGGGAATGCCAGACCTCAGGCTACGTTCACAGTTCGCCGAAAAAGGCATGCTACACAACCGGCACACCGATTGTGTTGACCGGTCAACGTGCCCCCTTTGACAGTCGCCACTTCTCTTTTCCTGTTGGCGTTAATTTATGGCGAATACCGATGAAAATATTCCCCAGTACGACTTCTTCCAAATGAAGGTGTTTGGCTCTTCTTCCCTCACCCTCTCGTGCCTGGCTCGTTTGTCATGAGCAATTAATTATTGGACAGCCCCTAGAGCATTCGGTAACCCTTCCGCTACGAAGTACGTGTCTATTAACTTCGAGGCGGTGTTAGTTCGTGACAGATGGAGAGACGACGGCGTAGTTCGTCGTAGGATGGTTTTGGTTGATTGCTGCTGGTTAATATTTTGCAATGGAACAGCATCTGATTAGAAAAGGAGTTCTCCTTGTAATTGGGAAATGGATGGTTTATAACGAGTGAATTTATAATTGATTATATAGAAATTGCGAAATTTCTCTTCAGCGCATTGTCGTGAAATTTCTTTATGTGCATCTTCGAACTGCTTTAACTTCGTGAAAATCGCACGGTAATGCACCTAGGCTCATTTTAAAGGGCAAAGTCTCCGCTTCCGCGCCGTTCAATTTCATTTTTTCGAAGACCCTTTTCTATTAACAAACTGATGGTGCTTTTCTCTTCCTAAAATCGATCGAAATCGAACTTCGGTACGGTGGCGAACGCTTGGAATTTATTTAGCTATATTTATCATAAAAATCATTCCTCTGTGGGATGCTTCGAAACACCACGCACGAGGACAGTATTCTGAGACATGATCGCGAGTATAGTCGGACGATCTCACGCAGTGGCAAACACGCAGCGGCAGAATAGAAAGAGTCCCAAGGGACGACTGCCTATTTATCCATTCCTAGTACGACTCGTTAGTCTCCTTCGACTTTCTTCGCTTCCTGATTGCCTTCCTAGTCCCGCGTATCATGTACCTGCCTTGCCAGACAAATTCCGGTCGTTAAAGCCGAAGTGTCTCGCCACTTCCGTGCGCCTCGCGCGAATCAGACTGAACCCCGTCTGATTACACCTGAAAGCTCCCAAAGGGGCTGACAGGTTCCGTGGCTTTCGCTCCGGACTAAACAGGGAGAGCTTTCTTCTCGTTCACCTTTCTGCGAAGGAAAGTAGTTCTCTATTTATTCGCGTCGCGTATCGTTATAATTGAACACGTCCATGGGACAACATCATTCTGATATAATTCCCTGCATAAATTAGAACGCGGAGCACGATAAATGCAATCATCTGTCGATAACCTCCACACGAATGAATTAATCGTTCCAATGTAACGATTCTCGTCAAAGTGCCGCGAAATACCGGTGAACCGTTTGTCCCACTAATAGAAACAATTCCCGTCTATGTATCCGCTGTCTCTGGAACAAATTCCAGCCATTAAATTCCCTCGCGCGACTAAATCACTCGGAGGCGGCGCGGCTCCATCGACTTCGACTATCATACTCCAGCATAGAGCGTGGATTGACCCTTACGGTACCCGGTGGAACCGTCAATGGTTTAATTACGGCAAATTCATTTCTTCTCGTTGCCGTCGTAATTTTTTCTCGGCCGGCGTTCCACCCTCGACGAAGGTTAACAGATACCTGGCGGAGAATGCTGCGTGATAGGCGGGGACCGGTAATCTATGACCGTTCATTAACGATCCTGACATTACGACCTGAATTCGATAAGGATATCTTTTGACATTGGCGTAAGCGCACAATGAAGCGGTGTTGCTCGATGTCCGCGAGATCCCCTGAACGTTATCCACCTTGGATCGTTTGACAGCCCGTTATCGTCTTCGATTCCAGGTGGGATCATTAAAACGATCCACCGTGATCGTCGTGGGAAGCTGTTGCAAATGGCTGACACGCGCCCCGTGCCTGAGGATTCAATTACGATTAGCCGACGCGTAATCGAGTGAGCCTTTCGTACGACTTCTGAGGGGAACTTTGGCGGCGTGTCGAGTGACTTTTTATGGGAAATCGATCGAGATCTTCCGTTAGGCATCGTAGTTGCAACGAACAGAAGCAATGTTTAGGTCCGCTACCTTTTTTTCTCTTTCTTTTTATCCCCAATTGCTTCTGCGGCTTCTACAGGAATCACGTAATCGCAATGTCTTCCTGTACCGAGAATCGTATCGGACAATGTTTTAATATGATACATGCGGCGCATCGTCGACCCTTAATCTCTAACGATTCATTGAAATATTCACACCTGTCGCTTTGAATATCGCTCATTTCCGATAATACGAGCATCAGCCTCGAGACCCGATCAATCCTACATGCTATCTCCATTAAAATAATCCTTCCCGCTTAAATCAATCATTCCCTATCCAGAGTGAACGGCATACAAATACCCCTGCGCTCGCTTCGAATCAATCACGAGCCGAATAAATTCGCGATCTCCTCTGTCTTTCCCTCCACTCCCGCTAAAAAAGCAAGGTGAAAAATAATAACAAATAAATCTCAACCACCTCCACTACAGAGTCCCGAAACAAGACATCCCCCCCCCCCTCGAACTCTCAATCAAACGCCCTCCAACCAGCGCGTCGACCGCCCAAACGGAGTACTGTTTCGGTGGACTGTACAACGGCCCGGGACCGAGCAACGCCGTCGATGAGAATATGACCCCGGCACGTACAGCTCGGTCGCGAGGCGAAACGTATAGGCGTCGTGGCGCGTCTGCGGAGGCCAGGCCAGGCTCTACACGCTGCCAGGCGGATCCGTGTAGGTGATGGCGCTGGTGGGAGTACCGCAAGGGTCAATCCACGGTGCAGCATTATATTCCGCACGGGGGCCTCTTGGAGAGCGGGTTCACAGGCAGCACACGACGACGTTCGAACGCTTAATGGCCGGAATTTGTCTGGCCGGCAGGTACACTGACAGCCAGTCGGTGGTTTCAGGTTGGCTGTTGCGCTGCCTCTAGCCGGCCACGGACACAGCGCCGCGAGGATCGGCGACCGACGATCGACAGGAAGAGAGAAAGAGACAGGGAAGAGCATCGTCACGCGGTTGCATCCTTCTTGGATGCATGTCTGGCACAATTTCGCGGACGATTTTTATGGGTAGGATGGGCTGTTATGGGCGGATGTTGGCTGACTCGTGGAAGACGATTAGGGGGGAATGTGGAACGTGGGGAACTACTGCATGGAGCGGTTCCGTTCGATCTCGTCGCTCGGTTAGGCGGCTTCGGTGGAAGGTGGAGATTGGAAGGATTCGATGATCGAGGGTATACGATATGGACGCCCGAGAATGGGATAATTGGCATCGCGGTGGCCGATTCCTTTTTTTTTCTTCGCCTTTCTCGACGAAATCGCGCGAGTTATTGGGCGATCGATTGATCGCGGGGATGCGGATAGTTGTGTGGCGCGGGATGCGAATTTTGAATCTTGGAGATATCACTGTTCCGAGGGACGAATAATAAATTCCCTCCGTCATCGGGGAGTACCATACGTTTCCTGTGACAGCTCGATCTTCGGAAAGATATTTATACGTGCGCGGTGCGTGTTGCGTGTGATTTGCCTCGAGTACCTGCTTTATGGACCGTTTGTTTTACATACAGAGCGACCTGATTATCACCCGGGACCACCAATGAATAACATCTCCGGCTACATATTCGGTTTCTGGTTTAGTTGAATACAGAAAAAAGGCTTTAGAATAGAGAAGCCTGTTTGAGCATCCCGATAGAAATCTGATCGCTCGTTACCTGTTCCCTCTCTCGTACACCGCGTCAGAGGTGTATCGTGACCGTTTTTGCGCCGGGTCACGCTGGTTCAGATACATCGGCCCTTCTTCTACTCGCGTCTTCTACTGATAGATACGCGAAGCAAGTGGAGCGGGCCTGATCATGGGCCAACGGCGAATAACGGTGGGGTTATAACAAACAGCGGTGGATAAAATGTTAGGGGGTGTTGTATTGTATGTACATATTCGTTCATTTAATTTTCGATTAATTGTTCTCGTCTCTGCGTTATATGACCCGCTCATTGGCCAATTCATTTTGAATATAAAAAGTCAATCGAACACTTTGATCTATGAGGTTAATCATAAATCGTAAATCGTGTAGCAGATAGCACGAAATTTTCGTGACACTATTGACAGATCTAATTTAGGCGAACACCTAATAAGTATCGCAGTCACGTTGTTAAAGCGGGGAACACGTGCATCTCGGTTTCGGCGCGAACGGAAAACGAAACAAGAGGAGGAAGAAACGCCAATCAATTGAGTGCTTTTCACGATCCATTAACTCTGCGAGTAACAGGGCGCTCCTCTTAACGCGATAATACGTTCACGGTGTCGCGTTCTGAAACTACCGGATGTTAGCGAAACGCAGGCCGCAACTTTGGAAAGACGATACACGATCGACCATGGGCAAAATATTGATTGCTATACGTAGAATGCATGTACGGCAGTTTTTCCGCTCGATCGTTTCAAATCACCTATAACTATTTCTTTTCCCTTTATTTTCGTTTTTTTTTTCCTCCAGCGTATAGCGTAATTGAGGGATTCATGAACCCACTGAATGGAACAACCTTTTTCAAATTATTCGAAACTCGCGGGATAATAATTGCGTGGCAAACTTCTTGCCGCGGAATAAATTCTTGAATAATCGCAGTCAAACAAGAAAAGGTCGTCGACCCCGGTAGAAGACCGGTGGAAAAAATGCGGATTAAAAACGCGTTAATTAATCGTCGATGACTGGATGAAAAACATGCCGCAGATGCTTCGACTCACCGACAATGCTGGCGTACTCGCCTCTTGTAGACAGTCCTCTCGTTTCCCTATCGTATCTGAAAAACAAGAGAAAAGTGGGCTGTGAGTATCAGTTGCAATTGAACCGATAAAATTGCAATCAATATAATCAATTGACTGTAATAAATTATACTAAACATAATTACTAAACCTTCTGTTGATGGTGCATAAAGTACTAGAAACAAAGATCCAGTGGTCAGCTCGAAATATGAAATACAATCGAATTTCTTTGGCGGACAATAATTTCTTGCCTACGATGGAACAATATATTCCATTAAGTCGTACGTTGATTAACATAGAACGAAGTCCATATCGCGTTCAACAAGAAATAGAATATACGCAAGAGTCTTTTTGGTAAATCAATAAATAAACGATGCGCCTTTGTCGGACGGCGTTCGATTATTGTTGAGTTATGCAAGAGTGAAACGCGCGAGGAAAAGTGGAAGAATCATGAGACAGGGTTAACGAGGCATTTATCTGTTACACCTTAATTTGTCCAACGGTGCATGCCCTTACTAACGACGACCAATCGTCAGAATTAACTTTCTGCTTCATTTGCGGCTTCGGCGGATCGTTAAAACGGCGAAAGGTTGCTCGAGAGCTAACGATCCGCGCGCGCCTACGATTCGATCGATTGTGAAAATTTACGACCTTCCTACCGATCCCCTTCGTTCTGTTTTTCTCACCGAAATGCACAATTTCCGCTCGCGGCCACTTTATTACGATCATTTCCATTTGAAAACGGAAGGATTCATCATTACCAAGGACTCCCCATAGCATTTCTTTCGACGCATGCACAGAAGCAATAATTCCCAAAGTACAGTTACACTTTCCTCCACGATGAAAGCCTGCGGAAAGCATATCTTCCACTCGAACCGTTTCCTTCGACACATACCAATTACGAAACGGAGACGTTTATAAAAAGCTCGATTAAAACTCCTCGAATCCTGTAATATTCGCCGATATCGTTTCGTCCCGTTTCGCAAAAGTAATTCAAACGTAAATTGCCTCGAGTTCATCCCTGACCGTCTCCTCTGGTAACCTTGAATCGACGAACGCTAAATTAAAATGCATTTCTCCCTTCCCGAGCATCCCGAGGTTTCCCTTTTTTTCCCTAGATCGATCTGATCGAAACTGGGCTGATTCAGGTTGGAATCTGGAACAAGCCCATGCAACGCGTTATCCGTCCAACGTGTTCACCTATCTGGTCTGCGTTGCACGTGTATCGTACACCCACACAGGCCGTCAGGACCGAGAGCACGTCGATACGGTTCTCGGTTACCTAATCGTCGACGGCACTGTCTCTCTCTCTCTCTCTCTCTCTGTCCCTCTCTTGTCTCTCTCGTTCCTGGCTGTTCCACACAGAGCCATGGTCCTCCGAGTGGATTCAACGACGCGTGAACGCAAACTTTACTCGTTCCATTACATTTTCTACTTGGATTATCCGGCGCAACTCGAGAGTCTGTTGCCAACACGCGGTGTCACGTTCCAAGGGACTGGTACCGCTGTTCTTACCCGCTGGGTCTAATATCGTGGACGAATTTCGAGTAGCATATGGTTAAACGGTGCAGTGGACTAGTGGGGCACGGCGTTTCGAAACCGTAAATCTGTATATCGTGGAATATCGGGAGATCGTAGGGAGCGATGTTAACAGTAAAGGGAATTTTTCTTACCGCGGAGAGAAAGTTCCCGGAACAGGGGAAAATTATGACAAAATAGTCGAAACGAGTTTCAAGGAAGCTTCAGTGTTTTCTTACTTTGGCGACGGTTCTAAGTTGCGAGGCAACCCTTAGATTGAACGGGAATGGAGGAGACATTTAATCAATTCTTTTCGCTTATCGTATAATACTAGATATAAAGAAATGTCTCCCGTGCCAAAGGTGCAAGTTCGTTTCGCGAGCGAGAACCCATTAAAAAGTATTTAGAATGCAACATTAACGCAACAACATAATCGTAAAAAGATTGCCAATCGAATGATCGTTGCAAACTTCCGTCATCACGGGACACGAGAGAAACCCGCAAATATCGCGCAACTCGAACCCCACGGCAGTACCGAGCGTTCATAGCCCTCAATACGTGAGAGAGAATCTCACCCCTGTATCCAAACAATCGGACCACCCCCGAATAATAGTCTCCCCCTTTATCGATCCACCGCCTCGCTGTTCACCGTCGATTCGCACGCGCGCTATCGCAAGCGGGGCGAAGATGTTCCGCAAGGGAACAGCACGCAGCGCGGACTAGACGAGCGAGTCATTAAATTTGCTCTCGCGCTTGCGATTATCGAGCCAGCCTCTCGTTGCCTCGTTTCCCGTTTTATCTGCCGGCCGGATCCCGTGTTCTCCGCCGACGACACGGTGCGAGCCGGTCGTTCACGTTTCGCGGATTCGCCGGTTCGAGATTGCCGCCGATAGATAGGGTCGCGCGCGAGCAGCTCGCCGGTCGGCTGGAAACGCGCGAAACGCGCGCTTAAACACTCGGACAAATTGAGGCCGGCCAGCTCCACGCTTCGACGCGTAAATATGCGACTGCGTGGGCCGTAATGGTGCACGTGATCGCTGGTACTTTTTCTTCTCCCTTTTTCAACTGATTTCGAGTTCTGCGAACACCCCCGTAAAACGCTTCGAGGGGATGGCGCGCGCGCCTATTGGGACATTTACGGAACTTGAACTTGGCGAAGCTTGAGATTAAGAATATTGAGCCTGGAGTGTACTGAATTCAAATGGCACTTCTCTCGCGTATCTTTCTTTTCGACGCTGATCCTCTTTATTCCCCGACGAGACGGAGTGAAGTAATGCGCCACCGTGTGCCACTTTCGTTCGTTAAGGAATCTCGATTTTCGTAAAACTTGACGCGACCCTTTCGTTCACTGAAGCGAGGAAATTTTTGGAAACTCTAAACCGATCGCAGCGCAGTCGTGTCTGGGCAAGCGGAGAGAAATCGATAACTGGTCATTCCGATTTTCGTGTGAAACAATAATCGCCGAAGTGTTGCGCCGTTCGCACAGAGTCAGGTAAATACGAGATGCGGTTTCGCATAGCGGAGGGAAAGGCGAAGCTTCACGACCAGTGAAAACTCGTAGAGCAACCCTGCACGATGTTATCCCGAGGCATCTTATTATATGTAATATTCGAGTATTCGAGTTACCCATATGGTAGGATTAGACAACGTAGCGGGAATGTAATTGGTACTACTTGCAACATTGGAGCCGCACAGTCTCATCTACCTTCTCCTTTCATTGTCGGCCCCCTGTTTCTTTTCTCTCTAGCTGGTTGGCTGGCAGCAATAAATATGCTGATTAAGCGGCAACGTACCGCCGGTTAATTTGCAGTATATCAGTATCCAGCAGTGCATTTTAATTGGTCGTGAAGCATTATTGCAACGTATAATCAACGACCCTACACATCAACGACTGACTGTATTAACGCTTCGAGCACGGACCGGCCGAGAATCGGGGGGAAACAAAAGTGGGCGAACCGTGGCGACTATTGAAATCGAATGCCTGATACATTCCTGACACCAGATCCAGATATAGATAGGGGCGAGAGTTCAATTTACCTGGCCGCGGAGGGACCTCTCGGATTGTTGACAACTTTCGTTCCTACGTCGACTCCAAGTTGAAAATGAACAAAAATCCAATTGAGAGTATTGCGTACGTCGGAAGCGTTGAATGACAAAGTTTTCGAATTTCCAAACGCGACTGAGCAGCCTCGCAACGCAATCCCGATATTGTTAATGAAAAATTCCCTCCGATATGCAAAGTACCTCGATTCTCAGACGATCAAAAATTCCAAGGCTGTCGTTACCCCCAATCCTGTAACGCGACCTCAACCCTTTTCCCACGAAAACATGTTCTACCCCCTTGTAAATTTTCATTCCCCTGGATAACAAATCTTTCGATGATGACAAGCTCCCCATTTCCCCGCGGGCGTCGAATTTCACGCCGTTAATTGCGCTCTCGTCCGTCAGCCGAGTTTCAGTCGCTCGAAAATAATCGTTCCAGAGCTCGGAGAGCGTCGCGGCATCGCACAATGGGTTTCGCAAGTGTCGTCGCTGATTTCGTTGCAAAATCGCGAAAAGGTCTGCCCGCGACACCGATCCTCCTGGCAACCTTGACGCGTCCAAGCCCAGATGTAGCAGTGAGCGTGAGACCGCGGCCTATTTAGCTGCATCGTTGCACTTTACCGCGGGGGAAAATCGACATCGCGATACTTTTTATCGTTTCGCAGAATTCGATCGATCCCTTTCCCCTTACGAAACTTGACCGGACCCATCTTCCTTAGAATCCATGCCTGCAATTATTATTATTTATTTTGTGAATTATTATTAAGTCATTTTCATTGTCCAGCGAACCTCATTAATTTTATAACGATTTAACTATTGACAAGTATTTCGATTGAATCAATTATTTGATACGGGTAACTGCAATACCTTTGATGCTTACAGTCTGCTGCGTTTGCCCGATGATTCATTTCAGAAAGTTTAAGAAGCTTTTCGTACGGTGGTTAATGATAGCAAAGTTTTTCGCAACAGAATTCTCGATAATTGTGTAATTAATGATTCAGACCGTCCCGGTTTTTCGATTTGTCTTGCAAGGTTTATATGGGGAGTTATTATTGCGGAGGGTGGAGGATGCAACGTTGAAATGCGTTGATCTTCGTGGGAGAGCTAGGTGGAATGGTTCGGAGCCATTAGGAGGGATCGTTCTTGAATCAGTTTCATTAGCTCCGTGTATAGACGATGATCGTTCATCGCGAAATTAATCTCGCACGTCCGCGAAATTTCACGGTAATAATAAAGCCCGGCGTGGATAACTCGGTGACCCTTTGTTCTCCGTGTCCGAAGGCGATACGGCCGCAGTTTCCACGAATCGACCGTCGTACTGGGTGTCTCGAAAATGCCACGGTGCATGCAGACATGCCAAACTGATTTGTAACAATAATAATAATAACGGGAGCAAAACTGCGAGAAGAAAGAATAGCCTGTTGACGCGTTGCTGTTTTAACAGCAAGACCTTAAATGATTGTTAGCTCATATCTAATGTACAAAACGTTACTCCGAAAACAATTCACAAGAATCTGTCCTTACATGGTCCAATTCTTCGAAGGGTGTATTGAGGGTAAAATACCGACAATAATCCCGTATACCAAACCACCCCCTGACGATCTATCCTCGATGAACCCTCGCTCCACTCGAAGCCTGGCATAATCTTCGCAACCCCTTCTCTTGTTTATTCATTCTTCGGCCGTCGACGAAACATAACGACAGTCGTAATAAACACGCAACACCCTTGGTCCTGTCAAAAAATCGTCCCCGAATAAACCGTGCAAACGAGCATTCGAGAAAATCGTCTTGCTCAATTTCATCGTCAATAGAATTTCATTGAAAGTGATCGTGCCGGCAGACACCCGGTACACGCGATTCGACTCGTTGCTCAAGCCGTCTCGCAAGAGCATAACCTTTGCACAGACGTCCCGGCGACGCTACGGTTAAAAGGAGAAAGGCAGAGGGAGGGGTGGGGGGGGGGGGGGGGGGGGGGGCAAAGGGGAAACGGGCTACACGTACATAGGTAACGAACCAGCAATTATCGTCGCGCTGGATACGAGGACGGCGTTATTGCGGCCGGCTGCCGTGGCTACGTTTCTTCCTTCGTAATTCACCGCGTTCCTAGCGAGTTACGAGCCACTCCACGTTTCGACTAATCGCGCCGATAACGCTCGCGCCCCTTTTGCGCGTCAACTATCGTCGCCTGAAATCTCTGGACGCCTTCCATTCGAGACAGCCCGAGCCGATCTCTCGCGTGACCGCGAAAATCTATTCGACTCCTCTCAGCGACCGCTATCTGTTATTACCAGCCCACTTACTTAGAGGTTTTAACGAGCCCCCTCCACTTCCTCTGCCCCCAGATCGTGCCAGCCTGGGACTGTATTAGACCGTTCGAGGAATTAGTAACGTTGACTGTAACTTCGTGGGAAATAATCGTGCATCGATGCTCGAGCGGTCGTTGCGGAGATCCGCGTCGATTGGAACTTGCGAGGCAAATATTTTAAACGGTCCGGGTACGCTTGGCCCGGGCCGAACGCGCTTCCCCCTCAAAAATTCATATCAATTCCGCCCCGATAACCAGCATCACAATTTTTTTCCAACCACTCCCTCCGTGCTCCACAGGCATCCCCCGGTACCTGTCCCTGAACTTCCAGGAATCTCCGACTTGCCCACCTTCCTAACGGCTCCCCCCCTTCGTGAAATTAGCCTCGCCTATCACGCTAACGACCCCGTATACTTCCTCGAAGCCATCCGGCTCGGGGTCTCCCCTGTAACTTCCGTTTCTAAAAGCGCCGGCTAAGCGGGGTCGTTTCAACGTTCATTCAATTAGCGCGTTATTCGCGCGGGACGTGCTCGTAACTTGGCGAACGGTGGCCGCAAGCCGCGAGTTATGACGTCCTCGCCGGCCGCCAGTAAAGATTCCGCCTCCTCGGTTGCTATCTGGCCACGAAATCGGCCCCGCTATCCGCCAGGAACAATCCACCGCCCTGTTTACGAGTCAACCGCGCGACGCGGACGCTGATAGCCACGCGTAATTGCGCCGGGATCACCGCCACCATCCCCGGGGAGAACAGGGATACAGCTTTTGCCTCTATCTTAAGTGCACCGCGGTTGCTCTTAACGTCGAGACGCCCACGCTTCGTTGGAAGGGGGACTCTAACGAGCGATTGTTTTTTTCTTTACCCGCGAAATTCTGCGTTCATTGTCCGCCAGGTGGGGGAGAAAGGGTTTCGTAGCCGAGGAGAATTCACGGCGGTGGGAATAGATTGTAGCGTATGGAATGGAATATCGATTCGCTGGAATTTCGTCTACCTACTGCAAGATCAATCTGGGTGAATTGAATTTATTGGAATTTTAGGATATGTTTAGAATGTACGCGGTAATAATATACGGGGCGAGGGAAGTGAAACGGGCTATCCGCGCGGCTCGGTTGTTACCGGTGATATCAAAGTTTCAGGTGTCTCGTCCTGTGAGCCATTTTATCGAATCGATTTGGTCAACGAACTCCATGGGGTAGGTACTACGAATTTCGCCGCGGTCTGCACTTTGGTGTTATTAAATTTGCCCCTCGTCCCAGACGTTATCCGCCCTACATCCTGATTTATCTACTGTTCGATCGGATTCGAATCTGACCACCGAATCTTCTCGTCGTGATCGAAAAGTTCGTTTCCCCGCGACGTACAGTATCGCGAATCCCCGGTGGACTAATCACGATTTCGAGCAGAAGGGCTGCTGAAATCCGAGAGGACGTTCGTTTTTCTGGCTGTGCCCCTTACCTCCATATTTTCTCGGTAAGGATAATCGTTCAGTGGAACGCGCCCGAAATAAAATTTCGCTGAAGCACGTACGAAGAAACTGGTTCCGGCGAGCAGGCGCCCCTCGCAGGTTTTCTCCCTTTCTTTCTCCCTCACTCCCCGTCTCTCCGTCTTTGTCTCGTACCCCGTTCATTCCCCGTCGCCCTCCCCTAATAAACGAAATTAACTTTCCGCGGACGAGCGACCGAAAAAGCGGTCGCGATCGTCGGAATGCCTCGTCCTCAGCTCGCGGTTCTCCGCGAGCGGAATCCTTACAAGGATCTCGGTTGCGTGCGTGTCCCGACAATCGGCCGCGAGTCCAGTGACGCCAGTTAAATGAGCCGGCGGATTAATAACTCGCGTAATTGATCGTTCATTGCGGAAATTTTGCTGTTCCGTTTTGGAGGCAACATGTTCAGCCAGCAAATTTATATCCTGGATGCAAAGGCTGATTTTTATTAGCGCAGCCTGGCGAACGTTTCATTTGTTAGGGGATCGGCGTGAGCGATGAAAACTTCCACCGATTAAATTGGACATTTGTTAGAATCGATTAGACATCGGACAAAGGCAGATACGTTTATTTTAATCTAGAAAATTAACGTACGACCAATCGTTTGAAATTAATAGCATAGAAACCGACCCTATCTAAGTTGACGTTTGTTGAAATTTTCATCGTACTTAGAAACGATCTACTAGCATCCAGAGAATTTCTATTATTTCTTCAACTCCTGAGTCGGGATTCTAAGTCCACCCTTAAGTATTCTCGGATCGATGCGCACAGCTTCCGTTCAATAGGAATGAAATCGAACCGATAATAATCAGAATAATCGTGGTAATCGTAATAATCATTAGGAGAGCAACAGTTGTGCAATTCACGTAACAACGAACACTGTCGAGCGATAACAGAGAACATCCACGAATTTCCTCCGCAATCAGATACACAGAATCGACACAGTACCCGGTTGATTACACGCGTTTATTGCAACGACGTTCGATTAGGCGTTGAATTTATCGGCTGGATACGGTGCAGACCTTTGCTGCAACGGAGATATGCTAATGCAACGCGATAGTTGGTCAATATTCCGCTTCTTTCCGCCAACTATCGCAGCGATCGCGAGCCTGTATCGAGAACGTGTATCGAATCGCGCTGATAATACTCCGGTCCTTGCCTTCCAAGGCCTTGCTTTCCATCACCGTTTTTCTCGTTATCGGTCCAACACCTCGTCCCCTATTTTCCGATCACTATTTTCGGTTAGAAAGTGCGCTCCCCGTTGTTCCTTCTGAACTGTTCTCGTTGCCTGGCCGGAGATCTAGCTGATTTTTGATAATACAAGCTCCAACGTGGATGTTCCGTAACAGTTTCGCCATTATTGGCAGAAACGTGAATTCCTTGAGTTCCACTCGATTGTGTTATTTGCAACAAACGAAGAAAAAGGCGATACGACCTCGACGCTACCGTTCTGTGCATCGCACTTTCTCGCAGAAAGAATTGATAATACGCGTCTCCTTCACCTGGATAAATAAGCGAGGTTGTTGAATTCCTGTTCGGTTTCCAGCACACTTTCACGGTTTTCTCGGGGATCCTGCAAGCCTCTTTAACTGATTTCTCGAGGTTACGGGTTATGAGGTGAAAAGTAACGGGGAAAATCAGAGGTCTACACAAAAATTCTATTCAATCGAAAAAATTCAGGCAGTGAAATATCGCTTTCTCTACTTCTGTTCAGTTTCTTTGGGGATACAAGAATTTTTTCGGCATTGCGAATATCGTTCGCTACAACTGCAAAAGAATATTTCGAACGTCGCGATCTCTGAACTGTCGATCCACCGTTCATGAAAGGAAAAATTATTCGCGTGAAAAATACTATTGTACACTGGCCTCGGTGTTTAAAAAGAGCCAAGGCGATCGCAGTCGGTGGTTCACCCGAATTGAATCATCGTGCATGCGCCACGCGTGCATTCTTGCAAAGAATTTCTTCCAGACGGCTTTTCCACGTATCAATGCTAACTAAGCGTGCATCAATCACCATTAATAGATTCCTCGTATTCGTCTATAAATTGTCCAATAACTCTGTATTGAAGATGTACGGAACGTTCACACGTTTGAATGCCAATTATATGTTCATCGATCACCGTTAATATATCTTTAGTATTATCGTATAAACTCTCCAGTAATACTGTATTTAACGATACCTGTCAATGAAATGAAAAATCATCGCCCCGGCACAAAAGAGATAAGGAAAATTCGCGTATTGCGCAAAGAGGAATACGATCGTTCGTCCTCGAATCGCGAGTGTATCATCGAACCGTATGCAAAAATCGGTGCAATTAAGAGATCCTTGTAACCGATCGGCCGTTGCTCAACCCGTTACCCGTTGAAATCGTTCGAGTGGACAGTGCGTCATCGCGAGATTTGCGCAAGCAGCTACGATCCAACGTTGGATCGTCTTTAATCGCTTAATTATCGCGGCACGCGACCCTCGTCGACAACGGTCGACTCTCGTTACCCACTTTTACCACGATCGGTGACATCGACGGGAACGTTTCCGTCACCTTTCACCGCCTGTTACGAACCGTTTTACAATTACGTACGACGTGGTCTACTGGCCTGAATCGGCTGTTCGATAGCTGGAACCGTGGAAATTTCAGCCGGTTGATCGCGCTAAGAAAGATTGATAGACGCGTTACGCGGAGTGTTAGTTCTAGAAATTTTGAAAGGCGGGGACAAAAGTCAGATTCGATTCACGATATCGTAACTGACGCGATTTTATACCTGGGTTGGTAGAATTTTGTTGCTGGCTAGAAGAGAATTCCCGAGAATTAGACTTACTTTATATCGTCGATTAATCATTTTGTAGTGGATTCGTCGAAGCATCGTTTATTTCTTAATAATCTGATTACTGTTATTATGGTCTTTATTTATTACGTAGATAATGCAGGAATTATTTCGAATTATTTAAGAGGTGTATCATGATCATAATGAATATCGTAAGCTATTAAGTTTATATCTGGCAAAGGTTAATTGAAATCTGGGATCAATCAATTAAATAATTAATTGTATAGTTCAGAAAAGTTGTAAATTCGGAAACGTTCTTTCGAAAATTCGCCAATCGGTTTCATTGTCCCCGTTTGTTCCTCCCGTTCAGCGAAGTATCGGTTCTCGAGCAATTTCGTCTCGGCAGGCAGCGGCGAGACGTGGTGGAATTTCACGGTAAATTCCTGGCGAGTCGAAGGTGGCCTGGTTCCGCGTAAAATTTCATCCTGCGATGTCGAACCTGCCGAACCGGTGACCCAGTGACGTACTAAACAAAGCCTGCCCCATACTCTATCCGGTTTTTCGTGAGAGAGGCACGTCGAGTATCGAAAGGGGAACAGCCCTTTGGTGGTCAGACGGAGAGTACCGTCGAACGATATGGGCGAACACATTTCTTTCTCGATATTTGTTATTTCCTTGCAGAAAGAAATTAAAAAAATAGGCAAACATATTCCACGCAGGAATACCAGAGGGGAATCGTGGAATAATTATTCAACTAACATCGAAACAGTTGAAACTGTTAAGCAATCTTCGATGAAATGTTCTAATTTTTATTGTCTACTATTTCAAAACATTCTCCCTCATATCGAAGAGCAATGAAATTATTCCTCGTTGTTCGATTTGTATAGGACCGTCGAGAATCTTCGACGATAAGGGTATTGATCTCGTTTCGTTTTTACCAAAAGGGGCCCACAGATCGCGATATCGAGTCGATCTGTTCATTCTCTATGAAACTAATCGCGAACAACACCGTCCACGGTGGATTAAAATCGACGCCGCGTACTCCATCGTTTATCAGGTTAGATTAATTATCTGTCACGAAGATACGTTAACGACGCTTTCACTTGCTCGTCGCTAGCCGTCCGACCTTAGTAGCCGACACTTTTACAATTGCACCGTGACACTCTTTTTAAAGGATGTCGTATGTTATCTCATTTAATGCCTTCGACCCGGTTACCACCAGATTGCCTTGTCGCTCAAGCCTGCCCGTTCGTTTATTTTTACAGCCGAGGCTGTCGCGAGCTTTATTTACGACTCGGACAACCCCCTAACTCGAAAATATATCACCGTACCCTCCAACAATCTAAAAGCCTGATCACCGTCGTCGGAATCGTAATTATTTCCTAAACTAGCAAAAGGAAGTTCAAGACAGCCTTCGTTTCGAATAATTAACAAGCAAATTATTTGAATACTTTACACACACTTTGGTGTCATAATAAACGATAGAAAAGGGGAGTATAAAATTGAACGCGTGGTTGTAAATTCTAGCAGATTTGAAAGCCGTTCAATCTGCCGTTCAAAAGAAATTTATGTAATACACGAAACACCATACTACTAATATTCAATCCCCAGAATGTTGCATTACTTGACCAGTCAGTAATCGCAATCATAGATATTCCTCGTTCCCAACGAAAGTCTGCGATACGCCATTAATTCGATAACAATGCAATCGACAAGACAATCGAAATCACAAAATTCCCGAATCCAATCCGTTTAATTAACAATCCAATCACAATCGAATCCACGTAATCGTAATCTTCGTTCATTACCCCAGAAGAGAACAATCATTTCAATCCATCGTGATACCACTCCCTGGATCGATAACAACGGCACGATAGTCGCGGACGCGATTAAAATTGTCGCGTTTAATTACGCGAAGCGGCCAATCGCCTTCGACGACTGCAGGGTGCGGCCAGAGGGTGCGTCCCGTGGTAACGAAAAACGTAGACAGAAAGTGTTGGGGAGGGGGGGAAAAAAATTGTACAGTTCGAAGTGGATCGGGTGTTTAAAGAAAGAGAAAGAGGAGAATCAAGGGTTGGGCAGCCGCATTGGGAAATCCAATCGCGGAGGACAGATGACTACGAGACGGATAGAACAAAGGAGAAAATGTGTCTGGAATGACAACGACTGTTGCAACGATCGATCCCCGGCCCATTGTGTTTGCTTAATGCTCGCCGCGACTTTAATTGTCGACTGTCGATCGCTGCTCGCCTAGGAATTTCGTTTAACCGCCTCGAACGACGTGCTTCTGTTCGCATCGACTGGGAAAAATCGACGCGTTCCTCGACGAACGATGTTCAATCGCACTGGCAGCGCAACACGACAGAGCATATTGCAATTGATCTTGTACGTCGGAGTCGATTCCATTAATTTAGAGAAATAGGATTGGCCGATCGATGACGATTCAGTGGTGGAATTTGTGCGTCCTGAATTTTCAGCAACATAACAAATTTTCCTGGAGAAAAAATTCTGTAAAGAATAATGCACAATTTACAGAATGCACAAGTTGCAGAATAACGCAAAACGAAGGGGAATATTACTGAACGGAACGACCCGGCCCACTGAGTACATCGAATCACCACCCGGGCTCATTTCACTGAAATTATCCACCTTACTTCTCGAATCCATTATATTATTACCATCCCACACGGTAAAAGTACAGCTTGCCGCGACGCACAGCTCGGCCAGTGAAGCATGTTTCTCGGTCATGCGTCCGTGTCGTGCGATTTCTCTAAATCGACAGTGGCGACTTTCTAACATGCATCACAACTGAAAGAGGTTACCCGACGCGAATCGAGCTAATTGCACGTGTTCGCGATCTGGTTAACGGGCCGATAAAAAGCATCGCTTCGCGTCGCTGAACCCCGCGAGGTGATCGAAAGTAAGCGAGGCGCGTTCGCGGGCCTCGTTTTTCTTATCTTTCACAACCGCTGCGGAAAAATTGATCGATCGCCGCGATAACGCCGGACGGAAGATTCGTGATTACATTCCGCCGCCGCCGGAATATCAGTTTCGACGAGAAACGATGAACGAGCGCAGAAATCTGTTGAACCGCAGATTTCGAGCTGCACAATTCTCGCCAACGGCAACATCGGCGAACACGACGCAGTTCCAGACTTTCTAGGATATAATACAATTTAGTTTCACGCCATTAAATAATCACCGCCCAATTTGTTTCGCATCACGACAATTTCACGCCGTCAGGCCAGTGTATCATTTCGCTTTTTCACACCCCCTCCCCCCCCCCTCCCCCGGAACAGTAGGCGCGCAATAGTTTTTGTCACTGTCATCTACACTGCGTTTACGCGTGAATTGCCATCTACACTTCGGGCTCGTCAGACCGCGTTAAAGAAACAATTCAACGATCCGCCGTGGCCGCGCGATTCGCCTATCCGCGATCACGGCTTAAACGGATCTATCAGGAGCGCAGGGGAAGCACGATTCGTTCGGTGTTAAAGTTCTCGGAACGATAAAAATTCGACCGTCGACTTGCCGAATGTTCGCGTGTGCAACGCTCTTGCGGAAACTCCAGGCGCATATCCCCGGGTGAAGGCAATTCGTGCCCAGTCCCTTAAATCGTCCAGAACGAAGTGACCGGGACGCCTCGTCGTGGATAGTTACGAGCGGCGGTCACGAACGCGCGGCGCAAAGTCGCCGACTCCGTCGGAATTTCCACCGTCTGTCACGCGAAACGCAAGAAAAACTCGCGTAAATTTCGTTTCACGCTCTTTATCCACCGATCCCGGCCGTTCCATTAACGCAGAGAGTAAATAATAGCCGGGGTGCTTCGCCATCGCCCGATCTCGTTTTTGCCAATCCTGCTCGCAGGCATACGGAGAATTGAGTTCCTCGTGTGCACGTGAACGTTCGATACAATGTCGCACGAACGGCTTGGGAACGCTTCGTGTTGGGGATGAATTAAAATTGTGCAGTTGGATATACTGGTTTAGTGTAGTGGTTTTTATTTATTTTTTCTATTTCTTATCGGCAGATATAGTGGACGAGAGTGTTTGTTTAATCATTTTTGGGTCCACTTATTGGCGATAAATTCAATCTCAATGCAAAGATTTCCCAAGCTGCAAGAAAACAATATTCTCTCCCCTTTTTCTTTCTACAATCTCCGCGAGGAGTATCAAACGAACAATGACTGGGCAGTATCGGTTACAAAATGAACGGCAGATAAAGCAGAATCAAAGACGCGGCAGAACCGAGAGGATTAACCTTTACGCAACATATTAAAACCCCTCGGCGACTCAACGGAGCTGAAGAAACATCGATCGTAACCTGTTTATTAGGAGCTCTGTAACTCCGACGAAGAGTGTACAGTTACGCGGTTCGAGCGTTCCAAGACGAAGCTGAAAGCGAAGACACGTTCGAATCAGTTTGCATGGCGACGACCCGGCTCATCCTGGCTGCCTGTTTCCCCATTTGCAGCGCCACGCAACGAATGCCAATCCCACACACACGACCGGCACCGCGAGCAAGGGTTCACTTTCTCGTCACGTATCAATAACGTCTGTCGTTGGTCGCCACGGCTTCCTTATACCCTGCGTGTAGACACGAGGCAGAAAAAAATCCATGCTTCCTTTTGTCGTCGAGGACAATGCAACACGGCGACTCGTTGCGAAACCGAACATCCAAAGGTTTTTAATTCGACCGACCGGGAAAAAGGGGGATGGGGATCGTTTGTATCCGGCTGACACTTGAATATCGTGGACCGTGTACGCTGACACTGGCCCCCGTGGACTATCATCGATTTCTTGTACGGTACACGATGCGCAATTCGTTGATTCTCGATGTCTGGTGTGGGTGGGATCGGACGTAGAGCTTTGGAATACTCTTGGAATATGCACAGGCTCGCGGAGAAATTAAACAGCGCGAGACGGGGTTGAAAGGCTGCATTATCGTACGAAGGATGTTGTCAATAGCTTGGCACTTTGACGAATTGTCTTTCTGCTTATTTGTGACGCGATGTAGATACAAGGTATTCGAGGTTCTCCTCGATGAGCTGCAGCGATTTATTTTGTAGATGAAAATAAGATGGAAATGTTGCATACACAGCACAACAGTGCACAGGTGGAAAAATGAATAGAAATCGTGCCCGTGCCAACAGCGTAACACGTTCAAGTAGATTGTCCGGGTTCGTGGTCAGACGCGCAACGACGCCGAGTTACGAAACTGCCTGCCATTATTTTGATTGTCGCGTAGAAATTTGTCGACCGTTGAACGGTCTGCGAAGGGGCATCTCGAATTCGGGCACGTTCGTTTTTTTAAAGGGTTTGGAACGGTGGTGATGCGTGTGACGGGTCAGAAGCGGGACATTTGGAAACGCTCGACGGTGCAGCAGGACGAAAATCGAGCGACGCCGGGCGTCCGTGCGGCGAATGGCAATCCCACGCGCGTGCAACGTAACAAAGGCTCGACTTTCTCGTCACGTATCGATAATACTTTGTCAAATCGTGTGTCGGTGCCGAGGCACAACTTCCTGTTCCTTCCTCGGCCCGCTTGCACTCGCTCATCGTAATTTATGCGTCACAGCCTCTATAGAAATATTAAGTCGTTCGTGGGTCGTTCACCTCTCGCCTCGTCCCTCCTTCCAACACGCATTTTTACCTTCGGATTGTGCCTTTGTTCTCACGAACTTCAATTTCGCGCAGCTCTCTGCGTACGTCCACCCGATGTTATTTGCAATCCGACGGTCGAGGAATTTGTTGAAAAACGCGAACGACGCCTCCTTCTGGGAAACAGACGGGAAACAGAAAACAGTATGCTAATCGAAGTTTCGGAAATTCCTAAACTGCAACGTCAGTCGGTTGCGTTTAGCTTCGTTATCTTCGTTTCTCAGGTATTTCCGTTTTTTTTTTTTTTTCTTTCTTTCTTTAGCAGATACGAAAATGTTTCAGGAACTTTGGCGAAGTGTGGACGGTATTCTAGGCTGGTTCGAAATCCGGGTATGTAAATTTTAGTCGTGCAAACGGTCAGACGTCCGAAAATTCCGATCGTGAGGTCAAAAGGATGGATCGCGGCCACGGTTGGGTCCGATTTTTCGATGTCTCAGCGTGATTGCTCAATGTTGCGCAACGATTAAGTATTAACGGGCAATTCTCAGGGTCAAGGATTTTGATCTTTCGTGGAAATGACGCTGAAGTGTAAAAATAGGAACAGCAAATCGTACGCTCGTAATTCTCCAGCGACTGGTGCAAGTAGATCGTTCCACTATCTGGTCAGACATGCGTGCAAATCCGAACAACGGTCCTCGTGAAACACTTGATCGATCAATTAAAGAATTCGAGAGCCGTGAAGATTATCCTGAAACCCGAAAGCAGTATTGCACTTTGGCAATCGATCGAATCGTGTTTACGCGTAAACGCAGGTCGGAATCGTTGGGAAAACGAAGGAAGTGCTCGGGCAAACGGCCTCGAGCTGTCGATCGAGACCTTCTTAGCGGTCTCGGCTGGCCGGCACGCAGTCGCATGAAGACACGAACGTCGTCGTACAAGCTTTTGCGCAAGAGGCATAATTATGGGCGAAGAGGAAGCGAGGCGAGTGCGTTAGCACACGTAGGACGAGCGTTGAACGATGAACTTGACACTGTGCGCCAGGCGAACGAGAAAGATCGTGTGCCTGGGTGCGTGTGTGCGTTACGGCAATCACCTAACCGCCTACCCATTTCCCCGCGATTTCTTTTCGGTTGAGATAAACGACGTCGTCGTGAACGCGACACCCCGTTCACGCTTATCTCCCGACGTGAAAGTGACGAAATACTTAGGCGACCCGTACGAAACGCTTTCTCGATGTACCGTACCGACAGTGGGATGCGTGTGGATCATCGACGCGGACGTTTCACTGTTCCGTTTAGACAATTCAATTGGCAGGAGAAAAGTGTCATTTCCATTGTCGAATAGACATTGGCAATTTAATTTAATTTAGCAGAAATTGTTGCCGAAATCTGCAGGCACTGATCGATTTCCGAAGTTCTCAGTAGATTATTGTGTTATAGAATTTCTAATTATTGCATCGTACAGGGGGTCGTTCAACAAGTTTGAGCCACGTTATTGTTATCAGATTTAGATTAATATTATATTAATTAATATTACTCAATTTCTCGTGTCAAGTACCACAATGTTCATGGCGCATCCGACATTAACCGCGTTTCAACAAAATGTCGCTCGTGTGTATCGCCAGGTGGGTCGAAAGATTGAAAGCAAAGTGCATTTAATTGACACGCGTAGATGACTTATTCTGATGGGAGGTTTTATATCGGCCATGGCAGGTGGTGCAATTGATGCGACGACGGTGATTCGCGAGGTTTATGAACGTTAAATGGAATGGTGAAAACGTGAAGATCGAGATACGGGTGCATGTTAGGCGAGGCAAACTTTGGTCGTCCGCGTGACGCTGACGCGTCGGAGATCATCAAGACGTATTAAGATCGCGAATTAAGATAGATGAATCCAAAACGAGCGCAAAGGATATCATATGTGGCTCGGAATGTAAGAGAGAATCGGACTTCTACCCCCTTTTGCTCGCTGCCAACTGGCAACCATGGTCACACGATAAATGGGTCAAGAATTACTCGCGAATCCAACGTTACTCTATTCAGAATCGTGGTAATAATAAACGAAATAATTTAGATTGTTATATAAATAGACAAATTAGAAATACATAAATAGGCAGTATAATGAAGCAGCAACGAAGTCAAGTAGATTGTCCGCGCGCCCAGTCAGACATCGCTTATTATCTAAATTATTAATCAAGCATCCATACAGTAATTGGACAAGAATAATTGCTAATTAATATTATGTTATAATACCAAAAATGATATTGAATTACAACATTTTAAAGATACTACCATAATAATAGTAATAATCGAAGGTGGTACATTTAGCATACAACGAATACACATATTTCCTCCTTCGTGAAATGAAAAAAATGTTACATCACTTGTTACGACACGTTGCATCGGAGCAGTACAAATTTCTCCGGAATACATGGTCAAGACTTATGAAATTCGTCCACCGGTGGGCGTGCTAACCGCGATTGAGTAACAAGATTGGTAAAATCGCCGGACGGCGAGAGAAAGAAGGAAGTGGGTGAATCTGGAACGGACCATGGCTCGTCGATCTATCTTATGACTCCTGGAACGCGACTCGTATCAAGCTCGCTCATCTCGACTAGCCACAGTTTGACCTTTGCGAAACCTGGAAGTCTCGTGTAATCGACTGCACCTCCCGCTAATCGTTCGGTCGATCCTCGATACTGGGTTAATTATTTTTTAACGATTATCTAGCGGCCGAGGTTTATTGGATTATGGTGTAGAGGCGGGGTCCAGCAACGTTATTGTTCGATCAGGGAAAAAATGATCAGAAGAAATTGGAGAAAGTTCCATTACTTTGCTAGCTGATGGAAGGCATAAAGATTTCCACCTTTCAAATCATGTAGCGTCCATTCAAAAAATACTTCTACGATTATACAATTTAACGTCTCCACTTAATTATACTGACAGCGGTAAAAAAACGAACTTACTACGCCATCAATGTTATATTGAGATACCTCTTGCACCCCATCTTCGAAACACTTTCCTCGCGAAACTGCCCAAAATAAAAATTACCACCGAGCCCTTTATTTCCAATATGAAAAGCTTCGCCGTAGATTTACTTCAGTCTACTACCATCGCCTGAATAAAAATTTCCAAGCGGCATCGTAAACGTGTCCGATGGAATCGACGGGTCTCGAAACGGTCGATCCCCGGCCGCGTCTCACGACTCACGAAAATTACTGCTAATAATTGCTAATGATCGTGCACGAACAAAGGGGCACCGTTAGCTCTCGTCGGTAACGACGTCGCGGACCGGTAAAACCTTAGCGGCGGCCCCGTTTATATGTAAATTCGAATCTTCTCACGTCGAACAATCGTGGATGCCGATTTCCTACGTGCCGCAGAAACCGAGAAGAAGAAAAAAAAAAAATGAAGAAACACGGCAAGCTTGCTTGATCATTCTTCGGATAGCGAAAGAGCGTCGATCTGTCGGCGTTATCTCCCTCGATCCATTAGTTATGCAACACGTGAGTTCTACGCTCGCGTTGCGTCGTTTTTGTTGCTCGCCACTGGGTGACGAATAAATTAACCGCGCGAGATAAACAATTTCGTGTGCGCGTGTGTTATTCCTTTTTGTGGCCGCCTAGGACACCGAACTGTCCAATATAAATGGTGATTTATGGATGGTATGTAATGCGCCTTCGTCTTTAGTGATTTATAGACTACGCGATGTCGTGGCAAGTTCATTTTCACGGCGACGGTATTTCTTACGGGGTAATGATTACACGGGCTGAGCATAGAAACGACGATTAGCCTGCGTGTATTTTCATCGTGGAAGAAGTTGGATGACTGGGTTAAGCCCACGCGGTGTTTCCTTCCGTCGATGCGCGTAGGTGTCTGTATTTATATATCATGAATATATTCTACCTTTTTTGGGAAACGAAAGAAAGTGTTAAGGCACCATGTCGTGCTATGTTCATATCCTATGTTTACTACGAGATAAATTAACAACTGCAGGGGCAGGCGTACAGAAATTCCTCAACCTCATTATTATTCGGTAAAGGTCGCTTTCCTTGCGGTGATCAATTAATTATTTTATCATACTATATTTAATTAGAACCACTAACGACAAGTATATATAAAACGATTCGAATCGAGAACACGAACTTGAAAGTAACAGCTGGCAAAGGCACGCCCGTTTCCACTGGTCTGTCCACGCTGGGTACCGTTCTACTTGGTACCGAATAGGATCGGCCAGCTGTCAGGCGACAACGGCGAACCTTCGGACGAACTGAAATTCGAACGTCGGTCGGCATTAGTCTTGGCTCGTTACGCGGCCACGTATGTACGAATCAATAAGCGTACAGGGGCACGTTCGCGAGATAATAAGCGCGTGTCCCGGGTGATTAAGTGGCCCTAAGCGGGGCCGTTTCTCCGCGTCCGGCTGATAATTTTCGCTCGGGCGCTGGCAAAAAGCCACGCAAGTACACCACGCTGGAAATCTCCGGTGGATGGAAGAAGGGAAACGCACACGCGTGACCGCGCGTTGCACCGGATGCGTTTCCTTCGACGGTGACTGCTAGGGGAGCATACTAAAGCAAGGACAACCGTGGGTTCCCGCGTTGTGAGAATAAAATGAATTGCGCGGTTGAGAAAAATAGTGGTGGCACGGGTGTACGATTTTATTTTGCACGCACCGAGTGAATCGTGGCAGGGGCGAGGTACGACTGTGATCGTAATTATTAACACGATTATCAGAGTTATTATTGAGAAACGTGAAATAATTCTCGGGACGATTTATTTCGCCTGGTGGTATTTAGCGATTTTTATTGATTCAGAAATATTCGACCGTTCGTCTGTGTATATTTTCGGGCGAATTTATTGAAATTATGATGAAAAACGGTATCGTAAAGTAGAATGAATAAATCGTGAGAGCGATGATCGCCCGCGAAGTCAGAGCACTTGCTGCTTAACTGTTTCGAAGATTCTACTGTACAAAGGCAGTCGCGCCTCGGGGCTTCTTTGTCAACCAATATTTGCAAGCGTGAGAACACCTCCATGAATTTCTGTTTAAATAGAGTGTGAAAACATTTGTCGCCGACTAAACGGCGGGGTACACCGAACACTTACGCTGTCTGTCGAATAACTGACCGTAGACTCGACATTTAGCCAATATATATATACTCGTTCGAACCCAATAAATTCCAGGCGTACTATCACCATCGCGAATCACCCGAAAAACTAAAGTTCTCTACCATAAAAAAAAAAAATTAAAAAAAAAGATGCACAGAATCAATTTTCCTGAAAGTGCTGAAAAACAATAAGTAATCTACGGTGAGATCGTGCGTAATGAGCGTTCATCCGGTTAAAACGCACGCCGGCGAGAGAAAAAAAAACGAGCCCCTCAAATGAGATAATTTATGTGCCTGGCATTATCATTACGATATTATTCACTTATTCCAGCCGATCGGTATTACGAACGCCAATTACGCTGCCACCGGAAGGAAGTGACGCGCAATAACTCGTCGATAAACAAGGGATGCTCTAAATTCAGTTCGACGCGTACTGTTAGCAGCAGCGAATTCTTCCGTTTCAATAATAAACGCCCGTTATCTGATCGCCGTCGTATTTTCGTTCGCTCGTTCAAACAGGAGAGATCGTACGATTCCATAATTAAACAACGATCGTGCGTAAGTCAAACAACAGAGACTCCTATGCAGTAGCCGAAGGGAGGAAAGGGGAAGTGATTCAAGGTAAGGGGAGAAAGGAAGATGATCTCACGCGGCAAAGAGGAAGACCCGTGCGAGAGCCTGGCAATCGCGAAACGGCGAACAGGTGAGCGCAATTATATGGCCGATAGAGTTTAACGACTGAATGCCAAATTGTGCGAGCGAACAGTGAGAAACGAACGGATTCGCGGAAATTGGCCGCTATTTGTCCAACTTCGACATGGTACATTGGCTGAACGCGATTCGTGGGAAGATGATTCAGTTAGCCCATTAGGGATCACCATGGAAGACGATCGAATTGATTATCGTCGATCGTCGATAGGCCCGTCGCTGACGGGTGATAAACGATTCGACTATAAATTGCAAATTTATTGCCACGTTCAGGGAGAAACGACGGGCGTATGTCATAATTGCACAAGGGACAAGAAGGGGGTAATTAAAGTGGATCTTGGGGGTGAAGAAATTTAGGTAAACTGGGTGAATTCTGTGGGGCTGTTTCGCGGTCGATAAATTTCTAATAACGATGCGTGCGGCTGTGAAAGTTTGTTCCGCTGATGACGCGCGTGAAAAATACTGCCAAACGACTCGCGTAAAAAGATTTGCAGATGATGAATGACTACGAAGAAGTATCGGCGTAAATTCGATTTTTTACCTCACAGTTTCGATTTCGTCTCGATTTCGTTTCTAATTTCTCTTCTCGTCCTTCGTATCTTGCTTCCTGCGTTTCATACACTTGCGTGTAGTACGCAGCAAAGATTCTTGTGGCAAGAAAAACCGTACATCATGGCGGCCTATTATTCCCGTGAAAACGGGCAAAAGAATCCTACGTTTATCATAGCGGAGTCCGAGGTATGGCGTAATGCAAAACAGAGCACGGTTAAACATGCATAAACGAGTCACGTTCGAGTAAATCATCCTGTTCCGCGGTCCGTTGTAACGGCGCAGTGATAATGCCGAGTTACACGGAGGCGCGAATTAGTAATTTGCAATTTACATGCGCGTCAAAGCAATTTCTAGAAAGCGTACTCGATACTTAAACGTCCGACAGTTATTAGACGGCATCAAACGCCCCCCGACTTCCCATGCAACCTGGAACGATTTCCCTGGGAATAAGAGCATCGTATTTTCCTCGCGCTAAGGGTTGCTTTCCCACAGATCAAACGAAAAAGATCACTCGTTCCGCTGAACCTGATAAGGGACACGTGATCGTCCTGCACACGTGATTCTTATTCGACAATCGAGGGTTGTTAATTGCGGTATTTCGTCGATGCCTGTCGTTCAAGGAAATAATCGTAGAATGTAGTAACGATGCGACGACGATAATATTTCTGTTTGCGCGAGAAAATAAGTGCACGAGAAGGGTACGAAAGGGAACGACACGAATTTGCGGTCGTAGCGACAATCGTTAATACTAATTTGCAGGTGAACGGAAAAACTAATCCGCTCTCTCCGTCTCCTTCTGCTGCGTCAGTTTCGCTTCATCCTGTATGACAATATTATGCGAGGCTGGCGTAGAATAAAACTAAATATCTTGCACCAGATACAGGTATTCGCAGCATCACTGGAAGCTAGCCGCATACAAATTGCGCTTCACGGCGTGCCATGAATTATAGAAACGAGTCTACGTATATCAAGGATTTGTTTTCTCCCAATCGAAAAATCATCTGAACTCCTATTAAAATATATGCCAATTATTTATTCGGTCCTGATTGTCAACGGACTAAATCTTCAAACTACATCGTCCGTCAATGGTCTGCAGAAGAATACAGTTAACTCTGTCAATCGAGGCCTTTTTCCGGAGCAAAGTGCGCCGCGATGCTCATCAAACCGGGGCGAGCAATCGAATCAAAGTGCACGCCGATAAAATCTCTGTCGAAGGAAAGAGAGATTCCCTCGACTGGTATTTACATAGAAAGCCAGTAAAACGGAGACCTGTTGGCCGTGTGATAGGGAAACAACGACGACAAACTTCAACGAGAAAGAGGAAGAGGCGGAACGCGGCGGAGGCTCGGTTCGTCGAACTTTTTCACGACGTAACCATCTAATTAGCGTCGGCGTACGAAGTGGAGTCGCACGAACGTGACGTCACGTATTTATAAATAATTGTCGAGTACGGGAAAGCGTACGTATCGTCACGTTCAATGCCACCAGGGCCGTTCGCTCGCCGTCTTGTAATTTTATTCGCGCCGCAGTGGTATTCTCGATGACGCCAACGATCAGCCGTTCCTCAAGGATACGCATCCTCCGACGTCGCTTTCAGCCAAGTTCGATTGTTCGGAACACGAGTTCGCCTCTTTCGTTTAAGTGAATCGTGGAAACGCATTGTCGGGGAATGGAGCTGTCGTGTAATTTGTAAACGACGACAGGTTTTTTTTTAGTGTTCTCGTTGGGAATGCAGGACTCGCCTTCTGGTCGTAGAAACGAGAATTAAAGGAAACGAATTTTTCTACGCTTTAGAAAGAATGTTGATGTAAGGTAGATGTTGGATACTTGCTGTCGGTATTTCGATATTGATTGGGGGAATGAATTGGTAATTGTGATTGATACCTTATTTAAAGAATATAACGTAGTCAATTTATGGTGCATAAAGGTATATTAAAGGTACACTGGTCTCTCTATTAACAATACTGGAACATACAAAAAATGAATATAAATCATCCTAATGGCCCGATGTGTTTACCGATACACGTACATCGAGGCGGTAATTTTTTTTTTTTTGTACCGCAGCAACTAACATAAATAATCCGGCAGAGAAATAGAGAAAGCTTCCACGTAATGATAGAGAACATAATTTAGATCGGGGTATTTTGCAAATTACTTTACACGGAGCTAGCAATTACTCGTGACTCAATCTAACAGTTTTGTTTCACATTCGGTGAACGTAAACGAACATTAATCTGGTTATTCTGTTTCACGGCACCGCCTTACACGTGGCAACATATGCTAACCGTGTCCATTCTTGCTTGCAAACGTGATCTGGATCACGTTGAAGTGCGTGTCGAGATACGAGGATAGAGAACGAGACGCAATTACGCAAACGTGGTTTTATCGCCGATTCGTTCGATCTGTTATCGGCTACGTAACCTCGATCGCAACTTTCTCATCTCGGATGCCTTCTAAATAAAATACTCTGCATGTAACATATCCGTTGAACAATGAATAATCAGCACCAAATATCTGTCGAAAGTTCTTCGCGAACGTTTCAGTTAAAATCAGCTCGATTTCCCGATAAAGGATAGCAAAAAAAAATACAGTCCAGCGTTATCTGTGCTGCCATAAACTGGAAGGCGACGACAGCAAGTAACTGTAATAATTATTAATAAACCAATTAGTGGATCTGGCATGCGCCCAGACTCGGAGAACTTTCCATCGAACAGGTGTTTGGCATTAATTATTTCATCTGTGCGCGTTCTCGCAATTAAGCGACACTTACAAACGTACGCGGTTGAATCGAAGGATATTCCGCCCGATAAAAGTGCCATATCAAGAGGCTGTATAATTTCTCTTAAGGGAATCGAGCCGACAATAACTTCCATACGGCTTCGTTTTATCGCCTTTGTTCTTTTCTTTCGCCTCTATTATTTCGCCGAGTTTCATCCCGAAACGAAGGTTAATGGTCAATTAAACGCGGCTCATTGCCACACGACGCGGTATTAAAAAGCATATCCGTTCTTGTTCACTGTTGATCATCCATATACATGTACATACGCAAAGTAAATAGTCAAGGTTTCTGCGAGACGTAACGAACGACGGGAGAAGTGAAATGAAATCGTTGGAATTCAGAAGTGCTCAGAATGTGAACATGCTTAGGTGCCCACTGCGAACAATAGTTACGATCGGGGATTTATTCGGTATCTTTCATCGGCAGTGCACGATGCACGTCCGAGTGTAATTTTAATAGCGAATGTACAAGCTTCAGCATCACGGAAACCCCAGAATATAATAATTTAATAGTTTAAATAAACTCCAATACGATAAAGCAATACTTCGGCAAAGTATTACTAATACACAAACAGCTGGGGAAAAAAATTTACACGTCCGAGAGCCTCCTTCAACGAACTGTGGTTCGCCTCTGCCAGACGCAATTAATTAAATCTGATCAATTAAAAGGTACGCGCATACGCACAGCGATGGTAACGCATGGAATGATTCATCTAACGAGGATTTGCAACGCCGAGTCGCTTTGACGACTCACCGTCACTCTGGAATTAATGCAATCTCAGAATGTATCTTCACCTCCGAGAAAAGGATTTAACCGTTTCAATGCTACCGAGACACGTAGCACGCGCGATTCAACGAGGCCATGCACCGTCGGCTTTTTGCCGCCTTATGATAGCCAGAGCCACACGGCGATAAATAGAATGCATTTTTCAAGCGTCGCAGCGACCCATCCGCGAGATTGAAACGCGCCGTCCACGACTTTACGCAACCAGCGAAGGGAGAATTCAATAACGCGCCGCGAATTACGAGTGGAGATTTTATTCGCCTTTTTAATCCGCTTAGAAAATCCATTAGGGACTTATTGACGCGACGCGACGCGCCGCCTCGAGCAGCGTGGACAAAAATGTGCCCATTGAAATATTCAACCTCTTTGGAGGATCTCATTTTGCCGTTCAAAGTGTTACTATGTTTCGCGGACGTTGCTGCGGGTTTCGCGATTGGATACCGTCGAAAGATCTTTAATGTAAGAAACTGCGAGGGAATTGTGCTTTTACAACTATGATCACTCCGACGAGAAGCTTCGCGAGAATTCGGAGCCATGCGAAACGAACAGACGGGATCGCACCAGCGGAACAGTTTCAATTGAAGAGATCCTGAAAGTCCTGAAAGATCTACGTGCCTCGGGTACCAACGACTAACTATACGGAAATAAATGCTGCCCTCGTCAAACATCGCCAAGAACCGAGCCTGCGTAAATATTTCAAACGACTGCAAATACCTCGAATGCAAAAATGAATATAAATTAGAAAAATTCCTCGAAATCCTGCGGCACGCTAAGCAAGAGAAATCCAAGAGGAACAAATCCGACACACGATCTCGTATCGAGAACACAGTATTCCGCCTCGAGCGAATCCAAGCACCGAGCTACGCACCCGTCGTAGGTGGCGGCGACGAAGGAGCGCGACGCTACGCTAATTGCCGATAATTACCGCATCGATAATAAGGATCGCGGATACCGCACGCGGTTCCGTTTGATGCTGAAACGTCGCACGGCCGTCGAAATCGAGCGGCTGGGGGCATCAATTACACGTGGCGTACATAAATCGATGCGGTGACCACGGCGGGGACGCGCTTCCACGTTGCGAACGACTGAAATAGAGGCGCACGGCGAAACTAGTTTTTACCGTAAATCCACGGAGCAGAGAGGAGTCGGAAGAGTTGTCGCGCGACGACACGGGAAGAGGCGCGGAGAGGATAGGGGAGGAGAAGCGGCCGCAAACTCGACCACGAACGCGACCTTCCGCGACAAAGGGACTGCCCCGTCGGGCAAAAATAAATCCTACCCGCCCGTGGAGCACCGTTCCTCCACCCGTTCTCTCGAAATAGTCACGATGAAAGTGGAATGACGACGAGCAGAACGGCGATATGGAAAATTCTCTGACGATAACGGGGGAGGGCCGCATCGTGATCTGCCCCGGCGAATCGAAAGGGACCGGCGGAGGGGTTGAATTATAACACGCCGGGCAGTTGGAATCGGGGGGAACGTTTTTGACGGGGAGGATTTTGAAGCGAAAGGGCTGAGCTCTGTCGAGTCGAAACTCGTTGGTCCGAATTGCGACAAAAATACGAAACGGAAATAGAAAAGGAGACGCCACTCTACGCGACTCGTGGTCCATCCACCGTTCGTAAAATCGCGTCAACAAGTCCAAGAAGGTCAGAATCGATACGCGTCGCGATCCGGGTTCAGTGTTTTCCAGCTCGTCGTCGCCTCGTCCGAATTGAACGATACAAGCCCATCTCGAGCAACAACGAGAAACCGTGACGTGCACCAGCCGAGAGGCCCTCGCTGCGCTCTCCACAGCGGGGCCGCACCGGGCCCAAGGTCACGGTACGCCAGTAGGGGCTGGACGGGGCACGGTGTTGTCAGTGAAAACTAGCCTTCAGCCTGTAAGACATTCGCGCGTTTATGGCAACCAGCGCCGATTCCTCTCGCACGTACTCCGCCGCTCGCCGTAGACGACCGGCCGCCGTCTCATTTCAGTAATTAATTCGACGTAGCGCACGGTAATTCGCGTACCCCACCCCCCGCTGCCACGAGCGAGAACGTGAAATCGATCCGGTTCATTGAACCTCGAAGGATGAAGGAGCTGCTGCCGATGCGCCGGCATCCCGACGTTATTCCGTACGAAACGTTTCAGAACTGAACGATCTGATCGGACGAGACGGGACGACAAAGGGACGCTTGAAAGCGAACCGAGCAAGTTCGTAAGGGGATCTCGAGTCGCTTTTCAAGTAATCGAAAAAGAGGGAACAAACGCACACGCATAGAGAGAGAGAGAGGGGGGGAGAGAGAGAGGGAAAGAGAGATCAAAAGAAGAGGAGGACGAAGTAGAAGAAGAAGAAGAAGAAGAAGAAGAGGAGTAAGGAGAAGAAGAAAGAAGATGAAGAAGAGAGAAGAGAGGAGGCGACCACCGTTGTCCCAAGCCATTGATCTCCAGTCGGTCGAGAGAGGGATTGCTACTTTTTCATCGGCGTTTCCACTTCTCCGGGCTACGTTTCAGACTGGAAGAAACCGAGTCGATTAACCGAACATAAATACATCTGTTCGGGCTGGCGAGTGGTAAAAGTGGTCGGCGTCGAAGAGCTGAATGTACCGATCCCATACTCCTCGATATTCCCTAAGCATTTCCCGTGCCTCTAGGATCCGCTCTCGCTCTCCGAGGGCGAGAACAACGCAAAAAGCAGCTGATCCTGTTTCCCTCGGACATCATTACACGTTGCAACGAATTATTATCGGGGCGATTTTTACCGTGCCCTTTCATCGGCGTCTCGGCCTGCAAGTTCTATGCGACGACGTGGAAGTCTGCACGGTGATTTCCGTCAGCTTCTTCCTCGTTTCACTGGGACGCGTTCAATTACCGGCGTCGTAAGATCGTCGATGACAGAATGATTGGCCCGCGCGGTGCCGTGTATTATTTTTCGCCGGATGAATGAATCAGGGGATGCCCCTTCCCTATTCATTGGCGAATTAACGCGCAACTGTTGGCGTTTCGAGCCTTTGCGATCGTGTACCGAGCTTCGTCGCTCGTTCGATCATCCGAGGATTTATGTTCAACTCCATGGCGATCCTTGCTTGTCAACGGCGGTCGAATATCTAATTGCATCGAACTCTCCTGACGCCACCGTTAATCGTCACTCGGCCGTCTATAGAATTGCCTGAGAAGTGATTTTTCAATTACTTCCTCTACGCGGCACAGAGAGACAAACGTGTCGTCCGTCCTGGGGAGCCATCGAAGCATCGAACGAAAGCGAAAGCGCGTGGAATTTCGATCGGAGCATAACCCGGTCTTTCGCGGGCAAAAAGAAGAGGACAATAAAGAGCGCTCGTGAAAAGGGCGACGCGTACTCGCGAGCTCGCGCGCGCGCGCGCGAGCACACAGCCGCAGGAAGCTGCACCGTGCAAAAAAGCAGAAAGCAATCACGATCAGGCCCGAATATGGGCGAGTAAGGTCAGGGTGCGAACGCAGCTGAGAACGAGGAATGCCATTACGCGCGTTTCGAAGTCGCCGCTCTCGAACACGGCGCCCGCTCTCCCTCTCTCTCTCTCGCTCTCTCCCTCCCTCTCTTTCTTTCTTTCTTTCTTACTCTTTCCCCCCCTTTACCCTCGTGCTCTTTCTTTTGGCAAACGTTTCTCTAGGAGAAAGCCTGGCTCGCTGGCATCACGCGTCGCCTTTTCGATAAGAATCGTTCCTATCGCGGTGAAATTTGCCACGCTTTAATTTCTAATTTTAATCACCACGTTTGGCGAACATCGAACGAACGATCGTTCGATTTGTTTCGATTGATTTGTCCGATTTCACTCACAGTTCGTAACGCGATGTCTTTCAATTGTGATATGGATCGAAGGTGAATTCTGGTCGGGTCGAACGTTCCAGGGTGCACTCGCACGAAATGTCAAGGATACACTTCTTTTTCCCTCTAATTCTAGTTCCGACACGAGTGTCTGATACTTGTGCGAACTTCAAGGACCGACTGAGCCCCGCAACTCGGCTCGAAGTCGGTCGACCTTTGCCACAGAATTAAAAGGTAGTTTAAGCGGCGAACTCTCCGAGATTACCGTGCAGATGGAACGGTATTCGTCTCGCGGATTGATTTTAGAAACGATGAATAGGTTCGTGAGGAAACCGTCGCTCTAATATCGCACAGAATTGTTACGATTACGCTACCGTCATCCCACTACGTTTCTACGCGAACGAACAATTTAAATAAACACGTGCTCACAATCGATTCCGTGATAGATTTCTGTACCACAGATCCGATTTAGAATATCCAAGGTATATTTATTGAAATTAACTTCATTCATCCGAGTACCACGCGCATGTATCCACCCCATTTCTTTTCTCGTTATCCCCAGATCGACACGATCGATAGACCAGAGTTTCCTAAAGAAAGAAGAGCTCACCAAAGTTCCTAAATGTGCAAAACCACCGCGTCGCTTATTTGAAACCGAGCGCAGCGGCGCCGCGCGACGCCGCGCTGGATATATCTCGCCTGTTTCGATCCGGCGCGGCGAGCGCAACGCTCGAGTCCGCGAGGCGGAGAGCAGAGCGCGTACGCCGCGGCGTGCATCGCAATGCAGCGCAGCCAGCATAAAACAAGCTGCCATACATGGGGCGACCGTCAGCCGACTCCGGGTTATAGCAGGACCAGCTCTCTTCGAGCTTCGGAGCAGGACAGAGGGGAAACGACTGAACGAGGACAGAGAGAAGGAAAGGGAGATACACAGATAGAAGGAGAAACGTGGAAAGGGACGGAGAGAATAAAGGGGGGTGGGAGTGGAATCGAAGATCGAAAGAGAGAAGGTACGGGCAGAGGGAAACGAAGAACAGAGACGAGGGACATTGGGGGAGGAAGGGCAGAAAGAGGTACGGCTGGAGGAGCAAGAGGGAACAAGCCAAGGTGGGATCGAAGAAGATCGACGAAGGGAAAGAGTATTCTTCTTCCAGCGGATAGAAGAAAGGTACCAGACGGCGGTGGAAAAGAAGCGGAGAGGGATGGAGAGAAAGAGGGCGGCAAGGGACAAGAGGCGAGGCAGAAGAATCGGCGCGGAGAGACGAGGAGAGACAGAGAGAGAGAGAGAGAGATACCGCGGTTGGCGCAGGAGCGTGTTATCCACGGGTACACGCGCAGTCCGAGGCCGTGTTCGTGAAACCGGGCCTCTCGAGATAAGCCAGACTCGCTCCTTACGAACGGAGCACATGAAAAGGTCTCGAAGGTCCTCGACACCCTCCGCCTGGAAGTCGATTTTCGTTGGGCACGACACCGTGACGGCGAGGAGGGAGAGAGGAGCGAATAGAGCGGAGACGATACGGTACGGCGTTCGCTCGAGAATAATACGTGGTTGTAGGCAGACAGACATAGAGAAAGACAGAGCGAAATAGAGAGAGTTGGAGACAAGACGTTATCTGGCATTCGATCGCGAGTAATTATAAATCGGGGCGAATGTTTATTAGCATAAGAAGTTTGCCTGCGAACGGCGACACAGGCGATTCAGGGGGATCATCGTCGCTCCGCGGGAGAATTCATTTACCGATGTCTGACCTATTATGACGCTAGACTACTTGCTCGCGAGGAATCTCCGCGGCGATTCTAATCTTTTAATCGTTCGGGGTGATCGCCGCAACGAGCGTAATCCAATTCGAACGATTTACGGCGTTTCAGTCGTACTATTGGCAGGTAATATGGCTGACTTCCGATACCATTACGCGAACGATAAGATCGGTTCAAGTCGTTCGGAGTATGATGTAAATTAAGCGTTTCAATGTTGTAACTGTGTTAAGCTGCGCGTACAGGTTTCGCGTGATTGGAAAACAAATGACAAAAACGCGAGCATAGGACTGTTGCTTCTCTGTGTGTGTTTTTTTAGTTGTTGTTCTTTTTGTTTTTTGCGATCTGTGCATTTGCATTGCAAATAAACCTAGGACAACTGGGACCGTGACGGAACCTGTTTTCTCGTCCAAAATCGAGCATCGTTTCTAGACAGATACCGCGAGACGAGAGATATTGGATCGTGTAGATATTAAATGGATAACAGTCAATCATTCATGCCTGCGAGAAGAAATCCTTGATAAATCAGAACGCATACAAGAGACACAAACAATGGAGTTGGTGATTTATTGAACGCAATAACAGCGACTTAGGTCCCTTTCGTTTCTAACCTTTTTCTAACAAACGTACTACGGATATATCTTTTCTGGCACTTTTTTTTTTGGAACCGATAAAAAGAGAGGTCAACCCTTTTACAAGTAAACGAAGAAAAAAAATATTTTTAATTCGTTCGTACAAATGTAATAATACACTATTCACATAATACAAACAAGACTTGCACATTACAGTCCCGAGAATATGCTATCACGCAAATTTCTAATTCTCACAGCTGATCCTTACCCTTACATTTACCAATACGTTCTCCTTTCCATCTTTCCGATCCTCCCACCCCTCGTGGTCTTCGCTCGCAACAATTTATCTCGGATCGCCGCGTAAAATAATTCATGAAAAGCATACTTTGCAATAGTGCCCCTCGGAAATTCCCCACGGCAAACCAAGCCGCAATAAAGACGTATCGGCGACGCGATAATCGCGTCTACGGCCATCCGAAAGGCAGTTTCCCCGGTCAATAGCCCTCGGGAACAACGGTCTCCGTCTTTTTCCGCGGATCGCCCTCTAAATCCAGCACCAGCGTGCTGCAGCGCCGATTATTCACGCCCACGCAGTCCTCCCTCTATCCGGCGATTAATCTGCCGTTAAAGTGGCCAGAGAAACGCTGAACCACCTTCAATTCCGCGATCGATTAATCGGGACAATCACGGGTCGTCGATACGCGTATTTACCGCTGATTAATTTCAACGGAGACCATTCGTCTGGCTGTTCGAGATCGAATTCCCCCGGCCTTGTGAAGCAGCGGTTACACGGCGTTACACATATCGCGAAAGGCGTCGAAGCAAAACGCCCACACGTCGAATGGGGCAGATGGATTAGACGGATACATACGCTTATTGGGCTGCTTCTCTGGTCGCTTTTTTGTATCGGGCACGCTTCCGTGGAATACGGTCAGGGGCGAAAAATCGATCTCGGGCGAGAATAACAGCGGAACGTGTTTGGACAGAGGAAGGAGAATGGCGAGAAGAGGAGGGAATAAGGAAGGAGAAATGATCGGAGAATGCAAGCGTGATCTGAATAAATAATTTATTGCCCGAATACAATATGAATAAGCAATGAAATAGCGTGCAATATGAATGAATCGAAATATAGGCCCCCAATAAAAATCAATTTAGCATTGCCAATTCATTTAGCCAATTCTTTTGAACCGAATGACATTCTGTATCTTACTGAATTGACCACTGTGAAATAATTATTGCAAAAGCCACCTTTCACCCTCCCCGCGTGCAAGCTACAGGAATATAAGGACACGGTGGTCAGACACACAGATGCGAACGCGTTGTCTTCACCGCCGCGTCAACCTGACGAATCGTCGGTCATGCCATTACGAAAACCGTAAGCCGACGAATCGACTGTGAAACAAAAAAAAACTGACCACTTATCGGCGACGGGAGTAGAAGGCCCGTTCAAAAAGTCGACGACAGGGCAAGCACGCGAGGAATAACAGTATTAGCCATTTTGATTCCGTCTTAACGATTCAAAGCTTAATGTCCAGGAAGAGGTGGCCGCGAGTGCATGGAAGATTGAACCGTGGAGAATGTTCGTTCTCACCTATCGTGCATTCACAACGTTTACAGGGAAACGGCAATTTCAAGCGCGAAACGACGACTCGTCGGATGATTTTAGGGAAACAGCTGCGTCCCGTCTTCGTCGCTACCAAAGCGTGGATGCAATCCTACCGGCACGAATTTCGCCGCGAACGAAACCGTACCACGATGGTACCAATTCCGTCTCGTTCCCCGTCCGGTTTTTAAGTTCAATCGAAACCGACAGCACCGCTATTTATATGGCCGTGTTAATAATACGGCCGCGGTTCAGACTACCTTGACATTTCTCGAGAGCGTTTAACAAGCACTGCCTGCCAGTTTTATTGTTACGCTACAAGCCTTGAACTTCTGGAGATATACTGAGCATTGCTTCTACATTGACAGGGCTGCGATAAATTCCTTGAACTATGCTCGGAATCCTAGATCCGGGCGGCAGATCTAGATCCAGAATCGAGAGGGAGAGGTCGCGTCGCGTCGTTCTTGCACGTCCGTCGCAACGTCGTGGAAAAAAAAAAAACATCCGGATCGACCTAAACGCGACAGATCTATTACTCTATCCATCGCTCTTGCTCTCGTCCGTTTCGCCTCGATTCGATTTGTCACCCGCCAGCCTCCGGAGACGAATGCCACGTCGCGACGCAGCCCCGTTGTCGATCGGAAATCGACCACCCCGATCGATCTTCCGTTCTTGGATCTTTTTGTTCGAGCGACAGTTCCCATCGCGTTCGGCGAAGCAGTGGAGGTAGTGGACTTGGCGAGGGATATTTCGTGCCCATTTGAAAATGCGGAGGAGCAACGTGAAGTATCAGGGAAAGGATGGTTCAAGCTAGGGGATAGGTAAAGATGTTTTTGTGGTGTTCAAGGAATACCGAGGTGTGTCGATGCAATGGTACAGCAATAGTAGAATAGAAACGTCGAGGAAAAGTAGCATGCAGCTGCTGCGCGACAGCTGAATGGTGTTTTCTGAATGGAAGACCGGATCGATGTATTCGTCAAGTGTCAATATTTCGTGGAATAGCGTGTAATATTAAATACAACTTTCCCAATCATTAATCGATATAAATACCAGATAGGCGAAACTCCAAACGGAGTGCAGCAATCTTGCAGACCAGAGTGCCGCAAGTGTTTCAATTGAAATCGTTCGATTCCGAAGCTAGCCGTCGCTAAATTCATCACTCATGTTTCACAACGATTTCCTCTTCCCTGCGCGGCACGAAACGATCTCCACCCTCGCGGCACCCAACAATTTAATCCCCGACAACCGCGCGCCTATGCGTGGAAAGAGGAGGAAAAAAAAAAGAAGGAAAAAGAAACGGAAAAGTAGCAAGAACTTCGCACACAAGAATGCAACGAACTGAAAGAACCCTGCACAGCGGCGAGTCGGAAAAGATGAAAATCTTCTCACGTAATGCTCGCTGAGAACGGAAACGCAGCACTGGGTCCCAACAAAAGGAAAGCCGGGCCCTTCTTCCGTTCCAGTGCCTTCGTACTCGCGTCTGCCACTCGTATCTTGTGCGCCGGCGCACGGTCGGAAAAACCGGGGTACGCTGCGTGATTCTCGTCGGTTTTCTTTTCGTGGGACAGAACGGAGAAGGAAACGAGGATAAAGGGGGACGATGATTCGCAGCCTTGAATATTGTCTCCTCGGGCCCAGCAAGTGCACGCGGGCCCGTCGATTTACACGGCGCCACGGTCAGGAATCGGCGTGGAAAATGCGTGCAACACGGCGCCCCCCTTTTTTTTTTTTTTTTTTATTAACGAGCCATCCGGGCAACGAAGGTCATGCCACCTGATGATCCTGATTGAACGAGCGTCTTTCGTCCGTGGCAGACGGAAAGGAACTAATTATTTCGCTGAAACTTAACCCGTTTCTTCCTTCGCCGCGGATGCTGTATTAATCAAGCTGATACTTCTGTCTGAGCCTTTGTGCGAGGGAAGCCACCAACAGGCAGCAACCCGATAATCGCTCGATCGAATGGATATATCGGCTTCGAATCTCTTTTGAGTCGCAGACGTGTGCGTGACGCTTGTCAGAAAGTACTACATATATCATACAGTGGAGAATTCTAGTGGAATGATAATTAGTGGAACCGATTAAAGGGATGTTTCGGTAACAAGGGTACCGTTGTTCCAGTTTCAACTTAGAATAATCAGGCTAATAGTAATTGGACGATTAAGCCTCTCGTGTTTAATCGAAGAACGCGATGGAGAAGCTTTGCGTGCAAATATTTCATAATCTTGAGCGGGGTTAAAATAGCTTGCGTTTCATTTCTTGGAGTGGTTCTGAAATTCCGATATTAATAATTACTTGGATGACACAGTTTCGCTAATGTGGGTCTAGTTTTGCACGCAAAAAATATCTGACGAGATCTTATCGCGTAAAAATTGCCGAGAAACGGATGAATTAGTCCCGATGAAAAAGGCGAGCTCGTGTTCGTCGGCGGTTGCAATTTGTCTCTTCGACTTTCGTTCTCGTGCTCGCGAGCCGCGGGATTTTTTTTCTTTCTTTTTGTTCAACTCCACTGTCTGCAGCCTTAAACGTGCACCGGCCACGACAAAAGTCCAGGCTGGTCCAGTTGCACAGGCGGTCTTTGTTATTTACGAGTGAACGACACGAGTATTAAGTAACACTGCTTTCACTGTCGCCTACACGCCCGTTTAAATTCCTCCTGGTTACTCCCAAATCCAATCACACGCCGCGACAAACCTGTATAGTTCACCTGACAGCGCACAGTTCCGTCGGTTCTATAGAACCGTTGCTGTGCTGGAATATTTATATCTTTTTATTTTCTTCTAGTACGATGCAGGGACAATTGTCGAAACATTTAATCGGAATTGACGGGGGTAAAGATTGGTGATACAATATTGCACGCAGAATTAATTGAGGTTCGGGCATTGCTAGATTACAGATATTCGAATTTGGAAGATATTTTCCATTTTATTTATTGAAGAGTTAAAGAAGAAGGTGATTAGGAATTTCTATACGGAACCATATTATTCGCAGCGGAGCTGAAGGCGAAATCATTGAAAATGTATAATGTGCCTTGTGCTAAGCAACCGTAATTACAAATTGTATTGTAATAATATAAAATCAAGTGTAGAGGCATATTAGATCAGATTCTCTGTATTAACTGTTGTGAAAAATGCCCCAATCATCTACCGCCTAGAGTAACCAGTGTTTGAATATCTTATGACGAAATGCGGCTCGAAAAGCTTGTAACAAAGCAATACAGATTCCAGCCTCCATGCTTCCGTACCTTTATCTCCACCTATATCGTAACCGTACAAGATCTCGAACAGCCGATAGGCTACCTAACCAATCAGTTCTAAATAATACAAACTACTTCGACGATAGTTCAACGAAGTGTCCACCGACTTCCAACCTACGCCAACCGAGGCATACCGAACAAAATAATGAACTGATTGGAATAACAAATGACAAACATGACAATCGACCCGTCCAGACTTACTGAACAACGACAAATTAATCTCGGAGAAGATTCGCTCGTCTGGCCGAGAAATTCCACTCATAAGGTTTACAAGACTTACCCGACATCCCATTACTTTATCACCCCCACTTGACGTATCCTGGGCAAAGTACAAAATGTTTAAACGCACGAAAATAGAACTGAAAAGCGATCACGTACTTTCCTTTAAAAAATACCAAAGAATCTTCGAAACATCGATCCAAATCCCCATAAGAAATTCGTCGCATACCATACGATACACTTCAAAATCGCTAAGCATGACAACCAGCGTTACGAGTCTGATAAAATTCATCTCGCACCAACATTATCCCTCTCCGCCATCACGATGCTACCAGTTCGTCGCAACCAAGGATGATAAACGGGGAGAATGAGACCAAGATGCTCGTGGATCTCGACAATGGGTAACCTTGAATTTAGCAGAGCGGAAACGGAGGCCGCATCTCGCTGGCGATCTCTCTTTCTCTCTAATTACTTTCTCCAAGCCGGTCTATCGGCAGGATCTGGTCTAATATGAGCGCGAAACTATTCCTCGTGGCGCGGCGCGTGTTGGCGAGCGCGAGCGCATGACGTAACAGTAACCTACTTCCGGCCGGGTTGCGCGCGCGCGCGCACGTGCTCGTTCATTCACGTGCTACGAAAGAAACGGAGCCGAGAGGAGTAAACGAGAGAATTAGAACGCGGACAGACAGAGACTTCTATCCATTTCTTCTGTGTTCGTTGTTTCGCACGAGGCACGCATTTGTACAGGATGTTTCAAAACTGTATACAACTGGAAGCTTCGCAGGCTGCGTTGGACATCGTTAAAGTGCATGTACACGTCGGTGTACACGTGTCGGTTAAAAGTTCGGGATAGTTCGCTTTTGAAAATGTTGCGCAAATGATACTCGCCTGTTAGAATTTAAATGTTTCTTCTTCTTTCGTTTCCCTTTGGTTGGACCAGTTCGTCTTGAACTTGGAACGTTCAGTGCAAGTCGTGCGTCGAGTCTAACAATTAGTGCGCGCTAAGGTGTTAACCCTCTCAGGCGTAGGAAGTGTTAAATAGGTGCAATAAGTGAGCGCGGAATACATCGCAATATTTGATACATTTGTTATTCGTGCAACTTCCTTTCATTTCTCTGCAGTTACCAGCAATTAAACATCGTGGCGAAAATAATGGCGTGGCCGTGTAAAAAACGTGCGTTCAGATAAATGATAAACGTTTATTGTGAATGGTGTAGGTATCATGCTAACGCGCATTTATTAGAAACAATTAAATTTCTCATGCACGAACTCTAACTTTTCTTTTTTTTTTTTTTTTTTTTTTTCTAATTAATTTCGCTCTGTTCCGCCAGCGCATATATCTTCCACCCATGCTTTTGAAGCGTCCTGTATTTGTATACGTGCGTGAGAGGCACGGTTATCGCGTGGCATCTGTTGCACGATACCAGAACGTGGATCGTTGCATTAGACCAAAAGCGGAGGTGAATGCGTGGAAACGACTCGGCCACGACAACAAGAACGACGAGAGATCCTCTTTATAATTGGCTTCCGTGCCGGGGAAGTGGGTTAATGACGCGTCGAATGTGGAACGACGGTGTGTGCTGCGGTGTGGGTGCGAGAAAATTAAATACCTTAAGACGATGAAGCATATAATGCACCGTGGAGCTTGTGCAGCTGTTATCGATTCTCGGTTCTTTCTGAAAGGATTTTCGAAAATTTATCGCACCAGCCGTTGGTATACAATTTGAACCGCTGACACTCGGTGTAAAAAAAGAAATTGATAGCCCATTATGTATAACAACACCCTTCGTGCAGCGTAATACAATCATTATCGAAACCCTGCGTATCTGATAACTTTCCGCGTCTGAAATTTCCAATAATTTTGCGATCGCGCATCGTAAACATTCCACGCGTTGCTTAAGGTACTCGAAATGAAAAATTCGTGGATCCTCCAACGTTCGCGAAGATGCACGCAGGATAGAAGCAGAAGGGGTTAGATCCACGGTACAGTCCCAGTTTACGACGCCAGGAATTTCAATCGTTAGAATACAGCCACGGTGATCCCCGACGAAAATTTCAGCCACGAACGAAAGCGCAGATTTGCATAAAGATCCGCGGTCCGGTAATGCGGGCCATTACGCGTATAAGAATATTCGCCACGGACAATTTCGAACCATACTCGATATAAATTACGAGTGCACGGCGAAACCTCTTACCCGTGCATACGCTTCCGCCGTAAAAGCGACCGTGGTTCTGCACGCACTCTCTCCTCTCTCTTTCTTTCCGAGGAGAGGGACTCTTCGAGTTGCGCACCTGGAAATACAACGGACACGATCGTTTGCGTTCCGTACTGCGAAATAGCACTGCCTAACGATCGACGCTAATGGCGAGGAGGAAAGTATATTAAGCGTCTTCTCGCGTGGGAGGAACTCTCGCTTTTGCTGGAAATTAAGACTACCTAGGGGAAGTTATACCATGCGGACGGTTGTTTTGTTAACGGAGCCCCATAAGGGGAATACGGGAATAAGTGGTTCGGTTTCTTCGGTTAAGAAACGAAGTGCCTGTTACCGTTGAGTTGTTTGCTAGAATCGTTAAAGTAAAAGAATTCTACGCTGCTACCGCAGCTACTTAAGTATTTCGCGTGGCATCGCTTTCGCCGCACTTACTGCTGGCGTTAGGAAAATATTGTTCCACGATTCGTTTGATAAGAATGTCGTGCGCGCAGCCCTCGAATAAATTAAATTTCACCGACGATCGTGGGCGAATGAACATTTGAAAAAAATAGTTCTACAAAGAGAAGGCTCGAGCTGAGCGTTACCGAATTTCGAAGAAGCCTAGGTCAAGAAATGGAACGTACGTTACCATCTCTAATTGCGCGCGATATCTAGTACTTACGACGACAGAACTCCGTTCCCCGATGCAACGAGACAGCTGCCAGCAACGAAAGTACAAAGTTCACCGTTCGGACGACATTACCATAAAATACACAGGATCACTTTCCCCCGTGTCTCTGTGCCCCCACCTCGTTTCGCCATTTCGTTCGATCGAACCGAAGCGAAGCCACAGCCTAGCAGCAACGACAGACGACAAGGAGAGGGTTTCGCGACTGTTCACTCTCCGAGTCGAGTTGAGAGGTTGAACCGCGACTAAATATGCGTACTCTCCACGCTCTCGGTGTTCGCGTTTGCCGCTGGAAACACGTTTCAGGATATCATCCGAGGTGAACAATAGAGAATCAGACGGGGGACGTAGGCGCGCAAGAAAACGTTAGCCGGCGAATGTTCTGGCTGGTCGGTCGGCTTGCAGAATGCGGTTGACATTTCTCGGTAAGTAGAGCGTTACCCCCGTGGAACCGATCGCCGATATTCACCAGCCACCGATTTCCTATCGTCCCGTTCGCCTATCGATCTCTCATCAAGATCCCGCCACGTCCATTGCGCCAAAGATGCGAGGAAAAAACAATATTAACGAATCAAATGAAAATACTGTATCGTTATCGAGAAACTGTTCCCGATTCTTCAACTCCCTTTACTATACCTATTATTTCCTCGCCGATGAAATTACTCGGGCCTTGCTACATCTATTGCCAACGGCAGTTACGACTGGCAACGGCAGGACAATACAAAATAATGTGAAACGGACACCGTACACGTATCTTATCTGTTTTAATTATCGAGTATTTCGAGTTTTCCATGCGAAGGTAAATGTGAACCGTTCCCTCTGGTTTCTTTCATTTGTGACACACCTATGTAACACCGCAACTATCGTGTTTGCAAAATAGCAAGGAAACTATGGATTATCCGACTGATCGGCCTGGAAGGGATAAAACGGTCCGATCAAGATCTAGGGATCGACGTCGATCGATCGAGGGTGTCGCAACGAGGCGACAGCCATTTGTAGGCAACGAAATCGGCTGGGACATATTTCTTCGAGTGTAACACGGACTCGCGGTGCTCGTGACATAATGAAGATAGTATGCAACAAGCCAGACCGCGCTTTTCAGGTCAGCTTCCTGCTATGTCGGCAACGTTGATGGATAACCCGGTTGCATGTCTGACGCGTCGAAACATCTGTTCGATAAAGAATTATTAATCTATCACCTCTGGTCAGTAAGCACACGACCAGAGCGAACACCGTTGGCAAATTATTCAAAATAGGATGTATCTTTATTGATTCATTTTTTTCCGCCGTTTTTTTTTTTTTTTTTTTTTTTTGGGATACGTCGATAAATCTTTCTGCACCGATCGAATTAATAGCGGAACGTTATCGTCGGCGTTGTAAGTCGAGCGTTGATAGAAACGGTTGCCGAAGGTAAAGGTTGGATCGTTAAAAATCGCAATGCTGCTTTGGCCATTCTATAAACGATGGTAATTCGCGACGTACGTGTAATTAACCGGCTGTACGGGGTCTCTGTATTTTGCAACTGTTTAATGGCCCGTGTAAAAAAAAAAAAAAAAAAGCAGCCAGGTCCTCTGGTTGCTTTCTTACGCGAATGATTTACGAACGTGGAGCGTGAGCTAACAAGGCGGTATATAACCAGCAAGGTCAGAGATGGCTTCGTTTCTTAAACTAATATCCCGTTTTTGTCAATGTTTCACGATATGTAATAAGACGGTACTTGCAAGGGTGTGTTTCATTATTTCTGGAATAAAACGATGAATATAGTTGGCAACTGGAATGCATGGGGTACAATAATAATAATAATAATAATAATAGTAATAATATGGCCGCATTGACTACCAAGGCACGAATCACTTGTCATTCTCAGTCCTATCATTAATTTATAACACGCAATTGAAACGATCGAGTTCATACAAGAATCCCGGCTCCATGGACTCCGCAATTTAAGGATACCCGATTGAACGGTCAGATGTTAGATCAATGGATAGATCGATAGATGATTTGACAAGAGTTTCGATATGAAACGATACTCGCACAGTGTTCGAAGTGCTTTTTTCCACGTTCCCGCGCACAAGAACACACGCCATAGGTCAACAACACGTCGCTCGGGATTCTATCGTGGGCTCATGAAAGTGTGTCACATTGGTCAGAATGTGTGTACGTGTGTGTGTGTGTGGATTGGTGTGTACGCGAGGGAACGAGAGACACGCCGCGGCCGATTGCGCAAAACACTTAAATCTTTGAAACGAGTATAACGGGTACCCGTTCAGTATGCCACGAAGAGACATACAATGTGCAACAGGCTATACTTGTAACACTTCCCGACCACTGTTGTCTTCTTGCGTCTCATTGTTAGGTAGAATGTTACATATGTATTTATGTATGCTTGTGCGAGGCAGCACGAGCGTACTCGTTCCACGAGATTGTTTGGAAACCGATTGAAAAACATCCTGGTAGACGAAACATTGTGCATGCATCCCTCTTCAATTTAATCGTTTCTTTAAGACGCGTCCAGGGTCAAGTAAGTTCTCCAGTTAATTAATTGAGGGGTATGATTCGTTTGACATTCTGCATCGATGTTCCATGAAAGTTCTGTAGAATTATTGACGAATTTTTATTGCATTGAAAAGAAAAAAACGCGTTCGTTTAATCTACCACGTGTACATGGAACAATAATAATAATGGAAATTGTACTAAGCTGCGCCTACGTTCAACAAAATCTTACGCACGTTTATATCGCACACTGTCACAATTTTTTTTCCAACGAGTGCACGCTTTGAGGCATATTAATAGCAGTCTGGGTGTAGTGCATAATTCTCCACTCAATAATAGTCATACCCGCCAGCAGTTAGACGAAGAAGACCATGCCTTTAATATCCCACATTTTTTATTCGTCTCGAACCACGAATTTAGACCTGACCACCCACCCTATCGCATACATCAAACCAAGTGCTGGTCCCCGGTTGCATTCTTTCTTTCTGCGTGTGTTTGCAGTCTGCCCATGGTGTTTCCGTGAGGTGGCTTTTATTGCGGCCCTATAACTCTCCCCATGGACCGGTCAGGTACAATCGAGCCGAAAGATCAGCTACAGACCGTTTAATTTGCGGCTCGATACGCCAGCCCGTGATCCTTCCAGATCCTTTTATCGATTTCCAGGAAGCGGACGCGACTTCGTTTTTCGTAGGTGAGAATGGGGTGTCTTTGAGAAAGGTATCCCAGGTGTTTTGGATCGATAATGGGTTAAGGTTGTCTGGGTTTAATCGAAAGTTAATTCAGTTCATTTTCACTCCAGAACGTATAGGGAACGTGAGATCTGACTTGGACGAAGCGGAGAAAAGGGAACTCTATTTCGGCCGACACTGAGAATGTTCATTTTCCGGTAGTTGGTGAACTGGTGAATTAAATTTGACCCGCACACGAAGATTACAGAGTTAGAGCTTAATTGTAACTGAAGATAACAGAACGATACTGTTCGGAGCTAAATAAAAAAAGTAAACTCTTTTAATTCGGTTATGAAACGGACTCGAGAGTTCCCACGTTCCCTTGTAATTGACTTTAGGAACAGTTAAATTGCCCCATTAGACATGCTTAGAAATGTCCGAAAACTGCTGTGTTCAGAAACTAGTCTAGGTTAATTAAAACGTTAGGCTGCTAGCCTAAGAAAGAAAAAAGCATAACAAAGCATCTAAGATGCTACCTAAAGCAAGTTACACTGTCTATTGCCCCCAAAGTTTCCGAAAACCGGCTAGGATTCCCCAATCGGCGTCAGTTTAAGAGAATCATCCTCGAGCCTCTAACAGCGAAATTAGCACGCAATACCGTTTTTTAACCTAGACACGAAAACCGGTAGTGTAGAATGGTGGACGAGCGTAGAACGCGGTTACACACTCTTCAGAAAAATTTGAAGATGCCACTCAATTGCCCGTGGTATTTTTTTTCCAATCATTGACAGATCGAAATACGGATTGAACTTATCACTGGCCCTTCCGCGTATCACTTAACAAATAGCTGGCAATTTTGATGAATTTTTATATTAAAAATTAAATGAATTGTCATAATGTAGATGATTTATCATTCGAATTAAACAAATAACGATACGTGAAAGTTTTATTTTTTATCTAAACCTGGAAGAATTAACATTCAGATTTCATTGCCTCAATCTGAAATTGTCGTCATAAATTCTGCGTTTAAGAAGAACATGTTTAGGCAATTATATTCGACATCCAACAATACATATTTATATTAATATATTGTAGATTCCCTTCCGCTTGCTTATTTTTGCAAATGATTTTCGAAGTTATTACCATTGTTGTTATGAGTACACCTATACGAATGGGAATACCTGCGGCCGCCCTACGCAAAGGAAATAGAAAAATCTTCCGCACAACCATCCTCGTGTCTCCACTTTACCTTAAGCTTTGCGTAGCCATGGTAATACGCGTTCTCTAAGAAACGAGGCAATAAACTTTGTCCTAGACGGTCGAGGAATTCATCTCCTCGTTTTATTAACACGTGCACCACTACTGCTCCTTCTGTCTTTTTTTCTTCTCTCTCTCTCTCTCCCAACGGCACGGCGTTTAGTAACAATAATTTATAACAATTCCAGCCGTCGAAGCGCAACAAAATAAGAGACGAGCCACGCCGCTGTTTCCTTCACAGGCTCGCACATACAGCGCCGCATAGGAGAGCCTCCGTACAATTTCTTTCTCTTCGCATAAAAAAGGAAAAATCAAAATAGAAAAAAAAAAGAAGGGGCACAAGAACGCCTATGGTTTCCAACGAATTATCCCCGCGTGCCTCTTTTACCTTACGTCTGAAATTGGACGCGTAGCACCAGCAGAAGCGAGCGAGCCGCGGCGGCGGCGGCGGCGGCGGCGGCTATTATTCGCGAAGGTCGTTACACGAGTGAACACTGTGTCAAACGGGTAGAATTGCCGCGGTGTAACGACGTGAAAATGAAACGGGGGCACCGAGAGAGTCTCTCGCCTACCGGCAAAGAAACGACCGAGCCGGGGAGCCTCTATTGTGCACAGTGAAACCAGAGACCGAGGCGGGGTCCCCGGTTCGTGAATTACTGAATTACGTCCACCGGCTAAATGACACACAGGTCGATTCGTGTTCACGCAACGACCGCTCCTCGGTTCACGAGATTATCGTAACGATTGCGTGTGCGTACGCAATTTTCGCTCCATACCCGATCCGGATCTGTATAGATAACTCTTGCGTGGGTGGAAATGTCCGTAGGAAACCTGATACGTTGCCGCAACAAATTGTGGCGTCGAGAGTGACGATAACAATTATTCGAATGTAACAATGTATTTGTAATGACGGGAATATTGCGTGCCGATAATTGTGCTAATAATTGACAATGACATTGCGACAAATGTGAGCATTGTGTATGTTACATAAAAAATAGTATCGGAAATTGAACTCTTTCGACGCGCGAACAACTCACGAAGCGCCGAGCTGCAGTAACGATTGACGTTACTCTTTAGGCACATCCGTTTGCTGGATTCTCGCGCGACGCCGAACGTCGCGGCGCAACAAAGCGAAATCGATTGTCCATGATAATAACGTGATAGGAAAGAAGCGACGCCTACGTGTTATTGTTGCAAAATATTCATTGAATCAAGCCGCGTTCGTCGTACGAAATAGTAAATGGGAACATTTCGGTGGCGTCGTTCAATAAAGCGGACGCTAAGTGAACCGGTCACGCCCTATCGTCTAATCGTTACCCCCGATACACCCCGGAATATTAATTAAGCGGCAGATTAATAAAGGGAACGAGGGGGGCGCGGCTAGTTGAACGCGGACAGGAGTTGGCGGCGTCCATTGCTCCGCGAACAGGCGCCACAGTTATCGTAATTATTGTAATTGGCGTTTACGAGGGGCCATGAAAGAGTCACCGGCTGGTCCGCTTCACCAGGAGCGCCCGAGCGAAGAGGACGACCCGATCTTCCGGTTCTTGGACGATCGAAGGTCGGTCAGAGCCACGCGAATTACGCCACGGATGTGCCCTTTCGTGTATCCGCCGTGCTATCTTGCTCGAAGGGTGCCGTTATTGGCGAGAAAAGAAAATAGCGGGGCGATGATTGGATAAAATTGAATTGGCGTTGAACGGCGAGCGAAACTGGTGACGAAAAATTTCGCTCGGACGTTATTATTATCATTACTGTTCCTGTGGAACTGTACAAGTGATTGCAACTTTTTGTTCACCGTCGATGTAATAATTAAGCAGCGAGAGACCACGAGAAAATTCTTGAAATATTTCAACGACTCGACTGCAGCAAGTGGTCTGCCTCGCAGATTATCATTGCGTTCGTCAAACGAACTAAACGATACACGAGGCTCAACGCTGCTCCGAATGAGACGCAGTCGGCGCGCAGAGAAATCAACTAGCTCCACTTGATCGAAGATAGAATAATTTGTCAAGCATCCTAAACATCGACGATTCGCATTGAGCAAATCCGTTTCCCCCTAATCCCAACCGGTTGGATAACTCTAGTAGCTCGATTTACTCGCGCCTCGACAACGAGCTGTCCAAAAAACGTGTTGTAGCTCACATCCCTGTCGAAGTAGAGACAGGCGCTCCTCTCATCTATCGCGCGTCAGTTACTTTCCCACAGGAGGAGTCTTTTACATTCCAGAAACGATCGGTCGAACGACCTATGTTTTGCGCGATCGGTAATTGCTTCTGATAAAACGTTGTTTTATCGCGTTCGCTTCCTATAAGTAGCTTCTTGCCCGTGGTCACGCTGTTTCCTCCGGCGTGACAGAAGAAGAAGAACAAGACGAAGAACAAGAGGAAGAAGTAGAAGAAGGGCACGGGAGGGAAAGGAAAAAAGACGGAAGGTGGACCGAACGTTGCTGCTCGCCAAGCGAGAATGCATTAAAGCGCTCCTGTCAAAAAATCGCCGCGAACGTAACACGTTTAGCACGATTACAATCTGATGCGGTGATGCAACGCGTGGGTAATATATTGGCGAGTCGAAGCTGCGCCGGAACCGGTTCATAGAGCGTTAACAAACTATTTCGGGCGTGCAACATAAATTAACGTCGCCGGCGCTGCGCGAATCGGGAGCAACTTCGAAAGGCGTAACAATACTGTCCCTTGAGAGTATGCGATCGGCAAATCTCTCCAGCGCGAAACGGGGCGAAAGAAAAGCAGAACGAGATGCGTCGATTTCTACCAAAATCGAGGGTAGCGGTGGGGCGGGGGGGAAAAATTGAATGAAATTGTTCTACCGATGATGCTCGAAACGATCAGAGGATTCGGGCGACACTCTTGAAAACGAGAGTCCGCTCGATTTGTTCGCGCATCACCGCGATTACTCTAGCGTGGAAAGTCGGTAAGCGTCCCAGTGGCTGGTCAGCGGCTGGTCACAGTTCGATGGACTGAAGAATCTCTGAACACTCCGGGGCAACGTCGAATTAGAGTGGTACACCGTGACTGAGAAGTCGTTTGACAACCGTGGTGCGCCTAATTGAGGCAAGAAACTGTTTTCCATCCAGCACACTCTGGCGCTTATTTAGCGTGCAAAGAAAGAGAAGCAACCGGGGAGGAAAGCGAGATCGTTTACGAGGCATGTCGCGCGATGACAAATTTACGATTTAGATCTAATCGCGTGTGATTAAGGAAGCCCTCGCGAGGTGTACTCGCGCGCGCTCGCGCTCGCGCACCCATGCGAGCATGGTTAAATCGTCTTGGTTCTGAGATATTCGTCGGTGAACTAAATCTGTATCCCAATTAGCGGGCAATCAGCATAATTACCGCGAGCCCGACGCTGAGAATAAATATGCCTTATTGATGATCGAAATCAAAGGTCGCGAGAACAAGTATCCGCGGAGCAAAAAGTAATGGCCCCCTCGAGATACTTCCTGCACCACGAACCATGCACCCCTGGACTTCTGCCGTGTTTATGCACTCTCATCTTGGAGGCGGTAGAGCGTTCTTCAACTAAGGAATCCTGCCGCTAAGTACTCACTTGCATGTGTACGGGCTTACTGTGCAGTGCCTACTCGTTAATTGAGTACACGGTTTGAGCTTGGGAATTAAGATCGAGCGCCTGTGACCCACTTCTGGATAGATAAACAACGAGGACCCGGGATGATTAATCGAGATGCGAAACAATTCAATTCAATAAAACCGCGGAGGCGTTGGATGTCTCAATATTTATAGTGTCGACGAGGCGAATTGGTTGACAATTGTCCAGGCCTTCGGCAAGTAGAAGTTTGAAACAAATATCAAACGCGTTAGAGATATCCTTGCAAATAAATTTCTCAATTCGTCGTGCAATCTGATTCGGCCTAAGAATAAAAATTTTAAGAAAATTTATCGAAAAGAAACACTGGCAATCGATACTAAGCTACCCGAGATTTCATAACTAAATTTGTGCTCTATGCCAATAAAATGCGCAAAGCTTGACAACGTTACACCGAGAAATAAACCGCGAGGAAGAGCTCGATCGCGCCTGATACAGCCTCTAACCGAGAAACTCGGTGTCCATCGAAGAGCCTAATCCTCGAAAGTAGCTCGACTTCCCATCGATAGGGGCGTCCGTCTAATTAATCGGCCGCCTGGCCGGCAATTATTCAGCCTCGTTAACCGTGAGACTAGCGAGGCGAGCAGAGCGACATCGGGGCAATCGCGCGAGACTTTCTGGCCAAACGATGACTTCGCGACCGTTTCGATATCTGCAACGGGAAGCTGCTCACCTTCGCGAAATCGATACCGGTAGCCTGTCGATTGATAAACGAGACCCTGCTGGCTGCACTTCCTCGCCCCGCGGCGGTCTATCCGTTCGCGCATTATCGCGCGGCAAATTAATTCAGCAGCATTTCATTCAACTTCCATCTGCCAAAAGTGTAAAAGTGCCCTCGAGGATGGCTCCCCTCTAGACACTGGCGCGGTGTGATCGAACGTCCGGGGGTCGATAAGGATCACGAAAAATAAACGACGCCTGGCCGGCAGCCATTTCAAGTGTCGCGACGTTCGTGTTCCTGCGCGCATTCAAATCGCCGGTGTTAAGCAGCCATGGTGCACGTCCATTGAGACGTGCGCCAGGGGCAGTTTCGCGGCGGAGGAAAGAATCGGCGACGACGCACGGCGCACGGGGACAAAAGGAAGGCTTGGATCAGATGGAATCGAAGATAAATCGACGAGCAAAGGGCTGCGAAACTATGAAGTCACGGCTGGACCGAAGTGTCGCACAGCGAAGCGGTTGGATCTACTGATGCGTCGAGCCGCGCCGCGAAAATCTTTAATTATCGCGTGGCTTTTCTTGTCGTCATCGCTGGTAACCGATAGTCCTCGATGCTTCGTTTCTCTGTCGTTCGAGAAATCGAGTTCGGTTTGCACGAACGAATGTTCAGTGTCTCTTGCGAGCTCTACGTCGACGCCCGGGAAACTCAACGAAACGGAGCCTGAAGAAAAGTGACGACGATCCGTCCTATTCGTATCCAAGGTTAGAGATCCTCGGCGCTGGCTCTGCGCGTGCTCCCCGCCAAGTCGAGGAGCATCACGCCACGGAGAAGAGGCGAATCAACGGGGTCTGTTCCACGGAATCGTCGTGGAGGACCAAGGGCCCTTTCACGGTCAGGGAACTCGGCCTCGCTAACAATGTTTGTTATAGCAGACGCGCGGCGTGGAATGTACGCATTATATCATTACGCATTATTACCCATTACATACCTCGTTACACCGTATGTATCGTATATTATGCCAGCCGGGTCGGCAGAAAAACTGAGGGATTTCTCTCGTCCGTACCGCCGCTGATGGGACTCGCGGGACAATTACCATGCGAGCTGGCCGTGTCTACCTGTGCACGCGCAATACGCGGTACACGCGGGATATCTAATTGTATAGTAAATAAACTTCGTAAATTACGCGTATAATGGTTAATGCCGACGTCAGGGGACGCATTGTCCGACACCTATCGCGCCGTGACATTGAAACCTGGCTCGCTTCGAGCGATCACCGCCGGCTACGAGCATCCTTTGCTCTTCTCTATTGTCGCGTCAATAGAAATCACGCGTCCCGGTGCCATCGGTATTTCAAAACGTCTGCCGCGGTACGGTGGCGTCTGTAAAGAATAGCGGACGGTCGCTGTGATGACGATTGGCGGCGCCGTTTCAGGGGCATGAACTTTAAAGTGTTTCGTAATAACTCGTGTATCATAGAACGTATGTATACACGCATGCACGTCGACGGACAAACGTCCCGTACCGTTTTCTTAACGGTACTGATGTCAAAACTGCGGCCGATTTTGATACAATTGGTAACGCGTATTGTGGGAATTACCGGAAGATTTGCATACAGTTGCTTTCGGTGTACATAGATAGACTTTTAGAATTTCGTAACTGTAAAATCGGTACGGAAATCTCTATATACGTGTATTCCCAAGTGGGCACGTTTAACAGTTGCACAGTAGTAACGTACGTTCAAGGCGGACTGTTCGTTAGTCCGAGATTGATTGTTTGTCGATCTCGTGACAACGCGTATCGATAACGGGGAAAAATTCACACGGGTCTTTCGTCCAGATAAAAACGATAACAACTGTGAAGACGTAGGAAGATATTGCAGTGATAACATCTTACAAATACATTGTCACGGCAGAAGTTACAGGAAGTGTCGAAGATTTTTCTAAATAACAAGTTCCGATAATAATTACGTTATCGATCGTCCCGATATCTGTGATTCCACAGAACCTTGTCCAGATTTCAACAAAACGACGTCGACTTGTCGTATCGAACGATCGATCATTCCTCTGAAAAGAAAAAAAATACAAAATTTGGAGCACCCGCGTACCTTCGATGAAATACTGCTTTCGTATTTCGACGCTTCGCGTGCTATCAATCACGAATGGAGCCAGATCCCCGATTTTTTTTTTCCCCTCACCTGAACAATGAGCTGATTACAAATACAATGCACCTTTGAAGCAAGCGGCACTGGCCTGAACGGTTCACAGAGCCGCAAAACGAATGGGCCTCGGATGCGACCCGGAATACACGCGGTTGCGCAACCCGTACGAAACCTTCCAGCATAACATTGACTTTTTCAAGTGTAATTGCCGGTCGCGCGCTCCGATTACTAATCGACGCCGTGGTGAACGTGACACACATTCGATTTTAACCTCGGCGGTAGCCAGTCGAGCGCGCCGCGTTCGTTGTCCGTTTCGAGTGCAGAAAAGAAAAACGGCAATTGGCTTTCAAAACGCACGGTATGTACGGTGAAACGTCGATCGAGAGTGTATCGTACGATTTGAATCGTCAGCCACTACTGGACACACGTTTCTTTCTTGCAGACAGACACGAAGAACTGTGCAATCACTGTTCGTACTACTTGCAGATTTCATTGTGCACCGAATTTGAGCGTGTACGTTTCTGACGCGGGACTGCTCGAATCTTTGCCACTATATTTTACACGAAGGTGTAAATATTAGACGGTTTCAGATTAGAATTAACTATTTTAGATTGGACGGTGTTTAGAAGACGTTGCCCGGCTTAATTCGCACCGAAGACGTTCTCCGAGTGGGCATCTCGGGGTAGGCAACGCCACGAGCGTCTGGATTTGAAAACCAGTTCGGTTCGGGGCCGAGCATTAACAGTTAATAGTAGTAACGCGTAATTGCGATGCTCTAATATCGGAAACGATCGCAAAAAAAAAAGAAAGATGGAGCGTAAATCATCGGACTCAGCCCCTCGAACGGCCGGCATGATTCGAAAAATACGTCCGCCACGCAATACCTATAACAATTAGCTTCTTTCTAATTGATGCGACGGAGCATCCATTATTCAAGCGAGCGGAACATCTTAATCCAATAAGGCAGCAACGGTAACGTTACTCTGACTCGAGCACGAGCATGCATCTAGGTAATATGCTTCTTGGCTTTAAACGTTAGAACGAACTGCGCGTTCTTTCCAACGGTTCTGTAGAACAGACGTCGATATACGAGGGCAATGTTTTTTCGGAATCTTGGATACGCCAAAATTTGAATGCTCGCAAAACGGAGTAACTCGCGAGACCGAATTCCTGGGATACGAGGATATCGAAGAAATTAAATATGTACCTTGCGCACTGAACTGCTTTGTGTTATGCGCGTTCAGAAATTCTGCAAGTATGCCGGAGAATTTTGGTACGCTCGAATGCAGACGCAACAGAATTCGTGCACTCGAGAGCATTGCTACTCAGAAGTATAGAAATTCGAGGGTATGAATTCAACGCACCCTTCGTCCGTTGGTTGAACAACTAACGGTACGAAATCGAGGAAAAAGAAAAGTTCAAGAAACGGGGAAGGACTGCCCACCAGTCTCGGTTCACGATCGCGTCTTGTGGGAGACTTCGCTTCCCCCCCATCGACCGCCATTTTTCGAAACGACGCTACAAAATGTAGCGCGCAAAGTATCACAAAGCACGTCCGCCCAGGTGTGCACCAGGGAGCTTATTGTTACTAGGACTTTGAGCCACAGTGACGGACGAGTTGAACGATCAGGTCACCGGACGTCCAAGCCGGACAAGGGAAAAACGAGTACCGAAAGAAAACAGTCCTCGACGGCGGACGAAGTGGTCCCGAAAGTGTTTTTCTATCGCGACGTCAGTTCGCGATTCCGAGAACTGAAATGCGTGGACCGTTCAGGGTAAACAGTTGAAAGTAAGTACAATACGTTCCACGACCCAGAACGACTTCGCCTTGCAAACACAGGGCTGCGGTTTCAGCAAAAACAAATACTGTTCGAGCTCCTACGCTGCAGAGTTGTTCCACAACGGCACCGGTCACCAAAATGGCACTCGATTCGACCAGCCTTGAAATGCGTACGTATCCTGAAATTTCACGCCCCACGCTACAATAGCGTGATAAACGCACGATGAAAAATCAATAGCTTGCCCTATGATACCGCCTACGCCCTTTAAAAACGCGGCTAAACTCCGATACGCGCGAACGCCGGTTCAGCCACGAACCGTGTTGGGTACAAAGTATCTCTCGGTCCGGTGTCTACAGAGTTCCGTTACCCTATTAATCGCCAAAAATTCCACGAAGCATCGTGTGGTAACCTGGCCCCGCGGGACACCAGGTCCGACCGGGCACGTCCCTACGAAAAACGATATCGTGTGCACTGAAAGTTTCCACTCACCTGCTGTCCCTGCTCCGATCCAGAACGTGGCGAACGACGGTCGCCGTGAGGCACGTCCGCTTGCGAACTAATTTTTGTTTTCCCCACTGGTAACTCCACTGTGGCACTGTGTTACTGTATATACGTGTACATACTATGCGTGTGTATATATCTAACTCTACAGGTATATATACGCGGAGGGAACCGGGCGTTCGCTCCACGATACGGGGATGATGATGCGTTCGCGAGCGAGGCAAGGTGATGCACGTTGAAAAACCACCGTCGTCGTTGCACTTGGACGTGCTCTGATAAAAGAAGCGTTTAAAGGAAGGATAAAGGAGTGGAGCGAAATGAGGAAGAAAGAAAAAAACAAGAGAGAAAAAGGAGAGTGACGACTGGCCCTGCTCCAACACAGATCACTGACCAATTCCGCTGGAGTACTGACGCGATACTGACTCGACGTCGCATCTGGCGAGGAGCGCGACAACCGGCTTCACGGCGTTCGGTCGACTTCGACCAACATCGTTCCCCTTCGTCTCGCAAACCTGCGGCCACAAACGTGTACACGTACGGGCAGAACGCGCGCACGTACGCCAAGGTACGTGTGCGAGCGTACAGGTACCAGGTATGGTACATCAGGGCAAGTAACGCGTACGAAGGTATAGGTACGCCCACGCAATTTAGGCCCCCGACGATAATGAAGAACTCGGCTGTACCTTACGCGAGCGTGCGTTTATCGTCGCGCCGATATCCGCACCCGCGTTTCGCCGAATCAAGAGTTGATAAGAATTTGTTTCGTCGTTTCACTGGTCCATTCTATACTGCTTTTCCTTCATTTTCTCCTGGTTTCCGAATGAAAGGGAAACGCGGCCGCGTCGCGCGACGAATAGAAGGTTCTCCTTGCGCGGATGCGCAACGGCGCGCACGAAAACTCGCGTTAATTGCACAGCGTTATTGCATTACCGAGCTTTTTGTGCCTCGTTTCGCGTCGCGTTAAGTGTATTACCTTGTAGAAATATTGCCGCGTATCGGTATCGGGTCTTCCTACAGGGAGAAACTGGTTTCGCGTTTTGCGCGCGCGTTCGCTAATAAAATCCCGACAGCCGCGAGCGATAATCGTGGTCGTCGTCGTGGTCGCGGTTATTGCGCTCGCGTTTTCGTCCCGTCGAAAATTCGACGGGTCACAAAAGCGCGCGGCACGCTGATCGATCTCCCGCGCCAGAACCCTCTCCCGACGATTCACCGAATTATAAGTCCTTGAAAACGGTTTCGAGATGTACGCAGTGTTTCGCGAATGGAATGAACAAATAAACGAACAAGCGAGCACCTGCGCAACCGCGTTCGATTGATTTTGTACAATCATTCCGGCGCACGGCCTGCGTCAACGAACAATTCAGAACCGACGAGCGAAAGAAGAACAAAAAAAAAAGGGACATTTCTGCAACGTCGACTCCCATCCGGCGCGCCGCGTTCAACCCCGACGTTAATTTGTCGTAGGAGGTGTAACAAGTGCGCGCAGGAGTACGAGTTACGGGTGTACGTTACTGCATCTTACGCGTAACATACTGCAAACAGCCAGTCCGTGGGGAGGTGAAAAAAAGGGCGGAAAAAAAGGAGGGAAGAAAAATTGGCTGACGCTTTCGAGTAGCTACGGACACGCATATACGTACGTAGGTAGCCGACGAGAAGCGTGCGTTGCCCAGGAGGTTTAATTATAAGTAATCTCGCGTCCTCGCTGAATTTAATGTGCACGGCCGTGGATCGAAGAAGCGAGGATTTAAGGCCGTGTTACCGGCCCCGTTATGAAAAAGCGACATTATGGCTGATGATACAGACTCTCCGCGCCACGCTGGCCGGTGCGTAGCGTCGAAGAAGCGGCGGAGCACGAGCGGCGGGGGGACAGAAAAAATGAAAAAGTGGGAACGAAAGAGGCGAAAAAAAAGAAAAAAGGAAGAGGAGAGGAAGGAAGAAAAAAAGAGGCAGGAGGAAAGATCCGCACGCGGCAACGGCAACACGCGAAACAGTACATTTGCGATCATGAGGGTTGGGGCGGATATGTAAATGTGCATGGGGCATTGATCACGCACACAAGGTAGCGCCGTACCGCGCGGGTGTTCGCGTAAATCCTGGCTGTTTTTCCGCCGTGGGGGATAACGTATGAACGCCGGGGATTCCGTCGGGATCGGTTCTCTCTCTCACAATTAAAACGAGACGGCACCGGGGACAGGGTGGAAAAGCGTTGCGATGTAAGACACGTTTCGCGAATATATCAGGCCACGAAGCGAAATCCTTTCGACTTCGTCGAAACCGGCTCCCTTAATGAGAATCCAATTTTTTTTTGTCCTCCGTTCTTCGATACTTTAATTGCCCGCCTTCCTTCGAAGCTTTCCCCGCTCGCTTTTAATGCGCGTTATTTATTTCGTGTCGGTGGACGTTCGTCTAGCTTTATCGTCCGATCCGCCGGTCGAGGAATTTACGGTGCACACGGATGTATGCCCACGGTCGGTCAGAGTGAAAATCGTATAAGGTCCTGTTCGTGAGAGGTATCGAATTGTCGCAATTGTAAGGGCGAGGGATTTTGTCGAAAACAAATTACCATTACTTCCACCGAAAACGCCAGAGGTTTGCGTTATTGTTTGTTAAAGAGAACACAAATAATACCGCGACGCTAAATGCTGGTCCTCGATACGACCTGTACGATTTTCGCCGCGCTCGACCGTACGTGTAGGCTGTGTACGGGTTACAGAAAATCCGACGAAGAGCAGGATAGAACGGGAACGAAGACGGACGTACCGAAACATCGTCGAAAATTCTCCGCCACGGTCCCCTGAATAATTACGCAACAACGAATTCATTAAGAAATACCTGTCGGCTTATTAACGACTACCACAATAAGGCGGGTACACGCCCGTGGAATTTAACCTCGAACTTCCGACCGCAGTTCACACGAATAGGCATGTCTCCGGTTACGAATCAGGCCGAACGATTCCCTACGGTACACCACGGCGATCCATGGTCGTGAGATAATTATGGAAATGAATTTCGATCGTTAGGGAGGCGTGGATGCTGGCTTCTCCGTGACACGACCTGGCCCCGGCCGGCCAGAACGCCTACCGCCATCATTTTCCCCGCAATTTTCGTGCCTGCGTGTAAATACACCGAACGGTATATTACCAGCTACTCCTGGCTGCCAGCGAACTCACCTCCAGCCAAAGACCTCTTCTAGCACGATCTACGCGTCCGCGGGGCTATTGTATTCAATTGAACCTTTATCGTTCGATACGGGTGAAATTCAATTCTGTACGACTTCCATTTTCACTGCCGCACGCCCCAAATCGAATACCGATGAGGCGAACCGTAATATTGGAGTAACCCATTTCGAGCCCGCGGACAGCCTCCGACTGTGATTACACCTCCAGCCCATTTTCACTGCAACCATGAAAGAATAGCCGGCTGTCCGCTTAATTGCGCTCGACGTGGACGTCGTTAGGGTATCGCGGAATTAATACGCGGTCGCTGAAACGATCGGAAGGTCGACGGTATTCTAATCGCCAGTCCGAAGCGTTAGGCAATGCACCACGTTTGTATCACGACGCATGCTAATTCAGAGACACCTTCCACACCGTTGCGCAAACCGGCCGACTCTTACTGGGGGACGCATTAACGCGGATTGATCCGGCTCTCGAGTCGTTAAAAGCATCGTGAATAAATTACGCGTGCAATATCCTATCCAACGCGGGCCCGGGTAATTATAATACAATCACCTTCCGCGAATCGGGTGAATATGTCTCGCTGGCGAGATAGCAGGAGGACGTGGATCGTCGGTTGCCGTTGGATATAGTGCTTCCGATGCGCGTAAAAATCCTGCAAATAAATTGGACCGGCAGCCAGCTGGTCGGCGTCGAAGAAAAATCCACGCGTGATTACGGTTAGGCAAGTTGGAATATCACATGGTGCAGCACGGCTTCGCTCGCTTCCTGGTCCCGACTTCATTAGCCTGGTCTTTTTAGTCGCGCTGCGAGATCTATTCGAAAACAGCCGAAGAAGCTGCTTATCCTGCATGAAGGCGAAGGGTGTCACCTCGAGAACCTTTTGCCTATCGACGGTCTAAAAAAATCTCTTTGAAAGTTGCCGCGAGTTTAATTCCAGAAACTGTGACCTCTAATTTTTATGGCTGCCGATCTATCAAATTATATGTACACCTTTTCCCTTAACGTCGACATCGTACGTTCGATTACGTTTTGTTATTCAAACTGTAATAGGCAGTATTCACTTCCAAATGAACGATAAAGATCCAAAGGCGAATCTGTCGTAACTACGTTCGAAGAATATTCGACAATATCTGTCCTCGAATGTTCCTTAATGCACATTCGTCACTTTTTACGAGTACTCGTCGAATAAACTGGCTACGAATTTCTTATGCAATACGAAGGACGGTATAGTGAGTATACTATTTTTATGGCCCGAACATTCATAAATGAATAGCAATGTATTAGCTGTTCCGATGGATCAAATACTACCAATTCAACCGATGAACAAAACAAATCAATAAAGCTGATAACAATACATTCCCGCAGTGGCCATGATTTTTTTTTTTTTTTGTTGACTGTTTAAAGTCGCATCGACTGCAGAGGTCATTAGCGACTACGGTGATTTTATGGAACAGTGATGTTGAGGTTGAAACATGGGTTTAAAACCTATAGCCTAAGTTGGACCTACATTTTTAGGTGGAATCCGAACCACCAGAACCACGGCGTAAAGCACATGTAACATGTACAGAGGTGCCGGCTGAAATCGGCTGAGCGGCGGGACTCGAACCGAAGACCGTTCGATTACGAGTCCAGCCGCCAACCGATCGAGCCACCGCGGCTCTTAGTGGCCATGATTAATTGAATAAAATATCGCCAAACGAATTGACGAGAGGCAACGATATTCCCGAGCAAATACAGTATTACTCGCAGTGAGAGTCAAAAGTGAGTAACGCACCTTGAAAGCACGGAATATATTCAGAAACTCTGGCACGTGCATCGCCTGAATTGACAATTGATCGAAGAGATATAAAATATGTATGCAAAAAAAAGGTGATAAATAAATAGGTAAACTCGGTGTAGCATATTGCACACCTGCTTCTCGCCCTCGCTGTATAAACACAGATCGCAGAAATCCGCATGCAAATCAGGCGCGGATAACAAACATTCGTACACGAGTGCCAAATACCTGACGGCCATCGGAATGCCCGAAACGCGTTCCTCGAACATCGTCAAGCGGGAGAAAGGAAAAAAGGAGCAGAATAATTGGCAAAGGATGTAACCGGATCACCGAGCTCGACCGGAGCCCCCGTCGAAGCAGAGGGGCTCGTATTTAACGGCATTACGGTCACGAAACGTGCATAATTTATCTAAAACGCGGATGAAAAATAGTTTTGACCCCGAAGGCCAGCCGAGAATAGAGTTTGCGCGACTCGCTAGCGCAGCCTCCTCTGCATAGAAACTGGTTGCCCCTCTCGCGCTACGAACGAGGGTGGTCGACACTGTTTCGTGGCTGCGATGAGCCACTTTAGGCCGCTGTTAGAACCAGAAGTCTATTGATTTTGATCCCGTTACGGTCGGCGTGTTTTTCATCCCGCCGCCGTACGTGCATACATACGTACGCGTGTATCGGCCAGGTATCCCAGCGCTATATCTGATCTTTAGCGTCGTCATTACCGTAATTGCGGTTAACCGTGTTCGCAATTTTCTTTCGTACTCACGTGATCCGCACGGCCTCCGCCTTCGTCCTCTTCGCCGGGCGGTCGACGCGACGGATGGTTATTCATGACGTCAATTAGAATCGTAATTCTGTTTCATCCTCAACTAACTGACTAATAACACCATCCCGCGCCGTTCACGGCGCAGCCTTGGCATTGTGACCTATAAATCCGGGGGGAGTTTACGCGATTATTATATTGAAAAGAAAAAAAAGTTAGGCAGTACAATGAGTTCGCAATTAATTTGTACCGGTGCTATACCTGCTTTTGTATTGGATAATTTTTCATTGGCAATTATCCAGCAGTCGCGTGCGCGCGAAGCAATTGTTGTTCCAGAAAAAGCTTGAAGCAAGTTTGTCCAAGTTGAACTTGAAATTGTAATTTAAATTCTATCGTCTGATAACGAATGCCCAACGAATGCCACGTCTGCGAAGGTAAATCGAAACGGCACTGTCGCGGCTTGCCGACGTAGAAGAGGAAGTCCCGAGATCCAGAAGGGGATCGCGGAACGAGACTAAATTCGCAGTGACTCCGATAAAATCTCGGGGCTCGCGTTATCACCTGCCACAGAAACTTGGCACCGCTTGCCTCAATGGCTTCCTAACAGTGTACAACGCCACGGCGAAACCTGTTTGTCATGTAGCTCGTTCTCTGGATATATTAACAGCGCTCTGTTGCTCGCGAGCAAAGGCTTAAAGGAAATTGTGTTTCTCCTCGCCCGTTCGCCGATATTACGCGTGCTACAGTAAAACTTCCTCTTCCGATGCGTAGAACGCAAACCTTGTCAGTCACGCGCAAACACGCGACACTGTGTTAATATTTAATTAATTAGATAAAAATTATGTGCCCAGATATTCGCCAACGACATCATTGTTCGCAATTAAACGATATTTCTAATTATCGAATCTGTTCAGAGGAAACGTTCCTCCCACCTATACACAGTTCTTGTTCTATTTTTTTTCCTTTTCTTGTCCTAGATTAAGAAGCACTCGCGCGTAATCCGCCGCTTGTAAGAATTGTTATCAATTGTTGCGTAAATTTCATTACTGCAACTGATAGCAACGCTTGCGCGAGATAAAGAATACGCGTTTCCTCGTTTCGTATCGAGCAAACAATTTTCCATGATACATAATTGTGTCCATCGTACGATCGATCCAGCGAAAAGAACGAAATATCGTAGCTGCAAACAAGAACCCGGTGATTAATCGAGCAAGCAATTCGTTTGAACGCGACACAGTTCGAACTATGTTCGCGTGATATCGAACGGGAAACGGAATCGACGATGAGCCCGGCATTTCCACTGAACTCGATCAAACTCGCTGCCCGTGGCGCGACGTCGTTTGTCACACGCCTTATTCAATCGTTTCTCTCCGGTTTTTCAAACGTCATCGGGAGCCAGTTACCATATGACACTCTCGCCGGTTGTCCGCTGCCAGCAGAAGTCCGGTCTCGCATAATTTTCAGCGCGAGAAGATGTATGAATGTTGGCCGGGAATGTTCGCCGGGTCAAAGTACGGGTCACCGTTCGTGTCAAGGGGAAAGACCAAGCGTTAACGAATGTATCTGATTGTACGATTTCACCCCCCTGTAACCACCGTGGAAGCCGCGGATGAATTGTTGGATCGTAAAAGTATATCTGATCCCGTAGGAGGTCCCGCTATCAGCGTTCTTGGTTCAATGGTACCTGAAGTCAGTCTTTGGCTTCCTTTTAGAGGCACCCACCTGATCCTCGTAGATTGTCATTCGTATGACGAATTTCCCTCCACTTCGATCACCGCTGTATTGTTTTCGGTCGCAGTGTGAAGGTGCAAGTAGCGAATCGAATTTGTTCGGTGGTCCCGGTTATCGTGGAAGAGAAAAATGATCCTCCTCGATTTAGTTAGCAAATATTCGAATACGTTTCAAATAATTTTGGGTACTATTTATTTGTTACAATGTGGCATACTTAAATGAAGTGTTCAACCCTTGCTTCGATCTTCGATTACCCGAATACCTTACACGTAATTATACCTGTTACGGACAAACAAGCATATTCGCAACAATTTCGATATACTTTTTTTTTTTTGAGGGACACAGTAAAACGACGCATCGAATGTAGCAGGGTGAAAAAGATTTTCTACAAAGTACTACGCATGGATATCTTTTTATTTAGATCCGCGGAAAAGTACAATGTACCCTTTGATATTTCGTAATTGGTACAGGTGTGCCGTGGCGACAAAAAAAAACGTGGACAATCGTTGAAATGAACGACCAAACTTGCCCGCAAACTCCAACAATATTCCATCAACTTCCAAGCACGTCCATCCATCAAAATATCAACCCTGTCGTACTTCGCCTCTTCGTAGAACGACACGCTGAAATTCCATTCCAAATCGATCGATTCACCTATCCGGGACGAAGGAGCACGATTGCACGCGGCCACTTTGAGAACGAAGGTAGACGCGACGGTATTGAGCGTTCAACAGGTGCGTTGCGCGTCACCGAGGGAAATTACTCTGTCGATTCGTGGTTTTCTCGTCGCGGTCGTACGCAGAAATGATAAATGACGATCCCCGACGCGACGGTTCCGTTCCCGGATGACTCTATCCCGGGCTGTCTCTAACGAGCTGTCACACGCTGAATTCCACGCGGACCAACGGTCCTGACGCATCCAACGCGTCGATCTGTATCTGATATTTATTTATGCGAATCGGCTGCCCGCGGGCATTTCGTAATTTGCGCGCGTCGCGAGTTTCCCGCCCTCTTTTTCTTCTCCGTTTTCGTGTGTCAGAGGATTTATTTAACGATGACACGCGCTTCATCGCCGGCCTATAATCTTATCGAGTCGCCGTCGTAAGACCGCGGCCTTTTCAGCGTTTTATAGTTTATTTATTGGCATAGTTGTTATAAAATGTGATACAGCAGCGATGCTGAAGAGATAACGCTGATGCGGACGATATCGTCCTTGCGAGACGGCATTCCGCCCCGTTTTTGTACCATCGCGATATTTTCGCTTACCTACGGGGTGGGGGTGGGTGTAGGGGGGGGGAAGGTTATTTTATTGCACGCGGTAAGCTTTTATTGACATCGGTCGATTTCGCGATTTTAAACTCGCTGCTGAAATATTTCGCAGCTCTCTTACGATCGCGTGCGCGCATTTTCCCCGTTGATTCTGTGCACTATCGTTTCGGAAGGAAGGCCCGAGGCACTGTTTCGTATGCAATTGCACAATGACGACGCGAAATTATACGCAGGATCGGCAAGAGCTAATGCGTCCCGATTTGCGGAATGAACCGTCTGCGCGTGAAACACACCAGTATGGGAAGTTTCCCCGCGATTATTGGAGCATCCTGTATATTCAGAAATCACAATGCCACCCCTCGATACCTGCCCGCATCATTAAACCTTCGTATCTTATAATGCCGCTCTGTCTGGGAATTCTGATGTTCCCTCCCATATCGTACCGCGATTCCACGAATCTTTGCCATTGCCTATCGACGCTCGGCTATCGACCGAGCAAAGCGTAGAAGCGCGAAATTAGATTTCGATAAAACCCCGGCCGCAATCTGGGGACGAGTTGCGGATCGCCGTGCTTAATGTTCGCGAAATCCTCGACGTTTGCACGCGTACTTGTGCATTTAATTCAATTCACGACGCTTGACACTGTTATCCGAGCAATCTAGATCGCATCCTCTCAAGTGATCCACCGATCTCTTTCCGCCACTCTGCGTCGAACCGTCCGCGTTCTCCGGAAGTTTAATACAAACATTAGACCGTTCTATTTGCACAGCCTGTTCGCCTCCAGCGGCAATCCCGTCGACGTCCTACACTTAATTAAAGAAAACGAGCCTTCAGCGGTGCGTTACCAAGCCCAAGGAACGTTCGCAGCGTGATTCGATAACATAAGTACTCTCGGCAAACAGATCCAGGGGGTGGGGGCACTTCTTTCTCTTCCTTTTCCCTTTCTTCCCCTTTCTTCCCGGCCGCCGTATAAATTGTAACGCTGCACCGTTCAATCCCGCTAAATTATACACCGTTTGCGTCTGTTCCACGGTGACTACCGTATGGAACCGATAAGTAATGGCCCGATACGCGCTCGTACCGCCAAACGTGCGGGTTTTGCAATAACGCACGATCGCGGATGGTTGTTGATAAAGCCATTTCAATCAGCGAATCGCCGGCCCGATAATCACACGAATTTCAGGCAGGAATGCAGCCGCGCGAACTCGCCGCAATGAAACGCGAGCCACACGATTCGGCCGTCGATTGAGTGTAAAGCAGAACGGTTAAGTGTATGCGGAAGCGATAATTGGCACCATCGGATAAATTAGATAACAGTTACGCGATTGTAGAGCACGATGACGATGGGCAAGAGACACTTCGGAATTTCGGAAAGTCTCTCGAGTTTCGTGATCGCGGAGAACGTCTAATGATTCTGGGGAATTTTGAAGACTCGACAGCGACTTCCAGTTTGCGGGCCTGAGAAAGCGAGACGCTTAAATAATAAATTGAACGCGGTTGCGTTTCGTCGTGTGTTTCTTCTTTCATAAAATTTCGCGCGATAATAGACATTATGCAATGAATGTTTCTCCGCGCAGCAGTCGATAGTTGTCGAGCAAGCTTCCTATATTTGCCCCTTTCGGATAATAAGTCGACTACAATATGTGCAAAGCGCACCGCTTATTTTCGCGCACCACAGACGAACTATTCGTCGCGAGAATACTACAAAAATAAAATAACAAAACTTTCGCAACAATTTTCGAGTCAACCAAATACAACGCACTTTACGAGTCGCATGCGCCTCGTAAATCTTAGCACACGATTAAAGCAATTAACTGTTCCCGCTATTTTCTCGCTCGCCCCTCGTCCCAGCACAATCGAGCCCCTCGTAAAAGGGGACAAAAAGAAAATTCAGCGCCGCTTCGAATCGAGAACCATTTCTACGAATCATCCGCAACGTCCATACATCTCTACGAATCTGAAACGATCCTCACGCAAGGAACACACTCCCCCGTGTGTACACGCGAGGTAACCGCTCGAAAAGGCTTCTTAGCGAGCGTTAATTTCGCAGGTGCAATCTGCCTCGTAATCGCGCGTAACTACGAGATCCTCGCAGGAAGCTTTTACCCAAGCAACGAGTCGTTTCGGTATCTCGCGAGCCAAAGGGTTTGACTTGAAAAGAAAATTAAAAAAAAAGAAAAAAAACGCCAGGGTTAGGTCATCGACGTCCCATCGATCGCCTATCCCCATGCAGACACCATATTGTTGCTGTTCCCGGTTCCCCTGTAATTACTAATTACAGAGGCGGACAGAAGTCACGGCTCCGGAAGCGACCAGACCGTCACGACCCTCCTCTCCCCCTTCCATCCAACATTTAATATCCTCCGCAGAATTGTCTAATACAGCCGAGTCATTGATTGGCAGACGGCAGAAGCTAGTTACCTGGCCGTATGCTCCTAACGTCCGGACGATACCTTGGACGAAGATTAAATTTCCTGTATGATACGGCCATTCACGAATACACGCGGTGAAAAAAGGCCTGATGAATAACAGGGAAGAGGGGGGGGGGGGGCTGTTGATGCGCCAGGGTTTCACGCTGATGGCGTTCTTCGATTGACTTCTTTCGGTATTGGCTTCCTGGTGGAAAAAGCTTGGGGGAAAATAGAGTGCACGGTGGTGGCGGGGAATGTGCCCGAGACGCCGGAAGATCGTTCAGACGTTGGAGAAAGAGAGTCCCCGGGATGTCTAAGGATAGGTGGTTGTAAAAGTACTGAATGGGAAACATCGGACAACGACAGATGAATTAATTTTAATTCGAATCTAATTCGAGAACACTGCGAGTTTGATTTGCGTATTCATAACGATGTTAAATTAGTCGCTATTATTAATGATTCATCCATTTTCCTTTCCCATGTTCGTCGCGAAGCATTGACGAAATATTAGGCACGAGACGCTCGTGAACAATTCATAGGGGGCACACCTGTCGCTGCAGAGAATTGACATCAAATATTCCATTAAACTCTGCGACCGAGGTCAGGGATAAAAAGCACGTAATTATATGAACGAAATACAATGCCGGAAGCCTCTGCCCTTTTTCCCTCTATTCACCTCGTTTCTGCAATTCCAAGTAGAGCGGCGTCCATGCATCGAGGAGTCGCGAGCGCGTATAAAGCGCAAGAAGAACGATCCTCGAATGAGCGAGCAAAATGACCGAACGAATAACGGGGCAGCAAGGTGCGCGAAGATAATTGAATGAGAAATACGGATTTTTATCGAACATGTCGGATGTTCCGTGTCGATCAAATCAGATAAAAGAGCAGACCTGTATAGGTAGTGCATAGTTCCCATATTTTTCTCTTTCTAGTCGGTCTCTCCTTTCTTTTCTTTCATTTCTTTTTCTTTTTTGTTAGTTAGCGTCGACTTGGGACACGCATGATTGAATTCTGTTAATAACGAGAGCTCGAGCATTCGCGATACACCTTCCACGAGATTTATGTAATATTACCGCCGTGGTGCATGGGCAACTTTGCTTTCGGTTTTATTCGCGGCTGGTTACGTGGTTCAAACGCTACTTTCGCTGTCGATAGGTTCGACAGGGAGCATGGAAAGCTTGACTGAATACGTTCTTCTACGTAGATCGCTTCCAGCATTAATACAAGAAGCAGGAACCTCGCGTTTTGCTTTCCGAGGATATGTAATTAAACATCGAAGGGTTCTCAACGGTGTGTCAGAAATGATCGAAAATATTGAGTGAACAATGAACAAAATTGGAAGGACTCCGAGGAGCCTTGTTTCCAAGGCTATTCGAAATCTGCTTTCGAAGCCAAACACGAAATAAATGTACTGCGAAACGCAGTACGATGTTCTTGGTTCTTCAAATTTGATTTCGTAATAACGGGAGGGGCTTAATTTTTAAACGTGAATTCCAATATAATCGGCGGAATGACAATCGAATTATGTTGTAGAGCAAAGTGGACAAAGTAAAACAGAGGTTTCGGTGAACCTCGTTCGTCGAAAGAAGTAGAACAAGTTGTTCTACGGTAGGCCTTAATCAGATTCGAGCGTTTTATCTCGGCGAAGAAGCCAGTCGTGACATCAATCCGGAATCCCTGTACGTGTGCTCTGCTTAAAAGCTCCGGCGTAAGGTAATTGATATAAAGAGCACGTTTTGATCTACGACACCGAGGAATAAAAACTACCCACCTTTCTTATTCCTTATTGGAGGAAGCTGAAAAAGAGATACTAAATTAATAGCCGCGCGGACATTCAGATTACTGTTGCTTTTCTCTCAACTTTATTATCTCGGAAAGATCATTAATTTCCTGTTCGCGCGAGATCCAGCTCCGCTTTAAACTCTACCCGCGTTTTAGAGAGTCAACGATTCCAATCCATTGGCCTGCCGATATGAGGGATGAAATGTTTTTCTTACCTTGGAAATTTTCACGAAAAATTATGTTCGAACTAAACTTGCCAATATACATTTCGCCCTCATCCATTTTAGCGTACACAAGAATTGTACCAAACGCGTAGACATATCGACCCTTTCTTTACCCAAGAATCCATAATCCCCTCCCATCCCGGACGGCTAACAAGAAGAATAGACGAAGCAGGAAAATGAAGAATGCAGGACAGAACGGGCGAAACGTTATCGACGTTTTTCACGGGCGTGTACCACGCAGCGTGACCGTAAAGCTAATGGTTTCTGTCATTATACGAACTACTAATTATCAAGGAGATTGATGGAACGCGCTGACTATTAAGCGGCGGCAAATGATACGTGGCGGGCCTGGCCTGCTAACGTAGAAATTAGAAACGGATGAAATACGGATCGTTAAAGTTCGTACCGTTCATTTCGGTTCGAGCGTGGCCGCGTAGCTTCGATAGCGCACACCGTATCGTGCTTATGGGGCAAAGATACGCGGCCTCTCCCCCCCCAGAGAATTACGAACCGCGACTTTTATTTAATTACGTTCGATTACGTGAGGCCGACTCGAAGGACCTGAACACACGGCGGATTTTTCAACGGCAACACGCAACCGGAACCTTCCGTCCTGGACCTGCTCGCAATTAAAACGGACCTTTGGAGATGCAATCGTGGTGCGCGTGCGGGCACGCTTCGCATCATCCACGATAAATGAACACCGCGAGGGTATTTATCGGTATCCCGACCGTTCAATTGATTTCCTTTTCGATAGGGGAAGAATCGATTAGACCTGGGACCATTATTTTCGCCAGAGTTTATACGAGGTTGAAGTTCAGATACGTCTTTGGAGGATTGAGAATCTTCGTGAAGGGATACTGGTTACGAATTTGAGGACGCGCGTTCTGATTCGGATTTCGATTCGCACGCGAACTCGGGCTGGAAAGTATTTGTTCGAAGCACGATTTGTAATTAAGAATTTTTCAATTTTACTTTTTTTTTATGAGTTTGTACCCGAACATATTGGTCTAGATTCGAGCTTGAAAATCGTAGTACTAATTTGAACTTTAGTATGGAAATTTTCATGTCGGGCAGAATGTGAAATAAAAATGATGTCTCTCTAATATAATTTTATGTTCAGATATGATAAATCAGTTTGCGACGACAATATTGTTCATTTTCTTGATTATTATACTTACTATTATATTATTACGTGATTTTTTTTAACCGGTTCATCCTGTTCCCTTTTAATCTAGCAGATTTTGCGTCCGAAAGTATCAATCAATCAAATTCGACTGTTCCGCAAAGATCCGCGAAGCGTGAAACGCAAAACCATTTCGAAGAAAAATGATGCAGTATCGTCATCCAACCCATCATCCGAAATATCAGACAAGAGTTCCCCTGCGTCTGCCATAATGCCACTGGCGAGAATTTACATGCCCCACAGGCATATATATATATATATTCATCTCGGCTATTACGAAGTTTAGAAAACAGCGGACTCGTGTTTATATCTGTTGCAACAAAAAAACGTCTCGCTACCTAATATTTGCCAAACGGTAAATAAACTGTTCAAAGACACTCGAGGTTTCGTTCGATCGAACGGGGTCAATGAATTTACATTGACCAAACATAAAATCGCCTCCCAGTGTAACACTCTGCTGGCCAGTGAGTTGAAAATTTGACTTAAAATACATGTATCCAAGATAGTGCGTATCGAGGGAAAGTTAATTACTGTATCAGATAGGTTTACGCAAAGTACAATTTAATTCAGGTATCGCGCGACCTGAGCGAAGACAGAAGAGATAAATTAGAGAAAAGAAACATATCGTACCACCTTCATTGAATGTGGCACGGTTCGCGGCAGCGACCGACTAATTTCAAGGTTCGATAGATCGCAGATACGCGTTCGACTGTGGCTCTTAAAAGGTCGTGGCTCGTCGGATAGATTGATTATCGTTCGATTGAATGGCAATTGTGAGTATCGCGCGTCCATCGTAACGCGCCGCGCGCTGTTTCTATTCGTTGCCGAAGCGCGGAAGTTCGACGGATTCTTCTTCTTTAATAATACATTCGACGGGTGTCTGGACACGGGGTGCGGTTCAAGGATAATCGATTTGTTAGCCACGCCACCGAGTATCATCCTTCGATCCGTTACATTCTATCCTCGATTAACAGCCTTCGAATCGACCACTGGGTTTTTCGTCGGCGTTACGTAAAACGCCTAAGAAGCTGTCTGGCTGTTGTACGCGCGGTGTCACGATTCAGACATTGTTTCGAGAACTTTCGATTTCATCGAGGAAACTGGTCGACGGTGTAGTTTGCATGGTTTATGGGTCAACGTGGAATGACTCGATATTTTTTGGTGCCGCGAGATTCGGAATTTTTAACGATACGAGAGGTGCCTTGTGCTCTTATATGAAATTATCGGGGTTCAAGCGATGACTCGTTTCTTGATTTCAAAAATGATTGAAAATTACAGACTCACTGGAAGATTTCTCCTTGTCTGTGAATTGCAGAAATGAATTCTTATCCCGGATGTCATTACTCATACAGCGTTTGTTTCTGTACACTTGTTTGCGAATCATTTAAAAGTTAGAGACTACCACGGTATTTGCAATTATTCAATATGTTAATGCAATAAGACGATCTATGAAATCGGGATCAGAGCATTGCGTTGCCTTACTTACACCATCCAGTGGACAGAAACTTTACTGATACTCGCACTTCTACCTAATACGCCATCCAAATGTATATATACCGCATCAATGGTGCCCATCGGAGATGTTCAATTAGTCAAAAGCATAAACCAGACGTCGCGCAATAGGCACAAAGAAAGGTTCGTTTAACGCGTCAAGAAACGAGGAGAAATATAACAGTTCATTCCACGTACAGAGGATCAGTTCGCAATCATTGAACGATTACTAATTGCGCGGCGCGATTAACGATAACGAGGCCGACAAACATCGAGGGTAGAACAGATCAAACGGCGATGAAGACGCCCAGAGCGACGACCAATTATATCGGCGTCGCAAGAAATCGAATCACGTCGAATCCTAAACCATGGACGGACACGGCGAGCTCGATTTTCCGCTGCGCCGCGGAGAAAGTAATTTGACGTTCAATGAGAAAGATGAAATTTCAATTGCGGTTAATTATATAGGTGAGCCGCCTTCCTGATCGTGCAGATGGAAGATGACGATGACGGATTCGAGTTACGATGCAGTGGATCGCTAATTGCCGGCCCGGAATAATGCTTATCGTCCTGCGTGAATCACCGCTATCGATGATATATTGCCGCGGAGTGAAAGAAGGATCCGCTCGTGAACGGATGACCACGGTCGAGGCGAAGTGAAAAAAAAAGGGGGAAAAATGGTTAACGACGCTTTGTTACCGAACAAATGATCGCCGGGATTTGCATTCGACCGAGGCAGAACTAATGAAAACGCTTCGGAGATTGTAGTCGTGCCGCGACTTTTAGTGTCGAGGAGAAAGCAACGCGAGGAACGGTCATTGCGGAAAATCGAGATAAACGGTTGCTGGATATTGGTACGGAGTACGTGGTGTGTAGATTATCATATGTACATATATTTTGCAATGCAATAATCCTGTCGACTCGATGGAATTTTTAGGCGTAGCTTGGGAACTCATGGACGGGAATGTGAAAAAAGAAAATTGGAGAATGATACTCCGTTCGATTTCCCACTAGCGTTACAATTCACAGGTTCAAATCTGAATGAAAACATTTGCATTTCAATCAAAACGTTTCACAATTTCAGTCAGAAAATTCAGAACTTGTTTCTAAATGCAACTTAAGATAACACCTGTTGAATTTCAATTTGAATTTGTACCTATACCAAAATATAAACTTGATTTGGAAATTAAATACTTTGCGTTTGATCTTCTTTTAATACGCATTTAAATTAAAATCCAAAGTGCAGATCATTTACATAAAAGTAGAGCTCTGCCGCTATCGTTTAATAATAAAGTACAACTACTGAACAAGGTCCAGCGATTTGCATGAAATATGACAATGAAGCGGAAGATGGAACGAAATATTTCTTGGATTGTAGTTTGCCGTTCACCACTGGCCGAGGAAGTGGAACTAACAATGAGTTGTAGCCGATGAAGGAAAGCGTGACAATATGCGGAGAGTTTAAGGAAAGGCGCTATGATTGTTTCGATCGATTCCCACAATGGCAATGATGTATGACGCGTGAATGGGGCTAGGAAATCAATATTCCTCTCTCAAACCACTTTTTTCGGTCATGTTAATAAGATGACGGAAGACAGAACGTGTCAGTGTGTGTGTAAATCCACCACTTTAATACTACATTCTTTCCACAATAATTGTCCACGCTATTACGATTGCAAAAAGTTTTCTCGAAGTTATTGAAAATATTCATTCAAGAATTAACTATTTCCTTTACTAGAAAACAAGACCAATAAATGAATGCAATAACCTATTTCAAGGTAATCGAAGGTTACCCAAATATCATTTAAAAATGAAAAGTATAGAAACTATAATTTTTCAAAAATTGCAACGTATAATCTGCCTGTTGCGTAACAGGATTGAAAGACTTTTTAACAAGAATTTATGAACCAAACCTCTTTATGTGGAATTATAGCGAGCCCTCGTTTGCGTCCGAGCAAGATGCTCATAGTTGCGGTGCATTACATGTGCGAGCATGCTTTCCAAACAAATACCGTAAGACTTTATAGATCCTGGAAGTAATCAGATCACAGTAGGAAACGCGACTCGGGCGCCTTTGACTCGCTGCAGTAGTTAGCACTAGAACAATTGCTCGATAATTGCCTCGAAGAATCTTGCATCACTTAATGGAGAAACAAGAAAGAAACGAACATTAGGCGGAACCAACGACTCTACATCTATTGGACTTCTACGTTTTCTGACCACCTTATAGTATAAGCTACCATCTCCAATAGGTGTGAACATTATTTCATGTGCAGTTCATTTGTTATAAACAATTAAACAATTCAAATTGTTATTACGGTTAAACAGATATAGTTACAGCAACTGGGTATTTTTTATCGTGTACCTTCTTCGTTTCCCTTTGTTTTGAGACGTCGTTGATTAAAATCGACCCAGTAGAAGCCCAGATAATAATTTTTAAAAATTTTGTCGGTAACGATACGTCGATAACGGTACAAGTGGCGCCATATCGCGTTTGCGGCCTTTTTCGCAGTTTTCCGCACCGCCAAAACCGACCACCCCGATTACATCGTTAATTTAAACAATTGCGTTTTTCTCGGCTTCTACTGCGTATTTATTAACCGGACTTGTCTTAAATTAAAGCTACGGGCAGTAGCTACCTCCTCCCACAGTTGCAACAATATGGCATTTGTGGTTCAAAAGTTATTAACAATTGAAAAAACGGCAAAAATGCACTCCGGGTCACTGCAATTATCTCGGCTTCTACTTGGCCGATTTTAATCAACGAGGTCTCAAAATAAACGGAAACGAACAGGCTACACGATAAAAAATACCCCGTTGCTGTAACAGAATGCAGTTGGCCGTAATAAGAATTTCAATTGTTTAATTGTTTATAACATATGAACTGCACATGGAATGATGTTCACACCTATTGGAGATGGTAGCTGATGCTGCTACCTTTAATTTATCTCCTCTGATCATTGATGTAGCTCGCCTGCGAGCTGAGTTAATGGAATTTGTTCATAATTTCGTTAAACAAATTCAATTTTCTCGGCTTCTACTGGGCCGATTCTACTCAACGACGTCTCAAAAGACAGGGACACGAACAGGCTACAGGATCAACAATACCCCGTTGCTGTAACTGTATCTGTTTAACCGTAATAACAATTTTAATTGTTGAATTGTTCATAACATATGAACTGCACATGGCATGATGTTCACACCTGCTGGAGATGGTAGCTCATGCTCCTAGCCATAATTTATCTCGTCTGATCATTGATGTAGCTAGCCTCCGAGCTGAGTTAATGGCATTTGTTTATAATTTCGTTAAACAAATTCAATTATCGCTGCCTGCAGGCGAGCTACGTCAACCATCAATGGACAGAAATTAAAGGTAGCAGCATCAGCTACTTTCTGCAATAGGTGGGAACATCATTCTATGAGCGGTTCATTTGTTATAAACAATTAAACAATTAAAATTGTTATTACGGTTAAACAGATATAGTTACAGCAACTGGGTATTTTTTATCGTGTACCTTCTTCGTTTCCCTTTGTTTTGAGACGTCGTTGATTAAAATCGACCCAGTAGAAGCCCAGATAATAATTTTTAAAAATTTTGTCGGTAACGATACGTCGATAACGGTACAAGTGGCGCCATCTCGCGTTTGCGGCCTTTTTCGCAGTTTTCCGCACCGCCAAAACCGACCACCCCGATTACATCGTTAATTTAAACAATTGCGTTTTTCTCGGCTTCTACTGCGTATTTATTAACCGGACTTGTCTTAAATTAAAGCTACGGACAGTAGCTACCTCCTCCCACAGTTGCAACAATATCGCATTTGTGGTTCAAAAGTTATTAACAATTGAAAAAACGGCAAAAATGCACTCCGGGTCACTGCAATTATCTCGGCTTCTACTTGGCCGATTTTAATCAACGAGGTCTCAACAGAAACGGAAACGAACAGGCTACACGATAAAAAATACCCCGTTGCTGTAACAGAATGCAGTTGGCCATAATAAGAATTTCAATTGTTTAATTGTTTATAACATATGAACTGCAAATGGAATGATGTTCACACCTATTGGAGATGGTAGCTGATGCTGCTACCTTTAATTTATCTCCTCTGATCATTGATGTAGCTCGCCTGCGAGCTGAGTTAATGGAATTTGTTCATAATTTCGTTAAACAAATTCAATTTTCTCGGCTTCTACTGGGCCGATTCTACTCAACGACGTCTCAAAAGAAAGGGACACGAACAGGCTACAGGATCAACAATACCCCGTTGCTGTAACTGTATCTGTTTAACCGTAATAACAATTTTAATTGTTGAATTGTTCATAACATATGAACTGCACATGGCATGATGTTCACACCTGCTGGAGATGGTAGCTCATGCTCCTAGCCATAATTTATCTCCTCTGATCATTGATGTAGCCAGCCTCCGAGCTGAGTTAATGGCATTTGTTTATAATTTCGTTAAACAAATTCAATTATCGCGGCCTGCAGGCGAGCTACGTCAACCATCAATGGACAGAAATTAAAGGTAGCAGCATCAGCTACCTTCTGCAATAGGTGGGAACATCATTCTATGAGCGGTTCATTTGTTATAAACAATTAAACAATTAAAATTGTTATTACGGTTAAACAGATATAGTTACAGCAACTGGGTATTTTTTATCGTGTACCTTCTTCGTTTCCCTTTGTTTTGAGACGTCGTTGATTAAAATCGACCCAGTAGAAGCCCAGATAATAATTTTTAAAAATTTTGTCGGTAACGATACGTCGATAACGGTACAAGTGGCGCCATCTCGCGTTTGCGGCCTTTTTCGCAGTTTTCCGCACCGCCAAAACCGACCTCCCGGATTACATCGTTAATTTAAACAATTGCGTTTTTCTCGGCTTCTACTGCGTATTTATTAACCGGACTTGTCTTAAATTAAAGCTACGGACAGTAGCTACTTCCTCCCACAGTTGCAACAATATGGCATTTGTGGTTCAAAAGTTATTAACAATTGAAAAAACGGCAAATATGCACTCCGGGTCACTGCAATTATCTCGGCTTCTACTTGGCCGATTTTAATCAACGAGGTCTCAAAATAAAGGGAAACGAACAGGCTACACGATAAAAAATACCCCGTTGCTGTAACAGAATGCAGTTGGCCATAATAAGAATTTCAATCGTTCAATTGTTTATACCATATGAACTGCACATGGAATGATGTTCACACCTATTGGAGATGGTAGCTGATGCTGCTACCTTTAATTTATCTCCTCTGATCATTGATGTATCTCGCCTGCGAGCAGAGTTAATGGAATTTGTTCATAATTTCGTTAAACAAATTCAATTTTCTCGGCTTCTACTGGGCCTATTCTACTCAACGACGTCTCAAAAGAAAGGGACACGAACAGGCTACACGATAAAAAATACCCCGTTGCTGTAACAGAATGCAGTTGGCCGTAATAAGAATTTCAATTGTTTAATTGTTTATAACATATGAACTGCACATGGAATGATGTTCACACCTGTTGGAGATGGTAGCTGATGCTGCTACCTTTAATTTATCTCGTCTGATCATTGATGTAGCTCGCCTGCGAGCTGAGTTAATGGAATTTGTTCATAATTTCGTTAAACAAATTCAATTTTCTCGGCTTCTACTGGGCCGATTCTACTCAACGACGTCTCAAAAGAAAGGGACACGAACAGGCTACAGGATCAACAATACCCCGTTGCTGTAACTGTATCTGTTTAACCGTAATAACAATTTTAATTGTTGAATTGTTCATAACATATGAACTGCACATGGCATGATGTTCACACCTGCTGGAGATGGTAGCTGATGCTGCTACCTTTAATTTATCTCCTCTGATCATTGATGTAGCTCGCCTGCGAGCTGAGTTAATGGAATTTGTTCATAATTTCGTTAAACAAATTCAATTTTCTCGGCTTCTACTGGGCCGATTCTACTCAACGACGTCTCAAAAGAAAGGGACGCGAACAGGCTACAGGATCAACAATACCCCGTTGCTGTAACTGTATCTGTTTAACCGTAATAACAATTTTAATTGTTGAATTGTTCATAACATATGAACTGCACATGGCATGATGTTCACACCTGCTGGAGATGGTAGCTCATGCTCCTAGCCATAATTTATCTCCTCTGATCATTGATGTAGCTAGCCTCCGAGCTGAGTTAATGGCATTTGTTTATAATTTCGTTAAACAAATTCAATTATCGCGGCCTGCAGGCGAGCTACGTCAACCATCAATGGACAGAAATTAAAGGTAGCAGCATCAGCTACCTTCTGCAATAGGTGGCAACATCATTCTATGAGCGGTTCATTTGTTATAAACAATTAAACAATTAAAATTGTTATTACGGTTAAACAGATATAGTTACAGCAACTGGGTATTTTTTATCGTGTACCTTCTTCGTTTCCCTTTGTTTTGAGACGTCGTTGATTAAAATCGACCCAGTAGAAGCCCAGATAATAATTTTTAAAAATTTTGTCGGTAACGATACGTCGATAACGGTACAAGTGGCGCCATCTCGCGTTTGCGGCCTTTTTCGCAGTTTTCCGCACCGCCAAAACCGACCACCCCGATTACATCGTTAATTTAAACAATTGCGTTTTTCTCGGCTTCTACTACATATTTATTAACCGGACTTGTCTTAAATTAAAGCTACGGGCAGTAGCTACCTCCTCCCACAGTTGCAACAATATGGCATTTGTGGTTCAAAAGTTATTAACAATTGAAAAAACGGCAAAAATGCACTCCGGGTCACTGCAATTATCTCGGCTTCTACTTGGCCGATTTTAATCAACGAGGTCTCAACAGAAACGGAAACGAACAGGCTACACGATAAAAAATACCCCGTTGCTGTAACAGAATGCAGTTGGCCATAATAAGAATTTCAATTGTTTAATTGTTTATAACATATGAACTGCACATGGAATGATGTTCACACCTGTTGGAGATGGTAGCTGATGCTGCTACCTTTAATTTATCTCGTCTGATCATTGATGTAGCTCGCCTGCGAGCTGAGTTAATGGAATTTGTTCATAATTTCGTTAAACAAATTCAATTTTCTCGGCTTCTACTGGGCCGATTCTACTCAACGACGTCTCAAAAGAAAGGGACACGAACAGGCTACAGGATCAACAATACCCCGTTGCTGTAACTGTATCTGTTTAACCGTAATAACAATTTTAATTGTTGAATTGTTCATAACATATGAACTGCACATGGCATGATGTTCACACTTGCTGGAGATGGTAGCTGATGCTGCTACCTTTAATTTATCTCCTCTGATCATTGATGTAGCTCGCCTGCGAGCTGAGTTAATGGAATTTGTTCATAATTTCGTTAAACAAATTCAATTTTCTTGGCTTCTACTGGGCCGATTCTACTCAACGACGTCTCAAAAGAAAGGGACACGAACAGGCTACAGGATCAACAATACCCCGTTGCTGTAACTGTATCTGTTTAACCGTAATAACAATTTTAATTGTTGAATTGTTCATAACATATGAACTGCACATGGCATGATGTTCACACCTGCTGGAGATGGTAGCTCATGCTCCTAGCCATAATTTATCTCCTCTGATCATTGATGTAGCTAGCCTCCGAGCTGAGTTAATGGCATTTGTTTATAATTTCGTTAAACAAATTCAATTATCGCGGCCTGCAGGCGAGCTACGTCAACCATCAATGGACAGAAATTAAAGGTAGCAGCATCAGCTACCTTCTGCAATAGGTGGGAACATCATTCTATGAGCGGTTCATTTGTTATAAACAATTAGACAATTAAAATTGTTATTACGGTTAAACAGATATAGTTACAGCAACTGGGTATTTTTTATCGTGTACCTTCTTCGTTTCCCTTTGTTTTGAGACGTCGTTGATTAAAATCGACCCAGTAGAAGCCCAGATAATAATTATTAAAAATTTTGTCGGTAACGATACGTCGATAACGGTACAAGTGGCGCCATCTCGCGTTTGCGGCCTTTTTCGCAGTTTTCCGCACCGCCAAAACCGACCTCCCGGATTACATCGTTAATTTAAACAATTGCGTTTTTCTCGGCTTCTACTGCGTATTTATTAACCGGACTTGTCTTAAATTAAAGCTACGGACAGTAGCTACTTCCTCCCACAGTTGCAACAATATGGCATTTGTGGTTCAAAAGTTATTAACAATTGAAAAAACGGCAAATATGCACTCCGGGTCACTGCAATTATCTCGGCTTCTACTTGGCCGATTTTAATCAACGAGGTCTCAAAATAAAGGGAAACGAACAGGCTACACGATAAAAAATACCCCGTTGCTGTAACAGAATGCAGTTGGCCATAATAAGAATTTCAATCGTTCAATTGTTTATACCATATGAACTGCACATGGAATGATGTTCACACCTATTGGAGATGGTAGCTGATGCTGCTACCTTTAATTTATCTCCTCTGATCATTGATGTATCTCGCCTGCGAGCAGAGTTAATGGAATTTGTTCATAATTTCGTTAAACAAATTCAATTTTCTCGGCTTCTACTGGGCCTATTCTACTCAACGACGTCTCAAAAGAAAGGGACACGAACAGGCTACACGATAAAAAATACCCCGTTGCTGTAACAGAATGCAGTTGGCCGTAATAAGAATTTCAATTGTTTAATTGTTTATAACATATGAACTGCACATGGAATGATGTTCACACCTGTTGGAGATGGTAGCTGATGCTGCTACCTTTAATTTATCTCGTCTGATCATTGATGTAGCTCGCCTGCGAGCTGAGTTAATGGAATTTGTTCATAATTTCGTTAAACAAATTCAATTTTCTCGGCTTCTACTGGGCCGATTCTACTCAACGACGTCTCAAAAGAAAGGGACACGAACAGGCTACAGGATCAACAATACCCCGTTGCTGTAACTGTATCTGTTTAACCGTAATAACAATTTTAATTGTTGAATTGTTCATAACATATGAACTGCACATGGCATGATGTTCACACCTGCTGGAGATGGTAGCTGATGCTGCTACCTTTAATTTATCTCCTCTGATCATTGATGTAGCTCGCCTGCGAGCTGAGTTAATGGAATTTGTTCATAATTTCGTTAAACAAATTCAATTTTCTCGGCTTCTACTGGGCCGATTCTACTCAACGACGTCTCAAAAGAAAGGGACGCGAACAGGCTACAGGATCAACAATACCCCGTTGCTGTAACTGTATCTGTTTAACCGTAATAACAATTTTAATTGTTGAATTGTTCATAACATATGAACTGCACATGGCATGATGTTCACACCTGCTGGAGATGGTAGCTCATGCTCCTAGCCATAATTTATCTCCTCTGATCATTGATGTAGCTAGCCTCCGAGCTGAGTTAATGGCATTTGTTTATAATTTCGTTAAACAAATTCAATTATCGCGGCCTGCAGGCGAGCTACGTCAACCATCAATGGACAGAAATTAAAGGTAGCAGCATCAGCTACCTTCTGCAATAGGTGGCAACATCATTCTATGAGCGGTTCATTTGTTATAAACAATTAAACAATTAAAATTGTTATTACGGTTAAACAGATATAGTTACAGCAACTGGGTATTTTTTATCGTGTACCTTCTTCGTTTCCCTTTGTTTTGAGACGTCGTTGATTAAAATCGACCCAGTAGAAGCCCAGATAATAATTTTTAAAAATTTTGTCGGTAACGATACGTCGATAACGGTACAAGTGGCGCCATCTCGCGTTTGCGGCCTTTTTCGCAGTTTTCCGCACCGCCAAAACCGACCACCCCGATTACATCGTTAATTTAAACAATTGCGTTTTTCTCGGCTTCTACTGCATATTTATTAACCGGACTTGTCTTAAATTAAAGCTACGGGCAGTAGCTACCTCCTCCCACAGTTGCAACAATATGGCATTTGTGGTTCAAAAGTTATTAACAATTGAAAAAACGGCAAAAATGCACTCCGGGTCACTGCAATTATCTCGGCTTCTACTTGGCCGATTTTAATCAACGAGGTCTCAACAGAAACGGAAACGAACAGGCTACACGATAAAAAATACCCCGTTGCTGTAACAGAATGCAGTTGGCCATAATAAGAATTTCAATTGTTTAATTGTTTATAACATATGAACTGCACATGGAATGATGTTCACACCTGTTGGAGATGGTAGCTGATGCTGCTACCTTTAATTTACCTCGTCTGATCATTGATGTAGCTCGCCTGCGAGCTGAGTTAATGGAATTTGTTCATAATTTCGTTAAACAAATTCAATTTTCTCGGCTTCTACTGGGCCGATTCTACTCAACGACGTCTCAAAAGAAAGGGACACGAACAGGCTACAGGATCAACAATACCCCGTTGCTGTAACTGTATCTGTTTAACCGTAATAACAATTTTAATTGTTGAATTGTTCCTAACATATGAACTGCACATGGCATGATGTTCACACCTGCTGGAGATGGTAGCTGATGCTGCTACCTTTAATTTATCTCCTCTGATCATTGATGTAGCTCGCCTGCGAGCTGAGTTAATGGAATTTGTTCATAATTTCGTTAAACAAATTCAATTTTCTCGGCTTCTACTGGGCCGATTCTACTCAACGACGTCTCAAAAGAAAGGGACACGAACAGGCTACAGGATCAACAATACCCCGTTGCTGTAACTGTATCTGTTTAACCGTAATAACAATTTTAATTGTTGAATTGTTCATAACATATGAACTGCACATGGCATGATGTTCACACCTGCTGGAGATGGTAGCTCATGCTCCTAGCCATAATTTATCTCCTCTGATCATTGATGTAGCTAGCCTCCGAGCTGAGTTAATGGCATTTGTTTATAATTTCGTTAAACAAATTCAATTATCGCGGCCTGCAGGCGAGCTACGTCAACCATCAATGGACAGAAATTAAAGGTAGCAGCATCAGCTACCTTCTGCAATAGGTGGGAACATCATTCTATGAGCGGTTCATTTGTTATAAACAATTAGACAATTAAAATTGTTATTACGGTTAAACAGATATAGTTACAGCAACTGGGTATTTTTTATCGTGTACCTTCTTCGTTTCCCTTTGTTTTGAGACGTCGTTGATTAAAATCGACCCAGTAGAAGCCCAGATAATAATTATTAAAAATTTTGTCGGTAACGATACGTCGATAACGGTACAAGTGGCGCCATCTCGCGTTTGCGGCCTTTTTCGCAGTTTTCCGCACCGCCAAAACCGACCTCCCGGATTACATCGTTAATTTAAACAATTGCGTTTTTCTCGGCTTCTACTGCGTATTTATTAACCGGACTTGTCTTAAATTAAAGCTACGGACAGTAGCTACTTCCTCCCACAGTTGCAACAATATGGCATTTGTGGTTCAAAAGTTATTAACAATTGAAAAAACGGCAAATATGCACTCCGGGTCACTGCAATTATCTCGGCTTCTACTTGGCCGATTTTAATCAACGAGGTCTCAAAATAAAGGGAAACGAACAGGCTACACGATAAAAAATACCCCGTTGCTGTAACAGAATGCAGTTGGCCATAATAAGAATTTCAATCGTTCAATTGTTTATACCATATGAACTGCACATGGAATGATGTTCACACCTATTGGAGATGGTAGCTGATGCTGCTACCTTTAATTTATCTCCTCTGATCATTGATGTATCTCGCCTGCGAGCAGAGTTAATGGAATTTGTTCATAATTTCGTTAAACAAATTCAATTTTCTCGGCTTCTACTGGGCCTATTCTACTCAACGACGTCTCAAAAGAAAGGGACACGAACAGGCTACACGATAAAAAATACCCCGTTGCTGTAACAGAATGCAGTTGGCCGTAATAAGAATTTCAATTGTTTAATTGTTTATAACATATGAACTGCACATGGAATGATGTTCACACCTGTTGGAGATGGTAGCTGATGCTGCTACCTTTAATTTATCTCGTCTGATCATTGATGTAGCTCGCCTGCGAGCTGAGTTAATGGAATTTGTTCATAATTTCGTTAAACAAATTCAATTTTCTCGGCTTCTACTGGGCCGATTCTACTCAACGACGTCTCAAAAGAAAGGGACACGAACAGGCTACAGGATCAACAATACCCCGTTGCTGTAACTGTATCTGTTTAACCGTAATAACAATTTTAATTGTTGAATTGTTCCTAACATATGAACTGCACATGGCATGATGTTCACACCTGCTGGAGATGGTAGCTGATGCTGCTACCTTTAATTTATCTCCTCTGATCATTGATGTAGCTCGCCTGCGAGCTGAGTTAATGGAATTTGTTCATAATTTCGTTAAACAAATTCTATTTTCTCGGCTTCTACTGGGCCGATTCTACTCAACGACGTCTCAAAAGAAAGGGACACGAACAGGCTACAGGATCAACAATACCCCGTTGCTGTAACTGTATCTGTTTAACCGTAATAACAATTTTAATTGTTGAATTGTTCATAACATATGAACTGCACATGGCATGATGTTCACACCTGCTGGAGATGGTAGCTCATGCTCCTAGCCATAATTTATCTCCTCTGATCATTGATGTAGCTAGCCTCCGAGCTGAGTTAATGGCATTTGTTTATAATTTCGTTAAACAAATTCAATTATCGCGGCCTGCAGGCGAGCTACGTCAACCATCAATGGACAGAAATTAAAGGTAGCAGCATCAGCTACCTTCTGCAATAGGTGGGAACATCATTCTATGAGCGGTTCATTTGTTATAAACAATTAGACAATTAAAATTGTTATTACGGTTAAACAGATATAGTTACAGCAACTGGGTATTTTTTATCGTGTACCTTCTTCGTTTCCCTTTGTTTTGAGACGTCGTTGATTAAAATCGACCCAGTAGAAGCCCAGATAATAATTATTAAAAATTTTGTCGGTAACGATACGTCGATAACGGTACAAGTGGCGCCATCTCGCGTTTGCGGCCTTTTTCGCAGTTTTCCGCACCGCCAAAACCGACCTCCCGGATTACATCGTTAATTTAAACAATTGCGTTTTTCTCGGCTTCTACTGCGTATTTATTAACCGGACTTGTCTTAAATTAAAGCTACGGACAGTAGCTACTTCCTCCCACAGTTGCAACAATATGGCATTTGTGGTTCAAAAGTTATTAACAATTGAAAAAACGGCAAATATGCACTCCGGGTCACTGCAATTATCTCGGCTTCTACTTGGCCGATTTTAATCAACGAGGTCTCAAAATAAAGGGAAACGAACAGGCTACACGATAAAAAATACCCCGTTGCTGTAACAGAATGCAGTTGGCCATAATAAGAATTTCAATCGTTCAATTGTTTATACCATATGAACTGCACATGGAATGATGTTCACACCTATTGGAGATGGTAGCTGATGCTGCTACCTTTAATTTATCTCCTCTGATCATTGATGTATCTCGCCTGCGAGCAGAGTTAATGGAATTTGTTCATAATTTCGTTAAACAAATTCAATTTTCTCGGCTTCTACTGGGCCTATTCTACTCAACGACGTCTCAAAAGAAAGGGACACGAACAGGCTACACGATAAAAAATACCCCGTTGCTGTAACAGAATGCAGTTGGCCGTAATAAGAATTTCAATTGTTTAATTGTTTATAACATATGAACTGCACATGGAATGATGTTCACACCTGTTGGAGATGGTAGCTGATGCTGCTACCTTTAATTTATCTCGTCTGATCATTGATGTAGCTCGCCTGCGAGCTGAGTTAATGGAATTTGTTCATAATTTCGTTAAACAAATTCAATTTTCTCGGCTTCTACTGGGCCGATTCTACTCAACGACGTCTCAAAAGAAAGGGACACGAACAGGCTACAGGATCAACAATACCCCGTTGCTGTAACTGTATCTGTTTAACCGTAATAACAATTTTAATTGTTGAATTGTTCATAACATATGAACTGCACATGGCATGATGTTCACACCTGCTGGAGATGGTAGCTGATGCTGCTACCTTTAATTTATCTCCTCTGATCATTGATGTAGCTAGCCTCCGAGCTGAGTTAATGGCATTTGTTTATAATTTCGTTAAACAAATTCAATTATCGCGGCCTGCAGGCGAGCTACGTCAACCATCAATGGACAGAAATTAAAGGTAGCAGCATCAGCTACCTTCTGCAATAGGTGGCAACATCATTCTATGAGCGGTTCATTTGTTATAAACAATTAAACAATTAAAATTGTTATTACGGTTAAACAGATATAGTTACAGCAACTGGGTATTTTTTATCGTGTACCTTCTTCGTTTCCCTTTGTTTTGAGACGTCGTTGATTAAAATCGACCCAGTAGAAGCCCAGATAATAATTTTTAAAAATTTTGTCGGTAACGATACGTCGATAACGGTACAAGTGGCGCCATCTCCCGTTTGCGGCCTTTTTCGCAGTTTTCCGCACCGCCAAAACCGACCTCCCGGATTACATCGTTAATTTAAACAATTGCGTTTTTCTCGGCTTCTACTGCGTATTTATTAACCGGACTTGTCTTAAATTAAAGCTACGGACAGTAGCTACCTCCTCCCACAGTTGCAACAATATGGCATTTGTGGTTCAAAAGTTATTAACAATTGAAAAAACGGCAAAAATGCACTCCGGGTCACTGCAATTATCTCGGCTTCTACTTGGCCGATTTTAATCAACGAGGTCTCAACAGAAACGGAAACGAACAGGCTACACGATAAAAAATACCCCGTTGCTGTAACAGAATGCAGTTGGCCATAATAAGAATTTCAATTGTTTAATTGTTTATAACATATGAACTGCACATGGCATGATGTCCACACCTGCTGGAGATGGTAGCTCATGCTCCTAGCCATAATTTATCTCCTCTGATCATTGATGTAGCTAGCCTCCGAGCTGAGTTAATGGCATTTGTTTATAATTTCGTTAAACAAATTCAATTATCGCGGCCTGCAGGCGAGCTACGTCAACCATCAATGGACAGAAATTAAAGGTAGCAGCATCAGCTACCTTCTGCAATAGGTGGGAACATCATTCTATGAGCGGTTCATTTGTTATAAACAATTAAACAATTAAAATTGCTATTACGGTTAAACAGATATAGTTACAGCAACGGGGTATTGTTGATACTGTTGCCTGCAAGTGTCCCTTTCTTTTGAGACGTCGTTGAGTAGAATCGGCCCAGTAGAAGCCGAGAAAATTGAATTTGTTTAACGAAATTATGAACAAATTCCATTAACTCAGCTCGCAGGCTATCTACATCAATGATCAGAGGAGATAAATTAAAGGTAGGAGCATGAGCTACCATCTCCAATAGGTGTGAACATCATTCCATGTGCAGATCATATGTTATAAACAATTAAACAATTGAAATTCTTATTACGGCCAACTGCATTCTGTTACAGCAACGGGGTATTTTTTATCGTGTAGCCTGTTCGTTTCCCTTTATTTTGAGACCTCGTTGATTAAAATCGGCCAAGTAGAAGCCGAGATAATTGCAGTGACCCGGAGTGCATTTTTGCCGTTTTTTCAATTGTTAATAACTTTTAAACCACAAATGCCATATTGTTGCAACTGTGGGAGGAGGTAGCTACTGTCCGTAGCTTTAATTTAAGACAAGTCCGGTTAATAAATACGCAGTAGAAGCCGAGAAAAACGCAATTGTTTAAATTAACGATGTAATCCGGGAGGTCGGTTTTGGCGGTGCGGAAAACTGCGAAAAAGGCCGCAAACGCGAGATGGCGCCACTTGTACCGTTATCGACGTATCGTTACCGACAAAATTTTTAAAAATTATTATCTGGGCTTCTACTGGGTCGATTTTAATCAACGACGTCTCAAAACAAAGGGAAACGAAGAAGGTACACGATAAAAAATACCCAGTTGCTGTAACTATATCTGTTTAACCGTAATAACAATTTTAATTGTTTAATTGTTTATAACAAATGAACCGCTCATCGAATGATGTTCCCACCTATTGCAGAAGGTAGCTGATGCTGCTACCTTTAATTTCTGTCCATTGATGGTTGACGTAGCTCGCCTGCAGGCCGCGATAATTGAATTTGTTTAACGAAATTATAAACAAATGCCATTAACTCAGCTCGGAGGCTAGCTACATCAATGATCAGAGGAGATAAATTATGGCTAGGAGCATGAGCTACCATCTCCAATAGGTGTGAACATCATGCCATGTGCAGTTCATATGTTATGAACAATTCAACAATTAAAATTGTTATTACGGTTAAACAGATACAGTTACAGCAACGGGGTATTGTTGATCCTGTAGCCTGTTCGTGTCCCTTTCTTTTGAGACGTCGTTGAGTAGAATCGGCCCAGTAGAAGCCGAGAAAATTGAATTTGTTTAACGAAATTATGAACAAATTCCATTAACTCAGCTCGCAGGCGAGCTACATCAATGATCAGAGGAGATAAATTAAAGGTAGCAGCATCAGCTACCATCTCCAGCAGGTGTGAACATCATGCCATGTGCAGTTCATATGTTATGAACAATTCAACAATTAAAATTGTTATTACGGTTAAACAGATACAGTTACCGCAACGGGGTATTGTTGATCCTGTAGCCTGTTCGTGTCCCTTTCTTTTGAGACGTCGTTGAGTAGAATCGGCCCAGTAGAAGCCGAGAAAATTGAATTTGTTTAACGAAATTATGAACAAATTCCATTAACTCTGCTCGCAGGCGAGCTACATCAATGATCAGAGGAGATAAATTAAAGGTAGCAGCATCAGCTACCATCTCCAATAGGTGTGAACATCATTCCATGTGCAGTTCATATGTTATAAACAATTAAACAATTGAAATTCTTATTACGGCCAACTGCATTCTGTTACAGCAACGGGGTATTTTTTATCGTGTAGCCTGTTCGTTTCCGTTTATTTTGAGACCTCGTTGATTAAAATCGGCCAAGTAGAAGCCGAGATAATTGCAGTGACCCGGAGTGCATATTTGCCGTTTTTTCAATTGTTAATAACTTTTGAACCACAAATGCCATATTGTTGCAACTGTGGGAGGAAGTAGCTACTGTCCGTAGCTTTAATTTAAGACAAGTCCGGTTAATAAATACGCAGTAGAAGCCGAGAAAAACGCAATTGTTTAAATTAACGATGTAATCCGGGAGGTCGGTTTTGGCGGTGCGGAAAACTGCGAAAAAGGCCGCAAACGCGAGATGGCGCCACTTGTACCGTTATCGACGTATCGTTACCGACAAAATTTTTAATAATTATTATCTGGGCTTCTACTGGGTCGATTTTAATCAACGACGTCTCAAAACAAAGGGAAACGAAGAAGGTACACGATAAAAATACCCAGTTGCTGTAACTATATCTGTTTAACCGTAATAACAATTTTAATTGTCTAATTGTTTATAACAAATGAACCGCTCATAGAATGATGTTCCCACCTATTGCAGAAGGTAGCTGATGCTGCTACCTTTAATTTCTGTCCATTGATGGTTGACGTAGCTCGCCTGCAGGCCGCGATAATTGAATTTGTTTAACGAAATTATAAACAAATGCCATTAACTCAGCTCGGAGGCTAGCTACATCAATGATCAGAGGAGATAAATTATGGCTAGGAGCATGAGCTACCATTTCCAGCAGGTGTGGACATCATGCCATGTGCAGTTCATATGTTATGAACAATTCAACAATTAAAATTGTTATTACGGTTAAACAGGTACAGTTACAGCAACGGGGTATTGTTGATCCTGTAGCCTGTTCGTGTCCCTTTCTTTTGAGACGTCGTTGAGTAGAATCGGCCCAGTAGAAGCCGAGAAAATTGAATTTGTTTAACGAAATTATGAACAAATTCCATTAACTCAGCTCGCAGGCGAGCTACATCAAGGATCAGAGGAGATAAATTAAAGGTAGCAGCATCAGCTACCATCTCCAATAGGTGTGAACATCATTCCATGTGCAGTTCATATGTTATAAACAATTAAACAATTGAAATTCTTATTATGGCCAACTGCATTCTGTTACAGCAACGGGATATAGTTTATCGTGTAGCCTGCTCGTGTCCCTTTATTTTGAGACGTCGCTGAGTAGAATCGGCCCAGTAGAAGCCGAGAAAATTGAATTTGTTTAACGAAATTATGAAATTAGGTTTTTTAATAAATGTGGTGCAAAATGAAAGGGAAACGAATAAGCTACACGATAAAAATTCCCCATTGCTGGAACTGCATGCAGTTGACCGTAATAACAATTTTAATTAGTTAATTGTTTATAACAACTGAACTGCACATGGAATAATTTTCACAGCTATTGGAGATGTAGCTTATGCCTCTGGCTTCAATTTATGTCCTCTGGTCACTGATGCATCTCGCCAAGAACTGGCAGTAATCGCATTTGTTTATAATTTCTTTAAACAAATTCAATTATCTCGGCTTCTGCTGGGCTGATTTTAATCAACGACCTCTCAAATTGAAGCTCTCGGTTCACGGAACAATCTGATTAGGACGGCCCTTGTGCATAGTTCTGGTGCAATTCTCAAACGAATTGTTAAATTGTTTATAATAAATAAGCGGCGCATGCAGCACTTGTAAATCGTTTATTGTCGTGTAGCGGCATCCTTTATCTTAATTTTAAGCATTCGATTATTTATCTAGCCCTTCCACAAGCCTAAATAATGGCTATAACCCGTGGTGCATTTTCGGCGATTTTTTTATTATTAATAACTTTTAAACCACAAATCACATATTGTGAAAGCCGCTAGAATTCGTAGGTATGTAGAATCGTAGGCTCAACTAAAAGTTCTACCTATCCTGACCAATTTTTAGCTGAACCTAAGACGCAGACGAGATATATGAATAGGCAAAGCACTTTATGGGCTTTTGTGGCCGAACGTGGCTGCCATACCGACTCAGAAACCCGTCACTGTTTTGAGCGTCCTCTACTCATGAACTGCGATCAGTTGAAGTGGAGTGTGGGACAGGAGTCATGCAACTTTGTGAATATGTAATATGTGAATGCTATGGGGGGTTAGGTTTGGGATAAATTTGCACAGTTTGCAATTTCCACAGTCGAGATGTATGAATTCCTAAATTTCGTCAGTGGCTGTATCAAAAGATTGTAGAAATTGAGCTGAAGGCTCACTGTGGTATGAATTGTTATTTAAATACAGTTAAGGCAAGACAAATATTAATATCACGGAAATAGTTTACTTATTCTATAGTGTAACCAAATTTATTACTAATAAATACATTTGTATTTCACTATTCGACTAATATCCATACGGCAACACTTGTAATAAAAAATATTCAGTTCGCGCCGATATTCAAAAAACATCGGCCTTAAGTAAAGATCCCCACCCCCCACCGCCCGTTCAGTCGCAGGCCAATTAGAGCAATCTATTTCAGAAATGTCCCTCTTTCGCCCAACGGATCTCGTGGTGATTAGACGTGTTCAGAGTGTCCGTCGAATTAAGGTATGTCACATAATCTAATATATTCTTGAAGGCAGGAAATGATACACATTGTCTTCATTTCACTGTCTTCCAAGTTTTCTGTGGTTTCTTTGTTAATATAAATGAATATTTTGCAAGAAATTAAGAAAGTATTGTGCAGTGAACGGAATCACACCGCGTGGCGTGGATTTTCAAATAGACTCGAGTATGCATATACGTATCATCTTTAACGTATGCGTATACATATTTCAGCCTCAAATTCCATTATCTTGCAATATATTGCAACAATATTATTATAATATTGGTGATCCTTAATACATTTATCTCTAATTTCAGTTGGATTCTGTTCCATGGCGTCTCCTTCGCTTGCTTTGAATCAGAAATGGCGCGAACGGGACACTTTCAAACGGGAATGCGCAGGAGCAGAGTGACGCGGCGCCCATATTGTCAAATCAACTTCTCACTGACAGGTAAGCGTTCTTCAAATTTCTTGTTAAAATAAGTAGAATTTTGGGAATATATCTCTATCAAACTATCATTCGTACCACGTATAATACTTGCATGATATAGAGTCGTGTTGTAAACAAGTAGTAACATAATACAAGCAATTATTTCCGAGTATTTCTTTGTTGTTTCTGCCTGTGGTCGGGAAGCTTGTTTTTCCTGGAAAATATCGACAATTTATCGCGAAACAAAAAAAGATCCTTATCGAGTAATGTATGCGTTGAAATATTTCTAGGAAACGGAAGCGGTCGTAAACAAGAATGGTGTTTGGCTTTAGTCGGGCACCGAACATAGCCGAGCGCCAAAGGACGACGACGAAGGTTGTCATTCTACTACTCGACTTCGTGCTGACAAAACATATGGAAGACATCTCAGTGAGGTACGTTCATAATAGCTATACCACAATTATATGCACTCTATTACCCCTGCTGTTTATTTAATATATATTGCTAATAATATTGCTTCCATACTAAATCTTTTATTATTGCTTTAGTATATCACAATTATCATTACTTTCCTGGACTTGTTTAATTTCCGTGTTATTCTTTGCTACAGTATGGAGAGTATGGAGAGAGTTAAGTACGTGGAATAGAGTAAGCCAATAGCTGCAATGATGTCTAATAACTCAATGCAGCCAAAACATATGTATGTGAGCATTTTAATTATATTTTCATATTGATTATATTAGATGTAATAATGATTATATATGATGATACTAAGATGAAACAACAACAGTTCAAATACTTATACAAACAATTACATTTTCTATACCAATTGCAATTAAGTAATTGCAATTGGAATAGCATTTTTATTTTTCACTTTTTGCATAATGCAAATTACATATTATTTACATATTCCTAATGAACTTTTACATATTTTTAATCATATTTCCATATTTCTAATTCATATTTACATATTCCGAATGCATATGTACATATTTTTCATGCACATTTATTTTTCATAAATATCTAGGATGTTTTATTTCAGAAAATTTTGTGACCGCGCGCAATGCGGTCGGTAGAGTCACTATTTGCTTCGAAGTTTTCTAGCTTTTTCAGAGCAAATGGCTCTGCTTATATTTTCTTTTAGACGTTAGCTACACGCGATTGTAAAGTCAGTGTTTTTCACGTAATAGATATTAATACTATTATCAGAGCACCGGGGCTCCTTTTCAATTATTTTAATCGCGAAAGTAGCATCTTAATTTGTACGCCGATATAATCTGCGGTCGCGTACATAGTCTTTTATTTTTATTTTTGTCTTATATTCGCTATCGGAAGTAGAATCAGTGCATCACTGAAGGGGATGTTTTATGCGGTACTGATGAAATGAGAAATGTAAGTACCTTTTAAACAATTTTCTGTTTTCTGTGAAGAATTCAATTCTGTAGATTTAACAGTAGATTTTAATGTTGTTCGCTTTCCTGTTTAGTTACAGTTTGAATACTTGCTGACGATTGCGTTCAATTGAGATGCCTCGGTGATGATCCTGATGTCTTCCACCAGTACACTTCCTCTATTTTTCCAATCAACGAGTTGGTGAGTCGCATGCGTTTTGGTTCCTCCGGTACCCAATCATGCCGTAGGACGATTGGTCCGAAGCGGCACGGGTGACTGGTTGTATTTTTTAGTAGTTTTGCGAGCATAGTGACTACGGGTATAGTTTTTATACCCGTCAGTTGTAACATTATTTTCTTGTGTATTATTTTTTATACGAGGTTAGATCTGTCTTCTTGTACTCCGCGTTTTTTAATGGAAAAAATTAGGAACCATAGAAATATTTTTTACTCAAATAAAGATTTGATCAAATAAGCACTGTTCCCGTAGGTTCCTCTATCTCGGTAAAAAATATATGATGACATTATTAAATACATTGAACAAATGTATATACATATATTGAGGACATTGCGTATTAAATTTATAGTTGCATTTATAATGAATTGAAATTTCTTTTCACTGTTGAGCAGTGCAGAAGTCGGATACCCTCCGACTTCGTTACTGCAAGTGCTTCATGATCATAGTAATCATGTATTAAAACAAATAAATATAACAATACGTATATTAAAATCAGCATTGAGTGTGCATAGCCAATGATAGCCATTTAGTATTAATTTTCATATGGTATTGTCGAGTCCTTTTCGTATGAAATTTATTACACATTATGTACAAGAAGGCACTTTGTATACGGGTTGATTTTAAAATCGGAGTAGCTATCTTGAAACATTTTCTTCGATTAACGAATCACCCGAGGCTTATTTAATAGCTTGTCAATTTTTCAAGTTAATATCTAACTGAATTTGTTTCTTAATTGCATTACTTATTCTAGTAAATTCACTTTCAATGACAGTCATTTTCCTTAATAATTCCTTAATAAATAAATTATTTATCATTCATTTTCGAGTTTTTATTGATATTTCATAAATTACAAAGTCGAGTCATTTTTAAAGAGATTGAAAATGAAATATATTTTTACCTATTGCAATTTTACGTACATTAATCATCTTTTTAGATCAGGATTTTCAGGTTTAACCCCTTCCGTGTTCGTTGTCAGGAACTCACTCACGTGCCCAGGTGCTACTTGAGTGAGTGAAAGGCAATGGGCACGATGATCATATGGTTTTTAAATTGATAACAATGTTTGGCGGCTGACATTTGCTAGTGTACCGTGCACGACGTATTTTCCACATTATGTGTGTGTGTGTGGTTAGGCTGTGGAATTGCGTCGGCTCGGGAATTTGATAACAAATTATAAACATATTTAGAAGTATGTTTTACAATTGCAAATACATACATTGAATACCACAACCAATTATGAAATTATGGCAACGAATAGAGTACTGTACGAACCAAGTATACTTGGTTGAAAGAAAATGTACAATATATTTTAACGAATTAATATTTTACACGAGAGTTAAGCGTTTACGCACATTTACGCAATGGTCGCTAGCCTTTGTCAGCCGATTTCAGGAATTGGTACGTACCCTTAGAGTGTGAATGATTGTATGCCAAGCTCGGGTGTCGGAGGCGTCCCGGGACGTCTCTCTAGTGTAGGCTCTTGCACCCGAGTCTTTGATTGAGAAACGTGGAATGAGGTGTGTTTGTGTGAATGCTTTGCCATTTTTTAAATATAGGTCTAGGTAGGATAGGTAGTATACCTTCTGGTGTGCCTGATAGACATAAGTAGGTAGGGCCGGGCAGGTTGACACAGTCTCTGATCGGGTAGGCAGTATTTCGCGTGTTCAACCTGTTTCAGGAAATATGATTTGAAAAGTCGACGGTAAAGCTGTGGCGCGAACGAAAATGCGTTCGCCTCTGGCTTTGCCTATCGAGTTTTCGAATTTTTCGCGGTCGCGATCGCGATTTGGCTCCGAAACGAACGTGTTACATTATGCTCGAGGCTGCACGTGTAGGCGAAGATCGATTGCAATTTTAATCGTAATCTTTACGATTTTCCACAATCGCAATTTTTACGATTGTATTTGGTCGTGATTCGTCCACGTGTGTTCCATTTAGCTACCCGGTTTAGATTTTTATTTTATTTTACTTTTCTTGCGGATAGAGTCTCGAGCCTAGATTAAGTTTCAGCGAGCATTGCGCCCGAAGAAAAGAAGAAGCTAAATGCCGAAGAGGCCCGACAAACTGTCACTCAAGAGGGCAACTATCAATGGCTCTGCATCCTTTGGATGGAGAGCCATTCTTTGTTCTTATTTTGTCACTATGCTCGCTTTTGCATGCTGTAGTTGTAGTTCATTGTTTGGCCAGCGCTATTGCCTGGCCCACCGTCATCGAATTGGGCAAATCGCGATAGTTATTAGCGTCGCGTACGATTGAATTACGGTTTGACAATATTTTTTTTAGATTCTCATATAGTGTTGCGATGATAAATGATCGCGATTTTGAAGTAGTGTTGCGATGATAAGTGATCGCGATTTTGAAGTAACTTTGCGACCACAATGAAATGCCCAAAATGGTTCCCGATTCACCAAAGGCAGCTATTAAAGCTGCATAAGGTGATTGCTTCGATGGTAGTCTTGGATGCGACTACGATGACTTCTTCGTTATTAGAGTTGTGAATTAAAAATGATGGGTGCAGTGTCTTACTAGTTTTTGTTCTCTTATTTTTTTCTAATATATGTATATGAAATACTATATTAGAGATAATGAAGCACCATACGCGATTGACTTTGCAAGTAATGCAGTAAATTAGTGTTGCGAGATAAAGACATACATAATCCACTTACGGGTTTCAATCGGGCTTATAACAAGTGGACGATAATTAATAGTAGAATGACCCTCTGACTGTTTATTATTCTCCTTTGCCTCTCACTTTTTTATTGACACTAAAAATGAGTTGTTTCATCTTAGTATCCAAGTAAATGTTTCTATTTGTAATTCATAATTATTATTCAGCATATTTGCATTTTGAAAGAACTTGCCCCCTTTGTACTACTGTACTATTTTTTCACAGTTACTAATCTCATAAATAAGTTTGTTACAGAATTATTAAGTTAAAGGAGATGTCAATATATTATAATATTACGTCAAGTACATTAAATAACATACATTGCAATACGTAAGTAATCAGAGGCTCAAAAGTGATGTTATATGGATCGAATAAATCGAAGGAAATCGTACGATTCAAAAGAAATGACACACATTCTCGTCGAATTTGCTCCCTATTTAATTGTCTACTATTTCGTCATTATTAATTCAATAAATCAATTTGTTACAGATTTTTCGATTGTCAAATGCATCGATTCATCGCTATATTGTTTCAACTGTGCTCAAGAATATAAGAAAAGTATAATTATTTTCGGAGTCAAAGTGGAGCATTATAAATTGAAGCAATAGGAAAGATTATTTAACAAGACTTAAAGGAAATGATAGAAAGAATCGCGCTATCATACCTAAGAAATATCACTAATTTCTTATGAACTTTGATCTGTTTCAGATGGCACGATCACGATTTTGTTGAAAAAGAAGATACATCATAAAATATTCCTAGCCCCTCCCTTTATATCCTTTCAGATTTTCGATTAGGTAGCCTATTTTCAAATTAAATCATTGCTTAAATAGGCCGGCTGCTTCCAAATCTAATTAGCTTCTTTGTCAGGTAGGATGTTTTAAGATAAGATTGATTTTTAGTTAGGTAGGATGCTATTAAATAAGATCTTACATAACATTAAGTCAAAGTTGAGATTCAATTTACCTTAAGTATTGGTAAGATTTATTTGAACTACGTAACATGCTAATTTTGATTATAATCTTTATTCTTCAGTTTAAGTCAGGTCTAACAACATTTTTCTTTTCAGCTTTTGCCACAGCTAATCATTTTAATACATCCTATATATAACTTTTTGTGCTTCAAAAGGTTTAACAAAATGTTTATTTTCAGCTTTCGGAAAGTATTTGGGTTCCTCGGATACACGAGAATTTCGGCCGTAACAATGCATTGTATGATTGGTCTATTCTTATATCTCGTCGGTGAACTCAAATCTTCCAGGTGCTCTGGTGTCCGTCGATGCTACTATACTGGTAAAAATGGCTACTGTGCGTGATACGAATTGCAATTTTATCTTGTTTCTTTACTTGTCGTTTTTATCGTATATTTAGGGAGAATCGAGTTCCTTGACCCGAATTAGATCTCTCAAAGATTTGTCGAAATATATACATATATATGTACCACTTATATACGTTTCTTTCTAGTAATATCTCGAGACAATTGTCTTTAGTTATTCCCGATTGAGTAGTCTATACTCGCCGTGTTATCATTTTTTAGCGGGATGACTGTGAATAAAATTCGCGAATATGGCACAGCGTTACGAAACAGTGATTTTATGCCGCAGTTCATCGGAGAAGACTGATTCCCAAGAAACATATGTAAAAACGTTAAAAACTGCGGGTTATTCGTGCGATTGTTTACTCACGTTGTGCTTTGAATTTGTAAATATTTCGGAGTTGAAGGCATGTCTTACGTCACGACCGTCGTACTATGGTAGTAATATTGTATATGAATTTATTTCCTTTTTTTCCTGTTTACATTATGCTTATTAAACGGTTCCTTCTTAGGGCTTATACTGACAAGTCAACGTGCCGTAGAAGCGATCGACCTTGCGACCAAAGGTGACGAGAACGTTCTACGTTCCTGGAGTACTTCGCCAGTGTACTGTGTAGGACCAGCAACCATGTCTTTTGCCAAAAGTCACTTAGGTTCAGAGAACTGCTTTGGTAAAGAGGCTGGTAACGCCAGAGAATTAGCAAAATTGTTGGTTGCCTCTGTCGCAAAGGACTCAATGCCCTTGCTCTACCCTTGTAGTGAAATTGGTCGAGAGACAATTGAAAAAACTCTTAGGGAGAATGATGTAAAAGTTCACAAAATAGTTGTTTATAAAACTTTGCCCAGCGAAACTTTGGAGCCAGATTTGTTAGAGTTCATGGACAATGTTCCCAAAATATTTGTCTTCTTTAGCCCTTCAACAGTTGAATTCGTGGTGAAATTATTTAAAAAGCAATCATACAGTTTGAGCAATATAAAAGCAGTTGCTATCGGACCTGTGACTAGGCAAGCATTAATCGATGCTGGTCTAGAAGTCTTTGCTACCGCAAACAAACCTGATCCGTTGTCTCTTTTGGAAGCAATTAATGACGCTGAGAAAAGTGAAGTTGATGAAAAGACTGAGTGAAGAAATTGCTTGATTGTTGTTTTGTGTAAGTATATCATTGTTATTGATCCATTAAGACTATATATTTAATTTGTTAATGTTATATCGTTAGGATGTGTATACTTCTATCTTGTAAATTATGCATTACATTAGTGCAATAATGTAGTCTGAATGGATTAAAATGTTGACTTGTTTATGTTTGCCATAGATATATAACTCTACATAATTTATATGTCATTTATTTTAATACAGTTACACTTAGAGCATACGACTGTTAAACTCAATGAATTTATGAGTTGACAATAGTCCATAATAACAATAAATATATCTTACTTTGCTAAACATATCGGTTACAAAAAGAAAAATAAGATTGCCATCTATTTACAATATAACATAGTTCCACTGTTATAGAACGCTAGGCTTTATATAACTGCATTTTATGAATCGTAATTACCGTTTACGATACGAGAACATTTGCTTCTGTGTATAATTAGATCGAAGCACCATAAGCTACGCAAAGCATTAAAGTTTAAAAATTATATTACTTATTAAGACGTACAATGAAACGGAACAAACTGTATGTGTAGCTGTGCGTGTCAGTCTTTACCATTAATCTCTATAGGATTTACCATCATTCTCGCAACGCCGTATGTGTGTATGTGTGTGAATATTAGTTCGAAAATACTGTTCCTTAAAACAACTCTTATAATACTAGGGACGCCTGTTTTCCTCGTTCGACACAACCCTTTAACATCCGAAAGTTTAAAATTCACGGACAAACTTAATATCTACTTTGATTGTCGACGTTACCGAGAAGGCACGAAATATCGGCCCCAACTATCGTAGACTGATTAGCATAGTAAGGCTGAGGTGGATTTCCTCCGTTATTGTATTTCATCTGAACGGCGGTTTCGTAATCAGGCGCTGGTCTATAAGACGGTAATAAGGCACGCAGGTTGTTAATGTCCGTCGACGAAACGGACACAACTGGATACGGTGAGGCCGAGAGGTCATTGTAACTGGTCCATCTAGTATGCCCCTCAACGTTTCGATTATCCATATGCACGGAGACCGCGTGATCCCCCGAGTCGTTCGTATCGCTGTCCTAAAATACAGCACAAACTTCTCATTCGATGCGCTTACCTGGCACGGTATTACGACGGAATAAAACTTTTTACTTACGAAATAACCATTGGTTGATCTCTCTATTGGCCTGGTCTCTTGATGCTGCATGTAAAATGTGTGCTGCGCTATACAGAGGCGCCACACGTACTTTGCGTTACGTGATTCGGTAAATATGAATTGCTTTGGCTCCTCGCCCTCCGCCTGACACTCTATTCTAAATGTCTTTTTGTGATTGATGACGTTGCTAATATCTTTCCACCTAAGATTTGTAACGTGTTTTGTACAGATATTGTTGGTATTGATACGTTTGGAGTATATGTTAGAGGCTACTTACCTGTAGAATTGCGTTGTTTGCGTATTAGGGTAAACGACCATAATCCCATTGATGGAAATCCCCAGTATCACCTCATTGTTACCATTGTCCTATAATTTCATAAGCATTAGTTCCCTCTTGAATGTGCAGGGCTTGGAAAGCATAAAAGGGTGCAACGGTGTTAATACCTTGGTAGAAAAGGTTTCATTCCCATAGCCCTCTAGCTGCATAACAATGGAAATATATAATTCCTCTGCTGCAGCTTGAGTGACTCCAACCAGATTCTTATACTGCAGTACAGCAGTATGCAAAAGAGAATCTTGGTCTTCATGATCTGCCTGTATAACATCCTGCCAAACGAAATAAAATTCGTAAGAAACCCAGCAAATATTGAACTTCATCATTTCTGGTGCCTTCTTAAATACCTTGGGAAATAATGTGCACTGTTGCAAACATTCCATTGTGTGCCGTTCTGCGTCATAATTACCAAAGTCTGCTTGCATTGAGTAGCTAGCTAAAAGTGTAGCTTGTCTAGTGTTGCATTGAAATCTACCTTCCAGGACATCACTTTTCCATTGAAGGTAACAGTGATACCTATTGTTGGACATGAGAAACTTTGGATGATAATAATAGTAACCGGGAAATACAGACACGCTTGGACTCTGTACCTTGTCATTTCATCTTGTATAAGTTGCACATCTGTAACATAATACATCACTCTCAAGTACAGGCTAAAATTTTTTGCCTCTTTCTCCAATTGCTTTTTCAATGGTTTGTCCATGTCGACCCATCTTGCGGATGGTGAATCGTGACGTGAGATGTAGCGCAGGCCAAAGAATTCGGGCTGCCCAAAACCCAAACGTTGCATTACATTGTCCAAGCATTCTTGGCCTAGGCTGTCGATGCTCAGTGTGCACTCTATGGATGTGGTGTCCAATAGTTCGATGCAAATTACGTACTGGTTCTTAGAGACCACGTTATATTGCCGACTTTTCTTCAAATGGAATTTGAACGGCATTTTAATAACGCGTTTGACTGGAAGAAGAAGATCGAGGCCAAAAATTACAGTACATCAGTGTAGTCGAACATTTTTCACATTTATTGTGTCGAAGATTGTACAGCGCGTTCGAATTAAATAATTCCCGCGATACAATAATTTAGCAAGGGTAAAGTAAATGGAAAATAATGGGCCGTGTAGTAATGGAACTCTTATTGCGCCAAACGGGGGAAAATAAGTACCGCCTAGGCTACGAAACGAACGTCAAAATGTTTCACATTTCACGATACTTTTACTTTTAATTGATATGCATATGCATACACGTACTGTATACATTCCACTCTGCTGAGCACGAGAAATGTATAATATTTCCTGACTAATAAATTAAAAGCTTTTCTAACCTCGTTTATCACGTCATTAATACTAGTTACAAAACTATGGTATAGTGTTCCCAAATTAAACGTCCTTGACATGAAATGTTCAAATGGTAGATCCTTTTTAGTTTAAGATCAGATATGTTGAAAGTGACATGAGAAAGTTGATTTAAATGCAAAATGGAAACTGTGATTTATAAATAACATAGTATCACTGAAGGTGATGCCTTCTTCGTGGGTTTTTTTTTATTAGTTGCATTACATTTTCTGTAGTTAAACGATGTGCATTATTCCTATCGTACGGTCTGCTGCAGAAGTCTGCTAAAATGATATCGAAGTGTTGATACTTGTTTACATTATTGAGAAGCTGACCAAAATATTGCCAAGTATAGATTGCTACTAGTCTAGTTACCGAAAAAATTCCCTAAGCATTTCATTCTGTATGCTACTTGTATGCTCCTCCCGTAATGTATACACAGTGACTGAATCGACCTTATCAAAATTAAGCACGCGCCTTTTATTCCGAGCTCTGCTATCTCGCTTTATCAAAAATATTATGTATCACGCGATAACGCTATTGTAACGCGTGCAAGATTTCTCACGCTAGTGTTTTTGTTTCTTCCCTATATACGGACCGCGAAACTTAAAAATTGTATGGCTCAGGGCAAACACAGACCGCGATACTTCAATGTAATAAATATATTTTGCAACAAAGTCTTCAAAGTATTAACAAATTACTATTCCAATATACACACTAATGCAACATTCATCTAAAATAATATATCATTCAACGGCGTGATAAACATTCTTTATAAAACACTTTCTTCTCGTCTTTGCAATCCTCCGTTCGTCCAATTACTCGCGTTTAAATTGAATAAAACTGCGTGGCCGTAGAAGATTGTATCTCTATTTGTCCCATTTTAAATTGCAATCGATGTAACCATTGCAACAGTGTAGCGTTTGATTCTCTACGAGACGATGTGAAATGTTCCGACATTTTACTGGGCGGAAAATCCCGACAGTTCTGTAAACGCACTTGCAAATTCCCCGGTAGCTAATAATACAGAAATATCTCGTTTAAAATTATCACTCGAAAATAGAGACAATCAATTATACCAATTCACCTCACCTGTACATGATGCGAATATAAAATAGGGCTCCAAAGTGGTAGCAATTTGCTCAATACGATAGATCCACATTCTAGAAGAGCTTCAAGCAAGCTCAAGAAATGTAGATTCACCATTTCAGCCAGCTAAAACCACAAAATTCCATTGAAAATAAAACAGAAACCTATATTAACACTTTTATAAAACCCTTCACTTACGAGTCTCGAATGTCCAACCAGTTGCAATATACAGGGCGTTATTTTCCCCCAGAACTCCAACAAAATGTTCATTGTTATGTTATGCCCTTCGCTGTTCGACGGATTATTCTTCGACAGTTCCTCCAAATACATGGTCCATAACTAAGCACATAATATGATACAGGTTTCCGTAGAAAATATTTTAGAATATTTCTGAATAGAATGATTCCAATGTACCTGACACAATATAAAAGCGTGGAACAACGAGGACATGTGTAAAACCGATGTCTTAGACTGTTCTGGGAATCCGGAGAATATAACTTGCACGTGGTCCGCGACGTGGCAAGACACTTCCTGTGGTATTGGTTGTGCTAGTGGGATCGATGGTCCGTGGTTGTGCGTATTGTTATTACTAACAGCGTACATAGCCGTGTGCGTTAGAGAACCTAACAGAAGCCAGGATAGTAGTCTAATGTGTCCAATGCAGTCCACGTATTCTCGAGCTCTACAAACAATATTAATTTCCCAGCTTTCAGTGTTAACGAACGTTTGAATTGTTAATAAACCGGGAGAATTCGTAACATGGATTAACATGGATTTCGGAGAAACAATATTTCCGTATTTCGATTTTTTCATAATTGATGGAAAGAATTACCCTTGTTGTATCATAGAAGGAGCGCTGTATAGCCACGGAAGATACCGTGCCACCGCTTTATTTTCCCTGTTATTTCCCCTGGTAATTTCTAGCGCAACATACTGCGCGAGACCACACTTCAGTATACCACCCAATGTGTCTTCGTTCAGGCCAGCTTGCAATCCTTTGCTGTAGCTCTGTAACGGCAATAGATTTATGTTAATCACGGCACACTGTTAACATAAATATTAACCGCTTTGTTATTTGGACTACCTTCACTTTGCTCAGAGTATGAAAGTCTGTCAAGAAATCAAGTACATCCGCCAGCTGGTTCTTCAGGGACTCAGAGGCGTTCGTATTATAAATTGGCGATATGTCCGTTTGGACGGTCTCCAACGCGATCGTGTTAGGCAACGATCCCCCGATATCCTAAACATCCCACGCATCGAATTATTATTCATTTCAACCCTCGAATTTTTAACGATCTATAGATTCATTAGGTGCCCCTACCTGAAGCACAAAGTGAAGAAGCAAAAGGAAATTCGAGTCTGGTATAGTGGTCTTGAATTTGATAGCTTGAATAAGCTCGAACACGATAGTCCTTCCAAAGAAGTGTTTATCCCTGTCTCTAATGAAGCCCCTATGACACAGGTAGCACAGGTCCATCAGGTAATTATACTTGATCGTGGAATTCTGTATAGCGTAGCTCAACACTTTGGCAAATGGATCCAACATGCCCTGTAAAATACAGCGCAGCGTTCTTCACACGAGGTCTAAAATATTTTAATTAAACCAACACCGAGATCGTAAAATGAAAACCCGTCACGAAACCGTGTCGTAAATCGGTTTGAAACGAGTATCGAACAAGCCTTAGCCGTTGAACATCGTCGATCGTTGCGGCGACTAGCCAGGAGGAATAAATTCACCGGAGCTTTTACGTCGTCCCCGTAACGACGACGATCGCACGGCAACGATAATGATCGCGAACAGAAACGACAGGTTATTTACGAGCGGCGAACAGCTGACCTTCGATTGCTGGATGCCGGGCACCTTCAATAAAGAAATCATGATCCTTAATAACGGAGTGGTGTCCTCGATGGACGAGAGCATCAGCACTAGCCGTCTGAACAGGCCGTCGAATTGCGCCAGGAGGCCGCTCCAGGTTGTTGCACCTGGACCCAGACCAGCCTCCAGTGGCAGACAGTCCAGGTAGCAGGCTATGTTGTACAGGATGATCGGGAAACGCTCTGTCGGCAGAGACTTCTTCGCGTTCAGCGTCTGAAATTTAAGCTCTGTTAATGTTCCAGAAATGAAAGGACAATAATTATAATAAAAATGGAGAAATCAGCAGTACATTCGTAAATAGAAAGGTAAACGGGTTTTTATAGTTTGAGAAATTGACGATTCTTTTGCATTCGAATTTATCAGAAGGATTGTCAGAATGCGACAAATAGAAATTCTTCTGTTCAGTATAAGATTTAATAAATAATTGGAAATCCCGGCGAATGTACCTCGAGTAATAATTGCAGCGGAGCAATTGGATTGAGTTCGTTGAAATCCACCAGAGCCTGAGTGACGCTCTTGAAGAACTGCATTCTCGTTGATTCTACATATCAGATCAAATAATTGCACAATTGCATAATCGTCTATTCCAGAGAAGTATGTAGAGGAATTTATCGTCGGCGCGTACCATTTAAATGGGTTTGGAACATCTGTATGAAAACCCCGTTGGGCGCCAATTGATGAAGAACGCAACGAAGGAATTGATGCGCCACGCTGATTGCGCCACCGGGTAGATGCATATTGGTCTCACTTTGCCAAGGGTACATCGCGTTGAGGGCCACCCTGTCACGGAGACATATTCTTACATAGTTGTTACGAAACAGGTTAGTAAATTCGATTCGATACTGACTTTGTCACGACACGTAGGATTTCTGGCAAAAGAGGCGCTGCCAAGGATGGCTCGCGATGGATAAACGTGCCGAGGTTGATGATACATAGGCCAAGTTCCTCGTCGGAGTACTCCTCCTTTATGGTTCCACATTCGGAACACCTGAGATCAATCCAAATATTAAACGAAAATGCAGTAGAAGTGACTAAAATTAATCGGATACAGCGAAGCTATTACATTCTTCTGATTGTCTATAAATCCTCATTGAGGTACAAATAGAAAGCGGGGTTTCATCTTTACCTCTCGTAAATGCAGTCGTCTCCTATACGAAACAGACTTTGCTTCAAACTGAAATCTGCGTGATATGCCTGTTGGGAGGCTACGTTTAAGTTGGGTTGCAATTGGGGGCCAGACCTGTGAATGCGAAGAACGACTAGAATATAATCCTGTATCGTTTCAAATTCTACAAGTGATTATCTACAGGATCTTGTAGATTTTTTTTTTTTACCAAGATTCAGTACGTCTTGTCAGATGTCCATTTTGCCCAACGATGCTATCCCTTCGTGGCTTGTCTCTTTGAATACGAACGTGGTCTTTTGCTTTGGCTTTTCGATCAAGATCAAAGGCTCGGGGTGGGTAATCCATGGGGTCTATTGCTGGAGGCGGCGATTCTAGAGCTACCTGTTTGATCAGCCTCCTTGGACTGGTGGATCTGCTCGAGTGTACCTCGTTCGATATTGGAACTAGAGATGCTGACTAGTGTATGATGATAAGAATAATAATAAATGAGATTATGTCATTAAATACATGGATTAAGATGAGATAGATGTAGACAGAATCTGAATTTGTTTTACCAAATTTTCGGATGTTGTACTCTCTTGCTTCACTGGTGCCTGACCACCGACTTTTCCATCGTTTCCATTTTCATTGTTGTACTTATTTGAGTCTAAAATATTTAGGAATAGATTCATGTTTCATAGAACATTCTTTGTTATCAAAATAGTAAATTTTCAGTTAATTAATTGTATTATATATATATACATGTTAGTATAGTAATAATTTGATTAATTACCTTCGATTTCTTGGACTCCAAGTGCCTGGCGAACGTGTTCCACGAGTCCACTGAAATCCCTGTGAGGTCCAATTGGTAGCAATCGTTCAGGCATGGGGAATTCTAACTGCGATATGCTTCTAGGACTCGTTATATCACTGGACACACAAGTTTCACTATCCTGATCAAACGACGAGCCTGAAACAAAGATACCCTTTCTTGTTCCTTTTTCGTTTCAATCGTTCAAATAGAAAGGAAGATTGTTTAAGAAACATACTTATCTCCAAAAGCTTTTGATACTCACTAACTGTTAGCACGTCCATCTTGGACAAAGGCGATTCAGGTGATCCATACGTGTCTTCGCAACGCATAATACGTTGAGTTGGTCGTGTCCCTTCAAGAGATCAACCCGAAATATATCGAAATTACATACAACTTTTAGGCGCAATATTATTTAATATTTTCCAACTTATTTACCAGTCGATCGAATTGCAGTGCCAATTGGCAATAGTCGCTCCACAGTTGGCGCGACCAGAGGATGAGGAGGTTCGTTCCAGCTAGGGTGCTGGCCATTTTCCATGCTTGTGACCTGGGATGAAATAGAACTCACTGCTGGCGAACTCGATTGATCGCTGCTAGTAACTGTAACCACTTGAACCGGAGAAACCGGCGAAGCTATGGTCACAGCTTGCTCTATACGCTTCTGACGACCCAGTTGCTTGGAATTCGGTGAATCCGTATTACTGGAACCAGCTGTCGGTGTCTTTTCCTTTTGTGGCTCGTGTCTGAATTATAATTTCGCGTATTTTTATTTACCCGCGACTAGTTTCACTATCTACGGAACGAGGCGATATAAATCAATATTACTTTTGAATGTGTGGAGGTATGGTAGTGGCGAGGGCACTGGATAATCCAAAAGGTTTCGCGGACGCAGTGTCCCCATTGAAAGCTATCTGTACAGTTATATTCCTTTCTTGGGCAGCTTTCTCTTGCGCCGATTTTTCTGGAATCGCCTTCTCCAGGATCCCCTTTTCCGCTCGGTCGGTTATTTTGTCGAATCTAGGCATCGGGGCGAATTTCTGCAGGTCCGATTGACCGCTTAACAGACTGCTCGTCACCATCATCTTCACGCCCTCGTGCACGCTCCACTTCTTCTGATGTCCAGGCTTCGTCGTGCTCTGTTCAACGAAAGATCCTTAACCATCGGAGACGCTAACGTCTTACATTTCGATGAAGATTCATTGAAACCATATCGACGGAAATTCGTAATAAATGGGGACACAATTACCTGATGAGAATCATCCTCGCTTCCGAGGAACCAAGTAGGTCTGCTGGACCCCTCCGATTTCCTCATAGTGTTCTGATTGTTCCATTCCATTCTCGCCGTGATATCGGTCGCGGCAGTTCTAGACCCATGAAGTGACACGCTTCTGGTGACAGCAGCAGGGGTGTCCTCCAATTCACCAAGCGATCCACCACTGCTGCCATGTAAGGTGCTGTCAGATTTTGGGCTCTCGGGTATTGCCGCCAGCTCGGACTCCGTATCATCCGCATTGATCGAGTAGCTTTGCAGAGCATTCACAATAGCGGAAATTGTAACGAGCAGCTACTGGTATAAGCACAGGCACAGGTGTGTCATGGTGTACTCTCTAGGTTCTGGGTTCTGGATTGTATGTTCTTAACACTCTTTCTAGCTAACTAGGTTTTTGTGGAGTTGACAAATTTAACGCTAGTCTTTCTATTTCATGCCTGATATGGAATATGATAATTTTAATCTCGCTTTTGTATCCGGTTAGAGAACTTCACTTTCGTAGGATCATTCCTCTGAACAACGGTTTAGTTATTCGTGCATATGTATAATAATGATTGTAATTTAGAACACGTTCTTGTTCTCAATGAGCAACAATATGTTGTATACAAAAGGGAAAGGTGAATGAAGTGTGCAGAATTCGCAAACACGTTGACGTGAAACATTCCAAGCTAACTTAGCCTAATGCTCTACCTCCCTATGGGGAAACTATGGTCTTGTCTAGGATGCAGTGTATCTATGTACATAGATTAAATGAAATGACCTGGAGTGCTTGTGCGTGTAACGACAGGCCGATGTGCCTTCTTCGCGATGGGTCTCCATTTGACTATGAGTTGGCCCCGGGCTTCGTTGGTGCACGGAGATCATTGGCGTTCTCATGGGAGGACTCTCAGCGTTCATTTCTCCCATAGCGTTGACTATTAGTTCGTGGTCCACTCCTAGGGACGGTTGTGATACGTCTAGAATCGAACGAAATATTTAATATCAGCCGAATTTTCTTGCGCAAGAATTCTCCCGCGATTTTTATTATTTAATGTAACAGTACCACGTGATCTAGAGGGCGGAGCACCCATCACAACAGTTGCTGGAATCCTTTTGCACTGATGATGTTGCGTGTCCAATGTGTTTAAGACGATCTTGATTAAAACTTGCAATTGGTTGCACCACGGTTGCTGCCCATACTGACACTAGCCATAATAAATAATTTATTTATTTGCACAAACAAATGAGGATAAAACAGTTGAAACGATATCTAGCTCACCTTGTACAGTATAACTAGGAGGGACATTAGCCAGGATCGCCTGTTATGGGGTTCGAGATACCAAAGGCTGTAAGTAGGTGCTTGATGATCAGTGACTGGTACACCCGGAAGTGGACAGGGACAATGTTGAAGAATAGCCAAAACTGGAGGTGTCATCACCCATCCCATCACGTGATTTTGGTCCAACAGCTGCGGGAGATTCGCGATGAAAACGTTGAACACAGGGGAAACCCTAATAGAAATAGTGAAATCCTTTAATTCTGAACCTTCGGCATTGGTCTGGAAGGTGTTTCTTAATATTTGCTTATCTATGTTGTATTTTTCTTACATATTTTCCCTATTTTATCGTTACCGTAATCGCTGAGGAGATGTGTGAAAGCTTCGTTCAGTTTGATTGTAGCCCAGTAAAAGATACAAATGTCGTAGCACGATCCCTTGGGTCTTCGATAGAGGTTTCTCGTCAGTTGGATAGGCCTGGGTATGATGATATTTTTTTATTAATCAATAAAGCTTGTCAACTAAGCGGTTCTTCTAGTTAATTCGTTGATTCACCTGGTCCTGTCTGGAAAGAAATTGCATCAGGAGGAAGACCAGCAAGTGCATGGTCTCTTTGTCAGCTTCTTCCAGGTCCACGATCTTGTGGGTGTAGCCTGGTAACGCGCTGGTTTCGTCCACCATGTTTAACGAATGGACATGGCCATCTGTAATATTAGACAATATCAAGGATTGTTCTTGATCGAAGATAATTGAGTGAGATAAAATGGACGAAGTCCAAGAAACTCTTACCAGCACTGCTTGTAATATAAAATTATGTATAATGTAATCTCCTTACAGTGTACGATCATGCGCAAGCAGAATTTAAAGTTTATTCTACGTTGTCAGTTGGGAAACTATCTACCAACACCAACAGTGCTACGATCAAGCGGTCTGCAAGCATTTAACAAGGAGAAATCTGCAGGGTAAATTACAGTGGTGGATATCTAAATAGTGATTAATACTTTCTACAAAAAAAAAATCGTGCCATTCAAAAGGGAAAATTCTCTAAGGCCTACTAAGGTCTAAAGTAAAGTCGACGGTGGTCCAACTAGAAATGCCACACAAAACAAGGGGAAACAGAAAAGTCTCTTCTCAACGTTCTCAAATTTACCAAACTGCTTCTTTCCACAAATTACATTTATTACTTACACAGAAAGTTTTCCAAATAATCGCCCAAGTATTTGATAAACTATTGAACAATATCAGATACAATTCTCTCAATTGGCCACAATTTCTGAGAAGCTCTCCTTTAGCTCGAAAATAATATAAAACGCCGTTCAAATATAATGATTCTGTCTCCTCCGTAACCGGAAATGTTTAACTAACTTCCCAGTTAACTCCGCATATGTAAAACAAAAACAAAAGAAAAAAGAAAAAATGAAAGAGGAACGTCTATGACGAACTCCTCCAATACTGTTCATCAACCATCAGACTTACCACAAATGTTCCACGCCGAACATCCCCGAAAAATTATCGCGCTTCGCATACACAGAGGGTGTAAGGGGTGTGTGTATGCGTGTATGGGAACACATATAACACTGAAGAACGGCCACGTCTAACACTAGCATCAACAACGCTACTCTACCTGGTATACTGTTATTAGGTGGGGTGGACCCCAGCAACTGACCCAGTCCGAATCTGGAGCTCTTGCGCTTCAGGATTGGCGCCGAGTATTGCCGGCTGTACCCTCTCTCCTTTTCTGCGCGATTCGATGCAAGTGAGAAAAGCGTGTATAGGAAAGGCCGTGAAGTAGAGCTTAGGCAGTAGGCCGATAGACTAATTTCTTCTTGTTTCTTTTTTCCATTTTTTACAAACCTATCGCTAAGTATTATAGGCACAAGGACGATCATAACAGTATAAAATAATAGACGGTGGAAAATTGGGTCTGTGAATTGTTACCTTGATGGACGCTAACTTTTCGATTCGTTAGATGCTAGTTGAATAGGGTGAGCAAATCTGATCTAGAAACTAGTTCGACGTGATTGCTAAATCTTGCAAGGATCGGGAAGGATTATCTGATCGGTTAGATTTCTATGTTTTAAAGAGTTTCGGGCACTCGTGGTGTGTTATTAATTGTTAATAATAGTGTGATATGAATTGGAATACAAGTTTTCTCTGAAGTTCGTGAACATCGGTTACCTTGTTTGGTGTCCTGACGTGGAATCATGGATGCCGGCGCCGACATGGTCCTCTTGTAGGGCCATTTCGTGCCGAAACTCGCGCTTAGCGTTTTTATTGAGTTCGTCTCGCTTTCGCCCGACTGTGATAAGGCTTCCTGGGCACGGTGAAGCTTCTTCATGAAGATCTCGCTGTTCAGGTCTGTGTTTCTCAGATCTGCAAGTGGATTCCTTAATTTGCTGTATAAGGTTCGCATAATTCTACGGGTAGTATCAAGCTCGATGATATTTTTACGTACCACGCAGATAGGGTTTATCCCCAGATCTCTCTAAGTTGATCTGTGCCTCCAAGAAAAGGGTGTCGAAACGATTTAAAAAGAACTCCCAGGTTAAAATATGTCTGTCACTGAGGCTGTTGTGCAGTTGGTATAACGATTGCAACACCATCGGACGGTCCACTATCACTGAATCGAATTGTGTTTCCAAGCATTGGGTCAGGGACTGAAATACAAGTAGATTAAATTAATGTATAATTTATAATATGATAAATTCATAGTATGAAAGTATATAATTCGTAATATTAATGAACGCTGACTCGTATCGAACGATTAATATTTATTATAATCTAAATTAGATCAAATTATTTGAATTATAAATCTTACCCTCATAGCTATATCATGAATGGTGCCAAGATACAATGTCGATCTCTGAGCAACGTATACATTACTATCGTCCATACTGGCGATCAAGTAGCAGAATGCATTTGCAAGGGCAGCCTGGAGGCTCATCACATTTCTTAAAGGAGTGGAATCCATAAATCTAGCTATCAATGTGACTCGTTCAACTGTTGGTTAATTAATAAAAATTAATTAAATTGTCAGATGAAATTTCTCGATTTCGTGGCGACAATATTTCTTGAACGGGAAACGTTTTATAGCACACCTGCCACGAATCGAACACGCCAGTCAGAATTGTGGAACTCTTCCTGTATCAGACGCCAAAAAGTGTCTGTACCAGACGTTAGTGTCACACAGTGCAGCAATAATGGCACGGTGACCTGGGCGATATGGGAATGCTCTGCATTAAGAAGTTCCCATAGACTGTGGACATGAAGAAATTTAATTTACCTTTCAATAAATTGCTTGGACAGCATTGATAATAAAGATATTTCTAATCGACATGCAATATGAATACCTGACACTTTCATTTATCTGAAAGTTGAAGGAGTAATTAGTTTCCTATAAAAATGGAAGTTAGAAGAGAACTAAACGACGACTGACCGGACGACGTGAAATTTATCTAGAAACGATTGAACCCTCACTTTTTGATCAGAAGATTCTCTTGGCACCATATGAAGAATCCTCGATGATCCTTTACTGCTATGTTAAAAGCGTCTCCATACAGGCACATCACGTTTAAACATTGAAGCATATAGTACAGTATATCAGGCTTATCTATCGTCATTATCTCCTGTCAATTGAATAACAAAAAAGATAAGCTATAGAATTTTCTTAACAATATTTTAGAACATTTAGGAGTTTCCGAATATCTTAAAATCTGTCGGAATATTTTGCATTCCTCTTTCGACTAAATGTAATACCTTCAGAAGTTTATGTATATATTGGAGTTGTTCGGGCAGGTCTTCGATATTGAATCGAAAGTCGCCAACTGATGTGTGCCAGAAATCGTCCGCCTCGTTCTCCGGGCTGAGATTCAACGGTTGATCATTTTCGCCTATCAGTCGAGCTTTCGTCACGCTCACGGTTGCTGTGGCTGAAATCGAATTTTCATATTCGCCGGGAACAATTTCGTCCAAGTTTGCAAGTAGATCGAGCCTGCGCCTGGTCAGACGCGAGCCCGGCAGAAAACATGCTCTACGCGCCGAAGTAGAATAGACCAGCCGGTGGTCAGGCGGCGAGATCCCAATAGATTTCTACCAATAATTATCATTTCCTACTGTCAGCCGCGATACAAATTTTAATTAAACGCGGATACCATAATATTCCGCCGTGTATTACTAATATTATCCCTGCCTTGCGTATAAATTATATCAGCCATTTTGGATAACTGTACTTCTCCAACGAATTTGTATCGAAGCCTGGTGTATTCTTATTTATTTCGCTCCCAACTATATATCTAAAATTTAAATCAACTCTTTCATCTCTTGTTTTGCCAAAAAAGAATACCGATTTGTACCCCAAGATGCTATTTATTGCATTTAATATTTCGCAGCTGTTTTCCATTTTGAACGATGGGATGTCGCACATTAATTCTACGCGTTAAGAAGCAGGCGTGTAAAATAATAATATTGGCCAAGTCTAATTCTTACCCACGTCGGTCTCGGAAAGGGTTACCGCCCGCGCTACTGCAGACATGACCTTCTCCGTTGGCATGATTGCCGCGAGGTCCAGCTGCTCCGAAACTGTCTCTACTGTCGCTGTCATGATCTGTTCGAAGAACTGATATAAACGATCAAAATAGCTACCTCCGGCCACATAGATTAGCCTACCGTGTCAGTGGTCACGCAATGCCATTTCATTTCGCAGTGGTAGAAGAGAGACAGAGAGAGGCGCACACAGGTTTGTTTTTTTTAATTTTTTTTTTTTATACGAACAGCATGCTGCGTTTGTTGTTGTTGTTGTTGTTGTTGTTACGGAAAGTGTTACGCACAAAAGAGATAGAGAGAAAGACACTGTGTCCCTTAGGCGGTGTAATAAGTTCGTGTGTAGAGGAGAACATCATTTGTCAGCAAAGAAAGACATTTCGTTTCGTTTCTTCTTTTTTTTTTTACGGAGTCTTACCTGAGGCATGTGCGCGAGAACACCGCCCACGGAGTGCATTTCCGTCACCGGCATGCTGATCACCACGTCAGATTTCGATTCACCCTTCCTCGAAGTGTCCGGGCTCTTCCGTCCGTGGTCGTCCGCGGTTTCGTCTACGATTTTCTGAGAAATTCATTAATTCCGGATAAACAATTCGTAAAGTCTATTTAGATATAAATAGAAGAATGAATTTAATGAATTGAACGATTATATTATTGATACAACGAGGAATTTCGAAGTAAATCTCACGATTCAAATATTTTACCATGATCGAACATTATTCTTGCTATCCATTAACCGATCGGACAAATTGAAATTCGATATTTTAGAACATCAGCGAAATGAACTCACGTCAGGTGGATATGCTAGATGCTCCGGTGTCATATAGGTTACTAGCTGCAAACACAGTTGATGCCAGATCACCCTGGACTCGCAGTAGCTGCACTCGTTGTCCACGTTGCACACGTGACAGCTGTTCCAATTCGAGGCGACGATCGACTTCATAAGTCGACACGCGTCCCTGCATACCCACGTGTTTATCCCCGTATGTTTGTCTATGTTCTGCAGCTCCATCTTTAAGAGCAATTACAAATAAGAGAAACAGGACTTCGAATGAGAATAATTCACAAAACTAGATTCGGTGATAGCGTGTATGGGGGACCTGTTTTAGCAATATATCCAACATTAGTATGCAACAGGATAAATTCAGTTCTGCGTTAGTGGTGAATTCCATGTGCCTCGGTGTAGGTACAGCATCGTCAGACAATGGCGTTGATTTTCCGGATTCGTTTTCCACTACCGAACCTGCGTGTCAACCAATGCCTTTAGAATGATTCAAAGCCTGAATTGACTCGTTCTGTATACACGATTTACAGTTCCCTGCTTACATATAGCATTCCCCTCGTCGTCCTGTTTCTTCATTCCTTTGTTTGGCTTCTGTTCGGACTCGGCAGAGTTCATGGCGCCCATAACGGCTACACCATCGCTGAACATGGAGAACAATTGGCACAGTGGTATGCTAATCTCCAGCATGGTCAACGTTTGCAGCCAATTAAGGGCCTGCTCTTGCACTTTCGCGCAGGTGTTCACGAATCGCTTCGCCACGAAATTGTACATTTTCTTGGCGTCGAAGCCTAGCGGGCTCATGTCACGATCCAGGATTTTACTGATAATTACGATTAATAAATATAAATAATAATATAAATGGTAGATCAGTGTTGGTGATTAATTTCAACATAATTCGACGATGAAAGTTCGCTTTTAAAGAAACGCTTTCGCACCATAAAATCATTTTTAGTTCATGAAGCTCGTATTCTGGTACGTCGTTCACCATTGCTTCCATCCAATGTGGCATCACGTAGTCCCATACGTCTGGCGTGATAACTTCGTAGGGGACCAGACAGAATAGGCGATTTAATCCGTCTTTTAAATGCGACGTCCTCGAGGCCAGTGTCTCCCTTAATTAAATGGAAAAATTCAATTATGAGCATACATTTTTGCGAGTCGGTATATCAGATTTTGTACCAGTGTCCTCCAACGCGAACATAATCCTCCGGATGCGGAAGAAGACAGGAAATGAACACTTCGTAGTGAGTCTTCATCACTTCGGACAGCCAACCACAGACGTATTCGGTTTTCAATTTTTCTAAAGCGCTCTCTGCCTGCCCTGTAATTGGGGATGAGAAAATGGATCAGACATTGCTTCGTCGATGAACTTCAACAAAGGAAAACATGAGCGTCGAGTATCACCCTCGGTATATAAATGAGATAATTTGTTCAAATCGCGTTTCCCTCGAATCGAAACGACACAGAAGCGAAATCTTTGGCGACACAACACAGACAGGGGAACGTTAATAAGCTGATTGAGTCTGTGATAGCAGTGATACTTCGTTCGCATGCAAATAATTCGTTATCGGGTATTTTTCAAGCAAATGAACAGCAAAGTACACTTTTGTCCTGAGGTTTTCAGCGAATTCGCGTGGGTAATCTTTTTTTTTCTTGTATCTTGTTTTAATCCCGACTAGGGGTCACTACCTCGGTGCACAGAATCTTTGCAGAAATTCTTATCTCCTATCCTATTTTTCTTATGTAATATCGACATTATGCGACAGATTCTGTGCATCGATTACTAAAAATTCGATCAGCCGCGACGCAGACGCACTCTTGTTCTTGGTACTATCTCTTTCTTTTTTTTTTGATAGATTTTCAAAGAAGCTTTCGCGTGGTTCGTGTGTGTGGCATGCGCACGCGGAGGTAACATTTCTTCCAGAATGTGTACGCAAAATCGCACAAACGTCAACTTTGTACAATATCGAAGATCTTTTACAAATAATATCTATGTTAACATGTCAAATATCAGCTGCAACTATGAAAGAAGAAGTTCTTAGATACTTGCAAGCGGCAGCAACGAAACAGTATAGAATGTTATTGAGAATCGAGGAAGGTTGGAATAAACACGAATGGCTTCAAAGCTGACGCCTGTACGTGGACTAATTGTATACACGAAACATCGATTACATTGAGTTACTGAGTGTGAACAGTTGACAGACACCAAAAGTAGAATTTAGAGGGAGACAGGTAGACAACACTGAAAGCTATTCAATTTAACGCGTCCAACAGCGAAAGGGTTTCATGATTAAGCTTTGAAGAAACACTGACGAACACGTACACATGAATGCCTTTACCCAACCAGACGGATGTCCCTGAATCTTCTATTTCCTTCCTTTTGGCCCACCACTTTGCCTTGAATTGTATTAATATTGTTGTAAATGTATGTTTCACGAATAGGAAAAAATTCCGCTCGAAATATTAGCAGACAAAGTGGAAGAAAAAGAAGGAAAGACGAAAAGTTAGTAAATTCGCTCGAATGTGCCTACGATCGCGGCTAAAGGCTATCTAAGTCTAGGGATGGGCTCGAGACGCTTCGAATCGCATCGAGAATAAATCTTAAACATTAACTTCGGATCACTTGGAGGTCACTTAAAAATCAAAAGATTCAAAATCAATATTCTGCAGGAATGCTGCTAACGATAATACATCGATGTTATACATCGACGATAATGCAAATTTCTCGCTCGAAAGACAAATTTTCATGGCAATTAATATAGTCCAGAAAAAGGCAGGCAATAACACTGCAATATTCAATAATTGCATTGTTGCAAAAAATTCCCCTCGACTGCATTTCGAATACCATCCACCGCCCATCCTTTACCTACGTTCTGATCTACGTTCTACGTTCATTAAGTGTATAATATGCGAAGTGTTAAATTACCAACAGAAAAGATAAGGTGCATAAGGCTTTTTTTAGTACCATCGAAAGAGTAGGCAGTAACATGAAACCAATGAAATAGCATTGACAATAAACGGCCGAGTATTTCGATTGAGGTGTCTTGGTCGGGCGTGCAAAGCCCCACCAGCAGCCAGACACCGTATCTGCCAAGCAGTTGTCTCTCCTCTAGGGTAGCAGAATCGAATTGTCCACCTCCACCGCCACCGCCGCCAGGACCAGCCCCGCCGCTGCCACCGCCCCCGCCGCTCCCTGGGAATCCTGTGCTGCCCTTATTAGTACTTATTTCCGAGATGTCTCGGTTACTATCCATACTTAGCGGTTCAGCTTCCTTAAGCAGGCTGCAAGTAAAAAGGAAGGGTGGTCAGAGGGGTGGAAAGGACGATCCGTAGTCGCGTCTGGTTGTGGTCGGCTCTAGGGGTGACAAGTTCTGGGGATTCAATTTTAAAAAATATTCTTAAGTCTTATTTGGCTCGAGGATCGACATTATCGATGGCGATAGTCGCTTGAAATCGGTAGACTGTGGTTTTAATTTGATACTGAATTGATTGGAATAGGGTGGGACATTTAATTTAATTATTATTTTAGTTTACTTTTATTCGAATATCGAAACGGTATTCGAAAGTTAATTTGAGCTTAAGCATCCCTCTTATTCCTTTTCTTATTTTTCCTGCATTTTAAGGGCACAGTAGTTTTTAGGTCGCTTTATTTTGAGGTGTATTGTTATTTTTATAATAATCGACATAATGATTAAGTGTATTAAGAATTTGCAAAGAAAAGAATTTATAAAATTTCTCTGGATTCTGATTTTGAACTGTTTTATAAAATAAGAGGGATCTTAGTGCTGCCATAATTTGTTTAATATGCTTTCAAGCTTCTGCCAACGATTTCAGGCGATCGAAAGGATAAAAAAGCAACGAACGTCGAAGAATCGCAGCTTCCACGTTCAATGGTGGTCTGAATTCTTTCACGATCAGTCACTTTATTCATGCCTCGCAGATTCTCGAAGCTGCCTCACATTTTGTGGCATCTCAAATGGAACATATGCGTCGATCGTGAAAAAATTCAGGAAACTTTACGTCAAATGAACGATGACAATGTCGATCAATGTATTCGCAACATGTTTCATCGTAAATATTAAAAAGCTAACGAAAAACTGATTAACAATTAACGGTAACGCGTCGACCACAACGTCTGGTCAATCAGACGCGATTTCAGATCGTGCTTACCCAGAACAAAAAATCATATCTGGTGAATTTACGATAGTTGAGAAATTCAGATCATCGAGATAAATCTTGAAGAAATTCTTTATTTCAATAGTATTGATAAATATATCTTCAGTGTTCATTAGTTTCTGTTCTATCTACGGAGAACTCATGCCAGTAGCAATATCGAAACTACGTGCAATGTCAGTATACTATAATTATTAACAGAATTCAACCAAATTTTATCGACGATCGTTACAACAAAGAAAAAGGAAACAAGAGATAAGGAAACAAATCGAACGTACTCGTAAATAAAAAATTTGTTCTTTACTAATCATTAACTGTTCTAAAATAAGTACAACAAAATGGGAAGAGAAGTAATAAGAATTCGTGGATAGTGTCCCGTTAAAATGGTGTCTCTGTTCATGCAGCATACCAGTGTGTCTCGGTTAATAGGTATCTATTGAAGCCTGCACCAATGCATCCGTTTTTTTTTATCTACGGAACGGTACCAGGTGCTCTGTCGTATCCAGGACGTGATACGGAGTGGTGTCCTCGCATTGCGACTTTTAAGGTGCACTTTTCCTATGCTCTCTACTGTGAGGCTGGATGCTTCGGAGTCACGTGTGTTTCGCTTGTGAACAACTCGAAGAAAAACTTGTCCACGCTAGTCGCCATCCTGCTTCGAACGTCTCTCCGCGAGATTTTCGATACGATTCTCGCTGATCTACTTTCCATTAAACGTTTCCTCGTTCAACTTTTTCAGAAGCGATACGGTGAATTGCCTCGGGTATGTTGATGCGAAAATTATTATTGTTCTATTTAAAGCGTAGAAGATTGTTGCTAAAGTACGCCTTGAATCTTTTTACCGAGATCGAAACTCTTCGGAGAGCGGTTCGAAGCTCGATGGCGGCAGCATTTATGACGGATCGAGATGTACGCGGAACAATTATTGTTAATTGCAATTGGAAATGGAAAAAAATATTGGAGATTTTTAAATGGCATCCAATTATTTTTTTTTTTTTTTTTTTTTTTTTGTTCTTTTTTTAAATATTCAGAAACAATATATGGAGCATCGGTTAACCAGGTTTAATGAAAATCGATTCATTAATTAAATGCATTTTGTACTGCTTCAAACGTGATAGTAGGATTTTGTTCAAAACCTTTTATACGCTTCTATTAAACCTGGTTGCAGCGTAATGTCTTACCAAGCAGGATGGGCCAGCACGAACAAACACGCAAAGCAACAATGATCCTGCGATCATTCGTTAGTACGCGGGATCGTGTTTCTTTTTAAACATATTCGAGGGTTGAACATCGTGGATAGTGATTAACAACCGTCGTTAGGATGCGACCTGTCATCGCTGAATAGAAATTAGCCCTTCCATTATACACACACACATATATATTAATAGCAAACTTCTTTCTCTTGGAAATCTTGAAAGATCCGCGATCGATAAAGCGTGAAATCTCGATCACGGTCGCGATCTATGGGTTGGTAAACACGAATAAAACCAATCGAACTGCATCAACGTGCGTCGCATACGTTCACGTTCTCCAAAAACACTTCTGTCGCAAAAAGAACAAAGACTTCGACATCGAACAAATACCAGAAGCAAGAGACTTTTAAGATTAATATATTTTATATGGCATTACGAAAACAATTGACAAGGTGGTAAGGATATCTATGGATAGATCCATTATTTATATTTTATATTCAATACAGTGTTACCGATAAACACGAAGAAATATCAGCCGCTTGAAGATTGAGACAGAATAATTGTTCGAGTCCCTTACTTCTGATCGCGACAACGTCTTATCAAACTCGTGCAAATCACAACGATTGTGAGTGTCCCTTGTCCCAACCATTGTCCCTTCCCTGTTCCCGTATATTTCTTTTTTTTCAATGGAAAGCGATACACGATCTCTCAGCAGATACAGAAATATACTGGACAGTGGGTGTTCCTCACCTGACAATCGCTTGAACCATGTAAGTCTGCGTCTGTGAATCCATTTCTGAGATATGCGGTAGCGCTGTGTGAAACACGTGGTCGCCACCACGACGATTATTGTGTCGAATTTTGTGACACTGCTGACAGTAGCGTATAGGGTGGTTCCCGTTGTAGCTGGCACATTCGGTGGAGAAGCAGACGCTGATTGCCGATTTGTCCGTGGCTCTGCAGTTCTGGTGTGTTTTTTTTAAACCGTGGAATAAATCGTTTTAGAAACGTTTCACGATGGGGCAATAATTTTGCGCTACTAATTGTATCAATTTCTCCAGTGAATGGGCTATTCGAATAAATTCTATTTGTTTCTTTGAATTCTACTTCTAATCAGAGCAATTTATTTTCATTGGTTGGTTGTTCAAAAAAATTATCATCCCCATTATCCAAAGGTAGTTTAGGCGTATTTTACAAAGACATCTAAAAAATATCTACCATCCCAATATATTCTTATCTGATTTTCTATTTTATCTCGATTGAAATATTTGCTTCGAACGATTCAAAATACTCACCTTGTTTTCGCATATCATAGACACCTGTTGCATGGGGTGCAAAATATCGTAGAACATCTGATTCGGATGCGCTCTGTGTATCTCGTTCGCGCATTCGATGCACAGATATATTGGCGGTGGTGTTTCAGTGGCGAATGTGATGGAAATTCGATGATCGTAGCACACTTTGCCAGCTTCTGCGTTCCCTGCGTTTGGGCAGGAGTCCCTCTGGCAGACAAACGGTGTCAGGTCGTCTGCAATTGCATTGGAATTCAATAAAAAAAAAGTTTCTGACGTTGAGATTCTTGACAATTCTGGCAAATTACGAAACGCACTGGCGAATTTCATTAGGACGGCCCTTCGATCGAACAGATTCGGATTGAACGACGGCCAGTAATAAAACAGCAATTTAGCAGCTGAGGCTCTGGCTGGCGCCGTACCGTAGGCAACCACGCAAAGTATATCTTTCACTACGGCTGGTTTTAGGCCCATTAAACACTCCAGCAATTGGCAATGATGAGCTAAAGAAAAAGGACTCCTTCAAGAATATTTCGGACGATGATTATAATAATAATAATAGTAATAGTAATATCAAACCGGGATTATTAGAATATTGAAAGATCATCATGATAACGGCAGCAATTGATTGACACGCTGCATTTTCCGTCCCGTCCTCAGTTTTCCTTGCTGCAATTGTAAAAGGAAGGAGAAACAAATTCCACTAAAGTTTAATACACTACTGTATCCGTTCAATCAATCTGAAAAGCTTGAACACCTACTTATAGTGAACGGTAAAATATAAAAGCAGAGATAGTTAACGATATCCTGATGAAGTTCTACCGGGAGTACCGAGATCGAGCTAGCCGTCAAATAGGACACATTGTCGATCAGATCGTGATCGAGAAAGGGCAGCAAACTCGCTAAACATTGTAGCAGCGCTTGGCCGAAAGCTGGAACGTAATAATAATTGTTTGTTGCAAACTTCAATCGGCGTTCAAATCGTTTAAAACGAAACGAGAGCGCGAGTCAGTCGTCGCGGAGCAAAAATACAAGACAGACCTTGCAAACCAAAATGAATGGAGGGGACAACGTCGATCAGCTGAGTGAGGGCGTTGTACAGCTGCTTGTAATCCAAGTTTGGATAAAGAGCCATGCGTTCTGCGTCGAATTTCTGAGCTTTGATCATTTCCAGAGGAGCTTCGCGAACTTCTTTCAGCAATGCTGAAAATTACAAGACGAACTGCCGTCGCAATAATTCGAGGAATAATGTTGAATGATATTACTATCATCCTTACACAGTAACATCTGCGAGAAGAACTTCACTGTATTTGCCATATCCAGGCCAGAAGGTACAGGCTGACTCCCATGCAGGAGTCTCTGATAATAGTCATGAAGACTAGTTAACTTCAACGAATCTACAGGGGAGAGCAATTTATGAATAAACTTTATTATTGCACAATTTTCACTCAACACTTACAAGCGGCGAATCTGGTCCCCATTTTATACATCTATCCTTTATTTGATCACGGTACAGCGTTTAATTATTCTCCCGGTTTTATTTAACGGGGATAATTTAAACCACGAAACAATGGTTCGCGATTCAAATGACACGAATTCGCTGTTACATTACGCGATTGACACACTACGATTATTCGTTGTGTTTGTCAATGTTTCCAGCCGTTTAATCACAGTCACTTCGATGGTAGACAGAAAAACACAAAGATTCTTTTCCCTGGCATATTTCACAGCTGCAGAATCAGCACAGGTCCATTTCGACAGACGTGTACATGGGGAGTGAGCGCGCACGTCGTATCGACCTGTTTGGTATCGCGGCGCCCTCTCATGCTTTCATCCCCTTCCAGGACAAAAGCGATTTCCCGGGAAAATCCAACAGGCACTGGAGGATTTTCCCCAAAATCGATGCGACCTATATTCTTTGCGTTCTTTTCCCAATCGTGAAACAGAATTCTCTGTACGAGGATACTGTGGAATTTATTTTTGACGACCGAAGGGTTGATATTAATGTTCTAATGAACATTCCGTTTGAGCAGGGACGCAAATATCATTCGAATGAATATTTTTAATAGAATTTGCACTGTTTCCACAGCATCGAGGTACCGAATATTTTTATAACAATTTTCGCACTATATCCGGAAAAATTGTTATTAAAAATATTAACGAGACTTTGTCCCTGATACTCTCAGAGTTCTCTGGCAAGATTTTTCTTCGAAATTAAATTGAATCAAACATTAAATTCAGTGTTCTTTGGGAATTGAATTGTGAATGGAAATTTCTTGTCGTTTTTCAAGGGTCGACAAAGCTGCTTCACGAACCGTTCGCCAAAACAGACCTGATGGTTTATACTAACCGACGTGAAATCGGATCTATTCATTTGGTGCCCGTAAAACAAGAGTTATATCATCGTGCAGTGACGGAAAGCTGTTCCACGACGCGTTATGCAAGAAGCTCCCGTGCAATTATGTAAGTTCGATCGCATGACGTTTGACAATTATTCCGTAATATCATTATCCCTGATCCAATAAGCTGCAATTACGCGTTTTAAGAGATTACACGTCTCGACGAATTTACGACGGCGCTGCATTAAGCGCAACAGTAAACGGGTATCTCAGATCGTCGCATTTTCCCATTTTTATATTTGCCAAAATACATAAGCATTTCGATAAGATAGTGTAATACAGAACGCGAGGCTACGCGGATAGAAATTTTATTCCAGCCAGAATATTATGGCTCAGAAATTTCCATAATTATTATTACTATTATTATTATGATATTTTAATTAAAGTGGTTCCATCATTCAGAATACTGCTGTGAAATATATTTGCATTTAAGTGCACATATGCTCGGTGAATATTTAAAATCGGTCCTCCTGAAGACAAAACCTGTTATTTAAACACTGTATTCCTCTACTTCGCCTCATTTTACGATGTCTCTTCGTATTTTTCGTTTTATCACAAATAGGAGTATTTTCGTCGAGGAAAAGGGATTATTATCATTAAGAAAAAGTCGCACATTCTTCGCCGCTTTTCTTGCCCCTTGATTAACAAATCTGTAGATTTCTACAACAATTGACGTACAGTATAAATAGTTCCGCGGCTTCCGCCGTGACTTTCGTGCCAGACCATCGTGAACCGTCGCAAGTGTGTCACGAGGGGTCGATTCTAGGTCGGCCCGTGACGTGCAACCTGCGATCGATATCATCTAAATACGATGCACACACCTGCGACTGGTGAAGTCATTCCCCGGAATACGTGCACTTCGTTCGATCGTGCTGCTCGCTTGTCGAAATAATCCACGGCAACGCCGGAAGCCGCTTTTAAATATATCCTCCCTTGCTCGTACTACGATCGATCGATCTTGCGATACATACCCGCTTTCGACCGTCGCGTCGTAACGTTCTAACCGCAGCGATCGTACACTGTGACGTCTTCGTTTGCGTAGACACATTTGCCGGACGGAATTTCTTAATAACTCTCGAGAATTCATAAATGTAACACGTTTTATTCGTTTATACATATACGACGGAACAAATTGATACTAGGAAGGGGAAAGAAAGAGATTCGAAAGTAGAAGTAGAGAGAAAATGATAGCGTAAGAAACATAATATAGGCGCACCGCAAGGAATAAAATACAATAGAGATGGAAAAGGAGATAATAAGTAAATAAATAAAAATAGATGTAGGTATACTGTTAGTGTTCGGAAAGATCGTGTATATAGCTAAAAACATATAAAAGACGAGGGTATAGTATTCGTGTGGGTGTGATAGCTGCGATAAATTGTGATTTCACGGTATTAAATGAGCAACCGTGTACGCCTACGGCGTGGAAAAATTTCACTCGAGACATTTTCGCCTTCGTTGGGTTAGAAAATTCTAGGATTATTAGGATACAAATAGAAAATTGAGTGTAGAGTTTGTAAGAACCATGCAAGTGGTTGGAAGGGGTAGAAAACGCTCGGGGGGTATGATACGCTGTGACTTATTTGCAACAATTTATTTCCTTCATCCTCATCTACGGCGATTAATCATGAAGTCAATTTAATAATGGAAATCATAGATTTTAGAATGCTGTATGTATCCCGAATATTATTGACGGAAGTTCCTATAGCCTTCGTCGGATCGCGACATGGGGGTGGTTATTTTGCCTCCGCGTCGTAGCAAATAGCCAACGTTAATTATATTCTGTATATACTTGCGATCCACGAAGGATAGAAATACTCTACCCACGAATTATTGTTATCATATATGCCCTGTACAATTTTTGTCCAGCTGGCAAAAAATCGGGGTGGCTCTGGATCCGCCGAGTCTTTACACGTTTCTCATCAGAATGAATACGAAAAAATCCCCGTCCATGTTTTCATTATTCAATCGTTGTCAGTTCAATTTGCATAACTCCATACGTATTCCCGAAGCAGCGTGTCCTCGCTACGATAGGGGGTAGCTGCTTAAACGAGCGTGTGTAGCGTTTCAGAGAACGACGACAGAAACCTGTGCCGTGTTTCGTGAAAATTCCAGGAATGTTTCGAGGTACGATGTAGGATACGGAGGGTGATCAGTGTAGGACTGCGGCTACTCCTCCGTGATAAAGGGAACATAATCGCGAGGGGCGCGAAGGGTACGCGTCTGAAGGCAGGTGACTGGATCGATTTCTCTATCTGGTGCGCGTGTGTGGTCGAACGGTTGCAGCGGTGACGCAGACGCGTGCCCACGCGAAATCGTGTGCTCGAACTCGGGAAAAATTGTGCGGAAGAGAAATGAAAATTGCGAAATGTCTGTGAAATCGCGCGCGATAAACCGGCGTGCGGGGTGGAGAATGTTGTGCGACGATAAGGGAAAGATTGGAGGTGCGGAAATATTAAAAAGTGGAAAACGCTATAAGGGAAGAGAGGAAGGGAAAACTGAGATGCTCGTTGGGAAAACGTAACGTCAAACGAAAACGAAGGATACAGACGTTCCTTCGAGGGGCGAAAGAGGGTGGGAATCGAGTCGAAGGAGACCAAGGGAAGGAGAAAGAGGGTGGGATGGATATACACGAAGGCAGGGTTGCCTAGGACACCACATGGACACCACGTTCGTTTGCGACGTCACGAGCAACGACGGGGGTGAAAGCTGAGCAACCCGGGGGTTGTCGAGTCGTCTTAGGAAGCAGTGCTCGTGGGGCAAGCCACGTCGAAAGTCGTGCGGTGAATCGCGCAACCTAACGCACGCGACAGTTGGACGAGAAAGGTACGAAGGCATCCCCCTGTACGCGTGTCTATATGTCTATATGTCTATAATACAATCGGGCAGATTCAGTAAGAAGGGTGGTGATTTTAAAGGAACAGAATAGTCGATCGAAATGATTCGTCATTTGAAAGTTTAACGCGGAACTTGTGAGTGGTATTGAGAAGCAAGGGGATAATAGTATTTATTTCATTGATATTGAAGGAACAAAATAGCGAATCGAAAGTGTTAATCATATTAAACTGTAACGTGACACTTGTGCAAGTTATTGAGAAAGGAGGAGATCGTTTATTTATCTTTGCGATATCGTAGGAGCGGAATAGCGCATGCAAATGTTTGATAATTTTAAACTGGAACGTGGTACATGCTCGCGGAAATAATGAAGAAAGTAAGGGCAACAGAATTTATTTTAGTTGTCCAATTTTGTTTGACGAAAGTCAAGTGTCTCTTAATATGATTACTAATATCAAAGGTATTGATCGAAATTCTTTTTACCATTGCGACGGTGAAATTGTGCACAACTTGCTATTATCGCGATGGATTGCGAATTCTTGTCGAAGCAGGATTCTCATTTACCAATAAATTCGAAAATTGCCAACCTCTGGAAAACATTTGCCGCGTCAGCTTTACGCTCGGCGGATTCGTGTCGAAGGCATTTTGCAGGGTAAAGTTCAACCGCCCCGAACGTTTCGCGACTCTTGGTCGAATTTTTATCGGGTCATCGTTCGCCTCGGCGAGAACGAATCTTCCTAAAATAGAATCTTCTCCGCTGCACCCGTTCTACCGGAGGCAAGAAAAATATAAGAAATGATAACGAGCCGACGTATGCAAAGTCTTCGAAGTCGTAGGAATCACAGCTCGAATCACAGTTCGAGTTCACTCGCATAATACCTTCCGGTCGATCGAAAATCGATTCGGGACGCGATCATCGTTTATGCACGCGCATTCGTCATCACAGTGGCTGATCCCATCAATTGATTAACGCCACCCTTCGCCAGATAGCTTGTGCTTTCCGGTGGTCGGCGAGATAATAAAAAGCAAACAGATGAATCAACCGACGTGCAAGGCCAATAGGCAGCGAGCTGGGATCCGGTTCGGGGGCTCGAGAGGGTAACCATCCCCCTTTTGTACCCTGTCAACGGGTACAACGAAGCTGCAAGGGTCCATGTGATTTGATTATGTTGGTAATACGCTCCGTATGCCACCCTAATTGCTGCGACCAACCCCCCCACCCCCCAACGACAGGATTCGTACGTAACGTTTGTGTAAGGAATTCGATTCGGTAAAAGAATTTACATGGCAGCTGGATCAGGGGTTATATCTTTTTGTGGCCTTTTTTTGCGTGAAAAAAAAATTATTTTTATCATTGCACAGATTTATTAAAATGTTGCACTAAAATGTTCCATTGGGGGTGACATTACTTTTCTGCGGCTTTTTACATTTAAAAATGGAATTCGATAGCCAACCGTGTCGGATAACCGCGTAAATATTTCTATTCCTTCTTTCAACCGCTGTTTCACTCAGGGCAGCAGGTAAATATTTGTACCTTCGAAATGCCAAAGGTGGACGCCGCCGACTTCGATTTATTGACCCAGACAAGCAGATCCTTAAGGTTACAAGATCCATTATCCTGCAATTGTCTTCACCTTAACAATAAATCGTTGTCCTTTACGGGTGCTGCATTTCACCTGCAAAACATTGCACGAACGCCCGCGGTATTCGCAGTAATCGATACTATCGGTCAGAGTGGTTAGGAACTAGATTAATTGTTACGCTATTGCTGGCGCAAGATAAAATATGATGTCACGAATTATTGTCGGCGTTCAATCGCAGTGCAATTTCGACGATTCCAATTGCGATCGCACGGGTTGACGTCAGAATGATCGTCACGAATATCGGTGATCGATGATAATGCTCCGAAGGTCTTCGGCAACTCGATAATATATTTAGCCTCGGCGATGCTCTACAAAATTTCACCTCTGTTCTAGTTCTGAAACTGGCGCGCCTATGCACCGTAATGCATTTCGTTGCAACGATAATCCTGTTTATAATAGATACGTATGAGCGCACGCTTGTGGGGATTAAATTTGTCGCTGGTTTCGAGCTCAATTATTTAGTCGAATGAATTATAGAGCGGCTATGCCGCGGAGAGATATGTGAAATGCAAATATAGACGCACAGTGGCGCTCAGTTTTCTTGTACGATACTTGTTTAGGAAATTGGGGAACACCTGTGTTCGTTACATTATTTTTGGCGTAATGTTCGTTAACATTAAATGGACGCAGTGTTGGCAGTGCAATGCGAGGAATTTATATAAATATAAAACAAGAAATGAGTTTAAAGGGGAAAGCCAGATATCGATAGAACAATTAGGATTAAATTATCATTAAATAAATGGCCTGAGCAATTTTTTCATGAACAAGTATACTTTTCCTGTCTGTCTTACCTTTTTAATCAAAATTACTGAAAATTAATTTCCGTGGTATATGGCGCTCTAGGCTAATTCGAGATTCATCTGGATAGATTGTTTGCCACGAGAAATGTTGGCTTGTGTGTGTTCTGTGTATACACGTGGCTTGCCGGGGACACAGATAACGCGATCCACCTTAACCGATTAATCCTAAAATTCCACCCCTTCTAAAGCAGTTACGAGGCTTTTAAACAGACAGATTTATTATTGGTGTATTTATTGGGGCGCTTAATTCGTTTCATAAAAGGTCTTCCTTTCGTTAGAAACTAAGTTGCCACCTGGAGGCAATTAGCAATGGAAAATCTGTGATTAATACACTAGAGGTAGTTTGAGGTTGCCCCCGCAGACACGCGTAATTTTTAATACTCTCGAAACGTAAAGAATCCTAAGATAGATAACTTTATTGCATATTAAATTAACTTCTTTTATTTGTGCAAATTATAGCTTAGTTAATTAAACAGAGTGTCTATACGTACAGCTCTTCGACATTAACAAAATCTGCACCGTTTTGTTCCTCGAGGGCATGTTCATATTTCATGGTACCCAGGCGAAAGGGTTAATTGAACTACATACGTATTTTTTACGAACTTGATTTTATTTGTACAAAGTAAGCAACACGAGGCTTTCAAAGGGTAACTTATCGAAAAGTTCATCGCGATACCAGACGTCGATACTGGATGCACCAGCAAGGTCGCTCCGACAGTTTGCTCGTGACATTAAACGGCTTCGTGTCAAAGGTCATTGAACTTGGCTTTACATACGTGTTTTACCCACGGAGCGAAGCGTGCGATGCGGTATTCAAATTCGAGTCGATCTCCAGGTAACCCGTGGCACTCCATTGAATATTGCTTCATCAATTAAACATATTCAATGGGTGTCGAACGAAAGAAGGAACATTTCAAGCTTCGTCATATTTTACGAGCATATTAATCAAAATCAGCCTGATAGTAATTTTCAATTTTTCAATATCGAGGATGTCGCGTCGTAGGGGTTGCGCACCTTTCAAAAGTATTTCCGACGTGTGTTCGGGACGCGAATTAATCGTCCTTGTATTTTGAACAATATTACTACCTTGCTGTAATTATTGTTACATCAATATATTCTGTTGTTAAGCATACAAGCTCTGGCAAATAGACGATCATCGCGAGCACATAAGATTCGATTAATTCAAAAGCATCGAGCTCAGTATTGCGACTATCGATGCTCGTGGCGGGGATTCCGGTTGTTCGTCGTTAACACGGTAAATCATTAACCTTATTTAAGTGGGGAGGCGTCGCGTCGGTGACGCAGTAATAACAGTATCGGTAAGTAATAGCCCAGTGAACTGGCCACGACATCGTGGATACTTAATAACGCGGTAGTGGCGGTGTTTCGATGTAAAGTGGCCTTAAGGTGTGCTCACAGTGTCCGGTTACGCGGGACCGTCCGATACCACCGGCCGTGGCGAACAATTTTTGTCTTTGCTATTGATTCGTATGGTGTTCTGCCCCGTGCCTGATCGATTCGTCGTTGTGCAACCGCGAGAATATGCATCGCGGTGTTAATCACGGAACACCTATTGGCATGTTAATGACAGAAACGCGGCTGCAAATTAAATGAGTTGTCGTGAGAATTGAATGCTAATGGAATCCATTCTGCTCCAGTTTTTGACGATGAACGATGAATAATATTCCTTCGGTGGCCTGGAAATGGAAATTCCGTTAATTAATTTTGTGGTACACACTGTATCCAGTGGCACGTATTATTGTCCGCGGCAAATTGAAATACAGCCTGTCCATAGTTCCGCCACTATTAATAAAATAATAAATTAAATTAGATTAGAAGATATTTCATCTGATCTAGAATCTCTTTTTGCACCTCCTTACAAATTGACGCGATTATGAATGAGCCCAACACGGTTCATGCGACAGTAGAATAAATAAAGTGACAAAAAACTCTCCTGTACTAATTATAATTATTATTAGTTGTGCTTTTAATTCGTTAGTTACATAAGAAACGAACCCTATTAAAATTACCACTAGTTATTAATATTCCCACTCTTGTCCCGTACCATGGGTATCAATTAAAACTATTAAAAGAGTCCATCGTGTAACTACTTATCAACCGCTCCGAATCGATAATTATTATACAACACATCTGAACAAAATTCTTATCATCTGGCACTATATTCCTGTCAAAAGATGGAAGGAAATCTCCATTGTCCATCGTAACGTTTCACGCGCGTTCTGTTAATAATTATTAACGCGACGAATAATTATAATTATTCAGCGTGTACCGTGAATCGACTCAGGGAGACAGAAACACATTCGAGCGTCGTCGCAGCGTCGATCTCGATCTCTCGACCGGTTGTCGGGCAGCTGGATTAATTATGTATGAGTTACTTTCGCGCGTTTAGACCGCCACGTTTTAAGCCCGTTCCGCCGGTGGCAGTGATCGGACACGAAGCATAAAACAGCCGGAGTCCTTGCCGCAGCCTTGCGTTTTCTCCTTGAGGCTTGAATTCTATTTAAACACGCGGCATAGTGCGCACGATTCTGGGTGGGGACAACGTAGTAGAACTCGTGGAATTTCTATACGCCTCTTTCTGCGCTCTAGATCGTTCTTTTGTCCCCACGGGATCTCTCTCTCCTGCGACTTTCCGTCGGTATTCTCGTTGGACGACTTGCAAGTAGCGTACGATAGGATTTATCAGCAGTCCGATAGGGTCTACTTCAATTTTTAACCCCTTTTGGCTCTGGCCGGCTTGAAGAGAAAGCGTACAGCATTGTGCATGCAGTGCAATTTTCGCATGATATTTGGTGTATGACACGCACAGTGATAACCAAATTAATGTAATTCAGTAATATACTTTCGATAGTATATCGGTTTAGCGAAATAGTATTTATTTTTAGAAAAATTTATTGGCCGAATGTATGTATATTAATATGGTTTTGTAATATTAATGAACGTACGAGAGTGTATGCACAATAAGTGTTTCACAGTAAAAGGGTTAAATTCATATTGATTTCAATGATAGGTAGTATTCGAGAGAGAAATTCTTCGTAGAGATCGATTCAAAATTGAGGATATTAGATGATAAGACAAACGGATCTTGCAGAATTGATTAATAGTACAGTAGTCCAAAGGGTAAATTATTGTGACAGGTTTTCTTTTAAGTTGCTCCTGTTGCAGCTGCGAAATCAAATTCAATTTTCTGCAACGAGTTGCTGCAGCTTCTATTTTTTTACAATAAGTACGCCCTCAAGGTGGAAGTATACAGACTGTAAAGAATTCTCTGGTTATATATATATTCTACTCACACTGATCTGCAGCCCGCTATTTACCTCAAATCCAACTTGATTCTACATCAACACTCGAGGCCTGTCATTTATCAGGCTTACCTCCACTCGAGCTAAATCCTCACTATAGAGGCACCACATCAAATCCCCATGAATAAACTGTATATCACATTTAAATACATTGACAATTCCTCCCGACGCGTATTCTGTATATCTAACTTTTGTAATTTTCTATAAATAAGAGAAAGAAATTTTTCACTCTCAAATTTCAAACATTCTCCCCTGGTGAACAGATTTTCTCAGATTTTCCTTTCGCGACCGCCGATTCTGTTTGCAAAGAGATTGTCAAAATTTAAATATCTGCGGTCATTATTGAAATGTCTCCATAATCGTTGAATATGCGAGGGGGGCGAATGTTTCATCGGATAATAAATAATTATTTTATCTCTACTCGCGACGATTGCACAAACTCGTGAAATTTATAGGCCACCGCAAAATATCCAAAAAATTGTTCGTCGCATAGCCTTATCGATACTCGAAACATGAATCATCCATCATTCTGGACGCAATCAATAACAATGACGATACTAAAATAGTTGCAATACATTTGGAACCTCAAAGAACCTCTTACCACATAGACGCACCACATTATTTATAGGCCCACGAAATAGTCGACTGTCGTTAATCAGAGAAACCGCATAACAATTATTACTCCGCCATTCTTTACTCAAGCACCTCTTCTCACGTTTACCTGCCAATAATACCAGGTATACAGAGCAGAAGCTTCGCCATTGAAACGTCTGCCACGGGACTGACGAATACGGGTCGTAGATTTCTCGCTTAAAATAAAAGAAAAGAAAATCATAAATAAATACCCAGCAACCCAAACGTCTTGTAGTATCAAGGGGTTAACCGCACCACCGTAACGGGGAACATTTTAATCAGCGTCCTTAACAGTATCTCGTAGCCAAATTATTCAACACACTCCGTGCAGGACTTCTCGAAAATTTTCTAGCGAGCAATTTCAAGTACGACAATGTTGCATATCTCAATAATCCTCCATCGACTGGTTCACGATGACGTTTCCTACAGGCAACGACCGCGCGAAAGGTGTTCGAGAGCAACAGGAACCGAAGTTAGTGTCGCAGAAAGTTCGGACAAAGAGAAGCGCGGATTCTAGCTCGCCTTGGCGCCGAGCCCGTCAAGTTCCTGTTTCCTCTCCAAGGTCCGCCTTGTGGCCAACGTTTGATCGTGAGTCAAACGAGTCAACGTGCTCCCAACTGCTGTCCCTCGGAGTGTTTTTCCGTCGTCGGCGTTATTCTCTCGCGGATCAGCCGCGTACATTGTTCCCGACGAGCCGACAAACTCTTCATGGTCGCGTGGCATCTCGATCGTCGAGAGGATCGAACGATTCTTTGCTCGCATCCACCCACGGCGGGACGAAGGAGATTGATTCCTTCTTCATGTCTCTGTGAGACACGTCCTAAGTTAATGATCACTCGGTGGTCTCGTCGATTGGGTTTGATTTGTTTCGTTCGCGGCTCGCTGAAGGGAACGCTGGGGTGTCTAGCACTGATAGATATCAACTTGGATTACGTAGTTTGTCGAAGGAGTATGAATCAGAGCGAGGATACACAGTAAGTGTGTATATGGGTACATTGTTTGCGGCGGATGAATCATAATGATTGGGCATCGGCGTCATTTTTCTTTGCGGGCAATGGTCGAATTCGCCACGTGCGATGTTGCGTTAGATGTATGCACAGAAGAGGATTAGGTAAAGTCTGCTGTTGGGGATAGATAAAAATTCGCACGACGGTTCGGAGGAGATATGTGGGTGTTGTTGAGTTAAGGTTAATCAATTCGGACGGGATTACTGGGGAAAAAGGAAGGAAAATAAATACCTGAAAGGACATAACAAAATATCTATATAAGGCAAGCAAACTATCAATTGTTTCTAAAACATCGTAGTACAAAACTTGAAGTGACAGTTCGGAAGAAAAAAAATCGTATCCGCAAAGTCCACTTGTGGCCTCTCCAGAGAATGACCACTGGGTAGAATATTTGACAAATCGATCGAAGAATCGGATCGCTATCGTTGAACCTCTAACCGAGTCTAACGAAACCGCGACGTAGTAACGTTCTGGGAGCAATCGAAAGAAGATCACGTCCCTGCCTTTTACAGATACCCGAACGAGATACGTGAACGTTGGCGCGGAAGAAGTCTGGCCCAGGGTTAAATACGTCGAATATGGTGATACCCGAGCAGAAGCTGACTAGGGGATCGGTAATAGAAGGCCCGTCGTGATTTCCAGCCGCCTGACCTCCGATTTCCGACTTCCTTGTACGTGATCCCGTCGTCACGGCACCGCGGCTCTCACGAATCGTTGAACATCGGTGAGAAAACTGTTCGCTTCGTCACGATTCGCCGTGGAATCCGTCGAATATCTCGATCACGATTTTAGGCCGACGTATCGTGACGCAACTAACGAGATTTCGTTTGCTTTCAGGTCGACCGACCCGAGGAACTTCGAGCAGCTTTTCCCATATCTTCTCGGAGATAGAGACGGAAAATGCAAGCTTGGTTAGTGTATAGTGTGAACGATTTCGTTCGTTTTTAGGACGTTGGAAATATGCCTGGGAAACGTTTAATCCTTGCGTCCTGGTAGGTACTAATTTCTCGTGATCTCCGGGGAAATAAATGTTTCCGGGGAAGGCTATGAGAGTTTTCAAGTAGTGGTGTCGAGTGCGTCTACGATGTACAAAAATGTTTGAATCATACTAAGGGAAATTCCCAAAAATTCCAACGCGAGACGTCAACCCACAGTAAAACTTTCATTACTATTGTTACTATTAATCATACAGTAAAGAATCGAAACTGCAGGCAACGAAGGAAAAATGAATAGGAGAACAGATATAAATTACCTTCGCCTATTCTCTGCTCTGATACCTCTAATACTACTCCAATACTATGATCGTATCATCAAGCACGAGACACGCATATATACATTGAATCGCGTCATTCGAATTTTCAGCTTCCTGAAAAATATATCTTCGTCCAGCTACAGTCTCGCGTTGGCCTTTTTCAGATCCCCGATCGGCATCGAGGGGAGCAACGGGGAAAACGTATCAGCCGCGAGATTGAGAGAAGGTCCGGCGTGATTTAACGAGGAGGTATGCCAGCTCGACCTCCGAGCACCACTTCCCGGTACGTGAGTCAGGATCGCAGGAATCGGCAACCTCTGCGAGGATGAGTGCAAAGATATCCCTCGCGAGCCGTGGAGCGGCGCAGTCGCCGGTGAACCATCGTGGCAAAGCATCGTCGGGGCTGTTGCTCGCCGGGAAGTCTGTGAAGAGACCGTCGTCGATGAGTAAGTCACCTGGTTCACGAGGGAGCGTATAAACACGGTGCGTCGTGCAAGCTGCGACACGAGTAATTTGCCGCCTTTTAACCCGTTGCCTTTTAATACGCTGCTTACACATTTCCAGCTGTTGTCCCGGACAACGCGACACATTCGTTCTGCAATTTTCCGAATTATGTTTACAAAAGCATGTGCCCTGTAATATCATCCTCTGTCTCTGAGAGGAAAATGCCTGAAATAATATGCCTCTTTGACGGGGACAACGGCTTGGAACGTGTGATGTCGTTAAGGGTTAAGGACTGTCGAGATTCGTTTGTTCACTGGCAGTGGTGGTTCTGTTTCGTTATGGAAACAATTTCGAAGGGGGGTGGAATTTAGAGGAAACTTTATGGAGGGTGGCTTTTAATTCACAGGGGGTCGTGAGCCTGCATTTTGGATAAAAATGTTGTGCGTGTATTTAACTTGGGGTGGCAGTTGAATGGTATTACGACCATGTTTATTATTATTATTTGGAAACCGGAAATATTTATTTTTATGATTCGATATCTGAACATTGGAAAACAATGCGTCGTTGGAAATAAATAACATCCGTTGTCTATCGTTCCACGTGTCATTAATGGTTCTTACATTCTGACAGAGATTACTTTTCGTATGTCTCTCTTAAAATTGTCGTGAATACTCTTCGTGAATCTGGTAGCCTCGTATCATTCGTATCTCACTCTCCGTCGTCGCAGATAAAACCGAATTACGCGCGCGTAGTTCTCGGTCCTATTCTATTCGCGTTGATTACTGGAGACGCCGTTTCCGTCGTCAACGGTTAAAAATGCGTCGATCGAGTTATGAGTAATCAAAACAAATCGAGACGAAATCGGGTCCTCGTTTCCTCTGTATGACGTCGCACGCTGATGTAGCAGTTCGACAAATTCGAAAACAACACGGGGTATCGTCGCATTTATCAAAAACGGCAAAATAGAATGTTATCTGAAGTGTGTAGAAGCAATGTAAATCTGAACATCATTGACAATCGATGTTAGCAATTTTCGTTTATAATTAATTGTGTTGTGTCATGCCACAAGTGGTGCGACTTTTTCAGCGCGCATATTGGGCGAGAATAAATTAAGAATGTGTGGTGTTCAACGTTTCAGCAAAAATCTCCGATCACACTTCCGATATAATATTCCCCGAGGGTTTCTATTTGAAATGGTAGTACGCGTCAGACAGATAAACGAACGTGACGAGTTCTATTGTTTCAAACTCATTGTCAACTCTCAGAAAAATTGCATTATTTATGGGATGACCCAATAACTATTGTATGACGATCCCGCGTGCAGAAATCGCAAATCGTGGATGCAAACACGGGCGTAGCTAATTTTGGAATAACTTCCAGTCTTTATGTATCACTCGTAGCGTTCAACATCTGCATCTCACGTGCCTCGTCAATGACGATCGCGTCGTATAAATTTCACCTCGAGGTCGTTCCCTCGTCGAAAATACGCGGGTGGTTTCTCGTTTTCGTTGCATTCGTCCGGGGAGCACACGGGTGTCGAGTAAGCAAACGTTCGGCCATTTCGTTCGCCACAGAAATCGCTGTGTCAACGGATTCTTTCGTCGCGTTGCACTTCACCGTGCAAACGTCAGCAGGCCACGCGAAGTGAACGAAAAGTAAAATGGTGGATGAATGAAGGTGCGCTTGCCATCGCACCTGTTGATGAATTTATTAATAGGCCGAGTTAGAACTTGGTGTTGTCTTGCATTTGAAAAGAGTTTAATGTTAGATCAGTTCAGAAATACATCGAGGTATCGATCGCGGGGGAATTTAATTATGACTAACGTGTAAAGAAAGCTATAAATGTGGAGATCGATCGTGGTAGTATGTACTTCCGTGAACAATAGCCCTCTGGTGGCTGGCTCCAGTAGTATTTATACAGGTACAATCGATTCTGGTGCAATTTTCCTTGAAATCATGGATTTCGAGGTTGAGGAACTTTGTTGTTTACGTTGGCTCCACGCTCGTTTAGATCTGCGAGATAATTAATGAGGGTAGCAAATATGTAATAAAGTAAACTTGAAATAAACCACGTTTGACGGTGGTGCACGGGACCGTGTTTAAATCTGAATTATATATAGAATTCGATATAACGAAATACGAATAAAGTATTAATAACATGGCAGGCCATCGTTCGACGATAAATCAAATAAGTGCGAAGCAGGAGGGCAAATTCTTTATTTCAAAATGATATCTTTGGAAATAGCGAAACATTCATAAATTAATCAAACGTCTTGCTGTATACTATTTTTAAACCATGTGGTCCGACGCTTTCGAGTCGTAGAGTATGTTCAACCTGAAACGTCCTTCCGTTTAAAGAACCCTGAACCCTCGAGCTTCTCGCAAGAAGCACAAACTTGATCTTCAACTATTCCCGTACATTACTTGCAAACAAAAATCAATTCCTCTTTCGCAAATCTATCGATCTTCAAAGAGGATGAAACATTTCTATTAAATCGTTCAATTTCGTATTAATTAACCCCCGTTCCCGGTCTCCGAATTTGAAAACCCCATCTATCTCGTTTGTCTCGCGAAAATAACTACTTAAGTAAATAACGCATACGCCGAAAAATTCACGCCAATAGAAACGCGAAACCCACCGCTGCATTAGTTCACTCGGCCACCTGTTTCGGTGTGCCGCGGGAAATTTTGCAATCCGCTAAATGACACACGATTCGCTCCACGCGGCTTTAATGACACACACCATACACGTCATAAGATTACACACGTCAACTGAGGATGCGTTCATTAGCCGTAGAGGTAACTGGGACCGAGGAAAGAGCTGTCAAACGTGCCGCTGTCCCAGAACTGGAATCGCCGTCCATCTCGTCGCGACCGAACAGCTTGCTGGAGAGAGACAACACCATGCCAGCCTTGACGCGCGCTTGCACTACTGCCACGCTGCCCAGGATCAAGAGATTTAAATTCGCGCCGTTCGGTGAGTCCAATTCATTCGCTGTCCCTTTTTTCTCTTCTTTCGATCTTATCACACGGGTGCATGCTTTCTGTCGCGCGTTCCGCGATTCATGTTTGCTTCGCGATTAGGAAGCTCCGGCGACTTGTTTAGAATTAAGGGGAAAGTTCCGCGAGGAAATGATTAGGAAAAGTTTAAAGTCAACGTTTCGGACATTTCTCTTGCGCTTTTTATTCACCTGGGAGGGTTACAGAATTTTCTTCTGCCACGGTATATAAATATAGCCGATGCCCCGGGGCTATAAATTCTCCCCGTCATTTTGATATAATAATTTAGTAGTTGCTGCAAAGCAATGGAACGGCTTGGCGCATTATTTGAGGAATAAATATTTATACGTTGAACTGGACAGGGGAACCAGTGCGATAAACATTTGTGAATCGTTAATATTTTTTGAGATCGAACTCACCGTACGAAATTTCTTCCCCGCGAGTCGAGCATGTACGATATACATAGTGAAACCATAGATATCGATCATCGTTCAATTACAAAGGGATTCGTCGCAACGTCTCGCGCCCTTGTACAATTTTACGCAAGCAACTTCGGGCTCGGGCTAATTGCGTGAATGACGTCGCGCGAAATTCTGCCCGTGATTCATAGTCGTTTCACGGTGTCGCTCGTTCCTTTTTCTGCGACAATTCAGGTTACCTTGTGCGTCGCAATCAGCCAAGGATTATCAGTTTATCGATAGCGTTCAGAGAACTGAATGACTCCTACCGATCTCCGCGTCACCTGTACGCCAAGCTCGTGCCTCAAAGATCGTTCGTTTGAGGGCGAGGGCAGAAAAAAAGGGGAATAAAATAAAAGAAAAGAAAGCAAGAGAGAGAAAAATCGACGCAATGAAAGCAGCACGATCAATCGCACGATCACGTTGGTCCGCGGACGCAAGCTGCACAAGGAGCGATCGATGGAGATCGATATCCACCGGTCTGTACTCGCGAATTACCGATCGGCCCGTCGCGTAATGAAACTCGGACGCGGCGGGAATACGTAATTACCGCGGAAATAGTATACGAGCCGGCTGGTCAACGGCATAAATATAAATACCGTGGTCGGTCGTTGGGCAAACGAGTCCAGCCACGACGGGCAGGAATCGGTGAGTCAAGTTGTGTGTGACGCCACCGTGCCGCTTCGAGAACCACTTTCTATCCGCCACGCTCGCGCTCGCGGCATTCCGCTTGTCTCTCCACTGTCGATGACTTGTCTGTAAACTGGGCTAATGGGGAGAAAAAAAATTTCGAGAATAAATCGGGAGGAAAAAATTGAGGATTTCTTTTGTTATTTAGATTGGTCTGTTTTTTTGCACATAATGGTTCGAACAGTTTGACTTTACTTTCACAGACAGCATATTTGTTTCTTTAGTTTTATTTGTGGGGCTTTTCTTCGGTGACTGTAAAAATAATGTATTGCCAAAATAATGTCATATAAATTATACTAATATTCATAACAACCGTATCGATTTTTTAATCCAGAATATTTTCAATTTTCATTGAACCCAAGGGGTAGTTAAAGAATGAAGAATGTAAGCAACACCGAAATATCGATGATGAATAATATAAATTCGCCAAGCTCTTTGACAATCTATCGTGCTATTTTAAACCCTTTAATGATGCGTGGCAACGTTTGCCGTCGATTCCTCTGCTAGAGGAAATTGGTTTGGTAGTGAACTGTGAATGAGGAAGTCGCGTGGGACGGGATGTTGTAATTGGTCGATTGCGTTTAGGATCCTCTTCGTTGTGTTACAGTATTTGCTTAATAGGCGTAGTTATTAGCTAATAGTTTATCGTACGGTCTGCTCGAGGATACGTACATGCACAGAAGAAAAAATTATAGAAAAAGAATGGTGGGTGTTCGGATCCATTCTTTTATTATTTGCGCATTGGCTGACGTCAAGTTGATAGCACAAAGACGGGTGTTTACACGCAAGCGCGATTGTGTACTCCACGCGTTATCGGTGTGGCAGCAAGTGTTACGAGCTACCATAAGGCTTAAGTTTGCGACAAATAATAGAAGGCAGCCACTCGAGGCTGCCAGCGATCCAGAAGAAATCAGGAGATACGGTCTTTCTAAATTTACCGTGCCAGTTTCGACTTCTGATCGATAAGATTCCGCCGATCGTGACTTCTTTGCTGATCGTACAATTGGTAACGAGCAACGAAATATATATAATGAAAAAAGAGAGAAACAACGATGGTTACTGGAACTTCAGTCGTGTGATTTCACTCGTATCACTTCCTCCTGTTTCCCCACCGAATAATCGAGATTATTCCCGGATCGGTTGAACCGTCGGATTTTGGTTAAAATAACGTTTAAAGTCTAAAAATAATCAAATATCGCGGCGATCTATTTTTATTCACGTGAGAATTCTGAAAACGAAGCCGCGACGAAGCATTTCTTTATGCCTGTCGTCGTTTCGGTGCTTATTCATTATATTCGACCAATCATTTTTACGTTAAAACTACCATCAATTCTGCGGCACTCGGAAAATTAATGAATCTTGCGTTCTCCTAATTACGCTTCAGGCCAGTTAACTAACGGGGAAGTTAACTAACTTTCCTTCCCCCCGAGTAAAGAGTTCAATTTTTATTTCTCGCCCATTCTATTCCCGATCGCGGTATTGCTATTATCCCTCTATTAATTGAACATGTAATTTCCGATTCAACATTTTCACGCGAATTATGATAACTGCACCCAGTGGGGGTTTAATTTTCGTTACTTCGACGGTGCTCCACGCTGCGTTTCAGGCAGGAATGCATTGGAAGATGTCAATTGAGACAGTTCTAACAGGCAACGTAAACCTTCCGCGTGCAGAGGCATCGTGTGTGCAAGTATGTTTATCGCTCGTTCGACCCGAGTGATGCCTCTGTGTATGATGTCAGACTCTATCTTTGGCGCGGAGTAGATGACCACGCGCGAACCAGCCTGCACATCTGCGCACACGCGTGAAAATCTCGATGAAATTCGTCCAACGTCAGCTCGATTGGGCAACATGAAAGGACGACAGGATTTAATCGTAATTTAACAAAATTAAACAAAACATAGAGCATTAATTAAGAATAGAGAAAGAAACATAAAGGCAGAAATAGAAAGAAATAAGATTGAGATAAAAGGGATGAGAGGAATTTGTTTAATTATATTTTCTGAAGCGTAGGTTTTACAATTTTGTAATTATTTTATCGAACGAAAGATTGCGAAGTATTTTTTGTTGGCATTTAAAGAAAAAGTTGATCGTATCGATGGGACAGGGAAATGATTATGCTTAATCGAACCGGATAGACGAGCTTCTTTGCAAGAGAACGTTTATTACTAGGAAACGTAATAGCATAAGAATGACAGAGACGTATAGCGTCATGCGAGTTTGCTGCGGTTGCTTTTCCCGATCTTCTGCGTTTTTCGTTCTTTTAAACCAGTTGTTGCGATTCAGCGTCACGAATATATTTTTCCCTGTTTCGCAATGTTGCACAAATTTTCCATTCCCGAAACAACATCGTTCTCTCGTCAAATAGAACGTACGCAATAATATAGTAATTTTATTTTGGCAATAATTTGTTATATATTTCATTTTTTTTTTTTCCACACGACACTCTTTCGTGTATCAGCCACACAGTAGAGGAGTTTACGACGCATGTACACCGATACGTGTAATCTTATCAGACCCATCGGGCTAATCGAAAATCTATAAGTGCATCGATTAACGTCGATAACGAGCAGATCGATGTGATCGATCGACAAGATTGAACGAAAAATACAGTTCGAATTCGACGGTGAACGTATCGATTAGTACGATATGTAACCAGTATCTATTGTTCCATGTCATTCTCATTTCCTGTTCATTTCGTTCAACTTACAACAGAAGTGGATAAGTTTTCACCGATTGATCGTGTAACCCTCGTGTGAATTCAGCTTTCCTCGAAATCCAGCTGCACCTCTTTTTAAACAGTACAAATGAAACGAAAATAAAAAGGAGAAGGCAAACGCTCGATGACACTTCAGCTTAAAATATAAATGTACAACTAGCATAAATACATTGAAAAAGCATCTAAAATTATCGATGGCCGAAGGGACCACGATTTCTGCGTTCACTTGAAAAAATAATTTCCGTCCGCACAACACCGCGTCCCGTTTCAGCGAAACGGTCTCACAATCGGCGAAAAATTGTCTCTCGCACGAACCGTAAAACGACCGTGAAATAGAATTGACTTTTTGCCACTGAAGCAAGAAAATATTCTTCACAGAGAATCGGAGAAAAACGTATACGGACACGTAGAAACCAAATATCTAGTAGGAAGCGAAGATAGCGGAAAAATAATCGTTCGTATAATCTTGCAAATATTTTTCAAGATTGAACAACCCCAAAGCCTAATTCTGAAAATGTATTATCAGCCGCTCTGTGTCCAATAATTAATTTAACAATCGCTTCGATCAAAAGAACGCCAATCGAGTTAATGAACGCAAAGTGTCGCAGTTTAAGATCCATCAGGTCGATATAAAGGGCCACCTTAAGAACTATCGTTCCGCCGATCGTTCGATGAATAATTCATGGCGCCGTTCGCGAAAATCGCCGCGGCGCTCCTCTGACGCCGTGGAATAAAAACGGAACCACGACCGAAAGCGATGCATAATATGAACGGCATCGATCGTCGCGGTACAAGGCAACAAGGAAAGTGAAAAGCAAAAGTTCACGTGGAATGGACGCCGATTTCGTGTCACCTGAGCGAACGATCGTCGCGTGAACTTTCGCCGCGTTGAAAGAAACGGAAACGTGTGCGTACAGGCGACAGCATCGATCTCTGGCGAAAATATTTCGTCGACACGTTGTTTCGCGACGCGACGACACGAATTTTCGCGAACGTGGTCGCCTCGAATTTCGTGAATCGAGTGTCGCTTGGCGTCGTCAAAGCGTCTTATTCTCACCGGTATGAGAATGATGTGCCCGTTTGAAAATTTACCACGGATTACCTGCACTGTTCCGAAAGTTCGAAGTTCAGTACTTTCGAATTGTAACATCGATGTACCGTATGCTCGTTTTAAATTGCAATTTTATTATTATTACTATTATCGACCCGTTAATTGGACTGGCTCTCAATCAGGCAATCAGATAGTCATTTTAAGAAGCAAATTATTATCGTGCTTTAACCATCGCAAATTCAACCTCGTTAATGAGTTTTCGTGACAAGTGCATAGGTGTATTAGAAGTGCGTGGAATTTCTCTACCGATTGAAATACTGTTACGAAAAATACGAGCAACACGGATGACGTGTCAACTCGTCCTCCCCAATTAACAGATTGAATATACCCGTACAATAGGATACCTCGAATTTTTCAAGGAATCACTCGGGATTCGAAGTAAAAGTGATTTCGAAGCCAATTTCAAAATTTCCGCGTGCAACCATATTCTTCAATGAAAGCGTGCAACGGGACACGCAATTTCTGTCCTTTGACTGAGTAACACACGACGTTCCACGCGACAGGGTTAACATCCTGTAGAATCGAGACGATTAAATGGTCGACCACCTGGCGCGTTTATTTTCGCGATATTGTTGTTATCAATGGAAAATTCGTCATCGATCCTCCCCCCGAAAAAAAGGAAGCCCTGCGACAGTAAACTCGCGGCTACGTGTTAGTGGCTTGAGGTGAGTCATTGCCTGGCTTTACAGTCACGTGTACGTGTCTCTCCGCGTGTGCACGGTTGCATCCGTACTCTGTACGTACGTACACTCGGTGAACACAGCGATACGTCGATTTACAGTGCCGTAACAGCGTTCGGCTTGTTCGCGTTCGTTCGAGGGAAAAGAATCGCGGATTCCAGGTAACGTCGATAAAGCTTATCGTTTAGTGATCTGACATAACGCGGATCGAAGATTCGCGTTATCGTGCGCTCGCCGAGATGAATCACTTTTGTTTTTCACTCACGATCGACTGTGTAGAAAACAGCTTCGAGATATGCGGGGGCCATTTTTAGAGATGACTTTTAATATCTTGGCAATTTAAACGAATGATTTCGTTCTTGCTCTATACGTATGTACAGATATTGTAGGATGAATTCAGGTGAAATCATTGGATCATATTTTTCATTTGTTGCCGGCGAGAATATTTCTGCGCCAGTCTGTGGATGGAAGAAATTTACAGGAAGATCGGCTTAGTCAACTAGACGGAATTAGCCAACCAGAATCCTGTCTGCTCCGTGCGAGTATTTGTTTATACGAAACGGAGTGCATACCGCCTATTAATACGTTCGTGGAGCAGACTCGCTAAGTAGCTACTAATTTTTCCTGTACGCGTGCGAAAAACTACACCAGACCGCGTTAGTACGCGAGACTATTATGATTATAGTCACGTGGACCCCGATGAAGCTCTGGTAATCGTTCTTCTCGTACGATGAAAGTACCGGACCGATGATTGAGCTGTTGCAATAATCGCCGATGTCCCCGTGATTCAGCGACGAAACCAAATTAGCCGAGCTTTTGATCCTCGAAGCTTTTGGACGTTCGGAGGATGATTAATGAATAGTCGGGTCTTTGACCGGTCGCGCATTTTCGTCGCAGGAAGCTTGACAAACGCCACCTACCGAAATACCAAGTCATTGTCCCTCGTTGACCAAGTGGAAACTGGTTTTCTTCGTTGATAAAATTTGTTGGACGCCCCGTATACAAATTTAACAAAGCTCCGCCGACAAGATCGCCGGCATACCGATAGAAATTTCTTGATTGGTGTCTGCTTATGACGAGACAGTATATTAATGTCCCTGCCTAAACGATGTGTGCAGTACGCATTTGGGGAAGACAAAACGGTCCCATTGTTCGATACACGAAAGATCCCCAAATGGAATTGCGAGAAATTTCGCATAATAATTAGCAATAGTCGAAAATGGGAATAAGGTAAGGAGTAACAGATCTACCCCTGGTGTTGGCAATGAAAGGACATAATAGATCCATCTTGGTCTTAACAATGCGTTAACGAAACATTCGAGAACGCGAGCCAACCGCACCAGCAATAACAGCGCCAAAGAAATTTCCCAAAAAATTGAAAGAAAAAAATGCAACTCCATAAAAGAGCTCCGATCCAAAGAACAATTCACCGTGCCGCGAGCGTACGTACCTGCTCGGTCGCGGTTGCGCGTTCACCGCGGTTATGTATACGTATACCTCCGCAAGTCCTCCCGATGCCTCGTACGCTCACTCACCGACACAAACATAATCGAAACTCGTACAGAGGAACACGCAGACGAGTATTCGTGGCAGGCCGTGGCCTCGCGTCGGTAGTATGTACTCGTAGATCGCGATCGGGCGTTTCGTGGGGACGAGCCGCTCAGTCTCAGCTCGTCGGTCGCCGTGAACGGATCTATCGAGCACGCTCGGTCGATCACACGGTCAGCATCGTGTTTACTTCCGGCCCCTATCGTGGTAGCAAAACGCAACCGGAAATGTTGACGAAACGAGCTGGGCACGGGGGACGTCGGACCCGCGTGCCAGCGCTCTCCTGAACAACTCCAATCAGAACTTCCTCGTTCTCGTAACCGAGGATAACCCTTTTCCTTCCTTCGACCTTTCTCGCTGCTTCTCCTCTTCCCCTTTACTATTATACTGTATCATCGTTCCTATTTCCTTTCTTCGTTCACCTCGCCTCCTACTGTCTCACGCTTTCTCCCCGTTCCTTTGCTTCTCTTCCTGATCGTCCTCCGTACCTCACGCCTGGTACCTTCCACTCCGATCACCCTTTTGGCCACTCGGTTCGGTACCGGCCGCGTCCTCCAGGACCCTACGCCCCGAAACGTAATACGACAGGGAGGACAGTGGTGGTTCCATGCGGTCGCACGTGGATTATCGTCGGCTGTTATCGGGATACGGTGTGCACGGCTTGGTGAACAAGCCTCGAACGACGACGACGGTGCGTCACCGGCACGGCTCGTGAGGCGGCTCTTGGTTTCGTCGTAAAGGCGAACCGGTTCGACCGATCGGGAAAGGTAGGTGCCTCTGACGAACTCCACGGAACGCTCCGTTCGCCCCTATTTTTTTCTCCCCCTGGGTAAACTGTACCCTGCGCGCTCTCTGTTTCTTGCGCCGTGGAATACTCTTGGTGCCGATCGATCCTCGATGATCGTCGGAATCGTATTCTAGGAGGACGCTTCGATCGACGGTGGTTCTTCCTGTTTTCTGAGATCGTCCAAACCCCCTTCTTTAATTCGTACGCACGATCTGGTTCTATAGAAGCGCGGAACGAATGATTTTTGTCGCTGTTTTTTTTCATTTGCGTGATCTAGGTCCTGTGACGATTGCGATTTGAGTTTTTCTGGATCGGTTGGAGCTGATGAATCTCGAAACGATTGTCTTTAGTTTAATCGGCCTGGATGGGGCTGTCGATGCTTATCTCGATGATAGAACGGAGCAATTGCGAGCGTAATCGGTAACTTGGATAAGTGAGATCATTCTCTGGCTTGGCTGAGATCATTCTGAAACGGAGTTGGGTTACAGAGGGCGATCTCGTAGTGGTTTTTCCGCGTGGTTTAAGAGGACATGCTTACGAAACGATGATTCTACGGTTTCCTTTTTACATACTCTACGGTGTGTGAGAGAGAGAAAGAGAGAGAGAAAGAGAGAGAGGGACGTATTGTGTGTAGAACGATCGGTGGAATTCGGTGATTGTTTTGTGGAGTGGAAAGTGGGATGTGTGAAGAGGTTAAGAACACTGAACGTGGTCGATTTCACCTGTGGTCAATAGTAAAATGGGTATCTTGGAGACATAGATCGTTCGTTTATTCGGTGACAAAATTCACGACACAGATTTCAATGGGTAATTTAATATAAGAAGTCGAGAGCGATATAATAAAAATAACTATGCATGTGGTGATACATTAATTAGGTGATTAATAGAACGGAATTTTTCTATCGAGCGATCTAACCACTACGTCTGGCGATCAATATTACTACGTCATTAGATATAACGAATCTGCGATAATAGACAGTCACAGTTTGCCATTAATCAGTCTGAAGAATCATCTCTCTATACATGACAACCCGTACAAACTGCTGACACCCACAATTATGTTAAATCATTTCTCGTTCGAGAGTAGTATTTTACATTTCCCCCATTCCCATTGTGAAACTAAATTCCAATAAAGTAGGTATCCAAGAAGTTGAAATACGCGAAGAGTTCCAGTTCTCGGTATCTCTAAGCTTCGCCCCACTGTTCCATGTCGTTGCTCCGTTTCACAATTTCCGTATCAGAATCGGTACTAACGCGACAATATCAAAATTGGCCAGCCTCACCCAAACGGTTCCCGAAGTCTGTACTCCAATTTTCATTCCGAGTCTATGTTACTTGAAAGGCAACTTGCAACTTTTAAGCATCGTGTATTCATTCGATACCGTCCACGGTCTCCCGCAATTCCTCTATCGCACGTAAACGATTCCAAAGCGAGAGGAGCCGCGGAACAGAGGCAGCAGGTGCTGGCGCTACACCTGTCCGCAGGCTGAGAGAGCCCGGTCCCAGGTTGCGCGCACCGCTTGCCACGCGAAGCGTCGAATTCCACGGCGTTTACTCATTCCAAACGACGAACTCGAAGACTCGTCGGGGCCCAGCAGTAGTGAAACTCCGTGGCGGCGCTGCTTGCTGTGTCGGTACGACGGAGGAGTGAAAGAGAGAGGAGAGACCGGGCCAGAGGCAGCCTCCTCGCCTTCTAATATTAGTCGGCTGACTCACTACGATTCGATCCCGCGGCGTCGTCGCGACGAACGGCGTCGTTGGAGTCCGTTGCCACGGCATTGACACGAAAGTTACCCCTTTAAGGGACGCCTGATCGGATTCACGTGGAGATACATGATTTTTTTTCTTGATTGGTTCAGGAAGGTTCAGTTCTAAAACATTTTCAAGCGAGCTGGGTTCATTGAACCAACAAGTCGACATATTTTTATTCAGAGGGGTGAAAATGCAGCGGTGCCGTGTTTTAGCTTGAAGAGAATTTTTCTTCGCCAGAAGCCTTATCACACGAGTGAATACAAATCTGTGTATGGTAACAGTCGCCACCCGGTACTTTCCAATCTTTTTCCAGACTTTCCAAACAGACAAGGAACCCTTCCCTCCGTTTAGTCTATTTGAGGCTCAAACAAACTTCGACACAGTACCGAGAAACAGAGCAAGTCTCGCCTGATTCAGTTCACAGCAAGATCAACAGCCTCTCCGGTGCTGACATTGTAGAACAGCGATAACAGTGATAAAATTAAAAAATAAAAGCAGGATCGTTTCGCTCTGTTTTCATCGTTTTCCTTATTTTGTTGTAATCGCGAGTCCTATAGGGGGAACAATGGAGGCTATTCCAAATTTTTCCAATAAAACGAGGACCAAGAGATACAACGTCGATCATAGAAACTTCCACGATCTTCTAAACGGCGCAATGAAAAATCGCACGACAGGATCGAGGAATCACGTAATGTCTAAGTTCGTCCAGGCTAGTGCTTGCACCAATTCTTTCGTAATGTTTCGAGATCATTGGTCCCCGTCCAACTTCCGAAACTAGAACAGCCAGGCCTGTGATTTTCGCGACAATGGTGCGATAAATTTGGTAAATTTATGGAGGCTGTCCCATGCGGAATACAATAACGCTATTATTCTTTGACAGCTGTAAAGAGATCTTGGCTTGCAGTTGTAGTTTCCGGTTCTCGAGAATATCTGCTGTTTAGATACCACCGTCATTGTATCCCTCTTTTCACCCTTCAACGTAAATGTGCTATAGACGCGCAGGAATTTGACAACCGAAGGTTCCCGTCGTCTTGAACGACGTCACGATATCCATAGATGAGAAAAAGACAGAAGCGAACGAGGTATCAAAAATATACAGAAGAAATATAACGTCGACCAATCGTATGAAGGCGAAGAAGTTAGAAGAATATCATCCCTCGACATTTTTAGAGCACACTGTGCATATGCACCTGAGAAGGCGTAACCCCAGAAGGAAGAGCTCGTACCTGGATACACAGTTTCCTAGCGTTATCCGCTCTTACGTGTCGCAGTAACGGTGCCGCGGTTGGGAACGATTCTAATGCGGGCCGACTCGCATCGGCGAGAACGTGCTTTCACTCTCGAACGAACCACGCCGTGGCGACGATCATTATGCAACGCGAGTCGCGGCCATTATTTCAGGTTCGCTTATGAACGACATCCTCCAAGGTTAATCGAGTCAATCGTTCGCCTCGATGCCAGTTACTCGCGGCTGATAAAGAATTAAGTATCGCTTAAAGCGGGCTCGAACCACGGTTACGGTTGTTACTCTGATGCGAAGCACGTGTCGCGCTGGCTGTTTCTGTTGTACACTATTGTTGAGCCCCTACTGTTCGTCGGTACAACCGTCGAGAGGATGTGAACGACGCGCGGATGACCGAGAGTGATTATAATAATTGCATAGCTCCAAGTTAATCTAGTAAATCGGTGAATGAAGGGGTGCGAAGGGGACGGGCGAAAGAGAGTAGCAAGGTTTCGTTTTTTGGGGGATGCTTGTGGAGCGGCGGAAATTGATTAGAGTATGGGTCATATATTTGGAAGTAATATTATATTATTAATATTATTACGTTGGAAGTAATATTATATTATTAATATTATTACGTTGGAAGTAATATTATATTATTAATATTATTACGTTGGAAGTAATAAGGGGAACGATATTCAGAAAACTGTTCGAACATGTTTCTGTAAGGAAATACGAAATTCCGGAGCGCTCGTGGCGAACACCTGGCAATCCTTAGAAAATCATATTTCTTGCTGCGTTAGATTCTTTCAAAATAATCGAGGGATTAAAAAACGGGATTAAAGGAAGAAAGAAAGACGAGAAAATTGAATTGATACATAATACAAGTGTGCACCGTTATCATTCATCATCCAGACGTGTCGTCCCCCCATTCGGACGCATTGTCAGATAATGAGTGCCGTGGCACCTGTGCAAGCCATGGAATATTTTGGTCGACGTGATCTGCGTAAAGCGACCGCAAATACGGCGAACGTATTTCGGTGGCTTGACTCATCGCCTCCGTGTCGCTATTTAAAAGCACCGAATGTCTGAGGCCGATGTATCGAATCCAGTATTTACTTACCCTCGTGGTAATTCGTCCGAAGAATTAAAGCGCTCCGCGTTGCCAACGTTCGCTTCTGGTGTCGTTAAACATTGTCTCGCAAATTCTCAGATTGCTGTTTTATTGTTTCGACCTTTTCTTGAGAGAGAAAAATGTCAGGTGCCCGGTATAAAAATAATGCAACTGTCTCACCCTTGTTTTGTAAAACAATTTCATACGCGCTGAACAGGGTATTTGGGCTTCACATGTAAAAAAAACACAAGGATTCGAGCTTTACGAATTTATTGCCAAAATTGGAAATACATTTTTTAATAGCTTAAAACACTGTTTCCGTTACAATGAACGGTCTTACTAAACATTCTAGAGGCGCACATTGAATATAAATATAAAAGATAAACTTAAAATACAAATGTCAGAAATCAGAATCTATTCTTGAAATATCAAGAAAGTTATTTAAAATCCATTTGAGCGTGCCTCAATACCCTTTCGTAATTAAACTAGAGCTTTTCCCCGGCAAATATTCTTGGACAAGTGGTGGGGTGGTCTCGTTAATCCGTCCTATCTCGGGAAACTTTCCTCGGAACGTTTCACTCGTAAATTGACAGAATTAACGAGCAGATAGAAACAGGCGCATGGCGTGTATATGCGCGCCGCTTTATCTCGCTTTATGGAAGCCTAGCAATAAGGAAGCGCGAGATTTCATAAGGCAAAGAGAACGGCAAGTGACTCACTGATTAGACGTTCCTCACGCTGCTATCGAGATTCGTGACTAGGGGACCACGATCTGGAGGGACTTGTCACTTTTCCATGAAAGATTAAAGGTCGCTGCCTTTCTTGCGATCCTCGTTCACTTAACGTCGCCAAGTATCGTCGACCCGTTGGATCCATCATAGTTTCCACCGATAACGGAGCGGCATGTTGCTTTCGAGCTAGTTCACTAAACAAAGAGGAATCGCAGAGCCGCGCTACCAAACTTTCCATCCGTGAATTATTATAAGTTAATATTGTTAAGTGTTTTGATCCCATGGCTACGTTAAATTGATAATCATCGCGTCCATACTCATATTTCACAAACAATTATGCCTCCTCGAATTTTAGTCTTACTCCATAATACCTATCGGAAAAATTTCTCCACTAATATATGACCACTTTCTATCGAACACCCTTGTCCCGCTTATAACGCGACCTCTGACTCTAATTCAGTTTAGGAAACAACCCCTATTTTGGCCCTTGCATTTCCTTAAATTTCCCCAACGTTCAGTACCTCTTGGAAAATTCCCAGTACCAGTCGCAACCCTTTCACTCTTCGCTCATCCTCCTACCGGCCAAACGTAACCCACAGAGTGCATTATACCCCACGTGACTCTGACGATCGCTCTCATCTGCCCCACAGCGTCGAGCTCGCGTCTCGATATAACCACACCTGACGTCAAGAGCGCTCACCAGCTCCAACAACAACAACAGCAGCCACTGCCGTCGTCGTCGTCTTCGTCGTCTTTGTCCCCGATGTCGACTCTGGTGTGCTGCGAGCCGGTCTCGGCCGCCCGGTCCCGGGACAACTTGAAATTGGTCCTCAATCGTAGCCTGAGCGAGCCAGGACCGCCAGCCAGTGCTACAACGTTCCTCTCGTCGCCAACGTCCACTGTTTCACCCAGCTCGTCGGCCAGCAGCGGCGTGGGCAGCTGCATCGTCAGCGACGTCGCCGAGTGCAGCCTGAACGTCAGCGGAAGCAGCATCAGCGGTTGCAGCAGCGCGAGCAGCGGCACCGACTGCGAGCTACCCTTAACCGACGTCCATCGTCACTACCACCATCTTCATCATCATCATTTCCATCAGCACCAATTGTCCGCGTCGAAGCGCTGCAAACTGGAGACCGTGAGCCTTCCAGCCAGCCCCTGCTCCGAGAACAACACGTTGCAGAGGCAGCTGGTGCTGCAGAGGACCAAGACTATTACCGCTGACGAACTCGCGAATCGTACCCTCGGACGGGAACCTGGTGGCCCGGTGCTGTTGGACTGTCGACCGTTCATTCTGTACAACGTGAACCATGTAAGGGGGGCAATCAACGTGAACTGTTCCGATCGATTTAATCGGAGGAGGCTTCAGCTTGGTAAAGCGAGCCTGGCCGATTTGGTGACGACCAGAGAGGGCAAGGAGCTGCTACGTAGGAGACATTACAGGGAAGTGGTTGTCTACGATGATTGCACCGACGACGTGGACCGGTTGCCCGTTCAGCATCCGCTGTTCCTTGTGCTGGTAGCGTTGCTGGAGGACAACAGGGAGCCCGCTCTTCTATTGGGTGAGTGATTTTCGTTTTTGCTGGATTGATACTTTTTATTGGCGTTTTGTTGAGCTCGCGTTAATACGATCCTCAACGTTTCGGGTGCTTTTAATGATTCGTACAAAATCTGGAAAAGTTTGTTATGATTCTTGGATTAATAGGTTATTGTAGAAACTGCATTTTAATACTGAATTTTTTAAGTGAAATAGATATGCGTTTTTTTTTTTATAAATTTTTTCTGCTATTTTCTTCTAGTACATTCTTGTAAGCTGCGTAATTATTAGTGGATTTGCTAATTTTTTTAAACGCAGAATCCTCCAATTATACTTTCACAATTAAAGTGATCATCGTAGTGGAATAAGATTGCCATAGAATCTGCTGAGATTATTTTTTCTTTTTTTCTACTTTCTTCCATTTTCCACAAAGAAATCTGATAGATTCTAATTAGATTTGAATAAGCGATTATTATACAGTTATGGATACTGCTAGCACATTGTCGCCTGTTCAGTTTCGCAATGGCCTGCGTTGCGAGGAAAGTTGTATTTGTGTTTGTTGTTTATGCAAAACCACGTGGGCGCGCCAGTCTTTCCGAAATAACGATGATGCGATTTCTTTGCGAGAGTTACCTTTTTCCCTCGCATTCTTCGTGAAACTTCGAATCATCGCCGCTTAGTTATTTGCTCGAAACGTCTCACAAATTTATGACTTCGTTTCCTTCGCCGCGACACGCTCTTCGTCGCGATTCCCTCTTGAATTTTGCAAATTATCATCGTCCACTATTAAATAATTATATTACGTAACAATCGCCTCTGAAACCTACTCCTACAATGTCTCAGCAAACTTTCAATTATTGTCACAGAGAATACGAAGTTTCTAAAAATTGAAAAAGACGTTGTATATACGTATAGAAACAATAGCAGACTTTAATTTCTTGCGTACCGAAAATGATTATGATTATTATTACCACTTTTATTATTCATACATTACATGGTAAAAATAGTAATAATAAATTCTCCCATCGAATCCTCGGAAAGTAAAGAATTATCTCTCCCGTTTCGTTAAGCGAGTTTCTGGTGAATTGAACAGGGACACTGAATGGAAAACGCGGAGGAAACGTAGGTGGGAAGATTGCGTATCGACGATGATGGCTCGTGCTCCTCTTTCATGAGACACGGGTAACAGTACTCTGTACTCTACTAAACGCGTTTTCTCGCCTCGTTCCGTCGAGATACGACGGATACGTGCTCGTTTTACGGAATGCGGCTGCTTGGCGCACGTCTTTGAACCGAACCTCGATCCATTGACGGGACGACGAGCATTCCACGATGATCCTGTCGTTGAACCGCGATTCTTGACTCATTAGATTCACTTCCAATTTTTGTTTCCGATTCGTTAATTAGAATCTTTTCTTTGCGTTCAGCCATTGTTATATGTATATTAGTTTACTTGCACAGCTTATGTTGGTAAGTTCAAGTGCTCCAAAGATCCGATATCTTTTTTTTCATTAGGTAATATTTAAAGCAATATTTTTCGTTCTATCCAAATGATGTTAAAATTTGCCTACAAATTGCAATCAGTTTACCTTATAAAGTCCATTAGAAGTACCTTATAGGATTCATAAGAGTTCGAATTGCTGAACTAAATCGAGTAAAAGCCATCAATGCCAAGCATCTCGTGTGCACGCTAGACGAGCGTGGTTTAATCTTTCAAATCGTCGCCCGAGTTAGTCACGAATTAGTCAATCGTCTATGATTGATAATGCTCGTATTTTGCCAATCGGCTCGCGATTTCGATCCCTTTGTTGTGTGTGCATCGCGAATCTAGCAATCCCGATAACGGCGAGGCCTATTTCGCGAAACGACGACGCAGAATCGTGCGATAGAGTCGTCAGGAATCGCGGTAACACATGATTGTAGTAATTCGCGCCGAGCTAAAGCATGCGTCAATGACATTCATTATGAATGAAGCCACGGGAACGCGGCTTTATGTCCCACGTGAGTATCGATGGGAAATAGATTTTTTTTTTCTGCGCGCATAGCAAAGTGACTGAAAAGATCGCAGAGCTTTAGAAGGGGACCGTTCGATAGTGTAACGCTGATTTGTCATGCGTTGGAATATTAAAATAAAGGCGTTGAATATTTATTTAGTGTCGCGAGTGTGAAGTGGCCGTTGAAGTAATATTCGTTCGAGTCAAGCGTGCTGAATAATAAAATAAGCAGGCATAGGGGTTGTGCGTAGGTTCTTCACAAGTTTCCCGCAATATGAATAATTTGATCAGAAATTACAATAAATGCTTAAAAATACGTAAATAAATATACTCCATTAAAACACCTTAAGTAATAAGGTAAATACCACCGACCACCCTTCGCTTTCGGTTAAATCCCCGAAAATTCCCAAGCGTATCCTCAAATTAATTGACATCGCGGGCAGGAATTCAAGCTCCATCGCGAAGCATCGTGAAAGCCAGCTGTTTGCGAGGGAATTTTGCAACTGCATCGTGCAACCTGCACAGGTGGGGCAATCGCGATGGCTGAGACGAAGGCGGGACGGAAAGGTAAACCAGGAGGAGACTTCCTCTTGGTGGCGGTAGCAATGTTACGGAAAGTGACGGCGCGTGTTCGCGATATATGTTCTTCGACGTTTGCCAAACGGTATCAGGGACGGGGAGACCGATGGCATAGTGTAGTGCGCAAATCTGGCCGACTATTCGCGGCGTCATCTCCGACATGAGTCATTCCTATGAATAGATCCCCACCTTTTGCCGCGGCCCGTGTGTATCGCCGGTGGCATCGCCGTTCGTCGCCTTTTTTTCTTTTCTTTCTACCGTAGTCACCTGGAACGACGCGGCCGCTCTCACCTTTGACACCTGCGTCGTTCGGAATCTTTCACCTTCTCAATTTTCAGTGCGTCTGGAGATAAGGAATTTAGCATGGGAGAATAATTCCGAGTGCTCTGATTTTTCTTCGGCTCCGGTTCGGTTCTTTCGTCGATTTTCTGATAACAATTATTGGTAACAATTAATCGGAGCTTATTCAGGAATTTTCGTATGGCAGTTTTAAAGGGAATGCTATTTATTTTTATTAAAATTGCCGACAGTATTTACGCACCGTTCAGCTTCGCATTCTCTTTGGATTTCCGTAACTTTTTCTCAGTGGGCATTTTTTCACGCAAAAGAGCGACGATGTTCGACCACTCTAAGTGCGATCATTCTGCCCCCCCCGGTGCCAGACGTTAAATTACGGTTGTCAATCAATTTCACCAGTGGTCTCGAAACCTGGCTAAAATCGATTTAGAAGGCTCGTTCTGCTCGCGCCGAATTTCTCGAAGGTCTCACTTAGTCACTGATATTTTCAGAGAACATTTTTTTTGTTGTATTCATCCTCGAGGTCAGTTGTCTCCTCGACCCACGCGAGAGCAATTTTTCAAAATCTTGTCAGAAAACCTCCAATTAATCGTTCGCGAAAGGAAACAATTTTTGCTGCCCTGTATAGAGCTGAATCCGAACCGCTTATCGTAAAGTCGTTTATCACGGTCGACTAGAAGGCCTTCGTGGGCACGCGCGCGCATATTGCATGCTTGTCATTCGCAAACGTGAATCGAAGGAAAGAGCTGGTTAGTGTTCTCTTAACGTTAGCGGAATGAATATTTGCGCGGCAGCCGGGAATGCATATGCGGAATGTTGAATGAGAAAAAACGTGCAGCCTTAGAATTATGAAAAACCGTGTGACTCACGGCTAGCGGCGCGCCGCCTGCTTTCGACTTCCTTGCGTGGAAGTCGATCACAGAATTGTGTATTTCGTGCATATAGAGAAATGCGGAGTTTTCCGTCCACGAAATTGGTGGTCCAGTGCGCAGAGAGGGAAAGGACGGAAAGGATGATCGATGTCGATTATGATACGAGTTGGGAAAAATATATTTGTCATTTTTTTACGGAAAGAAATCGACGACTTGTTGATCGTACAAATACTTGCAAAGTTTGAAGGGCAAGAGTGTTGAAAATATAAATCACAAAAATCACAAAAATAGCATAATTATTCGTACAAAAAGTTCGGCTTAATAATTCGCGATGCAAGACAAGCAACGATTTCGATTCTTTGAGTCTGATTCTTCTATCAGTTAGCGAGTAAGTATACCCATTGTTCATCGTTGATCAGCGAAAAAAACAAAAGCCCCTGATAATCGATTATTCGCAAGGTATACGTTGACGGATGCCATTCGATAGCACTCGGGTATTAATTAATCGTTATCTGTTGGTAATCGAAGCAATGATATATTTGAGGAACTCTACCGTGCTCTCTATTCTATCCTGTCAATCATTATGATCATTATCGACGAAGAATGAAAGGGATCGATAGAATTTGAATGGTTGACAGGCACTTAACGTTCCGTACTTTGCTCCTGTTCTTTTATTATCCAGTGTCGTTGGAATTCGATAGCATTGTCAATCCATTTTTTCTTCCTTCTGAAATATTGTTCTTATTATACGTAACATTGGTGAATCATTGATCAAATATAAATTTATCCTTTCGCAATGCACTGTTCCGTCGAAAATATGCGAAAGCTCCATGTTTGTAATTTCGAAGTATCGTACGTAATTTAAAAGTACTGTAGGTTTTGAATGATTTGCGAGCGCAGATACCGCGTTTCTTCTTATCTTATTTCAATCCGAAATGGTGGTGCTTAACGTACAGCACGTTGAGTGTCCCTCGCCAATATGTACATTTATTAGACACCAGGCTCAAAAATATGATTATCTGCTCGTGCAATTGCTAGTCACCTTGATTAAAAAGTTACTAATAGAATCTCTCAGTATCGACGTCCGATAACGCGAAAGCTCGTCATTTCTAATCTGCAAAATTCCGAGCCTAAGTACTTCGCCAAATCGCCAAGCGGCTTAATATAATGAAATAAAGAACAATCGCGAATTAATCGTACCGCAAGCCAATTAGTGCTGCAAATTACGCATTCCTATCAACTACTTGCCGAATAAGTTATCTGTACTAAAGGGTTCGGTAAAGGGTCGAAATTGTTGAATGTCACTCCGATTTCCACGCACTATATTGCACACGCTAAACTCAACATTCTTTCAATTACTAAAGACCCGACAACTGTCGCATCCAAGTCTTCCTTTCCTTAACAAAGTGGTGTTTAAACATTCTACACCCCGAAAGGGTTAGACAGTCACGTGGAAAAAATAGAAGGAACTTTTCTAGAGGCCACGAGAGTCCACGTGCTCTACGGTGTCTCGACACGACGAATAATTCGCGGCTAGCGTCACGGGCAGTCGTTTAAATTTATCTCCGATTTGCGTCACGTTCTCGGTTTATTGCCAGTAAAAGCGTTGGGCGTCTCGGTTCGAGCATCGTCTAAGAGTCCCCTGCTCGTGATTGTTGTTACACGTCCATCTTGTTTCCTCTCCGTTTACCATCGGGGCCCGCACCGACAGATCGGCGATTTCTCGTCGCGGACGAGCCAAGCGAAACGACGAAACGATTATAAATACTTGTACGCTCGAATCTGCTCGAGGCTGAGCAGAGGTTATCGACTGTGTCCAACACGAAGGATACGGCTTTTTCGACGGATGACGAGTGCAGGGTGGCCGTTTGAATTAGCGATGAAGTGAGCGGCGCGTGCTGAAAGCACAACAAACGGGATGACACGAATGGACGGACAGCTTCTTCCGCGTTCTGGACACCATCTGTGTGCTTTCTCGAGGGATTCGCAGATAAATGGGAAAAAATAGGATGCCTGCTTTAAAAGCCTCAGGGCTTGAACTCTTAAAGACCAATTCATTTGCCACGTGAAAGAACCCGCAAAGAAATATTTATTGTTCCGCAAGAAACAACGAATCGCTTCGTCGTCCTAATTTATTGGAACATTTGCTGGAGCGTTTAATACTCTGTCCGCTACGTATTTTCGAAGAATGGAGAAACAAAGTGGAATTATTTTTGTTCAATTGGGAAAAGCTGGCAGATGAGGAAGAGGCCTAAATCGCGAATTCCAAATTGCGCGATTTAGCGTGCCTTGCTGTTTCTCAATAACGATTGCCGTACCAGATACCCACGCGAATACCGGGCTTTGGATCCAGCTGGATAAAGCCGGTTGCGGATCGATCTTATTCGGGTTGAGGACGTTTCGCGACCTTCTTCTACGGGAAATTGAAGGGATCAATGGAAATTCCCGTGAAATTTCTCCGTGTCTATTATCCAGCGTTCTATAATTTATAAAAAAATTGCACATCGAATTAACGTAAAGTGTCTGGAGCTGCCTATCACCGCGCGAAATGACCACCGTAGAGGTCGCGTGTACAGCTACTGAATCGGTTTTAAAAAATCGCCGCTGTCAAAAGTGGTGTCGCCAAGCGAGAAAGCGATGAAGCGACGCGTACGTCGCGACGTCGGGCGCGACGGGAGAGCAAAGGCTGCTAAATTCACCGATGAACTAAGCGCCACCGTGCCGCGGCTCGAAACGACGCGTCGTTTCGCGTGATATCGCCAAGCAGATAAGGACGCAACGATTTGAATCGCGTTCACGCGGTGCACGCGCGGCTGCATGTGCGTCTTCGTCGTAAATTATGCAAGAGGCATTACACGCGTCAAAGCGAATGCAATTAGGCTGTCCGCTGCGACGCTGATTGCCGTCATCTCGTTCGTTCCTCTGCTGGCCACTGAATGGAATCTGGGTAGGATCGTTTCGCTGCATTCCCGGGACCTCTGGGTATAGTTTATTGCATGGCTGTTTAATTTGGATCGGCGAAGGCGTTCAATTATCCCACCTCTGTTGTATCAGTCGGCGAAACGATAAGATAAGAGCGGACATATCTGATCCTTCCTGCCGGTGGCTGTCAAATATTTTATTTTTTGCCGTATCGTGTACGCTGTGCCCGTCTTTTTCCAGGTTTGGTAATTGAAGGGGATGTTTCATTTATTTCGCGGGGGGGATTGCGATAGAATCCGTGGATTTTTTGATTCGACCTCGTTTAGCACCTATCTGGTGGTGGAAAGGTTACGGGACGTCTCTCCCGAATGCATAGTGGTAAGGTCAAAGTGGCGGCCAAGTCTCGTAATCCACGCCTGAGTCACCTCTAAATATCCGTAAGGGAACGAAGGGGATGGTGACCGGTCGAAGGGGAGGCGCACACGCGTTATGCAACCGTGATTTTGACATACGGCCGCATACGAGCGCACTTCAGCCAGCGTAAACATGCTGCGGGGTTAATATACACGGTGAGTCACGCTTTCGTCGGTGGAAAGCTCGATTGGACCGACGAGGACGTTGCACGACGTCGCGTTGCTTGCCAAAACAACGATAACGGCACCCCGGCTTTGTTCTCGCCTCTGCCAACTTTGATGACCCCCATTCTGTTTCTCTCGCTCTTCCTATCACCGAATTATGTGTTTATGCTAATGATACGGGAGGGATGAGAAGTAATAATTGGCGCGACGGAGACGAGCATCGTCGCGGAGATAACGCTCGGATGTTTGCCACCGAGATGAAGAGTTTCGCCACAGGCCGATCGTCGATCGCGTTTATCAATTAAACGGGCGAATCGTATGTTCGTTTTTTTATGCATTAGGTTATATATAGGCGACGACCAATTTATACATATGCATACGGTGCGTGTATGTTGTTTCGCGTGGGCCTTGGTGAGAATGGTGGAGCGAAGATTAGATTGTGACGAATTTTGTAGAATTGGTTGACGTAATCGTTCCTTTTTCCTTTCTTTTTCGCAAACGATGACTACGGTTGTTGCGAGAACTATTGTCCCGAACAATTCCGCGGGATGAAACACTCTGATGAGATGCCCGACAACGAGGCGAGCGATTCGAAACGAACTTTGCCCCTGCGCTCGAGGTAAATTCTAATTGATCGCCTCGTACAAGTGAAGCACGTCGCATCGATGTGGAGCACTTGTTGTCAATGTTACATTAACTCTGGGCTTAATTATTATTGTCAGTATCGTGCCGACGTATTTCTCATGCGATTTTGGAAGTGCACGCGAAGCGGATATAATATTTGCGTATTGCGTAACGGATTATTCAATCATTATTTCTTATTATTCAATACATGAGACTGCACTTTAATGATTGGTACAGGTGAAGTATTTTACTTCCACACTCTTCTGAATACATTTTTGATATAAACGTTAAAGCTATATTCGTCAAACGACAGCTGACCTAGAATAATACAAATCCACATAAGTAACAAGCCGCACCAATAACACTTGACATCCTATTTCAATAAAACTTTCGCCACAACATTTTTAGATGCACCATACAAACTGCAAAACAGAAATAAAAAGAATAATTTTGCAATGCATGAAAATTCATCTTATCCAATTTACCATAAATATACATAGTACATGCAGCAACTCGGTATCTTATTATAGTAATTTCTATTTCGACGATAAAAGGAGCAAATCAATTTCCAACGTGACAAGGATGAATCGCGAACGGAGTTTTCGCGTTATCTCCTCCGCTTCCGGCGGGAACACATCGTAACCGAGGTGGCCGTTCATTGAGACTTCGTAATCGTGTTCATTCTTGCGAGAGCGCGCACTATCTGCCGCCCGGCCGTTTTATCGCGACTTCCGCTACGTTAACGTTGAATTACGTCCTCGTGGAGCCACCCACGGAAGCGCGTCGCCGAGATTCGATCTGCGCCTCTGACGATTCTAGATCGTGGACACCCTGTTTCTGCAATCATCGCCTCCATCTCTATGGCCGCCGCCGAGATTTCTTCGGCGTTGGATAAACAATTTGGCCAAATTTCGTATGCATCACACGTTTCTACGTATCGTATTTTATGTATATTTGTTTGAGGAATTTTCTTAGATAGTTGCACGTAAAGTGATTTTCCACAATTCCAATCATTCGTATTAAAATTCTTTCGGTAAGCCGTTGATTTAATGTAATGGGGAGATAAATATATTTTTAAACATATTTCTTAGATCGTTATATGGACATTAATGAATGCATATTTTCAAGTAGCTTCTCGAATGAGAAGAAATCGAACGCCATTTTAATATGTTTAGCTGATTAATAATTTGCACGATATTTCGCCAACGCAATTAATCGTCGACGCGACGAGTTAACCGATTTGGCAATAATTCGGACGAAGCAGTCGATCTATCCGGAAATTCTTCGCATTTTTAGACCACCATTGTACTCGCCGTGAAACCGCATTATCGAATTAGAATATGTGAAATCAGAAATACATTATTGGGAAATTTATTGAGTCACGTTAAAACGTACAATAATTCCATTCGTTCTTTATTTAAAAACCAAATCATGGTAATTATTTTATTATCAAACTTTAACATATTTCTTAAGAAAAGTAATAAACTATGTACGTTTTTAATTTCATTGGCAAATAGATATTTGCATCAGAAAACTCTGTCAACTCACACTGTGTACATTTCTTCAAAGAAGCGAAAGTCATTTTCCAAAGTCTAAACGAGATAAAACTAGGAATAATTTTCCGATTTCGCGATGATTTCGCGGCGACACGCGGGATCAGCGCGTGGATTAAACCGATGCAATTTCCATAAATTATTAACGACCGGAATCGATGCATATTTTATGCGTGACGTACGTATCGTCCTTCCTCTTATCGCGACAGAAGGACGAGCGTATGTACGGCAAATAAAGCACTTGAACGCGACGCGGGATAAGTCCGGTGCTCGATCGATCGGCGATGATTCATGCGTGTCCGCCGTCGATAAAATTATTTTCCTCGCGATCGTCTGTTCTACGGTCTGTGCATGATACACCCCATACCACTTTCTACACTCTACACTCTACACCATTCAATTTACAAAATAGTTCCCCCTCCGAAAATTGTTACTTGAAATTTCATCGCATGTTTCCTAAAGGCATTATTATATACTCTATTGTATACATACGATCGATTTTAAGGGCTCCTTTTTCCTCGGATACATATATGGCATTAAGCGTTTCCCACGGAAATTTTGTTACACCTTTTCCTTCGTACATTCCATCGGGCATTGATTACCAATTCTCCCTAATCACGCGGGGCTTGCCTCGACCACCGCGCATTACGGTTTAAAGTAATAGAAAGGGTTCTAGTTCGCGGCAGAGACGAGAAACGTAGGTAATGAATACGCGGAGAGTCGGCCATCAAGATGAAACATACGATCTTGCTAATTCTCACGATCCCGTTCTCCGCGAGAACAAAGGGTATAGCAGAGTGTGGCAGGCGGTTTGCTCGAGTGTGTTACGCAGCCACGTATGTAACATAGAGAAGAGAGATAACCAACCGTTGCTGTAATTCATGCAAATTGCATTATGTCCAGCGAAGAGCCCGCCTGACCGACGGTTCATCGAAACCTTTCATTCACCGTGCTGCCATTCAGTCGCTTTGGCACTCGTCCGTGATCGCCACGTTCGTGGAAACGCTCGGTTCAACGTTTCAGTGGTTTATCGCCGTTGAAATATTTCGCGTGACGAGGGGATGTGCAATATTATTGCTCGTTTATTCCTCTGCACCGTGATTGTCTTGCTCTTTTTTAGAGATAGAGAAGGGGAGAATATTAATCTTCCAATTATTACACGTAAAAAAATCAATCGCGTCTGCGGAATCTACAAAATTTTTCCCCCCAGTCAAATCACCACAGATTCGACGATTGAAGATCTCCCCTTTACAACGATCAATTGAAAATTCATGCACGATTTTTTTTATCGCCGTTTTATCGCTCGCCGAATGGAAAGTACGTCAGCGTCAAAGTAACCCGAACTGCGTATGCATAAGTCGGTCCTTTAACGATCTTTCAAATATTTTCCATTCCGCTCTGTTTGTCTATCGAATACCATTGAGCGCGTTCGCTCCCCACTTCCCCTAAAGGGAAACGAAATAAAAACGAAAAAAAAGAGGGAAGAGGAAAATCATGCAACCCCACGGCCCAAAACATTTCTCCGTTCACCGAACCGTCCAACAAAGCGTTCCAAATATATACGCGGTCTACGCAGTTCGTCAGAAAGAGTCGTCGTCGGTTGAATCATCGACTGCGCAACGAGCAAGAACGATATACTCTATCGTATCGGGGTGGAAATAAAAAAAAAAAGGAGAGAAAAAGAGCCGGCGCGCCGTATATGGGACGCAGGGGCGGTTCTTATTAGCCCGATCAGCGCCCGTGGGATTGCACCCCCATGGTACACGCGGGCCAAATTGAAAATCGGAAAAGCGTGGAAGCGTGGATGCGTGAAGGCTGGGCCTCGCTTTTGGGCGAACGCAGCCTTTAATGAATTAGTCATCGCTTTTTGAGCGGCCCACCCAGCGGCGGTGTGGAGCGGCGGGGTGTGGTGGAACGGCTATATTTTGCTTTTGTACTCTCCATCCAACGATCCGTATCCCCGCGCAGCATCCTGAGAGGCTCGCTCGGGGTTGAAACCACCCCTCGACGCTAAGCGTCGTCCAATCGAGGGCGAAACACAGACATAGAACGCATCTGGATCAGCTGTCGATGACGATTATTATATATGAGTCACCAGCTAGGAGCTCGGTTTAAAGTGTATCAATGACTAACGTGTCCAGTGCACACGCGCCTTAACCCCCTCCCTCCGTGCCCTTTTTTCCGCGTCCACCCCGGTTGTCCGGGAACAAACGGCTTTCCCTTTGATTCTCCGTGGCACCTTCTCGTCAGATACCCTCCCCTCGAGGCTGTCCCTAATTCACGGGCTTATTCATCGAATGCGTATGACGTGTACGCATTGTTTCTCCTAAGCGACCCCTTCGCTTGCTATCTGTGTGCCGCGGAGGATGCGCAGGATGGGATCTCGAATTTGGTTGATTCATCGTTTCCCGATGGACAATCGGGTACGGGGTGTATCTGGGTGTTTGAGTTTTCATGGATTTATTTGTTTTTTTATTTTTACATTGCACAACAGGTGTAAATAAGCATTCTGTTCATTTCAACGGCTGGCATTAATTTTCCGTTAATTCCGATTTAATAAAAAGTAGAACCGATTCATACGTGAAGCTCTTCGATCGAGCGTGAGGAATGTTTTCAAGCGCAACTGGCATCATCTGGGTTACCAGTTCTATCTAATTCTCTCATCGACCGATCATCGTGGCTCGTCCCGGAAATCTAAAATTCTTAATGGGCAACGACAAAAGTGCAGTGGCTAGAGGAGTAGTAGCGTATTAATAATCGCCCCGGCCGTAAATCGAATTGCGTGAGTCAATCTTCCACGGCAGCCAGCGTCCAAAGCTTCTCCCATGCATCACGTCCGCGGCAGAGACGTTTCGACCACCGTGCCCTGTAAACAGCAACATCAATTACCCCCAATGTTCTCCCATGTTGTTTCCCATTGCACACCGCACTTGAAGGGCTTCCTGCTTCTTCGTCTTATTACGCTGTCCCCCTCTCTCTCCCTCTGTCCGTCGTTCTGAGCCACTGTTCATTATCGTCCGAACGATCCCTGACCGCAGCTCCTCGTTTGCTAGGGTGCTCCAGCGAATATGGACTGCTCGAGGAGAGCAATCGTGATGCGCTATTCACGCGTGAATAGAGCCACCGTCGAGCGCATATGTCGCTGGATGATACATGGCTTCGACTCTGCTTCCCGTTTCCATTCTCGACGGCGACGTCCGCTTGGACGATCGAGAGGAATCTTCCTCGGATCTTCCAGGGCTTTTTATTCGGGCTCTCTTAATCCCCCGGAACGAGCCGGCCGGGAACTGTTCGCGTGGGTGAGGGGCTTTCATTTGCGGAGGACGACGTGGAAGCGGATTTAAGAGGAATGTTGTCCGGGGGAGTGAAACGAGTTTGAAATTAGAATGTCGGATTTATCGGGGATACAATATATTTTGGGGGACGTCGCAAGGTGTTCGATTGAACAAATACGAAATAACAGGGTTCAAGCTTTGGCGAGGGTAGCTCTCAGTTTACTCGTTGCGCTTCGTTCGAAGTGGTGTAACCCGTTTACGTTTCGTGTACGTATTTACGTTTTGTTTCGTCGGCAGTACATTTTCGACGATACCGCATTGTACCCCCTGTTTTGTTAATAAATTGTCGTAATTTATCGTAGTGTCTGCGTGAAACGAATTCGTCGCGGCATTTAAATTCGTCCGGGTTAATGCGAATCAATCCATCATCCTTGATCTGGGAACTGTAGGAATGATTGCAATTGTCGATCAATAATTGCCGCCGCATTTATTATCCGAGGTGTCCGTTTCATGCGACCAATTTGATGTACAATAATAGAAATGGAAAACGGGCGAAACAAACGATATTTCGCTCCGTTGCATCCTGGACCATTCGGCACACCGTTCTCCTCCCCTTCAATTATGAATTGTGCAACAGTCGTATCTTTTCTTTCTTCGCCGTTCGTTTGGGACATTATCGTGGCAGGAAATCTTCAACATCCTCGGTGCAGCCACTTTCGAAAGCGGCGGGTTTATTCGCAGTCGTGGGTTTCAACCCGCATCCTCTTCGACGTGGTAACAATGGCTTTCGATACCGCCAATAAAAACAATGCTAGTGAAACCGTCGAAAATAAGAACAAAGCAGAATCTCTTCGCGCGATTATGATCTTCATTTCCAAATCGTAGCTGCACTTTGCTCTCGACGCAATTCAAACAATTTTCGATTGCTTGTTCATCGTGTCGTGGTTAACCAAAGTGCAGTGATAATAATGATAATGATAATAGTAATATCCTTCCACATCTTTCCCCTTTTTATCTTTACTTGCAATTAATTGTATCGGTATCCGAATCACGCAATAGGTTAATTAAGCTTGACGATTCTCGTTCTTCCCTCGCTTGTTAGTTCCTGGTCTCGAATCATCCACGGCGAGGAAAGCAGAAGCTCGCGTGACGCATCATTTGGTAATTCGTGGCGTGTAGAGATACGAACGCGTGGCGCCATTGAATCCGTTCCCTGGCTCCGTTCTCGAAGACGACCAGGATGACGCGCGTACTTCGTTGCGTGCCTGCATCGTGGATCGGGTCTCAAAGAACTCGGGAGATTCGTCAAAATGTTCGTGGAGAATCGGATAAAAATTTTGTCGACTTGAAACAAACTGATTCTTCAGAGACTCGTTGATATCTCGCAGTGAAATTGTTTGGACAATTATTTTCTTCTTTCTTGTCTTGTTCATTCACGTATAGGGATAGACTGCGTTATTACACTCTATTACAATATCGCTTAGTTATTCAAATAAATTTGCGCGAATTGAAAAAAATTTTAATCGGAGGGAAATTATCGACTACTGCGGTGAAAAAACAACTTTAAACTAATTGCCCTGTTAAGCTATAATAGGGGCCATTCTCACTACCTTCCCATTTAATTTTCAAGCCGGAAAGAATATTCCAATTATATTTTAGACTTATTATTATTATTATTATCTTGTAATACCTTGAAAATTCTTTATCCGTCATTTATTAGTGGTTCAGCGTGAGCTGTTGCTAATAATATTTTCAAATTGACCACGCCTCCCACCACCACTTACATCAGCAATCGCTTTCTCTGAAACGGTGTTCTCGATTATTTTTCCCGCTCCCGTTCTCGTTTTTCCCCGCGTGATATCGAGAAAAATACAACGTGACGCATCGTTCGATTATTCCTGCGTGATGCGATACGCAATTACGCATCGACTACCCGTGCGCTATTTGTAATTACCAGCGGTCGAACAATTGCGGTGTTTTTGTGCCGCGGTACTCGTGGAAAAGCGATCACATTTTCCACGATGCAGAAGGACGACGGAGAAATGTCTTTGTCTCGGATGGAACACTGGAGACAGCCGCGCTTTCTCATTGCGAATTACCATGCACCTTTCATTCAACCTCTCTTCGCTTCGATGTCATAAATCCAACTTTTTCTACGCAGTTTTTTCGCAGCCTTTCACTCGAAGAATTGTTTCAACGGTCACTTGGTTCCGCATTAATCGAACTTAAGACGCTTCCAACGCGACACCGCGATCCTTCACGTGGAATCTCAGTTTTTTTTATTATTAACTCTCGAGTTCCAAGTGGAATCGTAGACTATCTGTGCACTATACTGATTCTATCTGTTCTCTTTCTACCGAATATCTGCCTGCAAGTAACATACCATCGTATCATTCCCGCAAACGGTTTAAATATCAAATAGAAATCCTCGAATAGAAATTCTGTGATAAATACTCGAATCCGACCGATCGCGAGAATATTGAATGAATTCTCTTCACATTTTCCTTGCGAAACTACGACGTTACTAGTTTGCTGTTAATCGCGTATCGTTGTGTACACTTGTCGAAGGAGTTTCTTATCACGATTAGTATTATCTAGAGAGAACGTTGTGACGTTTCCTTGAATTCGCCGTGCGAAACAATAAGTGGCGTCGCGGCCAGCGGCCGATGGCCCCTCGTTTCTAATCCATGGCCTGTTCTCCTAGTCCCGTCAAAACGTCGAATCACGAAGGTGCCTCGACTTTTACTTTCTCTCTGACTCACCCAACATCGTCGTGGAGGCACGATCCATTTCCTTCTCTCCCTCGAACGATCGATTCGACTCCTGGACCGAAGACCATCCGACCGAAACAGTCAATCACAGACCTGTCATAACTAATAATTCGCCGTCAAACATGCGCAACGAAGTACAGAATTCTGTAGACCTTGCCGATGTCGCGCGTGCAAACATCTCTGTAGTACGTCGATTCGAAAATTGTCGAGCCTTTCGAAGCAATCGTTCCCCATAAAAGAAAATATGCAAAATATACAAGAATGGAGTAGCTACAAAGAAGAATGAATATCTCGTGATTTCAAATTTCCTAACAATACTCGGCAAGATCGGTAACCTTCCAAGCTTTACGCTTTCTATCGCACGGTCGTTGTCTCCACAGGCTGTCGCCCCGATTTCGCCGGGGACACGAGCGACAACGACGACGCGACGACGAGTGTCGGCTTGCAGCTTTTTAATCGATGCCTGGTGAAAGTAAAGGAACTAGAGCAGAACGGAAATGTTGAGGAGTCCAGTCGTGGCCGCCTTCGATCGACCTGTTCCACCGCGAAAATTGCTAGAGACAAACTTGGAGCTCTTTCGAGCGGGTTGCCTCCGGGGGAGAGGCACGCTTGTCAACGCCGAACGTCAGCCACGAGAGAAGCTGGCCAACGGTTCGCCAAATTCTGCCAGCTTTGTTTGCACTCGCGACACGTGTTCTCCTCCTGTTCTGTCGCTTCTATCTCTTTGCACGATTACCGATTTGGCACTTGGCCGCGGACGAGTTATAATGGAAGGTGATAGGGGTTGGAGGGGCGAACGAGTTAGATGGCAGGATAAAAATTGGACTTCTGTTTCTTTCCTTATGGAAAAACTGAAATAGTAGGAGCACAAGTGTTTTGTACTCCGTGCTGAAAGTTTGCCTGGTGAAAAGTGGTGTGCGAGAAATTATTAGTCAATTAATACAGAATGGAATTGAATTACAATTATTAAAATTACCACAGAATTTGGTTAAATTACATTTATTCAAATTGATACAGCATTCGAGCAAATTAAACTTACGAGTATTAATGCAGTATTAAATTAGACTCGTCGCGAAAGCTCGTTGTATAACGCTATTCGAACCATTTTCAAACTCAGCAATGAAATTTCGCATGAATTCGCGCCTGAAGGAACGTACAAGAAGAAGAAGCCTCGATGGAAGTCCAGATAGTCCGGCCTTTAATTAAAACTTTCTTCCCATAAATATAATTCTGCCGTCGCGCAGTTCATTCAAGAAGCGGGGACATCGATCGCGAAACCCCCCTCCGAAGCAAAAAAATCTAAAGCCGTCAGAAGTAACGAGAGGCACATTTTTCCCAAGGTGTCCAAGCGTTTCGGCCACCGTGCCAGATTCGTCAGCGACGCCCGATTTAGCCAGCTTGGCGAGCATTAATGAGCAGTGAGGTCATCGTCTCGTTGCTGCCAAATAAAAGCGGCCAGACACCGTTCCCCGTCATCACGACCTTCCCACCCGGTGCATCGTTTCCGTGGAATTAAACGAGTGCCCCGGGACGCGGTCCATCGGCTTCACCTCCATCGCTGGCGTTGCTCCTCGCTGATCGAAACGAATGAAAGAAAGGGAGAGCTGCGGCGGAGGGGGAAGCTTCTCCGGGCAGAAGCAAAAAGATAGAGAAGAAGCAGCAGCGCGGCGAAACAAGCTGCACACGCGTCCTCGACGCGGTCGTCCTTCGTCTACCATTCGGTCGCTTTGGGAACGGGGAGGGTGAATCATCGGTGCTCGGGATGAAACGGATGAAAGGAGCCGGCTATGAACCTCCTCGACGAGTGTGCACGCCGTCAGCTGGTGCACGAGGTCGACGAACCGGGTTTCGTTTCGCGTCGTTCCGTGTCGTCGTCTGCAGACGTTGCGACGCCTTTGTTTTTTCGGATGATCTTCTAGGAGAAAGGTCTTTTCTTTTTTCAGTTTTGGTTTTCGAAGCGGTCTTGGATGTTATCTTTGTCTTGGCAGAGCGCTTCGGAGTGCTTGGGGTGGGTTTCGCGAAGGACAATTTCGCTACCATTCCTAATTACGGGAGGCTGAAATAAAATTGCGGCTAATCGGCAATAAATAAGCAACAGCTCGCAAACGATGTCGCTGCGTGCAGCCGCGTTTTACCATATGCATATCAACGAAACGGATTACTCGAAGGAACGTTCATGCCTCAAGTAGTGTAGCATCGAGATTTTTAATTTGATCCATGAGTCAACTAGACAGGGTCTCATGAGAAAAGCTCGCCGGTGATTGTTATGCGTCGGGAGTAGAAGAGGAGCTCTTTTGTCATCGTTTGCGTTGGACGATTTTGGAAAGATGATATCATTGTAAAAACTCGAGCCTACTCGCGAGGAACAATATTCTCTCGAATAGGTCTTTTTTTATTAGTAACAGAGAGCACGGAGGCCGTCCACCGTTGTCAATAAATGAGTACATTCAACGTGACTCACTCCGTTCTTTCTTTGTGAAGTCACACTCGGCCCGCAAGCAATTTCACCCGATCGTGAACCGTGAACAATGAGCATCGCGATGACTTCGGGCGCCAATAAACGGTACTCGCTTCTTAAGCCGTTTAATGACCACGTACGTACTGTAACGTTCAGCTGAAAACGTCGGGGTTCGCCACGACGAATAAGTTGGGAAAAGAGAAACACACTGATATTCGAATCGTGTTACTAAATAGTACATTATTAAATGGGTGAAAAAATTGGGGGAAAGGGAAGGTCCGCGTTGATTGAACTGATGATATTTCTTGTACGATTATTATTGCAGACACAATAGAGATCCACGAGTAACAGGTTGGCGAATTGATGGAAGTTAAAAATATGAGTAGCGAAAGTTCAAGCATTGGTGGTGTATAGAACACTCGATTTCAATAAGCATATAGAATGCTATATAGAATTCGTGACTGGGTTAACCCATTCGCTGGTACCAGCTCGTTCTGGCTGGTAAAAACAAAGTGCTCCGAAATTAGATATAAGGCACACTTCGTTATCGCCAGGAGGGCTCCGGTTTTCGTAACCCGAACCCTCCAAAAAATGTCCTGTCCCCGAAGTTAACGCGACCGAGTCGATTTAGTAAAATTTGTATAGCGAGCCATTAATTAACATTGAATTCGGTAATGGTACGACAAAACGGCAGAAGAAAAATCTTCGAGTTCCACAGAAAACATGGAAGAATTCAAATCAAGTCGAACCAGGTCGCCTAATCCGTTTATAGAAGGGCGTAAACGAAGAAGTAAGAAGAAAAAGAACAAGTAAGCCTACGTAAACAAGGTTGAAAAAAAAATAAATGCAAGGAACGGCCAAAAAATAAAAGAAACAGAAATTAATTGAGATCGGAAACTGGTGTAAGGAGGAAGCCGGTTTCGATTGTCCAGGTGCAAGGTGACGACAGGTAGTGAACGTGCGAGAGTGCCGCGTTTAGGAAGACCGGATTGATCGCGAAAGTTCTGGGAAGGGGTAAGATCGACAATGAACGAGTTGAGATGCTGTTGGAATGCCGTTCATTGGTAAACCTGCACAAGAAACGACTAAAGGGGAGTCCAAGGGGGGGAGGGAAAGGGCGGACACAATGCGGGTTGCTTTCCTCGCATGGCCTTCACACCTTCGTCTCACCTCGCCTCTCGCTCGACCACGCCGCACCACCACGCAGCCACCCGATTTCCACATCGTGTGTAATACATTACAGAGCTTGTCTACGCGACATACCTTCTCCGTTAGGGTATCCTGGATCGGTGGATCCTTCCTTTGTTGCACGATGGCAACGCCTTTTTTGGCTTCCTTGCTCGCACGTTTTATGCGAACACGTGAAGACTTGGACGATTTCAGGGATGTTAATTGAGGGTGTTGAAGCTCGTCGAATTCTTGAACTGATGCTTCGTCTATGCTTGGGGAAGCGTTTAACCCTTTACCGCCTGATACCTGTACGGTACTTTGTAGCAGATACTAATTATATGTTAAAGGGTTAACTAGATGGGACGAATGTAACTCGTCATCCAAGGCGCCAATGCTTTTTTTACGTAATAATTGTTTTATTCGGAAGTCTCGTATATTTCCAAAGCACCTGTGTATTTGTTATAAAGATATATTATCGAATTTATATTTCCAACGGTTGAACCACGATAGTACAGTTACTATCTTTAACTTGCTTCGCGATAGAAATCCATGCATGAAAGCCAACCTACCTAACATGTTAAAATGCTGGCATGTTTGTAAAAAGTATTTACACCTGAAATATGTGTAATTTGATCACTATTGAAGTATTTGAAATGAAAATTGTGACGAAAGGTAGTAACGGCAACGTAATTCAGGTCTTAAAGGATTAAAGTCTTGCTAGAACGTGGAAGATAATTGAGACACTGGTGATAAAATGGTACTAAAAATAATAATAATAATAATAGTAATCTGCTACATAAATTTCAGCGAAACAACGTCAACGGGAATAAAAGAAAGACCGTTCTGTAGCCCGCAATCAGTTGTGTAACAGAAGCTTCGTTCAGATTTTCACATGAACAGGCATAACGAGGCTGACCTCGGCGTCCGTGGGCAGAGATTTTACGACGGAATCGAGATCCCCGACGATCGTTCCTTCTCGTTCGGGCAATCGATTGCAATCGGATCTTACGAGCCAGGGCGGTTACTTAACTATCAACCGCGAATCACTTTGGTTCTCACTTTCGGCGTTACTTTATGCCACGATTTAATGCTCCTCTCCGTTCATCTTTTAACGAACCCCTCGTCTAACTTGCGAATAAGTTTGCGCGTCGTTTGACGGTCCTCCAAGTTTCCTACTTTACGCGGAGAACCAGCAATATTTATTTATTTATTTATTTGATTTATTTTGAATAGTGCATTGAAATGCATTTTATGCATAGAGTATCGATTATTGAAATGTGGCAACGGTATTTCGTTTCGATGGTAGTCAGATTTCTTTGCTCAACTGGATGAATATTATATGACCGCAATTGTACGTGTTTAAGAGTAAAAGTTTGATTTAAATTTTGGAATGATTAGGTGATTGGAATTAATCGAGATACACAGTATCCAGTGGGGTGTTGTTTAGAAATTGTCGCCTTGACTGCTACACTGCAACGATGCAGCCTATCGTTTCCTCACGTGGGTTGCAATTTTACGATCGTTTGGAGTTTCTCGCAAGTCTTAATGCACATAGTCTTGTGTGCATCAACTTACCATTCGACGAACCACGGTTTGACGCGTGTCTAATTTGTTATTTTAAAACACCCTCTGAAGAATCTACTAAATCGTAAAACTTTGTCAGTAGAGAATTAAAAAATTGTCCTCGGTACTGTTTGGTGAACGCGGTAGGAAAGTTCTGCAATTTTTAACGTGTCGGTTATTTTTTGTTTTTGTTTTCTTATTAGCCCGTCAATGGGGTAGGCGTTTTAAATGAAATTGGCCAAAGCTAAAACGGGATTTTACGTGGCGATCGTACGGGATAGCTGACAGCGGCGACTGCACTAACAGGGACAGGTGAAAGGAATAGATAAACATGTAATGCACTTTGGTCTTTGCAAAATTGCAGAACACTGTATACGAATCTAATTTTATCTCGACGGATGACTTAAGTGCGAAACGAATATATTAGATCATCTCGCGGATAATAGAAACGTTCTAAGGAGACAAGGATTTTACTGGAAAAGTGGTTACAGAAAAGATTGGACGAACGAAAGAATAAAATAGTCGGTTTATTTCATATTTTTATATCAAAGGGCTACCTTATTTAATTACCTGTTGTGCGGGGAATTTAACAAAATATTAGGATATTAAATCGTAATCTACAAATAAACTATTATTTCTTTATTTCTACGCAACATTTCTTATCTACGGTAGATTTAGCATTTCCGCGGAAAGGCTAAGACCAATTTTAATTTTACTTTCGATGACTAATGAAGCGAAGAGTAGTTTGAAAGTAGCCTAAACGCTTCCCAAATTGTACACCATGCGGTCCCCATAGATATTACTTAGTCGCACCGGTTTACGACGCATTGTGTACGTCCATAGCAAGTCAGTAAACCGTTTATTGTGCGAATAATAAACGTCGCGACGCCTTGCCGGGGCGCGTCTCAAAATTAATTACAGTGGCCTACACCCTTGTCAGATTTATGTCGTGGAAAATCGTTGACCTTTCCACGTGTTAAATTATTTTACAACTCAGATCCCTCGCGTAAAGCCACAGCTGAATGATTTAATAAATGAGCAACAAGGGAGACGACGGTCCTTAAAAGAGACATTACAGCAAGTAGACAGAAATTCGCTAAAACTATGATTTATTTATAAATTAATAATACTGGTCCTAATATATTTATTACAGACTGCCACATCGCTTCAGCTCCATTTTCATTGAGTTTATTACACTTTCCGTAAACTACTTTGCAAACAAATAGCCGTAATTACAATAAGTAACACCTCGCTCATTCTGAATCCGACTACCTACAACTTTTGTCCCGCTTGGCTACCCCTAATAGGTATATAAAAACTGGAACCATAGATTCATCAGTGACTTAGGGAATTACCATTCTTATAGAAAAGCGTGACTCATCCATGGGTCATCCTCTAATTGTGCCATTCTAATGTCATTAAACAATACAGGCCAATGTCTACCGCGTACGTCACCAATCCAAACAGCTGTACTTTAATGATAGAGTGCAATAAAAACATGAATTCGACGAAAGGGTAACTCTACCCTTTTCCTATTCTTCTCGCTGTCTTTCGCAAATTATGCCAAGTTCGCGCCACTTAAATCACGTTACCACGAGCTCGCCAGACAGCACCGTGCACCATCGAGGAACGATTCGCAAACGAGCAAGCGTGCAGGTAGCAATCGGTCGTTTGCCTACGTTTGCCCGCATGAATCAAACGCGTCCAAAGGGCTTCCTCTCGGGTCTCCTGCGTCTTCTTGTTCGTTTCTCTTTTTTTTTTTCTCTTCTCCATAGAGAATTTCTGGCGTAATTGGGCCCGTCTCCGGACGATAAGCGCCGAACGAGCACTCTGCACGCGGCAGCTGCGGTATTAATATGAATTTGAGGGTGAGATAAAGTTTTAGAGGCTGTTCCACCGGTTCGTGGGGCAGGATAACGAGCGGGTTTCTTGGAATCTCAGCAGATAGCGTTCCCGGAACGGAGAGTTTTAGCGTGGCGTTTAGTAAGTGTCGAGAATCCCGGGGAAGATTCTTTTTTTAGCAACTATTGCGAATTAAGGGGAAATTGAAAGGAGGAATTTTTATCGGATCTGAAAAAGCTCTTCTGCGATATGTCCTGTCGGTTTTTGGATATGGATTTCTTTGGAATTTTTTCTTGCCTCTTGCCGTAAGAAAGATAGATAATTGAAAGGACAAGTAGAATTTGCCGCGCGGCGACTTTGACGAAATCGTTACCGAAATTAATGTAAATTGGCGCAATTAGTTCGCTCGTAAGCTGACGGGAAATATTGATTCTGCCTGGCTGTTTTGTCGTTCGATGCGGGTAGTCGTCATGGAACTGTTTGACAAACGAGCCAGTTTAACAAAAGGGCGCGAGTGACGTGAATTAGGAATCGACAATTAGGAGATCCTCTTTTTTTTGTTGAATTTGTTTTATTCATTTGTTAATAATTACTTCGAAGCATTACAACGAAACAATTCATGTGGAATGATTGTACAAAGCTTGCATCAGCATAGAATGCGCAACGAAATTGAATAATCAAATTGTTGATAAATTAAAACCATTAGAAGTACGAGAGAAGTAATGCTCTCCTGAATTGCAAAATAATTCCGTTGCGCGAACAAAAATTTGTTCTTCCCTTGCACGTTCGAGCGGAGAATTCTTTTGAACAACCGCGCACTGCTTCTTTGACTTCCTTCTTCAAAAAGTACAGCTGACAAAACAAAAAAAGAAACAGTACACATTTTCACAGGTGACTCATTCTACGCGTACAAACATTTCCTGCTTGCTTTCGTTCGTTTCCATTGGCAGCGGAACAAAAGGCAGATCAATTATGCAATCGAGATTCAGTCGATGTGGCGTTAGTGACTCAAATACCACCGCAAATAGCGTGTGTGGTAATTGGGGGTCGCGTATCGCGAGGAAAGCCACGATGTTTCTTGCCACGATGTCACAGAAAGAAGCTGCCTATGCTCAGGCAAATTCCACCCGATTCTCTTCGTTGTTTTACTTGCTGAGAATTTTTCACCAATTACTCACGGCTGTTCCACGACGAACAGAGACAAAGGTAGTCGCATGTGGCCGCGTTTCTAATAAAACAACGTGGCAAACTTCGATCGTCTAGGTTCTACGCATTGATTCCGGCGAGTTAGTCACTTATTATGAACATTGCTACATCGTTCACTTGAAAAGCAAATACAGACAGCGCAAGGGAACAACGCAACTTCCCGACAGAGTTTCAAAAATCATGAATTAATACCTGAGTCACTATCGAGCACCTCCATGTTGAAAAAACCATGAACCGTGGTCCGTATGAAAATTGACTTAACAACGATGCGGGAGACGAAAACAGTAACAAAAATAGTACGTCCCATCTTCTGGTCGTTTCGATGCCCCTAGAATACGCAAGCAGACACATATTTCACTCGCGAACTGTGACTCATTTGTCGCATATAAGGCGAACAACTAAATAGGCAACTAAATATTCGAGAAACGCGATTACGACAAAATAATAAACAACGGCTGCGTTCATTTGCAACGAATTTTTTAAGTCAGTAATCTGCTCGAAGGTGGAACCTCCTAGGCTTCGAACGCGATTTGTTTAAACAAATTGGCCGGGGTGACCTACTTAAACTAATACGGGTTACCAATTGATTTCTTTTCTTTTCGTTAGAAAATTAATTAAAATGAATTATGCGCAATCGTAATAGACGCAATACCGCAGATAAAACGGAATATGAATGAAAAGAAGAGAAGGAGCAACGCTGCATCAACGATCTGCAGCCAAGGGAATCCTCAGATTCCGATCATCCTGGATTCCCTCCAGAAGAAAACGATTGTCAGGTATCGCGAGGCCGGCGAACGCTAATGAAATCAGGGTCGCGGGGTTATTAGCGCGAAATGAATCAGAGGCGTGCATGCACGCGGAAAGAATGCGGGAACGGCGGACTTAAAGCGTCCTTCGAAAACGTAGCCGTTTCCTACTACGATCCAACGCTGACTCACACAGCCGGCATGATTCCGTGGGCTATTCGTGGCACGAGCGCAGACAGCATGGACCACTGGAATAAATCACCAAATCCGCCGTCCGTCCCCCAGCTTCTTCACGGCTTCTGAATCTTGTCATTGATCTGCGGTTTGATTGTGCGCTCCCGTCCTAGGGGGGCGATTCATGAATCCGGGGCGCATATATATCTTTTTTCTAATCTTTTTTCTGCGCCCGTGAGATTGAATTTTACGGCGAAACTGCCCTTTTGTTCAGGCCATTATAATTTTTTTATTTGTTTGTCCCTTTTAACGAGACCATTTCGGACGCGAGTATGGTGAATTTCGATTAACATGCCGCCGCGATGTTCTTAGATCTTCTGAAGCGTTTATTTGAAAATCCGATTGATCGTTGACGTGGATGAATTTTTTATTGATGCATTTATGTTAGTACTCGGTTGTGCGGTACAGCGCGACAAACTGGAGTGAATCGTGTGTTCTCTTGTCAACGCTTTTTCATGGATGAATGACAAGCGACGTAGACGCGTTATCGATCGTGTTATCGAGTCTTACGCATGCTCCGATTCTGGGAAATTTAACAAGACTTTCCCGGACCAAGACGCCCGTTATCACGCGTCGTTATCATTTCGTTCTCTCTTTTTTTTCTCTCTTTATCGGCGTGGCCCGTCGCAACGTTCGACCTATTCTTATCAAACCGCGGGTTCGTTCCTTTTCCTCTCCAATTGGAGTGACTAAACTCCGACTAGCACAGTCGCCTGTATCGCCCCTGCCACCTGAATGATAAGTGTCACGATAAACCCGCCGATAAATCGACTGACCGACGAACACCAAAAAACCAGGGGAATACTAATTACTTTTCACTCGTTCTGTTACACACCTGTCCAATCACATGGGGGCTCGTCCCTACAAACGTTTCTATTACGATAGAGGATTTCTTGATAAACTTTTTTTGTCAGCTTTACAAATCGTCCTAAAACTTTTATTTCGTTTTACTCATTGCAAAAGGGACGGACGAATTGTCTACTTTTTTCTTCGCCTTTTGTTTATTGTACAATGGACGTTGTAATGTAATATAGGAGGCGTGTAAGATGTCGTGCCTTTTATGTATGCACAAGTCACGTTACGTTGCCACGTCAGAATTGTAACTCTCACGGCTGATCGATAATGTTTATTGATAAAGGGACGATAGTCTGTAGACAGACGTACAACAATAGCGTACAGCGCTTCTTACTTACGGCCGTCGGGTTTTGATCGACGGAAATTATAGCATAGCAGCTAAATTTAGCACAGCGACCGCCGCAAAACATAAATTTCTATTCCGCACTCTATCGCACAGAATATTGATTTCCAAATCAATATTTCACGATATTATTTTCCATAGACCGAATAGGTATGTACATTTGATTCTAACAACAAGCGTTTAAAAAACGCGACTAATTTTTATTTACGATGCGATGACGGTCAAATAAAATAGCGATAAATCGTCGTGTTGAAAAAATTCCACTTACGATTTATATCTGAGAATATCCAAAATATAGACGCGTAAATTTTGATAGTTGATATTGATTGATATTAAAAAGTCCAGGTATGGAATACGACTATAATGTGAGTGTTGAATTTTCGAACGGGAAACACTGCGTCGAAAGTGAAAAGGGTTTCTCGAAAACGAAATTCATAGGGGTGCGTTGTATCGTTGAGAAAATTGCTGGACTGACTCACAGCCGATGCTCGCTGCCAGCTCATACCGTTCCATTCTCCCTCGTTATCCCCCGTCATTTTCACCCCTCTTCGCGTTCTTTATCCGGGGAACGACGTCGGGTTGCGACGGATCACTCTGAAACGAATTAAATCTTTGAGCGAGCGAAGAAACCGTCAAAAAGTAGCCGGCTGAAGGGAGGGTACAGTTAATATCGGACGGATGCATCTGGTATCCCCATGATTGAAGATAATTCAGTAGGTACGTTGTAGAGATTAAAATGGTCCACAATTTTTGTCGGATGGTCAGTCTACGTTTTAAGAATGAAACTGTGACTCACTCGAACTTTATTCGAAGTTCTGAACTATTCGTGTCGGATCAAAGTTTGTTAGTATCGACGATAAGTGAAATTATTTTTCCCCTTTCTGTTTAGTTTAATAGGTCAATCTGTAGAATATTCTATTGGGAAGAAAATTAACTTGTACTTGGCTTTCACAATAGTATTTATTCAAAGTTACAAAATATTCCAATCTGTGGATCCAAATTATCTGATATTAGGAATACATCAAATTATTATTCTTTCCATTATGATAATTAAATATAATGGACTTCACATTGCGTGACAGTAATAATTTTTCTCGACGATGAATAGCATACACGATGACCAATTGACGCTCCATTTTACCGAGGTGTTTTTTTCATTTGTCGACACTGTCGACGTCAATTTCGAGGGGATATCCTGCAGTTGGCTCGTTTCGTTACAGAGGGATCGTTGTTCGAGAAAAACAGTGACGGTGATCGACTGGCGTGACTCATAGTTGCATTAATGCTTCCAGCAAGACGTCCGATAGATTTCATGAACTGCTCCATGCGTCTGTTCGATAATCGAACGTGCTTGAATTTGTACAGAATTTAATTTAAAAAAAAAACGTAAGACAGAAATAGCCAAACTGATATATTCAATCAAATAAATATCTAAATAGAGTAGAAGAATTATGATCATTAATTTCATTAATTCCAAATGATCTAACAGTAAGAGAAATCCAAAAGAATATTCTTCCAGAATTTCAACGATTTTAGTACAATTATCTTGTCATTCGTGTAAGCGAAATCATATTTGTACACAGCACGCACATATATTGCCCGCACCGAGGCATCTTATAAGTTGCATCATTTTTCACGCTTACGAATTTTTCTCAGAAAAGCACCCCAAGAAGCTATCCGAGAAACTTCGGTCGAAACAGAAACTTCTTCCCACTCCCGTTCCCATAATCCACGTCAGCTAAGCCAAATCGAAATTCACGCGTGATGACACGAAAAAATTCCCCCGCGCGAGAATATATCAGACTCGCCAAAAAAAAAAATGAATTCGGAAACGAGAACTCCTTTCCCGATAGAGTTCACCAAAAGCCGTCCAACTGCTCGCCGGTCGGCGCGCATCTTTTAAACAAACACTCGCAGCAACCCGAACAGGAATATTACGTATTCTCGACGCGCGTTTCTCGTTAAGTGATTCATTCACGTAGGAATCCGTCGTGACGCGTTCCAGCTACGCGAATTCCCTTCATCCAGGAGGCACGATCGTCCAGCTTTACAACAGGTGACAGGATTTTGTTTCTAGCGACGACGCGTTGAACCACGCGATTACGTTACCGCCGTCGTCCCTGTTTTTCCGTTGTGCAAACGTAGCCAGGAGCAGAACCGCGCGAGGACGGGGGTGAAATTTTGGCGACATTGGTAATGGCGATTCGCCGACCCCTTTGAACCGACGGAATTAACGGGGAACATTCGGGCGACACGGTGTAAACGACACCTGTGGCTAGGGGTGCGCCACCCTCGGTTGCTTGTACCGACAGTTCAGAGGGTGTCGTGATTTGTTTTAGCCGGAGGGTAAATAGTTTGCTATCTGTTTGAAACGTTCTGATGTTTCTCTGCACCATTTGGATAAACAGAGATGTACAATTGCGACTTTTCTTTTGGACGCCTCATCTCAGCACGCGCTGCCACAATATGAATACGAAATACATTCAATGTTAATCTCGAAGTATCGAATACGTATTACGGCACGATGCTTCTTTATAATGAGCTGAACGGCGACACTCGAGTGTATTATTTCTTTATAATACTCTGTAAATATAACAGTGCACTTTACTCGAATGATTGTGAGTGTATTCCTAATCTCGCATTTAAGAGATCAAAGTGAAATGGAGCATCGCGCGTAGACGCGTGAGTCAAGCCATCGCGTTGGTAATTTCCCATTTTCCCCGATTGCGCCACTGAGTCACTACATATATTGAACGAAGATTAATCGGAGATTAATGGATGATCCGTATTATCGGGGGCGTAGCGTATAAAAATGTTTATCGTGGAATAATAGGCTACTCGAGGCGACTTTATTACCGCAACCAGAGAAAAAGGAACAGAAATGGAAGGGGGGGAAAAATTAAAAAAAAATGATAGATGACTAACGTTACAGATAAACTTAGAAATATCGGCGCTTGGACAACCAGCCAGATAACGAACGCTTTATGAAATTCCCTCGAACGGTCTGTCGCCTTTGACTATCGATCAATCGTGATGCAATAATTAAAGGATAAAAAAGAAAAGAAAGATAATGAGATAGATATATTGAAATTATGCTCCATTTGCATTCTCTCGCGATCCTACAATTTGACGGGTATTTTATTAATAGCCCAGCCAGCGGACAGAATTGGCTTGGTTCGAAATAGCAAAGGTGTACGAGCACGGGGCATGAAATGCGATTGAAGACAACGCTATGACAGAAAATGGCACGGTCGTGGTGCCAACCAGTTTCGAGTTATTGTCACGCGTGCCATAAAGTCCTCGTAACAGTACGGATTTGCATAGCGGCCGTGTGTAAACGAAAACTGTGAATCGTCGTCGGCGAAAAAATGATCGACAGAGGACGACAAATATATCTGGCACTCGTTTCTCTCCCTCGGGACATTCAAGTGTTCCTCTTCTACGCGCGAGAGAATATGCGAAACGTTGTGCCATCGAGCTCGTGACTCACAATGTATCGTACGTGATACGAGGCATGGAAGATCGTGCAGTTTCGCTGGTAAATATACACGCTGGCGCATCCCCGACGTTTTGTTTTTACATTCTTCGTGAAAAAAATGCGATTACATCGACGTCGTCGAGAGATTAGCTAATCGTAGTACGCTGCGTGTCAATAAAACGAGCCACATAGCTGCTACATAGATGTTTATCCTCCTCGATTGATTAACCGCTCCAGAACATTGGAAGCCTAGTTCTGAATGTAGCTCGAAGAAAATATATTTCATTCCCGAAAATGAGCTTACCGGATACATGAAATTAATCACGCGCACCGTGGTACGTATCGTGTCTAAGAAAAAAGATGCAGTACAAGAATTCTGTAATGCACTGCAATAATGTAAGAACGAAATTCTTCAAAAAAAAATTGAATTACTTATCACCCGAAAATGGCGAATAAAATGTGCTCGCGCCAAGCCGTTCAACGATAAACAACAAACATGTGTGCGCATCATGCTGGAAAATTTCATTCCACGCAATTCAGAAACGTCTTCGAAGCGTGCGAGACGTCACAGAGATAAAACCGGCGATGGATCGTGTGCTTCCACGAAATGGACCATAACGACGATCGACGCGAATCTCGCAGAAATTCCCACTTGAATCGCGGCGAAGGTGAAGGTAATGAAGGTAACCCGAAAGCTGGAAAACAAAAGCGCACGTGGATCGTCCGAGTAATTCATGGTCGTTGAGAACTGCCTAGTTCGCTCTGACAGTGTGACTCATGGCTAACCGCATCGGGCATCGATATCACTTTTGCGTCTCGATAGCGGGGAACTGTTCTACGCCGTGGTCGAGGCCACCCCGTGGAGGTAATTTGGCTAACAAAGTGACGTACATACGCTGATTATCTCCGGGTTTTCGCTCTATTTTTAAACGCTTGTGCCTTTAAAACCATAGTTAAGTTGGCCAGCTGGCGTATACCGATCGCCGTTTGGGTTATTCATTTATTTTGGACCGCTCAAACCGCCGAGACTTCTGTTTAGTTCGTTCGGTTTCATCGCGGGTACTTGCACGCGTTTTATCCCCCACGACGATGGCAATAGTCACGGTGATGCATTTCTGTTCATCGTTTCGCTGCACGAATGGTGACAGGAATAGTGCAGCTGAAATGAATAGGTGTGATTCTGTAATCGTTTGTTGCTATTGAATCTAACGCCGAGCGGCGGATAAATGAATGAAACGCGGAAATGATTAATTTAAGAGTTACCTTAATGTTGGAGGTTGACGCAATCTTTAATGGCACAGTGAACGAAGTTAAATTAAATTAATAAGGACGAGACACCGTTTATCCGTTTATCTGTTCGACTGAATTGTTATTGAATGAAATAATATTGGTACCGTTTCAGCGATCTATAATTTTCAAGTCAGATTCAATTAATTTAAAGAGAGACCTGCGACGACAATCTTTATCTCCATCAAATTAAATGACCTGTACAGATCTATAGAACGTTCTATCGTACTTTCTACTTTCACGCTGACCCCCCCCCCCCCCCCCCCGGGATTAATTAATTTTCCTCCTCCCCAAAAAAAGGATCATCAATCTTATCACGAACGATTCAGATTTATATATGTCCAAAGAGGTCACAGCGCTCCCCGCGAAAAGTTTCCCCGATGTTTATAGAAGGATGTATCATCTCTATTTAGCCAGATCGCGGGCATCATCGATGAACTTTATTCCCAATAGACCGAGCGCCATGGTGAATCATGGCGGATCGCGTACAGCCAGATTATTGGCGAATGGTATGTGTATCCAGTGTCTGTTTGCCATTTGATTCACGTCGAGGCTAATGCCACGATCTTGCTCACCGGCGATCCGTTCTTGATCGCGATGAAATCAAGCTGGAATGCATGCAATAAACGCGACCACCTCGATCAATCCGTCGTTTAACGATTCGCGGGACGTTTTGCGCGCGCTCATTGTCATCGCTCGTTGCTACCTGTTTCCATAATGGCTCGGCTATGATTACCATTATTGTTCTATGTATTGCTCGTGTATTTTACCTCGATGGGCATTATGTATGTATTATTGAAATGTTGGTGGAATTCTTTGACTGTGAAGGATGCACCGAAATCCAAAAGGTACAATTGTGCGCTAAAGCCATCCGTAATAATAATAATAATAATAATAATAATAATAATAGTGATAATAATAATGATGGCGACAATAATAGCATGGTCATGGGAATGGGAACGATTTATTCGGACAAAGAAATACAAAAGAATGACGCAGAGGAGGGAAGGAATGTGTAACAGGTTAGGCTCAACAATAATAGGAATTGCTCTTGAACATGACACTCTTTGATGTGTATAAAGAAGACGAGGCATGTAATGCAGTACATTGTTGCAAGAAATTATGACCAATATAGATCACAAAGCGTCGTCACACTGTGACTCATCTAATACAGTTTTGATTGGATCTCACTTGGAAGGTCGCGTAGGTACTGTCTGTAAAAAAATGCAGATTCTGAAGATAAAGCAAATATACATACACCCGACGTTCTACGAAAACAGAGCTTAACATGAACTTTGAGCAACATTAAGCCACACAAAGAAGTCATAAAATACGGAAATTTATTGTTAACACCCGTAAAAAAAAAAGAGACCGATTCAAAAATCATTCTGTAGATGCATCGACGCACGACGATTCTTGAGAAAACAGTTTTATAAAAAACTTGATATGAATCACTTCGTGTATGAAAAAGAAGAAACGAAAATATGAAATTTTACGCAAATCGAAGGAACCAAGATCAACCCTTCTCAAGCCAAACAAGATGCATCATCCACTCCAATCGTAGCTGTCTCATCGTCCAAACACGACGCGGCTGACACTTCATCCTCGACTCTACTCCAAAATCATTTCGATCGTAGATCTCGTTCAAAGTCCCCGGCTCGATTATGCAAAGCATTTGTCAAGAAGGATGATCCCGACGCCAACCGTGACTAATAATTCGACACGCTGACTAACTTGTATATAAGTTATTCCGTCGAGGAGTCCAGAACGGAACGCAGTAGCGTCTCGTTGGAAAAACGGAAGCTGGAGCTTGGTTTCGCGCGTTCCATGGAATTTTTCGTCGTTACCATCGATGAGTGATATCACGATCTGGATTTAGATGTACCTGCTGGACACGATGACGTTTATGCCACATCCTCCCTTGGAAATCGGCCGCCGATGACAATCGTTAACACCGTCTAAGGCCTTCGCGGATCGCGAGGTTTCGTTCTAAACGTTAGTCACTAGCCTTGAAGGGATTTCCATCCCGCGTGCACAATTGAATCATTCGCGTGGCGTTGAAGATTCGAAATTTTGTGCGCTTTTCAGCCGAGGAGAAATACGCGTGGAACTAATCGAATTGATGATTTCAAGAATTTGTCGAAGTTTTTTATTAAATTTTTGAGGAAGGTGCAAATTACATGCAGGTAACAATCCTTCGACTTTAGAATCCACGATATTTTTCGAAGATTCTTCGCATTTTAGCAAAGGAATTAGTCATTTCAAATCGCAAATATAGGATCACTGTATGATAGGAATCTTAGCCAGATACCAAATCTGGCATTCCAAAAGTTCGTTATTTTCGACGCGTAGCACACCAGCTCGGATTCCAGGCGAATAAAATCACGCTCTCGTTACTTAGAAGCATTACGTAGGCTGGTGTCGATACGTTTCCGCGTAGTGTGACTGAATGCGATCGAACAACCCGATAAATCATGATTCTTGCAGCGAGATTATGGCGCCTAATTTGTGGAGTCGGATTTTCCAAAATCGACGACCGCGTTAGTATCCTTTTCAACAGGAAAATCCTGTCCTTCCTCGGGTGTATTGTCTCGGGGATACGGAAACCGCAGGAGGAATGAGGAAGTCGGCGAAACCTCGATCCAAATGCAAATAGAATTTTAATCGGTAGCGACAGTAAATTTTTTATTCAGTGCATTTGTTGACCTGAGATATGTTGCGTGAAAAATCGGTGTAACTCTTCTTCTTCTTATTATTATTATTATTATTATTATCATTATTATTATTGTATGATTAGTTAAGGGCCGTCATCATTATTATTATTATTCGTTTGAAGCAATACAAAGTACGTAGGGGTACCTCGAGGCCCGATTTATGAATGGCAATATATCAGGCGTTTTCACACGAGTCATTCGCAATCGGTGTCACCGGCAAGAAAATTTCACAAGTGCATCCTAAGCAAGGAGCACGATAAGTGATAAAATTAGACAGGAGAGTTTTCTGGGTGAAATTGCGTAACAACGCGTGTGTACCAACGGTTGCAGATCTCGTGAGTCATTGTATTCGAAAGACGCATAATGCCTCGATTTATTTTTGCTCCGTGGCAAAAGTCAACCTTTGATCTTTCGTACGTGTAGGGCCAGCTCTGTGACGTTCAACTTTCTTCGATCGTCCAATATTCACCGGCTGAGACATGAGTACTATAAATAAATCGGGACGACGATTAGGAATTTCATTTTTATAATAAATATAAATGCAATTTTTAATGCACTAAAGTAAACGAGAAATAAATTTTATTTTGCACAAGGAAGAAAGGGAAAGGGTTTAATAGTTCGATTGTATCTCATTGCGTTCGGGCATCTGTTCTTTTCTCTTTTTAATAACATCGTGTCGATAAAACGGAGCATAATAGATTCCTTCGAAAGAGTTCGAGACAGTTCTTATTGCAGACGTGAGCCACGCCACGTGGGACGCGGAGGACACTCTAATCCTTTCCCCATGCTGATACCATTATTCTTCAAGTTCCACAAGCTTTCCATCATAGAGCAAGACCATGCCGATTTACCGACGCTTCGGCAATTAAGTTGCGTTACGTTATGTATTTACGAGCAATTCGCGCGACAAGGTCGTCATAGGACGCCGCGGAGCATTGCATGCCGCTACGACGAAATGCACGAAGCCCCGCGAACTAGGAAGAACGCGGAGAAGGATAGGGCATAGCTGTTTTCACGCGTGCCAGACAAGGACGAACGCATGGTACACAGAGACAGCGCTCGTATTCGAGTACATTCGTGAGCGTTCGTCCGCGAATCGTGTACGTCACGGCGCTGTCGTCCAATCAGCGCCAAGCCGGATGACTCATCCAGTCGAGCCTCATGTAAACTCTCTCGTGCCGCTTAGCCAGCAGTCTCCCGCCAACAAGCAAAAGGGCAAGCGCCGCTTTTGCCACGTATCTGTCCGTGTTTCACGGTGTACCCGTAAACACACTTTTGTCACAGTGCCGCGGCAGGTTCGAAGGATATTAGAGGCGAACCTAAACGCGATACCAGTTGAAAAGTTTCGTTCAGACGATTAGTTGTACGAGAGACATTCTCGTAATCGTTGTTTGCGTAACGCAACATTGAAAGTTTCGTGTTGAGTGTGATCGAGCATCGAGGGACTCGTTGTTTTCTTTCTTCTTCAAACGTGCATGTGTCAAATGGTGAGGTGAGAGTCTTTGGAGAATCGTGGAGGAAATCTCGCGTAGCTCAAACATGAGGATGAGGAAGGAAGCACCGTGTCTCGTGCTGAGGCTTGTCCCTTTGGAGAATCTCGAACCGTGGGGTAAGAGTCACTGCAGTTACTGTTTGTCTCATCTATGTTTAAGTTATTGTGAGTCATTTCGTGTTCGACTGCTCCGTTCCGTGCTGCTCCTGTTTCTCGGAGGCTGGACCAGTGTTGCCCACTCGTGTTTCTCTCTTTGACTTGACTGGCGAACCGTAATGATTTTCGTTTTTCACGTCTTGCTGAGATTCTATTCTCGTTTCTTTATTCAACGATCACTGGAATTCTAATGTCCTTCATTCCCTTTGTTAAAAAACGAGACGATAGAAGTGTTGTCATTCCAGCACCAGAATTACCAAGTTAGAATTAGTAGTTATACATCCCTGTGTATTTTCCATTCGACCATTTCCATTTTCTTAAATATGTCCCAACGTATATGAATGTAGACCAAACTGCGTCAGTCGATGTAGCGTTAAATGTCTGACGCACATTTCAGATCAATTTGTTTATCCCCAATAAGTGTCTGATCTCTTGGTAAGCACATACCACTGGTCACGCGGGTCAATCGCGTCTCCAATTGTAGTTGCTTTTCTATGCTCCATTTATCCGTTTTAATACTCAACGTCAGTCGACTGCTATGGTATTATACGAAGGTATTTCTGAAGAATCCACGGCAGCGAGAGAATACGAAGTGGCACGCGGGTAAATACAATCTCCAGCACGCGGATGACTCAAACGTTGGTATCTTAGATTTAGGCGTAATGCGTGCCCGATGACTCGTTTCGTGTTAATCTCGAGAATGGTGAAATTACGGATTCCTCCGAGGCGTTGTGCTGAAACGATCCCTCGTGCCCCCATTGGAACGCTTGTTTTTGCGTTAAATCACATCGCAGATAATTGCCTCCGTGCTTGCAAGAGGATCGTTCTTTTCGTTGTGAACTCCAGTGGAAAATTTCAGTCCAATCTGTTCGAAATCATTTCTTGCAGAGCCTCTCGGTCCCTGTACATATAAGTGCATATCTCTATATCTTCCCTAACATATTAAAAGGAATAAACAAAAGACGATATAATAACTGCATATCTGGGAAGGAAAGTAGATGCACTACAATGAAAGATCGGTGTCCCATAAAGCGTGTATGGTGGGACAACGAAGCGGTGTGGTATGGGTCGTGCAAAAATGTGGGTCGCTTCATTTAGGTCATTATGACAATCAGCTTGGTGCATTGCTCTCGTTTCACAAGCGTAACAAAAACGTCTCTAGTTACTAAATTGGTACAAATCGTCTGCAATTTATGTCAGGCCTATGAAGAATAATTATAATACATTTCTTCTGCGTTATCTTCATTCCTTAATACTAGCTACTCGATATCCCATCCACCATCCCCTTACTCCGTGACCATCCGTCGTCCGCCATTTTGGCTCCCAAATTAATTAACTCTAAAACGTATACCTCTCCGTTGTACCCGAGCGGTATAAGTTCAGGTATCCCTATCTAAAACAAGAAACACGCGTCAGCCTGTATACGAGAACACGCGTGTATCATCGTAGGAAATCAGGCCAATGCCCTGCGAAAGAACACGCGTACCCCTTTTCTTAATAATTGCGATCCATTAAGCGTAACTACCGTTCAGTTGCTGCCAGGAGCGAGCGTATCGAGTGTCGCGATGGTAAAACATGAACCAGGGACGTCACGAACTATGTCTCCCATAGTACAACATGTATGTACACATATGTATATGCGTTTCAATGTGTTCTCCGAACGTAACGATAGATCGCGCATAGAGTTGCAACTTTGCTACCAAACCAGTCTCCGATACAAGATGTCCACGGTTATCGATAGATCAGACGCAGTTGCTCTACTTTGTTAAGGATACGTGGATCGCCCGTTAATGAAGACTGTCATATACATTAGATTTGTTCTTTCTATGATTCAATATCCCCGTAGAACAATACGAACGGAAAAATCGCACCATACAAATTGTACACGCGTGTGTCGTCGGACGTGTCCAACGCTGTAATGTATTTACGATTTCCGGCACAGAGCTTTAAGACTAGGTCACGGAATTGCATTACGTCCACTTATACGCCAGCGTGTCGACAACAGTTTGTCCGCGTCCCCGAACCTTAATTCTCGCTCGCCTCATTTTAATGTCAAATCGGGGCTTACGCGGTCGTCGCGACGTTCGAAACACGTTACACTTCCGGTCGGCGACACGAGTTAAGTCACCATTGGATTACAATTGTTGCAGCGTCGCGTTGCAATACAATTAGTAAATGTGCCCGCGACTTTTTACGCCCAACGAAAAGAGGAAGCGGAGTAAAATGATTGTAAAATTAGCCCGATAAATCGTATCAAATCCGGAAGAAGGAGAATATCTCTCCCTCTCCCCCTCTCAGTCTCTGAACTTCCCTAGACGAAAAGGAAGTTTCGTTGCCGGCGACTACGAAATAATCGCCGGTCGCGACACAGCAGCAGCCACCCGGGGTTGGTGGCCGTTGCGGCGCGACGGCAGGGGGAGAAAAGTGTGACTCATCGTTGAGCCAGGCCAGGCCTTACGAGCTGCAGGTCAGGAGAGGAAGACACTTTTAGCCCACATTTCTTCCTTGCCCCCTCGCGCATCTGCGGCCGATCTTTTATTTTTACCCCGGCCGTTTATTCGCGGTTCCTTGTTTCCCCTCTCGTTTCCACCCGGGACGTTTTCCTCGTGCCTATTCCGTTTTCCCGACACGCGTCGTCCACGAGAAATCGAAATTGATCGCCGTTTGACCGCTTCGTTGAGTACGGGCGATATGCAGTCATTGTTAGGGCTCGTTTACGTGTGACAGTTAAAAATAAGCATAGGTTCTGACGAAATTGGACAATTTGGAAGGCTGCCTGTGTGTATTGCTTGTACGTAACTTCCGGTTTTATAGGTTTGGAGCTTTCTTCGTATCCGTATTGTATACGTTCCCCTTTGATCTGCGTTTCTTAAGAATGGAAGACTTTCAAGAACCAAGATTCAGAATGCGTTCGTTATACGGCTTCCAGAGGAATATGTATTATCTTCTTCGGATTCCGGTATTACGAATTCATTTATCCCTTTTAAGAAGTTCGTAGATGCATTGAATATATTTAGAGGCTCTTGGAAATCGTTCTTGCCTGTTTCAATTTCCATCGACGAACGAGGGGGGTGCAGATTTAGATCCGGCACACGGAAGTATGGCGCGACTACTGCGCGAAAGGTTTATTAGCTCGTCGCGTTTCTCGAGAAATCGCCGTGTACACAGTTCCAAGATACTATTCGGCTGAACTGAATCACTGCATTGTGCTCGTCGGGAAATGTGACGGGCAACACGGAACCCCCTGTTCAATTCATTCGAGGAATCGCAACCTTTATTTGCAGACGGTTTAGAATTGTTTCATTCGAACAGAAAATGTGCTCCGATTCTCCCTTGGAGCTCTTTGTATCGGGCGACTTAAACCATGCGATCGTTCTTCAGCAGTTTATAGAAAACCATGGAACTGAAGATTGTAGGAACGAATGGAATCGATTGTACTCGAATTGTCTGAAGATGCCACGCCGATAAATTGTATAGAAAAGCGTTGGAATAAACGGAGCCGGACTAAACTAAAAATGTGTTTGCCCACAAATTAAATCAGCAGATTCTTTGCATAACATCGAAGTCCCGAACGAAAACCACCTGCTGCCCCTCGTAGTATCGGTATTTTCGAAGTAACATGATGCTTCTCGCAGCCAGTTCCCACGCCCCTGTTCGCTCGTTAGGCTTCCAGCCGCCGTTCGACGTCTAAAAAATCAAAGCCGTACACCTTCCGCTAAACGGGCCTCTTTTAATTGCTTTCAGGTGGACACAAGGAGTTCCACAGGCGGCACAGGGACTTATGCGAAGACACGCTTCTCCCAGCAGTCGCAGCAGGTTCGTCTGCTGTTGGCAGTTGTCCGAGTCCGGGAACTGGTTGTCCAGTGTTAAGCCTGTCTGGACCACCGACGCCACAACAAGCGGATATCGACAACCATCCTGCGTCTAGGGTTCTACCGTTCCTCTACCTTGGCAACGGCAGGGATGCTGCCGATTTGCAGCTCCTTCGGGCGCTAGGCGCCACCAGAGTTCTCAACGTCACCTCACAGTTACCTGGATATCACGAGGAAAGGGGTATCACGTACAGACAGATCCCTGCCTCGGATTCTGGTCATCAGAACCTCAAGCAGTACTTCGAAGAGGCGTTCGACTTTATCGGTGAGTGTGTGCAATCTTGATACCGCATAGTTAACGGTGGGGATATTTACCCTTTGCACTTCGAATTATTTTACCAATATCTCTCTAGTATTTTAAAGAATTCATTTGAAATCTCGAGAGTGTGACTCGACATAGGAACTCCTGTGATAAAAAGGGGTGCAAATGGTTAAGAATTAATTTAACGTATCTTAGAAATTTTATTCAGTTTTAGTATAGAGAGATTGGAATAGAATTATCGAGGATATTCTTAATTGTTCAGATAGTTCTCTAAAGGCGGGTACACACTTGTTACCTCGTCCCGTTACTGACACCCGTTACCTCACATTTTGGTAACGAGGTTCGGTGTGGGACCCATTTCCTATACATCTGCCCGTAAAAATACGTCCAAATTTGTTACCGTACCGGGATTCGTTACCTAGTCAAGTGGTCTAGAAAAGGTCTAGGAAGAAATGTGAAGTGTGTCCTGATACCTCATGGCGTTACTTTTTACTTGGTTCTGCCGTCCCATCCGCTGTCGGTATTGTGACCCGCTCCAAAGGAAGCACTTGAGTCGCTTTTGAATAGTTATAGCTTTCTTTAAATTTGTATCTTTTCTGGCCACCTTTGGCCGGATTAGGTTGATTAAAGTTGATGATTCTAGTATAACAATAATTTCTAAGTCGTATATAATAAATCTCCATTATTTATAAAAATATAAAAATACTTATAAAAATATTTGACGAAGAACTTTTTGTTGATATATTGCGGCATTGATTTCTATCGTGTCTGTCGATCAATACTAATGGCGTTAATTGTATTAAAAAAGGGAAACTGATGTGTCGATGGAAATTGCATGGCTCTTGACCATGTGTTCTTTTATTCTAATCCTTACCTTCTAAATCCTGCAATTAGATGGTCGAAAAGCTAAAAATTACTCCGAAAAAAGTGCGTTAGTTGCGACCGCGTCATAAACCTGACCGAGGGCCGAACTCGGCACGCACTCGCAACAGCCCTACGTCGCCAAGAGGGTCTGGACTATCTCATAGGCAAGGCCCAATGAGCCCTATCTCCCAAGACTAAACAGTCTACAATACATAGGAACAGCGCCGCACAGACGAGTTCACACATTTACGGCAGTTCATAGGGGAGCTAACACATTGGCAGTGGCGCAAGGACGAGTGCACACATCTACAGCTCCTTTGGAGCGGGTCACAATACCGACAATTCCCGATCAGCCGAACCAAGTAACGCGTTACGAAATGAGGAAGCAAGAAACACTCCACATTTGCTCCCAAACCTCTTCCAGACCACTTGACTAGGTACTTATCGTGGTAACGGTAACGGGCCGAGGTAACAAGTGTGTACCCGCCTTAATAGATGAAGGTTCGAGGTAACGGTACCAGGGAAAATCTAGGAAAATTCTTGGAGCATATACATAATCAGCGATAGTAGACATTCTGCAGATTCCTTGTCTTTCGTTGCAAGTCAGAAGTATTTCGAAATTATTAGTCACTGGAACGTTTAGGCCGGTTTGTAAATATAGGATAGGGAAATATTTTGATTCAAGTGACACCGTCAATGGAACAGCTGTCTATTCATTAAACAACCGGAGTACCATTCGAATAGGTGACGCACAATAATTTGTATTGCGCGCTGGCATTGAAGTAACCAGCGTGGCTGCTCCATTGACGCTCTCGAACCTGTTGAGTTCAATTCAACGAAAATACGTGTTTCATCGGTGCACATTAAATTGGTCTAATTGCATTGACGGTGTAAAATGTCAGTAGGTTGCAATACGACATTCGAGGGGGCTGCTGCGTTTAATTCACCGTGAGAGAGCCGGGGGAGAATGTAGAACGGTCACAAAGAGATGCTGGCCTCTGTCGATGAGTAATTCTTTCGGTTTATTGGGTGTGTCCTCGTCCTCGGGCAACGATCGTCATTGCCGTTTGTGTCCGCGCCAGTTCGTTGTTTCACGTTCGATTCGAGATCGATTATGGACTTTCATTTGTTTCTTTCTGTTCTTCTTCGCAATAAGCAATAGTTTCTACTATACATAGAATTCGTTCCTTTCGTATTGATTTCAATTCCCTTCGTGCATAGTCAAGAGATTCTACAGGAAACACAAGGTTGGGTGAATCGTCGGTCTCAATAGGGAAACGATTGAACGATGTGTTAGTGGTGTTCCTGCACCGCACCAAACAAGGTGCAGGAACTTCCTAACGGTCCGGATTTCAGACGCCCTTTATATCCCTTCATGGGAACCAAGGACCCAGCCCTTTGTTAGGGACGTCGGTTAACTTTCCTTCCACCTTGTCTGCTTATTTCAAATCGCCAAGCAAATCCAACGGACGAACGTGCATATTGCACTGTACCGCTTACGCTGTAGCCATTCTAACCCGGTGACCCTAAAAGTGTAATTACTCCGCATCGTGTATTATTAATTCTCCAATATGCGAACCTAATTACATTTGTGAATATTAACCCTTATCGAAAGTTAGGTTCCTCGGTTCTTGTACGTCACAGATGACATACGGCCGATGGGGGTTAATTAAGGGTAGGAGTTAAACGTCTCCAAAATTCAGTTTCAATTTTCCAATACTGACGAATCCCATCGAAAGGGTGCAATTCGTCACCCTTTACTTCATGCTCTATCGAACGCGAGATGCGTTAACGGTCAACGCACCGAAATGCATAACCCTCGTTTCACGCAACAGTCTCGATAGTGTTGGTCGATACAGCATTCCACTAGTTGCACATTCGGTAGAGCCGTGCATGTGCTCCAACACACGTACGCACAGGGGTGAACACACAGGGGGCTGAATGTAGTGCAATAAGCACACGTACGGGTGGCCGACACTGGGGCACCATAAAGAAAGGTGGGGATTCACGGGTGTGCATTCGGTGGTGCGCGCGCGCCAGTGACTCATGGTTTCATGAATGGAAACCTTTCGTCTTCTAGTCCTCGCACGGTGAATGGTCCACCGGAAACGGCTGGTTACACCCTGTTTCCGTTACACCAAACTGCGCCGCGCTGATGAGGGAAAAACGAGCCAGCGTGTTTGCTGCAATGATGAGTTATAAGGTTGAATAGATGCACTATTTCATCTGCATAAATAATGCGAACTCTAGAAAATTATAACTGGGGAATTGCTTTCAGTTGTAATCTCACTGCTCTTCATTAGAGTTATTTCATTTTTTTGGAAATATAGTTGAGGGTGATTTTGGGGAAATATATGTATACGGTCGTGGTATCTATTGTTTTTGGTCAAGCTGTTGAATCTTTATTTAGTTTGTATGCAATAATTCCGAGGCACGATTACAAGTTCTGTGATCACGTTCGTATCTTATAGATTTCATAAACGTTCGGTCGCATAAAGGAATCGCGCGGCGCAGGTAACAATTTTCTCGTTCGTAGAACGCGTTTCCTCTGCCGTTAATTTTAACCGTTCGAGGAACTGAACATTTTAGGGGCAACAAGTACGCCGGATTTCCCGGAACCCGCTATCATTTTGGTGATCGCGACAGGTGTCGCGGGCCTTTCGTCATTATGTACACACGCGCCTTCTGTTACTAAAAACAGCTGAAATAATTGCTCTACCAATGTAGTCGTGTAGCCCTTCTCTTTCTTTTTTCTTTTTAATTTCCTCCCGACAGTATTAACTCTTTTCGTTTTCTTCGCGAAATCCTCGACTATTCTAATTTTCCCTCCGCCCGACCTTCTCTTTGATAACTTTCGCAGGCTCTCATTTATCACCCCGTGTCTATAAATTTCTCTCTGCGTACACCGCGTCCCCTGTTCTCCCCGCGATTTTCTCCCGCTTTCTCCGTCTCCATTCGACCATTCGTCACTCGTGACTCATAGCAGATGTCAGCTCGCGGGTCCCTGCAAGCTGGGAGCGCGTGCGCGTGCCGTTTAGTGGCCGATGCACCCCCATGTCTCGGCTAACGCGTACCTAAACTACTTCTATTACGCCGCACCCCATCCGCAGCCAGATAAGATTGGCCACACTGCTTATCGACGTTTAGCAGAGCGTGTATTGGCGATTGATCGACGCGCCGGCAAGTGTGTGCGGGTCGTTTTTCAAAATGACACTTATCCCTGCGTGTGACGTGTCTCTGGTAATTTGTTCAGATGAAAAGTAACAGATAATACTGGCTTCTCGTATCCTGTAGAAAACTTCTTTTTTTCTTCTTAACCAATGCTGTCTGTCCTCAAACATACTCCATCTTTATCTCATTCTTTTCTCTTTTTCTTTATTATGGCTTTATTAAGATTTTATAGGAGTTGGAATTTGGTTCCTCGCGTAGGCGCCGAGATATTCGCGTGATACTTGCGCACGTGCACTTGCAGCGATACCAATGCCCTCTTCCTTTGGCCGATTACTGCCACCTCGAGTAGTGTATTGGTCGCATAGGATACGGGCGCGCGTCGTCCGTGACTCATTGGCGATACGATAGCGTCCCCCACGTTACGTAACCGAATCGCCTGTTTGGGTTACACTGCTGGTGTTGTTTGACCGTTTACAACAACGCGATCTCGCGTCATCCGAGAGAGTTACACGGCCTCCGATGGAGCGGCGTTCTCGTAAATCGCCTCCTAGAAATTCCGGATGACGTAGCCGACGTCGATGACCCTGCTGCCAGGGCCCCGTTTACCTTTCCGGCCAATATATGTATATGTATCAAGTCGGGGCGCAAAAATTTTCTCCTGCAATTTGTCTTGGTTTCTCTCGATAAACTGTATTATACGTTCTATTATGAACTGTATTTCGTATTTGCGTTAGACAAGTATATCTAGCGACACCTAGAAACAATTAGCCCCTTTGGGATGGTCCCGAACGTTTTCAAACAACCTGTACGCTAGGTGTTTACACAAACTCGACGAAACTTTTAGACGTTGTCACTCCAATACAAATATTTGGAACCGCGTGGTTACCTAATTCGTCATTTTGTTTTCTCGCAGAGGAGGCCCGAAAAGCCGGTAGCAGCGTGCTGGTGCATTGTCAAGCAGGAGTATCGCGCAGCGCGACAATCGCCATCGCGTACATAATGCGGCACAAGGGCCTGTCCATGGTGGAGGCGTACAAGCTCGTGAAGAACGCGAGGCCTATCATCAGTCCCAACCTCAACTTCATGGGCCAGCTGTTGGAGCTCGAGCAAGGTCTCAGGGCGTCCGGTGGTGTCGCCCCTGCGCCCGAAGAACCGAAAGGTTGTCACCAGTGTCGCTGGTCTCATCAACAGAACAGCGAGGAGGTCACTTCCGGTTGCAGCGTCTGAGGCGTGCGCAATCCATCGGGGCCGGCCCAATTCTCTCGTGACGCCGGGTCACGGGCCAATGGACCCAGGAAACAGAAACGAAGAAACGAAGAGCCAACGCGCCGTTTGCGAGGCCGTCTTTGTCGTCCCGTTCATAGACGAAAAGACACACACTACACATATCCTACGCGTATATCCGTTAACGAATCGAAATTCGTTCTTCCTGTTTCACACACGTGAGAGAAGAACTCGGATCTACCTAGCTAAAAACACGTGCCTTGGCGATCGGCCCGGGAAACGGGAAAGGCTGATTTACAGAGACACTTTATTTCTATTACCGGATAACTTATTCTTGTGAGAGAGGATGAGAAACCTTCTTCGTAAAGGGTTGAGACCGCGCGTCGTTGTTCTGGGGGAACAGAGAGACAGTAAAGAACTCTCCGGTGGAAGATGTATGTTAATTGGACGCGACACTGCGCATCGTCCGTTTTGGAACTCGAGGATTATCAAAGGAAAAGAAAGCATAATGGAGCGGTGACGATGCACGAACATGGTTCTTCCTGCGCCACTTTCATCGACGTCACGCGTGCTTTGCCCCGCGTTGCGAATTATTTATGTGCGGATGAAGGGAAAGGGATAATGACATAATGGTATAAAGAAATCATAAGGACATTCACGCAACGCAAGTTTTTGAACAAGCTTCGTGCAATCGTCGTGAGGAAAGAGAGTCGGTGTACTTACGTGACAGTGTTCCGTAGTTCTATTGGTACAAAATATGTGTAAATACAATGGTAAGACGCACGTTCGTCACGGGAAGACGACGTGGATATTTTTCTTTTTATTTCGTTTCTTGCGTATAGTCATTGCTGTTTACGAGAGCATCATTGTATGCTTAATAATTTAACGATGATACACACGGTGTTCCATTTTTTTTTCCTTGGGATGGTCTACGCGTTAATAATTTCGACGGGCGATTTCATTTCATTAGTAATTTCGTTTCCCTTTGTTTCTCGTTTTATTTTTTCCTTTTACTTGTACATTTTTTGTCAAGACAGAGAAAGAGCATCGAGTGTCCTCGTTTTGTGAAATGATAATTGATCAAGTGTTTCCGTTTTTTTATTTTTCGTTCTTCCTTTGGGTACGTTCACAATTACCATGTATTTCGGGGCGCGGTTTTCCGAAACGGTGTTACGCACGAAGGGGAATCGTTTTAGGATATGTATGTATGTTCGATAGTAATTGCACCGGGACTGTCTTGCGGAATTTTCATCATAGAGAGACGGGCGCGTACATGCATAGACAACTGAAAGAGGTATGGGTGAATGTTCGTTTATTGAGATCAATAATTACTATGTTTGCGTTTTGCCTTTTGCCTATTTGTATCTCTGTATTCGTAATATTACATTATTCGATAGCGAAGTGGTTTACATTTGATAAAAATAATATATCGTTAACTGGAATTAGTTTAACCACGAGCTCCGTAGCATTTAAGGATCTGGTTGAGATCCAACCATCGTGATCTAGTCGTTTGTTGGAATGTAACTGATGATGATGATATGTAATGTGCGAAAGAGAGAGAGAGAAAGGGGGAGAGCGTTTAAATGGCCTCCCCCGCCAACTAATTAGATTAATATAAAGGACGTCGTCGACAACTCGAGGGACAAAGATGCGATTTTTAAAAAAAAACGTTATTAAGATATACCAAACACGGATTTTTTAGTTCGAATTCGACGAGTTTCTCAGGCTTCGATTCGAAGTTTCTGTAGAGCGACCACAATTATTATTATCGTTTGTCGATCATATTAAGTATGTACATAGTAAAATAAATGATAGCACACGAGGGCAACTTTATACGTATTTGTTTCGTTTCGATCGATCGGCGGACATCGAGTTTAAATAATTTCCACTATAAGAACGCTTCCTATTATTGGTCAGTCACGAGTGTTCGCGCACGGAAAATTTAACTTTGTCGTTGTGTTTATGTCGTAATCACGACTCGTGTTACCTGTTTAATAGTATTCCATTGATAATGTAAATGTAGTGACGTAATTGGGAAAAAAGTCAACACCGTTCAGGAATCTTATTTAATGCATGACCGTAGGAGAAACATAAAAAATTGTTTGATATCGATGCACGTGTTAGATCAGACAAATGGTGGGTTATAAAAGTAAATTTCTCGATTAAGAACTTGGTCTGTGTTAATTGGTAAAAGTATTATGGGACACAAATGCGTTTTTCCTCGCATTGGCACGATCCACTCGAAACGCGTGTATATTGTAACTTTGTAATCGCTTCTATGTTAAGCCGCGACGAATGATGGTCGTTCATTCTCGAGAGGAAATATCGATCTTACTGTTAGCGTAATAATAAGCGGGGAAAGAAATATCGACGCGCGTAATTTTCGCTTCGATCATCGAAATACCTCGAGCCAACGGCCTATAACCGAACGTTGATACTAAACGTAAAAAAAAATGATTAAAGAAACGTGTGCGAAATAACCATACAACACGACAATCGCCGCTGTTAAATCAAACCGAGCAGCTGTTCAAGAAAAGAAAATCGTTTAAACCGATATATGCCTTCTACGTTAAAGAGACTCAAACTGTTGACAATAAAAGCTCGACAAGAGAAAAAGAGACCTGTTGTGCGTGAAAATTAAAGAAAAGAAACAACAGATTTATATATTATATATAACTGTGTAGCATAACGAGGCAGAGCAAGTTCCTTCAGATTCTCTAATTCTCTCGAAGAAACGGTACATATCAACGAGATGTCGCCTTCTTTTCTTTTTTTTGGTTCTTTTCGTTTCTCGTACATCGCGAAGAGTCACATTTGAAGGGAACAATCTCCATTTGCATCTCCTATTATAAATACCTGGGCCGTCGTGACGCTTCGTTTAGACCCTGTAAAAAGTGTAGCTAATAGTGTTGTAAATAATCGCAGAGCAAAGGCAGGCGATCTCGAACAGACTCGGGCATAGAAATAGAGAGATAGAGAGAGAAACGAGACCGATCGGCGCTATGTAATAAACCAGAGAGAAAGAGAGAGAGAAATATATATTTAGAGGAAGAACTCTATTTAGTAGAGACATGGAGAAACAGCCACGAGCGTTGTACCTGTTGCGTCGTGAGAACGTACGATATGTATGTAGTGGACTGTGGAAGGACTTTAAAAATAAAATGTATGTCGACCTGCGATAAATAGACGTTGTTTCCGTGTTACGATAAAAAAAATCATGTTCGTTATGACTTTTTACTGCGACTGATAAAGGCAGAGTCGTGAGTTCGGCAAATAGCGATTCTACAGCACGAGAAAGATGGCGAGTATAAGACCTGGTACCGTACATGTACTACTAACGCCACCCGGTCAAATAACTCGTGAGACGAATCGCTGTCGATATTTGGGACGCTGCATTTTTCCAGTTTCGTTTTACACTAATCCCAATTATTTGCGATTATTATTTATCGTAGATTGATGTATTCCTTTATTGCTGAACTCTTTCTGGATCGGTGTGCAGGTTTTAAGGTTTGCGTGCACACATCTTGGCATGGTTAACAAATGCACCGAGCTGATCGGCCGTTTCTTTTTGCGGAAACGTTGCCGTGATCGTATATCCTTTTTCTTTTTCTTTGTTTAATGTACAGTTCAATGTAATGCAATGTGCATACGCGAGGACAACTATTGTATCATATCAAAATTTAGTTATTTTATGAATAAAAGTATAAATCGTACGCTTTCACGGTCGATTATTTTGTCAATAATTATGGCTTTTCGTTTGTTGTACTCTCCTTGCGTCTTTTATCAAACTGTAATAATAAAGCTAGAAATGGTACATTTTAATATGTGCAATTTTGTTGCAAACGAAAAGGAAGGAAATGAAATATTTTTTTTGTAGAGGAAAGATGTAACATAAAACATACGATTATTAAGAAAATGTTTATTTAGACAGAAAATATCGAATTTCGAATACAATAAAGTTTCCAAATTCTCGTAATGGAGTCGGTTAATGTTTTTAGACCGAGCATTCTCTCACGCAACGAATCGTTCTGAAAAAGGAATCGGAACACTCCGATTTCCCAAAGAAATTCAAGACAGCCGCGAAACGTACGTACGACAAAACGCAATAAGCAAAATACGTTATTTGCGTGTGCTTTTCTCCGTTCTTGAACGTGTTATCTTGACGGGATAAAAATATAATCCTTGTGCCATACATTGATATACGTAAATACAAATTCGACCTGTTACTTTCTCTCGATACTATTCACCCATTACAATTTACTCGCACTCTCAGTCTCCTGCTTTCTAAATATTCAATAGGTACGTTTCGCTGTAAGTAAATATTAGGTTGTAATGGTATAGCTCTAGTAGTAATAGTAGTCATTAGTTTAGGGGCCATGCTGAACATTTTCGTGTCTCTTCCTCGTCTCGTTACACACTCGTAATATATTGTTTATGTTTCATACTCTGTACGTGACTGGAAATCACGAAAGATCTATCGTTCGTTTGAATTAAATGCATTGGTAAATCGATATGGATTTAATTTGCTTTGTGCTATCCTATTTATATGTTCTGCACGGATCGCGTCTACTTTTTAGATAGGTGTTTTTTATTACGCCGTTGTACTAATGTCACGTTGATATTAATTATGCGACAAAGCGAAGAGTTTTTACGAGCATAAACTTTACACTAAACAACTATAACTATGTTATCGATAAATACATTATAGTATAAAACAGACAACGTAGAATTCAAGTTGCAACGAATACTACGCAGGGACGATACTCAAAGGGTTTTAAAATTTTTCCCTCTCCTTTTCTTTATTCAATTATAAATCTGCTCTAACAACAATGACATAACAAAGTGGAGCACCTGTTACTTCGTTCTATCGCGAAGAACCTATTTGCTCAAACTTATCGCTTGAGATTAGATATCGGCCATGCGAATATATGCGCAACACAATAATCTGTTTCCTTTCCGTTCCGTAAGGACAATGCGAAAAATCAAATCCTACTAGCGAGGCGGATAAATTAAAATTATTTTCCCGTGATTCGAAGATCTATTGGTTGTTGCAAAAAAGGAAAAAAACGTGACACCAGGAACCGAGAGTCGGTTGAATAATATTTATACTGCATAAACTTACCCTGATTCTCTCGCAGCGTAAATTATTAATAGGTAATCATGTTGCTTTAAAATCGCTTCGCTATCCGCTCGGCTATTATTAACAAGTGAATTCACAATTACTTACAAACTATAAGTATATGTATATATAGCTTTCTTTCTCAATCGCTGATTCAGGATTTTTAATATCGGTTGTAGGATCGATAAACCAGGCGTTCTAGCGAATGGGGAAATTTGAATTACTCGCCCAGAGAAGCCATGGCTCGAATCAACGCGGCGTTCTCCTCTCGAAGCCGTTCTAGCTCGATGGCCGCTTCGTGCTGCTGCAGTAGCACCCGGGCTTCAAGTGCCATTATCTGGATATCCCGGTCCTCCAATAGGGACAGTAGCTTCCTGTTTTCTTCCTGCGCCCGTTCAATTAACTGACATTTTATGGAAATACTCATGCAATTTAATTGCGATTTATTTTCTTCACTCCTAAGTGAAGTGTTATAATAAAACAAAATATTTTTTACTTCGCGTGAATTATCCTCTGTTGGCGTAGCCAGTCTTGGTTTATTACCAGCGTTTACAGACGTCTGCGGTTCATGGTTTCCATGGTCTGACTGATTAACACTGTCAGATTGATTGAGGGAATCGAATTCTTCGTCGTCTGCTTCTAAATCGGAATGGCTAAAATAAAATGGATAATTTCGATATATTAGTGAATGCACGCAGTTGTCCAGCTTCGGACTGCCTGTGATATTTTATTAGGCACGACCCTTAAGATCTTAATGTTTGATGATTTACTATGCCTGGTTTCCAATTAATTACTTTTCGCTTTAGTGTAACATGAGATGCGAGATATGTCAGTAATGAGATAAATGAAAAGACACATCGTCTCTCTTATTGTTTCAAGATCGTTATAAAATAGGTGTACAAAGGACTTACGGTACTCGTTACAATACGCAGGCTCGTATTTAAAAGAATCTACTAGCTCTACCGTACTTCGTACAGGTCGTGCCTAATTGTACATTGTCACGTACAGTAGCACTTACCAACTGTGCCTATTTATACATGACCTGTAGGAAGTACGATAATGCCTAAAAAGCAGTAGCAGTTTATTACAAATAACTACGAAAATTTCACTAAAGCACTATATATATATATATATATATATGTATAAAATTTTACTACCGTAAATAAGGTATCTCAGTATTTTATACCTTTTGTTTCGCCTTTGTGTAAACATTTTTGCCGTCCGCTCCTGAAACATGCGTAGGTTCACATACATACATAGTCCCTCTATTAAGTGCGATCGACAATTGACCGCGTTCCCGACATATTAAGAAAAGAAACAAAAAACGAAAAGAACGGAATATCTCGGGCTAAAGTCGAAAATTACACGAACTTACTTCTATGAGTTCATGATCAAGGAACTCATTGTGATGTGTGTTGTGTTTAGTTTCAAGACAAGTGCCACTAAGATCTTCCTCATCTTCTCCTGTACTACCTCCTGTACTCTGCAGAATTAAGTGGCTAACGAAATTACATTGCGGAGTAAAAACGGGTTTGCACACAAAACTTTTACCAATATCCGTTAACGCTCGCGGCGAACGCGCTTATCGCTAGAAGAGCACGAAAAAGCGTTTCATCTAATAAGTGCAATGCTACTTGTTACACATTCAGTGTATTACTAACACGAGTCTCTAAGAAAGATAGTCATTCACGTAAAAAACACATCTTCGACAAAAATCGAAAATGTTTGGTACAGTTCGGAAGGAAATTACTTTACAAACAAACGTAAATATTCATGTCAGATATCAATCCAAATATAATTAATTAAAGAATTCTTTGCAACAAAGAATAAAAGTAAAGAAACAGAATCTCTAAAAAATTTCTCATGCAAGATACAAATATGGTTAAGAGATTTGGAATGAGCATCGACATAAGAAAAATCCTTATTGTTCTGGATATCCAGGAATTTGCCGCGAGAAGTCATTAAGATTTTGGAACCTTAACGTGATTTGGAAACAGGGACAAACCTCCGTTGATGGTAAATGTACTACTCCTGTACTTCGTCTCTTTTCTCGAAGTTTCCGTCGATCCCGTTGCTGCTTTCCCTTGTTTATGTGCGCTGGCCTGTGCAAACAGGATACGACACTAAAGACATTAGAACCAGATCCAGAAGTGTTAACAAGTCGCGCAAACTCTATACTGGATCTACTTGGTAGTAAGAAGACACGTAGCGTTTAACGAAACAACAAACTCCATGGATATCTTATTTAAACAATGACGTGTAACATATTTACCGGCCAATCACACGCTTGTCCTGTTTCCTCATTATTGGTTTGCTCTGCTGATTCTCGTGTTCAAGAGGAAGCACACTGTTCGAGCTAGTGTCGCATACGCCTTGAGATTCCTCTGCATTATGCGCACTCTCTACGAACAAAATGCAATAAATACTGAGTGTCATACGGTAAAGAGATAAAAAATACAAAAACAAAATTACTGAACTGCTTTGAAAATTTATGGAAGAAGAATCTCCAGTAGTTCTAGGTGGAACGACTCTAGCCCTTGCAGTTCTGATCCTTGACCTCCTGGACGTTAGCTCGAAATCATTGTCGAACTCCTCCTGGCTGACGGAGCTGGACGCCATGCCGGTTATGTCGCTAAAAAGCACACAAAGCGGCAAAATTGTTGTTTGATTCGATCGCTATAATACAATATTTACAAGACTGCGCAAAAAAGAGAAGGAGAAAAGAAATTAAAAAATGGGCTCTTACAAAAAATACCTGGACATCTGAACAAAAGAGTAGGTGATGGTGTGTGATACCTATTTGGACCAGCGCAATACTTGGAGGGCCAAAAAGTGAGTTTGATTAGGTTTGTTACAGGGAAATTCACAATGCTGAACCGCTTTTAACTACGGGTGAATATGCGTGCGCAATAAGACAAAAACACACAACTTAAACGTAGCAGTAAGAAATAGCAGTGCCTTGGTTATTAGTCACCTGACGAGGTGAGCGGTCTTCACCTAGTTTCACTGCCAATGCCGTGACTCACTATCAATCTATGTGCGATTAACAGCTGTCAACCATTGAAACATGTAAGTATTAACACGTATGATCTGCGCGACTACATAGTTCAGTGATAGATAGGCATATCGATCGTCCGTGCAGTTGACTTAAAGCGCAATTTCCAATGCGTATATGTGATGTTATTATGACAGGTTCGCAACGACACGAAAAGTACCTAGGAAAAAGGGGATAAAGTTACTAAAGCGTTTCTGGGCATTTGAAAATCGGCCACAGTGATATGAATACTAAAGTGGAAATTGCCTGTCTGATCATACTCTAGCATCGACGAGATATAGGAATAGATCAACCATACAATGTATCCTTTCGGTCCGAAATTCCGGCGTGTTGAATTACCTTACCATTTCCAAGTCACTCACAATGTTACCAACAGATTACAGAACACGATGTTAACGCTTCCTATCGTAGTCATTGAAATTCAATATTTTAAAAATATGCTTTTGTCACAGACGAGATATATGAAAAGACCAATCACCTTATGGGGTTCCGTGGCTCATCGTGACTGCCATACCGACCTGAAAACTTAAGACCGAACTGAGCGTCCTCTCTTCATGAATATGGGTCAGTTGAAGAATTCTTATTTACTGACAAAAGGGGGCCAAGAGTCCTAGGTCCGGCTAAAAGTTGGTCAGAACCCGTAAAAGTCCAACAGACATGACCCAAGGATACCAGACCGCTCGGCCGCAGTCGGAACCTTTAAAGATGTCGGCAATTGCGAATACCACCGAGCGCGACCGAGAGCTTCCGACGCGCCGTCGCAGAGTGGGGCAGGGTCGCTGCGCGCCGTGCGCCGCGGCAGTATCAGTTCGAGCGTCGCAGTGTACGGGTTGTTTATGTGGTTGAAAGTTAGTGACATATATAACCCCACAATGCAATAACATCTCGAGTTTTAGTTTACCACCGCATACGCTTGACTATTAGCTTGTATTAATTAATACGCGTTTATCTGCCAATCGTTTTACTATCGCGGGTACATTAAAGACTTTCTCAAGCCTCCTTTGCTGGACGGTTGACCGGTCAACCGGATACGCGATTAACTAGTCGTTTGTTGTAACATCGTGGTAACTAATTTATTAGTTTGATCAGTTCTTCGAATCTTTATTATATTTTAATGCGCGATTATTCGGGTTCGACGCGGTTCCAAGGTTACGTTTATTTGGTTTGTAATGTCACTTACATATCCCCCTTTGCGATTTCGAATTCGATGCTGATTTTAGAACAGGTCTATCACGTTGGTTTTCTTTTTGTTGCAGGTATAATGGATGATTGGCTAGTAAAGAATAATATATCAAAGCTGCAGGAATGGAGTATTTGAGGTACAATTACTTCGACGCATAACGATCAGTCCGATGACCTATGATGAAGGACTGGTAACATTTAACTTATTATCACAATGATTTATGTATATTTCTTGTACTCTGATGATTGAGTTTTGGTGATTGGTGATATATAATTGATATCTATTTTACAATACATGGTCCGTGTTGAACACTTTCATTGTTATAAATAGATTTCAATAGTTACTTACAATATACTATTCGTAATTGAAACTGGAGTCCGTAAATTTCATTAATTCTAAACGAAAAATTGAAATACCTTTCATGTTTCGCTGCATTTCGGCCACGATTTCTATTATAGCTTCACTAGTGTTCTTGTAGATACTTTTATTATCTCTGTGACCTAGTCACAAGTGCGGTCAAATTGTATTTTCGACACAGGATTGCCCACGTAGTTACGTACTTGTTGCCTTGCCTTTGAAGCATGATAAACAGTTTCGAATCTTGATTTTTACAAGCAGCTACGAGAATTTCTAAATGCACGATATTGTTTACTGGCTAGGATCATGATCACACTTAAAACTCTGACAAAGAACAGTCACAGTATGCTTTTGAGAAATCATTGATATTGATCTATAATAATATATCTTGAATAGACAATAATACAATAGTACTTTATTAAAAAAAAGAGCAGTATTTCCTCACCAGACGTTCGACAGGATACAGAAACAATAAAGAGACAAATAAAATCCAATATATATTGTTTCAATTTCTACCTCCTCACCCCATTTACTAATTTGTACAGATTTTCTTTCAGAAAATTTTGATGACCGCGCGCAATGCGGTCGGTAGAGTCAGTGCTTCTTTCGTCAAAGTTGTTTTTATTGTTTTTAGAGCGCAACCGCTCTTGATAATTACAATTAAATATAAATAATAGTAAAGATACGCGAAAGTGGAGTCAGTGTTTGCTTCGAAATATTTCTCTCGCGAAATTAGAGTCACTTTGTTCGTCGATCACCATTAATAAACGCGCGCGATAGTAGTCTTTTATTTTTTATTCTTTTTTCTCAATACGTATTCCGGTATTAGAGTCAGCACCTATGCAGTTCGGCGAGTTCGGGCTTTCATCCATCAACTCGAAGAGTAAGTGTCTCCGTATTTCTTGAATCTTATTTTGCAATGGTCTTTGATAATTTTCCTGTTCGAAAAGTACTGAAAATGCAAAGATTTCAATGTTGTCTGCTCTTTTGAATGTTTCAGAAGGTGCCTTGGGCCCGATGGTATCATCATAACGATATTGTTGGCCGCGCGCAATGCGGTCGGTAGAGTCAGTGCTTGTTCCGTCAAAGTTCTTTTTATTATTTTCTGAGCGCAACCGCTCTTAATAATAATTAAACGTAAATAACAGAAAAGAGACGCGAAAGTAGAGTCAGTGTTTCCTCCGAAATAATACTCTCGCGAGATTAGAATCACTTTGTTTGTCGATCATAAGTGTTCCATTAGAGTCAGTGTCCTGTTCGGCGAGTTCGGGCTTTCATCCATCCACCTGACGAGTAAGTATCTCTTTATTTCTTTAATCATGTAGTGCAATAATCTTTAGATAATTAACACATTCTAAAAGTACTGGAAGAATAAAGGTTTTAATATTGTCTGCTCTTTTTGAATGTTTCAGCAGCTTCCACGGCTTCGATGGCGACGAGCTTGACCGCACCCCCGGTGAGTCTGCAACCGGTGAGTGGCATGCTTTAAAGTTCCTCTGGTCACTCAATCATGTCGCAGGACGAAAGGTCCGAATCGACACGAGTGATTGGTTGTAATTACGTAGATTTTTCTTGCAAGCACTGTGACCATGGGTATATGAAAATATACTCATGAGTAGTAACTTCTTTACTGTTTTATATTGTATGAGGATAGGTCTTCTTGTACAACGCGTTTCAAATTAGTTTGAGAATTTTAAGAGAGAAATTTAGTATAAAATATATCACTATGCATCTTTTTATAATAGAGTATTTAAATAGTTATTATCTATTAAATGAATATAAAGTAACGTCCACTATCATACGTACATTAGTTTGTAGTGGAGAAGTCGAATACCCTTCGACTTCGTTTATTTGTCAATTGCAATTAGTGCACAGTTATAATAAAATGCATAATGATTGCTGTCAGTAAGAACGTACTATTTCTCCTGTTTTCTATTTTGATTGAATATAAAGTGAAGGTACTTATATACCTTGTCGATTTGTTGGAACTATCGAATAATTTTATTATTCGATATCCATATTAGTCTTTAGCGTATAAAGATATCAATAAATTCACTTCTTCCGTACAAGATATTAATTAAACCTGTATGTACAAGAAGACAATACGCGAACGGGTAGATCTCGATATCAAGGCAATCTACTTTAAAACCAACCTTGCGTTTTAGAAGCAATGCTTTGATGACGGGAACGCCCGAGGATGTTTCAATTTAATTTGAAGTATATTAAAGTAGAGTCATTGATTAATTTTTCTGATAGAGTAGAGTCCTTGAATAATTTATCTAATAAAGTAGAGTCATTGCATAATTTTTCTAATAAAATAGAGTCATTTAATTTTCTCTTTAATAAAATAAAATCATATATTGATCTGGTATATATACAAATATATATTTAGCCCGATAGAAAATCAGTATGTCTTTATCATCTTTTTAGACGAGGATTTCCAGGTTTAACCCTTTCCGTGTTCACTGCCCGGATCCCACTCACGTGCCCCGGTGCTACTTGGGTGGGAAAACGGTGGTAGAGCACGACGATATTTCTTTAGTTCATAAGCTATTGAATGATTTATTGTTGGCGACTGACAGTGCGTTTGGTGTATCGTGCACGACGTAATATCCGCATTGTGTGTGTGGTTAGTCTGTGGATTTGCGTCGTTCCGTACTAAAATATAGCGACAATTGCATTAATAATCCCTACTATACTGAGGCACAAAGTTTTTGTCATTTAAGGTGACAAAGGTCAAATTGTATCGGTGCTATTTAATTATTCTATTAAATATCAACCGCGGCGTGGTTTTTTCCCATGCGAACGCAAAGATCCCAGCCACTGTCAGTCGATTTCAGAAAAATGGTACGTTCATTAGAGTGTGCAAGTTGTGTGACAGCACTTGGGTGTCGAGGGCGTCCCGGGACGCCTCCCTAGTGTAGGCTTTTGCGCCCAAGTGTTCGACTGAGAACCGTGGAGTGTGGTGTGTTGGTGTGCCTGTTTGCCATTTTTTAAATATAGGTCTAGGTAGGATAGGTAGCATACTTTCTGATGTGACTGATAGACATAAGTAGGTAGGGCCGGGCAGGTTGACACAGTCTCTGATCGGGTAGGCACTATTTCGCGTGTTCAGCCTGTTTCAGGAAATTTGATTTGAAAAGTCGACGGTGAAGCTGTGGCGCGAACGAAAATGCGTTCGCCTCTAGCTTTGTCTATCGATTTTTCGAATCCTTCGCGGTCGTGGTCGCGATGTAGGCCTCGAAACGAAACGTGTTACATTATGCTAGAGGCTGCACGTGTGAACGAAGAACGATTACAATTTTAATCGTAATCTTTGCGATTTTCCGTAATCACAATTTTTACGATTTTATTTGGTCGTGATTCGGCCACGTGCGTTCCATTTAGCTCCGCGATTTAAACTCTTTATTTCACATTTATAAGTTTTTCCTTGGTTTCCGATTAGAGCCTCGAGCCTAGTTTAAGTTTCAGCTGACCCTTGGGTCCGACGAAAAGGAGAGGCTATATGCCGAAGAGGCCCGACAAATTGTCACTCAAGAGGGCAACTACTAATGGCTCCCCATTCTTAAAAAGAATGGGGAATCATTCTGTGTTACTACTTTGTCACTGTGCTTGCATTTTCATTTGTAGAATTTTTATTTGTACTTGGCCGACGCACATTCCGGCCCAACGATACAGCCCTCCCAAAAATATCGCGTTGCTTTAGAGTTGCGTTAAATGCCACGCGGTTTTTAATTAGAGTTGCGAGCAAATGAAAATCGCGATTGATTTAGCGCTGCGTAACGATGTCGCGATAGTTCTTGCAATTTTGCCTTTCTTATTGTTAGTTGAATTGTAGTATTTTATAATATATTTTACGTATGACAAAGTTTCTAGTGTTGCGGAAATTATTTTCGCGCCTTGAGCCTTCAGCTAACTTTTCAGGGGATCTTCAATTACATTGCTTTTTCATATTACAATTAATTTACTGTTTGCTTTCTATCAGCCTTAATAAATAGTGTTGCGAAATGATTGCATCGCGAGTACCAGTTAGCGTTGCGTTGATTAAAGATCGCGTTTTTAATTAGAGTTGCGAATACCAGTCCCCAACTGCTTCCAATTGGAAGCCTGTTCCTCTGCCACCCCGGGAGGGTGGCACATCATCATCAGCCAAAGATCATGGCTGACAAATTCTTTGGCAATTCTTGTTGTATATGGTGTAATTTTTCTTTCCAGTGTTTTATATTTGTTTTTCTTAATAATTATTCTACCTGGAATGTCTGTTGATGGAAATACTGCTAAAAATTTGCACACGTAGTAGTATACTACTGCGTGAACGAAATTAAAAAAAAGAAAAAAAGAGAAAAGAAATGAAAATAAAAGAAAAAAGAAAAAAAAAAGATAAGAAATGAAAAGAAAACAAAAAGGAAAAAAAGATAAGAAATGAAGAGAAAAAATTCGTAGAATCTTTGATTTTATAATAACTCGAGATAGTGGAATTCAGTTAGAGACAATACTAGTGACTGTTCATTATTGGAGTTTAACTTCTAAATATTTTCTCTTAATCGTGGCAATTTTATTCTGATCTTTTTGTTTTAGTAGAGTCAATTTTTATAACTTTTCGTGCTTGCTTCGTAGAAATTGAAATTCACTCGCGATATCCGTAAATGTTTAATAAAAAATCTTGGCTGTAGTTGGGCCTCGGCATGGTGATAGTGGAAGTTTGATATCTTGTTTCCGAATAATCGTTTGTCGCTTCTTCGTAGAAGCAAAATAGAATCAATTGTAGTGAAATCTGACTACTTCAGTTTTGAGTTTTTAATGAAATGGATAGCACCATTCAGCTTGATCTAGAAAGTAGAAAATAATATATCACCTTGGCCGACATCCAATTACCCATTGTTATTAAAAAGTAGCTGCATTTTTCATATCAATTGGGATTTATTATCCTCGCCAAAATTCGGTTATTGCGAGTTAAAAGCAGCTTCATTTCAACATAAAACGGAGGGGCTTGGGGATATTACTAATCCAATGCATCAGATTGTTACAGATTCACAGCTGAACCCAAATATGATATATTAAACAAATGTAAGTACATACGCCAGAGGCTCAAAAGTGGAATATATACAAAACAGATCCAGAAATATTATCACGGACACGATTGGAAACTATAAAATTGAAGAGCCAGCCTCGTCCATCTGAGAGTTTAAGTATTAATTTTTATAGAACTTTACTAATTATTTTGAGTCTGTGTTTGTTTCAGAAGCATTGAAAAGAAGAGGATTCATAATATGACCACACCCTTACCCCACCCCTGCCCCAAACCCCTAACCTTTTAACTAATTACCGGTGTCAGACAATTAATTAAGCAGGCCCAATTATAATTCGAACAATACTTTTAGCTCCTTATGTAGGTAGGATTTGTTTGAACACACAATGTTAGATCTTTATACAGGCAGGTTTCAGACGAATTGAAATGATTAAACTTTTATTTAGGGAGGGTTTATAAAACCAAAAATTGTTGGCAGGTGCTGCAATTTTTTGGTTTGAGTTTCTGTCTGTTCCAGGAAGTCATGGACCACGAAATTAATATGGACTAATTGAGGAGGAATTAAGTATATGCATGCTCATACCTATATGAGTCTGGTAAAGTATCATTTACATTCCTACGTAGGTAGGATATTACTGAAATTATTCTTTTAATTGAACTCTTAGCTGTTATACTAGGCAGGGTCATACTAGTTTTAAGCTAGATCTTGAGTCAGGCAGGGCGCATTTGAATCTAATCGAGTATTTAAGAAGGGAGAATTTATTTTTAAGCTGTGTCTTAGTTTTTAAGACAGTAGTGTTCACCACTGCAATAATATTTCGTTGTCCAGTTCTTAAGATCATAGGATATATTTTTTAAAAAGTTTGATTTCAGGAAATTGAATCCTGTTGCAGATTTTCTTTCAGGTTTCCTTCTGATATTCAATTTAGCTTTCGGTCGTGAATTTTCCAACTACTCCTCTTGTTGTCTTACTTGTACGGCGATCAATTAATGATCGTTCTACAAATTGACAATAACAGGAGATTTTTTTGCTTACAAATGATAGTAGAATTAGTTTTTGCGTAATTGGAGGGTGGAAGGGCCGCGGCTAGGGTGGGTCTCCAGGCGCAGTAACCTCCACGGGGTGAGACCTGGGCAATCAATTATTTACTGTATAATTATTAAACGTTTAAGGGGCGTTTGATAATTATGTGGAAAATAATTCGAGCGAATTGGCTGCGCACTTTCCCCTCTCATTCCCATTTTTGCTTCATACCCTTTTTTTGCTTCATTCCGTTTTCTGCGTCATTCCCTTTTCTACTCTCCGCTCGGAGTAGTGCTGGATGGGCGCTTTTAGCGTGATACGGGTCTCAGTGTCAGCAGGTTACGATGTGTGGGGCCGCGATTGTGGAACTGGACGAAGGATACGCCCGCTGTTATGTCTACGCCACTAACGGTTAGGGCTATGGGTCATAAGTCTGGAATCATGGTCGCGGTCTTGCATATCTGCAGCCCAATGAGGTTGCGGCTTGGTATCGAGGCTTGACTAAATATCAAGGCTGCTGTTAGTCGCTGTGGAGAGCACAGTGTTAATCTGTGTCCAGGCTCTTGGCTGAGAGCTCGCGGGCTGCTCGGTAGCAGTCACTTTCGTTTTCTTTCTTATCATATTCACCCCTGTTAGCTTTGTTCCCTTTTCTGATCTCAGCACGGAGGACCGATGGAAAGGCGCTGTTGGCACCTGTGGCGGAATTTGGGTTGCACTGTCTACGGGGAGCGGTGTGTGGGGCTGTGATGGTGGTTATGGACAGGTGACCCGCAGAGCAGGAATCCCTGGCGATTCAAACCACGCCAAGCACACTTTGGGGTGGCAGAAGGCATATGGGTCATAATCTGGAATCGTGGTCGCGGTCTTGCATATCCGCAACTCAATGATAGTTGCGGTTCGGTATCAAAGCTGGTGTTGATTTAAGTCGCTTGACTGTCCAGACTCTGGGCCGAGGGCTCGCGGGCTGCTCGGTAGCAGTCACTTTCGTTACTTGCCCCCTCATCAATTTCACCCCTCCTTGATTCATTCCATGACTTGAGTGTCCAGCCCCTGGACGTTACTAATCCAATTCACGAGATTGTCGAATTTTTTGTCTGCGCAGGTCACGTCTTTTATTCTTCTCCTTCTCCTAATATTTCTTCATCCTTTAATGCTTTCGCATCTGTCCCCTGTACTATTAATTACTGATTGTGCCATCTTTTATTCTTACTTTAGTACTTTAGTAGTGTTGCTGTTCTAATATACTTAAACGTTTCATTATATTTAGCTTCTTAGTTAAGACAAGTCCGGTTAAGAAATACGCATTAGAAGTCGAGAAAAATGTAATTGTTTAAATTAACGATGTAATCCAGGAATTCGGTTTTGAAGGCGCGGCAAACTGCGAAAAAGTCCGCCAACGCGAGATGGCGCCACATGGCTGATTATCGACATTCATTACCGATAAAATTTTTAAAAATTGTTATCTCGGCTTCTACTGGGCCGCTTTTAATCAACGACCTCTCAACTGAAAGGGAAGAGAATATCCTACGCGATAAAAAATACCCCGTTGCTGTAACTATATCCACTTGACCGTAATAACAATTTTAATTGTTTAATGGTTTATAACAAATGAACTGCACGTGGAATAATGTTCACACCTATTGGAGATGGTGGCTTATACTCCAAGCTTTAATTCATGTCGTGTGGTCATTGTTGTATCTCGTCGGCAATTGGAATTAATCGCATTTGTTTATAATTTCTTTAAACAAATTGAATTATCTCGCGTTGTACAGAGCCGATTTTAATCAACGACGTCTCAAATGAAAGGGAAGAGAATATCCTACGCGATTAAAAATACCACGTTGCTGTAACTATATCCACTTGACCGTAATAACAATTTTAATTGTATAATGGTTTATAACAAATGAACTGCACGTGGAATAATGTTGACACCTATTGGAGATGGTGGCTTATACTCCAAGCTTTAATTCATGTCCTGTGGTCATTGTTGTATCTCGTCGGCAATTGGAATTAATCGCATTTGTTTATAATTTCTTTAAACAAATTGAATTATCTCGCGTTCTACTGGGCCGATTTTAATCAACGACGTCTCAAATGAAATTGAAGAGAATATCCTACGCGATTAAAAATACCACGTTGCTGTAACTATATCCACTTGACCGTAATAACAATTTTAATTGTTTAATGGTTTATAACAAATGAACTGCACGTGGAATAATGTTCACACCTATTGGAGATGGTGGCTTATACTCCAAGCTTTAATTTATGTCCTGTGGTCATTGTTGGATCTCGTCGGCAATTGGAATTAATCGCATTTGTTTATAATTTCTTTAAACAAATTGAATTATCTCGCGTTGTACAGAGCCGATTTTAATCAACGACGTCTCAAATGAAAGGGAAGAGAATATCCTACGCGATTAAAAATACCACGTTGCTGTAACTATATCCACTTGACCGTAATAACAATTTTAATTGTTTAATGGTTTATAACAAATGAACTGCACGTGGAATAATGTTCACACCTATTGGAGATGGTGGCTTATACTCCAAGCTTTAATTCATGTCCTGTGGTCATTGTTGTATCTCGTCGGCAATTGGAATTAATCGCATTTGTTTATAATTTCTTTAAACAAATTGAATTATCTCGCGTTCTACTGGGCCGATTTTAATCAACGACGTCTCAAATGAAAGGGAAGAGAATATCCTACGCGATTAAAAATACCACGTTGCTGTAACTATATCCACTTGACCGTAATAACAATTTTAATTGTTTAATGGTTTATAACAAATGAACTGCACGTGGAATAATGTTCACACCTATTGGAGATGGTGGCTTATACTCCAAGCTTTAATTCATGTCCTGTGGTCATTGTTGTATCTCGTCGGCAATTGGAATTAATCGCATTTGTTTATAATTTCTTTGAACAAATTGAATTATCTCGCGTTCTACTGGGCCGATTTTAATCAACGACGTCTCAAATGAAAGGGAAGAGAATATCCTACGCGATTAAAAATACCACGTTGCTGTAACTATATCCACTTGACCGTAATAACAATTTTAATTGTTTAATGGTTTATAACAAATGAACTGCACGTGGAATAATGTTCACACCTATTGGAGATGGTGGCTTATACTCCAAGCTTTAATTCATGTCCTGTGGTCATTGTTGTATCTCGTCGGAAATTGGAATTAATCGCATTTGTTTATAATTTCTTTAAACAAATTGAATTATCTCGCGTTCTACTGGGCCGATTTTAATCAACGACGTCTCAAATGAAAGGGAAGAGAATATCCTACACGATGAAAAATACCACGTTGCTGTAACTATATCCACTTGACCGTAATAACAATTTTAATTGTTTAATGGTTTATAACAAATGAACTGCACGTGGAATAATGTTCACACCTATTGGAGATGGTGGCTTATACTCCAAGCTTTAATTCATGTCCTGTGGTCATTGTTGTATCTCGTCGGAAATTGGAATTAATCGCATTTGTTTATAATTTCTTTAAACAAATTGAATTATCTCGCGTTCTACTGGGCCGATTTTAATCAACGACGTCTCAAATGAAAGGGAAGAGAATATCCTACACGATGAAAAATACCACGTTGCTGTAACTATATCCACTTGACCGTAATAACAATTTTAATTGTTTAATGGTTTATAACAAATGAACTGCACGTGGAATAATGTTCACACCTATTGGAGATGGTGGCTTATACTCCAAGCTTTAATTCATGTCCTGTGGTCATTGTTGTATCTCGTCGGCAATTGGAATTAATCGCATTTGTTTATAATTTCTTTAAACAAATTGAATTATCTCGCGTTCTACTTGGCCGATTTTAATCAACGACGTCTCAAATGAAAGGGAAGAGAATATCCTACACGATTAAAAATACCCCGTTGCTGTAACTATATCCACTTGACCGTAATAACAATTTTAATTGTTTAATGGTTTATAACAAATGAACTGCACGTGGAATAATGTTCACACCTATTGGAGATGGTAGCTTATACTCCAAGCTTTAATTCATGTCGTGTGGTCATTGTTGTATCTCGTCGGCAATTGGAATTAATCGCATTTGTTTATAATTTCTTTAAACAAATTGAATTATCTCGCGTTCTACTGGGCCGATTTTAATCAACGACGTCTAAAATGAAAGGGAAGAGAATATCCCACACGATGAAAATACCCCATTGTTGTAACTATATCCACTTGACCGTAATAACAATTTTAATTGTTTAATGGTTTATAACAAATGAACTGCACGTGGAATAATGTTCACACCTATTGGAGATGGTAGCTTATACTCCAAGCTTTAATTCATGTCCTGTGGTCATTGTTGTATCTCGTTAGCAAGTCGATGTAATCTAGAGTCATTTTTTTATCCTATTATCTTCATTTCCATACATTCTGTTAAAAGGGGTTCTAGCGTTTCAAATTTTTGTCTGCACAGGTTACGTCTTTAATTCTTCTCCTTCTCCTAATATTTCTTCATCCTTTAATGCTTTCGCATCTTGACCTGTACTATTAATTGCTGAATGTGCCATCTTTCATTCTTACTTAAGTACTTTAGTAGTGTTGCTGTTCTAATATATTTAAACGTTCCATTATATTTAGCTTCTTGTATTTTTCTGTCTCATTCCAGCTGTTGCATTTCATAGTCTCTTTTTTTTAAGGCTCTCCGTCAATTCCTTTGCTTCTGCTCTCATCAAATTCATTCTTATGAGACTAGTTCCATTCCTTGTTAATTAATCCTCTCTTACTTTTACGCTTCTCGTTTGGTCTTCCCTTTTTTCTTTGTCCTTTAAATATCGCTTAACAATCTTTATCTCTCCTGCTACGTATACTTACTAATATATGTTTTGTGTGTGCAGGTCTCGCAGGCAAAGAGTAAGGAGCTTGACCGACATTTCTCATTGGGCATAAAGGTAGAAAGAAGAAAGAATAACCCTTGCCACATACTTTACTTATAGTAAATTGGTTTCTAAGGATAGTTTGTAACTATTAGCGCATAAGATTAATTTAGAACAATTGTGTAATTAACTGTTATGGATACCTAGCATATATTTTATTTTATATTCTCTTTATTCAGTAGATCTTGTATAAACTTTAATATTACTGCTACTACAAGTTCTACTGAATGCGCTAAATATAAAATGCAAGATACAATAAATACGCTTCAGCAAATAAAGTACGTAAGTTTTAGTATAAGTGTTATCTGTAAGATATATTGTAAATTATCTTTAAAGAATAGTTCATAAGTATTAGTTTGTAAATTTGAATTACCGCATTGTTGTAACTTGTATCTGCATTAATTAAATTGAATAAATCTTAAATGAAAAGAATTCTACGCCTCTCTTTATTTCAACACCTTAACTATCCTCGAAAAGACCTCATTCCAATTCCTTAAACAAGTACTACCGTGCAGGAACTTTAAATGCAAAGTTCCAAGCGGAGAACTTGTAAAAATAGACCTCAACATTACTAAAAACATGTTGCAACCAGGTAGACATAAAGCGCTTCACCAAAATTCAACCAGGTTGCAAAGAAATGCCTAGCGAAAATGAAATACGGTTGCAAATAACACCTCGCGAAAACGCAACAAAGTTGTAACCAACGCCTCGGGAAAATATAAGATAGTTGCAAACAACGCCTCGCGAAAACGCAACAAAGTTGCAAACAACGCCTCGCGAAAACGCAACCAAGTCGCAAACAACGCCTCGCGAAAACGCAACAATGTTGCAAACAGCGCCTCGCGAAAACGCAACAAAGTTGCAAACAGCGCCTCGCGAAAACGCAACAAAGTTGCAAAAATTCTCGAGAAAAATTTGCAACAATGTTGCGCCAAAAATTTTGCAACAATGTTGCAAACAGCGCCTCGCGAAAACGCAACAAAGTTGCAAAAATTCTCGAGAAAAATTTGCAACAATGTTGCGCCAAAAATTTTGCAACAAAGTTGCAAACAGCGCCTCGCGAAAACGCAACAAAGTTGCAAAAATTCTCGAGAAAAATTTGCAACAATGTTGCGCCAAAAATTTTGCAACAAAGTTGCAAACAGCGCCTCGCGAAAACGCAACAAAGTTGCAAAAATTCTCGAGAAAATTTTGCAACAATGTTGGGCCTAAAATTTTGCAACTTTGTTGCGTTTTCGCGAGGCGCTGTTTGCAACTTTGTTGCAAAATTTTTGGCGCAACATTGTTGCAAATTTTTCTCGAGAATTTTTGCAACTTTGTTGCGTTTTCGCGAGGCGCTGTTTGCAACTTTGTTACATTTTCTTAGTGCTCAATTTGCAACTTTGTTGCAAAATTTTGGGCGCAACATTGTTGCAAATTTTTCTCGAGAATTTTTGCAACTTTGTTGCGTTTTCGCGAGGCGCTGTTTGCAACTTTGTTGCGTTTTCGCGAGGCGTTGTTTGCGACTTGGTTGCGTTTTCGCGAGGCGTTGTTTGCAACTTTCTTGCATTTTCGCGAGGAGTTGTTTGCAACTTTGTTGCGTTTTCGCGAGGCGTTGTTTGCAACTTTGTTGGATTTTCGCGAGGCGTTGTTTGCAACATTCTTGCATTTTCGCGAGGAGTTGTTTGCAACTTTGTTGTGTTCTCGCGAGGCGTTATTTGCTGCAAAGTACTACGTAGTTCTACATAGTACATAGTTTCTATGTACGCTTATTATTCTCGATATTTCTGGCAGAAATATCTGCTGAAAATCGTCGGTTTGTATCAGGAGAATATGATATGCGTGGAGGTATTCGAACCTTAGCAATTCTAAGAAATGACTTCGTATTCCAGGAATTTCTGAGCGCTTAATTTAATAACGTGTAGGGTCATTTTGACAAGTTTCTCGCTTTAGAACTACGCATTTAAAGTTCGTCCACGGTACTTCTTGTATAAGGAATCGGAATTAGGTTCTTTCAAGGATTGGTAAGGTGTGCAAATAAAAAGAGCAGTAGAATTCTTTTCATTGATGATTTATTTTAATTAATTAATGGAGATACAAGTTACAAAAATGTTGCAATTCAAATTTACAAGCTAATACGTATAAACTATTCTTCTATATCTATTTACAATACATCGTACAACTAAATCTTGTACCAATTCCAAACTGTTAAGACGAGGTTCCGTCAGCGTACACTACGAGCCTGGCGAGCCATCGCCGTTTGTTCAGAACGGCTTGAGTTTGGAACGTCCGGTCCGATCACGAACGCAAGAGAGTGATCGCGTTGCGTTAACATCGCGCGTGGATACATATTGTAACATTTATACTTTAACACAAACTAACATTTATATAATATAAAAAATACTATAAACATAAATAATCTAAAACTCATAAACAATTCTTTAAAGTATATTTACAATATATCTTACAGAAACTTATAAATTTAAATTACAGCAATTGTGTACCGTGTGCAAAAGTAAAATATTTGTTATATTATTCATTTTATATTTAGCACATTCCGTAGAACTTGTAGTAAAAGTACTACAAAAGTTTATATAAGATCTACCGAATAAACTGAATATAAAATAAAATATATAATAGATATACATAAGACAGTTAATTACACAATTGTTCTAAATTAAACTTACGGCTTAATAGTTGTAAACTATTTTTAGAAACAGAAACTAAAGTATCTTCTTCTATAGTAGAAGTATTATAGTTTCTTCTTTCTTGCTTTTATCCAAGAAGAAAAGTGACGGTCAATGATCCTCTCTCTTTCCCAGCAAACCTGCGCACACAAAAAATATATTAGTAAAGGTATGAAGCAGGAGAGAGAAAAATTGTTAAGGGATATTTAGAGGAAAAAGATGGGGGGAGGGCTAAACCAGAAGCATAAGAGAACTTGCCGACGAGATCCAACAATGACCACAGGACATGAATTAAAGCTTGGAGTATAAGCCACCATCTCCAATAGGTGTGAACATTATTCCACGTGCAGTTCATTTGTTATAAACCATTAAACAATTAAAATTGTTATTACGGTCAAGTGGATATAGTTACAGCAACGTGGTAATTTTCATCGCGTAGGATATTCTCTTCCCTTTCATTTGAGACGTCGTTGATTAAAATCGGCCCAGTAGAACGCGAGATAATTCAATTTGTTTAAAGAAATTATAAACAAATGCGATTAATTCCAATTGCCGACGAGATACAACAATGACCACAGGACATGAATTAAAGCTTGGAGTATAAGCCACCATCTCCAATAGGTGTGAACATTATTCCACGTGCAGTTCATTTGTTATAAACCATTAAACAATTAAAATTGTTATTACGGTCAAGTGGATATAGTTACAACAATGGGGTATTTTTAATCGTGTAGGATATTCTCTTCCCTTTCATTTGAGACGCCGTTGATTCAAATCGGCTCTCTACAACCCGAGATAATTCAATTTGTTTAAAGAAATTATAAACAAATGCGATTAATTCCAATTGCCGACGAGATACAACAATGACCACAGGACATGAATTAAAGCTTGGAGTATAAGCCACCATCTCCAATAGGTGTGAACATTATTCCACGTGCAGTTCATTTGTTATAAACCATTAAACAATTAAAATTGTTATTACGGTCAAGTGGATATAGTTACAGCAACGGGGTATTTTTTATCGCGTAGGATATTCTCTTCCCTTTCAGTTGAGAGGTCGTTGATTAAAAGCGGCCCAGTAGAAGCCGAGATAACAATTTTTAAAAATTTTATCGGTAATGAATGTCGATAATCAGCCATGTGGCGCCATCTCGCGTTGGCGGACTTTTTCGCAGTTTGCCGCGCCTTCAAAACCGAATTCCTGGATTACATCGTTAATTTAAACAATTACATTTTTCTCGACTTCTAATGCGTATTTCTTAACCGGACTTGTCTTAACTAAGAAGCTAAATATAATGAAACGTTTAAGTATATTAGAACAGCAACACTACTAAAGTACTAAAGTAAGAATGAAAGATGGCACAATCAGTAATTAATAGTACAGGGGACAGATGCGAAAGCATTAAAGGATGAAGAAATATTAGGAGAAGGAGAAGAATAAAAGACGTGACCTGCGCAGACAAAAAATTCGACAATCTCGTGAATTGGATTAGTAACGTCCAGGGGCTGGACACTCAAGTCATGGAATGAATCAAGGAGGGGTGAAATTGATGAGGGGGCAAGTAACGAAAGTGACTGCTACCGAGCAGCCCGCGAGCCCTCGGCCCAGAGTCTGGACAGTCAAGCGACTTAAATCAACACCAGCTTTGATACCGAACCGCAACTATCATTGAGTTGCGGATATGCAAGACCGCGACCACGATTCCAGATTATGACCCATATGCCTTCTGCCACCCCAAAGTGTGCTTGGCGTGGTTTGAATCGCCAGGGATTCCTGCTCTGCGGGTCACCTGTCCATAACCACCATCACAGCCCCACACACCGCTCCCCGTAGACAGTGCAACCCAAATTCCGCCACAGGTGCCAACAGCGCCTTTCCATCGGTCCTCCGTGCTGAGATCAGAAAAGGGAACAAAGCTAACAGGGGTGAATATGATAAGAAAGAAAACGAAAGTGACTGCTACCGAGCAGCCCGCGAGCTCTCAGCCAAGAGCCTGGACACAGATTAACACTGTGCTCTCCACAGCGACTAACAGCAGCCTTGATATTTAGTCAAGCCTCGATACCAAGCCGCAACCTCATTGGGCTGCAGATATGCAAGACCGCGACCATGATTCCAGACTTATGACCCATAGCCCTAACCGTTAGTGGCGTAGACATAACAGCGGGCGTATCCTTCGTCCAGTTCCACAATCGCGGCCCCACACATCGTAACCTGCTGACACTGAGACCCGTATCACGCTAAAAGCGCCCATCCAGCACTACTCCGAGCGGAGAGTAGAAAAGGGAATGACGCAGAAAACGGAATGAAGCAAAAAAAGGGTATGAAGCAAAAATGGGAATGAGAGGGGAAAGTGCGCAGCCAATTCGCTCGAATTATTTTCCACATAATTATCAAACGCCCCTTAAACGTTTAATAATTATACAGTAAATAATTGATTGCCCAGGTCTCACCCCGTGGAGGTTACTGCGCCTGGAGACCCACCCTAGCCGCGGCCCTTCCACCCTCCAATTACGCAAAAACTAATTCTACTATCATTTGTAAGCAAAAAAATCTCCTGTTATTGTCAATTTGTAGAACGATCATTAATTGATCGCCGTACAAGTAAGACAACAAGAGGAGTAGTTGGAAAATTCACGACCGAAAGCTAAATTGAATATCAGAAGGAAACCTGAAAGAAAATCTGCAACAGGATTCAATTTCCTGAAATCAAACTTTTTAAAAAATATATCCTATGATCTTAAGAACTGGACAACGAAATATTATTGCAGTGGTGAACACTACTGTCTTAAAAACTAAGACACAGCTTAAAAATAAATTCTCCCTTCTTAAATACTCGATTAGATTCAAATGCGCCCTGCCTGACTCAAGATCTAGCTTAAAACTAGTATGACCCTGCCTAGTATAACAGCTAAGAGTTCAATTAAAAGAATAATTTCAGTAATATCCTACCTACGTAGGAATGTAAATGATACTTTACCAGACTCATATAGGTATGAGCATGCATATACTTAATTCCTCCTCAATTAGTCCATATTAATTTCGTGGTCCATGACTTCCTGGAACAGACAGAAACTCAAACCAAAAAATTGCAGCACCTGCCAACAATTTTTGGTTTTATAAACCCTCCCTAAATAAAAGTTTAATCATTTCAATTCGTCTGAAACCTGCCTGTATAAAGATCTAACATTGTGTGTTCAAACAAATCCTACCTACATAAGGAGCTAAAAGTATTGTTCGAATTATAATTGGGCCTGCTTAATTAATTGTCTGACACCGGTAATTAGTTAAAAGGTTAGGGGTTTGGGGCAGGGGTGGGGTAAGGGTGTGGTCATATTATGAATCCTCTTCTTTTCAATGCTTCTGAAACAAACACAGACTCAAAATAATTAGTAAAGTTCTATAAAAATTAATACTTAAACTCTCAGATGGACGAGGCTGGCTCTTCAATTTTATAGTTTCCAATCGTGTCCGTGATAATATTTCTGGATCTGTTTTGTATATATTCCACTTTTGAGCCTCTGGCGTATGTACTTACATTTGTTTAATATATCATATTTGGGTTCAGCTGTGAATCTGTAACAATCTGATGCATTGGATTAGTAATATCCCCAAGCCCCTCCGTTTTATGTTGAAATGAAGCTGCTTTTAACTCGCAATAACCGAATTTTGGCGAGGATAATAAATCCCAATTGATATGAAAAATGCAGCTACTTTTTAATAACAATGGGTAATTGGATGTCGGCCAAGGTGATATATTATTTTCTACTTTCTAGATCAAGCTGAATGGTGCTATCCATTTCATTAAAAACTCAAAACTGAAGTAGTCAGATTTCACTACAATTGATTCTATTTTGCTTCTACGAAGAAGCGACAAACGATTATTCGGAAACAAGATATCAAACTTCCACTATCACCATGCCGAGGCCCAACTACAGCCAAGATTTTTTATTAAACATTTACGGATATCGCGAGTGAATTTCAATTTCTACGAAGCAAGCACGAAAAGTTATAAAAATTGACTCTACTAAAACAAAAAGATCAGAATAAAATTGCCACGATTAAGAGAAAATATTTAGAAGTTAAACTCCAATAATGAACAGTCACTAGTATTGTCTCTAACTGAATTCCACTATCTCGAGTTATTATAAAATCAAAGATTCTACGAATTTTTTCTCTTCATTTCTTATCTTTTTTTCCTTTTTGTTTTCTTTTCATTTCTTATCTTTTTTTTTTCTTTTTTCTTTTATTTTCATTTCTTTTCTCTTTTTTTCTTTTTTTTAATTTCGTTCACGCAGTAGTATACTACTACGTGTGCAAATTTTTAGCAGTATTTCCATCAACAGACATTCCAGGTAGAATAATTATTAAGAAAAACAAATATAAAACACTGGAAAGAAAAATTACACCATATACAACAAGAATTGCCAAAGAATTTGTCAGCCATGATCTTTGGCTGATGATGATGTGCCACCCTCCCGGGGTGGCAGAGGAACAGGCTTCCAATTGGAAGCAGTTGGGGACTGGTATTCGCAACTCTAATTAAAAACGCGATCTTTAATCAACGCAACGCTAACTGGTACTCGCGATGCAATCATTTCGCAACACTATTTATTAAGGCTGATAGAAAGCAAACAGTAAATTAATTGTAATATGAAAAAGCAATGTAATTGAAGATCCCCTGAAAAGTTAGCTGAAGGCTCAAGGCGCGAAAATAATTTCCGCAACACTAGAAACTTTGTCATACGTAAAATATATTATAAAATACTACAATTCAACTAACAATAAGAAAGGCAAAATTGCAAGAACTATCGCGACATCGTTACGCAGCGCTAAATCAATCGCGATTTTCATTTGCTCGCAACTCTAATTAAAAACCGCGTGGCATTTAACGCAACTCTAAAGCAACGCGATATTTTTGGGAGGGCTGTATCGTTGGGCCGGAATGTGCGTCGGCCAAGTACAAATAAAAATTCTACAAATGAAAATGCAAGCACAGTGACAAAGTAGTAACACAGAATGATTCCCCATTCTTTTTAAGAATGGGGAGCCATTAGTAGTTGCCCTCTTGAGTGACAATTTGTCGGGCCTCTTCGGCATATAGCCTCTCCTTTTCGTCGGACCCAAGGGTCAGCTGAAACTTAAACTAGGCTCGAGGCTCTAATCGGAAACCAAGGAAAAACTTATAAATGTGAAATAAAGAGTTTAAATCGCGGAGCTAAATGGAACGCACGTGGCCGAATCACGACCAAATAAAATCGTAAAAATTGTGATTACGGAAAATCGCAAAGATTACGATTAAAATTGTAATCGTTCTTCGTTCACACGTGCAGCCTCTAGCATAATGTAACACGTTTCGTTTCGAGGCCTACATCGCGACCACGACCGCGAAGGATTCGAAAAATCGATAGACAAAGCTAGAGGCGAACGCATTTTCGTTCGCGCCACAGCTTCACCGTCGACTTTTCAAATCAAATTTCCTGAAACAGGCTGAACACGCGAAATAGTGCCTACCCGATCAGAGACTGTGTCAACCTGCCCGGCCCTACCTACTTATGTCTATCAGTCACATCAGAAAGTATGCTACCTATCCTACCTAGACCTATATTTAAAAAATGGCAAACAGGCACACCAACACACCACACTCCACGGTTCTCAGTCGAACACTTGGGCGCAAAAGCCTACACTAGGGAGGCGTCCCGGGACGCCCTCGACACCCAAGTGCTGTCACACAACTTGCACACTCTAATGAACGTACCATTTTTCTGAAATCGACTGACAGTGGCTGGGATCTTTGCGTTCGCATGGGAAAAAACCACGCCGCGGTTGATATTTAATAGAATAATTAAATAGCACCGATACAATTTGACCTTTGTCACCTTAAATGACAAAAACTTTGTGCCTCAGTATAGTAGGGATTATTAATGCAATTGTCGCTATATTTTAGTACGGAACGACGCAAATCCACAGACTAACCACACACACAATGCGGATATTACGTCGTGCACGATACACCAAACGCACTGTCAGTCGCCAACAATAAATCATTCAATAGCTTATGAACTAAAGAAATATCGTCGTGCTCTACCACCGTTTTCCCACCCAAGTAGCACCGGGGCACGTGAGTGGGATCCGGGCAGTGAACACGGAAAGGGTTAAACCTGGAAATCCTCGTCTAAAAAGATGATAAAGACATACTGATTTTCTATCGGGCTAAATATATATTTGTATATATACCAGATCAATATATGATTTTATTTTATTAAAGAGAAAATTAAATGACTCTATTTTATTAGAAAAATTATGCAATGACTCTACTTTATTAGATAAATTATTCAAGGACTCTACTCTATCAGAAAAATTAATCAATGACTCTACTTTAATATACTTCAAATTAAATTGAAACATCCTCGGGCGTTCCCGTCATCAAAGCATTGCTTCTAAAACGCAAGGTTGGTTTTAAAGTAGATTGCCTTGATATCGAGATCTACCCGTTCGCGTATTGTCTTCTTGTACATACAGGTTTAATTAATATCTTGTACGGAAGAAGTGAATTTATTGATATCTTTATACGCTAAAGACTAATATGGATATCGAATAATAAAATTATTCGATAGTTCCAACAAATCGACAAGGTATATAAGTACCTTCACTTTATATTCAATCAAAATAGAAAACAGGAGAAATAGTACGTTCTTACTGACAGCAATCATTATGCATTTTATTATAACTGTGCACTAATTGCAATTGACAAATAAACGAAGTCGAAGGGTATTCGACTTCTCCACTACAAACTAATGTACGTATGATAGTGGACGTTACTTTATATTCATTTAATAGATAATAACTATTTAAATACTCTATTATAAAAAGATGCATAGTGATATATTTTATACTAAATTTCTCTCTTAAAATTCTCAAACTAATTTGAAACGCGTTGTACAAGAAGACCTATCCTCATACAATATAAAACAGTAAAGAAGTTACTACTCATGAGTATATTTTCATATACCCATGGTCACAGTGCTTGCAAGAAAAATCTACGTAATTACAACCAATCACTCGTGTCGATTCGGACCTTTCGTCCTGCGACATGATTGAGTGACCAGAGGAACTTTAAAGCATGCCACTCACCGGTTGCAGACTCACCGGGGGTGCGGTCAAGCTCGTCGCCATCGAAGCCGTGGAAGCTGCTGAAACATTCAAAAAGAGCAGACAATATTAAAACCTTTATTCTTCCAGTACTTTTAGAATGTGTTAATTATCTAAAGATTATTGCACTACATGATTAAAGAAATAAAGAGATACTTACTCGTCAGGTGGATGGATGAAAGCCCGAACTCGCCGAACAGGACACTGACTCTAATGGAACACTTATGATCGACAAACAAAGTGATTCTAATCTCGCGAGAGTATTATTTCGGAGGAAACACTGACTCTACTTTCGCGTCTCTTTTCTGTTATTTACGTTTAATTATTATTAAGAGCGGTTGCGCTCAGAAAATAATAAAAAGAACTTTGACGGAACAAGCACTGACTCTACCGACCGCATTGCGCGCGGCCAACAATATCGTTATGATGATACCATCGGGCCCAAGGCACCTTCTGAAACATTCAAAAGAGCAGACAACATTGAAATCTTTGCATTTTCAGTACTTTTCGAACAGGAAAATTATCAAAGACCATTGCAAAATAAGATTCAAGAAATACGGAGACACTTACTCTTCGAGTTGATGGATGAAAGCCCGAACTCGCCGAACTGCATAGGTGCTGACTCTAATACCGGAATACGTATTGAGAAAAAAGAATAAAAAATAAAAGACTACTATCGCGCGCGTTTATTAATGGTGATCGACGAACAAAGTGACTCTAATTTCGCGAGAGAAATATTTCGAAGCAAACACTGACTCCACTTTCGCGTATCTTTACTATTATTTATATTTAATTGTAATTATCAAGAGCGGTTGCGCTCTAAAAACAATAAAAACAACTTTGACGAAAGAAGCACTGACTCTACCGACCGCATTGCGCGCGGTCATCAAAATTTTCTGAAAGAAAATCTGTACAAATTAGTAAATGGGGTGAGGAGGTAGAAATTGAAACAATATATATTGGATTTTATTTGTCTCTTTATTGTTTCTGTATCCTGTCGAACGTCTGGTGAGGAAATACTGCTCTTTTTTTTAATAAAGTACTATTGTATTATTGTCTATTCAAGATATATTATTATAGATCAATATCAATGATTTCTCAAAAGCATACTGTGACTGTTCTTTGTCAGAGTTTTAAGTGTGATCATGATCCTAGCCAGTAAACAATATCGTGCATTTAGAAATTCTCGTAGCTGCTTGTAAAAATCAAGATTCGAAACTGTTTATCATGCTTCAAAGGCAAGGCAACAAGTACGTAACTACGTGGGCAATCCTGTGTCGAAAATACAATTTGACCGCACTTGTGACTAGGTCACAGAGATAATAAAAGTATCTACAAGAACACTAGTGAAGCTATAATAGAAATCGTGGCCGAAATGCAGCGAAACATGAAAGGTATTTCAATTTTTCGTTTAGAATTAATGAAATTTACGGACTCCAGTTTCAATTACGAATAGTATATTGTAAGTAACTATTGAAATCTATTTATAACAATGAAAGTGTTCAACACGGACCATGTATTGTAAAATAGATATCAATTATATATCACCAATCACCAAAACTCAATCATCAGAGTACAAGAAATATACATAAATCATTGTGATAATAAGTTAAATGTTTCCAGTCCTTCATCATAGGTCATCGGACTGATCGTTATGCGTCGAAGTAATTGTACCACAAATACTCCATTCCTGCAGCTTTGATATATTATTCTTTACTAGCCAATCATCCATTATACCTGCAACAAAAAGAAAACCAACGTGATAGACCTGTTCTAAAATCAGCATCGAATTCGAAATCGCAAAGGGGGATATGTAAGTGACATTACAAACCAAATAAACGTAACCTTGGAACCGCGTCGAACCCGAATAATCGCGCAAGAAAATATAATAAAGATTCGAAGAACTGATCAAACTAATAAATTAGTTACCACGATGTTACAACAAACGACTAGTTAATCGCGTATCCGGTTGACCGGCCAACCGTCCAGCAAAGGAGGCTTGAGAAAGTCTTTAATGTACCCGCGATAGTAAAACGATTGGCAGATAAACGCGTATTAATTAATACAAGCTAATAGTCAAGCGTATGCGGTGGTAAACTAAAACTCGAGATGTTATTGCATTGTGGGGTTATATATGTCACTAACTTTCAACCACATAAACAACCCGTACACTGCGACGCTCGAACTGATACTGCCGCGGCGCGCGGCGCGCGGCGACCCTGCCCCACTCTGCGACGGCGCGTCGGAAGCTCTCGGTCGCGCTCGGTGTTATTCGCAATTTCCAACAATCTTCGAAGGTTCATGTTTGTAGGGTAGGGTCATGCCTGTTGAACTTCTACGGGTTCTGACCAACTTTTAGCCGGACCTACGATCATTGGGTCAGACCTATTGGACTTCTACGGCTTCTGACCATCTTTTAGCTGAAGCATAGCATTCACATATGCATATTCACACCATCGCATCCCTCGTGCCCTCCCGATTTCAGTAGATAACAGTTCTTCATTTGACCGCTATTCATGAAAAGAGAACACTCAAGTCAGTCTCAAGTTTCCAGGTCGGTATTGCAGTCACGACGGGCCACGGGAATGCATAATCTGAGCGTCTGCGTTTCCGTGACAACGTGGTCGTGATTGGGAGAACCCAAAACAGGTCGCAAGATCTATGCGGACTCAACGGCGCCCAACGATTGGTTTGTTCGAAATGTCTCAGCCAATCGAACCACGGAGTACTATCAGTACCGCACGGGAATCTTTATCTATGACAGTAACATGAGAGTACGATCTCGTGCGATACCTACCGAAATCACCGCACCTGTTCAGTTCGTGTCAGAGTGAAAAGAGATAAACAATTTTATTTCCCGAGCCTAGGGTTCTTGCAAACAATGCTCTTGCCTAAACTGGTGAATCATCTTCAGACCTGCAACACCTACGGGAAATTTCTTATCAGACTGTATATCGTGACAGGCGCCTGCGATTAAAGCATAGTGCTCTATGCTAGCCAGAGATCTCCTTATAAGAGACGATTTCAAATGGTTAACCGTATCGAGCAATTAATTACCGTTCGGTCGAAAAATATCGTGCATCGAAACGTACTCTTAACAATCGTCACGTAAATGCATTCTCCAGTGTTAATTCTTGTTTCTATCGAAGAATTACATAATGCATGTGCATGAGTCACAGGGTGAATAGGAGGGACGTGCAAAACGTCAAAATCGTGCTCTGGGCGATTTTCTTGTGCTCTAGGTACGGTAAACAAATACTGATTCTTCGGTTGATTGTCCGATCTGAATTAAATCTTCCGTGATTGACAATCATTTATAATAGTGGATTCGCAATTGCCACTGGACACGTAATATTATCGTTCAACAGCTATCCTGTCCAATGTCGATCGTGCGATGTGCTGCCATTAGAATTTTTCGTATAGGAGTTACGTTCTCGTGTTAAGAGCACGTAAGAAAGAAAGATTGAACATTTTTTCGAACGGTGTAAAAATGTATTCCTGTTAGCTGGTCACACGTCATGATCCATTGTACGAGAATGATCGTCTTCGATTGTATTATTGAAATTTTTGCCATACACATCAACTTTTGAGACGATGACAGATACATATACCGTATAGCGTAAATTCTCAAGGTTAAATAATTGATAGATAAATGAGTTCGTAATAATATTCCATGTACGTAACTTCGTTTCTGTTTTTCATCGTATTGCATTCCTTTTTTATTTCTCTTTTTCCAACGATAAAGTGACGGTGAAATAATACGGTTTTTCGTGTGTTGCACAAAGGACGTTGTTCAACATTTTGACATATTGCTATTTTGTAATACAAGATTTCACGCTTTGTTCTTTTTTTTTAAATAACGAACGATAATTTGTCACGATCATCTCTTTTTCGTTAATTGATGTTTATGATTTTGTACGTCACAAATTGCATGCTGTCTTTCATTGATATTTCAGCCAGACACTGCGAGAAACACTATGCGGCATTCCAGTGAGATAAAAGCACACCGCTGAGAAATGGCAATTTTCAGATTGAAAATACTGAAGTATAGATGCACGAATTCATAGTCGTGGAAGAATACCGACATTTTATTGTGACGTGCGACCAGGTATTTGTTCATTAAAACAAAGTAGCTGTTCGTATTGCATTTGTTACCGCAAACATGCCAGCACCACCTCCACCTCTCTCAAGTTTGCCAGAAGCACCTATGTGCGATAAAACTGAAGTAAGCGATGCAGATTCTCTGCCGCCTTGGGCCAAAATTACTCTCACCTCTGCGGAGGCAGAAATCGAGAAGTTGATATCCAGAAATGAGTTGAAGGATGCCGAAGTCACATATTTTTGTCAAGTCGAACCAATTTTGCAAGATGGCCCGCAGTAAGTTTTGCGTTCTGTTTCGTTTCATTTTGTTTCTCCATCTTATGTATAAATCTAACAATAGTATATTGTATAACAGGTGTGGTTTGGTGGCCCTTGCTATGGCGTCGCAAGAATATACAAAGCCAGTTTCTGTGAGTCAACTCCTAGCCGAAGCTCGTGTAAGGGGTTTTACACAACACGGAGAAGTGTATAGTGTCGATTTCATGGGCACATTAGCAGCTGAATATTTACCCGACCATAGACCAGATATCTTAGTAGATTTACAACAATGCCCGGATACACTGACACATGCTTTGGCACACGGAGCAATGGTACTAATTCCGTACGATTCTGATTTTAATCATGCTCCGTGCTTAAAACGAGGCCATAAAGCCCATTGGGCACTACTCGTGGGTCTAATTTCATCTAGGTATATTATGTTTATTTTATCGTCCACTGCTTCGATTCCAATAAAACAAACGTAACAAATTCCACATATGTATTTCAGACAAGGATATCATGTGTTGGCACGTCACGGAAAGTCACGTCACTTAGCTTGTTGGCCACTACGCGATTTGATTGAAAGCAATGGTAATTTAGAGGAAGAGGGTACAGCTAGACACGCCGGAGGATACGTGATACCAAAGGGAGGAGTTGGCGGCCAGAGAGGTTTACGTGGTAGAGCACTGGCATTACACCCATACATATAAGATTGTGTACAAGAATTGTAGGTAATTAATATCACAGCGAAAGACAGAAATTACTTCTATAATATTACTGTATCCACGTTATGGTATATGGTAAATATTCAAAGGTATAATGTTTGCACATCTGCTACGGAATTCGATTGATTGTAAAATCGTCATGCTTTTTAGTAATATTTGTTTCAATTTGCAACGCATTTTTTTTTTTGCTATGACATTCGATGGGGAAGTACGACGAATCCCCTAATTCAATATTAAATACAACTAATGGGCGATATCTTATTCGTTGAGCTCCGACACGCAATGTAAATAATGGTTTGTTACATGTGTTTGTCTTATGTGCACGCGAAATCATTTGATTCTTTCACTTTCGTTGTTACGACGTATCGAGCTCTTCCTGTGATCCGACACGTACTGAGCGTAAAAATAAAAAGCAAGAAACGAAATATGGGCATGTACACGTGCATGATAGGGACAAGCGTGAAAGGGAAAAAGAAGAAAAAAAAAAAGAAAAGTCTATTAAGAAAATATCTGCATAAAATAAATATCTAAGTGTACTAGTTAGGATTTATCGGAATCGTAATACTAGCCGCAACAAAGAAATCTAAGTATATTTATTTAGCGAAGAAACTGTAGGGTTTTGAATAATAATTATGGATCTTTTTTTTATGTTGGCATTGTGAATAAAGACTAAAATTATAGCAAGTCTCGCAATTGCATTTGAGGCAAGACAACTTAATGTTCGTATGTTGTATCAGGTCGGGCGCATTGCTTTTAAGATACGGAAATAATTTTTTATCACGACATTAAGAATTTCTTTGTAGTAGGAATTTTGTAGTTTTACGAGCATCGCAAGTTAAGCGATTTGTAATTATACAGTGTAGAATGTGCAATTTACTTTAAAATTTGTCGTATAACATTTTTGTACATAAAAAGTATTCAAAGCTTTACTAACTTATACGTAGTAATTTATAAATTACAAATTGCCTAAGAAGTGTAGCAATATATACATAAATTACATTTGCGAAAGTATATGCTAACTGTTCCACGTAATTTAATTATTAAACTAATGTTCTGTCGCATGAATGAACCCGCATTGAAATTGTTCAATCTTACTAATCGATTCTATCGATTTCCTTTTGGAGAGTCACGTAAATCGTGATAGAGGGTATATATATACTGTGGTATTTATAGCACTTGGCTAAAAAATAACGAAACTTAGATTTATGAATGTATTAACAATTTGTGTTCATTACGTATATGTATATTATTAGACGTTATTGCGCAATTCCGCATGTCTTGAAAGCAACGCGTTTCATGGGAAAAATCTTACTGTGTAGAACTCTAAGATATGCTTGTTTTACTATGTATTTACTAGTATGTAAAGTAAGAACATAGTCCTTATTAATATATCGATACGTAACGTTTGAAGAAAAGGCTACCAAACAAAAAAAAAGAAGAGAAAACGAAACCTGGAGATACTTTATGACTGACTGATCTCTTCAGTTGTGCGATATCTTTTGTGTTTTCTATTAAATTCCTCGGATAAAGACGCGAGAGGCAGGTGCGAAATAGATGCTATTTTATTTGTAGGCTTTCTTGAGTGGTTTCGGATCGAACACGAACAACAAAGAGCAAAAACCTTTAAGAAAAGAGGAAAATAATAAAAACTGTACCCAAGTGCCGCAAAGTAACGAGGTTCATTCATTAAAAAAAGAAAACAAAGAAAGAAAACTAACACCGATAGTAATTGTACGTAAAGCTTCTTCCATTTGTTGTCGCGTCCAAATCAAAATATTGTTGTAAAAAAAAATAGAAAAAAAAACCGAACGATATTTATCGATGCACATACGTGGTTTTCTCGTTTCCACACCATATTTCTAATGATAATCAAAAGCGCGTTTTTTTCCTGCTCTAACTCGGTGAACTCGTGTGAATCGCGTTATAGAAAAATAGAAGAAACTTTCAAGTGTAATAAAAAAAAAAGAAGAAGAAGAAAATGTCTTCCGTTACTTACCGCGATACAGTCTTCTCAAGAGTTCGAAGAAATAAAGTTCAACTTTTATTTTGACCATTTAGCGTAATTTGTTATATTATACATAATTTAATCCATGGGATAGTTTTCGTAATTCGTCGATAATTTTAGTTGGATCGCTGTTATCTTGTCACTGATAGGATTGATATACGTTATATCGATGACTCCCTTTTGTATCACACCTGTGTGATCCGACAAGAGCAAAGCCAACATCGACCATGGGAAAAACAGGCGGTACGTGTATTATGTTATGTTGTAAGAGATTAATATTGTGATCATTGTTAACATTTGTTTCTTTTTTCTGTAACTCGCGTATTTTACTTGATTTGTTGTCGGTAATTTAGCTTTAAACGTAATATATAAATATAAAACGATGTTATCATTAATATGCATGTCTTCGTTAAGATTATTCTGTGTACTCCGTGCATCTTTCGTGCTTTCATCTTCTCTTGTTTCGATTTGATTTCTTTTCCTTTTATCTTCCACTAGTCGTGCTTGATAAGTTATTCTATGCGATATCGACTGTAACTTGTGTGGCTGGTGCTAGAAAATTTCTGAACTAGTGAGAGAAAAGTGTGCCAATCTGTAATCCTTCAATCACGAATTCTACAAGACAACAACTGTTACACCTTCCTCCTTACGAACTTAGCGGGTAGCGCCGACGTTTAATTGGAAATGAAATAAAAGATATAGAGGAAGATAACGTAGAAACGAGGTTTCACTCTATAAATGGTACAGGTGCAATGGGATTGTAATTGAACACCGAAAACTGCGTTACATTTATATTTCAAGCTTACAAACATCAACAACATAGCTTCTCCCACTTGTATCTTTCTAAATAGTAGCTTGCCCTTATTGTTGCTTTCGTTTCTCTAAACATACAGAATTTCCACTATTTTCTAATTATATTATATGTATTATTCACTTGTGTCCTGAGATGCGACTGGGGATTCGTAATGTCTCCTCGTTACTTTTCTTCCGTAAATACGAAACAGAATCTCCAAATGATTTTAGTCACGACGAGAATTTATGTTTTCATGAAACAACGATCAACCTCCACGCTCCTTTTGATATTCCTTCTCCATGCGCGAAAAAGCGTCGAAAGTCAAATCATATAAATATATTCACTAGACGAATAGTTACGTATCTCTCTATAAAACGAAGCTACCAACTATTTTGACGTTTTATATTGTACTCTGTATATATAAAAGAATATTCTGTACAACGATACACAGCATTCAGAGTATAAAACGACCACGCGTTACGCCCAGGACACAAGCCGTCTCTAATTATTCTATAGATTAATAACAATGATATCCTGTATCCGAATATTACGTTTATAATAATATGTATCACATATAGGTATTCCATGTTCATTATATCAACAATAGGGGAGTTGAATTAAAGAAAGGCTAGAGCGTTCAATTGTTAGAAATTTATTTTCACTGTCTTCTCTCTCGCTCACGTTCACTTTGCTTCTCATTCAACCGTGGCGAATTTAATGCATGGGTGTATTCGTGGATTTATTGCAATTACTGTTCGAAAGGAAGTTACGACTTTAACCCTTCTCTGTCTTCTCTATTTTTTTTTTAGTTTCATTTTTAAACATAGTAAAAAAATTTTGCTTCATGTAAATGATTGTGTAAATACCGGCGTAATCGCTTTGTAATAATTAGCACTTTACAAACTTCACGTGAAAGAAATAAAAAAGAAAAAGCCCCAAGAAAAGGAAACGTAGAAAGAAATACATAATTGTGGCCACAGTTGCACACGGAAGGTCTTGATGTTCCAGCTCTCTATCTCCCCCTTTTACCCCGTTTCCTGTCGAAAGGGCGGGATACATTGTGCAGCCCATTTAATTGAACTCTCTAATATTACTGATAACAATTTAATCATATATATATGTATATATATATATATATATATACATATATATTAATTACCTCTTCTTCTTCTCCATTTAATTATTGTAAGCTTTGAGCTTGGGCCTGCCTGCCCACACATTTTAAAACATCCTATACATCGACGAAAACAACAGTATGTATTATTATAGCGAACGCCATTACAGAATAAACTCGGTCCGTATACGTGCTCACGGTCCTTCGTACGATAACAATCGCCATCTTCGCCCAGAGAAACATAGATACGGTATCGATCCGTTCTTTTCTCTTCTCTTCTAACGAAAAAAAAAAAAAGTAGAAGAAGAAACCAGATGGAGAATCCGGATGCTTATCATGTACACGAATCGATACTACCACCCTTGTTTCTGTTCGGCCTCCCTTACGAATTTGTTTCGCGCCGAGTCTCCATAAAAACGAAAAACAAAATCGGCACGATCTTTCGCGCGTTTTGACTAGAATCGAGAACAAATTTTTAGTAATCGTCGTTAGGTCTCTCACGGTCGCGTTCGCCGCTTACATTCTCCACTGAAATTTCCATTGCCAATATTCTTTCATTGTAGAACAAGAACATCGAGAACGGAACCCTCTTCTCACCGATCTGTGAGGCTGTGAGCACGTGTTACAGGGCGTGTATAATCGTCGTCTACAATCTTACGTTTCTAAGGAGGCTCGAACCTCGTCGTACAAAGCTTGTTAATTATACAACTTCGACGAGCAGAGATATCTGCTACAAAAAGAACAGAAGAAAAAAAAAACAAAAGAAATAATAAGGAAACGCAAGCGTTTATTGGCGAACGTACACGGAGTAACAATAAAAAAAAGGGGGACCATAAAATGAAACAGATGGGAAAAAGATCGAGGAACATTACGACACGTAAAATCGCTTACGCGCTATCGCTAAATGTGGGTTAAAAGAAAGAAGAAAAGAATAACCAGGCAGTCGATGCGTTCTGCTTCAATACGGAATACGTTCACAAGATACACACACAGAGCTCTACGAGTGTAATGCTTAGTCTTTGCATTTGCAGTCACACTGTCCGTGTCGCGTCTACAGAACCGGAAGTGTGCTTTTTTTCGCGCTCCCACTCCATAGAATGCTCGATTATTATCGAGCGTAACCCAGCGACGTGTCTCGGACGATCTATCGTTCGGTCGCTGCTTCAGTCGTGATTCATTGGCGTGATTTATTATTAGCAAAGTGGTTCGTTTTCTTCTCTTTTTGACAATCGATAGAAACTATCGAAACAGCGGATGACACGAATGTGCACACGGGATATATCATCGTCGTGATCGTCGTCGACGTGGCGTCTGCAACGGAGATGCAACGATATTGTGAAAAAACTGCGAAGCAATCGCTGCCAAATGCTTCGTTCGAACTGGTGGGAGCATATGTATTATCTACATATATATTTGTATTTATATGTATAGAAATATGTACATCGTATGGCAGGTTCAATTGCTGAACAACGATCGAAAGTATGCTCAATGAAGATGAGGCAGTTAGATACCGTATAATGTGTGGATGTTGTGCACGTAACAACGTTCCAATTGTTGCATTGCATTACATTGCATAATGTAAAATGTAAGCAACCACACTTCCATACGAAATGAACAAAAATTTAGAAACAACAACTCTATTTGTTACAATTAGCAATTTAATTGTCGTCAAAATATTAAACACCGTGCAATTGTTTCGAGCAATTTCTATTATCACTGCCCCCATTCCTCATTCATTTTCTTTCTCAATGCAGCGTAAATGAGGGAACAAGGGGAAAAAGAAAAAAAAAAAAAAAAAACAAAGATCAAGAACAATTCTCAGATCAAATTTACTCCTTCACCTGGATACCAGAACGTTGCCACGTCCACGCGATATACACCTCGCACTGCCTCAAGCTACCTTTCAAGTAAACTATCTCGCCAGGAATACGCACAAATGGGTATCGCTCTTAGCTCTTTAGAAATGTATAAGGTTGGACTACGATTTGCACAGTTCGATACTCGTTATGAACTAATTGCGGACTAGCAATAAACGGGGAAGGATTACGTACTAGTGTTGTGTAGGTGTATATGGACGCAGGGAAAAATTGATAATTTTACATTGGCGAAACGCAACATTGCCGCCAATCAATATGGCGTTATTGTAATAATTTCCTTTTTATCTTCTTCTTCTTCTTCGTCTTCGTCTTCGTCTTCCCTTACATGTATACAGAATGCCTGTATTCTAAAGTATTTTCTGCGAATTTATCTGCACAAGTAATTCTCTCTGTTCGTCTATCTCCCTCTTTTTCGATTTGGCAACGGGCAGTCACCGCGACAGCTACGTCGCCGGAAACATTAAACGACCAAATGTTCCTGTCGTTCTCTTTTTCCTTCTTCTTTCTCTTTTCAGCCAGATGAAAAAGGAAAACGGAAGGCGACAAAGAAAATGCAGCTACTGCTATCGGTTTCCACGCTGGAAAACGCATTCCATACGTTTGCGCTCCACTCTTCTCGCTTACTAATTGCAACCCGATATTATTGATAGCTTTTCTCATTTTTCTTTCTCGTTCTTTTGTGATATGATCTTTTCCTCCAGGGACAAGGGTGGTCTATAATCTAATGATCGACTTTCAACGAGCAGTCGTTGATTTTCGTTAATAAGTAGAAAAGATTAAACAAGTAACGAAAATGGAAAGGAAAAACACGTGCTGCTTCCGTTCTGCCTTTTTCGTGACACGATTTCCTTGCGATCGTATATAGATCACGTATTGATATTATCACGAGAATGTAAATGATTTCTGTACACCTATATTCGTTCAACAATTTTGTATGCTTTTTCCATTCGAAACGACTGAAGCCGTAATACGCGAATAAAAGCCCGTAGTACGTGTCGTGTCGCGATACAGAAAACGGGGGAATCGTCTGACAGGAATCAAGTATTAAATAATAAAATCTGAAAATAGAGTATTTAAGCTATAGCAGCCTGGGGCTAAAAAAAGAAGTCTATAAAATGGAATACAAAAAATACGTCGAAATCGTAAACGAGGAAAGGAGTATAACAACTGAATGAGCTACTTCATCGTCATCGCCATAATTATCATCATCATCATCGTAATCGTCGTCATTGTCCTCTTAATTTCTCTTTTTCCTCTTCCCCTTCTACATCTTCTCTCCTCGAGGAATAATCACCATCGAAATTTTCAATTTCAATTTCCGTGCCGTATCACGGCCCGTGCTTCTCTGAACAACGATTTTTGTGCGCTGAGAGAAATGTTTGCCTGTATCACAGACTTCTTTCGCTGACGTCGCTGCTGTATACTTCCGTTATTATAATGCGATCTTACATAGAATACGTTTCAGTTAAATAAATACATAATTTAACGCTACGTCTGCACGCTAACTTCGCGACTCACAGTCGAAGAATCTATCTTAGCAAATACATATACATCAGTTCGAACCGCGGCGAAACCGATCGATTTTTCAACGCTTGTCCATTAAAAAATCCTATATACATATACACGCAACGGGGTGAAGAGGGGACGGGGTGTGTCCGTTTCGAACGATTCACATTTCATATTCAATCGTTCCTACAGAAAAATCGAATTATCCTATCAGACATTATGCTTGCGCTCGAGTATCCATGTTCGAAACAATTGTGGCATTCCAATAACCAGCGAAATCCATCATCATCATTATCATCGTTACCCTCTACGTTAATATTAATACGATATGTGTTAATCATGTCTACCATTTTTTTGTGCCTCGCACATTTCAATTCAAAGTAAAGGCTTGCGACTCGCGCACCGTTATACTTGTTCTTTTTTTTTTCCGCGCGGGAATAATCTATCGTGGAATATCCTTTCGAGGAAAGGGGTGAAAAGAAAAGAAAGAAAGGCCGGTAGCCTGATAACGTTGAAACATTCGAATAAAATGGGATCAATTAGAAAGAATGAATGAAACAAATTGGAAGGACGACGTTGAAATACTTGCCTGATCGAAGCAGCAACGACATCCAGTTTAAAGCAGTAGACTACTCGATACTTGTTCTCTATTCCATATACGTACTAGCTTTCTCATTCTCTGCTTTTCTTGCCATTTTTCGGTTTGGATGATTTGATGGTTATCGGGTTTGCGCGATAAGCTAAACTGATTCCGATCCTAATTGGCAATATCCACGAACACAAACGAAATCCGGCAAAATGTCTGGCATCCGACGGGGGTGAAGGAAGTTTTTACGTGGGATTCGAGGCTTGCTGCTGAGAACTGTACTCCAACAGAGCTATCGGAAACATCTTGATGTGCGTTTGCCATTGCGCCGATAGTTGGAAGAATTTCACGCCGTACCACTCGGTACCGTCGATACTCACTGGGAAAGAACAAGTTATTCGTGTAAGTAATTATTAAGTATAAAGTAACATATAAATTTTCTGTTCCGAACGAACGGTATGCAACATTATTTCGTTTTCCTCGTTTAATGGGTTAAATATAATCCAATAAAAAATGGTGACAAATTTATGAGACTACTTCACTGGGTAGCATACAATTGCGATCAAATAATACAATCATTTATAATCAGGCAACACTATCGGCTTTTACAAAAGGGTTAATAGAGGAGGACGTGCGATACCGTCATTTTCAGATACTCTGTACGATTATAATTATCTTGGAAAACTAGAACATCTCATTACCTCTTAATGGAATGTTGTGAGTCTTCGCAGAGCATATAAGTCTTGTCACGCCTTCGACCGTCTGACTCTTTGGCTCGTTTTCCTTCTCCTTCTCCTTCTTCTTACCCAGTCTCATTACTGTGAAAGAAACGAAGCACCTTATAGAACCTACCTTGGAATTTATATTCGCAAATTCAATGCAACAAGTAGTTTTTTTTAAAGGCTTCATTCAATTAGTCTAGCCGCCGACACTCAATGATATCGTGCAGCAAAATCGTATAAAAATAGTTGAATAAAAGGCAGAACCGAATGAAATTCTGCTGCCTGTTCACGTTTAATATTAAATTTCTTTTCCGCGAATTCCATCGCCAGAAGTATTCAAACAGATATAAAATATTTCCGGACGTTCAAACAGATATTAATATTTCACAAGAATTAATTAATTCTTCTCCGACGGTCCGCCTAACTAATTTTTAATTTACCCGCGAAATAATATCACTCTAAATGTAAATCTTTCGCTGTGAAGTAGGACCAAAAAATCATTCTAACACAATCAACAATTTCCGACGCAAACATTACTTCATGCCCACTAATCACGCCGCAGATGTCGTAGATAAATTTTATCGACAATATCTCTTTAATTATTAAACAGATATTGAATAAAACACAAAAAATCGCCGCTCAATTAAGCTGTTTCTGTTCTGCCCCTTACCGCATGCTATCTACATACACACGTGCTTTCCGGTAAAAGGTTTAACCAAATTTACACATACTTTTTTGTTTCTTCTCTTTCGTGGTGTAGTTCATTGACAAATAATGACCAGGTGTTTCTCCCAATGGCGGAAGTCTCTGAACGTGCAACGCTCTGAACGCCTGTCTCAAAGTATTCTTGCCCTTTTCGCCTGGCGTTTGCTTGCTCCAGTAATCAAGTTGTAACTCAACCGGTTCCCAGCCTTCCCTTGTTGGCTGGCCAACGTTGGGGCTGCTGGGTGGCGTTAATCTACCCGGAAGTGGAATAGGTAATCCTGGAGGTGGCAATGATGGCGGTGAACCTGACATCGTCACGTTACTCTCCTCCAAATCAACTGACGCGGATGAACTGTTGTCTGGACAGCCCACACGGACGTCGTTAATGAAGGGGATAAAGATTTGGCTACTGTCGTCTGTTTCTCTGTGAATAGAAGCAGAGTGGGGTTGTTGCTGCTAAATACTATTGTAAAATAGCAGGGATGTTGTTATCAAGACCGTTTGTTTAAAATACACTTCGTTCCTTTGCTGTCTACTGAATGGTAGAAGAAAGAAATTAATAAAATTGTGGTCGTTTATGTGGCTACAAAATGATCGATCCATTAAGTTTGTCAAGACAGATTTCCTAAAAATTTCGCCAATTACTAAATCAAATATTTACTCCGATGCTCGTTAGACAGCCTCCCGTTTAGGGAAGGATTTCGTCTTTAGGTTTTCGGCTTAAATAAAATCCAACTATTGGATGAATAGGTGGAAGGTTAGACGTTGAATATTATTTCTGTTGAAACGAATCTGAATGAATGCGAGAAAAGTGATCGGAACATTGAAATTCGATGATTTTTCACTGGTGCGCAAGTAACGTAACCAGTTCTTAAAGCCTTGTACTGTTAACTATTACCTTCTTCCGTGCATGTTACGTAAATATATTCAACTTGTTGGGTGTTCTACCTGTACGCAACCATGGCTTCCGCAATTGGCAACAGCAAGGTTGTACCAGCCGTCGCCAGATACTCCGACACCCGGGCCGCACCCTCGATCCCGCCACCCTCCTCCCTTTCTAGTAACTCCTTCCACTTGTCGCCAAACAGCATCGAGTACTTCGCGTCTATCGAGCCGAGATACTTGGACAACGTGTTAGAGCCGAGGGGCACGACGAAGAATTTCAGATAATTCTGCGGTCGAAAGCTCAGGTGATCCACGTAGTGGCGCAGCACAGCGTTTACGAAACTGTCACCGCCAGCGATGACCACTTTGATCGGTGCCGGTGGTTTCGCGGAGCTGTTACAACTATGAACAGAATAGCATTGAAGTGTCAACAATATTCGAGTGCAGAGATCCGCGGACGAATAATTAATATTAATGGAACTTTGCGATCGCTGAACGCACACACTTCTAGCGGTACAATGATTTGAGTAATAATTGCTAATTTTATGATTAACGGCAGCGAACTGCTTTCTGCGGGCCGGGCAAATATTTCGAAGGGAGAAATGTCTGTCAGCCTTTGTAACGTAGAGGCGAGCGTTTTAATTAATTTTGTCATTAGTTTCATCCGCCGTGTGCGTACAAGTGGTTCCGATGAATGTTCGAATCGTAACTCGGCTCAGGCGAATCAAATCATCTGGGTATCCCCCTAAATTTTTTCGCGCAACGTTGGCAAAAGGGGAGAGGAAACGGAAATAATTACAATTTTTGTATCCGCGTGACCAAGCAAGTGAACGTGGCACGAATGTCCGCTGGAGAAGCGGTCGTCAGGACTCTGTGGTTCCTTTCTTGAAGTCTGGAGGCCAGAACGGCCGCACCAGGATCAGCCAGGGACACCAACGACACAGCGTCCGGCAAACTGTCATCCGGCAAAACCCGGCTTAATTGCTCGACCAATGCTTTCCTCGGCTGAAACAATATATACCCTGGTTAATACACGTTCTATTTGACGTACGAGCGAAACGTACCAGGGTAGGATCTAGGATCACGAGTGTGTTTGTGTTTGCGTGAAATTCAATTTCGTCCCGGACGAAATAAATTTAATTGCGGTATTCACGCCCTCGTTGAGTATTATTGGAAAAGACTAATGACTTGTCATCTTCTTTCTTTTAAATAATTAAACACAACGTGTTCTGTTATTTCTGACCTCGGATCGTTTGTACCTTCTGCCTAAATTAGACTTTGATGTTTTATTTGGACAATGAGTTTGGAGGTACGCGTCCATTTCAATTTGCCAATTTGTTCAACGGAAGAATATATGAAAAGGAAAATTGTTCTTACGTAAAGTTTATAAAAATAATATTCTCTTCCACGGACCTAATACCCAGGATAAGTGCGACCGCGTTAAAAATAATATCAGACCAATTACCTCCTCGTACAAAACAAAACCACACAAGAACAAACAAACAAAAAGCAAAAGAAGAAAAAAAAAAACTACCAACAAGCAAATTTTTTCGACCGCAAATCTCTACTTCTCTAAAAAAAAATAAAAAAAAAAAATAAACGAAGCACGAAGACGAGCGAAGAAAGGGGAAGTCCGAACACCCTTCCCAGATAAGCTCACAATACGCGTGAACGAGCGAAGGTATCGCGAATAGAAAAACGAATATAAAAAGTAAAAAAAAAGGCGCAGGTATGTACGGGGCACCGAGCAGAACTCTATCTACCTCGGAGCTATTCAAGTCCGTGGGTGGCTTTAAGTCCACGCTGAGGCTGTGCTTTTTCGACTTATTCGTGCCCGGTGTGCCCCTGTCGCGAGTAAAAAGTCTGCTTCGTCTGTCGGTGTTCTCGGTCTTATTGTGCTGCTCCGACTTCGGTGGCGAGCCCGGAACATAATTCGGCGGATCGTTCGCTTCGTGATCCGTCCAATTCTCCGGGTGCGAATCGCTGTCCGCCCTTCGGGAGCTATCGTCGCTTTGCCTATCCACGCCGCGCTCTGCAACGAAATTTCATTACTCCTCGTCGCAGTGCACCATGTCCCGGGGATCGCGTTCGTTATCGACCGTAAGTTCGAGACCATCCGTTTCGAGCGGACGATTATGGGGATATATTTGTGATAATAATGTCGCCCACTTGGTAAGTTCATGTATTTTAAGTATATATGTACCTGGAGACTCTTTGGGCACCTCGAGTACCTTGGATACACATTAAATATTGGTTATTCAATTAATAAAGTACTATGTTAAATCTGTCTGCGTTTCAGGGGAAATCGAGTTTTAATCAGCATTATCAACGAAATCGATAAATACAATTTAACATATTAAACGCGAAAGTGTTTCAAGCATTTGTAATATAAAACTTATTCTTCATAGAATAGTAAATAGTAGGTTCGGAAACTACATGTATAGTGTATGAAATTTCGAAAAAGATTATTATACAAACGGGTCGCAAAGTCACTTTGCCTCGAGATAAATTAAGAGCTAGTCAGACTTTGATTTTGTTTCTATCGTCGAAATTAAAAGGACCCCGGTAACGAGACTCTTGGAAAATGGAGTTGCTAAAGGAACTGGGAAAGTTCAATTATCCTGATGCTCCGTTATTTATCCTCTAATCCACTCGACACGACAGCAAAGGAGATTGAAATTCCTACGTGGTTCACGGTAGCAGCATAACGCGGAATGCTTTATGAAATATATTTGTTCGCCGGAATGGGAGTGTTATACTAAAAAGAAACAAATCCTACGCAAATAGGAGCGACCTTTTGTCCGCATATAACACTGGAAAAATATTTTGCAAACAATAGTTCAAACTTCTTTGTCAAAATAGAAAATATTCTGTCCCACGTGGCAATAAAAATTTGCATAAAACTAAAACCGGGTAAAAAATTCTCTTAATAATAATGAATTATAAGAGAACAATGATAATACAGTCATCTAACAAACTTTAATCTCTCCCAGCTCCACGAACCGTAGACGACAGAATAATTGCTGCAAAGCGTATTAATAATCCTCGTACAATATGTACAACTCAAGGAAAACATTTGCATTATCATTTGAATTCCAAAGAACGTAAAATACCAAATTCTTTAAACAAAAAGCAATATCGCTCACTACGATCGATGGAAAATAACAAAAGTACTGCGCTTCGGTCGGCGGTCTCGTCCATAAAATTTAAACAAAGCAGTTTATCAATTATGGTCTCTGCTTATGATCGATAACGTTCGCAGGAATCGTGTGATCGATTAACTCACATAGAAGTAAAGACGGAGAGCGAGCGGGATGCGTCTATAACGCGTTCATGTTTAAGCTTTCGCTAGAAGGTATGTACTCTACGCGTTTAATTGATCGACGCAACGGCTCGATTGGTGCGCATTACATACATATACACGGTGTTCCAGTAGTCCTGAGCTAACCGGAAAGACAGTAATTCCATATGAAGAAATAAGTCGAAATTATAGAATGAAGTTTTCCACGTGAAGCTTCGGTCCGAAAAGGACTTGATTTTTCATGAAAAACGAAAAAAGTAGATACCTTTTGCAATGCAAGGATATCTTTGTTCATGACTTCCGACTAGTAAGTGCCGTCTGCATGTGTCTTCAAGATCGTTCCCCCAAAAATATACGAATAGAACGCAGCTTCCAATGCAAAAAGGTTTATTCCACAATTTGGGCTTATTTTTTCGTAAGTAATCGTGCTATTCCTAGTCGAACCGCGATTATCGGGACACTTTGTATAGAACTTATTCAACCCGTGCATATCGACATTAAATGATACACCCACACGAATCTGTTCGCAGAATGCAACGGGCAACAGGCAATCGTGATCGGCACAGTCGATTGTCGTTTTATTAAGCTTCGAGGAAACTCGCAATCGAACGTGTTGCGTGTTAATCGTTAACATCGACCAGAGGGAAAATAAAGAGTTAGTATAAAAAGACAGATATGTAAAGTTTGTAGTATAAAAAGAGAGATACGTACGTACGAGTAGATAGAAAGAGGCAGAAAGATAGAGGCCAGCGGACAGGATATTTGACGTTCTAGTTTGTTCTTTCCCATTTTTTGTTTTTCATTTTCTTTTTTTTGTTATAAAGTACTACGTATAGAAAGGCGTAAAATGGCACACAGACACAAGGCGATCTCTCCCGCTGAACGGGACCTCGAGGTTCGATCGAGAGAAAGATCGTCAAAAGCTTTGCGTAGAGAATATGTCTCGTCTTTCTTTTTCCCCTCAATGGGAGAAATTGAACTACGTGTTTCGGACAGTTCGCAGAAGCAAACGAAAATGACTACAAACGAAATCGGATGCCGTATAAACGTTTATTTTTCAACGCATTCTCTTACACATATTGTCACCGTCGTTCTTACATTTGTGATTTAACATCTACCCGAGTCAAGACTGTCTTTTACGTTTCTCAATTTGACAGGCAGCGTGATGCAAGAAATAATAGAAGTTCCGACTTGAAACGTAACTTTCATGTGGTGCGCAAAGTAGAATGAAATTGGTGTTACATGGTGTATATCAAGATAAATATATTGGCCTCGATTATTCTTGCACTCGTAGCTTCGAGTTCAATTTAATATATTGAAAAATCAATGAGACCGACTCTAATTCTTTTCTCATACTTGAAAAAAAGAAATCGTAAAAAAGAAAAATAACGCGGAACTGAAATTGATTCGTATACTAATGATCATTTCTAAGAACGTTCTATCGTGATACTATGGAGGCATCTAATTACCAATTCATATCTTTGATCACGAAACACCAAGCTTCTGCGGATTAGCAAGAGGTCAATCAAGCGCTGGAGTTCCTTCTCCAATCTACAAAATTGCGTATAACTGCGATATGTATTTCAGTCTCTATCCTATCTAAACTACCTAACTAAAAGTATCAGAGCGATTGCTTAAATTGTAAACGGTACTCTTTCACTACTGACACCCTTCTTTTTTTTTACCAGATATTCGACGATGTTCTATTTTTAGATAAATTGTTCAGGTATTCCTTTGCGAGCAGTGCTTGGAGCAATCATTTGCAATTGTTAATGTTATCTCTACTTGATGTATAAGAACTTTAGGTGCCAATGACTTTTAGTTTTCAATATCTTTATATAATTAAGTTATATTATTATCATATTATTCCCCTAGTTCTCCCATACAATTCTCTTAGCTAGCCCATACTATTTCCGGTATGGACCTTCATTCGTAAATCAACTATGGAATATGCTGCTCAACTTGTACCGATTTCCAGGCACTGCCCACGGGACTACATTCGTACGATACAAAAAAAAGCTGAAAGCACAATAATTCCTTTCGGTCTAGACATTTTCACACGAACAAAACTAATAGTTATAGATTACCGGGGAAACGAGAATGTTAACGAAAGAATTAATACGAAAATTATATGTATCATGCTTTGTATTTAGATTCACGCAGCCATGCTTGCTTCGTGAAAAAGCAGGGATCCTTTAAGAAAAATAAAATAAATAAAAACTTATCCTGTTAAATTCTGACGATCTAGTTGCGCCTTTACATACCTGGAGTGGTGTGCCCGATACGGTGTTTCTCTTTAGCTGGCTGACCTGCGTTCTGCTGACCTATGGCTGTCGCAGGAGTGCTTCCGGTCTCCTCGTTGGTTACTACTACCGAATCGTAACATGCAACAATGCAAAGCCAACCAACCAGACTTTCACTTAGTTAAACAGATCTGAATCCGCATTGGCAACGAAACGTTTATGTTCCTATTTTACTTCACGGTTTTTATAATCGTCCTCATTCCTGATCATCGTATGCAACGTGCGATAAAGGTGACGTCGATCGTCGTTACTGGTTGTTCTTGTATCGAAATGATCGCAAGGGCTGACGCAAAATGGGATTTGGGTAAATTTTAAATATAGAAAGAAAAAAAGAATGGTTTCGAAGTGAAATACAATTACTACTTGGGGGTAGCGGAGGCAGGGACGAATATTAAAAAGGGGGGGGGATTTTTCTTCTTAAAGTAGCGAGATGAATTTTGTTAATAATTTTCGTGCGATGATTGTGCTGTACTTGTATGTACGTGACACTGTGACGAGGATTTTAAGTTAGATACATCTGCTATTTTTCTATCTATATGTAATGTTTGTAACTGCGACGTGTTTTATGTTTTATACTGAAAGAACGCTTCGAATATAACTCTCATTTACAAAATTCTGATATCATATAACTGTAAATTAAACACGTTTCTTAACAAAGAATTAATTGGCATTTAATATAATAAATCTTATTACTGTGATCTTCATTTCGCTATAATTATATGTATAAAACTGTGCTTTTCCATTGAGAATTAATAAAGCACGAACCCAATAGAATTTAACGTAGTAAAAATGGGATTCCAAAAATTGGAAAGAATCGAACAAAAAAATGGAATACGAAATAAACATTGCATTGCCCTAATACTGTATTCTATAATTTGACGAATCAACGAAATATAATTCTATGAACAGAATAAAATTTTTTTAAAAAGTCCCCTGCTCCTTGAAATGCGTCAAGAATCGAGAAGACAAAACTTTACTCTACGATTCATTGATAAAAACCGATTAGAAGGTAAACGGTTGAAAGAAAAAGCAATAAATAATGACTGTTCAAAAGGTGTCTACTTCAATCGCAAATGAATATGCACATCTTTTACTTTCGAGCAGAAGCGTTCCTTACCGTGTGCACCTATTTCAATAGAAGCTATAATGAGACCGATTTTTCAAACGTCGCACGTTACCCACACTTCTATCATTACGTATTCGTTTTTTCTCTTTTCCTTTTTACTCGGCGTTACATAGCAACGATTGCTGTACGAGGCATTGAGGTATCGGGATGTTTGCCAATCGAGATTCACGTGTTACAAAACTCTACGATACTCAGCGACATGTTTACACGAACGAAAGCGGTTCACTTACCGGAATGGGGAGGCGCGAGCAGCGATCGACTAGAGCTGAAGAAGGGTCGCAGGGATGGCTTGGGGGTGCTACTGACGGACATCGTGTCCAATTCGGGACCACTGTCGGACAGATCTTCCAGTTCGTCGAACAGCTCCTCGATCTCCATATCGCCACCTTTAACAAATCCAACGTATACTCTGTTAACGACTGCACAAAATAACCGTCGACCGGTTCGTGAAACGCGATCCCAATTACCCGTAAAGTCTCGCCAGCGGGGAAGTACGACGATTTACCTGAAAGTTTCTGCCCGATCTCCTCTTGATCCTGATCCAGATCCTCGGACACCTTGAATCGCCTCTTCAACAGCGCTATGAACTTTTGCTTCAGGTTTCTCTGCTGTAACGTGGAAAATGTTGCGTCACGCGATCACGACTGTCGTTTATTACTTGCACTTAATAGAAAATCGCAAATGGGCCCGACAAAGCAGAACTGACTGGCCCTACGCACCCTGGCGTTCGCCGGAATCTTCGCCCGACTCTTCCGCCTGTGCATCTCCAGGGTTGGCTCGCTGTCGCTGCCCTCTGCCTCGCCCTCCGAGCTGAATTCCTCCTCCTCGTCGCTGTACTCCGGGCACAGCCTCTCGTTCGGATCGTTCATCAGTCTTTTGTCCTGGTCGACAGGCTGCGAGCTCAGCGCTACCACGCTCACGCGGGCCAACGCGACCGAATGACCGCCGTATTTGTCCGCCTTGTCCGACACCAGCTCCAGCTCCAGGTCCATCTGCTTTTGGAGAACCTGTGGATGCGTGCAGGCGCAACGGTTCGATGAGAAACCAGTGTCTTGGGGATGGGGAAGGGGATGTTTTCGTACAATTTAGTGATACAGACAGGGATAGATCTGTCGGTAGAAATATATGTATGGCTCTGAGGCTGACGTTGGACGAGGTCCAAGAAGGATCCTCGTGAGACCAATCTGCCGCAAGACGCGGTCGTGTACAGCACGCGGAAGAATGTTCAAAGGCGCGGGTTTCTTGCCAAATAATATGACCATAGATTTGTGTCCGGTTATTAAGAGAAATTTCGGTCTGGTTAGAGTTAAATGGGAGCGAAGAGCGTGATAAACTACGTCACGGGTGAGCAGCTTGTGGGAAATTGATTTTGTGGGCGGTTCTGTTGGGTATCACTCGATGATAAGAGATATAGACATGTGTATGTATGCGCAGTGGTAGATTCGTATACCGTGTAGAAACGATATTTTAACGACAGCATCGCCGCATTTCCATTATTGTTCATAAAACCTTGATACGTCTGCTAGATAATCTCAGATATCTCGGGTACCTACTATTATTACCGGGGTATTAAGAGCTGTGTAAAATCGTACGCGATACTAATCGAAACGCGAACGAGCATTCACGTGAGTGTTGAACTTTATTGTCGAAAGTTTAACCCTTTGAAATTTTCTTGTTTTTATTCCAGGCAGGCACCCGCGACAACGACCGTACATGTTAAATTATAAGATAAAATGTCCCTTTCGTGTGCAATACAACACCGCGGCCTTTTTCAACGACAATTCTCGTTTATCAAAGGGCAAAGTATCAACCAGTGAGTACGGTCATGGAATCGATTTGCTTACCTGAGCCATGTTGATGACACCCTCGGCTAGTGTCTTGTATCCGAGCATCGTGCGATTTTTGTATCGTTTCCTCCTCTGCAAAAGTATCAGCAGCTTGTTTCCGTCTCTCTTAAGGAAATGTGGATACTGAAGGGCGAACTGGAGTTCGAGCTCGGTGTCCAGCATGCCACCGGTCGGAATGGACATTTCGTTTGAACGTAATGTCCTCTTTGAGCTCTGCATCTTCACTGCAATGCTGATCGAGGTTAGATCGGAGCCTAATGGCCGTAGAATTACCAGCCTGGTCAGGGTCAGGGAGCACAGCCTGAAACAAAGTTCAGAATGATGTCCCCTTAGATTCCATCGGTTAAAACGTTTCCTCTTGTACGCGAAAATCGAGAATTTTTATAGACATCTCGGGCAAGGTCGGGCGGTTGCATTGAAATATTTCCGAACGGAGAAATATAAATTATGGTTGCGGTATTATAGTGCCAAGTATTGTAAGTTTTTATTATAGTACAGGTGATGAACTATTTTCCTGTCTCCTCGGTATTTCAATTACAATTTCGATACCGTTCAATTTTTCTAAATATCGTGCCCCAAATAAAACAACCTAGCAACAATGTGGTAATAGCAAAAGATATAAGTCCGTTTGAAAATATCGCTGCGAGGTCTTACAATTTTAACTCTGCTAAACTAGTGACTTCCAATTTTATTAACTCTAGTTAAATCTATCAATTTACGAATGTAGACCCAATTTGATGAAATTATATTCACAGAATTTTGTCGACCAAGAGAGACGCCTGACACAATACGAGCGAATCAAATGGACAGTGAATTATCGGAATATCGTGTCAGATGAGATTTGGGTATTTTTAACTTTATAGATGTCGATAGCGTTAGTTTCGGAGTGTTAACGATAGACGTTTTATTGCCACTGATAATCGAGGTCGTGCAGGATATTTTAAATGGTATAGATGATTGATCGAAGTCATGGGATTTATATAGAAAATGCGGGGATAGAGGTTCTTTTAGAAATGAAAGTTTCACTGTGCTGGTTTTTCTTTTGTGACGATAGGAACGCAGTTGGAAGTAGTTGAAGCGTAAGATTTTAGTGGGACATTCTTACTCGTTAGCAGGAAGGGATTTTCAACTGAAAGAACTGGTGGGTTTTCATTCGATATTCTTAGGTACACGCTTTACGATTTAAAAATAAAAATGAAACATTTTTGCATCGGAAACAAATTTTAGACAAAATAGGATCGAAAAAGTTAGAGACGAGAATATATAATAAAAGATAAGTATACAAATGTTTGTATATATTTGAAATAACATACTCTAACTCGGCGATTTAAAATCTATTTACTTATTCGATTTCAATTTTAATCCTCATAGCTCGTAATTAATGCTTGATGTTTTAAAATATTTTAAAGTGCACACAGATTTTATAATTACAAAAATTTCAATCTATACAAGTCTTTGAAGCAAGTACTTCTTGGTAGTTTCGGGCGAAACTTTCACGAGTGCACATTTCGTTTCGCGCACACGAAAAAAAGAGTTGAGATTTTGCTTATTAAATAAGGGGCTCCTTTACAGCTCGCAAACATCTCTATTACGACTTTCTAAAAGCAGAAAACATACACTACTAATGAATATAACACTTTATTCTCCAAAAGTTCCTTCGTTAAATTTCTACGCAGAAAAGTCGAACCAGAAATACATTAACGAACGAATTTCAATCGACAGATTAATTATCAGTCAAACCTCCGTCTTTCTACGCGTTCGCGTAATTTCCATAAAACTTTCAAACGCTTTCATCCAAATAACTTCGGTCAACCGTAAAAAAAAAGAGGAGAAACGACGAACCTCCAACGAATAATCTCTATCGAAAATGAATGCCGAACAAGGGTCCGTCGATGCCACGATGCTTTTACTTTTTAGAAACAATCAAGGGCGCTTTGGTTCCTGAAACGAGGCCAAATTGAAGCCCAGGGCAAAAACGCTGGCACACATGGGTATCGATCAGCTGATACGTACGGACAGCGATAGCAATCACGATCGTTTAAAGACGGCAGCGTGTGGTGGCCGTGTTCCCTATGGAATATGGATTAATACCACATATGACGAATGTGCAATGCATCCTTGCGGTATCGTCGTCATCAAAGACACGGCATTCGTTGCCGTTTGACACGGTCTAGCCAGGGACAGCGTTGTAATTGCTTTCCGTTGCCGAGAATCGGGTTAAAGTAAAAGACGCTAACGATCGACCGAGTTTCGACATTCAATGCAAATAAACGAGAAATTGTTGGATTTTAATGAAGCATTCATTCTGGTAGACGCGGAGAAGAGGGCAATTCGGATTTTGGATCCTGTGAATGATAGACGGGAGACAAGTAATCGCTTCGTTTAAATATCTGTCGTTAGATATTTTATTAGTTGTTAGATTAGTTTCGCGTGTATTGGCCGAAACTGACAGTACAAACGACGAAAACCATGGAACACTGGCAACCCTATTTTCCCCATACTCGAGGGATGAAGGTAGTTATTTTTATTTATGGAAAGCTTCCCTCCTTCGGGGAACGAATTCGCTAAATATAGCTTCACGGGGTTCTAAGTACAGGTGGTGTTTCAGTTTTTCTTTTCGTATTCACCTGGCACGAACATCGCAACCACGGTACGACCACGGTTGTCTGACAGCCATGTGAAAGCTGACCATAGTCTGCAGACAATTTCTTTTTTTTTTTGCTCCCACTAACCACCTACGAATCGACAGAGGAGGAATAAATAGAAACCGCGAGCACCAGACGTGGAGTAGAAATAATAACTGACGTCGATAAGAATCGACTGGAAGGGGACAGGGTTGTGGATAGATACAAAAAAAAAGAAAAAGAAAGAAGAAAAAAGAAAAAAATTGGTAACGCAGATACAAGGGGTCTCGCAATGATTTGCGTCGAACAGGTTATTAGGGTGGAATTCGTTTGAATTTTGTATTCCTTCGTATGGGGCAATTCATCGGTTCTGTATGTAGTTCCAGAAAGCTATTGCGAATCGCTGTTCGTTTTTGACTATTTTGTATTCGTTCCACTGTACGGCATAGAAGTATTGAACTGGCGAAGAAGTGTGAAGATCGACGAAAGAGTTGGGAGAATTGTATTCCTCGTGTTGTATTCCAGAGAAATTGCAAATTAGAACGAACAAAAAATTCCGACATTTTATTCCACAATACCTATGTTGTCGAATTGCCGAATAAATACTGTATACATATGGAAATTAATTTATAAGTGTCAAAGAAATGCCCGTGTGTTCGGTAAAATTGCACAATGCACTGTTCATTTGTACAAGGGGTGCAGTAATGTTCTCCGAGTCATGTCGTTTCAGCACGAACGCATTGAATTCACCCCCTTTTGTCACACGATGTCATTCATTATGCAATACACTTTCTTACCCCCGCTGGTAATTTTGTATTATTAGCGCGAATCGATCCTGGCTGTCGTCTGTCTCGAACTCACCTGACGGTAAGACGTATATTCGTTGCGATATGAAAAATTCATTGTTAGACGAGTATTTCGTTGCGTGTCTGTGTGACTATTATCGAACGATCTTTCAGGCACCTTTTCTTAGTTTCAATTTTACAAGCTCGAGCTTTCTGCCCTGTAGCTCGTTTCAGCGAACACTTATTAACGCAATCACCGTTTCAATGATAATTTTCTAATTTTCTGCATACACACGTTAGGAATGGTAACAAACAAGATGAACAGTAAAGGGGAGAGAAGAAATATAGTAACTGCGATGCAAGATTTTTTCAATTAGATCGAATAATGCAATATCGTTTTGCAAATGTTAGATGTATACCAATTCTATAGATAATATCATTTGTAATATTGCTGAAAGAAATACAGTGAGTCATTGATGATTCACCGTGCAAGGAAACATGTTCAACGAGTATGTATCTGTTGTAAGTACCTACACGAAGAAAGCGTAATAAAAACATAGGTATAAGTCTAGAGTATGATATAAAACAATTATAAATTCGGTCAATCGAAATAAAAAAAATTTCCACATGCACTAGCCGACAAATCACCCGTAACTAACTTAGCTATCGAGGTAAACGAACCTACACGGTCGAAGAAAGCTAGGCAAACAGGTGAAACAATTTAGGATAGTAATAGCTATCGAGCACGTAAAAACATTATAAAACTTCGACCAAACTTCCAACTACCTGTGTCACAAACTACGTCCAAGCATACATTAACTAGTACCTATCTGTTATAATTAGACAGGGACTGTTCACGAGCAGGAACTTAAGATTGTAAAAGTACATTTATTGCTTTACGCAATAGTCTCCCTTGCCCTGAAACTATGAATGACAAATTTCCATCTCTTTGACCAAAAGTGTAGGCTTAATTCTTTTCTTTCTTTTTTGTCCCAAAAAGTTGGGAAAATCTTATCCCTAAAATTATCTACTATATTTACATTTATCACTAATTGTAAATTTCGATAACTCCTCGAATACCACATTGTCCAAGATAAAACATTTCTAATCCCCCATATCTTTCTCCCATATTATTACGTACGTAACTGACATTCAATTAACTTCACCGATAAATTATCTCAGTCCGAAATCGACAATATTGAAAATGAAACCATTGTCATATATTCTATCTTAAATCACAATGAATGAAACAATCAAAGGAAACACATATATTACACGTACTTCACGTGCTGCGGATATTTCGTTTACTTCGATGCAACACACCTGCACGAACCTCAGCGCCTTAATTATAACTATTATACCGCAACGTACAAGGGGGGGCCCGCCAGCTTCCCTCCAACATCCTAATCGTAAAACGGCCCCAGCCAGAATCGATTCACCGGGATCGATCATTCGTAGCTGGTGTTTAGAGTGCATCGCCGCGACGAAATGGGCTGTAAAACGCGTTTCGTGGCATCGACCGACGTACCGAGATAGCGTGTACACACACGACTCGCGTGTGTCACATGAATCACCGAACGTTGTCGACTGATGAATGAGCTCCGCGTCAAGTACATACCACGTTCAGCCCTCCGTTACCCCCCCTGGACAACCACCCATCCCCTGTCGCCTCTTGAAAAAGTCGGACGGCCGCGCTATTCGCGTACGCATCTTGACCCGGTGCACCCTTCTTCTGAACGGCGCTAGGTAATCCGAGGATTAACGATGCCAGTTTTTTTCTCTCTCGACTTGCTCTTTCTTTTCTGTTTATTTTTCTTCTTTTGCTTTTCACCGCAGCTTTCTTTTCGTTTCTTTTCCCAGGGAATTTTTTTCCCTCACTGAGGAAATGGCGAGTGGTTCGTTTTGTCTTTTAATTGTTTATTTAATGTGCCCGCGATTCGACGAACCAGTCTTGGGAAGCTTGTGTGCTTCAGTATTTTATATCGAATACCAGATATGCTTGTTTCAGAAGCACAATGTTTCCGTTCAATTACTCGGATTTACGGAGCTTTTCACCTGTGCATGTTTGTGGTGCGTAGTGTGTTGAATTAAATGGATAAAGCAGAGAATACTTAAAAATGCATGCAAAATGGACAGCAGTGTAGAAGAATCGATAACTAATCTTGGTGCTATGTTATGCTGGGAGAGAGACGATTCTATTGGGTCGACGATTATTGTTTCGCGTTTAATTTGATTGTGAAATAGTAATCGGCTGCAACGTGTGGTTCGACGAAATTCTATTAGAATCGATCATTGCCCGTGAATAATTCGATTATGACGTGGGTAATAATCTTTTCAACATCGTACACGGTTCTCCGAATTCTGTGGATTCTCACACGGATGATTGTGCCCTCCGTTGAAATTGCGCTGCTATGGATTACAATAATATCTGGCCCGCAGTACACCACCATGTAATTCGGTTAATTCTGTTACAGATATGTCGAAACCCGAGCCATTATTAGAAGTATTCAGATATTGTAGCTCGAATCTCGGATTGCCGAAGGAAATTAAAATGATTTTTATCCTCCTGTGATATACAGCGAAGCTAAAGGCTCTTTATTGAAAATTAAAATTAAAATTCTATCAAGGAAATTAAAAGCGTTTTCATATTCTATTTGAATTTAATTTTTCGCTTAATTCACGTGCGAATGCGTGCATAATTAGGATAATGCTTTGCGCTTATTTCAATTTACATTCAAATATATTACACAGCGATAATTACGATAAATATTGCTGCTATTGTATCCCTTGTTTTATCCAACAAGCTTTGGCTTACAATCAAGTCAACAAGAGCTCCGCATATACATATGTTTGTGAACGTATTCAATCACACGAAAAAAAAGAAAAGGAAAAATTGATAACGCAAGACCGTAGTAAAATTTTCGTTCACGACGGTCGCGTTTTATCTTTTTATCGTTATTTTTGTTGTTCGACCCGTCGCGACGGTCTACAAAAATTCGAAGCGCCGAAAATCGTCGATAAGCTTATCTGTACCGGTTCTCCACGGAAGTAAGAGCGGCCGAGGAAAACCTGGAGGAAAGATAGTTTCTTCGCTGCGACAAGCACAATATATGTGTTCCGAGCTTTTACGCGACTCACACTTGTTACACTGTCCGCGTTCAAATCGCAAACGTCGCCCCGTCTATAAATTCTTTTTCTATTTGCCACGTCGTGTGCGGTAACAACACGTCAGGTGTTTCTATTTAAAAAAACGCCCGTTGTCGCCATTTCTCTTTGCAAATCGCCGTTGTTCAATTTCAAAGCTGACCGGGTTTCGACGCGAGATGAACGATTGCATCGTTCACGTCAAAGTTGGAAATATTAATTGATCCATCATCGCGATGTTTAAAAAAAAAATAACGGTGAAGTTTTTGTTGCGACTCGCAAGATCGGCAAATTATAGTATACTGGAATTTGATGAGTAACTTCTATGAAGTGAAATATTTAAATATTCGTTGCGCGCAGAGGAACTTACAACGGGATAGAAATCAAAAATTAAGTTGGTTCTATCTGTTAAAAATATAATTCATAGAATGCGGACAAACCGGTCATTCTTTAAAATATTCGGCACTCCTTTGTCAGATTATAGCAAATTTCGATTGAAACGGAAAATAAATAGAAGCAGGGAACGCGTAAGATTTAGCTTAACAAAAGGAGGAAAAAGGAATCAACGTAAAGCAGGCTTGAAATAGATACTCCATCTTGTATTGAATTGGCGGATACTTTTGTGGCTTACGCTGCACGTGCGATATAATGAAATAAAAAAGAAATCGCCTATTGCAACATTAGTCATGCACGTTCAATGCCGTTAAGAACAGGGACCATATTCCTATCTTGGCGACATGTTCTACTAATAATCTGCTTTGATATCGTCAGAGATTGTCTGTGCACTCTGTAGCACTGCGGAGATATCGTGGTTCTATCTGTAGTTAGTTTTTCAATCGTACTTTACTTCTTCAAATTACGAATTAATTTTGTACCTTAACGACCAGTTTTAGATAATCGTTGATTGATCGAGTATTTATATAGTTTATAATAAATACGTGAATATCTCTCAATTCCATTTTCTATCCCCTTTCTAATACCGTCTTTTTAATCAAGAATTCAGAAAATTGAACGATTTACCCATTTTCATGAGTCTGCTTAAATGAAAATGCCCGAATCACGCAAGTGGATTACATACTTGATAATAATTATTAATCACTGCATCGTGACAAATTTCAACCACTGATCGTTCTATTAAGTTTCGACTAATCAACAGACAATATCCTAGAATTCCATCCAGCCACTGGGTTCCCTAACCATTTGAGTTCAGGCTATTTTAACCAACAGTATCGTTGGGAGGCATGCCATTGAGAAACGGCAATTATTACAAGCCGTGTAAGTACTTGCATAATTGACGAAGCTTGTCCTAACCGCGAAACGTGTTATTACGAGCCACTTAGGCGGCCACTGCGTATTATGTAAATTGTCATTATAATTAGGGGATTTCGGAGCAAATTGCCGTGAGTCATCGACTATGTGAACATTATCAGATACGTCGGATACAGGCGCAATCAAATACAATGCCTAGATAACGGCACACGGTGAACCGAAACAGACTGTCACTGGCAGCACTCGTTCAGGTGACGAACGTTTCAGGACAGGCACTTGAGAACAATCGAAACAATTAATGCATTTCAACGCTTGAAAATTTGTGCAATTGTCGTTGAAATCGTTAAAGTCGAACTGAACATTAAATCGTCCCCTTTCGAGCAAAATAGTATTATACTCGCAAAACTACAAAAATGAAATTGTAAATCGTGTAAATCTTCCACGATTCTATATCGAGTGATTAAGTACCTATTGATAACGAGCCATTAAAGCGTTCAAACGGTAATTTCTCTTTAATGGTCTGTTTGTTCGAGGAATGTTATTCGAGTTATCGTTGTGCTTGCATTTACGTCCATCGCATTTACGAATCATTAAGTAACAACATCGCGTAAGGACTATCGTTGCACGTATCCGCGAAGCGAGCCCGATTGCGCAAATTCCTATATTAAGCAAAGAATTAAATTCAATCGTGGCCCAAGCTGCATTAAGAAATATATGTATTGGCAATACGATTCTATGTCCGCGGCACTTGCATTCCAACGGGGGTAAACCGTTCCTCCTCAAGGCCATCTGTACGTTGGCATCCACCCTCGAGCGAGTGCATGCCAAAATACCGCCGAAAAGGAACTCGCGTAACTACAAAGCCGGCGCCATTGCGTTGTCCTCTTCTACCGGCAGAAATAAACCAAACGGTGGTATTAAGGTTGCGCAACGCGCCAATTTAACTTTCAGCTTCTTAACCATCGACGCGGCGTGCCTTCGATAGGTGTGCACGCGTTGCCGCGTTCCTCGTAAACGATTACAGAATTACCATTTTCCACGGAATAATACACAGAATGGTTCGCGGGGAAATTCGCGGTTCGCGGGAGCCCGTGTGCGAACAAATTCATTTGTTGTCTTCGTTCGGTAATTTCGTCGCTGGCGCGTGTTAAACTGCAACGAGTTACGAAACGAGCAATTAGCTCGCCACGATCGCGGTGTTTGTTATCATCGTTTGCGTCGACAACGTAATTTCTATCGTGGCGACTGGACGGAGAGTACGTTTCCTTCTTCCTTTTTGTGTCTCGGTGAAATGTTTCGCAAGAGATTCACGTTCGTAATTAGACCGGTTTAGATTATTCAGGGTTCTCCATGTTTGGCTGAAAATGATTAGCTTCCTGCTGGTTGCTGTTTAAGGGAGTTGTTCGAATTTAATGGATCTTTGACAGAGGGTATGGTTACGAGTGTTGAATACCGTGAAAGGTACAAAAGGGCATACTGAAATATTTGATCTTGCCCTGTTTCAATTATTCTTAGTCTGTACAAAGCATGGCACAATTGAATTATAGATATGGATAGAATTCGTATTTTCTATTTAAAAGTGGGGCAAATGGTGGAGCTACATTCCTGGGCATTTAATTAATTCAAGCTATGCGCACGCGAATCATATCGTTAAATTATTGTAAAAGAGCTCCAACGAAACGGAAGTTCGCATGTAACCGACTGCATGCATGTTATTTACCATTCATTGGAAAAAAAGAGAGGCCAGAACGCTACTCGTAATAATACACATCTGATTTTTCATCGATTATTCTAGCTAACATTCTAACGTTTCTAGTAATTACGCTATCACCAGTTGTAATAATTTCACGTATTCTCAAACACTGCGCTGTATTTCCATGTCCTTTCTTTGCGTTGCAAATGATTGACCAATTAACTGAAAAATTATATTTCTATTTTTGTAACTTGTCGACTGTTACATAAACGCTTGAAAGATACTATCCAACGCGTGCTATAATATTATCGGACTGATGTGCCGTATTATAACAGAGCTACCTTATTATTTCGTTCCGTTTCATTTATCGATCGCTTATTGACACTCGAGTTCCTTGTACAGCAACACTTAATTAATTAATTTTTTTTTGTCCACAGCGTTACCTATTTGATGTTTATTTAATCATAACAAATATCATATATTTGAACTTACTTCCATTATAATTTCGTCCTGCTGGGAACGTGAACTTAGCATTTGGAGATTTCCCATTTCAATTCCATTTACATCACACGGCATTAATAAAATAAAACATTAATATTCGATTATTCCCAAATTCACGCTTTTAATTAAATACGTCGATGGGTTAAATAATGAAAATGCTACCTAAAACGTCCTCAAAGGGCAATAATGCTGTTCGAATGTAGCCCGGGCACAGATTTCATTTCCATCGTGCTTAAAGTCCACATAATCGACTCACCTCGTTTTCAGCCTCCCTGCAGAAAAGTATGTACGATGTACTTTTCCGATCCGCGTTCCCATTCGGCTCGTTCCCGTTACATAAAACGGACCCGAGGATGTATCGAAGCGTTCATATTGTGCAATGCTTTGTTCACACGACACTTTGCTATACGGTTCCCTCCGACTTAGTCTTCATTGGACTTTTCATTGGCTTTTGTCGCTGGTTCAGTTATTCGCGGTTTTCGTGCCGCGTTACACAGAATGGTTGTTTCTTTTCTTAATCCCGTCGTTCGATATACTTATATGTTATGTTAGAATTTACGATGACAACTATCTGCTTGAGGGCAACAATGAGAAGACGAATCTACTCTAGTCTTTGAGGGATTACTTTTGATATATCACAAGCACAGATTATGTTCTATATACAGCTGGAGACAAATATCGTAAAGCTCGAAACCTCCGTTCGAAACCTCGACAAAAATGGAAGGATTGATTCTCCCGCAGGTGAAACAGCAGCCGATCACTCATTGCCGCACCTTTGTAACACAAATTCTCCCGAGTTTCCCGTGAACCGAAACTAAACACACCGCCAAGTGCACGAAATAAAAGGTGACACGCTGCGTTCCTAAACGAATGAAATTGCCCAGAAAAAGAAGGGAAGAGAAGAAACAAAAATCGCAATAAGACGAACCGTGGCGAGTGGCTACAGCGTTTCACCAGCCGATCCCTCGAGCGTGTAACGACGACCAGAAAAAATATTGTCCACGAGAAGAGACCGCGTGCCCGAACTGTAATTACATCCATTTTACAGCTACGCGCTAGAAACGACGGGGACGCGTAATGGTTTGGTTACTGTTACGCTTTCCGGATTGCGACATTTAAAGAGCCGTCCGCGGACGACACTTCCGACAAGACTCGCGTGCAAGCTTTCGCGCATCGACGGATCCGTGTACGAGCCGTTTTCTAATCGTCGCGGCGAGCCACGTTTGACGCATTCGTAACCGAAACGGGGATCTACGGCGAGAAAGTTTTCGTGCCATCTGCGAGAATTCGTCTGGGACGCGACGGAAGGGTGATTTCACTTTCCGCTTCCGTTTCGCTCCGATAAAATAGAATTCATTGCCGGGCAGAACGGAAAGTTGGCCGAATAAATGTACCCGTCGCGATTTAGAGGCCGGAAGGATTATTGGACTTGGAGAGCCAACGGAGCTTCTTCGGTCATTGTTGAAGATTGGCCATTACATACTGGGGGATAACCTTGTTTCGATGCCCGGAATAAGTTCGGTAGAAAAACGCGGGGGTGGATTATGCTGGAGCGCTGAGAATTTTGGATAATATGATAAGGATCGATGATAGCGCTTTGGTTTTATAGGTATGACTGAGTATGAGTAAATATTAAAAGTCCTTGTTTTACGTGCATTTATAAGCACTGTTTCGCGTGTATTAGAACTAATTGTAATTCAAACTTATTCGCATACTTATTATCGACACGTGTAACTAGGCACATGTCGGATTGGACCTATCTCTAAATTGAAGCAAAGCGAACTGAATTTAATCGAGTCTGAATGGGGTGAATTGAGGTGAATCAACTGTTTGCTTGCTGAGATAAATTAAACATGAAATAGGCCAGGTATACCGCGCTTACTCGAATCCAAACGAATTCGAATGGTACCGAGAGTCGCATAAAGATTTGGTGGTTTCGATCCTGTTTAAATAACTACCTGCACGTGATTTTGATCGATGCAGAACGTTCGATAGATTACACGATGACAACGATGACCGCGATATTTGCATTGACAACGATGTACGCAATAATGTGACACAGAAATGGGACGATGAACATCGACTGATTTCTACGACTTCCTTAGATATCGATTTCTCTAGGAATGACAGAATTAAACCACGAAGAAAGTCGTCGTATGATAATAATTGCAACGCGATACACGTTTTTCTCGATTTAACGAACCCCAATGCTTTCGTTTCAGTCGTGGAAAAAGCTGTTTTGTAAAAATATAAGTACCTTCCTTTTCTTTTTAATGAAATAGTTTCGCGGGGGAAATAAATGTAAAATGTAAAAGGATTAATTTCGTATTTTGCGGTGTAAATATTTTTGCGTGTCCGTTGATTTTATCATTTTCACACAGTTCAATGCATGACATTAATTATGTACCGTTACCACGACAATTGTTGCTTTATGCTTTTCAAACACCGAGCGAAATGTAAAATGAACTTATTGCTACTATTGATTTAATTCCAGCGAACCGTTTCATTTTTGTGCATCCATTTCTCGGTAAAAGTTTATACGTGTAAATTAATTTATCATTTCAATGGACGGAGTTAAACAGCTTCTCGTAAATGCTGTACAAACCTGCTTACACTTGTGACACTTTCCTTTCATCCTAAAAATTAGAAGCGAAATGTAATACGCGTTCTGAAAGTTGTCAGCAGTGTCTCAGGTTCCATACAAAAGGCTTCCACATTACACATCTCTTATTTATATCTCGCTAAAAGAACGCAAAACAAAGCTTCGTCGCTATTACAGCGACGTAATTTAATTCGAAAGAGGAGCAAATCAAATAGCCTCCGTGAACTCCAAAACGATTAAAAACGATGTGCCCTAAAGATACTTCCGCGTCTGTAATTGCTGTTTACATCGTTTGAAACTTCTCGTACAACGTCTGTTAATCTAAATGAACTTTTTACTGACATTAACCCACATTAAAGTGAGCAAACAGTAAATTGAAATTTCGTTCCGCAAAAAGCCCCCTGGCTTCTAAATTACTTCTTCCGCGATTGTCATTCGCATTACTAGCGGCTTTCAGATGCAAGTAACGTTTCAACGGGACAGTATTTTATCAGTATTGCAGCGGTTTTTCTTGGAAAACTGCATTCACTCTTGGACAATCCGTTTTTCACTGTGTTCTCGATCCAAAGTACAAGTAATTGCAACAATGTTTCACGAACTTAATGAGCCCCTGGTATTCGAAAGAGTACCAAGGCTTTATGTTGCGCGATTGGAAGATATCCAAATTTCAAATGAAATGTAAACTGCTTTGCGGTTCTTTTTTACTGATAAATGGTACGGAAATTAAGATCTCTAATTCAACCATTTCAGTTCGAAAGGAGGTCAGCCAGCAAGTTCTACGTTTCGTATGAAGGAGATTTTTAGATAAATAATATACTGAATACATCTAATAACAATATATAAGGACCCTATGCAATTGGAAAGATGCAGTGGCTTTCACAAAAATGATAAAATGATTGCATCTCAAACTATACGAGTGTTCACTTTGCAACAATGCAATTGAAGTCGGATCCAGCATTAAATGTAGTCACGTATTGTTTGCTATCACGATCGAACCATAATTTCTCCCAAGAACGTGTCCCGCAACTGCGAATCACTAATATAATGTAAAGTACGCGTCTATATATAAAATATGAGCTCATACCTTTATCATAATCTATCTACTGTTTCCAACCAACTTACAAGTGGCCATTCCCTTAAGAACCTTATCAATCTCAGGTAAAAAAAAATACTTCGTCAAACCGTCCCGGCGTGCAAGCAAAGTATCCACCGATAATCGTGCGAAACTGCACAGATGAAAACACTTTGTCCCAACGAACCGCGTATTTCAGAGAAATACAACTATCTGCTCTGAAAGCGATATTAAGTAGACACATTTCATAGGATAAGGGAAAAAGAAAACGAATAAAAAATACCGCAATTGTTTTTCCTCGAGTCCCCTAACCAGGCACGTTCGTCTTTAGCTTAAAGACAACTCTCATCGGATCGCAAACGGCGCGAGATTAACGGATTGCGAAACGAGCAACGTCGTCATGGACGGAGCGATGCAAAAGCGAGGCACCGATGCATTTTAAATAACAGTCAGCTGGCTGCGCGGAGATAAAGGCGAGTAGCAACGCATGCACCAGCGTTAAGATGCTCCTTTCTGAAATTTTAAATGGACGTCGCGTTGCGACGTGCGGCTCTTGCAATTATCGCGCAATCAAATATTTGCGCAACACTCGCGTGCAATCGTGTCGTGTATTTGTTACAGAAATGTTCGTCGAATAGATGAATCATAGATGATTCGTTGATCCTTCGTATTTGCCCAAGATAGGAACGTTTCGTCCATTGCATTTAATATTTTACCACTTACACAGCATTAATTATTTATCGAACGGGCACACAAGACGTTCGAACGGAAAATTGTATGTAAAACTGAGCAAACCTCATTCAGATTAAACACTACGTTAACGTGGCAATGGTGTCTCATCGATCGAACGCATTGTGCCTACATTACATTGGAGCATGGAATAGAAAAGTGGATGACTCAAGCCGAAGGGTGGTAATGTCTGGAAACAACGACCCCTATCCTTTTATGATCGTTCCTTGTGATTATTATATTACGCAGTGGTATTGCATGGGCTGTCTAGCTTCGATGAATGATTGAACAGTTTTCTTTAATCGTTCTATTTGATTATTTTATACGTTGTATTCTTTATATTCAACTGGCACGCATTGTAAGACCAGAACGAAAGACTTTCTATCATGTCTATTCGTTTCGTTTCCAGAATTCGAAGAGTACGAAAGACGGGGTTGACATCGTGACAAGTTTGACGTGACGGAGATGTATTAAATAATTCCGTTTGACAAGTCTCATTGTAGAATGTACCATAGAATTATATTTGAAATAAGGGAGACCATGAAATGAATAATGAAGACAGTAAGAATGCGATACACGTAACAGAATAATTGTAGTTTACTTTTCGTGTTATCAAACGAATCTCCAATATTGATCATAATCGTAACAATTCAGTTATTATTCATTATTTTCACTTAATACAACTGTTTCGTTACTTTACTCTTGACATCAAATATAGACGAAAAATTAGAACTGCGCGAAGTTGAGCAGCGCGGGCGTTTTATGCTCAATCGTTTTTATTCAATTATTTCATCGAAAATTACTTTACAAGGGCGTCGAGCAGTTTGCATAAAGAGTACCTGAAAGTATAATATTCAACAAACCCTGCGAGTTTTGTCGCACTGAAGGAGCTTTACGTGCATCGATCCGTCGGGACAATGACTCCGTACCTTATCAAGTCCACGTTCGAACTCAACGAAATTGCGGTTTATTATTTCCATCGCGTGAATGGAGACAGGTGAAATCGATTGCACGTTACGTCAGCATTGGCTCGATGGGATGAATAAGTTTATTCCGCTGGGCGAGAAAACGGAACTGTACACTTTCGTTAGCACCGATATTAACTGATACGCTTGTTAAATGATCTTGAATCTTTGTTAAATTCATTTCCATATCAAGTTCGCCGGTTTTTACACGTCATTCACACGGTATTTGCACGTCGTCGTGCAATTTATTGCCGTTTGCCGATATGTAAGGAGAAATATGTTTCATTCAATCAATTATTACATTTGAAATATTAACATACTTTGCGACGATTAACATATTTCTCGCGAGAAATGTATTACTAAAAGTTCGATGTCTATAAATTGTAGAAATCGAACTTGCAGCGTGTTGCGTGTAAAAAGGAAAGCCCCGTTAAGTATATTAAACTGTTTATATCACAAATATGTGAGAACTGGAATAAACTTTGTGTTATCAAGCACATCGAAATTTACCCGATAAAACAACGGGAGCATGTAGTACGAAATTTCCATCCAGAACGATAATTATCGACAAGATTTTTTCCAGTCGAGCGTACAACCTAACGACCAACGTATACATACATGAAGCGTTAGCGCACGGGAGTTTCGTTTCGTTGTGACAAGAATGATAAATGAACCCTCAAGCCCTACCACTTGATGTCACGGCTACAAGACCCTTCGTGATAAAATTCCCTGTCATCCTTCTACATCCGAGATCTTTTAATAAATGTTTCTTTCCCCTCCATTCGTGCTGTTTGCGAACCAATGATCCCGAATCCTGAAATACCGTGGATCACCATTTACCAATTTTCTTTATTTTTTTTTTTTTTTTGCGAATAAAGGAAGAACATCTTATGCTAGAAATCGTTATGTGCAAACGTGGCCGTGTTTGAAAAGAGTTAAGCTGCGACCTAAATCCGAAGGAAATGAGCTAGTGAGAGCACCCCAAAAATGGTGCAATATTTTTCTATTTCTATAATACATTTGAGGAGGCTGAAAATAATTTCATCGAACGTGTGCAGAAGATACTTTCGTAGGATTTGTGGTGAAAAATAAGGGATAGAATAACCATTACGCAGAGCAAACTACGCACTACGGCACGATAATAGTGTCTAATCGATCGGAAGTATTATTACTCTGAAACTTGATGTGAAGAAATGGATGACTCAGATTCGAGGGTGGAAAAACATTGAAGTGGTAGCAACTGACATGATTTCTATCATATCGACCAACAATGCTGCTTCAAAGAATAATGTCTCGTATAGCTGTGGAAGTGAGCATCAACGAAAATGGTATCAGACGTCTCTACATTATTCAAGGTAAATCGCAAAAACACAACTCATACTGTCACCCTTTGAGATTAATGAAATTCCTTACAATAGATACTATTTCGTGAAAGAATGCGATGCAGAAATTCACCGCAAGAAAACCTCGACTCGAGTAATCTCTACGTGATATAAAAAAAAAATTTTCAACGATATGTTAACGAAGATGGAGCCAACCCTAGACTTCCCTAGCTTCTGAGCACATGTGAACATCAACATAGTGGAAACGTAGTTCGTCTTCTTCTTTTTATAAACACAATTGTTTGCATCCCCACATGGCGACAGTAATTTATAAACATCGAACTTGAAAGTGTCCACCATAACGCCTGGTCATTTTAGAATTTTTCCCACGTAGGAAATAGTCGATTTAAAGTTATTCAATTTGCGGATCCAACGATCCAGCAATTCCAGAAGTGCTGGGATTAAGCGTCAGAGAACAAAGTAGCATAATTGCGAGCAGATTTCATCGCCGAGGGAAAAGTATTTTGAGAAAAATGAAAAAGGGATTGCGGCAGAAAGGCGAAGTGCGTTCGAGGAACGGTACGGTGTCGTGTAAAGCGAGATGAACTATCGAGAGAAACGCTGAAAAATGTTTGTACCCAAGCGTGTTAGTATGCACACGCTCGTGATTACAAGCGGGCTGCCGTGGCTGGCACATGGAGCCGGGAATAAAGAATGCCCGACTCTTCCGTCGTTTATGACTCACCATTCGACTATCTGGCTCGTCTAATGCCAACCAAGCGAGAAAACCAGACCACCGGATAAACGGGCTTTTCCACGTACATACTAGTAAAAGCGAGCTGCTGCCCCCCTTTTTCAACGAAAATCGACGCGTTGCCTGCGATACGGAAGGAATTCCTATATGGAACACGTGAAATAGTGCTGCCCGCCCAGAATATTTCACTTATCTTCTTAATATGTTTCACCTGTTTTACCCCCGTTTCCATCGTTATTTCATTTTTTTTCCCTCCTCACTTTGCTTTCGCGCGTAATATTTTCTATATTTTACAGTAATTTCTGGACGCGTGCATGCGTGCCCGTTAATTCTGCACGTTTGTCGTCGAACAGCTTGGGCAATTATTTACTGACAATGAGTAATTCGTAAAACATTTTCTGCGCACAACAACATCCTAACAGCAGCAAATTATCTACGATGAAATAGTTGCAATAAGTGCGTGCACGGTATCAATTGACATTTTGCACTTGGCTTAGCTATTTTTAATTATTCGTGAATTCGTAAACGATTCTTACTCACAGATGAAACATGTTCGTAGGCGTGTTCAAGAAGTCACGTTCAACATCGGAGGCGCGTAAATGAAATTGTCGGGAGACCGAAAAGGAGGAATGCGAGGCACGTGAATAACTCACGTGACACGTATTTCTAACTCACTGGAAAATTCATTCCTTTTGAATGTTTCACTGGTGAGCAAAAGGTCATAAAAGCGAGCAGGAAAATTGCGAATAATTTTCGTCATTTTTCGTTCTATTAGTTACTTCACATGCAAATATTACGTGCGCGTAGAAGTTTTAATAACTGTCGGCGAATTTTGTAAACTGGACCGCGTTGATGAATTTAACGAGAGCATTTAAATTTTCGCTCCTCGTTGAAATAAGGAAAAACACGATAATTTTTTTGGTATCCTTTCTTCGGCAAGTCAATAACTATTATGCGTATGTATAAATCGTGAATGATGAGACAAATATTCATATAGAACGCCACGATAACTGGCGTGTGTATTTGCTTGATATATATTTGCTCGCAGAAAATACATATCGATCAATGATAAATTGCGATAGATGTAATGTCTACCGGGTGATTATCATACTACGTGTTACCGCTTGATTATTTATATACTTTGTGTGCTCGTTTTCAAAACTATCGCATTTTTAATTTCTTATCCATTATTAGTATCCGGTGGCACAAATCTCTGAACAGTAACTAACTACAAATGGATTCACTTGTTAAGTTAATAACTGCAACTAATTTGATTAACATTTCGAGCAACGCTCGACCAAGCTCCTTACCATTTTCAATTTATTTTCAGTTTCTTCGTCTATAATATGCTAAATGGATAATGCTATTTGCTCCTTGACACCGAATACCTCTAGTGTCAGTTTCTGATTGATGATTCAATCTTATAAACATCAATCTTGTAAACTTAATTTACAGAATTAAAACGTGACGTGATGAAGTTCGATGTCAATATTGGAGGGGTTTAATTTTCTTCTTCTTATTATTATTATTATTATTTCAAATATAATTGATCTTTCAAGTATCAAGTTAATTATAAAATGTTGCGTATTTAATGCATGAAAATTTGTGAAATTATTTTTTGTAATAGTCTTTGCAAATTAGAATGTTCATAACCGTGACGCGGATCTACTACTTTATGTTGAGTCGGTGGTAATAGATGTTTTTAACATCAGAAGTAAGTGAGGTAAATTTACGTTGGCAGTGTGTTCCACAGGATTCAATTTGCAATATTTGTTCAGGTGTTCCTTAATATGAGTTTCAAGCGTACGTTTTATCTGTCGGTTTAACGCAATTAGTACCTGTCCGTATTTGTTTGCATCTCCCCTTCATTTCGTTTTATACGCGAGAAGTTTTATAAAGGCTCAAAGCAGAAGTCAATTCACTGCAAATGTTCACTACGAATAATTCTTCTAAATGGCTCAATTTTCTCAGATAATTAAAAGCCGAATAATAAATAACTGGGATGTATGTGAAACTTAACTGCTCGGGTTTCACGGGCTGGGATAAATAAAATATCGAGAGTGTAACAGTGAAATACTGTAATAACAAAAAACTTAAAATATTTATACGAAACGAATTACTTTAATTGAAGTGATAGGAGTAATATTAACTAAGTCGCTCGATAATAATAAAAATAAAGCGGGAGGTAATAATAACAAAAACTAAAAAAAAAAAAAAAAACAGAAAGAAGAGAAAAATAAAGCAAACAGAAAATGTACGTCGCGTTATACACAATTCTTCATTAAGAGGATCATCAAAAGGCCTTGTTCCGCCCGACGTTCTTTATCATTCTCGAACGAGTAGCCAGTGTCCGAGCGCATTAACGACGAGAACAATGCGAGTAAATGGAGATGTGCTTAGCAGGAAGTGGAGGCGAGTACAAGGTGAAATATTCAATGCAAATTACAGTCACTGCTGGAGAAGGAACATCGATGGGCGGTTCTCAGCACTTGACCTTCCTGCCCCCACCTTCAACCCTTTCATCTTAAGAGAATGATCTTGATTACGTTCAGCCCACACTACCCGTTGTCTCACCGGTTTCTCGGGCAACGCAAGAGATTGAAATCCCCTCGTTTGATAGGCAAAACAATTGCACCGATTGCGGGTGACTGCGGTCCGTCATCGACGTCCGAAACAGACAACGACCAGGTGTAGCACACGTTTGTATCTCTCGTGAACTCTTTTTGTCCTATGACGTATGTACGTAACAACGGTGCTCGCTGTGTATATGCACGGTTTGCAGCTTTCGAAGAGCAGAATTACCGAACGCTGTACCTGCCAATCTATTTCTCGTGCTGTCGATAAGCTGCACAGATTTCACGGTGCGTTTTTTTTTTCTTTGTTAAGTTTCCTTTTGCACAGGAGTGAAGGAGTTAAGTCGTGGAACGTTATAGAGTCGATGTCGAAGGAAACGTTATTGAAGAAATGTTGCAAGATGAAATTAGTGGTACTGATATTTCTTTCTTTTTCAAACTCTGTATTTCGTTTCTTGGGCATTTCTATGATACCATTTATTCCAATTATGTTGTTTGTATTTTTGCGTCCAATTAATTTGTGCATAGATATAAATACGAAGACTGACGCGTAGGCATGTATTATTTTTATCGAAACATTTGTCGAAACGATGTGTTAAATACAATTTTAAATAAAAGTAACCGTTCGTGCAATATATTTTGTTTGCAATGTAAACGAATAGAAATGATTTTTCTTCAGGAAATGCATAGCCTCGATAAGTCTTTCCCCAATACCCTGTACATTCGGTTACTTTTTCGTCAAGTACCAACGATTCATCCAAACTTGACCCCAAACTACCATCAATCTCAAATGTTGCCCACCCGTCTCCAAAACTCTCCTAAAATGCTTTCTTACTCTTTGAAATTTTCTTCCACCCGAACTCCGTTATAAATTTCTAATATCTATTGTCATTTCTGGAAACTTCCTTGTGTCTCATTCAAGATGAACGAATCGCAAAAATGTTACAATTATGACTACAGAGCGAGATCATACATTAGTCAACTCAGTTTCAAGAAGACAATTATCTGAAGACACGTGTAATCTTTTACAATCAATCTCTGTAGTTCATTCATTGTATTATTCAATTTCAACCAACAGATCTAATTCTTTAGATCTAATTCGTATAATATCATCGACTTAAAATAAATTAAAAGAAAAAAGTTAAAAACGAAGAAAAAGATAGTTCAACGCTGTCCCTCGAGACGTTGGTTCCCATGAAAAATCTTCTTTCTAAGGAAAATTACCCGAACGTTCCTTGGAATAGTGTGTTGTATTTCCCAAGACGAATCGATTTTCTACCTTGTTACTTAGACGTGTACAGAGACTCGCGTATGTCTCGCGTGTCCCTTAAGCGAATCTTCCCGTTTATCGATTTTCCACCGACCAGTTATTACCATTTCGCGTACTTGTGCGCATTGAATTTCCACGAATTCCCTATCCCTACCCGCCGGTTCGTAGTTTCTCATTACGCGGAATTTCGTTGAATTGCAATTCTACCGAGGCACAGGTGTGAAAGCTTTTTAACGAACACGAGTATAACGAGTTCAACTTAATTGCGCGGCGACTTGCAGGCTGCATTTCTTGAAAATTTATTAATTGCCGAGAAATGAGTTACTTTCGTCTTGCGAATGGGCGAAGAAACGATTAATTTCGCTTATTGTCAAAACACGGAACAGGTAGATTATCAAAAGATGAATAGAAATATAGGATTTTTTTAAGCCGTTCAGCATGAAACGAAAATATATTACGCGAAATAATTTTATATTGAAACAGGATGCACCTGGTTCGGTAAGTCGGGTATTCATTTTTGTAAACTACACGGCGAAATAAATGTGATTTCGTAAGTGTTATCGAAGGTCGGATAATTTTCACCTGCGGTGCAATTTTTAATTTGGAACGCGTGTCTCGTGTACAGCACCGTTATGCGAAAACGCGGTTTTAGAAATAATAAAATTAGAATTCACGGCAGCGCCAGCTCGCAAATAAATTTCGTATGCTAAAATTAAACAGTGCATCAAAGGGGCGGGAAAACAATAACAACGAATTGTTGGCTGTTGAGAGTTAAACACCGCTCGCATCGCTTTACCATTCAGCAACGAGTAGCTAATTTGAATGTTTGGACATTGTGTAACATTAGCTGCACAGTTTTGTAATTGTAGCCGTATTAAGCGGGGACATATTCAGCCACATGTTTTATTAGAACACGAGACCAGCTGACAGAAATGCAATTTGCTAATCCACCACGATCAATCATTGCAACATAAATTTTAAGCAGTACAGCGCACCGGCTGATATTGGAAAATATTTAGATGTCTCTCAGAAACTGATTGTTATTAATATCAATAAGTGAATATAGTTTGAAAATTAAGAATTATCAGACGTTACACAAGAATTTTTATTAAAAAATTCCTCTTTAAGTACAGATTAAAATTCCTCTTTAATTTAACTTAATCGCGTTAAGAATACATATTAAGAACTACTCGTTAGCCAATTTCGTTACTCCAATGAATAATGCAATAAATATGCAAACCATGCACGCGGATATTAAAGTGGGAAATAAATAATCGTAGAACCGATTTCTGGCAATGATTCAATTTCCCTCCACGCTCTCGTTACGTTTCCCCGTTAAACTCGAACAGCTCCATTATTAAGACCAATGCAAATCGACGGATAAACACCCAATTAGTTCTTCGCCAGTTTCTACGAATCTGGCCATACGTTAAACGAGTTTTCACGATCGCTGAATGTTCATAAAACAGCAATTTGCCACGCGTATATCGTCTCAGCAACGAAAGCAACGATCGTCTGCAAGGCACGAAGCTCTCCTAATTATACAATAGCGCTTTCAGTCCATGAGATTCGTCCCGCTCGTTCTTTCTGTGTATCCGTACGCGCAAGTGCACATGCAACGAGATAAAAAAAGACCTCTTGGTCTGATACGCGAGCAACCATAGGCGAGTCTCGGGCGTTCTTTCATGCGAATCGTTTACAGCTCGTCGAATTATTATCAGTGGGCGGTGTACACGTTGCAATACTTTCCTTCGTCAAACTGAATCGCGAATTTCTCGACGGAAAAAACGGGTTTACTCTCGTAACACCGGTGAAAATTCGAATGCACTGAAGGGAAGTATTATCGTTCGAGATAGCCATTCATTTTTCGCTTCCTCAGAATTACGAATTTAATGAGAAGCATGTGGTTCACTATCGAAGGAGCTTTCAAAGAAGGAAGACGAATTTGAAACAAACGTGATTAAAGACCAGTAAAAAACCAAATTGGTTTCGTTATGCAACGTGTCATATCCGTAATGATCCTTTCCATTAACCAATTGTTCGTGGAAATGTCGATCGTTGAAAAGGAATAATGGTGCCTTTGGGATCAACGACCTATCACGTAAGACCATTCAAGACCTCGATGATGTAACAGAGCGAACTTGAAAATACATTCCACGGGCGTGCCGAAGGCCGTTTACTATTCGAGCACCCGGTATAAGTATTGCAAATCAGATTATTAAGAAAATCTTCAAATTGTTCGTATAATCGCATTTACCTGCAATAATATATTGCTTTTTTTGTGCTAGCTCAAATGCAATCAAGGCGATGGTCTATCCAACAGACTCTATCGTATTTGGAGCATTCATTCGGGTAATTGATTGTGAAAATACATAGAACGTGCGTGCTTGGATATAAATTCGGTTTCAAGAATATTTATGACGTTCATTGTATATATATTTTTAACGAAGCGTGGTCTATATAAATCTCAAAAAGTCGATCCCGGAAAAATTTATCCGATATCTGATGGCGACCTACACGCACTTTCATGCACGCGTCTAAAAAAAAGTCTGACAATAATTAGATAATGGGGGGAAAAAAAAGAAGCGAAAGCTATTATGGAGCCGCACAGAATTTTATATAAATCGTGGTGCACTCGAATAAAAATGCCTGAGACAAAGTCAACAAATCGTACACGTCTACTTATCGTGTGCCTACAGTTTCGTAGTTCAACTCCATCGATATACATTGACACTTCAAAAGAGGAAAAGTGTCCTTCGAAGAAGCATGTACCAAGACCTTCCCTTATTATTAGAAACTCTATCGATTTGTCACGGCTCACAGGTTGTTTAATTCCCCGTTAGCAGGGTCTTTGTACACGCGACGAGTGTGTTTTTTAAGGGAAGCATCGTTCAGATTTGGGACGATCCGGCCAAGTGCACCCGAGATCACTGATCACTTTTGTAGAACGAGGTCGAGTAATCCTGACAAGAGATTCTAATATCTTATGATACGCGAAAATGTAACGCAAATAAATCGCCCTGATTATTCAATAATTGTTAACGTTTCAAAGAAAATACAGTTCCCAAACTATTCCTATTTACGAAGGTGAGACCAACATATTAACCACCCCTGAAAATTATATCAATGTACCTACATGAAACACACAGAACATATATGTACTAAGAAATCAAACATAATTTTATTCCATAAAATAATCGTCGGGTCACACAATGACACTTCGCGCAACGTTTTCCTAACTTTCGTCTCACAACAGTAATGCTCATTAAAATTGCAACGCTCGTCTAATCGTTCAGTACTTCATTCCAGCATTTTCGTCCGCTTTCATCGGATCAAATAAGAACCAAATACAAGTACGCGGAAAGGAAATGGAAAGAAACGAAACCCCAATGGGCTATTTCCATTTATGCATACGACACTCTGTACACGCTGCAAATTCTGCCTATCCTCATTAATATCCCGTCAACCTCTTTTCCCTGCGATCCGTCAATGTATAATTTCGCCACAGTGAATACGAACATATATACGCAGTGCTTCATTGGCTCGATACTGCATAGAACTGTATGTATCCACCCGCGAAGCCTTTCAATGCCTTTTTGCACGCATCCTCCGGCAGTGCAAGATTAGGTATATTACGATAGAGATAGGTGAACGGTAGGCGTATCAGAGTCATTTGCATACATAATAACAACGCAGCTGCTTCGGGCGAGTGTCCGCAAACTATGGCAGTTATGACTTGATCGTATGATAAGGCGTGCACTATCAAAATTTACTGGACTAATGCTTAATGGACACGTCGATTCGTAACGATTCTCAGGCACGAATGAACGTCGACAATTTCGTATTGTTAGAGCGACTCGTCAGCCCTCTAATACGAAGGCATTACCCTTTAAAGTACCACGATAAATTTGTACATGCAAGACAATGTATAACCATCAGCGTTGAACGTCCACGGACGTTGGTGGACGACATAATTTTATTACTTTCGTACTAAGTTCTAGTTTATCCCTCCGTATGTTCCTCCTGAAGATATGACTAATTTTGGCCAGCTATTTTTGTTCAATGCCACGACGAAAATATATATATATCTCTTTATTGTCTGATAAGAGGAAGTTTGAGAAATTTAGCAGGACTATCAATCTTATTTCAAGAACGTTATGATACGTTTTTATAAATACGTTATCGTAGGCATTAAAACTTTTAGCCATTGGAAAAGAACTCGATTGCTAGTTAATAGCATACGATTTATCGTTCGTAAAGTCATTAGCTTTCGGAGCACTGAAATCTTGTTTAAATAAAACTGTATGATTTATAGCACCCGCGGAAGAATACCCAGAGGTACGCAATATTTGAATGTGATTCAAAATTTGTCATTCGCAGTACGAGTGCACCAGAAAGCCGCGATCAAGATTGATACAAATTTTTACATTAAGACATTAAGTCTCTTAAATTATCGCAATCATTGCAACTTCACTTCCACAGATTCATAATCTACATTATCATTTGATTTAAATTCATCGGCCAAAACATTCAAGATATCGTCCAAGCTGAAAAGAAACATACTCAAGTAATAATCACCCTCGACGTCGACAATTTTTCGAAAAGAAGTGCCCTTTTTATAATGCACAAAAACACACTATATTTTAATGCATTCAATAATGTACAATAAACAGCTTAATTCGAAACCCCTTCTACAACACTTCTCTACAATACCAGCACTTTCCACGCAACTAAAATAATTTTCCCATTACCTCTCTCTTTTTGCCATTTGGAAAAGAGGAAGGATATCCAATATAATTACATATATATATAAAAAAAAAGGAACAAACGCAAATTTAAACCTAACATCCCGCTGCTCTTATCTGCGAACATTAGCATTCTTTTCTCCCAAGATATATGTATTCCGCATTTAATTGTCCATACCCAATCTGCCCCAATTAATTTTCGCCGCAGTAAAGATTCGCCCGCGGGACGTATTTTCCGCGGGGAAAGGTCTCCGCGTTTCCAGCCACCTTCCGCATTGCACCAGATCGGCGTTACGTCACTGTTTCACCCTTGCCAAGCGCGGGGGTGCTCGGTTTTCCTCTCAAACCGTGTTTCCATGCCCGCGGCGGCGGCAACAGTTGCACGCCGCGGCAAGTAAAGCTTAATTACGTCCAATGCAACTTTTCCGTCTGTGTAAACGCTGAACCTACTCACGCCGAAATTAATGAGAACGGACAGAACCCCCTTTGTACGATAAAGTATCGCCCCAGAACGCGAGCAACGATATAAAAAGAGAGAGAGAGAGGGGCAAGGTACACGAGGAGTTTTCACGTCGACACTAAAGATAGAAGTTTGGCCAACGTTTTCGACGTCCACGGAAACGGTGAGACGATTTAAACGGCGACTCTACCACTGTGGCGGAATAAAAAGCGATAATAAAAGCTCGGCTGGGTGATGTGTTTCGATTTTAGATAATTATCGCGAATGGCACGTCACACCGCCCGATTCATGACGATTTACATTGTACACGTTTCGATTTTGAATGGACTGTCATTCGCTGGGAGAAATACGATTTATATTTTGAGGAGGTATTATGATATACGTACAGAGAGAACGATATAGGGTACAGTGTTCAGTGTATCGGAATGTATAAGGGTCAGATGAATATATTGATCATCGAAACGATATTATTGCAGTTAATTTGAAAGGAAAACTGTACTTTTGAATAAAATGCAGAATGTCAATTTTGTGTAGAACCTTTAGGAAGAAACGAGCTTCGTTTTCTCGCGGAAACAATCGTTTCGTGTCGCTGTTGGAGAAACATTAGGCGAACCGATAAGAAATGTTCCGGCTATAGGATAACCTTGCATGTCCAAACGATCCGCGATTACCAAGCTATTATTCTCTTCCGCTGACGGCACGTTTAACACTTTATAGGTTTTCCTGTCGAGCGTAAAAACTTATTTCTCCGCCTGCACGCAGCTCGCCTAGATACTCATCTATTCACGGTTCCGACAGTCATAATAATACCTGGCCATCGCAGATTAGCATTACGTCGAACGATAACCTTATTCGAATTTTCTTCGCGAACTGTAATCAATGATTCTAATAACCAAGTATTAGCCGCACGATTATAAACTTCGTTTCCACTCGGACGAACAAACGTATAGAAGTATTTGACAAATGTTAAATGTACCTGTGTACATTTCTAGTAAACCGATAAACATCTTGTAAAGTAAAATTATTGGCACCTAACGTTAATTGAATGAGTTTGCGCCCAAAGTTAAACGTTTGTGAACTGTGAAATTGTTCGTGTTTGAAGGATGGCTCGACATCCACGAAAAGATCCCCAAAAATCATTCGCGCACTTCGCATAGAAACAGCTGGAATTTACTGCGACAGGATTTATTTCGCTTGAAATACGTGTAACATCCCAGTAATCTTTACGCTTCTAAGAATGCATGTACATTATGCCAAATGGTATTCCCAGAAATACACCGGCACGCAGTAATTTATAATAATAATGTTTATCCTCCCCTTTGTGCATAGAGCAGAGCTCGATTTTTTTTTCCTTTCCGTTTTTCGCCTAAGGTATCAACAGCTGTTGCATTTTTACTGTGTGAGTCAGAAAACAGAATTGAACGTGTTTGAAGGATTCTACGAAGGCGGGATGATTTAATGTTAATCCACAACGAATGTACTGTTTGATATTTTAAGGCATAACCTGGACCGCGGTAATACTCTTGGGGAAAAAATAGGTGCCGATATATTAGCCGCGCATTTAAAAAGCTTCAAAAGGTGGAATTAACAAATTTTTACTAATGCGCGGCTCACATAGAAATCGAGAAACAATATCAACTACGATCTATTGTTTCAATGAGTAAAAACGATCCTGTGAAAGCGTTCTAACTTCTGTTAATATCCCGCACTTTTATACCGTTGCCTCGGAAAAAGTTCAAGCTCGTAATCTCATGTTTCGAGTCTGTTAATATCAAGTTTAATGACATTTCGCAAATATCATCCTGCCCTCAAAGACAATTCTACTTATATAACAGTACATGCCTCAGGAAGAAAACATGACGTAGTTAAATTAAACACAATACACTATTACATTATTATATTGCATAACACGAATTATGTAATTAAAAGTTATTTTATGCGATAAACAAGGAGCAATTGAATCTCTTATTGCATCGTTGCAGCAAGCAAACTGATGGCACAGCGCAGCAAATAAATATTTATACTCATTAGTTTATCCATTAGTGAACGTTGATTGGAACCGTCTCCGAACGGTAGCAATGATGAAATAAAGGTAAATCGTCAATCAAACTAATTTACTCCATATTCATTTTAATCATCAGAGATATGATGCATCAAACCCGTTCAACTCTACCACTATTGAATTACTCAAAGGTTGACTGTGATTTTCCGACAAAATTGAATAAAACAAACGTTCGTATGAATTATTTTCATATTTTAAACAGGGGGAATTTTCCTGAACTTCGAGCCACGTTTTCTATTTCACAGAATATTCTGCATAATGTGCCACATTATATGTAGATAGACGAGTCGCCGTAACCCACGAATAATTCATGAAGCCTTATCGAAAGTAGAAAAGACAACACTTCGAATAAGAATAGTTTTATGGTTACATTTTCTGCATTTTCTTATGTCGTTAAAGGCAAAATAACGAGCACTTTCGCTGGGAAAACGTACGAGGGAAAGGGGTTCGGGAAGATCGTCTGTAAACTCCCCTATATCGACGTTATCGTTCAAATTAAAATTTCGAGCTTCTTCCATCTCTTCGCGAAACGTGATCGAAGAGTTGCTTGTACAGCCTTCGAAATGCCTGCGTGAACGTATCTCAAGGCGAAATTTTCCCCGGACGAGAACTTTAGCTCGTGACCACGAAAAATTGGCAAAACTATCCGACCTCGTGGATGCAAACTTTTTGCGGGGATAATTATCGGGGAAAATGTTGATATTAAACCGAAGAACCGTGGTTGGGAAAATTGCTTAATTAAGGAAAAAATGGAAAAGGGGAATAAATAAGATCGTTAATTGAGAGGATGGAACTTAATTTGAAATTTAAATTGTGAAAAGAAATATGTGCATATCCGCAGAAGTGATATTCTATTTTAGGAAATGAGAATACTTCATTATGTAGACTAACATGAAATCATATTTACCTTGGAAATGGAAAAGTCACTTCTTGATCGCGTATTTTTTTGTCAAGAAGTGTCCAAAACCATTCACGACTCACTTAAAAACGAATGGCCCTTTAAAGTTACTTCATTAACAAACAAAAAGATACCGCCTATTACCATTAAATTATATTCATTAAAATTCTTCCAATATCTTTTCGTTAATAGAAAAAACTATTTAAAAAAAACAACTTTTATATACTACTCCGAATGCAGTCGTCAAAAAGTCATGTGGTTCGTATTCTGTGACTCATTGTCAGCGACTACATAAAAGCGTAATCCAGGCGCTCGTACCACGGTTCGATGACTTCCACTATCGCCAAAGATAAAGAAACCATTCATTCGAACGAAGAAGGAACGTGGCAAATAAATTGACGAGATTAATCGATAAATCGGTGCCCGAATCGATTATTGCATCGGCGAATACACAGATGCACAATATGTGTATTGCACATCGGTTGAAAACTCTTGGCTATCGTGAACGTCATTTTTCCTTCAACCATAAACGACTTTAAGTGGTGACTAATAAAAGATATCTGAAGTTCCAGCAACTAACGCCTTCTGAATAAGGGTATTCATAATGAGCAAACTAATTCCACTGTTCACTAATCGTAAGTGATAAAAGAAAAAAATGAAATAAAATTAGGCCAATCGGTAAGAAAAGTTCACCGCTATACGTAATAAAATTAGAATAAAAGGAAAATGAATTTCAAGCTCGTACGAAATTTTCACCAGAGCACGCAATTGGCTAGAACAACGGGAAACTACGAAGAACACCTATTCGATGGTCAATATTAACAAGCGTTTTGAACGGCGGCCAATTTGATTCGATTATTATTGGTTCTATCGTATTCGCAACTAACAGAGGCAAGAGAATCGCGTACGCCAAAAAACAGGCGAGTTTATCGTGTTGGATCCGACGTATTATACTTCAGCCTGGTTTATTATTGGGGTTTATGTCCGATCTATACAACGAGTTTGGCCTGAGTTTAGAAGCAAACGCGAATGCTTGCTCGCGATTGATGGCTTGCCAGACCAACAGGAGAAACTGTTCCACCTTGTAGACAGGAGCTACTTATCTGTCGATTCGGGAGGGTAAATCTCGCTGGAGCGATCGTAAACGTGGGACAGGTGGATGGTCCTTTTTTATAATAAAATACCGGCTATAAATGTTGGTATCGATGGTCGATTTGAAAAGAATATCGTATTGCGAATATTTATTGTTATCAATAACGATGATGGCGGAAAGCTGCGGGGCACGATTGCGCGAAAGGTTTTACGAGTTATTATATTGATGTTGTTTCGGTACATGTGCATTAAGTCGTTTTATAGTGATTTATTTGGATATAAAAATGTGAACTTATGTCGAGATGCGAATTTAAGGGATATTTTTATTTCGGAATTCTTTTTTTCCTCATGAGACTTGGATGAAATAGATTTGTGAAAATGTCAATTGACACTGGCCTATCTTTCCTTTTCTTACCTGAAAATACCTAGGGCCGTATTGTACTCGTATACTGTTTGAATTTGATATAATTCTTGCGTTAGAATAATATGTAGGTTACTGTCACATCGTTTTACCAGAATTATTAAACGTTCAGGTCAAACCTATATTCCACTTGATTAGCCTTTAATACTTCTCATAAGTCGATAGTCACCTCTATGAAATTAATCACCCAGACGCTGACGTTGGCGACTGCCATTAAAACATTCATAAATAGCCTACATATAGGAGTTTGAATATTTTAAAGGATTTTAACAAATGATATTGCAACAGTTCTTCCCATTTTTTATTTACCATCCTATATCCCTGCCCTATCGATATTCATGTTACAAGAGTACAATTACTATTACAATACGTTTCTTCCAAATCAATGAGTATCATTCGAACCGTACAAAGAAGCATAGACATAATTCAACGTAATCCCCGAGCCAAACATTGCAACTACATACATCCACATCAATTTCCACTGTTCACGCCAGAACGATGAAGCAGAATCCATTCACCCACCAATTTCCGTACCACACTCAACCCTTCATTATTCCTTACAAATCGTCCCCTATCTCAATTTATTTGCCAGTGGTTCTATCGTGCGCCCCCTTCGAATTTCCTTCTAGAAGCAAAAACCTTGCCGCTCACCCTCAACCAATTGTGCCGAAGAACACAAAGTTAGGCGAAAAACGCACGAAACGTTTCCGACGAGTAGTCGAATTCGAATGGCATTTCTAGATGCCTGCCATTCTAGATTTACACGGTTGTGAAACATTTCACGCGACGATGAAACAACCAATTAAAAGGTTCGCACTTGTTTGCAGTGTTCGCGAAAGTTTCGTGGAAGATGTAGAACGACTCGTCAAATTATCATCTTTGCGAGTTACAGAAACTTAGCACACAGCGAATCGCCGAAGTTAAACGTGTTAAATATATTGTAATACTTGACACGTTCGCTGCCAGTGTCACACAGTTACATACATATATGATGCATACACTGGCGGCCAAAAGTTTGGGAACACCTCCTCAGTTGTAGAAATATTAGATGACTAGTTAACGATTCATTGCTGCGGGATTATTATTAGAGAGACCGATGATAATTGACTTTGCTCCGATATGTTCTACTTTGGATACGTTCTAGAACTTACAATTAAAAATCATTGATCAGTTATAAAAGCTGCTGTACGCGTAGTTTGAAATTTTTAGCGGGATCCATACTTTTGGCCGACGGTGTATGGGACACGTCAATTCCTTTTCGAGAACCCAACGTCACACATGTGACAGAGGAAAAATTGCCCTGAAAGACCGCAATAAATTGTACAAAAATATAACAAACGAAGCATGATTTGTTGGGAGAGATTTTCTATCATACACCACGGTAACGAACGTGTACAATTTCGTGTGTATTAATCAATGGAAAGCAAATTAAACGATAGTGTACGAAATGTTTTATTACCCCTTTTTCCATATTTTCTTTAATCAAGAACCTAAAATTCCTGACAAATCGCTCAGGATCCCCAACTCATTGAAATCTTTCACTTCGATTCGAGTTTCGTCGAAGATACAAATTCGTACAAAATATTTGAAGTAACTAAGCCTCAAACTTATTGAACATTTCGAATGGCTGCACAAGTATTAACATTTTTCATCTATATAAAATAGCTAAAGCAGAAATAAATAGCTAAAGGCATGAAATATATATGTATTCCTTATAGTCCGCACAAAAAATTTGTAATAATCCTAAAACATTATAATAATTTACTTCATTTTCTGTCAAAGTCCCAATACTTTTGCAGCTGGGTGTACGTCTATTGGATGTGTGAGAATCGTGGGCAGCAGGTAAAAAAACAGGCCGACGATTGATATTTCGCAGGCGATCTGCACGACGGATAGCACTTCTCCCCACGTCGGGTGGTGATTTGTGATTAGTATACTCGTCCGGTCTGAGTAAACGTAACCCAACCGAGGTCGCGGCGCATTCAGTGCGATTGCTGCGTGCTCCGAATCGACGGACGTAGCAATCTTTCGAAGAGTCAGAACGGGAGAGAGAGATAGTAGGGAGAAAAAGTTCCCAGGGGAGAGAAAAAACACGGTTGCATTGTCATTAAAATGAACGAACCGAGGGACCATGCTGATATGCGATAAAAGTTTGAGGTAGCTATTAAATTGTCGTGATAAATTGTGCCCGATGCACTGATTCGTTAGGATAAATATTCGGGATACAAGTTTTTCGGGAATATAATATAAAACCATATAAATGATAAGGAGATGAAATTTTTAGTGCCAACGTTTTCGTAGAAGCCACGCATGAACGAATGATTTACTAATATTCGTATTTTTGATCACAGTTTTCATTCTGGATACTTGCAAAAATGTAATGTGCTCCAAAGGAGACATATTGTAACTCTTTTTTCGAACATGCGATCATAAATTGTAGCATATCGAAAGGCTTGAAAAATACAAATAATTTATGAATTGATTTGCGAGGTAGATTGTGTCGAGCTAATTCGTTTCCCTATTGTTTAATCGATCGTGAAAAACTGATTGATAAGATTTAACTTTCAGCAGACTCTACGGTACAATTTGATGGTATCGATAACCATGACGCGATGTTCAAATATCGCCAAGAAGAACGTAGAAAACTAGCAATTACAAATTACTTTTGTGTTACGTCTGATGATGTTACGTCCGATCCTGCTACTAAATACTCCAATGCTAATAAAGCAAACTGTACTGAATACCCTGACCATTCACAAAAAGTGCAAATCACATTAGCCTTCCCGCGTACCTGCTGCACTCGGTACCAGAGAGCCGCCGACAATGTACTGCTAATTGCAAATCATATGAAAAGCCTGATCCTAATAACACCGATGAATTGCAGAGCTCCACGTTCGCGGTAAGCACATAAGCCTTTTGAGATTTCTATTAGAATTGTAAATATTTTTCAAAGAAGGTTTCTCACGAAGACCGTGTGAAAGCTGAAGTCCGTGAATAATGCAACGCAAGAAACGACACATAATATCGATCTTGGCGTCCAACTAAACGCATGAAAATCCACGTACACGCTTCCATATTATGTATCTGCAATGTCTTTGTCACTCTATGCATACAGTATAAACGCGAAACTTCGTTAATCCATCGTGAAAATATCGTCTGCCGCATACGACGCGTTTACACCTTAAACGTGCAATGATTTACGGGGTGATTCCCAGGTAAATGCGAGTTTCGTCATTTCATTTAGCTCGTTTAAACGGCGGGTACGTGTAACCAGCATCTGTTCGCGACCAACAGGTGGACCACGTTCATTAGGAGAGTTCCATTGGCCTACGGAGACAGGGATGAAATAGTTCATGCATCTTGCGAAGCGTTAACGAAACTTCGTATCGGTAATTTCCTCGACGGAAAGTAATTGTACTCTATGACCTCGAGCAACATGCAGTATTAATTAAAACGAGGAAGGTTTATACGCGGTTTAAAATACACTGCTCCCGGTAATTGGAGGATCGCCTACTCGAGTGAGGTGATCGATATTTTGAAAGTTTCTTGCGCTGTTATGTGTAAACTAAATGCGCGTGCATGGTACGCCAGGCGCGTTGTAATAAATTACATTAATTACTTGTACGTGTACCGAGTTGTACGAGCGAAACGAGAATTAGAGGAAGAGGTGGTAATGTGGACCCCAGTTTTATATGGACTGCATTGTAAATCTGTCTCGTAATTTATGAATGCTTGAAATTTTTTATGAGAGCGTGGGAAATCTAATAACGGTGTTTGTGACAAAAAGTGGAGGCAAAAAAGGAGCAATTTAAATGAAATGCTTTAATACGAATCGAATGGTTTTGTAATCTGAACGAAGAACAATGATAATTTCCAACTCTTATGGAAGAGCTTATTACAATAATTAAGACACAGCGGCAGAGTTATAAATCTCGATTGAAAGACAAGCATGGCAGCCGTTTAATATAATGCATAATTGTACAATGTTTCACAATGACTAATAGTGTACAATCAAATTTACATATTCTGCATAAAATCGAATTAGAACGACATGATGATGAATCACTCATTTTTTATGATTAATCGCTTAAATATCCTGAGTATCGTATAGCTAATTTGAAGAGCCACAACGTAATTATAGATAATTATAACCAATAACTAATTAAGCATATCAAATGTTTCTGCTATTTATATGTACGAATACAAGCAGAATATATCTAATAGATCTTTACAACTGAAACTATTTATAATTCAAGCAAAAGTGTACCTGCAATATACCATGGCATTGCCACATAGAACTGTTTACTTCATGGATACAGTATGCTCGAAAACATATTTTACCATAGACTTGAAAAATGTCGAGTTTCTGTCGAATTTCATTTTGGAGTACAAAGTAACGATCGGAGAGGGAGTCGAAAGGTCTTCCCACAGAATCGCGAATAATATTGAAAAACAAGCATGAATTATCTACAGGTCTGTTGTTGACCGGGTTCTCGATAACAAACGACAAAATTAAACTGCGAAGCAATTCCAACAAAACACGGAAGGCAGATGACGAATAGGAAGAAAATCGCAATGTGAAATGTGAATCACTTTGAAAACAACTCCTTAATTTAATCGTAACGTGGACAGAGCAAAAGTTCGTTCATTCTGTGCTATCTTATATGTACGCTTGTAATACACACAAACGTGTGGCGACCCCGAAAAATATTTTATTCGAACAAAATCTATTCCGCCATCAATTACTGGCAGAAATCAAACATATTTATACATGTTTATCGTCAAGATGTAAATTACACAAAATATTTGGAGCAATCAAGACCGCGAAAAAAGTTTAAAATTCATTTGCGCATGAATCAACAAATAAATCAGCTTTCTTTCTAAATCTATTTCGATGTGCATAAATGGGCAAGATTATTATTGGAGAAGCAAAAATCGCGTCGCAAGATACGTGTACAGAAAAGTAATGTCACATCTGAACGTGCAATTTAGCTTTAACGCCGGATGAAAGAATAAACTCCTCGCAATTTACGCAGGTATAAATTACATCTTGGGGAATTGCGTTACCGGCGCGATAAAGTGATTGATACGCGATAAGAGTACCTTTATCACGAAGGACCGGCAATAAGATCTTTCGACGAGCCGGATGTCGTGTAGTTAAATTACCAAGATATTGGATATTGTCGATCGATTACTCTGACGTACGAAATATGTCTCAGAAAAACTGAACTGCCTCTCCAACAGCGTCCAATTTTATGCAGAAAATTGCAGAACGAAAACATACGCTTCTGCTATATATTTATAAATGTTGCGACGATAATTGCAAGTGAGAAATATCTAATTATAAATGACGATAATATTGAAATAAAATTTGATTGATATTGAGTATATGCAATTAATTTATTGTACACTTTTAGTGTGAATGTTTTTTTTTGTGAAATATAAAAAATGTCATTACTTCAATAGCTAAACTAGGAAGATTATTAATTTGAATATACTTTATTTTGTACACATCAAATTTCTAATATTGATCGATCTATGGAAATTTTATATAATAAACAGTATAATAATTAAATCAAAGTTGTAAAGTGAATAATACGTATCGATATAACACTTGATAGATAATTGTTTCTCAGACTAGAAATCTTTACCTCCAAGAAAACAAAAATGACTAATGGAAGCAAAACATGTTAGCATGTTCTCGAATAAAATTCGATCGAAATACCCTTTAATTAAAACATCCACACAGGTTGAAATAAATAGTTGTGTGAGCCTGGATAAAAAATGAATTTCAAAAGTAATCCGTTTAAATTCTACTTTTTGTTCGCTATTGTGGAACGAGTTAAAGCGACGTAACTTGCGTTGCCGCCAATCGGATCTAATAGTTTTAGAGCTTCGAATCTCGTCTCGTCAAAATGAACTCGTCCGAATAAAAAGAAAAAGGGTTCCTCGAAATTCGATTCGTGGCTACATTTGTAACACCTAATCACAGGTGTTGAGTTTAAATCCGAAATTTTTTATAACACGTTGTTAAGAAAAAAATTGGCAAATGCGCCAAAAATAATTGGTGAACACGAACAGTCGTTACATCTAATTGCATCATTAAACTGACAGTATTATCGCGGAATATTAACGTAGAAACATATGTACATATTACGTAGATACGGAAGGAGGGAAGAAAACAGTTATAGTCAGTACGAAATTATAATCACAGAACACAGGCCAATACAGGCCAATCAACGTGCCCGTGAAAATGAACGACCGTGACATTCACGGTCACAATATTTCCACGAAAGCAAAGGCAATACATACAGCGAGACATCATATTCTAACCTAACAAGATGTTTATACGACTTATTACTTTGTCGTTCGCGCCCAACTATCAGGGACTGCGAAGTCGCAACGATTCTTTCGCGGTACCCATGACAGCGGACCCGGACAATACATTTAACTTTCTTATTACTTGCCGTGGCTCCGTGTACCTTTTATTTTCAAGCGACACGTTAAACTGTCGGGTATAAACAATAGTAGAGAAGACGGAAAATACCTCGGGATTAGAATATAATGTCAAGCGGACACCGATATCGGAGTACATAGTAAAACCACTATGGAACATCGAGATCGAGATTACGATGCGCATTTGGTGATCTGTCACGTCCGATTGACAGCTAGCATCCTATGGATAAGAACAGAGCGCGCCACGCAGTCCCGAACCGAGACACGCAATCCGAATAACCTACGAAGCGTATGTTATAAAAGAAACACGATAAACCGATACAAGGATAGAGTAGTACGCAGTTACGGTTGCCCTTGAAGCAAGGGGTGCGAACAGAAAAATGCGAATGATCGCGGGAAAAAGGGCGTGTGAATGCCCGCCGAATAATCTGGCGTCCACGGTAACACGGGATAACAGCGATTATATATATGGGAGACACGGTAGATATATGAGAAAGTATGATTATTTATTACTTACCTGGGTATGCAGTTTGGTGCAGTGCGATCCACTTCCCAAGTGGCGAACAGCTTCATGGGAACGGGCCGGGTGGCCGGGGCTGTCGTCTTCGTACGCTCCGCCATTATTGGCCCGTTGGTCCACAGAAACACTCACCGCACCTACAGTTTACCGCGGCTCGCGGCTGACTGACTGACTAAGCTTGCTCGTGGCGCCGTACGAGCAACACTTTCGTGAGGCAACGAAGAAATACGAGAATCTCTGACATCTGTCGGGCAAGCAAGGAAGTAACCATGAGTGGATTAACTACAGGCACCGACGCGATATACGACGAACAGACCACAGACGAGATATATGAATAGACAAATCACCTTATGGACTTCTGTGACCCATCGTGACTGCTATGCCGATAAAGAAATTCCTCTACTCATAAACGGCGTCCACTTGATAAGAACTGTTTGTAAGAGCCAACAGAACTCATGTTTGCCTATAGAGAGTTGGGACGTTTGATAGGTAACTGCAAGCTCGATACTGCGATGATTTGGGTCGTGCGAGGAAATTACAGGCACTGATATATAACAAAATAAATGAACGGGGATATTACTGAAGAGCTGATTAAAATATGTTAGAAACCTGCATAAATCACAATATTAGTCTATAATTACAGTAATGCTCAGTTACAGTTTACTGGGCTTATGTGTTAACGACTTTAAAAAAAAGATGGTCAGAACTTATAGAAGTCCAGTAGGAACGACCCTAAAAGTTAGACAGAACCGTTCTATGCATCGTCTGTGCTACAGCAAACCCTTGTATAACGCGGTACTTATGAAACACGGTTCATAAATTATCCTCAGTACTTATATAACACGATCTTTTAATTTTACGTTGAATTTGTAATTTTATTAATCTTTTATTTTATGATACACATTTCGGTGCATGCAAATGAAACAAATGAATAAAAATATATTCTTTTCTTAATTAAGGAGACATATTATTTTCTTTGGGAAATCGTTTTTGAAAGACAACATTACTTTTTATAGTAATCTGAACCTTGCGAAACGTGATTTTTGTAACGCGACATTTTTCTGGAATCTAACTTCCGCGTTATACAAGAGTTGCAATTAATTCTACGCTACTTATCATTATGGATTACTTGTTTGTAAATATAAAAAGGTGATATATTATTGCTGTTTAATTTTCGACGAAAGATTTCGACTGCAACTAAAGACATCGTTAAACCTAATAGCGCAATGAACGTCTAATAAATCACTTTCTTAAGAATGTTTGTTTATTACAAAAATCCATAGGTGGTGCGAATAATCAAATAAATATACACATCATTCTTTGAAAACTGTGTTTTCAATTCTTCTGGACTTAAATCAAGTGATAGGATAACCACCACATTAATACAGGTTGGATACCTGCTACAAATAATATAAAGTAGAGCCTCCTTTTGTTGCCAGACGCCGTATAGGAGCTATGGTTCTGCGGAATGACCCTCAACTTTAACGATCGCATAAGGAAAAATGCTAGGGATGCACTGTAGTATAGCCAAATCATATAATAACCAAATTTCCGAAACACTAATGAAACCACGAGAGCTGCGTTAATACCAACATATTTGTAGCCACAGTAAGCTAATAAATCAAATGTTGAAAGGCGTGTCTCAAGGTTCATCACATAAAGGCTTATAGTGTGGACCACTAACTCTATCACACCCCACGCGAGAGCTGAACTAGCCAAAATACCTAATTGCTCAGGAGTGAAACGTTCCTGAGTCCCTAACACTAATCCAGCCATAACTACATATGTTAAGAATGCCATTGTTGGAATATACATATCGGGCGCATTTTTCTCATAACGTGGTTGCAATGGTACATCTTGTTCATACTTCACGGACCAGTCCTGTTGAGAAGCATTGAACATTTATAATCTATCGATAGATTAGATCCGATATAATCTAGGAATAGTATATGAAATTCGGGAGGCTTACTTTGTGAGTGAATGGGAAAAACAACAGAGCTAGCTTAGTGAAAACATAGTTCGTGTCAACGGCAAAGTAGTACTTCAATGCCGTGACTGGCACAAATTTCTCAAATTGTTGCTTCCCCGATCCTACCAAAGCGTTTCCGTATTGTGCAGCCATGTTCGCAACGACTGGCTGGGTCAACAATTGTGTTGCAAATTGCTGTGTCGAATATTCCTCTGGATGCGCCTCGGGTGGTGGATAAGTTTGCATCGGTGTTGTATTAAATCCATATGGGGACGATGGCATGTTAAAACCATATTCGGGTGGCATACCATTGTTTATAGGAACCTGATAGATAAAATAAGCAACAAATTTTCGTTCGCTTTACAACAATTTGCTTAAACATTACCTGCTGATTATACATATATGGACTCTGAGGCATTGACGTTGGAGTAGATATACCAGCAGATGGATCCAGTAATCTTTTGGGTTTCCCTATTGCAAAGATTATTTCAATTATATTGTACAGAGACGCGAAATGTTCACTTTAACCTTTATTTGTACAACTACTGTAATATCTAGATTAAAGCTAACTTCTATTATGCATAGAATATTTGAAGTTCATAACCTCTCTTTAATGGTCCACATTGGTTACACTATATGTTATTAAAAAATATATTGTTCCAATGCGTGTGAAATGTGTTCAATTAATATTATGTCTTTTATTAATACTGATTAATTGTCAAGACTGGAAATAACTTATGATTTATAGTAAATAAAAGAAATGGGATGACATCATGTACTTTTTAATCATTAAACTTACCTCGGCGTGGACTTGAATTGTTATAATTCATTGTTTTCCAGTTACTTCCCTCGAACTATTTATTAAAAAACACCAGATCTTAATCAAAATTTTACTGCATACTATTTGCGCTATAAGAATCGAAAACAATTCATGCTACGCGTCGCCATACCCCGTTCATTCGCTGCGGCCACCCCCACTCCCAATACATCGCGAATCTGTCATTCTGTCGCAAAATCTCTAAATTATTGCAATTAATAGAATTCATTGTTCTCGTGGCAATGAATAATTAGAAACAAACAATTATATTAATCTGTTCAACATATTTTCGAATAAAATTAGTATAAAATGCTGCTTCGATTATAAGTTAATAATTATTTGCGTATGAATAATAATTACTTTATAATTATTTATGGCGTAATAGTATGCACGAAAATATTTGTTCCCATTGAGAAGTATAAAAATGATGTCTTACTTTGTGCAAAAGTTAATAGAAGGGTGGTGCTGAAGAAAAAAATAAACCCAAGGGGGCACCCGGGTTTGAACCGGGGACCTCTCGATCTGCAGTCGAATGCTCTACCACTGAGCTATACCCCCAATTGAAAGGTAGTTTCAAGAATTAAAATTTAAACAAATAATATTTGACTATATTGTAATTGTATAGTTTTATTTATACACACAATTACCTGCTATATGAGTTCAATAAGTAAAAGAGATTCCTTTAAACATTATAAAAGCAAAATATAAACTTTATATTACCCTTAATCAACAATAGCACTGCATTAATAAGCACTTATTAATAAAAAATAATACATTATACGCTTGAATTTAAGTTAAAGAAAATTCTACCAAACTGATACAACATTTCGTTTGCACTACACTTCATATTTATTATTCCATTTAATTCTCTGGCACGACATATTAATCGTACAGAACACTCTTTATAGTTTATAATATCAATCAGCGTTGCAATTTGATTAAACTGTCAAGTTTATTAACCTTTGGGTTAAAAAAGTGTAAAAAGATGAATTCTAGGTAATAACATAAGGGGTACCTGAGAATTAGTAAGACCTATTTCTAATCATGACAAAATAAATGTTTCTACCTCTGTTGATACGTTACTGAGACGGTGGTAACTAGGCAACCCTTACATTAACTGGTCGCGGCATCAAAGGGATGTCAGTGCGCGTCCCACCCTCGTGTGGTGCGCTTCATAGTTTTCGAAACGTATGAACCTCATGGACGAACCGTCATTCAGTGGCGCATACTTATTTCAAGATTATACATCGCAATGGAAAATAGCCAAAAGCTAGCCGCACGGGTTTTCAAAAAGTAAGCTTCAAATAAATCAATATTTTTTCATGTTATTTGCCACTCAAACACTTTGTATTGAACTCAAATAACTTCCACTTGCAATCAAACGCACGTGTAACGCTTCCATCGAGATACAATGATCTCTTATGTTGGCTTTAATTAAATCCATGTTTTAGTAACGCGATAGATATCGATTAGCGCATATTTTTTGTGCATATTACAGAAAATATTGCTTTACCTTTCTTGCCAGCAACATCTGAAAACTATTCATAATTGAAACGAAGAACGTGCAAAACGAATCGTTTATTGTTTCATTGTTATTATTAATTTTCATGCAAATAATTGTGTGTAAATATTTCCCAATAATAATAATGAAAACGTTTTTGTATAAGTGCTCGTTATCAGTAGAACTTACCGACCTATAACAATCTAACTTCGTAGACAACACTATTATAGTTTATGCTGAAAATTTAATACGAAGATCACCTTATATCATATGCATATTATAATGCATGGTCGTATCATTAGTTACTCTATTTTTATATCAAATTTAATATTTGTCATCCACTTCAAATAATCGTTAGAGCATCTCTTCGCAAGAGATCACTCCAGGCGTTATCCGCAGACATAGACCAGATAGCATATTCATCAATGAAACACGCTTACGATACAACGCTTATCTAAAGAGGAGCTACTCGATTTACTTCAAACACGCTAATACTTTCTGGTAGTAGTAGTTCTCATTCATTTCCACCAATTTTCTCACATAAGCACATTACATATATTGTTACCACGACGAAGCGAACGAACATCATCCAAGCAAACAATAAATTTATCTCGCACCTTTTAACCTTCTTAAAGCTGGATTTACACGCTCGTTCATTCGGCGGTCTGCAATGCCCGTCCAAACGATCGTTTATCGATAGACGATCGATCCGATCGCCAATAAACACGACCGATCAAGCGTTCTCGCATTGTTACTGCGCGGCGCACGTAATCTCACGTGAAACCGAAGATGTTATCATTAAATATTAACGACGCGCCATCACGAAGGAACGAAGGCCTCCGCGAATTATTAACGGAGCAATAACGATCGACGTGCGGCACGGTGAATCAACGAAATAACGATTTTCAGTCATCGCCGCGTTACGGCAACACGTGCACGTGGGTTCGTTGTACGTGTACATAGGTATCATTAAACGTGCGCCACTTTGTTAGGCACCGCCACGCTGATTCAGTCCTTGAGGCGAAACATTCTTGGAATTCAGAATGCACTTTCTTCCAAGCCTCGTTATTTTCATATCTGTGCATACCCAGATACCGTCCGTCTGGCTTCTCTGCGTCGCCCTCTCGCCACTCATTCTTACTGCTGTACGTCCGTTCAAATGAACATTCCCTTTGCAGACGAACTCAATTAAATTTTGCCCCGCGAGGAATGAGTCCTGTCACGACAGAGAAATAGAACGAAAAATTCTATTCTTGCTTGGATCGAAGCGAGAGATTACTCTCCTTGGCAAGAATCAAAAGCAATTAGAAGTTTTAGACGCTACATTGTCGACGCCGTGGAAATATGTATCTATCTATCAAAGAAGTTACGGTAGCTGCGGGAACGAAACTGCGAACTGCCGTTTACGAAGTGGTTGAACTATCTTTCCCGTAAGTTTAAATTTATTTCCGATGAAGAAAAGAACGGACCAAGTCGAAGGGACGCAGAGTTTTCTGAAAAGATAAATCGTAACGTTAAAACTTCTATCGATCCTCCCACACCGTTCCGCACATTATAAACTGACTGGAAGTCTGGTTCTACGATAGCGTGACACGTGACGGGAAACAACCTAAGAACGTAGACACTGCTATTTAAGAACGGCAATAACACCGTTCGAGGTGCAGAGAAAATTGCTTCTACGGTGCATACTTTGCGAAACGATTTTCAGCATTTCGAACGTTTCGATCCGATGCATTGTCGTGAAACGAATCTGTCACAGTGAACCAGTTTGACCAGAATGAATTCCTTTGATGGCATCGGCCGGTGCAGATATTTGGCATTCATCTACATACATTCCATTGAGGTTTCAATTTTCCGTATCGTTCAGAATTGGCATTGCAGTCGTATTGTTCAGACCGGCCTGTTTCTTCGGCGGCAGTCAACGGTTCTATCGATAATTCGATCGCAATTTCACGCTTTCCACAGTCCAGTGGAATTAGAAGCCTCTGTTTCATGGCGACCACAAGGTCAGCCGTCGACACATCTGATGGAAGCAATTTCGTTTAGTGCTGCTGTGCCAGTGGCGTGCATAGCTGTCCGCTGTTACTTTCTTATCAAACTTCTTTTCCCTTGAAAATCTATCGATTCATGTCGCTCTATTTTCCGCGTGAACATACTTCCCCGCCTGTACACCGATCTTTCGGACATGCTACCATCACGCCCCACTTTTTCGGTGCTTGCGACTCGAAGGCGAGCGCACAAGAATTTTTCTCTCACGCAATCAAAAAGAACGGAAGAATTATTCATCGGTGTTCGACGTGAAAGAGAGATCCATTAAATTTTAGAATTTGCGAATCGTCTGCAGTCGGAACGGCTTGCGCGGAAACTGATTCCTCTGCGATAAGTAGGAGTGAAATAGATCTGGCGAATCGAAGAAACCGCTGACCCTTGAGACTGTTTCATTTCTTGCATTCTTTCTTTCCAACTTTGCATGACGCTGTAAAATATGTGTACGAGGGACAGGTATACAGTTGAAGTCCAGTTGTTGTATTTACATAGATGGCCTTAATCGTGTCGATCTTTGTGGTATGGTTCGAAGATGACAATGACACAAGCGGAGGGACGAAGTGTAAATTGGAAATACGATGACCTTGCCATGAATTCCGGCTTGAGAGTTCCTGACGGTGTTGTGCCGTCAGGTTTCTATGGCAGCGAATGACCTGGTCAGTCCACCACGTGGTCAGTAACCGAGCTTCAAATTCGGGTCGAGTTTAATGATCAACCCTTGATCGGATCTGTGATCGTGTCAGTTCATTCTTGGGGTAACGAGGTCTCGGTGTCGATCAATTTATCTTCAACGAAACTATCCCCCTTTTTTCCTTGAAGAAATGAGATCTACTTAGGTGGTGACTGACCACGCGATCGATACCGGTGTAACTTCTCCGGTGGAGTTCTTTTATTATACATCCTTGCACATGTTTCAGTTCGAGATTTTTGCTTACTGTCACGTCGTGCTATTGTCTAATTAATGCACTGCTGCATCGCTGCGGACGTGCCTAGGTATTTCGTGTATTCATTGTCAGTCACGCAGTGGCTGTGTTTACTTCTGACACGCAGTAGTTTAAGCGCGTTCGGCCAGACAGTAGTATTGGACGGTACTAGTGCTACTTAGCAAACCGTAGTTGGTAGGTATTAATTATCCTCATTCATATACAAAGCATACTTGCGATCTGTTATCAGCTGGTGTTTAATTCTTAAGTGGATGGAGGATGTTTCTGTTAAAGTAAGAGAAGAAAGCAATTAATTACATCAGCATGTAATCACGGCAAAATAGTTTTACAATCATCGTGTAGCTAAAGCGGCTCAACAATACTTGCTTTGCATTCTCATTAATTGCTTAGATTCAGAGTAAGAAAGGTAGATAATCGAATCGCGTGGAAAGAACATCCATTAGCGAAATAAAGATCATAACGAATGATCGCAAAAATTTACGTACAATACGAAATCAACTAAACATGACAATCAATTGCAACCGATTACAATTAAAACCTCAAGAAATGAGAGGTCTATTTTAAACAAACACTTCCCTATCTAAAATAAAATTTAAAGCATAAAATCACTCGTTCCGCAAGAATCTGAAAACAGACTTAACAATGAAGCTTGTGTCGTATTTTGACAAAATTCATGTTAACCCTAGTGAAAAGAGTTTGCATTCGATCCTTTCCCAAGGGCTGACCCAGTTCGTGGGTAGAGGAACCGGACATTCTCTTCGGCGCGATGAATTCGATCCGTTGAGAAGGCGAAAGATGCTACCACGCGAGGTCAGACCAGTCGTGAACCGGTGCCAGAGACGGGCATGGACACTAAGACCCCACCGATCCCGTTGAAGGTCCAGGAGAAGTCGAAACCGAAGCAACAGGAAAGTGTCGCCGATGTGTCCTTGCCCCCCCTGACACCGTACAGGAATCATCGCCAAAAGCAGAAAACTGCTGGTACTCAGTGGTCGCGTGATGTACCCAGCGCTATACGTTATCAGGATCATCAGAAAAAAAGGCCTTACAGGTACACTTTCCCCTGGATCGATGCATGCAATTTATTCGCTGTTCAGAACAGGTTCTTTATTCTTTCTCGCAGATCCAGCAGCTTTTATTTTGTGTAAAACACTCTTTGGAAATTTCTTGTAACATCACGATCTTTAGATATTCAAAGAAAGGACTTCACTGTCGATGCGATATGTCTTTCGAATGAAATAACAGGAATACAAGTTGTTCGTATAAAGGTTGAGTGGTATTCGGTTTAAAAGTATTGCGCACAAGAAATACCAAACACAGAAGGTTGGAGTGTTACGTAAAAATGCAATGAATCAGATTATGTCTGCCGAAGACCGTTTTGCTAAATCAGTTATTATACGTTTTCATAAATATTTCATTCTGACGTAAATGCTTCATAATTTATTATAATACATACAATATCTCGTTCAAGCTTACCCTCATAATAATAGCCCCTGTGCATTCTACAATTTTGTTTCGCGTTATAGAAAACTGTTTCTACGTTTCAGAGTACTGCAAATCGGCGCGACGCCTTTGATGCATGCCTGCCAGCAAGGCGACAGAACGAGGGTCTTGAGATTGCTGAGAGAACAGGAGGAGACGATAGAATACAGGGATCGTACTCTGAGGAGCGCCCTGCACTATTGCATGGACGCTGGAACCGCGGGTGCCGTCGCCGCGACGGCACCGGAGCTGGTAAATGCGCCCGACGCGGAAGGACACACGCCACTTCATTTAGCCGTCATTGCCGGCGATACTCAATTAGTGGCCGTTCTATTAGCAAATGGCGCCGACGTGAACGCCAAGGACTTAGAGGGGCACAGTGTTCTTCATTGGGCAACGGGTACATTTTTCATTGCTACTAGTTTAGAATAAGCTGCATTTTTCGAGGCGAACCGCAGTGCTCGGCGTCGTTCTACAATTTGCATCTTATTATTCGCGAAGCTGTCCCAATTGCATTTCGCGTCTCCGCCAACGGTCACCGTCTAATATTTAGTGTACGATCGTTACGGCTCATTATAGTTGGCGATCGTGATCGAGATTAATCAAAGTGTCATTAATGCAACCGACAAAAAAGAATGAATCGAGGGTCGCCCAGAGACCCACTTTATTTCCCTGACGGAACGGTCGAGTCACAAGTATACACACGAGTGTTGATAACGGTTCCTTAGAAGCTGCGGAAACTTTGAATTGCCAGCCGTATCTTTTCTGTCAATCTCTGTTAAAATAAGGGTGTATTGGTCAGGTAAGGTCAGTGGGTCAGTCGGAGTGACGTAATTCCGGTTCGCCAAAGAACACGCGAGACTCACGCCGAGATAACCCACCAGATTGACCATAGTCGTCCTTGGTATATTCAAATGACCAGAGATTTATTGCTATACACCACGATTGCCTGCTCTTACAATCTGTCCCTTGGAGTTACCGTACGAGAAAAAAGAAAGTTCCTATCGGCCATCCGTATCTGTATAATTCACGAGCGTCTCGGGACAGGACAGGCCCGGTCCAACAAAAAGGAACTTCTCACGAAGCAATATCTCGACCTACTTGTTGGTGTCGTTGCTTTATCGCTGCCAACGTCGCCCCTGGTGTTCTGAATACGGGCCGATGGTATCTCGCGCGTCAATTATCGGAGACATTCACAGCCGTGTTTGAAGGAAGTTTATCCTACTTGTTAGTTAGCCTACGCTTTTGAACGGGAGTGCGAATGATTGAAGTGTTTGAGGAAATGCTATTACGATTCGTTGATTAGTCACCTATTCGCAGCTGGTTTTTTTTCAGGAAGGAATTATTGCAATCGTTGATAATAATTTTTAAGATGCACTGCACGAGAAATGTTCATTTGATTATTTCGAGGTTTTTATTCGAAACCAAAAAGATGGTAAATTGTTAGCAGTTACGTGAGTGCATAATCAGGATCTTGCGTTTGCTGTACAATGCACTGCATCATTAGCTTGACCTTTGCAGTATGGAAAAAAATAATCGTAGCTAGCTTAATGTCACCATCATGTGATTAGTAATGTGCATGAACTTGAATGCAAAAGTAGATCCAGTGCCACCTTGAACCTCGTGATATAAAAAGAAAGTCTGTTAATTTCTAATCGTTTCATGTTGCCAAATCGGTTAGCTATTTATTGGCTTAGCGTAATAGAGTTACGAAAATCAATTTGTAGGACACCGACAGTAGGGTACATATTATTTCAATCACTTTCGAATGACTATTTTTGTCAGGTTCGACAAAATTACTATAATAAATTCAACAATTCCTGCTTTAATGCAAATTACATATAATATAAATTTCTTAAATATATAATAGTAATAATATAAATAATAGATTTTATGGAAACCTTAAGAAACCCATGATAAAATATAATCTTTATAGAACTATAGTATAGGCAGCACATAATTCTTCGTAAATCGTCGATAAAAAATGATATATTACATACCTTCCAACCATAGAACTTGTACTTATCTGACGTATTTATGAGCATCTCAGTTTGTAATTTTCGTTTAGTGTGCGGGGAGGCAGAATGTGTTCGCTTGGTATTAGCAGCGGGAGCTCGACCATCGACACCTGATCTCCGCGGGGGCTCACCTCTTCATTATGCCGCCCAATGTTGCGGTGCAGCCGCTACTGCCGAGCTTGCTGTGCCCAAAAAAGTCGGCTTGAAAGTTCTTCAGACCCTCTTGGAATTCCAGGCCGACGTAAACGCGAAAGATGAAGACGGGAGGCAGCCAATTCTCTGGGCAGCAAGTGCTGGTAGCGTTGAAGCTGTATTAGCGCTGGCCAGGTAAATTGTGATTATAAGCAAGAATATTTCTATGAACGTAAAACGAAAAGAATAAAGATGTGGATTTAGAAAATTGAAGTGGTAGAAGTTATACTTTAGCGAAGGGCAACAGTAATGAAACAAAAAAGTCTATCGTGGCACAGATGTAAAGTTAGCGAAGTCTGTTAGACTTGAAGACAGAAGTCGAAGTTTACGAGAGCGTTTAATATGTATTCAATGAAATCTGCACGTACTTCTTAGTCATTCCTAATTAGAATATCTTGAATAATACCATTAATTAAACTACAGGGCAGGTGGTACAGCTGCCGCAGGAGCTGCAGACAAGGATGGCTTGACTGCTCTTCACTGTGCCGCCTCGAGAGGACACGCCAGGTGTGTTGAGGCATTAGTGAATCTTTGCGGCGCTCATCCTGATCATGTAGACGACAATGGATGTTCGGCTTTGCATTACGCTGCCACACTCGGCCATGCTGACGCCACAGCTTTAATTCTGAAGTTGGGGGCCGATCCGAATCGACAGGATCGAAAGGGTAGAACGTAAGTACTCTGTATGTAAACGGTTATAGCGAATACCTGTTGGAGAAATACAGACTTCGTCAACTTAAACCTGTGCTCCGCGTAGTACGAAGTATGTAATTTAATTGCACTTGAAATATTGTTTTTCGTTATGTTCGTATCGATAAACAAAATTAATCGTGAGATAAAAATTCATTTTTCATCCGTTTAAGATATGAGTTTTATTAGTGGTCTTTAATATATATGATTTCTTAAATTGTTTTAACTTTTACTTCCGAGGCGTTCCCATTTCTATAGGTAAAGGTATAAGAAAATTGATTTCAACGTGCCGGTAGTGCAACTAGAATTCATAGGTCACAGAGTGCATCGACACCGACGCTTTGCATATACTGGATTGCTCTGTGTAGGTACTACAGACAGTAATACGTGTCATCTTACAACATCGGACTTTAAGAAACTGGCACATGCCTCTGAATAATGAGAAGGAATCTCGAACAGTATACAACGAGACTAATACACTTATCATAAATGTACTTTTGCTCCATTTAAACAGCGCGTTGCAACAAGACTATTATAATACCATACCTTCCACGAGAACACGCCAACTACTAATTTAATAGAAAAAAAAAGAAATATACACGTAATAGATGTATACTATAACAGCAAAACGATAAAAATCGATTCATGCAAACGTAAATACAAACGATCTCAACTACTGCTTATAAACTCAAAGACATCCAAAATAAAATTGTCCAAGCATTAACATACGTTCAGAAAATCTCAAGTATTCATCCAGTAAGGAATATTAAATTGAAATTTATCAGAATTTGATACCACTCATTTAATAAAAATATTTCGGATAAATTCCAAAGATCGCAATTACCGACTAACGATTTTTAAATAATAAAAATAAACACGGAATTTAATACATTCCAGGCCAGCACTTTGCGCAGCGGCCAAGGGTCAATTGGAAACTCTAAAAATCCTTGCCCAACACGGTGGTTCTCTTTACGCGAGGACTGTCCGTGGTACCGGCGTTGCTCACGAGGCAGTCGCTTCCGGCAGAATCGAATTGATCAAGTGGCTGGCAAAGAAACGTCCGAGCACCCTGGACGTCGCGACCCACGATGGTAAAACACCATTGCACGTAGCGGCTCTCCACGGACATTTGGACGTGTGCAAAGTTCTTCTGGACAACGGGGCGAGGATCAATGCTGTGCTCCGGACCAGTAAAGGAAATTTAATGACAGCTTTGGACGCGGCCCTTTACAGGGGGCACAGGGACTGTGCAAAATTGATTCAAATGCACGGTGGTACCACGGCGCAACAGCTCAGAATGCAGAAAACTGTACCGAATAAAGGTCAGGATAGGTATATACATATTTGTGAAAATGTTCTTAAATTTGTAGTTAAATAGGGGCGCTGGTTAAACCGTGCATCGTTTGTAATAGAAATCCGATTATTCTATAATAATTCACTTGTGAAAATTGTTGATAAAACAGAAATATTTTGTAATGCGTATCAAAATGGTTTCAGTGTTCGCAGCAAAATTGCGAATGAAACGCATGGACAGCAGCACCGATACAGAAAGTAGTCCTCGCAGACGAGGCCGGAGTAACAAGCTTCCGGAGTTATACTACGAGGAGCAGTGGATCGAGAAGAGAACCCGACGAAGGGGAAATTCGCGGAAATTGGCTCGTCAAGATAGCCGGAGTTTCAGCGAGGAAGAAGTTAGATTGTCAAAGACGTCTTCGAAACGAGATCGTGAGAGGAGAGCTCGCAGCGAATCGGCAAGGTAAATCTTTTCCAGTTTGTTCCAATCGCTTTAATGTATTGTTCAATGCAGCACTGGTATTAAAACAAAACTTATTACACTATAAGAAATAACAAAATCAACATTTTTGTTTAATCGTACATGTCACTGTTTAAAAATTCTAATATCAAGCCTCGCAGGTAGAATTTTTCATCTGACACTGTGATTTAACGATTTCATCCAACGCCGTAACACGAAACAAATAATTAAGTAACCGTGTGTCGCAGATACGAGGACGACGACACGGACAGAAAACTGCGAGGAAAAAGGAGCAAAATACGGTCAAAGAAATCCAAACGGGACTCCAGCGAATCGTCCATGGGATCGGAGAGCTGTGATCCCGGCGATAATTCTTCGAAACGGCACAACGAGTCACGAAGGGAGGGAAGTAAAACGAGCAGGAGCAGCGGAACGCACGGCGGCGAAGATTTAGCGAACGACGACGAGGACGAGGAAAGCGACGTGAGCGACGACAGTCTGGAAGTGGTGGTGGTGCGTAAGTCTTTAGAGAAGAAGTGCGAGAAAGTTGTATCCGGAAGACGAGCAAAGATGCCCAGGGAGAGTTCGAAGGAAATGAAGTTCACGAGAACGCAGAGGAGCACCAGAAGAAAATTGAAATCCAGCAGGTCGAAAACGTCGGACAACGGAGAGAGCACGAACGATAGGGTACAGTCACCCGGCAGGGTACAAGAATCAAAGGACTCTGCGACTCGTTGTGAAGAAACGCCGAGAACATCGATGGACGAAGACAGGGGTGGCAAGGCGAAGATAATCGAAAGTCGATACCGTAGAGACGTGACGGACAGCACCAGTCAAGAAACCGTTGAACGCGTCGTCGTGACGGCCATGGTCCACAAGGATCAAGGTCCAGATACACCGAAGTCTGTCGTGGAAAGTACGAAGGAAGTCACCTTCGACGATAAATTGAGAACAGAGGTGATCGAGACGGACGAAATGTTCAGAGATAGTAGTTCCAACGCGGCAAAGGCGGACGATATTCTTGGGCAAACTGACGAGTCCCGTAGCAATTTAATGACAAAAGCAGCGAACTTGAAAAAAGACGTGGAGGGAATGAGGCAACAGGTTGCCCATGAGAAGACTGAACGAGAGGAAGCCTCGGGACGCAGCCAGGATGATGGAGTTGTTACCAAGGATGTAAAAAGGGATCACGGTAAAGACATGGCAAGAGCAGATCAAGATTTGAAAGGTGTGAAAGAACATCGGGAAGAGAAAGTCGAGACGGTTGTTGCTGAAGTGGAGAAGGTAGAGGAAGATAAAGACGTAGGTGTTAAAGGTAAGACTTTAAGCGAGTTAACAATTTTTATACAGAACGAATAATCCTTAACCCTTTGAGTCCCGGTGTTGCAAGTGGTGCAACACTTATGGTAAATAAAATAGCATATCAAAGTAACAGGTAATCAAAAAAGATACGTATTAATCTCATAATTGTGAGACAACGATTTAAGAGTCCGAATGATCGTTAAAGGGTTGAGGAAGTGACGGTAGAAACGCGGAAAAAATTAAAATTCTCGTCGTCTACAAAGTATCGACTACTTATAAACGACAGTAATTTCTCTCGTTAAAAGAACGTTAGTTTTCCGTCAATTTTCTGTAGAGCCCTCTTTCCAGGCAGGTTAGACGCACGCGAGATGAACGAAACAGAAAGTCCCGCGTTGGATTCTCAGAAAGAGAATCAACGGGAGCAGAGTCAACGGGAAAACGATCTCGCCTCTAAATCCGAACGAACGACGCTCGAAACGAAATCGGACGATGGCCGGGGCAAAGAAATCCACAGCGACAAAACGGACGTGTCCGAGGACACTTCCACGGGAGACCACGAGGGATCGGAGAAGACCAGCAAATCTGAGAGTCCAATAAGCCAGAAGGACACGGTAGTAGAAGGTGCCACGCCAAGGACAGCTGTGCAAGACGTTCCACCTTCGGAGGATGATGAAAAGAAATCCGCTACGGACGAAGGTAAAAGTAGGACAAGAAGCAAATCGGGAACAACCAAGAGGAAACCGTCGCTGGACGAAAAAAGATCGAAATCCTCTTCTTCGCGGCAGTCAGACGAAAGTCCTAAAAAGAGCAGTGGAAGTCAAAGGCGAAAAGAGTTCAGCAAGAAGCGTGAATCGTCTACGAAGAAGGTTTCAACGAAGTCGACTACAGAGAAAACAGGCAAGGAATTTGTAGAGAGGACATCGGAATCGCAAAGAGTCGAGGAAAAGGTTACCACGGAAAGTATACAAGAGAAAGAAGCAACGAGCATGTCTACAGAAAAATCGAGTAAAGAATCGTCGGACGATAATGGGCGGGCGGATTCCGCCCGTCGGAAATCCGTCGATTTTTCATCGTCGAGAGACTCCGCGTTAACGGAAGAGGCCGAGGACAGATCGTTGGGCGCTGATACGCCGATTGCGACGAAAAGAAAAATGACTGACCAGAAGGAAGCTGTCGAGGATACGTTTCCGTCTATGTCGGGTCCGACCGAGGCGAATGAAAATGACGAGGACGACGCTAAGAAAGTTAAGAAACGTCCTGTGGAAGACGCGCTAACGACAGGTGAGTAGTAAATTTGTCGCGCGTGTATCACGTTGTTATTTCGCGTGCTTCCAGAAGAGGAGAACTTTCGATATATCGACGAGAGTTCCTCGAGTTCACCGAAATCGAGGCAAGCCAGACGATCGAGGCCGTCAACGGGGAAGATCAGGAAGTCCGGACGATCCGCCTCTCGGTCGCCGACGAAAAAGTGCCTGTTTGAAAGTTCAGAGGAACGTTCACCAGACAGGAGCGCCATAGTGGCAGTGATAGAGAGTCCAGAATGGGACGGGGACGACGAGGAAATTGACAAGGAGATCAGAGATGCTATAGGGGAATACGGTGAACACGAGACGGAACCGGAAGAGGATAATGAAATGGGTGTCGTGAGGGTGATACCTAGTACGAGCGAGGAAGAAACAATACGAACTGGACACGAGGTTTGCAGATCTTCTGGGACGGATTCGTTACCTCAAGTAAGATTTTTCGGAAAATAGTGAAATGTTAAGATTCGCAGAATCGTTACTACTGAAATATGTTTGTGAACAATGTTAAAAGATATTTCATCCATCGTTTCGTACAGATGCAACCCAGCACTCGAACACGGCTGACACGAATTTTAAGTCCTCAAGAAAGTAGAACCAGTCGTTTACAGGGGAAACAACGTCGTGATAGCGGCGGTAGAGACAGTGGCATAGAACCCAGTCCAAGAGTATCGAGAATTCCAAGAAGAAGAATAATGAAATGTTGCCCGAACACTGATAAACAGCAAACCCTTAACATGGAAACAATAACGAGAGATGTGCAAATCAGTTTAAGACGATATCATCTGGAGAGAAAGATTTTTTTTCAACTGATGGAACTGAAGAGGCTCCAGATACGTCATGGTAGAGCCAACGAACAAGTTCTAGTTAAAAGACAGGTAATATTTATATTATAATAATATTACATAAATGTATATTATTGAATAATTATATTGTATGAATAATTTACGAGTATAACTGTCTTACAAATTTATCAGTGCTTAATTTGTTTATATTGTTTTACTGAAATATATATACATATATATTTTTTTCATAGGTGGATGCATTTCATAAAGCAGGCATGTCTGGACCAACTCTTGGGGTGGCGAAGTATGATCTGCCATTAACATTCAGGTTACTATTTTTTAGATAAAAACGTAATGAAACATATTTTGATGAACTCGTGAATAATAATGTACATTTCTTATCAGACATTTTGAGGCATTCCTGTATGATCAGCTCAGGAAGCTTCAAAGAAGACCAGCCACACCTGATTTCTGTACAGAAGCGAAACAATGTACTCAGAAAACTCATCGATGTCATCACGCCACAAGTGCTTACACCTCTTTCCCTGTGTATACATATCGTACGTTTTTTGTGGTATATTACCGTAGAAGAAAAGGATTTCAGAATTCCATTTCGGTTGTTTAAGAGTATTGTACAACAGTATTGTACTACAATTGTAAAATACAATGGCTCTGAAACGACGTTCTGTATATTTCTTTTAAATATTTACATACGTAAATATTACAAGATACTCGAGTAAATTCGTGTTCAACAATTTTGAAGCGGAATACTGAATGCATGAATACAATCTAGGTGATTTTCGAAAAGAGTCAGTTTCCCTATTGTGATTGTAGATTATAATTGCAGTAGGTGGAGGCGGCCAAGAACAGACGGATCTTCTGCCAAAGATAGAGAGCCGAGGAAAGGGACAAATGACGGTAAAATCTCATTACTTGCATAGAGAACAATTACGTAGAGGCCGCGTACGTATCTAGTGTTACAGGTGTTCGAGGCTTTAATCTTAAATTAATGCATTGTCACTTTCTTCGGACTGACTTAAAACACATAAATTTACACTGTGAAAATAAGGCCGGTTTAACAAATTTTAGCACGTCAGTTCCAATTATTCCAACTTCTAGCAACACTTTAGTAGTGTATACATATTTAATAAATATACAGAACAGTGCTTTAAATAAAACAATTGCTCGCATTGTTTCGAAACAGTTTGTTAAATTCCTGAAAGTTTTACCTGAATATTTTGTAGGTAGAAGTAACGCATGGAGAGGAGAAACAGATAATAGCTCTTCCAACTGAAAAACTAGATCGTACGAAAAAATATTACGTAACATTCACTGTCAAAGGGGAAGCCCAACAGGAGATAGATAAGCCCAAATCGTCGGTTGGTGTCCAAAGGATCGTCAAAAGCGTTTAAAAAGTCTTCAATTCTACTTGTTACGCCTTAAGTATATTTGCGATAGAAACAATGTTTTATAATTTGCAGATTTTAAGCGGCACCGGAAATGTTTGGATACATTTCTACACGATGGTACATTCTTCTGTTATGATTGTAGTAATTATTCAGTGCAATTGCAGCCGATTTACATCGCCCTTACAACAGTAATTATTAATTATAAATCAGATTCATAAAGAAATATAATTTCTCCATATGTATTAACGTAATAAGATTTCGAAAGAATCAGAAAACTGCCAGAGAAAAGGTTCGTGTATAAATTCGTACGGAATATAAAGCAGAGATTGTATTCTGTATTGTTTGAGCTCGTTGTAAAAATGTGAAATAATATACAGATGTAAAATTGTACAATGCAATGGCATAAATATCTATATTATTTCTAACAATTACAATATTACATTTAATTGTAATATCCGGTAGATGAGAGATACATTTTTATATAGCAACCAAGAATAATTCATTCCAAGTACATTGAATATTCTTCAATCGTACTTAAATATTAAATCGATGGTATTCATTAATTGTTTGTCAATGACAGACAAATTCATCTTATATGTACAATGATAAATCTTTCGTTCTTGCAAGAGCAGGGACCACGTCGTAATTACCGCATATTTACATGTTCTGTACAATTGTGTAAAGAAAAACCGCTAACGTGTAATTCTATGTAAAATAAAAAATTACGAATCTTACGAGCCATATTATGTTCCCTCGCCATTTATGTTTCTGAAATCAATAAATTCTTTTCACGTTGATAAATTAAAAGCAGGGTGTATAATAAATGACTCGTGTGATGGTTTCTCATCAGACATGCACAAGAAACTACATGTCAGAATAATTAATGACTAGTAAGTATACTCTACCCCAAAAATGTTCAAAAAAAATAAGTGACACATCATTAACTTCGTTTAAAATTGTCGACAACGTACAAATGTTAAATCAACCCCGATGCACACCTTCACCTCTACATCATTCATTAAACTGGCTTATTAAAAAGGTAAAACATTGTTTCAGTGTACTCAGAAAATATACTGTACTTATAATGTACTTTTGATCATTTTAGTCGAAATATACTAATAATAAACTGGATTATTTTATAAATATGAATACATATATAGCAACATAAAGTAAAATAATCTATTATTGCTTAAATTAATCAGAAGTTACGTATCCCCGAGATACAATAGGAACCTTAAATAATATAAAACGATAAAACTAATCTCAACCTAGGTTCTCCTTCTTCTTCTACTTTCAGCGAAAATATCCTGCAATACTGTTCCCATAAACACCTGTTCCGTAGTCATAAGATAATGACACGTGTAGTTAAGAAACTATTACCAATAAAAAGTTTATTTCTACTCGCCATCGTAAAGATCCTATTATCTCGAGGAGAAAAAAATAATATCCTTATACTATTGAGCCGCTGTCATGAATCACCTGTAGTGGAAACGAATTGGTAAATCTACTTGTTTCCAACTCAACCAGAAATTCGTACAGAATATCGATCAGGCCTTGTGACGTAGCTAAACAAATGGTCGAACGTCTAATCGGTTCGATTCACTGGTGAAACGTGTCGCTACCAGTAATACGACGCTTACACGGTGCTCTTAACAATAATGACGCTACCACAGACGTGTTCAACAAGAGTCAGAACGAGGTTCCCAACGATGCATCTTGGACATTCCATAGAACAGGCGACAATCCTGTGAGAAGCCTTCGCATGGACAAATGGCTCCAAGATAGGAAGCTTTGGCTTTTCGGTAGCACACTACCTTTGCTACCAAGAAGGTAAACACCTGTGCTTTCGTCACATACATCTATTTGATTAGAATATTTAATAAAATTTTTCCATTTTTCTGCATTAAATAAAATCAAGGGATAATCGCCAGGAGTAATATATTTTAATCCAGAACAGTTTATTACTTTTTTATTGGAATTACATTAAAGTTGGTAACTTATTACTTTGGGTTGAAGATGATGACTTCATCAGTGAAGAGCCTGTTAATTATTTAATAAAATTCTAGTCCTTGCTTACTTTCTAACGTTTGAAAAAGGACATTTAATAATTGAAATTCGTGTTACTTTTGTTGCTTGAAAATTTCTGTATCTTCAACAATGTTTTAGTATTTTTTCTAACTTTCATGTCAAAGAATATAAAAATTATTACCTTGTCTCTTACCTGGAATTAACTTTAGTTTTGGTAATATTTCTTCTTATATTGTATATAATATCCATGAATTTTATTAATACAATCTTTCTCTTCTGACTTATTTTGTTTAATTTCACCCTCGCCGGTCGAAACATTTTCCTTTTGCAAACAAATAATAGAAACCATAAATGAATGATACTGTGGATCTGGAGAACTTTTCTTTCTAGAATACGTGACTTTGACATTGAATCGAATCGATCGATATTTGTTACATAGTTTTAACACGCAAGACACATTATATGTATGCAGGTAGTCGTGTATTGTCATTAATGTTGATAGGGCTGATGTATCAGCAGTAAAGCAAAGTATCAGAACTTCCTTTAAAGTAGAATAATTTTCTTGCAAATTTATTAGCGCAATTCTATAATTTGCGCCAGCATTTCGAGTTCCCGGTACAAGTCACTTGTTAAAACTTGAACGTCTATTTCAAGCCCGAACATTAATTAGTGCCATGTAAAATTGAGAATCGATTTATAGTTATCTCAATTATCGAATTTTACGAGTACACCCACTTTACCGTGGAAGGTACACAAATTCAGGTACTCCGTCACCGTCAGTCCATTATTAATGAAAACCGCGCCGCAGGTTATATGAATATTTCGTCTATCTAATAGAACTTCCATCTATACATATAAATAATCGATAAACCCGATCCGCCTCAAATATAAACAGTGGGCTCGTGTCGTTAAAGACTTTCGCAGGGTTCGGTAAACCTGATGGCTTCTGCGTTAAAAAAAACTACTTAAACCGGTTCACGATCGTCATTTAAACACGGGCAGTATGGCAGCACGATATCGATTGTCAATAATCAAGCGTTTAACAATAACGTAAAGCAACTTTTCAGCGCGTTTAGTAGTGCTCGGAATGTTCAACGACAAGGGTGATTCAGTAGCAAAATTTCATGAACACCATTCTGGGATTTTTGTACGTAGAAAAGATCGAAATTTTCTTTCCCTCACCCCGCTAAAAGGAATGTGCAATAGAATGTACGCGAGTCACGTATAAAATACTACACGAAACAGCCTGGCATCACGTTGTGATTGAGTGACAATATTATTCACTGATTCTTTTATTATCAAAATATAATGCAGAGAAGTGTTTCCTGTATGTCAATTTCAGTGATTTCTATTACATTACTATAAAGTTCAATAATTATTATGAAACGTAAGTATTGAATTGTCGATTGCCCACCTCGAATTTGCTTCCGAATGAACTGTGAATTATTAATGATAATACGTGTCGTCGCTGTATATTCATTGATTGCGCCGTCATTATGAAATTCGTATCACGATCGGCATTAGGAACTCGCGGGTAAATGTGTAACAGGCATATAAAATACAGTGAAGTCATTTGACAAATTTATTGCATCGTGAAGAAAGGTCAAAACAATTATGCGGTGGTTTACGGAAGCTAATTTACAGGTATTCCGATCATACTGAATCAATTCCAGTGCTTTTCACTCGACGGTAACACGCGAATGCATTGATGAGAACAATAGCAACGGCATCCACCTTATTACTGTTCAAGTAGCTCACAATTGACGACGTCATCTGCAACGACGTAATTATCCTATCACGAAATGTTCTTTTCCAAGTAAACCTTTCATACAATTCCTCGACCAATACACGATCGCTTTGAATTCCGTACAATGCCCGAATTGTTTGGAAATGCCCATTTCTCTTTCTTTTTTTTTTCTTTACTATCGCATCAATAATTAAAACATAAAACTTCTCGCCGATTGAAGTTGATAGATTTTTCATTTAACTCGTGAAGTTAGTTAACGTGAGAAGATGCAACGGCGGAGTTGCTGAAACGCTTTTAACCAACATCTTTAACCTTTCGTGGCGGCCATGCATTTTCTGCCGATTTAAAAACGACTCGGTCCCAATAGTTAAATGGTAGATCCGTAAAATTATCGACAATCCGACATCAATCGTTTCGGTGGCAAGGAAAGACCCGAATATGCTGATGAAATGTTTGCACTCGCTTCGATATGGTCAACGATTTAAGATTCGCAAATTATCGACAATGTGTGCCACACTGGTAAGACCATACTTTCCAAACCAATTACGTTTTTGCCAATAGAAAACCACAGTTCGTGCAAAGTGAATTGATATGATTGAAAAAGTATTTCGGATACCGCCAGCGTGTAATATTGTGAAGCGACCAATGCTTATTCGTATGTGTATCTATCGTAAGCGATAATGTCACGAACTCTCTCGCACAGTGTTCGAAACCATCAAATTTTTATGCACCCTGGCTAACATTACACGTTTTACCCGCGCTTGCGCGCGGTTCCAATTCAAATCAAGCGAAAGCCACAGGGGAGTTTGACCCTTGGTCATCGACGACGATACAGACAGTTTGGTCCGAAACTTTACAGTGATAGCATGCTTTTTACGCAGCAGTTTACCTCTCTGCCATGCCTAGCAAAATATAAAAAGTGGGTACGAGGGAAGACGTTTTTTCGTGAGAAATTTTTGATTTTATTCGCGATACCTCGGAACACATAGGGATACAAGCATTTCTTTCCTATGAATCGTGCCAAGTGTCACCAGACTTTCATCAAACATTTGCTCGTTCGAACTTAATCTGATTTATAATCGAGGCTTATCTCTTGTTTAACTACCTTGAAACTATAGCACGATAACGAAGGCGTAGGTATTGTTAATTTTTCTTGCCGTCAAGTACCTTCTGTTTCCAACACCTTCAGCTTGTCATTTATCATCTCTCGCACGAATTTTAATCTGCCCCCCCCACCCTGTTTTTGAAACTCGCTTCCTTTTTAATCGACACCTGGCATTCCGTCGTTTCGCCGCGAATCTCGTATCATCCGCTGTGCTTTTGTGGTCGAATAAACGGCACGTGGAATGCGGCCCATGAATCGCGATTGTCATTGCACTTCAATGGGAACACTCGTGCTTTAGCGTGTCACAACGCGCGAAGATAACATCCATATCGAACATGTAACTGTGTCACATGCTTTAATATGGGGCCGTTAGTTTCGCTTCGTTGAAACATAGACGTTTCGACGGTTGCTCCTCGTCTCGCAACTTTCTCCGCCACCTGGTCGCACCCAGCCAACCCAATCAGAACATCCACGTAATTGAACTTAAAGTCGGTAATTATATTGTTACTCATTGTCATCGGTACCACGAACGAACTTCTAGAATTTAATTACTACACCGTATCGCGTTACGTTTGTCTGTAATTGTACATTGTGAACAGCTGTTCGAAATTGTAATTGTTTAAATGTTAATTTGCTTGTTCCCATAGGTCACGCGCGCCGAGCAAGGCGATGGAAAGGTACGAGAGGCTCGCGCGTCTTGGGGAGGGTAGCTACGGTGTCGTCTTCCAGTGTAGAGATCGGCAAACTGGAAAATTGGTAGCTGTAAAAAAGTTCCAACAGACGGAGGATGATCCTCTGATACGCAAAATTGCCCTGCGCGAAATACGGCTTCTTAAGGTCAGTACTAATTCCAGGAAGAAAGCGCATGCATATATGACGAGTGCGAATAAAATTGCGAGCGAATAAGATTGTTCGCTTCGCCAAATATTTTGTATGGCTAAAGCGCACCACATTTCACCACATCTTGGTGCACAAATTTCGTCTCTTTATTTTTTGTATCCTCAATTACATTGCCGATACGATTATGAAGAAATTTTGATAAATGACAAAATGGCTAAAGTTGTCGAAGAGGAAAACGGAAGTTGTACAGTGTCTCGTGGCACAATAGGAGATTCAGTGTTTAACGTTCAAGTTGAGCGAAGTATTTCCTTCCTCTGGTTTAATATTTGCATGAAAGAATGAACAAAATTCACGACACGCTTACTGCCTTATGGAGAAAGTGTCGTGCCTTTATTCCCCCTTTCTGCCTGGAAAATCGTACCCCTCCAGGTATATGTACATATACCTCCATGGTGAATGACCTCCTCTCCAGACGCTAAAGCTTCGCGTTGGCCACTCTGAAACTAAGATATCACGTCCGAAGAATCATCATCGATCCTTATTACAATGTCGACGTTCTTCGGATATTCGTCTGACTTTTCGAAAAAGTACGATCCTGTCGTTGGAAGGAAAATTCATAATTTCCAACAACAGAATAGCCAACGTAGATCCACCGTTAGCTACAAGAAGTGGCCAACGGTCAATACCGCGGCGGTCAATATCTTAGCGTGTTCTGCTCTCGGCGACCTAGCCTTATCGAAATAATCAGAGGGGTTCCCTTCCAAACATATGCGCATTCAAACGAGCCTCAACACTGCTCTGACATTTCGCCTCAAGGGTATTTTCCTTCGCACGTACAGTAAATCCATGCCGTGATGTTAATGATTTCCTTTCGCCGCAAATTCTGATCGCAAAGTCCGTCCACGATAGCAATCAGAAAGAAATAGAGTTCGCGAGGGCTACTTTCATTCGGGTCGCAGCATTTTTTTTTTTTCTAAGCTTCGTACAAATGTACACTATTCTCACTGCAGCTGCGTGTCGTACCATACTGATAAAATTCATAATTAATGTTCCGTTTCAAATATCACTTGGCGAGCAAAAAAAAAAAAGAAAATTGTAATGAATTATATGAAATAGTAAAGATGATTGGAGACGTGGTTTTAATTGCAAGGAACGTCGATTTGCAGAATCTTAAACACCCGAATCTGGTGAATCTTCTGGAAGTCTTCAGACGGAAACGGAAGTTACACCTAGTCTTCGAATACTGCGAGTACACGTTGCTGAACGAGATGGAGAGATATCCGAGTGGCTGCCCAGAAATCACTACGAAACAGCTCACATGGCAAATACTCCAAGGCATCGCGTATTGCCATCGACTTGGTTGCGTTCACAGAGACGTAAAACCGGAAAACATTTTAATCACAGGCGATGGCGTAGTGAAGCTATGCGACTTCGGTTTTGCCCGAATGCTCAGCCCCGGTGAAAATTACACAGAATACGTCGCAACCAGGTGGTACAGAGCACCGGAACTGCTGGTAATTTGCTGACTTTTGTGTTTGTGTTATGTCTGTGTTATGCTGTGTTTGCCTCCTGTTTATGTTATGTTTGAACGATTTCGGTGATAGAAATCGTCGATTAAAATAACGATACATAAAGGTATGATATTTAATGTATAAAATAGGTTGGAGATACTCAATATGGTACACCTGTCGACGTGTGGGCGATTGGTTGCGTCTTCGCGGAACTAATACGCGGAGAAGCACTCTGGCCAGGAAAATCGGACGTCGATCAATTGTATTTAATTCGGCGATCTGTTGGTGACTTATTGCCAAGGCACATGGCTATTTTTCAACAGAATGAATTTTTTGCTGGCATTACTTTACCGACACCCCAAACACTCAACCCCCTTGAAACCGCTCTACCCAACCGGGGCAATATTATTGTACAGGTGAATGTTTGGATCCCCCGTTCAATTTTTAATGAAAGACAAAGTAAAATGGTAGCAATGAAACATACTAATAACTCGTTTAATTAATCCGACCGAGCAGCTAGATTTTCTCCAGAAATGCTTGGACAAGAACCCTGATGAAAGATGGTCGTGCGAACAACTTTTGCAGCATACCTATTTCGAGAATTTTCACTTCAAAATGCCCGAGGCAGAAATGGAAGAATTTGAGAAGCTTAAAAAGTATCGGGACCGATCACGAGTATGTAAAATCTTCTATGTATTCTGATGAACGATGGAACTTATTTAGAAAAAGAAAATTAAAACAAATGAACACACAGTACTTGTTCATTACACGTAATTTACGATAGACATTACCTTCTAATATATCTTGCACATTTTAGAATAGTAACTACAGTCAAATGGTATTGCCTCAACTTCCTCCTAAGGCTGGTGCTTCGGTACACAGCCAACATGATAATCGGCCGAAAAGCTCCTCCATGCATAATCAGCAGGATTTTGATCACCTGCCTACGATCAAAGGTTGTAATTAAGCTTCTCTGTGATTGTAATATACTTATATATATATATACATATATTTTTATTTATTTACTTATTTATTTATTTAAAATGTATAAACTTTCATTATAAACTAATAATTGTTAATACATTTTATTTTTATCTTGCACATTTATCTTTCGAACTCATACGAATATTTTGTTCTATTGTTAGTATGATTTCTATGTTATATACATATTTATTGTATGTATATTTTATGTACATCTTAAAATAAAGTTTTATACAAAGCCCTACTTGTACAGTGTGTCCGGTTTAAGTGAGAACAGCTAAATTTCTTGACAAATATAAAAGGCACGATACAATGATTCAGACAGAAGTTATAGCATATCAGGGGGCACATATCATGATGGTATCTATCCGACCTTCAAATGACCCCGAAATGCCCTACGAACATCAAGATAAAATTTTTAAATGGGAGCCCGCTAATATTTAAGTAGGACTACAAGTCTCTTTTCGACTTGCCGGCGAGGTACATCAATGATCGAAGGACATCAATTAAAGCTAGAAGCCCAAGCTACAATCTCCAGGAGATGTTAAGAATATTCCATGTGAGCTTCATTTGTTATTAACAATTAAAGAATTAAAATAATTAATACGGCCAACGGGATGAAGATACAGCAACGGGTTATTTTGTCTCGTCTAGCTTATTCGTTTCCCTTTCATTTGACACCCCACTTATTAAAAAATAATCAACAGGAGCCAAGATAACAATTCTTTAAAAATTTATCGGTACCGTTGTGTGCGACATGAAAATGGTATAAGGGTCTAAAGCCCGACAGGCAGTCAATAATCGGACAAGTGGCGCCATCTCGCGTTGTCGGCCTTTTTCGCAGTTTGCCGCGCCTTCAGAAGCAAATTTCTGGATTGCATCGTTAATTTAAACAATTGCGTTTTTCTCGGCTTCTAGTGCATATTTTTCAACCGGAGTGATCTTAAATTAAAGCTACGGGACATAACTTGTATAACCATACCATTTCCATGTCAGACACAACGTTCCCAATAACTTTAAAAAAAATTGTCATCTCGGCTTCAGGTGATGGTTATTTTTTAATAAATGGGGTGTCAAATGAAAGGGAAACGAATAAGCTACACGAGAAAAAATACCCCGTTGCTGTAACTATATCCAGTTGGCCTGGATATGACTTTTTTATATATTTTGACTTCTGACTTTTTTATATATTTATAACATTTATTGCATATTACGAATTACATATTTTTGACAAATATATTGATGTTTGCACAGTTGTATCGAACTACGTATTTATCAAAATATAAAATAGAACAATCAGTTCCAATTACAATTAAGGAATATAATAATTCGTTAATCATTTTCTCCCTTTGGTTTTATATAGGTTTGGTACAATTTTATTATCGGATGATCGTGCCGTTGTTTTTCAGGTACATGCGTTTGTTGCAGCCAGTACCAACCGACATGGACACCAATAAAACCAGTAGCAAATACCCATAGAAAAGGCGTCATTTCGGCATTAGTAGTAAATTAGTAAAGAATCCAGAAAATGAAAAATGTTCACCAGCTCCTCCTGTCGCAAATGTTATATAGATAGAATAATAACGAATTAATAATTATTAGGGAATATAGTATCAAAATATTACAATAAATTATAGAAACGACTTTATGAGTATGATATACATTAACTCTGCTCAACATAAAACAGTCCAAGTATTTGTTTGTTATAGGTTATAATACTTATCAATCTGTAATGCACTAACATACCTGTTTTATTCTACAAGAAAAATCGCGGTAACCCTAACCAAAAACCGACTTGCTCTGCGCATGATCGTAGCAGTGGCTTCTGCTATTAGCTCAGGGACGAAATATGTATTTCTCCGTAGCGGGCACATCTTGTGCGGTATATATTTTGCTCTAAAATTTAAACCTTATTTTAAATCCAAATTCTATAAATTAAACAGTTTTTAATTAAAGAAACAAGGAGCTTATATTTATTTTTAATCTTTGTATTGCACAGAAATGTAAGAATTTTCAGTTATGTCACACATATATATTGTATTTTATATTTAAGACATATGCAGTTTCAAAAATAGAGCTTTCAGATATCGCGCTTCGTATACAACCGTTTGTTTGCCCTGGGGAGCAATGGATATCATATCTTGTATATCGAAAGGTTGTTCCACCACCGTTATTACGTCTCTGCCGTAAACTAAAAATGAAATTAATATTAATAATTGTACGAAAATCGTGACATGAGTAACAATAGACAATACCTTCACAATGTTCTAAAAATTGTATGCACTCCTGAAGCGTAGAGTCTTTCAAAACTACTAATTGTTTGGCCAATTGTTCTAAAAGACACAGAAAGCATCTCTTCGCGTAATACCATGTGTCTGTTCCTAATTTTTTATTGTAGGGTTCCAAACTTTTCATTACCCTACATATACCAAATTCATAATTCCCTTTAGAACAGTACAATGTTCCAATTACTAAGTTTACAATACATAAGTGAAACAATTTTTTATCTTGATCCTCCTGTGAAACTGCTTGTTCTTCCTTTTCTATTTTTTTCATTAATCCTTCAGCTTCTGCATTTTGGGAAGTCATAATATAACTTACGCATAAATTAGCAAGTACTATAGCGCTTACATCTAAAATCTGAAATTTCGATAATATTTTTAATGATCGATATAGAAATATGTGAATGGCACGAAATGAAACGAAGGATAACTAACATTATCGTATTTCTTTCTAACGATCGGCTCGTAAAATCCTGTTGCCTCTTTAAATTTATTTTCTTGCATAAAAAGAGTATGAGCCACGTTCAGTTTCCATATATCGTGTTCATTACAAAACTCTACGCTTTTTCTAAAAATTTTTTCCACCTGAGTGTAATTTCCAAGTTCCCAATAAATTTTTGCTTGTGCCATTAAAACTGGTACGTATCTTTCTAAAGCTTCTTCATAATCATTCACAGCTTTTTTAACAGCACTATCATCATGATTCAGTCTCGCTTCCTGAACTCGTTTCGTTGCTTTTCGCAATATTTCCATATGCTTATTACCGAGATCGTCAAATTTACGATAGGCTTCCTCTGGCGAAGTTTGCTGTGTAATTACCGCATCCAAATAATCATATAAATACTGAAACATAAAGATCATTGTAATTACGATATAAATCATTACATTATTAATTTTTGCGAATTTCATAAGGGGTGCAAACAATGACTCTGCGAAGTGTGCACCTCTAACTTAGTTCACTCGTTACAGCCCTGCATCTGTAATATTATTGGTAAACTTAACCTTTGAAACTGTTTCATTTGTGAATCGTTTCTTGTCAGAGTTTCATGCATGGATATGTGAGGTATATAATTACAAACAAAAAACACTGTGGTTGACTGTTAAAAAATGACTACTTGCGAGTTGAATCAAATATTTCTTGGGGAAATTGCCTCCATACAAAATTACGGCGCGTTTATCAGAATTCCCGGTTGTTCAGTCCAGGGATTAATACATAGATCACAGGTACTCGAAGAAACAAATTCGTGATTATGTACTTATTTTCGCCCTATACATGATTATGTACATTATACTTTTTATAATTTCGTCAGGTAAGCGCTGCTCACGTTGACGATGTTGCGGAAGTTTTGCAAAAAGGGGAACGTGTATGGTGTAAAGTAATTTCTATAGGAGACGATGGAAAAATAGGTTTGTCAATGAAATTGGTAAACCAAGGCAATGGTATGGATTTAGATCCAAACGGTGTACAGGTGCAAAGAGATTTGCAAAAGAAAAAATCTATGGGACGATACGAACGTAAAACTATACAGTTAGAGGCTGTTCTTAATACTACATGTACAAAGTGTGGCACTGCTGGTCATCTGTCTAAAGATTGTTTTATGAGTCCCGATGGGAAAAAATATGAATTGATCCCAGAAATTGACGAAGCATCAAGTCGTATTGAATTGCTAAGCGAACAAGATACAAGTAAGAATGAAAAAAAGCATAAAGGAAAAAAGTTGAAGAAGAGGAAGAAAGCTAAAAAATATAAGCAGCATAGTGACGATAATGATTCCGATGGAAAAGATGTAGTTAAAAAGAAAAAGAAGAAGTATTCTAAAGATGAAAAGAAGAGAAAAGAGAAGTCCGACAATTCTGGCAGCGAAAATTCTGGTGACAACTTTTCTAGTCACGACGTGAAAGCTCACAAGCGAAAACACTCAGACAATGTGGAAAAACGTACAAAAAAATGTAAACATTCAAAAAGTAAATAGACAGATGAATGAAACATGATAAAATTTGAATACACAAAATTAATGTCTACATTAGTTCTGTGACGTTTTAAGCTCCAAAAACTTTTCCAGCAAGTGATTTGGGAGAAATGCATCTTATAATATAATTAATGATAATCATACTTACTGGTGTTAAATATTTATAAGTCAAATGTACATTCTCGGCGAGGACATCAGCTGCTAAATCATAATACTGATATTTGCAATATAACAATAATAAATTTGCAAATGTTTCAGGTGGAAACGGATTTTGTTGTAGTAAAAACTGAAGTTTTTCGAATCCCTCGCTTGGTTTCACGTCCATGTTTATTAAAGCTTGATTATGCAAAGTAACAGCATCAAGTTCTTCCTCAGATCTGGGCGGCATATCTGTCAATGCTTCTTTTGCTGCTTCAACTAGAAATATCGTTTAAAAATTATGAAATTCTACATAGGCATATTATGGGAAACTAATATATGTAGGAGAAAATTACAATTTTGCAATTGATATTCTATTGCTGCTTTCAAATTGAATGCTTCTGTTAATGCTGTTTCATGAAGCGTTAATGTATTTCCAACACTGCGTACTTCTATACCTTCTGTTGTCATGCCTACTCCTAATTCCGGATGTTCTCTTATTCCTTGTTCAATAATGTCAGCTAATAACATTGAGATAAAGAGTCTGTTAAATTAATTTATCTTGTAAGACTTAACACTTAGGAATAACATATATTTTACCAATATGTTTTAAAGATGCAGCATACTCTTTTAATTTGAAATAACAAAGTGCAACATTATACGAAAGATGCGGCTTGAAACCTGCAATTTGCAATGCATTTGCAAACTTTTTTAAGGCTTGTTCATATTGCTCTTCCTAAAAAAGAAGAAAAAATACAAATTATGCATTTCATTAGCAACATGGATTTTACACTTCTTTGATCATTTCGATACCTTGTACAAGAGGCAACCCAAATTAATTTCTGTATCAACATCATCTGTTGGACACTGGTCGACAAGATTTTTTGCGGCGACAAAATCTTCTTGCCCATATTTAATTGCTGCTTGTAGTTTTCTTACTTTGAATTCTAAATTGCTCTGATTAACAACATTGGAGCATATTGTCCAAGCCTCTTGGTACATACACGCTTGGTGCAAAGATTGGGCATGATACAATTTGTATATGCTTTCATCTGGGCATAATTGAATTAATTTTTCATAGCATTGAGCGGAAGCTATAAAATCTTGTGTGTAAAAGTAACAGTGAGCAAGAAGGGACAAACAAGGCCTTGACTGAAAAATAATTTCTCAATCATTATGCGTAATATGCAGGCCTATTCATTGATAAAAGATATTTGTATCTGGATGCAATCGTACGTACAGTGGAATAAAAGTCTAAAAGTGTAATTAAGACCTTTATGGTTTCTGCATATCGTTGTTCTTTAATCTGAAAGAATAGATATCTATATCATATCTATTTTGCTTATACCCAAAAAATTCTATTTTCCCTTTAACTTTGATATATACGTATCATTTAATTGTATAGTTATGAAATGAATGAAATAATAATACATTTTAATTTTAATACCGATAACAGTAACAAGTACATGTATGCTACTTTTAATATGTATTATACCATTGAATAGATGGTTTTTGTATATTCCCCATCTTTAATATGCACATTTTGTATAAAAGTACTCATGTTTCTTTTTCTATATTAATCCTTTTTATTCACAAAGTTTGAACAATTATTTACATCACACGGGTCTTAAGTGTTTAACTACTTATATCCTATACAATGTTATGACACAACAAGAATATCGTAACTATGGAAACAATTCCACTCCCTGTACAAAGGGACAATGTTTCTTATATTTATCATTATTTGCGAAGGCATGTAGGTAATATATTTAAAAAATTAAGCTTTTAATAACATAAAAAACAGAGATATGTATGTATCAAGATTATCGTTTGTAAAAAAATCGCCATTTTCAATAACGCCTGATTGACTAGAAATATTTTATGCTATATTATAATACTTCTTCCATTATTACATTTATCTGTTTCAGACAAATAATATTAGATCGTTGAGTGTTCAACAATTGCAAATTCAAAGTAACATAAAATCGTAACAATAAAAGAATTATTCTTCCATTTAATGTAGTTCATTTTAGGTATCAAATAAACGTATGTATTTTGGTCCTTTTGCGTAAAGTACAGCAAAGCATGCATAGTAATACAATAACAGAACGTTTCAGAACCAAACTGCACAATTACAAATTTTTATTTCATTTGCAAAACCGAACCGAATCATAGCGAACTCCGATGTAAAAGTGTTACTATCAAGTGGCGCTCCCTTATGGACAGGGAATGGGCAAGACAAAATATCCATAGCCAACTTTTAAATGAATTTTCAAAGAAAAAATTCGATGCAGTGCAAGACAAAATACAACTGACACATGACTGAATGCAAGTACGGCCATATTTTCTCCTATAATAAGAACTGGTGAGCATTACGGATTGGTGTTTTGATCGACGTTTCACCAATGGTGTTTTACAAATCCGATGTATACATATATGTATTTGTATGTAATATGTAGTATGTAACAAAACGGGATGGTACATATAAGCGCTGCGGGGTCCCGATAGCGCGTAGTACCGTACGCAGAACGAGTGCGTGTGTGACTTCCCTCTTTGGAGAAATGTCGTCGGCACTTGCGGCCGTGAAATAAACATCGAAACATGTCTGGACGGATAGTCAGTCGTGCGCAGACACCCGGCGATGATGTTCAAATAGGTTCAACGGTTGGATGTGCTGTATGCAATAGGACTGACAAGCTGTTAAGGTGTTCAAGGTGCAAGACCGTATTCTATTGCACCAAAGAACATCAGAAGCGCGATTGGAAACGTCATAAAGAATTTTGCACTACTCATCCCGTGCAGTCGACCGCACCGGGTACAATTTCGAGCGATAATCAAAATTCTGTACTGAAATCTGCCAAGAATACCTCAGTCAGGAACTGCCAGATATCGACTGTACCCGTTGTTTCTAACCTAAGCGAAAGGTCGGTGCTGGAACGAAAATCAGAATCGAACGATACGCCAGTGGTGCAGAATAACGTGAAACATCTTGGAGGTACGTGAAATCGCATCTTCTTATCCGCGTCCGCATAGTTTATACATCCGTTTGATTTTGGAATGGCATGACTGTGAAACATTTCACGTGAAATAAAAATGCGTTAAATTTTCTTGCACAGTGATTGATTATGAGGTAGCTTCTTATTGTTTAACTTTATTGTACTGAGTGCCCGCGAGCGGTGTACGATATTCGATTAAAGTAAGTATAGTATAAGTATTGTTTGCATTCTCGTGTTGTGTGTTTCATTCAATTGGATTAACGAATGTTTGGCACGATTAACACTGTTCGCAGGAAGAAACAAACAACAGGCGGAGAAAGTGAAAGGACAATCGGAGTATAAAGAGAGCCAAAATTCGAAAAGAAAATCTAATACCAGTAAGGCAAAGGGTACGCATACTTGCAAAGTAGATGGATGGACTTCTCCAATAACATACGAAGGTAGCTCAGAAGACACAATTCTGGGCGCCAGAACAGAATTGTTGAATCCAGCCTTAGAAGGTTCAAGAATCCTTGATAATCTAGAGGACAATGAATTAGATATGCCTACCCAGCATCATAACGGCATGAAGAAATTTCCGGAGGTTTATTTGACTCGCGAGGATGACTTTCTCCCACCGTTCCTTCATAAAAATAAAAATAATCTTGAAGAATTAATAGATGAAATAAGTAGAAATGTGATTAGAGACATGGATGAGTATGGCATGTGTGTGGTAGACAATTTCCTTGGAGCAGAGAAAGGTCACGCAGTGTTAAACGAAGTTCTAAATATGTACAGTGCTGGATTATTTAAGGACGGACAATTAGTTTCTAATAAAGCAGGTGCAAATGACTTAAAAACAATTCGTGGTGATCAAATAACGTGGCTCGATGGAAAAGAAAAACAATGTCAAAATATTGGGATGCTAATATCGCAAGTTGATGCTGTCATTATGAGGGCAAACAAGATGTGCAACAATGGAAAGATGGGAAACTATACAATCAATGGAAGGACAAAGGTAGGCAAATCATTTACCTCAAATATAATCATATATGAGAAACCCAATTAGCATTGCACTTAATTTAATTAATACTTTGTGTTTTGATAATCAGATATTGCCAAAGTTTATATTTGCAATAATAAATGAATTAAATAGTGAATATATATTTGTAATTTCATAAATATTTTATTAATAATATAATAACAATTCATTGGTTAACATTCTGATTGGTTGATATGTCTAACATTAAAATAATTAGGCATACACGTATTAGAAATGTACTTATATTAGTACTTTTACTGCATTCCTTTACTATCTCATTTTTTCTTAAACACAATTAATTAAACACCTTTTGGTTTGCATAATTATTCATTCTTTAATAATTGTGCTCAAAATATAAATTTATTGAACTCATAATCGAATGGCTACTAATTAATTTGAGATAAATTTTTGGCAAGAGAATTGGCTCCGTTTTGAATGCAACATGTAGTGTACATACATACTCCATAATATTTTATTAAAGCAAAACGAAAATTCTGATAAAGTGTTCTACATAGTTACTTACATATTGGAATAATTACAAATTATATTACACATTTATAAAGTTAAATTGTTAGAAATATCTATATTTAACAGCCATTAATAGACAAAACATTGCCTTGTAATTCTGGTAAAAAATTGATATTAAACTAAGTGCAATGAGTAGTGAAAAAATGTTCGAACTAATTATCGCGTCAGGTAAAGAGTTCGTCAGGAAGGATAGGATTTACATCCAAGCGTTCATTTAATTACCTATCAAATTAAAGTCCTGACGTACCCTATTCGTTAGACAGAATTATATAAGAACATTGTAGGAAAGTAGTTTTTCAAAATTCACGGTACTATTGCAAATATGAACCGTGCCAATTGATTAGAAAAAACCGAATATCGTTTTCTGTGATGCCTGTCGCAAACAAATTAGCCACGGACAATGAGGTGTTAACTGCCCACACTTTCTAATTACTGATCCAACCGTGATAAGGAACAAAAATACATATCGACGACGCGCCTCTGTCTTATCGGTGAAAAAGTAAACCTAGTGAGAATCAGTATTTAATCTTGTAGGCGGTTAAGAGAGAGAGAGTGAGAGAAAAAAAGGTAAAAGGAAAGGGAGAAACGATTAAAGGCAGAGAAGGTCAGGATCCCGAAATTGCAACGATCTTTCGACCAGCTCGTTCGCCAAACAAGCGAGTCGGAATGAGAGTGGGAACTAACGAAGTGCAGTCGGTCACGTACGCCGTACGGCTAGCTCACTCTTCGTTATCTCTTTCTCCTTGTCTCGACAACTCTCCCTTTCGTCTTTCACATACATATGCCAGAAAGCTGTATAGTTGTATAGCCATCGTGTAATAAAGTGTGCTTTATCCGGTTACGCGTTGATCTATCATTGAAGAAATGTGAAACGCCCGCGCGCGTTAGTAAATCTTGGTTGGTGCTACGAGGGCTAGAAAAAGTATCAATGGTCAGCCAAGACTCGGCAATGTAGCTATTGAAAATGCATTATTCGCGTGGGTACGTTACGTGCAGTTCGATGATCAGCATGTGCATTCAGTCAAGAAAGATATTTCTGTAACATTTTTCTTCTTTTATAATGGAGTTAGAGTTCGAAACGATCTGACGGATTAATTTCGTAGACGCGTTTTATTTGGAATTAATTAATTCGCGTAAATGTTGTAGTAGGTATCCGTTCTTGAACAATTCTTTAGAAATAGCTAATGGGGTTTGTTAATGTAATCGCCGCATACAGTACGCGTAACTATGAGCTGCCTCTTTTTTTAATTTAACTACACGTAATTGTATTCGTTGAATTTGTTTCGGAGTACATATATGTATTGATATGATTAAGTGATGTATTGTATGTATTTTTATTGAATGTGGAGAAGAATCGTAAAGAGAATCATGAAATTGCTAAAACTAGCAATGTGAAAAAATATGTTCGTTCCTACTATTGCAATATATTCTCCTTCCAGACTAAACAACTTGTTTCACTGTTCAATAATCGAAACTACAACCGAACATATATTTTTAGATCGAACATATAGCGGTGTACTGTCCATTTACTGCTTCCATTTATAGTACGCTAGAAAATGTTCGGTATACTTCACATTCTTTTATTGCCCCGTGCTAAATCTGTCGTCTAATTAGAGCGCTGAATTAGTACCCCTTTCACGCAGTGTCGTTTCATTAAAAATGCCTTTTTGTTTTCTTATCGATGTTCAGTACAATGTTCTTATCGATATTCGTCGAAGTCGATAGGGACGAGGCAATTGGGAAAAGAGAAAAAAGGAAAAAGCATTGGTCAAAACATGTTGCTCACAAAAGTGCGAATACATTTAGAATACCTCGAATCCCGGATTGCTTTTGGAACTTCTGTGTATGTGCAATTGCTTTCTTATTTTGAATGCATAACGAAATTATATTCTTCGATGTTGAACTCTGTTTCATCAGTGATAAGTGCATAACATTGTAGTATTTTTAGTTTTCTGAGATATATAATTATTTTCTAGCATTTCGTAAGAAACTGCTATCGAGACTCTAGTATTACAACGAGAAAATTTGAAACCTAATTATATGTCGTTGAATATTTATGTACGAATTGCATGATGATGTGCAATTGAAGTTTAGATTTATAAACCGGTTTTAGTGTCTATTTCGCTAACGCATCGACTCTTTGAAACTTAATTTACAGCAGTAGGCTTATGTTTTGGAAGTATGTTAGATACTTTAGAGGTTTAATGATTTATATATATTTTTTTTAATAAACCTGCATCAGTCTTTTGATCATAGGACTTGCTAATAATTTATCTACTTGCGTGCTACATCAAATACACAAAAAGCTCCGCAACCAAAAGTAAAACGAATAATCTTCATAATTAAACGTTTACATTCAACTCTTGGACCACACATTTATGTCATAAATATCTAAAGGGTAATATTTATTGCTGTCAGCTAAGTACAAAAAAAAAAGAACAAGAGAGAGGAAGTTTATAAATGTATAATACGTAGACATTTCACTTTGTACGTAATACATTTTGCGATAAACGATTATTACGAACAAATATAATTTTTAATAAATTAATTCATTTTGCAAAAAAATATCAGATTCGTCTCACGCATTTTCCACGGATCAATGCAAAAGGAATACACGGGACGATAGTTGTTTTACCGATTGTATTTGCGCTAGGCCGTTCACTTTTGATTGAATCCTTAGAAGTGGCTGACTACACCTTAATCTTTAACCTTCGTGAAGGTGAAATATATATATGTATATATTGTATATACATATGCATTTGCGCAGACAGGTAGGCGGTTGAGAGTATGCCAATCCTGTCTGGGGACAATTTCACTCGTCTGCTCGATAATGCATACATCCACGAGGGTATTTACCGATGCTTGTTGATTTACTGATCGGTTCGCACATCTTCCGCGTGATTTGTAATTTTAATAGTCGTGTCACGATGTCTCGTTTCATGGAAACTGGGGATTATCGTGTTGGAAAGATTGATGCGTGAGCAATACGAGTATATGAACAATTTCAACTATAATGCATGAAAATATGATGGGAGATGCATATTCTTAACGAATTGTTCAATTAAAATCAGGAAACCCGGAATTTTATTTGTATGGTAGACGATAATGATATCTCATTGAATACATTTGTTTTAGTATTTGTGCTCTGCGATTCTTGTAATTAATCTTTCCTTGTATGTACTTGTAAGAAATTTTTTAATCAGTCACGAGTAAAATTACAGTCGAGGCGACTGTTGATTGTACATTTCGCTACTAATGCTATAGGAAACGATAGATAAAACTAATTAGATTTGAAATCGCTCTACTCGAAATGCATAGGAACTTTGTACTTAGATGTACTATCTACTGTTCTTTAGATACGTTGCTAATATTAAATAAAATACTAGTTATGCAGATTCATAGAATCAAGATTCTTAGAATGAATTAAATTCATCAATTATACAGGGAAAGAACAGAGTTCTTTTCAATGAGTTCACTCGTGCTCAAGGATTACACTTGTCATTCATTTTGGTTACAATACCTTACCTGTATCGCACTAAAATAAAATATCTCTTAAATAGAATAAAGCCAGAGATTCAATCGAGAGTTAGGAATCTGACTTTGATGTCCGTGTGTAATTTATAGCTCGTAACAGTCACCGTTCATCTCTTAGTAATTGCTGCCGACGCTATTGGATATTCTACAATAGTTCTAAATCATACTAATAATTTCGTTCCCGCATTTCAATATCCTTTATGCACATACGTGCAGTGTGTATATTTGAAAAATCATGTGAAGTCATATTTCGTGGAAATAATATATTATTCCGTACATTTTCTTACCACAGGTTGTCGTTTCTTAGAATATACAATGATTATAGATGCTGATAACAATGCAACTAGCAAGAATGCGGTAAAATTTAATGCTCTTGAGCTCGTGAAAATTTTTGCGGTTTCGACACACGCACAGGCATTCGCGTGCCTATACGTCTGAAATAAAAGAGTAAATAACGCAGCAATTTTCCTCGTTCGATATATCGATACGTATAGTATTGTTTTGGGAAGAAAGTTCAATCCCTTTTGTCCTTTGGAGCAGCAATGCGGTTATAAGACTAAGTTTCATCGGGAATTTTCGTTCTAAACAAAATTAAAAGTGCCTGCATGTTTCAGCAAAAAACGAACTATGTATGTCTGACGCGCAATTGTACTGTTCTGATCGGTGACTCATTAGGCAGAAATATTTTCTAGATTAAAAGTGCAACAAACGGGCGTACTTTGCTTTCAGTTCTATGGAACGGGTGCAATAATGTTAGCAGAACGGGTTTCCCCTTTAGACGTCGTGCAGCCGTTTTGTTGCTTCGTTGATTCAAACAATATGACGAAGTTTTTCTTGTTCCCTTAGTTAATTGCATTTCGTTATTATTGGATAGTTGTATGTGACATAGGATTCTGTTTCACAGCGAATTTAGTTTTGTCGAAATGAGGTTTGAAATAATTCTTGGACGTCGTTCAACCGCTAAAAATCCGATTGTGACGCAGTTCCTGCATATTGCGACTAAGGCAAAGTTAAAAAAAGGTTGTGAATTATTATATATTTATATTGGATTTATTATTGTCACGTCCCTACCAGTATTTACGATGTACGAAATAGATTTGAAGTGTAAGGACATTAAAAATGATTTTTTATGAGGAACAGAAATGTAGTATAGATGCCTAGAGTATATTCTTCAAAAGCGAAAAAGAATATACTAAAACATCTGTATAAACCAATTGCACAACCTGTTAAATATGTATAGTACAGACAGTGTATATGCGACGTACATATTTATTTCTTTTGCATAGGATACAGTCTTCGAATAAGAATATACATTTTGAATTTTCTATTGCGAGAAGATAGGACAGTAAAAAAAAAACAATTTCGTTCAGTCGTAAAAAAAAAGCTTAATCCCTTGCCTTCTTATGATAATTTCATCAAAATGTGGACCAAATAAGACGATTAATTTATATGCACTAAACAGACTTTAAATTGTACGTTTGTTTTTCATTATATTTTGAGGAAATGATTCGTTATAATCCAGTAGGATCAAAGAAGAGCCACTTTCAATTACTCATCTGCAACAATACGTTCTGCGTCATTCATAACATACATACTCTTTTGACAGATTTATTTGGAGCGATCGATCGATCGTTCATTCTTTCATAATCTAGTTCTGGTGGATTTTGTTCCAACACATATACTACATAGTTAATTTACACTAAAATTACTGCCACATTAAAAGTCATCTTTGTTGCACCTGCGAAATCTCTCAGATTCTCGTTAATCGGTCACACCTTTCCCTTGCACCGTTCACCGTCGAAGAAAGGCCAACGATACCGCACAAATGCATATAATTTTCTACTCAATCGACACGATAATATCAATTTCACTACATGCGTTTCACATTCATCTTTGGCGACTATGCCATTTTCTCGCTTTAATACACCATACGTTTTTGACTCGTATGCTCATAATCTATAACAGCGATTCCTGTGATATCGTGATAACGTATAATATTGACTTCTGGTGGGCTACGTTCCTTATCTGAGGAACGTGACAAACTGCACGTAAAGTGTACAATATCAAACTTTTTGTTTCAACGTTGCACTCTATCTACACCGTATCAGCCGATTCTGCTCAATAAATTGAATTATCTGTGAAGATACCGAGGTTATGACCAAAAAGGAAGGTGATTTCAAATAGAATACTTGGGCCATCAGGGGGCATACAATAGGTGTAGGAAATTACGTATATAATTGCATACCTATTGAATTACGTGGCTTTAATTGATGTTAGGAAAGAATGGCATGTTTGGGGGGTTCAATCTGGTCGAACAATCTTTGTCGTCAGGTGTCGCGACGGAAGTCGTGGAAGATAATAGATAGCTGATTACAGAAACGTTCCTGCGTTGTTTCAACGTTAAAACAAAACGATGTGATCTACGTTTAGCTCAGTATCAATTGTCTGTTCGTCAAGATGATCGACGGTCTACAATAGGCATTGAAAAACTATGGATATATGTATCAATATTGAACGTGTTAAAAAGAAACGCCACATCTTTAAGAAAAACTATTTCCGAGTCAGGCTATACTTGCGGCTGAACTTTTTTTTTCCTCCATTAAATAACTGTTCCACTGTACATCGTTTTTACTATTCTGCATTGCTGTGAAAATAACGCGTGCGCGTGTCTTACATGAATGAAGGTGTGCAATTCTGTGGAGTGTCTGTTACACGCACGTAAAATAATTAATTCAATTTATAATTAACACAAATTGAATATCACTTTATTAGACTTAATGCAAAACACCTTGAGCACTGAATATCGTTTCCTTCTATTTATACGAAAAATCTGCGAAGGATGAGACAAAAAATATATGAAACAATTCAGCACACGAAGTTGCGTAAGTTGCATCAATGGCACATCGTTGGAATAGACGGAGGCTATGAAGAGACGAAAATATAATTTTGAAAGTCTCTCTGTCATTTTTGAAGTGATGACGTTGCTCGTAGGAATATATTAGCGTTTCCGGTTTAAAGCATGAGCGATTAAAGGCCGCGTGGCAGATGTTTCGTGAATTACGTGAGACGGTATACAATACACGCCAGCGTATCTAGTGCCAAGGTTGACGCCCTATATGGGTCAAGGCTGAAAACGATCCCTAGTTGTATTGTACGTACATTCTCAGTTTGTAAACCAATCCATGATCGTGGCCCTTTTTGTGCTCGTTCATTGATACAGCGATCTATGGCTGCTCTTCTAGGTTGTACCTAGCGTTTCAGCGATATCTATGCTTTGGACATCAGAGATCCTGTAACATTTCTTCTTATGTACGTACCACCACCCTCTTGAAGGATCGGCGGGTGTCTGTAAAGCTTCACGTTTTCGAGCGAGCGAGAATTATAATGGTATTGAACTTAAAATACTCCGATACCTAAATTAATAGCACTAAATATTTTGTATCTTGTACCGAAAGCTTTTCATTTTCCTTCCACTTTGCTCGCCCGTTTTTTTATTTAACATGTACGACTGTGTATTGATTATGCACAGTGCAATTCTGTCGTCGCATACGAGAATATTAACAAACACAGGCTGCTACTAAATATTCACAAGCGGGGCGGTACAAGGTGAAAAAAAGAAACATATTAGATTTATATCTGGCACGAAGGTATCAATTGAATCTTTATTATTAAACATGAATTCACCGAGAACGAAGAGATACCATCGCATGCAAGCCGTGAGTCACACGATTTACCCGTTACAGCAAATGACCATCTTGTTTTGATTTAATGCAGGGTCGGTCATTGTCTTGTGCAGTTGTACTGACCAACGGTTCAGATCGTAAACTTTACCGTGTATATTGAACCATTTGTCGTGGTTGCATGGATTGTAGAGAATTGTTACAAAAAATGAATGTTGATCGATCACAGGAAAGTAAAGTGAAATATCTGTCATTCATTGCTGTTATTATCTGAAACGGTTGATAGTAGTAAAGGGTAACGAAATTCTATTATTGCAATTCTCCAATATTGAAGAATCTCAAGATATTTTGAATACTCTTCTGCTCTTTCCTTTTTCATATGCCAACATTTCAATCAGCCTTTACTAATTCGAAATGTAACAAGAAAATATTTCAAATACTAATTGTTAAAAGAAAAATTGCAGGATCTAGAGAAAAATATATAGGGGGAATTCGATATTTATCCGTGGAATGCGAGGCTCGAGATGGTAAAATAGTATGTACATGAAAACGAAAACAGAGGTATACAAAGGTGTACTGGGATGTCTACCTGCTTTTCGTTACGTGTTGTACCTCACGAAAGGATAGAACGTGCCCACGATTTCGCACAGCATGACTTACTGCACGTAGTACATATTCAGGATCCATTTCATTGAAATGCATAGACGACATAAATTCGGAGTATCTTTTCCAATATACATACCTGTTATATTCTCTTTTTTTTGTCACACTTTTGAAAACAGAAAGCAGCTGCTATTTTGAATATTTTTGAATATTTTAATTTGTGTATAAATTAATGTTTTAATATTCAAATCGTGCATCTCTATCCCAAAGCTTTCAAACTTAATAATAACTAAATTCACGATATGTTATTCAAGTTAAGAGATAGATGTTCTTCGTAATACTCAAAGGCTTACGATTGCTAACGAATCGATATTAAAGGACTTAGGATAATGCCTGCGGATTTCGTACTCCCTGTGGCAACAAATATTTTACCGAAACATGAATTATTTCCGCGAAAAGTGGTGGCAAGAATTGATTAAAATTATTTAAGTATTATAGTGCAATTTCGATGGCGATGGTTTTTATGGGTTATCATTGATGTTCAGTTAATCAGAACTAATTAAAAATCTGAAGGTATCATAATATTGTGATTACGATATTCTTCTAAGAGCAGTATTATTATTGGGAAATATCCTGCAAGGTTTTTCACACTTAGAACATAATTTTGGCACGTAACGTAGAGATCGAAATAAATTTGTCGAAATTTCAAACTGAAATCGTTGATAATCAATTCGTCGATGAATATTCAATAACAGTTCACGAGAATAAATTCTTCAAAAAGTGATTCAAAAACGCGACTTTCGTAACACGAGCCTTCCCAAAAAAAAAAAATATTCAAATACGTGTCACGGCCAGTAACTTACCTCACGCCTGGAAAAAGAAAAGAATCACTCCACGTATTCAACTATTATAAATATGTTGTTACCCGTTTATTCAACTTGCGATAATGCAACATTATTATTTATTATCCACGGTATCGTGTTCTTGTCCTGTTGCATCTCCAAGGCCACTTATCTTCACCATTTTGCTCCTCAATTGAAAAGGAAAACAGTTTCGTTCGACAACATAAATAAAATTATTTTATCCGTATATCTATACACAATTGTATGCCACTCTTTCTTCGCTGTACGGTCGCTGTATTTTTCCGCCCCAGAAAGATAAAAAACGAAGATTTTGCATGAAAAATTATACGTTACACGTTCGCTTCAGCAGCTTCGCGTGTTTGTTAATTGATTCCACGGAACGAAATGTATGATTCAGAGGTACGAGACAGGTCAATATTCTGAGTGACTGCTTGATACCCACCATTCAGAGCCTGTTTGGTGAGGACATTATTATAACGTTGATGCATTATTTTCCAGGCGATGGTGGCTTGTTACCCGGGCCACGGTTCACATTACGTGAAACACGTGGACAATCCTAATCGGGATGGACGGTGCATCACAGCCATATACTACCTTAACCGAGATTGGGATATAAAGGTAAGGATCAGTGTGCGATTACATTCTAAGCAACGTTCCTCAAACTGTTTTGGTCCCCCATGAAATTTATATTCTACATCGTTTACATATGGAAAAAGAATAGTGAATCATTGTGTTGTTCGTAATTTAACAATTTAGCATTCATTTACGTTGCGGGTATAAATACGATGTACATATCTAGTAGATCGGTCAATTTCACCGGCGGGTGGAGGGAATTTTTGTTACGCTCCTCTCTCTCTTTTGTCCAACGTGATTTATTCTATTGATTTTAAGACGCACGAAGGGGTTCTAGCAGGCACTTCAAGAGAGCACAATTATAGTTAAAACTAATTTTCTTCGAGTTGTATAATAGATGGTTTTCTCGGTCTTTTGATAATCTCTACTTTTATTTAGTCACGTCCGTCGAATGGGCGAAAGTGAATAATAATTCGTAAAATTTGACAAGGCACAATCCTTTTTTTTTAATTATTTTAACGTGTTCGATACACGAGGAGGAAAATTCAACGGGATCATCCTGAATATCCGCAATTTGTATCCCAATTTGTATTAAATAAAACAACTGTACTTGTCAACAGTGTAACAGTCAATTTCTGCGTCGAGTGTATTGTATTTGTTATCGTACTGTAAACTGCTACTGCAAGTATAGCGCCTAGTATCATCGGTATCCTCATAATTATTTCATTATTTCTCCTTCACCTTGCATGCATGGCCATGAACCTTAGAATACTAAAAAGTAAGGACACATTCTGAGAGAATGCGAGCAACGAAGGGCATCCGTGGCCTACGTGAGTTCCTTCATGCGCTTATCTGTATATCGGTGGCAAGCTATAGTTGAGCGATGCTTACATTGACCTAAACCAAAAACAGGGGCTGTTTAAACAGAGGCTACCATGTAAAATAAAACAGCGCCGAATATCATATACCCTGTGCAATACTATGTACACATAATACATAACTAAACAGGGTGAAGCATTCAAAACAGGCCACCTGAACTCGGTTGCTATTGGTGATGGCAGAAAATGTCAGACAAAACTTGCTTGGTTTCGAGGGTGACATAATCTCGTGTTAATAGTTTTTTTGTAGATGGACGCGTAGAGGACATATGAAGGTCAGCCGCGTTTTTTTTAATGGATCGATATACTTTTCTATGCACTATCTAATAGAGCGGTTCAAGGCGCATAGTGACCTAGGACTCAAGGTCATTCAAGATCGTTGAAGGTCAACTGCGATGGAAAATATTTTGCTTTTAGGAACAGATCGGACATGTTCGCTTACGAAAAGATATATTAACATTAGATTATGCATGCACACTCATCTCAATCACGAATATAATTAGGTAGATTAGAGGGCATAAGGGAACATATTTAAGATGCTTTGTGAATGACATTGCTGAGGTATTGTTCATCTACTATGCTCAATACACAATAATTATTATTTTTAGAGTAATTGGTAAACAGTAATTATGAAATATCAAAAGAGTTATCATTGTACAATATGAACGAGGTGTAATAATGCAATCAGCAATGTCCATTAAAGTATTTAAATACTGCCCCGTTCTGAATTCAAATAATTTCAATTGCAAAATTCTTGAATTGCATATGAACTAGTTATTTATTCAATCAACTATTTATCATTCTACAAAAGAAGAAGAGAATCAACTTTATGTTAACCCAACGGGACAGCCTTGGTAAATAATTTGTTGCATTCATCGTTCTAGCAAAGTATCCTATCAAGCGTACAGATATTTATTTATTTAGAGATTTATTCGAAAATTAAATGTTAAAAAACTTTGGAGTTTATAAATGTTACATAACCGAACCCTGTATGTAGTTGTATATTAATTGTTTTCCTATTTAATTTGCTTCTATTTTATTTTCGATTCCTGAATCGCAGGATAACTTGATATTAGTACTGCATACGATTCTTTTCGTACAATAATTTGTGTTCTGTGTTTGTAGAAAAATGGTGGCCTTTTGAGGATATTCCCAGAAGGTTGGCGCGATCAGGTGGCAGATATCGAACCTCTCTTCGACAGAATACTTTTCTTCTGGTCCGACAGGAGAAATCCGCATGAAGTACAGCCAGCATACAAAACCAGATATGCAATCACACTATGGTACTTCGATGCTGAAGAAAGGAATCAAGCTTGCCGAAGATATCAGAGAGAAAGTAGGTACATTAGTTGCAAGAGTAACCAGCTTATCACTTTACGTAGAATATGTTTATTGCGTTTCATTATTAAGAATCATTCGTTCACAATTCCCGGGGCAATGAATCACGCGTTACATAAAGAAGAAAGTCGTATTTTGAAATTTCGCAGTACTGTAAACTGTTCATTTGCTTAATTAATAATTAATATCATTTTCAGGGGAATTACATTCGAAGAAGGAGAGTTCGTGAGACATGGAGTCTGAAGGACTGTTACACCGTCCGTCGATTGAAATTGTAACTCTATTAGATAAACTTATATACTTGTATATAGTCACGCGACGAAAGCGCTGGTACATAAACTATTATGTATTATTCTGTATTATGATATAGTCGAGATTGCGAGAGGTACGGACATCGGAGTATACATATAAAGATTTAAGAATGTGCAATAGTTTTAAGCGCGTTCTTCTTCTTTTATATGGCGGCACTGTAATATATTTCGGATGCGGAAGTGCGGGTTGTCCTTACGGTTCACTATTTTACATATTAATTATTAATCTCCGGGGTTTTTTTCTTCTTCGTCTAACAATTTAATCGAACGTTTAACAAGTAAATGTTTACCATTCGCTTTAACATAACAGAAAATTTCTCCGTTATATCAACACGATACTTAGCTTCCAATATTTGGAGTACTAAATAAATTCTTGCGGTATTCGTCATTCGTGTACGTTTGCTGAAATTACATAGTGTACAGAGAGAACGAGATTGCATATGTATATGTGTGTGTGTTCGTGCGTGCGTGTAGAATGAAAGTAAGGTCAGTGCGCCAGTGACAGCGTGTGATTTAAATAATAAAAATAATGTTTCTATCGTAAAAAAAAACTTGCTGTGAATTTTGCGTTTTAATTATTATATTTACATCAATACATTTTGTCCCTTCGCCTTCTATATGGCTGATATTGTCGATGGCATTTCAGCTTGTTATTAATATGAAATTGTAATATTTACGATATTATGCTATAACGATTTATTATTATATACAACTCTCAAATGTTACGCGTTGTTCCACAAAGTTGCGATCCTTTGATTAAACGGCCAGTAAGTGACTTATGCTTCCGGCGCAGTGAATTGAGATATGCCAGGGCCCAGTCTGTACCTGTAATATTGTTATGTACATTGCGAAGAGATAGAAACACATGTGTTTAATATTGTATGTATCTATTTATATAAATCGATAAGTCAAACAAACAAAAAAATGGGAAAAAAACGAATTGAAAACATACTTCCTGTGTCCCATATAGAAAGTCTGATATTAAATTTTGCTAGGTAATATGAGGAAGAAGTGTGTTTAATTTTTCGAAGGCGTATATATTCGGACACGGAGGACCAAAAAATTACCCAGTATCCTCGACGAGTGACGACGAGTGAAGTTATTTTCAATGATCAAACATTAATTTAATATGCTCTTATTTTAGTAGTGAATACTGTTGTGGATTAAGTTATGAACTGATGGCGCAGTTTTTTTGTTTTGTTTTCGAAATACTGTAAAATTGATAAGAATTGTAATGTGAAAATAAATATTGTACAAAATTCATATGCAATAATTCATAGGAGTGGTGGGTCACTGAGTTTGCTTGTTGAAAACGACCTTAATTTTGTTCGTATTTAATTTATTTGTAATTGTAAATAAAAATCAAGTCGAAACACCATCGATATCTTTGGGAATGGCACAGTGTTCAATTAAATCTAATGCTGGAATATATACTTTGAATGAATAATCGTTTTTTGGAAATAATCCGGGATTGATTACGTGACAATTAGAATAGATAGTTTCATATGCCTCATATTTATCTGCGGCTACAATTAGATCTGGTGTAGGATATATTTGTAGCGCGTGATCGTACTTCCAGTACACCGGAATCACCGAGAGATTTAACGGAGTTAAATGTGACTGGCATATAATTGACTTTGCATACTGAAACAGTGTATGTATATTCAATGAGACAATTCTTAAGTAATATACATAAACATTTAATGCTGTGAGAAAACTTACGTGATCATAGGCATTGCCTTCACGCGGAAACTGAAGTGTATTCCTACACATTTTTGTTAAAATATCTTCCCTGAACACTACAATTTCTTTCGTGCAGTATTGAATTCTACATGGATTCGTGGTAAATATTGCGCCAGGTATATTCTTCTGAAATTCTCCTGTAAGATGCTTTGGGAGTGGTGACCTTGGCAAAATTTTTGGCGAGCCCACGTCATCTGACGCAGGTACAAAAATGAATTTAGAAGTTTGTTTAATATCTGGATATTGCATTATTATATCGGCAAGTTGTTCAAGGCCCTCCTTCAGTTTTTGTGTACTCGACACATTCGAGGGAAAACTTAAGAAATGGCCGCACAATACAAATGCAATGGGTGGATATTCAGAATATCCCTCCAACATTGTTTTAAATTTATGTAAAACAGTTTCATCGTCTAACCACATTTCAGATATAAAGATAATCATTCCATCTTTATTAGAATCTTCATAATGTTTCAATTTTTCGGACAGTTTTAAAGAATCCTTATGTAAACCGCCGAATGTATTAGCATGGCCAAAATCCACGCGTCCATTGCTAGATGATTCTGCTGGCGGGAAACCTAAATCTTCCACATGTAAAATACCATCTTTAAAATCTCCATTCGCCATTACTACAGATCCCTCCATAATCAAGCCATCTTGAAAATTGTATGTAATTACTAAGGAAAACAATACTTGTATTGTGCGCTTGAAAGATAGATTTACAATTATTACTTCTAAAGGTCTAAAAGGATATTGCTCCTCGTAGATCAACTTTTATTGTGCCTCCTGTGTCCTCTAAGTAATATTGACCTTCTGTTAATTGCGTTAATAGACCCATTACATAAACATTTCCTTTTTTACTTTCACTTAGCAGATGTTCAATGCTTACTAACTCAATCCAATTTTCCTTTTTCTCACCAAGTTTAGGAGCCGTAAATAGTTCGTGTCTTAAGGTTCTATACCAAAGTAATTCAAATCTGTCTTTAAAAATTGTAGCCTTATACTTTGCCTCTCCATATAAATCCGACGTTACAGTTGTCATAATATATTTTTTTCTAGACAAGTCATATTTCATTTTCGGCACATCGAATACATCTATTACATTTAATATGGTTTCTGTATGCTTCAATGTATTGGGTCTTATACATTCCTCTATTGCTGATTTTAAGTTTTCAACAGTTATATGCGGATCGCTTAAATCTTGAGCCAAAACTTGTTCCACTATACGTGTTAACCAAGTGTGACGTTCATCCTCCTCTGTGTTTAGCAGCTCTTTAGCTAGCGAAATGCTCAGTTTCCTACATTGAAATAGTTTTTTTTGTAAATAAAAATACTACGAAATTCTAATATCTATACGTATTCATACAAATATAGGATTAAATGTCAAATGGTTATATACCTTGAAAGTACAAGTCCATATAAAGTGAAGGTACTTTGTACCATTTTTACCAATTTTTCATCGGCCATAATAATTTCTCTATGAGCAGACAGCTATATAACACAAATTGATATCAATTATACAGTACGTAAACAAAAATACTTTCTTTCCCTTTCAGATAAACGATCAACGTTACAAAATTAAAATATAAAGAATAACGTATCACAATTGACAGTTCCGACTAATAATGCGAACATTTCCCGCCTTCTCAAACTGCTAATATCCAAACTAAAGTTATCTTAAAGGCATTCAATTATTTCATTTGAACAGATTCCTTACAGAAATATGCAGTTAAATAGTTAAAATATAGAGTAAATATTTAAATGTAATAGAAGAGAAATTAAATATAACTTCAGATATGAATTTTAATTTTAAATCAATTTTAAATATATCAATTTCGATGAACTGGTACAGAGCTCTATTGCCACACAGTAGCCTATAATCCGACACGTGGCGCCATCGGGCAGAAGCAGAGATAAGTGCATCTGTTGAGATAATAATTTTTGAAAATTTTGTCGGTAAAGATATGTCAAAAACGGTACAAGTGGCGCCATCTCGCGTTTGCGGCCTTTTTCGCAGTTTTCCGCACCGCCAAAACCGATCATCGGGATTACATCGTTAATTTAAACAATTGCGTTATTCTCAGCTTCTACTGCGTATTTCTTAACCGGGCTTGTCTTAAATCAAAGCTACGGGAAATAGCTACCTGCTCCAACAGTTGCAACATTATGGCATTTGTGGTTTAAAAGTTATTAACAATTGAAAAATCGGCATAAATGCACTCCGGGTCACTCAAATTATGTCGGCTTCTGCTGGGCCGATTTTAATCAACAACGTCTCAAAAGACAGGGAAACGAATATCCTACACGATAAAAAATACCCGGTTGCTGTAACTATATGCAGTAGACCGCAATAACAATTTTAATTGTTTAAATGTTTATAACAAATGAACCGCTCTTCGAATGATGGTCGCACCTATTGGAGATGGTAGCTGCTGTTTCTACCTTCAATTTATGTCCAGTGATGATTGACGGAGCTCGATTGCAGGCCGAGATAAAAGAATTTGTTTATAATTTCGTTAAACAAATTTAAATATCTCGGCGTCTACTGGGCCGATTTTAATCAACGACGTCTCAAAAGAAAGGAAATCGAACAAGCTACACGATGACATATATCCCGTTGCAGTACCAATATGCAGTTGACCGTAATAACAATTTTCCTTGTATAAATGTTTATAACAAATGAACCGCTCTTCGAATGATGTTTACACCTATTGGAGATGCTAGCTGCTGTTCCTGTGTTCAATTTATGTTCAACGATGATTGACGTAGCCCGCCTATAAGCTGCAATACTGCCAATTTTTTTATAATTTCGTTAAACAAATTCAATTATCTCGGCCTGCAGTCGAGTTACGTCAACAACCATTAGACATAAATTAAAGGTAGCAGTAACTGCTACCATCTCCAATAGGTTTGAACATTATGCCATGAACGATTCATTTGTTATAAACAATTAAACAATTGAAATTGTTATTACGGTCAACTGCATATAGTTACAGCTACTGGGTATTTTTTATTGTGTAGCTTATTCGTTTCCCTTTCTAATGAGATGTCGTTGATTAAAATCGGCCCGGTAGAAGCCGAGATAATAATTATCGAAAATTTTGTCGGCAACGATATGTCAAAAACGGTACAAGTGGCGCCATCTCGCGTTTGCGGCCTTTTTCGCAGTTTTCCACACCGCCAAATCCGATCTCCGGGATTACATCGTTAATTTAAACAATTGCGTTATTCTCAGCTTCTACTGCGTATTTCTTAACCGGACTTGTCTTAAATCAAAGCTAAGGGAAATAGCTACCTGCTCCAACAGTTGCAACATTATGGCACTTGCGGTTTAAAAGTTATTAACAATTGAAAAATCGGCATAAATGCACTCCGGGTCACTCCAATTATCTCGGCTTCTAATCGGCCGATTTTAATGAACGACGTCTCAAAATAAAGCCAAACGAATATCCTACACGATTAAAAATACCCGGTTGGTGTAACTATATAAAGTTGACCGTAATAACAATTTCAATTGTTTAAATGTTTATAACAAATGAACCGCTCTTCGATTGATGTTCACACCTATTGCAGATGCTAGCTGCTGTTGCTGCGTTCAATTTATGTGCAATGATGATTGACGTAGGCCGCCTATAAGCTGCAATACTGCCAATTGTTTATAATTTCGTTAAACAAATTCAATTAGCTCGACTTCTACTGGGCCGATTTTAATCAACAACGTCTCAAAAGAAAGGGAATCGCACAAGCTACATGATAAAAAATACCCGGTTGCTGTAACTATAAGCAGTTGACCGTAATAACAATTTTAATTTTTTAAATGTTTATAACAAATGAACCGCTCTTCGATTGATGTTCACACCTATTGCAGATGCTAGCTGCTGTTGCTGCGTTCAATTTATGTGCAATGATGATTGACGTAGGCCGCCTATAAGCTGCAATACTGCCAATTGTTTATAATTTCGTTAAACATATTCAATTATCTCGGCCTGTAGTCGAGCTACGTCAATCACCATTGGACATAAATTAAAGGTAGCAGTAACTGCTACCATCTCCAATAGGTGTGAACATAATGCCATGAACGGTTCATTTGTTATAAACAATTATACAATTGAAATTGTTAGTACGGTTAACTGCATATAGTAACAGCAACTGCGTATTTTTTGTTGTGTAGCTTATTCGTTTCCCTTTCTAATGAGATGTCGTTGATTAAAATCGGCCCGGTAGAAGCCGAGATAATAATTATCGAAAATTTTGTCGGTAACGATATGTCAAAAACGGTACAAGTGGCGCCATCTCGCGTTTGCGGCCTTTTTCGCAGTTTTCCGCACCGCCAAAACCGACTACCGGGATTACATCGTTAATTTAAACAATTGCGTTTTTCTCGGCTTCTACTGCGTATTTCTTAACCGGACTTGTCTTAAATCAAAGCTACGGGAAATAGCTACCTGCTCCAACAGTTGCAACATTATGGCATTTGTGGTTTAAAAGTTATTAACAATTGAAAAATCGGCATAAATGCACTCCGGGTCACTCAAATTATCTCGGCTTCTACTGGGCCGATTTTAATGAACCACGTCTCAAAAGAAAGGGAAACGAATATCCTACGCGATAAAAAATACCCTGTTGCTCTAACTATATGCAGTTGACCGTAATAACAATTTTAATTGTTTAAATGTTTATAACAAATTAACCGCTAATCGAATGATGGTCGCACCTACTGCACATGGTAGCTGCTGCTGCTACCTTCAATTTATGTCCAATGATGATTGACGTAGCTCGACTGCAGGCCGAGATAATTGAATTTGTTTATAATTTCGTTAAACAAATTTAAATATCTCGGCTTCTAATGGTCCGATTTTAATCAACAACATCTCAAAAGATTGGGAAACGAATATCCTACACGATTAAAAATACCCGGTTGCTCGAACTATACGCAGTTGACCGTAATAACAATTTTAATTGTTTAAATGTTTTTAACAAATGAACCGCTCATCGAATGATGTTCATACCTATTGGACATGGTAGCTGCTGCTGCTACCTTCAACTTATGTCCAACGATGATTGACGTAGCTCGACTGCAGGCCGCGATAATTGAATTTGTTTATAATTTCGTTAAACAAATTTAATTATCTCGGCTTCTACTCGGCCGATTTTAATGAACCACGTCTCAAAAGAAAGGGAAACGAATATCCTACGCGATAAAAAATACCCTGTTGCACTAACTATATGCAGTTGACCGTAATAACAATTTTAATTGTTTAAATGTTTATAACAAATTAACCGCTCATCGAATGATGGTCGCACCTATTGCACATGGTAGCTGCTGCTGCTACCTTCAATTTATGTCCAATGATGATTGACGTAGCTCGACTGCAGGCCGAGATAATTGAATTTGTTTATAATTTCGTTAAACAAATTTAAATATCTCGGCTTCTAATGGACCGATTTTAATCAACAACATCTCAAAAGATTGGGAATCGAATATCCTACACGATTAAAAATACCCGGTTGCTCGAACTATACGCAGTTGACCGTAATAACAATTTTAATTGTTTAAATGTTTTTAACAAATGAACCGCTCATCGAATGATGTTCATACCTATTGGACATGGTAGCTGCTGCTGCTACCTTCAATTTATGTCCAACGATGATTGACGTAGCTCGACTGCAGGCCGAGATAATTGAATTTGTTTATAATTTCGTTAAACAAATTTAATTATCTCGGCTTCTACTAGGCCGATTTTAATGAACGACGTCTCAAAAGGAAGGGAAACGAATATCCTACACGGTAAAAAATACCCGGTTGCTGTAACTATATGCAGTTGACCGTAATAACAATTCTAATTGTTTAAATGTTTATAACAAATGAACCGCTCATCGAATGATGTTCACACCTATTGGGCATGGTAGCTGCTGTCGCTACCTTCAATTTATGTCGAATGGTGATTGACGTAGCTTGACTGCAGGCCGAGATAATTGAATTTGTTTATAATTTCGTTAAACAAATTTAAATATCTCGGCTTCTGCTGGGCCGATTTCAATGAACGACGTCTCAAAAGAAAGGGAAACGAATATCCTACACGATTAAAAATACCCTATTGCTCTAACTATACGCAGTTGACCGTAATAACAATTTTAATTGTTTAAATGTTTATAACAAATTAACCGCTCTTCGAATGATGGTCGCACCGATTGCACATGGTAGCTGCTGCTGCTACCTTCAATTTATGTCCAATGATGATTGACGTAGCTCGACTGCAGGCCGAGATAATTGAATTTGTTTATAATTTCGTTAAACAAATTTAAATATCTCGGCTTCTAATGGTCCGATTTTAATCAACAACATCTCAAAAGATTGGGAAACGAATATCCTACACGATTAAAAATACCCGGTTGCTCGAACTATACGCAGTTGACCGTAATAACAATTTTAATTGTTTAAATGTTTTTAACAACTGAACCGCTCATCGAATGATGTTCGCACCTATTGAACATGGTAGCTGCTGCTGCAACCTTCAATTTATGTCCAATGATGATTGACGTACCTCGACTGCAGGCCGAGATAATTGAATTTGTTTATAATTTCGTTAAACAAATTTAAATATCTCGGCTTCTGCTGGGCCGATTTTAATGAACGACGTCTCAAAAGGAAGGGAAACGAATATCCTACGCGATAAAAAATACCCGGGTGCTCTAACTATATGCAGTTGACCGTAATAACAATTTTAATTGTTTAAATGCTTATAACAAATTAACCGCTCATCGAATGATGGTCGCACCTATTGCACATGGTAGCTGCTGCTGCTACCTTCAATTTATGTCCAATGATGATTGACGTAGCCCGCCTATAAGCTGCAATATTGCCAATTGTTTATAATTTCGTTAAACAAATTCAATTAGCTCGGCCTGCAGTCGAGCTACGTCAATCACCATTGGACATAAATTAAAGGTAGCAGTAACTGCTAGCATCTCCAACAGGTGTGAACATTATGCGACGAGCGTTTCATTTGTTATAAACATTTAAACAATTGAAATTATTATTACGGTCAACTGCATATAGTTACAGCAACCGGGTATTTTTTATTGTGTAGCATATTCGTTTCCCTTTTATTTGAGACGTCGTTGATTAAAATCGGCCCAGTAGAAGCCGAGATAATTCGAACGACCCGGAATGCATTTATGGCAATTTTTCAATTGTTAATAACTTTTAAACCACAAATGCTATATTGTTGCAACTGGTGGAGCAGGTAGCTATGTCCCGTAGCTTTAATTTAAGACAAGTCCGGTTAAGAAATACGCTATAGGAGCCGAGAAAAACGCAATTGTTTAAATTAACGATGTAATCCTGGAGGTCGGATTTGGCGGTGCGGAAAACTGCGAAAAAGGCCGCAAACGCGAGATGGCGCCACTTGTACCGTTTTCGACATTTCGTTACCGAAATAATTTTAAAAACTTATTATCTCGGCTTCTGCTGGGCCGATTTTAATGAACGACGTCTCAAAAGAAAGGGAAACGAATATCCTACACGATAAAAAATACCCGGTTGCTGTACCTATATTCAGTTGACCGTAATAAAAATTTCAATTGTTTAAATGTTTATAACAAATGAACCGCTCATCGAATGATGTTCATACCTATTGGACATGGTAGCTGCTGCTGCTACCTTCAATTTATGTCCAACGATGATTGACGTAGCTCGACTGCAGGCCGCGATAATTGAATTTGTTTATAATTTCGTTAAACAAATTTAAATATCTCGGCTTCTGCTGGGCCGATTTCAATGAACGACGTCTCAAAAGAAAGGGAAACGAATATCCTACACGATTAAAAATACCCGGTTGCTCGAACTATACGCAGTTGACCGTAATAACAATTTTAATTGTTTAAATGTTTTTAACAACTGAACCGCTCATCGAATGATGTTCGCACCTATTGAACATGGTAGCTGCTGCTGCAACCTTCAATTTATGTCCAATGATGATTGACGTACCTCGACTGCAGGCCGAGATAATTGAATTTGTTTATAATTTCGTTAAACAAATTTAATTATCTCGGCTTCTGCTGGGCCGATTTTAATGAACGACGTCTCAAAAGGAAGGGAAACGAATATCCTACGCGATAAAAAATACCCGGGTGCTCTAACTATATGCAGTTGACCGTAATAACAATTTTAATTGTTTAAATGTTTATAACAAATTAACCGCTCATCGAATGATGGTCGCACCTATTGCACATGGTAGCTGCTGCTGCTACCTTCAATTTATGTCCAATGATGATTGACGTAGCCCGCCTATAAGCTGCAATATTGCCAATTGTTTATAATTTCGTTAAACAAATTCAATTAGCTCGGCCTGCAGTCGAGCTACGTCAATCACCATTGGACATAAATTAAAGGTAGCAGTAACTGCTAGCATCTCCAACAGGTGTGAACATTATGCGACGAGCGTTTCATTTGTTATAAACATTTAAACAATTGAAATTATTATTACGGTCAACTGCATATAGTTACAGCAACCGGGTATTTTTTATTGTGTAGCATATTCGTTTCCCTTTTATTTGAGACGTCGTTGATTAAAATCGGCCCAGTAGAAGCCGAGATAAATCGAACGACCCGGAATGCATTTATGGCAATTTTTCAATTGTTAATAACTTTTAAACCACAAATGCTATATTGTTGCAACTGTTGGAGCAGGTAGCTATGTCCCGTAGCTTTAATTTAAGACAACTCCGGTTAAGAAATACGCTATTGGAGCCGAGAAAAACGCAATTGTTTAAATTAACGATGTAATCCTGGAGGTCGGATTTGGCGGTGCGGAAAACTGCGAAAAAGGCCGCAAACGCGAGATGGCGCCACTTGTACCGTTTTCGACATTTCGTTACCGAAATAATTTTAAAAAATTATTATCTCGGCTTCTACTCGACTGATATTAATGAACGACGTCTCAAAAGAAAGGGAAACGAATATCCTACACGGTAAAAAATATCCGGTTGCTGTAACTATATGCAGTTGACCGTAATAACAATTTTAATTGTTTAAATGTTTATAACAAATTAACCGCTCATCGAATGATGGTCGCACCTATTGCACATGGTAGCTGCTGCTGCTACCTTCAATTTATGTCCAACGATGATTGACGTAGCTCAACTGCAGGCCGAGATAATTGAATTTGTTTATAATTTCGTTAAGCAAATTTAAATATCTCGGCTTCTGCTGGGCCGATTTTAATGAACGACGTCTGAAAAGAAAGGGAAACGAATATCCTACACGATTAAAAATACCTGGTTGCTCTAACTATATGCAGTTGACCGTAAGAACAATTTTAATTGTTTAAATGTTTATAACAAATTAACCGCTCATCGAATGATGGTGGCACCTATTGCACATGGTAGCTGCTGCCGCTACCTTCAATTTATGTCCAATGATGATTGACGTAGCCCGCCTATAAGCTGAAATATTGCCAATTGTTTATAATTTCGTTAAACAAATTGAGTTAGCTCGGCCTGCAGTCGAGCTACGTCAATCACCATTGGACATAAATTAAAGGTAGCAGTAACTGCTACCATCTCCAACAGGTGTGAACATTATGCGACGAGTGTTTCATTTGTTATAAACATTTAAACAATTGAAATTGTTATTACGGTCAACTGCATATAGTTACAGCAACCGGGTATTTTTTATAGTGTAGCATATTCGTTTCCCTTTTATTTGAGACGTCGTTGATTAAAATCGGCCCAGTGGAAGCCGAGATAATTCGAACGACCCGGAATGCATGTATGGCAATTTTTCAATTGTTAATAACTTTTAAACCACAAATGCTATAATGTTGCAACTGTTGGAGCAGGTAGCTATGTCCCGTAGCTTTAATTTAAGACAAGTCCGGTTAAGAAATACGCTATAGGAGCCGAGAAAAACGCAATTGTTTAAATTAACGATGTAATCCTGGAGGTCGGATTTGGCGGTGCGGAAAACTGCGAAAAAGGCCGCAAACGCGAGATGGCGCCACTTGTACCGTTTTCGACATTTCGTTACCGAAATAATTTTAAAAAATTATTATCTCGGCTTCTGCTGGGCCGATTTTAATGAACGACGTCTCAAAAGAAAGGGAAACGAATATCCTACACGATAAAAAATACCCGGTTGCTGTACCTATATTCAGGTGACCGTAATAAAAATTTCAATTGTTTAAATGTTTATAACAAATTAACCGCTCATCGAATGATTGTCGCACCTATTGCACATGGTAGCTGCTGCTGCTACCTTCAATTTATGTCCAATGGTGATTGACGTAGCTCGACTGCAGGCCGAGATAATTGATTTTGTTTATAATTTCGTTAAACAAATTTAAATATCTCGGCTTCTGCAGGGCCGATTTTAATGAACGACGTCTCAAAAGAAAGGGAAACGAATATCCTACACGATTAAAAATACCCGGTTGCTGTACCTATATGCGGTTGACCGTAATAACAATTTCAATTGTTTAAATGTTTATAACAAATGAACCGCTCATCGAATGATGTTCACACCTATTGGACATGGTAGCTGCTGCTGCTACCTTCAATTTATGTCCAATGATGATTGACGTAGCCCGCCTATAAGCTGAAATATTGCCAATTGTTTATAATTTCGTTAAACAAATCGAATTAGCTCGGCCTGCAGTCGAGCTACGTGAATCACCATTGGACATAAATTAAAGGTAGCAGTAACTGCTAGCATCTCCAACAGGTGTGAACATTATGCGACGAGCGTTTCATTTGTTATAAACATTTAAACAATTGAAATTGTTATTACGGTCAACGGCATATAGTTACAGCAACCGGGTATTTTTTATCGTGTAGCATATTCGTTTCCCTTTTATTTGAGACGTCGTTGATTAAAATCGGCCCAGTAGAAGCCGAGATAATTCGAACGACCCGGAGTGCATTTATGGCAATTTTTCAATTGTTAATAACTTTTAAACCACAAATGCTATAATGTTGCAACTGTTGGAGCAGGTAGCTATGTCCCGTAGCTTTAATTTAAGACAACTCCGGTTAAGAAATACGCTATTGGAGCCGAGAAAAACGCAATTGTTTAAATTAACGATGTAATCCTTGAGGTCGGATTTGGCGGTGCGGAAAACTGCGAAAAAGGCCGCAAACGCGAGATGGCGCCACTTGTACCGTTTTCGACATTTCGTTTCCGAAATAATTTAAAAAAATTATTATCTCGGCTTCTGCTGGGCCGATTTTAATCAACGACGTCTCAAAAGTAAGGGAATCGAAGAAGCTACACGATAAAAAATACTCTATTGCGGTAACTGTATGCAATAGCGCGGAATAACAATTTTAATTGTTTAATTGTTTATAACAAATGAACTGCACATGGAGTAATGTTCACACCTGTTGGAGATGGTAGCTGATGCTCCTGGCTTGGATATATTTTCCCTGATCATTGTTGTAGCTAGCCTGCAAGCTGAAATAATTGCATTTGTTTAGAATTTTGTTTAAACAAATTCAATTATCTCGGCTCCTGCTAGGCCGATTTTAATCAACGACGTCTCAAATGAAAGGGAAGAGAAGTTTATAACAAATGAATTGCACGTGGAATAATGTTCACACGTATTGGAATTTGTAGCCTAGACTTCTAACTTTAGTTTATGTCCTTTGTGCATTGATTTAGCTCGCCTTCAATTCGGAATAATGGCATTTGTTTTTAATTTTTTTAAAGAAATTCAATTATCAAAGGACTATCTTTGTTTAGTTTAGAACAGCTCGCATGTACATTTACTGTGTAATCCTCAAAGGAATACTCAAATTGTTTATAAACAGTAAATTGTCATCATTCATTCATTCGTTTGAGTATTTCTGTAGCAGTATCGGAAAGTGCATTACTAGTTCGGCAAGAAAAGGTTCTTAAATATCGCTACGCGAATACCCAACATAGTTCAACAAATTAGCAATGTTCTCGGTTATTTAAAAATTAAGTTAAGTTATACGTTAATATAATACTACACAATAGGTGAAAGAAATAACCATTTGTCTTTGTAGGTGTATGTCATTTATTTATTTAATCGACCTGATCGCAGATATAGTTTCTTCATTCATTATACTTCGTCTTCCATAAGTTAATTACAAGTATTCATCGTCGTCTAGAATCTAAAAGGGTATAGGGGATAAAGTTATAAGTAATTTTTTTTTTGTTCACAGTATTGACTCTATTACATACGCTAATCAGATGGCTAAAGTGTTCATATCTACAAATATATCTCATATTTGTTTTTTTTTTTATACACATATACATATATACACATATAGCTAGAATCCGCATATGTGCATATCTATATATACATATATTCGTTTTGTAACGCGTTTCCCAGCATTCACATTCTCTCCACGACATTTTATCTCTCCTCATTCTTTGTCCTCCGCTCCTCAACAGTCAACGTTAACTTCCGTTCACGTAACTGAAGTATATTGATCTTTCTTCTCATCCTTCCCTATTTTTTGTTTTGCTCTTTATCATAGCACTTGTTTGTCTCTTTCGTTCTTTTTATTATTTGTAATTCGAACTCTAATGGTGTGTGTATGTGTATGTATATGTACGTATGTATATGTATGCACGTGTTTTAATGTAGAAGAAAAAACTAATTGTAAATAGTGTCGCCACAAGCGAAGTTTAGATCATGGTAATTTTTTTTCGAGGGCTTGACTCGGTAATTTCGTCTTCCTTTTTTTTCTTGTAACGAGATATTAAGGTTTAAAAGTATATACGTATGCATATTGTATCTGACGCTTGATTTGACACATATGATTGAGGTCTCGAGCAAGTTTCTCTGCTGCTTTGCTCGCATCTCACAGCCTAGTGGTGATTTAAACCAGACGCGGGGCCCGTTTATAACGAGCCGCATCGCCATTAATGACGCCCGTTAATTCCCCGACAAATGCCAAGCTCGCATATCTATATATATTTATATATCTTTCTTGCATTGTTTCCCCTTCCATCTTCATTAATCTTTCCATTCTCTTCTTACCCTTACGTAAAGTGTATGTGTGTCCATATGGTCAATTGTGCATTTTTTTTTTCTTCAAGTAAACACGACATAGTAAAATATTAAAGCGGCAGCAGCATGAACTGCAATACTGTTTGATCTATGAAAAAGATCTTTCTTCTCTTCTGTTCGAAATCTTGTCACCTTAGATCTTTTCCAATTATTATTTTTTTTTTTTTATCACTTCGTCTTTTTCACATCCCCCTTAAACTCTATCTATTTATGTACAACACGTTTAGCAGTTTATTTGGAACAATTTTCTTCTTCATATATCTCTCCCTCTCGCCCTCCCTCTCTCGCTCTATGCCTCTCTCACTCCCTCTCTCTTATTTGCCTTCTTCAGCATCCGGTTATCCTTGTAGCGATAAACTTTTTCTCCTAGTCAACATGTCACGTATAAACTATGCGGTGCCGATGCCTATCAGATAGGCAAGTACACATAAAATATATGGTAATCGACAAGTGAGTAACGTATTAAAATTAGAAAGTACATGTCGCAACATCGTGGACGATAGATAGAGACAGAGGAAGCATCTTGCGAACCTGCGCCATTTTTTTTTTTTCATGCCGATCTCGGATCGTTCGCCGTTTCTTTCTTTCCCTCGTCGCAACATTTAAAACAATCCAGCATTCTATTGCCCCGTGGGCCTGTTCCTTCCACTCGAACGCGTTTCTCTTCTCTTTTCTTTTTTTCTTTGAAACTGTCACCACGATTTTCTATATTCCTCGTTCGATTCAACGTTCGCTGACGATGAGGTAGATACAAAGGGGACGTCGCTGCAGTTTTCTTTCCGCTGTTCTACGCGTCGTCCGTAAGTAATTCGGCCTCCCCCGTTTGTTAATAACGCTCCCAATTTTCTATTCCGACCATCGCCGGCTCGGTACAACTAAATTTCATTTCAATTGCTCCATTGCCCACCTCTGCGTCCTCGTGCCTACTTATACATATCCTCCTCCTATTTCTTAGCGTAACAGGGCGTTTCAATGTTTGTCGAAGGTTTGGCAAATGGTATTACTTGGAGAATGAACGTTGTACGGGCACAGACGCCCGTTAAGACTTTGTCCCTTAATTCGTTGGCGATTATAATCCCGTCGCAAATATGAATATTGCAATCCCCGTTATGAAACAGCCTGTACAAAACCTGTACATCAACGAAATGAACGAAGGAAAAAGTGCCGCGTAACGTAATTATAACGAGTGCCTCGACTCTTCTCTGTTTCGATAAGCATCATCCGGTTCCGCGTTTCGTTCGCGGTCGTCCGTTAAAGTAGACACAGTGTACACCGGCGGGCACAATAAAAGACGCTCGTTCTAAGTGTAATTAATCCTCTTTTTGCTTTAAAAAGATCCTTGTTCGCCGTCTCTCGACTTATATTTCTTTCGTCCCTTCGTAGATAAACTATTCGTCATGTATATATAAGTATATATTTATAATTATATTTATACTTATATATATATATATATATATCGCTTATATATATATATATATATATATATATCGCTTATATATATATATATATATATATTTATATATATATATAAATATGTATGCATATTAGATAGTGCCTATCTAAAAATGAAGCACGGCCCGAAGAGTTTCGGTGCCGTGCATGAAACGTGACATGCACACGACACTTAAGTACGATCGATTACAATGCTACACGCTATCCTTCGATAAAAGTCGGTTAAGGATCCCCCGTGAGATATATGACGCATTTGTTTTTTGTCGTTTTTTGTAATTTTTTTTTTGTTTTGTTGACATTCGCCGTTCGTTCTGTAACCCTATGCAGGCGACACCGTGACGCGCGCTCTTTTCACTATTCCCCGTTTGCCTCCTTTCTAGGGTTCATGCTTGTGTCGCACAAATTGCGTTCCCTTTGTATTTAATAGACGTAAGTACTAGAACGGTGAATCGGACCGGTAGGCCTTGGACAGTATAAACGCGAACCTAGACGAAGATTACGACGCACAGGAAGTCGAGGAGTATAATTAGAAAGAACGAACATCAGTCCTGAGGGAGATGCGTGGATGCTCGCCGTGTTAACCCCGTTCGTCGTACGCGGCTCTAATTGGAAGTAAACGTTACGGCTTGAACCTTTATGGGGACGCAATGTCGAGACGTTTCGAAAATTCCCTCCATCTCCCCACTTTGAAATAGATCCCCTATAGCGGAGTATATAAAACGATGAATGAAAAGAGAGTTTGTTCTTTGACATTGATGCACTGTGCGTATTTATGTTAGAAATTTAATGCTAACGTTTTTAGGTCATATCGATGGGATAAATAGATCCGTTTTATCATTAAGTCTGGATGCTAGTGCTACTAACATCTTGTGTTGTTATTATTATTATTATTATTATTATTATTATTATATTCGATCGTCTATCGTAGATTTTTAGTACACCTCGGAGACTTTCGCGGTACGATCCGTTTTAGTACATTAAGAAACTCGAACTCTACGTTTAGTTCTACTGTATTGCTAGTCCCTCGTGTTATATCGATACGACGAATGCAAATTAGTAACTCCGAAGAAGATCACGCGGTATAATATGTATATACTTTCCTTAGGACATTTAGCGTTAGAATCGTTTATCGTATTAGTAAGATCTACGTTTCAGCGATGCAGTGACGCGGACTCGTTAACTTTAAGTAAACCGTGAGCTCGTATTGCTATTAGAATCCTGATATTATATCGATGTTGAATGATACAAATTAGCCGTTCCAAGAGGACGTTCAGCGTTAACGCTCTGATCCCTATCGCGACGAGAGACTGAACCACGTTCTCTGTTCTTTCCCGTTCCCTCTTGCACCGACAGGGTCACCATCGATCCTTCCGCGCAATCCTAATTTAATTGGTTTCGGGAATTTCATTTCTGTCCATTTAATTTCATTCTGGCAGTAATATACTTTTCTATCAACGCGTTCAATAATTTGTCCACCGATTCTGGCGAGCCTCCCGGTGCCGTTAAGAGTTCGCACGACAACGCACGGTGCGCCTTGCACACTGACCTCGCATTGCCGTTCGTCGAATACGAGTCCCAGAAGGGGACACGCCTCGTCCTCTGTCCAACCGGACAGAATTATGCCGAATCGTGCGTCCACATAAAACCGTTCAACGCTGCCAACGTTCCCCCTATCATTCCGCCGCCATCTATCGTCTGCGTACCCCACCGCGCTATCCTAGGCTACCCTAAGTTCACCTATAAGCAATAGAATTATACATATCTATTTATATACTCTCTAATAACGACAATGCGTGTAGAAAAATGAGCCTCTCGCGTCTTTGGTTAAACGCGAAGCATTTAGAAAGTATTCTGGCAGTGGTTTTCGTAGATGCTTCGATCTTAGCCTCGGACCGAAAATTTTGATTTCAGTTTCAAATCGGAAAACAATCGTCGGAGTCGTAACGAATACTTGGGATATCTGTGACGCGGGCTGGTCTCTCTTCGCTCTTCCACCATCTGTCTTCTCTTCGGCCGACCACCTCGGCAATTATCGTCACTGTTCCTTTCGTGTGTTTCATTTCAAGTTCCGCCGGCAGAAGATCGAAACTTTGCCCCCGCGTGCGAACAGAATGCGCTCCGTTCTTTGTGGTTTTTTCTTTCTTTCATATTTTCCGTTTCCTTCTCATCTTCCCCTTTCTTCTTTGACCCGCCCGATGGATTCTCCGGGAATTTCGATCGTATTAGAATAACGGCAAGGTTATGAAGGGTATACCCCGTGTGCGGTCCACTGTGCCAGATGTGTCTGTCATGCGATGACGCGCGCGCGACACAGACAAAACCACATTTGAGCCTCTAGCCTTATCGAGAAAAGGGGACGAACTGTTAAAATAAGATAGAACCTACGTATCCTAGATTTACGCGTGAAATTCATTTGAAGGAAATCATCTTCATCCTTTGGCATGTCACTTTTGGCCTTCTCGACAGGGTTCAGTTTTTTTCTCTCTCTTTTTTTCATTTCTCAACTAACGTCCTCGTTTTTTGTGTGGGTAGGGTGGTGTAGGGGTGGTAGGTGGGAGGGTGGGGGGGGGGGGGGGTTGCGGGAATATTATTTACGGTTTAACCCGTGGAAGCAGCGTCCTCAATCGGCATCCATCGCCTCTTCTTCCGGGTGTGAGGGGTGTGTATGTGTGTGAATGTGTGTTCACAACGCGCAACGCAAGTGACTGCTCAGACAATGGCACAAGAGCGACGTGTTCCGCATGGTGAAGTCCTTTAGGTATTTCAGAAGTAAACCAGATGCCCGCTGTTGTGAGGCGATTACTTCGGTTCCGGCTGGTCTAGTTCACGAGTAGATTGTGATCACCTCACGTCCACCACCGCGCACCATGAGCACCCTCTCCAGACCCTCTGTGAGAACCTCGAGGAACTCCATGTCTGCGGGCGTTCGTTAAGGAAATTACAGCGACGCAACAATATAAAAGACAATCCATTGAATCGCGATGGACGTAGATCTGTTGCAAGTCCGTTGTAAATCTGTTGCGGGAATGCACGCATAAGTCGCGTATGTCAGTGACGATATGGTTAAGACTGAGTGAGTGATCTGGCAAATGAATAGAAAAGGATACAGTTCGATTCACGCTCCATTCTGGTATCCCGCGGTGGTCCGGGAAGATTCAATATGACTAACTGAGCGTTTTTGCTCTTCTTCACGATCACTTCGTTCAGTTTGATTGAAGTGTGCATACGCCTCACGTCACCCTCGTCCCTGGAAGACAATTCGAAACACGTGTCCAACAATTAAGTACTGCCGGCGGTAACAACCCCGAACAATGAACGCGTATGTAACAATTATGAAAATGAAATAATAACAACGATCGTATCGTTACTTACGGTGTAATCGTTGGTTTCTTAGACTCCGGACTGTCAGATTCTTTCTCCTCATTCTCCTTCGCCTCCTTCTCCGTATTTTCCCTATTATCCTGTTTCGGCGAGCCACCGATCAACTTTGTCTCCTCGTCGCTGCCCTCCTTAGCATCGTCCCCGTTCTCGTTGTTCTCCCCTGTTTCGCCCTCTTTGCTTGCGTCCGTCTCCGACACCAATTTCTCCTGCGCCTCGTCCGTCCCGTTCGGATTTTGACTACCTGGCTCCTGAAATCTCACCTTGGTGGCCACCTTCACGTCCACGTTGTGGTGATGATCCACGATTGCCTGCACCTGGACCACGTGAGATCAATATTAATCCTCCGTGACGAGCCACCGTGTCCCGTGTAGCAAAGGAGACAGTCAAAGTATGTCGAAAAAAGACGTCTAACTCTAGCGTCAAAGCACACTATATGATCTGACTAAATGAAGATCTCTAAATGGTAGCATTCTCGTCTATAAACGTGCCAATCAAAAAAAGCTTTGGGGTGGGCCAGTCGAGGATGCTCCGTGGGTGGATTTGTATAACGTGATCGTGAGGTATGCGAGGAAGCAAACTGGTTGCGGGTACGATGACGACGAACGTGGATGTCAAAGTGGCAGATTGGTTAAATGACGAGGAATCGTAATTGTTCTGGAGCGACGATTCCAACGACACCTCCGGGAGAGTACAGGTTTGTTCTCCGTTTGAACAGTGTATTAACTCGAGCTGATGTATAATATATACAGGATGTCGCAAAAAATAGAGGTCCAATGCTTCTTGACTGGGGCGACAATGAAAAAAAAAACAAACGACTTTGGTCTGCGAATGCTTAATTGCCGAGGATCGATGTAAATCGTCGGAGGAAATATTAAACATTGTGTTCCGCGAGCAAGAGTTCCGTTTCGAGTCTCGACTCACTTTTTTTCAATTAAGCCCCGTTAAAATGGAACCGAGGCGATAAAAATTCGCAAGTGGAAGTTACTCCCATGGTTGTTGGTAAGAAAGTTTTTGGAATATCCAGAGTGTCTGAAATATTTTCGTTATCAAAATTAAATGAGATATTTCGATGTTTATAAGCGGCGTCCTGTAAACTCGGGAATACAGCATTTGCGATCCAACGTTTCATCACGGAACACAATAGCAAAGTGTGGCTCATTAATTTAGGACCACCCTGTATCCATCGTATAATACAGGATATTTAAAAAAGATTGTGCTCATCTTCAAACACGTTAAGTGGTTACTCCACAAAGCAGACAGAAATATTAGTCTCCTTCCAATTACAACGAGGGTTGCATGTCTATAAAATTGATCACAAACTTCTTGGAACACCCTGCATATAGCTAACGCGTGTTTTCTTTCAGATGGCGGTGAGTTGGTAAATGAAGAATGGATGGATGAAAAAAGAACGAAATGCGTCTTTGTTACGAAACGATTCGGTAAAGAGGGAGGATTCATGTGGATGACACGTGTGTTTGTCTCGTTCACGCCAACACAGAGAGACAGAGAGGGGACAAACAGATGAAGGAACTCCGGGAATTTTCTGACAAACCAGAGGTAAATTTTCTTCGGCGGGTACCTCGTTGAAGTCCACCAATGTCTGCACCTTATCCGTGACGAGCACGCAACAAACAGACACAGACCGATCAGTAATTCGTCGCCGTGGCAATACTTATTTTATACGTACTAATTATAATACTCTATACATGTACATATATGCACGTAGATGTTATTAGTGTTCTTTCGGTAACGTGTTTCGTCGCTTACCACTCCTAGGGACTCCTTCTTGTTCAGCCGCAGCTCCCTCAGCATCTGGTTCCTCTGCTCCATCATCAGGGTTCGCTCGTACGTGTACGCCGATATGTCGGAATCCATCTGTAAACATTCGTATTCGTGGATAATCAATTTGCAAATAATTCGAATCGTTTAGAATTCATTTGTCAAGATTCTGTTTCTATCGAACGATGGACGCCGACAAGTCTGTCCTCGATCGATTTTCCAGACCCTTGAAAATCTCACGATGCGACGACGTTAATATGCAATTCCACGAGTTAAATCGAACTGATGATAAATATTATACCGAGGTGAATCGACATTGAATAATTATTCACTGTCGTTCAATCAATTCGAACCAGTAGTGAATATACAGGCCAGAGTAACCCACCATTTCCACGATCTCCACTTCAGCCTCGATCCTAAGGTCGTACAAAAACTTCTTCAAGTCCTTCTTCATCTGAATAGAATTGTCCTCCATCTGCGCCACAGTGAAGATCCTCATCTTGCAGTTCTTCCACGTGCGGTGTTGCTTCAGCAAGAACGGCAACAGCATCAGAAGACCACCGTCGTGCACGATCCACCAGACGTCGATATTCCCGACAACCTTCTCCGTCGAATCCGGGAAGAAGTTGATTCCCTTTGGCACGAGGAGCGCCATCCTAGCCGCCGCAACCGCTCTGACGGTCTGCAAGAACGCCCTCCATGTCCTGTCCTCCTGCGACTGCTTCCAACGGTAAGGCCAGCCAAGGATCACTGTATTTGGCTTCATTCCGCCCAGGCCAGTAGTTTGAACCAGAGAGCTCAACCCGTCGACAACATCCCTTGCGACCAGGACATCCACGAATCCTTTCACTTTCTCCTCCACGGTGGTCTTGCGTAGGTTAACCTTCGCGGCCAGGGTCCTGCCGGTGTTCTGAATGTATTCACCTTCCATGCAGCTCACACAAATCGTCAGACCTTTACCAGCCTTCAGCTGACTGGCGAAGGCGAACATTTTCCGATACTTCGGCACCAGGTCGTCCGTCAGCTTGCTTAGAATGAGAATCTGCGGTCGCCAGTTCTTCGTGTGCGGCGGTCCCTCTTCCAGTCTCAGAAGGGAGTAACGGGCGGCCGATAAGGCCAAACCGCGGATACCGTCACCCCATTCTTTCTCGGCTCCGCAATACTCTATGTACTTGTAGATACACCCAGCCATTCCCATCGCCAGCAAAGCGTAGTACCAGCTGGTCATAAACATGATAGCGATGCAGAGGGATAGGCCGAGGAACGACAGGCTCCAGTGGTAGTATTTGAACCTTGGCCTCCAGTTCGGCGTTCTCAGAAGGGTCTGCAGGGCGCAGGCTAGGTTAACGAAGCCGTAACACATCAGGAAGAACATGGACAACAGGGGCGCCAGGTAGTCGACGTTGCCAAGGAGGATTCCGCACTGACAGATGAGGATTGTTAGTATCAGGGCCCTTGTGGGTTCGCCACGACTCGAACTGACGGCGAATGGGGATAAGAATGGAATGATGCTGTCCTTGGCGATGGCCTGGAGAAGACGTGGCGCTCCTGTCAGGGACTGAAGACCGGCGCCGAGGGTGGAGAGGAAGGAACCGATGAGGATCACCCATTGATTTGGCCAGGCGAGGTTCGCCACTACCAATTTCCCACCGATGCTCTGGCCGAATTTGTCCCGAAGGAGAAGATTGTCCACTGTGCCGGCGAATAGTAAGACAGTGGAGAGGTAGACCGTCGAGGTTGTCAAGATGGCGCAGATGGTACCGATTGGGATGGACTTCTGAGCGTCTGCCAGGTCTCCTGATCTATTGGAACCGGCCATGATACCTGGGGACAGCGTTGAGTAAGACACCCGCGTAGAATTTTTTTGCGATGCAGAGAAGTTTCGATGGTTCTGTATGATGGCACAAACACTTTGTGCCATGTTAATTAATGAAAACCCGTGGGATGATTTATTTTAGTAAACGAGTTGCTGCTTTCCTCGGAATGGGACCAAACAATTTGATCTTGTGGAATTTTACCTGTGACCGAGGGGAAGAAGATACCGATGAGGATGGTAAACGTGGTGGTGAGATCGACTTGGATCTCCTTGAAAGTTTTTCCGCTTATCATATCCTTGGGGTCGCTTCCGTAGGCGATGAGTTGGCCATCTTCTTGGAAGCTGTCCCATATATTCTCTGAACATCGTAGAATATATGTATTTAACATATTTAATAGTATTCCATAGGGAATGAAATTTCAGTTTATATCGTGCCCAATTTGTTCTACACTATGCGTTATAATTTTGCTGCAAATCATTCTTTCCTCTCAGTTCACAAATCTTCGAAACGTTCCGTCCACGTTTCAATCGCTATAGAAATATAATCTTACTCTTCTCACGTGTGAGTCCAATAAATCTCCAATTATTAATTTATCAACTGAAACGTTTGTTCCGCATAAACCCTTTCGGGAGCATCCAGCCGTGAATGTTGAAAAACAAAAATGAATCACTCACCTAGGAATACACCGCTGGCCAGGCCACGAATTCCGTTGATAATGGTCACGTTGTTCTCCGCGAAGTACGGGTCGCACTTGGTGCTGTTTCCACAATACATCTGATGAAGAACCCCGCTGACATTTTTATTGCAATCCGTCATCACGTTGATGTCCTTCAACAATCTTTTCCCAAGAATGCACATCCTGGAACAAGCGGACGCATTGCAGTCGCGAAAACCGATAAAACAACGCAGAATCGACACGTCTGTCGCAGGACTACGAACTTGAGAGACTCGTTGCCGTAGAAATTGTAGAACAACCCAACGTAGACTGCAATGATGGAGAAGATGACGCAGGCCAGGGCCACCGTGGCGAACTTGTTGACGAATTTCACGCCTATGAACACTATGGTGCCCATCACCATTAAAAGACCCGTACCGTACACACGAAAGTTGTTGTACATAATAGTTGGATCCTTCGTGAAGTCACCGAATATGCTCAACGAAGGTGCCATGTACGTCTGCAAGGAGAAATATCGGAAACAGCGTGAATTTCCTTTCCCGGCTGTTGCAGTTGGTTAAATGGCGAATGAAACAATTGCTAAGTCAGAATTATTTACCAGGACAATTTCAACGGCACCTATGATGTACATGGCGGCGGCTAAGGTGGTACCCGTGTAGAAAAGCATACCCACGGCCCCGCCGCATTCTGGGCCCAAACTTCTGGATATCATGAAGTAGGACCCACCGGCTGGTACCACACCATTGGTCGCGATGGCGCTCATGCTGATAGCTGTCAGCATTGTCTGGTGGTAGAAACACGTGTTTTGCAGCATTTAAGAGGCTTAAAATATTTAGGATGCTTCCTGGGCATCGTAACGTATCGGGTAATAATTTCGATCTGCGAATGGGAGAGTTTAACGAAGACCTCGACTCGTATATCGTGTTGCTAGTTTTAATCTTAAATCTCTTCAATTTTCCACCGTTGCTTGTCAGTTTTTATTTGAATGGCGAACTTCTAAATAAAATAGTTACACTGATTTACAACGAGGACTGGGTACGTATAGTTCTGAATACTATTAGAATTTTCGTACGTATTACACTACAGTGTAACGTACACTGTCACTTCATTAATAGTCTGTTAATTTTAATTGTCTATAAATATATTTAATGCTTACCACGCAGCAACAACAAAGGACAATAAAGAAGCCCTGTATGGCGCCGGCGGTACCGACGACCCAAGTCAAACGAATAAAGAGGATCACACCGAAGATATTCTGAATACAAGGAAGGAAGACACCAATGAGCGTTCCCATCCGTGCTCCACCTTGAACCGGTGGCGATTTGCTGTCCGGATCGGTCGCAGCTGGAATCGTGTTGCTATAGTCCGACAAGCTGTTGAGAAGTGTCGAAGCGCGAGGCCGGACTTCGATATCTTCCTACAAATAAGAAAGATAGCCTTATGAGTGCCCTTTGCTCAAAGGTAATATCCAGCATAAAGTTCAGAATTAAAAATAATCGAGGAAGGCAGGATAAATGAGCGTCTTCGTGAAAGAAATGTATACTTGGTATTGGCTGACTATATTCGTTCTTCGCTACTTGCGATCTCATCAAAATAGTCATTTTTATAATAATTCCTACATTTTTCTCTGTATATTGCCTCTAGTAGGAAGAACTTCAATATTCGGAATATTTGGAACAAAGCAATGGCAAGGTTTCCTCAGGAACTGGCATGTCTGGCTACACACCGACCCATTCTACTTGCGCCGCTAGAATCTATTAAAATACAACGTCGCTCGATTTGTTCTTCTTCGTTGCAATATGTAAATTATAATTTGTTACAGAATTTGTCAGATACGAAACGTTAAAAGCGCGCGTTTCGTAGTAATTCAATTTAATTACAATGTAATCAGGTTTTCCATTTCAAACTAAACAGCACCGAGATCAAAGAGATTCGTTATTGCATCGATCGTTCTTTATTCATTAATAGAAAGATGGCCGGGAGAAGTAATTAAACGAACTTGGCTGGTTATAAATAACCAATGCATCGAGGGAAAGGCGGCACCGGAGGTAAAGATCGATCCTAGTTAGATGACGAGAAACCGATAAATATGTACATGAAACGTTCCATTTAATCGACCAGATAGCAGTGTTGTTCGTTATAAATATCCAACGAATTTAATTACTTAATTAACGAGACACCGTTTCTCATTTCGTTACCCCGGTTTCCCCATTCCGTACAAGTTTCACGAGAGAAATGCTAAATAATTTCCACGAAATATTAATTTCGCCCAGAGACTTTCTCGACGAAACGCTACAGAATTATTCCTGTTTATTAAACGAAACAATGCGGAATCGTAGACGAAAGTTTCATTGAAATTTCTCGACCATCGTTTTCAATTCGCGACAAAGGATAATTAGTCCCCACGAATCAAACGGCCCCTGTCAAAGCGAGCATAAAGAATGAAAAATTGAGCGGTTTCTTTAGCTCGAGACTACAAAGTAAACATGCTGTCGGAAGAAACGCTGCGGGATTGCTTTCGCCTCAGAAAGTCCTGGAAATGTTGCTTTTAATTCCCCCGATTCTTCTGATCCTCTTCGCGGAATTCGAGAAGGCGCTTTAGCGAGAAAAGTCGCCTTCAGCCTCGATGCGCTTATCGAACGCAGAGTTGATAAAGTGCTGTAGGATTCGATTTATGTTTGCGTCAAAGTACCGCGAGTTTCGGCCGAGTTTCTCGCCTCCTTCTAATCGAGTTACCGTCCCATCTAAGCGATGCCGCTAATTAATTATTAGCCGTGCGAGAAATCAATTACAGCCGCGTCGGAAAGTTAACGCGGCGAATTGGAAAAATCATCGCGGAGGATCGAGACGGTACAAAAATGGAGGCTCGTGAGTGAAGAATTATTTGTGACTTCAAGAATAACAGCGTTTAACTCTGAACGAAATTAATATTAATCGAAGGATAAAAGGGTTACAATGGAGAATTTCGTCCTGGCGATTATAATTTATAGATTAACCACTTTTCAAAATTCCTCGTACATATATCAAAATTGATTTTAGGATCGCTATTCACCCGAACGTCGATACGAACAAACGAATAAATAATAATGATAACAATAATAAAGTATATTCCATGCCACATTGTATGGCATACAACCCCTGCCGATTTCCAAAAGTAGAATCGCATCATAATTAATCCCAATCTAATGATCTCGTCGGGACATTCAAGGGGCAGACTGCATCCTAACAAGCGTTCCACTCGACTCGTAACACAGTTGGATCACTTTCAACTGCGATCGTCCGCATCGACAATGAGCCCGGCGGTCCAGGTGCAATCTTACGTAACGATTGCATTCCGCAACGGGGATGCAGCAAGGAGGCGATGATGAAAAGGGAGAAGCAGAAAGCGACGCAAAGAGGGCGAAACACGTGGGCCTTCTATGGCCTGTTAATTAACGTGCTCCCTTTGGCTGTACCAGGTTCCTCGTGGAACGAAACGCGCGCGGTTTGGCTTCGACCTCGATTCCAGTGATATCCAATTATCCGTTTCTCTTCTTGCTGCAACGGCTCACTCGGCCCGTCGAAATTATCTTCCGACAAGGGCGGCCTTATCGTCGCTGATTTCCGGCGCATCTCCCGGTCTCTTTCTCTATCTTTCACTCTCCGCGGACGCTACCCGCCGGGTCCTCTCTATCGAGGAAACGGGACGAAAAGGAACGGGAGGATCCTTTTCCTTGGACAGTGGATAATCGAGGACATCGCGTTTTCCAGGTGGATCGGTAGAAGGGTTTCTATTTAATCGTCCCCTCGATATGATGTAATAATTGTGGATAAACTTACCAGGAGATCTATTGAGCCTGTTAGCCAATTCTTTTTTATTCAAACGAAATTTTTACTTCGCGTTAAATCGGTTATCATTGGACGATACATTTGAAATGCACATGCTCATCGGCCTTTGGAGTATCATCTTGGAATTACGTTTTAGAGGGCTCGTAACTTCGCTGAATCGAAAAGTGATGGAACAGAGAAGGAAAGTGAGAATCACTGAGGGGACCTAAAAGCGATTCGAAACGGGGGGGTTGCGATAATAATAACAATAAACCGAGTGACACTCCGAGGGAAGCGGTCCTCGTCAGAGGGATAGCACGAACAAAAGGGTGGAAAGAACCGTCGACGAAGGACAAGTTTCGAACAATAAAAAAGAGAAAAAGAAAAAGAAGATGCACAACCGCGGAGGAATTCGTTCGCGGCTTGCTTGTTCGTTGAACGACAATTAAGCGAATTGCACACTCGAGCGGGTTTCTACTGTCTCGCTTCCTCTTCGGTCTTTTTTTTTCTTTTTCGTTTTAATGAAGGACCCTTCTTTCGAGAAAGGGAAACCGAGCCTCTGTCGCTCCAGTTTTCTTATCTATTCAACGTGCACCACTGTTATCCGCAAGCCGGATTCGAATCCACCCTTCATATTCATTTCAACAGAAACACAAGGAAACGTACATTTTCGTAATGTGAATCTAATCATTTGTTCACCCGTTGCGGACTTGGATAAATACGGATAAATTTATTATGCTAAGGGTATCGGCGATGATCGATCTCATGGATTATTGCTGGTGATTCAGGTCGACTAAGAATCGATGCGGAATATATTTTACTTACACTGTAGAGGAAGAGATTCGTCTCGTATTCCGCTTTCTTGTCGGAATTGCCGCCACCCACCATTGAGTCGCCATCTCCGCCGGCGCCGCCGCCATCGCCTGAAAGAAGAAAAATATTCTCGTTTAATACCTGCGTGCCTGTACGTCAGGACGATGCGTAGAAGAAATTTTCTTTTTCCTACAGCTCTCGTAAAAAGGGAGGAGACGTTCGTTCCTTCAATCGCACGAATCTTAAATTGTAATGACTTGTATATCATTGAAAAGATTGAAAACGGGAACCGAATTAATTGATCGGTTTAAAAGTTTTCATTGAACATTTCGAATTCAAAGAAAATGGATTAAGCTTTAGGCTGAAGTAGTGGTTGGTGTTCTTCTGAAACATCGTTTCCGCATTGATTTGAATATCTGTCTAATCGATTACCGGGCAAGTTTTAATAGAAACACGACAACGGAAGCGGAAGCGTTTTAGTTAAAAAGTTTTAATAGGAGGATCGAAGAGGAGAGGAACAGTCTGATTGATTCCAGATTGTTCGTAACTTGCGATTGGTTTTTCCCCCCGTTATATTTTCGTTAATCCACGTGTCTCAAGTTTTCCACAATTTAGTGGTTTTAAGCAAGAAACGACCACTCGCAGACAAGTTCCATCGAGATTTTTCTTCTTCGTTTTTGAAACCACTCAATCGAAAAAACCGGTGGAAACTAAAACATCTGGCTCTTCTTGAATTGTGTAAAACTTGACAGTTAATAAGCGAAAGAAAAACAAAAATCGATGTGATTGCAGTTTTAATTTAATCACAAATTTTAATTGAACGAGGTCTTACATTTCTCGAATTTGTACGAATTATTAATTGTTACAATAAATACCGTCAAATATTCGTACCCGTTCAGAGTCACAAAGACATTTCTGTGAAATGCCGTCGCAACACAAAGCTTTCCGGCTTTCTTATCTCCATTCCAGTTCGTAAAACGTTTCTCATGTTACGACACCGCAGACAGAGAATCGCACGATAACGCAAAACGGATCCGCAGACACGTAAGATTTCTTGGAAATATCGCTCGGATGCTCTGAATCCCTTTTAAGGTAGATGCAGTCCGGGGATGCAACGGTGCATCGATAGTAGCGTCCATTTCTTGTGTTCATCCGCGTGAAATTTATCTTCCGTGCGCTCGCTACACCCACGATAACAGTAATAAGCAGTCTGTCGTTTGTGGAATAATATTTTGCGATACACTCGAAAGCACCTTGGTTATTTCCAAACGTATCTCCGCTTCGTATATTTCGACGTAACGATTTCAATTTTATACGCGTTTCTCAGGGGGTGGAAATATTATCACGTATCACGTCGCAAGTAGTACGAGTCAAACATACGGCGCCCGTGTAAAAGTAGTATCAAACGAGGCATGAAAATGATGAATTAAGTGAACATTGAATTTCCAACCGTTCGACAGTCTCGTTAACAATATAAAACCATACGAACGGTATAGTATATAATTATATAAGATATACAAACTTCAATCGACCGTTTGATGCAAGAAACGCATGTGCTCCAGTAGTGCGAGTCAACCGATGAACCACCATACATCAGTTCAATTAAATTTGGATCTCCGAACTCCCTCAGCGGTGGAAAACAAATTTTTATACCTTCTTCTTTCGAACAGAGAAATCAGTCGTTAAGTTGCATCCATTAAAGGGAGTGCTAGAAGAAAAACGAAGTTTCAGGAGACTTGGGGAAAGTTCAACCGGCATCCGGGAGTCGTACAATTTTATGCAAAAGTTCTTGTTCGTCGCGTTCGAATAAATACGTCGATCGACGGATTGCAGCCGAGCCAAGCAGAGTCCGCAGAGGCGTTCCGATGTACTTCGACGTCGAATCGACGCCCGCCACTTCCGCCACGTATTTCTGCCGGCAATAACGAATTACGTGCGAGCACGTTTCAATCCGGTCGCTCGTCGTGAATTCCAAAAGCGTTCGTTCGTCTAACGTTTCTGCGGACGTCTCGCTTTCGACCTGATTCCCTTCGCCACCAGTTGGCAGAACACCATGGGGAAACCGTTCGAAAATGGGGACGATAAAAAAATTGGCTCCGACTGGAACAAGTTTTCCGAGGAAAAAGAATTACCAGCTTATTGTACAAAATAACTATGTCAATCTCTTTACGATTCGCTCCGAGCAAGGAATTTTTCAATCAATCCTTGACTTCGTTCAAGAAAAATGCATTTCCGCGCGAATTTACTTCTCGTCGTGGTTTGCAAACATTTTCTTACACGGACTCTTTTGTTGGATGAAATAGCATACGAAATTGTGAATTCCTGGAAATCTCCGGACGCTTGAAATAACCCAACGAATTTACAGTTACGGTCTGGCGGTTACGGAAACAACGAAATTCCTTCGACTGTAGTCCGGAGAGCAGAGGGACCAGCCCTGTTTTTCCCAGAACTGTGTCGTGCCGCAAAGAAGTCGTCAAACGGGCTGTCTTCCTCAGAGGATTTTAGTTGGATCGCGCGGCGATCGACCGGAACGTTATCGATCTTCGACGCGAGGGGAACACAGAAAACTTTCCTTCCGCGGAAGAAAGTTGCCAGAAGGAAACAGACCGAACGTTCCTATTTCCAGCAGTTATTCTCCACTCCCTTTTTCTCTCTCCCCCTATTTCTGCCCCGTTTCCTATCTTACTTCGCCATTTCCAAGGAGCGAAAAGTTACGAGGAAACAAGCGAAGTTGCGCTCGCGAATGACCATCGAAGCGCGGGGTTCAAATGGAAGCGAGGAAGGAAGATTTTTCTGTCCGGCGACGGAAATTGTCTTCCACGTTTCTCAGTTGAAACTGCCAAGTCTAAGCTAGTCACACTTGCACTTCCTCTGTTGCAACGAGAAGAATGAAAGAGGAGGAACGTTTTTTCCTCAAGGACCCTTCAATCGGAATGATAATGAGATCTTTTAAGAGATCTCTAGCCGGAGAAGCGTACAGCAATTAGGAGGGGGATCTCGATATTTGAAACAAGCAGCCCGAAGTAAAAACCGGCCTCGCATCGGGACAATTTATTAAAAAAAAGTAGGCCGTTGAATATTAACTTGCTGATTTGTTTCTTTGTCCCTTTGCGAAGCTGTCCTGCCTCGTTACGATACAGTCCATAAAGTGTAACGGCGTCGTGACGGCGAATGGAGATTCGTTTAAACGAAAGCTGAACGAGCGTGTATCGTAGAAATCATTTCGTAAGGAAAATAAATTGTATAGTCCACAAGATATATATACGACTGCAATTCCCTCATCTTTAAATAGATAATACCGCAATAAAAAGACAGATATTTGACTCGATTGTATTTTCAATGAACAATGGGTAGCGAAAAACAGAGTGAATGTGTAATTTCGAAGTCACCAATCAAAATATAGAATATTTCAGAATATTATAACGAAGGTGAATTTATAATATAACAGAAACTATGTAAATGAGGAATCTTTTTGGCTCGATAGGGGTGCAATGAGATGGACGAAAGAAATTGGCGTCGCGTTCCAAGGAAGACGTTTCCCCTGACGTAGAAGAAAAGGCCAATGCTGATTCGGCTACTTTAACCGGCGCGTTGCTTTATGTGGCAGCTGCAGGTTCTCTTCTAAACAGGACAGAGTGACACGTGACAAAGTGCATCGAAGAATGCGGTTACGGTCGACTGTATAGAAAGCTCTTTGAACGTCGAGCAGACGTCGATTTGCTTTTCCAATTCTCCTCTCAGCCGTTCAGCTTTCGTCGTTCTCTATTGGCCAAGCTCCTACTCGAGAATTGTTCCTCTCCGGTTGTTCGTTTGTCGATTCTTTCTAACCCTCTGATCTGTCTTTTGTGAAGCATTCGATTTTGTATACACCCTGTCTGAACCTTAGACTCTGTCTCCCTATAGAAAACTCTCTACTCTTTGTATCCTTTTATTTCATTTCCTTTTTTAACTTTTTATTATATTACTTTGCATTTGTTCGACCTCTCCCATTCGCGAGCTCTCTCTTCCACATTTTTTCAAACTTTTCGCTATATTGTTTTGCATTTGTTTGTCACGTCCCATTAGTGAATTTTTTCTTCCACTTTGTTCCGTAACTTTTTGTTACACTGTTTCGCATCTGTTGGGGCGGCACTCGTTTGCGAATCTGACTTGAGCATGATTCGAAGTTAATTGAATTTCTCGGTTTCCGGAGGCGTTGATTAATTCAACTGCAAGCTGAAGGAACAGTCTCGCGGATGTTAGCGATAGCGTCTTGCGGTTCCTCGAAATCCAGTTACATCCCGCCAGGTACGTATTAGCTTGCCAACGAGCACTGCAACTGTGACTTTGAGCGCAAAGCTCAACGGGATCTTGCAATTTCGTGTGAATCACCATCGTATCAACCTGCCCGTGTCGTTCACAAAGCTTGAACCTTACGACTGGTCGGCCACTGAGTGACAATGGCTATCAATCAAACTTTGAATAAAACGTAACGAAATACGCGCACATATTCAATTATACGCCACTGACTTTGTTGGAAGTATGTAACGAATTTCTAATAAAAAGGAAAATAAAAAGGATACAGAAATCAGATTGGGAACCATTCTCTACCTCGTACATACCTACTCCCTATTCAGCATAACGAGGACGTACACGTAGAGTTAATAATAACAGTGATTCTATTAATAACAATATCAATAACCGTAATGAAGTTTTAATGACAGTAATACCGCTAAATACTAATAATAATAAAACAAGCTGCCGTTTCATTACGAAACGCTCAATAAAGATGCAAAGTCGCAACGGCCACGTAAAAGTGCCTCCTATTTACCCGGTTTACAACCTGCATCGAGTTTCATGCAACCCTAATTATTTTAATCGTGTTTGCCACTCCCATTACGCGTTCCTCGATCGTGGCCGCGACTCGAAACACGGTTAAAAGCTCGCCGGTCCAATGGGAAGTACCTACGCGGGCACGGCCGTGGCTAATTACGATGTATCGCGATATCGACAATCGAGAGCCGGTAAATACGATTTCGACTCGTTGAACGAGGAGCAGCGGGTGAAGGGCGAGGGAATTAATTAGATCACAGATTCGATCGCGTAGTATCGGTTTTAATATCAATTGTTGCGGCTAATATTTAATATTAATTCCGGCTAATTTGCCCCGTCGACGAATCGATTATTCAATGGACCGATAAAATATACGAGAATTCATTGTTATTCTAGGCTGCAATCGATGAAATCTCTAATTACGTTCCATGGCGGTAATTAATCTTCACGATTATACTTAATTAGACAGTTATTCCCGTCGATATTTCGTTTGTTATTGAACGCGAACGCAACGTGATAAATAATCATTGAACAGCGTTTGCTGGTGTTCCAGCTTATTTCAATATTTCGATTTACTATTTTAATAAGATTCTGCCGTCATTTTTCACCCAACAGTTCTAAGATCATTTTTTTCTTTTTTTCACGGATGCGATAGTTTGATAGCATTGCAATAATAATGAATACATGTTCCTACAATAGTTCTTGTACAGTTCATTTACGATGTTCACGCCGGCCAGACGTAGCAGTAGCTGTAAACAGTTCTGAACTTTCTCAATTCCAACTGTAATAAGCATCAGTAGTGCGTTTTCACGCTATTATAACTTTCAGGTCGAGAATAGCTATCAACTATCTACTATATTCAATGTAACATCCTTTAATAATTATCAAACTTGAATTCGTGATAATTGCTACTCTTTGTCACAATATTCTGCAGCGTAAAATATTTCTACGTCATATTGATGAGAATTTAATCCACAGATAATGATAATGTCAATAATAATAATAATAATAATAATAGTATACAGAATAAAATAGAATAGTCTCGAGTAACAGTATGCGGTTTTCGCGAGAAATGGAGCGACATGACAAGGGAGGGGAACTATTCTTCCGAAGATTCGAACTAGATACAGAGATTGAGAAATTGGAACGCGAACGATAAGGGGTGGAAATACGAAAGGGTTCGTATTTCGAGAAATCGAACAGCCGCCGTGGATACTTGCCAAGAATTAACAAAACGATGCACCATTTCACCTGACATTTTATTTTATACTTTCTTGACAAATTTTTAAAGTACATCGCTTTCATAGTTATAACATTCTTCTTCGTCAAGCGTTTTCGTTGTGGCAAGTGGTGACTTCTTTTGATTTCGCCGACGAATTGATATTTTCGATAGTCCGTCGAACTGTTCAAGGGAACTGTTCAATAGGATTATTTCAATGGCGTCCGAGCCGTGATAAATTTGATTAATCGATACCGTCTGCTATTGCGTTCACGCGGCATTCATACGTAATTACTTACATATGCTCGGTTAAATAAAATCGGCTCGAACTGGATACATCGTGACCCGAATGAGGTCTTGAAGCTGGGACTAACGAACGATCGTTCCGCGTCTCCTCCCTCTGCGTTCTTACATGTTAAGTGACACAACGATGGATCATTCAGTGAACTTCTATACGACTTAAATTTCCCTTCTAGAAAGCGAGCAGAAGAATTAGGGAACATTTAACCGTACTGAATACATGGTATAAAAAACTACAGTTCTGAATGTTTCGCGGATTTAAATTAAGAACATTGAACGCAACAAGCGTAAACTCTTCATATATATAAAATTGTTCAATGAACGTAAAATATAATACAAGATTGGATTTCATAATTCTGTCAGGCAACGAGCAAAAAGTTGGGATGTCAAAATACTGCCGGGTAAAAGTAACCCAATGTCGTGTATTTGCAGAAAACGAACGTGAAATGAAAAGAATACAGTTCTTCGCGATAATATATTATTCCCCTCTTATACGGTAACTCTGTATTATTGTAAATTAATAGTCGAATACCGCTGCGTTGGACCGCGAGCCAGGAGACGGTTCTCAGGTATCTCTTTTGACCCGCACCGAGCGATCGTAGTGCTAATACTGTTCGCGTATCTGCTTCCACTTGAGCGACTGCTCACAGTGTATTGTTCACGTTCGTTTATGTTCACGACACGTCCAGAAAGTACGAGTCAGAATTGACTCAGCACCGTTGGCGAACCGTTAATGAACAAATATACAAAGGATATCCATCTCTGTCAATCACATTCAATACGGGGCCCTTTACGAGACTCATTTCCCCCGACAATGAACGCAACTGTTCCAATGTGAAATTCACTGAACGATAATCAACCGTTCTATTAATTAAACAACGCCCGCCGCCGCAACACCGTGTCGGTCGGAAATTTTCCAAACATTCCCACAACTTTCCGTGCCACATTTCACGCCAGCCAAGTCCCGTTCCACTTTGTTACAAATCAAATTCGGTCGCCGCGCGTGTTCAACAAAGCGCGGCATCTCGCCATCGAACACCCTCGAACGCTACTCGGAGAGGAGTTCGCGGCGATAAAAAAAAAAAGAAAAAGGAAAAAATCAGCAGGCAATCTACGAGAATGGCTCGCCAGAACGCGTGTTGAAAAGCGAGTTGTGTGCGTGTGCGCGCGTCGCATTTGCTTTAAAAGCAAATGGTAACAATGCCGGGCGTGTCCCGGTTGGTCGGTGCCCCAATTTCGCTGCTCGATGGAACGACGATAAATCGGGAAGCGTCGGGATCGAGGCATCGCGACGCGTCGCGTCGCGTCGCGACGACATTATTCGACGTACCGAGTTTATTGCGACGGCAGTCAGGTGGCGATTATTGGCAGCCGGCTGACTTACGCGATTGTGCGTGACTGTTGGCCGACATTGAGAACGAAGCCGGATTTTGTTACGGTGGAAACTTTGGAAATTTTTGTGAACGATTGGAACAAGCGCGTTCCATATTTTTCGCTCGAAGAAATTCGAATGAAAGAGTGTTGGTACTATTTGCTAGGAATCGATGATTGTTGATAGAAGTATGGAAATCGTCACGCCGTTTCAATAATACTTTTTAAACAAGAATTTCATTGGATGGTGGTCTTGGATAATGTGTGGACGAAACGAAGAACTTTTATGACGTGGATTGTGCAGAGTGTAGACACGACTAATTGAATATTTCATTCTTGCACGGAATTTGTAAATATATTATGCCCGTGTAACTTTATTAATGAAGCAACGTCATGTATTTATAGAAAGCGGACACAAAATTAGTACACACAGATTGCTAATATATCCAGCTTTGATATCTTGAGATCTTATCGAACCATTTACAACAGTACTCTAAGGTAAATTGTATTTTCCTCCCGTGTACAATGATTCGAATGGTATATTAATCAATGGGAAAAGGGGGTGCTTGCCTCGATTTGGGTGCAGATTGACCCAATTTCCCGTTTGGGGGTTGAAGTCTTTTGCAGATCAATTACACATACGTTCTGGCATAATATTTCTTGATAAGGTTCGTGGTAAAAAAAAAAACAGTGCTATTATATGAGTATTATGTAGTATGGAAGCTTTTACTTTTTTTTCAGAACATTCTCGAGCAATAATAAATTTATTTTTCAGCTAAGAATTATTGTATCGTCGAAACTATACCATGTAGACATTTTTGGAATATTGCCTGAAATTCTACCGACACATTACCAACGTCTGAGTGCTCGGGTGAGGCGCACTTTGATTGGATTATTTAAGGTATAGAAATACTACAGCAAGAGTATTAAAGATTTTTTTAAGAAAGTAATCGCGTCAAGCCTATTAGCCAACTCGAGCCACTAAAGGCTTTAAGAAGTATGCAGCAGACTTAGCAGGAATATCGGAACAAGAAGCATGGAAAATTTCACTGAAAGATAAAAATTCATGCTGCACAACTACCAAAGGGAAACAGTTCTTCCAATTTCCGAAGAAACTCAATAACAGAAATCTTCATCTCCGATCTCAGAATTTTTAAAATTATGGTTTCAAAGTAAACAAAATTGATGCTTGCATAACCCCCTAATTCTTACATTAACATTGACCATTGCATATTTTTCAACAATTCATTACGGTTTAATGTGCTGCCAAAAACTACTATCATTCACACTCGTAATTCATTCTGCGCTACGATCAATCCTCGCGCTATTCGATTCTCGAATATAACTTTGCAACGCTAGTGTCGGATTTTTATTCCAGTCATTACAAGGGACGAATGGGTTATACTACTGCCGAGACGGTCTAACCAGAAACAACGTACAATGTTTAGCGCATCGAAATCCCGATGAATTAAGCATAAAGCTTGGCCATGAGCTGAGACGTGGCAAGCTCGAGATAGCAAGAAACGTCGTCACGTCGTGGAGCATCCTTACAATGGAAACTACTTAACCCTCCGCTTGCCCTTGTCCTAATCTCGTTTAAACGCGCACGAGGCTCGGCACACGTTTTCGCTACGGATCGACCGGCCACTCGACTGAAAGGAGATTTGGTTGAATCAACAAAGTGCTGGCTTACGTCGAAACGGCAAACCTGCCGCTGCCTGTCTTCATTTTTTTTTTCCTTCCTCTTCGAACTTCGATGCTTTTGCGGAGGTTAGACTGCAACGTTATACAACCGTTGCAGGCTCGACCAGAGCTCTTGGAATAATATAAAATTTCTTGCATATTCGATCCGACGAGAATATCGTGGTAAATCAGTTTCTTTGTAGTTGGTACTGTGTTTTAATAAATTATATTCTCTTTACCTTTGATGTCTACGTCGTGCGCACTGGATAATAGAAAATGCGATGAGCAAGGGAATAGCGGATATAATATAATAAGAAGACTGTGATAAATAATAATAATCGTGATAATAATGAGGAGCTACAATAATGCGAAGAAGAACTGACAGCGATATTACTCGGGAAAAGAAATTTTCGATTCTGCCCGAGGTACTCGAGTTGTCTCTCGTCCTTGCCCGAGAATTCTGCAAGGTTCGCGATATCCTTTTAACGGGATCGATCAGCCACTCGAGTGGCGGCAAATTCGATTGGATCAACAAAGTGCTGGTACCCCGCAACCCCTGAACGAGTTCGTTTTATTCGGTCCTACCGGGGTGGCTAATAAATATTGAACAAAAACAGTTCGGCAGAATCAATCTACTCTATTTACAGGCAACCGTACAAAAAAGGAAAATCGCTGACCAAACAATCCACCGAAACTCTATCGAATCCACGAAAGGGTAAAGTTTAGGGTGTGAATTAACAATCGTATGTAGGAACTTAACTAACCGGAGGGAAGATAGTAATTCAATCAACAAGTACATTTTCCTTTCTTCCTGTGTAATTTCAAATTTAATTGCTCAGGATGCGACAAACCACTAATTCTTCCTTGCACAAGGCTGTAAGTACTTCTGTCCTGTCACTATAACAGTAAATCACCGTTCTTTGCAATATAGATCACCGAATTAAATAAGATTTCATTGCAGCAGAAAAACACACAAGAGTCTTCGGTCGACAGATATTTCATTCCAACGAAGGGAGACGAGTTCAAGGGAAAGAATCATTTAAATTTAAAACAATAAAATTCTCGACGAATAGCATCGTCTTATTAAAATTCTATCTTTAAACATTTTTCCTGGTCATCTCTGGTAAGAACAATAATTTCTAGAACTGAGAAAGTATTCTTGCGTGACACTGATGCACAATCGCGAAGCGTTTAAATTTCCTTTGTTGACAAAACTCGGTGGTATTTTCGTCCCCTTGTTAACTCTTTCAATTTTCTTTTACGCCGTAACGAGTCAGTCATTAATTAAAAGCGTCCTACCCGTCCACCCTCTCGACCTGACTATAAATTATATAAAATAACAGGTAGGAATCCTGTGGATGAAGGGGGTCTGCCGTTTCCCTCTCGAGAGGCCACTTAATCCATTCTCCACTGTTTTCCTTTCGGTTACGCCTGCGGCTTGATAATCCTCCCTTGTCCCTATCGTGTCTATGTTTCGTTTTACGTGTGCCTGAATCTCGCCTTTCTCTCTCCGTGACAGTTCAGGTGTAATCGTGTGTAATGCTCAGCGGCTGGAAACAGAGTCGAGGTGCACGGCCGGCCTCCTCGACTTATTTATTCGCTGGGTATTTCGGTTAGCAGCGTGAATTTCAGGCAGAATATTATATTCGCCGTTTCACGTAGTAGAATATGTTACCATTTATTCAGGAGCAGCTTCCCAATATGCTGTATTCATTGTTTTGTCTTGCTCGTTTTACCCTTTAAGTAACGACGGGCCGTCTGACAACTGTCCGACTGATTCTACTGTATCTGTCTCGATCATCTCGAATTCACCTTTCAATTAAAGAAAAGATTGTCAACCGGAATGTTTCGCTATCTTTTTCCAAGCAATTCCCATCAAACATCGTGAACCATAGGAAGCTTTTCCAGCCGTCGAGACCAGGGACGAATTATCCGACCGGTTCTACATTCGTCTCGCGTAAATTCGCCGGCGAATAAGCGCTTCCGGTCTTTCCATTCCGAAATTTCGACGATTTACCGTGGCACGCGAAAATCGCGGCGCGTAAATTTCGCGAGAGATCCTACCCGCGGATCTGTTTCGTTCCCGATGTCCTTTCCCGCTCGTAAATTTCATCATGGACACCGCGGTGATATTCCGGCAGAGTATTCGGGTCCACCGCCGACGATGCTCCACTTTCGAAATTGTAGGCCAACCGAGTGGTAAATCTTCAGCAGCGTGGAACATTCTACCCTGAGTTTGCATATCCCGTATGAATATTCGACACGGCGTAATTTTTCATCACCGTGTTTCCACGGCAATAGACACGGTGCTCTATGCAACGGCTGCTTACTGTTATTCCATCGGTTATCACCTTCGAGGACGATCATCTTTTCGCAGTCCGCTCTTTTTGCAAAATATATTGCGTCTTTAGGACGCCTTTTTTTAAATAGCAGATATAAGAGATGGAACGTTTAAGAATATCTCGGCTATTGTTATCTTTGGTTGATGTACGAGCATGTTTGCGGATATTTCGGAGAAGATATTTCCTTTCGAAGAGAATTTAGAGGTATCCATAAATTGTCCCAGGGATCTGCTTCTTTCACTTTTGACCCAAGTTCGCGATATTTTTCGGCGGATTCGCGGTACTCGCAAGGAACCAGTAACCGGAAAATTAAGCGTCGCCGAGCATCAACTTCGGTTTCGTTAATTGAAAGCGAATTATTAAATGAGAAATTAATAAACTATGAATAACGTAGCGACAGCACCCGGAATGGAATGGCAAGATTCTCTACTAAATTGCATCCTGAAATTAATCTCGACATTTTTGTACCAGCGCAGTTACAAATCACGAAATTCCTCCCCGCCATCGATTCTATTCCGACCGATTGAATTATTTGAACGGAAATCACGCCGACTCGTGGCCTTTCGAATAATTCACGACGGGATCCAATCATTCCACGACTCATCAGAACGATCATAATCAGCGCCTCCGTAATCAACTTGTCGCTTGATTCATCGCGCGTCACCGGTCACCGGCAGGCGAGATGCATCGCCGAAAAGACAGCACTCGACAACTTCGATCCCGGGCCTCGTATTTTAGCACGCCGTCAGCGATGTCGCCGAGGAAAGTTCACGCTCTGCTCGCTTCTAATTGCCGATTATTTAAATTTCGTCCGCGCGTCTGAGACAGCTACCGTTGTCGGACATTCGTCGACCGTGCGAACCGTCGTGAAATATCAACAGACATCCGGCTCGCTTTCGTTTCCCGTGTTCCGCGACGAATAAGCTAGCAATGGTGAACACACAGAGAATTATCCGTTTCCTTTTAGACTGCCTTCGTGGCGTTCAGTTCGCATCGGCTTTCCATCCGCCTGGACGAATATTTTCATTGAATATACAGTTTCATCCGGGGGCGTTGTCGGACGATAATCTGTCTCCCTCGGGAACGTGGCTTTTCAACGTTTCGTTTGTTCGGAAATGTGGTACATTTTACGGTGCCTGCGATACGGCGTACGTACTGCAGAAACGAAACAATTTTGTATTTGACCCGTAGCTAGTTTTAGGGATTATCCTGCGATGCGCAGCGTGATATTCCTCTTTTTTTTATTATTTCCACGGGGTTCAGAAATACACTGTACACAGAAGATAGGTAGACCGGTGCACAATTCGCTGTGGATTGAAGATTGAAAAGAAATTGAATGTTTGGTGTAGGATGTATACACATGTACCTTATGTTGTACCGTGAGAAGCGCGTGTCTGACTATAGACGGCCCATTTCCACTGCAGACTACCTCTGCTCTTAATACTTCGTACTTCGCTACTTCGTCTCTGTCTATATGTTAGTTTATTTATAACCAGGTTGCACTTGTCGTACAAGTTGATTCTAAAGTATACTGCCTATGCGACTAAATATACAAAACAGATGTGCAATGATAGTAATAATAATATGCCAAATACAGTTCAAATCTGTGTCAATGATTATTACTCGACATTTTCAGCGCGAATCTTCTTTTCTTTTAATTTGTCGCACGATTGCACATGTCTCTTACAGGGGATTCAACCGGCAAGCAGGTTTCTGTGCATGTCAGCGATTAAATATTAAACACAATAGGTACCGAGTCACCAAGAACCAGGGACGAATTATATAATTCATACCCCTGACATAACCCAGGCATGTCGCTGGCATTTTAAGCGCGATCGTTGCGTTGCCATTCACGTATACGAACTGTCCCCGAGTGTATTCGCGCAAACAACCGGATACTTTCTTGCGCGTATTTATACGCGACAGGGTGCATCCCGGTTTCCGTACACGTAATATGTTAATGCGAATTTAGGTAACGCGACGAGCTAGCGGAACGACTGACCTGAAATATTTTTCGGGACGCGTCCACGGGAATACGAAATCGATGTACGTATGCGAAGTGCTTCGATAATTTTCCCTTTAAATCTCTCCGTGCCTATATCCCTTTTTCATTCATTCTACATGAGAACTATTCTATACGAGACTTTTCTAATCACACATTTCCCATCGACAACATTTCATTTCGATAAGAAATTTCGGCGTTACCGTTTTTCAAGACTGTTATGGATCAGAAATTGTAGTAATCCGGGATGAACGTGGTTGGTGAAAAATAGTGTAAATAGAGGGGAAGAAATGTCGAGATTGGGCAATTTTCAAGGATCTTGGGGCCAGTGGAATTAGGGCAGCGTTTCGAGATAAGGGGAGGGTCATTCAGTATCATCGAGTTCGATTCGGAAGTTCACTTTCTGGGTTACCGTCGAACTTGCGGTACTTCGACGTGGATGCTGAAAAGTTCGGCCTGCTACGCTACTTGCAGCATTAAGGGCAGATTTTATTCCCCTGTAAAAGAGAGAATTTTATTCACTGCAAATGTATGCTCCGTTTCTACCCTTATACGATTGCACGGGAACCGTCGTGTTCGCGGCAAAAAGAAAAAAAAAGTGGCGCCTGTTATTCCGATTCTCCGATAAAATGATCTTTTTGTAAGGTTATTGTATTTCTTTACCGTGACATAATTTTTCATAGTAAATTCATGATTTTAGAAGAAAAAAAACACTTTGTTCCACATCGAGTTTTGTCCCAGCATTGCTATTATAAAGTCATCTTTAATAAATATACTTCAACGCAACGAACGATCCGGGAAATGCACTTTCTCCATTTCAGAATAGCACTTCCCACCCACCCCGGGACTCAACCCTCCTCTCTACCACCTATCCCTCAACCCCCAGCGTTTTTCACGTCATCAGGGGAACATCTTTTTCACCGGCGTAATTTCTTTGAACCCGGTCGAGTGCTACGTTCCCGTTACAATGTCACTCTACACGTTTCACGCGAGAAACGTTCTTTTTTTTCCCGTCACGTCTCATTTCGATATTGTAACAAGGTTGCCCCTACCATTTCTCAGGTCGCGAGAAGAACGTAAGTGCATGTTTTCCATAACGCTCGAATGAAGGAAATATTCAAGAGGAATTTCCTGCAGACGAGGAAGAAGAAGAGAATTGGCGAAATTTTAAACTACATAGTTCAAAAGATAACCAGGAAAATTGGGACAGCCGTTCTTAGATAAGAAGAAGGCCATTGTCCAAATACTCGGTCGAATTTCTCGGTTTCCATGTTGGAATTCGTTAAAATAAGCAGCTAGGTCCTCAGAATGTCAAAAGTCTGCTGATTTTCGTGATATTAGGGCAAAAGAGAACTGGCCACGATTCTATCGAACAAAATCGTTGTCCCAGTTTTGTGTAGCCACGTTGGTAAGCCAATGTCTAGTGACTTCTTTACGGTTCCTCTTTGTCCATATTTCTTTTGCGCGAATATGTATCTTTATATATTTCACATTCATATTTTGTTTTGCAATTTTCGTAAATAATGCAAGTATAATATTCTTATTTTTCTAAGTATAGATTTTACGGGGACACTCGTGATTTTATTAAAGTCAATCATTTGTGTTTGCAATTGTGCCAGTACTTGAAACAAGTTCTCCCTTCAACAAACGAAAATGATACGTTTCTCCTCACGAATCACCGATTCGTTACGCGATGAAGAAAGTAACAGCAGTCAGGGGTTCAGTCATTATGCATTTGCAAAATTACAAAACCACGAGGGTATTGTATATCTTTTCACAATTCTTGAAACGTGATAAGGGCTACGCGTGAATGTCAGGATTTCCCAGATATCATCCACTGATTACCGTACGAAGTTTCCTCGCCGCGAAAACGCTGTAGCAACGGAGGCTTTTCGAAAATTAAATTGCTGTCCCAGATTCGTTGTAATCCCAAAGATTCCCCGTGGACACGCGGTGTCGTTCATTTTTACGGCGCCAGACAAAATCTCTGGCGCGCCCACTGAATACGGTATTGCCATTCAACGTGGCTGACTTTATTAAATTATTTATGGGAGAAGAAGGTTCCGTTTTTTTTTTTCTTCAACAACGAGAGGCTTATTTATGAAATTCCGTTTTATGACCGGTGAAATCCATGTCTGCGACATAGGTAACGATTCGAACACAGTTATTAGAAGACTGACAAATTTTTAGCATCTAAGATTTAACTGTCCAAGATTTAAGCATCTTAGACGCTGTTGGCATTCATCTATGAGCGTCCGAGTACAACGTTGTCGTGCAGACACGTTGACGTTTTAAAATAACGATATACTCAGAAGTGGGGGGTAAATATTTGATGCGGCAAATGGAGCACTCTTTGTTGCTCTGTAGTAAATACTTCGTGGAGTTCTAAAGCAGAATATCTTGCTTCAGGTAAGAGTACTTCCCTCTATCGTTGTGCGTAACAGCGTTTTCTTTGCACGAGTGGAAGAGTCGAATTTTTTTTACTGCAGAGTAATTTGTTGCTTAGATAACTGGTACAGTGATAATAAAAAATATACCTTCTCATTGCGAATCATTAATACCTTATTCAACCCTTCAATGAATATACAACAGACTTCTCCCCTGTAATAGACAATTTCGAATTTCCGGACCGTCCAAAGAAGCTGACGGAATCGTAAATCGCGATATGAGCGAACGAGTTCTGGCTTAAGGGAGCCGTTATCGTCGACCTGAAAGCCATCCTCTTCAGGAGCTTTCTCAAGTCTGCAGCTAAGAAATTATCCCGGGGGTAGAATCAGACATTCAATGTCTTTCACACAGGACTACTGGAAGATTTGGGTCCCGCAATTTTCGTCGTCTTTCGAATCAAAGTCGAAATATCTACTCGTTTGATCTCTCGTCTTTGATTACGGCTCTTCTATAAATATTCGTTTTCCCTCCCGTTTCTTTCTATGATAAGATTGTTCATCCGAAAGGGTTATCTCTGAGGAAGAATTTTCAGAGGAATTAGATAACGATCGAGAATAACTTTTGTTCCAATTAGTTTTTGGCGAGCGTGACACTGGTTTATTTAAATAATGGGCTAAAACCCGAGACCTGAGTGTGCACGAAAATTCCCTCCAGTAACGAGTATACATATTAATTAACCCTTGGCATAAAAATTATCCTGATAGTGGTGGACTAGATATTTTTTCATCTTTTTTACTTCATCTTCTACTTACAACATTGATAGTCTAATTTGCACAATTTTTGCAGCATACGTACACCCAATATATAATACTTTTACTCAGAAATTCCGCAATTGGACTGCCACTATCCCAGTCTAATCTATTCAACAACAATTTCTGTGAACCGTCCTGCCTGTTAATCATATTCTGAACAATTATCAATATAGTAGATACAAGCATACCGGCTTCCATTCGACCTGGCGACCCATCGGGCACAGTTCCGGGCGCGGACTTCGGCGTGCCGTCGCTCATGCTTCCACCACGTCTTCGATCCCTCAAGCCTGGGTTACCCTGGTCTTCCTTCTTCCACAGCCGCCTTCTTATCCTCTTCCTCTCTTCTTGCTTGCCAACTGCCGCCCAGTTCTTGTACCGAATACTCCACTTTCCAGTCCTTTCTTTTTACTCGTCCACACCTCCCTTCTACCTTGCAATATCCTCCCTGTCCGAAGCAACCAAGTATTGCAAACACTTGTTCCCTTCGAAATGCACCGGTCACTTGAAAAAATCCACCCCTTTTTTCAGATCCTCTCCAAACGGTTCTTCAATAACATTTCATTTCTATGGTTATTTCGAACAGGTTGTTTACAGCAACGAAATAACGAGACGCACAGAAAGCCGGGGAACGACGACGACGTAGACGCCAGGAGCAACAGAGAAACACGCTCTCAAGGCCCCAGAGAGGACTCTCACAGAGGGTGTGTGTATCCTCGACGCTTCAGCCTGATCTTCCGCATCCCTCTTTCCAAGGCGCGCAGTCAGCTACACTGTCTTGTCCCGGTGTCACAAGGTCACTGGATCAAATCGCCCGGTCCAGATCGAAAGAGAGGAGAGCCGCACGCACGCAGCCAGTGCCGGCTGCTGCTCTGTCGGTCGCGCACGCTCTTCTAATTAACCACGCCGGAACGACGATCCCCGGAAGTGCGCGTCCGTGTTCGGGAGGATCGATCGTTCCGATTGCCACGGTAGGCGCATCGACAGGTGCACCAGAACCACCGAAAAAAAGGTAGGAATTAATCTGCTCGATTCGTCCCCAATGCTCGTCAAACACACCCCCCGGTGCAGAGTCTTCCGATCAGCAAAGAACGCGACGGCAACCGTCTTCACAAATACTCGATGGACGCTCCACGGTGTGTTCACAAACGGAAGACGACGGTCGGACTAAAAAGCACGATCAGGAAAGATCGAAGAAGAACTGGCTGCACAGGTCACCACCCCTGGACGCTCGTCTTCCCCGTGGATGCTGCGGAGTGCTGGAGCACCTTCACCACCCTCCACGCTTCCCCCTCTCCTGTCTTCTCTATCTCTCCTACCCTGTCTCACTGCCACCCTTGGCGCCGCTTTCCGTCGGTCACTCCTGTCCTGCGAATGAATTTCTCACGGGCGTGGAACGCGACCGACTACGATGGACGCGCGCGGCCACCACGACGAGGGTAGCTTTCCCTCGTGGAAAACAGGGAAACGTCGACTGAGAAGCGGAGAGGACGAGAGGGCTCACTCGAACGAACACTCCCGGCTTTTCCAGGTCCTCTCTCTCTCCGTCTCTCCTCGTTGCGCACGCTCTATTCCAACCGCCTCGTACCTCCTGCTACCCCCTCACTCCCGCCCGGCGCACCCCTCCACGGATCCTCGCGTCTCTCCCTCCGACCAAGGCGTTCGATCTCTCTCCCGTTTTATCTCGCGGAACATTCGATCTCCGTCTCTCCTTTCCGTTTCTCCGCCGGCCACCCTCGAACCTCTCTGCGTCCCGTTCTCTCCTTTCAGACCTGCATCCACCCGCGGCAAAGCTCTGTGTATAGGGGAGACCACACGCTTCTTCTGGCGGTGGTTGTTCGCGCGAGTGCGAGCGCGAACCAGCCGCGACGCGTCCCGGGCGTTCTCAGCAGCTCGACACCGCTTTTCCAACCCCCGGGGATGCGCACGCGCGAAGGTACATCCGGGAATGTTCACCCCCTTCCGTCCTTCTCCTTGATTCTTCGGGCCTGTCCTTCTTTCCTCGTCCCTCGCGGTGAACTGCGGTCGAAAGAAGGGAGAGAGAAGAAGGAGAACGAACGGGGAAGATGAAGGATTGCTTGCATATTTTCTTCTTGTTACTTTACGTCTGACGGCGGTGATCTTGCCGCTGTTCGGGTCTTTCTTTTGGCATTTGGGTCTCGCTGTCTGGCCGGTGTTATCGGCGCTTTCGTATTTCCCGGATTTCGTGTCCGGCGACCGAGCGGGGGGATGGAACGGGATCTGTCGCTGCAGATTATTTTCTTTGGTCGATTGTTTTTATTCGACAGGGTGTGTTTTGGTATTTTGCGGACGCGATGTTCGCACGGAGTTTTTTTTTCCTTCTCGAGGCAGCTTCGCAACAGGATGTTATTTTGCGATGTCGTTGGTTCAGCGAAATTCGTATAGAACGAAACAGAATCCTCGCTTTTGGATCTGACCTATTGTCCGGCACAATGTTCTCTGTCTCCCCGTGGAACAAAACTTTTCCTCTCCATTGCGTATGCACCTTTTCGTTTTTCAAACGCCTTCTAATTTCGAGCCTATTTTTAACACTCCGCGCTCCATCCCGCCGCACGTTTTCGTCGTTCAAACTTTAACACGCGCCTCTGCTGCACCACTCATCGACCTGTCCCTTTGACTTTTATTTTATTTGCCACGTACGTGCGTGGGACTTCCGTTTTCCGCATGTGGGATTCCGCCCCCTGTTTTGTTTCATTCTCTCATCCCCCGCCTCTCGTTTTTCCCCCGCCGAACCCCGCTTCGGTCCTCTGCCTTCTCGATCAGCCTTCGAACCCGCCGAATTTTGCTACAACTGTATCGAATACCTTGCTTCCCTATTTTTCCTATATTCGTCCCTTCTAACAGTCACGCGCACTTTTACGTTTGTTCGTTCTCTGCTCCCCGTTTTCTGCAACGTTAGACTCTTCTGGCCGAAGTGTAATCGTTGCGAAAAAATGGAAACTATTATTGTGGAAACGATGAGAATATCGTGGTTGATCCTTGCTTTCGAGTTTGCCTCTACTCCGACACCGTTTGCCCTCCGCTTCGTCTAACTCTTTCGCTCGTTTCGCTCATTCGTCAAACGCCAGACAGTTTTGTCGGATGGTGTGCAATCGAACAACAGGACGTGTTCCCCGGAATTTCGCTGGAACAATTGGTAGCGCTGGATGTTGGCCGGAAAGCGGCGAGAGTTTCGTTTTAAGCGGACCTGTCGCGTAGATCGGCGTTGGAAATTTTTTAGATGGTCCCTATTATTTAATTAATCATTGCAATGATTCGCGCCAGCTTCAATTGACACGAAACGTGAATAAATAATAATTTTAATGAAGCGAAAGGGAATTTTTATTGGTACTATTGTAACTAATTTTGAATAGTTTTGATTAATGTCTAGATTGTAATGTGTATGATGCAGAAAACGAAAAGAGGTCGAGACGATTAGTAATCGGAATACTAAAAAAATTATTGATTTTCACAATGATTACACGATTCCAGCTTTATAGAAATACCGTCTTTCGAAATTATCACGAAACACCATATAAATCTCATTTATAATAACAAACCCGGTAATAACAATTTTAAATTCAGTCCACCAGATTCAACGCATCATTGATGTCCACGAAATTCAATGCAACAATTCCAACTTCACCATTCGACTAGTTTTTGTTTAATCCCTTGCATATCATCCTTTAAATCTTATTTCTCAACTCGCTCAACCGTGCAAATGAACATATCACACTCGCTACGCTCATACATTCTTCCACCGCGACAAACGTGCGCGTTATCGCGTTGCCACTCGAGAATCCCCGTTCTCTGATAAACGTTTCTTGTGTTACGAGCACGAGTGGATCGAACCGCGGGCACAAATTCCACGCGATTTCTCCCGTTACAACACTATTTAAGCGACGCGGCTTAACGTGGCTTCGGGGGGGAAAAATTGCACGTTATTTCTTGCATGAAGCACGATATTTATATCGCGGCGTGTGTACTCGTACCCCGAAGCCGACAGCTTAGGCTCGGCTCGTTTGCGAAGCTGCATCGAGCGAGCGTTCCCGTTTCCCGCTTGTCGAGAATTCGTCGACCGAAAGTATGACAGTAATCTCATTCGTCTCGTTGGCATCTTTCGTTGGTCAAAATTCATTTTCTGGTAATGCAAAACGATATTTAAAACCGTTCTTGGCTGCGTGGAAAATGATTTCAATAATTGCTCGTAATAATTTCGAGCAAATTGTCTGTTTTGGAACAACATTTTATGAAAGGAATTTTAATAGGGTTGATATTACTACAATGATTATTATTACGGGAAAGTAAAAGAAAGGAATTCGCCTTCAGCTTGTTTAAGAAATATGAATGATTTTATTTTTCGCGATATTAAATTGGAATTATTTGTTCGTTTCCTTTGGTCTCATAAAGATACAATTACTTATCTTTATCGATGAGCGATTACTCGAGTAAGTCATAGAAACGTAATGTTTTATTCACTCTGCTCTCGAACACGAATTTTTCGTCGGGATCAGACTGGCCAACGGTGGAAAAGGGTTGGCGTTTCAATTCTCTGGAAATTTTGCGAATCCGGGACGTATTTTCCGCGTCCTAACGACACCAGAAAAATTTATTCAACCCGGGCTGCTGCCCGTGGCCCGACGAGAAATTCCTCCACAGGGATGGAGAGAAGTTTCCACCGAGAAAATCTCGCAAATTTTACCCTTTAATAGCGTTCCAGGCTCGTTCGCTGAGAATTTTACGATTCTGAGATCGTAACGACGCGATCGAAACGAAACTGCTCTTACATACTTGGCGTGCAGACTTGGGATTCGTTTTTACATCGCGATAACATTTTTTGTCTCTCCTACTATACAAATGGCAAGATAAAGGATAAGATTCATATTCGAAAATTACGATTAGATATTATAAGAAATCGTGAGGGAATACTTGCTCCATTGCGAGAATCATACATTCTCGAACTGGTTTTTATCGGGTGCTCGAGGGGACGTATCTATGGAATGGATTTTTCTCGAATTTTTCGACTGGCATCGCCGGGGGACGAGTCTAGTAGATTCGCAATTCGTATTTTTCTCGAGGACGCACGCAACAGAATCATGCGGAAAGTTTTCCAATACCCTGACAGATTTCTTCCACTCCTATTGGCAATATTTCTATCTCTTCAAATTGTTAATAATTTCCCTGGAAATATCAGAAGTTTTTATCCCGTCCAATGATCCGTTTCCAAACTGTATCGTACACAAATGGCTAAATCTTTCGTCGCAGTTAAAGAAATAGCTCGTCGACCCAGCAATCCGCGTTTATAGAAATAGAATTGGATTCCAAAAAATAGGGTTTCATCAGCGGTAACTTGGCCACGTTGAAATGCTGCCAGCACGATCGTATCGGGCTAACAGGCAATAACGACGGGCACGATGATCGTAAACGATGCAAAGAGCAAAGGATAATAAACTCTCGATCGTTGTTCGTACGTTCTATTTAATAATTTCCTTCAACCCTGTTTGGCAGCCGCCTCGTGGTTAAACTTTCGTGGAAAGTCAGTCAACAGTATAGTTTACAGTCAGTCAACTTTACTTTGACGCAACTTTCTTCTTGTTAGTGGGAGAATCGTGTAGCTTATATCACTTTACGTGCTGTCTCAAAATATTCTAGATGTACAAACCGTAGATATATTATCCTTCATCCTTTCCCCATAGAAAGTAATATTACTAATTAAATAAATTAACGATTTATTGTTCCTGATTTCTCCTCGTCGTGCGAACGTCTTAAAAATTTAAAGCAGAAATCACAAGAAGAGGCAGGCATCGGTTCGACGAACTCAAAATTCGGATCGTTCACATATACAAGAAGTTTGTTGTCTGGCAGGGAGTCAAGAGCATCGCGAGCAACGATCCCCCGGCACAATTTATCTGTGCAGATTCGAGTCGCGTAAACCTATGTAAATACGATGCGTCGCGTTGTTTCGAATGGAATGGCCGAGGGCCAATAATTAATTCGGACTCGTGCCGCGATCGTTTAATCTGTAACGGAATCTCGTCTTCCGCGCCAATTTTCCAAAGCAATCCCTTCGCGGGAACAATCGCTACGTTGAGAGTATTGAAATTACTTTTCACGTTTCCGAACAACCACCAATTCACCATCAACGTACGTATATAACAAGTTAACAAAAGTACATAACAAGGAACTAATAACGCATGAAATTTTATTCCACGATTCACTTGTGAGCCATTAATTTTTTTTATTTTGAATCGAACAGGCCCAAAGTTCGATTATCCCGTGGATAACGGGGTGTACGGCAGAATTCGTGGGATATAGTGCGGCAGGTGGTTGTAAACACGGCAGAAGCCATGGTAATCCGCTTGGAATAGAGAAGCGTCAGTAATTAAGGCGCAACGCGGGGCTGCGTGCCGGTGCATTCAAATGGCGCGGGCAAATCCCTCGGAAAATTGGTAATAAATGGAGAACCGACGTCACTGTGAAACGTAAGTCCACGTGGAATTCTAAAGCTTCACCCACGTAAACGTCGAACACGATGCTAGATTGGCGTGCCAGCAGTTTGCGCTGATTAACTTCGTCGTGCTGCCCTCCCGTAGGATCGTCAACTTCCGAGCTTGGTTTAACTCGATCATTACAACGCGTGTTCTTAAAACGTTACGTTCAGCTATTCAGCAGAACTGTATGTCACGCTTATCGATGGTAGAGAACGGGACCGGAAGAGTGGGCGAGATTTGTTACTTAGTTAAAGATTGAAAATAGCAAAAATCTAATGACCTTTTATATAACAGCGAAATAATGGTACGGTGCTGAATACATGTTTTACGATAATAGTAAAAGACGATAATACTAAAAGCCACACGAGTTTACTCTGAAACTTACTAATTATATCTACGAATGCATTAAAGTTTGAGCCGGGTTTATTGATCAGATTAATCAGGTTCCCAAGCTGCATACAAAATTTCTCTACAATGCTTTAGGGAAGCGACAATGAAGCGGTGCAATTTCATTCAGGTAAATAATTCCATAAAAATTATTCGACAATCCGTGACCCCAAATGACGCACGGAATATTCTCTCGAGCGAGGAACAACTAGTCATAAACGATCCGATCAATTTGATATGAAAGCACTTTCTTATTATTACCCAACGAGATCGAGACAATAAGAGGCAGCATACAGTATTTTCTTTTCTTTCCGCCACCCGGCAATTTTTCCCAACAACAACGAGGCAAACACAAAACGCCGGTCCGAAGGGTCCCTCGCTAATTGCGTTCCCCGTGTTCCGACGAGGGTTAATAGTCAAACGGCATGCGCACAAAGGAGCGGTGCGATCAGGTGGCGCGGTTTTCTCTTTCGTGCAGCAATTAGATTCAATTATAGGATCGCTGGAGCGTAATTAGAGCGGCCCCGTGCTTTTCTGCTCGTCGCGTTTATCTCGCAACTGCCAAGAATCGACGCAGCGTCGGCGTCGGGACGCTCGGCGCCTCGACCAATAAATAACGACAACGGGGACCTCGACAGATCTTTCGTTCACTTCGCCTTTTCAACATTTTCCTTTTTTTTTCTTTTTTTTTATTCACCTTTCGTCGCCTTTTTTCGCACATAGACGTTGAACCGCGGAGGACCAATACGAAAGGTCAGACGTGCAAGAGTCACGGGCAGTAATGAATTGGTGGTATCGCGGAACTGAGCCTCGTTCTGGAAGCGCTCAATCTTAATTTTAATTACACGCTGGCTTTTCGAAGGTTCGTGTAGATTGCGCCCTCAGCGAATATCATAGTACGACGAGAAAGAATATCATGTAGGGACAAAATATATATACATATATGTATATATTTATTTTTTTAACACCTAGTGCGAAGTCAACGTGTTATTAGTATACTGATCAATGTATGTCCACTGAAGCTGCAAGTAGATAGTATTTTTATTTCTGCCGTGGGCTGGCCTGCTGACCTTAAGCATTAATTTCAACTTTAACTGACATAACATCCGTTGAAATATAAATTTATCGATACCATTCCTTCCCGCCCCCTGTGCTCTGAACATAATGAAATTCATTAATAATAAGCAATAACAATGAGAAACTCGAATTCCGGTATCCTCTATAACAAGCACGATCAACATGCCCTACATTCCCCCTTGCACTACACCATGCCCTAAATGGCCCTTATAGTACACCATGACCTAAATTTGTCGGAATAAAAAATGATCTACGTCTTCGTGCCATCTCAGAACCCGATATCTATCATCCCCAGAGAAAGAAAGTTCCCTATCATTCAACATCCCCTCCCCAGCACCAACTCATCCAACCGATTCTTCTTTTCTCGCGCAGAAAAAAGTTGAGAAGGAAAACGATAGACATCAATCTCCACGGTGGAACCCACAAGTCCAACCCTAATATTTCCCACCTGTACGCAAGCATGTACACACGTGTTCCTCCCCCAGGAGCCACTGCAAACCCCGAGGACTCTAAGTCGCTCGGACAACATGGCTGAATGCTTTTAAATTCGATTAGAAAACACGCCAACGCGGTTCGATTCGGTCGAGCCTACGGATTGACGCAACGTAGCCCTCGGGAGAGGCAGGGAAAAAAATACCAGGCAAGGCGAGGGTGTGCCAGGGATGGAAGAGGGTTGAAAGTAGGCCACTGGGTGATCGGGCCACCCCGAGCCTCTCCACGCTTGCGTAACGTAACGTTCCCCAGCTTTTACGTCATCGAGCCGCCCTGTGACGTCACAACCGACCACCACGCACCCCCTTGCATCTACCCCTGCGCCGGAAACCCGGCGTAAAAGCCTGGCGCCACGAGTCAAGGGATATCTGGTCGTTTCTCTTCACCTTCTACTTTCTTCTTTCTGGCGAAGTCAGCTTTCCGTTTCGCGGGCCCTCGAACGTATTTCTGGAGGAGAAACTGAGAAATGAACGTGGCCGTGCTTTTCAGACGAGGGTGGTGACACGACGGAAATAAATTGGCCAGGGGTTTCTCATGGTTTTTGCGGCAAGGATTTTAATCGTTGTTTTTGCTATCTTTCTTTAGGTCGCGATTGATGCTCGGTCACTGGGTCGGCTGTGAGGCGTTTATTTAGTTCATATTCGTGTTGTCGCACAGTTTTGTCGCAAATCGCGATACTGGATCAATGGACGATTGGTATCTGTATTTTTGAAATACTCGTAATACATGTCCCATAGTTTTTGTAATACACATATCAATTATAAATTATCAATATTAATGCATTTAACGTCCATTTAACGTCCAAAATATTAGGGAATCTTGGTATGTCGAGGGTCAATATTGGATTTCGTATGTTCGCACGGAAACGTGAGATTAAATGGGGGTACGTCGTGCGAAAGAAATTCGTGAGAGTCATTAACGGGGCTGGGGAATTTTTGAACGATGTGCCACAGACGAAAAATGTGGCGATACGTATCCATTCGGTATCCTCCCCCCCAGAGACAGCAAATAACGCCAACGCGAGAGAAGTAACTTCCCTTTGTTTCAGAGCGTTCAAATGTGCAAATGCAACGAGGCCGGAAAATTTATTTCGCCTCTTTTCGAAACGTTCATACCTACCGGTAGCCTCGCTCTCCCCCAATGTTGTGTTAAATACTAAAAAATATCGCGTTAGAAAAAAAGTATCGGAGAAAATTCTAACGACCTCTCAATTGATCATAATTTGTAAAACCTTCAATATCATTAGAATTTTATAACACACGTTAATTAATCAACGATATGGATTTCCTTAAACGCCAGCGGCTCCTTTGCAAGACTGCGGAAAAATTACTTGGAAATTATTACCAAGATCATAATAGAAATCGTTATAGGGTTGTCTAGATAGAATTTTCGTGTGGTTCAATCTTTGTTGCAATAAATTTCCTATTTTTATATAGTAAATATTGCAAAGAACAAGATAACGTCTTCATTACACAAAATTCAAAATGTTTTCACTTCATGCTAAAGAAATTGTTCTTCCAAAATGTTTACGATTAAATTCTTGTCATCTTATCCCATACAATATAAGCATGTAGATCCCCCCCTCCCCCCCTCCCCCCAAGGTAACGTAATCGCAGCAAACAGAAATGACTACAAGTGTGAGATTATTAAGAAGCAGAGCGAACGCTAATCCACGCCGCGCAATTTCCACTCCATGATTTGCCATTCACAGGCTGGCCTTGCGCACCAAGCGACATGCAAGGAGCAGCTTAACGAATGTAATTACCCTCTGCATTCACCGGCGCACCGATAAGTAAACAAGCCGAGCTCATACGAACGTGCAATGTGCCGATGCATGTGTCACAATTCCAGTACAGCGATATTACGAAACAAATTGCGCATCATCGAACCACGTGAATTTTGGAAAAAGCGAACGGGCGGCTGCGAAGAATTCGTGAAAATTCGTAAAAAAATCTTTACGAAGGTTGCGGCTGGCAGTAAGCAACCCTCATCTCCGCGAATTCAAGCTCCATTAAGTCTGGCACCAGAAGCTACGTAGCCCAGGGGCTATGGACCCGGGATAAGAACCCCTTCGAATTCCTCTTATCTGGGTCAAAGATATACGCTCCCTCCTCTATCTGTCTATCTATACACGTGGCGACCAAAACGAGGGGTTGTGCATCCCGCGCGATAAATATCATTGATTCGGATGATCCAGTGAAGACATTTCGAACAGGTCCTAGCGTTTTTAATAATGCGCCGAGCGAACCACTCGCGAACGCGTCGAACGATTCATTGTGGACGATAAACTGAAATGAATAATCGATTCGGTTTCATATCGTCGTCTTTCTTTTTCCTTGCCGCGTTCATTGGAGTTCTGAGATTTAGAAGAAGTTCGAGCTTGCGGGACTCACCGAGTAACTGACTTTTATTGCTCTCGATTTGAAGGGATGTGCAGGCACTTGAATTTCGTGCTCGTTAAAACCTTGGCTCGCGAGATTCGATGATTGCTCGATATAGTCTTATTACGTGCGAATGCAGTAAAAGTGTTAACGTTTCAATGACAAGGTCGACGAAGTAGGAATTTTTTAGATTTAAATCGAGTGGGTGCAGATTACGTGCAGGTGTAATATTTAAATTCGGATTGCTAGTTTTTCGCGGTTCGTCTCATCTTCTGGACCATCAATTTGTCCGAACTTCAGTGGATGCCATAATTACATTCCATCTGCCCCGAAAATTGAACTTTCGAGATTCGACAATTTGCACGGCCGAGGTTTGTTTCCCTGGACTGAGACTTACTTATGAGCTCGCACGATATTCAATATTAGTCTCGATACAGGCTTGCGGACCTTCAGTTTTAATTGAAACCCACGTGCCGCCTGAAACTCGAACTTGCGCCGCAAAGCGATTTCCTAATCAGAGCCTGAAAGACTTTAACGCGAAACGACGTGTTTCTCGACGAAATTCGTCGCCAAAGGAGTTCGTCGGGATCCTCGGGAAATTTCCGGTCTGCCAAGGCGGAAATTCGAACGTGCTCATCGACGGTTTCCGGGCGAGTAAATAAGCCTGGCCAGTTTTCGTGTTTCCTCCAGTTTACCGACACCGTTCCCGCCGTTCCAGCGGAGAGTTTAATTCGGCAAACAGTTTCGTCGCGTGATCTATTACTGTGAAGCGTGATAATGCATGGCAAATGTTTAATGGCAGCTGTAATCGATAAATAACTTTATACATCCAACAAACAACCGCCGTGTGTCCCGTTCCTCTGCGTGGGCGTGTTTGTCTTGGCATTTTGGTGACGTCCACTTCACGTCACCTCGGATCGAAGTAAATAAATTAAAATAATAACGTCGTCCTGTATAACACGGCAACGCAAGGAAATATATACAAAGTATTTAATTATTAGACACTCGAATTTCGTTGTCAATTGCATATTATTCATGAAATCGCAATGGCATTAGTGGTAATAATAATCATCGAATAGTCGAAAAGTCTATTATTAATATTATGCGCGGAGCGGTAATAGCGAAGGTACGTTCGAAAGCAGCATGCAAATTGGCACAACCGATTCACCCTCGGAACTCACGCCGGCTAATTGACTCTAAAAGTTCTCGCCGTGAAATTATCCCGAGCGATGTTCCCTCGCGAAGGTCATCCCTTAAGATTACGGTTCGTCGGTCTCGTGGCGCTTCGGAAGTGGCTTTCGTCGCAACGATGGGATTATAATGGTCGTTCTGTCATTAAAATCTGATTGCGCCACCGGGGGATGCTCATTAAAAATGAGAATTCTCCGCCGAGATACGTGCTGGCTAAAACCGTGTAAATGAAAAGCCATTATAACTCAGCGTTCGAAAGTCTATCTCTCGCTAATGTATCCCCCTCGTCCTGATAAGCCATTATCTCACTGTCCGATGAACAATGTTTCGTTCTCGATGAAAGACTTCGCTCCTCCTCCCATCCCGGAAGAAAAAGATAAACGGACCGAACGGCGAACAATGGTTCGCCGGGCAAATCAATAATCAGGGCGACGGTGGTGTACGTGAGCGCCGAAAATGCACGCCCCTGTCCTCCACCTGAAATAACCGTCGAGCCGTGACCTTAACCCTTTCTTTCGGACGCGCGAAACGTCGCCGAACCGTCACGACGATTGATATACGTGTACACGTAGGAACCGGGCAAGTCGGATGTCTGTAAGTTTGCCAAAAGCATGGGTCCGTATATATGATCGCACGGACTACGCGACGGCAATGCCAATAAACGGTACTCGACGCAGAAAACGGGAGAGAGAGAAGGAGGTAGAGTGGCAGAGAGTGGACAGAAAGGGAGAGAGAGAATAGGTCAGGATTTCGCAGCAAGAGTTCGCTGACACGATTGCGGCTCGCCTTCGACGTCTGTTATCTGGGCAGCTACAAAGTAGTTGGTCGAGGAACCCAGTTGACGTGACCCTGAGGTCGTGGGACCATCCCCGGGATAGTCAGAATCCGCAAGACTCCAACGGATATGACTTTGGAATCGCGGGACTGGTCACGAGCAGTCCCTTTGATCGAATAATTTCTATAGACTCGATTGCTCGAAGGCATACCTGCCATGTACATATACGCATTTCTAACGGATGCTATTACTTTCTGCCCGACGTACGCAATCGCCTATGCGTTGTTCAAGTTAGTTGTTACCAAAGATAAAGCCTTTATGTCACGAGGAAACGCGAGCGTGTCGTTTTCATTCCCGTACTATTCCCCCTAACTGAATAAAACTCGCAATTAATCTAATCCATTTACGGCCACGCTTTTATTTGCTAACCCACTTTCGCGGTTTGCCGCCCTCCTTTCTGTTCCTCGTGTTTCGTCAAATGCATCGTACAAATCGTATTACAAAATGTCATTAAACGGCGCGGGGAAAAGAAATACTGGCAAATGAAATCTGTTCCACGGCAAAGGGATAATTCGTCGAAGTAGTATGAGCGCGCATAGGTCAGACGACAATCTTATTTCGATCGAGCTTCGCCGATACTTTTTTCTTTTTTTTTGCATAAGATGGATTAATATTTCGCACGCGTTCCTAATTTATTTTCTATTCCCCCCGTGCCCCCCTTCGTAGCACAGCTATCGCGGATGAGCCGTGCTTAAGAGGATTATAGTTTAATAAAGCACCGTGCGATCGAGGATGATCACATTCGAGCTGCGCGGGCAACAAGAAACTTTCCGAAAAACTGCAATGTGAAATATGTATCCTCCTTTCTTTATTCCCCCGCTCTCACCGTCTCCGTGTCTACGTGTACAGCATACTTCAACTTCGTCTATCTGCCACTGCTCTTTCACTTATCCTGCCGGCTGTCTTAGCCGGGAAATCCCTTTCCTTCGAACAGAATTCTTCCGTTACTGTCTCATTCCCATTCTTTTCCTTCGATACATTAATTATTCTCATATTTCTGTCTGCATATTGCACATCTTAGAAGGTATATTTCAACTTGCATTTCGGTACGATTAATAATAATGGAAAAAATAAGTGCTCCACGCGGTCCCCCATTTACCAAAATCCGTCGCGGAACCCCTGTCTTAAATTTGTCATCATTCACCCCGAAGACGTCTAATTTTTCACTCCTGCCCCTCTTGGATTTCCCTGTTTTTTATTCTTCCCTTTTCCCTCCTCCGTACTTCTTATCTCCAGCCAACGTATGTCCGGTCCGATTTTTTTATCCCCCTTTCCAGTCTATCCCTTTCTCGCAGCTATCAGTCAACCCTCTTTATCCTTTTCTTCTTCTCCCTATCCCTCTCTCTCTCTCTCTCTCGATTCATCGCGATTTCGTCCGGTGTTCTCGTCTCTCATTCCAGGCTGGATCGATAGAGCGGAGTCTGCGTCTCCAATCCGCGCGTACCTACCGTGTATTTTATTATCATGCGGTGCACCCGGTATATTCCCCGGATACACGGTGCCCTGATGAGAACCTCGCCCGTTTTTCGGTTCGAACAGCGACCCATCGCGGAACGCCACCGGAAACGCGGGCTGGAATCGAAACGCCAACGGAAAATCGAATGGAAAGGAGTGTACCGTTGGGAAGCTTACGCTGGAAGAGGCAGTAACAGTTAAATACCACGTTGAATACCGGTATTAAACCCAGAAAGCGGCCCGGTGAATACCGGTATTTACTTCACCGAGTGTCCAGAAAATAGTACGCGCTTGGCCTACTTCGATTGCTATAACAATTTGTCCTCCGCTCAAAAAAAAAAAAAAAAGATAAAAAAACTTCCGCATCCCTCTAAAACCCTAATGTCTACAGTTTATTTCCCCCGCAAATAAATTCTCCCGTATAAAATCACCCGCGACTTTGCGGAACCGCTGAAAATAAATGGAAAAGGGAAACTTCGGAAAATACTGCGTAAGTTTGATACGTCGATTTCCACGATTTATGGCGCACGTAAACACTGATAGACGAGTTCGGTTGAAAAATTCGTGGCCCGAGAGACTGGTGCACGGACCTCGCGAAATTCAACATTCCAATCAAGCGAACGGTGCCTGTCGGTTGGCGAAAACTTAATTGCAGTCGCGTAAGGTCGAAACAGGACCAGGGGAGGATGGGGGGGCGCATGAAATCGACGAATTAGTGACCCTGCTCTGTAGATGCAATTCCGATGGTGCGGCGATTCGGATCTAATCACACGGAAGTAATAATCCTATCTCGTAGACTGTGTGTCGGAAATGCGTGATTTTATCTAAGAAACTTCCCCCTGGCCCTCGTAATACCCTTGTAACTGGTTCGTGAAAATCGCCGAAGGAACTGGAAAGGGAGCAAAGCCCGTGAACCTTGTCACCCTTTCGTCCCGCGAAAGAATTCGGGTCCCCTCCTTTCCATATTTATTAGAAATTAATTAATATGTTGCTTGGGTAGGCGTATTCCACTCTGTTTTAAAATAAAGAAATTATTCCTGGCGACAGAATTTTTTCATTAAAATGACACGATATTTGAACTGTGGATAAAATATATATATATATAAAGGCTGTATAAAATTAAAAATATAATTCACGATAAATAAAATAAATTATATAAATTATACATATACCTCAAAAAGCGAATGCGTCAAAACTTTCAACACAGAAAATGCAGAGAGATGCAAAACTCCAAGAAACATCAGAGATATCGAATTAATCACGAGAGCATATTAATATTTAATTGACGAGACAAAACGCTTCCTATATGGATTATTCGTTATAAAGAATGTTCGATCGATGTATACGCTTCGATCAGAACGATGATTGATTGGATCACTCGTTTCCCACTTCAATCCGCTATTCGGTGATATTTAATTGCACGTCTCGCGCAAACAGTGCAACCAATCCCGAATTCTGGCTGAGGTGTTTCTGTTTGAATTGCCACGAGCATTGATCACATTCGTTGGTGAACCGAATATTCGACGTGCGGCTTGCGTCCGAGATCATCGATACACCGATCGATCGTCATTAAACTGCTGGGTCAGCGTGCGCACTCGCCTATGTGTACAGTGTGTACGGAATGCATTCGTGCACGAATGCCTGTGCAGTTTCTCTGATTGCTCCTGGTGTCCGTTGATTGATCAGACGAAATCTCGAGGAAACAGGGGACTCGGTAGAATGTAGGACGAGCGAGCAATCGAGCTATATATTAAACTAACTAAACTAAAAAAAAAAGGTTTTCAATAAATCTATCGATTTTTTGTTTACTCGCTACAGTCCATCAATAATCGTGCGAATTTCTTCATTCTTACCTTAACGTTATTTATTCGCGATATAGAACAGATTGTTGACGATTGTTTATTTAACAGCAAGAAGACTGTAGCTAAAGATTTTGTGATTATCACTCATCAATGTCGTCTCTCGATGAGGTCGATAAACGGAGCAGTAACTTTGTCGCAGTTCATCGGCTGTCGTTAGATTTTCCTGCAACTCTCACCTTTCCCAAAGAAGCTCCGCCGTCTTTTATTGGTTTTCAATATCTCCGTCGCAACAATCTCGAATGTATTTGTTCAATAATGGTCCTTATCGTTGCCGTCGAATTGATACCATTAAATGGCCGAACAGAAGGGCCATTTAATAAATAACTGCCAAAGAACAGGAATAAGGGAAGATTGATATTCAAATGGTCGGGGAAATCACAGTCGATAGAATTCGAAAGATCATTCTGATAGAAGGTAAGAGCAATTTATATCAGGCTGACCGGCGAACGATGGCGTTCCCGCGATTTTCCGCGATCAATCGATCGTCGATAATTGTTTGCCGCTCGATCGACACCGTTCGTATACCGAACAATGTTCATACTGCATTAATTAATCTTTTTATTTTCCTCCCACGCCCCAGTCGCGTTTCTCTTCGAGTTAAATGCTTGAATAGCTCCGCCTCCGGCCTATTAACGTAGAATCGAACTAAAGGTGCGCTTTCATTGTCGTTTCGTTATCGTTATGGTTGGGAAGGATCGGTGAAAAGGTCGAGGACCTCGCGGTTCGTCGACACTCCGCAGAAGCATCGGTAATTTCCTTATTGATTTCTCAGGGAAATTCTCTTGTATTCGAGTATTAAACAATTAATAACGCCGGGTCATTTATTTTCTTGCATGAAAGACTGACATCGAATACTGCATTGTCATTATTTTGTTTGATCGCGATTTTTCTAATGTGTTTACCCGATTTTATTCTGTCACTGTCGAGACACCGAAGGGGATAATTGTGCGTTAATACACCATGAAACGTCATTTGTGATCCGACATGCTTGTTTCAATGACCAATTTGTGTAACTCGTGATTTAGTCGACACGCGATATCACATATTTATCGCGCGTCAACATTTGATGGACGTCGATAAATTTTCCATGCGAAACGTGCACAGGACGAAAGTGTATTACCTATACAGCGGTCTGCTCACCTGGCCAGACGAGCGACGTTCTCACGACTGGTACGCGCGACTCGATATACAGGGTGCTTAGGACAGAAAGGTACTAGTTATTTCGTTGTACAATTTTTAGAATTCTATGTCCCAACCAACAGGGTTCTTAAAAAAATCAAATGTTACTCAAGTTAATCCAGATTTTTGCCTACTTTGTTATATACCTACACATACAAGTCAATTCAGAATAAGTATTGCTCACTTCATTCTTCATTTTTAATCAATTTTATATGTACCTACATATGAATATAATACACGGAGATTAATAAAAAAAAGCTATATAATCCACGTACCTATAAATCGCCTGTTATAATATTTACTAAATTAATATTTCATTGATCTCCTTATATCTAAAGAACTTCACAATTTCCTGTCCAAAATACTGTAATACGCAATACCCAAAAGTTTGAACCGCCCTTATCCACGTACATTAAGAATACAACGCGTGAAAAATGAGATTACAGTCGTCGCCACGCTCCTCAAGACGAATTGATTATCGATTTTCGTTTATCAAGTCTGGCCATGCGCGGCCAGGCTCTTCATTTGTCTTCTGTCGACGGACTTCCGGTCGAAACGCGAGTCACGTGGACCGATTGCTAGCTACGTTTGATTAGACGAAGCTCCCCCGTGCCACGGAATGCTCGCAAATACTCGCTGCATTCCGATGGGGACGTCCATTTCTATTGAACCAGAGACAATGAACCGCGATTTGATTTACCCGTTTGATCTTTGAATTAAACATCGCACTTAGGAATTGCAATTTCTGTTGAAGAATGCGAGTGCATTTATCAACATCTTCTAAGATCACGGTGTCATTAATATAGGCTTGACTTTATTCCATCTCATTTAAAACTTTCGTTGCAAAAGGTGTATCTATGTATAGATTGAAAATTATGCTTAAGCTTTTTCCACCGCCGAGCACAATTACTAATATCGTTTTTAAAATTCTCTTTTAAATAAAACAAAATGTCAACGGTGAACTATGAAGTAAAAGAATTTTTGGTAGAAATGCTTGAGGAATATCAATGTTCTACCTTTCAGGCAAACTTACTACTTCCGCGAGCTTAACGAATACAAATTTATTCGAAAAACTGTGTCGCTGAGTGACCTGCAGGATATTTTTACCCGTGAATAAAAATGAGTGCCCGAAATGTTCCATGAACCTTCTGTGAACAATTATTTAATGACGCCCAACTCTCATCTCTGTTTTCAACCCTGATTTTTCCAACTTAATTAAACGATCACGTATCGCGTGTGCCGAGTGAAACGGATACAAGTACGTCGTTTGCGGGCGTGAAAAGGCACGGGCCCTCTCTCAAAGGTTCGCCAGACAATGCTCGTTTCGACTTTGACAGTAAATCCTGCATTGTTTTGCTTAACCCTGGCTGCTCCTCGTGGCGTTGAAAGACGGTCGACGCTTAAAAAGGGTCGCAATTGGCTCCAGTGCCCCCGTGAAAACCACCCCAGCCCACAATTTCGACCGTCTTGACACTTGGAGAATTTCAATCCCATCGGGGACCAACGGGTCGAAAATGGTAGTGGCAATTTCGACAGTTTGCGAATTCGAAACACGGAACACAGAATCCAGCGAGATAGTCGACGATGATTTGGTTCCATTACGGTTTCCACAACTGCTGACCAAAGTTACCAGATTGCCGATTGTCGAACGGGGTGACGTAATTACGAATTATTTAAGACGACCGTGCGTAAAATTTTTCTCGTTAACGTTTCCACAAATATTGAAATGTTTGCGAGCTGTACAGCTCTGATACAACCTAACTGTAACGATCTTTAGCGAGCGTAATTATTAACTGCATGAAATTCTTGGAATATAATTCCTGCTTTATTAACAAAAATTTCTAAAAAAAAGTCCTTCGCGTCGCTTCATTGGTTAAAAGACAGAAATGTAGTACTTGGTAAGACATTGAGACGCGTGGTGGATTGCCGCAGAAGAGCACGAAGAATTTCATGTAAAATTAATTCGTTGCAGCGTCAACTTGCACCGCTCTGTGGAATGAAACTGGGCTGCAAAATTCGAGAATCGCCCGGAGCAAACTAGCGACGATCACCCTGTTCCGGTGGTCCCAGCATCTGCCTCCAAGGAAACAGAAACGACCGACCGCGATATCTTGCGGCACTTTTGGAAAGTGCCAGTCGCGCAACATCTGCCACCGTTGAGAACTTAATTTCCCCTCGCCGGGAAATGTAAACGGGGGCAGCTTGGATTCTTAGCCCTCGCTTTATGGCTGTCCATTAACTCCTTCCCCGTTGTTCTCTACTTTTCCCCCGTTCCAGTTGACAATTTCAACTGTTTCTAAACGAAGTCGCTTCTTATTCGAACGTTTGCCTCTCTAAACTATTTTATGCCGCTTTAGACGGTTCCCATTATATTTTTGTCTATCATTCTTCTCTGTACATCTCGCGTTAATTTCATTTTTATTACCATTATTTGACTTTGGAATTAAAAACGTCGTCAATCGGAGAATCGTGTACGAACTACAAAAGAAAGTTCCGGATATATTTAACGCGCTTTGCCGAATTCAATAAATGGTTAGCATACCGTAGCACAGACTGCGGAGGTCAATCAGGTTCAAAGTGCCTCACGTTCGACTTCGAGCGCACGCATAATGCATAAGTCTCGCAGTTGCGGGCTTATGCAAATAGGTGGGCCCCGTGCTCACTCGTCGTCGCATTAAATCGTGTCTGCTGACCTGAAATACCTGTTCCACGTTGGCGCCCGATCGAGCAGAAAACTCGCGGTTATAATTTCGTACTGTTCCCCGTTTCACTATCCGACCGCCGTAGGCGGATTTTCATTGGCGGCGAAATGGAAATCATTAAGAAAACAATAATAAAATAATTGAAATACATATTGGAAAGTAATCAAAGCGGAACCAAGAAGAAGGAACAATAAAGGGTCTATAATAAAAGAAAGGACACTGAAACGTTTCGATGAAATAACAGCAAGGCAGTGAAATGCCGGAGCATTTATTTTCCTTTTCATTCCTCAATTTATTCGATCTTTAATATTTTTCCAAGCGCTTGGGCATCTTTCAGGGTCGTTCTAATCAAGAAATACGAGCATTCTGCTCGACTACGAGAATATATGGATAATCAAGAAAAACGACGGCACGAAGGGCGCATCGCGTCGTGCACGATGCTCATTCTCCATACCCCTTTGATCCCTAAGAGAACAGTAAGGCTAACGAGTAGCGCCCTTGAGGCTTGGCTAACTCGCCATCCTTTCTGTCGTTCCTTCTGCGTGACAACTTTTGGTGACAGAGACGACGCGGTGCTTGGAAGATGCTGAATGAGAATGAGAGTTCTGAGCGCGGGGAATACTTTGAAGAAAGACCAAAATCGCAGTACTCTTTGGTACAAAGGGTTTTTCATTCGTGATTTCTGGGGTAACTGGGCGGAAAATGTTCTTGCAATTATTTACAATGCCATTCGTAAAACTCTATTGACGGTGCAAGGGTAATGAATATTTTTCAAATGAGGATTAGTAAAAAGTCACAGGATATTCAACTAGAATTCGATTAAGAAGATTCTGAAATAAACTTTGTCCTTACCCGAAATTATTACGATTCGAATGTAATTGTGCAAAGTACAAACGAGGCTACTGCAATGCTAGTAATAAATATATGTATAACACAAAGTAAGACCCTGCAAATTGATTGATCCGCCCAAAATGTCCATTAGTACCTTTCAACCCTCGTACCCTTATGAACATCTTTTTCTCCACACCGTATCAATACAGTATTCTACATCCCAAAATTGTTTCGCACAACGTATCGACGACGAGAAGCCGTAAAAAAACATATCATGCCTCGAGGATACAGAAAAACTGGGTTCCATGACAATTTTTCGGGGATTCAACGAACCTCCAATTGGACGATTACCGGTAAGTCAGCTATTATTGGCGGAAAAGGTCGATTGACCCCTGGAAAACTCTGTCCGTAAAATCTGCCGATAGAAAAGTTCGCGAGCGAGTGAAAAATCGTCGCCGGAGTGCACTTCAGCGGCGAGTCGCGATTATGACGTAACAAAACGAGAGAGAAATTGGATTCGAAGGAGATCCTCGAGATTGCCTTCTGGGTTCCCTATTTCTTCCGCTCGTTTTTTTCCATCCCACTTTACACCACCCCCCCGCCCCCCCTCGTGTCTGATCGAACTTTTCGCTTGGTTTGCAAGCGTTCTTTCTTTTTTCTTTTTTTTCTTTTTCTCTCTTCTTTTTCGTGAACGCTCCACACGGAATTATTCCGATCTCGAGATCGAATTTCTAATGAACAAGCGTGGTTCCGACGAATCACTCGAGATTTCGCCTGACGACGAACTTTTTTCACGCTCTGTCCCGCGCGTCTGATCACATTGATTCTATCGTTCTACAGTTCGTGCGTTCCACTAATTGCTTTCAAACTATTGCAGTTGACGCTAATATTGAACATTGTGTGGAACGTTGCGTGTTGAACTGCAAGTATGTCGGACATGTTTTGTTTTTTTTTTATAATGAATCTCGAAAACAATGACGAGAAAGTTCTTTTCTATATAAAAACAAAAGTGATGGCAAAAATTTAGGTGAGAGAGAATTTACAGTGATTGTATAACTTAGGAGAGTAGACGCTCTTCACATTGCTTCACAAATTTAACAGCTGACGAATGGGCAATATCGTCGGAAAAGAAGGCCATCAATTCTGTTATTAGGAGGGAAGTGCATTAGGCGGGGACACGATCAATGTTCAGCGGCCGAAATCGGCTTGCAGACACGAATAATTTGTCGTTACTTCGTGGCAAGGGTTGACTGAACCCACGGCGGACAACTCGCGACCGAGGGAAATTAATTAGCCCGAAAATTAGTTCCAGAGCCATCGGACACAATGGGCCAGGTGAAACGGTGCGCCGTAACTTACTCACGCGTGCTAAAGAGAAGCAACCGGGGCTCCAATAAACCAGGCGACGATATCGATATGCCCGCAAATAATAACAATAATGATAATAAATTACATGAACGATATTATAATAAATTTAGCAGGGAAAGCTTGCCATGTTTTTATGTATTTATCATTTTATTGTACACCTGTGTGCCGATGAAGCAATAATAATAATAATAGTAATAATAGTAATAGATACTATTTGTAAAAGCATCATTATTTGGTTCCATTGTATTGCTATCGATATACAACGGGAGAATAAAGGGGCATCTGAGAAATATCTAGCGAGCAAAAAATATTGGAACATCTCGCAATTGCCGTATATTGGATCCTGATTGGTACAATTTGTCAATTTAATGCCTCGACAAGGTAGAAATAGCTATCCCTTCCAATGGTCGACCCGATTTTCCCTGGCGAACGCCATTCCGGATATTGCCGGGATAATGGAACAAATCTTCGTCGAGTTTTCATGGAAAAAACCACGACCTTGGGCCACTTTTGGTTTTCCGAGGTATATGCATATTGTTCGCTGGGGACCCCTCAAAATTGTACTCGAGTCAAGAAATCGATGATCGATTCTGTTCAATAATTTTCGTGCTTCCTCGTGGATCTGCCTCGATATAAATTTACTAAAGTACGTTTCCATCTCTGCGAAACAACCATACGAATTATTGCGATACTATAATATGAAAATTATCGACCTACGTGTTTCGTACCACGAATTCACCGTATGTCCAAAATTATTCAACAAATACCGAACAGTATTGCCGAGCATAAATAAATATCATATACAATTCATAGTTGTGCAGCGCGTTTTCGACCAAATCTTTCTTTCCTTTTCGTTCTATTATTCATAATAATATCGTCGAGTGTAAATTTGCAGCCCCATTAAAACGGTCTGTCCGCCCCCGGGCAAACCGGACAAATCGAACAGCGTTAAACTAGGTAGCGCAATGTGAAAGCACAAGGGTCATAAGAGCCACGAGTCTATTTATGAATGTTCTATAGGAAACGGAGTTGCCCGCACACGGTTCGGATCTGCTAGGATCGAGAGATCGTGGCGGCCGTTTTAAAGAGTATATCGGGCTAATTCGTGGCCTCGACGTGGCGCAAGGTCAGGGGAATCAATAAAACACAGACAACGGGGTAACGATGCCGTGGTCCGATAGCGGCCGTGGCATGGCGGCACGACATTCCATTTTGCGGCTTATCGCGTGGTGTGTTTTCTAAGGTCAGTGACAAAACGAGCCGTATACCTGTTACCGCGATGAAACTTCGCCTTGGAACACCCATCTTCCTAGAGATACACCCTACAATAGCTGATTTAAGTTTTAGTGCAGCTTTCAGACTCGTGTACGTAATGCAATTCCATAAAGAGGTACTTTTAGTGTTCCTCACTTTCTGTAAACACCAATTCATATTCCATTTTTGTAGCTTGACACCTGATTCCGTTCTTCTATTATGTGGCAAATTATTTATAAACCACCGTGAAGATTAATCATTTAAACACGTACGATTATTAGATTGCATATCAATAAAGTTAGATACAAAATAAGAACTCTCGTTTTTTCGGACTGCAAATTTCAACCAATTTTCGGATGGCAAAATGAATGATTTGCCAGCGCAGTCCTTGGAACATTCGCGTTGGAAAAACTAGTCGCACATGCAAGAAAATGACAGCGTCCGACGGAAGATAATGGATGTTAAGGGGAATGGGGGTTTAAAGGTCAGACCGACAGAGACGTCTAATTGCATGGCAGTTTTGATCGATAGAGTAGAATGATGTTTCTGTGGAACGAGTGTTAGATTAATGGCAGGGCAGCTCTGCTATTCCTCGGCACTCTGTTTTGCCTAGCCAAGTGGTTACTTTAATCTATGTACAACCATCACATTGTTCTCCATTAAGTTTCTGTTGGAACACGATCTAGCACAGATATCACAAAACATTAATAAAACCAATCTGGTATTAAATATTATCTAAAGCAAATTCTTCGCGGATCAATTTTTACGAAAGCATCAATTATTAAATGGTTTTATTTTGACCTAATAATCTGGTGAATAAATATTAGCAATTAGGCTGACATGATCGCAGATTTGTCGCCCTGACAACGGGGCTGAATAATCGCCTTGGTCGTTTAATAAATTTTAAACGAGTCGACAACTAGCAGACGAGTCTGTTAGTGAAATGACAGTACTACTGATCGATGCTGTCCCTTATCTTCCGATGTTTAAAGGTTAATGGCAAGGGAAGTAATCATTAATATCCTTCACATGTCATATCTAAAATTCATCGTGCTTTCGCGCTCTTCGCTTCCACTTATTGACTCGAAAAATAATTTTACGAAAGAAAATGCAACCAACAGTGCAGATGTTCTATTTTTACGAATATCTGCGAATATGTTACATGTCATATGTTATCACGAATATGTTATTGTAAAATGAAATCGAAACATTAATTGGAATCCTCTTCATCGCAAAGGAGATCGGGACTTTGAGAATTCAATTAAACAACTTAATTCGAAGCTGTTCACGTTCATCCTTGCGAATGCTGCAATGAAATTTGATAAAAATATTTCACTAACAAACACAGTGAATCGTTTATTTTAAAATAGCGCTGAGACGATTTACTTATTGTAAATCGAAATGGATGAGGGCATGAAAATCCCGGAATCTTTCCGGGCCAAATCTATCTCTCAAAGGCTCTCCTATTAGTCGTCTAATTAGCAGCTTCTCGAACGAAAATTCCAACCCTTTATCGAACCGTTTCTGGCAGCGCTCGTGCAATTTAATTCCGACGATTTATCGCACCGATGACAGCGCTAGCGTTTCGATGACAACACGAAATGGCCACGAAAGTGTTTCCGCACGGCGGAATCGCGGCAACTGTGCCACGAAATTCCGACCACTTGCCAAATACTTAGGGCATTCCGATTTCATAGAGTGAGAGAGGGACTGGTTGGCGACGAACATTAGGCGCTCGTTTAAAGACGTCCAGCAATTCTTACCCATTGGCCAGAGAAATTACTCACTCGTCCCTTTGAAACTTCCTTCAGGTTCCCGGACTTTGATTTGCAAAGAAGGATTTATTTGATCCACTTGTGGTTCCTCTGGTCTTCGAAGCGATCGGGACTGTTATTTTTCTTTGGGCTGATGGTAATAATTTTTTATCGACTTTATCATTGCAGGGTTTTGGGTGTGATTGAAGATATATATGATAACAGTACTTTACACTTTGGCCAATTTGTGTGCGGTAATAATAGATAATAATAGCAGTAGAAGTTTATGGACTTCACACATTGTCACACATCGCAGTATGGCAAAGGTGTCATCAGAAACAATCATTAAAAAACAGTCATTCTTTAGTCGTTTGTTGTTAGGTCTCGAGTCACGTTCCGAGTCACGTTATATAATTAGTAAAATCCCTTCAACGTCGAACGCAGCTGCCCATCACGACTGTGATTAATTAATTCGAGCCTGGATAGTTTATTACGTCGTTCTTCATAATACTACAGGGGAATCACGTTGTTCTCCATGAGAATTTTTGTGTACAAGTTCTACCAATTGTCGAGGGTGTTGCTTAACAACTTATTACATTATTTGCAATAATTGTAAGAACGGTGGCTTTCAATCGGTTTGTAAAATATATTCGGATAAATTCGAAAGTTATTTTTTAATACAACGAGGCGCGCGGAAAAAAAATTGCCGAAGAAATTCCAAATAGAAATTCCAAGTTCAATTCATCGTCAGATATTACGCAAGATAACGTAATATAGGTACAGTATCGAGATGAAATCGATGTGAGATTTCATCTATGGAATCGTTTAACTTGAAAATAAATTCTAAACAACGAATGCTAAACTGTTATTCGCGTGTGCAACCAAATTGCAATCTCTTATTTCAATCGTTGCCCCGTGAAATGAGTAAGATTGCTCGAAAGTGATTGCTGGCAAGCAAATCGAGATGGAACGGGTCGGGGTGTAAATTCATTGCAATAATAGCTTTCTCGGTTATATGGAAATATTATGACGGGATTTGACAGGCACAAAACATTGAGAACGTAAACTGTCTGGCAAGTAGAAGGCTGAATCGAATATCGATGCGTTCCAGACTGCTCGGTAGGGCCGATATAATCGCGAAACAGGGATCATTCGCTCGCCACGTCAGCTGTAACTATCGATTGCAGTTGAATTTAATTAATTTGCCAGCCGCTTATCGTGACACCGTCGAAGTACGCGTACACACAGCGATCGTCCGTGACTGTTCATTAATCCAGCACCAGCCCAGTTGCCTGTTGTTCCTTCTGGAAATGACCTGTTCCGCTTTTTCAAAATAACTATTATTATATCGATCAATAATAATTCAGTGTTAACGACCACTTGAAAGACGAGTCACGTAAATTTACAGTTTCGCGGAATTATCCTACAACTTTCCTGGGTACTTCAGGTGTACAGAAATTTTTGCCAATAACAACGCTCCACCTAATGAAACTCCAATGTTTTAAAAAGCTACATGTGGCTTTATTTAAAATCCTCGAAAATAACTGGAGTAGGCGCAGTCTCGTGGAAAAAATAGACCGTCCTTTAGGCGTTAGAAATAAAATAATACACAATTCAGATGCCATCCAAATTCGCCAAAGTTCACGGACACTTCTGACAATTCCTTTTTAATAATAATGATAATAATAAATATGTAACTAAATAAAACAGTGTGAAATGTTGAAGCGAGATGAAGTACTCCAAGTCTCGATATTTTCCAAGATATGCAATATAGAACGATGCATCCGCGTGCAAACACAGTTGCATGCAATTTCCAGCCGTGGACGTTTGAATTTCACGAATCGCGACCAGCGACACAGCAGGATGGAGATTCGTGTTTGCATCGACGTTGCAACCGAATTCACAGCGTCTCGCGGGCTTGTCAGGTTAATAGAGGTCTGAAAATTCAAAGGCAAATACCTTCCCGGGGATTCGCGTCCAGCAGAGGCGATTAAACAAATCGAGTTGCAAATTGAATGTCGCGATGAATCGATTATGGTAGATTGCTCGTCATTATTCGTGGCAGAATCGATCGTAGCCCATCCTACTGCGTCGAGCAATATTTTTCCCCGTGCGTCTAGAATTTCCATCCGAACTAGACGTACGGAAATTAGACATTTCTTCTTCTTGTTTATAATTATAGAATGCCGAGTGGAGGTTACAACAATTTTATATAATATCGATGGAATACTGATCTTGCTGTACGAGGGATCTTCATTAGAAAGATAAATAAATCAATCAATGTAAAATAAAGTAGGTGTAGAAATGAGGAAGAAAACGAAATCGGAGGTACGAAGAATGGGAAAGTTTCAGTCGTTAACGAACGACCCACTCGGAATCGGGTATATTTCAGCGAGTCGCTTCGAAAAGGCTGCCAGTGACACTTGAAATCTCGGTCTCATTATATCGTGGTTTTACAAACGTCACTTTACCAGCGTGCTTCGTTGACTCAGCCTAAAAACTAGGTTGTCGTGAGCCACCGACTGGTCACGGCGTGGAAACCCGGGAAATAAGTGAAACTTTTCTAAGGTACGCTGTCGTGAAAGTCTGTGAAAGATTTGTTAAAAATGGGGAATTTTCAATTCCCCAAAATCACGAGCCAGCACACTGTACGTAATATGTATTAGAACATTACAATTTTTTGAAACGTACTGAGAAAACTTGCTGGTAGCGTATACCGGCATATATCAGTTGCAAAATTGTTCACATATCAGTTGAAAAAGTTAACATACTTTCCTATTTTCCAATACTATTTTAATATAAAAAAAAAAAATGCCAGAAGCACAATTCGAAATTCGAATTTACACGGAGGATGCAACTGAATCGATTGCACGTAGTTCAAACGTGAAAAAAAAAAGTATGAAAGGATGGTAAACATATTTAGCACTGCCGCGCTACAATTTCAATTTATTCGCCCTCATATTTTCGTTCAGGAGTATTGGGAAACAAAATTCGATAACAGACGACGAACTATACATTGGAAGCATGCGTTTCGAATTAAAAGCTTTCCCCGGTGTAACGTCGTTACTTTTTGCGCGGCTTTGTCACGGCCACAGAAGAAGTAGGTTACGAACACAACAGAGAAATTCTTCGGCGAACTGAGGACGGGGCTGAAAATAAGCGAAACGAGGAACGAAAAAGGAGTAGAGATCGCGGTCCCCTTGTGTCATACAATTTCGCCTTATTGACGGGTCACCTTTTTCAACCATGCTCGAGAAGCCCATTCAATTTTCTCGCCTTTTTCTTCGCAGAGTTTTGTTCAATCACCGAGAAGGTTCGAGTGTCAATGCAGACAGACGGGGGTTTGATGCTCGCCAGTCAGGAATTACACTCCGTCGTGTTTGTATCTCGCTTGATCATGGCTGGCTGTGCAACTAGGTTAGACAGCTGCGAAAAAAGGGGGAGGGGGGTCGCGGAAATGAATCGGGGGTTGGTGCAGGGTGTCAGGACGTTCGTTAAAAAAAAAAAAACAAAACAAAAAACATTCCGCACCCGGAATGTTTTCGCCGTCAAGTGGCGGCCGGAGAAATTTGAATGCTCGGGACGTTCTAAATGGAGAAAAACAAGTCGATGGTTTTAATAGAAAAAGGCTGACCCAAATTCGACGAGACGATTAAAAAGGCCTGAATCTTTTATCTTCGCGTGCACGGGGAAATGTGAATTAAATCCTCGTAACGGGTGTTGAAAATATTGACACCTTTCACAGGAATTAAAATATTCTTTTCCCATCCGCGCAAAGAGCAGGGAATTGTAACAAATCTTAATCTAACGTTCGAAAAATATGTTGACAAACATGACAATTTTAGCATTCCATATTTTCCTAAAATTCCATATCTTCTACTTTTTCTTTTCGAATTTTCAATCTTCACGTTGTTGCTCTACACCCCGCTAAAATGGAAAATATATTGAATGATCGCGAAGGGAATTATTGAGCAACTAATAGAAGGGGATTGTCTGCTGGAAACCCAGAAACTGACGGCTGTATTATCGGCGATGTCATGTGTATGCGGCGAGTGTCAGAGATTAACTGTCCCGCGACGTAACATCCATTGTTCCAGCGTGCATTCGAAGCCGGAAGTGGAAGAACGCGTGTGCGCGGCGCCGGGTAACGAGGAATCGAGATTACCGATAAGGTACGACCGGTCTTGTTCGAGAAACGCGCAACACGTGGCAGCGAGCATCGTCGAAACGAAATCCGGTCACAATCGTGGCTCGTTTAACCATTAATGCCGCCCTCGACTCGAACGGGCAAAAGAAATCGCGTTGTCTTTGTCCCGCTTTTCGTGCAGACAGGAATTGCGAAACAGGGCGCAGCTTTTTTTTTTTTTGCGGAGAATTGGGCGTTCGATTTGGCTAACACCTGGTAAAATACTTGGAATCGGGTGGACGAATTTGAGGGATGTTAAATTTAACGAAATGTACAGAGGACCGTGAATGTTTCGATAATTAATTTAATATAGTTTGCATTATTTTAACGTTTCTGTATATACCTGTTCATTGATTAACTTTATGTAACCCTTTGAATCTTTTCAATCAATATTTTATTTCCATCTACGTACGAAAGGCTTTATGCTATGTAACGACTAAATAACAAAAGGAATATTTGAAATGTTGGTGGAAAGTTTTAATGAAGGCTGAAAATACTTTCCTCGTTTGGCCTTTTATAGCCAAAGCTAGGGTAATATAGCTGTATTGGTATTAAATGCAAAATTCAGGCTGAATAAATTATTCATAAGTATCGATCCTGTCGAAGTATTATTTTATGAAGTTTATTATCAATGTTGAATTGATGACTTGGTCCGTACGATTAATATTTAATGGACGATCTATTTTGCCTTAACCTTTCTATTCAATTTTTAATTCGTAATAATTATTTATTTAGTGGAAAAGAAACACCGAAGAAGATTAGAATGTTATTAATAAATATTGAATATCCAAGCACTAAACTTAAAAATGCAGCAACATTAAGTTTGTCTTCCTCAAACATCTTTATACTTCCCACATTTTTTTCAAGCTGATCGATGTGTGCTATTCAAATTTTCTCGATGAATCTCCCCAAGCGATATAAGGATCGTTAAATTATTACTGTCATCCAGTTCCGCGTTTCGTCGTCATATCCTTGAAACTAGCAATAAGCTCGCTAAACGTCGTCAAAGGTGCACGACTATCGGTCATTGTGAGGCTCGCGGAGCTTTAAAGATTAACGGCCGACCGATTTAACTTAGCTCGAGTTACTAGCGGCCGTGAAAGCGTATATCTTTTCCACTGAATGGCTTAAAAGCCACCGCTTTCCACAACCCATATATACTGACTAACGCATAAATCAACTGGACTCTTGAGAGAGCTCTCCGAACGAAACCATTTCGTTCGAGGAGAAAACGAAATTTCAGTGCTTCAGGAACGATACAATGCATTTAGTCTTAATTGGTTCCCACAATTTAAAATATCGAATCTGCTGGGCCACTCATTCAGATTTACTGATAAATATAAAGCGAACCAGCTGTATTAATATGATCAATATTGTTATTATATTAACATTAATATAATATTTATTATATTAACAATATTAATAGTATCAATATTAATATTGATACTATTATGTTACTATGTTATTATCATTATTATTGGCGGTGCAAGTAATTAATTCTGAAGTGCATCGAACAAACTCTCAATCGAAAAATAAATTTCGAAATTTTCCCTCACAAATTGGAGGTACCTCCTTCAGGACTCTTTAAAGCGTCGAAGAGTACCCATTAATTCAATCTCGCTATCTACCATATTTATCGAAGCACTCGAGCCCGCTCTGTTGCCACACTTTTCTCGTTTCCACAAAGCAACCTAACATTAAACATCGTAGTCTAAATCCCCGAGAAACTACGACTCCGCGAATGTGTGTCAGTGTACACGATGCCACTGTGTATCGATTCGGAGTTTACAATCCCGTTGACACCGACTTCCTGTCACTAGGAACAGACAAAAACACCCCTCTCCTACGCCGGTTCTCACTGCACGATTGGGAACACGCGCAGCTTTTCCACTCGAAGCGGTGTCTCTCGCGAGCCGCTGTTATTATCATGGCCATGATGGGCGCGAGTAATCCAAGAAGAATTTCTGTAGAGGTGCCCCGCCATTGTTCCAAGTAATGCAATTGCGGAGATAACACGTGGAACTGTTGAAACGGGATTACGTTTGAATTTCATTAATACGACATAGCGGGAATTATTTACGAGTTTATATTCCTTTCTCAATAATAATAGTAGTAGCAGTAGAAGTAATAATGATAATAATACTTATTATACGGGAAACAGCCTCTGATCAAATAAATACCAATATATAATTTGTAAAGAAAAGTACCGGTAATATAATAAAATAAATAAATGTGAAACAACTTTAACGATTTAGTTTAACATAACCTGGTATTCATGAGATTGCAAAGATTTCAAAAACGATGTTCCACGGAGTAGACATTTTTTCGTCCGTCTTGTTCGACAAACTTGAAACTAGACATTTGATAACAAACTGTTTTACACGCGTACATGCACACCCATACACGTACAGAATTGTAGGAGGGGAATAAATCGCTGAACAGACGATCCGTTAAGCTTATCTGGCGAGGATTGGTCGGTGGGTCGTACAGTTTCTGTACACGCGCGAGCAGATTTGCCCAGGGAGCGTTCGTTCACGAAATCGTAAAAGGTACGTCTTCACGGTGGAAATTTACGAGTGACAGAAAGAAAAGCTAGTATCTCTGGCCGGCAATAGTTATCGTGCGCTTATTTCCTTGCGGTACGCGACGACGAGGAAACTACCTCGGGCTAGTGGAACAAGCAAGATAGAGTCAGACTTAGAATTGCTTCCAATGAAAAGAATGGAAATGATATCGTGCGCTTTGCGTTGGAACTTTGTTCTGGTTTGAAGTTCGAAATATAGAACGGAAAGTACTGAGAAGCAAGGGTATCTAAGAAATACAGAAACGTTTCTGTAATTTGTTACACTTTTGTAAAATTCGAAAGGATGCTTCGTATCTTATAGTGCGGTTGAATAAAAAGAAACACAGGCGTGTACATACGCGCGTGCTCCATGAGTCATTAAGGAAATAGCAGTCAGACGGGAGATATTTCTTTGTGTGCCAGACAGTGATAATTCTAATTAAATCTTGTCGATATTTCTTATCTCTTATTTTCTTCTGACCAGTATATAATTAGAGTTATATAATAATAATAATCATTATTATGCCTATTGTGAGCACAATGAATACAAATTTCAAATATGATATTATCTAGAATCAGTAGAATAGGGTGACAACGGTCAGACCTAGGCTTACTTAATACGTTGCACGCCAAAGTGGCGAGGTTTTGAAAAAACAGAGGAAAAGATCGAATTAATAGCACCAGTGCAAGAGTCGCGGTATGTAAATCGAGAAACACAATTTTCCTCATTATTGGCAAGGACGGGCGTGTTTTTGGCGCCGCGTTGGCACAATTGCATCGCGACAGAAAATTCCACCAGACACGCTGACGACAATTCTCATGCCAACAATACGCTGGAATTTTTTTTTTTTCGTTCACAGAGGAACTATTTGCATATAATACCAGGTAAATTCAAACTCTTACGAATCGACGGCAATTGCTGCCAATTATTCAAAATACCCTGTGTACTTAGTAGTAACGAGTATTTTATTATAACCGCATTTTTTACCAACAAATATTTCGCCAAAATAAATGAATTAATTATCGAGATAAAATGCCTCAATTTCTAAACAAATCCTAAAAAAAAACAATCGCAAAGAAATCACTTTAGACTCCTCTATTGAATCTTCTCAGTTGTTGCATTCGATAAGTTGCATCTTTCTCCGCAGGGAGTTATTCCAAATGAATTTCTACCCCTCGAACACATTTAGCTTACGGCAACCCTTACAGAATTTTCCCCGACTCTTATTCTTGGACATGGACCCCCATGCTTTCTATTTCATTACCCACAATTCACGCCTGTCATTAATTTTCCAGCTTATCAATCCCGTTCCACCCTTCTCGCAATAAAGACACAAATAGATAGAATAGAAGAATCGGCCCGTTCGCGGCACAGATCCGTCGTTCGAACGGTCTATAACGATTCGGCCTAACGTCATTTCCTCTCCCCAGCGTGGGGCACATCCGGCGAGCACAATGGCACGTCTCCGCCACAATCGTGCCACGACTCCGACAATGAGAAAAAGACTAAACGCGGTACTTGCCTTCGACGAGCTGCTCCTTCTTCACCAAGATCAGAGGAATGGCCCCGGAGTTGCTCATGGTCCCCTACTCCAATTCTCTTATCGAGTCCACTTCCGTTCACTGGTTCTTCGCTTTTCAACGGCACGACACCGACCTAGATAACATCCAGCCGCGCACTCCTTCGCCGGTTTATCGTCACGACAGTTCCTATTTTCGCGTCACGTGAATACTTGGAAGTCGCGGGGTTGTTCTCCCGGTGAAAATTCGCGACACCAATGATCTCTTCCCCCTTTCAGACCGGCGGACGGGTCGACGGTGAATTAATTACGACACCGTTCGGTTAAAGACGATAACGAGGCGATGCATGATTAGATAGTATCGTCTGGTTGTCACTTTGCCCGGGGGGGATCAATGGTTTTCTTCGTCGAAGATTGATTGATTACGCGGCGACACTGCGGCAGGCGAGTGGTGTTATCTGGAAAACGTTCATTGGCTCGCTCGTTTCAGTTGCACGTGTGTCTGTGTACGTGTATAGGTAACGCCCAGACTGGAAGGTTTCTTGGGGCAAAATTGGGGACACGAAGTTTGGAGTAGCTTCTGGCGAGCGTGGTTTATTTCCTGGGTGATCTCTCTAATAGTCGTTCGGCTAGATTGAGCTTCTTTGGGGAGTGGTGGCGATCAGCTCGGTTAGTTACGAATGTGATTCGTAATCATTCGTCGATGACGAACTTTATACGGCGATTAATTGAAACATTTTGTGGAGAAATATTGATGCTACTCATAGATGCCACTTATAAAAGTCGGAGACAAGTCGACTATTTTAAATTTAAACTCGGGAATTTTATTCGAAATGGGAAATTGAACAATTGAAATAATTCACCAGCTATCGAATAGTAGTCGTAACCCCGCGCAATTAAACCACACTAGATTGTTTTACACTTGGTATCAGTCCTGCCTGAGAATATTTAAATGCAACATCTCCGCTTTAGATACAGTGAAAGATTTGGAAAAACCTTTCTCGAAATTTCCCCTCTCGGGAAAACCGAAGAGGAGCATCTCGAAATTATGCGAACGATCCTTTTGCATGGAATTCTCCATAATTGACAGAAGCGTGCGTGGCAGGAGACCGGTTGAACGGTGAAGTAGAGGTATCACAGAAGAGAGGAGAGTCAAACAATGAAAACTTCTGCTTTTATATCCGCCGGGAATTGTTCGATCGACCTGATCCGGGCTGAGACACGGAAGAGGCGTTCCCGAGCAGTTCGAATGGATTCCCAGCTCGTTTTTGGGAACGCTCGCGAACGCCCATCGATCTTCATTTAGTCGGACTTTTAGGAAAAACCGAATAATGACTGCGGCGTGACAGAGTAACCGGGTCAAAAAGTCGCCTCCGGTATCGATGATCGTTTCGATTCGCTTGTAACCATCGATTATACTCGAAGAACTTTGCGTGTACATACGGCGAGCAGTTCTCGAAACTTTCGAAATGGGAATAGCAATTTGAGAGGTTCACTTTCGACGAAAGCAGTGGAAATACGAATTTATCACTGACTCTTGATTGAACCGTCGGGGTTGCAAAACGAAAATTTTTCTACGCTCAAATAATGAAGTATAAACCATTTGTGATATTCCACTCGTTCGGAAAACCCTAAAATAATCAAGAAATCAAGTACCCTGCGTTTCTGGCGACTGTTGTAGAATGAATAATAAAAATCGGGAATGATACAGGGTACACGTGTTCCAAATAAAAAATTCATACCCAATACACGATGGAACTGTGTCATTCAATTGTGATGCGACTCGTGATTAGAATGAAAATGAAAATGAAATCAATGATATGGAGCGCAGAAATAGCACAGAAAAATGGAAATAAATGTAACAAAAGTTTTAATCCTCTTCCGAAAGCAAATAATTCGTCAAAATAATTATATCGCTTCTAATGAAAAATTTGGAAAAAGGAGCGATGTTCGAAAACAATGATTGTCGTCATTTTTGGGCGAGGGGGGGATATCAATTGGAACGAGTGACATTCGTGCGATCTGGCACAAAAGAGACGACGTTAGTCGGGCCATTTCAGCAACACGTCACTGATCGATCACACGTTACGTTGATCCCGTGTGTGTGCCACATTGTATCGACGTGTAAAACTTGTGTGTGCACGCCGCGGATGGCGTTTATAACGTGCAACTTTTGCCCGGTAATCTATTCGTCCCGAAACGAGCGAACGAATTTGGCGAATCGGGCTACCGACTTGACTCGTCCGGCCGCAATAAATTTCGTTTCGGACACAACTGTGCACCTTCATATACGCGTACTTGTATTCATACATTGTGGGCTTCAATGGAAAAACCGGTGTCGCATCTCCGAAATTAAATAGATCAAACGCGAACGTTGGGAACAAATATATCCCTCCTTTAAGGATAATCTTTTGAATGTACAATTTTTCTTAATCAGCAACGTTCGTACAACTATGCTGATTAAAAGTATACACTGTTCGGTAATGAAATTCTTTGAACAGTGAACATTTCCGGGGAATCGAATCTATTTGCGAATAAAAATTTGGTCGCAACTGGCGTGCAGAACTTTGTTGTCGCTCTTTAGATTTTCAAAAAAAAATAGCCAGAGTAGTGGCTGTCGCGTGCAGCTGACTGTTTCGTGGACAACGAAACGAATACCTTCGGCGAGGGACAGCCTCGCAACAGAAAAAAGAAGAACTTGACGAACGATATCGTTTTTGCAACTTGTTAATAACACCGGATACGACCTGGTGCATTGATTTCGTGCGTGTTACTCGATGTCGCCAGGACGAACGATATTTCGGGCACGAAGCTTTCGTGTGCATCGAGCGCGGATGGTTTTTGAAACTACGCGGAGAGATACCTAGACAGCCTGTCACGTGCAGCTAGCCGTTTCCGCCAATGAAATAAATCTACCGATAGAGGAGAAAAAAAAAAAATCATCTTTTTCCTCCGCGATCAAGATAGAAGGAAAATAGAGAAATACGGTAAGCAATAAAAAGGAATACGCGTAACACGTCGTAAATCTTAACGAACACTTGTTGAGCACAATTCGCAACGCCAATTAAAACAATACCTGTTCCATCGGAAATTATCGCCGACGATTCTATCTGAACTCGTGCACGCTTTCGTTCGCCTTGGAAAATTTCAATTAATATTAACGACAACCGGGCGCGTTGTACACGACGATTCCGTGCGTTGCACTCGTTCCCGGCTTATTTATGCGAGGCTCGAATAAAGCGGGGACCGGTCGCGGTTAATTGCCCTCCCGACCAGGGAATGAACGAGCCCCGCCGTGAGGGAAACATATTTTTAGAATATTTTAGGGCGAACAAAGGGCCTCGTGTCAAGCAACAAGTAATCGCGAACCTGCCTTCCCACCCAATTTTCCGTTGTCGGCTTTCATTCGCACACGGTGGAAAAAGGGTGGCGAGAAAATGTTCGCGAATTATTCCAGTGTAGTAATATTTCGATCAATAATGAATTTCATCGACAATCGGCACCAACGAGACTCGAGGAAGCGAATCACAGATGACACGAAATCCTCTCGGAGAAAATTCCATCCCCTTTCTACACACCTGTTCACCGAAAAGACAAACTACCCCCCCCCCCCCCCCCCCGGCCCCTGAACCAAGGTAGCTCGTGAAAATTTTACCGGGGCTCGACACCATCCACCTCCGAACTCATCGATCCGAAACACGCAGCGTATCTCCACTCCCTCGCCGAAAAAAGACGGCGGTGAAGAAAAAAGAACCCTCCTATGCTCACCCCCAAAGAAGCCATCTACCGCGGTACACAGAGATATACATACATACGTGTGTACATATAGTATATATTCTCCGCCCAAGTTAAACCGAGAAGATCCGACAAGAAGAAATCAACAATAAAAAGAAAAGAAAAACGAAACAATCCTCGAATACTCGAAAGAAACGCGCACACGAGCTTCCTCCCTCTCTATCTCTTCATAGATCACGTGCTTGATCTCGATCCCAGTTCTCGCCAACTGTCAGCTCACCCCGGTTCAAGCTGGATCGATGAAGGCTGCTCCTCGCGCGACCTGGGACTTCCTCCCTTGCATCGACACTACTCCCTTCCGAATACCGTGGATCTCCCAATGGAATCCGAACCACCCTCGACTTCCACCCTCCTGGATCCACGGAAATCTTCACAGACGCTCGATGCTCCAGTCGCACTGTCGTGCTCGACGGTCTAATACGAACTGGACGCGATCGAAGGATCCCCCGTAGACGCGGGACTTGGAGGAACTCACCGTTTCAATCGAAAACTTCGTCGACGTGCACCGTGGACAACCGTGGGCTCGCTGACAATGGAATACACGAGCGATCGCAGGACACCACCAGCGGCTGGGATGGAGGCGCACAAGTGGTTTTTCGCGTTTTGTCTCGGCGGTTGCTTGCTCTCTGCCCCACTCACCTGGTAGCCGCGTAGGGTGCGCACCTACTACTATCCACCGGGTAGCTACCTCCGCCACCCACCCGACCTAACCCGTCACCCACTCGGCCACCCCACTGCTTCGCTCGCTAACGCCACGTTAGGAACACCCCCTCTCTCTCTCTCCGTTTATTTCTCCTTGCAACGTCTACCTTTGTCTATTCTGTTGCATGTGCCGTTTCGCCTCTATCTTGCGGCCTTACCGCGCCGTCTCTGTTCCCCTCGGACTTCTCGTTTCAAGCGGTTTCTCGTTATGTTGGATGCAAAAGTATAAGCGCAGGGATGCGGCGCGTTCGCCGGGATCACGTTGAGGCGAGTTCTTGGCTCGGAGACTGTGTGCTTGGTTTTGCAATTCGCCGGTTGGCCTTTGTGCAAGGGCTCGACAAGGGGTTGCTTGTCGAGGAACGCGGTTTTCGGTTCCCGCGCCGTTTAGGAAAACTGAGCTGCGGTTGGGTTTTTCGGGAGGGGATGTTTCGCGGGTAACGCTGTGTGTAGGTTGGCGGGGTACTGTGGATGGGAATGTTGCGCTTCCGGTACCGATGCTCGTTATTGTTTTTTTGCGACTCGGTTGTCGGAGACGGGTTCCTTTGTGTCTTTTGTTGCTCCCTTGAGACGGCGCATTTCGTTAGTCTTCAATGACTTCAATGAAGCGTGTTCGTCATCGAACAATTTAAAGGAATTCCGTAATTTCCAGAAAAATTCTCGGTGATTTTGTTTTATGTAATCTATGCATGAGTTCGAAGTGTGTCAGAAAAATTCCACTTGGATAATAAAACGTTGCATCATTAATGCAGAAACAAATATCCTTTTAATTAATCAACCTTTAGCGCTCGCTAAAAAGAAAAATGAACCGTGTTGCGTTATCCATGATAGCGTTGTTAAAATAGGGACCAGCGTGCATTGCGTGCATCAGATATTACGCGACGCTTCTTGTCACCGAGCCCGTTACCCTCTTTAATATTCTGTTTGCCAAATTACGCAGCCTCTGTAATACGATTCTCCCTAAAAATAATACCCAATTTTCTAATTGTCCCGAAACGACACGGCCGATTCGTATCAATAATTGAGAACGTCTTCCAGAACGTCTATCTTCTGCTATAGTTACGTCCTACTTTTTATTTAAATGGCAACATCAGGGCCTAACGGGGATAGCCGTCGGTTAAATGTTGATGAGAGATTCGACATAGGACGCTCTGTGGAACGATTAAACTTTCACAGCTATCCGTCCGCCGATTCTCCGTTTGCCTGCTTTATATACGGCTAAAGATCCACCGTTCGGGAATGAATCGTTCGCTTTAAACGTCTATTAATATTGATTCGCGAAACTGTTATCGGCAATCGCGGTTCAAATAGCATTAACAGTGCACACTTGCCTCCTCGGGTACTTTAAAAGCATGTCGGACCCTCGATTGTAATTATTATTTACTAAATTTATCCTATAATTCTCATTTCTATAATAAATCTAGCTTCCTGGTCATCAAATATCAATATAAAAGGTAATTTTGTAAAAATAAATAATGTGCGTGTAACTGTTAAATCGACTTCCACTATTAACCTTAATTTATAGCCCACTGGATTAATCTCTGAAACGTTCATCGTCCTTAATATTATTATTATTAGTGTTACTAAAGTTTGTGCCATTACAGCTTTAGAACTTTATGACCGAATGATCAAGGGGAAGGAGTAACGTCGCGTGAATCAGAAAGGTTCCCATGCTTCAACAACCCTTCTGTCCTATGTGTACAAAGTATTTCGCGACCAGTTTGAACATTTCGGGCGAACAACATGCACGATTTCAAGCATCCGTGACGTTCCAGAAACGCCAACATGCTCGCCATCCACGGGATGCAACGACACGGCTGCTTCGAATAGTAGACGCATTACGCTCGTCCATCCTAGTCCGCGCGATTCTACGCTGTTCTCGTTGTTTGCGCTATTGTTGCCAGGCGCAGAAAGGCGACAAGATTTGACGATACGTCGATGCGCAACGAAATTTTCTTGCGACCGAAAGATTGCACACAGTAGAACTGAGTGGTTCTATTTAAATATAACACAGGTCTCGCTTTGAAACATTTCCCTGCTATTTTATTTGATCATTTCATTTACCGCCGAAATATTGCGTAGCTCATATATATTACAGACACAGAAATTTTTCTGTTAAAAGTTAGTTTGGAATGTTTCGTTCTCGTCCGTGTTTAGCATTGGCAGGAGTTGCTCGCGATAGCCGATTCATTTCCGTACGAGTGTAATTCATATTGTTCGATCGACGCACTTGAATAAAACGAAATCCTGTATTGCGATGAATAATAAAAGCTGCACCGTGCTATCCTTTATATAAGAAGAAAATTAATACAGTGCTCGTTTATGTGCGACTTATACCCTCCGTCTATATCTCGTTTGTCGAGCAAGTAATTTCAGGTCTTTTCCAACGACATTTACGCATAGAAAGCGTAAAGCACCGTCGCGAACAGCACCGAATCTGTCGTCTTGGAATATTTTTCGAATGAATTTTCTTTAAGTCCCACCCTCTCCGAATGGAACACGAAGATACGGAACGTGTCGGTCAATACCAGTTTTCGAAGATTCAAGATTGTCGAGGCTCTCCGGCTTGTATTCGTCCAATTACAAAATGCAAATACCCTTGCTTGTTGGTAGTTTTAGATGGAAGCCTGTTAACGCGCGCGACGAGGGATGAAAATGTTAAAAGGACAGCATACGAATGAAAATTACCGGGTCGGATATGCATGCGTGCGCGCATACAATCGAATCGATAAACGAAATTTGCTTACCTCGATCATCGTGCGCCGCAAGAAGGGAAACAAGAGGAAAGGGAGGCATCGAAATATTAAATCTCGGGCATGGACGTCCCATCGAACACCTCGACGACAGTTGAATAATTGATTCGGTACGCGGGAACGTGATCGACGGCAATGAAAATGGCCAATTAGTCTGGCCGATTCCTGTTCGAAAGTATCGTTTTTTTCGATCTACGTTAATTACGCGGCTCCCTGAGGCTTGATCGATGCACGCGATATTACGGATCTCCCGTTGCCAAGGCAATAAATCGTCGCTGTGCATTCCTGGTCCGCGGCAACGAGAATCGGGAAGCGGACTTTTTTTTTTGTTGAAAATGCATGAGATCTTCCCCTATTGGCCGTGTTCCATGCTGTTGGACGGTTCGAAGATTAGATTCGAAGGGAGAGGGGGGACAAAATCTGGATCGCTTAATCGCGCGGATCGAGTGTTTTGGGAGGAAAAAAAAGGAATTAAAGATTGAACAGATCGGTCGGCCAGTTCGGTTTCGTACAGATTTTTGCGTTCGTTGGATCGGTTCGATGACCATTTTTGGAATATTTTCTGCTTCGACGTTCGAAACTGTGGGACAATGAAAGAATATTCGTGTTATCATGAGACCGGCGTATGCTGCGTAAATTAATTCAGCATAGATGTGACGTCAGAGATATTAATAGTAATCGCACGATTTCTTCATCCATTTTGGATAACGTTGGCTAACACGTACTTCTGGAAAGCTTTATGAACTGTTCGGTGTAATAAGGATCAGGGTATGATCCTCTTTACGGCGTGATTGGTACTGGGAATAGACGTACTCGTTTAGGCGAACGATCGTTGGAGATAATGAATGATACGAGAAAAATATACGTGTGGTATTCTGGTATAAAATTTTGGATGGGAAGTGACATATAGTGTTAACAACAAATTTCGAGGATTAGATCGCATCTCGAATAAACTCGAACAATCAAATTAATTAATTACACGTGTGTTTTTTTATTAATTAAATGTTAAATTAAATAGACATCGAATCTTTCACTTCAAAGCTGCCGTATTTCCTGAGGTCCGGTCTAGAAGATCAGGGGTGATTCCGGGGTCTAACAAGTCTTGTCCTTTACCCCCCATTACGCAGAAGAATTTGTTACCGTATTAGGAACCATAGAAGGTTCACGATGTTTGGGCTTGAACATCGAAGAACAATGTGCGCCAATGTGAGCCGGGCAAGGGTCGAAAACACAAGGGTGGAACGTGTAATCATGGTTAGATAGGGTGGCATTGCCTTCGGCACGAACTCATGATGATCGATCAGAGTGAATGGGTCACACCCCAAATTCTAAGCTTTTAATTTAACCACCAGGATTTGATACCAGCTCTAAGTGATAATGACCAGTATTAATATTTAAATTTCTCGTTTCCAGTTCCCTAATATCAAAATTCTTTTACAGAAGCAGGTGTGCGATTTGAGACACATAATAATCAATATGTTCCATATTACAATTGCAGATTCCAGAAACGGCAATGTCTTTGAAATCGTGTCTTTGCAGTAATTTTATTTTCGCGTATAATGGAAATGTTGTGAAAAAGAGGGAAGAAAATTATTGCGATGATACCTTAATATATTAACGAATATAATAGTTGTAAATTGCATCACCGAAGAAATGAGACACGGAACACTATCGCCAGTAAACTGTACAGCCACGATTTACCAGCGCGATAATTCAACGATCGCCGACAGGAACGAACCCTCTCTAAATCTATTTTATTTTTACAATCGTGTCGGGGCAAAGCTGAGAAACAAGGCGTGCCGCACAAAAGGCCAGCAGACGGTCGAAAATCGAACTGTTCGTCGTTAAGCGAAACTATTTATTTTTATTTCCGCGCGGCCAGACGGCGAATCCCTTTATCGTGGAATCCTCTTATGAGTTCCAATTCTGAAATACAGCCCAGAAACCGGACCGACACACGCTCCATTTCGCCTTTTATTCCCGCGAAACCAGCTACCAGTTTCGTTATTTTTCGATTTCAACCCCTTTCAACTCGCACCGTGATCTCTGTCTTTCGTGCACTGATTGCCAGTATTTTGCAAATCGTTTCAGTTTTACACGATCGACAAGCATCCGCCAGTTCCGTAATTATTAAGATTTCATTCTGATTGTTGCTATTATTATTATTTACTATATGACATTTCCAGCACGGGGGATTTCGATCCGATTCGGCACTGATGTGAACAGGACGAATTATATTTACTATTATTAATTACTACGATTATTCTTAATATTATTAATATAAGGCAGTTCACGCAACTAAAGGGATTTCAAGTTCGGCGAGCGAACTGAATTCCAACGAAGGTAAACGGCGATTCAATTTTAATATCTGGAGGAACGTCCAGCGTCGACAACTTCGATCTTGGCCAACTTCGAGAACTGTCCGAGCGTGGCTCAAAGTTTCTCGAGTATCCGCAAAAAACTCGGGACAGGCAAGTTTGGCGAACGCCCCGGAACGCCATTATCGTGGAGAAATTTTGCGAAGGATGGGGGAAAGACGAAGAAGGTGGACGGCTTCTTAGGGTAACCAGCTTGTGCACGGTGTCTCGAAGGGGGTATTCAAAGAATATCAACAGAGTGATTGGTAGATTATTCCGAACGAAAACTGTTCGACGTGCGTAGATCCTATATTTAATACTTCCCTTGTTATAACGGGTTGGAGTTGTACCATTAGAGTCTGACAGATTATTTTGAGACGCTTTTATCCGCGCTTCAATTCGGAAGCAGAATAAAATGCAACGATTCAACGATATTCATTTATGTAAGAAAAAGTCCGTAGACAAATGACGGTGTTCAAGTTTCGTCTGTTTGGGTTGCTGAAAGTTTCTTGTTCTACAAGCGCAACAGTATTATAGGCAACGCGGGCAACTCTGAACAAGAATGATAAATTATCGGGGTAGAAGACCGTCCTCGAATGCTTGCAAGTTCAGTAATCGGATATTAGAAGCTGCACGAAACTGATAGTTGTCTAACAGGAAAAATAATCCTCTGGTACATAGAACACCACCGAACATCATTCTTACATTCCGCTACTATTTTTATTGTAATATTACCTTATTTTCGCGTGCAATTATTTTACGCAATTCGTGCAATTATTTAGCAGGTGATTCGTGTAAATTGTGATAAAAACTCGGGTGGATGAAACTTCCGTAATTCTTCAGCAATTAATTGGCCACATTGAAGAATAAAATACACCCCCGGAGGATACCAGGTACCAATAAAAATGGCAAATGATCTCGGTTTATGGTTTAATTTCGGCGATCGTAAAACCGCGAACGGCGTTTCGATGGAATGATCGATGCACGAGCCAGGTAAAAGTCAGGTACGCGCGTTCTAATGGGACCGAAAAATCGTTGTTTCGCGGGTAGCAGGTGCACCGAGCTGCCTGTTATTCTTGTTATTACGGTTTAGGAAGAGGAGCCACGGCACAATGGAACTCGCCTTTTCGCGGCACGCGCCGCTAAGAATTAAAGAACTAAATTCGGTCCAATTAAATTTACTACCGTGGCTCGCCCTAATGAAAGCACTCCCGACTCGTTTTTTTTTTTCCGTACGCCCCCGTGGATCGACTCTGAGAGCGTTCTCCATGTGCTGGAACGAACTCTTTGTCGTTCAGAGTGTCGAATTCGAGGGTTAACCAGAAGTAAGATAATTGATGGAATCGTACAATTAACGGAATTGGAATTCGATGGATTTTTCTGGCAAACTAATGCAATTTATTTATAGAACCGTCGTGATTAGTAAAACAAGATATAAGTATTATGGAAAATATTTTATCTAATCTGCCTTTATTGAGAAACAATATTGAAGGTCCACCCTATTTCATCTCCCATTAAATATAGTAATGTAACTGTAATGCAACGAACGATGCTCAAGAATTTTCATATTCATTAGCGAAAAAAAGAAGCGAATGATAGTTTCTGTTTGAACTCGAGAATGCAGGGAACTGATATTCCATTAGCCAACTCTCGGCCATTGTTTAGCCAGCAAATACAGAAGAAACCTTTTAATGTTTCCTTCTGCAAATTCACCCGGTCTTCTATTACCAATGTTTATAAGTCCTCGAATCAACGCCAACATTCCCGCCGACCAATGTTTATTTCAATGCGAACGAACGCGTAACGATGATGTTCCAGTTTTGTCCCGAGTAAATCCGCAGCAATTTCACGCAAAAGGGCGGAACGAGCATTGGGGAGAATTGCGAGGGGTAAAGACAAAAAAAGAAATGCACGGGCAGGGGAACTCGCGCGACGGCGATAGTTCCACCGGAAACTACGTCTTTTCTAGCGGTCGTAAAGCTTTGCTAACGTTCGATTTAAAACTTCGCTGCGAAAGCACCGGTGTCGCGAATTTAATTAGAACAATTACGCTTCTCCGCGCGTTGCCTGCCCCGTTACAGTTTACTCGCGGAGTCATTTTTACGAGCGACTCGAATCCGCGCGACTCCGCTCGTTCGGCGACTTTCTTTCCGTCACGTTCAGTTGGGAATAAAAGTTATCCCTCGCTCTATAGACAGGGAACGAAAATCGTCCGTCTATCCGCGGCGAATTTAAAACGAACAGATCTGTATAATATATTACTGGAATATGCAGCAACGAGAGATTTCCATTCATTGAAAACGGCATTTAAATGAATTCCTGACGGAAGGAAAATTTAATAGGAACGGTAAATTACGTTGCATTCATCTTCTATTTGCCCACCATTTTATGCGAGTGCAGATTTACCGTGCAGATTAATACTCGAATAATTTTTGTGCACGCCGTAATCTAATTATCCTTCCAAGCTTGCTAGACACGACACGTTTTCAATTTATTCGGTTACGCGCTGTTATTTTTACCGTCAACTATTTTCCGGTGCACGTTCAAAATTAAACAGAAGCATCCATTAAAATCGCGTTACTATGTATTACGTGTCCCGCCACGGTTTTCAGCTTCTTCGTTAAATTTCTAAAATAAAATGACGCGTTCACGAGAGCCACGGAACATTTCCTGCTACCGCCAATTCAATTTGCCAAAATTCGCCAATATCTACTCTCGCGTCCGCTCGAAATTTCCATAAATATTCCAAGGATCATCCCGTTCGATTGATCGGGATTTGCAGGGTGTAAGGTCGAGTCTCTCGGCGAAACCTCGGCTCGTGCAACGTGCAGTGCAACACCCGCCGACAGCTCGAAGGGTGAAGGGTGCACGAGCGATGGATCGCATGCCTGGCGCCAGTTAACAATCAAGAACCCTGCATTTATGAATAAGGCTGTGCAGCAGTCGGGGTAAGGTCACAGACAATGAACCGCGATTCAGTTCAGGGACTTTAGAATGGCGTCACGTCAAGACGCTGTCGGTCAGGGTGGTTTTACCGCACCCTCGCGAAAACAGGCTCCTCCGCTTAATCTGTTTACAAGCGCGCCGTGTGCTTAATTGGTCAAATTACTGTTCACCACTGTGCCCGCTTACCTGCATGTTTGATCTGGAATCGATAGCACCACGTGGACGGTATTTTAAGCCGAGTGTAAATTTACCGAAGACGACCGGAATTTTTGATACGCTCCAGGGCGGAGAAACGATTATATAAATGAGCTTCGAGTGCCAGAGGACGGCGAGCAATTGAATTGATTGAAAGTGTACTCCTTCGTCATGAAGATATTACGCAAGGATGTTACAATATTTTTGTGTTCCAAAGTATTGGAAAGGAACGAATAGCATTGTCTCAAGATCGTCGGTTACCTGGCCAATTATCGCGGCTGAAGATCGATATAGAAACATCAGGCACGAAGGTCTAGGATAGAAATTGCATGCCACGCTCCAGTTAACGGCCGGGGCCTGCGTTTAGACGAATATTCATGGAATAAGGTCGCAGACAATGAACTTCGTCTCCATCAGAAGTATTTTAGGGATTTGTCGATTATTCCTTTAAAACGGTCGCGCATCTTCGATAAGGTGCCACGTACGTATGCCCTTGCATATTGAGATCCTAACAATAGCAATGAAAACAGTAATTTATTACCATTCCTGTTGTAACTATATATCGTTGCAATTAGATATGATTGATAAATTATTTATTTTTCACCAGAACGAAATACGATCGAACACAGGTGAAATGTAATATAAATGCCTATTCTTTTCCTCGTGCCAAATGTTATTAACAAAATTGCAGAGAAAACGTTCAAGGTACGAGTCTCTAAGAAGATAATCCTCTCTATATTAGTCGAATTACTCTATGAATCAACAGACCTGTGACACGATTATTACCATCGTCATTATTTCACGACTGGTTTCGGGCCATCGAGGCGTACGTTTGTAGCTGAAAATCGCCGTGCACCGAAAATCAGAATGAAATCGCGAGTGTGACTGACATAGAAGTACGATCAGAAGGATGCCCAACGACGCAGCATCTCGAACGGGGCAAATTGCCGCAAAACCATAGCTTTCCAGTGCTCTCCTCGCGATTTTCAGCCGCGAACTTTTGCAATTTGCTTCCCTCCGAATATCTGTCCACTTTCAAGACAGGCCCGCCTTCACAGAAATGTTTCGAGAAAGGGTGAATCTCCCCCCATCCCCCACACCCCCTTTTACAAGCTGAACACACCTGTCCCAACGATCCGTCGAAATTTTCATCAGAAAAATTTCAAGAATAGGTTTCAGGCTGACCTTTCACGGAAGCGGCAGGACGAAACTGAAGAGCAAAGGCTGCGGCCAATGAGATTCGGGGACGAGTTTATAAATAAGGTTGCCGGGGTGATTGGAGGTAAAAAAGAAAAAAGGTGGGTTCAAGGTCACACGTTTTCGCTGCAAAGATGTCGACCAGAACGAACCCCGCCATGTCGCTATTAATCGGTTCGCTAACGAGCTTAATCTGGCCGGCCTTCGCGGTGGTTCCACGATGAGAACTCGATAGCACAGTGCACGGTGGATTTCGATTGTGATTACGCCGACGCGAATTTGTACATCGGCAAGACAGTTTATGAACGCATATTTCAACGGGAACGCGTTGGAAGTGACGAATAAATATTTTCCTCTTGAACGGAGACTCGGGATAAGCGACGTCGTTCTTTTCCAGTTGATTTACAAACTGACCTCGTAATTATTAGCACTGTTCCGTTACGCAAAAACTAATTAGCAGAACAAACGCAAACAATAAAGGAAGCACGTCTCTACCGAACAGGGGGCTACCAAAAAGTCCCTCGAAATGACTAAAGAATTAATCCCGGCAAACTTTTCCAATTTCGCGGGACGAAAAATAAAGTCCCGGTAGATGAACGACCGCGGCTCGTGAATTTATCGCTGGTTTGCTGAAATTAGTTTCAAACGACGATGGGAATCGACCAGCCTTGCAATCTTTCTTCTCCTTAATCGTCGATTCTCTCATCATTTACCACGAGGAATCTGCTCTCGTCATACCGATCCCACTGTCCATGAAAATTCCGAATCTTTATACGTTCCACGTACAACGTAATCGAGAGGGGGGGGGGGGGGCAATATAAAAATAGCAAACATTACGTTTGGTAAGAGAACGACTTCGAGAGGAGCATCTGATATATGGTAATCGATCGGAATTCCTAAACAGATAAGATAGATGTTCCGGTACGAGTATTTCGTCTATGCGAGCGTGTATTCGTACTTTCGTCGTTCTATTCATCTTTTTCTCTCGACGAAATAATGGAGGAATGAAATATTCCAGTGCGCCGGGGGAGGATATTAAATGTCCCTCGAATCGAGCACGTGTGTAAGTACAGAGAGGGTTTCTATCCTGTTCTGGCGCATAATCGGCGAACGCTGGCTGTAAGTACGAGAAGACTTTTATGGAGAAATGCTCGAGGCACATAAGATCCTTATTTATTGCAGTCGGATGCGTTCCCGGCTTTTCGAGGCTCGAGCCTCGTATCTCCCCTCTGGAATTGAGCCGCGTTGGCGGATTGAAGCATCGACTTTCATCGTTTATTTAATGATAGGACGCGTTTCTTCTATTCCTTATTTCACTGGAGTGTTATTATACGGACTACGTATTTGCCCGTGATTGTCTGTAACGAGGATTCGCGTCCGCGGACAAAGCATAAATATATTCCGATCGAGAAGCAGAAAGTTAAAGAACGATATCGCGAAATAATTGTCGACATTCGGCTCTGATCATTATTGAAGAACCAAATAAGCTACAGACTACAGATATTTATTAGAAAATATATATAGAGAGAGAGAGAGGGGTACAGTGATGTGTTAATACAATTTTTTTGTAAAAAATCGTGGTACGAGTTGTTATATATCCAAATATTATCGAATATAAATTGCAAATATACGCTGCTTTTTAACTGAAAATTCAAGACGTCACCTCTCGCGAAGAAATCGTCCCATCCCATCCACGTGGATGCTTCTGATACACCTCTCGCATTAACCATTATTTAAAGAGACGCGTGTCTCTAAACAAACCAAGTGCAACCATTTATCTACGCGTATACAGGCTCGAGGCAACACGCCCACGCTGTCTGCATAACGCTAAATGATTATGGAAAGCCGGCCTCGACAGTTGCCACGAATCCATGAGGCTTCCGATATCTCTGATAAGTGTTCCAAACAAACGATCAAACACACCCAGAATATTTCACAAATCGAGACCGGCAAGCTAATGTTGCACAAAAGTGCGGGTTCAAGCGTTCGAATTGCAATCCTCTTTATTCGTTCTATTTCTGTTCTTTTATTTCCCCAATGAAACTGGTGAACTCGACAAAGATTATCGATCGCCACTTGGAAACTATTGGTCCCCCGAACTATCCGCATAAATAAGATCCAAAGCGAGCTAGGTGGAATCTAATTGCGACATAGTTAAGCCCGGCAACGGAGTTCGAGAACAATTGAATTACAGCGGCGTATGGAAATATTAGTTTATCGGAATAACAGGGAGTCGTGGGTACACCGCTGCCCCGTCGAAACTTGCCCGATTCCGGAGTTGCGAACCGATTTTCGGGGAGCCTTTGGACCGTGTAACTGTCGACCCGTAAAACGGTGGAGCTATAAAGCCACCGAATTATGGAACCATAAAAATGTCCAACTGAAAATTAACCAAAGGACGATTCACTGTTCGCTAGTGAAGCTGAACTGGTAAGATTGCTCGCGGGATACACAGATGTTTTCGGGTGTCAGTTATCTTCGTATGGCTGTAAGATACCCGAACCTTTGCCACGTGAAATTCTTACGAAGCCATAAATATTCATTTCACCGGTGCTCGAACCATCGGTTAACAGTGGTATATTTCTCCAGATCGAATTATAATTAATGTATTTATCAACGATACTTTGTATCTGCGTTCAGATTGGCGCCGCATGGCTTCATTCGATTCTTGTCCGGAGTTTAGAAATACCAAAGGGATTTAATATTTTTATAAAATATAATAATAATGACAGCAATAACGAAATCACTTTATGACATTACGCGCTATGAAACAATTAACTACTATTACCTGTATTATCTCTCCTTTCTCAATACAATAGTCTGCAATGGCAAGAACTATATTAGTCGAACGAATATTAAAACGCCAAACTGCTAAATTCCCGCCCTGCCATCCGAACCTTCCGTAGAACGAAAAGGGAGGAAAAATACGCGCACGTTTTATCTTCCTCAAACATTCCTCCACAGTTTCTCGCTTTCGACGTATGCAAAATCATCGGGATTCCAGGGACGTTCTCGAACGGCGATCGATAGCCCCGTCTCGGTGACGAGTGAAACCAAAGTATAATCAATAGGATTCCACCGTTGCATTCCGCATTCCCCTGCCCGACTAAGTCGTTTATATCGCCCGCAGATTCGTGTCCCCCGCTGTTTAATTCTGAACGCGAAACGATGGCTTCGTCCTGTTCGTTCGCTCGCCCTATCGAAATAAGCCCGTTATCGAATTAGCCTAATCGAATTTCGAGCCTGCACATTCGACTGGCAATAGCGGCCGCGAACGATCGACGTTTTCCGTCTTCGCCCGATAGGAACGCGCGCGACCCGGCTGCCGTCGATTGATTATTATTCCCTTCGACCGGATCGAATGTCGACCGTCAATCTTTTTTATTAACTCGTTTCCTGCGTTTATCGACGTCCTTCGAACGAGTTTAACGATCGCGGACTTATGAAAGGAAGGAAAAAAGGAAAAAATGTCCATGGGCATCTGATACGGTCGTCGTGCACGCTCGCGAACTGTTGCTTGGATTTTAACAGGCAATAATGTGCGACGACGTAGTAAAATGTTGAACGAATTAGGGTCACGTGTATACGTACGAACAACGATAGACGTTCGTGGGTTTTTTCTTTTTTCTTTTTTTTTTACATTTTTCCCCTTAAGTTGACACAATTCCCCACGGTTGAAGTAAGATTTATGGGGGCGGAAGTTTGGCGCGCTTTAAGTTAAACGAATCGCGGGATCGAGTTGACGCATCCGAAGTCACTTCGTTCTAATATGGAAAGGCTTTTGAAGTTAACGTGACATCAGAAGTGGACGCGGGGATTAGGATAATGTTCCGTCGTGCTGGAAGCTTCGAAAGAATAAAAAAAAAAAAAAAAGGGGAAAAATATTCGTTTAAAAGCTGCAAGGGGACGCGGGTCATGAAGTGTCTTCTCCGTTTTCCAACTATCTCGCGAGACTCGCGGCACACGGACACGGTGTGCTCTTTCGAGATTATGAAATATGGCGGGATTAAGGTTTCCCTGCAGCCGGAACGTTTATCCAATCCACGAGTAATTAAACTGAAAGCTGAGAAAAATTTCGCTTATTCTTAGCCGGCGCTCTTCCGTAATGGGACAGCTCATCGTAACCGTTAATCGTTGATGTTGGAACGACGATAACTACCATAATTGTAACAATTACGATAATGTTAATCATGATAATAATGATAACAGTATTATATTATATTATTCTTATTCAATGAATTACAGGAATGCAAGCACGCTACGGTAATGATTATCGCACCGTTATCTAGAGATTGATCTTTACGTTCCCCCATTGGGTCCGGACTCAATAATTTATCGCGCTTTCTATTTTAATAGAGTTAGCGCCGGCAATGGTGGAATTAGCATTCGTGTAATTATATAAATTGCAGGATCGCCGACGGCGAAACGAACGAGGAAACCCGAAGGTATCCGGCACCACCAACAGAGCATCGATATCGTGCGCGTAAATCGATTACCCGCGATGCGAAATAGCGTAATCGGACGATACACGCGACTCGAATAAATTGTTTGCCATGGGAATTTATTAGGCAAACTGCGGCTTCCCAGGCAAATTAACCAGAGATACCGGCGCACCTGTTCTCCGCCGGTCTCTGTTATGCTGAATGCAAATCCATGCGGGCGCGACGAATTTGAAGATTGTTAACTGTTTAAAAAATTATGACAGTTACAAAAGTGTCGACATATAAAATCAAGAAACGATTCTATTATTAATATAGTAAAAGGAAAGGAGGGGTGGAGCTGTTTAATATAATCTAACATTTGTAACACTTAACCCTTTGGGCCCCTCGCGAAGTCCACCTACAAATATATTTGCAAATACAACGAATTTTTCTTCAGCACAGTTCCTTCAAAATGAACCTAATAAGCCAGCTTATTCTCTACAAAATTCTATCTCGCGGTTACACAGATTGCAACGAAGTTGCCACGCCCTAAAGACAAAAGGCCGATACGGCAATTATCAAGCAACAATTTAAGCTGAGACGGTGTTTCACTAAAAAAAAAAAAAACCAACCATACCAGTAGAAAAGGTTCAAAGACCCTTGAAACCAATTTGAATACAACCGACACCCCCGTATCTCCCACAAAGATATCACGTTTTGCTCTACCGTGAGAAAAGAAAAAAAGAAAAGCACCTACTCCAATCAACCTGCTGCATAACACCTAGCGCTATCGCCAATATCAAGGAAGCTTAATCAGCCGCAGACACAAAGAGACCATCCGCAGGAGTATACAGCCCAGTCATGGAGGAGGCAAGAGTCAGTGATTTAGGTACTCGACACGGCAGTCCGGATGTGAAACGCTCGTATCGGGTGCGTATAATCTGCGACCGCCGGGAACTGGGTCGACGAGACATTCCCTGCACCCAGCAACCCCCTAACCCTCTGCACCCCCAACCTAGTGAACCCGGCCGGCGCCCCATATAACCCGCGTATTTATCGCTCGCGGCCGAGCAACAATCGCCGATTCGGGTCAGATGCGGCCCCTGCAACCCGGAAGTCCGATGCCGCGCTGTATCCTTTCGTTCTTGACCCCTTCCTCGCGCCAGATCCTCTGTTTTTCGATCCAAACGTAAAAAAACGTTGCGTCCGTTAATCTTTTCGCTTCCGTTTTGTCGCGATTCGGTTGGATTCGTGGGACCGTGTTTATCTTGGGGAAAAGGGGCCGGGGGAGTGGACGAAATGGAATTTCGTTTGAATTTGTCTTCCTTTGATTTGGCGCGAGTACGAGCGACGAGTTAGAGATAACGACTTTGCCTCCAGTTTCCTTTTTATTTACCTACGGTCGGTCGTAATTGCGGGGACAATGGTGCAATGCGAACGTTAACGACGCAGTGAATAGCGGTGCATGATATATCTTTCGGGGCGGAGGGGAGGGGTTGAATTCGAGGGTTGAAAGTGAAGCGGGTGTTTGGAAATTCGGTGGGTACAAAAATTGTGGGCGATCCAGTGGAAGCGTATTTGAAGAACGAGAGTGGTCTACTGGGGACGTGAACTGAAACTAAATAAGAAAGGTAGGTTCGTCGTTCAGAAATCTACCGATGCTTTCCGAAGCTGTGCATCAATCGAACAGCAAACGCATTTCCTTGACGTTCTTACGATACCTGCCTATTACCCCGTCTTGCCTTCATTTCATCATTTGCAATTCAATGTTAGCGCGCCTCTTATCGTTAGTTCTGCGCGTCGCCGGCTAAACAAAAAGGCCGCGATCCCCAGCATAAATTGTACACGCGCAAAAGCACCGACAAATGAATGATAGCTGCTGAAAGATGGCCCCTCGGCGTCTACGACAGTGAACGTGGATAGCACGATAACGAATCCCTCTGTTCTCTCATCGATCGGCCTCTCGTTGCTCTTCATGCAGCCGGAGGAGTTTCTTTTTAACCCGTGCCGACAATGAGGCGCGAGAGAAAAGGGGGAAAACGAGAAAGTTCGCGAGGCATCCACCACGGAACTATCCGGCGGCCGTGGAATGGAAAAGTCACGTGGATATTCTTCCACTTGGCGGCATATCAGATTTCCACTACGTGTATACTTCTATACATTTTCCCTTTTGTGAGGAAAAATAGGGGCTCGAGAAGTAACACCTTCGGAGTGAACGGGAAGAAAAGGTCTGCTTGTTCGATCATTTATGGCCTTACCGGGGAAGAAAGGAACGAAAACTTTGATTCGGTTTCGTGAATTCGCCGGTTCAAATATCTGTGCGAAGTCCGCTCCATTTTTGGGGCGAATAGTTTGGCACGGTTTGGTATCGCTATTTTCGATTATTTCTGGTACTGCATGTCTTCTCCTTTTTCTTTGCGGGATAAGTATTGTACGCGAGGAACATAAATATATTTATGAAAAGCCTTTACATTAACGAAAGTGACAGAGAATCCTCGAAAGAGTTCTCCGGTCTATCTTCTAAAAAAATCTTTTTTAAACTTAGCGCAATAATCGCGCATCCATCGAATTCCACTTTTATATTATATGTTGCAAGCACATTAATTACAATTATTCTACCAATAAATTCCACCGTTTGTAACAATTCATAACGAGAAATTGACAGAAGATAAATTTACTCACATTCGCTGACAGACTTGGGTACCAGATGCTGGTGCTCCAGTTGCGTACCGTTCAACGCGGTGTCTGTAACAAAAATTATTCTCGCATTAGATCATCCAAGTACAATGAACCGTCGATACGTAGGAGAGCGAAGAAAAAAAAAAACGAAGAAAAAGAATTGGCCAGAGAGGACGTTGACGGAGATCGAAGTCACGTATCGCTGATTTTGATCGGCAGCGGCACTGGCATCGATGAGGGCCTTGGAAAAGCCTCTGAACCGTATATAGACCAGGTAAAAGGGGTAGAGACAAGAGGCGTAAATGTAGGTGAAACAGAGGAAGGCCTTCGCGAAAGAGAAGAGCTGCTGACGCCGTGGTGCGGCTTAAGCTCCACCCCAACACCGATTGGTCGATGAAACCCTGCCGACAGAGGGGTAGAAAATGGGGTGGGCAACCCCCAACCCATCTTAAACGACCCTCCTGAAAATATATTATGCAACGTGTAACGTGTGCAGGCACTCGTAGCTCTGATAGCCTCTAAACGGGGCACGTAGCAGCCAAAGATTTTCAGTCGATTCGCGCTCAACTACGCGTTCGGACTTGAAACCAACGGAAATCCTTCGATCCTCATCACTTCCGTTCAATAAATGTCGATACGAATGTAAAGCTCGAGTGTGCTTCTCTAAGAATTTAGCGAGCAGAGAATAGCTGTCATTGGAAAAGCTGCTTCGATTTGGTTTAAAGACTTTTGGGAATAACGCAGGAGAGATTCCCTTGATTTTTTGAATTTTTTTTTTATAAAATTTCGAATGGATGAACTGAAATATACTTCCTGTCGCACGACACGAAATTCTGTTAATACTTGAATTATTTACCTTCGATGAAGAAGTTCTAACAAAAAAAAAATGCGTAACACAAATTGTTGCAACAAGGTACTTGCCTTATTTTCAAATGAAATATTCGCAAGTATTTATCGCGACCCTTTCTTTGCTTCAGTCTATTATCCCCTGTCTGGAAAGTTGTCGTACGATTTTCATGTGCCTGAAATCATTTCCTACCATAAGTGTAAGCGGAGTTTGTCGTAACAACCAAGAAATTATACGGGGCGCTGATCATCGCCGCGATATCTCGTGGAATACATTCTGGTCGTGTTAAAATCACACAGGAAATTTGTGACGTCGGTATTTAGCGCATGCAACGGAGGCAAAAGCGTCAAGGGGATTTACACGGGGCGTACGAACGGCGAAATATTTTCCGACGTCCAACGAGAGCTCGCCGTTATCAATTTTTTGATAGCTCGAACGTCTACCTCCCTGGGAACAAACGTCCCGTAAAATATTGCACGATTAAGGGACACCCATGCGCTGGAAAGTTTATCTTCGATGGATTTTGTACACTCCATGCTTTCCCCGCTTTGGACCGACGGATTAATATTTCACCGATTTATTCGACGGACAGGATAAACGCAATTTCCACGACAAACCTCCGCGAGGAAAGGCTAGACAAGGTTCCTTAAAGATTCAAGGGGGATTTATTGTCACCGTTAGACGTCTCTCGGTTATGGAATATCGAAAAAGTAGTAGCTGGTGTCGGACAAAAGCACTTCGCGATATTAGAATCTTCCAGAGTGTAAATACAGTTGGAACAGAAAAGTTTGGAAAAGTTCCCTATTCCCTTCTAGAAACCGATCTTTCGTACCTTTGTACAATTGAAAGTTTCTCCGCGAGAAGATTAATTTATGCAAAAGAACGTCTGCGAACCACCTCGGCGTTCAAGATGAAAAATAAGCGTCGACCGTGAAATCGTTCTAAAAATATTCCGGACACCTGAAGTGTCTGGCAAGAAGCGGACAAAAAAAAAAAAAAGACAGAAGAACTTGCGAATGAAACTTCGTGACGCTACCCCGGCCCCTTCGTGTACTGCGAAACTGATGAAAGAAGAGCGGTGAACGAGGTGTCACGTGTCCCAGATTTGATCACCAGCTAGGCGACCCTTGATCTCCAAGATTACAAGACGCGACACATATGAAGAAGCAAGCGGAACGGGGGCGAAGAAAGAAGCGGTCGAAGAGTGGACAACTCCATCGGCGCCTGTGAAAGCAATCACGAGGGTTGTCGCGATGGAGCGTCACAACATAATGGAAAATAGGAGGGACGTCCTGTCTACGGACCTGACACCCTTTGATTCATGAAATTAAAGGAGGTACTAGCTTGCTGATCGTCATGGGATCGATGCGGCGAATCTCTGGAACGTGACATTAGAGTGCGGGGGTCGAGAAAATCATTTGAGACAACGTTCCCCCGTTGGAGAAGATAAAGTGGCGGTGAACGTGACACTGCGTCCCGTGCGTTATCTGGAACGTTGGAATGTGACACAGGATTCCTCGACTTTCGTTCTGAATCGCTGCGAACTATAGGGCGATTTCGTTGCCTGCTCGATTAATGGCCAGCATTAAGATCGCGCAATAGGATCGAGGTAGTAATAAGTAAGAGGCAATGAAAGGAAGGATAGAGTACTTCGTTATGTATGAGATAAATACAAGGCTGATTTAGAATATCCTGCAGTGTTCATAAAGAGGCGATTCTATTCGGACAACTGGAAAGTTGTTTCGGCAGAATATTTGCTGAACTGTTTATATTTATGCACCGTCCTGTACATTAAATCGTAATTAATAATAAAAAAAACAAATTGCAAGGATGTAACGGCCATCAGTAACGCGAACAATAGGTTCGCAAATGTCAGAATCAGGCCAACGCGGGGCAATCGAATTGGGCCCGGCCTCCCTGCACGTTTCAGGTGCCACGAAAGAGACAGGATCCTTTGGGAGGATAAGGGGTGGCGAATCGAGAGACGCGGAAGAGAGACACCGCTGGCAAAGCGTAGGAAACTTGGGCGGTTTCTAATGAATATTGAAACCGCGGCGTAAACGTGTGCACGTGTTCCGGGCCGCTCCGACGGATATTTAAAACACGAAAAATGGGTCGCGGTCCTTTTTCACCGGATGTTGACGTGCACTCACGAAGATGAGCACGCTTGTAACTTGCCCCACCGACGATATTGTTTTAATCGCGGATATTGGATATTATCGATCATTTATTCCCCCGAAGCGGCGTCTCATTTGCAATTGTACTCGAGAGTAGGTGTGATCGAATTTGCCGGCAGGATAAATATGTCGTCGATAGCGCGACAAATAAAATTAGCGAGTGGGGAAACATCATTTGGTGCGTTCATGTTCGCCGATGAAAATGAGAGGCAACCGTGGCGTTCTGTTTCGTGTCTGGCACAACGGATGAGTGACCAGAGGACCAGGCGGGGCTAACGTCGAAATTGCTTTTGGATAGGGAAGCAATATCCTAGGACACACGAAACTTACAGCTATCCCGACAGGATTTCCAAAGTTTGCTTTACGTATAATACTGGAATATGTCGATAAAGCGATGGAAGTGCAAGAAAAGCTTCAAACACGGGCATGAAAAGCTTCAGAGGAGACTCAATTTTCTGGGATCCTCTGGATGGTCTTCCTCGCGGTTCACTGAAATTTCCCTCGGCCGATTCTTAGGCGGTTCCGTTCGTAAGAGAAACGTTTAACGCTTTCCGATTGCTCGGCAAATTAGAAAAATAGTGCAGACAATGGAACTTTTGTTAATTAATGCCAACTGAATGATTATTCTGTGCGAGGCGATGATCAACGATCAAACAAAGTAACGCAAAAATCCAGACGGTTGAATCACCCGGGCGATTCTAGAAGCCGCCGCAAACCGCTTTAAGTGGTACGACGCGCGTGTGTGAAAACAATAACGTCGTAATTGGGCCAATAATAAAATAATTGTTAGCGCTTGGGTGTTGCGTACGCCAGCCTCTCTCCCTTGTTCTCTGCAGCCTCTGCGCGTCTTATGCGCGGATCTCGTCCTGTTCGAAATCGTCTTACGCAAGCACGAGAAATTTCTCGCTAAATAATAAACCCTGAACGACGACGGACATACACGAGCCAGAACGCTTAAATCTTCATCAGTCGTCGATAATAGAGATCGTGTCGATTGCAGCCTTGGTGGAAGTCGCATTTGTTGCGCTGATAATGGCGGAATGGAATGCGAAACGGAGCTTAATTCTTGTTGCGTTAGTGGACGCTGTTTCTTTGACATATATTTCTCTTTCGTTTTATTTGTAATCATTATCGTAACAGGTTAAAATTGATGGAAACTCAAATGGGTCAATATTCATGAGATCATTTTATCGTTGTGCTTTCTTCTTTCTACTGTATACGCAGTTGTGATAATAATAATAATAATAATAATAATTGTACTACTAATGTTTCTTTTTGTTTTGTCTAATTATCTAGAACCTGAATTAATATAATAATAATAATAATAATAATAATGCCACAGCGCTGAACAATTAAACGTGACCAAGTGCCTACTTTGTAAAGATTATTTTCTTGCATGTTTTTTATCGTTCAGCTGGGGGCTTCTAGCGGGATTTAAACCATACAGGCGCGTGTTGCACGAGCAGTAACGCGTTTTCCAAGAAGACTATTCGCGTTTCCCACGTTCGTTTGGCCGCTGGAAATAAATCGATCGTGGAAGCGTGGTTTCAAAGCGTGCCGCTTTCCACGATTACGCGGGTGGTCAAGAGCAGAACGATTAATTGAAAAGTCAAAGGTCAATGAACACCGTGTTTCCATGGTTTGCGATCTTCTTTGACCAATACTTCGCCAAACTCTTTCCCCCTTGAGTTTGAAAGTTCCTGAACAATCTGTATATAACGCGATGCAACCTGGCGTCCCTAATATTTCTGGGGATTATTTGCCAATAAATAATACAAAACTTTGAAGCAAATTATTCTAGATTAAATATAATCGAATTTCAGTTGAAAATAATTTTTACTACAGGTGGACATCGAGCAAGAATTATGCACAGCACAGACCGTAGCTCCAGAAAGTTTCGCACACCATACTTTATTCTCCCTCGCACAATATATCAAAGAAAAGAACAATTCTATAATATCCAGTTGTTAACCAATGTTTCGTTCACCGCAACAATAAGTGTAACGAAAATTTAGTAGCTCGTTTACAAGCAAATTGCCTGCATCTGTCAAACGAACAAATTAAGCAACAATGTAGTTGGTAGATTTGTTGGACCCTCAGCTTAACATCCAGCTTCATCAATTAATTATGACGAAACATTGAATCAAATTTAACCCCACCACAATTTCATCGCCCATAAATTGGTACTCTCCATGAAAACGTATCTAAAGACGCGACCACCATTCGAGCTGACTAAATTAAATTAAATGGTCCCGGTCGATTTCATCGGGAGGAACCTCTGTTTCATTCATGAATCTTGGCGGACCAAGCACCGTAAGTGCATGGATGGATGCTCCACGAAGCGGATAGCTGTGGGAAAGATCGTTCCACCGTGGACCTCGCGTGTCAATTGACATTCATTCCCGGGGATACGTCACGAATTCTCGAGAAGAAACAGCCCGGCCTGTGTCCAGGCAGACGGTCGTGTATTAATATCTGAATTACGCCAACTGGCGTGGCCGCGGTCGCTTTTGTCCCGTTCCAGCCGCGTCTATCGTGGCCAGATAAACTTAAAAATATAACAGCCGAGAGATACCGATACACGGGATGACATAGAGTATAGCCTGGTCGCAGCTGTCGGCCAACTTACGACAAACCACGATCACTTTGTCCGGCGAAATAATGTGTTCGACGTGTAATGTTTCTGGCCGGACTAGTATCAAGAAAGTGTTGCTCCACGAGCAAAATACGTTCAGGCAGCATTTGAGAAATGATTTCTAACGTGATCGATACGAAATGAGGAACAGTGTGTCGTGACATTAAAGACCGTTCAATTACTATGGATTATTATTAGAGCATGTTACGGTGTAATATTAATTTTCCTGTTCCACGATATCGCAGTATTAGTAATTTGGAATACATTTTCACGGAACAATAATTAGAACGAGAATTCTTGGTGCAAGAGGTCCTCTGCAGGTGCTTCAAATTTCAAAGCCGTTCAATGTGGTACTGTTAGGCAAGCCGAAATCGTGGCAGGTTCAATGGGGAATATTGAACTGTAAGAATTATCATTGACGAAAATAGAGCACACCGGGGAAAAAATAAAATACCATAAGGGGTTGAAATAAGTGGAAAAGGGGCGAGCAAAGGATGGACGAGAATCAGAGAATGGAGGAGAAGGGATTGGTGTCAAGTAGTCCGGCTCCACAGATATTAGGAATCAAGGCTACCGATTTACGTGGCGATCGATAAGCACGATCGAGAACGCGTACCGAAATGACGAAGGCAGGTGGCTTGATACGGCTCATAAAAATATCCAAACAATCAGAACGATTCTGTCAATCGCATAAAACTCCTCTATCAACAAGGCAATCACGAGACGCCGAAATTACAAACAATGTTGAGGAAAACATCGATATCCGTGTCACGGTTTACTGTTCTGTTCTTCTTTAAATAACCGAAGGCTACGACGTTGTCTGCTATTTCAATTTTTCCATCGACAAAGCGGCCACTTTGCACAGAATTTCTCGCGTCGATTTCCAGGGAGCACAGGCAGCGCGACCCAGATCCGCGTCTGTTACAAAGGGGGAATACGTACGATCGTGGAAAACATGAAGTGTTGCGCTTTTGGAAATACCTCGAAAAGTCGCCAAGTCTCGCGACGCGAACAAAAGGGAACTACGGAACAGAGATCCGCCAACTTCCATCGAGTTTCCGCGAATAATCTCCCGCGCGGTTAAATAAACGAGAACGTCGGATATGTCGTATTTGCGGGAAAACGCGGACCAAGCTCGCGTGTTTCAGTCTCGTGGAACATTCGGCGTTCCACGAATTTTCACCGCGAATGGAGATTTATCGGCGAGACGCGGAGCGTCGCGCGATGGGTCCTTTGAAAAATAACTTTCACGGGGTGGTCCTGGGGAACAGCGTGAAGTACTTAGGTGGAAATGTCGCTCCGTTGGTTACACGCTTGGAGCAATTTCGCAGAGAAGATTTTCCAGTCCGAGCTCACGGTTGTGGACGTCAACGATTTTTCGGAGCGGATTTTTTACACCTCTCTTTTTCGTAGAAAATGAAAATTGCCCTTGGCTTGGGGACGCGTCTCGTTAGCTTCTTGCGGAAACGAAGACGTAAAATTGAGGCAATAGAATTTTTCAAGAATACGACGTAACCAACCCCCTATTGTTTTTCGGATGCCGGACCGAATTGTTAATTAGAAATGGTGCCTCGGGGCAAGAACGTGGCTTCATCTTGACCACAGGTAATATAATAAACTACAAGTATAAAACGCAATTAAAAAATTGCTGCCTCGTCAGAACTACAGTACCATCCTTCCAGTCATTCCACTGACAACGAATGTAACGGTACCAAACCACACCATGCGATAAGTTAAAAAATTCACGCTCAAATCTTTCGTCCTCCTCAAACTGTACCGCAGTCATACGGGCTGAGCCCAATTCAGCAGACCCCGGTATCTGAAAATAATCTTTTCGGCGACTGGATGCTGGGTTCGCGTCGAAAGCGCGTCGCGTTCGCAAAAGACGGCCCGACGTCGTCGCATGGTCGACGTACGACGTAAGCATAATTCTCTGTTGATAAACACAAAGGGAAACCGAGAGAGATAGGCCGCGTTGGCACGATGCCATGGCTGGCGAAACGTCTGAACTGTGCGTCTCCGTAATACGACGTCGAGTCATACGTCGCCGGAGGGACGTATGTATGCATAGTGCATTCCGAGCTCCAATGCTGCTGTATATATACAATGCTGTTCGCGATTCGAAGGCGAAAGGTCTGTTAAAACGTGCCTCATTTACGTGGGCGTAGCGCGAGAGCTTTCTTGTTAGTTCACCACCGCCTCCACCCAACCCCTTTCACGGGTTTTCTTCCTCGCTAGGAACGCTGTTAATCGCGTACGAGACCAACGCCCCGGGCTACTGTCTGCTCTATACTCTAAGGAAGTTGTAAAACACCTCGAGAAACCTCTCGTGAAAGAGTCCGTGGAATTCTGCAAGGAGAACGGGCGACGATGAGATGGTCGGAAGGGCTTTCTCTGTGATATGAAACGGTGCCTCCGCTGGGGTGTCTCGTCGCGTTCGAAATTCAGCACTGCAGTCTTTCTGTCGGTCTGCATTTCCTATCTTTTATCTTTTATTAAATTGTCAGTCGTCCGAGTTTACTGATATAGCCTTGCGATTTATCCCGGGTGTACAGTAAATAATATACTTTGTACTCCGATGTCTTTTGTTCAACGTGTTAAAAATGCTGTAAAGAAATGGGAAATATTCCAATTGATATTTGGACAAATTTTATGTAACTTCTAAGGAATTGAAATAAACGAGCATTATATCAAGCACGTTGATGTACACGTTGGATGTATGAAATTGTATGGTAACGTCCGAGTGGAACGTTTTAACTGAACAAGGTGGAAGCACGCGGAATGTTGCAAGGGAAATCGTCACGGGGGATGCGAGACAAAGTGTGAACAGGTTGAATTAAACGAGGACCTTTAGGGGTCGGAGTTGCAACCATGGATAATTCTAATCTCGTCGTACAGCCATGCGAACAAAGTTCGAGTTAATTAATTATTGTGGACCGCACGGCTCAAAAGAGGCTCGGCCCTCTGGGACACAGGGTGAAATGTTCACAGGGGTGTTTTCGAATCTCAATTATGCGCTCTATCGCACGTATGCATGGTTAAGGGGCAAGGTTAATGGACTTTCCAAGTTGAATTAATTTCGCGTGCTATGACGCTTTCAAAGGTTCGCCTAAGTTTCAATTATTTCTCACAAATGGATTCCCTCCCACCCCCCAGAAAAATGAATAATAACGCGAAATTAATTCAGACCAATTGGACGAACGGGGTGAAAATAATTTTTTTTAAAATTCCAATGTGGATAAAATTTTGCAGTTATATCAAGAATTAAAAATACCTTGAAATTTCTAGTTACACCGAACCGATTGTTCGGTTTGATAGAATTGACAGTTGAGTTTGATTAAATCGAACACGAAGGGGCGTTGGAATGACGACATCTCTCGCCCCTTAATACTAAGGATTTTCTACAAGAAAATCGTTCAGAAGGTGGATTCAGATGGTATTGCCTTTCAAGCCACGTAGAGCAAGTGCGGCCAAGGAAGGGTTTCTACCCTGCCCAAAGCTACACACTTTAGTTTCCCTTGTCTGAGGGCGCCACGTCTCTTGTGTGGCACCGCGACAAAGGGTATAACATATGGCGCGAAACTGCTCCAACTTATAGCGTGACACAGATACAAGAGAAACGGAGAAATACTCGTATGATAAATGTTCCAGCACGATTTGAATTTTATTTCCCACAGATCTTGCAACAGCATACATTTCCCACGATCAGCTCGACAAATTTGTAAAGCAGAAGAAGCTCAGACACGTCACGATAGTTCGAAGAAGATCCAATTCTGAATGATAATGAAAAGTATTGGCAAAATTCTGATCAGTCCGATTGAAGACAATAAAATAAACATGTTATAAGGAACACTGAGATAAAGAATAATTTCCCCCGCAAGTTCGCAAAGGAAAAAATAAACCACCTAGGGCAAAATCTTTTTATTAACTTCGAGATTTATACTCAACTATCGCTTATAACAAAACTGAACACATCTCTGAGTCTTTAGACTAATAAGATACAAGTTAGTATCGGTAATATTCTTTAGATTAATCTGTATTTGTGGAATAACCATTTTTCGTACGCACCTCAGATCATGATAATAATTATTTGACAGCTCGTTATGAAGAGACGAAAGGAACGCGTGCCATTTGCGGATGAATATAAAGGGGGTACGAATGGCGAAGTACCATCAGAGCGTGCTGGTTACTCAGCAAATCGAGATACGATTTATTTAGTAAACCTGTAAACGGAAGGAAAAGGATGCTGTCTATCGCGTGTACATTCACGGGACAACCGACGTCATAATGCAACCTGACTGCAACGTGCAGCCCGATGCTCCGTTTTCCAGTAATCCAAGATTTCTCTGCCACTCCAAACGCTCATCCTCTTGAAATTCATAACATTCTACGTGAAATCTCTCCTGCTTAACTAATGACTATCCCAAGACCCAAAATCTTTTCAGGCGTGTACTGAGTGCGATAAGAACTAACGAGTGTAACTTTTTCTCATTAATCGTAATTTTGGACAAGTCAGAGCCATTAACGTAGAAAACGAATTTAAACGACTCCAATATAACAGTCATTACTCTTTCGTACGTTCATGGTCTCACCGATTTCAATTACTTGCGCGTTAAAGCAAATGGAAATGAATGACGTGCCCACAAATAATAGAATCGTAACTGTACGATCTCCAAAATTGTTGAACACGCGAACGACATTTTCCAAGCCAATTAAAATTGTCTTTTCCAAGAAATAGACCCAGGTGCACCGTGTTCGCCGCGGCCTGATTACGGGTTAATAAGCAACACAGGCGACCGAAATTAACAAGCTCGTTACACGGCGGCCGTTACACACCCCTAAGCCGTCCACGTAGCCTCTCTGCGCCACCTAACCATGACGTTCATCGACAGGCAAACATCAGAGGGAAAGGGATGAAAAAAGAAGAATGGAAGAGGTAAAAGGGTTGGCTGATCGGGGAGGGAGGGGACGTCGCACAAGTCCACCACGTGCACGGTTCGCAGACTGTGCGGCGAAATACAACGTGTAGAGTGGGGCTGCATGATTATCGACCCCTCGGTGCCACAGCTTTTGTAGCAGGGATGCAGCTGCCCCTTTCACCCCGCCCTGAGCCGTTGGGTTTCTCGTTGACGCACTTCAGCCTTCGAACTGCTAGAGGGACTACATACGAGTGGTTCTCATGCGAGTATGTTTCACGTAGGTTGAAGGAAAAAAACTAATCTTCTGCCGTGTCTCTCTTTCTCTCTTTCTCTCTCTCTCTCTCTCTCTCTCTCTCTCTCTCTCTCTCTCTCTCTCTCTCTCTGCGTGTGTGTGTGTGTGTGTTTACTTCCTTTGGATGGGTGCCTATGGTGGTGATACGTAGCTTTTCGTAATAAAGTGTCTAAGTGAAAGAGACAAGTCGACAAAGGGGGCAATAAGACAGTTATCGTTATCGTAAATATTTGCTGCATTTATGCAAAAGGATTATAGTAATTTGCACACAGGGTATACAAAAGGGTGGCTTGGTCCAAGGATCCGGTAGAAAAATGTGACGCAGTTAAAGCTTAATTGGGCGCATTTAATTTTGTTGCAAAATTGGGTGCACAGGTCGCGAGCCACTGCAGTGTAATTCTTAGTTAAATCTTTTGTCAGGGAATTAATTCTTTCGGTCACCACAGAGGCCTTGGAATTTAAAAAAAATTCTAAGGACACATTTGTGCAGAGCTTTCTATTGAACACTTGCGTGCACCGTTCAATTAACTTAGCGCGATTAAGATGTTACATAAAATTGTAATGATTTAATTTACTAAAACATCATCCTCCATGGCAATTAAAATGTAATCACATTATTGCGATCCTCGCCGTGGAACACGGTTCCAAACGAATATTCTAAAATACAGAGTACACTAACTGGGGGAACAGAAAATGCTTTAGTTTAATCCAAGATAATTATGCTCAATTCAGGCCAGTGACAGTTTAAAATTATCCCGCGAGACTCTCAGAGAACCCATTGAGCATTAGTTATGCCAGAATGCCTTCAATTATTTCGAAGAACCGACGTTACGATAAAGGAACTGGATTAACAATTACACAACTCCTCATTATAACGCAACGAGAATTGCGCAATACTGATTTGCCTGGAGTTACAGTTTGCGGCAGTACCGTTACGAATCGAGCGATTAAACAGGTGACTCCGAGTCGTGGTAGAATTTATGTAACACTGCTCATCGAGGCTTCTTCGGGACGTGGATTGTACAGCGTTGAGAAACGCTGACCCGATAATCAAATACCCGTGGTTTGGGTAGAACCAAGGTGGCCGACCTTGGCAATTGCAGCATTACATCGATACTTTATTTTTGGAGCAGTCGCTTCGAATATCGCCTCGACAATAGCGAACCTGGGCAAGCGTTTCGGGCGCCACTTCGTATTTCTTTTGTCGCTCTATGGTTCAGCGATGTTCGCTCACCGTTCTTTTTCCCTCTATCATGTTCTTTTTTTCATAAAAAAGAAAACAAGAATTCGGTGCACGCCGGAGGATTCACGGACGAAGGGTGTTTAGGGGAACCACCCCCGTGCCAACCTTAAATACCTCGGGGGGGCGGGGGGGTACAACTTTATGCGCGGTTAATTGTATATAATCAGGTTGCAAACTGGTTGCAAGTAACCACCCATTTCCAGCTTGCCACTTAAGATTTTTAATTCCCAGAAATGTATGGACTGAGGCAAGCCTGAAATTACCACGTCGTCACGTTGTGAACGGTCATTAAACTTTTTTAATAGCCATGACGTCACGGGCGTGGCATTGATACGTTTCTTAAATTTTGAACAAACTCTCGTATCAGTATAAGGTGTTGCCAATGTTACAGTAACGTTATTACCAAACGATCATTCGATTATCTCGTTCAGACTTGCCCTGTTACATTCTTGAACCCTTGGACAGCTTAATGTATTGTTCGCAATAATAAATGTAATAAATGCCATCGAAGGAGCGCATCAATTACAAGTTTCCAAACGTAGCACAGAGAACAAAAAGCGAACTAGGCGCCAAATATCTCTTAATAATCGACCAGGATCGCGGTTATCGACCAGATCGCCGCGCCTCTTTAAAACGTTTCAGGGAAAACAGGCGAGCCAGCGCCGTGGTACCGAGGTCCGACATTGTTATCCGATTCGAACAGCAATCGATGCCGAGTGAATCGCCGACAAACAGAACGTCCGCGTATAATTATTATTAGCGGATAACCGGATCGATAGTACGGAAGACACGCGAGTGGCGAACCACGATTTTTCAAACAGGCCGGGAAAGCCGGACAACGACAGGTTCTCGGGCGACAGGTAAACGAGACGAAGCCGCAAAGGTCGCTTAGTCAGCGTGAAAACGTCTGGGAATCTGTAACGCGATTCCAGCAATTTATCGGACGCCGTTGGTAGTAGACGGATGTCGTGATATGAAAACTGCCTGGTTTCCTCGAACTATTATGGTGGTTAACTTCGTCCCGTTGGCTCGCCACCGGTGCGTTTTTAATTCGTCGAACGATCTTCTAGTGTATATCAGCGCGGTCGGTTGCAATCGGACGGGAATGAACGGTGCTTCGAAGAGAAAAAAAGAAAACGCGCGGGCACGAATTTTGGCGTGTAACTAACAGAGAATCGAACGAAAGATCCGGTTGGAATCTGTTGACTTTTATAGACCGATGAATTATGAGACTTCATTATCATTATGTATTTTTCTGTAGGTGTAACAGTCGATTGGCTGGATTATCGTAGCTGATTCGAGGGAACGCGACACTTTTTCAGAAGAACAGAGATACCGATCTTTGCTGCCTGATATGAAATCTAATCACCGGTGAAAGAGTTAAATCTTCAAATAGAGGTGTACGTGAAACGGTGCTCGTATTCGCGGAATTTTGGAAGGACGGAAACGGGGTCGAATGTTGTTAAGTGATTAGATACGTCAAAATTAGAATGCCACGCGGGGTCGTTCCTGGTGGTGTACCTGAATGAAAATCGATTGACCTTGTCCGGGAAACCCTTAATTCGGGGGTTGCTCGGCGCTACAACGTGCGCTTCTATCGACATTCCGAAGCAAATGCTTGTACTTCAGCGCAAGTTTATTGTTAAGTGTTACTGTAACGCTATAATTAGCTGGACTAACAGTGGACGATAAAGAAAACTGGTCGAACAGGCGCTGACCGCAAACTGTGCGGTGCTGAATTGTATCTTTACAACAAGTGACTCATTTGTTGCTCGACAGTAGTAACCCGACAATTGTTGATCGACGCCTAGGACTCAACAACGGTCTCAAAACTTCAAGCGACGTGGATGTGAAAGAAATAGAACATTTTTTATCAACGCCGGAGCACTCTGTCTAATTAATTAGTAGCAAAAAGGGGTGCACACGCCCTCGCTAAATAATTGCTCCGCTTGTCTTTCGTAGCCAAGGGGTTAAAAATAACATCATCATACGTAGATAGAAATTGTTTTGTATCAAGAAGAATTTCGTTTGAATCCTCGAATTAATGTATTACAATTGACGCGCGGGTGCGCTCTTCCGGTTTCTACCCAATCTCGCGTGCGTACGAAATAATGACAGCTACAAAGAACACTGTGCCAAAACGATCATCCATGCATAGCATAGAAAGAAAGATCAATAAGAGTAAACCACTTACCATAATCCAACGGCTGTTGCTGTTGTTGCGGCGCGTATTGCGGCGTGCTATTGGCCGGCGTGACTCTGAACCGCTCCATTCTCCTCTATCCTTGTCAGTAGAACACTGAGTAACACTCAAAACCAAAAAACCAAAAAAAAACAACTTCTCCGCCTCCACGCGTCTAAGGTCTCCGCCGAATATCCACGTGAAACGCGAACCGCCCGACAAGTCAGCCCCGGGGATGCTGGTGAACAACGAAGCGCCCGCACTTTCGTTTACGACGATTGGCGAACGCGTTCTCCATTCGCCGGTGCCGATGTAACAGGCTTCTGCTGGCCGTGCTGTGACTGTGTACCCGCTGACAACACACCACGAGGGAACAGACCGACGGCCAGACAGAGGGGGATAGACAGAGGAACAGAAGAGAGGGGAAGCACGAACGAACAACGAACTTGAAGGGTGGAAATAAACGATAGCACGTTCCTCCGTCTCTCTCCTTTTAAATCTCCGCTATCTTGTCTGTCCTGCGTTCACGGTATTTGCGTGTACGCCGCGAACTGGTCGCGTGTCACCCACGCTTCGTACGAGCGTGCCGAACGTGATAACACAACGGTCTGACCGCGCGTGAACCAAACGTGCCAACAATTGTTCGTCCGTTTCTTCGGGTTTCGCGTGAGCAACGACCGCGTTGCGTTTGGGACACCGACTGCCCTTGCTGTGCTGACACCAGGCCTATTCATGGCTTCGCTTCGGCCTGATCGGTCGTTTTATGTGTGTGCACGATACTCGCACGTTTGTGTACGCCCATACGCCAGGGGGCCCCGCAATACGGCGCTTCTGCCTGACGGCTGCTGGTATGGGCGCCGCGATGGGAACACCCACGTGTGCGTGAATCCACATTGCCTTTCCTCAGGAGCGTAGCAATTCCAGTGTAATCCTCCGTGGTCTGCCCTTCGGTTGCCAGTGAGCGGCCACAGGGTGAACGTCAGGGTGGAAAGAGAGAAATAAAATTGTAACGTTACAGCTCTGGGCATTGGATGATTTAATTTTTTCTATGTTTTTCATAATTCTTCAATGGTGTTGCAAGGAAGGGTTTCAAGCTGCGGGATGGTCTGTTGGAATTGGTTGGCTGCGTGATTGATGGGTACTGTTTGCCGAAGAGCAATTGCGGAGATTAATTTTGGAGCGCGATAAAAAAATGTAGTAAGAACGATAAGGCTGGTCGGTCCGCGTTAATGTGTAGCTGTGAACCCGGACGTTCATTCAATACCTGTGATAACCTTCTTTAAACTTCACAATTATAACGAAGGCGAAAGAAAAGCTCGTTTTGGAACCCGGTTTCATCCTCGGCTTACTGGCTTCGTTCCAACATAGCCGTTCATTTAATTACTACGACTTGCTGAACTCCCGGAATTCAATTAATTAAATTATAAGTAACTTTATACCGAATTACTACTATACAAGGCTGTTTCGAAAGTACGGGAACAAACTGTGCAAACGGGCGGGATTCATTATAAGAGAATGAAGGGGTCTTGATGAACCTCTGGCAATCAGATAGTAGCCGCTTTGAAGGTATTAAATTTGCAATGATTGACATGAATAAACATCAAATAACTTACTATGCTACTATGTTCTGTATGCTTGACTCGTTATCACTGCAAATATCGTGCTTACGCGCACCATTCAACTATACTCCAAACTTTTGACAAACAGAGTGTAACAATGAATTGCAGAGTTATTGCCGCGAAGAATACACGAGTTTGGCCACGTGTGTGTGCATCCACACCAGCTTTTTCCAGGACCGTATCTTTCATTCCATATGCCATCCTCTCCGAACCACTTCCACGCTCCAACAGAACAAGAATCTCAAGGAGAACTAGCCGCCAAGTTTCAATTCTCGCGGTCAATGTCTGTCTGTAAAAACCAACCGGCCTCGTTTCCGGTCTCTCTGGACTTTGATGGTGTCATTTACAATGCAAATGGCCAAACGCCTATAGTTTGGCAGCGAAAGAGCCGAAAGGGACGTTGGCGTATGAGTATTGATTATTGCGGAATCTCTTTAAGTGCGCGTCGAAGTACTCGTACGCGTAATTCTTCGTTGCATTTTTATCTGACCATTATCCACGACGTTTCTGGGGGGTAAAAGGAGGGTGTCGATCGCTATCGGATCTTGACCAACGTGCATCTCGAGTTTCATATAATGTATTTCATTATTCAGACGTATGCTTCTCTGGTCACGCAAATTCATTTTACGCACGTACATGTAATGTGCACGCATGTGCGTCCCATATTTCAGGGTTACGCGGCTGTGCAACGACGATAACGCAGTTGCAGCAGTGCATGCATACACGAATTGCATACTACATTTTCGTCCACTGTGCGGTGAGTAATCACGGAACTTTGTCGGCTGCACGTATCCTGTTCTAGGTGGCAGCAGGAAACGGAAACTTTTCCTTCGGGAAAATTGCACTTTGCGTAATGCATTCCATCTTCCATTATCACAAGGGTTTACAGTATATATGTATGTATAGATAGCCATCGCCTCCGAAAAGAGTAAGGCCCTCAGGTCTAATGGATAGACTAGAGTTTTAATAGGACAACGGTTCTAATAGAAAAGCTAGATGTTGATCACACTACGTTCTTGATATCCTTTAACAGGTAGTGGGAAATAAGTGACTTTAATGGTATTTCCTCTTGCATATCTCTTTGCTGCTTTTGCTGGGCAAATGTCCCTGCTACGATGGCAGGGGTTAAAGTACGACAAACTCACGGTGGACAGTCAAATGTTAGCAAATCAACACCTGGCACCCCTTTATTTGCGAGAAAGATCAAATTACCATTTCAAATGCATGGAAATCCTCGACAAAGTGCACCATTTTAATGCAAAAGCTAAAACGTGCTAGAATCCACGAAGTCCTTGTGTCCTACGTATTTTCACGTTCTACTGATAATGCAAATCCGCTGTTACATCTGTTACCTTTGTTCCCTTCGATGAAGTATGCATTGTATAATATAATACATATGTGTGTACAAATATGCATCATTGGGGGCAGATTTTTGAAAGTGCAGCAGACTCCGAGTGTCTCGTTACTTTATTATTAATCGAATACAAGAGCAATTATCGACCCCTAGACTTAGAAATAGCGAACAGCCTTGAAGAGATTGCCGCCGACGTTCTGTGATAGGAAAATGTAAGGCAATAATGTTAAGAAACAATTGAGAAGTCGATGAAACAGGGCAGAATAACTTTCCTGTTATTGTGCACTGAAAGTCGACGAGCCCTCGTTCGACAAGTTCCGATCGAAGACGAGAGATTCGAAGGGAGGTACAAACAGGAATTGCCTGGTCGGTGCACCTTAGCGTGCGAGGTATCGTGGAAGGCAAGGGAACACGGCACATCTGCAGTGTGTGTGAATTTTTTTCGAAGCCATCGAGGGAACATATTTCTCGTTCCTTTCTCTGTTGCGTTCGGCATTTTATCGAAACAGCTGACCGCTGCCCCTTTAATTGCATCGCGGCTGGTCCCGTGGACGCTGCGGTAAGTTACAGAAAATTCCAATAAAAATTCATCATAGTGTTCGCTGGTATAGTGGGACAATCTTCTGCGGTAAACCGTTTCTGTGAATACGGTCGAGTGTTTCGTTGCTCGGTATACGGTAAGTGCTGCTACTTCAAGCATCTTTTGTAGGTTAGGACGCGCTTTTCGCGTTTAAAGCTTCGTACACAATGTCCTGTTCGATCGTTGGCGTTACCTGGTCAAAGATAAAACGCCACCCCGTCTGGCGAAAAAACAATATCGAGTTGTTCAACGTACAGACGACCTCGTTAGTGCGACCATTGTGCATTCCGGATGCCATCATGCGCTTTCGCGAAATCCGATTTGCGATAAAACGATCAAGCTTGTTTCTTGCATTAGTTCCCGTCGTCCCTCTAGTTGCAAGGTTATTAACATTTAACTAGGTGAAATGTTTACTTAAGCTCAGCACTGTTTTTTGCTTCATTAATTAAATGCAACCGGTAACGCTCTGGCGGGTTGGGTACAAAAAGTGATTTGATGAGTGCAGTATACAAAAGGTGAACAAAAAGTCAATTTTCTGGTGCAATTTTCTACTGAACAGAGAGTTTAAATTACTACTCTGTAAATTATTGAGGCGAGGAAAGGAAAATTACGGAGTTGAATTGTGCTTGATTCGTCTCGTTCAAAGAAGCGTCTGATTGCACTTTCAGGTATGTTTAATGTTCTCCCAGTTAATTTGTTCAAACAATAAAAGAGGTGTACAACCATATACGAAAACGTGCGATTCGAATTTTTCGCTACCTGGACCTTGAGCAGAGAATAATAAATCTACATTCGTAATGAATTCGTAATACGCGCTTCTCCAAAAGACGCGTCGCCATGACGATGCAGCTGGCGAATTACGGCTTGGCGTTCTGTGACGTCTTCAATGGCCGCCACCGTATTGTCTACACACGTAGCGGAGCGCGGTACCCTGACAAACCGCGTTCCGTGTTACTTTACGACGTAGTTCTTACTGTTTTTCGTTAGAATATTTCACCAGGCTGTGGGCCGAAGTGCAAACCATGGGCTCGAAGAAACATAAAAAGCACAAGCGCGAAAGGCACGAAGGTGAGGACCAGGTTCGATTCCGGTGTATCTCGATCGTCTTATCGTCGTACTAGTCACTTTTTAATATGTCCCTTAACATCATGGCATCGTAGGTCGTCCTGTTATTATGTGCGGTTGTTTTATTAGTCGTTGTACATCGTGCTGCACACTGTGTTTCTTACGGATTCGAAACGTGCCTCGAATTCAAACTGGCGCTTCAACAATCGCTTCAACACGATATTTGTTTTTGCGTTTGTTTATGATCAAATCACGCACGCGATGACAGCCGCTCGTTGCTACATTATCAGATGCTTCATTGCGTATTGTACTCAATGCTTTATTTCTCGGTGCACTATATATTTAGCGGGTGTGTTTGGTTTCTCGAATACTCCGTTTTGTTCTCGTCTTATGTTATTTAATAGTTCTCTGCTCGTCGTTATCGATCGATCTTTCATGTTCTTGGAAATATCACATAAAGTGTGATTGTAGAATGTTGATACTTGTATCGAACACGCGAGGATTCGAATGAAAGTAATATTCACAATTTGTGGATACGTTCAGGCGTATAGAGTCCGACTAGCCATAAGAGAGTACGAGGGTCGTAATCGATTGAAAATACATAACGTTTTCCATTGGAGTCCTTCTTGTACTTATAGTTTAATAATGCACAGGAATTTTGACTACGTTTTCACCACGGACAAACTGAGAGTGAGGTTGGAGTAGAAGTGAGGTGGATTGGAAAGTTTAAACGAAGGTTCCACAGCAACAGGTGCGACGTGGAAGTAAGTGACGTGTAACAACGGACATGGACTGGTTGCACGACAGAAATTAGCTGTGCTTCCGAGATTACTCAGACGTCCCAAACCCTTTTACTTTTTTTCTTTTTTTTTTGTTTGTTAAGATTAGTTGAAGTGCAACAAGATCTATAATATATCATTTATATTATTGATTTGACTGTAAAGATGTATTAGACCTTTATGCCTGTTGCACTTCAATCACTTAGATCCCTGGCTGTTATATATTATGGCATCAAAGGCTGTATATGCTTTTGCTTTACATTATTGAAAGGTATTTTCGATTTCAACAGTTGCTCCTTCCTGGTTACTCCCGCAGTTTCAGTCGATCAATACAACAACAATTATTTTATTGCATACCTCTATCAAGGTTTATTTAATTTAAGTAAAGCTACTTCCATCTCGCTTCCAGTTTGTTGAATGTGAAAACAAGGTCACTGTCCTGTTATAAAATCATCTTTATTATTATTATTATTATTATTGTTACTATCATCATGACCATTATTATCAATATTTCCTTCTATTTTTCTGTTAATACCCATGTATATTGTATTAATTAAACTTTTTTTTTTCTGGTCCTGTTAGATTATGTACTGTAATAATTAGCACCGTATTTTTACATTGCAACTACATGCTGTTATTCTGCACTTCTGTAGGTTTTTTCTGCATGCACTAGATATTATTTATAGCTTAGTGCTTCAATATCTTTGTACATACTTAGCAAATAGTATAGGGCTGGGTACATTGTAAATAATTTTCCCCTCCTTCCTTTTTGTTTGTAGCTGAAGGGCACTATACAACCACGGACAAACCTCGTACCTTGAAGTTAATTTTAAAAGTAGGAGGTAGTAGTGGGACACCTGAATACGGTAACGAATCGCCAAGTCAGGCAACAATGTTGTCCCAACATTTGGGTGTCTACCAACAGCAGTTGGGTCTCAATTGCTCTGTGACACAGGAGTCAGAGTATGATAGGTACCTGGGGCACAAAAAGCTCAAGAAGAAGAAGAAAAAGAAGGACAAAAGGCACAAGCATCATCACAAAGACAAGAAGAGGAGAAGGGAGGAGTCCAGCCAGGAATCTGTGGGAGATGCTGATGAAAGCTTGGCTGAAGTTCCCAAGAAAATTCCTAATCATCAATTGCTACCTCCAAGACCTCCATCTAGCGGGGAACATAGAGTTACTACCCATATTAGCTCTCTTTCACCCCATCGCGAACCTAGAACGTGTGTGCTTCGAAAAATTGCCGAACGTACCCCCCTACAACGATTATTAGAACATCTTCTGAGGTCAATGGAGAAACGCGATCCACAACAATTTTTCGCTTGGCCGGTCACAGATAGCATTGCACCTGGCTACTCTCAGATCATCACTAATCCTATGGATTTTAGTACCATCAAGCAGAAAATCGACGACAATAATTATCAAAATTTAAACGAATTCGTAGAAGATTTCAAGTTAATGTGCGACAATGCTACCACATACAATCATCCGGACACCATTTACTACAAGGCCGCAAAGAAATTGCTACACGTTGGCCTGAAAATGGTTATGCCTGAGAAACTACGACAATTGAGACCGGTTTTGACTTACATGCAGGATATATCGAAAGAGGAGCTTGGGTTTGAATTGGGTATGGAAGATCCTTACAATCCTGATGCTCCGGTGACAGAAGAGCAGATCGAACGAGAAAGGGAACAGGAGGAACGTAACGAGCAGGTTGAAGAACTCAGGAAGGAGAACCAGAGGAAAATGAGATTGGCTAGCTTAGGTAAATTTGAAGCGATCCCGGATGATATGACGCCCGATGAAATCTTAAAACAAGCCCGCGGAGCCGCAAAGGCGGCGTCGGAAAAATTAACATTGAAGAGATTGAACTCAAAGATGGGTTTTCTCAGACAAAAGAAAGATGGAACTACCAGTTTGCAAATCATAGTACCTGGGGACGGAGTAATTCCAGGTACCAATCAAAGACCAGTATCGTTAGGGCAGCTCATAGGAAAATTGAATCATGGTACGGGAGCGTTAGCGGGATTTCGCGAGGACAGGAGAAATATGTCGAAACCAGTAAAACCTTTATATTACGGTGCCTTTGGTTCTTACGCGCCTAGTTACGATTCAACGTTCGCCAATCTCACGAAAGAGGAAACAGACTTGGTATATCAAACCTACGGCGACGAGACCGCCGTACAATACGCAGAATCCATTCTGGACTTTGCTAAAGACTGTGACTATACGTTAACAATGGTCGACGATTTGTTAGATATTCTAACAGGAGGTGATCACAGAAAGACCAAGAAGTTCATCGAAGAAAAACGAAGACTGAAGGAGGAGGAGGAGAAGATTAAGCATTTATTGGAGAAACCTATGCAAGATGTAAATCGAAATATTCCAGCAATGGACAATGTGAAAGTTGATATCGATCAACTGAAGACACTATCCGACATAGGAATTGATATTAACTTCTTGAAAACTCTAGGTGAATATACTGAACAGAAAATAATATAAATTCATCCACACATATGGTTAATAATAATGAAAATTTTATTTTCCAGACGATGATGTAAAGGTCGGCGAAGAACGCACAGGTTTGCAAAGTCGATTGGACGACACATCACAAATGTTGAGTCGTTTGAAGCAAGCGCAACACGAGCGGCTCTCAGCACCACCGCCTGCTCACTTATCGAATGTTCCTAAACCGTCGGAAAACGAAGTGGCGATAGCTGATAAAATCACGGACAATTTAACAGAGATAGCAAAGAAACTCCCCCCTTCAGCTATCGCCCCTGTGGACGGTCTGAGAAGAGCCATGGGAATAGCTCCACTGGGTGGACCAGAGCCCATGGAGGTGGAACCAATTACACACAATCCAACGATCGTCGCAGAGACTAATTTATTAACGCAAGCCAGTAATAATCAGGTCCCGGCCAACCTGTTATCTGCGCCATCACCGATTCAGAGCGCAAATCTACTTAGCCCGTCTAGCCAGCAGAATCAGACGATCAGTATTGTGAATACGAATCAGCCTCCTATTCAGATACAGATTGGTATGACGCATAATCAGACACCACCGTCGTTATTGAGTACGACTGAAGCGTCAGCTGTTCCGGATCTCGAAACCGAGCTTCGGGAATTTTTAGAAAGTGATCCTACGTTAGGACACTCGCCACTCCATGACGACAAAACACTGGAGGACATTTTATCCGAGTCTTAGTGTGTACGATTCCCGCGATATATGTTTTTCATGAAATATACCTCCAACAGGTTGTACATTTTATTACATATAAAGAGTAGGTTTAATGTGAAGCGTACGGTTAATAAATAAGAACGTGCCCTGTATCGTGTTGTCATTCAATCAACATCGCGTTTATTTTGTATAATGGATATATAAATATATTATTTATGAAGTTTGCGTAACAAATTATATGAAGCTTGTATAATATTCATGACTGATAGTGAATATTGTTAGATTTGGAGGACGAAAGCAATTTTAATGAAAGATACATCGAAAGAATATATGCATAGATGATTGTCTATTGTCTTTCTCTCCCCTGGAACTAACGTGCCGATTATAGTCGAGTACAGTATAGTAGTCGTGAACGAAATGTTACGCAAACGAAAAGTCTGAAATTAAAGGGCAATTGGAATTCTTTGTTCGAAAATAAGTTAGCCGATCTCCTCAATGTTGAATTACTGTGCAATTAATTCAATGAGTTAGCGTAAGGTCGTTATTACTTTAAGACGAAGAAATATGACAAAAATTATAAATACTCATAAAGTGTATTTTTTAAAATAATAAAACAACTCCTGCATATTATTTCTTTATATCGCGTGACAAATGCCATGATATTGCAAGTATCCCCCAAGGATTTACGACCCCTGGAATATAGCGACCGAGATCCTACGACCTCGAAGGTCAGGTTTATGCCCCTCGAGATTCTACTCCGACATATTCCCCGAAAACCAGGTTCCCGAGCTTTCATTTGAGGTTATCAAAGATATTGCCCGGTGTTTCGGGTCAAAGTTTTGTATGCTTCTACTACTGAATTTCCCAAGGGAAGAGATAGCAAAGTAAACGAAGAAATGCGAGTCACGATATTCGTATTCAACGATTGCAGCTAAAGTTTTCAGTTGCCTACGAAGCATCGCAGGAGGCAAGGAATAAATATTTTCGCGACGCCATCTCTTTAGCGTAGCAAATTTATGGTTGCTGTATCATAATTTTATTTACACATACCTAGTACCCTGGTATGTCCTGTGTCCGCCTCTGGTCATGAACACTTCATTCCGTGACGATTTATGGATTGAATGTCGCAGTTTAGATCCCTGAAAACAAATAAATTCATTATTCGAATTATAAAAGGCGTTAGGAGTATGCATGCGTTTTAATGGCGCAAAGGTACCGCCAAAGTGCATGGCGAAACGTGACCATATTTAATATACAATTTTACGAGCAAAATCAAAATTTTTGATATTAATTTATGCGGAGATATGTACCTTGGCACTTTTATATTCTTTCAAGAGTCACTACACCACTATAAATAGCACTTTTCCCTACTAAATGGGATCAAATTGCACACCGAAAAACGCGCGACTTTACAAAAGGTTCGAACGTGTAGTACTGACATTGCTCGCGCGGTGGCGCCACTTACCGGGCATGTCGCGAGCACTATTTCGATAGTCTCGATACCTCGAAAAGATCAATGGAGATTCAAACAATGTTCGAATTGGATTTTTCGACAGGATGATTTAAATAACAAATTGCTAATTAATTCCAACGATGTCTCAAATATTCATGAAGGAAGCAATGTAACAAAGGTATATAATAAAATGTGTTCTACCAACTTTTTTACGTTGCTTGCAAGAATCAATGACTAAATAAAATTTATCGTATGTATTTCTTACAGAAAGTTTAATCTCAAATACAGAATCTAGTACTATGAAATAGCTCGCAAGCAAACAAGATAGGGAGCGTAATTAAATTAACTCGACATCGAGTTAATTTTTACACAGGTATTAAGCTAAATATCGCATTAAGAACACTACGGTAATATTCTTCTTTGTAATTAAAAATGTTCTTCGCACCGCGCAGACCATATTAGAAGCTACAATTCGCATTTTGCTTTAGTTAACGGTAACATAAGCGATCCTCTTCTAATTATTTCGGTAAGCGAACGCAAAACTAATTCCTCTTTCGCATTGTTCGCATCGTTTACTTGTGTATGCATCGTGCAAAGTGTGCAACGCGCGTTCGTGGATCGATTGTAGCTGTGTAATGCGATATTCGCAGGGACGAGCGGGTAGGAATTTCCGTCAGGAGGTATGCGAGCACGGTAGCTGCTCGATAATAGGATTAAGCTGGTAAAGCGTGGGCTAATTTGAAAATTCCGCGGGACCTCGCTCCGTATAAGTGTGATTCACTGTAATTACGTCGTCATAATGAAATAGACAAGTTCGAGTATAGAAAAGCGGAAACTCGATTAACCGGTTTCTCGTTTATTGCGGCGTAAAATCTCCACATCGTCGGCATGGCCGACTAACTATTCCATTAATGTTTCGGCGTGTGAATTAAAAAAAAAATTACCGCGGCAAAGTATTTAAACGAGTATTAAAGCACGCCCCGTTTCACGCTGTACAGGCATTCCCTTTTCTCTCTTCGCCGTTTTTCATTCGTCGAGCGAACGCTACGTTCTGTGACTAAATATTGGAATTTATCGTCGAATTCCGATCAACGTTTCGGAAAAGCGTTTTTCGCTCGTGATTAAATGTTTTACAATCACTTTGGACGTAATATTCCCCCGGTTTTTTGTTCCCACAAAAAGTTTCAAATAGTGTCGCTCGGATTTTGAACCCTTAACGTGCATAAAGCATACCGATAACGAAGTTTACCCTCTGCGGAGGGATTTAATTCAAGGGATTTAATTTAATTCGTCTCTGGCCGGCAATCTTGCGAAGTATTTCGCAGGCTCGATTTCGTTGCAGAAATGATTCGATTTAAGATGACACGCCCGAACTCCCACGTTGGACGCAATAATTTTCAACAACGTAGTCGCTGGGATTGCGCACTGACAGGTTAATTAACCGATGAATTCGTTCCTTCGAAAACACCTGAGCTTAGAAATTGCTCGCTCGCGTGGCTTTTCAGCGGAAGCTCTTTACGACGTACCGGAAGTCGAGGAATTATCATTCTTTGATATCTGCACGTGATATAACTTGATGAACGTTCTCGTCATTTCTCTGCACGGTCTTACTCGATTCCCAAAATTACATACAGTCGTAAAGATAAGATAGACGGTTGGTAGACATAGGCGACTAATAATTTATGCGACTGAAAATGGTGTACTTTATCGTTTAATATGAATCATGGATTATCTGATCGAATTAGATAACCAAATCGAGTGTTTCATTGTACTCGGCAGATCATTTTCATACTCAATTAACATAGAGGCCTACGTTTTTATCGCTTCTTAAATGGCTTCCTCAATATTTCGGCACGCTCGAGAAAAGTTTATTTTTCACTAGGGGTACCCATATTAATTATTCAACGGTCCCGGAAGTATACCGCCTCTGAATTAATGGCCATTGAATTAATGATCCTAGCCGTGAGTGTCAGTAAAGTAGAATTGAATTTGATAAAACTTGTACGATGCATTTGTTTTCTTAGCGAGAAAACAATTACAAAAATATATTAGAATGCGAATATAAGACAATTCTGTAACTGCAATTACGTGAAAATGAAGTGCAATTTTTCAACAGCTATGTTTCAACGATTTTTCGGACTTTTCGGCTTTTAGTTCCCATTGCAGACACGATTCACGAGATCTCATAAGATCTCGGCGATGAGTTAACGCGTGAATTCTCCTAATCATATTTTGCACAGTGAACGGCTTCGTTCCGGATCGTCAAATTTCTGTCCAGTCACCAATGCGATTCGATTGGGCTGTTACGTGATCAAAGACACAAGGTGCACTGCGTCGAAATTGATTATGACAGAGGCGAGGCATGAGCTTCATATTGTACGGTGACCGATCGGAAATATTGGATTCGGAGAATTTGCTTTGGCGGCACCGCGTGTGAAATCGGCCCGTCACGAATATTCGGTTCTATGACAAATAGGCGGTGTTCACCGCAAATGACAGCGATCCGTGATTAAGCGGTGCCATTGTTTGCTTTAAAGAGAACGTGCGCGTTACGAGTGCCGAGAAATGGTGTCGGAACGATCGTACAAGTCGAGTGCACTTGCCTTTGGAGATTCGATATGAAGTGGATACGGAGTGGATGTGGCTGTTTCATATGCATTTATTAAAACAGCACCAGTGTTGGGAATTTATACTTAATTATTATATGAAACACTTACGAAATGGATTGAATATCGAACGAAATTGAAGTTAGTTAAATTGCGCGCCTCGTGTAACATAATACGAGTACAGAGCAGAAGTAAAATGGGTATGTGACTGGTCCGACAGAATTAGACCAACGTTGTGACTAGAAGTAGAATTGGAACGTGTCTGGTTAGGCAGCACTGGCGCACGTTTGTAACTGGAAGTAGAATGAGTAGGCGACTGGTCAGACGGTCGTGGAGCACGTTTGTAACTGGAAGTAGAATGAGTAAGCGACTGGTCAGAAAGTAGTAGAAAATAGAACGTACTTATAACTAGTCAGATATCGCTGGCTAAATCCTCAAATGTTCTTGATGCATTTATTTCGTACCGTAACTGTGCAACGGTGTACAGTCATACTCTCTGAAACTGCAACGCGTGTAGAAATATTACAGCTCGTAATTCGATCCTGTGCACGGCTATTCCTCATAAATTCATGAACGGCCAACTCAATTAACCATGCCTAAGCCTGCAAGACCGTGGCCGGCTAGCAAATCAATTATAGCATCGACATATAACGAATATGTTGCACGCCAAAAATTCCTTTGTCGCTGGTTAACGGGCACGGTTATTTTAACGGGCTCCTTGATTCGCTTTTTCCGCGGGAGAATACCCAACAATATCAATTTCCGTCGAACGACATTCATCTCCGAATAAATTTTCCATTTACGTAGAACGATATCGTACAAACGCAAGGATTTGTTTCTGCGTGGAAAATCGTAGTTTCCGCGACGACATCTACGTGTCTAGACGTTTGGCCAACAAATTTCCAGAAATTTAATCGTGGCACACCTCGCGTAACCAGCCCTAACGCGGCTTTAGACTTTAATCGGCCGTAATAATCGGATGGCAACCTTTCGGGGCGAGATTCCACGTTTTAATCCTGTTTGTTTTCCACGTGCGACCGCTGGAATTCCATTAGAACTACCGGGGAAATCGAACGCTTCGTCACGAGCCACGCAGATAGAATCGATAAATCTTTACGTTTGAACATCATATTTCTAGACGGCCGAACCTTTGGTCGGGTAATATCGATCTTCCACATTTCGCTGGGCCCGAAACGACACGTTTTTACAGGCGTCGAAAAAATGTTCTTCGTAAACCTTCTAGAATATAAACGAACCATTTCTGGATAGATCAATTTATTATAGAAGACGAATCGATTCGTAAAGGTGTGCAGCCTTTACGAGCTACGTGGCTCACGTACTTTCGCAGGTGGAAGCTTCTTTGTCGGAGCTTTATTCTTCGATGAAAAAGCGCGAACGAAACATGGTCGTAAAGCAGGCAATCATATTCTTGTTATGACGTGCAGAAAATAGTATGCCTTCTTTATTTACGCTGGAGCAGATGGAAACTTCTTTGCTTTAACACACATACAGGATATCTCAGGAATAACAGATGTAATTTTGTGTCTATTCAAGCAGTTATGTATATTCTTTTGTTTAAATCGTTATCCACTCTGTTCATTTCGTTGTAAAATAGCTTTGTCACAATATCATTTGGCTTGAGTTTAAGTTTATTGTCAAACTCAGGTTTTAATTCAAGATCAATGTCTGAAGCTGTGAAAAATTCGTTTCCAAAACGCTCTAAATAATAATTCTCTTGTGTAATAATTCTCTAAATAATAATCCTGATTTTTATTTTGCGAAAGAATTTCAATCTCCGACAACAGAATGTTAATATTTTCTCTCGGCTTTTCATTTGTATCAGTCGTGCAAAAATATATCGAGTTAAGCGAGCATTTCTAAATTGTGTTTTCCCCCCCGTTATCAGCTTAGAACAGATTGTAGCTTAATTCGTCCAGTCATAAGGCCGGAATTTATTGCCCTATAACTCCGGCTCGTAATTTACGTTCCTCGTAGCCTCGTTCAAAGGATGTCTCGGATGAACTCGTACGACAAAAATGTGACGTGAAACTATGTGTTCATATAAACCGAGAACTAGTTTCGCACCTATCTCGGGATAACTTTCTAAGATATTATTATATGTCCTTAATCTGTATACAAGACGCTGGAAATTATCGTTTAAGATATTTCTAAGCTTATGGTCACCGAGGATAGAATTTTCTGAGAAATATTCTCCGCTGTTTTCAGTAGTTTCTCTAGCCCGTTTATAACCTGGTGCTACGCGCGACGGGATTATCTGACAAATTTGTTCTTTAATGCACAGCTACGGGAAGCGAATGGCAAAATTTACAAAACCACACTTTGTATAAGCGAGAAAGAGCGTTCGCTGACTGGAAAATCCGAAATAATATTCTCCTCGGTAAAAAAAAAGCAGCGATACAAAAAAAAAACAATGCAGTATTTGGCAAAAGGAATGCCTTGCTTAGTAAAATTTGTTTTATCACTTTCATAATCGATTTACACAGTATGTACAAATACTGATATGTTTGATTAAACTTTGCAGAGTAAATGTTAAACCAAAAATATCAAAACAGGTAGAGGGATAAAAATCCGAAACATGAATACAATAATGACGATTTATTATACAGTGGCTAAAATATAAACAAAATGCCAGAACCGACGATAATTTTCTTTTCTCAGCCATATAACATTAAACAAAATTTCACGCCTTTTATCCACGTCCTTTAAACTACTACTTCTCTACCTCTTGAACTTCACAGCTGGAGAGGGACAAACGTTCACACATATTGCACAATTTTTCTTCCATTTTACGCGGGGTCTAGCTTCGACCAGCTTTCGTGCTTCCTTCTTTCAAGTTCGTTGCTACCACATCGTTTCGATAATTCACCGCAGAATTTCGACGAAATTTCGTCGAAATTTTGAAGAAAATAGAAATGGTTACACCTGAAACGCTCGACGATCACACACTCGGGTTTTATTCGTGGATTCCATTGCAAAGCAACTGCACGTGGGCACGATATGAAAGCAATCCTGGGCCGGATGTTAACTTCGCGGACGGAAAGATTCATAAGATGCGGAAGTTTCGTTAAAAGAATAAATCCAGGAAGCGCCTGCTTCCTCTCTGGTTGCTCTAATTCTCGAATAAAGAGCAAACGGTAGAGAGGTTGCTGTTTCCCCGTTCTCTCGTAATTCGATTTTCGTCGCGTCCGGAAGGGGTTCCCTTTCAAGAAGTTTAATTGAACGGGATCACTGCTGGACTTTCTTCGGGAACATTTTCGAAACTCCGCGATACTTTTCTCGATCGTGAATGATCGTCCTCGTACTGATTTCGCAGTGTGCTTCGCGGAAGCGAGATTCACTAACGCTCTATTAACGTTTCCAACGCTTGTCTTTCTTTTAATTCGTTCGGAGCAACATGTGAAAACTCGAGTGGAGGAAAGTCTTGAAACTGCCACATTATTCTCTTTGACTTATTTTTCTCCGAATGCAGATTGCGTGCAAACAGTTGGTTCAGAAATTGAATTGAAAATACGGTCGCGTATGTTGGTGAAAAATTGCGCAGGCAAAAATAACACAGAACTGTTAACTGTGACACAGAAATGTTAAGATTGAAAAAGTCGTAATTCGTAAAGAATTGTTCCCTGCTTTATTTTGGATTTTCCACCTTTTATGCCCTATTTCACCTCTTCATTTTGTTACACGTGCTGTGCTTATGCGTAAGTGTATTATTTCAACATATTTTAATAGCAGTCACAAAGTAACTAAATTAGGTGAGCCCAAAAGCCAGCGCTTTTGTTATAAAACACAAATCACGCCGCATCAATAATTCTTTCGTTCATCAATCAACGGCCCCCACCGATATACCATCGATTTCTAATCACATTTCTACAATATCCCCTATATTGTGAGGCAAACGAGCTGCACGGAATGTTAGAAGTCATCGTAGCCTCTGTAATTTCGCCGTCCCGCCGTTGTGTTCTGTGAAATGGGCCGAAAAATGAGAAATTCAGCGGGCGTAGCTACACATTCGCCACTATACTACAGGCGATCTCATGGACAAAGGGAAAACAGAGGCGAGAACCTGGGGAAATATTGCGTTTCGCCTTCTCGAATACCCCTTTCTTCCTTTCATCCACCTTTTATTCGTCCATGATTATTTTGCTCCTCGATTTTCATTTATTCCCCGTTCCTTTCGCCGATAGACTATCAGGCGCATTAATTAAAAATTTTTAATATCCGTGAGATCCTGCGATCCAGTTCTGGTAGTTTCGTATTTTTTAATTCAGATTACGACAGCCGACAATTCGCATCTGTTTGTAAACTGAGGGTGCTAAAGTTTACGGGATAACAATATTGATTTTGTACACGAGGATCAATCCAGACAAGCAATACAATACCATTACGTATAGAAATTATTAATTATAACTGTTACCAGTGAATCAGCTGATTGCTAGCATTAAAACTAGCGAAGTATCTCATTTCTTCATTCCACTCGGTTCATATTTATATTCATAAGTGGCGATTTATTATTTACAGCTTTAGCAAAGTTTCGCTGTAACTCATTGCACCATTCCACTCTTCTCGCACATTTTTATGGATCCGAGTGCCGATAGTACAATGACGGTGTTCAGGATTAGGCTGTATGCCCAAGACCCTTGCGTCCACTTTAAATCGATGTAACAGATAAGCTGTCCAATTTTCGAGCCTCAGGCACGTTCAACGGAACGAGCAAAAAGCGTATCGCGAGGCACAGAATGGAGAACATTTTTGAAAGGTCCGCTTGAACGAGTCTGATACCGCCTATCTCACACTGCGCAAAAAATCTTTCACGTTTTATGCCCTCAAACTCGTGCCTCTCCTATTTTCTTTTTTTCCATTCTCTCTCTCTCCCCCCCCCCCCCCCCCTAGATACACAATACCAGCAATTCCATAAATATACAATGGCAGAGAAAAAGATTTATAAGTCGCCCGTAATATGATCTGTTGATACTGTCGGACAAGGTACTTGTATTAAAGAAAGGAATGAAACGCGACGAGGGTAACTTGGGGGAGGTATGCGATCGCGAACCGACGGGGAAAAAAATAAGCACGAGATCGGTGATATTTTACCGTGAACGCGGGCAGCAGGTGTGACGAGCTTCGGCCTCGATCCGATGGAACTCGCGAGCACTCCCGTGAGAATTCTGGACGAAGGTTCACCAGCGACGATTTGGAAACGAACCGATTGTTCCGCTAGCCCGATTTTTCCGCGAATTTTACGCGATTTCGAGGGAGTCGTTAACGTGGCGATATATTCACGAAATTTGGAAAATCCACGCAGTTGATTTTCTCGGAAATTGCTAACATTTAATGACTCGATTAGGCGCAAGAACAGTCTTGGTCCTCGGAGATTTAGTCACGGTTGGTGCCCGGGCTTGTAACACGTTTTCTGTCAAGGAGACTGAAATATTGAGAACATATATCGACCGTCTATTTTCATATAAATTTGTTGGATAACAAGTGTGCAATGATCTTATTAATAAGTTAGTGGTATTGCTGGTTTAATGTTTATATTACTAACTTCATTTAAAGTTGAAATTCAATGATTGGGAAACGAATGTTCGGCATATTTTGGACAGGCTACCGACTGTCGTCCGTAGCAATTATCGCGATCTGTTTACGCAATAAAGCAAGTAAACGTTCCCGCGAGCACGTGCAGCATAATTACGCTCCCGTTACTCGAAGACGATAATTAGACCCCTGTCGGCAGTGAGCGTTTCGAGTGATTCAGGGTATAGGCAGATACATCTGTCAGTTTTGCGTACGTGAGTTTTCGATTAAGTCTGTGTCAGAGATCGAAAACAGATTCAGAGTAAGCGTTGGTCTGGAGGGAGAATTTGTTCCTTGGCGATATTTCATGTTTGGAAATAATAAAATACTACTATGACGCGGGTGTGTTCGAATTACGCTGGCAGAATTAATTCAATGTCTGTCGAATATCCTTATGTCTGTTATTAACAAAAATATCGTAGACGAAGTGGTTAACGGGAAAATAAATGAAAATTATTTGTGATAGATATAAGTATATGTTATATGTATAATATTAAAGGTTAGCGACACGACCAAAAGAAAAAATAAGCATCTATTTGAAAAGTAAAATAAAACAAAATTGCGACTACAAATTAAACGAATTGCTTCCTAATATTGCAGTGCCTACACAATTTCGGGGTCCCTCAGAAAAGTATAATATTATTCCTATTCTTCTCGACTATTTGTAAGTCTTCAATAAGGTGCGAATGACCGTAACATTCTTTTCAACGGCAACGTGTATTTATGAGAAAGTGGTGGAATATCGACTCTGAATCGGGCAATAATCTTCGTCGAGCTTGCTCGCCCCGACAAGATAAACGGTATCTACGTCGAAACTTTGGTAACATTCTCCGAAGAATCTTCGCGAATAATCTTGTGCAAGTTTTCTAGGCGATGACGTACAGGGGTAAGTACAAACTCATGAAAAGCTGGATATTCGAGATCCATGTTAGCCTGTATCTCTACACTTTCGACCCTAGAAACAAGCTTAATTCTGTACAGACAGAGTTTATTCAGCTGCCCTTCCCATTTGCAAATTGACCCAACGAAGGGCGTCCTTTTCAACCAGCAACATATTCGAAGATATCTTCAAACCATTCAGTGCTCTCTTTTATTTCATAGCTGTGGTATTTTATAATCAATGATTCGATTACCATTGTTTCCATTGCAATACCTCTTAAAATTACAGTAACTTCGCCATTATTCCTGATTTTCATAATTCTCGTAATATTTTACCTAATTGTACAGTTCATCGTTGCCATCTCTATATTATTATAATTATCCTATTTCAGCCTCTTTCAGGACCACACTACAATTTTATACAGTCTACGCAGAAGTATCGAATATATTACGGCTACATTATCCAAGATAAAGAATACATACGACTAACAATAATGGTTCTAATAATAGTAACAATAATTCCCAATTCTGTTAAGCAGTCCGGTTTCACGCCAGCAACATCTTTGATTTCTAGTAGCAATCACAATATTATCTATTATAGTACACCTGTACTCACGGCGATGCCTGAAGGCGATGCTAGAAGGCAAAACCTAAGCACCCCAGTAGTATTAAAGTAAACGAGACGTCAGCTCGTTCGTGTGGCGCTGTACCGTCCCTTCGAGCTGCTTGAAATCTCGCCCACGTTTCGCCGCCGGGAACCCACGATACCACGTAACACCAAAAATCTTCGAACGTTTATTAAAACGTTTATACATTAATATAATTCGCAGCCACTGAAATTCACTCAACGCCGTTCCAAGGAAGAGAAATCCGGACCGGGGATTAACGATCTTAAATCGTCTCCAGGGGAGAGGAGTTACATTTTATCGTTCGGGGCACAACTCTGAGAAACTTCGACACACGAAACGTACATCGAATTCTGAAGTTTCCACGCGGCGAGAATTTCGTCGCGACGGTCAGATATGATTAACAAAGGAGCAGCGGATGTAAGTGTCGAGATTTTTCACGGCACACCAACGCGGCTGCCGTCTATTTAACAATCCGGCGCAATTACGTTCCTGTTACATTCTTAATCGCAGGCCAGGCGAATGGAAACGGCGGGACGAGCTAAGATTAACATTTCGAGCCGTTTCCCGTGCGCACAGCCTTCGTTGTCGCTGCATTTTAAATGGTTATTCGTGCTCGAAGCTCTGGGAATATTTCAGCCGACGTGGCAGATTGATGAACTTCAATTTCGAAACGGCAACAATGGGATCTGCGCGGTGCAAGTTCTAACCACCCTTATTCGTCCTCGTTACTTCCTCCATTGAAACAGTGCCTGGAATCGTCATATTCTCGTTGTAGCCTCGTAATATTCGCGGCGTAAAGTTAGGCGGGCCTTGACGTTGAAGCATAGCAAGCGTTGAAAATGTTGAGAGCTCGTCTATGCCATTAAAAGTGGCAATAGTAGAGAATGATTGTTATTATTATTATTATCAGCATTATTATGGCAATTGTTATTTTCAACAAATCTTAGAATGCATCGCAGACTTCCACGCATGATCTCAGGATTTCCGTTTTAACTCCGCTTCAACGACAATTTGCTTCATTTAATGCGGACGTTTTTCACGACGTTTTCCATCCCCCCGAGAAAACAAATGGCTGCTCTGGGAGCACGCCAGTTGGGCCGGAAATCCGTCTTGCAATTTAAATAATGCAAATCGCACGTCTCGGCCCTTTACAGTTGCCGCGCCTCACGGCCGGCAAGGAGTTAAATCGAAAATATCGTCGTGGAAATTAGTTTCAACCGGTGCCCCCGTGAAATATCAACTTCAGCTACGATGCTACGTATTGCCTACGAATAGTTATCGCACGAAAATTATACTATTCGACGGAAAAGATTAATCATCTCAGCGTTGCTGTGTGGGCAGTGTAATGGAACGTTGAAGTATTAAGCAATATGTTTTATTTTACATTCGTGGTCTGTTAATGCGCGAGGTCGGGTCGCTTGGATCGAAAAATTCTTATCTGCGATACCGTGGGAAATTTCGTGCGAGAGTTAACGCCGTTTCTAAAGGGAAATTCGTTGCGTGGAATATACGGTCGACTTTCAGAACGTTCCGAAAATGTGTCGAACATATCTCTGGACGATAGCGTGGACGTCTTCGATAACTCTCTGCCCCCCGCTTCGCGTATCTATCTATATACGCGAGACACAAGAATGTGTGCGCCAGCCGACATACACGATGGGCCATCTTTATCGAGACATTTCGGCGGTCCACGAGGCCTTTATCGAATATCGCGACGCTTGGTGTGGTAGCGTGGCGTCGCTGCTCACTTTTATTTCGCCTGTTCGCTATTGGATAATGCTCTCTGGGACTTCCTATCTCCTGCACGAGGGAAGCGAAATTAAATTTGAATGACCCGGAGAAGATGTGCGGCGATTTCTGATCCGCGTCGGGGGAAACTGAACCGTGTCCGGAAAGGAAAGTTCAATTGCCAGGGGACGAAACGTCTTGCTTCTATTTTTAATTTTTTAAACCGTGCTTAGTCGTTGCGATATCTACGCAGAACTTTCCCTTTTAGTCAATTACTGTATCGACCCACAACTCTGTTCTACGAATCTATGGTTGCAGCGGCAGCTACAAATTGTTAAGTTCTACCCTCCGTAATGGAGCAGGGATCTAGAATCGGGCCTTAACTTTCTTTCTCCCGCGATACGGTCCTGCTTATCCGTCGTTAAGTTGTATTAGAAGTTACGTGAACGCACTGGGACGAGTAGTCCATTAAGTTCTGCATTAGAACTTTTTGCTTTGCACTCGGGGCGTCCACGGAGGGCTAGAACATAGTGGTTCATAAAGCTCGAAGTTCGGATGAGCGAATTGGCTTCCGTGTAACTTTCACAGTGCGTTGGCTAAACCGCCGGATGACCAATCGACTAGTTAGTCCTAAGTCAATACTGTAGTCGGCCCACAACTTCTCCCTGCGCCTTCACGGCCAGAAGTACAAATGCTCTCAATGTGATTCACGCTCGATTCGGATGAAAAATTCATTAACATTCGGTCATTCGATCGGACCTGTTTGAAATCCCGCAAGTGTAAACGGACCGATTAAAGCACCTCCACGAAACCGATGAATCTGTTCGGCGGAGGAACGTGACATTGCCCGGTTAAACGGTTTCGCGCTGGGTTTTCTTACCCGTACCGGAAATACCGGTTGCACCGCCAGGTTCCGGGCCAATTAACGTCACTCGCGTGAAATCACAGGCCGCGAAACTCTGCTAACTGCAATTTAAACGGCTGCGCCAGATTTGTTCAGACCTCAGCCGTACCGTAACAAATCGCGCCAAAGCGTGAAATCGGAGAAGAACAGCAGGTCGGGGGTGATTTTAATACATATTGGGAGTAGAAGTTCGATTGGACGAAAATACGTAGAAAATAAACAGTTCCGAGTTATATACTGGCCAGAAAAATATAGAAGCATTTTCACATTTGCATCTGCACATCGTCCCGCCGTCGAAAATACGGAAACTCAGTTATCCACTTCGGAAAGGGAAATTGTTGAACGCACAGTAGCGAGATTCCAAAGCTTGGAACGGAGCAGACAAATTTCATCGAACCATCTGTAGCGAAAAATTGATCAAGGAACGCGAGCCAACTATGCCCCATACATGTATATGTATATGCCACAACACGTCCCCGTACCGCCACCAAAAATATTTCCTTCCACTAACTGTCCCGTGCCACGTTAATATCGATCGATCCTTCCTCCACTTTCCTCTTCTCCTAACTCTCCCTGGTAATCGACTCTGGCCAGAAAGCCTGCGTGACCGCGGGGCCCGGCGATCCGTTCCGACGATATCGATAGATCGGGCAGGCGTGAATGGACACGAAAGGAACTGTTCGGATAGATAGCACTACTGCCTGTATGCCTGCTTGCATGCAATATTCATACGGTGTAACGACGGCAATAAGCTCCGTTGAATAGAACAGATACGACTCGATCCTATCGCCACACATTCGCGCGGCGTCACGGTTACCCACGGGGCCCCAGCTACGCTTATTACCGTCACCCGGCGTCTCCGAAAGCTTCCGCGAAAAATCCTTTCAAGGGTCTTTATAGTTTGAACGGGGAGGGGGGGTTGGTTGAGAAGTTCTCCGGGCGACTAGGGTGGCTTCCGTGGCGAACAGATGTTTCGAGGCAAGTTTCAGGCTGCCTTCCGCGCCGAGACGAGATTTACGAGCTCTGCTTATTCCATCTTGAGCGTTTGGTCCTTCAACGAGAAGGGAAGCTCCGCGGTACGATGGTGATCGCAACTTTTGCGTCGGCCGCGCTTCGACGGTTAACGAGATTTGACGATGGATCGATGGATCCTTGCGATTGGGTGAAGGATTGTTGCTTTTTTTATATTTTAATTAATTTTACCCGTTTCTTTGAATGGTGGAGCGTTGGGAATTGAGTAAACTGTGTGTAGAAGTCGAGGATTCCTTTGCTCTCTTATTGGAAGAATATTGTGTTTGGTAGGCATTGGTCGTATTTATATTTAATCGTCTTTATTAGAACGACTCATTGGTTCGGTTGAATCTCGGCGTTTCAATCTATTTCATTGAGTGGAGTGTTTATTACGATACCGAGTACAATGGTAGGAACTTTTGTATATAAGTGCTGCTTTCAATTGTGAACGAGTAAAGGAAAGGGGTTAAATAATTGTTTCTCTGTGTGTTTTTAGTGGCCGAACGAACGAGTTTGCTCTCTGCTCCACGGAATTGAGGGTAGGACGAGCGATCTCTGGGTCTCTTACGTGGAAGTTGTCCCGTCGATTTAGACCGATTTGTAAACAGCACAGCGTACCTCTAGACCCACGTGCTCGACCCTCCGCGAATTTTCATTAATCCAGCGAAACCCACAGAAGTACTAATCACCCGTAATGGTACGCTACAGTTGCAACTCGTGGCGCAATTTGATCATTTCAACGAGATGAAATTTCATTTTGTTGCCCGTTAAAGCTTCAAGTTTGCAGGGGACTGATTATTGATTGTACATCGATTCACTTCTGTTTTATGCGCGGTTATTAATGGAACCGTGCTTGCAGGTAGAAATTGCAGATACCGTTGATTATTATTCATAGAGAAATTTGATACAAAGGGCGGTTTCCCTTCTGATATTATTATTACTATTCGTCTTAGCAAATATCAAACGCATATCTGATTTTTCTTCTTGCTTTTACTTCGACTTTTCTATTTATCTATTCAAAATAACAAACACGAAATTTCTTTTACATAATCTTCAATTGCTGTCGCGTTTAAAATTCTTTCGAAATTCTACTCTGACAGTTAATATACAATAAAACACGTGTTTCGTACGTTTCTAATTCGCAGCCTCTCACTATTCCGCCTTCCAACAAGAAGGATCGCTTGGAACCAAGGAAGAACGGGTTTAAATTGTCTTCGAACCCCTATCGCCGTGGATTGCTATGATGCTAACAGTGTATTCATCCACGGAAACAAAGGGATGAAAATCGTTGAACGATCCGTGAATTCCTGTCTCTTTCTCTCTTTGTATGCCTGCTTGGCCATTCGAAAGATAAAAGGAGCGGAATTGCTGGCACGGTCAGATCTGCTCGATATCGAATTCCTTCATCTCGATGTATCCGCGCGAAAGTTGAAAGCGTTCGTGCCACGATTGAAATCCAACTCTCGTGAGCCCTTCGTCGAACGTCTAATTAACTCTGGCCGGCACATGCGATCCCTTTTTTTTTAATTAACCTCCATCATCCGTCGTGGCATCCCTTGTTATTGATTTGGCCGCAATTGCGATCGTGTACCCGGCTTAATGTATCAGACGATGATGATTAATTATCGCGTTGGACGCGTGTCCAAGTTTTTATTCTGCTTCGATTTTATTCAGAATCCGAGGTTTCTGATGCACGCACGTATTGGCTTCCAATCGATGAATTGATTTGTAAAGGATTCGTACGAATAATTAGTCGGTAAGGGAAACCGGTTATTATTCTTCACTTTGATTAACGTTAATATAGATTCAATTTTCGATAGGCTTTAATTCATTAATATTGCAGGCAATTTAATACCATATTTGTATTAATTTTAGTCGCGGACGTAACTTCGAAACAGCATTGCTGTAGAAGTTGGAAGTGCGCTCTGCATGTAGAATGTGCGAGTGGACGAAGGGAAACGGGTCCGCGATTGGTCAGCCACAGCAGAATAAGAACATGCCTAGTCAGGCGTGGTACCAATTATTTAAACACGAACGCATCTCAATCATCTCTATAAAATTAACATTCTTCGTGCACCTCCTTCACGATCAAACCATCCAATAGTATATTTCATTTCAATTCGCACCTCGGTTGCCCCATAGAAATATTACGCCATCAATTTCGTTATGTCCGTGATTATTTCCACACTGCTCAATTAACCGAACGTAATCCGACTATTCGATTATCATGTACAGATAGATGTAACATAAATTGAATTTGCTAATTGCTGCGACAAGTGAGCTTGGATTATTAATTTAATTCACAGTCGACTGAAAACCTCCGAACGATCTTTCTTTTTCTCTCGATCGATAAACATCACGAATGGCTCCGAAGCCAGAGTACATAAGAATGTTGGGAGCCACGGTGAATGGAATAGGATCGTAAGCTCTCTCCGGCCGTGTTTCAGCCCCTTTCCCACAAAACGATGCCCAACTAGGACAATAATGGTCCGTTCGGCGTCCTCGGTGGCAATAGAGCAAACCGATCCCCTCTTTGAAACCAACGATCTCTGGTAGAAACCGCCGAAAGCCCTTTACAAGATCCTTGGTCCGTGTACTTATCGATCTTTCTTGTCTACAACGTGTTCGTCGCTAGCGTATCGATCCATGTTTCGGATACGGGCCTTGGGCTTGATAAAACTGCGGTGAATGAAGTGGTTTTCAGCGTCACGTTGGATGTATTGTTATACCTTTATTAATTTATTTGTTTCTAACAGATCTCTTTAGTATTGTGCATGTGTATCTTTGTGGCAAGATTTATTTTGATTTTTGTATAAAAAGTAAACTTAAATATTATGGATATCTGAGAGAACAGAATTGTAGAAATTTTAGAAAAAAAGAAGCTTTAATTCTGACCACCAGTCGAACAAAATAATATAGAGTCAACCGGGGCAGCACCGCAGGGCAGAGATTAGAGACTTTGCAGAGCATATTTCCTTCGGATAAGACGCTTAAGATACCTCGTCTTAAAACCTGTTGAGAAATACCAAGAACCACCGCGATGAAACGAAAGTTAACTCCTTTAATTAATAATGTTACACTACAGATCCGCATTTCTCTTCCACCTGTGATTAACAACCTACGTTCAAACTAAAACACAAGCAAGACCCGCCGCCAAACCTGCGCGTTCACATGGACAAAATTATTGCCCAGCAACTGGCAATTCTTTGCGCTCGAACTACGCCCGCAATTTTTGAAATAACAACGCCGCTGAGAAAATGTTCGAACAGACTCCACGTCGAAGAGAATAGGATGAAATGCAAAATTCGTGAGAGGTACATCGACAGACGCGCAATATCCAGGCCAGAATTTCCGTCCGCTTCGCTCTTTCCCGATTCCTATTCTCTCTTCGCTCTTTTTTTTTTTCTTCCTCTCACCTTGTGACCTCTCTGACGCGTTCGTATCTCCGTGGAAAATCGAAAATCCCGGAGGATTCGTCGTGTATTATTGAAATTCCACTACGCGAGTTGCTTCCGCAGATATAATACATAGCAAAGCGTGACCGTAATTCTGCTGTTAATTCAAGTTAACTGTATTCGTTCACGTGCACGCTGTTTTTCCATCGATTCGCTCGATTCTCGGATCCTGTGGTTCGTTTTAACTTCAACGAATTTCATTTATGGGGTTAATTAGTGGACTAATTAGTGGGGTTAAATTGTTCGTCAGCTTGTAGGTCTTACATGGATTTTTCAGGATAGAGATTGATACTATTGGCGAGTAAGTGTTTCAGGAATCATGTGCAGATGATTCTTGTGCGGGGCTGAGTGTCGGTGGCTGAAAAGTCTCTATGGGGTCGTTTTCGGGCTTGTGCGGTAGGATATCGGGGCACTTCGATTCGTGGGATCCTATGTCGACGCTTTTCCACTCGAGATATACGATATCGAGGACCTCCCGCCTCGAGGGACTCTATACTCGTTTGTCAAGTCAAAGGAGGCGGTATTAAAGATCTCCTTCTTGGAAAACTCAACACTGCGCATTTAACGCTTATAAATTTCGATATCCATAAGGGGATAAGGCGGTGTAAGGAATTTGGCTGAGCTTCGATTTCATGGAACACGCTGTTCGTGCTATCGTTCTTGCACCTCGATATATTTAATAATCATAGAAGTTGTAACGATCGTAAGAATTGCAATAATAATTGTAGAGATACTAGTGATAGTTGTGGGAATAATGACAATTAATAATAGAAATATTTACAGCAATAAAGAAACTAATAATACTACTACTAGTAATATAATAGTTTCTGGGTCGTGAGATCCAACATAAACGAGAACCATCCGTTTACCATTCAAGCATACAAATTGTCAATGAAATCCACGCACGTGATATCGAAGTTGCTGGAATAAATATAAAGATAGAAATAATAGCGAAACTATCAACAACTCGTTCCACCCTGTCATTCGCCTCTCCATTATTTACACGTGGTTAGCGTTTGCCGATGCGATTCCAACTCGTACAGTTTCGTATTCAAAGAAGTAGTACGATTCATGTCCAACAGCGGGGAAATAGACGAAGATGCGCGAGGGTCAAGTTACGTGACTACGTTCGTTGGCTTCGTTGCATCAAAAATTGTTGAACACCGAAAAACGTGCGCTCGCATCTTAAGCAGATATACCAGCACCAGTTCCATACTGTGCGTCCTAATTGTATCCCGTATCTAAAGTGGATGAAGCACTACGAGCTCTCGAAACAACATTCTTTATTGTTCGCAATTGACGCAATTGACGCAATTGTTCAATGCTGTGATACATCGTTTCGTCTATTCTCATATCACTTTCTTGGTTTAGATTTCATTTTATTTCTTTTCTTCATATCGAGAGCCTTGTTGTTGACTGGGGTTTCTTTAAAAAAAAAAGTATTAACATATAATATATATGAAGAACAGCTGTCGCCGCATATTATCATTAGGAAAATCATTTTTATTATTATTATCAGCATTATAATTTTTTTCCAAGTATCGTAAGCACGATTATCGTTTCTCCATTTCGTACGAAGGGGAATATAAAACCTAGAAAGGATATTGTCTAATGGTCAAACGCTCTTAAGCAGTGTTGAATGAGGTGTTCAAAGTTGTCCCAAGGGGATTCAATCTTTTACCACGCGTACGATATTTATGTTTTTCCGTAGGAAGGGCTGCATAGAGACGTTTGACATTTTCCACGCAAATCCCGTGATAAAAATAACGCCACGCGGTGAAGGTATCAACCTTTATCTCCCAGGATATTCTACGGAGGATCTTCTTATTTTTTCATTTTTTTTTCTTCGCCACGAGTGCTTCCTTTCTCATTGGCTCGCCAGTACCGCAAGCTTTAGATGCTATACAACTTCTTGAGAGTATTCCTCTGTCTGTTGACTGGAAATTCGGTCTATTCGGGTTTATCCTCTACGTGCTCGCGATGAAATGCTCGAAAAGCTTTCATGCCCGACTAGCACGCGAGCAAATCTGATTTTAATCGGGGCAACCTTGTTTACCCTTTTCCTCCGCTAACTCGATATACTATGATTAGATTTTTACTTCTTCCATTAGGCGCGTATAAAACTAATAAATTATTTGTTAGTATCATAGTTTTCACCTTAAAAATCCTTGCTGGTTCGCTGTAAATTATATAGTATCAGCCAATCAAAGAAATTTTCTCTTGTTACATTTTTTGAAATTAATTTTAGCATTTATTTTGACGAACGTTCTCCTTGTGTTTATAGCTGTCATTCATGAGAAATTGCTTCAATAGAAATTAAATATTATTACATATTGTATGTCTGTAAGGAAACTTGTAAAGGTAAAATCAAAGTGGGTAAAATTTGTTTTTACCGATTTGAAATCTTACAATCAAATTTCAAATAAAATTTAGCGCAGAATTTCTTAATTTGTATTTTTAATTCGATCTGCTAACACGACGCTTTCGTATAATGTTTATTCACGTCGTTTCTACCATTCAAAAGTTTTTAATTTTAATGAAATATTTTTTCTTGGAAGCTTCTAAGCATGGAACGAGATGTACTAAAACTTAAACGCGAAATAGGACAGAGGAAAATGTTGCTATTTGAAATGTAACATTTTTTTTACCCGTACTTTGTACCACAAACATCTATTTTTTATTTTTACTCCCTTAACTTCAATGAAGTTTGCCTTTCACGCTCGCATACAAACAGCGTCTACTGCATATACACGTCCAAAGAATTGCATTGCGTTATTGTTAATTGCACGATATCCCAAAAATTGCAATGAAATTCCAGAGGGGACGAAATAAAACAGAACTAAAAGTCAAACGAAAATTTAGATTATCGTGCTTGAATATTCTCCTGTAATTACATTCAAGCAAATACACTGGGATGAATATTCAAGATGAAAATTTGCGTCCGGCTCAAGTACTCAGTGCTGTACGGTTGAAACAGTTTTTTATTTGGTGAAACAGTTTCCTTAATGAAGTAGTCGTGAACGTGTGTTCGCCGAGGATGCATCTACATTTATTTGTAACTGCAGAGTGGCAGACACAGTTTCATCGGAGGAAAGAAAGTGGAAGTAATACGTTTGCGCGCAGGATGAAAACGCAAGCTCGACTATTAATGGCTTTAGAGAGAAAACCAACTGGCCGAGTATTTTAATAATCTTTTCGCCACCTTTAATAACGCGTTCTCATGGAACGTTTTAAATATTTGCTCATCGATTCCCGTAATCGATACCCTTTCAGCGAACTGTTGCGCGTAAGAGATAAGCAAATAAAGGCTTCGCGACACCCTTGTAATACCATGTATCGTCGTTAAAACGAACAGTCCCAAGAAAACAGAAGTACGAAACATCCGTACGGTAATTACAATTTTCTCTATAACTTAAGAACCAAAAATATATCTTACGCGCGTGCAACTGACACGAAATAATAAATATAAGTTCCATGTTAGTGCGATGCAAAGCATTTATCTCAATTTACATAAAAATATGGTTGAAATTAATATTTTCCACCTTCCACCCATTTTCTCGAGGATTCAAATTCAATGGCGATACGTGAGGTACAAAATTCGATACCTGTTATCCTTGGGGTAAGATACCAGTGACCATGGTTACTTTTAAGTCACGTTTTATTACAAGCCACATGGATTTACGACGTACTCAAGATGCGCAAGAAGCAGGAGAATTTATAAGAAACTAAGCGCGACCTGGCTACTAAATTCGCTCGTAAATCTGTGGATAGAGAAAACACAAGGTCCTGGAACAGCGGCATGTGCGAAAGTAATTGATATTTTTGGTTACAATACGTCTTGTCCTCGGCCCGATAACACCCGTAGACTTTCACCCTGCCTCTAATCCTATAGAACAATCGTCATAGAATAATCATGTTTCAATTTGGAATTATTCTATTTCATGTATTCAATTGTGGTTCAACGTTTATCAATGTTTACGGAAATGATCAAGAACGTTAAACGAATTTCAGTTCACGTTCTTAGGTTTCTTCGAATTCTAAGCGTGTACCTCGGAGCGAAAAATCATGCGACTTATTGTCAGTTCACTTTCATTAATCATCGCCACAATATCAAACAGACACACTACGCATCTCGGAGCCATCCTCTGAAACCTTGCAGCGTACAATTTGCACCGTCTGCTTCAATGACGCCGAGTGCAACCCACACGTACGCTGCTCACGTCATCCGCGTTCCCGGCGAGTGTAGGTGGCAACGGTGAACGTCGACGGTGTTCAGGCGTCGCGGCGCCTACCTGCGGCCAGGTACGCCTGCGCCCCGTCACAGAGGGAGGAGTTGCAGCGTAGAGGGGTCGCCGGCGGGGGTGCAAGGCCTGGTACGGCCGGGTCTAACCGACGAAACGCCGGCGTCCGTCAGATCGGCGTCGCGACGCGTATGGTCGCGTCCGTCCGGCAGTGTATACGCGTTCCTCGTACCGCCGTCACTCGTTTCTCGGTCGCACGTACATCTCGATCGTACACGTTTCACTCTGGTGTTTACGTTCCGGACAATTGAAGATTGTACAATTGTGTCAGGGAAGCTGGCTCGTTGAGGGGTTTGACGCTGGCTGTTTGTGGTCGCAGAAAGAAGTGACGGAGTGGAGAGTCAACGGTGTAACAGGTATGCGTACTGTTCGTTGTGGTCGTCTCTGAATTTTTCGCGGTTCTGCGGAGATCGCCAAATGAAATGGGCCCTCGGAGTGTTACGTACTTGTTGTATCTGAGACTGGGGAGCAAGAGTGCATCGAGTCACTCTGTTGAAGCTTTGAAGGAGAGTCGATCAAAGGTGGGAAAATCTTGTAACTAGATGTGGAGGGAATATCGTTTTTACGCGGTTAGAGAAGACTAGGGAGGTCTGACACGTAGGGAAGCTTGACACACTTTTCTTCTTTCTAAGTAATAAACAAAAAAGATTTGTATGGCACAGTAGAGTAAACAAACGAACGATCATAAGGAACTTGCTGAGAGCACCCTGCACTGATACGGGAGCATGTGAAGCGTTATTTTTTTATTTTCAAGAGAAGTGAGATGAAAGAAACGTTTAGCGCAGTAAGCCTTTGAAATTATGGGTGTTGGTAATACAGTTGTACTTTCTGTTAGGGGGTAACTGATTACTCGATGCAGTTTGACTGTATGCGCCCAGTTGTATAATTATTGCGTTTGTATACACTGTTTTTTACGATTAGATATAGGAGCAGAATTTTAGCAAAATGTAGGTCCAAATTCTTATTCGTTACGAAGCGTATAACAGAGACGTAAAATTGCAAGGGTACCAGTGCACTTGTGGTTACACTTGTGGCGCAAGGCTAACGTCGACGTTGTACTGAATTTATTGTGGCTGAAATATTCTAATAATTGCATTTCGTTTATACCAATTAATTTTAATCAATTCAACAGGATCCTATTCCTTTGCTTTAATCATCTTTTTATTTTTAATTGTGAAGCAGCTTTTCAGCAAAGGCATTTCTGTAAAGATTTCAACATATACTTCAAACGATAATTGACGGAACATTTTTATAGGCGAATCATCTATCTTTTAATTTGTTTCCGAGTGAATGCCTGGTCCTAGGCGCCGCTCCTTCAATTGATGGAACCACTTAGATCTTTAACTTACAATTTGGCTAAACCGTGATGGTAACTTTACTTTGAAGTGATTCTGTTGCAACAGGCTCGATTTGTTTGGGAAAGTAGTTATGGAGGTGGAGGGTTGAAAGTACTGAATGGGGTGGTTTGGAGAAGTTTTCGAGGACCCCGTTCAAGAGAACGGTTTTTAAGAATTCGGATATTGAATTTTAAAGTGACAATTGATCAAATGTGCAGTATGTGTTATTTTTAAACATTTATCCCTTTTTTAAATATATAGTGAAAAATATATCATACAGAATTTATCCTTTTTCAAATATATAGTTAAAAACATTATATTGCAACGTAACGCTGCAAAAATCGCCGAACAGTAACGAAATAAATCAGTCAGATAATTATATACATTTAACAGTATATAAATATATAATATATATTTATTTATTAAATATATATATTTAATAGTAACCTGAAACAGGAGCAATCTACATTATTTCATAATAATTTATTCTTAACTATATTCAAAATCGTGTGTAAATAATAACAGTGACAAATAAATAGAAAGAAACATTAAGTGCAATATTTTCTATTCGATAATTAGCATAGAAATAACATATATCCCCTTTCCTCCACATTCGATCAGCCAATAGTTTGCTCACCCTCAATACACATGCATATATTTTCTATACATATATGTATAAAGTAACAAGTTTCGTACTACCATTAAGATCACGATGCACGATACGAGATCGGTCGAGAGTCGAGATCGCAATATAAAAGGATCAGCTGGGTCGTAGAAGCTCGAAAGCGTTTCATTCTTTACACAAAACACTTTCTACGTGGCAAATTCGATTACCCATAGGAAATAAAGTATCCTCACTCTACGTTCCCTCGTATGTATAATACGCGGAGCACATTCGAGTCAGATGGTATCGTGGCAATAAGAGCCCCTCGAGCAGTGATAAGTCTTATCAGAACGACATTCGATACCCGTCGAAACGGCGTGCTTCGACGGCAGACAAGCTTAATTAAAGTCCCTTGCCAATGACTCCGTAATCGTGTCGTTTTCTCACCGCCGGATAGATTTTTCGTTTCATCATGAATTCTCTTATACCTGGCTAACAGGTGATCCTGAAACGATTAGAACCAACATCGAGCGCCGTCCAATAACGTTATTTGCTCTTTCCCCCTTCGCCTTTCCGCCCCTCTAATATTCTGGACAACCGAAACCACCCCTATCTGGCTATTCTCGAGCAGGCCAAGCGTTTCAATCCCTGCGCCCACAAATAAACACGCTCTAAAACAACGAATCAACTCGCACCAATAATCACACCCATCTAACCGACCTAATTTTCTATCCGATCCATTAGGCATCCCCTTAGTGTCGGACCAACCCCGTAGGAAATATCGATACGGTGCACGGGAAAGGAACCACCGGCGTTCAATAATCATGGTGGTCAATAATGTAGACGGCAGGCCGGTACGGTACGAACGCGGATAACGTGTTTCATTGGCGGGAACGGCAGAGAATCGGGAAACAGGGCGAATTATTGTCGCGTGGTATCGACGAGGAATACCGTGGTGACGCGTGTCGCAAGTTATTCCACGTCGAACTAAACATACGAGCTGGCCGGCACCGCCAATTCGCAATGAGATCAAACAGAATCGTCGCTCCAGTTGCTGCAACTTCCGCTTGAACCGACCGCGGAGGAATCCGGCAATTACCCGCACCGTCGCCGTGGAAGTGGTTGAAAACGCGTTTCGGTTCGAACAAATGGTCCAGCCTGCTCATTTTCACCGTATGTATTAGTCTTCGAATGGTGGATCGAAAATAGTTGAACAGTTGGGGTTCGGACAGTTCGCTGTTCGTTTTGGCAAACAGAAGCACCGATTTCGTTACGCGCTCGACTCGGCTGTATGTTGTTCGGATAACTTTCCATTGCAGTCTTGCAGTACGGTGGAATTTTGTGTCTTTAACTTTATAATTAGCTCCGAACATTAATTTGGATTATATCATATTACGTGCAATTAACGAACATATTTGTTTCTCTATTTATTCGATGTTCTCTCGTTAATCGTTAGAAGGTTTTCGCAATGATACACAGGGGACAGACAGTTTTCATATGTTTTATCTCAATTTACTTTTCCGACAAAATAAAAATGCGTATTGAAAAATGCTCAAGCGAGATCGACGTGTTGATTTATCGACGAAAGCTCGATTGAACGCCAGCTACCGCCACCATATATTCATATGGAAAAGCCAATTTATGTTGATGCTAAATATCAACGGCATCCACGTTATCGACTATAAATAGATTCACAGTGTTGCGAATTGTGAAAGACGATTCATGAGAGACCTAACGGGCTGTACGTCGGTGTCTCTTGGTAAATTGACTGGCGTTAATTAAACCAGAATTCGGTGCCAGGACAGAAGGAAATAATCTAATAATTATTACCAGTCCTGTCTAAATTCGTTTCTGTCAATACAGCCCATTAACAGTTCAGTCGGCTTGGGACAAAGAATAAAAAATAAAGAATTGGTAAAGAGAACAATCTTATTGAATGGTTGACGGTTAACGAAGCTCCGTTTATCTTTTATTAACCTACATTTCAACGACAGCGGATATTATGTTACATGGATAATGCGAATTAAATGACAATATTGACACACGTCCCTTGCCATTTAATTTGAATTAAAGTTCTACATTTGGCGCGTTTATTTAAAATCTTGACGCTTAAGGGACGGCGAACAATGCCGGAACTTCTAAACGAAATGACAATATTGTATTGTATAATGGAATTAAAATTTCATTTCATGCTATCGTTATTTAAACTTCAGGTCACTACGGATTACATAGCGCCGTAATTAAACTTTTGACGGTACAATATAATGGTAACTATTTCGATATTGTATTTACTAAAATTGGGAACGTCGTCGGCGCAGAAACGAACGAAACATTTCATTTTCGCATGATATTATTTTGATTCCCATTTAGTCTAATCGTTTTACGAGAAAGACATTTTTAAATGCGCACGCTGACCAAATATTATTATCAATTGCACGTAAATTGCTTGATAAAACCTTTTTCGTAAAGCTTCATAACAAAAAGCAAGAAGAATCAAATGTTGCGTTAATTTGATCAAACGCAGCCGTGCAATTTTCTCGTTAGCGTTACAATAATTCTTGAAGGAGTTCGTTTGCACGACAACCTCCTACTCCATCGCCGATATTTATGAAAATCGTTATCAAGCGTCTCATCCGGCGTTTCCCTTCACTTATCTCCATTGACGTGGTAGTAAACTCGGCGAATTTCAGAAACACGTTTCGCCGAGGAAGTAACTTCACACGCATCAACCGCCTATTCAAACTCTGTCTTCCGCATTCAACAAGTATCCCAAGTCGAAGCAAACTATTTCTTTTGCCTGTTAAATTATGCCGAACACAAGGTACAAGTTCTCAAATAACGCAATGCAATGCATACGTGATGAAACGAATTTTTTAATTAGGGATTTGCAACGTTGAAAATTCGAGAACGATTCGTTCGGCGCTTCTCCGCTGCGAAATATTTCCCGATAGCAATTTTCCCCGTAGAAATATTTTCCTCCGAGCAGAGGGTCCGGTGCATTTCTCGCGAAATCGAGTCCCTGAATTTATCAGTGTGCCAGCCGAGCACTGGCAAAGATAAACACACAAGTGTGACGCATTAAGCCGTGGGAAAATACGCGACAGCTCGATAGCAATGGTGGAAAACGTGATGGGAATATTTGCTCCCTTCTCTGTCCGTTTCGGAGAGATATCGAACGTCCAGTAACGAAATGACGGGCGTTGAAGCGCATGTAACGACAGCTCGTAGATCGGGATCAAGATCGATCTACACGATCTTCGCACTGTATCGTACCGAGAAGTTGTATTCGCAGTCGCGGTATTCGAGAATTGTACACTGCCACCGGAAAATGTACATAAATTCACATAAATAGATACACGAGGGCGGATAAAATACAATACGAAAATTAAGGCAGAGATCAAACACATTACTACCACTAATTATCGTAATGCAGATAAATGAAGGGCAGTAATTTATTACGAATAAAAAGTCTCACGGTTTTCGTTATTATTAAACGTGGCACTCTTAATACAAGCCCACAAGTTCCAGTAACGAAAGTACGATAGATAGAAGATAGAACAGAAAATAAAGTATTACAGAAAATACACGAATTACACGGATACTAAATTACAACAAGCTACCTACTATCTCGAATACCTGACATTTCTCACAAACATTCCTCCGCGTAAAATGTCTCGTCCCCCCCTGAAATCTTCGAATTCGGTAACTACGATACTTCCACATTCTGCTGTGCTTCGTCCATGAACCTTCCACCCTGCGACCCAAGAGAAAAATCATTTTCCCTACGATGAATTCCGACGAGACGGCCATCGAGGATCGTGCAATAATTTTTGCATCGTCAGCGCGACAGTCTCGGTATAACGTCGTTCGACAATCCGCTGTTTCTGCGATACCAGCACGTACCTACAGTTTTTCTTTCCTTTCTTTCTTATTATCTGTTTTTCCCTCTGCATCGTTGTCTGGGCTGTCAAAGGATGTCCACGGCCGCGCTTACCCCACCGTCACATAAGATCGCCGCGTTATATCGGATCCAATTAACGTCACGTCTCTCCTTGGAGAGCGGAGGAAAGTAGGACGCGGAAAGAGTGGAAGGAACAGGACAAAGGGTGTATTACCGGCGTACGTAGGATCCTAACGATCACGATAAATTTCCAAGCAGCGAGCCGGTTATTAGTCGGCCGGGATAAGAAAATTGTGGTAAAAGAGCAGACGCGGCGGTTCGTCCACTCTCGAGACTCGAATCTCTCGTTAGGTACCGGCTTCGTCGAATAATAAATCCGGGGATCGATTCGATGGGACTGCTAAAGATAGTACGGCGGGGGGGTTGGGCGAGGTCAGAGCGGAGTGTCTGGAAATAATGGGACGGGAACATTTTTGGGGGTGACTCGGACAGATTTAAAGAAATTGCTTTCCGGAATGTTTCTCAGGTGTTCTCGAACGGTTCTGAGTGGCACGTATCTTTGCTCGAGACTTTCGGACTATTTTTGAAATTACAATGGTGAACCCCTGGATTACAGGGGATCAGCATTTAAGCATTGAAAATCTGGCAAACATGAATGCACATGGAGAAATTTGTTCGAAGGTACCGTGGATCTCAGATTAGGGGTTCAAATGCCCTGGAGGTTTTCGATGTGCATATTATGTATGTATGTATATGGAGATTGGTGCCACGCAAGTTTTGGGTAGACCTATCCATGGGGATATTGCAATGAAATATATTCTATTTGATGTGAATTATGGTGAGATTTTGTTCTGTTTACGTATGCTGGGGGAGATAATAATTGGAAGTTTAGGAGCAATCTTTTCCGAGTATCATGTGTATGTAAATTTCTAAACAGTAGGATATGTTTTATTTGAAATTCGTGTTAGGGATATAATATTGGCGTATGACACATTCAACTCTTTTTATTCAATTTTTATTACATAGTTTTCGTACGTACGAATGAAATTCTGTATACGTACAGTTCCCGTTATACGTTGCTCTTTTCATTTAAAAATACTACAAGCTCCGAAATATTGCATGAAATAACTATTCTGCAAATTATTTACCACATAAATTATCAAACACAGGTTGGACAAATTTAATCCGAGGAGAGGAGCAATAATTATTAAACGAGTAATGAAATCAATTATTTACTAAATATTTGCAAGCACAGCAGAATTATTACTCGCGTTAAAAAAAAAACGCGAAATAAAATTCAAGCGGGCATCGATCGTACTTGAATTAAAGCTGAAAAATCACTGATGGTCCATTTGAATATTATATCTGACTGATGTACAGTGTATATAAATTTAATTTTTCTTCGCAATGTCCCGTCTTATTTAACAAATTTTGCGCCACGTCTGTCGTTCCGTCGTATCGTTTTCTCTTTACTGACTGTCAATTGATACTTGTGACGTTCGGTACACACTGTGTTAACGGTGCTCTTAGTATCCTCTCTCTCGTTCTTGTTCGGTCTAAGTATTCTTGGCACGTACAACGGAGACTAGCTTTCCTACAGTTTTTACAGTACAATCGACCCGACCGCTTGCTCCCTCGGATGTCGTTTCTTATTTTTTCCTCGCGTTCTTTGCACTTCGTGGAAGATTTATTGCCGTGTGCCGTCCATTCTGAGCTGCAGAACGGATTGAACGTAAAAATACGGGGCTGACGGGTCCCCGTTCGGATTTCTCTAATAAAGATCAGAAGTAATTTCACGCAGCTTGCATTCCATGCATTTTGAATAAATAAAGTTACAGAAATATATTTCGACGTTCGCGAGCGATTTCACCCGACCCTAATTTAATATTATCGTATCCACTATCGAATAGAATTCATTCGTGTATAATTTATTTGAAAATAAGTAGAAGTATCTGTGCGTCGGGCTCGTATAATTCATGAATGTTTCAAAAGGGAAAAATGAAATGATTTTCAAATGAGAGCTTAAGGTCGACATCGATCCACGATTTATCGTTCGAAGACATTTCTTTTCCATCAATTTTACCTATTTCTCCAGCGGTTTAAAGAAATCACGGGCTCCTGTCCAAACATACAATACGACGATTTATGAACGTATGATGCGTTTCCATTGAAATTTGATTAACGACCGTGCACGGAAGGCGGATCTGTCCGATTCGTCCGTGCACCATCATTCGACGCCAATGAGGCAGCCCGTTTCGATCCGATTTTATCAAACGAAATGCAGAGAAATCTCACCGAAAGCAGGCACACGCGACACATGACCCCGGCAGTACAATAATGAAAGCCAGCCCCTTACCATTCGAAACGATAAACCATTGACAGTTCAACGATGCTGCTGTTTTATTCATCGTGTCGCAACTTCAACGCTGCTATCGCGTCGGTCGCGACGCATTCTTTCGCCTTAATCACCAGCAATTCCACGAGCGAAACGCGTCTCGAAGTTTCGTCAAAGAAAAACCGCGCGACCGTGCCGGAAAGTGGAAAGGGAAGGCGACGGTTTGTTTCATAAGAAGAACACTAATAAATTGCGCAAGAAACGGCTGTGCTTCCGCGTTCCTCAGAAGAAAGTGGAAGAAAAAGGCGAGGCTGGACGCGCAACGAGATGAAAGAAGTTGGCACGTGGAATTCGTCGAGCGTCGGGGAAATGGAGAAAGCGCAAGCGGGGAAATGTACACGGCCGGGAAATAATTCCGGTTTACCGACGGCCTGCCCCCTGTAATTTCGTTTTTCCACCCTCTCGTATCTTTTATGCCGGACGAATTAAACCGACGCCACCCCTTTCCCTACCCCAGTAGCCGTGGAACACTTGGTTATTGTGATGAATTCCACCTTTGGACCGGGTAAACGTCGAAACTGGGTCGAAATAAAAGAAGCCTCTTTCCCCCCTCCATCCCTCTCTTTCTATATAGAATGGGGAAAAGGAGGAGAAGGAAGGGAGGGAAACAAATAAAGAGCTGCAAATTTATAGACACTATTGTTTTCGCTCAGATACGTACACTCGGGCACCCGATTATTGTTATCGATATTCCTCTCGGTGCACGGGGCTGTCTTCAAAAATTCTGTCGATCGTTGCTGCTTGCAGTACGTACCCGGCCGTAACGTAATCGTGAACTTTAGTGCATCGCAATTTTCGCAGCGAGAGATTGCAATCTTGACGACGATGGTTATAAATAGGCTTGGGAATAGCGTGTTAGAGCATAAACAAGTACTTCGAGAAGAGTTTATAAAGTGCAAACGACCTGGATAATCGACGTTCACGGCGGTAATGCGATCCGGAAAATTCGCCCCCGGAAAAGGTTTCGGGTAACATCGAGCGTCTTGAGGGATCCAGTCCTCGATGATAATTCGTGTTTGCACGTCGCGCGGCGTCGCCTCGCCTTGTCGCGTAATTACTCGGCGCCCGCGCAATTCCGTGGCCATTACTTGTCAGAAATTAAGCTCCATCTGGGATCGGGGCAGGCTGACAATTTTCCGATCCGCCGATGTTGACCGTCTTCCTAATGCAGGTTCAACTCCGACACGTTTTTCCGGTCTGCTGTTCGAGACGTAGATTACTTCCTGTGGTGTGCGTGATAATATATTCTGTATTTATATTTAGATAGTGATGATGTAAGTAATATGACGATACGGAATATTAACGTGGGGAATAGAATAATGTAAAGATTCATTATGTATAATAAAATCGGTAATACGTTTTCCACGATATTTTATAACGTTTTTTTTTAGACGCGAGCTATTATTTTCATTACAGTATATCATATTAGTACTTCGTTCTTGAATTAACCAGTATACTGGATGCAAAAAATGTGAAGATGTAAAATATAATAGTAGCAAGAGCAATTTAAATAAGAGCAGCAAATGTATTTTTGTACAGCGATTACCTGGGATGGACGATTAGTTTGATTGATAATGATTGGATTTTTATATAATATAAAACACGTATAGTATTCTATCTCAAGCCTTTCGCTCCTTTCGATACACCATCGAGTAATAATTATGTTCGCCGCCCACATCGCGGTACGCAGGGTGGTAAATTGGAAAGTTCGAATGGTTACCCCCTCCTCAAACTCGACGTTGCTGATGCTCTTTAACGATTTTATTACAATTACATGGGGCCGATCATTTAGCTGTCAGTTGCAGTTGCGCTGAACTTCTTTTTATGACTGATAATAAAGTAGGTTATAGCTTGTACGTTCGCGGTTTGCTTTCAAAGGATAAATATGAAATTGCTTGGGGAAAATGTTGGGCGTGAAAGGCACACTGAAGCAGGTACACTCTACTGATCATGGGGTTTCGTACTTTATTGTCCCTGTGGTTCTTAATTTTTTGTATGCTTTACTAAAAGCGCCACAATGATTACCATGGCAGAGACATACTTTTATACCTCGTGCTATTCTCCACCTGCTTCAACAGTTATTCCAAAGAACACCTAATTTATGACATTCTTTTTCTCACACCAGGTATTCCATTGCACCGTAGAGAAAATTATTCACTTTTGTTGCAATTTTTTAAACACTGCAATGTTTAGGTACTAATTGCAAGTAGAAGAATAAGAAGCTTAATCGAGATTACAAATTTTTCACTCGAACTTTCCGAGTTTAATATTCATAGTGTACATTCGGAACTTCTTTACCTTCACTTTGACCAAATTCAACTTCCTTCGGCGTCCAAACTACAGTTCGTTTGGACGAGACAATTTGGAGTGCGGTATTCATTCGAGCCGCCGCGGGTTCAGATGCAATTTTTTTTTCGCTCAGCTTCCAGTCTGGTTACGGAAACTTTAATTAAAGCTGCTTTGTTAGTCCCGGCTGGGTTGGACGAACTTCAGAAATTTTGACGGGGACGCGAAGCATAATTCCGCGAGGGGCGCGAGTTACAATTTCACCCTGGGAAAGTTTTACGAGTTTGTAACCTCTGCGGTCGCGTTGTCCCGATGTTTGTCGAAAGGGTTCAAGAAGCTTCGATGCGTGGGATATGCTCCTGTCAACTGGGCACTCGATGGGTGGTCGAAGCACGTCGAAATGCGACAGAAGAACACAGGTAATGTTACAGAATTTCTTGTCGCTCCTTCGTTCATGGAAGAACAATTGTTTCACGCACAAGGGCTATACGTGTAACTTTCGTGAAACATTGAAATGGAAAACGGCTACGCAATCTGGCAACATTTTTTCACGCTCGACAAGTGAAACTCTCAAGGGGAGCATATAGTACTCGCGTCACGCGAAACAATATAAAACGTTTTCATAATAATAAGAATATAATGCGCATAGGACCGCGAAGAACGCAACAATAGGACTCATTAAAAGAAATTCTCAATTCTACCTGCCTCTATGTACGTGGACCGTTTTCAAAGCGTACCGTTCCATCGTGAAACGAAATACATATGCGCAGCATACGGTAATGAGATGATACAGAATTTCAGTATAATTATTAGCGTTCCGGACAAGCGCAACAAGTTTCGTAATGGCAATTTATAATTTCTGTATCAGTTGACCCGTACTTACTTTTAGTCCAGCGATTCGCACCCGGCTAATGTAATTTTCGAATCATTCCCCGTTTGTTCGCCAGCAATTTCGTTTCACTGAAAGCGATATCTGGATGGCAGCATAATTACCTGCTAATTGGAAGTCAGAGTGGTGCGCAAATAATCGGCCGAAATGCCGACCTGTGAATTTCTACGCTGTACTTGTTGCGCAACGGCCGTTTCTGGAGCAAATAACTGCTTAAAATGCACGAGCCGTTCTTCGAGAATCCTCTAACGTGTCGAAGAACAGTCCGTAACCCGGTGTTAGAGCAGCAAATGAAAAGGAAACACCGTATTTTCTGCCCGCTGGCAGGTGTTCTGCGTTTAATCTGGGGGGATGAAACACGAACGTAGCCGGGGGCTCGTCTGTTCGTAATGGAAACGGAGCTTCTGTTACATAATAATTCGACGGGACTTGGCCTTTGTTAAGTAATAATCGTATTTTTTTTTTTACGGACTACTTAAAACATCGAGTTTTAATCAGTTAATCGCTTGAGAAACGATTTATTGCTGGAGCCACGTATTACTGGTTGGAGAGATACTCTCATATTGCGGCGAAATCAGTCGTTGAATTTTTTTTGACGAAAAAATATTAAGCTTACATGATTCTTTATTTAAAAAAAAAACAGGTTTGCAGAGTATTCTATCTAAAACTAATCAGAAATTTCGACTCTATGTATGTCTCGTTTTACTTAATCAGAGATTGGATGAAATTTTATGACACTTTGGTGTATTTTTATTTTCGGAATTATTCAAGTTTTAATCCGCACAATTTGTACATTTGATGCGCGCAGCGCGCGAAAGTAATCGAAAACCCGATTTAATCATGTCAGAAATGGATTAAATAGTATTCCATTCGTATTTCGTCGTGACATGCAAAATAATCCTGCTTATTCTTTCAATCGCGGCAGCTCTACCTCTCGTTCGGCACGAAACGAATCTTTTTTTCTGGGGGAAAAAAGTTGAGAAAGTACAAGGGGAGAACGAGCGCGGTTAGGTAACGAGAATTCCACGAGATTAACGGGGTGCATCATACTTCTAACGATATCATTTCAATGAACCGGCAACCAAAGCACGCATAGATGAGCTCTAATTTGCTCTAGTGAATCAATACTCGTGTTCCACCTTTAATGATACTGTCTTGTTCCAATTAACTGCCTACAAATGCTTACAACCACCTCGATGTATATCGAATCGGTCCTATATATGTATGTAACAGGAAAGTTTGTCTAGTAATTCGAAATCGATTATTGCACGATAATTCACGTGCAAATTGCAGTGTAGCACGTTTAGACAGGCCAGATGTACCTGAACGAATTATTCAATACGGAGAAATAATTGTACAGTCGATTAATGATTGAGAAATGATTTTTTCGAGAACTACAGTGATTGCAATTGAAAGAACTGTGCGTAAAATTAATTATTCTTAACTAGTTTAATTAAAATTATAAGGAGGGTCACTGAGAATATTAAACAATAATCATCGTATCATCAATTAATTATTGCGATGCTGTAGATAACAAGGGAATAAATTGATCGAATTTTACGAATCATCACGTTTACCTCCCACGCCAATTTGTAAGTTAAACAAAGTACACGTTCGACGAGTAAGTATTGCTAGAATAAATCGACCAAATTACTATCGTTCGCCGTCCCAATTTCGTTGAATCTTTTCCAATATCCGATACCTTCCGCGTTCGTTAAATATTAAATACCTTTAGCATCGATCCCGTAAATGGCATTTCTATCGGCGTACAATAAACTTTCTATCCACTTACGTAACAGGTAAAGTACTCCGCCTGGCCAACAGACTTACGTAACGTAATATTCCTAAGGAGCAGAATATCCTGAACAATAGAACTTTCGAACGTCATCCAAGCGGGCAATCCGATCTCTCTGAGGATCTCGAGGGAAAGAAGACGGTGGTTCCTTTTACGAACAAGATTCACGAAAAGGATATATATATATGTATTTAGAAGGTAATACAGTTAAGCCCTGCGTGTAGTAATTCCGTGGAACCGACGGGTAATTCGACCGTGGACAAGTTTCATCCTCCATTTTCATATTGGCTGGGGTGCATGTCCCACGCGACTACCAAAACGAAATTACGAACTTCTGGTTACGAGGGCCCGTAATGAAGCTGCCGCGCCGGCGTGATTTAAGGTGAATTACACATCGTGTCGCCGGGAAATGGAACGCTTAACCCCGTTCCAGATTGTTACGCCTACACCGTGCCACTACGTTGCCATCTACGATCCGGCCGATTCACTCGGCATTCGGGTCGGCCGGGACCCGAACCGCCAACAGAATCCTCCTTGCGAGCCGCGACACGGTGATCGATTTTTCGCGGAACCATTTTGGTTCTACAACGGAATGCAACGACCCTTGTGTGAAATCGAGTCCAATGACGCGAAAGCGATTTCCTATTTTATCACCGAACAATCGAATGAGACAGCGGAACGATGAACAGAGATATTAGCGACTCTGCTCCTCTCTGTTTATTCAATTAATGTATCTGTGCGTCGCTTTGGCGAACGTACATTAAAAAGTTCGAGTCGGTTTTCGAGGATACCATTTGTTATACTGATGCAAGGATTCTTGTTACAGGAAATCTCGAAACGTAGTTTCTTCCAGAGAGCTTTACGATTGAAACTGTTACGAATGGATTAACACAAAGGTATCGTTTATCTGAGGATCTATATTCCTGAATAGCTGTAAATCCTGAAGGGTCTGGACAGATGTCTGAAACTGAATATCCTTTCAAGATTAACAGAAACCGCGGAAACGTTCGGGAATAAGTAATCGTGGAATCAATTGTTCCATCGTGTTCTCTGCGAAGTGGCGCAGAGATGGGTGAATGAAAGGGTGAAATGGAAGGACAATAGGAAGACGCGTTCGCAATCTATGAATACGACGAACATCGGCGTTTCATAAAATCACCGTGTTGCTCTCGATGTGGTTGGCCATCGTCCATTGTGGCAGCTTTTGTAGTTCATTGAAAATAAGCATTCTGAAACGGTCCCCGCGTTAATAGATACAATGCACCGTCACGTAGCACCATGAATCATACGGTGGATCGCGTTGGGCGAACTAAGCGCCTTTAGAACACCATCATAAATCAACTCAGATCTATGAACAGACACCATCGCTCACGCCTAGTCGCTGTGATCATTTTTTGGGGGTTTTTTTAAGCGAACGTGACGCGCATAGTTTGTCGTGAACGAGTTACCTCGTAGGCATCTTCCTTCAGCGGGCGGCAAATGTTCGAGACATTTTTTGTTTAAGGCTAAAGGCGTCAAATGCAGCGCACTGATCTATGCGAAATAATATTATACGCGACACTCTGGCCGGCGAAGAAATTTCTAGATAAGCTGTGACGTTCAGAACTACCTGGACGTAAATTTTCAGTATATCATGTATGCATGAGTGATCCAGACTTTTCAATATTTTTCCAGATATTCAGGATATTTCGACTTCCGATCGTTTTGATGTATCTCGAATTTATCGCTCCGCTACCTACCCTCGCTCACCAATCCGAATGCAGCGATCACAAAAGTATAGTTGTCCCAAAAAATACGCTTGGTTATTTCATTTCGTTTCACTTTTATTTCATACAAAAGAAACACGGCGCATTGCTGATCGTCATGATGTTACAATTGAAACAAGTCTGAGAATATCAATTGTCACTGCACGAATATATGTACGAATTACGCGCGAGTAATTGCGTACAATTAAGGTGACAGAGAAGTTCATCAAGCTGCCGCGTTGCGAATACACAATATTCCAATTCGATTGTACGGGATGGCCGTGCATTTTCCACGCAATTACAGGTAATTGAATCGTTAGCTGTGTTTCGCGTTAATTGTACACAGGCGTCAGGATATATCGCGAATATCCCTATAATATACCCTTTACAGTATCAGGAATTTCCATTTCACAAATACAGACAACAATTTCGTCGGAGGGCACAAACTTTTCCCTAGTTCCACGAGTGTATCTAGTTTAATTGAAATCAACAGGTTGCGAGATACTTTCATTCGTCTAATGCCAGAAAGCGAACGATGTTCTCGATTCTACGAAACATCTATGCACGTGCATAAATAATGAAATCTGGAGAGACTGCCGGGACCAGCAAGGTGTATTGGCAATTATCGATGCACTTCTCGTTTCAAAAGAAACAGCAGGCCGTACCTGTTGCTGCCGGCGAACAGTGAAATGGCAAATGTCGCGAGAATCGATTCGCTCTCGTCGTTCTTTGTCTAGCGATTCCCCCCTATGGTCGATATCAAAGATATCAGCGTGGTCAAAGATTTGTTTTTAATCTAGATATACTGTATCCCCCTATAGACGAAGGGAATGTACATACGAAAGAATGAGGTAAAAAACAAATTGATTTCCCGCAAAAGAGATTAAAAATAAAACCAACGATGGAGAATAACGATTTCCGCAACTTGAAAACTCGAAGTCTTTATTTATCTTTTATTCCATAGAAAATTAACCCAACCACCGAATGCACGATATAATCCCCCTCATTCTCGGCAGTTCTGTGCACAATCATATTTCTGAAACGAGTAAAGACGGAAGAGGAAAACAACAAATAAATATAAATCCCATCCACGAAAGTTCCACCGAAAAATAATTGACGATGATAAAATCGGCGCGGGGCGAATCGAAGAATGCTAATTCCGCAGCACACGCTCGATGATCGTGCAAATGGAAAATGTTATGTTAAAATGTGCAAATAATTCGCCAATGCAAATCTCTCTATGGCCACTTTGTTAATCAACGCTCCTACTTTTCCTATCCAGTCCTGCTCGCGTTTATTCCCATACACGAGGCGAATGAAATTTCTCGCATGAAGTCGCCGATGAAACGGGAACCGGGATGAAAACCGATGACGAAGTGACTCGTCACTTAGTTTCAGTTTTATCGTTACGCCTGAATATGCTACGAGAACTGCGTATCGCGAATGTTTCGCAGCAAAACGATGCTGCGAATGAATGAAACTTGTTTACATCTCGGCCCACTTCTGCCTGTGTGTTGCAGACAGCTTTCAGCAGGGAACTCGAAGCTTTTTCGACCGTTGCGTTTGCAGAGTTTTCAGTTCGTTAGTAACTTGTCTGTCCACAGAAGCGTGTCTGTTCAAGAAAATGGTGTAACCTTCCCGACGAAGTTTATTCTGCCTTCTATTTTATTAAACAGTCATTTTTTTTATTTTTCCAAGAAGGCATCTCCACGGCGATGAATTTGTCTTGCCCCGCGAGAAGACGTATTTCTGAGGATAGAATAGAAATATTTCGAGGAATATTTCGAAGAATAAATTGGCAGCGAGCGAAGCAGAAAATAATAAGTGTAGAATTGGTGAGCGGAACTCATTCCCAAAGGGGGGCACATAACCGGATACTGATGTACAGCTTTGCTGCGAACTAAGTTTGCTATGCTTTTTCTCATGGGAATATTGATGTTCAATTGTTAAATAACTGTGTATATCATTTTTTCTGTGTGTTTGTAATTTGGCAATGAATGGTAGAGGAGCCTACAGAGAATGTGGATTTATCGTGTACAAAATTATTCTCCGAACAGAACATTGTATATGGTTTACATTTATAGATGTAATTCATATATATTTGAATTTTAATCTACTGAACGGATTTCCATAAAAATATTCATCGATCTTTGCGTTGAAGTATTCGCACGCTCACTTTTCTGTCAGGGTGGGAAAAAAAAGACAGGGAAAAAATGGAAATCACGGTCTGTAAACTAAAACCACACCCGTGTACGGCTTATCTCGAGAAGTCATTCATCTTCCCTCGGCTCGTTCATGTTTTTGTTTGTCGACCGAGTTTTCCTCAGTGATAGCCGCCACGCAGCAGGGAAATAAATTCGATTCGATCGAGATAACGTCTGCGCGACTCCCTTCACAGTTGATTTCCCAGTTTTCAGCGTTTCCAGTCCTCGAACGTGCAACGAAGAACTCTTTTTAGTGATTCGAACGGAATCGCGGTTTCAGCCACAGTTTCCTCCCTAGCTAATTTCAAATATTTCATTTTTTACGATTATCCTCAAACCGAACGGATTGGATCCCAGAATCATTTCTCGACAAAGTTGCGAAAGAATCGCATACTACTACGCTTCGTATCAAATTTTAATCTTGCACCTCCGCCAAAAATAAAGACGAGACTTTTCATTGTCCAATCAATTATTATGAATTTACCAATGAATATATTCTCAAGATTTTCTGGAACTCGATCCTCTGATTTAATCCAAAACTCCATTTCTTACCCACTCATCTGTTTCTTTCCCTTCAATAATGTTTAAGAATAGTTTGTTCAAAAAACATTGTACAACATCGAACCTGCCCATACGGAATTTCCACTGCATTACACAATTTCCCGACGTCTAAAAAATTACGCCCCCTAAGAATTCCACATGCCACACGAACGATAACGAAATTCATCCCCCAAAGCCAACAACCTCACGTACAACCATCCCGTTCTAAATGGCACTATTTCGCAAAACAAATGGATAACAATGTTTCAGGTCCGATCGAAACATCCAGGGATTACACACAACGTCACGCAATCATTAAGAGGCTCCATTACAACCCCCTATTGTGCGCTCCATAAACACCCTCGCATCTTGCACCCTGCAGCCAATCCATCACTACGCTTTAATTCAACGTGAGCAAGTGTGACTAATAGGGAATTTTGTTCAGGGCACTCGATTGGAATATCCGGCCTTTTTGCAGCACATGCCACTCTCTCTCTCTCTCTCTCTCTCTCTCTCTCTCTCTCTCTCTCTCTCTCTCTCGTTTTCTCAGGGTATCAATAAAGATTACCAGCTAGCTGTTCAGCCGTTGAAAGGGCGGATTACTTGAACAGTCAGGAATTGGTTATCGACCGATTTTTTTTAGACCATCCATTTTTGGCCGCGATCGAGAAACGAGAAATAGGAAAAGCAGGCCGGATTTCAAGTGAAAGATTACACGGGTTCGAAAGTTGTTTTCTTTTTCGCCCTGTAGTCGCCAAATTTAGCTCGTTATTGGACTGATTACAGGAAGGGGCAGTAAATTGATTATCGATTGATCTCTCTTTTCTTTTTGGTACGCTGCCTCGTTAGTTTGTAGCTTTCATGTTCCCCGGCGCCATTCACTTTAAACTCGTATTTCTTCCTTTGTGCCAGGCAAATGAGTCGAATTAATCGGCATTAAGCAGCATTTCCGAGATTTACGCTCGGGGAAGTTAACATTTCAACGAATTGTACGGATCAACTCGTGGTAGCATTAACAATACGTTCAGGTGCTTAGCTTAATTTGAAAATGCGAATGCAGCATTGTTCTTCAGCCGCAGAAATTACTTCCGTTTAATAAATCGAACCGACACGAATCGAATAAAATTATCTTGCCGAGCGCAGTAAGGCACTAGTTAGAACAAATAATAGAAAATGAAAATACGTTAGCATGGTACTCGTGGCTGTGCAATAAAAAGTAAAAACACAACTGCCATAAATATTCTGTCGCAGCAGCAAAAATGCCGAAACTCTGCCCAATTATTTCCTGCGATTTGTATCGATACCGCGGACCACCACGGACGTCATACGACCTGTAACACACGCTTCATCACCGTTCCCCCCTAGCGATTGACGATCAGATACAAATTTACGCCCCGAGACACGTCGTAAACACGACGTTCAAGAGTTATTTAGTCCTTTAACGGATCGTAAAGCGACGATGACAGGCAGTAACGACTATTCGCCGAACGATGATAAGCCCCAACGTGTTCGTAGCACTCGGTACGAGTAGCATTATCGATCTCTCTATCCAGCTTACTTAGCTTTCGATCCGATCTGGCGCGATTAAACTGCACGCCGTTGTACAGATCGACTTCGACGCCCGTTCGCGAACAATAGTTCCAGGTCTTGGCGAAGGGTTAAGGCCCGATTACCAGCCGTTTCGTCAACAAGCCGTTTCATTCCCCCGATGTTGCGAGCAGTTAAGCAACGCCTTTCACCCCGGCGAACGGGAAACGATGCTGGCCCTTTGAACGACAGGAGTTTTAATAGGCACGAAGCCTGCTCTCTACAGACGTCTGTCACTTGTCAGAAATTGTTGGCACGTTGCATGGCCGGGCCGAGTGGATTATAATTTCCCGAGTCACCGGGCGATTAAGAACGAAGCTTGGGGGATTTTTCTGGAACGAACTAATAGATATTTCAACGGGCGAGTCGCGGCAGCGAATTGTTTCAAGCGACGCGCGTTGAAGTTGATTGCTTCGGGTACGCGCGTATTATCATTATTGTCGTCGAGCAGAGCAATATTAAGAAAAGCACCCGACATTTACTGCGACGGTCAGTGAATTGTCGCACGACATCACACGACCGCAATAATATCCGCACACTTCAATCGCAAACTGCTTCTCAATATAACCACAGCGAGTTCCAAACACCATTCCGTTCCCTCGCGAAGCGCCGAAGTACGACACCCTCGAAACTAAGGCCCACCCATACACTCGAATTTCCCGCATTACCCCAGAACGACAGCGCCCTAACAACCGTCCGCAAATTGCATCCCCGCGACAATTAAAATAAACACGAAACAACGTAACGGTTTCGAACTCGGATGGAAGAAACAAGCGGCACAGAACGTTGAAACGCGGTACCATTAAGCTCGTGTCCGCTTCGCGGTGTTCGTCGCGACTCGTTCGTAACGTTTTCCGGCGTAATGGAAATCTCCGGGAAAAATTTCGGTCGCGGAGAAAAATCGCGACGGTACAGCGGCGCCGCCAAACAATTTCCGGATCTTCCAACGTGACCGTCGCGTCGCCGTGGCGAAATCGACGGAAAACAGGCCGTTCACCGACGGAAATACCTCTCGGAGCGGAAGCGGCGGATAAGTCGACGCGAGACGAGCCAACCTGGATGATTTTATTACGCGCGCAAACCGCCAGCTGATTAAGTCGCTTTATCTTGCGTGCGAAATCACCAGATGCGACGGTTCACGCTGAGACAGCTGTTGCCGGGGATTTATGGAGGTTGAACAAGTGGCTGGAGACTTTGTAGTGCCTACAGGGTGCGGCGACGAGGGGTGGAAACGGATTGGACGGGGATCGGTTATATTTTGACGGCACCCAGGGTCGATCGGTTGGGGGGTTGCGATAAGGTTGATTTTCAGAAGCAGGATAATAGGAAGGGAGTTGAAAAGTTGGGGATGCAGAAACGGTGGATATTAACGTGGTGGAAAATTCGGGGTGAAAGGGACAATTTTTGTGGGATGCGTCCATGGCTTGATACTTTACTGGGTCAATAGTTCTACACGGGCTGCTCGACATTTTTCAAGGGAGTTTTTGCCCTAGAAAATATGTATAGAGAGAGAGCGAGAGAGGGAGAGTGGTAGAAAAAGGGAAGACGTAGAACAATATACTTGTATTACGTAATTACTTGAGGATTTATTCAAACAATAATATGACTTATTCTAAGATGCAAATAAAATATAATTATGATAGACGTAATGTAATGCAAACCTCCTTCGTCGCGTTTAGCAGGCATATCTTGTGATAAAAGAACAGAGACGACCAAATTAAATAATATGGTACATTGAAATACAACACGGTCAAGTGCAAGTTGCAATGAGAATATCCCCCCCGAACGATCTACCATCTGAAAACTTATACCCCGACCCTTCAGGTAACTTGTTGCTTTAATTGATTCCAAACGAAATATTTTCGTAGCGTAGGGATAGACTCAAGGCAGCACCGGCATCGTTATTCATTCATTCAAGAACGATTGCGGTGCCCTTGTGTGTAAAACTGTCACGGGGATGTTCCAACGGAAACGGCGTCGATCAGAATTTATTTATCCAGTAGAAGAGGGGGAGGGGGGGTGAATTTCATTGGTGGAGATAAAACGCCGGTACTCTTCGCAGAAATTGCATGCATTACAGTGTGTCGCGTTTACGTCGGCAATAAACGTAGTAAGTTGGCTGCCCGTCGTAGACTTCATTCGCGTTCGAATTCATCTTGGCATTCCCTTCTATTTATGGCGCACGCTCGCGGTCGAGAATATATATTGGCCGACGATTTTATATGAGCTTCGAAATGCAGGCGAGTTATGTGTGAAGATAAAAAATACGGAGCTTTCAATACGTGTAACCCTTGAGACCTTCTCTTAATTTAGAGTAGGGGTGCGTGGAAATGTTCCAAAGAACGGAGTTTATGAGAAGAATAGAAAAGATACGACAGAATAATTAAGTTCGAATTAGGGAAAGGGAGCACAGTGGTTGGAATTGTGCAATCATTTACTAATTTGCACCGAAATTCTTTGACACGTGAGGACCAATTACAGGAGGCAGATAAAATGGCCGATAAAATTATTCCAGGGGTGAAACGGGGTAATACATAGTTTGCAAATTCGAGGAACAAATAAATGAACATGGCAAAAGTTTCGCAGGAAACACACCCGACGATGGAAACTCGGGCGAAATTACAGCAAGAGTGATTCAAACCGGGAACCAGTAATCGCTTTGGCTAAAGTGAATTACCCATTGCAAGGGTTGTTAATAGTGCGAAAAAGGAAGGATGTTACAGGGTGAGAAACTGATGTTCTCGTAGGGTGGAACAGTTGTTCAAGTCAAGAGAAAGAAAGGGGGCGGTCCCAGTGTGCATTATTAAAAGGGGTCAATCTCTTGGCCGAGGCGGAATGGAGCTGGTAACCGGCACGATGGAACAAGCAAAGGGTGGTTTTCCCCAGGGGGGAAAGAAGATTCGAACGATAAAGATGGTTAGGTAGGTGAAAAGGGCGGTGAAATCATTGTGACAAGTTTGAGACGAAGTGGGAAAGGAAAAAAAAATATATTTCGGAGTCGGCTGCTTTGGAAGTGGAAAGATTGACAGTAAGGCGCAGAATTATTTTCGTGGAGAAGAATTGTTCTAAATGCGGCAAATGTCGTAAAAGATTATTAGAACAGAGGCGATTATTAATTGAGTGAAAATAAATTGTATTGGAAGGACACGATGCGTAATACATTCATATTTTATTAACGAAAATTCATTTCGATTCTTCATGATAAGACTGCCAAATTTCTATCGCCCAAGCAAAATAATTTAAAACAAAACTTGAAAACTAAATTCGCAAACGAAAGACTGAAATTAATGGTATACGTGATAGAGGTTTACTTTCAACGTTAAAGATCGACCCCTAATACATTCAATCAATGAAAACAGCTGCATCAGAAAGTTTTTAGACAGCTCTACTGACCGGGGCGAGGAACTCTAAATTACAGGTGCACCGCAAATTTTCTGTACCCAGCGTAACAAAGGATCTCGAAGTATCCCTTAAGAGATACACCGTACCACAGCGAACGCTTTCAACAGGCGGTCGTAAAAATACCAAGAACGCTGCCGTTGCAACACAAGGTACTCCGCCCCGTTGCAGACATTAAAGATGCATTAACCCTTTTCCATTTGCCCTTTTCCTCGGCCCTTCTTGGAGGATCATACTTCCCAGGTGCTGACTGTAAGAGTGCTCGAGGGATTAAGAATATAATAGTAACAGTGTAGTGTTCGTTCATCGTTCGGGGAGCCCACGGGAGAGAATGAAAGTTGAAGATGGTAATGCTGTGACGTTTTCCGACGAGAGGAAAACGTTTATCGACGGTACGTTTCTTCGGCGAGCACCTTTAAGAAGCTTCTGGAAAAGGTATGGTCGATACTTTCAGACATCGACCCCTTTGGCAACCCATTCCACTCGGCAAGCATCCTTGCCGCGCCGTGAAATACCCGCAGATTTCCAGCGGGAATTGGCCGAATAAATGCACCGAAGCGTCCACGAACCCACGAATATTGTTCGAGCATCGCCATGTTCCAAGGCTACTGCGAATTAGTCCTCGAAGTGGAAATGCGGCCTAGCTGTTTCTAGACGGACAGTAGACACCGTCGGAGCTCGTGAACAGGTCCGAACATCCGTCAGAAATTTAGTTTCGAGTCCGACAGAAATTCCAAGTGCGGAGAGTAAGTTCTTTCCCTAATGTAACAAATGGAACGTCTTGGAGCAAAGAAATTGAATCTAACATCAATTATATCACGTTGATCTACGAGTGCGACGATTTCATACTTTGTTCTTCTTCTTCCTCCAAGTGAAATCGTAAATAATTAAAACGACCCACCAAGTAAACGATGCCCCCCAAAAAATCCGGGCAATAGAAAACAGAAGAAATCGTTCGAGAGACCGTGTGCGACATCGAGGACCGTCGTCGAGCATCCGTTCGCAAAAACGAAACCAAAAAAAAACGCCCGAGGTAGATCCCATAAGACGACATAACGGCGAAGCCCTTAAAAGAACATCACCGACAGTAGCCGCATGGTTATGGGAAAGAGAAAAATTCAGAATAACGTCGCGATGGACACAATAACAATAACGCACACGCTCGGGAGGACAATAAGGGGAAAGAAATGAGAGCAAAAATCGAGAGCGAGAGAGAGAAAGAGAGAGAGAGAGAGAGAGAGAGAGAGAGAGAGAGAGAGAGAGAGAGAGAGAGAGAGAGAGAGAGAGAGAGAGAGAGAGAGAGAGAGAGAGAGAGAGAGAGAGAGAGAGAGAGAGAGAGAGAGAGAGAGAGAGAGAGAGAGAGAGAGAGAGAGAGAGAGAGAGAGAGAGAGAGAGAGAGAGAGAGAGAGAGAGAGAGAGAGAGAGAGAGAGAGAGAGAGAGAGAGAGAGAGAGAGAGAGAGAGAGAGAGAGAGAGAGAGAGAGAGAGAGAGAGAGAGAGAGAGAGAGAGAGAGAGAGAGGAAACACGGACGGGATGGGGCAGAAGGTGGTGTGCAAGGGTGGAACAGAGAGATAGTTGGGTAAATCTGCTTTTCATGGTCGTCATTGGTATTCTGCGATGTCCGACCACGTTCGCCGGCCGCCCTGAAGTGTGCCCTGGTCCCGTTTGCATATCCAGCATGCCACCAGCGGCGATACGTCAACAGAATGACAGGAACAGACCTGGAGCAAACCTCAGCTGCGGTTCTGTTTGAAATCCTGCCGGGCGGCGGCGATTCACGATCTGAAATTGAATCGATCCGAGGGAAACTCGTGGTGCCAGCACGCCTCGCGTTGCAACGTAAGGAACGCCGTCGGGAATTTCACCCTCCTGGCGGGGAGGGTGCAGCACCCCGAAAGATTTACGGTGGCCTGGATCACGTTTGTTTTCGCGTTGACACGATGTTGAAACGTCGGCCAAGGTTTTTCGGCGAGGAACTCGGAAACTGTATTAATCGTTGTGCACACAGCTGGGGCTGTATGTGTACGCGGATGAAATATGCGTTGCCTCTGCACGCGGTAAGTTTCGTGCCCGGCGATTTATGGGGTTGCCCCGTTGCCACCCCCATCGCGGCTGACGGAACTTTTGCCGCCTAAGAAGCGGGAAGAAATTGTGGACGCTTCCTCGATTCTTGACGATACGGTTAACTGACTGGTGTGCGAATGTAGGAAGCGATCGAGCAACAAATTTTGAAGGGGGCACGATTTGGCAATTTTTATCTTAAGAGATAATCTTAAGAGCTTTGATATTATTTTTATATTACAAAATATTTCAATTCTGTCATTTCACGAGTCTTGAATAAATGTTTTAAATAAAATATACCTGCACTTGCCGATTCTGAATGAAATATCTCAGTGCCATAATAAATCCAGATAGATCGCGAACGATATCGTTTACGTCTTTGTTTGTAAATGATAATGAAGGTAGTAGAAATTTTGGGAAATAATATTGTATAATAGGTCTCTCTTTGGACGATTGTGATTCTGTATGCAGTAGCCAATATCGTAGAGTCCGGTGTTGTCGGCCGGATTCTTGTTGCGGTTTCGATTTCAAATCCTGATCGGCTCTCGATTGGATACAAATTACCTTTAAATACCTGCAATTACTTCGACCAATCGAAGCCTATCAACGAGCCTAAGCGAGGAAATATTCCCTTGATCCTTGACGCATTCGATTCGCTGCATTGCAACATGCATGTTCGTTCATTCGTTCTCTTAACTATGAAATTCTACGCGAAGTATCATTACTTGAATTAACATTATGAAATGAAATAAATTGTTCTACATTATTATTATAGATCAATGGCCAACTGAATACTAATGTGACATAGTGATAATACTGGTAAATTACTAACGATAATAATAGTAATCAAATTTGTTCTCGATCAATCTACTGAAGAAAGAAATATTGAACTGTAATACACCTGTTTACTCAGGCACGAAACGAGGATAGAAAAGGGAGGAAAAAACGAAGATACATGAAACGAGCGACTATTACAAAAACTTCGAATATTCGAAATGTGATGTCCACCTATGATGTCAATGTGATGCAGAGAAGGCTATTTTTCCACAGCGACGGTCACTGATATTCTCAATCACCGTCACCGGGAACGGAGTTGAACTTTACCATTTCCGTGCAACGTTCTGTATTATTCCGACAAATTCACTTCCTCGGCAGCAAAGCCTCCCCCATTTCGCAAAACCAAACGTCAGAAATCCCCTGGCGCGATCGTCAGCGAATATTTCGAAACCGTTCACCGTGCCCGTCGACTCGCTTCGTCGTCCACAGAATTGCTTCCAACGAACAACTTCGAAATCCGTCGACGGAACACAACTCTTCCTTCCGGATTTTTCGAATATCTCAAGGTTAAGGTGGAACTTTTCAGATTGGTCGTTCTACCAACGATTTCCAATAGCCCCTCGCACGATTCTACGAGCCGTAGTTCCCTTTCCTGTGGCGGACAAAAGGAGCAGGAAAGTGTTATTAGCGAAACGAGCGCCGTCTCCCGTTTCCTACGCGGAAAAATGGATGTTTCCAGGTAAAGTAGGTCGAAGTTCGTCGAGCGGAAGCGCGAAAGATACGCTCGGCGATCTTTCTTCGTCCCCTCTGACCATTCTCGGCCGCTTCAGCATGAATCATGCCTCTTCGGGGATCGCGCCGAGTTTCTGGCGTTCTTCGATTCCTTCAGTGCCTCTTGCACGTTGCACGTCGGCCTTTCGAAAACGTTTTCAGGATAAACTGTGCGGGGATTAGTTCTGGTAAGCCCCGCGCTCGTGCTACAGAGAAACAGTGGGGGCAACAAGGCTTCGGTTTTTATTTAGATGTATGTAATTTATTGTTGAAGAGGAGTCAACTCTCATACCCCGAAGTATTGTAGTCCACTGAAATCTAATCGATAGGAGATTTATAAATGCATACGTTCAGTGAACTTTGGCAGGGCAATACAATGAATTGTTTGGCAGGAAACAGTCGAAGTATGATTTTTTTGCGAAACAAGCATTGCAACATTGGATTTTCCTTTCTAAGTTTTAATCGAACCTTTGCCATCCGATTTCTACGGCCTCTCAGCCGTGGCTTATGAAAAGCCATGGCTTCTTACCTCGAGTTTATGAAAGGCAGCATTAATACGCCAAGGTTTTGTTATGTGAAAGAGCCTGTGCAACATTGAAGTTTCTCGGCGTGGCTGGCGTAATGGACGTAATATTACGACGGGCGTCTTTGGCCCTCTCTGTGAAAGAACACTCGAGGGTCCTCCGCGAAAGGGGTTTCACCTCAAAGTTGATCTGGCTGAAATATAGAATTCTAATCTGACAGGACGAAGACTGAAACAAGGCGGCGCCTGGGCGATGCATGGTATTCCTTTTAAGTTAAAGCTGCGTCAAAGATCCCCGGCTGCGGCTTATGAAAAGACGCTGCCTCGAAGATCTTGCGTTCGTCAGAAAAAGTAATATCGCTTGGGAAAGATATTCACTCTGCTTCTTTTATACTTTTACGTACACTGCCGACCAAAAGTTTCGCAACGTTGCTGACTGGGCAATTCTAGCAAATGCGATTTCCTCGAACTGTTTCAACGTTTGAATAAATAGACGAATTTGGAGGAATTCTCAAAGCGATAGCGTGGCTCGCATCAACGTGAATTTATGAGTAGGAGGCACGACGCACTTCGAATTGTCGATTATAAATTATTTGATTCACTAATGTTACCATTATTATTATTATTAATGCTATCATTATTATGATAACGGATTATTCTAATTAATTCCAAGGGGATTAAAAACGTGCCCGAACATTTCCCGTCAAATGCACGTTAAAATAGACAAGATCAGCTCCCGCGAGAACACGGATATTCAAAGGGAACATCGAAAAGCCTAGCGTGACGCGTGCTGACACCAGTGCAAAAGCGTCGGACAAGATGTTAATTGAATACGAAGCGCATCACGCGAACATCACCGCAGACGGTCAAAAGCACGATCAATCTCGAGGCTATTCCTCTTCCATGGCGCCGTGCACGCGAACAACAAACGTCGTGACGATTTACGCGGTCGTCGACGTTGGCCAGGTTAACCGACAGGTCGACGGGATTTTTATTGCCCCCGTGAAACATTTCGACGATAGACAACGATGTTCATTAGATTTCTCTCGCGTACTTTCGAATCCGGACGAATTTAACGTCACGTTTGCTTTATATACGGGAAAATTCCTCGCGCACGTTGTTGCCTCCAAGAAAAACAATTGTTTTCTAAATTGCGGACCAGATTGTGCGACACAATAACCTTCGAGATCGCCCAAAGTTGTTGGAAAATCTTATCACGGTCGTGTCTAAACGCAGCAACTTAGTGCGATGGAAATTTTCATTTTTATAAGCGCAATCAAAGCGGGCGAAGCCCAAAGTAAATTGGTATTTTCATCTAATTAAATCTGCCAATTAAGAATACAGAATATAGGTCGCGTTATATTTGCAGGGGAGGCGAAATGTTGAAATAACAAAAGCCTTGCTTCAATCTCCATGCCACGAGTCTGTGCGTTATTCGGAACAAATATTGAAAAGTCGCATCTGAAGGCATCCAGCTGCGCGGAACGTTGTACGAAATAATGGACGTAAAATAGGAAACGCCAGTCGATATTTATCTCGCCGTCTCGGTTCCACGGCCGGGCCACTTTATCGATATTCATCGGCGGTGCGTCATTACGAAACGGCGGCAAACGTTTCCATTTTCACGTTGATCGACGCCGTCGCGTCGTTGCGATCTCGCGTCGTTATCTATCGGCGTTGTCTTTCGAAATGGAAAATCAATTCGTTAAGGGAGGCGTAGTTCGGCGTCCAGATATCAGAGAGGAGCAAGTAACAAGGAAATAACTTCGCGATGGAAAGCAGAAAGGGCCGCGTAGTGAGGTGGGCGAATAAATATTCGGACAAGCAGGCGAAGTAGGCGTCTGACCCTGCCGGTCTTATACTACTTGGAACGCAGAGGACAAGGAAGCGATGGAAAATCGGACAATAATTGAAACAAATGAAAAATGCAGTGCGATATCGTGTCGTATCGTATCATATAGTATCACATCGTATCACGTGTCGTTGATGATAAAGAAATAAAGGTGCGAACGAGAGTGAAGTTGCAGTTTCGTAAGAAAAATTCAGAACGCTCGGCGATAAACTACGCCCTCCGTTACTTCCCCCTGTCTTCTTGGGTACTTTTCCACGATGCTGCCGTTTCGCCGTGAAGACAGCTTCGAACAATGCGATTCAGTATTCTGACGCATTCAAGGAACCTCAGCTCGCAGCATCATTTGCAGTTTTTGTTTTTTTTTTCAGAACTTCGGCCAGACAATCGAAACTTCTTTAATGCATTCTACTATGTACACCATTGGCGAAATGCTTGTTATCACCTGGTACTTCAAGCTGCCGCAGAAGTTACCGTTTAAAGTTTAATAATTTTCATTCGAAAATTTCCGAACGTATCACAAATGAAGTTGATTACTAACACTTTGTATTATATTGATTTCGAGTGAATGAGATCAGTGACAAGTGATTCAATATTTTTGCTCAACTGAGAAAATGCTGCCAAAGAGTTCCATGGTAATAAATATTTTCCCGAAATTCCCCCTGTGCAACTTACAGAAAGTTACTTTCGATACACTTTGCACCGAGAGCAAAGGGTTAGACGATATTGGTGAAATATTTGCAGGAATTTATTCTCTTCCTTGACGCGTATACCGCGTGTATTTGTAAGAGGATTTCCTCGGCATCTTCACGGACGTGTAATGTTCTTAGTCAACGCTTGACTGTGTTGACCCCCGTTTCCTCTGGCTCCGTCGACGAAATAAATTCGACGAAAGTGTTACGACGTCTACGACACTGCGAGGGATATAGGTCGTAGGTTATAGATCACTGGACTGCCGGAATTCTCGGATAGGTGGTGTTCGAAACTGTAGTGAATGATTGATAAACCCTTAAGGAATCTCGACAACGAGAATAGCAAAGTTTAATTGCCATCTCGTCGTTTGCTATTAAAGGATTCGTTTTGGAATTATAATGCGAGGAAGAACTCGATTATGGATTGAAATATGCAGCATACACATTTCTCGTTGCCAGACAATATATAATATCGCTGATAACGTAAGATTCTTCTGGTATATTATAAAACATATAGCACAATTGTGCAATAATAATAATTATTATTATATAGATTAATGTAAATACAAATAATATTTAAGGAACTAAAATCCACACACATTCATTAAAACAAAAAAAAACCGTGTGGGATTACTATAAATTCGACCATTACAGAAAATGGATTTTTCCCAAAACAAATAATTATCAAATCGTCCCTACTACAGTATTAATCGAAATCTGACGTAGGAAGTTAACGGGGAAATTATTTTCCAAGTTATCTCATAAGGCCACTAGCAGAAACACAAGCACCGAATACCCCAACGTACATATAACATTCCGTGCCACAAAATTCAGCCGAAGCAGAGAGCCGGCTATATTGCGATGCGACGAATATTTGGTGTGGCGCGAGGGTCCACATTTTGTGGTCCATTTTGCGCTCCACAAAGCCTACATACCGGGGACCAGGAATCGAGCAAAATGCAATGAGGGAAGCCCGGTGGGTTTACCTTTCGTTGGGTGATTCTTGATCGTAATAGACTCGGGAACATTCAAAGGACGACTGCCTAGTACCGATCGTTCTCCTCTCCTCGCGTTATAAAGCAAAGCTACATGCACAGATATTGCGCTTCCGGTTCGATCGTGAAATGTTTGTCTATCTGCCGTCAAGGGACGAACGGGAAATCAATTTACTTCTACTCGATGATTTCCTTCTAACAACGGAACGCATTTCTGACAAGGGTAGGATATCAAATTATGTACCAAGAAAGAAGAATGGACGCAGGAATTTTTCTGCTCAAAGTCTTCACTCAGAACCAATTAATCTCGAACGAAACCCTTCGCAAATGATTCTTCGAGAGCAACACTGCCCTGCCGTGATATTCGTAACAATTTCATTTCTTGCAGACACGCACAATATCCGCTGAACGAGACTGTTTAATCCACGTTCAACGTATTACCCTGGGATAGAGTGGGATCTTCATAGCGATTTAAAATGCGTTCCCCCTCGAAGGTACTGCGGAAAGTGAATTTCCTACTATTCAGTTCGCTCACAAAGCGCCCACGCTCCATTCGCGACGCGGAAAATTAATATCCCACTGACTAACGAGCCCGGAGCTTATTTCTCTCGGATAACTAATGGGAAACAATACAAAAAGGAAAGGAGCAAACAGAAACACAAAACCGACTGTTCAATATATTCGAGAAACGATTTTCCATGAACATCTCATTTACGTCAAACGTATACTTCATTAATTAGTCGATTCGATGAACAATTCAGAGATCAATCAATTCCAGGTGTCCCAGGAATTAATTAATCGGCAGAACTTTCGTACGCTCGTCATTAACACTAAATCACCGTCGTTCGAGTGATGCAAAAATCATGAAATAACTTTAATCGGCGTTAATCGTTTTACGTTAAGTGAACAATACATCAATTTTAAACTGAACCCATTCTGTCGCGAAGAGGAAATAATTCACAACTCCGGAAGAGGAACACAAAAGCAAATGCGCATTCGCCACGTGAATGATATTTAGACAACCACATCGCGAAATGGATCAACGTAGCGTTGGAACAATGGCAAAAATATGACGGGGGATAAATATAAATTTTCTTCTTTTCATGGAAAATTCGATGAAGCTAACGTCACTTCTGGTCGTGAAATCCGTTCAGCTCTTCTGGAATACTCTGGCAACGAGATTAATCGTTCCTCGTTGAAATCGAGCGTACGTGATAACGTCCATGCTAGTCTATCCCGTTTTTTCTCTCTCTCCCTCTCTCCCTTCTCGTAAGCCAAATAAATATTCATCCAGCAGGGGTGTGCAATCGGTTTGATCCGATTGGCCAAGCAGAACTCCGCTGGCCAGGCTGCACAAAGGAATATTGCAGGCCTGTTCGTTTAACTTCTGACATGGTGGATCGATAATTATTAACGCGAACAACGGCCGGTTTGCCAGTCAATGGCGGTTCGTCGTTGAAAGAAAATCGACGTAATGGACTTCGGTGGTTGCGCGGATCCTGAAAGGTTCTCGACGAAACTGCCATGCTTTTTCATGGTTTCTGCTCGACAGATTTGCCGAAGAAACAATTTCCACAGAATTCGTATAATAATATTTTATTTTTATCAGATTTTTTTAGAGTCTGTTAATTAATGTTAATTAATTTTGGATATTTTCCATTGGATGGTTAAATTCTTAAGGCATAGGATTTATATTCGCACTGCAATATGTATATTATAGAATTTGATACTGATTCTGATACTATGTACAATACGTTCATGGAAATGTAATATAATTCACTTCGGTTCATTAGATAAAATTAAAACTGAAATAAACATAAAACAGTCTCGCGAACTGTTTTGATACTGTATGAATGATGACGACGGAGGCACTTGTTGATAAAGTTCCGCGAATAGAACTAAAAAGCTAAGTAGAATGGTCCGCGCGTGGGCAGACTTCGAAACACAGCCAATTCGTCCATATACCGTTCTTATTGGAAAACAGTGGAGATCGAACGATAAAAACATGGTAATTTAAAGCGGCTTGAAAAAGTTTAAATAAGCATGCGAAAGTATTCGAGAAGTGAAACTCGATTTTACTGACACGAATGAAATATTCAGTATCGACGAAGTATCGAATGGGTCAACGAACCTGGAGAACGTACTTATTCGACCATTTTCGCTCAATAAAATCAGTGAATTATTCATGTAAACGGCATTGCATTTAACATTTCACAAGTGCTTCAAATAAACACGTACTGTTGGAGGCCGAAATGTGTGCGCTGGGAATAAAAAGATAAACGAAACAATAACTGGCGAATGCTTTGTTAAATATCTTGTTAAACAAATTTATTAAGGTAAAATAATGCACAGGATAATCGCGCCGGTTCGAAATTTATAATAATTACAAATTTACAAATTGAAAAGTAGGATAAGAAAAATTGATAGGAATACTTGAGAATAGGAATACATTGATCGAATCAACAGCAGGTTCTATTTAACAGAAGAAAAATTTATTCGAGATAGGTCGAGCTGTTGGAAGAATGGAATTGGATTTAACGTACCGGGTCGCACGAAAACGTGCGCATCGCTGCTGTTGCTACGTCGCGACGCTCGCTGCGTCGGCGTGCAAAACGAAAAGTGTTGTAACAACGAAGTCTCACTGAATTTCAAGTAGATGGATCGGAATGGATGGTCGTATTCTGCTTCGTCCGATTGGTAAATGGTCCCTAGTTCAATACCGCGCCGTAGGAAACACTTATTTAGTCAACATTGAACTTCTGAAATTTTAATGTAACACATTTTAGGGGGTAACATTGAAAATTGTTCTCCATTAAGAAACAATGATTACGTGTATTCATTAATTTTAAATCTAAATGTTTTAAACTGTAAAAAAATGTCAAAGCATTATAAATGTCGTATTTCTCGTTGCAGGTGCAATTCGGCCATATCCACCTGTCGACGAGGTAAGGAAGAGCCTTTAAAGCTATTTTATTGTATCATAATAAATCTAAAACTAAAAGACTCATTTCTCGAAATACAGAAATATTTGATATTCAACTTTGAATAATTGTTTCTAAAGGATCTATGAATTCATTATATCAAAAAATTCACTTTCTTATCTAAAGACCAAATTAACACTTTCTAATTTCTTCCATATGAAAGTGATTTCAATTAATATTTAATAAATCAATTAATATTGTATAATGCGGACGTAATAACATTTCTATTCAATATCCGACATTATTTCTGGAACATGAATAATCAGTTACGCGAGCAGGAATTTCATGATACTTTTCATCCCTTCGCTCCACTGTCTCTGTTTCTCATAAATTCTGTTTCTGCGCGCTATCTCTCTATTTCGATCGCATAACGGACAGGTGTTGTCGCGTGTTCTCGTACACGCTGGAAGACATGTTATCCCATCGCCGATCCGATTATCGATTTCCATTCTAGTCGGAGGGACATGATCAATCACCGATCGCATTATTTTCACGCGGCTTGTTCAGTTTACATTGTGTCCACGATTTGCGTTAGCCGAACTCGGTAGAGTTTTATGGCGCGCCGCTGCCTCGATTGTTGATGAAAAATGAACATGGTCGATCGTTGAACAACCTCCATTGATATGCAGTTTTATTCGAACTTCGAATGCAGTGGTTGGATGATAATATCGTCCACCTTCTGCCATACCATGTACAATTCGATATATTATGGAAATTCACGATTGAATGTAAAATATAATCAGATAATTCTTTAGGTGCTTCAGAAATTTCTCAAGGCTCGCTTAATCGAGAGTAAACTTACTTCAGACTTCAATCTAATCGTCAAATAATTTTTGCAATCATTGTGCAAAAATATCAAACGAAGCACGTTCGAAGCTTGAAGTCAGTTATATCGCTGGTCAATGCATATCGAGAATAGAAATAAAATAAGGTGAAGTACAGCCTCTTCAATAATGTATCGCGATGAGACAATGATATTGAATTATTAATGCGTGTCGGGGATGCAAGTTTGTTGGAGAAATTTGTCGTAGAAGTTTCACGTTGCCCCGCGGTGTACAACTGTTAAGTCGTATCGTTGTTCGACTTCGATACGAAATAGAATCGAAAAGTCTGGCGAGCTGCCAAGCCGCTGGGACTTCCAGAAAGAACGCTTGCAATTAGGAATACTCAATTTTTAATTCTGCATTTTCTTCTGGAAACCTTCGCGGCCCTTTCGTCCTTCTTCGCAACGATAATTGTTTTGACCTTCTTATTTTCCAAGATACAATGATACATTGGCAAAGAAAGATCTAACTCTGTCTGAACACAAACATTGTCAAAGCCAACATTAGCGACAGGTTGAATAAAAGTTGTCGAAGCAAATTTTTCAAATTTCCGTGTCAAAGTGAACCGGAAGTCGACGATGGCTTCCCAGGAACTTGGAGATTCTTCACCCGCTACCGTGTGATAGAAACTAATAGAGTTTCCGAGATATTAGGTCGCGGATAAATTCAGGTGAAGTTCCTTGAACTTTCTAAATTCAAGGAAAGGAACTTCTCGTTCGATTCGATATTTCTTTTTTTTTTTTTTGCATTCGTAGTTGCACCACCACGTTTCCATTCAACTTAATTCCGCCTGCGTCCACCGAAAATCTGAAATTTTCCAGCGCAAGCTGAATTATGCGAACATGGAAACGAAAGGGCAATCAAAGGAACTGCGATTCGGGTGCGATTTTGAAATTTCCAAAATCTCCGACTTTCTAATTGACAATTATTCAAAGGGTGCTCGATTTAAACGTATTCCCTGCAGATTCTCTGTTCGTCAAAGGCGCTCTCCTAGACTCGTGATAAAGTTTCACGGATGTTAATTCGCAAGGGAATTCGGTCGCGAGTGAAAATGAATTATGTATTCATCTGTTCTCCTTGCACTCAAGGCCCTTCCGTTTCTATTTTCGTCACCGTATCCATTCTGGAGTATCTCTCGTACTTTCTATCTCCCACCTTGTTTTATACTTTCGACAACTCGAGTCGCTACCTACGCCCAGGCTGGTGCTATTATACAGTAATAAAGACAGCAATAGGAAGAAGTTTATGTACAATGAAGTTTATACATATACAATGAAGTAGATACTATTTCAATCGGAGAATATTCTGCTTGCTACAACATTTACTAAGCACAATTTACGACGACACAAATATTCCACCGGCAGGTGCTCCTTGCATTTACTTAACGCAACGAAATTCATACTTTAACTTGACGTTCAGTCGCTCAATTATAATGGCATTACGTTGCAACACGAATTCTCTGTATCACGTTTAGAACGTCTAATCAGATCTCGATGGTATATAATAAATCACAAAAATTCGCGTTACCATTGGTCGACGTTCCATTAGGCCGTGGCTAGATTAAAATCGACCGAGTCACGAGTGATATATTCCTGTTACAGTTTCGTGTGTTACACTCCCCTGTCTGCCCGTGTACGCACATTTCCAATCAGATTCTTATTACCGGTATTAATAACAAGGATCAAGCACCCTCCGATGGAAAATCGAGCGAAGGAATTAGCTGAAGTTGGTCAGGTGGGCCGTGAATGCCGCTCGAGTTACGATCGAAATTCGCCCCGCTCGAGACCGCCACACTTTGCCGGATTTAGGTTTCCTAGGTATTAATAAGCGCGAACTTGTCGAAGTCCCGGATATCCCGTTCTCGAAAGTCGAAGCTGATAAGCATTCGTTACGTCGAGTCGGGACTGTGTTGAACGTCGATCAGGTTTCCCTTTAACGTTCCAGTTAGATAGATGTCAGTTATTGTCTGCTTTTCGAATTAAGCTCACCTGCTGCTTGCGGGACATATTAAGCGGACAGAGAGAGACGAAGAAATGATTCCTGCGAGTTTAGCTACGTTGTTTTTTTCTTCGTTTTATTTAGCGTGGAACTTCGTTCGATTTAAGGAACTCGGTGATATTGATAATGATACTAATAGTATCTCTTATTATACATTACTACTATATTAAATTCTATACTTTTTTATTTAATTTAATTTAATTATATATATATTTTATTTACGTGCTGTACTATTAAAAATGCCAACACAGAGGGCAAAGATATAAAGGAATAACACAAGAATTTGGCACACTTTCAAATCGCAGTAAATGTTACACAAAATAAATGGGAATGATATGGGAAAACGAGGATAATTTCGCGAGTGCGTTCAACTTCCAGACGAATTTAAAGGGTTGGAGCGCACGGAAGCATTAAACTGGAATACGACGCATCAGCCTGGAGGAGGTCGTGAAATTAACGTGGAAACCGCGTTACAACGACGCTCGCTACAGGGTGATTACGTTAAACAGGGTGATTCTGCGACGAGGGGACGGTTGCAGGGCGCAGGGCACGTTTAAAGGAGGGATTAAACGATGAGGTGAATGGCAGGGCGATTAGGTTAAAACACGTGAAGGAGCAGCCAGTAAAAAGTACTGACTTTCGAAAGTACTCTGACGTAATACGAATAAAGGAATGACAAAAGAATTGTATTGGATAAAACAAAAAAAGAATGGGGGAAATGAATACTCTTCTTGGATTCTCTGTACTATTAAGAACATGTGTAAGTTGTATTCCTAACTGCATTTATAATTACTACCAAATAAGGGAACAGATAATAAATTGAAAGTGATGCAGAAATGATGCTAAATAAGGTAAAGGAGAAAAAACTCATAAATTCCGATTACTTGTTACTTTCTGGGATTCAATAAAACAATATGCACGCACGGGATAACGAACGACCAACTACAAAATTAACGAAGCTAGATATTCAGCCTCGAACCATACAAAAATTCTTCGCAGCTGCTACGAAACACGCAAAATGGTCGAAGCAATGCGATCAAATTACAACGTTCTCATAAATCACCGTCCAGGGTGGTCAGTCCACGCACGAGGCTGAAATTCCGGGGCACAACGGGACATCCGTGCCTCGGATATATCAACGGGGACTTAACTCGCAAGACCGTAGTGCAACTGCGAGTTGCAACAACAAGCAACCGATTCGCAGGATCAATGGGTGGCTCGCGTTCTTCGTCGCCTTGCCTACCCCCCGTACTCCTTTCGCCGGCCCTCCCGTGCCTCTCATCCCCTACCACCGTTCAACCCTTTCGATTCCACGTTTCGCGTAGAGAATTCCCGGCGCATAACCGACCGTCTTTCATATCGATCCCGCTTCGATTCACGCTCGAACAAGCTCGCGTCCGAAATTCATCACTCTACCCTCGGATAGAGTGCACGAGTGTACGAGCTTCATTCTCCAAGCCGGTCGTCGCCTCTGGCTAGTTAATTAATTCGCCGACTACCAACGTGAGCCCGGAGAACCGAGACACGCGAAGACGCGTTCTGCGCCGTCCCGTCGATTCCACGGAAGTCAAAGGGTTCTGTAACACGACTGAAGAGGAAGCGTACCCGGAGCGAGACGCGGCCTAGAAGGAACTGGCAAAAATTATAGCCGGGTCGAGTCGCACCGGGCTATTACGGATCATATTTCATACGGTCTTGCGATAACGACAAGACGGACTCGCGTGTCCAGGCCACTTCTGCGTTGCCAATCTGATTGGCCGGTAAGTTATTTATGCTGTCTGCACCGTTGCTTTCGCGTGTACGGCACGGTTATTCGGGTATTAGTCAGGAGCCACTGTTATTACGTTATCAACAGCGTCACATTTTAGATCACTGTTTTGACCCGTATACTTTCCGCGAATTCGCACGGGGATGAAGTTGAACGAATAATTAACAGGTGCACGACGGAGAGTACCTTTTGTTCGGCTCGACTTTACAGATTACTTGGACTGGGCATTTCTGGACAGTTCAACCTTACATTCTGAAAGTTACCGTGTTGCATTGAGAGGAAGGAAGACGAGAAGCTTATTTCTCTGATGAACATATTTCCCCCTCAATATCAAATTCCATTATTCAACGAACGCTGTCCACACTTTCGTGCTGCACACAATACATACTAGTGCCATTTATATAACTACCCACCGGCTACTTATATAATCGATTGAGACCGCTTTATTAAACCAGCCGTCCCCCTATTTCCGTCCCATCGCATGCGTCGTCTTATAAACGAGATATCTTAATCAACGAGGATCTCTCCCTCGCTCCGTCCGTTGTCTTATTTACGTAGATCCAAATGACGCTTCTTCACGAAACAAACAGTAACTGTTCGGAACACAGCTATTTCCGCCGTTTTGTTCGTTCCGCGACCGAAGCACTGCATACTCGTTCTATCCGCGAAATCGACCGTTCTGCGCGTGCAACTCTTGTCAGATTCATTGCAGTCTGGGTTCGCGAATCAGCCTTGCGCCTCCACGTTCCGACTCAATTTGTATGTGTGCCGAACACCGTCGTGTATTACGTTTAATACGGACAGATTAACGTCATACATCATCGGACGGTGGCCAGGGGTGGCCATTAACAAAGTCTACACCCGCCCCTGTGACTGTGTTATGCCTGACTGGCAACAATTTATCTGAACGATCGCTCAGATTTTTCCCCGTAGTCCTCGTAAGTCTCGTAGTCCTTTTTCGCAGAAAAAAGACATTCTAGTTTATAATATATATGTGGACAGTGGCGAGCGTGGAGGGAATTACATTTTAATTCTGTATAATATAAAAATACCGTTGAATTCTCTATTATAAAGAGATAAAGAGTACTTTAAATTGAATGATCGTCTGTGCAATTAAGAGTCGCGCTCAGCCGAATTCTCGTCTCTCTTTTCTTCTGAAACAAAAAGAGCGCCAGCTCGACTCTGTTTCACCCCCGGTTCATCTGGATCCCAGGGTTCGGCTCTTTTTTTTTTTTGTGAAAGAGCTCCGCACGGAAAACTGTCGACGAATACTTCACTGTCGCGTTTACGATCCGTGAAATTGCTGTTGACGCCGGATGACAATGCTGTCAGCCGGCTGAATTACGGCTGAAATACCACGCGATGAAATATTTCATCGCGCGATTGACTGAAAACCGTGACTTCGAAAGGGTCAAGAAACACCCAGTCGTACTCACGTAAATAGTACGCACTACACGTGACACATTCTCAACGGGCACTAAAAGTATTTACAGAAATTATCGCGGAAAGGTTGAATCACGAGGTTTCACGAGGTATGTCTGACTAATGTTTGAGCTGTACTACTTGCTCGGTTCGCAGGTTAATCCTTTCCCTAAATTAAATTCTTGTCGCACACATACTAAGTTATCGTACAGTTTAATAACATTACGAGAGGAAACACAGATTTTTAGAATTTAAAAGGGCAATAAACTATGCGTAAGATTTCAGAGAGTACGTCTGCTCAGTGGTTGGCTTATTCTACTTGGGCAATTATTTTTAAATTATCACCGCGAATCGAGTTGTTGGATAATATGGTGCGAATTGGAAAGGGTAATTTGAATTTCAAGTTTAGATCAAATATGCCTGCCTAATGCCGGGCTGATTCTACTTGCTAGTCTTTGAACTCTCAACTCTGTCGACTTAAACCTCAATTACATCCGCTATCGAGTTGTTGAAGGGGTCGCGGTACACTACAGTCCCGATTCGAGTGGTTTCATAAAAGCTCGGCCGAGTGGCACTCCCCGCGCGCAATAATTGCTTTAAATTTCCCAGTTTAATCGTATCTCGGGGATTCAGTTGTTGTTATCGCGACGCTGTTTTTCCAACCGGGTGAAGTTTTCGCCACGCGAAATCCCATTAATATTCCACGTCCTGAACCTAAACAAGGGCTTCATTTTGCATTCATTGGCTGCGCTATTACGCGTACAAGACACTGGGTCGCGAATTTTCCAAAGATAATCTGCTTCCGTATAAACGATTTTTATTTTTGCCTCGAATATCGATTCCCAATTTTGGATCTTCTTCTTTTTGTTCTTAGGAGACTCTATTGTTCGCGGTGAATGAAAATTTTGCAAGTGATTACGAATTACGGTGCTCGTGGCTCAATGGAAGCGCCGGTGGAAAATTAGATAACGGTGTGCGTCGCTCCCCGATAATCTCGATGGTCGAATTATAAACTATGCAAATCTACGTCACTTTGGACAGCCCGTTACGCTTGCATTATCGTTCCATTCCCGTTACGGTATCGCGACGATAAATCAAGCCTCCCCCGAAGCTCTGATATCTTCATAAAACATCACAATGACACTTTGGTTGACGACGCTTCGTCGCGCACTTCAAATCGAGTTTCTGGCTCCTATATTATGTGTATTTATACCGCATACATTCTCGTCGCTGAACGTACACTCAAGCTCTGTGTTCCCTGCATAATTATCGACGAGAAATTCCGATTCAGTTCCAGAAATTCTATGAAACTGGAATCTTCAATGTTTCTATTTCTATCGTTCAATTTTATTTATCAATCGATACTCTTATTTTTATGTGAAAGTACTGTCTATGTGTCGGACAGGATCGTGCAGGAAAAATTTACTTTCGTTTACACCAATCTAATACTTGAAACAACTTTTGCGTTAATAAAATCCATTCACGAACGAATAGTAGGAATAATTGCAAGTACTAATGAGGCTTTTACGTCATTTCTACTCACTTGTCCCAATGATCCTGAACAGTAATAAATTCTCCTCTCGTTTCATCGATATCTGGCTCCCGATTTCAGAATTAACGTTCCAATCAAGCATCGGGTTCTCTCACCTCCTCCCCCCACCCCCCAAAAAACTGAAATAAAACGAAGAAACAAAGAACAATAAAAGTTTTATGGGAAGAACGAGCGAAAGCGATCCGAAACGATTCTCCGTCAAGGAAAAACGATTCGGCTACACGCGATGCAAGTTTCACGAGAGAAATAAAATTGAAAATCACGCAAACGGACGTCAAACGACACAAAGGTATTCTGTTTCACCTTACCTCTCCTTTTCCACGTGACAGTTGCTCCGATGGATTTCCTTTCTGGCTCTCTCTCTCTCTGCCGGGAAAAGCTTTTCCCCGTTGAGCGGCAGATGATCTCCGTGGTCGATCCTTCGTTCTCGAACAGGGGGAACCAATGCAAGCGAGAGCGTTCGCGCTGAAACGGTGGCGTAGTATTAGAGAGGAAAATAAATGCGAATTCTCCGAGCTGCATGCGAACAGGGACAGAAACCACGGGGTAAGAGTGCAATTTCCAGGAGGGCCTAACGGAATAAAGACTTGGCCGGTGGCTACCCGGTGTCTGGGCGCTGCGATTCTCCATAATAATGGCAGAAACGACGACGGGGTCACGGTGTTTCTCCGCGAGGGAAACTTTTTACCCCCCTTCGCCGAGTTCCGCGGACCGTCGCGCCGGGATTTTGAATTCAGAACGAGTCACCGTCCAGTAGGGAAGTTCTACAGATTTCAACGGGGTAGTCGTGGATATTATTCAGGCGACAGGAGAACCGATGGAAATGGATAAAACTTGAAATGATCGTTGTTGCGTAGCTGGACGAGCCTCGACGACAAATGCAATAAGAATTAGTCGGTCTGATTATTAATTATTACCTTTCGCCTTGATACGTTCTTCGACATCGAACGTATGAGTATACGAGCTAATTTATCGTTTTTAATTGTGATCCATTCAATAGGATATCATGCTTAATTCAATAATCAAGCAAGGTAGAGAGGGTTGCCATGAAATATGCAGAGGTTCTTTTTTATGAATTCTTTGTGAATCGTGATTGTTTGACAAATAATTGGCAAGGAGTTCTCTTTCAAATGCCAAAGCAACCTAGGAATTGTAATAATATTAATATAACACTGCGAACGAATCTAAACAAAAGTTACGATATTCCAAATATTTTCCAAACGTCGACTAAAAGATTTTTAGTTCCACGACTATCAAGAACCATTCTAGACATCGTTCTCTCGGTAACCGCTTCGATTCACTGTCTCGCTGGAGAAACTCTCTAAGACAATCGGTCAAAATAGCCGTCTTTGGAATTCGAATGGTCGCTGCAAGATAGAGCATCGGCTAGGACAAGGATCGATTGAGAACGATCAAACAAAGGGCCAATAGAGAGATGGCCATGGCTGGGAGTAACCTGGTCGTTCATTAGAAGCCAATAGACTGTTCGGTGGGTTCCAGAACCGACCAAGCCACCGTCGATGCCATTAACGCGATACCTAATCGTTGCTCGGGCTACTAACGAAACTGGACCACTAATATAAATCCACTGTCCCATGAAACGTTTCGTCGAAACGGCACAACTAGTTCTTCGACGGCTGAACCAAAAAGTTGAGTGTTGATTTGGAAATGAAGATGAACAAATTTCTGCCGAACATCGTTAATTTTATCCGGATGAAATAATTGTATAAATATACAAAGGTACGGGGTGTAGAGAAACATCTTACAAATTCAGTTTCTGAATTGTTTAAAAAGTTAAATTTTTCTGCGTCATTGCATTACAAATATTCTTCCAATTATCTTTGTTTGAATTTAAAACGAGGGACGTTTAAGATGAAATAACGTGGATTATGTTTTAATGAGAAGAAACAGTTCACCTGGCTCTCGAATTCTTCGGATTCGATGAATCACCCAGAATGGTAACTCGAAGACGAGTGCCAATTCTTAACGAGGCGTTCTGCGTCCGCGAGCAGCCACCAGATCGTAAGAATATCCTTTGTTCCGTCGCATCTGTTTCCGCTGATACTTGCGACGGCGTTTTCCTTCGGTCCACTTATTCGAGCGGAAAGAGGCTCCCTGAAACGGAAAGAATCACCGCCGTCTTCTTTGCCAGTAGGCAAACGTCCAGCGGAAATTTTCCTCAGGAAATATCGAAGGGAAGAGGTGTGAACACGGTGTGTATAACTCATATCTGGCGTGCCGATTGAATTTCCTAGAATTGAAGGTTCTAGAAATACGCGGATTTGTACAGAATAAATATGGAACGGGAATCAATGAATGAATGAATATTTGTTTCTGATTATTCGAACCACGCCCCTTCGGCGGCAGATTTCATTTCTATCACGAAATTGTCTACAGAGACAATCGAAAGATTCTCAGAAAGATATTCGAAGAATGTTAAGAAAATCGCAAGTGGATTAAGCAGTTATAGTGCCAGACAAGCAGTGGAAAGTGGAGCCTATTAAACGGCCGGCCAGTACCTCCCGTGGGAATTCTGAATACACAAATATGTTTCACGAAAGTTGGCACTTTCCACAGGCCACTGTAACTTCTGGATTCCTCGGCTACTTTAAAATTCGATTAAACTTTTCTTGAAAGTTGCTCAAAGACAGCCGCTGGCTATTAATATTTCCCAAGGATCCAACTCTTCGCCGTGTCAACAGGGACTTGAGTTTTCTTGCGGGTGGAGAAAAAAAAAAAACTTAAATAACCGTATTTAATGCGCACGAAGAAAGTATAGTAACGCCTGTCCGATGGGTGACAAACTTTTTTCGCCACGCGGAAATGGAATTTAATATTCTGTCTCTCATGGGTGTGTAGAATTTTATAGTCGTATTATCAAACAGTTCTCCAGCAGTGTCGTCTTGCCACAAACAATTTCAGCCTTTAACCGCAGCTGATTCCTTCGCAGAGCTATAGCTGTCTAGCTTAAATAATTTATCCATAGACGACACCAGCGAACCAAGCTCGCAGACCCTCGTAAAACGTGAGCAATTTCCTCTTGCCCCCCCCCCCCCTACCTTCGTATAAATTATATTACAGTCATGGTCCTTATATATGTACATTTTTTCTTGCACGTTTTGTTGGATAAGCCAACGAAAAGTTTCATTATTACTGCCCGGCTACTACTACACTGATTCTACTTAATATACTTCCAGGGAACTATTCTCAGATTTAAGCTGCCATTATTTCCAGCATGAACTCGCTTCATAATATTCCGAAACTAAGAAAAAGATGCTGATTTGTCGGAATTAAAGGAGGAAAGTTGAGCCGTCACAGTTTAGACGGGCCCGTCTGACTAATGCCCGTCTTATTCTACTAGCCCCGCCTTCAACCGAATCACTCGCCTTTAACTTACGCTTTTATTACGTCTGGCATAAAGTTGATAAATGGCTTATATTCCTGCCAAAGTTGTTTCACTACAGTACTTTATTACAGGCACTTCGGTGCCGTCGTTCGACCACAATGTCCAAACGATAAGGATTAATCTCTCTTTCATACAAAATACAATTCTGAGGGAAATTTCCGAGGATTAAATCCCTGCCAAACAGTTCTACGAATTGGAGAAAAACTTACTAATACAGAAATAAACTGATTTCATCGGAACGTGCATAAAATCCATATTTTAAAAGGTACATTTCTTTTTTTCTCAACGAAACGATGATTCCAAATAGTTCACGAACACTTCGAGACCCTGCAGCAGCTCGCAAATAAACCACGCAATCAACGAACCTTCTACGACAGTCACGCTGCAACGATTTAATTCCCGACCGTGTCTTGCACAGTGCTTAACCACGTTTCCCCGTGTATAATTAAAGAGAATCGCGCAAGTCCGCGGAATGCGAATACATGGACGCAAGTACGACGTGTCAAGGTCGGACCTCCACGTCTTGTACACTCGTTGCACGAGCTTTAATGGCCGCGTAATGATCGTGGAACCATAAAGTATACAACGTACGTGTCCCTATACGTGATCTCGTATGCAACCCACGTGGATAGGGGGAACGAAATGGTCAATATATTCCTCGTGGAAACGAGGCGGCATGAAATTCTCCATGGTCAATTGGCTTGAGAAGTTGAGTGAAATGATAGACAAGAAATGGCACTTTGCGGTTGAGTTACTGTGCGGTGTTCGGGATTGATGGCGCTTGTTTCGCTTGATAGTCTGCGAGCTATTCAATTATTTAATGCACCGTTCATCGAATGGTATTGTTTCAATTAATGAATTTTAATTCATTGCAAAATATTATATGACGTTACTGTAGCATTCTTTTGTTAAATTTGATTCTTTACGTTTATTTAAGTTTATTTCTATTGAACGCCACTATACCAAAGGTTCATTATTCTTGTATTAAAAAGACATGTGTTGCATAATTAGAAAGAAATTCGTGTCACTGCCTTCGCGGTAAAGGCTGCTGCCTGTCTTTAAAATTAGTCAAACTTTTCTTACAAGGTTTCTATTTATAAAACAGCATGTGCAATCTATAAACGGCTATCGTCGTCGTGCGGTGAAAGTTTTAGTTTTCCAGTGAAAGGTTCTTCAAGGTGGAGCACGCATCGGAAGAAAGGTGATAGAAATCGCGATTGTCAGAAATACACGGCGAACACGGAATAAAGGCCACGAAGTGCCATTACCTTGCTCGGGTCACGAAGTGCAAGCTGATCGCCTGTTGCTGCAGTTTGCGTCAGTAGTAAACTTGCGCAACAGTTCAGGACAACGAAAACAACCCATTAATCCCTTAATTATATGTTAAGGCGATTTCTATGAAGAAATCCAACCATGGCAAGTGTTTTCTATTTGCTGCGAGTATCTAAGTATATCTGATCGCCGGCCACGATGATGATTCTTCTCGTCCCTTGACGTCAAGTTAGTTCGCTCAACTTCCAGACGAAGAAGCATGTGTAGAAATGTTTCTCGGAACTTTTCCCGCAAGGGAAGATGGGTGTTTTGAATTTGTTTCACTGGAAAAATTACGGGGAGCAGAAATGAGAAAACGGAGAAATTTTATTCCACTCGCGGAGAAAGGCGAGCGCTATTATTATCACAAGTATTTCTCTTCCATACCTTAATACAAAAACTTTACATCTGAACGGAAGAACAGTGTATTAAGTCGCACTTTACAATTTTTCACGGAGAAGCAATCAAATGTTTCGAAACATTGCAACAATATATGGACTAGATATCGTTTTCATGCTATCGCATTAAAAACTGAACAGCACAGAACGAAATAAGTTTTACCATCGAAAAGTAAAAATGAAAGATTGAATGCAGGGATTGCACCATACGTACAGCTATTTAACTAAAAGGGAAACGCGATGGTAATACCAATAATAGTATTTATAATTCATCTACTGTAAATTGTCTCGAAATCCAATCCAATATAAAAGATAAGAGCCGTTCAATGGAGCAGTCCTGAAAGATAATTTGTAAATAACAACCAGGTTGCAAATATAGAGCGAACACCGTTCTGTCGACGAAGAGGACGAATAGTTGTCGTAGACGCGATCGCCGCGACTATACTTAGCAGCGCCGCTGACCCGAATCGTTGTTGCGTCCCATTAGTAGAACAGCCTTGATCCTTTTGTTCAGTGTCTACGGACAACAGTGACTTCGAGATCGATACTTCAACGCGTTCAATCTGGCTTGCATGCCGTTCCCAAAATTTCCACAAAAGCCCGGACGAAAAATCGGCGAAGCAACGAGAAAAATGGATTAACATAAAATTCGTGTCCTCGAAGAGGGATGAAAGATTTCACCGTTCAATCTCTTTTTTTGTTTTCTTACTTCGAATCCTTTCTTCCACGATAGCCGGTGATCTCCAATCGCACAACTTTCTCTACCTACTTTGCCACGGGAATCACCGTTTCGTACGCTCGAGCATCCATCTTCGTTGCTTCTTCCCAGAGTTGCGAGTTCAATCGACCCTGTGGCACTAATAATAACCGACCACGACGTTTCAAGTAGCCGATAAGTTTTCGAGGACTCCGAAATGAGCGTAGGGTTCTGTCGAAACTCCTCTAATGACTTTGCCTTTCTTTCTTTTTTCATCCATTTCATCCTTCTTTCTCGATATCATTCATCGCCACTCCTTCACCGATTTTCTGGCGTCTATTGGATCTTCCACGGAAACTATTATACATTCGGCGTAAAGCTTCCTCCTGGTTGCTTAACCAAAACTGCGGAGACTTTCTCACAGTACAAAGATAATATTCTCTGCAGAAATGTTTCATGGGAAAGACTATTTGCGCGCGTAAAATATGCAAAGAACGAAAATGAATTTTGTGCGTCAATTTAGAAAAATTGTGTATCGTTGTCCCGGTTATAAACCGAAGGGTTAAACATAATATGGCTGACCGTCTCGTTGACCTGTAATCCTTGCGAAAAAATATCTCTGACCGTATCGTCGATCTTTACTGCTTCAAAGAATACGACCAGCCATATCATTGATACATAGGTATTACTTGAATGAAAAGTTACGCCTCGCCATGCGCTGACCCGTACTACTTGGGAATTATTATATCTTGCCACGCGCCGATGCGTGCCGCTTAAACATTGTGCCTTCCCACAGGTTGGCCTATACTACTTAAACAATATATATACCCCTGGCCACACACCATTGACCTGTACTAAAAGAAAAGGAAAAGCAATGAAACCAAAATATAAACCACGACTGTACCTTCGTGACCGCACCACTGCCGTCCAATTATGATGTTTCGTCCCGAATCCTATCATCCCTCGCGTTATTACCCCAATGAAACAAGGGCACCGTAAAAACATCTGCGTTCGCTGACAATCAAGGATCAATCTAAGCCAGAAACGATCAGACGTAAGAGTGCCCCGCGATAAATCCCGCCCCAGCCGAAATAACGTCTGACTGTCTGACAGCGACGGTCCAAAGCGGTCCGATCTTAAAGCCGACCGCGATAATTGGGGGTGGATCGTTGATTGAGCGGCGGTCGAAAGGTGTTCCGCGAGGAGGAGAAGGTATCCGCAGAAAATTCGGCACGCCTGTTGCTCACCGTGGTTGTCGGAGAGGATCGTCGAGTGGCCCGGATTTTCGTTCGTACACCCGAAGCGACGGCCAGCGAAATACCGTTCCTTTTTCCTGCTCGCCTCACTTCCGCCCGGGCATTGGCGCCCGCTTATATTCGTCGGTTCTTGCCTGCTCGTCCCTGCACATCCGCGACGATCAATACTCACCTGGCCGAGTCTGTATACACGGACGCAGGTACACACGCAGTGCGCAGGTGTGCGTTTTACAGGCAATTCGTCTGTCGATGGTGCGGCTCTGTCGGAACGTTTTTGAAAATGACTTTCTGTTAGGGGGACAGCAAATTGAATCGTTTCGCGCGCGACAGGGGGATTCGATCTGTATTTATTGTCTGCCACTTCGACGAATTTTATTGTGCTTCACCGAGGTGGACACCTTTGGCTCGCGGTTTATCGTTGCGTCGATTTGTCATGCAGGGAAACGGGAGTAGGATTATTTCACGGAGGATTCGATGTGAAATGAAATAGTGTATTATGATGTACGGGGTATAATAATTAATCGACGGATATGACGAAAATAGTGTGGCAACAAAATATTCAGAAATACATGCAATGATAAATGATAATAATAATAATTACAGCCGAATATATATCCTCTTCCTTAGAGAAGAATTACAAATTGAAGATAGAAATTCGACTCGTTACAGACGAATATTCGTGGCAGGATATGCAGCACGATATAATTATTTAAAAAAAAACTCAATACTTTTACGGCCTCGAGGGCGCCGAATGAAAGCAGCTGGTTTTTCTTTACGAACCGCATTGAAGTTGAACTTCTGGGGCCACGTCTTTTGATCTCGTAATGCTGTCGCCTTTGTCCCGACTTTCCTGAACTCTTCGCACTCTTCTTGGCCGAGAAACGCTGAAGGTGATACCACCAGTAGCCCGTTCATCGTCGTTTGACAAATCTTCAAACACATTGTCCGAGGAAACGACGAGGGAAACACTTTTAATATATATTAAAAACGAATCGAGCATTAAAGATGTAAAACGTTGCTCCGCGCAACAGTTTAATAGTTCCACAAAAAAATTACTCCAATCGAGTTTTCGCGGATGGGCTGAGGCCGTAGGTGAACGAAGTTAATCAGATTTGGAAGAAGCAATCGCGGTGAGTATCGTAAAAAGTGTTGGAAACGGTAAAGTAAGGGACGATACGTTTGAAAGCTCTAGCCGAAGAATGGAGAAGCTCTTGAAGAGCAAGCCTCGCAATGATCTCGGGCGGAAAAAGCGAAGGATCAATTACAGAATGGAGAATAAAGTGGAAAGGGTGCCGTTCGATGGAAACAACGGGGCTTAACTAGAGAAATATTTTTGTTGAAAGCGTGGAACGCTAAGAGTTAGCTGGCGTGCCGTAAAAGCGAATAAAGAAGATCGTTGAGGGAGAGGAAAATGGACAATGGAACCTACACGTTCGGCTCCATGACTGATCGTGCCTGGCTTGTTAAGAATGGGGATTCTGGACGGAAAAAGGAACAACGTGTCTTATATTTATATAGCGAGTAAAATACTATGTTTCTGCGATCTTTCAAGCTTGGAATTATTCTTCGAATTAAATGCGCATCGATTGTGAATGAGTTCAATCATCACTTTCGAAGCACACAATATTCCCGCAACTATTTCTACAATATTCTCTGTCTAATGCGATTGACGGGAAGCAAATGAATACCAAGAATCCGAATCGAAGTTTCTGTAATAAAATAGATGGCAAACGTGAGGGTCGTTAATTGAATGCTTCTTTCGATCTTCCTCGGGACAGAACCTAATACATTCTCGTTGCGCGAGCAACAAGGCAAGAACGCGACAGTCGATGGAAGGGTAATCGTTTCTCGAAGGGCGCTCAGGTGATAGACATAGTGGGCAATCTTCGAGTGATTGCCAGAGTGATCCTAGCCAGTGATCGTGACGATCTTCCTTTAGAGACTTGTCCAATCGATTCGAGGCTGCGTGTCACGTTCGTCGGTTGTTGGATTTTTTGAAACTGCGATTGGCCTCCGACACTCGATTGAACTCCATTTTCCCGTCTTGCCTCCCTCTATTTCACCTCTCCAATGTGCCCATCGTAATTACGATCGAGCGAGCTTCGCGTTTCGCCGATCTCGCGAGTTCCACGAGAACCTTTGACCCTGTCTACGATATTCGCAGATGAAAATTGGAAAAATCACGAGCACTCTGTTCCTCGGAGTTTTCGGAAGGTCTTAGATGTACAAGTTCAATATTTTTTTTCCCGAGAAATGCTGACGTTATTCAAACGGTTATAAATACTTTCCGGTGAAATCGTTTAGAAATTTTCCACCATAGACGGAACATTTGCGTGTGTGTAATTGTTAAGCGGAGGTCCGACAACAATTCATTGAATTATGGAAGGAACGCGATGCTTTCAATTAATTATATCGAATGGAAAATAACAGCTCCTTTTCGCGGGGAGGGTTCACGAATTACGAGGTGACGTTAATGTCCACTCGAACTGAATTTCGTGCGCCCTCCACGCGAACTGCTCCACCCTCCATTTGCATACATAGTAGACAATGGGTCAAGGGTGAATTCATCGCCATCGATACGCACGCCGCGCCACTTCTCGATTTCCCCATGGCTTTATGAGTTTCGTGGTTATGAATCGGCGAGTGTAATACAAGAAACCCGTGAAGCCAAAAACGTGAACGTCGCGTGACGTTTAATTTCTATTTCGTTCATCCACTCCCCGAGTATCGTTCGTAAACATCGCGCCTATGACAATGAAACCTGAGGAGCGTTTGACGGTATAGACAGAATAAACGACTTTGTTTGGTACCGCCGTATTGATCGTGACACCAATTTAAGGGTCGAGATGGAATGGCTAAAAATGGATGTCTGCTGTCTGTCGCGAAAAGGTAAAAAAAAGAGGAGAAAGAAGGGGCGACGTATGAATTCATACGACCCGTGTGGAATATTGAATCGCATATATAGGGGGACAGTTCGCAATCGTAACAACGATTTATAAAACGGAATTGAAAATGATTGTTGCGATGGGGGAATTACGGTTGACGGAAAGGAACGGGGGAAAAAATATGCGATGCAACGAGGGGAACAATGAATAAATCAACGGTGTGTATGTGATTCCCAAGTGCAATTTCCGTGACGAGCGATCTCGCGAGTCCGAGACAGGTAGTATTTTCGAAATAACAGATAATATGTGCTTGGATGTTTCGATATCGACAGCGTGGGGAATTGAACGATGGTTTTTCTTTCGTGGACGACATTTTGCATATAGACGGCGCTTATATATTTTAATTTATATTCTTTCTGTCGTACAATTTATTTCGCACATGCTTTGGATTCTTTGAACAGTTGGGTTACTGAACCCTCGGCCACGTGCCTCACATAGATTTCTCTTTATCCGACGTACCTAAATTCCAGATATTATTTTTTCCCTTCGATTATTGCATATTTCGACCGTTCGACTTTCGGATCGAATCCCCGATCTCCCTGTTACAATTTTATTCCGTTGAAATTTCAACAAGAACGACCCATTCCCACGTGGGCTAAAATTAAAAAAAATATCTTTCAGTCGTTTATTTTACAGTTGCCCTTTTACTCTTTTCGTTTCTCTGCGTTCTCCGATATTCCGTCAGCCTTGAAACGTGCGAGAAAGATGGTTGGCGATTTAACGAGAGTTTTCGGGAATTTTTTTTCATATCGCACACCGGATACGAATTTTGCCCATACTCGCGTTAATCTTCTTCAGAAGCCCGTCGGTCTGTCGTTGAAAATGGCATTAACATCGTTCCATTTCCCGCCTTTCCTTCGGCCCAGTCAGATATCAATTAAAAATCATTCCGTTTCATCGGGATAGAAAAAAATATACGTAATCTCTGACAGGAAACGAACGACCGCCGCCATTAAACACGCCTTTTCCGTCGCCGAAGAAATATCTCCGTGGGCGTTTTTATATCAAAGCAAACATCACGGTTTTCATTCGTGCTTTTAACACAAATGTAAGATACTCGCCGGTGAAGCGGTACACAGCTTTAAAAAGGGAAGAAAAAATCTTGCCTTTAAAATTACCGAGTGAAGCTCGTTTCCGCCGAACAACGTTTCACGTTCAGTTTCGTCCCAAAGGTACCAACGAAGCATCGCCTTTGTGACGAACGCGTAAAACGCATTCAAACGGACTCGTTGTATTTAATTTATGAGATGAAATGACAAAGTAGCAGCGTGGCAATAATACAACGTTTACAGCGACCGCTGTTCCGTTCGGATTGTCAGATCTTTTTCAAAAACCACGTCGCAGTAACTCGTTAAAGCGAGTATTCGTTCCCGAATTAATCATTCGGTTCGTCGATGAAAATTACACTTGGCAATGTGCAACTTCCACATCCGCCGGTTTCATGTTCGAACGATACACGCACAGATTTATCGTCGAATCGTCAGCAATGATTCATCCACTTCGACGGAACGATATCCACCTTGGACCAACTGAACGTAGAGTAGCGAAAAAAATTGGATCGAAGCGAACCGAGGAGACCAAGTGTTGAATTAAATTCCTTTCAATCCACTCGGGTTGCCTGTGCACGATTTTCCGTTCGATATCGACCGTGTCACCGACAGCTACTTTATTTCACCACATTTTTCTCCCCGTTCGTACCACAATTTTCCTGAATACACTCGACGGCCTCCGTTTTCGTCGACGCCTCGCGGGGCTTGTACGCTTCCGTTTCAAGTTCCGTCGCGAAATCGGGACACCTGCCTCTTAAGAAGGCAGACAAGGGGGAAGATTAATTGAATATCTCGCGATAGAGTCATCTTGGCTCCTGAAGCTGATAATTGAACCTTCACCCTCGTTTCTATTCGCTGGTCCTTCCGCTCCATTCATCTCTCTCTCTCTCTCTCTCTCTCTTTCTCTCTCTCTCTTCTTTTCCTGTTCTCCGTAAATGTGCAGGATGTTCAATGCAAATGTTTGGACGACATATTTTTTAATTACCAAAGTTAACAAGTCGAATGGCGCCGAGCGTTTCCCTCCAGCAACGTTAAATTGCGGAAACTTTCTCTGGATAGAATGAACAACACAACGTGGCCCTCGGACCCCGTTCCCCCGCACGAACACAGCTCTCCCGTTTAGCGTAAAAACGGTTGGAATGGAGGTAAAAGTGTCCTTTGTGATCCGGTCTCTGTATGGAGATTCGTGGAACTTGTGAAATGTAAAGGGAAGGTTCAACGATTTAAGCATTCAAGGTACACGGTGTTTTTATCGTTTGCGTTGGTACTTCGATACTTCGACGCTCAATGTCCCGATACTTCAGTACTCGAATGTTTCAGCGATACGATACATACTCTAATGCTTCAACGCTGCAACACACCGAAGCTCGAATACCGCGACACTTTAATATTTCACCAATACGATACTTTGAAGATTCAATTGTTGATGCAATGATTAACGTACACCATCGCGCCAATACTCTATCGTTAAAATAATTCGACGGGACGATACCCCGCTAAACAAAACATCGAATACCCCGGCGAACAATGTTCCACGTTCTATTTCTATCTGTACACGCGAATCAGGCCCCCTGATGTATTTGCATTTAGCCTGATCTCGGTGCGTTGTTCCAAATAGTTCTACGCCGTAACTCAGCCATCCTCCATTAACTAGATTAACCCGCGATTCTGTCGTTGTACTTGCCTGTCGCGCATTAATTATGTTAACAACGAGTTAATTCTTGAAGCGGCCGCGACCGTTGAACGCACACGCAAGCCACGCAGAGAGCGGACAGCGCACGCGACACGCAACGAGCCCGGCCGTAAAACAATTTTCCTCGTGAATTTTTCATCGAGCAGACCGCGAACGTTCTTCAGCGTGACCTCGCTGAAATTTCGAGACCGGATCGTCGGTTGAGTATTCATTTAATTACGACGTTAATTACGTTTCCGTGGAGACAACCTTGTCGGAAAGTGTGCCCCCGATAATGCGTGGGCGTTGTTTTAACAATTGCTCGATGGGACGCGAGCTCGTTGCCGTTCTGGTGTTTGCTCGTTGTTTCTTTTCTGTTTTCCATTGCGAAAAACTTGGGACAGTGGAGTATTCCCTTGGAATTTGAAATACTTGGAATTTAGTTGCTACGAATCAAGGAGTTGCTGCATTTCTCATGAAGCCATTCGGCTTGTCCCCATTGCTGTCGTCGAGCAGTAACAGGCTGCATCTTATTAAAAAGTTTCTCTTCCAAAAAAAAAAAACCAAAAAAAAACATTCTCTGACCTGCCCACTAGGCTGCAGCCGCCCTTTAATAAATAATTTGCTCCCCTTTTTTGCGTCGTCCTCGGGCAAAGTGGTCTTTCTTCTCTTTTTTTTTTTTTTTCTTTCTGTGACACGAAAGATCCGTGACCTCGGTGTATTAACGTGAAAGATTCCACCGAACGATTAACGTCGATGCCCTTCGCAGAAACGCTTTCACGTCAATTATTCCGTATCCCTGGCCTCTCTAATAATACCAGCTTTAATGGAACGTGTGATTACACCGTTTCAAATCGCCGGTCAACAAGAAATTCAATCGAATAAGAGAAAGTCTGCTGCAAACATGCATCACGTCACAAACGAGTCTATGCAATCTACAAAATTACTGTGATTGATAGGGGCCGGATTGATGTATCTGGCCGGACGTTTATTTTAGCTACGATATCGGCGCAATGTATTCTTCAGGAGAGAAAAAGTCGCGCAACGGTAATGAACTGACTGTGACATAAAAGCAGGGACACGCGAAACGTTTTCGTCGGTGGAACAGGTACATGTTCTGTAAACGATAAACGATATTTCCCAACGAATAGTATGTAGCGAAAGATTAGAATCAACCACAGTGCATATCTCCAAAGGGAACGGAAAAACGAAACGGAGCAATACAAAACCGTAAGGGCGGAACGAAGTTTTTTACCGAATGAAAAAGAAAGAAGGATTCCACCGACAACTGGCTGTCGTCCGAAGCTCCATGACGATCGAGGAAGCGAAACGTAGCGATCGTTTCGGGACATGAGCATCCAGGGGAAATATCCACTTGGTCGATGGAACACGAACGTTTTTAGATCCGTCTCCGAAAGGGATCCTCGTCGCGACTTACTTATTATCATTCCGTCGACCCCCGTCCATTCTCGCGGGTCCCTTTGAAAGCACGCTGCCCCCCTTTGCCGGGGCGCAAAGCGCGGAAGCCCGCGGCGTAGTCGATGAAACGAGATTCTGCCGACCAAACGAACCGTATTTCGTACCCTTTTCCTTCGCAGTTTTCACGCCGTTCCCGCGAACAATTACGGGACACGCTAATGTTGGACGGGGTGGCGAGTTCGATTGGTTGTAAAGCTGCGTAATGATGCTGGCGACGGTTTAAAAAGGGAATCGGGAGAAGCTCGTAGTTTTGAGAAGCTCGTAGAAGAAATGGGTTCTGAGCAATCTCAGATATATTTGAACAATTTGCAAGCAAAAATACTGCAGGATGTATCGTATCGGAGCTTACAGAAATTACGAATATCCTACTAAATTCATCGTCGCCCAGCTCCAGCGACCGAAGGCTTTCTGCGAATTGAAAATCCGGTGAACAAAGATAATACGAATGAATTGAAGAACAAGTCAATCGTATACTTTCCACTGGGGACACGGGTCGAAGTCCGTCAGTTCCTAGAGTCGAAAGTCCATTAAAATTGATTAAACCAGTCATAGCGCTTCCTCGATTAACCGTGCCGCGACGAATAAGCGACTTGCACACTCGGCCCTAATCAAACGGACACCCATTGCACAATTAAACAAGACTGACCGTCTGAAACTCGTAGGATACAAGGAACATAAGCAAAGGGGTGAAACAACGACGTTCCCTTGTCAATGTGCTACAAACTGTCGCGATATTTCGTTCGCAGTTGCGTCGCGCGACACGGGGAACAGAATCGGTGTGTTTGGCGAAATCGCGGCAAAAACGAGACCGTGGCGGAAATAAATATTTGCGTAAACAATGGAGCAACGAGTCGTGACACGGACAGGGCGACGTGCGATCGACCAGCTCGTGGCTCGAAAATTCGATCAAAAGTCCCGCCGTTCAATCCATAGTTCGAGCAATCGTTCAACCGATCGACGTTTCTATTTTTACCAGCCCTCTGCCCCATGCATTTTCCTATTCGTATCTCGTAAACGTTCGTCCCATTCGAAGAGCACCAATTGGTACGTCAAAGCTGTCGTTCACCCCTGACCCCTGTACCGTCGCCAAACTGCGGAAGAAATAAGATTTAAGTGTCAATTGTTGCGGGTCGATACCGGTGGTTTTCGGGAACGTACACTTTCGTATTTCTTTAGATTGATTCCTAAAAAGTATATGTACATATCGTTCTTAATACAGATGTAAATATATCTACGTATTTTTTCTTTCAGTAGTATAGGTCGATATATTCGGGCACAGAAACGCCAGCTGCACACCAGTTCCAGATTGATCTTGAAGTTTTTAATTACTGGCACGGGTGTTAATTAATCACCATTCTGTAAGAAAATTGCTGATAAGTTAAACTGTATAAATTAAACTGAACGATTAACAAATTTTCTTGGTCATGGTCTAAACTCCGCAAACGTACGTCTCTACGTTCTACAAAACGTGCGCACCTAGTGTCGGCCAATCAAAATTTTCCGAACCAAACATTTCTACACGTCGACCACCATCGATACCACTTTCACCTGCATAATTCCGGGATAAGCTTCCCAGTTCAAACCGAGCCCAAAGAATTCCTGGTACAATCGTGCCGTTGTTACCGTTCCGATTTGTCCATCAGCCTGCATCTATATCCCCCTTCAATCCCCGCACTCGTTCGTCAATCTAATATTTTTCACTCTATCGCTATCCATCTCGATATCGATCGTTCCACAATCACCGCGAGACTTCCACATCGCTCTTTGACCTCCGACTTTTCCGCGATCACCGCCGAAGCACGGCCGCGTTATATGATACCAATAAAATCAAAAGTAAACAGAAAATTGCTCGCGAGATGAGACGAGGACTCCGTTGAAGCGGCGCTCGGCATATTAATTGGCAGTGCAATTTACACGATGAAGCCGGCCCTTCGAGGTAGAACGTCGGTACGAACGGCGAACAATGCGGGCCTCGCCGTTCGCCGAACTTAATTAGCCGTTCGAGGCCCACCGGCCACGAATAACGACATTAACGACGCTTATCGGTTTGTCCCGTACGCCAGATCGTTCGACTGGAGCGTGTCTACGATACCGTGTCGTGCGTAACGCGATAACGATCCGATCCTTCCCCTTTTCACTGTTATTTATCCTTTTTGTCTTTTCTTGCAATTCGAGTCCCCCTCGTTGCCACCGAACTGGATCTCGGTGAACAGAAATGTTTCTCGTCGAGGCATGAATTGGGAAAAGGCATTGAGAGTATATCGGGACAAATGTCTCGTGTGTAATGGTAGCTGCGAATGAGCAATGATTTTACTCTGTATTTTTTTGGTGCAGCATGATATTAATTATATACAATCCAGAAATGATGCATCAACCAAATCATATTTCTTTATGAAACAGTGGTCGGTCGATATTGAACAAACCCTGTACCATTTGTTTCCCCCTTAACTACGTCTCTCCCAGGAGCACCTGTGCATGCTTCTTGCTGAATCCGTCAGGTAAAAAAAAAGCCGCACTGAAACAACGTGCATCGACTCGTTGTCCCGTTTCTCTTATTCATAGTCAGCAAAAACGAGTCGACGTTGGAATATTCACGACGGTGAACCGTCTCGCCGTACGTTTCTCTGCCCCTCGATTCGCGAAACGCAAGTGAACTCGCGGGTATCGCTGCTAAATAACAGGGCAGTAATAGCGTGGAAGTAAACGGAGTCAAGTTTCCTCTACCATTATATAAAACACGTCTCCCCGGTTCGAGCGTAACGAAACGCTTTTTCTGCGATGGAAAAAGACGCTCGATGATTGTTCCGATGGCTAGGGTAACGCGACGTCGAGAAGAGGCAGAGACAGAGAGTTATCCAGACGTGTACGCCGAAGTGGAAGATCCCCGTCGGTAGCCTCAGACGTCTCTGAGGACCGGTGACCGAATGGTCTCGAGGCGTGACAAACTGAATGGTCGCTTTCTTCTTCCGTGTAATGAGGAAATAGTGTCCCCTGCCCGACGTTTTAATTTGGTACATTGAAGGGCGATCGATATACGAAACGGTCTGCAAACGTATTAACTTGTAGAAAATACAGTAGCACAGTGAGGATAAAGTGAGCAGAATCGTTTAGTTTTAACAAAGAGACTGCACTACTACTAATGTTTTAATTACTTTAGATTGAATATGAAACGTAATTAATATTACGATAATTGGGGAAAGATTGATTGGAGTTTCACATTTCTTTTCTCAGCTTTGACTTTGGTATCAAATTTCAACCAGAAGTTTTGTTATGCCTGTTGTACATTTAATATTTCATGTATTATCCTGCAAAATACTATCTTCTTGGCGATTTATAAGGAGAATTGATTTGTAAGATCCCAAGGATCGACCTCCTAAGGGAACAATCAAGGGACTTTAGCCTGTTTCTTTCTATCGAAATCATGGAATCCTTATCGGTTGTTCCCTATTCCCGTGGCGTGTTCTCTACGCTGCAACGACGATTCTTAAAGAAATCTCCTTGATCGAGGGGCAAAGCCAGGATAAGATTCCGGATTATTCGTGAGTAGCAGAGTAAAATGGAGGAAGTAAAAATGGCTTGGTTGAAATCGTATAATTCGTTTCACGGATCTCCCTTGAAGGTTTCATACATTTTTTTCGTCTCGACGTATCTCTCTGTAATGACGTATTATCTCCCGTCTTAGAAATTAAGACAAGAATAGAATTTTTGTTCAATCCATTTGTTTTTCTCATTCACAAAAATCGTGGTCGTTCTTTCTCTGGGAAACATTGTTCGCTCATTATTTTTCCCTGGAACTCCGATGAAACAGTTTCCACGGTGAATTAGCAGCAAAGTTTTCCGTATCTGCTTACCTGAATCGCAGCGAGTCATAAATATTCCAGCGATATTCATCCTCGACCCGAATTTCGTAATTACGTTACGTGACGATGCTTCCGGGTTCCTGTGGCATCATCAAATTTTCAAAAATTCCCGACTCGTGTAATTTTACGAGATCCACTTTCCACTAGAATCCCCAGCTGTTCTCCAAACTATGCTATTCCAGTTCGTCAGTCACTTATGATTACCATTACCATTTATATGAAGAGAGGAGCAACATTTTCCGAAATATGTATGACGTAAATGTTCAACACCGTGAATGATATACAATAATAATTGAAATTAATACATATTACTGTTATTATTATTATTGTTATGAAATAATTGTTATTGTCTCGATATATAATTAGTATCATAAATAAATACAACTGATGGCATGCATTATAATAATATGCATATAAGTACGAACAAGTGTAATTTAACTAGCCCATTACAAAGATTAATATCGTTGAAAAATTTATTTCGCCAAATTACATATTCTGACACTGGACTCGAAATCAAAGTTACCTGTTAGAATTAACAGACAACGATTGACCCACTTTACTGAATTCACAAAAATCCAGAGATAAGTTGTATCGAACCAGTCACTTGCACATTTCATGTTTCATTGGAAACATTCGAGTTGCAGTCTTACAACGCCGATTACTTTCTGCCAAATAAATACAAGTTTCTCGCTCGTGCAGTCAGACACATTTTGAACAATGACAAACGAAATTGCTTCGACAGAACCGTCACGTGCGATATGTCACTTCGGTTTCAAAATTGTGACTTAATGTTCGTGCCACCGTTCGTTCTACGGTGCAAACGAAATTATGGATCTAAGGTAAACTTATCACGTTTTCGATGGGGCTTGTCAAAAAGTGTCGTTGTTGTTCCCATTCGAGGGCATTCGAGGGTGAAAAATTGGCTGGCACTCATATCGCAACGAGCCACCGCTTTAGTGCGCGTGATTTGCGCATTGATTTGCAACACGGAGATCGTTTTACAGGAAGCTCTGGCTCCGTTCGTGCTTCACTGATCGATTTCCGATCGTTTCATTCGCAGGCCACAATAATGTATGGAAACGACTGGGAAAGAAGGGTTCGCATCCGACGGAAATGAACAAGATTACGGTGCAGATGAAAAATATGCGGATAAAGAAAGGAAATGGATAATACTTCTGCTTTTGTCATTCTTGATGGATAAACTGTATCAGCGCTAATCATAATATATATACATTTATCATTCATGTATACATAATATAGAAGATGGCCAGTAGTATAATAATAATAATAATTATTATAACTGTCATAAGAACAGAGCAAAATTTTAAAAAGCACAGTACCGCGGCACTGTGAGGCACTAAATGCAATGAAAGTCTGCTAAAGAGGAATTATCTCAGGAACAAAATTACATCCAGAACAATAAATTGCCAACAGCCAAGTATTACTTTTTGAAGCGTATTTGATATTAAATGAAGGGTAAAGAAGTTTCCGCGCAAATCCCGTGACTCAACTGTTACAAAGAATTGCACAATATGATATTGGACAGATACAAATACAATTTGCAATTTAATTCGACGAAGATAGTGATTTGAGTTGCGCCGCCTGTGTATTATCTCAGCTTTATCGGTATTAAATAATGAACCTCAGTTTGCACGGGTCGCAGCTATGACTTCTTCTTCTACTTCTTCTTCTTCTTTTTCTTCGTGGCACGCGGGTGTATCTGCATCTCGACTGCAAAGCCAGCTTATCGATTTCTCGTAACGTTATCCTCGACGAGCGGGCGAATAGGAAAATGTAAAACTGCAGAAGCGCCTGGTGCATGTGTAAGCAGAGTCGGCCGCGTTGTTCGCCGTATTTGTTAGCTCAGTTAAGTCGGACGGAATATAAATGGAATTAGAAAGCGATGGAAAAATAAAAGCGTGGTTTATAGTTTCACGGAAGGGGGGCAAAACCTGCCGCTTGGTCAAACGGAACGCGAGGTGGGCGATTTCGCGGAACTCGATAAATTCGCATGGTACCCTTTGGGCGATTGCGCCAAACAAGTGGAAATTCGCGAGTGTCATTCTCGTACTGGAAAACTGATTTCGTCGGATATTTGTGCAACATTCGTGTCGATACTGAAATTCGTTCTGCGTGAACATCAAACTGCAATTGTAATCGTTCATTCGTCGAATAAATTTCATCGAATTTGAAGCATTAACAACGAGAAGGAAGCAAGCTATTTTGTAGGTTTTCAATATTCCGGAAGCGTACGAACATATATTAATTAAATACAATAGCATTAGGTGGACATTCCGAAGTTCCATGTTGTCGAATTCGATGTAATAGAATGTTCAAAGGTACAGCACAGGAGCCACCGATTAATTGCTTCGAACAGGTACTGAAACAATTGCGTTAAAATTTTTTAAGATGCACCTAATGAGCGTCGAAACGTCCGTGAGGCACTTAGCACGTTATTCTTTGCCCCAGAGAACTTCGCGAGAAGTGTTCCCTCGCGATCGGCAAGATTAAAACCGCTGTTATTACGCTGCTCTTGCCGAGAGGCGGTGAGAAGGTCTTAAATGACGTGTAAAGAGGAAATCGATTAAATCTTCTTTCGGTGTTTCTTTTCATTTCATCCTCGCCGTCGCTACAAACTTTTCTCTGCCCCCAAAATTTCCAATCCCATCCATTCGAATTCAGTTCAACGACATTTCTACCGTTTTAAAAACCAATAGATTTAGCTACTACTCCGAAAGGGACGAGTGACCTCGATTCGAATTTATTAAAATTAAAAAATTTATTATATCAATAATAAATGCAGAAATTGATGATCCACGAGACGTGAATGGAAATTTATATGTATTAACAAATTCTGCTCTTAAATTCCTTACTTTAACAGTTTTTTTTACCCTTTCTTGTGCACTACGTCGGGCTTGACATACCTGCAACAATTTCGAAGGGACAATCTCAAAATCTTACATCACCTGGTAACATGATGCTTTTTATCGTAACAATATAAACGACGTCTCGAAACAAGGGACAAACGTTTATATAACTTGCACTCTAAGGGTGGCGTAAGATAACGTGGATTGAAGTGGCGGGTCCAGTTGCTTTTCTCCAGTGTCGGGGACTTGAAAAACGCGAGCACGAAGAGCCGTTCCCGACGCCTTGATGACCGTACAAAAGAGGCCTGCCGAGAACACATAGGTAGCTCAACAGGTAGCACTGAAAGTACCTTTCTTCCTGGCACGTTCCCACCCTTGCCACCTTTTGTACTCGACGAGCCCCCACCGTGCTGGTGCACGCACGTTTTATCTCAGAACTGACACTCTCCAACCCTCTTTACGTATCATACACGACGTCGCCGCAAAAATGTTCCTGTTGCACAGGTATCCGGTGATGTTCGTTTGACAGAAAAATTTCTAGTGAAAAAGGAAGAACGGTAGGTGCACGTTGCGAAAATAAATTCGACTGCAGAGCCATATATAGTAATCGAAATTGAATCGGTGTTGTCAAATAATGTACAGTATACCACGTAGCAAAATATTCCAATACACAGCAAGACAATTGTTCAGCAGTGCGTGTACTTGTCTCGATCGTAAATACCACACGAATAGATAGTAATTAATCGCAATTAAGAACGAAAGTACAATGCAAGATTCGAATCCAATTATTTTCCTTTAAATAACGACACTTGTTTAGCTCCAAGTATCTCCGACTCCCTTCAGTTTATCACTTTCTCTTGAATAATTAAGAAAGAAACGATAGACGCACCGAGCCGAAACATTCCGCAGCTTTTCACTAGAATAGCTTTTCGACAGATAGTGCTACGAATCTCCCTGAACACGACGGATTATCCAGGCAGCCCCTGACGGCCGACTAAATATTCATTCGCATTTCCGATGAACGAATTTCGATGGACGTACCTGAAGAATCGTGAAACGTCGAGAATGGAGAAGCCGGCTGGGTTTTTATCGACTCGCATCACGGTGCATTGGTCGTTGTGCTCGACTCGCTGGAATCCAAAGTGGAATCAGCCTTTCGAACGATTCCCGTTTAATTTACCTGCGTCGATCGCTCGACCATACCTGGCTGGCTTAAAGGCGAAAGGGAATTTCAATGCTGTGCTCGTGATTTTTAAAGGACGTGAACTTGGTTCGTCGACAACTGACAACGAGTACGGGGAAGAGTCGGTCGTGTGCGTGATGTACGGATGTCCACTGTCACGATACCAGAATTTATTGTTAGACAATTCCATGTAACTTTTCTGTTTTAATTGTACCTTATTTAAGGAGTATGCTCGAGTAATTATCTTTAGTTTTTAGTTCAGTTTAAATGTGGCAAGAAATATTGCTATTAATTTATCGAAACTTGTCATTTCGGTATTGTCAAGAGATCTATATTAATTTATATTAATTTGGCGCAGAACTGATTCGTTCAATATTTAATCATACTAACAAGGAAGAAACGAATTAATAATTTTAACAAGAAAAAATTCAATGCTTTCTTCTAACAATTTTCCGATGAACAAAATCCTTTAAAATGTTGCCAATTTATATCTGAATTAATCGTACAGTAAACAGAACGTTCAGGGATTTAATTGATGCCGATAACAAGGTAATAGGGTTGATGGAGCTGCAGGTGAAAAACACGTAGAGGAATAATGGGCTATTCCTCGATTGCACGCGCCATTAAAATCGAGAGCCTTTAATCCAGCAATCGAGCGAGCCCTGCTGAATTCGTCGATAATTTATACCTGAGACTTGAATTGCTTTAAACGGCAGGTACATGATGCAAAAAATACTGTAGCCACTGCGACGCTCTTTTTGTTAAATGCTGTTGCCGAATGAATTGGCTGTAGCAGATGTCGAAGATTTTCTAACGTGCGTTATTTTCGTTGCGTCAATGCTTAACTCGATACCGAGGCATCAAGTAACCGTCAAAGTTATTATTAAAAACGTCAAAAGTTATGCAGATAAAAGTTATTACCACGGAATAAGAAAGAATTCTTCGAAAAGAGTCCTCGAAGATTTTCTCCTGAAAGGAAAAGGAACATTCTTCCAATAAATTACCAAGCAATTTCCCTTGACAAAATTCAGCATCCTTTGCTGATTGAACAATGAATGGCGGAGAGTAGCTTGAACTCGAAAATAATTTCCTGAACTCTTAATTAAAAACTAAACTCTTAAAGACCGTCTAAATCGAGCCCCTCGCCCACGGAGGGTCCACCAAACTTATAATTAAAATAAAGACGATGGTAAAATACAAAAGACGGTGATGGAATGTAGTTTTCTACTAAAAAAATAAAGAGCATCGAAAGTCGCGCATCGTTTTAATGAAAACCACACGAAAGTGCCATCAATTGAATTTCAACGTGGCCTCGCAATCCCGGAAGTCCCCGTGTGCGTCGCACTTCCTCGCACTCGGGGGCAACGATGACCCCCGTGTCGACCGTTGCGTCGCGGCCCCCTCCCTCTCGTCCTTGTCGGATCTCGACGTTCTGAAACCGTCCCCGGAGTTCCCAAGATCGCCCGACCGATCTCTCCCGTCTGTCGTCAGCATCATGTCCCTCAGCATCTCCAGCAGCTCCACTTCGTCCTTTTTCCCCAGCTCCTCGATAACTCGAAGAGCGTTCAACATGCCCTCCCTCTGTTCCACAATCGTGTCATTATACATCATAGTCATCGGGCCAACTTTTTCATTGTCTTCATTCGTACTTCCCCCTTTCTCATTGTCCACGGGGTGCTTCACCCTTCCCAGCACGGGCTCCTCCTCGATAACATAAGTGGCGGTCGTGTTGACGCTCCTCGGGGACACCTCGCTGTTCCGTTCACGCGTCGCCCCAACCAATCGAATATTGTTTCTCGTTCCATCGGCCGACGTTTTTTCGCTTCCCCCAATGTCATGGACCCGGTCGTCGAAATTGCTGGACGTCGACGAAGAGGACGACGTGGAGGATCGCGGGGTGGACGAGGAACCATTGTCCCCTTTCGCGGGCCCTGATTCCACTCTGAACGTGGAGCCACCGCCGGCAGGACTTTGCTCGTCCTCGAGATCCGATCGAACAGCATCGTCGCGGTGAGACTGCATCAGGCTGATCGCCCTGCCTGAATGCATCGTTATCTCGGCGTCGTTGTCCTTATCGACGGACGCCTCGTCGCTGCTGGAGTCGTCCCGGCCGTCCGCAATCACCTTCCTCTGCGAGTACACCGTACTTATTACGGTTTCTTCGCGCTTGATGAACAGCCTGTGATCCGCCGTTTCTTCCGCCCGGCCGGTAGATGTCTTCGACTGGAACAACTCCCAGCTGGAGTTCTGGTACGAGATCCTGTTAATGGCGTGTGCCACCTGGTTGATAAGATCCCGGATGTAGGACAGCATGGGGGTGTCACCCTCCTCCTCGGTGATCTTCGCCGCTATCTGCAGCTCCTCGAGGGACTCCACGAACCGCCCAAGCTTCGCCAGACTTTGACCTTAAAGGAAGTGGTACGGGTCGGATTAGCTTGCGAATGATGTGTCCCGCTGTACGGACGATTTCGTATTGCAATCCGGGGAACTACGGAGCGTTGTGACGTCGGAGTGCATTAAGTTCAAGCTTTGAATGGAATAACGCTCTATCAAATTGCTCACCCCATTCGATGATACGAATTATTTTGTTCCCGGTTGTTTAGTCCTTAGTATCATTGTTACAAGGTTTCCGCGCCGTCAATTGACACTGCTTCAAAGTTTAAAAATTGCAAACTAAAAGCTGCTCTGTTGTTCTGGGAGATGGATAGAAAAATAGAAACCGAATAATTGTTTAGTGTATCGTTCGACTCTTGTGCAAGTTACTTTCGGATTAATACAGAGGCTAGTCCGTGGCTATTGGACAGCGGGCAGTTGAGAAAAGGCAACGCGTATCGATCACAAGTAAATATTTTCCGCGCCGATGTTCCAATATAAACGAAGATCACGCGAAACTTGCAGAGTTGAACGCGTCGAATTTTGCTCTTATCGTCACGGTCAGCCTGTTAATTGCAATTGGAGTGGAAGGAACGGTATCGAGCAAACGCGAGCCTTCACGACCGCGGTGTCACTATCGGCGTTCCACGCTTTCGACCGTTGAATCGTGTTCCCGTTGGAAATCGATTTCGCCGGCTGACTGCAGCCAACTCCATCGGAGGACTGATACGCTAAGTAGGTTGTAGAGTGGCCAACGGACAAATTGTAACTAGTTGAACTATAGATCGAGGCAATTACAGTTTGACAAACCTCTGACCGAACCGCCGCGCCGCGATATCCAACTCCTCTCGGCACGGCTTCAACCGCTGACGGGAAGCAAAAATGGAAACGTCGAACCGTGGAACGTGTTCGAAGTTCTGTTACGTATACGAGATTCCCTACCTAACAAAAGCCTCCCGTTCAGCATCCATTTCTTCGAATTACCCTTCACGGCCGCTTCGACGCATCTGAATGCGAATTCGACTGCTCGTTCCGATTTCCCGATCTCCAAATAACACCTGCCGATCTCGTGTCTGATCCAGGACACGGGAATCGGCGCTCTCAACTCCTTCGACAGGTGTTCCCATGCCCTCGCCGCCGCGTCCAGGTGGCCGAAGCTTAGGTGCACCTTTCCCAGGGTGACGAACGATCGGCAAAGTTGTACGATGTCGTCGGTGCTCTTCGATAGACGCACCAGACGGGACGCGTTGCACACCGCTCGATCGTGCCTTCCCAGAGTCACGTGGATCAGGGATAAATAGTGATAGGCCGATATCTGATAGCGTGTGGGATCTTGAAAGCCTCCAGATAAGGCTAGAAGCTCTTGAGCTATCTGCAACGCGATGGACATTTTGCCAGCGTCGAAAGCTGCTTGGAGATTTTTCAGCGAAGAGTCCGCCAGATTGTTCAATTGTTTCAGCATCATTTTGGAACGGGCTAGTTGAGTGTTGGAGACCCGAGGGGTTGGCAGGGACTTCCAGTAGTTTTTGTGATTCTCGAAATAGCTGCAAGCGTGCGAGAATTATTACTGCGTTATGATGTATGTGCCTTCTGTGGATCCAAGTACCTGGTCGGAAAGTCAGTTGCCGTTCTAAATTATATTATTAACATAATTCAGGTTTGAATTCATTATGTTAGGATGAAATAACGTGAAAGGTATAATCGTATTAATAACGATTCCCATGCGTATAATGTAACTTAATCGCCGCAACGATTCACGTGGACGTTTCGAATCCCAGGTTCCTGTTACTATTATTATCATTCGAGGATTCGAATTGAGGGCCGCCTATGCACAAAGCATTACCACGCATCATGTCGAATATTTTAATTGCATATAATTTCGAACGGCATTGATACTGTTCTCACGAACCATCAAGCAAACAGATCCAACTAATTATAATTCATTGTGCATGGACAATACCCCCTCGAGTCCCTCAACGGATCTCTAATCAATTATTACTAACACGCGTCAAACCAAACCAGTAGCATACGAATCAATAAATTATTGCGTGTATTCTCCGAAATTCCTGAAGCACCCAATCTTCGCAGATTGACCAAGTTAATTACTTAAAGAAATTATAAGTAGACGTAACCCTTGTATAACGCGAATCATAAATTATTCCCAGCACTTGCATAACACTGTCTACGGTTTTGCGCAAGACTGACCATTGTCATTATTAATTAATCTCATGTACAGTCTCCAGTATCATCAATTCTTTAATTCCATTAATTCTTCATTTTCTCGCGCACGTTTTGCTGCATGCGAACGCCCGAATCGAATAAACCTATACCTCTTCTTAATTAAACAGACAAATCATTTCTTCTTTGTCAGTCGTTTTCAGAACGTAACACCGTTTTGTTCTATTTACACGGAACTTTGCGTATCACCATTTTTGTAACGCGACGTCCCTTTGTATTCCAACTCCCGCTTTATACAAGGGTCACCTCCGCGCTTATTGCACCTCGCGTAACACACCTGAGTACCTCGGTGACCGACGTTGGATCCGGCGACTTCCTCAGTCTCTCGTTCGCCATAATGGCGGCGGTTTCCGGGCACAGGGCAGCGGTCAATCGTTCCCCGGCACCGGAGCTGGGCAAAACCTTTCGCAAAGCTTTCGGATTATTGCAAGAGCTTATCGTCGCTGCGGTCTTCCTCGCTGCCACGCCATGACTGCTGTCCTTCGGATACAAATTCGCCGCTCTATGGTAAAGCACTAATGCCGTCTCGTAATCACCGCTGCAAATTGCGATTCAACATTAGAAGTTCGTCCGCTTTGGCTAAGTGAAATGGACTGGCGATTGGATTCATTATGGAGAGAACGGTCCCCTGTCCCGTTCGTGAATATCTAATACCCCGTCGACGCCGTACGTTCCCCCTTTGTAAGAACATTTTGACACGACCGTGTGTGCGCGCTGCTTTTGGAAACTAATCGACAGCCAACGACGTTTGCGAATATTGCGCGATAAAATGGGTGTCTCGTTTTGAAAGTGCGACCAGTGAGAGATAGCTTTGGTAATATCTTCGCGCAGTTCTAACGGAGATATGTCCGGTAATTCCGCAGCAAGATCACGACGAATTCTTTTGCGCAAGAATTATATTTTTAATCCGGAAATGTTTCGAAGGGAAGAAAAAGCAGTATCTCAAGGTGCATAGTCCCTTTGACGTTGAGGCCACGTAACGAGCTAAACGAAGAATAGAGTACTTTAATGCTTCCCCATTAATGTCAAATTAATTCCTGTACTCCGCACCGGCGTTTCCTTTCAAATCTGCAAAAGTATCTCGAGGAAGGTAACAAACGTTCCACCCAGAAATGCGGGTACAATATGTAAGTGTATAAGCTGATGTAAAAGTAAGAGCACAGAGATTTACTACTTCGTTCCTCACATTCGACGTCACTGTTTTTCTTCCCCCCTTTCTCTATGGAAAGACTTTGAAAGTCGGAACAAAAGAATATTTAACCCCTGCCACCATTTTTTTCCCCCGACCAAAATCCTTTTTATTAATTCCCCTCTATTATTCAACGCCCCTTCGTTGCCTTGCTGCAGCCGTCCAAGCTGCGCATTATATTTTAATACCCCGAAAGCGAATTCGCCTGTTCATGAACGAGCCGTATAGCCTATAACCCGTTCGAGCATTTCGAATTTCATTGCACGTGCCGTCGCGTTTCGCCACACGATCGTATAACAAAGAAGCGAAATAACTTCCGCGGCGAGCGCTTCGCGGTTTCACCCGTTCGATCGTTCGAGATTATATCGCGCGAAATTCACGAGGCGCAGAAGTGCCGATCAATCGTGCGTGAGTGAATAAAATGACGCTGTTAATGGTAACGAGGTCGTAAAAAAAAGTTTACGCGCCCTGTACACCCTCGTTCGCAATAACGCTTTCAGTAGAAACATTAATTTCGCCATGATCGTATAAATTACTATTGCCAGCCCGGTTGACTGCACGAGATTCGCCGACAAATCGAAAGGAACGTGGATGTATGAAATTCCAAGAACGTTAGAACACAGCACAGGAGTCCCTTAGCTCGTGTAATACTTTGCGCCGAACACTTTGCCCACGATGCGAGATTTACCTACATTTTTTACTAACTCGAAGGAAATTATACGCATGCGATATTGGTAAATAAAACAAGTACTCTTGATGCTCGTTGCGTCTGTACCGATGTCATGTTCTGAAATTGTTTAGCTGCGTCGTACGGCGATCGAGAGGGTCTCGTGCAAATTTGGAACGATTTCGTTCGAACTTAATTGACAGGCCGAAATCAAATTAACCGAATGGAAATCGAACGAGGTACGTTAGCGTGCACAGAAAACATCGTTCGATCGTAATTTTCGGGAGCGACGTAATTTTCCATCGACTACCCCCTAATGGCGGATTGTTGAACGTAGCCACGCCCCGCAATTACCTATGGAAAAGTGATTAAACGATATGCTACACGGCCGCCGGTATTATCGCGGCGGCTACTTCGAAGGAATAAATTAATTTCGCTGGTTAAATCGTTAAAATCGTCGACGGGAGGTTCGCAACGTGCTAAAGGACTGATCGAGCGTCGAAACGCAATTAAATCGCCGGCGAAACAATTCCAATAATTGAAGGCAAAGTTTTCGTTCGGATAGCCCCGGTCTGGGCTAATCAAAAAGGTCCCGATGGAAAAACCCTGATAACAGAATGAACGCAAACAACGCGTGCGTTCTGTCCTTTTTGTTTTACCCATTGCGAAAATTCATTTCCGCGTGTACAACGGCACGCGGGATAAAGAAAATGGACAGAACTGTGACGCGCAGTTTCGGTTTCGAAACGTTTGTAAAGCGAGCGAAAAAAAATCTGTTCGACTCGAAAAATATGACGGAACGACGCACGTAGGTACATGCATACGTGCATACGTGTGTTACGTCCGGGGCATTTTTCCGACGAAACTCGTGGACGAAATTGGAAACAACAAAGTTTTCCAATCTCGTTTACGGGCCGCGTTGATTTCCACGGCGATTTTAAGAATGGATCGTTGCCGACTTTTTTACTTAAAGCAGAGTGAAAAATCTTGCCTGCGATAGAGCTGGTCGGCCTCACGATGAAGTGCCTGAGCGTACTCTCGATTATTTCTTTGGGACACCCTCGAATCGGTTCTCCTTTGATCGAGACGTGCACGATTCTCTGCATTCTGCACGATTTTTCTGGTCTCGTTCAGGTCGACCAGTTCATCCGTCAGGCATCTACTCGCGAGGACGTCCATGGAGATTTGGACTGGTACTGATTTTAGCCTAATTGAATTTCGCTCTGTATACGGTCGAAGTGAAGTCTGCCAATGATAACTTGTTATTCGTTGGACGTGTTCACGAATACAGAATATTTGTTCAGAGATCAGTTTGAGATATGAAGTGTTTCGGAATACGCCTGTGACAAACAATGAAGTCAATAAATAAATACCGGGTCGCTCATTTCTAGATTGATCAATTACAGAGAGGAGGGAAATTAATTTACGCGTTGCACGCACGTGTGCAGTGTTCAAACAGAAACTTTTTGGAGACGTTCATGTGACAAGACACTTTGGATGTACTATTTTATAGAGAACAGAGAACGGAATATCAAAGTGGATCACCATACAATTGTATTTACAGACAAACGTTTACAGAACCGAAGCGAATCTCTTCGATACGACCAATTCGATTTTCGCAACGAGACACATGGGGTCGCGAATCATTTTCCATACGACACCTTCCCCCGCGTCACTTCCATTTTCTTCAACGAGCGACAGTGAAGGCGGACATAAAGCGTTACACGCCGACGAATACCGTGCTGTGTCATAGTAATTTCGTTTTGAAAGGACCATTCTCGGAAGATCAACACAGAAATGGCAATACGTCTAAGAAACATCGACTGCCCACACACGATCTCGAACTACTTATTCATTTCTGCAATTCAATTGGTAATTTCTCAATTAGCAAATTAGTAAAGTCTACGCGCATCTTCAGAATTTGACACATTGAAGACTGTACTTACATGCATCGAAATTGATCTGTCACAGGATAACAAACACGATCGTGTAATAAAAATATATTCCTCGATTATCAGTGACAATAGGTTCTTCCAATCTCCGATGCCATAGGGAGTTTAAAAATTCGAGAATCGATACTGACGTTGCACGTTTCGACGTGTTAAGTATTAATGGTATCCGAAGCAAAGATTTGTCTGGTGTTTATTGGAATTTCGGATGTTCTCTCGTATCAATGTAAGCGGCCGTAATTTTTGATAGCCTCCGAAATGCCGGCAAAATCGTGAACATAATCTTCGTCGTAGCCCACCAGATCATAAAAATAGATGTTTAATACGTACAGTTCCGTCCTCCTCAAATCGGAAACACTCTGCCAAGTGTTCAGAGAACGAACAAGACCTTAAATGCCGTATTGGTCGAAACTCATGAATCCAACTCTGTCCTTCGAAGGTTCGTATTGTTTCAGCAGGGCTTTTCTGGCCTCCTTCTCCGGATTCCTCGGAGGATTGGGCAGAATCGTCATCCTCTTGCACGGCAGCTTAAACTTTCGGTCCACGGGTTTGCAGCCGGGCATCACGGACAGCCTCCTGTTTGCCGGCACCGCCTCCATTCTCCTCCAAAGAAAGTCCACGTCCAATTTCATATCGTCCGGCATTAGATTCAGTATCAGCTGTTGCCTCGCCGCGATGGGCTCGAAATCGGGAAGCTTCTCCATGTCTATGTCCTCGATGATCTCGAGGGCGTATATGTAGAAATCGATTAGGAACTGCAGGCCAAGCTTTTTAGCGCTGGACAGTGCGAGGAGCGCGGCCTCCTTGGCCTCGTTGCGATAATTCTGACTGATTTCGATGCGAAGGAAAAGGTGCTGCGAATTCACGATCCATTGCTCGTTGTTCGCTTCCTGGCCCATGTCGCGCGCCTTCTTACCGTAGAATCTGGCCAGGTCGTAGCGTCGAATCTCGATCAGGTATTTGCAAAGCTCGTGAAATATCCAGGCCAACTCCAACGGCTCCGACGCCATTGCCAGTCTCCTGTGAATTGAATTTCTTTTTTTCGTTGGAGTTTCCCTTTTAATGCACTCGTGCCACGTGGACGGAAAATTGTTAAATGGAAAATTGAATTAGATTTGCGTAAATTAACAGTGCGGGACGATTTATCGAGCGTCGATGGTCAACGTAGAAAATTTCGTTCCTCTCAACTCTATTGCCTAATGTTTCCACCCGTATCGAGTCACAAATGACCCTGCTAGTATTGTTCGGCAGTTGTAGAGCTCGAAAGTTTAGTCTGCTTCTGAACATTCTGTTGCTAGTCCAATTTGTCAAGGGAAGCTCGCACACGAATTAATATTTATGAAAACGTTGAATGAAATTTTTTATTCGAATGTATGATAATTTGTTGATTATTTAATTGAGAGAAGAAGAAAAAAGGCAAACCTTCGGAACGTCTTGAGCGCTTCTTTCGCATCGTTGGCCCTTATCCAGCCAATGTCGGAATCGCGTGGCAGCTCGGCGACTCGAATTCCCAGGTGATGCTTCAGGTACGTTCTTTGAAGCTGCCTGTTCCGTATCTTCGACAAATCGCGGGTATCTATGTAGGTCCACGCGACCATGTTATAGAGAGCGTTTAGACATTTTTGCTTCAGGGGGAACAAGGACAAGGAGTACGAGTCGAACTTGTCTTTCACGCGGTCCACCATTCTAATTGAAACCAAATACATATTCAATATCTTTTCCCGATAAATAACATTACGTAAACGATTAGAGGAAAGTGTAATGAATGAAACGAAAGTGAGTGAATTATTGTTTGCTCTACGAACTTTCTATAAAACAGCCGCTCGCTTCTTTCAGTAATATACAATTATCCGCAGCTTAAAATTGTGATAAAAAAGAGACCTCGTACAATAACAATAATAATCTGTATTAAATAATATATTTAATATAATATAAATTGAAATGAACTTGTCGTATAATAATAATTTTTCTGTTCAATTATTATTATTAGCATTGTTATTTCATTTATCATTCCTGTTATTATATAACTATTCAATTGCATAGTAATATGTTGTAACTGAAACACAGAAACACAGAAGAACTGGCAATGTTCAACGACACCGGTGTGCCATATATTTCATCCCCGAATCAGCCCTTATTAAACCACGAATGCCGTCATTGAGATCGCCTCACCTGAAGAAAGTCGTGTAGTCCTTCAGCATACGAATTTCGTGCAAACGATGCAACAAATAGTCCGCCTCGACGATGATTATGTTCCTCCGCAGTTTCTTCTCCGCTTCGAGCGACATTTTGTAGCCTTTCGGCCAGGCTCTACGCTTGAAAAGGAAGACATAGAGGGGCCGTCTCATTCGCAGAATGTTCTGTCTACGTAGAGCTCGCTTGTAATTCCTTGTGACCACGGCGTAGAGCTTTTCGGTGCTACTTTTATTTGGGTGTTCGAGGGCCTCAGGATGTTCGGCGAGATGTTGCAGAAATTTCTTGTCGTGCGCCAAGTAACCGAGGTACAACGACGCGAAGAAACGTTGCAGTTTTCTAAATTGGACCCTTGCACGAGCCTGCGGGTCGTTCACTTTGAATCTCGATTGTTCCTCGTCCGCGCCTGGCAATTATTCGACAATGATGGCGAAGTCAAACTGGCGGGCAATAATTGTGCCAGCGAAACGGAGAAGTAATGGGAACGACGTATTACGGGGGTGACGATAGTTCACGTTTTTCGCAACAGGAGAGATGTAATTTTTAATCGTCACCCTTTGTCCAGCCATACCTTTGTTAATAATTGTTTATCTTTTTTTTTATAAGCGAACGGAGAATCGAAACACTGCAATTTCGTGATGATCTCTATGAAATATTAAAACAGAGGATCACTGTCCATCTTATAGCCGGTGAAATTCATTCGGAAAATTGTTCAAATCGATGTCGATCCATGAAACTGTAATCTACCGATAGATATTCAAATAACCCATAGCTGTGACTGCATCATTATCATATTACGTTTCAAACGAAAAAAGGGCAAAGCCATCCCATCGAATATCTACCTCTTATTACAATTTTAAATGAAACCCCAGTCGACTCGAGGGCTGAAACCGTTGAAATATTATGGAGGCGGCATGGAGGATTAAAATATCAAGCTAAGTAGAATTGATCACAACGGCAATAAAGTAGAATTAATTATCGTTTCAACATTCATGACAATGCATCGTCGTTTATCACCCGCCCCCGAATTTACGGGGAGACAAATACTGTACATCAGGTATCGTACATTTAAACTGATTGCATTGTTTATTACAAAATGAAATGAATTTCGACGAAATTACGCTGTCCAACAAATTGCACTAATTCGTAACAATTTCTATTTTCCTTTTTCTCCTGTATTTTGTTGCTGTTTTATTTTTTTTTTTTTTTTAAAGGAAACTCATCCTAGTGACTGAAACGACTAGTTACACTCCAATTAACACGCGAAACGGAAAGTTTAGACTGGTAGCTGGACGAGTGCAATTAACTTCGTTTGCCCGTGCAACTAGATTCACGGGGAAAATTACAGTAGCTAAATCAGGAAGTTGCGTTGTAGCTTACGAATTGTCTACCGACGTTTCCCTTCAGTCTACTCGCAGTGCTGTAAAGACGTTAAATATAGATTCAGGTACTGAAGGAATCAAGCCAGAAGTTTCGATATTCGTAGGCAAGAGCAGCCAACTAAATTTAACCCTTCCATCGGATATGCACACACCCGTAGAAATGAAAAGATATTAGAATACTATTTTTCCTACAATTCGCATACATTACATTTTACTTATTGTTAATTAAGTATGTCAGCGTACATATCAATAATAAAGGAGTGAACTCTCTCTACTTAAGTAACTATCACTCGATGCAAATTTAATAATGAAATAACTGAGAACTCTGACCCATTAATTTTCCATTGAATTTCATACCTCGATCTACGTTTGACTAAATAAATAGCACCTGTAAATTTTACCTTCAAGCTCATCCACCTCCTCGTGAAGTTTCTCGATCATTAGCAGCCGATAACGAACCAATTCTTCTATCCACGACGACAGAAGTTTAAGGGCATTGGGTGCACTATCCACACCGATACAATTCTCGATGGTCTCATTACCCTGCATTATCCCATGTCCCAAAAATGTTGTTGGATATTTCTGGTAACCCTGGTGGGCGTGCACCAAACTGTACTCGAACTCCCCCATATGAAAAAGCGTCTCCAGCTGCATGTGTTTCACGTCGGAATAGGTTGGATCTAAAAATGGACACGATCTTTAAGAAAAGGAGGGCAATCCCATTTAAACATCGATCATAGACCAATCGAAACTTATAATATGTAGCTACTGGATCGCCTTTTAATTAATAGCAGCCCCGAATTTCTACTATTATTATATAATTAATTCAATGATACAAATCTAGGAGAAGACGAAATTGAGAAAAGAAATAGCAAAATAGTTTGAATACAATATTTGTATAATATTTCACGTGGAATATTTTTCTATAGGCAACCCTTGCCCCAAAAAATAAACCACCCATCTAACCTATTTCTAGGCATTTCTCCGTGGTCTTCAGGGCCCTGTTGAACCTAGCATAACGAAGCTGGGTCTTGCCCAGACCAAGGTAAGTCCTGAGATCATTGTGTTGGCCCTGTTGGATCGCTTTCTCGAAGTAGTTCTCGGCAGTGAAATATTTCTCCAGACTGGCCAGACGATGGCCCCATTCACGATAAACAATACCATCTTTGTAGAACAGAGGGGGCTCGTCGTGTCCTGTTTTCACCATCTTGTATCTATATGAATTCTTCTGGACAGCGAGCTTTCGCGGGGGTTAACCTTTTCTCAGAATTGAAGTCTATAATTTTCGAAGTTGAACAGCGAAACGATGGCTTCCTTATACTCGTTAATTTTGCACGCTGAATGGGCCAAATGGTATCGGGGTCACATTTTTCTTTTTAAATCAACGGAACCGCCCCGGAAAAAGTATTTTCGCATGGGCTATACGTGATAACAACTGATATCGATACACGTGTATCAGATATAACAGCTTCAAGCCGTTAGATGGATACAGTTTGACAAAAATATAATCATTTATCTGGGTTGGCAGAAAATGTTCAAATATCCTCCATCGGTCTTTATATATATATATATATATATTTTAAAGAATTTTGCTTCCTGTATTGATAATAGCTAGTTTTGAAATGGAGTCAAAGAAATTCTACGAAAATATTATCATTGCTACTGCTATTATTGCCAGAATTTTTTATTCCACGAGGGATGCAAACGTGAATAAAAACTGCAGCTGCTGTTATCTCTAATGTTGTATAATTTTTGTCTTCTCCTTTAGTCTCTCTACTAATGCTTTTTCATGTATAAAATTATGAACAGAACCATCTCGAATGAATGCAGCAGTATTTTTAGTTTCGCATGCTTAACTGCTTTTTCTCTCGTCATTTTTGAGTTACACGTGCGCGTATGGTTCCTTTGAGGCGATGCCTACAGAACGACACTAATCCTCTTTCCTCTCTAAAATAGTGACGCGCACGTAAAGCTCCTTGTGGCATTAATTGTCACGCACCACGAGGGATTACATTGAAATGTCCGAAGTGGATGGGTGACCGCGGCTTTTTTCCGTGCCTTTTACTCCCGTCGTTCTCGAAACTTGTTAGTGTCAGAATAACGATTCGTTCCGCACTCTCCACGTTTCCAGCTCCTGGACGCTCCAGCATGAAAATGAACCGGGGCGCAGTTTCCTCGACGTGTAAACGCACTGCATTGTTAAATATAAATTTATGCTGATACATATCGAAAACGTTTAAAATTTTGATTCACCTGCAGATTTACCAACAGCTCGCAATGACCAGTTTCAAGTGTTCTTATACAAAAGTTTTCGCTTAAACTTTCATATCAGAGTCGTAGCTGAAGACCTAACAGACGAGGCATGAGCCACCCATTTGACGAGTCGGTTGAATCCGCAAAGCAAAAATATGGAAATTTATTTGTAATATAGAAAGTGAAAGAGTCAATCAAGCGCGTTGACGATAAAATTTAAAGAGCTTCGAAAAGTGCGGTTGGCTCGTATAAGAAACTATTTGCGGAATTTAGTTAATAGAGTGCATATTATAGACGCATAATTTCTAATGGAAAGCATGTTATAGACCCATTACTTTTTTACTATTCCTAAATGACCCGTCCGCGTAGAGGAGATCGCGCTGATTAATTTGCTTTTTTCCCGGTCTCGATCCGATCATTCTGAGCCGAGATACAGCCGTTCAAAGTTTCGTCAAAAGGTGAATGAAGATTGTCCCAGTGACCCATATAAATTCCTAGAAACGCGTACGCTATTTACTACTGCTGCGTAAGCGTTACGCGTGGGAACGTCCTTGCAAGGCTGCGGAGATGCATTGTCGTAGTGCCAAATTATTCCCGATTTCCCCATGAATTCTCCACTTTTCCATTGGCGTAACTATCAATTTTTTCCTATTTAATTCGACTAAATTTTTTTTTTTTTGTTTCAACTGTTTACTCCTTTGAACAATAGCATTTTGCGTTGCAATTTAAACAATTGCGTTATTCTCGACTTCCATTGCGTATTTCTTAACCGGACTGCCCTCAAATTATATCTGAGTACCTTAACTTTAGTCTCCCACAGGTTTTATAAGTATAGCATTCGTGGTTGAAAAGTTATCGACAATTAAAAAATCGTCACGAATGCACCCCGACTCGTGACAATTATCCTGCACTCATCACTTTCCCCCTTCATCTCTTTTATAGCACAACATTTTCTTGGTATTAGTAAATGAGGTACTTCGCTATTACTATTGGTTGAACAGAAATATGAAATAGCGTCCTACGTTAACAATAAAATTGCCACAATAGAAAACAGGATTAAGGAAACTATATAGCTCATAACTAGGAACTTGCATAGTAAACGTTAGTGGTAAACGAAGATTTAAATAAACTATTTGGCCCTTTGCCTTGCAATAAGAAGTTAACGTGAAGAATTTTGTTACAGGTGTACCGTTGAATCAACTATTTCAATAAGAAGACGTGCAGGCGAGTAATCGTGGACCATTGCTTTAGCTGTGCCCTCGAGATGCGGTGATGGCTCTGCTGTACAGATTCGCGCAACTGCCTGATAGCAGTGGCACGCGAGTCTTCTCGTTCGTCGTCACCAGAAGTGTGGTACGCGACCCAGAAAGAGACGTAACCAGCAAAGAGCTCGTTTGCGGCTTCCAACGATGGTCCGTCGCGTTTTCACGGGGAAACAAGGTAAAATTAAACGGCCCTACATTCGCAAAATTATATTCAATCGTTCATCTTTGAATTGGTAAATGCGCCGCTATTAATAATTAAATAAAGAGAGATAGATAAAACCTGCAAGTTACATGAAATTTTCGGCACAAAATTTCTTACATAATACATTCTTTTTCTCGTGCATAGTAATTCGAATGGCATATTAGTAAATTAGAATATCCTTTTAGAATGATCGAATACGACGCTCTCCTCCTCCCAACAATCGACATTCACTTTGTAACGACGTTTAATTGAAGAAGTGAATCATTAATATACAATAAAGAAATGAGACATTTTCGATGCAAACGTTAACACTCACATTGGCAAGAGTATTAGCACAATTTCCCCGACATTCGTTTTCCCACCGCGAGCAACGATTAAGTGGAAGCAAATCCGAGATCGACCCAGATACGAAACATCAACTATTCAACTCCTGAACTCGATCATCTGCCACTCCATTAATCCCGATTACGAGGAACCGCCCGAAATTCCTCAAAAGCAATCAATCCCGTCGATGACGGAATACCGAGTGTAATATAAAATCCCTTCTCTCTGTCAACCGGAACAGGTTCTGGGCGCTTATCTAGTATGGCGTGGTGCATCGAGGAATCTTCGCGTCTACGTGGACTTCACGTTCACATTATTAAACCGGGAACACTTCTCGATGAACGAGGGATTCTCCGGGAAACGGGTGAAGTTCACGTACGAGGCGCCCGCGCAGGGCAACCGGAACTACATCCCAGTGACCGACCTCTACAATCGAAACTTCGCCGACACGAACGGCGAGTTCCAATTAGAACTGTCAATGGCGAACGTGAGGACCGTCTACATGACCGATCTTAAAATGCCAGGCGGCACGTTCTCAGCTGGCCAGTCCAAACAGTGCAAGCTGGAAACCGATTACTTCGCGTTCGGTGGCTTCGATTGGAACCTGGTCATTTATCCGAACGGGAACAAAGAGCTGGAGGGCTACCGCGGTCACGACGGCGGCGTTAGCGTTTATCTGATGAGGATGAGCGGCTTCGATCATCGATGCAGGGTCAGATACAGCGTTGCACTCGGAGAGGGTGACCGTAGGATCGATTCGGGGCAAATTGAAGATCTATCTGACGCGGAGCGATGCGGGTTCGGTTGGCATCCGAGGGTCAGGTGGCCCGATATAGCGCACAAGGGGGTGGTTAGGGTGTCCCTGGAGATGGTGGAGGCTAGAACAATCTGCGAGGTCGCGGTTCAAGCCAGAGGACCCTCGGTTTTGCCCGCCACTCCGTGCTACGATAGGGACAAACAAGCGTGGACCATTCGAGCTGATCTACACTCGGACACTGTTAGGCTCCATCTGGTTTACAAGGATATCCATAACGTTCCACGAAATCATTTGAGGTCAGTATATCTGGGAGCGTGCAGGGTGTATGGGATTAACTGGATAGATTATAAAAAAAAAATGCATGAATGGAGTGGATGGCATGCCTGGGATACATTTTCGTGGATGATAGGATACAGTGGGGGGAAGGGCTTTTGAGTGATTCTCATTTGCAAATGCTTCAGCTTCACTGGGTTTCATGGTAGCGAAAGAGAATGTTCCCTCGTATGATCGATACGATATATGCATGTGCATTCCCATCGCCGTACTAATGAAACAAATTACCTGGAATTACGGAGAAAACCTCAGTGTCCCTCCTCCATAAGTGATATCACAGTATTATACGTGGCACTATGCGGTAACCATTTTAATTACGAATGCGATAAAACAAATGTCATACCTCTGCGGTCGATCGCAAGCCAACCAATCCACCACTATCGTATCCCCCTTTCTCTTCCAAGTATCTGCAATAATTCGATGATTCCAATCGTGCACGTTACGTTATCAGGTACGTGAGCTGGTCGGCGTATCTCCTCCGCGACGAAGAGCCAAGCACGGTGGCGATCAGCCTGCCGGGCGCGCCCTTCAGTCGTTACTACGCCCAGGAATCCGCCGACGAGGGTATAATAATGGAGACGAACCTGGACACGAACGAGGTGAAGGAAAATCACTGTCCATTCCTCACGGACAAGGGGCAGCTGAGGATCCGTTTGGAATGGAACGAGAGCCACTTGCTGTTCCAGGCGACCTATCACAAATACGACGACGTGTGTCGCATCCACAATCAGCAGATGAGACGCGAGATCACCTCACTGCAGGCGGAGAACTACAGCCTCGAGAGGCAGCTGTTCAATTACCAGAAGACCCTGGCGTACACGCAGGCGCAGCAGCAACAGCAACAGCAACAGCAACAGCAACAGAACCAGAATCAACAGCAACACGGTGGTCATCAGCCGCACCTGGAGAGATCCGCGTCCACGGACACCGAATACGCCTGACATGTGGAACAGATGAACGTGAACGAGCCGCAACCGGCGACCGGTTGCCGTCGACAATTGCCGACCGTGCAGGAGGACGATCGACGCGTTCACCAGAACCTCGTACGGATGATGGACCGACGATTGAGCAACGTGCAGCTGCAGCAACGTCTCTACGAAGCGGAGACGGTGTTTCAGCAACGGCTCAGCGACGGCTCGCCGCGACAGAGCGTTGCCGAACAAACGACGACGGAGCAACACCATCGTCTGAGTATCGTGCAGCAACTGAAGTCGGCAAGGTCCAGCGTCGGCAGATCGGACAGCGGGTCGGAACGTGGCAACGATCAGTACACTGGCTACTATTTGGGGTACGTCGGTCAGGCGGCGCAGAAAAGACGTAGGACCACTTTCTGGGAGACACTGACGGGTCTTGTGTGCTCATTGGGCGCTTTGGCTTCCAGGGCTGCGAAGATGGCCACCAGACGGGGCGAGGCTCTTTGAAGATGTTTTGAGACGTGTCCTCGCGGACCAGTGGACTGGTGCTGGTGTTCATTGGGGACACGAAACGGATATATAATCGGGAACGGATACCAAAGTGATGATTGTGCGGTATGGTCTCTCGTACCTGCGCGTTGACCCGATGGTTTGATGGTGAACGGGGTCGTCGACGGGCCGGAAGTATGAACCAAGAGCGCTCGCTTCGTATGTTCAGCGTAACACTGGTTGCTGTATCTAGATGGATATTTTGTGTTGGGAAAAAGAGACGCGGAAGGATGATACAATGTTATGCAGAGTTAGAGAGTTTACGTGGAATTCGGATTTGTGGCTCGCACGATTCGGCCATATATACATATATATATATATACCTGTATATGTATATGTATATTGTGGAGAAAAGAGGAGGCTCCCTGCGAAGAGGACAACCGAAGGTATTTCTTTTCTCCTGTGACGGGCGTTGCACAAGCTCGTGACCAGATTGCTGAGCAATTCGACAATATGCTGGACGGATGGGACGAACAGCAATGGCGAAACAGCGATGACAGGAAGATGAAGATGATGCGTCGGGTGGAGAGTTTTCATTTGCCCGGGGACAACCGATTTATCACTTTCGTCCATATTTTCTGTCGATGAAGTCCGACTTGGGGGAGAACGTACGGGGACGAAGATATTGTTCAGTTCGAGGCGTTTTTCGTTTTCTTTGCCTTTGTTCGTTTTTTCTTTCATTTGAATCGAATCTGTCGAGGCGATTCGATCGAGGATCTCGTTATCGAAGCTGTTCGTCCTCGAGATTAGCAACAGAAGGAACCAAGAGTAGGTTTGACCGTTAATATTTAGCAAATCAACTGGAAATTCCGATGAATTTTCTCGTACTTAATACATACACGCAAATATACACTCGGTGGAAACGGGCCAAGGATGGTAATCGAGAGTGGAATCCGAAGAAACGTATTGGAGTAGGGTTGGAACGAAGACTGTTGCTCTCGATTACGGATTCTAATACATATACACGTATACAACACGAATACAATTCTATCTACTACTTTGTCAATTTACTAAGGGAAAAGAAAGCAAAAAAAAAAAAAACAAGAAACAAAACAAATTACCTATTTTTCCTCTAAAGACTTTTTTCACCTATCGTCTGCGACTTCTTTTATAATAAAGAATCGATACGCGGTTTAGTCGCCTACTCGTGTAACAGCGTATACCTATTACGGTAGATACTACTTACACCTAAATCGAATGCAAACAAACCATACTACTTATACTAATAATAATAATAACAATAATATTAATAATAAACAATAATAATAATTTAGAATGCAGTCGATGTTACATAAACCGAAAGTAGGGAAGAACGAAGTGCTCGATTTCTCGTTTCAGAGCAATCGACGTGATCTACACACCGTGGACAAAAAATACATACATTCGCGCGCGCGCGCACACACACACGCCACGTGTACACGCAATGGCATAAATGTTCGTGCACACGACCATCGGCCTTTGTTCGATCCAAGAGGTCAAAAGACACCCGGGTAAAAGGTGAAAAGAATTTGCACACTATCCGTGTCGAATTTCTGACTCCTTCCGTCACGTTGATTCGCTCCATTCATTTATTATCGTACAAAGGGTTCCGTTCATTTTTTTTCCTTCATTATTGTGCAATGCAATGTATGCGTGTGTGCGTGCGATGGTGTGTACGCGCTCGCGGTTCTTATTCCTTCTCACGTTCGTCGATCGATTCCTCATTGTATGTGAACACGATTATTCTTTCCTCGAAATTTAGCAAATCAATCGATTCGCGTTAATCGTTGTCTTACCGATAGTTAAATATATCGAATTGCAAACACGCGTTCGAGGGTTGCGATTTCTGTCGAACAGAAATACCCGTTTCGGTGTGGAAAAAATACGGGGTGCACCTGAAACAATAAGTAGCATCCAGTTTTATCGCCCGTCGAAAGTACACACCTGTTTCCTCGCCCGTTCTATCCACCTTTCACTCACACCTGTAACCAATGTAGTGTCACCACATTTGTTTACCAGATCTTCGACGACACTTCACCCTCAACGATTCCGTCGACCATGTTATCGGCTCGATCTCTCGATGTCACGTTTCAATTATTAAGCAGCGATCAAACGGGACAGCCATCGAGAATTTCATCGCCTTCCTTATTTTTTTTTTTTGAAGCACCCTTTTCAATCTTCCTAATCCTTGCGCACACATGTTCCACTTACTTTCCCGTTGCAAGCAACGAACACGTCATTCCTTTTCTGCCCATCCCGAGGATACAAATGTCAGCATCCCTCAATCCTCGATGGTCGCTAGATTCCCGTGCCTTTCCAAATCTCCTTTAGATAAGAACGAGCAGTGCAAAGTTTTCTTTCGCCGTGACGTCCTTTCGCCGCGCTTCCTCGCTCTTCCTAGATTCCCAGAGGAACTTTACGAACCGGTATCCCTCATCTCGTACATCCACCCGGGCCGCGTCTATCGCGTAGTAAGAAAATAACGCGATTCGACAGGCCAACGGCCCCGTTTAACCCTCTCTGCGCGATCGTTGTATGCAAGGCAACAAACGTGGCCCGATCGACGATGAATTATCGTTTGACACGTTTGCGAACTCTGTCGCGACTTAGAATCGCGATTAAAATCGATTGAAACTACCAACGACGATCTGACGCTCCCCGAGGTGTCTCGTACGGAGAGTGTCTAACTCTTCCCGCAATATTGATTTTCTCCCAAGACAATATCTACAGTTCGCTCTTGGATACCTGATTTTGCACGTTCTCGTCCATACGGCGTCCCGTTTGAAGGCTTCGTATCCTTGTTCCCTTCTCGTGTAACCGTAGGAACGCGTGACGGCATCACCGTGACACGTACAGGTGCATGTAAAGGGTACGCGCACGTCGGTGTTCGCATCTGCTGCATCGGTAGCAGAACGATCGATACGCCACCGTCAGTCCACAAGCCGCGTACACGTTTAAATAGACCGTCGTGGATCGTCGTGTACGGTGCACGTGTTGCCCGCAGGTGATTCGGGCTCGCTTGTACACACGAGACCCGTTTGATACCGCGACGGCTGATTAAAAGCTCTGGCTCGAGAGCCGGCGGTTTTCCACGAGAGCCTGACCGTGTTCCTAATTTCCCTTCACTCGTTCCTTCGACCAGCAGCTTCCTCCTATTCGCCTTGCTCCCGAAGCTTCACGCAGGTTTGATTTTCATTGGCAGACTCGTTTTCATGATATCTGATAGTATCTGCGAGAGAGATAGAAGGTGATTCGCGTGAAATTGTAATTTTGTTCGGACTATTTTCTTGCTGTGTATATTGTGTTTCGGATTTCACAATATGTATCCATGATGTTCTGGCTTTTTTTTTTATTGTTTTTTTATTCAAATTTCTGATACCAAATTATTCGCCATTCTTGCCTCGAATTCTTATTGCTATGGTTGTTGAGTTTCGGAAGTATCCTTGGTCTTGAAAATCATTGAGATTCAGAGACAGGATTTTTCATCTTCTTTTTATCATTCGAAATTATCTACCCCGCCGTTATCATTGGTGGCTCGGTACCTGAGATCGGTCTAAAATGAACGAAACGACACGAAAGACAAAGCACGGGAAACTCGAGCCAAGGCTTTTAACCGGAACCGTGGACGCTCCGTTCGAGAAACGATACGTTGCGTCGCATGAAAGTTGTATCTCTCCTCTGAAGTAACGGAGTCTGTATACTTTGTATATAACTGTACTTAAACTGTTGAAGATTTAAGAGAGAAAATTAAGCAAGAGAGTTGTGCCTATATATGCGCGAACCAGGGAAGAATTTCGAGCGGATCGCACGAACGAGCTACATCGTTTCGTCTCAACATTGACAAACTATTATAATGTACAACGTTCTCCATGTTCGATTATTTCTCGACGATATATTTCTCGCTATATCGAATAACCTCAGTTATACGATTTATTGATTTACTTATTCATTCGCATAAAGCAGAATTATGTATAAAACGACCACCTGAGCCTGCGGAGGTAAAGAAAATCCACTATTCGACAACAATTTATCAGCAATTCGAGACACCCTGTGTTATTTAACCCTTCGCGGTACCTACAGATCGGACCAAAATATTACCGAACAATTAAATAATTTCGAAATCACAACATATAATATTACTATTCTTGTACTCTCCGCAAGCGAATGTTCTTTATATACGTAGCTGTTACACATGTCACATGTGGTTCTACAATTTGTGTCGTTACGGTAATCTGAACGGACCCAGACGTGGTGCAGCGAGGGTTAAAAAATAATAATTATCGTTAAAGTTATATACGATGGCCATTCACGGTTCGCTTTTATAATTTCAATCACAGTTTTCATCGTTACCACCGCGCTAATTTCTGGGACGGCTTCCGCGCGGAATCGGCTTAATCGCGAAAAAATTTGCCCCGTGCGTGTTCCCGTTAACGATGTTCCAATCTTCGTTTTGCGGGCCGAGCTTTTAGAAACCGATAAGGGACACGTGATACCGTTCCGGCCGATAAAAACGGCAAATAACAGGCCGCTGGGTAATTGCCTTTGAGTCATCTTTGCGCCCATAAATCACGGCCATTACGGACGTTCCCGTTTTCGAGTCAGCGAGAATTTACTCGATTCTCCGGATAAAAACGGCCCACGTTCCCGCGAAATCTTATTTCCATTTTAATATCCCGCCCTCTTAAATCCTTACCGCCGCGCGCCGTCGAGATTACGTTCCGTCGCGCCTCTTTCTGTCATTTCTCCGTTGCAAAGGGTCGATTTACAAAGTCCCTTCTTTATCGCGTAAAAGGGAACGATGAAGGGGAAATGGGGAACCGGAGAAAATGTTCGAACATTTGGAAAATATACTAGAGTGGATAATAGCGAAACGATGAATGAGACACGATCTTGCGATCCTCGACGGATCCTGCGGCCACGATGGCCAAGGATCGACAGAGTCCACTGCGTGTAAAGCGTTCACGTAATAGAAAGCGGGAGAAAGAAAGGGAAAAGCGGGGAAAGCAATCGATTCAAACCTTTTCCTATATCGTATGCAGTCGTGTGTACAGAACCATTCGACGGGGATCAACGACGTCGATGCGTCTAACGAAGCTTGTATCATCTCCCGTCTATGGGCAACTTGATCCTCCAATTCGATTCTAATACAGATTAATCGTACGGGGATACGTATCCTCGGTCCTCCAATTAACCTGTTAACCGGATTAATTTCCAATCGGATACGTCCTTCGGGGGGAGAAAATCACGATTGACAAAGCTAAATTACTATGCTTTAACTTTTTTATGACAAATATACATGACTGGTGTATCAGGGATATAAAGGATTACCGATTAAATCGACGAGTTGACTCGCCTTTCCCGGTTAACAAGCTAATGAACGATTTCATAGAAGCAAATTAGAGGATCGTTTTATCGGCGACCAGAGATCGTGTAGTATCTAATGTCATTGTATTGTTGTGTAATTTGTCAGATTTTATCGATCGTAATATGTTCGCGTCCGCGTCAGCGAACACACACATATATATATAGTATATATAATACTAAGAACGGAACTGTTCTACAGGAATATCTCGTGTATCCCTCCTTGCCAGTCTAACTCTCCTGTCTCCACGGTTTTCAATTTTCTATCGAAACGCTTGCGACAGGCGTGACAGCAGCTCTGACAATCGCACCTAATCCGATCGAACGATTAAACCATCGCGTCTGTCAGCGCGAAGAAACCCTGCGATTCCGCTTCGACGTGTTCCAATTAGATGCCACAGTTCTCATATATTTAATGCCGTTCAACACATGGGAGAACAGTATTCGACCCATTGGAATATCATTCGACGTTCTAACGCAACCGAATCGTTGAAATTATTAGGTGGAAAGCGTTAAAAACGAGCTTCGAAAGGAATTCGTGTGGCCTGAGATATTTCCGTGTTCCGACCAATATTCGGGAAACGTATGGTATCCAATATCTAAATGCTCCGAATATCTAGGATAGCGATAGCAGGACACATTTCAGCTACAAGTGGCATCCAATTTACAAGGCACACGGTGACCTGAAGCGTTCCGTTGCTACTCGTCTTTTCGTCCGTTTACCCGATATCCAAATTATTTCAATCGGCATGAACCGGCTGGATATCCTCGAAACACATACGCACACTCTCCACACGCACACACGGTGTCCAATTTTTACGCGACCCATCTAATCACTTCACGATAATAAAGCAAGTTCGTAAGTGTTGCACTATCGCTAAAGCTAACATTGAAACGTCTTTGTAATCGTAGACCCTCAAATGCTTTTTCTAAAAAAAAGAAAAGGGAAAAAACAGTAACATTGAGTGTGGGCAAAAATTTACTCGAAATTCTATATATTATATGTACAGTTGTGTATATCGTGTGTATATTGATAGAATTAAGGACGCATCCGTCAATGATTATCGATCTACAATATATTCGATATCGCATCAAGGTAATCCTTCCATCGGTGCAAGTACAACAGGGCTCCCCACGCCCTACCAAAAACAAAATGGTAATTACCCCCAAACATCATTCCAATCGCTCTGTTACGCGTATCCATCCACCGACGTATTAAATGCCTTTCTAAATTACCCGGTTACGATTATCGATTAACTGGAAAAGTCTCCGGTCGCATTGCCGCAAATTAAAGGGGTGCACCGCGAGCCGCAGACGACTGCGGATGAATTTCTAAATCGCTCCGTCTAATATCTCCCACGTGTTGTCGACATTAACGAGCTTGCGTCTACGCTACGAATTGCTCGTTCCCGCGATTCGGCTCGGCATTTCAGTCAATTAAACTCACTCTCGCGTGAGCTGAACGCGAGCAACGTCGTTCCAGAAGCGGTGAACACCAAAGCGGAATACAATATAATACACACACGCTATGTATGCAGATTATTTCACAGTAGAGACGGTCGGAATTTATCAGACGTATCTACGCGTCAGTCGGGTCAAGGAGTCTCGTTTACTCCGTTTATACGACGTCGTCCTTGATTTTGTTTCACGTCTATCTTCCCGTCCATCTGCGCGTATCCCCTTATCTGTTATTATCTACGGTCTCTTTCATCAATTGGGATAGGATCGTTCCCCGCGATCTCTCGTGCATTCGCGTCAGACTAGGTCAATCGACGCACGTACGGAGAAGTCGATAAGTGTAATCGTTGAACGAGTGATCGTGACGAATGATTTCGTTCGATTGAGTCTCGTTTTATTGATAATAGTCCTTATTGTTATCGTTGATGTTATTAGCATAGATTCCGTGGCGTTTCGAATGTTTGACAATTATCATGTTCCGCGTCGGGAAAGCATGAACGGGAAGGAAACCGAATGGAAAAATTGAACGGAGGATTCGTGGGCTTTTTTGTTCGAGTTTTATGTAAATATCGGACATCGGCCTCTTGCTTTCGCGGACGTGGCCACGCGATATTGCCCTTCCCACACTCCAGTCGTCGCGTAATTAATTTTTGTTCATCGATATTCCGTGTCTGTAACTCTTTTCAACGGTGCCCGAAACCCCCGGGAGAAACGTTAATATCGCGCCTGGCTCCAGGTTATCGGTTTTCCTTAAAAACCAGATATGAAATATGAAGGGCGTAACTTGCGCCATATATTCGCTGGAGACCTTAAGGAATTCGCATCGTAAAGCGGACGAGACTTGATGATTATTTGTGAATCGAATGGGCACGTTCTGGTGGGCGTTTTTTATTAAGATTATTTCGTCTCTTCCTCGTTTCTATTTATTGAGATCTTTAACCTGTATGGGTGTGTGAAAAGCAATGACAATTTTATTTTACTGATTCGCCTTTCTCATTATCGGGATCGTGTAAAAAGAGATTCTTTTATAACAATCGAAGGGCGCTCCGTAATCCGACAATGCGAACGATGATGAACGATTGTCAGGATTTATTCGATCGAAGCAATGAAAATTCGATCTATCATTCGCCATCGAACTTCGATAAATGGAACCTCGCTGTTCATGGACGGAATGAATGTCGCGATGCGCTGACAGACAACGACACCATAAAACAATATCAATTCCATAGGTCATTTTCGCGATAATAACAGCCCGCGCCGTTAATAGAACCGCGATCGCCTGCGAAGCGGATTTTACTCTAATCGAAGCCATTTTTCGCACAGCACTTTTAACGATATCTTTTTGCCTCCAACGTTTCTGCAGAAGGAACGAAAGGCACGCTTTTTTCTTGTCGACTCGACGCCCGTTCTTGGCTTTCTCGTTTTATTATTATTCCTCGTGTCATTTTATCGTCGTAGTTTTTTTCCTGCGCGTGTAAACGAAAAAAGAAACGGAATAATCGCTTAATGGCAAGATAAAAGGAAATTGAGATTCGCGAATATTCAAGAATCAACAAGCATTTGCATGTCTTAGGTGATAACGTGACAGCAATTTCCGGTCTGCGCTATCGAACGACAATGTTATATCACAAAGATATGTTAATTTCCGACGATAATTCTTGGCACTACAGGTCAAACGGAGTCGATTGAATTATCTATACTAGACGTTTCCTTTCTCCAGCTTCTATCCTAATCCGACAACTCTTTTTCGATTGATGTATGTTCGTACTTTTTACGCACGATGTAAGCGCACCTACTGCTATGCAACCCTTTTTTCATCCGTGTGATCTATTTAAGGAATACAAAAATGGAACCCCTGAAAAAGGGGGGTTGGGGGAGAAATTGAAATAAATAAATAAATAAATGCGAACGCAAAACCGTCACACATTTCTCAGAGTTTTGAGACATATACTAATGTACTTAAACCATCTGTGAGTCTGCCTCGTCTTTTATAAAGTTCTTGCTATATTCAACTAATTGTGGTACTTATTTCCTGGAACCTTTCTATTTATTAACTAATAAATAATGTCTGTGTTTTACGTATTTTATGTATAAAACGTTCATTTTCACTTGCTTTTGCATTTGAAATATTATGTTTGTGTTTAAACCTCCCCATATACTAGCGCGACCATGAAACATGGTATCGAGTTGTATCACTCCTCGGAATGGTAACATGAAACGGTCACAGGAGATATCAATCAAGGTATTCCGAGCAATATGTCATTTTATTGAATGTTGAATCGATCATGGATATTTGTTTGCGAAATTTATCCCTCTGTCACAAAGTAAGTCCGAAGTACGAATGTAAATGATTGTATTAATTGACCCAAAACGGGTATCGATAAACTTTCTCACGAAATTGCAAATGCTGAGGTTAAAAACGTAAAAAACGAACGGAACAGTCTTGTTTTTAAAATACAAAGTCGTCCGTTATCCGGAAGTAAACATTACTGATATTTATTAATATATACTATATACCATTGACATAAAAAATAAACTTTTTTATTGAAAAAGTTTAACCCTTTAATCGGGGATAACGAGATTAACACGTCATTGGAAAATACTTTTCCAGCGCGCAAGCAGAGTTAACTCGTCATGGAACTTTCTCATTTTCCAATGGCGATAATTCATTATTCCGGATTAAAGGTTTAAAAGCAATTTAAAACAATTCAAAGCCAAATAATGGAGTGTTAAATGGTCTCGACACGTAGCAATGTAATCTTTAATTATGACAGAAGTGGACAATTATTTATTAAGCTGTTTCATCTACTTAATCATCGAAGACGACAGTCGTATTGCGACCGTCGGCAATATAGTTCATACTTGTTACAAGTTGATTTATCGTGTCATATTTTTATCACGATAGAATCGCCACGAAGGCGTGCGTTCGTATGACAATTTTCAATAATTCGTGGCACACGAAGCACAAACGTCAAAGGTGCATGCGCATCCAACGGACATTGTCCGGGTTTTTTTTTTTATAGTGACTACGTTTGTCAGTGAATTAAGGTTATGTTACGTACGCGAAGAAGAAAAAAGAAAAATGTCTCGAAACTGTGTTAATTGATTGCAAAAGATCGCTTCGGATGTGAAAGGGGAGGGGGGAACAGAATCGTGAAAAGCATTTATGTGAAGTGATAGTACGACATCAAAACTCTATCGTATAATGCTCGAGATTGCTGACACGTCTAATTAATTCTTTCTCCCGCAATGAATACGTTACCTTAATTACTGTCTACCATCGTACATCAAATCTCTATAAATTATATTTTGTGATATTTAAATATTCGACAACCAGCGACGAAATATTTTTTACTCGTTTATCGCTGTTCGTCGTGTTATTGCATATCTACGGTGCAACGAGAGTCAACGAATTTTTCACGAAAACCAAAGAATATTAAAGAAAACGGCGGGGCAAAAGGAAAATAATCATCAACAAGGTCATCTGACCATATTGGATCCATTGTTGATGAATGACAAGAGACAAAATATGTTGAGCCAAAAGTTAAGTAACAGGAGATTACTGGTTGACCTGCTTGCACTGATGTTCGGCCTTGGCGCATGGATCGGTGTGAATGGTATATACGTTCAACTGCCGCTTCTTGTGAATGTTGCACCGGAAGGATGGAGTCTTCCGGCGCATATGGTTATGCTAGTACAATTTGCCAATTTGGGACCAATACTTTATACATTATATATAAAGTATGTGTAGCAAAAATGACTGTTGTGATAAGTAATCTACAATCTATAATATATAATCTTAATATTGAACAATATGAATGCATAATCGTTTTGTTTTTAGATACAGTAAATGGGCATGCGATAAGTACATTACCTATGTACTTCTAGCAGCGGCGGCAGTATCTACATTTGTATTAGCATTTTTGTACAACAAAACAGCAGTGATATTTGGGAATGAACATTCCACTGCTTTGTTGTCGCTGATGTTTGTTACAGCTATCGCTGGATGTACCAGTTCAGTTCTTTTCATGCCATACATGAGGAACTATAGAGAAATTTATTTGGTGTCCTATCTTGTAGGAGAAGGACTCAGCGGATTTGTGCCAAGCGTGGTAGCATTAATCCAAGGTGTCGGCGGAAATCCTGAGTGCTTGAATAGAACTACAAGCGAGTCTACTCATGTCGAACTCATGCCTTATTATCCAGATCCCAGGTTTTCATCTCAGACATTTTTCATTTTTGTCGGTACCATGATGTTTCTGTGTTATTTGGCGTTCTGGGGGCTGAACAATTTGTCAGTGGCCATCGGAGAACGTGTGAAACACCCAGGAAGCATGGAAACACTGCCAACAGATACAAGAGCACCTCCTAGTTATAAAACTAATGCCGGTTGGACAATGTCTAACCAAGTGTATTTTTATTTATTAATCATGATGGGAGTGGTTTGTTTCCTGGGTAATGGAACATTGCCGAGTATCCAGTCGTATTCTTGTTTACCATATGGGAATATCGCGTATCATTTAACTGTTACATTGTCTTCAATGGCTGGCCCATTGGCAATGTGCTTAGGTTTTGTTATTAAGATGCCAAAGGTTCATTTTCTCAGCTGCCTCATGGTGCTTCTTGTAGCACTTTCCGGTTTTATTTTGTATCTGGCCATAGAATCACCTACTCCACCTCTACAGAACACTTGGATAGGAGAATTTCTGGTGGTCATATCTTGGATATTAATTAGTGGTTTAATAGGATTTATAAAATTGGGTATCACAACATTGTTTAGACCTGACCCAGGCAGGGGCTTGTATTACACCGGTGTTGCAACTCAAATTGGGTCATTGATAGGTGCAATTATGACGTTTGTTCTAGTGAATCATACAAAGATATTCCATTCTTATTCGCCGTGTAAATTGGTTTCAGGATATTGATGTTTGATACCGGACAGTCCTATTAGTGAAAGTCATAATTAATCAATAGGAAATTTAAAATATTCATATATTTCTTAGTTCCTATTATTAATCATTAACTTTGAAAGACGGGTCTAAATATTACAGATTCTTATAATATAGTTTGTAGTGTGAATGATTGTTTTACTTTTTTTTGTACATTTATTTCAATATTGAACAGGACAGATCAATTACAATTGCAGTACTACGTTTTATACATTACTAGTATTAAAACTGCTTACATTATAAAGCATTCAAGGAGAATCTGTGAAGCGAATGTAATAGAAACGAATATTTTAATACATATAAGTAAGGTGTATTGCATTTTTACTTCAATTGTTGACGCGATTCGGGTGAATGTGATAGACACGAATGTACTTAAAAAAAAAACACAATATTACACGTTGAAAGAAAATTATTTTATATATGATAGATGCATGTATTTTAAGACTTGTGAATTCAAATTGTGCAATTACAACATATTTGTTACAATGCATTTATCTTAATACCTTTTAATATTAAACTGTCTCATTAAGTACTATACAAGCACTAATTGGTATTGCAAAGATAAAATATTTTGTGATATTCAGATTAATCGAAAAAGATTAGAATATTGTAACTTGCCTAATGAACAATGTAATTATCATTGAGTCAATTTAAGCAGATGTGGTTAGTCAAACTTTGGATTTTATCTGATAAATTTTATTGTTCAGATTAAGGAAGAGCCGAAGTCAGACATCTCATGATTTCATGATATCAGTCTCTGTAACAAGAGTGTACCTAATACTGTACAATCTTAATCGACGATTTACATCATTAAAAAATTTTATTTATCACATACCAATATAAAGTGTGAATTTTTGTGGATAAGTATTTTCTTTTTTTTGCAATCGTAAAATTTAAAAAACTGGCAAAAACATATTAGGTGAGAATATAAATTGTTATAAAATATCACGTAAATATTATACAAAGTAAAACTACTAATTATTTGTTGATTATTGTTTAGGAATTCATCTGACATAAATGAGAAATTATTATTATATATATAAATGGCGTAATGGCAGATAGCACAGAAAATTCAAGGAAATACAATGGAAGAGCATCCGTCGCTGTACATTTCCTTATAATATTATTTGGCATATCTGCATGGATTGGCATCAATGGAATATTTATCCAAACGCCAATGCTTATCAATACTTCACCCCAAGGTTGGGCTTTACCAGCTTATCTGGTATTAGTAATACAGGCTGCAAATTTTGGACCTTTGATTTATGCTATCTTACAATACTTTCAATGGAAGATAAATGAACCCTGGTGGATACTCTGTTTGCTGGTATCTGGGACTTCTGCAATGGGATTACTGAGTTTCTTTTATTCCGAGAAAACTGTTATTGCTGGCGAGGAATATAGTATAGTATTATTTATCTTAACATATTTCAATGCTCTAGTTGGATGCTTCAGCTCTGTATTATTCATGCCGTATCTTGAAAGTTACGATAAAAAATATTTAACATCATACTTTATAGGAGAAGGATTAAGTGGTGTACTGCCTAGTATAGTTGCTTTAATACAGGGAATTGAAGACAGATTGGAATGTATGATACCTACGAACGATACAAATCCAGAATCTTCTTCAGATTCTTTCAGCTTGAAATTTTCACCTAATGAATATTTTCTTTTTATCTTTGTCATTCTATTTCTTTCTTTAGTTGCCTTTGCCGTATTAGAATATTCTTCGCTCATTAAGAGTACAAAGAGGATTTCAAAATCAGTCGGTATAGCATTTAATGAGGAACAAGTAGATGTTCCTCAGAAACATTACACTAACGCTGTACAAACAGTGAAACATTATTCATTAAACGAAAAATCATTTCTTCATGAGGATAGCAAACAGTTGACAAAACAAATGAGAAATTATTTATTTACATTGCTTGCTATTTGCTGCTTTTTCGGCAATGGTTTTCTCCCTAGTATACAATCTTATTCTTGCTTGCCATATGGAAATATAGCATACAAATTGTCAGTTACTTTTGCACAATTTGCAAATCCACTTGTATGTTTGTTAGCATTCTGGTTGAAGGTGTCGAATATAAAAATAATTAATTACATGTCTGTAATATGTTTGGGTATCTGTAGCTTTGATACTTATTTAGCATTAATGTCACCTTCTCCACCTTTACAAAAAGCTGAACTCGGTATTGTTTTAGTGATCGTATCGTGGACACTCTTGATTGGCCTTATCTCATATTTAAAACTAACTATTGTATCAGTATTGAGAAATACGGGGCTCCCTAAAATGCTTTTCAATGCTGGAGTAATTATGCAAATAGGTTCCGCGTTTGGTGCAATATTTTCTTTCGTAACAATTAACATGACAAATTATTTCGAAGTGCATAATAATTGTACTTTAGCAAGTACCTAACATTATAATTAAACGATATATTTGCACACATTCATATCTCGAAAATTGAAACAAATATGGTCCTCATAGTAAATACTATAGCACTTTGTGACATTTATGTTATTATAATGGTAATTCGTTATTAAGACGGCCTTGCTAAACAAAATAAGACAAAAATTGATAGATCATCTGTATTATAATATATGTAAAAGTATTTTTGTAATTGTACATATGTTTACATTTCTGGATGAACACAGAATGAATCTCCTTATTAGAGACAGCCAAACAATTCAATGCAATTGTAGAAACGATGAATGAATGTTAAACAAATGTATGTAAAAAATATTGTCCAAAAATGACGTCATATTGCAAAGTATGATTAACATCCTGTTTTATCTTAAGTATTGCCTTCCAACAGAACGTAAGTACTTAAGGCACAATTTATTGCGTACTTCGACTGGTCTCGAATTACACCTTTCTTAATGAAACATTATTTACGCGTTGTAACGTCAATTGTTTATTACAAATAGAAAATGGTATTGTATTAAATAAATATGTTACAAAACTTTTGAAAACGTATATGTATATCTTTTTATGTCATTATCGCGAACATCTATAATTGTAGTGCGAAATTAGTGCGAAGTAAATGGAGGAAACATATATTTTAATATAAAAGTGTGTGGTTTTTCTGAGAGCATTTGTTACGATTTGTAAGTTTAATAGGACGAGCGTAAAGGTATGTTTAAACTCATTTATATATATATATATATATATATATATCGATACCATATATATATATATGTTGTCAGCCCTGCTGGGGAGTTGACTAAAACGGAGATCGTAAATGAGTCATGCGCGCTCCTACAAGGCTGCATCGAGCACGAGGAGCAAAACGGTAAATAACAACTTCAGGAAGCGAATAACAGAACAAAATACTTGTTACGTTTATTTCATCATACTGCGTGCTGAATCACTGGAATGTTATAACAGTTGATCGAATGTTATTGTTTAAAAACGTGACGAACAACACTTGCCACTTTGGACTAAAATGTGCGATGAAGAAGAAAGTTGTACAGAAGTTGAAATTGATGAATCGAATTCCCGATTATCATTAATAGATCTTCCAATCGAGGTTCGTAGACACCGATCTTACGTATATTTATCTCTATATTATTTCAATCGCTGAAATCTAACGCATAAATGTATATCCGTTATATGTTAGACATTTTTCTTTTTCGGACTTTACAATACTTAAATAGTTCTAAGTAATTTTACCGCGTAACAGTTATTTGAACGCATTTTATTCATTTGTTTCCTTTTTGCTAACAATACGGTACAAAGTTTATGAGCTGTGATATGGGCTATGTCGTGTGTTTACAAACAATAGGAAAAACTGTCATTAGTGTACAGTATACGCTGGTTTTCATTGTGATTTTGTGAATAAGAAGTGATACGATATCCCCGAAGTAAAAGTATGAAGTTGAATAAACTCAATTAGCAGCGATCTGTAACGAATACTATTAAAATGTAAGTAGAACGTCACGAAAATTTCATCGAAACATCAGTGGTGCGTGGACGCCATTTTTAAATACTACTCTAGTACAGTGTATTTAAAAGACCTACAAAATTTCGATTGGTCGGTATTTCGATACCATTGCGCTCACGTAGAAAATTGTATTTAAATATCCATTTATTTAAATTTAAATATCTCCCCATCGGTCATCGAATTTCTTTAATTTTATTGACCGAATTTTATTGTTTTCAGATATTTCTTCACATCTGCTCCTTCCTCGATGCTTCTACACTAGCACATGGCTTAAGTTTAGTGTGTAAACAATTTCACGAAATCTTAAATTACAACCCACTGTGGAGAGTGAGGATAAATCAATTTTGGCCAGATACTTGTTATCCAGTTTTGCCTCCTGGTTAGCTCAAATTGATAGCACCTTGCGTCTTGCACGACCAATAATTCTGTAAATAAATAAGACGCCATCTATTACTAGACAGAATAATTAGTTGCACTTTCTATTTGTTTTTTGTGTATCAATTTGCTCGTGTAACACATAGCCTACATAAGAGTTAATACAAATCCACATTTCTCATTATTAATGTATCTTAATTAACAAGCAGATGACAATTCATAAAAGCTACATTAATGCAGTAAAAGTAACTTTCTACTTAGAATATATTTCTATATGTACGAAGGGCATTCAGCAGTAACTCTATTAATTTTGTTTCAGATGAAGAAGATGAGCAATTCTGGAAATTATCATGCGTAGCATTAGAGAAACAATCTTCATTATGGAAGAACGAAAATGCTATGGAGAAGTTATCACTTAGCAATGTACAGTATAGTACCATTGACGGGTTATTACTAATGCAAGTCAGTAAAATATTAGACTTAATTAAATTTTATTTATGTTTTAAATCTCTTTATATTATATATCGATATCTTTTATGTTGATATAGGATGGAAATATTTGTATATCAGGAGCGAGAGATAGATCGTTGGTTTGTTGGAAACTGCCTACAGAGGAAAACGAGAAGGGAACCACTATGTGCATAGACTTTGCACACAATGGATGGATTTGGGATTTAGCAGCAATTGATGATAAAGTCTATAGCTGCAGCTGGGATCAAAGTGTTAAAGCATGGACGTTGACTAACACTGGGCTTGTTCACTTTAAAACTTATAAAATGTATATACACGGGTGCCAAGAAGTACACGGTCAATTCTGTTGCTCTTGTTATGGGATGCTGGGCAAGGATCTATATAAATATATAGATTGCCAGTAGAAATTGGAATATTATATTGCAAATTTCATTCTGTCTATGCATTCTCTACCAGAAATGACTGTGCACGGTACAAAATTACCGAAACAAGTTTTTCAATGTTTATATAAACGTGAAACATTTTTAGGAACGTCTCGGGTGCTTTATTGTGCGTTACATCGTGTGCAGATTTAGGACTTTTTGCTACAGGATCATTTTACAGAGCTATCTTGGTGTTCGATCCACGAGTAAATGACAATCCCATTATAAAGTACCGCTCGCATAAAAGGGCAGTCATTAGTTTAGCCATGAGTTCCCATTTCATTTTATCCGCTAGTGAGGATAGAACGGTGTCGATATGGGATCAGAGAGCAAGAAGGACTTTAAAATACGTCAATGTAGGAATGTTACATCGAAACGTTCTATAAGAAAATAGTTTAATCCGAATCGTTCTAAGCTAGTATATTTGTAGATCTCTCAGGAATCGTTCCCAATGAGTATGTGTATGCAACGAGACATGATTTATGTTGGCGATCGTAGCGCGAAATTGCATGTACTGGATCCAAAGAGAGATTTTGAACCAGTCAAGTGTTATACCACTGAACATAGGAAAGGTATCAATGGTGTTCATTATGCACCTGGGTGCTTGATCACTAGTTCGATGGACGAGACCATTCGTGTTTCCAGTCCTACTGATCCTCCACAGCATCTTACTACTTTAAAATCTAGCTATGGTGAAATAGCTAGTGTAAGTTTTATAAAATTGTACAGGTATACTAATATGAGCTGAAGGTGTAGATATTTATTTGTTCATTTGCAGACGGATTATTTAAATGGAGTTCTTGCTGTTTCGGGAACCGAGGGAGTGGAAATTTGGAGACCAAAATCGCAAATACAGTGCGCATAATATTACCATTAAATGGTTTTTTAAAAGTATTTCGGTTTTGTATGCTATATATTACAAAAGTTTTAATAAATAAATGAACGTTAAATAAATATGCATATATGTCAAACTGTTTAATAAAATCTTTGCTAAATATGTATTGTTAACAAATTATTTTGCTTTTTCCTGTGTACATTTATTTTTGATAATACAATTTTTAATAGGAATTTTTAATAGTAATCCAATAGGAATTGAACTACAACTACTCAAATGCAGAAATCCTCATTAAAATGTGTACCGCTGTAAATATCGTATAGTATCTCTGAATTACATTTAAATTCTAGGCGCTGTACAGGAGTGTAATCATTGAAACGAAAGCCCCGATGTAAAGAACTTCGTTAGCTCTCCGTAACGAGGTTACGAATTTCTCGCAACCAGTAGATTACGTCATTGACGATTCGAATTCGATAAAGGAAGTGCCGTGGAACATCCTGTCGTCGAGCGAAATAAACGTTAAATTTGAAAAAATACACCTGGAATTAAATGTAAATCCAAACAGCAGGCCGATCGATGTCACTGCTATCGCCGGAAATGTTCGTCTGCTATACATCGAAAAACGTTCAATTGTCTATCTGTATGAATAATGCAATTACGGAATATCGTTACGAAACGATGATATATATCCACCTAATTGGCCTGTATAATTAATCACAGGTCCAACGGTACGACCTAGTGAAAATTCATTGAAGAATCGTGGTGTTGCATGCCGGTATCCTAATGCTTTCGTGGCGCGGTGGTGGGGGTAACCGTGGGGAGCTTCCGTTTATCTGCGAGGTCAGAGAAGGCTGGCTGCGTTCAGTGGTGCTGTTGAAAAACACGATGAAAATGGCGTGGCAACCGCAAGAGGAAGGACTTAGACAAATCTTGACGCTCCTAAAGGAGTCCCAAAGCCCGGATACCGTTACACAACGTGCCGTGCAAGATGTATCCTTTTCTTATACGTTCATGAATCGTTTCGTGGTATGTTTAATACGTTTGTGAGATTTTTATTCCCGGTAAGTACACCCGCGACGCGATGACGAAGTGAAGCGGGTAGGTCAATCAAAGGGGCGTGCTTTTTTTTCCCCCATTGTGAAAGTTATACTGCTTTTAGGCAGGCTTGGAAATTTGGCAGGGAAAAAGGAAATATATTTGACAATAGGCGCTGTAAAAGATTTCAAGGCTATCGGGATATTCTATTAGATGTAGCACGGGAAAATGTTCGGCGGGCTTTTGCGCAGCCTGTCACGGACCCCCGTTTTTTTTTGTCGTCCACGGGTTCGATTGAAAAGATGTTAAGACACACCGTGTTGTAACAAATATTATTTCATGCGATCACGGGAGTACATGTTTTTTGTTGATCGTGCTCGTTGATTTTGTTGAAACTGTCGTACAATTGACGATTACTGGTCGGTATGAGTAGATCGGCCGAAGTTTGTAGGTTTTTCTCGAATAACACGTGAGTTATACTCAAGCGCCAAGAAATATGTTAACGATACGCGATTCCCGACGCGGGGCGCGTCGGAAATGCCGTTAGTGTCGGTGACGAGTTTGTTTTCTTGACGCTGTAATCAATAAATCTTGTATATAGTTTCACTCATAATATTAATTAAATAGCCTGAAAATGACATATTCGAACGGATGTTAGCAGAACGTATCTGTGGAGAAATACAGCTGGTACAGAATGTACAGTTACAGTAACTTGAATTTTTTTCCCATACTTTCTTCGTACTATATTTTGCATTTGTATATATACGTGTGTTTGCATTTGTAGATAGAAATGAAAACCTTATTGTCCGATAAAAAATATTAATATTTGCAATAACTTTATCGATATGTATGTGTTATTGCAAATAGCATGCAGTCTGTATTGCATATTACAATTTATTTATTCATATAAACGTATTATAAATAAACGAAATAATGTTTTTTCTTTGTATTATATAATAGTGAATGTAATGATGGGTAATTAGTGATTATATAAATGTGCAATTTTTCTTTTCTTTTGTTCGTGTAAAAACTGATAGATTATCATGTTTTGTATGTGTTGCCTTTTCTCCAACTTTTCCTTAATCATTTTTCTATAGAAATTGGAAGAATTAAATAAATTCCCAGACTTTAACAATTATCTTATTTTTGTTTTAACAAAACTCACATCAGAGGGTAAGTGAATTCAAGATTGTTTTATCTGTAGAATTTATTTATGTTGAACAAGATAGACGGCAACTTAACTACGTTCTGTTTTCCTTTTAAGATGAGCCTACGAGGTCTCTCAGTGGACTGATATTAAAAAATAACGTTAAAGCTCATTTTTATAAGTTTTTACCAGAAGTCACAAATTTCATCAAGCAAGAATGTTTATCAGCGGTCGGAGACCCATCGCCTCTGATTCGTGCAACTGTTGGTATTTTAATAACTACTATTGCATCCAAAGGTAAGATATATTGCTCAATAATAATAGCTAGTAAGTATGTTTGTAATATTACTGAAATGCTGTTGTGTTGTTTTTTTGAAATAGGTGAATTAACCAGATGGCCGGAGCTGCTGCCTGCACTTTGTCAAATGTTAGACTCGCAAGACTACAATGTTTGCGAAGGTGCATTCGGTGCTCTCCAAAAGATTTGCGAAGATTCTGCTGAAATATTAGATTCGGATGCACTTAATCGACCTTTGAACGTTTTAATTCCAAAGTTCCTGCAATTTTTCAGACACTCGAGTCCTAAAATTAGATCACATGCCATTGCCTGTGTTAATCAGTTTATTGTTAATCGTACACAGGCACTTATGATTCACATAGATAGCTTCCTGGAGAATCTCTTCCACTTAGCTAACGACGATGATCGTGAAGTCCGAAAGAATGTTTGCAGGTAACGTTTCCTTTTCTTGCAGAAAAAATATCACGAGATGATTGACATAACGTAAACTTCCTTGCGATTTGTTATAGAGCCCTGGTTATGTTGCTTGAAGTTCGAATGGATAGATTAATACCACATATGCATAATATAATAGAATATATGTTAATGAGGACACAGGATCCTGACGAGGGAGTTGGCTTAGAAGCTTGCGAATTTTGGCTTTCACTAGCTGAGCAACCGCTTTGTAAAGAAGCACTTGCACCGCATTTATCCCGTCTGGTACCTATATTGGTAAGTAATTATAGAATAAACTAAACTATACGACGAAAAGAAAGAACAATAAGTAATTGTATATTAATATCCACGATAGGTAAGAGGTATGAAATACTCCGAAATTGATATAATACTCCTGAAAGGGGACGTAGAGGAAGATGAAATGATCCCAGATAGAGAAGAAGATATCAGACCAAGATTCCCTAAGTCGAAGACGCATCACTCGCATCACGCAAATATGAATAAGCACGGTAGTGAGAACGGTGCTTGTGACGAAGAAGATTTAGATGCCGAAGATGGGTGTGATGACGATTCAACGCTTAGCGATTGGAATTTAAGGAAATGTTCAGCCGCTGCACTGGATGTGCTGGCAAATGTATTCAGAGAAGAATTATTACCAGTTTTGGTACCAATTTTGAAAGAAACGCTTTTTCATCAAGATTGGGAAATCAAGGAATCTGGAATATTAGCACTAGGAGCTATAGCAGAAGGTTGTTCTCTTCGATATTAATTACTTCTCCCAGTTCGTGCCCGTCATATAATTTATTATATACTATTACAGGTTGTATGAGCGGGATGATTCCACACTTATCAGAATTAATTCCATATTTAATTAACTGCTTAAGCGATAAAAAGGCTCTAGTCCGGGCAATTACTTGCTGGACACTAAGTCGTTACGCGCATTGGGTTTGCGCGCAGCCACATGACACACATTTGAAACCTTTAATGACAGAATTACTCAAAAGAGTACTCGATGGCAATAAACGCGTTCAGGAAGCCGCATGCTCTGCTTTTGCAACGCTAGAAGAGGAGGCATGTACAGAACTAGTCCCTTACCTTGGATTCATTCTCGAAACGCTTGTTTTTGCTTTTGGTAAATATGCTCGGACAAGAAAAATTGGAACTATTGAAATGTTTATTCTGTTTACCAATACCCATTGGGTCTCTTTCGTTTTACAGGTAAATACCAGCACAAAAATCTTTTAATATTATACGACGCAATTGGTACACTTGCTGATTCAGTGGGACATCATCTTAATAAACCGGATTATATTAACCTCCTTATGCCGCCACTCATTAATAAGTGGAATGTTTTGAAAGACGAGGACAAAGATCTCTTCCCGTTGTTAGAATGCCTCTCTTCTGTCGCTACTGCATTACGATCTGGTTTTCTTCCGTATTGCGAACCCGTTTATAGGTAAGGCTTTTCGACCCAACCTTGTGTACTATGATTTTGTAGGATTGGCCGTATCTCATTGTTTATGTGTATTTTTTTTTTTTTTTAAATAGGCGATGTGTATCCCTCGTAGAACAAACGCTAAATCAACACATAGCAAATACCCAGAGTCCAGAACAATTTGAGGCACCTGATAAAGATTTTATGATTGTTGCATTAGACCTTCTTAGCGGCTTGGCAGAAGGGTTGGAGGGACATATGGAGCGCTTGGTAATGAACAGCAATGTGATGCAATTATTGTATCAGTGTATGCAAGATGTTATGCCTGAAGTTAGACAGAGCAGCTTTGCTTTGTTAGGAGATCTTACAAAGGCCTGCTTCCAATATGTTCTGCCTTGTATACGTAAGTATTTATAGTCGCATTGCATTTAAGTTTCAGAACGATTACATTGGTTGTCGGTATGTTTATTTATTATTTTGATTTATAGCGGAATTTATGCCGATACTTGGACAGAATTTAAATCCTGAATTTATATCTGTGTGCAATAATGCAACGTGGGCTATTGGCGAAATAGCCATAAAACTCGGTAAACTTTTTGCTAGTAAAATTCTAATCCAATTCGAACGGTATATCAAGTAGGATTTTCTAATAATATACTTCATTTCTTTTTTTTATAGGATCCGACGCAAGCGCATATATTCCATTAATTCTGACCCAACTTATCGACATAATCAATAGACCGAACACGCCAAAAACACTATTGGAAAATACAGGTGAGTATCTGCATAATAATTTCAAACTTATAGTTTCTTCTACACAACTATAGTATATGGAGCATACTTTTAAACGGTAGGGTGTAATGCGTAGTTTCATTTTCTTTTCTTTTTTTGAGTATTACGATTAACGTCGACTACGTTATTACTGTTTACCCATTATATCGTAGACTGTAATACCTTTTCTTAGAAGTATGCTCTGCACACGAGGGGAAACTTTTCATTCGAGGCATCGTAGTTGACGTATTATAGACATTTGCAAAAATGTGTATAAAACTTTTCTACGCGTAATTAGGATGAGAGGATGAGATATTGACGATTGTTTAATGAGAAGTCTTCCCAAATATTACAAGGAAAGTCCTCACGTTAGATTCAGCATTCGGTGGCACTTAAGTTCAGGTGCATTTTCTGTAAATGATTTTATTGAAGGTAACAACCACACAGATTGACGACATCGAGTGGTTTTATACGACCACGCTTGCACGTTTTATCAGCGGGTTAAAAATTATATTAGTATTTGTACATTTATTGGACCTAATTTAGTGGTGTGCGATTGCCTGCAGGCTTTATATGGCTGTATTGCCATGTGAAACATACCGCAATTCAATTATATATTATATATGCTTGCATACTAAGCCCCAAATATTGTTTCGACGGTTCTTTAAATTGGCTTTTAAATTCACGACAAAAAGTTTTTTTGTTCTGTGTTTCTTGGTTGTTCTTGTTTGTATTGACATTTATTGGTTGGAGATCATATTATTCATATCGGTTTTTTTACAAATCATGGGCTCGCACGCTGCTATCTAATTTTGATTATTGTTTCAGCAGCTACAATAGCACGGTATTGCCTATGTTCATTGTCGGTATCTCATATGTTCACCTCTGTTCCCACTGTCTATTGATTGTTAATATTACATTGATTATTATTAATTAAACTGATTAATTGCAAATTAATTGAAGTTTTATAAACGAACAACATATATATTCGCCTGAGTTGATCGTTGGTTCGCTATCAGTTTGTCTTATTGTTTGTGTTTCCGGTCACTTCACTACACTTCACTTGTCTACTTACCGAAATGAAATGAAACCGTAGCCATAACGATCGGTCGCCTAGGTTACGTGTGTCCCCACGACGTCGCCCCCATGTTACAGCAGTTTGTCCGACAGTGGTGTGTAAATTTCTTTATTATTATATTCTATTAATTATATTACCTTCTATTTTTATTAGCACTTTATTATTATATATTATCCCCGACTCTTCGGTACATAACATCAGGGGCTGCTAAGAACTTTTGTGCAAGAATATTGTCTAACATTTGTACTATGCATATATACAATATATGCGTTTGTGTCTCGAGTTTATAATGATTTTGGTTTTACAAATGAAAAAGTATTTATATCTATCGCGTTTCTTGATAATCAATGGGCCTAGTTTAGTCTAAGTGTAGCATTAAACTTGCCCAATGGTTTTTCGCAATTATTAATAGTTTTTACATTTTCTTTGTATATTTATCTTGATTTTTCGCCACCATGCAAGTATGTTATGGGCTCTAAATTAACGCAATTTGAGACTAGGGTAGGTTTACATTTGCCACTCTCTTTAGGTCTATGTAATACTTTAGCCTATGTATTTATTGCCTTGCATTCGATTCTAGAAACGTTTACCTTTCTTTTCTTACATACTTCTCACTGTGTACAGGTAGTTTGAAACAAATATGTTTGCATGTTAAACTAACTCCGTCCGTATTGATATTCGTCAGATACATATTCTTACAATTAGTTTCATTCTTGCTATATACAATTACATTTGCTAATGTCCTTGTTTTGCGATACCGCAAACGTTCGAAATTTTACAATTGATGCCAAATGTAAACCAAACCTTGTTAAGGGAAGAATATTAATTATGTGCTGCCAGTTATATCGTTTGATTATTTTAGTAAAATCGCCGAATATTGAAAACTTCTACAAGGATGATACAAAGTTGCACAGCATTTAATACAGGAACTTTGTCTTACCATATGCTAGTTTATTAGATTGTTTCTTTTTTATTTTCTTAGATCGATAGTTTGAATGTTTAATTCTTAGTTGAATTTTAGCACCGCCAATATAGAAGAATACAAAAAAAAAAGTACTGTGAAATGAATAATGTATAAAAGTTAAGGTAATGTTTATGATAATATAGGAGAATTAAAAAGACATAGGAACGGCTCGAAGAAAGCCAACGATTTTGCCACATTAATTATTATCCACGAGGGATCTATTAATGTGTAACTTATATAACATTGTGGGAATGAATATTGTATCGACGACTAGATGTCATTCTTTGACACAATCATATTCTTATGGATGTAAACAACTTAATTAGACAGAAGGTATATTTATCATTACAATAGCAACTTGGACGGACGATAAAATTTATTAAGTACAAACCGCTATGAAACGAAAAGTGTAACGAATCCGGATAGTATCCTTTTAGTTCTGATAGATATACCTTCTTCTTAAATCGTCGGGGTCATTCACGTACTAATGCGAGAAATACTTTATCAGGTGTAGTTCTTTGAGGAGCATAAGAGACAACGAAGAGAAGGATTCCGCGTTCAGAGGAATGTGCCAGATGATCACGGTAAATCCAGCGGGTGTTGTGCAAGACTTCATCTTCTTCTGTGACGCTGTTGCATCTTGGGTCACGCCTAGGGAAGACCTCAAGGACATGTTCCAGAAGGTACACAGAAATCAATCACGCGTGCAAAGCTGCCACGCCGTTTCTCCTGCGTTCGATACTAATAAATCCTTGCCTCGGCAGATACTGCACGGGTTCAAGAATCAAGTTGGTGCGGAAAATTGGAAACGATTTTCAGATCAGTTCCCACCACAGCTCACTGAACGGCTCCATAATGTGTATGGCGTCTGAGCAGCCCCGCCTAAAAGTGGTAAGTCTCCTTACATATCATCCTCTGCATTGTTGATTCACAAATTCTTATCGAGGCTGATAAGTACATCGCTAATAAACAGCTTTAGCATAGATTCGTATTCGTACATCTAGGGAATACCGATTACATTAACTCTGTGCATAAAATAATACAAAAAATGGAAAGGAAAGGAAGATAACGTAAAGTAATTGTGTCTCTTTCAGAAGGCCGCTTTAAGGGGCAGGCCGAATGGGGTTGGGCGGGAAACAGAACAATGGGTGGACAGGGTGGGTGGGTGAAACCACGGCCTCTTCTCATCAACATCGTTGTCGTTACCGTGTTATGGTCATCGTCAGGCTCTCGGGGGATTTAATAAGCGTCATTAGAGCTGCGGTCAGCAAGCGATATAAATGAAAAAAAAAATATCGATGTGAAAGAATGGAACGAAGAAAATGAGAACGACAAAACAAATGTCATGGGCCGAAATGTAACGCGTGGGTGGGCGGGTAGGGGGGAGGGAAGGGTTGGGAGGGAGGGAGGGAGGGATATGTTGTTGGGGTCACCGACCATACATTACAGTAAAGGTATCGTACTTCGACGCTAAACCGCATTATAAAAGAAACAAAAAACCAAATGATACCTTAACGTAGTAAAACCTACACGCTGTACACACTCCGTTTCCATTAGCGCTGTGTAACACTGTTAAGTGTTTTATTCTCGCGTATTGAAACGAGACACAAGGAGTGCTGGCAATCAACTAGCCCAGCTCTAATACGAAACCGACTTCTCGATTACGTGAGAGGAAGGGAACTATAACATTGCGAGAGGCAAGGAATACATAGGAGGAAACAAAAACGAAACGAATGAAAAGGAGAAGTATTAAACGGAAGAAGATAATAGGGGAAGAAACGAGCATAGATATCACGTTATAGAGCTAGCTAAAACTACTGTGATCGAAAGATTTGTACATTAGAGTATTGATTTCTTTTTTGTCGAGAGAGAGAGAGAGAGAGAGAGAGAGGGGGGTGGGTGGGGGGAGAGAGATGGATAGAGAAGTGCAGCACTCTATTCGACGAGTTCTGTAGAGCTTTAGTGACAAGGGTAGTAATACTTATTTGATATAAAGCTAACAAATAGAGAAGTATGTTATTAGAAATTTCATAGTGTACAGAAGGTTTTTGAGAATATGTATTTTTATACGTTGAAACTCAATATTAAACGCAGAGAAAGTGCCATTCCGTTCGTTTCGAACCAAAATTTTTCTGCTTACTTTATTCTCTCCTTGCTGATTGTGATATTAGGTTATATGACACTTTGTCGTCATGTATGAATGAAACATATTTGAAACGAATTAATATATACATACATATAGAACTGTATATGTATATATATATTATACTATTAATTATATATATTGAACACGATGTTTTAACCCACAGACCATTTTGTGATTATTTTTTTTTTTTTTTGTTAAAGATATTAAATTAGGATCATATTAGCGTTAGTGTAAATAGGTAAATACATTTTAGAGCGGACGTTTTTGTTATCACTATAGATATTTCAAATTTTTCGCTTGCATATCTCCTCTGAAACGGGTTGACGTTATTATTGAGAATAACGTGTGGGACGTATATAGTTCAAATATGATTTGCAGGTAACGAGTCACAGAGTTTTGAATCTATGACGTGAAATCTATCGCGATGTAGGAAATTTTTCACGTACACCGGCGGCACACGCCGATCTCCATTTCGTTTCTCGAACTGTTTTACGTTTGTAAACTCTGTTTGAAATTCAAGCGCTGACTGCGTCATTCCAGTCCCAAGTTTTTGGGCCAGTTCAAAGCAAAAGGAAACAAGCGAGCACTTTTATTGTAACCACGAGATTGCGTTTTGACGAGATTCGTTGTTTCCGTGTTCGAAAGGGGCTACGGGGGAAAATAGGGACGAGAAATGTTTGAAATTGTTAGAAACGCGTGCACCCTCATCGACGACAAGTAACGAAAAAAGAAACTGAATCTAACGTACGTATTACCGAATATCGTGAAATTTGTAACGCATAGAAAATAACGGAAATGGATTTCTAGAACTTTTATGATGTACGATGTAATTTTTATTTTTTTTTTTTTGTCTCTTTATTTGTCAACGCGCGCGAACGAACAAGCAAAAGAGAACAAAAAATAGAAAAGAACCGCAAACGCGAGGGAGTAATGAAAAAAGCTCAACATGGAGATAAAATGAAACTAAGCTGACTGTCGTTGAGTCACTGTTGTCAATCAAACTTTGAAGTTTATAAATAATAATAAAAAAGAAAAAAACGTAAAAAAAATAAAGTAATGGAAGAACTGGCAGGATGAACTAGCGCAGGCGAGATTAAATACTACGAGAATGAACGAAAATGTGAAACAATGTATGAAACGCGTTGATTCTATTTCGCGATCGTGACAAACGAGACGATTTTTTTCGGCCGATTCGCGGCCGTTTTTCAAGCCGAGCAATTACAATCTAACTTGATCAAAAGATGCATACGTAACATCATCTTGTAGTCACAGCAACGCGTGTGGCAAGTACAATCCGACAATGAGAATATTTTTTTATCGTGACCATAGACTAAACGAGAGGAAAAATTGTTATTTTATTGTTGCACTTCTATTTTGACGGAGTAAAGGAAACTGAACAAAAAGAAAAAGAAAAAAAAAATAGAAGCAAAAATGGAAAAACACAACACAATTGTGATTACGAGAAATGAAGCGTACAGTCTTTGTTTTCGTCGTTTCGAACGGAAAAAATAGAGCAAAAAAAGGAAAGTAAGAACCGTGTGTGTTTTTGCGCAGAGAACAGAACGATTTATCATTCGAATTCGTGACCGCTCCTTTGACTTGATCCATATTTGTCAATTGGCAATCATCATTATTGCCATTAATCTTTACCCTAATATTTGGTCCTTTCCTTGCTCTGCCTGCGCCATTTTTGTGATATTACTATTTTTTATAATTACTTAAGGGCTTGGAAGTAAACGAAGAAAGAAAATAAAAAAAGAGAAATAGAAAATCGAGCCACGTGCGATCTCTCTCTCGATCTTACTCCGTAAATTTCAATTCCGTTAATAATAATTCACAGGAATGTTTAATAAATATTTTTCTCCTTTCGTTACGCTCTACCACTGTTATTCGCATTTTATTATACTCTCCACGTTATATTGTAAATAATACACCGCGAATCGAACGTCTCATTTTTCTTTTCACTTTGTCACTTAACTCTGTCACAGAATTGACTAGTGTTTAATAAAAAAGGAAAGAAAAAAGAATAGCATATTCGACTTATACACACGAGATATATATTTATATATACATACGTATATTTTTTAAATAGTTCCTAAGCTAGAGGCCGAATGTTTTTCAATGATACATAAAAAAAAAAGAGAAGACACGCAGACACAAACATATGATATATTTATAATGAACCTCTCTCTCTCAGGTTCCCCTGTTCAATTTTATACTGAAACGGCATGGAATTTCAAAGGAAAGAATTGTAAATATACAACATAATGTATATCAGTTTCTTTGTCCGCGAGATGCGTTTTCTGAAACAGAGGAAAGGGAAAAAAGAAAACAATTTCCGTACTGCTTCTGCGGAGATCTCACGTGGCTCGTGATTATTTATTATTGCTCGGAGCTCTTACTCAAGATATTGACGAAGTAAATTTATAATGGATATACGACAATGAAAGATGAACGAGTAATGTGTCGTAGGAAAAAAAAGCAAAGATAAATCTTCTATTTATACATAATATTATATTAAAGTAATAATTAATTATAAAACGAAGAGCAACGGAGGTGAAACCGCGACGTTGATTGATATTTGACAAATTTTCAAGTTTTTTCTATTTGCAAAGAAAGAGGGAGTAAGAGAAAGTGAGAGAGAATGAGAGAAAGTAGACGAGTGTAAAAGAGGGTGAGAAAAAGTATGTATGGGGAAAATAATAAACTATGGGATGATTGGAAAAAAAAAGAAACACACGAATAATCATAAAAGAAGAAAGAAGTGAAAATGATAAGTAATTAAACAAGACAAACACAAGTAAATATATTGTTGTATCTTTATTGTTGTTGTTGCATGAGACTAGCGTAATAGACTGAGCCATACATGTGGTTAAATAACTATTAACGTAATATTTCTTAATTAATACTATATTATTGTAATTATTATACGGTGTGTATTATATTTAATCGTAATGTTTCGTGCGGGCAGTGTTCGGAAGGAGTTCCTATCCTTTGGGACTTTTGTGAACATCCGTCTATTATAGTTAATAATAGTCTTGCTTCTTTTCTTGTATTGCGAACGTTATTTTTTGATTTTTCCTCGAACGTGAACGTCCTCATAGGGCATCCATCGATTAAATTTAACAGAATAAAAAAACAAACAATAGAAAATACTAAAAAGTTCAACTGTTACACGGCTTTTTTTTCATAACAAACGAATTTCACGTTACCCTAAAGTAGTAAAATAGACCGTGTACTCGTATATACCTCTGATATGTGTGCGCATGTATTGTCCGTATGTGTGTACGCTTAATAATATATATATATATATATATATGCATCTTCCATTCCAATCGAGAAGCTTTATCAAAATTTCATCCTACTGAACTTTCTTTTGTTTTTCTCACCAGCAACAGAGAAACATATATCGAATCCTTCCTGTCTAATCGTTATTGATAAGACAGATTAAATATTTTCCATTGAATTTCCGAATGAATGAAAACTGATGAAGGAAAACAGTATGACCCGAGCTTTGCGAAAGTCCCTTCTTCTTTTTTTTAGATCGTCAGGGCTTCTCGATTGGTTCGCGTGGCAAGGGAAAGAAGATTATGTTAAATACATCATTCTTTTTCGCCCAAAGGATTGGAACTTTATGGGGCTGTTCCTAGTACCTGATTATCCTATCCTTGCGACACGAATGCTCATTCTTTTTCAATAGCGAGCAATAACACGGGGTAATCGAGTTCTCTGTTCTCTCGCGTCTCGCAAGCGCCAGCGAATTCCTCTGTCCAGTGTTCACACTCGGTATAGAGAAAGGAAAAAAAGAAAAAGAAAATTAGTAAAACGGTGTTCTTTTTATTGTTGCATACCTTGACTGCCTAGTACTTAAGTATACATAATATATATATGTATATATTATATATGCATAAATCTCTCTCTCTATACAGATATATAATATATATATATACACATACATTTAATAGATAAAAAGAAACTCGGGGTTTAGAGATCGCAAAGATGACTCTTCGCAGAAATTGGTGTAACAATTGTCAAACGTGTAGGGAGCAGCTGCTATACGTTATTTTCTTTTTTCTTCTTTCTTACGCTGTAAAAACAGAAGAGAAAAGAAAAACACACATCAATACACGCCTGTCAGGGTGCAACGAAAGGTGCTGACGAAACGCTCGTTTGCGAATTTTGTACGTCGAAAACGGGGAAAACGAAGGAAAATCAACGATTTGTTCTCTCGAATCGCGAGTTTCCAGTCGCATAGTTAATACATGTACAGGGGAAAAATAATCGTCGCGCTGGAAGAGGATGAAGAGGAACAAGAAGATGGAAGACAGAGAAAGTATGTATTGAGGAAAGAGCAAGAAAAAAAAAAGGGAAAGAAGAAAATAATGAAACAGCCGAGGGATCACTGACTCTTGACTTACTCAGTATTGTATACCGATATGATAAGCTCCTGGCAATCGCCTTATTGTGATCGGTGAAATTTATTTTATGCTGTCGGTTGACAATTTATTATTATTATTGTTGTTGTAACCACGATGAACGGGGTACCAATGATCATTGTTCGACTATCAATCGGTAGGAATTTGCGATCCTCGGGGCCCACAATCAAAAGTTAGCTTTTTATTGTAAAAGGAAAGAAAGAAACGTGGAAGTCGATGAATGAACGAATGATATAAACGAAGAATAAATAGAAACAATAACGAATGAAGAGGAACGTCACGTAAGCATGCATAGAGAACAGATCGGAGAAAAGGTCTTTCACCGGTCGTCAGATGAATTTTGTGCTTTCATTTCCGGTCCCTCTGTAATTCTTTGCACGGATTTATAGGAATGATCGCGGCGCCAAGAGAACACGGATTGTCGAACTTTCTTTTCTTCTAGGCATAAGAAATTGAATTATTGTGTGTATCCGATATGGTTCACGTTTTTCTTTTTAGTTTCTTTTTTTTTTTGTTTTGGCACTGTGAAGGACTGTCTCGAGTATTCTCCCTACGTTTGAAGACTTACTTCCGGTCCGACCAGTGCGTCCCACGACATTTTTTATCGATACACGAGAACGTACTGTACCTATGCACGCGCACAATCGAAACGATCCGTCTCTCGATAACATTCTCTTTGCTCTCTGTGTGCTACGTGACCATGTCATTCGAAATAAATCTTGAGGACTAAAATTTAAATTATATAGGATAATGTGGCCGCTTGTGCGAAGTGTGTCCCTCATTCAATTTTCTGTACCGATTTTATTTAATTTTTCTTTTTTCTTTCGCTCACTTTCTATTTTGTCGAATCGTGCAGATCTCGATTTTCTGTAAGATAGGTTGCTCCGTCTTTTTTTCTTATTTTTTGTTTTTAAATACGAATAATATTTATTGAATAGAGTTTATGTAAAACTTACATTCCCCTGTTACGTTTTAATTTATTTTATTTATTCCGAAGAGCAAGTACTTTCTAGCACGCTTGACTAGAGCGTCGAGGATAACGCGCTCGACCTTTTTTCTTTTTTTTTTAAATCGTTTCTTTTTATGTGGATAGTTTAGAAAGTTGATGAGTTTTTATTGCTGTTTTATTTGCGGAGATACCCTATCTGTCGTAAGCATAATTTCGTAAGCTGAATCGAAGGCTGTCGTTTTCCAAATAAATGTATGTGAAGGCATAAGGATGACTGTGTTGTTCAAATTACAAGAATTAAATTTGAAAAACTAGATAATACGGTTGGTCCAAAATCAGTGTCCTGAGAAGGGGACATAAAACGAAGTCGATAATAATTATGGGCGGTACACTGATTTTGGACAAATAATTTACATCTCTGATTCAACGCCACATTCTCCTACTCCTTACAAATAATTCGTTCTTTTTTTTAAATTTAATTCTTTATTCAATTATTTCGCTTCGGGAACTAACATTCGCATAGAAATAACTTCTCTTTTCGAATCCAGCCAAAGAATCCGTATAGTCCTCGTTCACAAGACAGTGTTTAACGATGGCACAGAAATTTATTTCGCTCCGGCAAACGACCAAATAATTCCAATAGTTTCAATCAATCCTCTTCAGAGTCCACAGCTTAATCCATTCTCCTTACCAAAGAATAATATAATAGTTCCGATAATTCGTTATTTTATCAAGCCAATCATTGCAGGGACAAATAGGAATATACTTGCTAATCATACACATTTTATTCAACGCCAATGAAAAATAAACGGCGCACAAAATCTTGACGAAAAAATAGAACGGACAAACGAAAGAAAACCCTCCCCCAAAAATGCAGGAAATCGTAAACGGATAATTCTAACCACCCCGATATCATCTCCACCGTTAAATCACAGTTAGCATCCATAAAGTAATCTCCAAAGATGTCCCGAACCATTCAATTCCGCCAGTCTAGAACCTCTTAAAACCCGATGAAAATTCACTCGAGACGTCGTCCAAGCAGACCAGTTGGGGGAGGGTTGTACCGATGGCATGTCCCGTTCCGGTGCAATAAAACGGCCATAAACGTTTCTCGTAGCGGCGCATAAAAGCGTGGCACGAGTGAATAAAATGCGTTCCCACGGCCGATCGGTCTAACGACCGGCTTAAGTGATTGCTTCTCTTCATTAGAGGCTCGCCCGTTTCGTTCGTCTCGATCTCCTTCGCCCTCCGGGAGGGGGTGAAGCTTGAGGGACAGGTGTGGTAATGGACCGTATCCGAGCGGTTCCACGTCCCAGTGTTTCCGCTGGAAAAAGGGGCCGCGGAGAGGTAGTTGCAGTCGATTTAACCCCTGCCTTTCCGCCACCACCCAAGAGACTATTACGCGAATTGATTCGGCATTGGATCCCACCCCTGAGGCGGGCAGAAGCACCGTTTAGCTCCTCGTTTCTTCCATTCTCATCTTCCCTTTCCCTTTCGCTCTTGTCCATCCTGTTTTCTAACGCGGCCGCTTCTCCCCCGATCGTTTCCAGGCAGATGGACACTGTTTGTAGATAGGGAACAACGTCTCTTTTCCTTGGAACGCTCGAATTTGGTTGCGCTCCTTTCGTTTTGCGAATTGGTCATTGGGAGGGTGGCGGTACAAATGCAAAGTTTCGTTAACGCGAATGATAATATTCTGTAGGTGACAATTGCACGCAATTTCGAAGTACGCCCGCGTGCTCCCCTTGTACCGAATGGGTTGATTGAAATGATACTCCTTAAGGAAAGAAATAAATACAACAACGAATATCATATCCGAGAACAGACCAATCCATCGTGCTTGTTGTTAGCTGAATAAAAAGGACAAACGTTGCAAGCCTGGAAAATAATTTACCGGGTACACAGTTAGTCGGCTACAGCACTGGCTGGCGGACCAAGGGTCTGGTTGGCTGCCTCGGCTGCACCTTCCACCCTCTCCCACCGCCCTTAATCTAATCCAAGGATAATCTAAAATTCATGACACACATAACTGCCAGGCGATGATATATCTGGTGGGGGTGTAGAGACGGCGTCTTTCCTCTTGCATCCCTTGGTCCATCCAGCAAACCCCTCCTCCGACCCCGAACCACCCTTGGTCGACCTGGTACCATCGCAACCTTTACGCGGTGGGAGGCGAGTTTCTCGCAATCACTGGCATTATTATTTAATGCATCATGGTCGGATTCGCGTTCGCCTTTCGGTAAATCGTGATATCGCGCCACGTTGTTATTTATCGGACTCTGGTGAAGAATCCCGCGCCATTTATTCCGTTCTTCGAGTTACGAATAATATTGAATATTTTACGGGGGAACAAGGAAGATGAATGTTATTTAACTATAATGGAAATGGTGCGAGTTTTGTCGAAGTGACAATTGTGTTTTCCATTGTTTGTATTAGGGTGGAATTCGAATCTCGTTTCACAATGATAACGTGTTGATTGAACTCGGGTAATGCAATAACTTGCAATAATTGTTCGCTTAGTATCATGCATCTCAGATTTTCCTTTCGATTTTGTCTCCGTTCGACGTGGGGGTAGTTCAACCATCAACGGCGATCGCGTAAATCGATCGGATTACCGCGATTAAGGCAGCGGATAATCGTGTTTTACCATTCATCGTTCGCGGAATATTTGCCCGGTCGGTGCGGGCACGTTCTTTCCGGTCCCTGCTTCGAAATAGAATCACACGAACGAGTTAATCGACGGTGTGCAATTTGAATAATTTATTCGAGCCCGACTAACCCAATTGTTGCTCATTACGCGCTCATGGCTAGTCGGTTAACCGATTGATTATCCCGGAACGGTGTGCACGTACGAAATCGTGTAAACAGCCGATTTAACCGGCTACCAGGAGGCCGTCGTCGTTCTAGATAATTGTATTCGGTGTCGACGTTAACCAAAACCGTAGTATCGGTCTGCTCGTGCGATTCTCCGATATCGAATCGCGAATTTATCGCTCCGCCGCGATGATTCTTTATTCGCGTCGTTGATTCGCTGATTCCCATAAACAACGCGAGACTCGCGGTTTTGCAATAAAGAACGATGTTCCGCTGTAAGGATCGCCTGAAAAATCGAATTTTCGTTAAGCATACAGATTGAACGATGATTTGTCTGAATTAATAAATGGGTACGTGTGCGATCGAATGGGGCGGGGGATCGAAATGACTATTAGAATAACGATATTCCACGACATAAATCGTGATCAGCCATCAACGGAGCAGCAAACCGCGTTAATCCATTTTCGTTCCCCGCGTGATTATTCTGCGCTTTCGACTCGTCGACTATTTCGACTAAGGGCAGCTTGAAATTGATGATCGTCACTGGCTTTCGCGGGAGATTATATTGTAGTTACCGGCCCAGTGACTGGACGGCACGCTTTAGTCGTCCATTCGTCACTTTGCGGCGATAAATCGTCGCAATAATAAAATAATTGAAGCTGGTTCGGGGAATGAAATGTTAATGTTAATTGTTCAATACATAGAACCGGCTAATACAATCGTTCGATGCGATTAAATCATTCACAAATGGTCATCGCGCGGGTTCCCCAGTCCCCACCACTACTCCTCGAAAATTTGGACACCGTTCCAGGTAATTGTCCGACCTCATTCAGTCTTCGATAAATACCGAATGGGCGAGGATGTGTATCGTGCGGTATCGCGTCGAATGGTGTAAGAATCGTGGAATATGTCGAATAAAATCGTACCCGTTTTACAGTTTTATTAAACACGATGCTTTGCGTTATTATTATCATTGTTATTACGATATATATATATATCGTTCGAACTTGCGCAAGACCCCTCGTAAATAATTAAGATAGAAATATGATACTCAATGCGAATCCATTTGAGCGAATTAATTCGTACGGTGCATTATTCTAGTTACAATAATTAGACTGAATAATGGTGTGCATACCATTTTATGCTAATTGCAAGCAGAATAAGAGTACCACTACACAATTACAAAACGTTAATCGAATCTTATTTTCGGGTAACAATCAAAGTAATAGCATTGCGCCATAACAATTTCAGTGGGTACCTCTAATCCGCCATTTAACTAAATCCACGTTAACCAGACTGGAATATCAATACCATTAACAACAAGATCGATCAACACCGTATTAAGTCCACAGAACGGCCATTTCTATACAAATGTATGCCATATAAATAGCAAAATCGAGCGGATTCCTCGAGGGGCCATGAGCAGGAACAGAGTTCTCTCGCCATCAGGGGGAGAATATCATCCCCCGCGATACTAGCCCTTAGCGGCAGACAAACGACGGCCAATTTACGAGCGGCAGAAAAGAGAAACTTCTTTAAACTCGGATTAAAATAAACGACGGACCGCCTTTTCTTCCTCGCCCCTCTTTATTTCTCCCTCCTCCTTCACTTGGTACGCACCCTCGAAATTCATTCGGAAACCCGCGACAGAGACATTATTCGTTTCGAGGTTCATCAGCTCGCGGGTATCTACGTCAGGTGATAAGTTGTCAATTAAATTTCGTAGTTCTACGATCCATTTTTTTTTTTTTTTTTTTATTTAACAAGTACCTTCGTACGTTAAGTTAATCAAACGTAAGATTTTACCTACTGTTGCCTTAAATCGTCGTGGAATCTTCGCAAGTCTGACGATCGAGTCGTTGAGAAATTCAATGTCGTTTTACTTTTTAATCAGACACTTCCATCCAGGGAGTGGGAAAGAGAGGGAGAGTTACCCCTTCGCAACACACGCGGACAGCAGAATGCGCACGGATAGGACAATAACGACGCCCTCGGGAGCGTCCAGAATGAATCCCGGCTAACGCGATTACACGACGCCGCGTTTCGATTCGCCCGCTTGATTTACCTGCGAAATTCTACCGCCGAAGTACATTACAGCCGAGCCATCCGCGAAACAATATATAAATTCACCCCCTCAACAAAATCGACAAACATTCAAACAATACTGTGCAACTTAGAGAGGGAGAGTAACGTGTCAAGATTGAACGGACGTCGCTTTAGAAAGTGACAAATTCTCGGCACAAAATCGAAAAGGCCAACGCACTGAAAGGCGAAAGGAAAAGTTGCTTGGGGCGAAATCTAAACCAATGTATAGGAAAATAAAATCGTTCCGAAGGGATGGAAAAATGTTAAAAAGCTCGGGAAATTTTAAGGATGTTCGATTTTAGTCTACAAACACAGGCGAAATGATAATGGCGCCCAGGAGACGAGCGGGGTAACACGATTAGGCAGCACAGCACTGGTAAAACGATTTGGCCAGCTTGATTTATCCGCCTACCGACCCGTTATTGCATTAGCGCCCCGACGGCGATGCCATGCCGGTGGCCAGCGTTACAGGGGCGCGACGTCACCCTGGCCACCAGGAGTCCTCTTGTCCAGCCATCCGTGAATCATCCCTAAGAATTATGTCTTGGACGGCGGTGCAAAGGATAAACGATTTGTCACAAGTTCTGGTCGGCGCACACGTGATCTTTGCTTGCGTCGAAGAAGCGGTTTGTTCGCGATTTAGTGCGCGACTTTTTGTTTTAATAAGAATTGTAGGTCGACTGGAGAGATTTCCTTTAATTCGTTTGTACGGGGCGAATTTAATACGGTGAATTTTTCGTATGGAAAAATGGTGCGACGGTTCTCTTATTATTTATTGTCAATATTTCGATACTAATAAATTATCGAATGAAATGCTAATATTGAAAATATCGGCGAAATGATTAAATAAAGAATATTAGAAATAAGTTTGATAGTAATGCCAGTAATATTGAAATACAAACGACGAATGCCGATTAAATTCTAATAATTATTGGAATGAACAAGCGGACACTTATTTTATCGTCGTCGAGCGGAATAAATAATAAATCGTCAAGTAATATCTTTACCTCTGTAATGAAATGAGAGAATTCATACAACGCCAGATTATGATTCAAGTTTATATATTTTAAAGCTAATAGTATACAGAATGACAATCATGTGTATCCAAGAACAGCCTCAACGCGTTATCATCGAATCCGTCTCAATAATTTCTTTACACTGAACACCTATCGATACCCCTATCAACGTTCACGGCGCACGTTTTGCTCGACTATTCGCGAATCCCCGAGACTACAATTTTTTTTCTCTCTGTTCTATGCAATATTCCCGAAGCGGTGAAATAAAAATCGTACCGAGTGCATAACGTACACAAATACGGGGACTTCACTTTCGTACCGACGCGTCCGCGTCGCGACGGCTGGAACGAGCGTTTCACGCGGATTGCTGCCTTGGTTAGCCAAATTATTACTGCCCCTCGGCTATTTATTTATATTTATGTATAACACTATATATTATACGTATAATACACACTCCACTCGGAATCGTTCACTTTATACACATCGAGTCCCCGTTTGTACTTCGCGAACACCAGCTGATACAGCTGTCTCGCTGACGAGTGATCTCAATAGCCGGAGAATTCACGAACGAAGCTACAGGACACCAACCTTCCAATGGAAACCGTTAAACAATCGCAAAACGCCGAGCAATATCCGCCAGAAAAATCGTTGCGGCGCTCGAAACTCTGAGAGTACTTAGGTAGCATTTAGAACACTCGACAACTCGTGAAGTCAAACTACTCTTCTTGTACATTTAATCACCGGCTCTCTTCTGCGATGGTGGCGATACAATTATATCCCTGACAAAATGATACGCGACAAGAAAGAAAGAAATCTACTTCCTTCAGCTGCAAAGACTCGTTTCACCGATAAGAAACATACGACCGAAACAAAACGAAAGAAGAAAAAGTCGTGGAATTCTTGTCCTCTCCGATTGAATCGCCAAACTGGAGAAAACAAATCCGGAGAACGGCACAGCAGGTGTCATACTCACCACCATGCAATTCAACAGTTCCGATCAATCTTTGGCAAAGATCTTCGAGTACGAATTTGCACCTTTTACGCGGGCCTGTCCAACCCTAGAGCTTCCTGGTGTCGCCTGGCCTTCAGCCTAAGGTCCGCGATGCTGCTGTTCTTGGAACGAGCTGCGGCCGCAGCCAAAGAAGCCGCCAGGCTTAAGGGATGGGGGTGCGGATGACCGGATGCTGGCGGCGGCGGTGGCGGTGGCGGAAGGCAGAACAGTCCACCGGCTGCCGCGTAATGGAGAACAGCTGGATCGAAGGCAGAACCCGCTGCTGCAGAAACGGTTCCACCGGCACCCTGAATCGAAGGGTGCAACCTCAGGGCTGGTAGATACGGCGCTACTCGACAGGGCTCTAAAGTTGGGGGGCTGCGTGGCGCTAAAACCATACCACCTGCTACGCCTGTTATTTGAAACGTTTATTTGCAATGAATCGAATGCAGTTGAATTTTACGGAAGAATGATTTGTATTATTTGTATTATTATTACGGGGCTGCGTGGAATTGTGTTACGTTTCGAATTTTGGAATTCAATTTAGTTTGATAGAAAGGTGTCTTCTGTCTGCACGAGTTACTTATTGTATGAACGAGTCGGGAACAATTTTAGAGTATATTCTGATGTTGATTTTGATTGATTATTCCGTTTCAAAGAATGAGGAATTATTGTGGAATTATTATTACGTTCGTTGCCCTTCGATTGTTCAGTAATTATTAATCATGTTCCATTTGGTTTCTTTGAGAGCTGTGCACCGTAGCGCGAGAGTAAAATAAATATAATTTTTTCATTCTTGATTTGTTTTTAGTATACCTTTGTGCAGTTGACTTTCGTGCTTGCGACACTTGGCACGTCGATTCTGGAACCAGACTTGAACCCTTGCTTCGCTCAGACCAAGTCTCTGACTGAGTTCCTCTCTCATAAATGCATCTGGGTAGTGGGTCTCATCGAACAACCTCTCCAATTCGGCTAATTGTTCTAACGTAAAATTCGTCCGGGATCGTCTCTGCTTGCTGTTCCCGTTTCCGTTATTGCGGCAATTCGGTCCTGAAAAAAATATTCAATTTCATGTTTGCTAATTGGAACTTTTGCGACAGAACGAAAACTGGCATTATTATTATTTTGTTCACGATTTCATTTCTAACTCTTCTCATTGCGAATGTAAAAATTGTCTCTGAATTTAAGCAATTCTGATGATTCGGACATTTTTTTACGATGCTCCCCTTACGATCGCGAACGTGGTCACATGGAAATTCGAAATTAATCTCCTCGATTCGTTCACAGGTCATTTCTTCCGGCCCGGCCAGCGTTAACATAAATTCTGACCGTTTACGAGAGTCTTATTCAAATTACACGACGAAAAGCAGTTCCGATTAGCCGAGATTACATCCGCCCCTCACTCTATCTCTCTCAGACGCAATGCATATCTCTCGTTCTCGCATTACGAATACGTCTTGCATAATGCCCCTTGCGAGACACTGGAAAAATCGTTGGAATCTCCATTCGGACCGATGAACAGGCCAACAAAAACTAGAATACTTTGACAAAACTATGAAATCCAATGGAAGGGAATGAAACGAAGTATTCAAACAATTTCACCGCGCGGATGGAACCTCTGGATTTCAACGAATTTAATTGAAGGAAAATCGGGCGTGATCATTTAACCCCGCCAAGCCTGAAAAATAAAACTTCCAATCTTTATCGCCGACGGACAAAACCTTAAGTACGCTGCATCTGCGAAAAAATTAATCGTGGAACGCGAGAAGAAGGGTGGAAAGATTGAAACCCTCGAGCCACTAATTACAACTACTGTACGATTGAAGATACGAAACCAGCCTGGAAGAGCTCGTTCGAGAAGTAACTACACCCGCCACGTCAACACGATGTTAATTAACTCGATCGTAGCCACTGGGTAGGTACCACCCGGATCAGGTACAATTATCTGCTCTCTGTCAACCTGTTAATTGCTCCGGTCATCCTACAGTCAACCATATCTTAAAAACTACTCGAGAACGGGCCACGTGCCAAAGGAGCCGCAAGGCATCGCCACCATTTAAAGAGAGACCGGCCCAAGGGGGATAATTAACGGGGGGGGGGGGTTTGCGATCTAATTAATGGCTGTTTAATGCAAAGTAACTACCGGTACAACTCTTACGGAGGTGTTGCCGATGGAAGATAGTCGGGAGGCGTTTCGTACCTTCCGGTGAATAGGGGCGAGAAGGTTGAAGGGGGTGGATTAAGCGTCTCGAGTGAGAACCCTTGACGAAGGGGACGTGATTTATATAATTTAGCAAAGTGGTGAGCTACGTAGTCTTATATAGAGGGTCGTTAGTTACCCCTCCCATTCCTTTGCCCCACTCTGACTGTTTAGCTTCTTCCCACCCCCATTTACCAGCTACCACCTTAATCACCCCTTCTTGGCTTTCTGCATCTGTCCGTCGACATCTCCACCTACCCACCCCTGTAAAGATGACTCGTGTGTGGATTGCCCGTTTCTCCTGATTATTAAGCGTTGCCGGCGGTACAGAGGGGTTGTTTGACAGAGATTTTCAAGTTGGAGGGCTGTGTTTGGTTACTTTGATTGTTTGGAAATGGATTATTACGCTTGATTTAGGGTTACCCCGTAACGGTGTGAGATTCGCCGGTGGGGCGTGCAGCTTGTGTCAATCGAAGTGGCTTTTATTAGAAAAACATTTCAGAGCGAAACGTTAATAAACACTTCGTTATCATCAATGAAACGAAACGAGGGAATCGTTAATTAGCTGAATAATCGTTGGATTAAATACATAAAAAAAGCGGGTCGGATCAGAACCTGCTGAAGAAATCGTTGCATTAGAAAAGGAAAGTAAATGAAAGTAAAACCAGCGAACAGTTGAATCGTTGAAAATCGTTGGGTTAAAATAGAGGAAAAATGTAGAACGGAAACAGAGGGCTGACGATTAAATTATTGAGAAATCGTAACGTCCATGCGAGAAAAATAAGAGGAAACGATCCTGACTGAAACGTAGAGAAATTACAGGGGTGGTCGCAATGAGGACGATGCGTCGCGCTTTAATCAATTAGCGCATAGCTACGTAATCCAATCGGAGGCCCGGCAGAGCGAAGCCCGCATCCATATGTACAGCGGTTTAAAACCCCTCCTAGGAAAATAACTCGCGCGGTTTTCAGACCCATTCTCGTCCCGCACATCCGCCCCTTCATCATCAAACCACCCCGCTTCTCGGCACCCCCTCTGTCGCCGTACGGATTTCTAGTTGACTCTCGGCGTTGTTGATCGTTTTAACGATACCTAGTCTGCGTTCCGAAGCTGCACACGCCGCTGCTATACGGTAGGTTTATTGGTTGCCCGGGGATAGGATTTGATGGGCGATTCGTTTTCGGTGACGTTTAGTTCGGATGCTGGAATTGTTTTCCTTTCTTTTGGGCCGTTATACGGTGCACTTCTTATACGATCCGTCTCGTTTATGGTCTTCTAAATTACACATTGGATTTCCGGTACGGGTGTATTCGAGTGTACACGAGGATTCAGAGACGTGTAAAAAAGATTGGCAATAATTTATTCCGCAGAATAATAGAACGCCGGAATCCAAGGAAACAGTGGTGAAAAATTGAATTGTCTCGACTGTAACGTGTATGCGCATTGTAGGGAATCCACACGTTGTCGAGGAACGAAATTTCGTGATACAATTCAGCCGTTGTAAAATATCTACCGGAGCCACGATATCGTGGAAAATCCTTTATGCGCGAACAATATACCTGCGGGAACAGAAAGGGAGGATCGCAGGTGAGAACTGGTAGCTGGACGAGCGGTATCGTATCGTTGGAATCAAGAAGACAACGCGTGAAGGATAAAAAGGAAGAATGGAGAGGTGGAGCGGTTGGATGGTAGTAGCGAAACCCTCCTGGAAAACCCGAAGCAATCACACTCGGACACGAGGGGCCGCTAATTCGATTACTAAGAGCGCTGCCCTCTTGGCCTGATCCAGTGAAACCACCCTCGCCCCCTTGTGCACCAGATCGGGCAGAATCCCTGTACTTTTTCCCCCTTTGCGAAACGAGTCGGGATATCGCAGCTATTAGGCGTATAAAAGCGTCGAGACAACCCTGCTTAAACCCCCTTGGCAGTTTGTCGCGTGCACATTGTAACTGCACACGGCAGTTACAGCCCTGACAATCTCATGAATAACTTGGGACGAAGATTCGGAGAAAGGATTGAGGAGTTCTTTTTTTTTTTTTGTGGACAGTTTCGCTGAGAGGATTTTTGGTAGCGAGTTCGGTAGATTTACCTGGTAACCGAGCCGGTTTTTTCTTTTCACCAAGTATCTCTTTTATTTAAAAAAAATCAGAGTCGGTCTTCGTAAATTCACATTCGATAAAACATTTGTGGGATCAATGTGAGCACCGGCGCATCAGAAATATATGAGTAGCGATTAATAATAAAGTATTGACAAAGTAGAGACAAATTTATCTCGTCTCTCCCGGTTAAAAAATGAATTATCACAATTTCTATAAAGCATTCTTCGAAGGCCAGAGATATCAAGTGAACTGTCAATTAATTCTGGTCCTGTTTAAAAAGCCAAGAACCTCCCCATTCCGTGTCACGAACATAAGAATTCCTCGATATTCCATTTCAGCTCGATATCGAGGTAAGAAAATTCCCTCCAAAAAAGAAAACTGCCGGAAACTAATAAATAACAACCCTACAGCAACATTTCACCGCGTTTATATTCCCCAGCTTTCTAAAAGCAGCTGAAAGTAGATTCGAATCGGACGCACGCCCGCGAATGGCACAGTAAATAAGCAGAAAAATTCCAGCAACGTTCCAGCGGCCATCGCCATGCCTCAAAAACTTACGGGATCGTAAACATTTGGCCTTTGACCAGGGGTCAAGCGAAAATTCCGGAGTTGGCCATTACGAGAGGAAACGCGTGCGCGAGAACGGATCGACGCGGCGGATGTCGGTGAGATCGACGCCAAGTCAGGCAAAGTGGCTGGCCAAGGAGCGAGGTGATCTACTGCGACGCTAGGCACTTTCTTTCGCCGATATTTGTTATGTCGTGCGGCCCATCGTTCTCGCCGTGAGCAGTGAACTATCGTTTCCATTCTCCTCTCTGCTGTAGTCGTTGCACGTCGCAATGGAATTGGGTGTGTTTGCACGGCTTCAATGATGGGTTCCGTGGTGTTGGAAAAGAATTGTGGAAGTACTATTTATTAATGGAGCACCGTTTTGGGCAAGTATAAGTACAGATACCGGTTGCATGATGTTGTTGATCTCGTTTTTAATTGGTGATAAATGCGAACAATGCTAATGGTGATGGATTAAAAAAAGGGAAATCGAAGAATTCATTATGACTATAGCGACTGTATTTTGGGGCTTTCGGTTGGAGAATAAAGATCGAGGTGAGCTTTCGATATTTCAGACAGATCGGACAATTTCAGTCTGGCGAGTTTACATAATTCGTCATTATTCAACGGAAATTAATCAAACGATATGCATGTTAATTCATCGAATGTAACAACTCCAAGAAATTATATTTAACTAATTATGATAAATTCGCAACGGACCTTCAGCTCGCAATAAATATTAGCTTTTATGCATTACGTTCCTTGTATTTAATCTTTTACTGGCAAGCAATTTTGTTGACGCGTATCGTCCATAAGATATCGCCACCCCTATTAACAAAAAATTACTTCCTCTCTATTTCTGCAGTGCAGAAATCTCTGCATTTTTCAAAATATATCCCAATGCCTTTACGGGCATACAATTCCATCCTCTCGTCGTCTCTAATCCGGCTGTTCTTCCAAATTTAATATAGTCCCCGTCAGAAATTCATTTTTTCCTTCCCCCTCGCCCCAGGCAACACCCTTCGAAAACATTTCATCCTCGATGGACGCGTCAGACCCAAACTTCGATTCACCTCCAACCTCATCTAGAAAACCAAAAACTACTTGCCACTAAAATGTCCCTCGCGTACTAAAATCCAACGTAAACACAGGGTGAAAGTCCGCCATCCCTCTTCGCGTTCAACGTTCACCCATGAAACCCAAATAGTCCAACGAGTTCGCGCCGACTCTTCGCCGCTTCTTCAGCGACGCGATTATTTATGGTTTTACTTGGGCGCGTCCGATGGCTGCCGGCCGGGCAGATTGCTTTTTGATTTGCGCTTAATCGGGAAAAGTTATGGGCCCCCGAGAGATACGAGCGGAGAAGTGTAACAGAGAAAGATATAGCGGTCTCTACTATTTTCTCCACCCTCCGCTGTGTGAAGCGTGTTAGAGGGCGTACACAACTAACGCGGCGGGCCGCATATTAAACCATAAATTCATACGAGCCATGGCCGCAATAGACACGGAGTTATCGCGACGAGGAAACGTGGCTGGCGTTACTTGAGCGTGTCAGTTTTTAAACGCGATTTTCATTCGCACAGCCCGGCCGGACCGAGCTGTGCCCGCTTTGAATCCAATTTAATCGCGCGTATGTAACTGCCGCGTACTGTCGATTGCATTTCTTTTTTTTTTTTTTTTTTTTTGTTTCGCTTCGTTTCGTCCAAGCGTTTCGAGGGGACCACGTTCCTCTGACCGAAGCTGTGACCGTTGTCAACGATCGTTTGCCGCGTTTTAAATCACGCGATATGGGGGTGCTCGTTGTTTGGGTGTTGCTTCCGAATTTTGAGGAGGAACGTTAACTATTTGACGGGGTCTCTCGAAGTTAAGCACGATCATAGTTTTCAACAGAATTTCTCCATTATTATACTGGATTATTAATGAACACAGAACTAATGGTAAATGCTTTCTGCTATCTTTGATTGGAAAATAGTTAGACATCTCGTATTTGTTTCCAACACAGTTTTACATATGAAACAGTTTAAATGACCACTGTCGCACAGTCATATTTTCTTAATACAAATCTCGAACCGTTCTCACATTCGACGACGAGGCTCGTCTTTAAGGTGGAACAATGACGAGGAACGTGGAACGGGGGGAACGTGCAAGTGATGGACGGTGAACGACTGTTATTGAAGTCGACTTGGCATGTGAGTAAAATTGGTGGTCGGTGATCGTTACGTTGTGAACGGTCAGCTATTCCCAATCACTTCTGAGCTTTATTGGACGATGTGCTGAATTATAAACGAAGATCGAACCCTCCGACGATACGTGTCGGGCCACGGTATTCGTCGGAGGTTCCTGACCTTCTTACACTCGCAATGGAAAACGGGTTGGCTGCTTTAAAATCCTCGAGGAAACCAACAACCATACTGTCGAAGATTACTGAATAAATGAATAATTAAATCCTCGTTCTCGGACACGTGACAATTGCAAAGTTTCAACAAATTATTTCCATCAATTCGCCTCACTACAGAATATCTCGTCATTACAATACTACAAGATGTCTGGTTATTGGTTAATCAATGGTAAACATTTGAAACCGTCAATGATATATTACAACTCGATATTTCTCTTACCTTTCGCGGCTTCATCTTGTCCCTGCAGCAAAGATCTCGAAACCTGCGAGTGCAGCTTCAAATCTGACGCCTTTACATCGTTGGAACTTTGTGTCTTCAATTCGATGCAATTCTCAGGGCTGGCTGAACGGTCCCTCGATATCGGCGGCGGCGACGGGCTACAGCCAAGCAGTTTTCTCACGGATAATTTCAATTCCGGCGTCTTCAGGGGCGGCAGACTGTCCGCGGCGTTAACCACGTCTTTGACCTCTTTGCTTTTCGTTGTGACGGAGAGATCTTCCGGTTGCAACCGACCTTCCGGCGACGGTGGCTCGTCGACGCTGCTTGCATCGACGCTCGACGGCTCCTGAGCGGATTCACGAGACGTCGCGCCCGCATCTGGAGAACGATTTCCGGGAATCATTTTATGAAGGAAATTGTGTCGGCATTTGCTAAGAAAGTATTCCTAGTTAACAGTCAATTCGATTTGCAAGATTGAATGAAGCAACGCGAGCCTAACGGCAGGCCTAGAAAATGAGATATATCGGGGCAAGTGGAATAGGACGGTCGCGCACAGACGGCGAAGAGAATTGAAGGAATTACAGAAATTGAATGAGACGAATGAGATCGATTAGAAGATATTATTGTTTGGCAGGTATGTCTTCGAACTGGAAATTGAAAATTCAGGTGCAGAGCTGTTCGGCTGACATCGTGTCCCGGACGTGTGCAACGTTCGACAAGCGAATCGTGCACGAGGATCGAATTGATTACGAAACTCAGTGAATAGAAAAAGGAGATTCCGCAGACGTTCGTGCAGGATTTTCCGAGCCATAAAATCCGAAAGCTATTCCACTATCGAACAATTTCAAGCTCGCGTTCGTCGTCGCAGAATCAACGTAACAAACTCGCAACATTTAACAAGCAATTATATCAACAATGTCACTTGTTGAACACCAAGATCCGAGCATCAAACCAAACGAATCCCCGCCGAGCTTCGAATTCCAACAAGACCGACCGTACCTACGAACTTCCAAATCATTCCAAATCGCACCACTATCGTCATCGTTTCGTCAACAACGAAACAATCAATTCTAAGCCGCACGTATCCAAGATTGCACTTTTAGTCAAGAACATCAATAACCAGACAAGCACCCACAACCAAGTAACACTGAAGCACTCCCAGTGAACATCATTCCCCTACGTTCCACCTGTCTTCCTTTTACGACCACCCGAGCACCACCTCGGCCACGTGACAGAAAGCTCTCCTACGACCCCCTGGAAAAAGAACGTCCACCTCCGCCATCGAGCACCACCGTCAATAGGTGGATCATTTTCAAAGTACAATCCTCAACGTACTCCCATCGTTCTCCGCGTGATCCCCAAGCAGGTGCGCGACACTGAGCGTGATCCTCGCGGACGGTGGCCGGTCACTGCTACCCCTGCAGGCCGCATGTTCACCGGCCGCGTTGTCGAAGCTCTTGGAAACGAACTGGGCGAGCTGCTCCATCCTCGCGGAGAAGAAACGCGCGACGACGCGGCTCGCGTCGACCTCGTCGCCGAGGACGAGAGCACCGAAGGGGGTGCACAGTGGTGGCCGTCGCGTACCAAAGTCGGTCGACGTCGCGACGCCACGCGTCCCCCAGGACGCCATTCGGACGCCGGCCAATCGAACAGCCCGTAGGCGGTCTCGCAACGCCCTCGTTTCACCCCGTTGCCCTCCGCGCCCCTGTCGACCTCCATCGACCTCCGGGAACCATCCACTCTCACCCTTAAACCGTTCAACCCCCGCCGCGGATGTCTACTGGCCGTAAACCGTGGCTCATTAGCATTTGCGCCCGCTTTTCCGCCCGCGAAGCGCAAACTACCGTCTACCGATGGCCAGGCCGGCTGTTTTGGCCGGTGTTGCTGTTTCCCTCTTCATCCTCTTGGCTCCTCGTTTCGCTTTGCCGCGCGTTCGTGTATACAGGGTGTTCACGGTAATGGCAACCACGATTGGGGGGTGGGGTTCTTTTTTGTTTCCCCGTTGTTTTTATTGCTTGCAAGGCTGCAGTTGGAGAATTGTCACGGGGCTGTTGATGAGTTATTAATGTTTTGAGCGCGCGTTGTTTCGGTGAGAAGGACCGGCTGGCGTTATGTATAGTGTTTGTTCCTTTTATTGTTATCAGAGGGTGAAGATGCAGGAAATTTTGTTACCACTACTCGCCGGTTTATTTACAAAGTTGTACTCCCGGTTTTTAAATGAAAATCAGATCTTTTTAGTTATTGATCGATTGCGGTTTACGGAGTAGCGATTTCTGTGTATTGTACTTGTTTTTTGTTAATGCGCGGTTACCGTTACGGCTGGCACCCTTTATAGCTCGACAACCGTCACGTTTACGACTCCTCGTCGCAACCACCCACCCCTAGTGACGATGTGCTGTTCCACCCGCTTTCGTAGGACACTGTCCTCGTCCCTGTGGTCGCCCCAGGTGAGAACGATGCTCGAAGACCCTGTCGACGGTCTTTACGCCGCAATATGCTCGAGGTCGGTGGACAACGATGATCTTTAAGTGACTTGTCAAATTATTATTTCAAGTGCGTATCTCTCGGTGAGAAATAACTTTAGGCAAACTCTAAACGCGTTCAATCGATATATTTCGGCGTTCCCTTTTAATATTCGTTCAGCGTGTTCTTTAAACAGTTCTCTCCAACGTTTCCGCCCGTTGTTCGAATCGTCAGTTCGTCACGACGAAACTTTCCCCCGTCGAAATCGTTCGAATTCAAGAGGTGGTCGTGAACCTCGCGCGAAGAAAAAAGAAGGGGGCCAGGGTAGTTTCCCGCAGGGTCGAAAATATTTGTGCGGCAACATTTTACATCGAAATGGCCGCGTAACAGCCCTTTGCCAGGCCAGCCGCGTCCCGGCCTCGCAATCCGCTCGGAACGCGGCGCGTCTCGTGTTTGCCGCTACCAAACTTGGCAATATTTAAATGGGATTGCGTTCGCGAATGTAATTGCTCGGGCAAACACGGCCCGTGCAACGCTGGGACAGATATCGGCAGAGCGGCGCAGTCCGACGGACGCGAAAACGAAGGGCGAACCAAGATATGGGACACGGATTCGGTAAGAAAATCGTGGATCGATAAAAAAAACAGACATTGGTAGTTATGCAATTTTATAAAATAACGTCTGAGAAAGACGAAAATTAGCGGTACGATCCGGCGATAGAATGTTTTTTCGAAGTCTTTTAATGTCCTGTTCGAAGGGAACGACAGAGTTCAATTGTTACTATCGGTGGGGCAATAAAAGAACAAAATGAACGCCTGGATAACATGAAAGGTAAATCTGCTATCTGCTGCTCCGGCAGTGTTTGTCCATCGCCAATCCCGTACGAATCCAAAACACACCGTCCACCTGGATTGATCCCAGGAACAGGAAAAGAAGCCGCGAAACGGCACGACGGAAATGATGGCAGACAGGAAGGAGACGCGGAGATACCATTGAGTAACGCGTGCGTACTGCAGGGTGAAAGGGAGCGTCTCGCGGCACGAAACAGGGACAGGCAGACGTATACGAAACGGGGGATGAAATTAATACTAGTGTAACAAAGATAACCGGATAGCAGGGTGGAAGAGAGTCGGGCTACATCGAAACGTTGGAGAGGGGCACGTTCTATAACGCGGGCCGACGGAGCCAATCAGGGCGCAATGCGATTACCTTAACGAGAAATCCGATTACTTATTCATTCGCCTAACTCGAAATCAGTTTAACTAATCGTTTAATTCGGTAGCTACCCCTCTGTTTTCGGTTCGGCCCCGGGCCGAGTCTGTCTCGCTTTCACGCGTTCCATCCGTGTGTCTCTTATTTCTCTCTGTCCCCCTTTCCGTGGACGCTGGTTGGGTGTGGTGGCCATGGAATGGATGGAACCAGCCTCCTCTCTGCCTGGCCAAATAGACGCGCACACGCGCAACCACCGACGTTTCTACACGTGCTGTGCCACCCTTGGCAAAAGAGAGAGAGAGAGTGAGAGGGGGGGGCAGAGAGAGTTTGGGAAGAGATACAACGGTTGGGAAACAGGACAGGGAGAGAGAGGGAGAGAGAGGCCTCATTCAATTCAATTACGTAATGAATTGTCGTGTCTTGAGTAAACACCCTTCCTCACCGCGACTCGCCGCTGGAAAATCGCTGGTTGGGGATATGGGCTCCTCTTGCGGAGGGGATGTCGTGGCTGGGTACCATAGTGTACAGCGTCGTTCAGGTGTGGCGATACCTTTGAGGTTGAATTAATGGGCGCGCGGACCGGTTTGATTGAGAGGCGTGAAGAGTTTGTTGAGCGTCTTTATTATTGCATTGCACGTGTACATATACATGGTTGAATGTATCGAGTTTTTAGCGGGTCTGGTACGGGGGTTGAAATGTATTATAAGTGTATTATAAAGGTTTCGGATATTACTATGGAAACGTAGATTCTTGTAATGGGTGGTATTATTATTATGCTTATTGTTATTGCGATGATTGTTATAATTATCCTTGGTATTATTATTATTATTGTCGTCGCAAGTATATTAGATAAGGCTTGTGTAGAAGACATAAATATTCTATCATATATTTTATACTATCTAAACTACAATAATTGAACGAATCTATCATTGATATTAGATAAAGTACGTCGGGCGCGGCGTTATTAAAGGTAGATACAGATGCACGCGCCCCATTCATGAGCAAAACTATATCAAACTGGTGATTTAGTTAAGCTGAATCAATCTGAAGCTAGCAAACGCTTCGAAATCTCTCATTTCGCCTTCCTACCGAACTTCCAGCTTTCTCCGGTTCTCTCCCTTTCACATATACGTAGACAGTACCTGTCGTATTCCATCGTGATGTATCCACACGTGGATGCACACGATATCGACTACATCGACGTTTCCAAGACTGCTCTCATCTCGTTTACAGAAGCAGTAATTCCGGTGTTCTCCTGGAATTAACGGGGCTGAATCGACGGGCTTACTCGGGAATTTACACAGGGTACCGGAAACGGTGGACGATCAAAGGAAATCGAATCAGTATTAGTGGGGGCTCGAGTAAATCGTTCGCTTCCGTTGGCGACGACGTGATTTCTTTACAGAAATTTATTATTGTTACCCGTCAGAAATCGTCCATAGATATTTGGAATTAGATTTTATTAACAAAATGATATTGTATTACGAAGCAATGAATCTTAATGGAGTTTCGGGAATTAAGAAGAGCTTCGATAACAAGCGTTATCGAAGATTTAAATCATTGGAGACTATGGCGGACCGATAGTGTTTTATTTTGTTACAATTTGGAGGGATCGAATTTCCAATGTAAAGCACACGGGCAGCGGACGATTTCCGTCCGAAAAAAAATTGTTTCTCCATGGCATCCTTCCGGCCCACATTCCAAATTCCCCGTGCAGCATCGGTGAAAGGTTTTTCAATTCACAGCGCGACAAATATCGCTGAAGTAAGCGTCGATGGCCAAGATCGGTGTCATAGGTTATAACATAGCTCGTAAAAATTGGTTGCAAAATAAACACCTTGCTACCTAAAGAAAGAACAAACAATACGTTTCGATATCTGAGCGAATTATTATTCTCAGGAACATAGAAATCCGCAACAATTTCTCAAAGTTTCATCGTCCGTGCAAACCGTCCTGAAAGAAAACGTGAGATTTTTTTGGTCCCGGAAGTCGACGGATCCACCGGTTCAACGTGGACCCGGGAACTGTGGAAAACCGCTACCGATTCCTGTGGACCTTGTTTGCAAGCATTGTCCGCCGAAATGTCCAAAATCGACGTCCAAGAAATGCGAGAAACACGAAGGAACAACGAAATCGAAAGGAGAATCTGCGGCTGACAAATTGACCTGGTGGGAGAAGATCTTTGGGCCAAGTCCTAAGAGACAGTGGCCAGATCCATGCAGCTGTCGTGTAGCTCATAGGCAGAGACAAAATATGAGAGATCAGGATCCAAGGCTACTCGATGAACGTTACAAAACAACTGTCGGGGATGTTCTTATATACACCGAGACGATAATATCAAACGAAAGATGTCCGGTCGAACCGCAACCAAAGTCCCCGCCAGACTTCATAGTGCCGAAAGCAGCGTTAGTTAAGATGTTGAACAGACTGCGCGATCCGGTAAACCACGAGCTTTTATTTTGAATGTTATCTTGGGAAACATTTACAGAGAATTGATTCACAATTTATTAGATAATTCATTGGATAATATTGTAATGTTTCAGCCGTCAGCTGCCAACATAAGCTTGAACAGCAAATCGCCAGACTGTATGAAACGCACAGGATTAATGTCGTACAGAATTCCGTATGAGGAAATGCGACCGCCGCTGATAAGAAGGAAATCATTCAATTGCTATGAAGGAGTTCCATCGGAAGACGTTCTGCTACCGATCAACCGAGATTCGAATCTTTATCAAAGGTGTCGGAAAGAATCGCACGATCGGTATGATTTAATCAAGGAGTTCGAGAACATTCAAATGGGTCAGAACAAAGTATGCGAGGACGAGATCGATTTAAATGAAACGAGCCTAAAACGTTCTAGGATAGAACAGTTAAAAATTCTTGTTGAACAGCACGAGGCGTCTCAGTCTATGAGATCTTTTTCGTGACGCTTAAAAAAAAAAATGCACCCTGCCATGATGAAACAACGATAAAATTCCGAAAGATATATTAAATTACTAGTCCGATCAATTTTAGTGGCATGATTGTACGAACAATTGTCCGTGTGCTATGTAACACCAAATAATTGTAATATCCAAAATTTCTGTACGTGTAACATTAGAAAAATGGAGAAAAAGGAGCGAAAAATGATTTGAATTTTCTTGCACCGAATTTTTACAATCAGCCCATTATATGCTTTAGATGTTTCACAAAATTTGGGAGGATTAAAATAATAGTCATATTCTCTCAATATGTTTGTTCATTTATTAAATACTTTTAACAGGAATACAAACAGGTTTGATTATATTATTTCTTTCGCAAATAAACGATGAGCGATTAATAAGCGACGCAGCCTCGTCAATGTATAAAACGTGAACGGTGAATAAACAGTAATAAGATGTCAAGCGAGAGCAACATTCAAAAGTAGCGCGAAAAGTTGCAGACGTTCAGTGCCACCTACCTACGTGAAATTCACTCGACACTCAATACGGTAAGTCACCTATACGATTTACAAGGTTTCCTTCGATGGCGGCGTTGTTGCTGTGTGTGGACCCCTACAGAGCTGGCTACGGGGCAGTCAAATGTCTCGTAAAGGAACTCCCTCCGCTTGCAAGTCAAAACAAATCCCGCGAATCTTTCGTAATCGGCGTGGTTTGTGTTCGGTTCGCGGCTGGTCGCACGGCGAGGCCGGCGTTGTGGGTGGAACGGTAGGCTACAATCAGTCTGATCTGTTGTCCGCTTCTCTGGACGAGGACAAAAGGGTGGTAGCAAATAAAAAAGAAAAACAGAAAGCGAGAAGGAACGACGAAACTGTACAGTATCACGATAGAGGAGTGTGGATCGAGGGTAACCAAGTGGCGAACGGTGGCACCGAAGAGTCGAATACCGTGGTACACGGGATTAATAAAATCGTCGATGTCGAGACTGTAGCCGACATCGAGAAATGGTTAAAAACGCGCACGGAATCCGTGTCGAACATGGACCTCGACGCGATCAAGTCCGGGGTCGAGGAGGGCGTCGACCGATACCTGGGCGAGGAACTCCAGCACGCTTTTCTGGAAAAGGACCCTGACGGGCTGTCAATTGACATCGATCTATCTGACAAGAAACTCAATTTAGGTTATGATCCTTTGTTACAAGAGCTTCAGAATGAGAAGCTGCTAGACGAAAAAGATAGCTTTATATTGCCGGAGTTTCAATTGGATCATTTGGATCCGCTCGCGTTATCTCCGGACGACATGATGGTCGCCGGTGAAATTTTACCGTCGACCAGTGCTCAACCTACGTTAAGTGTCCCCAATAAGGACGTCGATGATATATGTGCAGAGACTGATGAAAATTCGTTGATAAAGAAGTCAATGATAGAGGATAGTCAAGAGCCGCGCAACAAGTCTACCCAAGTTGTTGTCGACGACTTGTGCGGTATAGCGAATGCGAATAAGGAAATTCAATTGCAAAGGGGGGACGATAGCCTGCCCAGTAATACTACGAATCTCTATGCGCAAGATCTTAGTTCACAAAGTACGGTAGAGGAACTAGTCGGTGCGAAGTTGATCGAAAGCGATACAGAGAATGCTATAATCGAACAATTGAAAACAAAAGCTAAGGTAAGGTTGGAGCCACGTATTATTAAGAAGCGTAAAAAGATATCGGAAACGATAGAGAAGAAGTTGGATAATGAAATTAAAATTTCTGGAGAGAATATTGTAGATACTGAAGACGGTGTAATGGCTGTTGTAGCCATATCTACAGATAAGATTTCGAACATGACACAAATTGTTATAAACACTGGCACAGAGGAGCAAATTTATCAGGGAAAGACCTCGGAGCTCATCGAAGCTACCGGAAATTTTCCAAAATTACCGAAAATAGAAACGTCCACCGTATGGAATGGAACAGTGGAACATAGTATAGAAAATTCAAGTAACCAGCACGAAATGGTAATATCTAATGCTTTGGAAGAATTAGGGATAACAGACGATAACTTGCAGCCAGTATCCGTTAATGAACACGGAAAAATATGGCTATGTCCTCGTGATGATTGTAATAGACAATTTAGTAAACTCTATGCTCTAAAAGGCCATTTATTAGCACACTATGGTGTCAGACCTTTTAAGGTACATAAATTATGTATGTCTTTTTAAATCCTTACAATTTTCTTCATGAGACCGTTCTACATTTGCCTGTTTTTCTTCTTTTTCAGTGCGACTTTGAGGGTTGTGCCTGGGCATTTTATTCAGAGTTCAAGCTTAAACGGCACAAAGAAACTCATTTGAAACGGAAGGACTATGTCTGCGAGGTAGAAGGTTGTAATCGTCGATTTACAACGATTTATAATTTATGGAGTCACGCGAAGTTGCATAGTCGGCCGAATAGAATACTATGTCAAGTGCCAGACTGTCAAGAGAAATTTCAGACAAAGAGAGCCCTGGAACTGCATATGAAGTCTCATGATCAGAGTCATGCTCCATATGTTTGCAAACACGAAGGTTGCGGGAAGAGATATTATAGTAGTAACGCATTGACGTCGCATCAAAGATGCCATAGTTATAAAGAAGTAGATGTAAAATGCTCGTGGCCAGGTTGTGGCAAAGTGTTCGATAAGCCTTGCAGGCTGAAAGCGCACATACGTTCGCATACTGGTTGCAAGCCTTATCTTTGTACATTTCAAGGCTGCCAATGGGCGTTCTCTTCTTCCAGCAAATTGAAGAGACACCAAAAGAAGCACACTAACGAACGAAAGTTTGTGTGCGATGTTCCTTCCTGTGGTAAAGCATTTATGAGATCGGAGCATCTGAAGGAACACAGGCTAACTCATAAGGAAGGGAGATACTTTCAGTGCTTCATATGTAATGCAAAGTTTTCGGCAAAAAGTAGCTTGTACGTTCATATAAAGAAGCATCAAGTGAAAGAGGAAATAGAACCAAATTCAAACGATACTCTGAATAATCAGAAACGGACTAAAGTAAAGGAAACTCAATGCTCCAGGGTGAACCCTGTTGTGAAATCAAAAAGAAAGTCAATAGATCTGAACGTTAATGTGGCTTCTCTAAGTTCGTCTACAGTAACAGAGAAATCGGAATACAATGACGCAAATATCCGAAATAATAATGAAGATCAAATTAAAGACGACCCGGTGCCTCTGCAAGATCAATTCAAGACTGTATACCATTGTCCAGTTGAAACCTGTACGCGATCCTATACCACGAAGGCTACATTAAGAGCACACATGTTAAAAATACACGGCACTCCCGTTGAAGAGTGCGATAAAACGTCCGAAAGAATACCTGGAAATTCTGTTTGTAACATGGATTACATTTTATATACTACCCCTTCAGTCTCAGAGCCTACAGAACAAATGATAATGGTAGCACCTTGCGACGCGGTTATTCTCAGTACTACTGCTTCAGGAACAGATCGTTCCCTCCCTGAGCCAGAACCGCCGCCTCTTAATAATATATTGAAAACGTCGGAACCTTCCCCAAACGTTATGACCCATAGACAATTGCCCGATCCACACGCGAGGAAAGATCAGGGTTCAGCGAGGACTGATTTAACGTTTTCGGATGTGTGGAAATTAAAAGCGAACGGTGCTGTGTTAGATTCGGTTGTCGGCTCCACCGACGTTGTATTAGGTGCAAGTGATTTAGAAGAAGGTTTGTTGCTCACAGAGGAATTGCCTTCGATGTATTATCAGGACGATGTTGTAGGAACGGAGTATCAGGTACTGTTACTTGACTCAGTACCATCTGAAAGTACTATAAACCTTCGAGGGCTCGAATAATACATGACTGTACTTTGGAAATGGGTGGAAAACTGATCATTGTTATTTTTTAATGTAGGCTAAGTTTTAATATGGTCTGTGATCAAAGGCTTGTTTTAGCCTTATATTCATTTATACTGCAGTCCATAATTGCTTCAAATCGTTATTTTATTAATAAATTGTTGCTATTTTTCCAAAAAGTTTATTCATTGTTCTATTGTATATAATAATCCTGGAACCTAGTGTATATAATAGTCGGTATGTGTAGGATTTCATTGCTAGGCTTTAAATACTAAATACATATTTTATAGTTTTACATTCGTACATCGACGATTCGCACTGAATATGAGACAAATATATTTTGAAAATTTAACAAATCAAGATATGTTTATCGGAATGTTTTTATAATACTAATATACGACCCAATCATAAGAAAAAGAATTGGGGAAATATAAATTGCATGAATTGAAATGCTGAAATACCCATAAATGCGTATATGTGCATCTATTAAATACAATACATCTTTTATAATATATTAATTTCCATTAGTAACAAATGTTGTTTTGGGAGTTATGATTTAAACTAATGCTTCTACTAACAAAATTATTGATCATATCATATGTGACTATGTCTTAAATCTAGATCGATACGAGCACCGATTTGATTTTTATAAAAATCGCTTAATCCCCGTAGTGTATTATGTATATTAGCGAGTACACGAAAAAAAACATCGATACAATTATCCGGTGTAATTGATGCAATGAATTATCGCTTTTTCTCTATATAATAATTTAAGAAATACTATTTGGTAGTATCGAAAGTATAAATAGGATGATGGTACATGTCCGCATGCGTATATTGCTTCCTACGTTCATCACACTGTGATTTCTATTATAAATTTATTGTCAGTGCGATAAATTTCATTTGACGATGATGAAAAATCGCATCCGTTTATTTTCGCATAAAGATTATTCGTGACTATAGCAATAGTTAACAATAAGATATGAAAGTTCCTAAGAAAGTATATATTAATACTTTGGACTTATAGTCCCGAACTCTATAAACGATAGTCAAAAGTGCAAATAATAGTTCGTTTTTGGAAACGTGTATTGCCAAGAAAGTGTTTAATATTATTATTGCAATCTTCAAACAATATCGGCATGCTTTTGTGCACTAGACAACTGGGACTCCGCGCAAGGCCTTCCCAATTTTTTATCCATTTTAAGATACAATCGATGTTTCACTTTTTCTAAGAAACACATCAGCGAAAACATGGCGGTTACGAAGATAATCTCGCCAATACACAGTAATGAAGTTTGAACAGGTTTTTTCCAATCAAGGATTTTATAAATATGGTGGTAACCATTTTTATCTAATCCGCCCGCCAAATAATATATTAAAGAAAACATAATATAAAGAATTACTATTGTTGAACACCACCAGAAGTTTCTTAATCTAAATGGAACACACGTTACACAGAAATCGACTATCATTAAAATACTGTTAAAAACGTGTTGCATAAGATTTAAGATATCCAAATAGTGAACCTTAGGATCGTATATACCGAACCAATATGTAATTGTAACACCGAACGCGATATTAGTAGTTACGACGTAAAGGAACCAATAAATTCTTTCTATAAATCCTACGATCAACGTGGATGGATCGAAGCCCGATATCTTTTGGAGTTTCCATCTTCTCGATACGAGAAAACCACCAAGAAAGGCTTGAATCATGCCCATCACTAAATGCCAGTTGGTCAAGTAAATTGGCCATTTGTCATACGCGTACATAGGATTGTAGCTACCGATTTCGAAGATCGCACAAACGACGATGCAGGCCCAAACCATGAAAAGTATCCAACGATAGACTAGGTACCAGGTGGCTACGTGCTTCTGACATTTTGGTTCACTCAGAAGTCGTGGATGCGGTGGTTCTTCCTTCGTGTGCAACCACTTCCTAGTTACCTTCTGGCACCAAAGTTTGTTTAACATCGCACGACGACCTGCAAGCGAATAACCATTATGATTATCATCATTAGACAGTTATGGAACATTATATTACACGATAAATATGGTACCGTAACTACGCCACAGGACTTCAAACTTAGAAAACAAACTCTGACTATGCAAGACACAGGTAAGAAATTACGAAACACTAAAGTCGGATTGCCGTAATATCTCCCACTACTTGCATACATAACAAAACATACAAATTAACATATCGTATCGTTTGTGTCAGTTAGAAATGATTGTTCGTTTAATAACAGGAATTTGAATTATCTAATGACAGTGTACACATGCATATTCGTTCATTTCCGGTAAGTGGTTCGCGCCTAAAATTTTTGAGGTGTTCAAAATCGATGAAGATCGAACTTTATTTCGAGTGATCGATATACAATTTTTTGCACAACAGTTATGATCTAATGTGGGTAAAAACAATCATGTCGCATAAATAAGGCAATAGTAGGTATTGTATTGAAGGAACACGTAGAATGTGATTGCGTAGTGTAGATTTTAAAAATGCATCGTATTGTAAAAAAGACTTACATGATGAGCATTGCAATAGTACGAAAAATAATCGTTTGGGAATCAAGAAATTCGTATATGACGTTGACACCATCGTTTTTTTTGCGTGACAAATTTGTCAGTAACCCGATAAGGGAATTAATACCGTGGCCGTAGAAGTAGAAACATAACATAACCTCGCAGTTTGATTATAATATTGCCGTGGTGGCAGCCATATTGCTTTCATTTAAACGATTGTTGTTGAGCGCGAAAAGTTCCACTCACTTAACTATTTCTTTTGTTCTTATCATTGTTACACAAAAATGAACTACTTTTGTATATATAATTTCTGTTATTCTTGATAATATGCATTAAAATTTAAACTCTAGTTATGTGATAAAAAAAACAAGTTATGTCATAATGCAAAGTATCAGTCTCGTTAACAATAAAAACTTAACGCAGTTGCGATACGACATGAAAATTGGAAGTTTATGCAAGTGCAAGTAAACGAACGCTTAAATTTTAAAAGCATGCGTATACTCAAATTGATTTCCAAACAAAACAATTCCAACAATTAAGTTCAATGTTTTCTGAATATAAACGTATACATGGTGCCCGATATCTATCTAGTCAGTTCAGTATGAATATTTTGAATTATATTAACATATGCCTGTGACAAACTTTATTTTACTCGATTTTAATTGAATATATCTTTAATTGAATACATTCAAAGGTACATGATATATTTTATAGGTTATAATCATTCGGGCAAAAAGAACAGAAAGATAGAGCAAGTCGCAGCATTTGTTGAAAACATTAGGACGATCGAGGTGGGACAACCGTGTAAAATCTTTAATCGCATTGTCCAGACATTGGCGCAGATGGAAGCTAGTTTGAACTAATTAACCCTGTTGGCCCATGGCGCTGAGGTTCGCACGGACAGTGCTGTAACTCACGCACCGCTCGTACGGAGGTACGTAGAGGTCGTGACAGCACGGTCAATCGGCCAATACCAATTCTCTGTTAATTCATTACAATCTTCTGATGTCGATGCCGTTATCGCTGTATGAACACAGGTAGCAAAATTATCTCGGTTACATTTGTTACAAAAACTAATATGTTGGGTTTATTGATAATTATACATGCGAAAACGGACAGTGCGTACCTTTGAATAACGTATTACACAGATTGGTAGTCAATCAAACGATCGATTGTCAAATTTGAATCACAAGAGCTAGTACGGGAAGTATATTTTTGATAATAATCGAATACAGCGCTAAATTTAGACCAATTCATGGCGCTCAAGTGGATCTGATTACCGAGAAGAATTATTTTTTGCCGCGTGCGACAAATGAAAATGAACGCGTGAATAGTGCAAACACAAGAAACTTCGATCGAACCTAAATCTCCTTATTTGTTCTTTCAAATTGTTGCTACTTACAAATTATGTGGGCAGGGACAAATGTCAGACTTACTCGATGCGAACTGAACAGATAGAAGAATGATTTATTGGTACCGACACCTGTCAGAACACCACGATATCACTACGATTTTCCATTGCAACATTCTTATCAAACAACTCTTGACAACTAGCAATATACACAATACACGTGTCGAAATTTTGTACATAATGTACTTTGGCTTGATACGTTAAATTAAGTAGAATATTTAAATTTTTCCTGTAAATTGTCATTAACAAGGATTTCAATAGCATCATAATTTGTTGTAAATCGATCTGTATATTTTATTGCTGCCAGATTATTATGCGTTTCAAGACGCGACCAGTATCGCATATTAAATGTATAATTAAATAATTTGTCGAATATTTTTACGTACATTGGAGGCAAATGTCAAGTTTGGTTAATGCAATGCTGACCAGCGGTAAGACACCTCAAGCGCTAATATTTCCCCTCTATTCGTTCCTTTCACGTAGTGTACTTACATCAGTGTTACTAAGGCGCACATGCTATTGTAGCCATCACCTTACATCACGCGATTCGCCGCCGATATGTCCAAGCGTGGACCGTCAATATTCATACAAATATCCCATAAATTATTATTCACACATGCACTCAATCCATATTGTTAAACGCGGCTTGACACGCGTAAAAAAACTAGCAATAATGATAACATATAAATCCATTAAAAGAAAATGTTGCTGCTATTGAAATCTCTGTAAATAACAGTCAAAAAATCAAATCGAATATTCTATTAAATTTTCTTCATCGTGTCAAATAAAGTTCACATCTTCAGAAACTAACGAAACAATAGCCACTATACACTTCAAGAAGGCCGACTGTATTGGCTGGCATAGGAGAATCCTAAATTACTGAAATAAAATATCGAAGAAATATATTCTATTCTAAATAATAATTATTTTCATCGTTCAATTAAATATGGACAAACTAAATATGATATTTTAGAAGCAGAGCGGAAAGAAGGTAATAAACGGTTCACGAACCAAGTTGTTGACCAGAAACACGAAGAACGAGATAGACTTAAGGCGTCGAGGGCTGCGACACGATCAATGTATTCCTCGATCTCGTCGATCCTCGCCACCATAGGCACACGATCTGCCTGCACGATAGCACGCCTGACCCGTCACTGACCAGTCTCCTGGCTTGCTCGGTTAAAACCCTATACCATGAGTGAAATCAATTCAATCCGTACATTACCCTTTCCCTTCCTTCACCCTTTGCTGACTATCTACTTAAACCGCCCCTGAACCATCGAGCTTCAGTGCACACGTTCACGGAACGCACGATGTTTCTTTTCCCTTGTACATACCATCATTAGTTACTTCTACTTCATATAATCAATGCTAGTTTATTATGCATGTAATGACTATCCTTTTTGCAAATCTTTCCTAATCAGTATCTTGTTGACATGTATTATGCTAATTCCAAGTCGATTTGTAAGAGTCCCAATTAATTTTTTTGATAGATGACTATTGCCGTATAGTTTAAGAAACTGTTTAACTTATTATATTATCGAATTAGCATAATAACAAATTATAACTCAACTGTTTAAAAAGGATGACCAAAAATTAGATCACGAGCAGAAGAAACCGAAAAATGATTGTTACATAAACTGACTGAAATCATTGGTGTCGCGCGAGTTTTATATGTTCCTTCAGATTTAATTGTTTTCCGGAAGATGACATGATTTACATAAAGAAATAAATACTGACCTCTGCCTGACTCGCGACCCCATCTTGCCTTTCCCTTTTCCCCATACCTACAGATTTACGCTATACAGGTCGATAATGTATTCACGTAATATAATAATACAGAGTTCAAAATGTTTACAATTGAACTTACCAAATATTAAAACATTAAACACTTTTAGCGCGAGATTATTACAAAGACGGATCTTGCAACTATAATTAGGGAGAAAGAAAATGCTGTATTGTAGAACCACGAGGAACAAGAATAGTCCACGAGGTGAACAGCTACTGATCAAGCGTACACAGGTCCTTCTACTGTGCCTTACAAAAACAAGAGGTATGTGGTTTTTGCGTTCCGCGACGTCGCACGTAAAAGTTAACAGAAGATTTGAAAGCCTCGGAGTAACTGTACAACAAGACAACAGAACAACGCGCCATATCGCGTTACTCCAGAATACCATACCACTTCTCCCGTCAATTACAAGAATTACAAAACTATTATGCCTTTCAGATCCTGGCTCACAACTCCCAAATACATCCGCAATCGAACCCTACTGCAAATACAATGCCAAGAAACCAAGCACAACCGCGCACATCACCGACGAGCACAGCCGTAAAACTTCACCGTAGCTTGTACTTGAATCCTCCAAAAAGATTGAAGCGAATTCTTCAAATCGTTACTTCGTCACCAACTGCAAGGAAACACGCGTAGACGGCGCGCGTACGCCAGGCGGCAATATGATTACCGCGGCGACGGATACGAGTTAAGTTTATTATGTCGAGCAAACGACCCGACAGTACTATAAGTAATGATCGTTCGCACCGCATATCGTGGTCGTTGCCGTGAACCGTAATTGTTCCTTGATCTTCCCATCGATGCAGGAAATCTTCTCCGGCAGATCGCGGTCCTCGGTTTCCTCGCATTCGGGAGGCATTTGAGTCCGGCCTCCTGTTCGACTAACGCCTGTTCCGTGACTGCCCGGCAACCGGCTCCGCGTGCTTCAAATCAATATCAATCCCTATGCACCAGCTGTTCCCCCCCACGTGTTCTACGCGGACACCTTTTCGACACGTTCTGATAATGATTGCCCGGCGAGCTTCCTCTTTTTAACGAACAATTTATCATGTTCGTCCATCGGCATGTCATCGCTCGTCGCGTCAATATCTTTTTATTTTCGCATTCATCATCTTATACATTATTTATATTACGATTTTGTTTGTGCGTAATTAATTCTTTGAATGGTTCGCAGGACGTTTCAAAGGACTGGCAGGTTCATAGAGGCTGAGGGGAAATGCACTTTGATGCCTCAGCTATTTTATTCATTATAATTGGATAGACAATGGAGACTCATTATAGCGATTCGGGCGTTCCTTCGTTAACGTCACGTCCCGGACTCTAAGGAGCGGGCGTGCAAGGAAAGGATGGTTCAAAGGAAACTTTGCGCTTCGTCCGGAGTTCGACTGTCCGAGCTCATCTCCAAACGCAGGGATGTGGGTATCAGGATTAGAAGTTATCGAAACCTGTATACATATGTATGTAGGGCGATGTCAGGGCAAATCCCGCGTACCTCTCAGATATTTGAAATAGTAGAACGCGACGATGGCAACTTGGTTCCCCGGTTGCATTAGCAGATGCAAGGGGCTCACTTTTATCGACGATGGATCCATAATTCATACGCCTGTGGCGATGCCGGAATACGTCACGCTAGTTACAGAGCAATAAAAAAGGGCAACAGAAGCAATATAAAAGAAATAGACTTGAACAGAAGAAATATTCCTGCACTTGTTGTGGTCTAGTAGTCGTAGTGCTAACGAGATCGTTACTTGTTATAATACTTTGCGACTAACACCATAGCTCCGTCACCGTGCGTGTTATCGGTCACACCGCGGCGGTTCTCCAATGACTCCAGCATAGTATGCAAAAGAGCTACGGGAGAAGACATGAAATTATGGTATTGGTAGAAACGAATTATATTGACTAGAATACTGTCGATTTCCGAATGAGATAGCTAATTTGAGCGACCGTGAAACAAAAATCAATTAATGAACGAGGACGATGCCAGGCTTTATCAGTGGTAACAGAAAGCCTCATTAGCACGGAAGGAGATATTATTCTGATGGGGCGATAATCACCTGGATGCACGATATGCTTCCAGCTTGTTCCTAATTTCGGTTCAAACACGTGGTCCGCCACGCGTTTGTACGGCATGGAACGAACACTATTGAGTCATAACGTCACGCATCGTTCCATTCATTAAGAAGATTTTTATAATTCTCCGAATGAGTGACGTCTTGTTTCGCGGTGAATACGAACGTGCGTCTTGGTTTACAAAGGCTATAAAAGGTGCCTCACTTCGCCTCGTTCATTGTTAAAGGTAAACAAATATTGTCGCGCCAAGAAAAGATTTATTCGGTGCGTTGTAATTCTTCAGGTGTATTACTATTTTTTCCCTTTTTTTGTCCACCGGTCTCTTATAATTTTCATGAATGTTATTTTGTCCCGTGTAAGCATGACGATTTATCTTCTTTGAAGAAAAACGCGCAGTCAAGGCCTCCGCAAACATAATCGAGGCAGTTTGCGTCGTTGTTTTGGACGTTTACGAGGGATACTGGATTAGGGCTACGGTGGGTCTGTCGAGGCCGAATTGCTTCGTCGATTGCAAAACCACTCGTAATATATACGGCTGCTCGAAGAATTCGCCCGTTTCACTGTACTGTACGATAATCGATACGAAGCTATTCAATTTATGTAATACACAATTCCCTTTCCATGATTTAAAAAAAGGAGAGAAAATAAAGTAATAAGGGGAACACTCGAGGTAAAAGAACGCCGAACAGAAAGGTGAAAGCTTTCCTGAAATTGTTATTTCAACCGCGCAGGATGGTCTACCTGGAAAGAAGGCTACCCGCCGCCAAGCGATTGGTCGGTTGGAATCACCAGACTTTCAACACGCGCACATTGCGATATTGTAACACATAAACGCCATACAGCGGTGATACAATGTGGAATAGTCTCGGCATTAAATTTAGTAATTCTATTCGTTGCAGATGCGTACACGTTAGGTGGGTCTTTTGAAATTGATTGAACACATGACGTGATCTCGATTCCATCTTAAGTGGCTGCTCACCGCACGCCACCGCACCGGTCGAACGATACGTTAAAAGAGCAACGCTAGATGGTCGTGGAACAATTTGTTGCTCGTGTTTTCGTTGTTACGCAACTTTACAGCATCGTGGACAAAGAGGTCGTGCGAGTAAACTGCATATCAGATATGTGACAATGCAATGGAATTTTGCATCGCCGGCATAATCGCCGGCCGTATCTTATTCCGTTTTCTGCGCGCGTCCATTTTGTTCTCCGTTGCGAAACATAGATAAATTTTTCACAAATGAAAATGATACACCGTCGTTGCCGGCGAGAGGCGCGAAATTTCTGCAAGAATGCAACGTCTGCTTACTGGCTTGTGCATTTTTACTTTTCTACGATTACACATATCTCCGGTTACACGCGCGCATAAGTGTCCCCTTGTAAGAACAGTTTATATGTACATACGTCCATCTGTATATCAATGGCAACGAATAAGATGCTTCGCTTCTTTAATGTCTTACTCGAATCTATATATGTGCAAACAATTTGTCCATACGCAGGAGGAATTTCCCGGTAATTATTCGGCGTAGCTGGTTCCTCGCCGATTTTCGCAAATTATCGAATATATTGGCAAGGATGTGATTGCGAAAAATTTGTTTGCATTTAACCGTCACTCGGCTTTACTTTTCGAGGTATTAGCGAAAAATTGCTGGTACTACACGGCGAATTTTGCCTATACGTGCACACTCGTGGCACCGTATGCGTCAGCACGGCGCGACCGCTTATCTACTCTTTCTATGAACACATCGCCGCGGACGGCGAACAATCTGTATAACGGGTGAACTCCTCGAAAGGGCACCTCGTATCTGATTAAATGAAAATCAGATTTTCCGTTAGATTTTTTTGGGGGTCGAGGGTGCAGTTACGCGCGTAGGGAGATGTTGCTCGAAATGTTGATTTCTGCAACGCGTTTAAAAATCACGAAATGCGGGGAACACCCTGCCCCGAAAAACTACCAATTTCACTTATAATTATGTTCATTCTTCTATCTTCCGACCCGCTAATTTTTCCCATGTTTCTAGGGAGAAGAATGCCGGAAGAATGGTCGATAATAAAGATCTCCACGACTGTCCGATGCACGTACGCATGCCGTGGAAATATTTGGAGACACGTTAGTGCACCAAGCCGAGGGCTACTATTTTATAAATATACGGAGACCACGCGAAAGAAACAACGCGTCGAAAGGCCGAGTTTCGTGGTTCGTCGGTTTACGAGACGGCGCGCCGTGCGTGTACCAAAAATAATCGAGACATCTCGCCGGTCTCTCGAGCTTCGAGAAGGCTTCGACGATAGGTGAACAGGATCGTTCTGCGGCCGGCAGTTTCGTATTCACACGGTAAAAACAGAATGAGACGATGCGACGATAGTTTTTCTGCGGTTGGATCCGGGGTGTAACGTGAATCTCGCTCTTCCGAACAATGCGACTGGGAATTGATAGCAGTACGATCGTTATCACCCTCTGCATATTATGCACCGGCTGCCTCGCCAGGGACTCGTACATGTGAGTACATAATGCTGATATTTCACTCTTTACTCTTTACTACCGGAATCCGTCCCTTTAAAATATGCACGAAAAAAGAAGTCTTGTTCACAGTCTTGTTTGCCCGCGGTTGTTAAGTAATGATATTCAACTTTGATTGGCGTGATTCGCCAGTTGGTTGGCGTTCCATGAAGTTGCGATGCCGATTAGACAATCGATTTTACATTGATCACCATCTCTTACGGATATAATTGCACACCGATTCAATATCGATCAGATCGGAGAAAATACTATTTATATTTACCAATTCATGGAAAGAGATGCCACCCCTCCCCTTTTTGACGCATTTACTTCCGACACGGATGTGGTTGACATACGATTATATATATGTGGTCTTTATTGATCAACCAAACATAGACTGTTAGCGTTAAATTATTTCGTAAATTAATGCGATTCCTCTATGATAGGTTTCAGTTATGATTCACATAGTTGATTTAGTCGCGCAACAATTTGAAACACCTGTCTACGTTATTTTATTGACGTTTCATCGTTTTGCAGAGTAACGCGATGGGCAGAGACGTTGGGGGCCGAATTATGGGAACTCGCAGAAAAGGTGGCACGACCCGAAGAATTATTAAGCGTAAGTTTAATTTTCATCTTTCGTGCACACACACATCCCCTGTCGTTTTTTCCGCCTACGTCTGCTCGTGTATCGTCCGATCCTTGTAACTATTTCTGTTACACCCTCGTGCGAGATTACAGGGTATTTAACAGGCGAGAGAAGCTGAAATAGTAAGAGGAAATCTGGTAGAGAAACGATGTTAGCAAAGGGAGAAACATATTGGAGGCCAGTATTAAATCAAAAAGTAATAGGGAAACTTATGAGTGACTAACGGGAAAATAGTATGGATTAAGGATTTGAGTGGATAACGAAATTTAAAAAACGCATCGACCTACGATACATTTTGTCATCGATCTCCTCGATGATAATAATAGCTTCATCGACAATATTCTTTTATGGGAAGGTAATTAATTAATAGAGCGGGCCTCGCTGTTAGTGCAGCTACATTAGGATGGCCATGAAAAATTAAACGAAATCACGACGAACAAATTGGTATTGCGTGCGATCTACATACCGAAAGTACAAGGGAACCACCAAACGCCGCTTCCGTCCACAGATGCCGCCTGCGATACGTTTGCAATGGCACATTGCACTTGTTGCATTTTGTTTGTTAAGCTGAGAATACGAATTGCAAATAATATGATAAATATACAGCATTCTTCAAATATATATCTGCAATCATAAAAATAGGGGAGCTAATGTATGTACGAAAGCATGTGCCTTGCTTCGCTTGTAGTACTTAATTTATTTTTTTGTTTAACAAAAGCATGAAGTTCAAGTATCCAAGACAAAAAGAGATTCTCGTTAAATGCGTCCCCTGTAGAATAGACAAAATATTTAATGTATAAAAAGCTTGAAGAATTGTTTTGTTTCAGCTTTTCAATTAAGAAATCATATTCGCGTTGATAATAATGAACACGATTTAAGTCGTACAACTTTCTTCTTGTTACATTTCAACGATTTAGTTGGGACTAATTCTTCAACGCTGGTAAAAAGAAATTCGTTTGTACATATGCAAGATTTCACCGACAATTAACGGAAGAATTTGTTTCTCGGCATTTCAAACGGCTTGGAATCGCTTTCATAATTAGCGGTACACTTAGACTTGTCAATTTGGATTTTTCATTTGACACGGTTCAGCATTTTTTACGACGTTCCATGGTGACGCAAGAATGTTGCATTAGCGCTGCATGATTCGTGGGTGGTGTTATTAATAGAAGTAAGCCAAGATTTGTAATACCATAGGCCATTACACCCATTATCCATCTGAAATAGAGCACTGCGAGACGGTAACAAAATTCGTACACATTTTACTAGGGGAACTCTAAACTCGGCCAACAGGAAAGGCCATAGGCAAACAAACTTCACAGTGTCCAACAGTCGTTCTCCCTTCTGCTTGTTTTTTAGCATGAACATGATAAATACTATGTGAAAAGGCAGCTGCTACGATGGATGAGTCAGGTGGAGGGTTGAGGGTGAAAATAAGCCAACTGACATCCTTGGGAACTATCGTATACTAAAAATGTGATAATTTAAACTCTCCATTTATTTAAAGCTATTTATTATATAGCAATAAAAGTGTATACAACTTGAGGCTGCATCGTATTAAAATACTGCCATGAATTTAGAACCCACATGTAAAAAGTGTTAGTAAAAGATTTTCCTATTTACAACGCACTTGGAAGAAAAATTGTGACAAAAGGACAAGGCTAACGTAATTCAGGCCATAAGAAAGGGCTGAAAATCGATCGCCTCGGCAATTAATACATTATATTCGTTAAGACTTTCAGCTGAAAACTTTCTTTCTTATTTCGTTCCAATCCGGAGGAACGAACGGGTCGCGATCTTTATGTATTGTTCAAAGAACAATGAGATGGTACACGTACAGATAGAAAAAAATAGAACCACACTTTCGGCGCGAGAAATTAATAGCAGGGTGGCGTGACGAGACGGAAAAAGGGGTGTAGAATCCGGGTCGATGGCAAGGATGAAATAACCATGGCCCCCGAATGAATTGCAGAAGTACAAAGCGATGAACACACGCGTGGAGGACAAGTCCGGGGAGGAGTTGGTGAGCATAATCAGCGAGAACGTCGGTAGGATGTTAAGAAGGAAGATGGATGCGGTGACCTGTATCCGGATGATGGCTGAGGAGCATGCGGAATTTTGGGAGAACGACGACGAAGTGAACATCACCTATGTCTCCGGAAAGTACAGCCCGGTGGTGAACCAGAAACCACCTACGCTTCCGGAGAACATGGAGAAAAACGTTGATGCTTACAGGTATATTGGAACAGAGTTTAATTCATTCAGATTCTTGCAGCGGCTGGTCGAATTGTTAGAGCCAGTGCACGAAAATGCACTTCTGCACAATATTAAGGTTTTCGCATTGGGTTGTTTTTAGCCGACAATTGTCATCGGTGAAAACAATTAAACTTGACTTATGCAATTGTAAGACAATTGGCTGTTTTAATGTGAAATCGTCGGTAAATGCAGGTAGCTCTAATAATTTCATCGTCCAACTGAATCTTTTTGTAATTACAAGTATGAGGAATTCGTATGAAATCAAATTATAATCTGTAGAGGAATATTGTAATTGCTCCCATTAAATGGATTCGATAAAAAGTAATAAATCGTGGCTATTGAAACAAATTGCATGGGGTTTAAAGGATCGCTGGAACAGAATGAATAGACTAATTGTTATGCATATAAACTGAGACAAGAATTGTACTAGCTACAAATCCACAGTACTAATAGCAAATATATGCGTAGTCATATGGGGGTGACTGCTCATACAACGAAATGAATTGCTGCACGTAACCAGTGATTCACGCGTAACATCGAAGTATTCTCGCCAGTATCACCGAATGGAATTAAGCTGAGAAGCTCGAAACGTCTTGGTGATCGATTCGTAGGTGAATGATCTGTTCACGAATTAGGTCTAACGTTCGGTTCTGGTCTGAATAGCTTCCGAGGAAATTACAGGCATTGATCGGTGCCGTAAAAGTTAAACGACGCCGACACGATGAAATAAAATTCAATCAAGTCGACGAATTGAAATTTGATTATCTCATTTGTCTGCTCAGAATAATACAACGATCAATTACTCATGAAATCAAAATTATTTCCAGGGAAATGGAACTGACACCAGATTCCCATTTCTACAATATACCGGTGAATACAAGCTTTTCGTCGGTACATATACCGACGAACGTGTACGACATGTCACCCGCGGTGGCCGAAGACATTGAGAAGACCGAGATCCTCGACAACATTTTTCGGCAAAACTACGAGTCAGACCCGGCTCTGTCGTGGCAATATTTCGGCTCCGTCACGGGAATGTTGAGGCAGTATCCTGCTATGCAATGGAAGACGGTCCCCACAGAGAACATCGAGGACAAAGGGGAAACGGACGAGGAGGAGGAAATGGAAGAAGAGGGCGAAGAAGGGACTGACATTTACGATTGCAGAGTACGCAGCTGGTTCATCGAGGCAGCGACTTGTAGCAAGGACATGGTGATCCTGATGGACACCAGCGGCAGCATGACGGGCATGGGAAAGACGATTGGTGAATTGCAGACACTGATTTTTAACCATTAATTGATTGAGCGAATTTAGCAGGGTTTAAATCAATTGTACACATAGTTCAGGTCAAGATTATGATATTTTTATTCGAAGGAAATAGCGTACAGTAGAAAAGAAATGATTACAAAGTATTTCGCTATGACACGAATAGACTGGGATTATTTATTTTACGTCAACGAGACATTTCAATGTAATAACTATTCTGCTTGAGATTGTTATGTGCATTCCTGTATTTCTGGTTTAGATTCTGTTTACTTGTAACGCGATACGACGGATGACACGTTCACAGGGTCTGAAACTTATGATGGTCTATATATGACGAATTTGTGGACACTGTGTTAGAATAGCCGTTGGAATACACTTGCGGTTACCCCGTGTAAGCTCTGTAAATGCATGCTCGGGATTCACCGCGAATCTGAGGTCGTGCGTGCATAGTTTAGGGTGGATAGTATGTCGGTGCAATTGTATCACGAAACCTTCTCACGGATTACGTGACCTATCTTGTTGTAATATCATAGCTTTGTAGTATCACAGCGGAATACAACTGGCACTGCGCAAACTAATGCAAATACATACATGTATAGTATTTTCGAATTCTTTCCTAAAGTCGATGTTCAATATATCTATCATTTATGGTTGTGTAAATGATCTTTTCCAGCTAGAACAACGGTGAACATAATATTGGACACCCTTTCGAACAACGATTTCGTGACCGTACTGAGTTACACGAACGAAACCTACGACGTGGTACCCTGCTTCAAAGACATGTTAATTCAAGCCACCCCGGAGAACGTAGACACGTTCAAGAAAGCAATAACGGGGGTGAAAACGGAGGGTCTGGCCAATCTGACGGAAGCGTTCACCAGAGCTTTCAACCTTCTGAACACCTACAGGGAGACACGTGGCTGTGGCGCGGACACGCCGTGCAATCAGCTTATCATGCTCGTCACCGATGGCGTTCCTGGAAATATGACAGAGGTAAAACGACGTCTCTCTCTTGAATGAAAACTGACGAAACTATATGACATCGAAGCAACCAATCATTCTCCCTTTTTTTCCCCCCATAAACCTGTTAACTACCACGTTACGACGCAATTGCACGCGAGTGTGTTACGATACCTCGGAAATATTTAACGAGACCAATAAAAATCACGTAATGGTATTACTCAGAACTAATAAATCCCTCAAATATATTTATCTCGCAGTTCAAAGGGCGAAACAATCATTTAACGTTCCGCCGTTAAACCATTTAATTTTTCCCCTCGTGTTTATGGTAATTCGTTCAGACCGGGACTGTGTCTTCACGAGATTTGTACTGTCGGATTACGATCCGGCCCGGCACATTTTGGCCGGCAAGAGAACGCACGCACGTGTCTCGCGAAGCCTCTGTAAAATGAAGTAGGTCCGCGGCCCCGCGAATTTCCACCAAGGGAAAAGGTCGCGGTTTTCACTTCTCTCCTCGGCGAACAGCTCTTCAGTTATATGAGATCCCGCTCGAACCGGCGCGGATCACAGCTGTCTCTGTCTTTCTGTTTCTCCCACCCTGCTTCTTTTCCTCGCCTTTCATCTTTCTCATATTCCCTCATCTTTCATCCTCCTTCACTCTATTACTCGTCCATTTCCCCGCGCTCCTTTCCTCTTTTCCCGTTTCTCTGTCGTTCGTCCGCATTTCCTCCTCTTTCTTGCTCATCTGACCGCTCCGTCGCGTCTCCTTATCTCGCCTCTGTGCGGTTAGAAAATGCATCGCGAACGACGCTGCCGCTACAGGGTTACGCAATGATTGCGATGCGACGATATCGTTGCAAATATATGTGACGGATATTGTTACCGCCATTTGGTATGCCACGAGAAAGTCCGGCCTTACAATTCGTTGCATCGCGAATATTGTTTCAGGTGTTCAAAACGTGGAATTGGAGGGACAATGATACTCATATCCCTGTACGGGTGTTCACCTATCTCCTTGGCAAGGAAGTCACCAAGGTCCGCGAGATCCAGTGGATGGCGTGTTTGAATCGGGGCTATTACACGCACGTCCACACTCAGGAGGAAGTTCGGGAACAAGTGTTGAAATATATTCCCGTGGTCGCACGCCCCATGGTCCTCCAAAGTTTGGTGCACCCAGTAGTCTGGACCCACGCCTACGCAGACATTACGGTGAGGCCATCGTTCCTTGATCGAGAAAAGTCAAATTTTAATCGCCCAGCTCACCGTAAGGTGTATTCCCGTTTAACGTAGCGAAAAATAAATTGCCCCATTGTCAGGTAATTTTCGATAATTGACGGGAGTATGAATTAGAATGAGACATGTGTCTAATTATGCATATGCAACGTGAAAGCTATTGAAGGCACACTCTCCTCTTTGAGTGTTCCATTTTGCGCATAGCACATCCCCGGTTCCGTAAATGTTCTGATTCGCCTTCCACTAGAATCCAGCACTCGCCACTTGGCTGTGGCTTGTGATGAAGCACCAAGAACAACGATCGCGGCTTCAGAAACATCTGAAAGGAAAACGTCTGGGCGTGCGAATAAATGAGGACGATATCTACATACAACAGGTTCAAAGCAAGCAACAATCACCCCGTAGTATCAAAGCTGCCTTGTCTTACCGCTGTTTCCCCTGGCATCATACCTGATCGTAGAGTGTAGTGTCATCCAAAATAGATAAACGTAGACGAAACCCTGCAAATACTGTATCAACAGCTGAACGATTTCCTTTGATTTCTCATTCGTAATTTAATAACGATCCTCGTCTCGTTTGCTAGTTAATCCAAAAGCAGCAGTGATTGTCGCCCGTGAAATTGATTAAACAGCCCTGAACAGAAATGATTGCATGCCATACGTATTTGTGCAACAAAATATGGGCCCAGTTAGCTGTAGGAATTACGACAGAAATTCAGGCAAATGCAAACGTGACTGCACAACGTTTAGAAAATCAACCCCCCCCCCATTTAATAATGTCCCACCCCCAAGTATGATCGTCCCTGTTTTCATTCAAGTGTGGTTTCTAACACGAACCTACTATAATACCAAATGCAAAGATACAAGGACAAAAAAATATTGAACGGCTCTCGTGAATTCAGTGACACGGTATTATTGTATGTATTATTTGTCGCGCAGCTGCACAAGGACGAGGACGTTCGTCAGGACGCGTCTACGCTTAACACGACAGCCTGGCAGGAGTACAGGTTGCTCACGTCCGTGAGCACTCCGGTGTTCGATACCAAAGGGAATCGCAACAATCAGACAAGAATAGCGAATTTACTAGGCGTCGCCGGCACGGATGTTCCGATTGACGACATCCGGAAGCTCACGTTGCCGTACAAGCTGGGCGTGAATGGCTACGCCTTCATCGTCTCCAACAACGGATACGTGATACTGCATCCAGACCTGAGGCCCGTCTTTAAGGGCAAGCTGAAACTCAATTACAATAGCATCGATCTCACGGAAGTGGAGATTTTAAACGATGGTCGAGGACCTAGGTAGTTTACACGACAAGAATATAAACGATTTCTTTTGTTCCGTTCGCGAAATTCTTTGGTATGCGAACGGGACACGATTAGTCCCCGGATAAGCGATCACGAGGCAGGTCATCGCTGATCAGCTTAACCGGGGACTCGGTACCGTTCTTTTTTCTTCTTTTTTATATCTTCTTGGAACTATTACGAATTAATTTCGACATCCTAATCAATTCCAAACAATTCCAACTCGTCTCGTTGATCCACTGAGACTCGCTTCTATAAAGTGCGATAAAATAAACTTAGAACAGTTCGAATTCTAGAATTCTTAATTTATTCGGCCCTCTGCTCAGCTATGCACATCTGCTCGATGAACAAAACAAATGAACCCCTAAACGGGCCAATTCTAATCACTTATCTGGGCCCTACACTTTCAACACGATCCAAGTAGTCTTTCACAACAAGTGAATCAGTATGTAGTAATGTTTTACTGGGAGAAATTATGTATTCTACGAACTTTCCTCGTGATAAATCCTCGAACTATGGTGGCTTATGAAAGAGCCAGGAGACGATATTGCTATCGTGCCACTCTACGGACCATAGAGGTTTAAGGAGAGTTTTTATTAAAAACGAGTGCAGGAACCCCGGGCCAGAGGTGCTGGAGCTTCGCGCGGCTTTGGTGGACCACGAAAGGGGCAGCATGAAAGACGTGCCGGTGAAATTGCATTACGACAACAACCGTCGGGTGACTCTGGAAAGACGTGACTATTTCTACGCGCCCCTCCCAGGAACGCCTTTTGGTCTTGCGGTCGCCATACCAAACTATGGCACAACTTGGATCAAGGTAATCCTACCGGTATATCGCTTGTACACACGTATTGCTAGAAGTCTATGGAGTCCCCAAGTTTCTCGGCCCGTTTCCGTTACGCGAGCCGCCAACTAGCTTCTCGCATTCTCGAGATTGTGAACTCCATAAACTTTGAAACCCGGGACAAGTTTGTTAGCTGATGCGCCGGTAAGGATCCAGTGTATTCATTCGAGAGGATTTCGTTGCACGTATTGATATAAGTTGTGGATATTCGTATTTTATACACTGATTAATTTCAATTAAAAGCAATGCAAGAGCCGATGACTCAGATAGAACAAGCAATGTAATTAAAATAATAGGAGAGAATTATTCCTTCCAGAGAACCTATAAATTATATTTTGTTGTTGTTGAACTATTTCCCTCATCCTCCTCCAGGTCGGAGACGAAATCCGACGGAACCAAAACACGAACGTGAACATCTCCGAGTTCTTCGTGGGAAACAATTGGCGCGTGCATCCCGGCTGGGTGTACTGTCGCTTCCACTACCTAGAGGGTCATGAATTCGAAAATCCGGAGGAAGAAGTGCGACACTTCATGGACCTCCTAAACAAACCAGGCTGGCGTTGGATGGAGCAATACGAGTCTTACATCTTGAACGAGGAAGAAACCAATTACGTCCCAAACTGTGGCAGACAGACGTTGTCGCACGACGATTATTACTGCAACAAAGAATTAATGCAGCTATTAGTGTTCGACGCAAAGGCAACTAACGCGAGCTTCAACAACGATTTCGTATTGGAGGATCCACGTGCGCGACATTTGGCCGAGGTTTATGGCATATTCTTGAGATTCGTTGCGACCCAGAGTGGTTTGACTAGGTGGCATCATTTGGATACGAATAAAGTTCCTGAAGAAGACGAGGATGGCATAGTATTTGGAGATCTTCATAGAAGAGCCGTGAACGAACCTTGGTACAAGGGTGCCATTTTTCAAAATATCATCGACCCCAATAGCATATCTCTAACAGGTATATAAAAAGAACCATGCTGTAATCCAACTGTGTCCTTCTATTTCCGCTCCTCGGGTGATCAATTCCGAACGATCGAATTTCAGTTCCGTGGGAGGCCGGCGTGGACGCGATAGTAACAGCCTCGATTGGAATATTCCCAAAAGACGGCGGTAAAACCGCCCCGGCCGCTGTGATCGGTTTTCAGATGCCCATGACCGATCTTTACAACAGATTCATCCAGCTGACCTCTGGCCCGAGCAACTCGACCCAAATGAACTGCGCCCATGTCTGGATCGATTGTTACCTCCTCGATCAGAACGGATACGTGGTGATATCCGAAGCGCACAACGATACCGGCCAGTTTATGGGGACCCAAGAGGGTGCAGTGATGAACTCCATGGTGGGCCAGGGTCTTTATAATCCCGTCGATATTTACGATTATCAGGCCTGGTGCGAGGAAGTTGTAAGTACCTTTTATTTAGACATGCCCATAGAGACAGCCGCGTAGTACCACTCACATTAAAATGCCGCCGGGAATTTAGAGCGCGGATGAAACTTGTACGCACTGCCTCTTCAAAGTTTCCCGATATGCTGCAATGTGAGAAAAATGTTTATGTTAAACATTTGATAAACTCTCCGACTTCCATCGACGAGCGAAAGTCTCTTTAAATCCCCGTATCTCGAGAATCATCCGAGATCTTAAGCTGAAGTTCCAGGATGTCCTGGAAACAAGTAAAACAAATAATTGAAAAGTTACGGAAAACTGTATGACCCGTTTCGTTCTGGACAGGCGTATTTCTAATTCGCAGGAAGTTCCGTCGAAGAAAAAAGTCCCCCCCTCCCCCCGGGGGGAAAAATAGGACGAAAGATCGCGTCTGTAACTTGAGTGTCTCGCAAACAAAATGAAAAACTCGACCGTCGCAAAGAAACATTTTCACAAGTAGAAAACTGTGTTCTCAGCGGATCGAGGATGCGGCCAGCACTCTGACGGACCCATTGATATTCGTCTGGAAGCTGTTGCTCTGGTTTCTGCTGCGTGTGACGTGGTTCACGTCCCAATTCGTGAACCTGCCAATCGGCTACGCCAAAGTTCACTTCGACGAGGATGCCCCGGACCCGCCGCCGCCGCCACGGCCGTATCTCTATCATTATCCTTGCGATCAGAAGAGGACACTGTACATGATGAACAACACCATCGCCGGCAATGGGATCACCCAGCATCCGGATTACTGCTCCAGGCCATTCTATGCTCGAAGGGTCGGTAATAGATTGGGAATGAATATTATGCAAAAGATTATAAGAATTCTCGAATTGAAGGATACCTTGTGCAGAACGAAATATGAAGTAAGAATGATTCGCAGGTGCCACACACGAACCTGTTATTGGTGGTCGTCGACGCAATGTACGAGACATGTTACAAAAGATTGGAGGTGACACCGGTGATCATTTCGCCGTTGGAATATACGAACGGGACCGAGGACGCGCCTTGCCATAAAATGCCGCTGAACGACCTCAGAAGGAGGCGCCTGAAGGGCTGTTTCACCGAGCATCCCTTGGAGTACGAGATCGACAGCTGCGGAGGGGCAACAGGACTGACCGTGTCTTTGTTATTGTTCTCCATTATTATCGCTAGAATTTTATGTGCATTCGTATGACTGTCCGAGAAGAGAATTTCACGCTTGTAATTAATGAGCTTGATTCCCTTTGCACGTGACGTGGACTATACAACGTGAATGGTATAATAATGCTAATGGTAATAATAATAATAATTAATATAATGAGAAGAATGTTTTAAACTTCTTGTGTTGGACCTTCGCATTTCTTATAATAAGACAAATTAATTGTGAAGATCGAAGTAATATAACAATATCGCAGAAGGGAGATGTGAAATTAGTGACAATGATTCTCGCGGCTTTATAATTTATTAGGGGCAACAGTAGTCGAATGTCTTATAGGGCAGACCTCATTCTTTTTTTGTGGACCAAAGACATCCAAGAGCAAATCGATCGTAGAGAAGAAAAGACAACATAAAGCCAAGCGGAATATCCTCCTATCTATGCGAGATACGATTTTCTGGTGGCGTCGCGAGGTCTGTTGATAGGGTGAGAGGAGCTTGCCCTAGAAATTGTTTTGTTCCCTTTCTTCCCGGGTTGCTCGGATTATAGCTCCTCTGCTGGGCTTAATTGTAATACTACTATTTCGAGATTTTATTTAATAAAACTGTAATCTGTAAATAGTAGCTAGTCAAATGCAGACAGTAATCGAATAAATAAAAAAAAAGTAGTTCAATAATTGAACAATTCCGATTCACTGTATCCATACTGCTCGAAGAAAATCTGAAACCCAAAGATAATCATGTCCCAAGATTGGTAAAACGTCCTGCTGCTATATTTACTCCAATCTGTCACTAAACTAAACGACAGAGTATACAAAAAATATACTAATTTAAATTTCAAGCAATTACAAGCTCACGCCTACATCACCCTACAATCTCATTCTTCGAAATACGTTGGATACAGAAGCGTCTCTTAACAAATTAACTCGTCCAATTGACAATCCCAATTTATCCCGAATATTCCACGAAAATTTTCGAAAAGCCCCCCCTTCGATATCCAGAGTCCGCGAAAACACGGTCCATGCTATTATTAACGACGAACGAGTTCGTAGCGTCCCAAGAACCACCCCCTCGCCTTCCCCAAGGACCCGGCCATCGACGAAATACGTCGGCGGAACAGGAACGTTCGATTTTACGCGCTGATTTTTCCAGCAGGCAAACATTATTATCAATTTCGCAGGGACGGTTATACGAAGAGCGGCGACACAGCGTCGGGACGTTCCAGAGCACCGACGCGTCGCGACGCCTTGTCTCGTCAACGCGCGCAGGCCCAGCAATTCAGCTCGGCGATCGATAAACCGTGCGAGAATCGCCCGGAGTGGAACGGTGCGCGCACTGCACGGCGACGACGTCGACGGGGACGACGACGGCGAGCACGACGAAGACGACGACGACCACGGCCGGACCGGAGTATCCTTAATGTCATACGCGAGCCTCCACTCGGCCTCAGTTTTGTTTACCGTGTCCCCGCGTAAACAGCGGAGCGCCGAGCAAGAAGACGACAGTTATGAGGCTCCGTTTCCTACCTGCTATCGTCATCCTGATCCTGATCGAGGCACCCGACCGTGGTGACAGCATATCGTACAACACGTAAGTGGCTCGCAAGCGATCGCGATATACTTCTGTCGGGATTTCGCGTCGAATTTCGGACGATTCATTTGACGCGCGGTTGAACTTGCGAAGGGTTTATTTACCTGGGTGTGGGGCACGGTTACGAACAACCCTCACGCGCCACCCTCTCTCTCGTGGGAGAAACGTGGATGGTTGGAAACACGTTTCTCGCACTGGATTTGTGGTTTCGTTGTTTTGGCGAGTTTTTACTTTTCATTCTGTCGAGGATCGCTGGGGGATGATCGGTGAATTATTGTACGTTTTGTTCCCCTTGCAACGAGTCGAGGCAGAACACCGGATATCGAGAATGTAGATATATTTTGGAGATTTTATATTTGTTTCGAGTTTCTTCGATGTCGAAATTTTGTCGATACTGTGTATTTCATTTAAGTGCGCGAATTACGTACACGTTGCCAGCGTAGAAGTTTCTTATTTATCGATGGTCTCGGCCGGCGAATTATATAAGTTAGGAACAGCTGTCTGCCATTAATGTTACATATTTCTGTAGTCCTGCCCTAAGACAATTAAGAGTTTCCGTTCATGTGCAGTGTGAAAACATGGGCGCACAAATTGGGTTTCGAGCTGTCACAGTTGGGCAAGTACGTGACCAACGTGGAGAAGTTCCACGAGAGTTACAAACAAGCAGAAGCCCATCCACGTGATGGCAACGCTTTGGTTCATGAAATAGCCAAAGATATCAAGGCGATGATGGAGTCCAAGATATCAGCAATCAAGGTAACACACTTCACTCAATTCGATCTAAAAATCGAATTTCTGTTAAACATGTGTTGCCGCCGACATTCGCTTCATTCATTTACATCAAATCTTGAATAGAAACCCCTATGTAATCATTTCAGTTCACCTCCCCCCCGGTTGAAATAAAAATTCTTCCTCTTACTGCTGCTTAATTAAACCTATTTTCTTTTTCAGAGAATCATGGACGTTGCAGAAACGTCAGCCTTATCCGCCCCGGATGCCGATCCACCGAAAACCTTCGATTTCATCAACGCAAAGAACAACACCATAGATTTGAAACACAGCTCTCACTTTGGCGGCCCGGTCAATTTAAATATGTCAGCCGTGCACGTTCCAACGAACGTCTACGAGAAAGCGTCGGAAGTGATCAGAGCCATCAGATGGTCCGAGGAGCTGGATAAAACCTTTATCAATAACTACGAGCAAGATCCATCGCTATCGTGGCAATACTTTGGTAGCGCGACCGGATTCATGAGACAGTATCCCGCGACGAGTTGGTACATGGAGCCGGTGGATTTGTTCGACTGTAGAACCAGAAGTTGGTACATCGAAGCCGCCACCAGTCCGAAGGATATACTGATCCTGATCGATACTTCCGGTAGCATGACTGGGATTCGCAGAGAAATCGCCAGGCACGTGGTGAACAATATCTTGGACACACTTGGAAACAACGATTTCGTTAATATCATCACGTTCTCCAATGTTACCAAGGAGGTAATTGTTGCGAAATATTTGTTAACATCGGAGGAAGTAATATTATTATAGTTACAAGTATTTCTGTTCGACGAATTTTTATACGTATTGGAAATTGTATGCCGCAGGCAATTGATAATCAATATTGAGAATTAATCGGGTACGGTACTCTATTGTAGGTGGTGCCCTGCTTCAACGACACCTTAGTGCAAGCCAATTTGGCGAACGTGAGGGAATTGAAACGAGCCATCATGAATCTCAATACGGAGAAGATCGCCAATTTCTCGTTGGCCTTGACCACCGCGTTCGAGTTGCTCGAGTCTTATCGAACCGAGAGAGAAGGGGCCAGATGCAACCAGGCCATCATGCTGATAACAGACGGTGTTCCGTACAATTATAAGGAGATCTTCGAGACCTATAACTGGAGGGACAATCCCGACGAGCCGTTTAAAGCCGACATGCCGGTCAGAATGTTCACTTATCTGATCGGCAGAGAAGTGGCAGACGTCAAGGAGGTCCAGTGGATGGCCTGCGCCAACAGAGGCTACTTCGTGCATCTTTGCACCTTGGCCGAAGTCCGGGAGGAGGTATGCTTTTCAATTTCGTCGACGTTTCTGTACAGATGCGTAGTCTATCAAAGTTCGTAACTCTGGCAAAATTGAAATCCAGTAATACAAGCAAAATTTTTATTAATCAGCGTACGATTCATTCATCTACGTACTGAATGAATAAATTTATTCAAGAATTCGGTCCTCTAGGTTCTCAAATATGTTCCTGTGATGGCAAGACCGTTGGTCCTTGGTCGTACAGACCATCCAACGATCTGGACACCAGTCTACGCCGACGTGACAGATCCGAAGATGACCGACTGGCTGTGGGAACAAAGGGAGAGCGAGGAACAAAAGGAAAGGTTCTTAAGGCTGCACAAAAGAAGGAAATTGTTCAACGCGGAGGAACGTGACCGCAGGTTCGTGAAAAAGCAGAAGAAATCCCACGACCAGAGCAGCGACGTTCAGGAGTACAGGCTGATGACCTCGGTTAGCATGCCGGTGTTCGACAGACGCGAAAACGCGGTAAGATATCCTTTTCTTACGTAATTGAATTTCGAACATTGATTCTCTTAGAAACGTACTAGGACAACAGGGTTAAAGATCTATACTGCGTTAAGATCTGTCGATGCGATCTTTGTGAAAAATTACTCTGCGCCCCGGATGGTGAACGTCGTCGTTTCCAAATTCAAGTATCTATTCGATGCAATTACCTAAGTATCTGTGCGTTGCACGCTATGTGGTACAGTATGTCCAGGGTTCATAAACAAAAGATGCATCTTAAGGTTTCTCTAAAAATACTCGTATTACTACCGAGAATAGATTATCGCCCTCGTTGCTGTATTACCAGACAACCATTAACCATCATTCTATTAATAATTGTCCCGACGAGATACATGTACGTAATAATTGAACGCATGAATCGTTTGCTCGATGACACCACAGTGAGATGATAAAAACTTGTCCACGGAATCTACTGTTTTCTTTCTTGCATCGTGCATTCTTGAATGGAATCGAATCAACGTGTTTGTGGTATGATCGAGACACACGTGCACGCACAAGCATCACAATCATCGTTGTTTTTTTTTTAAATTAACCGAGAACATAACACCATGTTCAATAACCCACATTCGATCGATCGATTCGAACGATATCAACACGTGTCAAGTTTGCCCTCGTTATCCGTTGGCGGATAAACGTTTAACCGCGCGAAACCAACCCCGCGAAGGGTCGATCTTTTCCTTTGGTTTTAAGTTCCTGTTTGTCCACAGAACATCACAAGGCAGGTCCTGGTGAACGAAGCATACTGGGTGACAGAGACAAGAGAGGTTGGCAGCTAAACAAAAAACACAAGCAACGTTGTTTCAATGCATAGAGCCCTGTACCCACCCACCCCCATCACCTTTTGTATTTCGAGCTCGTGCATCGACCCTTTCTGGCTTTCACTTTTCACCCGACAGAGAAGGATTGCTTCTATATTGGTTTTCCTTTTCGTATATCAAATTTCCCAGTAATAATTGGGGAGAAACGATTGGTCAATCGGCATGTTTCATGTTCATAAAGGGGTGAATGAACATTGTGGTGGGGAAAATTCATTGCTCGGGGAAATCCAGAGAGGTAGTCGAAGTCGTGCGACGATCTATCGTTTCATTTAGGTCCACGTTCGTCTCTCTGGTATCTTACTTTGGTCTAACACTAGTACTGGACATAGTTTAATCATTAGGTAGGTTTAGGTACTTTAGTCTACCCTGTGCCCTGTTCGAGACGAGTAGAAAAATGGATAAGCCTGCCCGCCTGTTGGATTGTGAACGGCGATACCTCCTCTTAACATTATCATTATTATTATTATTATTATTGTTATTATTATTATCATTATTATTACTATTTATTACAATTGTAACTCGTAGAAGAACTTCCGATTCTACAATAACCATACATATTATACGTATACCGATAATGAAAGTGAATACTTTGGATGGGTATAACGAATGTACCGAGCACACATGTACACATGGGACGATTTGATCAGTTTCATTCAGTGCTAGATTTCGCTAGACGAGTAACATAGTAGAATTAATTCGAGCACCGTTCCGGCTATCGTCTATTTTTCATTGAATATTAAATACATTATTGCTTTCTGTTTTTTATATCGCTACTATCCATTTTGATTATTATTACCGAGTGTGAACTCGTGAATTCAAAGTTTGCGGCATGTTTATAGAAAAACAGACGATTATCGAAACGATAACGTCGTGGCTAATTGTGATTGGATTATTAACACTTAGGATAGTCTGCGGCAGACGTTAATTGTTCTTATTATTATCGTTATATTGGGAACGTAGTTGAGCTAGTTATACGTTCAGCAGTATCGTCAATGAACATTATTATTATTATTATTATTATTACTATTATTATTATTATTATTCTTGCTATCATTTTTCTTTTTAGTATCTATCGTTTTATTTTGGAAACTAGAACGTGTGTCTTTAGACAGATTCATTGTGATAGCGTTTATATTGGAGAAGGTAGATACGCTTATGGTTATGCGACTTGGGATGATGATGACTCGTAATTGATTTCGACACACCATACTCATCATTTGCCGATGGAATCTCGTTAAAACGCTCTAATGATTCTTTGCGCAGACACGAATCGCCGATCTACTCGGCGTTGCTGGCACGGACGTTCCTATCGAAGAAATACTGAAGCTCATGATGCCAGATAAAGTTCGTCAATCTTTTATTATGATTTATTTATCGGAATAGCAATTACAATATCTACTGATTCCTATTTATCGATCTTTTCAACAGCTCGGTGTTAACGGATACGCCTTCATTGTGACCAATAATGGATTCATCCTGATTCACCCAGACCTCAGACCAGTGGTAAGAATTTGCTTATAAAAACCTCTTAGTTAGACTAAGATTACGCGAACACCACCTCGGTCGTCGTAGTTGTGACGTTGCTTATTAATGTAACATACTGGTGAGAGGATCTTGTGCTAACCGTGCAAAGTGAACTTCATTTTAATTTTTGGGAAACTGTGTCGAAGACATGTAATCAGAGGACAATAGTGTTTAAAGCAACTTAGATACCTTAAAATCGTGCCGTTCTAATTAATTCATTGAAATTACAGTTCCAGGGAATCCTGAAACCGGCATACAATAGCGTAGACATGGCGGAAATTGAGTTGATGGATCACGATAGAGGTCCCAGGGAGTTTGATGAAGGAATCATTATGGTACGTTCATTATGGTGGTTCAATCTAATGCAGAAGTTAATGTTAGTATTTTTAACTGCAATTATTTCACAGTTACGAAACGACGTGGTTAATCAAGCAAACGGTAGCGTGACGCTCCACACGAAATATCATTATGATGATATGGTAAGTCGTTCTGCAATCCAGTTTCTAATATTATAGTAAAATTAGGGGAATTGCTCGTAAAGTATTAACATCTCCGTTTTATACGAAATTCTACAGAAACGCGTGGGCAGAGTAAAACGTAAATACGACTATACAGGTATACCGAAGACACCGTTCACAATTGTGGTCAGCCTACCAGAACACGATCACAGCGGAAGTTATCGCGTGCTCGCAACCGAGGAAATACATCGTTCGCACGTTAGTGGTGCGTATCCATGCGAAATGCAATCTACGAAAAAATTTTTACGTTCACCTAATTATCCCGAAGACACTCGTCGTGGTCCAATTTTTTTCACCACGGTCCATAAATTTCATTCAATGTTCCATTCATTAACAGATATATGCTATATACAATGAACAAGTCCATTGATTTGGTGAATTTTGTGAAAGAACAATTTTCTCATATTTCTTACTAATTATAATAATGATTAACCTACACCCGTACATACCTACATGCGTTTCAAAACATTAAACAATTTTCCTTCCGTCATATATCAACGAATATATCCGTCATATATTACATATTGCAGGTAAGAACGTATCTGATTATTTTACTGGCACAAACTGGCGGGTGCATCCTGACTGGCTGTATTGCAAGTAAGTAAAAAACATTTTATTTTTAATTCTTTATTGTAATATATAATACTTGATTCACTTCTTTCGTTTTATTTTAATGCAGATATCATTACGAGGCTGAACGACCGTTCAATTCCACGGAAACGCAGCTTCTGCATTTCTTGGAGCGAACCCGCCAGCCAGGCTGGAAATGGAACGATATGAAACAACCATCCCAGCCGCCGGAATACTCGGCCTCGGGTTCCGGTAACGATACACACCGCAAATCAAAACGTAAATATGCTACAATTTTTCACGCGCTAATAATTTCAAACGATTACTAACAACGGACGATTCGTTCGAACAGCTACACCGTACAAAGCAGACAAAGATTCGCACTACTGCGAGAGAGATCTTTTGCTGAGCCTCGTGTTCGATGCAAAGGTAACCGAATGGTTTGCGAATCCCAGCACAGCCCGCGAGGAAAAAGGGTGAGGATCAATACTAATTTCGTTTCAGAGCGAAATAAAGTAATCGTTCTTATCGAAACGTCATGCTAATATTGCATACTATGCCATAATATGTTATGAAATATTAAGATTAGGATTTTTTGCTTGAAAACGACTAACATAATATTGATAGTAAAGCGAAGAAATAAAAATTAAATAATGATCCATTAGAAATGATAAAGTCACGTTACAAAGCATGATTGAGTCACTATGCGGGGGAAAAAAAATTCGATGTCACTGTACCATTAAACGGATGCAGTGAACCTGTTTTCGTGTCGTTCCTTTTTGTGGTTTTACTTTCTCTGCACATGTTTTCTCTAGTTTCGTTACTTTTGCCCTGTTTCTTCTGTCAGAATTTTAATGAAAACTGCACCCATTTCTTTTTTACTAATACTGACCACTTTGACGCAATGCAGACCTTTAGCTAGACTGATGAATCTGCTGCCCAGGTAACGTTCATCACAACGCACCTTAAGTCTCTAGAAATTATCCAGTTGTCTACAGTGTTCTACTACGTTTCTGTGTGTACAAGCGTTATTTTTATTTTCCGTTTTACCGCTTTTACTTACGGCGTACCTGTTCCCCTTTAATATTGATTGGTTTGGTATCATTGTCGTCGTCAAACACAGACGTTTTCGTACAATTTGTTAATATCCTCTTTCCTTCCTAAACCACTGTAATTTGCACTTTTTTTTTTGTTACTCCTTGTATGTTATTTAATTAGTAAAGGATATTAAATCAGCCTAGAATGAAGATCGTCTATTAGGACCACGAACTCGAAGAGGAAAAGTATCTTGGAAACTGGAACATCTATTTCACTAGTTTTTAATTTTTATCATACGGTAGTTTGAATAAATGTATATACTCACTTGCAAAGCTTTCTATGGGTATTCGTTTCTATTTCTACTGCAAACACTATAACTTTGTAAGAAAACAGCGATGCAAGTGAGTCAGGTGCTATTGTGCTAGATTAATCAGTCAATTTCTAATCCGCATTGCTCTACAAACTGTATCTTAGAGAGAAAAAGCAATCTAAAATTAATTCGCGATTTAACTACTCTCTTTCAAAAAATCTAATACTAATCTTCTTCTAGGAAAGAGTTTCAACAACGTTTCGGCGTAACGCTTGCCTTCATGGCAACGCACAGTGGTCTGACAAGATGGCAAGATTTCCTGCTGGACGAGGAAAGTGGTATTTCAGACGAGCATTTTATTAAAATGTATTCCAGAGCCATCGACGAAGTATGGTACAAACGTGCTGTTGAACAGCATTACGTGCAACCAGAGAGCTTCGTCTTTTCCGTGCCTATCGACGAAGAGGGTGCCAACAATTCCACCCTCGTCACTGCCAGTCGTGCTATTTTTATTGGTAAAATTCATTTGTTTTCACTACTATTATATTCATGATATTTAGAAATTCTAAATATTTATATAATTTTAATTTTTAATATAATTTTAAATATCTATATAATCGTTCTCTATAGCAATACATCATTACTGAAATTATTTATATACCACAAGGAATCGAACAGGGTATTTAAATTTTTATGCGTGCAGATCTTTGATATTGATAAAAGCTTTGCTGTTTTGTACATAGAAGACATTCTTTTTGTACAGTACAGGGTTAATATTAAATTAACATCAATAGCATATTATAATATTGCGCGATCGTGTAAGATAAATCGTGTCAAGAATGTAGTTATTGGGCCCACGTCCACTGAGGCGTATGGCACACCGTTGGGTAGCTTGTGAGTAAAGTTATTCAGCAAGGTTTAGGAAATATAAATTAAAATATTTAGGTTTGGTGCAGCTGTAAAGCGGCTGCTTTATGCAGAGCGGTTGCCTGATGCACGGCGGCTACTTGGTGCACGGAGATTAACCTATGGCACGAAGGTTGCCTAGTCCAGGGCGGCTGCTTGGTGCATGGTGGTTGCCTAGTGCACGGCGGCTGCTTGATGCACGGTGGTTACCTAATGCACGGCGGCTGCTGGGTGCACGGTGGTTGCCTAGTGCACGGCGGCTGCTTGGTGCACGATGGTTGCCTAGTGCACGGCGGCCGCCCTTTTAGCGGCCACTTTCCAATACTACCGCCATAGTAGATTGAATTAGTTGCTAAGTGGCCATTAGAAGTTCGGCCGCCGTGCGTCAGGCAACCCCTATACATTAGTCAACCGCCGTGCGTCAGGCAGTACGCTACACATTTGCAGTATAGCAGTAATCTTCACATTTTAATCTATATTTCCCGCACTGCAGTAACGAACGTTGTTGAATACATTTCAGTAGACGTGGCCTTAAATACTGTACTACTGCCTAAATCGTTTACCAATTTTTATATTCAATTCAGGAAATCAAAAAGCAAAGGCACCAGCCGCAGTCGTGGGGTTCCAATTCCAGCACACGGCTCTTCAGGGTCTCTTCCAGAATATAACGTTCAGCTGCGAGGGCCTTGGAAATTGCCATACACATTGTGGTGCAGACAATTGGGCCTGCTATTTAGTCGACAACAATGGCTACGTGATCGCAGCGGAAGACGGAACCGACGCTGGAAAATTCTTTGGCGAACTGCGTGGACCAATTATGTCCAGCTTGGTGAAAGACGGTGTATTCGAAAGGATCAGAATATTCGATTATCAAGCAGTTTGTTTTAAGAGGACATCGTCTTCGAATAATGCAAACTTCCTATTGACGGTAGGATATATATTCGGCTATCATTAATTTTTATTAAAGATTATAAGGGAAAGAAATGAAATTTATTATACGATCGCTTCTAGCCATGGAAGAACGCGCAGAGAATGATTTCATGGCTCATCGGACAAGCAGCCTGGGCTTGGGCCAAAGCTGGTATCTGGGAATCTGAGTACGCAGAGGCATATGCTTATCCGAACGAGGATGAGGGTATGCACGAAGATTACCAAGAAAACGACGAGAAACCTCCAGTAGATGCAAAGGATGAAAAATTATTCGATCAGAAAGTCTTGATTAATCGAACACGACCGGAAGCTTGCGACCAAGAGGTAAAAGCTACAGAAAAAGTATTAACCATAGAGGGTGAACCACGAGACACGATCAGCTCAGATATGTCAGATAAATTTTTTATACAAAACTTCGATAAAAGGGGTTGACAATTTACTGTAATCATTTGGAAGCCCTCATCAAACGATGTTATACCAAATAAAGAAATTTTCGACCGACCCGCTAGCAACGAAATAGTCTAAGCTGATCTTATACTATTCCCGTGCACTACGTTATAATAAATATTTATTTCTGTAATAATAATTTGCACTATCGTTCCTACAGGTTTATCTGTATCTTCGAAACACGTCTTTCGACTTATACGACATAGAATCAAGCGTAAGTAGAGACTGCTCAAGGCCGTACATCGTGCAACCAGTAGACTTCAGTAATATGCTTCTTCTGGTCGTCAATACGGACTGCGCGGACACAATGTCGCCCCCTTTGAGCGTCATTCCAGAAGAAATAATTTACGAGAATAATTCGTTGGTATGCCAGAAGGTTCTTACACCACTCAAGCGGAAGAGACCTCAGTCGTGTATCCGCAGTCATCCAAGAGAAAGCGAGATCAAAGATCTCTGTGGCTTAGCATCGAACATGGAACCGAATATCTACCTCTTTCTTCTTCTTTCGATGATCAGCACTCTGGTCCTTGGTCAACATTAATTCCCCGTTAAGATTTCGAGTTTACGTACTGCTCAAAGTCGACGGTGAATAATATAGAAGGCGATTCGAATTTCAATTAGAAATAACGCGCTACCGATTTCTTTTGGCGAAAAGATTGCGTACACCATGGTGTACGTTGTATATATGTCTGTGAACGTTTTTCGATGCACCCTCGAGAACGCGTTATCTATGCAAACGTTATTAAAAAAACTGTTTAAAGGAGGGGAAGTACAATTGGAGACGATTCGCTGCAAAGTAATCGATGTTTTATTCGTTTCTTTTTGTCATAGTCATCGCGATTTCAAAGTAATTTAGTGTTTATACAGACGCTGTAATAGAGATGAAGTTCTCTGAGTCCTGGTAATGTCTCCTCTGCTGATACTTTGACTATGGGGCAGACATAGTCCGCGAATCTATATTAATTAGTCCAATCATCAATGTACCTTGAGGATAATGAGCGTGTCACGGAATCAGGGTTGACGGGATTCAAGTGAAATGTATAACAGGTATATACATTTGTTACCGAATCGGTGCCGAACTAGTCCTAAAGAACAACCTTACTGCCCGATGTGCAATGCCATGTCTACTCTGTATGCGTCTCTGCTTTCTCTTTCTTGGTGCCATTCTTTCATTCACCCGGCGTTTATTTGCCTATCGTCGCGATTTACTTATTAGAACTTAATAGTGCCTAGGTTGTAATGAATCACGTGGAACATTCAGCTATAGAAGATCAATTAGGGCATCGTTATCCGCTTACGCATTGTAATTCGACCAAGTTTTTCAAAGACGTTTGTCTTATATAGAATCTGTAAATTTGGCATGGTGGTGACATCAAGATAATCCAAATTTTATGTAGCTGAGAACAACGACAGAGAAAAAAGCAACTTTTTCTGGTAAAAAAAAAACGGGAAAAATGTGGCGAACAGACTATCTGAGAGGAGAAACGTATAATACACCATGCCCATCGCTATTAGTTGCTCTAGAAATCACAATGTAGATTAAACTATGCGTAGGAAGGGAATTGAAGAGTGGCCAGAATACATGTATCGCGTTCAGGGAGGTGAATTTAAAGATCGGCACAAAGAAGGATGTTAAGTTGAGCGAGTAATGTCTGTAGGTGGACCATGAGATTACATTTCGTGAGATAAACGGCGAAAGGAAGTTGCGACGAAACGATGCGTTCGCATTTGCCGCGTACCCAATTCGCCAATGCTGTTAGCGTTAATTTTTCAAGCATTCGGGAAGATATGATTTTCTAGAAGACTATTCTATCGGAGCAGAGTCGCATACACGAGCAACACATCCACACGTACACACATACACATTTCGCGCTTTGTACATTAACCGATATAAAACGTGTCGTTTGATATTTATAGAGATTACGAATATTAATTTTGTATATTAATGTATTATACGAGAGTTACAAGGATGTGTGCCTTTGGACACGCGGTTACGAGACGAAATGAAACAAAAGAAGTAAAGCAGAAAAAGAATAAAAAAGAAAGAACTTGTTGTATGTTTTTCAAATAAACAAATGAACTCTCTATTTCGCTAGCTGTCTGCTTCCTTGAGCGAAACAGAACGGACTTCATAATATACATAAGCCGTCGCGAGTTTCATCCGAAAAACGAATGATGTTACTTGTATTACACAGAGTTTATTACAATTTGCTATGTACAATGGCTTGCCTATGTAAATGAAAATCGTTTCTTATCAAAATGGCAAATGTTGAAATAACGCCGGTGTTACATCAATTCACTCTCCATCTTTTCTCATAATCTCCAGCAATGTCTTCTCTTGCATATCCTTATAAAGTCTATCCTCTAATTCTTCCAGAGACACTCCGTTTTTCATGAAGTCTTTCAAATTATGCATTGTACCATTTGATATCCTATGATCCGTAACACGATCCTGATTGTAATTGTACGTTCTGATCTTCTCGTTTCTCAATCTCATCCCGATTTGTTTCTTACGCACATCGCTAATAAATGAGAACTGCTCGTCTAATCGTTCTTGATACAGTATACTTCTCAGTTTCCTCAGTGCCAATTTTTTATTCTTTAATTGAGACCTATCCGTCTGGCAAGTTGCAACTTTGCCAGTAGGTAAATGAGTTATCCTAATTGCAGAATTAGTAGTATTTACATGCTGGCCTCCTGCACCAGACGCTTTTTTTGATTCTATCTTCAAATCCTTCTCCTCCAATACAATATCTACATCCTTAGGTTCTGGCAGAAGTGTTACAACAGCTGTGCTTGTATGCAAACGTCCCGTTCTCTCTGTCGACGGAATTCTTTGCACCCTGTGCACACCACCTTCGAATTTTAGTTTCTCATAAGCTCTACTATCGGATACCAATAAAACAGCTTTCCTTATTCCGCTTATATCACTTTCGAGTAACTCCATTATCTCGTAAGTGAATCCTAAATAATCAAAGTAACTAGTATACATGTTCAACAGATCTTTAGCGAACAACATTGCCTCTTGTCCACCAACGCCTGGTGATATCTCCAAAATTACATTGTCGTAAGATTCTACACATAAATATTGCAGAAGACTGTCTAATATTTTTCTGTCTAACTCTAACAACTGCTGTTCGTACATCGATCCTTCCTCTGTTACAAGTTTCTTCATTTCCTCGTTATCGATCACTAAAAATTAGTTGAAATAATTAAGCTATTAAGTGCTAATTGCGTGAACTTATGAATAGTTCCTGCTTACCAAGATCATTTAAGTTCTTTATGTTCTCTGTCATCTTAATCTTCTCGTTCAACAGCGGTGGAATTTTATGGAATTTAAAAATGTCAGATATACCATCTTCGCACTTATCTTTGTTTTGATACTCATTCATAAGATAATTTAAATACCTTCTAACATGTACATTCTTTACGGATAAAGTGCCTTCCGAGCAAAATAATTTCGAGAGAGATAACTGCCTTTTTAGGTTATGAAACAGTGGATACCATGAACCCTTAAATTTAGTTCTGCTAATGATATTGCCATAATAACGACAAGCACTAAACGTGCATCCCTTTATAAGGAACAGCATCGCTTCTTGCAAATGATATAATAAATTATATTTCACACAATAACGTTAATTTTAACAAAACACCAACGCCCACATGACATTCATACGCATTTCCAACTGAAGGCAGCGATGACTACATTTATTATTAGGATGGAAACCATTAAGAGCCCAAAAATTATAGTAGACTGTAAGTTGTAAATTAGACTGTAGACAATTTAAGAAAGATGTATAATTTATAAATGATATAATCTCGAAATAAACTATTTTTACAAAAACTTACAAAATGTGTGTTTATTTTATATTACATTATATCCAAACCTCAACAGTAGTTGGAAATGACGTCACGTTCCAAGAATTGCCGAGCGCAAAATTTCTGAGTTTCTGGCAAAAATATCGGCTGAAAATCGTGGATTTGTATCAGGAGAATATGATGTGCGAGGAGGTATCCGACCCCGGCAATTCTTGGAAATGACGTCACGTTCCAGGAATTTTCGAGCGCAAAATTTCTGAGTTTCTGGCAAAAATATCTGCTGAAAATCGTGGATTTGTATCAGGAGAATATGATAAGCGAGGAGGTATCCGAACCTCAGAGTTCTTGGAAATGACGTCACGTTCCAGGAATTTCCGAGCGCAAAATTTCTGAGTTTCTGGCAAAAATATCTGCTGAAAATCGTGGATTTGTATCAGGAGAATATGATGTGCGAGGAGGTATCCGACCCCGGCAATTCTTGGAAATGACGTCACGTTCCAGGAATTTTCGAGCGCAAAATTTCTGAGTTTCTGGCAAAAATATCTGCTGAAAATCGTGGATTTGTATCAGGAGAATATGATAAGCGAGGAGGTATCCGAACCTCAGAGTTCTTGGAAATGACGTCACGTTCCAGGAATTTCCGAGCGCAAAATTTCTGAGTTTCTGGCAAAAATATCTGCTGAAAATCGTGGATTTGTATCAGGAGAATATGATGTGCGAGGAGGTATCCGACCCCGGCAATTCTTGGAAATGACGTCACGTTCCAGGAATTTTCGAGCGCAAAATTTCTGAGTTTCTGGCAAAAATATCTGCTGAAAATCGTGGATTTGTATCAGGAGAATATGATAAGCGAGGAGGTATCCGAACCTCAGAGTTCTTGGAAATGACGTCACGTTCCAGGAATTTCCGAGCGCAAAATTTCTGAGTTTCTGGCAAAAATATCTGCTGAAAATCGTGGATTTGTATCAGGAGAATATGATGTGAGAGGAGGTATCCGAACCTCAGAATTCTTGGAAATGACGTCACGTTCCGGGAATTTCCGAGCGCAAAATTTCTGAGTTTCTGGCAAAAATATCTGCTTAAAATCGTGGATTTGTATCAGGAGAACATGATATGCGAGGAGGTATCCGAACCTCAGAGTTCTTGGAAATGACGTCACGTTCCAGGAATTTCCGAGCACTTAAATTTTTAGACTTCTCCAAACAAATTTTGCAAGAAATGAAGACTGAAAATAATTCAATATTCCCTGCTGCCAAAGTTAATAACGTATAGGGCCATTTTGACAAGTTTCTCGCTTTAGGACTTTGCATTTAAAGTTCATCCACGGTACTTCTTGTATAAGGAATTGGAATTAGGTTCTTTGAAGGATTGTCAAGGTATATGAATAAAAAGAGCAGTGGAATTCTTTTCAATGAAAATTTATTTCAACTAATCAATGAAGATACAAGTTACAAAAATGTTGTAATTTCATTTTACAAACAGATACTTATGAACTATTCTTTTATATCTATTTACAATACTTCTTACAACTAAATCTTCTATCAATACTAAACTAACATTTATGTTATATAAAAAATTACGATAAACATAAATAGTCTAATACTTATAAACTATTCTCTAAAGTTAATTTATAATAATCTTACAGATAAAACGTATACTAAAAATGTGCTTTGTATAAAAAAGCTTATAAATTCAAATTACAGCAATAGTGTAACTTGTGCACATGTAAATCATTTATTATATCTTTCATTTTATATTTTGCATATTCAGTAGATCTTCTAGTAAAAGGAATATTAAAGTTTACACAAGATCTACCGAATAAACTGAATATAAAGTAAAATATATAATAGATATACATAAGAATTAATTACACAATTGCTTACAATTAAACTTATGGGTTAATAGTTACAACCTATTTTTACAAACCAATTTACTATAACTGAAGTATGTAAAGGCAAGAGTTCTTCTATCTTCTTTCTTCTTTTTATGCATGATGAGAAGTGATGGTGAATGCTCCTTACTCTTTGGCTGCGAAACCTGCGCACACAAAACATACATTAGTAAGTACGTAACAGGAGAGAGAAAAATTATAAAGGGATGTTTAGAGAAGAGAGATACAGGGGAGGGTTAAACCAGAAGCTAACACAAGAAGTTAATAGAAAGGAAGAATAGCAATTGTTTATAATTTCATTAAACAAATTCAATTATCTCGGCCTGCAGGCGAGCTACGTCAATCATCACTGAACATAAAGTAACGCTGAAAGCATCAGCTACCATCTCCAATAGGTGTCAACCGTATTCGATGAGCGGTTCATTTGTTACAAACAATTATACAATTAAAATTGTTATTACGGTTAAAGAAATATAGTTACAGCAACGGTGTATTTTTTATCGTGTAGCATGTTCGTTTCCCTTCCTGTTGAGAGGTCGTTGATTAAAATCGGCCAAGCCGAAGCCCAGATAATAATTTTTTAAAATTTTGTCGGTAACGATATGTCGATAACGGTTCAAGTGGCGCCACCTCGCGTTTGCGGCCTTTTTCGCAGTTTTCCGCACCGCCAAATCCGACCTCCAGGATTACATCGTTAATTTAAACAATTGCGTTTTTCTCGGCTTCTACTGCGTATTTCTTAACCGGACTTGTCTTACCTTAAAGCTACGAGCAATAGCTACCTCCTCCAATAGTTGCAACAATATGGCATTCGTGGTTTAAATGTTATTAACAATTGAAAAATCGGCGAAAATGCACTCCGGGTCACTGCAATTATCTCGGCTTCTACTGGGCCGATTTTAATCGACGACGTCTCAAAAGAAAGGGAAACGAACAAGCTACACGATAAAAAATACACCGCTGCTGTAACTATATCTGTTTAATCGTAATAACAATTTTAATTGTTTAATTGTTTATAACAAATGAACCGCTCATCGAATACTGCTAACACCTATTGCAGAAGGTAGCTGATACTGCTACCTTTAATTTATGTCTCATGGTCATTGATGTAGCCCGCCTGCAAGCCGCAATAATGGCAATTGTTTATAATTTCATTAAACAAATTCAATTATCTCGGCCTGCAGGCGAGCTACGTCAATCATCACTGAACATAAAGTAACGTTGAAAGCATCAGCTACCATCTCCAATAGGTGTCAACCGTATTCGATGAGCGGTTCATTTGTTATAAACAATTATACAATTAAAATTGTTATTACGGTTAAAGAAATATAGTTACAGCAACGGTGTATTTTTTATCGTGTAGCATGTTCGTTTCCCTTCCTGTTGAGAGGTCGTTGATTAAAATCGGCCAAGCCGAAGCCGAGATAATAATTTTTTAAAATTTTGTCGGTAACGATATGTCGATAACGGTTCAAGTGGCGCCATCTCGCGTTTGCGGCCTTTTTCGCAGTTTTCCGCACCGCCAAATCCGACCTCCAGGATTACATCGTTAATTTAAACAATTGCGTTTTTCTCGGCTTCTACTGCGTATTTCTTAACCGGACTTGTCTTACCTTAAAGCTACGAGCAATAGCTACCTCCTCCAATAGTTGCAACAATATGGCATTCGTGGTTTAAATGTTATTAACAATTGAAAAATCGGCGAAAATGCACTCCGGGTCACTGCAATTATCTCGGCTTCTACTGGGCCGATTTTGATCGACGACGTCTCAAAAGAAAGGGAAACGAACAAGCTACACGATAAAGAATACATAGTTGCTGTAACTATATGGAGTTGGCCGTAATAACAATTTTAATTGTTTAATTGGTTATAACAAATGAACCGCTCATCGAATAATGTTCCCACCTATTGGAGATGGTAGCTGATGCTGCCACCTTTAATTTATCTCTTCTGGTCATTGACGTAGCCCGCCTGCAAGCCGCAATAATGGCATTTGTTTATACTTTCGTTTAACAAATTCAGTTATCACTGCAATTATCTCGGCTTCTACTGGGCCTATTTTAATCAACGACGTCTCAAAAGAAAGGGCAACGAATATACTACGCTATAAAAAAATATCCCGCTGCTGTAACTATATGGAGTTGGCCGTAATAACAATTTAAATTGTTTCAACGATTATAACAAATGAACCGCTCTTCGCATGATGTTCACACCTATTGGAGATGGTAGCTGATGCTTTCAGCGTTACTTTATGTTCAGTGATGATTGACGTAGCTCGCCTGCAGGCCGAGATAATTGAATTTGTTTATAATTTCTTTAAACAAATTTAAATATCTCGGCTTCTACTGGGCCGATTTTAATCAACGACGTCTCAAAAGAAAGGGCAACGAATATACTACGCTATAAAAACTATCCCGCTGCTGCACCTATATAGAGTTGACCGCCATAACAATTTTAATTGTTTAAATGTTTATAACAAATGAACCGCTCATCGACTGATGTTCACACCTATTTGAGATGGTAGCTACTGCTGCTACCTTCAATTTAAGTCCACTGATGATTGACGTAGCTCGACTGCAGGCCGAGATAATTGAATTTGTTTAACGAAATTATAAACAATTGCCATTATCGCGGCTTGCAGGCGGACTACATCAATGACCTGAAGAGATAAATTAAAGGTGGCAGCATCAGCTACCATCTCCAATAGGTGGGAACATTATTCGAGGAGCGGTTCATTTGTTATAAACAATTAAACAATTAAAATTGTTATTACGATTAAACAGATATAGTTACAGCAGCGGTGTATTTTTTATCGTGTAGCTTGTTCGTTTCTCTTTCTTTTGAGACGTCGTTGATTAAAATCAGCCAAGTAGAAGCCGAGATAATAATTTTTTTATATTTTGTCGGTAACGATATGTCGATAACTGTACAAGTGGCGCCATCTCGCGTTTGCGGCCTTTTTCGCAGTTTTCCGCACCGCCAAATCCGACCTCCTGGATTACATCGTTAATTTAAACAATTGCGTTTTTCTCGGCTTCTACTGCGTATTTCTTAACCGGACTTGTCTTACCTTAAAGCTACGAGCAATAACTACGTCCTCCAATAGTTGCAACAATATGGCATTCGTGGTTTAAATGTTATTAACAATTGAAAAATCGGCGAAAATGCACTCCGGGTCACTGCAATTATCTCGGCTTCTACTGGGCCGATTTTAATCAACGACGTCTCAAAAGAAAGGGCAACGAATATACTACGCTATAAAAAATATCCCGCTGCTGTAACTATATGGAGTTGGCCGTAATAACAATTTAAATTGTTTCAACGATTATAACAAATGAACCGCTCTTCGCATGATGTTCACACCTATTGGAGATGGTAGCTGCTGCTGCTACGTTCAATTTATGTGCAAAGATGATTGACGTAGCTCGACTTCAGGCCGAGATAATTGAATTTGTTTATAATTTCTTTAAACAAATTTAAATATCTCGGCTTCTACTGGGCCGATTTTAATCAACGACGTCTCAAAAGAAAGGGCAACGAATATACTACGCTATAAAAACTATCCCGCTGCTGCACCTATATAGAGTTGACCGCCATAACAATTTTAATTGTTTAAATGTTTATAACAAATGAACCGCTCATCGACTGATGTTCACACCTATTTGAGATGGTAGCTACTGCTGCTACCTTCAATTTATGTCCACTGATGATTGACGTAGCTCGACTGCAGGCCGAGATAATTGAATTTGTTTAACGAAATTATAAACAATTGCCATTATCGCGGCTTGCAGGCGGACTACATCAATGACCTGAAGGGATAAATTAAAGGTGGCAGCATCAGCTACCATCTCCAATAGGTGGGAACATTATTCGATGAGCGGTTCATTTGTTATAACCAATTAAACAATTAAAATTGTTATTACGGCCAACACCATATAGTTCCAGCAACCATGTATTCTTTATCGTGTAGCTTGTTCGTTTCCCTTTCTTTTGACACGTCGTTGATTAAAATCCGCCCAGTAGAAGACTAGATAATTGCACTGACCCGGAGTGCATTTTCGCCGATTTTGCAATTGTTAATAACTTTTAAACCACGAATGCCATATTGTTGCAACTATTGGAGGAGGTAGCTATTGCTTGTAGCTTTAATTTAAGACAAGTCCAGTTAAGAAATACGCAGTAGAAGCCGAGAAAAACGCAATTGTTTAAATTAACGATGCAATCCTGGAGGTCGGATTTGGCGGTGCGGAAAACTCCGAAAAAGGCCGCAAACGCGAGATGGCGCCACTTGAACCGTTATCGACATATCGTTACCGACAAAATTTTAAAAAATTATTATCTCGGCTTCGGCTTGGCCGATTTTGATCGACGACGTCTCAAAAGAAAGGGAAACGAACAAGCTACACGATAAAAAATACACCGCTGCTGTAACTATATCTGTTTAATCGTAATAACAATTTTAATTGTTTAATTGTTTATAACAAATGAACCGCTCATCGAATACTGCTAACACCTATTGCAGAAGGTAGCTGATACTGCTACCTTTAATTTATGTCTTATGGTCATTGATGTAGCCCGCCTGCAAGCCGCGATAATGGCAATTGTTTATAATTTCGTTAAACAAATTCAATTATCTCGGCCTGCAGTCGAGCTACGTCAATCATCAGTGGACTTAAATTGAAGGTAGCAGCAGTAGCTACCATCTCAAATAGGTGTGAACATCAGTCGATGAGCGGTTCATTTGTTATAAACATTTAAACAATTAAAATTGTTATGGCGGTCAACTCTATATAGGTGCAGCAGCGGGATAGTTTTTATAGCGTAGTATATTCGTTGCCCTTTCTTTTGAGACGTCGTTGATTAAAATCGGCCCAGTAGAAGCCGAGATATTTAAATTTGTTTAAAGAAATTATAAACAAATTCAATTATCTCGGCCTGCAGGCGAGCTACGTCAATCATCACTGAACATAAAGTAACGCTGAAAGCATCAGCTACCATCTCCAATAGGTGTGAACATCATGCGAAGAGCGGTTCATTTGTTATAATCGTTGAAACAATTTAAATTGTTATTACGGCCAACTCCATATAGTTACAGCAGCGGGATATTTTTTTATAGCGTAGTATATTCGTTGCCCTTTCTTTTGAGACGTCGTTGATTAAAATAGGCCCAGTAGAAGCCGAGATAATTGCAGTGATAACTGAATTTGTTAAACGAAAGTATAAACAAATGCCATTATTGCGGCTTGCAGGCGGGCTACGTCAATGACCAGAAGAGATAAATTAAAGGTGGCAGCATCAGCTACCATCTCCAATAGGTGGGAACATTATTCGATGAGCGGTTCATTTGTTATAACCAATTAAACAATTAAAATTGTTATTACGGCCAACTCCATATAGTTACAGCAACTATGTATTCTTTATCGTGTAGCTTGTTCGTTTCCCTTTCTTTTGAGACGTCGTTGATTAAAATCGGCCCAGTAGAAGCCGAGATATTTAAATTTGTTTAAAGAAATTATAAACAAATTCAATTATCTCGGCCTGAAGTCGAGCTACGTCAATCATCTTTGCACATAAATTGAACGTAGCAGCAGCAGCTACCATCTCCAATAGGTGTGAACATCATGCGAAGAGCGGTTCATTTGTTATAATCGTTGAAACAATTTAAATTGTTATTACGGCCAACTCCATATAGTTACAGCAGCGGGATATTTTTTATAGCGTAGTATATTCGTTGCCCTTTCTTTTGAGACGTCGTTGATTAAAATCGGCCCAGTAGAAGCCGAGATAATTGCAGTGACCCGGAGTGCATTTTCGCCGATTTTTCAATTGTTAATAACATTTAAACCACGAATGCCATATTGTTGCAACTATTGGAGGACGTAGTTATTGCTCGTAGCTTTAAGGTAAGACAAGTCCGGTTAAGAAATACGCAGTAGAAGCCGAGAAAAACGCAATTGTTTAAATTAACGATGTAATCCTGGAGGTCGGATTTGGCGGTGCGGAAAACTGCGAAAAAGGCCGCAAACGCGAGATGGCGCCACTTGAACCGTTATCGACATATTGTTACCGACAAAATTTTAAAAAATTATTATCTCGACTTCTACTTGGCTGATTTTAATCAACGACGTCTCAAATGAAAGGAAAACGAACAAGCTACACAATAAAGAATACAGCGTTCCTGTAACTACATGGAGTTGGCCGCAATAACAATTTTAATTGTTTAATTGTTTATAACAAATGAACCGCTCATTGAATGATGTTCCCACCTATTGGAGAAGGTAGCTGATGCTCCTAGCTTTAATTTATGTGCACTGGTCATTGATGTATCTAGCCTGGAAGCCGAAATAATGACAGTTGTTTATATTTTCGTTAATAAAATTCAATTATCTCGGCTTCTGCTGGACCGATTTTAATCAACGACCTCTCAAAGTGAAGCATTCGGGTCAAGGACAAATCTGATTCACTATTACGTCGGCCCTCGTGTATAGCTTCGGTGCAGTTCTGAATCGAATTGGCGTGGTCTGACACGCAGGGATTCCTGCTAGGTGTGTCAACTGTCCAGAACCACAATCACAGCCCCACACACCGCTCCCCGCTGACAGTGCAACCCAAATACACTGTACCGCCACAGGTGCCAGCAGCGCCTTTCCATGGGCCCTCCAAGCCGAGGACGGAAAAGGGAATGAAAGGAAATGGGAAGGGAATTCGCAGCCAATTCGCTCGAATTATTTTCCACATAATTACCAAACGTCTCTTAAACGTTTAGCAATTATAGAATAAATAATTGATTGCCCAGGTCTCACCACGTGGAGGTTACTGCGAATGGAGACCCACCCTAGCCGCGGCCCTTCCACCCTCCAATTACGCGAAAACTAATTCTACTATCATTTGTAAGGAAGAAAAATCTCCTATTATTGTCAATTTGTAGAACGTTCACTAATTGACCGTAGTACAAGTAACACAACAAGAGGAGTAATTAGAAAATTCACGACCGAAAGCTAATTTGAATATCAGAAGGAAACCTGAAAGAAAATCTGCAACAGGATTCAATTTCCTGAAATCAAACTTTTTAAAAAATATATCCTATGATCTTAAGAACTGGACAACGAAATATTATTGCAGTGGTGAACACTACTGTCTTAAAAACTAAGACACAGCTTAAAAATAAATCCTCTCTTCTTAAATACTAGATTAGATTCAAATGCGCCCTGCCTGACTAAAGATCTATCTTAAAACTAGTATGACCCTACCTGGTATAACATCTAAGAGTTCAATTAAAAGAACAATTTCAATAATATCATACCTACATAGAATCAATTTTTAGTTTCATAAACCCTGCCTAATTAAAAGTCTAATAATTTCAATTCGTGTAAAACCTGCTTGTATAAAGATCTAAGATTGTCTGTATCAAACAAATCCTACCTACATAAGGAGCTAAAAGTATTGTTCGATTTATAATTGGGCCTGCCTAATTAATTGTCTGACACCTGTAATTAGCTAAAAGGACAGGGGTTTGGGGCAGGGGTGGGGTGAGGGTGTGGTCATATTATACGTATTTTCATGAATCCTCTTCTTTTCAATGGTTCTGAAACAAACACAGACTCAAAATAATTAGTAAAGTTTTATCAAAATTAATACTTAAACTCTCAGAGGGACGAGGCTGGCTCTTTAATTTTATAGTTTCCAATCGTTCCCTTGATAATATTTCTGGATCTGATTTTGTACATATTCCACTTTTGAACCTCTGGCGTATGTACTTACATTTGTTTAATATATCATATTTGGATTCATCTGTGAATCTGTAACAATCTGATGCATTGGATAAGTATAAGCCCCTCCATTTTATATTGAAATGAAGCTGTTTTTAATTTGTAATAACCGAATTTTAGTGAAGATAGTAAATCCCAATTGATATGAAAACTACAGCTACTTTTTAATAACAATGGGTAATTGGATGTCGGCCAAGGTGATATATTATTTTAAACTTTTTAGATCAAGCGGAATGGTGGTATCCATTTCATTAAAAACTCAAAATTGAAGTAGTCACATTTCACTACAATTGATTCTATTTTGCTTCTACAAAGAAGCGACAATCGATTATTCGGAAGCAAGATATCAAACTTCCACTATCACCATGCCGAGGTCCAAGTACAGCCAAGAACATTTTTCGTGCAAGGATGTTTGTTTAAACATTTATAGATATCGCGAGTGAATTTCAATTTCTACAAAGCAAGCTCCAAAAGTTATAAAAATTGATGAGAAAATATTTTGAAGTTAAACTCCAATAATGAACAGTCACTAGTACTGACTCTAATTGAAATCTACGATCTAGAATTATTTCTTTTTTTATTTTCTTTTTTTTCTTTTCTTTTCTTTCTTTTCTTTTCTGTTCTATTTTTTCTTTTCTTTCTTTTCTTTTCTGTTCTTTTTTTCCTTTTCTTTTGTTTTCTTTTATTTTTTTTCTATTTTTTCTTAATTTCGTTCACGCAGTAGTTTACTACTATGTGTGGAAATGTTTAGCAGTATTTCCATCAACAGACATTCCAGGTAGAATGATTATTAGGAAAAAAAAATAAAAAGAAAGACAAATATAAAACACTGAAAAGGAAAAGTACACCATATACAACAAGAATTGCCAAAGAATTGGTCAGCCATGAATTTTGGCTGACGATTATGTGCCAACCTCCAGGGTGGCACAGGAACAGGCTTCCAATTGGAAGCAGTTGGGGACTGATATTCGCAACTCTAATTAAAAACGCGATCTTTAATCAACGCAACGCTAAGTGGAACTCGCGATGCAATCATTTCGCAACACTATTTATTAAGGCTGATAGAAAGCAAACAGTAAATTATTTGTAATATCAAAAAGCAATGTAATTGAAAATCTCCTGAAAAGTTAGCTGAAGGCTCAAGACGCGAAAATAATTTCCGCAACACTAGAAACTTTCTCATATGTAAAATATATTATAAAATACTACAATATAACTATCAATAACAACAGCGAAATTGCAAAAGCAATCGCGATGTCATTGCGCAAAGCTAAATCAACCGCGATTTTCATTTCCTCGCAACTCTAATTAAAAACCGCGTGGCATTTAACGCAACTCTAATTCGACCTGTTCTCAAATTTTTCGCAAGTCTAATGCAACGCGATATTTTTGGGAGGGCTGTATCGTTGGGCCGGAATGTGCATCGGCCAAGTACAAATAAAAATTCTACGAATGAAAATGCAAGCACAGTGACAAAGTAGTAACAAAGAATGATTCCCCATTCTTAAAAAGAATGGCGAGCCATTAGTAGTTGCCCTCTTGAGCGACAGTTTGTCGGGCCTCTTCGGCATATAGCCTCTTCTTTTCGTTGGACCCGAGGGCCAGCTGAAACTTAAACTAGGCTCAAGGCTCTACTCGGCAATCAAGAAAAAATTTATAAAGGTGAAATAAAGAGTTTAAATCGCGGAGCTAAATGGAACACACGTGGTCGAATCACGATCAAATAAAATCGTAAAAATTGTGATTACAGAAAATCGCAATGATTACGATTAAAATTGTAATCGTTCTTCGTTCACACGTGCAGCCTCGAGCATAATGTAACACGTTTCGTTTCGAGGCCTAAATCGCGACCACGACCGCGATGGATTCGAAAAATCGATAGGCAAAGCCAGAGGCGAACGCATTTTAGTTCGCGCCACAGCTTCACCGTCGATTTTTCAAATCAGATTTCCTGAAACAGGTTGAACACGCGAAATAGTGCCTACCCGATCAGAGACTGTGTCAACCTGCCCGGCCCTACCTACTTATGTCTATCAATCACACCAGAAAGTATGCTACCTATCCTACCTAGTCCTATATTTAAAAAATGGCAAACAGGCACACCAATACACGACACTCCACGGTTCTCAGTCAAACACTTGGACGCGAAAGCCTACACTAGGGAGGCGTCCCGGGACACCCCCGACACCCAAGTGTCGTCTCACAACTTGCACACTCTAATGTACGTACCATTTTTCTGAAATCGACTGACAGTGGCTGGGATCTTTGCGTTCACGTGGAAAAATTCGTTGAGATTTTTAATAGATATGTAATAGAATAATTAAATAGCACCGATACAAGAGGTACTTGATAGCAATTGATAAGTATATTCGATTCTCTTTGGCATTTGGCTTCTGCAACTATGTTTTAGTACGGAACGACGCAAATCCACAGCCTAACCACACACACAATGCGGATATTACGTCGTGCACGATACACCAAACGCACTGTCAGTCGCCAACAATAAATCATTCAATAGCTTATCAACTAAAGAAATATCATCGTGCTCTACCACCGTTTTCCCACCCAAGTAGCACAGGGGCACGTGAGTGGGATCCGGGCAGGGAACACGGAAAGGGTTAAACCTGGAAATCCTCGTCTAAAAAGATGATAAAGACATACTGATTTTCTACCGGGCTAAATATATATTTGTATATTCAATGACTCTACTTTATTAGAAAAATTAAGCAATGACTCTACTTTATTAGAAAAATTAATCAATGACTCTACTTTATTAGAAAAATTGAGCAATGACTCTACTTTATTAGAAAAATTAAGCAATGACACTACTTTATTAGAAAAATTAATCAATGACTCTACTTTAATATACTTTGAATCAAATTCAAACATCCTCGGGCGTTCTCGTCATCAAAGCATTGCTTCTAAAACGCAAGGTTAGTTTTAAAGTAGATTGCCTTGATATCGAGATCTACCCGTTCGCGTATTGTCTTCTTGTACATTCAGGTCTAATTAATATTTTGTACGGAAGGAGTGAATTTATTGATATCTTTATACGCTGAAGACTAATATGGATATCGAATAATTTTATTATTCGATAGTTCCAACAAATTGACAAGGTGTATAAATACCTTTACTTTATATTCAATCAAAGTAGAAAAAAGAAGAAATACTACGTTCTACCTAACAGCAATCGTTATGCATTTTATTACAACTGTGCACTAATTGCAATTGACAAATAAACGAAGTCGAAGGGTATTCGACTTCTCCACTACAAACTAATGCACGTATTATACTGGACGTTACTTTATATTCATTTAATAATTAATAACTATTTAAATATTCGTTTCATACGTATTCAATTAAATACTCTATTAGAAAAAGATGCATAGCGATATATTTTATACTAAATTTCTCTCTTAAAATTGTCAAACTAATTTGAAACGCGTTGTACAAGAAGACCTATCCTCATATAATATAAAACAGTAAAGAAGTTACTACTCATGAGTATATTTTCATATACCCATGGTCACAGTGCTTGCAAGAAAAATCTACGTAATTACAACCAATCACTCGTGTCGGTTCGGACCTTTCGTCCAGCGACATGATTGAGTGATCAGAGGAACTTTAAAGCATGCCACTCACCGGTTGCAGACTCACCAGGGGTGCGGTCGAACTCGTCGCCATCGAAGCCGTGGAAGCTGCTGAAACATTCAAAAAGAGCAGACAACATTCAAACCTTTATTCGTTCAGTACTTTTAGAATGTGTTAATTATCTAATGATTATTGCACTACAAGATTAAAGAAATAAAGAGATACTCACTCGTCAGGTTGATGGATGAAAGCCCGTACTCGCCGAACAGGACACTGACTCTAATGGAACACTTATGATTGGCAAACAAAGTGATTCTAATCTCGCGTGAGTATTATTTCGGAGCAAACAATGACTCTACTTTCGCGTCTCTTTACTGTTATTTACGTTTAATTATTATTAAGAGCGGTTGCGCTCAAAAAATAATAAAAAGAAGTTTGACGGAACAAGCACTGACTCTACCGACAGCATTGCGCGCGGCCAACATTATCGTTATGATGATACCATCGAGCCCAAGGCACCTTCTGAAACATTCAAAAGAGCAGACAACATTGAAATCCTTGCATTTTCAGTACTTTTCGAACAGGAAAATTATCAAAGACCATTGCAAAATAAGATTAAAGAAATACAGAGATACTTACTCTTCGAGTTGATGGATGAAAGCCCGAACTCACCGAACTGCATAGATGCTGACTCTAATACCGGAATACGTATTGCAAAAAAAGAATAAAAAAATAAAAGACTACTATCGCGCGCGTTTATTAATTGTGATCGACGAACAAAGTGACTCTAATTTCGCGAGAGCAATATTTCGAAGCAAACACTGACTCTACTTTCGCGTATCTTTACTATTATTTATATTTAATTGTATTTATCAAGAGCGGTTGCGCTCTAAAAACAATAAAAAGAACTTTGACGAAACAAGCACTGACTCTACCGACCGCATTGCGCGCGGTCATCAAAATTTTCTGAAAAAATCTGAACAAGTTAGTAAATGGGATGAGGAGGTAAAAATTTAAACAATATATATTTGATTTTATTTGTCTCTTTATTATTTCTTCATCCTGTCGAATGTCTGTTGAGGAAATACTGCTCTTTTTTTTAATAAAGTACTACCGTATTAATATTCAGATTTAATTACTATTAATTGTCTATATAAGATATATTATTCTATATTAATATCGATTTATCAAAAGCGTACTGTGACTGTTCTTTGTCAGAGTTTTAAAGGTGATCATGATGTTAGTAAGTAAACAATATCGCTAACATTTATAAGTTCTCGTAGCTGCTAGTAGAAATCAAGACTCGAAACTATTTATCATATTATCAATCGCGCCATAAAATATAATAAAGGGTCGAAGAACTGATCAAACTAATAAATTAGTTACCACGATGTTACAACAAACGACTAGTTAATCGCTTGAGGCTTGAGAAAGTCTTTAATGTACCCGTGATAGTCAAACGATTGGCAGATAAACTCGTATTAATTAATAGAAGCTAGTAGTAAAGCGTATGCGGTGGTAATGTAGAACCCGAGATGTTATTGCAAGTAGGTATATATATGTCCTTAACCTTCGACCGCATAAACGACCCATACACTGCGACGCTCGAACCGATACTGATGTGGCGCGCGCCGCGCTACGAGGCATCCCCACTCCGCGACGTTCCGACACGCCGCGGCGCGCCGGCGCGTCGGTAGCGCTCGCTGGTATTCGAAATTTCCCATATCTCTCGATGAACTCCGACCACAGTCTTACTTTAATTTAAAAGAAATTTTTCAATTTTCTATCCTGGGGTCATATCAATTGAACTTCTGCGGGTTTTGGCCAACTTTTAGCTGAAGCTACGACCCTTGGGTCAGTCCTATTTAGACTTCTTCGTTTTCTGACCCACTTTTAGCTGAACCTATGAACTTAAGACCTTTGTCGCCTGTACTGTCTCGCGCTCGATGTATGCCTTTTATTGCGGCAAAGAATAAAAACATATTTTTAACATTGTTTCAACTTACCGTTCGGTGTACGGTAACAAATGACTGGTTACTAAACAAGCTGCTTCGTCAATTTCGATAAAGCAGGCAGCTCCTATCAGACCCTGTTACCATACTACGAGGGTTAAACTTCAACCATCGATTTGTACAATCTGTTGGTAACGTTGTGATTTATATGGATATGGTAAGGGTAAGGGGTATTCAATACGTCGAGAATTCGGGCCGAAAAAATACATAATATGGTTGGTCTATTCCTACAACTCGGCAGTGTTATAATATCGCATTGGAAAAGGAAGCAATTATTATTTTGAAATGATTTTCGAGCGTTGATATGGCAGAGACACGAGTTGTTTCAAGCATTTCTTTATAGACGGCAGCACTATAGGCCAAAATAGTTTAAACCTTTATAAAATTAATCTATTAATTTAATAAAAAATATACATGGAAATGTGGAAAACATATCGAAACTAGAATTATCTAGAATTGAAGACTCTAATCGAAACGCTAGCTACGAATCGACTATGCGGTCACCGAAATCTTATACGCTGCAAACGTCGAATGGGTTAATTATACTGTCAAAAGCGCAGTGCGTGCAAAGAACAACCGATTGGTAACAGAAGCAAGGGTGGGAGAGATCACACCGTTGCACAACACTGTTTTATGTCGATACGTCACGCAAGCAAGGTGTTCTTAATTAATTCACAATGCGACGACACACGCGCATGCGCTCGTTATTACACGAAAACGTGCTGAGCGTTTGTTCCAATCGTGGATTCCTGTGCGTTGCTTTTTAAACAATTTTATAACAGTTTCCTCTAGCTTTCGTTTGCTTTTTAAATACGATTACATATAAAGGTAAGCGGGTATTCGGTGCTTATGAAAGTTTCCTTTTGTTCGGTGATACAAAGAAGAATACAAGATGTGATTGTGAACCTCCAGTGCTATAAAATACTTTTTGCGAACAGATCGTTGCTTACTTCTTATTCGGCATATGTATTTTGTAAAACTTTGAAGATACGCAAATGTTATTTAACATATATCAGATTAAATATTATTGAAATAATCGTATATCGTAATATTTGATTCAATGTGTCCGATTACATTACTGTACGAACTAGCAACTTGCAGAATTTATGACATGTTTTCCTTTAAGAAATCAATATTCTGAGGATACTGCACTCTAATTTCATCCTATGGGTTGCAAGGAACTCAGTACATTGCAAAAAAAAGACTGTAAGAAAATACGTCTACTGAATCTCTGTTTTGTATTACGCGCTTGTTCTTTATTTAATTTTTCTATAATTATAATGTTTTCGGCGTTTTCGGTCCATCGTTCCTTTTTTTTTGTCCATTGTGATCGTCTTAATACGTTTCAGCAGGAATATCTGTCACTTTTAATCTAGTTCGTGTATATGTTTTTGTATCGTCCGCATTTACATGTTTTCTTCAATCATATTAAATTTTAATTAAATTACGACAAGACGAAAGTATGACGTATCTTTCACATATTAGAACATTAACAATAGGTACGAATTGAAGTCGTCTGCTCAAATTTAAATATACTATTTCACATTTCTTTCGTGAATTTAATGTAATACATTCTTTACCAACGTTATATTTGTTTTCAGGTGTCTGTAATATGCTTCACAAAGGCCCACGTCCATTGGTTTTATGTGGCCCTTCAGGCAGCGGAAAGAGCACTTTAATAAGTAAGCTTTTCGCGGACTTCCCAAATACATTCGGATTTTCTGTTTCCCATACAACAAGATCTCCTAGACCAGGCGAGGAGGATGGAAAACACTATTATTTTACAACTAAGGAGAAAATGCAGAAACAGATAGAACGCGGCGAATTTCTTGAAACGGCTACGTTTAGCGGAAATATGTACGGCACTAGGTAAATATTAAATTTTGTTCGATAGAAAACTCACATTCCAGCAAATTTCTAATACTATTCTCAGCAAACAAGCAGTGGAAGATGTCAGAGAAGTGGACAAAGTTTGCGTGTTGGACATTGAAATGCAAGGCGTGAAACAAATAAAACAAAGTTCCCTTGATCCATTGTATGTATTTATTAAGCCGCCATCCATTGAGGAATTAGAGAAGAGATTAAGGGCTCGGCAAACAGAAACAGAGGATGCTTTGCAACGTAGATTATCTATGTCTAGAGCAGAGATAGAATATGGTGTGCATGATTTATGACCTTTTTATTGTTTCGTTGTTTAACATTTGGATATCATCTGTAATGTCACTATCTCGTGATTATTTTAGGTACAAAGCCTGGTAATTTTGATATTGTAATCGAAAATGACAATTTTTCTAATGCTTACGAAAAGCTGAAGGAGTTCATAACATCTAATTTGAAGGAACAAGGTAAGGCAGGTACAATAACTAAGATACCTACTTTTATACCAGCATAGTGATTGTATTGAACAATATTATTTCTGTGTTCCTGTTTCTTTACAGGATATTGAGTGAATATTTTAATAAAGCTATGCTCTTTATTGATATGAAATTACAATTATTTTTATATATCGTCAGGAAAGTTTTTTCAACATGTAATTATTGTACGACAAAGATTCATGAGAAACTCATGTCCATACATGAAATTATTAGAATGAAAAATAATTTTAAGGAAGTTATTTTATATAACAGTGCGTTGACTTGAATACTAAGAGACTAAATCTATGCTGGATGCTTGAAACTTGTTACATACATAACACTATAAGTAATTCAACTAAGATCGTGTAACTCTAAAGATATATAAGAGGCAGACTACAGACCTATAGTGCTGGGCAAAACTAAATAAGGAAACAAGCATACATAGAATGTGCATGTATGTAGTTTGTTTTAGTTAAGTACTTAATGATAACTAATGTACACTGACTAAAGAAGTTGCTTACTAAGTTATTTTTCCAATGTTTACGTAGTTCTGTACATATTTTTCTAATTGTATGCGAATGGGAAATATGTAGTAATAACTTATACGTAACAGTAAGTTATAAGTTTATATCTGTCCAATTTTAACTGTCGTTATTGTAAAAATCACGATAATCTTCCTGTATTACATAATTTTTAATTTTATTTTTGAACAATAACATACACTGTTATTTTAATGCTAGTTTTCGTGCGACTTGTTAACTCTTTGCACTCGCAATATCTCTTGTGCTGACATGAACACTCGCTTCAGTAACTCGAATAGTTAGTTGTGTTTGAATATTTTTGCAATCCCGCATTATAACGCAATGATTTGTTATTCTTTTCTTTATTATGTATATATACGATTTCATTATTTACATTGGAATTTTGTCTACGCTTCGTTGAATGATTTCTTTTAATAATAATATATATATATATTTGTGAAAAGTTATTCTTTTCTTTATTATATATATTTGTGAAAAAGAGCCCCGGCTTCGTTTGGGTAAAACATATATTTTAAAAAATACCACAACTTAAGAAATTATAAAGCTTAAGTTTATAGTTATCGAGTTGGTGGAAGGAAATGTTTCAAGTTTACTAGAGTGCAAAGGGTTAAATATACGAAGAAAACATTTATTTTTACATTTGTAAACTAAGTAAAATATAAACTGTACCTACCATCAAAGAAAATGTCTATAAGCATGAGAATATTTAACACAGTACAGTATAAAATAAGTGAAGATGTATATGATAAGTTGTGAATATAAGAATGTAAAGTTGTTATCTATTATTCGCATGAGTAAGGATATTATGGGATATGCAAATTGTTGCTACTTTAAAAGCCTAATTGTTCTTCTTTATTAGTTTTACTGCTTACTGCCACTTACACCAATTACAACAGATATTCTTATTCGCTATTTCTACACTTCAGTTCTATGTTTTTCATTGTTTATAATTTATTATTGTACAAGTCTTTGCATGCTATACGAGTACATGATAATTTCTAAGTCCGATTGATTTTCACGGTAGTAGTGCATAGAGAAAGGCGTGAAATAATTTTAGATTAATGGTATCTTGCTGAACAAACGTATGAAGAGAACAGTCAATTTGTGCGAAGACAGAACAGGACTAGTACTGGCTAGATATATAAAAAAAAAATAATTGGAAAATTATATATAATGTTTTAGATGTAGCTAACTGAGACTATTCACCAGACGAAGTTGTGTTCCAATAGCGTAGGTTACTTATAAAGTACGTGGTTTTGTCCTCTTATGTGCATCTATATAAAAAAATCATACGATTACTACAGCATTCAAGGATCATTCATAAAATCAGTTATGTATACTGGTGATATCATGTCAAAGCATTGAGCAAACATTCCTTTTCAGAGCATTCGCAATCGATCAAACGCGTCTCACGTTCTATTAAATCGTAAAACATTTTCGAACATTTGAATATATAACACAATACAATATCCCATAAACATGTATCCTAAAAATCATCAGTCTCAAAATTGTTCGCGTCATTATTACATACTTTTGTATCTTTACACCGCATCTTTTTATATTGTTTATACATTCTATCATTATCTTGATAATTTTATTTGTTAAGTACGAGCATGTTGTTGCTTCGACGATTGCGAAGAGGATTTATAACATATTTTCCTATTATACGCGATGTTATAACACTTGTTACTACGCGTACGATTAAATCGATGTGACGAACAAAGTGTCGCTTAAACGTATAAGGCGTAGCGGAATATGTAAACGTTGTTATAGAAAATTGTATCATTGTTGTAGTATACTGTATTGAATAAACAATTCAACGGTACTAAATTGTATTATAATAGAAAATATCATTTCACATCCTACTTCATCGTTCTCGAAATGTTGAAATTACATGTCCGCCGTAAAAAAAAGTTAAAAATTTTAATTCTGACGATGACGAGAATAATCACGTTTCGGCCACTCACCGTGATGATGACGAGTTTTGTGTCTAGGAACCTCGCTAATTTCGATGGACGTTACCTTGACGTCTTTGTCTACTTCAGATTTCTTCACTTCATCCCTAATTAAATTATCCCCATAATTCCTGGGCATAGGTTCACTGTTATCCTTTCTCTCGGGCACGCTCTGAACGTTGTTCTCCGTGCTCACTTCCGGTTTCCTCGAGAAGATATAATTGATCACCTGAGGTCGTGGCTCAAAGATATTCTCCGTTGGATAAGCCCCTACATTTGATCTCGAATTCAATGAACTGTCTTTCAACAAAGCTGCATTTAGATCGCTTCTCCTTACAGCCTGCACAACTTCCTGTTCTCTTGGCTGCTGATTTTCGTATCCAATTGGCCTGAACGGCCCCAACAGTTCTCTATCTACCAGATCACTGGAAGACAATCTTCTGATCACACTTGAATCTCTTTGATCTCCAGTCGATTGGATGCGACTTGGTAAACTTAATGGTTCCCCTTGAATTTCTTCGTATAGATCTCTTCTTGCATCGCGTTGCTGCTTCAAGGGATCCTGGAAATTCTCTTCGATTCCACGAATCGGTTGTTGGATTCTGTATCTGGAATCAGGCACAACTGTTCGTCGACGATACAATGGATCCTGGTATTTGACGTGGTCTAAATAATTTTCAATGGTGTTCCAGTTCTCCAGATCTCGTGAAATAGCTCTTCTGGCTAGCTTCGAGATTTCTTTTAGGTCCACAGAATCGGAATTCGTTTCGAGGGCAAAACGGTGTTCAGTTGGCGGGAAGGTCTCAGCTCTGATTTTGTAGTTGCCCGGTTGAATGTGGTTTTCTGGATACGTGAGGCGTTCTGAGGGCACCTGATAGCTTTTCTCTAGAACTGGCTCTCGGTCGAAGAATCGTTTGTTCTGATAACTGGCCTGGTTTTCATCGTTATTGTCCGGGTAATAGGCTTCGTAGAAGACTGGCCCTCTGTCGAGATCGTAGCTCTCGTAACTTCAGGAAAATATATTAAAAATTGGATGAATCTTTTTGTAGTTTTGTTTATAATGGATAATATTTCTAAATAATTGGCGAATAACGATTTCATTATTTACATTGGAATTTTGTCTACGCTTCGTTGAACGATTTCTTTTAATAATAATTTTTGATTACGTACCGGTGAGCATCGGGACTCCACGTGAGAATCGGCGACACACCTGGCATAGAAAAAAATGCAGTTATTCAGCAAATCGAAAACCTTTTTGAGGAAAAAGTCAAGTTGTTCCGTTCCACCGTTTAATAAACCTTGTAAAATAAATTAATCAAGATCCCAGTTCTATCCAAAATTTGTCCTTTATCCTTTCAAGCGTCGTCGTGTTATTATAACGTGTGACCGTTAAATCAAAAACCTTGCAATCTATACTCCCCCGCTAAATGCGGGCATATCGAGAAAAACGAGGAGTAAGGTATAACGCGAGGGGCTTTCACGATAAAGCCGGCGTTTTTCTTTCTCGATTACAAAAACGGCAAGCGAGGGAAAAAGTGAACAGAAGGGGAGAAGAATGGTACGTACCGATCGAAATCGTTATCACTATCGTGGAGAGTATACCCTGTCCCAAAGCCATGATCTTAACACGAAGAAACGACAAGCGACTGTGTCTCTAACGACGAGACGTGTGCAAGTATTTTCAGAGATCCCTAAAATAAACCACCATTTCCTTCGGGCAACGCTGACTAATTTCTCGCATACAGAGAAACAGAGACAGACGCGCTGGATAGCTTGAAAGATTGCGAACTTCGAATATTGCGCTCCTATTGCGTTCAGGGTGAAATATTAGCTTGCTCCCGATTACTATTTTCTTTTTAATGATTTTGCGCGCGTTAGAATCGATTATTCAAGCAAACACGACTGGGAAGATCATTGCATCTTGTGCAATTCGTTGATTTTATATTTCTTTGTAAGGAGCCTGGAATATTTGTAGATACGTCGACTTTCTTTTATATTGTACATATTACAATACATCATACAATTTCTTTGTATATAATATAACGCATAATTTATTTATGTTAACTACGGCCGTCGAAAAATGGTCATTTATATATTAAAAGGATAGGTACGTAAAATTGCACATTAAGCAGAAAAACCGATAAAGTCAGGTTTATCATCTGGGGCAATTTAATTTCTAAAAGTTCGCTTATTATTAGAGTTTCTGTGCAAAGCCTGGACATTTATCTTTGTATTTAACCAATTTTCATTCGTTCCCCGGTACCATCGCTATTATTCACAAGACAGAAATGAATTTGGCATTCGAGTGGAAAACACAGTTTCGCGTGCAACTGCGCGCCCGTGACGTGGAAAATTGTATAAACTACTTATTTAGCGTGGCCGCGCGAAACTTGCTGCATTCGCTCTGGCGACCAATTCGTAGGGAATTCTGGATATCTTGTTCTGTGTCGCATTACTTGTTCTGAAAGGATCGTCTGAAATGTCAGCAATAAATTCTGACTGCTCTCTTTGCATGGGAAATTCTAGAAGAAGGATGTATACCAACTAAATAATAGATTTCAAGTGCTCTCGAATAAATAAAAAATGTACGTAATACTTTCATTATATCGTAAGTGAACCTGTCTGAAGAAAAAAAAATTACGCTTATTGAACAACAAGAGCACGTTTTAATTCAAAGGATCAAGATGTCAAGTTTTACAGGCATACTACAAATTATTTTGTACTGTAACGTTTTAATTTTCTCCATAAACTCAGTCTTATCCACCCTTTTTCCGTGAAGAAAACAATGGTGGAAGAAAATAGCCCTACTCCAAGAATAAAGAAACTTATCTGAAAGTCGCTCAACTGGAAAGCAACGAAAATTTCTTTCTTGAACTTCGGATTTTGCTGGATGTTCACTTTCATCTTCAAAGCGGTCTCCATAAGCGATCGTGTTCTCCATAATGGTGGGAGACCAGCTTCATTTAACCTGTCGATCATAATGTTGATCCTTTCGCGTAGAAATGAGTTGCTTGGTAGGAGGCAGGCCAAATAGAATTTTGCTGCAATATATTAATGGAAAGAGGGATCAGTAGTTTGATTTCGCACAACTCGCATTCAAACATAAATTGCCAAACTAAATTGCGCGATGCTCCAATTATTGCAAAGTTCAGTCAAAGCAGAATCACGCACAGCGAGGAACAATATTAGAAAGGGAGCTCCAAATTATGCTCGAATGTGTTCGAAAATATCAATATACAGCTCTCTCCTTCACTATACTTATTGAAATTTTAAATATTCATCAGTTATCACAATTTGTTACGTGGTTATTTAGATGAGTAAGGAAAAGATATTTTAAAAGATTGCAAACTTTTGGGGCAGATCACGTCTTATAATAAATGAATACCTGGACATTCTTGCACTCGATGCAACATATGCGTTCCAGTTTCGTCAATCAGAGTTTCGTATACCAGAGGGGAATACTGATCTCTTAGCAAGCCACTAATATTGCGATGAAACGCCGCAAGCTTTAAAGCATTCGGTACGTGAAACATCTTTTTCTGTAAATTTTTGTATACCGGGCTCAGCTCAGGCTCGTCTTTGCTACCGAATAAATCGGCCGTACTATAGGAACTGAAGCCTATTGGCAAATTGGATGCGTCCAGTTCGGCCAAGCTGTTGATGTCTTCGTAAAACATGTTCGTTGCGAAAGACTTGTAAAGCATGCCGTTGAAAATTCCCACCAATGTTATTCCGCAGAAAAAAATGCCCAACAAGAGAGATCTTTCACTAATCCTTGAAGGCAGTGAAACTGGATTGCCAGTACAGATATAGAATAAATGCAGACGTGTCTTACGTTTTCGAGCATTTTGAAGCCTAATAGAGTGAAAGAAAGCGCAGGATTAATTGAAAAACATTAGCGAAGCATCTATTATATTCGCTGCGATTCGTGCAGTATCTTTTCCAGTGTTATCCCAAAATTATTTATTATTGTGGCCATGAGAATATTACGTTACAGTCATAAATAAAGCTAGATTTGTACCCATTAATCCTCAAATTACATATCTTATTTTCGCAAAATTTATCTACGCGACAGCGAAATATGTGTAAAATACATTTTGAAACATTCTAATGAAAGTGTTATCAAATGTTCATTAAACAATTAAATTACTATATCTGAGCGATATATTTCAGAAAAATTCAGCGAATCTCTTGGAACTGAGGAAACCATAGGAACATTTTTACCACTGTATCGAATATCTGCACAGAAGTGACGCATTGATGTGCAAATTTAAGAAGACATACCATGGGGTTGAAAGCACTTGTATGTAGTGCCATGCTAAGTGCACTAGGATGTAAGACGCTATCAAGCACAACCATACGTTTGACTTAAAGATGTAGAACATCCTCAAACCCTTTGGTATCTTGGCTGCTTTAGGTACGATTATGCAAACCTGATCGAAACCCGTGGTTGTGGTAAACTCCATGCCACTCATGTCGTCGGCGTATTTCTTGACGAAGAACGTGGCGAACGATCCAACCACCCTGCGGTACACCACGTCACCTAAATCAATGGGATACGCGATAGAAAATCCGCGATAGTAACACCTTTTCCCGATAATGATTCAATCAAAACGATTTAATACACACGAACATTTTTATTTAGCGCGTCATATTGTTAGTCTGTACCTTTAAATAACTCAATGCAAGAATTTTTTAACAGACGATTAAAACAGCTCCTTTTAAATACAGTGCCCGATGAAATCGCCTGGTTAAACTGTTGCTATATTTAAATACGCAGAATTCTTTTAATTTATAATATACTATCCTTGAAGCTGGAGAGAGTTAATGGTACATGTTCATAATCAAACAATTTTGTAGCTAAAGAAGTTAGTGTTACTAAATGAATCGTATCGAAAAGTTAATTTGTAATATCTGCGATTATTTTTTTTATTGAAGTGAGGGAATTTTGTGAATTTTCGTTTATTTCTAATTATTGCTCATATCATACTTATTACCGAAGTGAAACAAAAAAAGAATCTGAAAATGTTAATAAAACTTTCGATTACCTGCGGCCCCGCTGAGAGTCCCGTTTGGCATTTGGTGTCCGTACTTCTCATTGGTATTCGGCTGGATCGCATTCACAGCAAAGTTCAGCTTTTTTGCAAGCACACCCAGGAGTATTCCGCTCGCTCCGCTGAATCCTCCAGAGTAAGCATAGATCGAGTTCGGATCTACTTTACCGTGAATTCTAATCCCTTCCTGGGCCTGGTCGAAAATGCTCACGTTGAATCGATATCCATTGAAATTAATGGCTCGCCGATACGAAAGTGTCGACAGCGAACGCAGCATCCGTCTCTTCGACGATCCGTCCACGCGCTCCAATTGTCCCCACGCTGAAATCAACGTATCCATTAAAATGTCAAACGATTATGCGGCACGGTATGCACGCGACGTTTCATTTGGTATCGGTACGATGACAAATTATGCATAAATTGTACAATGACATGGTAACAAAGTAATTGTACTCCAATGGGTCAATAGATATTCATTCGCGGGCCTGCGTTTTAACATAATAACAATAATATCCGTTTTTGTATTTCTTAATGGAATTTATTTATTAGCTAGGTATACTCGATTTTCGTAAGTTCGTGCACCCGGTGAATCGAATATTTCATCGATACGTTTCGTATTGTACTAAATTTACCCATCTTCTGTTACTTCTTCACTTAGGATTACATTATAAATGTCGATTTTCATACCACTTTCGTTGTTCATCGCGAACGGATTGTACGAATAGAAATTGAAATTCTCGCGATTCGACAGTGGTTCGTCGAAATAGACCGTGTGGATATGATAATCCAGCCAGAATTTCCTCAACGTTCTGTCAATCAACGGTCTCCTGTCCGTCAATTCGGCCAGTGGATCGTTCCAAACGGCTAACATAATAAATTGCTCTCTGCTATTCCACTGGAAATGCGTGTCAGAGTCTAAAAGCATCTCAAAGGTGTCGACGTCTCCTATAAAAATAACGTTCACCGTCCACGTGTTGCTGTAATCCTCGTCATTCTCCAGCCAACGTTGTTTTTTGTTCCGTTTAGGGCGAGGAAGATTCGCCATAGACCCCGATTTACACATTGCTTGCCACCTAACAGCGTTCCACTCTCCCATTCTGGCCTGTAGATTCGTGTACACGTTGTTTAGCAACGTGTTTGAGTTCCCTATGCTTGAATTATGGTCCCGACGGAATTCGGGCAAAGTGTATATCTTCAATAGAACAACAGCACCGCAATATTCCGAGGTCGTGTAAAGGAGAACGTCGAAGAACTCTTGCAAGGCCCTCGTTTTGTTCACGGATATTCCATGAAAGACTATAGTCTTCGTTCTTTGCAGGATGCACAGAGCCTCCGTCCAATATTCGATAGATCTCTTGAATTGTTTCTCCTTGTCTGCAATCTGGCAATTGCATACCGATACCAGCAGCAGCAGTAGTAAAGTTCCCATCAATCTTACATTCAAAATACTCTGTAAAGTAGATGACAATTTTGAATACGATTTATATCGATCCTGTCGTAGAATTAATTTAATCCAAATTACCTTGCGGATTGCTGTCATCCTTCCAGTTCACGGATCGTCGGTGGGCGAATTTTCTTAGCCACACAAATTATCCCCTAAGAGCACTGGCGACGTTTCCCCAAACGAGTCCGTGTAAATAGGCAAAAATGAAATAACAAAACGCACGTTCCTTCGGGAATCTAATTGCCCGCGGAAAGTTAACGAAATAATTTTCAAGGATGAAGCAGTTTCCACGTTTTCTTCGCGGAAACGATACACGCGGGTACGAGTGACAGACAGGCCTGTCAAGCTTCGAATATCTTCGAGCACTTTTTCGTCGAATGCAAATATCCAACGCTCGACGGAAAAGCGTCGCGTCACGGAAACAGGCAATCACAATTTGTTTACTACGATCCTCATTTACCAGGTGTCTCAAAACAATTTAACACAGTCGCAGTTTGACCCAAATTTCTGTGGCCGATTATCATTCGGCGATATCGATTCACCGTATTCAATCATACTCACAAAGAATTTCAGCCCTTATCTCACGATCGTATCTCTCGATTTTAATCACGCCGGACGAAGATACAAGCAACGAAGTCGCACCCTTATCAGACGTTCGATCCGGAACCCTTGTCGAAAGGGTTAAAATTTGATGAAGCCACTTAACGCTGACATGGCCAGCGATGGTTCGGATTAGGGTGGGACACGCACAAGATTGTGGGCGCATAATGCGGTCCTGTAGGGGTGTGAATGAAAAGTGTGTTCGAGGGTATCGATCTAGTTTTGTGGTAATAAACGAAAAGGGACTAATTAATGTAGCAAATGGTCGTGGTGTTACAACAATAGTGGCACAAGTAAAAGTGAAAGAAAGTCTTGAGAATAAATTTAATGAAATGGAAAAGTCGTTCGAATGAAATGAAGTTACATCTGTTCAGTTTAAAAGTGTGAGCGTTAATGTATTAGGACAAGCAATGAATAGTTTACGTCGATCGCATTAAAATTGGTATCAATCTTTTTTCATACAATGAAAAAAGCAATTTCGTGGGTGAAATATTGGAAATTAATAAACAGATGCCTGGTGTAAAAAAATAGAAATTTTTCATTCGTAAGAGAAAACTAAATCTGATATTATTATATGCGTGCGGTGCACTTAATTAATCTGCTACAGAATTCCCTCCAACTTTTAATTAAAGTATACATTTTCATTGTGGGAGAATGTTAACGAAGCCTCTGCTAACAAATAACGTAGCTGAGCGATTTCAAATAAAAGAAAAAACTCCTCTTAATAATTCACGAGCGGAATAAATAACCATGCGAGTTCGGAATTAAAAAAGATTCGAAAGCCTGCAAAGGAAAAAAAAAAAAATGGTGTTCAACGGTTAGGAATAGAGAGTTGAATGGTTCACACGCAATTACCTTCAAACCTTGGAAGCAATTGCTCAGCTTAATGACCTGTCAGATGTTTGACGTGGAGGAGCCCGCAAATGCGATGCAAATGTTTGACCGCTTTGCACAGGGTAAATATCGTGGAGAAAGCAGAAAATAACATAAAATCCACCTTCCTCGTAGGTCTTTGATAGAACTTAAGTAGTCGGGGACAGGGTTGGTCAGACATACGTTTGTTGGGTGTGCGTAAAGAAAAGAAAGTGAGAAACGAGGTACCGAGCGTTCCGAACTTTTTGCTAAACTCTTACAGCCAAATGGTCTGGATTCATCACGAATCTTTTAATTTTCTTCGAGTTCTCATTATCCTTGTTAATTCTTTTCTCCTGTTTTTTTTTTCCGCGCGTCAGTAGCTCCTCCGGTCGTCGTCAATTTGCTCCACGTCATTACTGTTCATCCCTTCAGGACAAAATGAATTGCTACGTATAGGCGTTCAATGATCATGGACCCGCGTTGTTGCAAACGATCCGGTCTTTTTTTGTAGCTTGCGGATTCGTTCACTTTGTCCCCGCGCCATCGATCACTTGTTTTACATCCTTTTTTTGTTTTCTGCTGTTACCTTGATATTAATAGTGGATAGTTAATTCGGGGTGCTAAGTAAGGACAGAAGGGACGTCGAGTAGTGTTTCCTTGGCCACTTGTCTATCCTTGAGCATCCTACGTACTTTTTCCTGGGGAGTTATAGCGTGGTTTAAAAGGGGGGGCGAGGGTAACTGATTCTTGTCTCTCATACAAATTTGTAACATCATCATTTTTAACCGACAGTTCGTTCTCGGAAAGCGATGTTTGATCTACAATTTTGTACGTTACTCTGTCATTAATTTCTCGAAGTGAAAAACAATCGTTGACCAGAATGATTTACGACAGTCTGGTGTTTGAAAGACAGAATGATTTACGACATATCGCCTTCCTTTCCGGTTCTAGCTTCACGAGTTTTTTATCTTTATAGGCTACCGTGGAAACGGTGCATGAATATTTACGCATCGCTTAGGTGCCTCGTGGCAGCTTTGTCCTGACCCGAAGACCCTCGAATCCGAAAGTGGATAGTGTCCTCTCGTTTACGACGTCGCAGTGTCTGCAAGCAACAAAGGAAGTGTTTCATCTCTCCTGGAGTAATCGAATATTCGATCGGCGAGTGAAAGAAGATATTTACGATGTAACGCTGAGAATTCGAGTGGAAGGTCTTACCTTAAAGCCTCAGTAACAGTTACCTACGGTTCAGCGACAGAGGTACCGACGTATAGAAATTGCGATTCGCATACTTCAATGTACATATAATTATTTGATCTCGGTGTATACAATTCTGAAGACTGCTTACTATTACAAACAACTGTTTCTAGAGAAGAATATTGCACGGAGTGTCATCCTATATGATGGTGTTAATGCTGTCAAGAAGATTCCAGTGATTCAAAGCGGAACAATTAACTTGAAATGGTCCGTTCATCGACGTACATGATTACGCTGTGCGCCCTGTTGCTCTTGAAATCTTCTATATCTTCGAAACACTCTCTTGGCCATCAGAAATTTTACCCGTCCGTCGAGACTAAACCCGTGCCGGCACGGGAGAGTGACAATTTGCGGCTGATGCTGGATTTCATTCGCGAATCCCCCGAGTTTCGCCCCCTCACGTTCTCCGTGGTGCTGCCGGAGTTTCAATCGAGCTTCGTCGACTTTTTGCTGGAGTATGTCAGGGAAAATTCAATTGAGGCCTACAAAGTGAGAGCGAGAGACTTGTCCCTGAAGGCCACTTGGATGGAACGAATACAGCTGACATGGATCTTCGTCATACACGACTTGTCCAGCTTGAACATTTTCATCTACTGGCAGAGAGAACTGTGGAAGACCAGAAATCAGTACCTGATCGTTTTCACCAGCCATGGCTTCTCTGCACCCTGGAGGGACATATTGAGGAGCCTGTGGACGGAGTACAGCGTTTATAGGGCCATCGTCATTTCTACCGACGACGATTACGAGTGCCTGCTACGATACATGCCGTTCGAGGTTTTTGAAAATAAATTCGGCGACGTTCATAGACTGTGCTTGACCAGAAATTCCACCGATATTGCTGCTGGAGCGGAATTGCTCAACGAACGGAGGGAACGTCGAAGTTTATATGACGATAATAGGTCTCGTTCGTTGAATAGAAATGTCAAGCTGTTCGAAAATTTTCAAACCTTGAACAGCTATCCTGTGAACGTAGTCGTCTTTGACTCTTTGTTAATGCAAGTTTCGTATGACGAACAGAAGCGAGTGAAATTGGACAAACCGGACTCGAATGTGATGACAACACTGGAGAAAGCGATGGGAGCAAAATTTCGCGTAAAAGCTATGCGAAAGTTGGATTTCAAGGAAGATCCATTCGTCTGGTCTTTGACAGACATCGAGAGCGGAAACGCCGATATGGTTATTACTGGATTCTTCATAAAGATCTACAGCAGGTTTCAAAAGTATCAGTTCACTTGTGCCTTGTACGACGACAAGGTGTGCTTTCTGGCGCCCGATTCTGGTTTAATCTCCAAGGCTTACATGCCCTTCTTACCGTTTCAAGCAGAGCTGTGGGCTCTACTTTTGCTGTACAATATCGTGATAACATTTCTATGGCATTTCGTGAAGAGGATCAGCGTTTCGTTGCGAGAAAATCGGCCGGCGTGCCGTGCACTGACGTCGATAAAACAGCCAAGCAGAGTAGCGCAAACGAATAATCAATTTCTTAATCATTACTCTTCAATTGCTCGAATTCCGAATAATGAGATTATTTTACCAATAACCAAACCCGGGCGACTCCCAAAAAATTCGAAAGTTGATACCAATTGTTCGAACAGGTCAAATTGCCAAGGACCACCTGAAATACCGCGACAGGCCTTAAGATTCTTCAAGTTCGCGGAGCTTCTTTGCTATCCTCTTCAAAGGAGCGAAACTCCAGCGCAGAGAGCTTTGCTACTTGGAACCCTCTTTTTCGGTCTTATCGTCAATGGAGTGTATCAAAGTTTCCTCGTGTCCAGCTTAAGCAAACCCTTCCATTATCCTCAGATAAATACCATAGAGGACGTGATAGACTCGGGGAAGCTTGTAATTACCAGATACGCAAACTTGAAGAACATATTCTCGGACGGTTCTCAATTAGACATGAAATTAATACAGAGGATTCACCTGGTAAGGAGTAATAATGTACGGGAGACGAAAGATTTTGTCGCCTACGAGAACAAAATCGCAATAACAAGATTCTACACCATGGAGCTTGGAAATTTTGGCTACTACGATAAAGAGGGAAACTCATTGGTATACATCGTGGACGAGTGTCCCATGAATTACAGGGTCTCTTACGTTTTAAGGCTACATTCACCTTACGCCGAAAAGGTCGACTTTATCCTGTTAAGATTTAGAGAGGGGGGACTGCTTAGCTTCTGGTTTGAATATACGATACACCCAATCAGGATATTGAAAATGAGGAGAAAATTAGAGATGGAGAAGAAGAGAAATAAACTGAGCTTGAGTCATTATTCTCTGACTTTTTTACTTTTATTCGTCGGTCTGTTCGTTGCCACTATAATATTTGTTGGCGAGGTATACATCGCTAGACGGAACAAAAGAAAGCACTGAAGCCAGGTTGGAAAGCTCGTTTCGAAGTTTATTCTCTGACGATGAATTCGAATCGAGCATTCGTTCGTGGCTTGGGGACGAGAGCAAATAAAGAGGATACTCTATTCATCGCGAAATAAAATGTTTTATAACTGTCGCAGGGATTTTGCGAATTGTGCTTCACAAATTTGCGGCACAAGTGTTCGATACCGCGGTGTCTCGAGCGAGGTAGGCGAACGACCGCATTGTCATTTCTACCTTTTATTTGCCTCTTTTTGCATTATCTGTCTTTTTACTTCGACTTTCAACGGCAAGTTGAATTTGAGAACGGCACAGCTGTTTATCCGTCGGATCGACGTCGTTATTTTCGTTCGAACGAATCCCCTGTCTTTTCGCTGGAACACGCACAGCCTCATTCATTATTAAACTCGAACCAAGTAAAAAAAAAAAAATAAAGGCAAGGAAGAAGGGGCAATTACGTGTTTTGAATAAAATTTAAGATCTTAGTGGAGATAAATGTTTTCATTATAATTTCAATTGGAACCTATAATTCGCTCAATCCTCGTTGCTTTTAAAACTGATCGTATTGAGAATATTATAATTTTGCAGACCAGTCTATTATATTTTACATACGTATATTATTAACGGAAAATAATTCGAAGTCTCGTAAGAGTAACTGTAGTAAGTTTTCTGGTCTCATTATGGTTCGAATGTTATCAAGAATGTAGGCGAGAGATGGACGTGTCTGACACGGTTCAGCATTCTAAGCACGTACTTCATTTCCTTCAGCCAGATGTTCTACTAAATACGATTAAGTTGTGCTCATCGGTGTTGCGGAAATGCTTCTCCGTCACTCTTGTCTCATCGATACGACCAAATTCGAATCTATTCGAATAAATCGGTGCGATAAAATTTCGGGATACATATGTCTTTTGCGTGTGAGAGCTGGTTCAGCTGGAAGTATTATTTGCACTCTATGATGTTCTGTTAAGAATTTTCCTTTTAATCTCGACATACAGCGCTGCCTTTTTTCCGTTTCGCCCCGAATAAATTCAGGCAAACCTGCTGTATTAAAGTGAACGTTCCGAATGTCTCGCATTCGTGGCAATCTCAGCTCGTGCAGTATTCATTTTATTCGACTGCTTCCTTTCAACGTAGCTTCCGTTTCTTTCATGTGTAAATCCCAGTTTAGTTTGCGCAAACGCGTACACGCTGTGAGCCCTAAATATCGCAAGCATTATTATAAACGCTATTTAGAAAACTACATTATAGTAATTAGAAAGCTTTGTTCTATCCTCTAGCCTACTAAATTCTTTTGCTAGCGAACAATGTATTGATAAATCGACAAAAGATATATAAACTTACAACTTAGTGTATACCATTTAGCACTAACGCTTTATATGTAACAATTTTTCTCTAGCACGAAGAGCTACTTGCTCGCAGGGTATTATGAAAGTTAATAAGTGCCACGAAATATCAATTATTCTACGTGTAAGAGTAGATAACGAGCGTTTTAATATATCGTTTGATCATTTTTAATCGTTTGCCGTTTTAGAGGTCCGATTAACGGAGTGGCGATAATAGCGAAATTAGGACAAGCGTGTACGTCAGATTTGTATCATGAAACTAGCTACCTTCCTTTGAGTACCGTCTGCCGGATGTATGCGCCATTATTGTGACGTCCTTGTACATTTTAAACATAATGCTTTGAGCAACTTGAAATTACCGAGCGATCGCGTTCTATGAGAGATACGGTGCAAGCCAAAACTATCATTCACAATGTCCTAGAAACACGAGCGGAAATTAATGATCGTCTTTGACGAGAACGAAATGCATAATGTATAATCGTTTCATCGAGTGTTAATGCAATGATAAGGCGAATCAAACTTGTTAACAATAAGTAACCTTTGTAATAAATGACTGTGCATATATGAAGAAAATATTATAAATATATTAAAATATATTATATATTGTAAATATATACTCTGTATTACATTTTGTAAATAATATTGTGGGAAAATTTTTTAATAATGGATATAGTAATACTTTTTCAGGACACACATATATGCATTAAACATTTAGCTTATAGACTTTCAACGACCCATTCAAATATTGAAAGTATCAAAGGATACATCAAGAAATTGACGTATGCGTATTTCTACCGGTGTTCAAAGTATTCTCAAAGCTTATTTGATATTCAGATGGAGTACCGCTCGTTGATCCTGTATGCCTATGGGATATCATCTCTTCTCTTCTGTCAGTTTTCGCCCAAATTGCACGAGGAGGATAGCGGGTCACGTAAAGAATATTCGATGGTTTTTATTATATTTCTGACGATGGGGAAGTATCGAAGAAACGCGTTGCAGAATATATGTATAGTGGGTGAGAAGTACGAACTGCCATGGGGAGTTCTTGATTGTATTGAATAATAAAAATTGTCGATGGCGAGCTTTAAACCCTCTTTGCAAGTTTCCCGAGACCCGTCAATCGACATACTAAGAATTTGCAGTGCTATTAAGTTGAACTCGACGTGATTATATTACTAATCGTTAGATAGGCTAATTATATTCAACCCCTTCCACGTACAATTGCGTAAAATACAATTGCTCTGTTTTTGCTTAAATGTATCAATTTAATTGAATGCTTCCCCGCAACAGAATGTACGTTACTTTTGTTTAAGAAAGTAGATCTGTTAACAATTCCAGGAACTGTTTTATGCGTTACGACGCAACGATACTGTTAAGGATAAGAACGGACTGTTGCGTCTAATTTCGCGGAAATTATCTAAATTGGAGGGGCAAATAATGCCGAGAGCGTTGGATATCATGGAAATTGAAGTAGAACAGGACGATCATCCTCAGACAGTTGGTTCCGAATGCTCCACGTGATCTCCACTAAAATCCCGCGCTCCATAACAAGCAAAACCGACTGAATGGGGAAGCTCCGTGTTCCCGATAAAGGGGATGATCTTCAGCTTATAGAAACCCTAATCACTGTCTTCGAAGGAGTGACGATAAATCATTTCCAATTTCGCAAAACTTCTTGAAACGACAATCAGAAATCTTGCCGCCTGTATTCCATTTAAATGAACGAAAATCATAACCAAAAGAGTGGACGATATCACGTTCGCGTGCCGTTCGACTTATTACAACTGACGCATTTCTCGGTTTGTTACGTCGAAAATGATGTCGAATATCCCTGGCGAACAGGAAATATCACTTTTTCCCGTGGAAGAAGCTGAAGAAACGACCCGACCGTTTTAACAGAGCTTTTCACGCTTCTTTCGCCCCATTTGCTTCATCCTGGTCGCCGAGCAAAACATTCGTAATGGTACGTGGATAAAAACCCTCGCATCAGGTGTTTTTCTTGGCTTTTCCGCTCGTTCGACAATTTTCGAAGCGTTTCCGCCGCGTAACAAGCAGGTCATCGAGCACGGTTCTGCCGACGCTCGAAGATAAATACAATCGCGCTGGTCGCTAGTCCCACGTAGAGTATCGCAAATGGTATTAACAGATGTCGGATCGAGATCTTTTGATGCGTGGGCGAGCCGTGTAACTCGCGGGCCGCCCGTTGCTGCGATTGTAATAATCTCTCGTACCATTTCCAGTAGAAACCACCGCTGTTCAGCCGGCCGACGATATTGTTTATTCGGTCGCGAAACGGCGATCCTGAAACAATGTTCGCGATTCGGATATTGGTGCCACGGTGTGTTAGAACGATACATGGATCGCGATTTGTATGCGCACGTGGTAATTTGTTAGAGTGAGCGGGCGTTCTACGTGACCGTGATAGAATTTACGAGACTGATAACAGAAAGAGACGCGTGAAATGGAAGTGTTGAAAGAGCGCAGAATTTACTCGTTAACGGTTGCACGGAATTTTTATATGCACCGTGATTGAAAGTAACTCCGAGGTAAATTGTTCCGATATTACATATTTAGGGGTAACGAGCGTAACATAAGAAGTACAATCTATTTCGGAATATCGATTTAGCATCTTAAGGTTCGATTAAATTTTTTATAACACACCCCGTGGATTTATATTTTCCGCGCAGATAATATACTCGGTTCTTTATTTACGGTGTATGTAGTTTTTATACACCGATTATTGTTTATGCACGTTAAACAGCACCTCCATTTATTCGATTCTTTTCGTGCGCGGTTTGTTTCACGCGATCTTACTTTATTTATTTTCGCACGGTCATAAAATGTATATTGAAATTATTTTCCCTCTTTTTGACCGATTTGTCGAGGTTGAAACAAATATTTTATACAGCATGCTCGGATTTTCTCGTTCGCATCTTTTTCTGTATAAGGGCTCACCAGTTAACTGGTGGGAAATATCGGGCAAGATTCTAAGAAAAACAGAGTTTGAATACTGCGCAGCTCTAGACGAGAACCGCCCTTTGACGTTAATTTAACAATGTTATAAAAAAAGTAATAGTTGCCGTGCGAGGAATAGGGTGAATAAATATAGTTTGCCAGAAACCTTTTGTCATTATACTGGCGAGGATGTAATCTCTGGGGCATTCCTTCACGACGTGCAACATTTCTCTCTGATACTTATTGTACTTGAGGGATACTGTCGTGAGTCGTTCAACACATCCAGCATCCTTCGTCTTGAACAATCTTTTGTCGATCTCCGATTCGCTCGCGTATTCCAACCTCGTGTGAAGTCGTTTGATCACTGGCGACGGGGAATAGCTTAAGACGTCTTCCAAGAGGTCTCTCGAACTGGTCAAAATTGCAAGCCCTGGGCATAAAATTCAACGCTAAAATTCGGCCGGCATTATATTCAGAATATTCAGGGAGAATATTCGGCAAAATTGTAATCCATATAGAGAAAGAAATTGAGACGAAATATGTTACCGCTCTCTTCGAGCTCTTCGAGAGTGTCGATATCATCATAGTACATCCGTTTGCTGAAACAGGATGCCAGCTGTGACGTGAACAATCCGTTCAGGATTAAACTCAAGAATAAGCTGCAGATCAGGAACAATCTCTCGGTGAACCAAGGTTTGTTCGATTCGTAGGGTTGCATTATCTGCAGGATCAGTTTTATGAAATATTTGCCAGACGTAGAGAGATAAAGTAAAAGGAGTCGTTTCAATCGCTTCGAATTCTTCTCCTTCGTTTCCGCCGTCAGTCGTGAGCTTCTCGACGTCTCAGATGGATGAACGCTGTTAGTGAAAGGAAATTGTCCCATAAAATAACCGGCACGTTTTTTCTGACAAAGCGAAAACGTTTGATGCTGTCTTTTCATTGCGAAGAGATCCAAGTTCATCCAATTAAAATTTGTTCATTTATTTGTACTCGTTACTCGCTGTATTTCCATACAAAGGAGAAAGTAAAGAGTTTCGTTGAATCGCGGACGAAGAAATACAGTAATGTACAATATCTACGCAGAAATAAGCTCTACGATGGCCAATTCTTTGCTGCCTCGCTGTCTCCAATTAGGTATCATCGGATTTCCGCGAAGGGCGAGAAAGAATTATATTTAAGTAGTTAAATTGGCGTGCTACGTCAATTCTTCGACTCGTTACCACGAACTCGTTCCGGCTGAATGTATTTGGGACGCATTTATGTGTATGCATATTTTATTACGTTCTGAATCTCGTTAGCGACGCAGTGATGTCAATTTGCGTTACGCCAATATTGCGAGTTAATATAATTGTTTTAAACGTTATTACGAAAATGAGAAGGATCCATGCATAAATTGTGAATTAATACCCTCCGTTTTATTTCTTTTGTTTTTCCGATGGCACGATTTATTCATCAGCGTCGTCGTATTTTTCAAACAAATATTCGATCCACTTTCTCCCCATACTAACCCTCCTTCCGAAATTTACATAAACCGATACTTCGTTCAAACAATAGCGAAAATATCCGGATCGCCGATAAAGAAGCAAAATATTTCTCTGCAAACATTGCCGTTCAGTAATTTATCTCGATTTTCGTCCCTCCTTCGCGCGTATCTTCCAAATTTCCTACTCACCCGCCTACTCCGTTATATTGCATCCCTTCCGTCGTTCCCGGGACAATCTCGAACGTGGCATCGGTTCGATCCTTCAATAACCACGGCTCGGCAGGAAATTTGCAGCTGGAAAGCTCCTTTCCATTTCTTTGTAACTCGTCGCATATTCTCTGACTCCTTTTACTCTTCAGTACCGTATAGACCATGGAGACGACGAAATGGCCAATGAATATGAGAAACCAGGCGCCAACGCTGAATATCTTGAAGATCACCAGATACTCGGGTACCGGCGGTGATTTCGGAACGAGTATACACAATTTATCGCTGGTGACCGGCGTCGCGAACTCCACTTGCCTGGTCAGGTAATCTTTGATAAAAAATTGATTGAACGAAACATCGGCAAACTCGTGAACCAAATGTCCAACGGTCCCAAAGAATGCGCCGTGCTCCATCCAGCCAAATTTATCTTTAGACGGCATCAGAACCGGCGTGACGTTCATTTTTCGACACGTCTCCTCCAGGTAATGGAAATCTAATCCGGAGAATTTCCCGTCGGAAAACGGCATCGTGGTGGTACTAAAGATGGAGATCTTCAACGGGTACGATTTAAAGTCTGTCCTCCTCTCGTCGAAGAAATCAGAAATATCAGTCGCGTTCGGTTCACTGACCAACAGGACAGTGTCCTCGTTGGATTGAATGCAATGCCAATCGCAGCTGCTGTTGACATAGCGTGTAGTGTGACGTCCGGCGTACTGGAACGGATCGTATCGTATCACTTTATCCTCGGTGAACAGGAGCAGCTTGTAAACTCGTCTGAACCGCCACAGCCTCTCGAATGCCCATTTGCAGAATCGTTCGTAATCGAACGAATTGAGGTGCTGCTTCCGTTCTTGAAGGATGTACCAGTTCTCCGGTTGCCAGAACGAGACCAAGTGTGGCGAGTTGAGGATATCTCTGAGATGATTCAAGTCCAGGAACAACAGTAACACGCAAGTGCCAGGTTCTATGGCCTGATAATCACGATCCATGTTCTCGTTCTTCGAGGATATGGCCCGCTTGAGACTGACCAGCCTAACGGAGACATTCAGATTCTCCATGATGCTGCGTGGTACATCGAGCGTGTGGGATCGTTCGTAATCGTCGAACACCACGGTCAGCAGTTTTCTGTCGGTGCTCCTGGCCCATTTTTCGAGGAACGGGTACAGGGTGGAATAGCTGTCCGAACTGTTTGGCTCGAGTAATTGACCGGCGATGCAGAATAGGATGGTCGAAAGCGGCAGCGCCGCTAGAAATATGCCGGGCATGTCTCGAAAGGAATGGTAACGCGTTTTTCTTGATGCTGTCTGCGAACAGGGAGGAATATTTCTATGTTAACTGTGCCCGGGACACTCTCGGTGTATTTATGCTGATTGAAATTCAGCTGTGATTTACATAATAGTGGTGCTATGAAAATCTAATCTGTTGCCAGATCCTTTAATATTATCCGCCTGTAATTCGACATTTTAACAACGTTTTCTATTCTCTGGAAATATAATTAATCACTTTCCGGATCGGGAGGGAATTTTCAGCAGACCTCGTATTTTAGGAACACACGATTCTCCTATGCTGTTTATCATTCTGCATAATAGAAGAATATAATACTCCTCTACGTCCGACGACATGCGAAATCTCGTTCCGATTACAAAATTCGACACTCACGTACTTCGACTCTCACATTTTTCAAATATCCATAATCCTCTAGATACGGGAACTGAATCAAATCGTAACCACCGTCGATTTCCGCGGTAACGAGGGATCGACGGTGTAGTTTCAACAAAATCCATCATCCGAGCAACGTGTCGGATCGACCGCGTTGCAGACCAGAGGGCCAATTCATCGTCTTCGACCCAGCTAATTCACTGGTCCAATAAACTATTCTGAAGCACAGGCACGAATGCCAAATCAGCTTGGTGTCGAGTTTACAACTTGCTGTCGAAACTGTTTAACATTTCACGGGGCTAAACATGATTTCGTCTGGCTACGCCTTAAAACTCTATCGGTTCTCAGGATCCGTCCCGTCGTCGAGGTTTTCCCTTTCTCGGGAAGGCGAAGGCACGATCAAATAAATCTACTCTATAGTCAGCGATTAATACGTACGAACGAGTCGATTAATTCGGTTCGAACGCGGCGGTCAATTAAGGTGGGTGTTCAATTCTCCTTCTAACACCACGGGGGCACATTTCGCACGATTTAACACGCTGAATAATTTAAATCGTTTTAATCGTTCCGATGTAGCGGCAAAGGAAACAATTGCCGGTTCCTTCGGAGAAGTTTTCTTAGCTGCTAATTCATGCCCACTTCGTTGACCGATTGATAATTGCTCGCGTCAGCGTTTCAAAACGGTTAACGTTCTTCTTTCTTGCAGTAGTGACAAGAATGGCCAATTTTGTGATAAGCCCGCGTTGCTGGCACGATAGTTTGAGCAAAAAATAGGACTGTATATCTTTCAATATGTATAAGCGTAGTTATACTTCGTAGTTATACTTCGTAATGAACTTATATGAAATAGTTTCCGTTGTACGTTAGCTATGGTTAGTTCTTCCTTCATGATCAATATGGTTTCTTCATTTCCTTTTACGTATGCAGAAGAAAGAATCAAGGGTGAAATTAGAATCGAGGGGAAAATGTTTATTAGCAGAGTGTGCCCTGAAGATACTTAGGTGATTCAAGTCTCGGAGGTATTGGATGTTACTTCGAAGGTTCAACGGGAAGAAATTAGTTGTTGAAAACTTGAGGGAATACAATTGAGATTACACGAACTAATGGGGCTGGCAGCGAGAAAGTTATTTTCCATCTTGCAAGATGGGATACCTTTATTGTCGACCAATTGCCATACTCTGGGGTTTATTTTTCCACTGCCCCCAGGGGTAATAAAGAGAAACTGAAAGCAAAGGTGAAGTAACCTTGTGCACTAGATGACTTGCTTTCTCATTCATTTACGGCTACGACTTTTACGCTTCTAACTTTGGCAATATATAATTAAGAAACGAAATAAAATATTATAGAAGGTGCACGCAGCAATTTTTGCTTTAGATGAAATTGTTTATGAAATTAATGAACGTTTCTACGATTTCTTCCTCGAAATTATTTATTATGCTATTTCTCTCCTTTTCATGATCTAACCGTTCGATTCTCCATCTTGAAATTGCACCGCACTTTTCCTTGCACTTTCCACGCGGGTAAGCCAAAACAGGACACGTTTCGGCACTTTGTTAGAATCAGAGTTTATGGAACGTAACATCCACGCCTTGGCATTATACCAGGGCGACAAGTAAAAATGCATTAAAGAAAAGTCAGGTCATCTATGGTCGACTTTTGCAGCTTCTTTTGCAGCTGGCACTGTTGATTCTGGCGCGAAAACTTTTCTGAAGAGCGAACAAATGGATGGAAAAAATTGTAGTAGAACGAATTCGGACGGACGCGCGACGAATTAAACAATTTGGTACGTTCAGTTAAGACCGTCAGTTTTGCTCCATAATGAATTAACATTATTAATCGCGCGCTCAGAAATAATGTAACGTACAACAGAAAATTGCCGATTGCATTTTAATCAACCCATGTCGCACTTGTCAACGGCATCTGCTGTACAAAACTGGAAGAATGAAATTCGCCCATTTTAATGATCCCTTCTATAAAATGCTACATGAAACGGTTTCAATCTGGCACAACAAAGTTAATTATAACATCGTTTATTATTTCAACAATTTTCCTCTCGTTTTTCACGTCAAAGAATATCCGAAGTCGTCTGCTAACTCCGTTGTCACGTGTAGTAATACAGTGGATAGAATTATTAATTATCGCAGGAGGCCTCCTTTCCCTTCTCGTTTTCGAAATAAATGATCATCTCGCTGCGAGTCAACTTAGAAGCGTCTACTTTATCAAGATTACGATTTACGCTGACGTTAGAGTCGTACGCGTTTTGCGTAAAATGGATCATCCCCGAGTATTCGAGTTTCCTCATTTTTCTCTTGGGGATTTGCTAGTTGTGTTTTTTCCACTGGCGCGATTGTTTTGTTGAATAAATGCCACGATGCCGGGGAAATGGGTGGTCGAGGGGCAAACAAATGAATTGGACGTAGCATAAGAAGGATTTTAAGGAAGGTCAAAGAAATATACAGGTACTTTGTTCTCTGAACTTTTCTGAAGAGACAATCCGATTGTCTCTTGATCCGAAACTTTTTTGTTCGGACATAGGGTGCATTAACAGATAACGTAGAGTGCAATTAATAAATGAGATGCACGTTGCTGAAAATATTTCCGTGCCAGATGAAGAGTGTTTTCTGATTAATCTTACTGTCAAATATATACAATAATAATATGCAAAATTTCGCAGCAATTAATCTTGCTCGGTAGACACCCGCTATCATATTATTTTTATTTTGAAAAGCACTCTCTATTCCCTCTTCTCGTATATCCAAGGTTCAACATCACACGGACGGTATTTTAATGCTCTTGAGACAATTTCATCGTATATCAAAACGTCACGCATAAAAGTTATACAAATAATAAATCTTTTCTTATATTCCTGAACATTACTGTACAAATGTAGATATTTTCTTCTCTTATCGCGTCGAGTGAACGACAACGATACAAGCCAAGACAGATTGATGAAATGTTGGAGGGCGTTAATCCGACACGGTCGTAGTGAAGACGTTACCGGAGGCGTCGCGTTTCTGCTTTCCATTAACGCGGCTTAAAACTGGGAAACGCCAAAACGAAAATAATACGCGACTCGATACGACTAGAATCGAACAATTTCCAGTCGAATGCGGAAGCTTCCTTCGAACGGATGCGAAACAGCATCTTTTCAGCGCGCCACGAAACTGCCGGAATATATTGAAGCAAGTTTGCCGGCAAATATTTGCACTATGTGGTACGAAGCACGGCGCGCTTGATTTCTCACCGTAGGGTCTGAATATAATACCACAAAATATTGGCGACGAACTGCCCCGATGATTAATTGTTCTCCCCGGTGCAAATGTCAGTTTAAGACGCGTATACGAAATATGAGCCGACGGTACGTGGACTTATGTAAAAAAAAAAAAAAGAATAAAGCAGATTCGACGAAACTCTGACTGATAGTGATTGAAATGTTACCGGGCTTTCGTTGGTATGGCATAAGCTGCAAGAAGCGTGGGGTGATTTTCCGTTTGATTGATTGAACCGGGGAAACTCGTCGAAGTGCATTATAGTGTTTGGCTAATCATACACTTTGGTTTGATTTTCTTGCAACATTTTCTTGTTCATTATTTATTCTGTTCGTAAAAGTGGAACGCGCAGCGGTGTCGTTTTACTGATGACATCGTTATATGCAGTGCAAGCATGAACATACACGAGGATAAACAAGCTTCTCCCTCGGATTACAAGTATACAGCCGGGGGATAAAACTGAATAGAAACAAAAGACTTACGGATGTTCTTGATTTCTTGCAAACGAGCTGCTGGCTTACTAGTTTGTATTCAACACTGTCACGTCTGTCGGGTAACGAAAAGGGGTGGCCAAATAACGATGTAACGGATAGGTCGAAGCCACTCGAGGCAAAGTTGCTCGCGACACTAAAACTTTCACAGAAACTTTGAGAAAACTCGCGTTAAAGACTAAAATGATCTGATAAGGGTATATCAGAGGTGGTGGGGGAGGGTGTCTGTTTGCGTTCGTGGTAGGCAGTCGGCATTTTAAATAGGACTTACAAGATATATTTCATGCGAGAGCCACGATAATCATCTGTATCACGTTTGTTGAAGGAGCCTTTATAATTCCACCGTAATTGCCACGATCGTAGATACCGCGTAATTTGGGGGGGGGGGGGGGGCGACATCACGTAAGCAAATATACGCATGGAGAATTAGTTTCGGGGAAACCGGGCAAACGATTGTGTGCGATGTTTGAGGTGAAACGCATCGATCGAATGAAGGTAATGATTAAGTTATCTTAAATCACTTATGTTTGCCTACAGAGACACTGCGGACACATTTATATTTTATATTAATGGATCGTAACATTGTTCCGACCTGACGTTCTCTCCTACATTTCCATAATTTTATTTCGTGTCGTACGAGTGCTGAGATGTTCTGCACCGAACTAAAATATATTGCGGCATTAATAATTAACAATACGTTCTATTCCGTGAATACCAGGCCGAAGTGAATTAATATTACTACCGCTACGTTGCAGCATTTATATAAATTTTTTGTTCACAATTGCGTGAAATATGTGCTTCTTCTTTGTATCACGAATATTGTTTGCACTGTGTCCTTAATACTTTTTTATTTACAGTATATACAATATTTGTAAAAGAAATATCATGGCAAAGGACGCAGTGCTGCCACGTAATACAGGCAGATATATTTTTATTTCCACGCAATGCAAACCAATGATATGCCCAGGCATTCTTTTTGTATACTTCAGATCAGCGATAAGTAGTACAGACCACCGATATGGTCAGCCATAATTTTGAGCAGTATACGTCGAGGTATACAGATAAGAAGGGTACACGGGTACCCAGTTCATGGGATAACGGTGAATATTTTACTTACTGAAAGATATGTTAAAATTTAACCGCCCGTCTGACCATAGTTTTCCTATACTACTGCGAGTGGACCGCGGCACTCCAATAACGCGCGCAATCAGACAAGCTGTGGTAATATGTACCCGGAACGGGAAAGAGATTTCGATTAGTGGTGCGTCATATTTTGTTATATGATCTTGATCCTGTGTAACAATTTACTTTGCACCGTGCAACGGAAGCTTGCGGTAACGCGATAGCTCCGACGGTAGACTTCAATGTTTACCTTCCCAAGGAAGAACGAGTTCTATCGATCCTGCGTTCGAGAACAGCATGCTCTTGTTTGAGCTCTCACGTGGGGAGCTCCGGTTCCGGATTTTTTCCTAATGGTAGACCAAGGTTCGTTTATTCACGATATTTGATTAACTATTCAATTTTCTGGGTTGGGAAACATTGAGTATTCGTTACGGGCGCCTCGCGGAGCGCACGACTCATCGAAGAATATTTCTACTTCTGTATTAATATCTCTATATTGAAAATTTCCTTCGATGTCGCGAGACACCTTTGATATTAATAAATTTCTAGTCAATTCTTATCGACGAAGCTTTATTCAAAGCCGCCATTTGAGCGCAGATGCACGCGTTCCCGAGAAACGAGAATTTCAATTTTCCATCGCCAACGTGTCAACGATTTCATGCCAATTCCATTCTACAAAAGTTTCCCGAGTTTCGTGGGATCGTTTTCCGATTTTGCGCCCGACAGTAGAAAACGGGGCAACTTTGTCAATACTAAAATGGCAAGTCCACGAATGTTTAATACCGAGTTGCAGTGAAAGCTGTTTCCACGTTGCTGGTGCGAGTTTCATTTGCAGTACGCTTCGAAATAACGTTATAAGCCGTGGCAGGGTACGAGTTCGAATGGAGGTCGATAAAAAATGCACCTTTGCAGTAGCTCTTCTTAATGGACACGTTAAATAACCGTTAAACTAGTTTTGGGAGGAAATGTATTATCCCCCTCTTGAAAGTAAATGGCTCTCAACTTGACGAGCACATTAACTGACAGATTTCCACCGTTTCGTTCCTCGTCAAAATTTCATCGTCATTATAATTCCTGTACGGCAGCAATTAGTATTCCCTTTAGAACGAGGAATGCCGCGCGAGAAGGAACGGCCCCTCTACCTACGAGCTTGACATTTATCTTCGGAAGTAAATGCAAACGGCCGTCGTAGGTAATTTCGGACCTTAATGAAAGTTTACCAGCTTGCCACTTCAAACCGGCGAGGATAATTGAATCCATCCAACCCGTGGAAATCCTGATGTACGATCACCCTTTCGCAAGGGTTTCAGACCGAAATTCGAGAAACTTTCGGAAGATCGACGCACGCTCCGATAATTCGGCGTGAGCTCGAGATTGATTGAATGTTGGGTAAAAGTTCGCAGAAAGTGATGACAGATTGTTACCTGTTTCACGGAGTTGTTTCGAACCATATGAAAGAATTAATGAGAGCATTGATCGCATGCACCGCCGAGAATCGACCATCATTCGCCCCGTGATGTTTCTGGCACAATGACGACGATACTCTTGCATGTAATGCACGCGCATAGCAAGTAATGGATTGGGTGTTTACTAATAGCATTGATATCAGTATTGTTCCTTAATTTGTTAGGAAGAGAAGAAAAGTACATTGTAATAAATTGATAATTTCCAAATTGCGCTGAGGATTACGAATAAAATGACGAAAGCACCTTAATGGACAGTTTATTCCTATTCCTCATATTTCTTATGTCACATTTGACAACGTTCGCAGCTGGACGTAACTGGGTAATTAGTGCTACGTGTAAGACAACAGAAATGCATTTGGCCGTAGAAATTCTATTTGTTTGAGTAACAGAGTCGTGGATCGATTTATCCCCAACAAGGAAAGTTATATGGAAAACGTGGCCGTCACACGGAACAAATGCAATTAAATTAATTCTAGCTCGCGTATAGTTTGTTCATTAGCCGGAGGGTAATTAATGCGTAGCGAAGTAATTTTCATTTCAGCTTACCTGGAACTCCAAATTTCGTGCACAAGCAATATCTACTTTGGCGGATAGTATTGGCACCATTATTCGATCATTACAAAATTGCGAACGCAAATGTCTGATTGTAACTTTAAGTTTCACGTTTTGAGTTTCACGATCAGTGTTTAGATAGCGCTGGGAATTTACATAGGATAATTACGAAGATAACAATTTCGTTTAATTTTATCGTAAATAATTGAACTTCTCTATCCCTTCTACAATAATTTAATGGTAAAGAAAAGTAGAATATAACTATACGATCGTATATATCTCAATTACTTATCGAAATTAAATAGGATATCATAATTAATACTCACTTCATTTTTGACGTTTATTTATTTTATTCGATTAGCTTTAACCGTAGAACATTCAAGTCTGATTAGATTAAACATATCCCCGTAGGTGTTTGCGATAGGATCACGTGCTCTAAGTTCATTAACATTCTGCTTTCTATTCAAGTACAGGACAAATGTCCGGGTTGTTAAGATATGGGAAAACTAAATTGGAAGAAAAATCAGGTGAACAAAATATTGTGAGAACTGGTACGAATTTCCGTGTTGATTTCACCGTGAACCTTTGTCTTGCGCAAAAATGTCAAGGAAATTGAAGGAAAAGAAATGGAGGACGTAAATCAAATGTAATTTTGTATCTCGGATACAGAGGGAAAAACCTTTTTGTCACAGCGTTAGAAAGTTCACTTCCTTTTTCTTCATTCAACCGCAGAGAACCTCCATTGTGCCGGAAATTACTGATTGAACATAGGTACTGTAACAGATTGCTCAGTCTATTGAAGCTTGTTATTGCGTAACTATTGTTCCGAATCAATCTTTCGTTTTATATTTATGCTGTTGTTCCTCAAGCTTTAACGCAGAACAGTGTAAATTGTAAAGGTTCTTTCACATTTTTATCCTTGGTCTCAGTTCACATTGCTACTTACTGCTAATTAATTTTCAGAATACATGAAACAATATTACGTTTCCCTGCGAATATTACGAATAAATAATTATTCGTTCCTTTTTAAATGCTGAATAGAATTAACGGGGCGAACACAGCTTCACTTTGCACAATAAATCATGCGCCGTGAGAAGTTATATTTAATTCGAAAGCTGCGATTCCATTTCATGTTCAACGCTCGTTTCGTTTATTTACCAATAAAATTCGGGCAAAAACATTCTCCACTTATTGTTCCTTGTTCACTGGAAAATTTCACCCCCGTGCTCCAAAACAAATAGGCTGGACTGCTTCAGCAGAAATGGATCAATCAACGCCGTGGCCTTGTTGCTGGGACAAAGGGAGTTTTTGTCAGCGATCTCTTTGCTGGATGCTTCTAATTGCAAACGTGGATGCTGGGCGTCGTGAAATAACGTGGCATCGCGCAGGCTCCTTCCTGGAACGAAACCGGAAGCCGAGAGGGAGAGCAAAGGATCCTCGTGAATTTTCGCCAGTAACCCCGTGACCATCGAACCGCATTCAACGTGTAGTCTTTATTCGTCATGCTGCTACTTCGTGCTTGCACGCTTAAAAACCTGTTGCCCGACGCCCGGGAACAATTTCTGTCTGAGAACTGTGCCACCTAATCGAAGCTGTATCAGTGTTGTTTATAGTAAAATATGAATAGGAAGTTTTGGCAGGTCTGTTTAAAGAATTATCAAAAGTGTCCGTGATATTGGACATTCTGGACAAGAACATGCTCAATTAAGTAGTGGCCAGTGAGGGCATTCCTGTCGATCTAAATTTTCTTTGCATTCGGAAAATTATGGAAAATAAAAGCAGACGCGTAACGGCTGCCTTCTTTCCTTGCGGGGAATAAAGGAAAGAGTGGATTCTAGCTTCGCGGTTAATATTGTACATTGAGTAAAGTGTTTCCCCTTTTTTTATTCTGCGTCAGTCTTAAATTGCAGTCTGCGAAAGTAACCTGTTGCACAGCAATAATTCATGGAGGACCTTGCCGAGGCGCGACATATGTAATTGTAACTTCCGTTACAGTCCCCGCGTTGACTTTCTCACCGTGTCCTGTCCTCAAGCGAAATATCTGAAACGGTGTACGATGTTGTTCGATGAACGTTCGACTTCATATTAATCACAGACCGTGTAAGTAAAAACGATCACGCATGAATACAAATAGCTAGATACGTTATTAATGAATGAATGATTATTGCTAAATGTTAGCAATATCGTTACTTACATACATTCGTTCATTCTTCTTACCTTGATTCCGAATTTCCATTCTGGCATAAAATTGCTATTACCATGCATTCCGTTCCATATATGTAGATCATATATCAGCCAGCTTTCTGAGCACTCGTATTTATTGCCGCGCACAATACCAACCATTCAGTCTATCGTCAAAAATTGAAATGTAACAGTGCGTATAATCCTCCATACAACTAACAATATATTAATCTCCTGTTTGCCATCATTATTCACGAGGAGCAGCGGTTCTAAGGGAAATTACGCTGATGCGAAAACTTGCTTACCAAGTTACGCGTTCCAAAGGTTCCCCATCGAGTTTCCTTAATCTATTCGTGGAGGAGCCTCCGCCACATCACGGGACAACGAAATTATTACATCGAAAATAAAATCTCTGTTGCCATGGCTATCCGTGGTCGGTTTTGTTTAAAGCCGCAGGGTACCAGAATAAATCGTTCTATTGATATCCATTAACATTCGCCGTTTGGATTGCATAATCGAATGCTCGCAAATAAGATATCATTTATTTCGTTGACTTGTGCCAGGCTTGAATCAAGAGACAAATCCTAGTCGGTCTGATCTTTTGTTATATACCTACGGGAGATCCATTTCGACACATTCATTTGTTGACTGTGGTTGGATACTACATATGTGGAATATCGAATTTATTTCATTCTTTTTTCTTGTCTTGTTTTTTTTTTTTTATCACCGAACGTTTCGTAATTATATGGATAGTTAGAGGCCTTTGATAAAGATGCACATATGTCTGGCTTCTGTGGGCAGAAAAATGTAATCCGCCAACATTTGCTTTATAATAAAGCGCCAAGTAATACCTTCCTACCATCCATTTCGTCGCACATCCGTGTACAGATACGTATATGTGACACGTTCATCATGAGCAGTTTGACCTCTTAATTATATTCATTTCTGTGATTCATTATTTGTTGGCCTTCTCACTATCTTACTATTGGCCTTCCATTTTATTATTACAGATATTTAATTGTGCGAAATTTTATGCAAAATGCATCGACACGATGGAAATTTCTATTATCCCGTATTGTATTTAATAAAAAATATTTGTCGCGTGTACGCGTTAAATAAAAGAGAAAAAAAATGAAATGGGATATAATATTACTTTGTCCCTAGAGGGTCGTGTTTCTGGTAAGGATCTGGGCAATGTAAGTAGATCGAACCGTCAATGGGGCCCCATTTCGGCATCCGTGATTGATTCATCGAATATAAGAATGAAATACGTTTCGTTTCGGTCATATATATTCGCTTACGAATAAAGTGTTTGACGAATATTTACGTTTTACGAGAAGCTCTCGAAACGTTTTTCGAATTTCAAAGGGAACGTTTTTTGTATTTCGAAATCACATCCTTTGACGTTTCCTTCTTCACTCGGGCCGGACAGCCATAATACTAAAAAAAAAACAAAAAACAAACAACAAATTCAGCAGTGCGAGGACTAAAATGTTCCGTTTCCATGTTGTCGTTTTGTAAGCTTGTTCATCGAAAAAGTGCTGGCAAAAATTTTCTCCCACAGTAACTACATCTCTCTGCTCCACTTCTTCCATAAAATAAGGGATTACGGGTGCATTTGAGTATCCAGCGAGTAATATAGAAAACTGTATAAATCCCATTGGCTCGATGTCAACGGGTACCACAAAAATTTCATTACAAATTTTTCAGAGGTATAACGGCCCTTTCGTCGCATAAAGTTTCCAGTTGAAAAATCCAATCTTCCATTACGACGTTTTCGACGATACAAAAATATCCGTACCGCTAACCAATTGGCCGGACAAATTTCACGAAAGAAAGGGATGCCTGATCCCGTCGACTATTGCAATTGCCTCTTCGATCCTTGAACAGTAACAGCAACAAAAATACGGACGCGCTCGGTTTAATGTCGCCTCGAACGAGAAATCGAAACGAAGAAAGAACCTCATCAGGCCTTGCATCAGTCAGTGTGCATCCATTTCCCGGGAAATCGTGTCTAGATCGAGTGTCATAATGGTTTGGCTAGGGGCGGCGTGAAGAAGCGTCGCGACGTAAGCTACGTCCGCTAAAGCCGAAGGCGAGAAATCTCGGCGCGAGGGGAAAGAAATAATCTCGGGACGCAAGTTGGTACACGAGTTTTATCTTTCGCTGCAACGCAATTCATTCTGGATCGATAGACGTCGAGACTTCTCCGAGGCTACCACGCGTCGTTGCTTTCAGGGTTTGCTGGTCGTCTCCGCTTTGACGAAATCGAATTTCGTACCCTGTGACACCCGTTGCACTTGGCAGGATCCATAAAAGAATATGTTCGGAAGGGTTAACAATCCTTCGGCGTCGTTTTGTCTGGCTTCGAGAAAAGTGCCCGCCCATTCATTGGTACCCGCAGTGGCGTGAAAATGGTGCGTTATGATAGAAGGGTAGGGTTAAACGTGAACGGCATCGTGCGCAGGGAAATAAAACGGTGAATGTTGAAGGTACGGTACTCAAGTTGTTGCTTTATGGTGAACAATGCTGCTTGGAAATGATACACGAACTATGGAGAAAAATGGGTAGACTCGAGTGCCAGTGTAGCTATGTTGTTATAGAAACAATAATTGATTGTCGCTCAACGAGAGTAAATATTAAGTTAATGGAGAACATAAAACATACAGTGTATAATTTGCGATCGCGATAATTATCGTGGAGTTGCAATGAAAATTTCATTCATTTTTCCTCTTATTAAAAAAAAGGCCATCCTACGCGAGAAGGGAAACACAATGGTTCGCGTCCGTGGATATTCTTCGATATTATAGATTCTTCTACAACGAGAACGTTATTTTCATGAAAATCATCCTTCTGGCGGATGCAAAATATTTTAAACGAAGAACGCTTGCTTCTCGTTCATTGTTCACAACGCCTGACCGCTCTGTCATGAATAACTTATTCCCCATTCATGCACACGAGGACAGGACCCTCGTTGCTCTCTGACATATCCCATGGATATCCCATTGAAACTTATAACTGGCTGCATTTATTAGAAACTCGCGTATCCATTTGCGATACCCTTGTTCTTCTTGTATTATTTGTCAATTAAATGAACAGAGGAAATTCATCCTCAAATTATCAATGGCGGTTATTGTGCGTCTCATTGAAATTCGACGGAAATGAAATGAGAACGAAGAAGAACGTTTTAGTATAAATTTCTCCCATGTGACGAAAAAGTTATTTCCTCTCAACGATCCTTCTAACTACTCTCTCTGGCGTTGTTTCCCAATTCTGAGAAATATGTTGTCCGCATCCGCGGCACATGCGGCCGACGTGGCGTGAAATTCGCAGCAAGTTGTTTGAACGTGCAAAGAAGCTAACTAAAATGCTAACGTAACCGAAGTTTCAATTGTTACAAAACCGGGAATACTGTCGGCGAAGACAAACACTGCTGAAAACAGTGTCTAATTCAAATCCATTTTAATTTAAACAATTGAACGATAAATTTTCCTAACCGCGTTAGCGTGTCTCAATTATTCAAATTCAACTGCAATGACCGTACGCGTTTCAAAAGTTATTAAATGTTCCTATGCTGTATAGATTAACACTTCGGCTACAACGTGCTTTATGTTACATAGCAGTGAACGATAAACTAAGCAGCAAATGCAATAAGCATGTTCACGTATCACGCCCGCGTGTAGCCGCGAGCAGAAATCATCTGCCGTGGTACTGTACTGCTAATTGAAGATATATGAATGTATTGTGGCGCAAGATCGGAGGATACAGTTCGGCAAAAGCCGCAGTCGCAGAGACATTATGGTCGATGTTAAACCGTGCCGACAAACAGAAATGGCGAGACACCAAGGATCCCATGAATATAAGCGCAGAGAACTGATCAAATATGTATTTCCTATATGTATGGTAACGCTGACAAGTTCGACATGTACTTTGGTTGAAACAGAGTAACCAAACGCACCAATCGATAATCCGACGGACAGCAGTAATATATCAAGAAAATGCTAGTAACGTGTCATCCGTCTTGTTCGTCTTGGAGGAAACATAGAACTAATGAAATAAAAATGACGGGGCGAAAGCACGTTTTACACCTTCATTCGCGTCGAGTAGTTTTAATTAGACACCGATCGAATTACCGAATGTAGAAAATAATATCTGATTACGAGTAGAACAATAGTGTAATACCCGTGTCCATCGCGTTAATGCGTTTCCCTGCTACTGGTTCACTCGCAAATGCATTATTAAGTAGTTGGACAACTTCGAAGCAACGCAGAACTATTCACATTTTATTTCGTAGAATATGGCTTTGAACTTTTAATGCAATAGCAACCTCGTTAATACGTACAGGGCTTGCTTCTAATTATTTGGAGGTACAGATTACAAGTTGAGCCAGGAAGTTAATGCGTTGACCTACATCTGTAATGAGCATCCCCTTTTTTACTACATCAAGAGACAGATTGCAATTTTGGAAAAACGGAATCGAATACAATTGGCACGCTGGATTTTAAATGTTCCCAACGACATTCTAATAGATATTGCTTACATTGATGCAAAGATTGATATAACATGAATTTCCCGTAATTCAATGGTTGTTCGATTTCTCCAATTTCTAAATATTGTTAGTTCTGTTTTATTTCATAATTTGTTATCACTCATAATGTACACCCGCGCGTTTTTATTGGTTTCATGACGAAATCTTTGAACTGGCGGACGCAGCATGAAAAAGTTGATGTAAGCTAGGTGACTAGTATATCAATAAAAGTCTTGAAGTAGCTAGTGGAAAGACAGATTAGAAAGGGGAAAACAAATTCTAAATATTGCAGAATAATATTTATATCTACGTTTGTACGTACTGTCGACGTGGACAATGTTCTTCCAACAGTTACAAAAATGGGGAAAGCGTTAACCGTCGCAAATATGCTTGAAGAATACACTTAAGAACACGATTTTAACAAGCAAGATTACTTTCCCAATTTCAGATGTCCCCTCAATCTCAGAAGTTTAACCTCGCTGAACTTCTCCTTACCAATCTGCCTCTTTGCTTCGGAAAGTTCGACTTTTTCAAATAACAAACTTCTTTCGACGGAATAACCATAATGTTAGCTAATCCCATTTTAGGGATGCAAACGCGTATGCATAATTTTGTCCAACTTGACGGTGATCTTTTAAGTAATCACGCTAACTCATTCTGCACATAAGCAACGAAAACATTCATATCACAGTATTTTGTGCAACATATTATTAAATAACGTACGGCAATGGTTGAAGGTTTATTTTCGAAACCAAAACCACTTCGACCGTCCCTACATATCGGCACCCAACCAAGGGGTATTGTATATCGTCGCCACACTCCATTTACCCCAAACCGCATTAGCAACCACCAAAACCAGCCGCTCTTGGTTAACATAAAGTAAATAAGATACAACCCGTTCCTTTCTGTGACAACAGCAGCATCTGACCGAGCAAACAATCTCGTTTCAGATCTATCGTCATTGACCTACGGGATCGCCCAAAAGTGTCCATGAAGATATCACAGAAGTGCGCGTGTGACATGTCCGGCCGAAATTCCGTAATCACCCCGACTGGTCGGATGTCTTAGAGCCGCCGCGGAGAGGGTGGCTCGAGCGGGGTCGCACGAGGGTGACATGTCCATGGGCGGAATCGATTCTCGTACGACGAAACGCTGCCGTTCCGCATTTCAAATCCAATCTGTCAGCAGTCTCTGTTAATGGCTCGATCCTGTTCCCTGCCTCTATCTTCCGCGACGTATACACGTGGAAATCTCGGGGAGTATCACGGGTTAAAGAAATGACGGCCCGCATGTAACGTCCGGAGGAAATACTTCGAATGATCCATCAAAGTGAGAAGTAAATACGAAGGTTCTGCGAGTCGATGCACAGTGAATGCCCCCGCGAAATATTTAACGGGGTGCCTGTTGGAGCCGAGCGTAGTCATGTTTCCAGAAGATTGCAGGTAGAGAATGGTACCATGGAAAATGGGCTCCGCGATACGGAACGAAGATTCACCGTTGCGACAGTAACGTTTTGGACAAATGTAACAATGAACCGGTGAAAGGGTCTTCCGTCGATTTGAACAATGCAAACGGATCGTGGCGCGACGAGGATCACGGAGGAGAGAAGATTCCACGAAGGAGGAGCAGCATGTCACGTGGACCGCGATATGGAGCGGAATAATTTTTGCACCGATTAATGGTGTCCAGGGAGATAAGTATTTCGGCCCGGTATGCAGATCATGGGATTAACCGCGGCACGCGTGAGGAACATGGTAAACGATCTGGAACTATCCAATTCGTTGCACCTCTCGTAAGAAAATTTCCATTTGCGAAAATCGATGTTCTGATAGGCGTGCGGAAACAAAGCCTGGCAAGTGTGCTACGGTTCTGGAGACTTGTACGTGATAATAAGAGAGCGCTGTTTTCTCTTGGAAAAAGAGGCAAATTGGGGGGGGGGGGGGGCATGCTTTCCCACAACGAAATCCAGTGACCCAACGAATCCCCTCTGCATAATAAATTACGCGCATACCCTTGGAGGGCGAGGTTTTCCTGATGGTCGTTGAAAATACGGCGGGGGCGCCCAACGGGGCAATTCGTCGCGGCGGCGAGACATTTTCTATTCCACTCGGGGCTATTGTTACCACCAGACGGGAATAATAAAAGAGTTCCTCCAACTGCGAGAGCGATAGGCAATTTGTGATTTACGCGGTATCGCGCGGAGGCCGATATCGAGGATATTGCGGCGAACTTCGGCAACCACCATTCAATATTGCGTCTTCGTGTTCCATCTGCTGGAAATGGATCGTTCAAAGTATGCTCGTGGGTTGTATTAGGCTGTGGTAACACATTAGATTCCCGCGTGGCGTAACGTAGCGGTGACACGTCTCATACATCAATAACGCTATTCTTCTCTGTACGCACGTTACCATAGATATTAAACATCCCTGGTACTTACGATCCTTATGCGCGGGCGAAAATTTTCACACTGTAAATCGAAGAATGTCGCGGCAGGAGCAGAGATAGTCGGACGAATCTAGTGACAATGCAGTCACCTGTAAGAATGCAATGCTCCGCCTCACGCGTTACGAGGATTCCTGGCGTCGCAAGCAACTGAACGCAACCCTGCTGCAATTGAAGCTACTGCTGCGTCTCGTAAGCACCATGAGCCAAATGGATAATTACACGGACATATTTCGCACCATGAACATCACGGACGAGGACATAGACTACGTGAACACTTTCAACATCGAAAATCTCACCGTTCAGAGGACGAACGGCGAACAGATCGCCTGCTACTGCAATGGAACGATACGAGATCTAGCGATCGTGTACAAAAACTATCACGGGTACGTGGCGTTGGTGGTGTGTTTGTTCGGTACACTGGCGAACATGTTGAACATTGTAGTGTTGACCAGGAAAGATATGGTCGCGTCCCCTATTAATCGAATCCTCACCGGATTGGCCACGGCCGATATGCTCGTGATGCTAGAGTACATTCCCTTTGCGATTTACATGTACATCGTGCTGCCCAAAAGACAGATATTTCCCTATGGATGGGCGGTCTTCGTCCTGTTTCATATGCACTTCACGCAGCTGCTGCACACCATCAGCATAGCCATCACGCTCACGCTGGCCGTTTGGAGGTACATCGCCATTAGGTGAGTAGAATTCCGATCTGTCCGCCGCTTTATTGCACGCGAAGCGGCTGCGAATTTCAATTGCATGCCGGCTCGCTGCCAGGTGGACCGGGGCTGACTGCGAGTCCCGATTCCGCGACGGATTTATTTCAACGGTGTTGTCGTAACGTTGGCTTAGATATCGGGTCGCGTATGCGAGATACGTGATAAGGAGTGTACGGGAATGTCGGCCAATTTTTCCAGAATCCTGCGGAGCAAAACCGTGGACGGTGCTGATTTGATTAATGGGCAGATTTGAGAAGAGAGATAAACCTTTGGATGGATTTGAAATTAATGCGGATGATAAGAGTTTACGAGCGGCAACTGTTACTGAAAAATTCGTATGATTTATATTTAACGAGGAAATACGAGAATATGGGTCGGGCTATGCATTATTCATGTAATATCGGTTTTCAATACACTGTTGCTTTTTTTTTTTTTTTTTTTTACGCAAAAGAATAATACAATTTTATCGTTATTTCTTCCTGACTGTTTTTTGTATGAAACAAAATCAGACGTAGGCTCCTGTGAATGGGGTAATTCAATACGACTTTAATAGGAAAACTTAAATGTATGGGCTTAAACAGTTTTCCATTAATTTCGTTTAACTCTGTACGGCCTTTGTCACGTGTCTGCGAACCAAAGTCTCTTGTATCAAATCCCATGAAACGAGATACAAACGCTATCGAGATCCCTAGCCAGATGTACCTAAGATTAGCCAAGAAATCTACGCTTGCGAGGATTCGGTGTGCGAAAACATTCTTGTCTACATCCATAATTCAATGTCGCTTCTACAGAGACTCCTCCTCTGCACTCCCGTCCCAAGATAGCGTCGAAATGTTTCGTCCATAATGAACAACGAGATTGTTTTCGCGACTATTGTTTCTCGTTTTCGACAAACTGCATGGATAATTCAGCCACGCGTGTAATTATCGCGGTTCGATCAATTCCACGGCTCGCCGTTTATTGCCGGCCTCTGTTTTATTACAGAACGTTCCATTATGGCCCTAATTTTCGAGTTGTTTACCTATTGTCACCTGAAGTGTTAAATATCAACAACCTGCCTTGGCTCCCTGCTTTCTCTCTGAACGGACGATGCTTTGCGACCTCGTAATTAAGATCCGAGTGTCAAGCCGGATAGTGGTCGCGCGTCTCTCTTCGTAAAAAGAGAATCACTGGAAGAACGTCGGCCTTGGGTCAATTTTAATTCGCCACAGCCGAAATTAACCGGATAATCGATATCGAGCGCGGAATTCTATTACACGCGCGTACCTAGAGAAGGCGCTAATACGACGGTACGAGAATTCAATTAAGCTTCAAGGGATACGCATTAAATTGAACTCGAATGCGTCTAATTTCAACGCGTAATGAACAACTGTTCGTCCTTCAATTTATTTAACAGGCGATACGTTTTGCTCGTTTAAATGCGTAAGCGTGGATGAATTTGGCGATGATCGGGTATTGAATTAGAAGAACGTTACACGGAATGCTGAATTGCCGGTGAAAGCAGCATGCATATGCATGCAGCGTTAAACTGTAGATTTCACGAGAATTAGCCAAATGTTTGATCCTTCTGGTAATCCGCTGAATTCATATTTAAGCACGGCCGAGTGTTTCGCGTGAACGAAATTATTAGGTCGCGTGTATTAATTGCATGTCTAACGATAGGACAATGCTACTCCAGGCAATTAAATATAAGCGTTTACTCGCCGATAGTCGGCAAACAGAAATTCCAACACCCCATTCATACCCACTTCTGAACATCGTTCGTATCAAAGTATATACATAGAATCCAGGACAGCGTCAGTGATCAATTTCTCTTTGTAAATCGCGAGCACGTGCTGAGAGCAGTAACACTGTGCAGAATTGCAGCTACTGCCTGTTAAATATGCAACTGTGAGCGTATGGTCGGCAAACGAAGCGATGCCACAGTTATAGACGCGATATACAAGCAACGTGAGTGCAGTATAAAAACATCCTAGCAAGTTAGATATTATTTTCTTTTTTTGTTTCTGTTGGTTTACCTTCTGGTCGTGGATGTTTACACAGGTTGGGATTATTTAATCCAGTTGCATGACTGCCAGTTGCACAATTAGCTACTCTGCTGCGCGTGTAACACGAAGACTTTTTGTAAACACGATCTCAACAAGCATGTATGCAGTATTCGTTAAAATTCGTTTGCGCAGCGTACAAAGTCGGACAATTCTGCTCGGTGGAACGAGAAACATTTCGCATCCGATTTCCCTGTACGTACACTTGCAGCAACTGCACTTTGATCATTCTCGAGATCGATACAGTAACACCGGGGAACCTGTTCCCACACATTTGTTAGAGATGAAATTCAGGTGGCGATACAGGTATTTTGAAAAAGGGAGACTTTCGTTGGCGTTACGACACGCTACGATCGAATCGACTGGCTCGCTTGTCGACTTGTGCCATGTATGCACACCATACATGCACAATATAAAAACATTTCAATATTGTGGTTACAGCGGAATGAAATTGTTATTAATCGGACGTCCCTCGTTCAGGCAATAGCAGTTGAAAGTACACTGCTTTTGAAACCCTTTTCGAGACCTGTTAGATGAATACTCAATGGCATATTAAGTAGGCTGGTTGAAAGCTCGGGCATACGGAACGAGGCGACTAATAAAAGTATTTTTATGCAAGGGAAGTTGCACTCGAGGGCGCTTCAATAGCAAATTTTAATTTGCTTTTAGGACAATTGGCACACGAACGTGAAATAATGCTCGTATAAACAATACGTCGTCGAAAAAGTGATATTTGAGGGATAGAAGAGAAATCGCAGGAATAATAGAATTCTTGCCGAATGATGAACTCGGTAAAATATAACGTTTGAGGAGTATGCACAGAAGAGGAGAACAATATTTTTATATAATCTCGTCATTTTTTCTCGCGTAATTGAAAACAACAATTTCCTGTAATATAATCATTTCTGTAAAATATAGAAGCTTATTTACTTTTTTTTTGATTTTGTCGAAACAGATTAAACGGACTGATGCTACCATTAATTTTCCATTGAATGCGTCGCCTCGCCCCGATGATATTTTCGTACATGTGCATGCTCGCTAATTAATTGAAATTCTACAAGTGTGCCATCACCTGCTGGGCAGACGATTATTTTACACAATTGACAAGCTTGACGCATACGAAGGCATGCAACATTGGCAACATATGCAATTTACAACTATGTCGTATTTAAAATTATCGAAAGTTCCGATCGATTAGTAATTCACAATTAAATTCAAGAATAGCCGGGAAGAAGCACTCCCGTTCTGAATCATATTAATGATTATCCGGCGCGCGTCATCGCGAAACTGAAACGCGTACATGCAATAAACATGCAATTTTTCCCCTAAATTCTATTCCGACGCGCACTTTCATCCGCTTGCATGGCGAACGTTAAACCTTCATTCCCCGATTCACGCCGACGGCACAAATTATATTTATCCAGGCAGGTCGAGCGTGCAGGAATTATTGGCGCGATACTCGTTGACCATTTGACAATTACTCGAAAGTGTACGATTTGCCCGGTGTTCGCCGTTACGAGACAGTGGAGAACAGTGAGTGTTCGCGGAGTTAATTCCACAGGTAGAATGTTATGCGAGAATATGGAGGACATTGTAACGCTCGAGGACGAAACTGGGATACGCCCCTGGGTACTATTCAACTTGATGCAGCAATTATATTTTCTCAAGCTCCGTGGAACATTGATGTGCAAGTGGCACGAGTTAGCATCGCGAGCTGTATATAACGGGAGCAGTCAACGATTCGTCTTGGCACGTATCAACAACGATTTACGTGCGGCATACAATTAGCCGACACACTTGAATAAAATTTGTAACACCCGATCGTGGAAACGGGATATTATGCATCTACGAGGTCGTATGTCTGGCATTGGGTCGAGTACAAAATGCGGGATTACACGGTGCTTCTAACGTGGGACGAAACGATACTTGTTAGCCTACAAATGGATAATCATGCAAACTCTCCGAATGCTTTGCAGGTGATTGGGCTAATCGTAGCACTAATAATACCGCTTGCTGGCTTAACGGAGAATAGGTGGACGCGTTGATGAGATCAATGTCAATATTGAATGTAGGATTGGTTTGGTTAAATTTGAAATTGGACTTGAAAAATGTTATTCTTCAAATAATTAATACACCGCTGAATACATTTCTTAATAAACAGTTGAGGAAAAATTATCTTATGCTTCGGACGAAGTTTGTGCAACTTAAGATTGCTAACCAATAATTGGCCAAAGCAAATCGATCGAACAATAGTTGGAATCGATATGATGAACTAAGGACCGCCATCAGCTATACATGAAGCCTCGTTATCCCCGCTGTGGGGATATTCTCATTTAACGAGGTGATACTTCCCGTGACTTGTCCGGTAACCGGACCATTTGCTTGCGCAAATAAGCCTACCCACCTAGCACCTACCTAGCATCGCTCTTCATTTCCCGCATTTTCTTCTGGCTAGCGTGGAAAATGTCTGGAATCGTGTACTTGCAACTTCCAAGTGTAAAGCAGCTTTAGAGAGCCGCATCGTGCCTTCGTATACACGCACAGAATGTCGATATTTATTCCTTCGTTTTCAAATATTGAACGAACGAAGCGTAGCTCGAGGTGTGCAACAATTCACGCGAATCAATAGGAAAGATCCTGTCGAAAAGTTTACGCGAGAACTGGAGGATAGAGCGTGCTAACGGAAACCTTTACGCGTCGCGGAGAAACGAGAAGGAAAGTAGCAACAGTTCGTTGAGTTAGTAATGCACCGTTTTGATACTTAATCCCAAAGGGGATTTTCTAGTAAGCCTTGGCTTCGCTGACTCGTTTTGTGATCCTCGACGTTCTATCGCCATGGTAACAGTGTACGAGAAAATAGAAGGGATATGAAACACGGTCTACGGTTTTCTTGTAGGGAAGCTACTATATTGGACTCGATACATCATCGACATAGGGAACAGAATGGAGGCATCGCGAGCTAGAATAACAGTGAAATATTTGACTGACAATAATATCCTGGGTACGGTTCGAAACAATGCTGAATCTCGAAACGGAAGCCGGAAGGATGAGAAGCGAAAAAGGGCCGAGCAGAAACATGTCATCTTTTCCCGTGACGTGCCCAATCCATAATCCTCTCTCTTTATTCACAGTTGATTCTGTTATTTCACGAAGCTGCTATTTGTTTGCTCTAAATATTGGAATTTATAAGTGATTTCGGCACGTATCAAACCATTATTCAAAACGTTGCAAAAGTGGGTCGCGAAAAAAAGTGAGAGATCGATTGTTAAACATGCTTCACAAATATCACCGCGAAAAGAATCATTTTGTTTATTATTTGGCATTATTTTCAATTATTTTGAATATAAAAACGCATTCTAATTTTCGCACATGGAGTACCTCAAAAAGGGAATCTGCACCACTCGCAATACGGAAGCTGCACCACGCTCCACGGGAATACTTATTCCACGTTTGTTGTTTCAGGTGCCACGATTTGTTGTCTAATGCATGCATCAATAGACGAGCAAACTTCATGGTCAAATTATCAGATGCAACATATAAAATTTCCCCTGGAGAATTGAAATGAACGAAGATCTGGAAGAGCAGGGAAAGCATGTTGCACGTTATTCATGACGCATAAGCATCTGGAAGAAAAATCCAAATGTTCCATTTAACGAACAACGCCAATATTTTTATACTTTCCGACTTGTGCCATCGTTCAGGGAATTCGTATCTTTATAAATATTTTTGTATACCTGGCAAAGAGAACACTCATTGTTACGCAACTGTTCGAAACGTACATTGTTTTTTTTTTAAATCCCTCGATACAATAACTTCACTGATATTGTTTTGTTTTACCGTTTCGAGCCATACATTATTGCAACAGGAATCAAAAGGTATAGTATATTCTGTTCGGAGGAGATCTTTCTTTGACAATCAATACAGAACGCTATTCATTCTTAAACAATTGACAGAATATTTCGTGCACTGTTACTTCGAACGTTTCAACGTCATATTTGCCTATTATTTTTGTGAATATGCGAACTGCTGCTGATAACCCGCGTTTTACTCGGCATTCAATGAAAAGGGTCCGGGGCATCGAAAACGCGATGAAAGACATTTAACAATATGACTTCGCTTTATTCTGTTAAGGCGAATAAAGACGCAAAAAGTAATTTAATTCACTTCCTCTGCCTTTTATACTCCTTGGTAACTAAGGAAGAATAATGGGAAATAGGGAGGAAACATATTTCTTCAAAGAAATTACCCAAGAGACTTTCGTAACAAACGATAACCATTTCGCCACTACAATTCTAAATTAACAGAGAACAAAGAACGCGGGACGTCCATTTTTCGTCTAATGAAAAAGTACCGGGAATAATAAACGGAATTTTCCGTTTATATATATATTCAGACATTTTCCGTTAATATATATATACATATATAACAAATTGTGGAGGAAAATTCTGTATCGCTCCACGGGGCCTATAATAATTTTACATAAATTTTGTTGAAATTTGCCTTCGGAGATAATTTCAGGGCATATTCCACAATCACATTACTCCATTGAACGCCCTCGAATTGGCCGCAAGTTGAATCCGTGGGTATATCGAGAGATTAACTTCAGTTAGACAGGTGGAAATCGAGTAACAGATATCCGTTCCCGTCATCCCGATCGACGAATCGATCAAAAGAAATCTAATACTGTTTTACAGAAAAGACTCGAAATTCCCGTATAATATACACCATAGTTCGTGCTCTATCGCGTGTCGATACGATCGACAACTTGCAGCCCGTTAAATGGTGAAATTCGATTTCGCATATACCATGGCGAATTTTTAGACGGCCTCTATGGAAGAGCATTGAGCGATCGAGTGATTCGGTGAAAATCAATTCGCCAGCAATACGCGTAATATATTCTGTTGAATGGAAGGCCATCGTTGGGTATAATTTGTAGAAGCTGTGTCAATAGATTCGAGCACAATGGCGGATATTTATTGTTCCAACGATCTTCCGGCGCGGCGTCCCGATGAAAATTGCAACGGAACTCGAGCTGGTACATATTTTAGCCTAAAATTTCCGGCGGCGTAGCTTGCTGACCTTTTTCCCAGGAAGCCGTAAAAGAGAAGAATGTGAAATTTGTTTCTAGCAGCCACGGTCTTCTTTCCTTTTAATATTACTCGCGAAAAATGGCGGGCTTTTATCGAACATACGTTCGACTAAGCAAAAACAAAGGTTCAATTTGTATGCATCCAGAGATGTGAAAATAAAGAGCACGAGAGAGGCATTGAGCTGTGACGAGTATTGAAAAGATATTGATTACATTCGTTCGATTAAATTGTATCGGATATAGACGTCAGAGACCATGTTTCACTAGTGATTGATTTCTCCCGCGAGCATGAGTTTCGTTCGAGCGAAATTATATTCAGACTTCAGACAGTACCTTCAGAATTCAACCATTACCGTTGCATTATTTTCTAACACTTTTGTTCTTGTTGAGAATGGAAGTCGTTTTCTGTGCAACGTAAATTGTACGTACGTGTGGTAATGAATTGGTTCACCTGTAACTTTCCTTATACCACTTATGATACATATTGAAAGTTCTATTGTATCCATGTTTCGGCATAAATGGGAGACTATTTGCTCAGTCATCAATTAACGTCTACCTAGCAATGCGTACAGTAACTGCGCTACCTCACTACTACTAGTACTCCTGTTTTCGCTTGTCTATCTGTAAGCCAAATTTCTATTTCAGGATCACTAATTATTTATTAATCGTTTAATTAATTCCGTAACTACTTATCCGAGACAAATAGATTCAGTAGCAGAAACTTCTCGCTTAAAGCGGCATGTAATTAAATATACCCTCTTGCTTCATTACTCTGACGCGGATTCCAATTAATTTTATTTCTACGAAACGGTAAAATTGCACTTGTACGAGAGGCACTAGATTGCAGACAAGAAATGGTCGATTGAGGGGAATGTTTTGGAGGGCATGAGTGCACGTCGGCAGTAGTGCACGTCGTTCCATTATTTCCACAAATCCGGCGGAATTTCGAACTAACCTGGATTCCTTTGGTTTTATTACGTTTTTGACAACAGTACAAACGAAAATTCGATCTGGCCGGCCTCTGCACGAACAATTTACCTTCACAAAGCGACTACAGTCATTTGAAAAGTAATTTATCACAGCCGCGTGCCATGCGAACAAATACATTTTCGATAATCATTAACACCAATCGCTTGCGTATGAGAATTTTCTATTCAAAAATATTTCGGATCTTGCTCCTTGATAAATGGTAGTAAAACATAAAAGAATACGAACTGCGGTTAAAGAACAAATTATCACTAGTTTAACGAATATCACTGCCCTTTTGTTTTCGCAGAATTCCACAGTACAATACGTGGTGCACCGCTTCACGTTGTCGAACGGCCCTTTGGAGCAGCTTTTTGGCGCCGTTCGTTGCCTGTGCGCCAAGCTACGTCATCTTCGGGGTAAGTCATATCCGTGAACGATAAGAAAGGGTGACCCTAAGCGCCCTGTTAATTTCAAGCAGAATTCATACAAAATAGCGACTAATGCTTTCTGAACATCGAATCGTCAGATAAGGAAGAAAACGGTGAACGAGAACGGCACCTTGGAAATCGCGTACATCGTCGACACGAATTACGCCGAGCACAAGGATTTCTTGTACCAGCTAAATTTCTGGGTATTAGGGGTGGTCGTGAAGCTTTTACCCTGCGTCATTCTAACCGTTATCAGCTGCTGGCTGATAAAGGCCCTTTATAGGTAATCTACCAATGATAGCCACGCAGAAATTGCTATTCATCGTCTAATGCTATCAAACTCACGCTATACGCCACCCTTGAACATATCATGCACCCCTCATTTCTTCATACATCGTAGACGCAGTGCACGAGTAATGTGAGAAGCAAAACGAAACAGAACAAGTAAGACCGTGAAAATGATTAAAAATGAACTCTATCGTGTTTTTCAGAGCAAAGGGTAGGAAGCAGGCATTGAAGACCTACAATCAGTGCAATAACACCGCCTCTATGAGCAATGGTCTGGCTCAAAGGAGGCCAAGCAAGTCCGACAAAAGGGCAGACAGAACAACTAAAATGCTCGTCGCGGTGTTACTGTTGTTCCTGGTAACGGAAATTCCTCAGGGTGTCCTGGGCCTTTTGTCTGGCGTGCTGGGCGACTGTTTCTTCCGCAATTGCTATCACAACTTCGGCGAGGTGATGGACATTCTGGCCCTGCTGAACGGCGCCATCAACTTCATCCTCTACTGTTCCATGTCCAGGCAGTTCCGCACCACTTTCGGCCATCTGTTCAAGCCGAGGATCATGAAGAAATGGCAGCCTGCCACGCAGCAGACAGACGTGCAGAGCACTTACGTATGATGCAGGCTGAGAGGTCTAGAGACCACTTGTCTCTAGAGGTTGTACGGTTTTCGAAGAATAGCCCAGAACGCATGCCGCGACAAGGAGGTGCGAATTTTGGACGTTGCGCTGAGATGCTCATTAGATGGAATAATAGCGGAACATAAATTTCGTCTAAACGTAATGGCTGTATGGGTGGTGTTTATGGCACAGTCCAATAGAGTTTCATCTTCATACCTTTGAGGGAAATTCATCCAAGGAGTCGAGGTATTGATGCTGCACGAGGTTGATAGTTGTTGAACCTACCATTGCAACTTCTCCATAAGTATAAGAGGGATAATAATAATTGAGTGTGAATGATGTAGAGTAAGATGAAATCGTCTACGTCAATCCCCTCAAGATTTTATTAGAGTTCGCGTTTATTGTGTGCGGTTTCGTTGCCTCGTTGTGATCTAGAATTATATCTGACGGTGATTTGAGAACGATGCGCAGAAGGTACAATTCGGCTGGTGAACCTTCAACATTTAAGGGAGTGCCTAAACCATCGCGTGAAAGAGAAAAACTGTGTACCAATGGTGGAGGAAATAATGGGATTTGTTGTTCCATTGGGGACTCGATCCTCGGCACGATGGGCTTAGGCATCGACCGAACTTCCAGTCTAAATAAGGTTTCACACTGCTATTGCGAATGACAGGTTCATTAAGACGGAGCGAGACTTGATCTCGCGTTAAACCTACTCCAAATGAGCCGTAGCGGAGCTTAATCCATGCGTATATTTAGTTAATACACGGGGGCGAAACGTACAGTAATTTCATTTGTCAATTTTATATTCGTTCTTCATTGTTTGCACACGCACGGTACGTGGGGACGCGATTATCGCATAAACGCACAGGTGAATATGATGTTGGTACTTGAATATTTATAGGATAATTAATGAATAATTGTTAAATATAAGATTATTAGAGCCGGTGCAATTCAAAACGCAGGGATTGCAATGTAAAATTTATAATCATTAGATTGTCACGCGTTCTCGGTGACATGTTGTTCGTGTAATTAATTTGTCCACGTGAGACGCACGCAAATTCGTAGATTCGTAGATGTATATTCAGTTCATCGGGGCTGCAGGTATTTATTTTCGATACAAATGTCGCAACGTTCTACGACCAACAGGTTCACCTAACTATATTATGCATCGCGTGGACAGCAAAGGAAACGACGATTATTCCTGTCGTTTACGTATCTACGTTGCACAATTAACAACGAAAGACCATCAAGATTACACGTAGGTAAATACCGTGCAAACGTTCATAAGATTATACAACAAACCTGTATTACTCAGTGTGATTGATTGTAGTAACTAAACAGAAGAACACAGTTGCTGCGTTACCGCGTTAATATTAAACTGCATGAAGGGGACTTGTAAATATTTCATCGAGGGAAACCGTAACGTGAAACAGTTTGCTCTCGTATTATTTTATATAAGAAGGGAAAATCCGATGGATCTTTGACCGTTGAGCCCAGTCGAGGATCCATCTTTTCCACTGTAAATGGTAAGAACAAATTATTTATATAGATTACGAATAAACGTTTCCGTACTGATTACGTGTTGGTTTCCAATATTCTCCCCTTTATCATGTATTATCTAGAGCTCGTCCTTTAAACGTTCCATCCGGGATCGGTACAAAGTGAAAAAAGAAATCCGACATTTACCGCTCAGGAAAAACTGCAATGGGTTCCACTGATGTCTGCTTTATTAACGGCCTCCGAATCTCTTTTGAATTTATCTGACCACACAGCTGCTATAAATTAATAGCGAAGAAATAAAAGCTAATTGGCTAGCAAAGATGATTGAGATGGCGGAAATGTTCATTAAACCTGAACAAAGTGTGCTCCAGCCAATTTCTAGGATGTAATTGGAGCATTAAATCTATTTTATATCCTGGCCATTGTTTGCCACGCATGGCTAGTGTGCTTAAAATAATCAATGCCGCAGTGCTAACCATGTTATCGTCGCGCATACGGTTATACAAATATATGAATGATCGATCAGTCCAAGAATTTTTTCCGGTTTTATGCAAATATTCAGAACACGAACGATTCTATGAAATCGCTAACCTTCACAGTTTCGTGCCGCGACGCGGATAATTAATTAATTTTGCTTGCCCATTCATTAAAAAATAATATCCTTCCGCCAAAATTGCTTCCTATTTACCTACAGCTTGCCTTCTTTTCTGTGACCTCTCGCGTCTAACCCGAGGAACAATAATGTTCCGAGAAAATGTCTGGGAAATTGCATAAGAAATTTATAAGCGCTTCGCCTTGGAATAGAATATTTCTGTTCCGCTTGATTATCAACGAAGAGATGCTTAAAGGAATCTTAAACTCGCGGGCACTAGCGGAGTCTGATTGCAATCTTGTAGCACGCACGGCACAAGTTTCATTTTCTGTCCGTTTTCACGAGCAAGAGAAGCAGAATGAAATCCTTTGCCTCGCAGAAGAACGCGTTCGGTGAAAATTCAATAATATTCTTCGTCGAACGTAGATTACTGAACGTGCTTGTCTCCCATTGAACTATACCTTGCCCTTTTTTTCGAAGTAATGAGGCAATGCATGGAAGTCTCTTCACGGACGATTCAAATCGTTTAATCTCTGCATGTAATCCCACCCCCTATACTAACTTCATCGTAATATTAAACTTCCAACTTCTCTTGGGTAGTATATTCGACCGCAAATAGACAGACGCAACATGCGATCCCATTAAAGTGCGGTTTTCTTATATCCCGGTTTCCAAATTGCACGTTTGCCCTGTCGAAGAAAACGGGGAGAAAAAAGCTCGAATGTGTGCTTATCTGTAGATAGATGAGGCTTTTCATCGTCTGAAGGGCACAAGCACCGAGGGGTTCTCCCTTTACTACCCTTGCGTCCGCTTCACTCGTTCGTCGCATGCCGCCTGATCAGCTTGAAATGGCACTGATGCCTAACACGTGCAAACCAGGTTAAATATATTCCACCAAAATTTCCCGTACCTTCTACATTTTCCGCATCTACGATATTTCCACGGAAAATCAATGGACAAGAAATTTCGTATACGTGAAATGCGTTAATCATCCCTTATTGCGAACCTCTGTTAGTCCCTCCTGGTTCTCTATATATCAGGTTATTTAAGTTCGACACTCTATTAAAGCGAAGGTACTCAATAACGTGGGAGGAAAACGAGGGGAAGACACACCGAAGGTTTATTTTTCTGAAACAGCTATACCGAAACTTCGCATATGTAGGTATCAAAATACTCTGTGCACCATTTCTCAGTCTAGTGAAGAATTTATTAGCTTCTACACGCTCGCGTTTGCCAGCGATATATCTTTCGTCTTCGCTCCTAATGAAATTCTCTCTCGTCGATAGCAAGGGGGACGACTCGCGTCTTTTAACTTTAACCACGTTCTATCGCGTGTTCCCTACAAGAAGCTTTAAATGAATTATTTCTGTCGGAATCGATTGAATACGCCGCCCTTCACGCAGATGAGGTCCAAACCGTTTAACTATCTGCACTTAAACGCGACGAATTTCGCCTTAAACCATTGTGCGATGATAGTCGGAAGTGTTGATAATGTCGGTTAAATACGTAAATGAACAATACACGCGAGAATGTGTCAACAGTTTTGGCCCATTTTCATTGAAACTGTTATATCATTCAATACTTCAAACGTTACGACACGTACTAAGTAATTATGTAGTGCTTCGCTACTCCCTTTGACATATACCGAATATTTGTTTTACCAAGCACTTTGCGGCTTAAAATAATATTCTATAATAGAATATTCAAAGTGGAACATTTGAATATTCTAATCGTTGAACATTGAATACAAATCTGAAGGTATCATAAATGAACCCCTCTGCGCAGACCTTACCGTCAATTTCCAATTGCCAATAACGTTTTTACGGCGGATATACCTGACGAGATATTCGGGCGTTTCTCCCTCGATTTCCAGTTGGATCGATGGACACATAGAAATTTATTATAAAATCCGCTCAAAAGCTCGTGATATCCATCGAAGGGAATTGGAATAGATAATTCAATCGGTTGCTTTTACCTTTACCTTGTAATGCTTGGACGAATGAAATATTTCAAATGCCGTTCCATTTGTTTTATTGTACGTTATTTGACATGCGGAAAATTCGGAACCTTTCAAACGTCCCCTATTCATTTAAACATAGATGGAACACGAGTGAAACTGAAACGTTTGCCGTCAAAGCGCAACTTCAACGGGTAAACACATATACGCTCGAGAAACTTTTAATTTAGAGAAACACACGCGTGTTCCATTAACTATGCGAACTCGATATCGTGTGTGATAGATGGATTGACGAAAACTGAAATAATTATTTGCACTCTCCTAGAGTACAAATAATTCGCCAAGGCACAGTTCAATTGGCATCCTAACAAACACATTTCGGAATTACACTTCAACGAGGAACCATTGCGATATAGTTTCACCAATATGTTCCTATTTCCCGCAGCCATTCAGTCCCGACCACCCCGTTAATCCTTGACACTTTTGAAAGAGCACCCAATGGGGATTTACAAGTTAGCCTACCGCGGTCACTCAGAAGAACTTAAATAAGAGAAAAACTGGGTCTCCTTGGCGCGTCGAGTGTTCAACGAGCAAGAATAACTGTCAATCTATTGGAACTAGACAAAACAGCAAGCTACAGTAGATAAAGGAGAAAACAGGAAACTTGGACATCCTTCGCAAGTATCCGAAGGAGAAATACAAATAGCCCCGTGCAGGAAAGAAAAAACTCGCAGAAAAGTTTATTAAGTTAGATACATACATATATTAATAAAATCTTCAACTTGAAGTGAGCTAACAATCATTGAACAAAGTTTCGGGAGGACTTTTTGCTCCAACAGGTATAATGGTCGGTTCACTTTAAACTTCGTCTGCGTTTAGAGTCCTAGCTTCTTCTTCCTGATTGTCGACAGTCTTGTCCTGATGAAGTTTCGCCGACAGCCTCTTCGCAGTCGTTGTTATCTGCAGCGGAAAACCGCGATGAGGAATGGAACGAAGCGAACAGTTTTCGCACTCTGTTACCTCGGGGAATGCTTACTTGCTCGTCCACGTCAATCACGGCAGTAATATCGTTTAGCGCTGTTAAAAATTCTTCCGCGATGTTGCCCTTGCCCTGCGCCTCCAGTATCACCGCGTAATTAATTAATATTAAAGGATCCTGCGGGGAAAGCGCGTGAGCCTTCTGCAAAACCTTCTCAGCTCCCTCCAGGTCGTCCAATCGTTTCAAGGCGACTGCAATGAAATATTCAACTTTTTTGCACCATCGTTCGTTGCGTGTGCAAGTGTGGTACGGGGTATCTCTTATACGACAATGACATATATAAGGCAGTTTTTCTTTTATCAGTGAAAACGTATTATCATTCCTGTTGCGTGCTTGTAAATTCAATCGCGGCCGTGTTTTATCGTCGAAATCGTTTGCCGTTTGGTGTTTCATTCATTTCCTTACGAGAAATGTAGCCGGGAAGCAAGTGAATTAATGGATGTGGCACTGGCCCATAGTGTCGTTGAGTGGAGTGCTGTTATTTGTGCATCGATAAATCTTGAAATTGAAAGGAAATCCGTTGTGTCTGGTGCTTGTGCGGTGTGTGGCTCTTCGTGCTCTTTGTGCAGACTCCTGTTCGTACAAATTTTCACTCTCAATTGAAGGGACGAATTAGAAGCAATTAATTTCTCTCAAGAAGCAACACGTTGATCCATTATCTGTCGAGATTCAATGAATTCCATCCAGCGAATCGAGTGTTAAAATGCGTTCATCGAGGTGTATAAAAGCCTTACGTCCGAGCAGTAGATACGGCATGGGATTTTTCGTGTCGGCGGTAACCGCGGCGCACAAATAAATTGCCGCCGAAGCTGGTTGTCCGGTGGTGAGTAGAACCATGCCCAAATTATAGGCAGGGAGAAAGGCCAAAGGATTGAGATAGTGGGCTCTCTTCAAACAGCTAATTGCCTGGAAGTAATTAGACGGTTAGACCGGTTTGCCCGGCGATTGCGGCGTCGCGATCAATTGATAGAAGGTGTGCGTGAAACACATGCGCCAGTAGTTGTACGAGGACAGCATGATAATTAAATCATAAAGGGAGCGATGCGTGGCGAACACTGTGCTAATGCAAATCGATCGTTAACAGTGCAAATCGAATTACGTGCGATCTGTCGATATGCGTGGAGACAATATGAAATAAACTCTTCGGATGGGAAAACGCGTGACTCGGTATACTCCTTCCTTATTCCTTTATCTCATGGAAGACCGTTTCCCAGCCTTGGTGGCCTCTTATCAACGACAAGGTAAGTAAAGCTGAGCCTTAAAGTTAATCCACTTAAGTTCGAAACCTCGACCCGCTAACAACCCCCAACGTCCAACGAGATAATGGCGCAGTGAATTAAGAAACTTTCCATCCCCTGCACGCTCCTTCTTGCGTCCCGATCGCGAATCCAGTAAAGCCCCGAATTCTTTTATTGAATCACCTCCGTCACCGTAAAAATGTTTAGTAACGTCCGCTGCTTAATTCTATTTACTGAACCACTTTTCTCGGGCAATTAAAAGAGAAAAGGTACGGCCGTGGTAAATAGGGGCCTCGGGGGTTCGTTGATTTTTCTTCTGAAAGTCCTAAGAAAACTTGTTGCTAAAGGTAACAGGGAATTCGATCCCCCTAGTTGATTACTTAAATTCGACGGGGTCCTTCTTCTCGGCGATGCCTTCAGTTCGCCATTAGGCAACTGTTCCGTATATGTATAATTCGCATTGGGCGATTTTCTCCTGCTTCGGTTGGAAACCTGCACTATACGTTTCTGCCTTGTTCAATAATTGAGTTCCTGCGGGACGCAAGTGTGTCCCAGCCGTCATTCTGAGACCCTGCTTGTGCGTGCACCGTCCTCTTTAATGGGCATTAAGTTAATTATCGTCATTAAATCCCGCAGCGTGTACAGATGTGCCCTGTCGTAGAAGTCCGTCCCGACTACCTATTTGCTTCGCTCTTTTGACAAAAAAATGACACGCTATTTATTTTATTCTTGAGTCTCTGTCTGCCTTTCCTTTCGTGCATTGCGCAATTAATCGAAGTAATGGCATTTGACTAGGTTTTTAATTCGTAATGCGTGGAAGATTATATGCGGAACACTATAACCGTGCAAGCAGCATGCAGCATAGGAATGCCGAGAAAAATGTAAAATGTCGCATCGACGGCTATGCCGACGCTCAAGTACTCACGGCAACAAATTTTTGTTTTCCGTAAAAACACATTCCAACGTTGTTCCATAAGGCATGAGATTCCGGGATGGATTGCGCGGTCACCTTGTATTTTGACAATGCCACATCGTACTCCTGATGATTCTGAGGATCATTATGAGCAATTTACGCCACCGAACAAAGTGATTTCCAAAACGCCGCGCACCTCTAATTAAATTTTAGAAAGGCATTACTGATATGTCTGCATATTTTACATTCATCGGAACGCTTTGCCGACAATCAAAACTATGCGATATGAATTAAAGACGGCCGAAGTAAGCCTTTCTTTTGTATTAAAGTGAACACTCAATTTGGCACTATTTATACAGCATAAGGGAGAAAAATGGGATCAAAAATTCAACATTAATAATACGTTTCATAGTCACAAAAGGATTTCGTTGTCACAGACACTTTATATATTAAGTGCTCGATATCGATATTGAGCTTTAGTAGGCAAAGTGGAAAGAAAACGTAGAACGCAGAACTTTGGATAAGTTCATCGTACGGAAATAATTTCTATTAATTTCGAATCGAATACCAAAGCACAGAAATGTACCTGTATTACATAAGCTGTCGGTAAAATGGCTTTGGCACAATTTGGACAATGGGCGAGCGCACTGCCGAATTGTTGAAATGCTCGCTGAACATCGCCAGTTTTAAGGTAGAGAAGTCCCAATTCAGTTGCGGCTTCGATGCTTTCAGGATTTGCGCTGAAATGACAAGGAAATTAGATGGGATGAAAACAACGGGAAACGATACCTAGAATACAACGTTCCAAGGGTTTTCCTGATTACGTATTCCTGAACAGAAGTTTCCTCGATAGTCCGACCGCGCAACCTCCTCGTGACGCGCGATCGGTACGGCGCAATATTTTTAACGGAGTTACAAAGCACCTCGAATATCGACAATTCTTCATAAAGAAATTGTCGGTCCTTTCACTTTGCACGTATACATCCAAGAATGGAAGAAACTATCCATTAGAATCTTGTACAAAAGAGTAAAACCCTCGCGCCTCGATAAAGTGGAACGTTCAATTACGTATCGGGCAATCTATACGTCCTGCGATACATAAGATTCTTCTTATTCTGTTCAGGGACAGATGTTCCAGGGTTTAGTGTCGTTAATTCGCATCGGATGCATCTGTGTTATTTAAGAAGAGAAGAAACAACAGTAGTAATCATGTCAGCGACAAATGATCTGCTTGCGTAACGCCTGTTTGCGCTGCACCTTTTTTCATTCGAGATCTATAGTTGTCTTGCAACCGGAGGTAAAACATAATACTCCTGGGTGTATCGTAAACAAGAATATCCGAGCCTATCTCGGGAAGTTGGAATTAAATCTGCCGGTGCTGGATGCTCGCGAGGTCAAACGAGTGTTCATTGCGAAACCCATTAAAACGGGGGGAACAACGAGAAGAAGGAATGTTATACCTGAGTGCAGCCGTGTAAGCGTTCCGTGCTTCTGTAACTTGATCTTCAAGAAGGCAAACTTTCGCCAGAGCGATATACGGAAGTTCGTTTTTCGTTAGCTCCATCGATCTTTTCAGATGCTTTTTCGCTTCGTACAATTGACTTAGTTTCGTGTAACATTCGCCTGAAATGGTAATATTGCGATCCTATGAGATTTCGTGGATTACCGAAGCCAACTGTTACGTGAACAATGATGTGAATGATTTCGCGCTATTTCTGTTCGTTTAAAATGTTTAATATAAAACAGCATCGGACACTAGCCTAAGTTGAAATAAATTTCCCAATCAGGTACATTCGATATCTTCTCAGCCTCCAGGTATGCGTCGATTGCACGCTTGTGACTGCCCATTATCAAACTGCACGAAAATGTCATGTAATTAGGAACAATGTATATTAATGTGTATTCGCTTTCTACACTATCCGATCTTGTTGTCTAATGGCAGGGCTGAAATCGAATTTCTCTAATGTACTTACAGGGACTTGGCTATCTGTTTCACGTTATTAAGGTTCGTCGAGTTGACGTTGTAGGCGGCTTGAAAACAGTTTAACGAGTCCTGAATTTTCCCCGCTTTTCTCAGTATTAAACCCTAGACGAAAACATGAAAATTATCATTCAGATACCAACTCCGCAATGTTCAAGATAATCGGTAGAGGGGACCTTACTCACCTTCAAATAATTGGCGTACTCATTGTGTCCATTCGATCTATCTAGTTCTTGATCGATTAAAGTCGTGCAAGTTTTAAACTCGTGCCGCGTGTAATGCCGATGTAACAGCCAGTTGTTGCTTTCTATCGCTGGTATTTCCGGCGCTAATAACTCGACGATAAGAATATATATTATCGTATTAAGGTATAACTTTGTTAATAGACATTGTATGCATAGAAACAATAATACGAACAGTATTCACATTTCAAATTATAACATATCAAGTATACACTCGTCTACTGTGAATACACACGATAATCTCCAATGAAAAATTGATTTCCAACTCTTCCATATTCATAATGCTCAATATCCGACTGATTTGACCGATATTTCGCAAGTGTTCATATCTTTTTATCATTCGCGATTATAATTCGATTTCCATTCGACCTTATCAATCAAATGTTGCATGTGAACATGATTATCAGTGGCATCCAATGAAAACTTTGTATAATGCATATGTTTTCTAAATGATACGAATTAAATAAAAAAGGAAGGCACCTTTCTTCACTCTGTCATTTCTCAATCGTTGTGAAACAGTTATTTGTTGCTGTATACGGCCATTACTAAAAATATTGTTAGCCATTATTGGAACACAAATGTAATACTTCACGTGTACGTTTTAAACTACCCCTTTACGGGCAAGGTATAGACCCACCCCTACCCAAGTGTTGCTGCTATCGTTTGTCATGACAACCCGCATTTAAAGTCCTCCCCACTCACAATCAATTTAAGAAGGAAAGTATTAAATATATAAAATATTTTAGAGATATTTGCAAAAGTACATAGTTTTTAAATGTAGCATGGAATTTAAAAATAAGCATTCCTCGTTTCCAGCATCGTACTTATTTATCATTTTTAACACGAAATAAGGAATCAAGTCATCGATTATTCAAATCACTTCTTCTCGCGCTTCTGTCCTACACGTATAGATTAATATACATAGATAATTTAACTGAAAGTTGAAACAGGAATATACGATAATCTTTGTTATTTTTAATACACATTCCACCCATTCGAAAGCAGCAATACATAATTACATATGTATGCATATACATGTAGTAAAGAGAGACTAAATATTTCTTTGCTACAGTTACATACTGAAAAAAGTAATCGTGAAAGAGGAATTTCCTGTAAACTTGCTGCAACATAACATCTAGAACCGATAAAAAGTAGACTTTGGAAATCATCATTTAATAAATAAAAGATTGAAAAGTACTGTGTACAAGACATGTAGCGCCATCGAACTGATAACAAGGTACGGAACGTCATCAGCGCATCAACATGGTTACGGGTAGTTGTTCCGACGCGATAACGAGGCAGAAACGTGAAGTGATTTAATATTTAAATTACTGTAAAGTGTAGAGTAATAAATCAAGGAACAATTGTTAATAAAGTTAGAGGAATAAATTACGTATTTACGTGTAAATAGTGCGGTTTAAAGTGTTTAATCAGGGAGCATTAAATGCTCGTATTCCGTAATTCCAAAATGTAGGGGAATTGCCAAGGCATGAACTAGTTGTCAGAGCCGCAAAATTAGGGGTTACCGATAATTGTGAGTTGATCACTTTCAACATTTGTCGGAGCACGTTAGAATATGGCTATTTATCCTTATTGCAAAGTTTATAGGTTATCTTATATATAATACACATATATTACATACATATCATATATACATATATATACGTATATCTACAGCTTTATACATTTGCCGCTTGTCCACCTGTTATCAAACACAGATTCAATAAATCCATTTTTAGATACAAACTTTTCATTACTTTCATAGACTGTTATAATAAAAAATCAACGGCGATCAATTTTTACTTAAATTGTATCGATTAAATTAACGAAACCTTCAACATTGTTTTTTTTTTAACTCGGTTTAATCCTTTGTTTCGTCTTTCTATTCGTGCTATCACCTTTGCTAACACATGCTTCACGATACTTATAGTACACGTGTAAATTGCATTTCGTATATTTGTATAATCACCGGGATTTTGTATTATCGCCGGGATTCCCTCTTGTATTTTATATAAAATTTAATTAATTTTACCGAATAAAAACATATACCTGTAGTTCACAATTTTCAAGGACTTTATTTAAACATTTTCAGTTAACAATACCGTTACAATGTCGTAATTAAAAAGGAAAAAAGTTAATGATTGCATCATGAGCTGCTCTGTAGAATTAAGACAGCGTAGACAACAGGGGATGGCGGAGGATCCTCATAAACTTGCAGCAATGATGAATAAATCTCAGAGACTTGTTTTGGGACTGTTGGTTTTGTTGTTAGTCGATATTATTTGGGTGTCCAGCTCTGAACTTACTAAAGTAAGAATCCTTTAAAATATTGTTCCTTAATTGATCGTAAGCTATAAGTTACATCTAATTATATGCAGTTTATATTTCAGTATATATACAGGGAAGCTGCATTTGAAAAGCCATTTTTTAGCACGTACATAAAGACATCAATGTTTACCCTTTATTTGCTTGGTTTATGTTTTTGGCCTCCATGGAGGGAGCAGTGTAATAAACCGGCAACTTATATGGTATATACTTACATGGAAATAATTCTTCCGCAGCGATATGAGGGTTCATTTTGAGATCTAATATTTTATACTTTCAGTTCATAGATCCTAATATAGAGGACGATAATTTCTATACAGAAGCCAATACTAGTCTGGTAAATAAACATTTTTGTTTTGTCATTATCATTCTACCAACATTTTCTTATTTCTGCGAGTTATCCTAACTTTATGGATAATATCTTAATAGAAGTAACAATATAAATTTGGCACGATTATAGAGTGATCCAACGTTTGTTCCAATCAAAACATCAGATCATTGTGATCGTTCTTCAGGAACAGAAAGTGATGATTCATCGATACGCTCTGTAAGATTTAGTAAATTAGCAGAAGTTCGTCATATGTCTGAGAGCGATGCAACAGAGGCGCTATTGGCAAGGCTTAGTTATCAAGCAAGTTTAAGAGCCGGAGAACATGCAAGAAGGCAGGCCAATAAGTTTTCTGTTCAAAAAGTTGCTAAAATTGCACTTATCTTTTGCTTACTTGTAGGTATCAATTTAACATATTTGGTACGTATGATAGAAATTAACAAAGATTTCGCATTGCAGTGGTTCATGGCTAATTATACTTATCAAATATCATTAGCAAAAACTGAAGCTGGAGTTGTAACTGTGTTGTCGTCAACTTCTAGCTTATTCACTTTATTCCTTGCTGCCTTTTTCCCCAGTAACGGAGGAGATAAGTTTACATTGTCTAAGCTAGTTGCTGTCTCTGTCAGCATTCTTGGACTGGTACGTATAAGCCTCATATATAGCCTTTAGTTAAGAGAGAATCAAATTATTTTTTATTTAAACATTTTCTTTCTTCTTAGGTTCTTGTGGGTCTTTCAGATTTAGCTATAGAAACTACTAGAATACCTACAGGCATAATATTGGCCCTAGTCAGTGCATTTTTTTATGCAGCTTACATTGTATTTCTAAAAAGGAAAGTGGATCACGAGGATAAGATGGATATTCCCATGTTCTTTGGATTCGTAGGACTTTTTAATTTAACACTTTTGTGGCCCTTATTCTTTATTCTTCACTATGGCCATTGGGAAGAATTCGAATGGCCGGATACTCATCAGTGGACGTTTTTAATTATCAACGGTCTGATTGGTACAGTTTTAAGCGAAGTTCTCTGGTTGTGGTATGTTTGTATGGTACATTAAATTTAATAATATGGGTCCAATTTAGACATTACATTCGTTCTGTTATCTCTTTTGCAGGGGTTGTTTCTTAACATCATCTCTCATAGCGACAATGGCAGTTAGTTTAATTATGCCAATGTCAATGATAGCAGATGTCCTATTGAAAAAGGTGGAATACCCTTGTATTTTTTACCTAGGTACTATACCAATGCTGTTAGCATTTCTGACTGTGTCTCTTCTGTCCTATTACGATAATTGGGATCCAGTCATGGATATAATAAAAAGAATTTACATCTGGATTTGTAGAAAAAATAGATTAATAAGGTACCACGTTTGTAAAGCGAAACTAAGTAATAAATTTCAGCTTGTATAATTATAGTTGATTATCATAATAAGTATAATATTTTCAATTATAGAATCCCAGATCTCGAAGCAGAGCAAACAGAATCGCTCATAGGAATTAATAGCGGTGAACACGAAGCTTAATTCGACAATAATGAGAAAAATAATATATTGAATGTGTTTTATGTATCAATATTTCTACACCTAACAACAAAATGCTTCGTCAGTACGCGTAAAACATTATCAGTGTACTGTGTACGTGTCTTCTTAATATGGATATCTCCTCTTTAATGAGAGGATTTTGTATATAATCAAAACAGTGATAAATGCATATTAAATTACAAAGTATCTTCACGAAGCATTACACAAACAATGTTAAGCATTCGAAAGTAGTACATCATAACGTTTCTTTCTGCAATAAATATGTTGCTATATTAATATGCTATAAAGCTTAAGTTTCATCTAGATGCAAAATATTATAATACTGCCAGACAATAATTGCACGCTGTTCGATAATCAAATTATTTGCAAACACTACCACCGGGTATGTTTTACCTTCTCTTTTCAAAAAATCGAATGTAATAACTTTTATTTATACTTCTTTCGAAGATTTGGCCGTGATTAATAATTTGTTTGTTTCGTATCTTCAATTGAAGAAATTTTTGTAATTCCTACAGTGCATACAGTTAAGAGTATTTAGCTCTTTTACATTTATTGCAATTTTTCAATGATTGTAGTACGTAAATTGAAGATGAATTGTGATGTTTTATGCAGCACAATACACACACAGAATGTGATAAATTTGTTAAAGACATTTTCGCCAGCGACATTGTAGTATCGTTTAATTATTCGTGCAATTTACAGTGATGTATGAAAATACCGATGCTATGCATTCTCTTAAGTTTCTCAATATTCCTAAAAAGAAATTACTTACGTATACTTCTATTTACTAACTAAAAAGTCTGAGAAACATAAGAGTGCTTATTTTATTAGTAGTATCTTATAATATACTATTTTCAACTTGATATGAATTATGTCATAACAAGTGTTATAAATATTGCTTATTCGAAAGTATTATTTTAGTAATTTCTTAATACAATTATGTATGCTTAATATTGTTTAAAAATTATTTAGAAGAAATGCAAGAATCGTAGAACCACTTAATTTATATGTTGTTATATATACGTTCAGAACTATACGGCACATACTATTATGTAAAAATATTCGTTGAATATTATGTACTTACTCGAACTGAAGTATGCCCTAAATTTTAAGACAATGCCAGTAAGATATTTGTGCAATTTTAACAAAGTAAGACCGTAACAATGGAGTTACATTTAGATTTTGGACCAATTTCAAATTCGATAATACTAACAAATGTGGTGGCCAGGGAAGAGTTGAACGTTCTTCAATGTTGAAAAGTTGAATGTTCTTTATGGCATACAACTTTTATATTTGATAAGAATTGATAGTTATATCATCTTTCTGAAATCTAGTCAAAACTATTATACTGATACATTCCTTTATCGAAGTATATCTCTCGTACAACATAACACTTCTTCCGTCTACCGAATTTATTTATTCACAACAATACAAACATAGATATGTATATTTTACCGTATCGATTATTGGATTTACAACTGATACAGCGTTGATATGTTCTATGATTTAATTGACGATGCGCACAAATTTCTTTGTCATATATCTATAACGATTAATGCTTAAAAAAGGGTAATTAAGTACGCGTTTACACAAATGATAAGAATTTGCATATGTACAGTATGCATAAACATACATAAGAAACAGTTACGTTTCATCTATCATAAATTGTAATATTTTCTGAGGAGAATATTAAGAAATCCCTATATAAGTATAATACTAGCTTGATATTGTGATATAATCATTACGGTGCGCAAATATATACATACATATTAATTTAGTGTAACATAAATCAAGCTATTAAATACTGGTGTAGATCATAGTTAACTGTTCCTGCATCTACTACAGTTGTATATTTATTGTACATACAATATTTTAATAGTAAGATTAGGATAATATACATATTATATAAATACATATGTCAATAAAACAAAATGACTGATTACCACAGTACCTTCAATCTTTTTGTACAAATGGCTATTGACTCTTTAATGAAAATAAAAGCACTTGTTCGAATGTGAAAGCTTTTTTTTTATATAGTTATATAAAGATAAAACATTTGACTTTAAGAAAACAAGAATAGTTCTACTTGAAGTACAGAACTATTGCTCTGTGAAACATGAAATTAACGTTAAACCTGTACAGTTTTTATAATTCTTATAACATTAATTATTTATATAATTAGTTCCGGTGTTACCTATACAAATGTTTTGAAAAATAGTAGCAAGTTTTGTAATGTACGACTGCTTCAATATGGCATATCAGGATAATGCCAACCCTCTTCAATTGCACATAAAAAGTAAGTTGTTTAATGTCTCATAACAAATACTAACATAGCATTCATTTTCTGCACTTTGTTTCAGTCAATACCGAAAATTTATTACCAGTTCCACAAAAGTATAATGCAGGATCCTTGCGGTACGTGTTTAAAACTAAGCGTAGATTATTTTCAAGAAGTACATTTTGCATTAAATAATTTTAGTTTACCCGCTGATCCTTCGTGGCCCAAAATACCACAGCGCAAATTAATCAACGATGTTGAACCAAATACTATTGAACACCCATGTATAGTCACGTTAACTGGAACTCCTAGAAGGAGTCGTACTGTGGTTCACACGCCACTGAATCAGTGAGTATTAAATTTACATGGCCATAGTTTCGTACGAAAGAGTCGGGATTAATATGTTTAAAAAATACAGATCTCCTAAATCTACAGTGACAAAGGATAGCGCATATTTTTCGTTTCAACAACAGAAAACTTATTCAAGTACACATGTGCTGAAAAGGGTTCCCGGTTACGCCGATCCTCGTTTCAAAAAGTATCCCACTTTTTTCTGTACGTGTATGAAAACTAAGAACGACTTAAGAAATACTTATATATTTTGAAGCAGAGTAACAAACGTTAAAAGGAGTCAACTAATATCTACCGAGCCCTTACAAAATGCAGCAAATCAGTCTGATGCTACCACGTACACAGAACACCCTCGTAGGAAAGAAATAGGGAAACCAATGCTTGACAGGAATATTGATATGTATACGATGAAATTCTTAATTGAAAATATATTTCGAAGCCAGTTGTATTCTTGATTTTCACATACGTTCCTGTAATAGGGCCCAAAAGGTACTACAGGAAGGTGACAAATCTCGTGAAGAATATCAAATTAAGTCAGTCGAAAATTCCAATGATACTAAGAAGTTTAATATGAATCAGTTACATCGTTCCGTAAATAATTCAGTACTGAACAAAGTGGATAACATATCCAATGATACTAATAACAATCAAATTGCAGAAGAAGATAAATGTGTAAAGAACGCCGATTCTTCACATATATCAAAAGCAACAGTTAATGATGCGAACACGCAAGTGAATATCGCCCCGTTAACAGTGCAAGTATATGTTCTAATATTTCATGATTAAGTTTCTCTTAGATGTACGAATAAATTGAGTGCGTTTCTTTACCGTTTTAATGTATTTAGGAAAATAATGGACAGTTGTTTTTCGTGCTAGACAAGAAAATGCAATCGCATCCCTTAAATGCAATACACGTTGATACAATCACTGTACCCCAAGAATGTGTAAAACATTGTTATAATGTACAGCTTCCGGTGCTTGCATATCAAAATATACCAATGCAAATAGCTTCTACATCGGCGAGCAACGTAATGCATCAATGTTTGAATTATGCAGAATGCCTCAACCAAAATAATACTTCATCATTGATGAAAAAGGAATCTGAACAGCACGTTTGTTCAGACCGAACACAAACTACCAGCAAATCTCTCGCAAATGGTATCAATTTTACGAACATTATTTGCAACGTTTTTCTCTCTATTTATTGATGCCTTTCCTTAGATGTAGAGGAAAACAAAAACCAAGAGAATAATGCCACTGAAAATAGTAATGCGCTGAGGGTACAAAGTAATGTACCCGAAGAAAATAAAAAAGGCTGTCTCAAATTAGACTTTGCAGAAAAAGCTAGTATACCTGAAAAATTACAAAGCTCAAAGATTCAACGAAACGCTCAGGAATCCAGCGATTCTGAGTACTATATTCCCAATACAAGCAAAAAGAATGTATATAATAGTACTCTTAAACGCTTAAAGATGAACAAAATTCCATATCAAACGAGCAGTGAAGAAACGACAGATTCCGAATTTATTGCGCGGAAGAACATTCAGAAAAAACAATTTTCAGATACTCTTCATGGGGATCAAATAAAGCCCCTGGCAAACGAAAGAGAAACTCGACAGCTGTTGCCCAAATCTAAAGAGACTGTTGATGATAAAGATCAATCTGTGCGAAAAAATTACAAAGCAGTTATATGTGAAAGCAAAATGAGAAACAAATCCGAGCAGAATTTGGTTTGCACCAAAACTGAATGCACTAGGAAACTTTGCCGCAATTCTGAACCGCATATTACGTTTAAGCAAAAGAAGGCATCGGCCAAATTTTCTAGAAAAGCCAGATCCTATTTTCAGAAGAATTCCCATTCAGCACTGGTAGATTCTGATTACACGTTAGTATGGCCAAATTGTCAATATACCAAATATAAACGTAATCAGTCGAATGCCTGTAAACTTGGAAATCCTAAGAAGAAAAGGATTAATCAACATATTAGTCCCGCAGCTATGCATGAACGAACTACAGGCGCGCAAGTCGATAATACCTCGAATTTCATTGAACAAAATTATGCGCAAAATAATGATCATTTGGATTCGACTCAGGAAGTAACAAAAAGTTTGACGAAACCGTGCTTACAACAGGACCATTGCAAGTGTGAAGTTTCTCCAAGATCAAATACGGACGACATATTTCAACGACCGAAAGCTATACCTCCCAAGACGCAAGAGTTATTGAACAAAAGTTACTGGGAGTATTACAACAAGTTAAAACATAAAATGAGGAATACAGATTGCATTGAGCAACAATATCCGTATCATTTGGCCAAGGATACTCTTGAAAAGGGAAAAAGGGGTAAACCAAGTGACGTACATGACAAAGAATTCAGAAATGAGTCAAAAGTGAATCCTGAATTACAAACATTACAGCAATGCACAGCTCTCTCTACTATGATCAATAAGGCATTGTAAGTGATATGAAACAGACGAGTTCTCTAATTTGTTATAAAAAAATATAATTATATTTTTCCAAAATCATATAGAGATTCTAATCTTCAATCGGATGTTATGCAAACGAAAGAATTATTTTCAAACGATACTGCAAAGTCTTCATTAAACCGTATGATTAGTATGCAGAACATTAATGCAAAGAAGATTTCAGCCTTGCCCAATGATAAGTTCACGTTTAAAAATGCAAAATGCAATGAAAATAAAACGACTGTGAAACAATTCTTGGAACTCAGATCTATTAGTAAGTGCTCAATATATTTAACAGTACAAATGTGTTGATAATTATAAATTTATTAACTTCTTTCCGTATTTTTTAGTCTTTTTCGGTGGAATGATGTACATTTTTGTAATATTTTTACCAATGTTGTATGATTACTTTTATTACGAGGAATACGATGACTATGAAAATTTAAGTTACATGGAACTGATAGTGGATTACATTTTATCCTCATTTAAAGAAGCATTCGGTGGGATTTTTGACGGTGTAAAACAAATATTTTTCTATCCAGTAAGATTATAGTATGAAAAACTTAATATTCCGCGCACGTTAAGTAAAACGGCCTAACATTAAAATGTTTACATAACTTAATACGATTTCTAGCATGCATGTAAGAAATGCAGCAATAATGCATGAAATTAGCGATGATCACCGCGCCGTGTGCAAGTTTAAAAAAAAAATATTTTACTATAGCTTCATCTTTGTCTATTAATTAGTACTTATTTTTGTATTAAACTAGTATTTTTGTACTTGATACTGTGCGTGAGTATTCGCATATTTGTATATCTGTATTTACAATTAAAAATTTCGTTTGATGATCAGTCATCACGAGAAATGTCTTTAATTCTCAAACATTGTTCATCTAATTGTATTACATTGATATTCGTTTATTCAAACATTCTGAGTTCTTTGCCAAATATCTATCGAAACGGGGCGCGAAATTTCAAATTCGAGACGTGTGTGTAAGCAGTTTTCGGTCGTTTTCGTGCAACTTCGTCAGAGCAACCGTGGTGCCATCGGTAAACGAGATTGAGAAACACACTTTACCCGTAAACTACAAATGCACTGTGCGCACGTTGAATGCGGTCATTTCGCCTGGAGATCTGCGAACCATCATCATCTGAGAGACGCGGCATTTAATTTCGCTGCTGGTAAAGCGCGTGTACGACACTTCGCAAGAATCGTAACAGCAATTGCACGTCAAAGAATCTTTTATAAAAGAAAGGGAAATACGAACGATCGTCGATTAAAAAGGAAACAATGGCAGACTATGTGATCGGTGACACAAAACCGGCAGGTGTACCGCTGCCAGATGATGGTCTATCAGCAGGTCAATTGTTTGATACCGGTGACGGTCTCACTTACAATGATTTTATCATTTTACCGGGTTACATTGATTTTACTGCCGACGAGGTTGAATCGTTATCGCCGTTGACAAAGAAGATTGTACTTAAAGCACCACTGGTCTCATCTCCCATGGACACAGTTACAGAATCCGACATGGCTATTGCCATGGCCCTATGCGGAGGAATCGGCATAATACATCATAATTGTACGCCTGAGTATCAAGCCAACGAAGTTCATAAGGTATATTTTATTAAATTCGAATATCTCTGTTTGCCTACTGTTTTAATCATTTTCCAACGACGTCGCGAAATACTTTCATCATTTAGTATGCATATAGAACTACTAATACAGGTTTCAGCTCACCTTACGTGAGAGCGCTGTTTTTCTTTCTTTTTTTTTTGAATCGGAAAATAAAAGTGCTGTTATACAATAATAACGTACGGATTATCCGTAGAGATTGGTTTAGTACTGGTTTAAAAAAGTGTTACTTAAAGAAGCTTTCAAGGTAATATCTGTTGCTTTATTAGATTAGTCTAGATATTAATCTCATTTATACTTACATCTATTATGCACTTATTAGATTTAGATACGTATGTGTAAAGGGTATATTCAATTTTTATAGTATTTCGTTAATTATTTTCGTAAAACAAAAAATATTCTTGTTTTAAGGTAAAAAAGTATAAACATGGATTCATTAGAGATCCAGTTGTTTTATCACCCAATCATACACTTGGCGATGTGTTAAATGTAAAAGCTGAACATGGATTTTCTGGTGTTCCCATCACGGATACAGGAAAAGTTGGCGGTAAATTGTTGGGCATTGTTACATCTAGAGATATTGATTTTTTGGAGAGTTCACCAAACCAACAATCTACAAAGTTAGAGTCAATAATGACAAAATTAGAAAATTTGATCACTGCAACCGCTGGTGTTACGTTGCAGGAGGCGAACGTAATCCTTGAGAAATCCAAGAAGGGAAAGCTTCCTATTGTAAATGAGAAAGGGGAGTTAGTTTCTCTGATGGCAAGAACCGATTTGAAAAAAAATCGTAGCTATCCAAGCGCTAGTAAAGATGAAAATAAACAATTATTAGTTGGCGCTGCCATTGGTACCCGTACTGTGGATAAACATAGACTGCAACATCTTGCTGCAGCTGGGGTCGACGTGATTGTTTTGGATTCCTCGCAGGGCAATTCCAAATATCAGATCGATATGATTAAGTATATCAAATCGGAGTACCCAGACCTGCAAGTGATTGCAGGAAATGTTGTAACAAGTGTACAGGCTAAAAATCTCATAGAAGCTGGAGCGGATGCTTTAAGGGTCGGAATGGGTTCTGGCTCTATTTGTATTACGCAAGAAGTTATGGCTGTAGGAAGACCCCAAGCAACAGCTGTGTATAAGGTTGCAGAATATGCTAGAAGATTTTCTGTGCCTGTTATAGCAGATGGTGGCATTCAATCCATTGGCCACATTATTAAAGGTTTAAGTTTGGGTGCTAGCACAGTTATGATGGGATCATTGTTGGCTGGTACTTCTGAAGCTCCAGGCGAATATTTCTTTAGCGATGGTGTGCGTCTGAAGAAGTACAGAGGCATGGGATCTTTAGAAGCCATGAATAGAAAAGATGCACAAGGTTCTGCCATGGACAGATACTTTCATAATGAGCTGGACAAGTTAAAAGTAGCTCAAGGTGTTAGTGGTTCAATAGTTGACAAGGGAACTGTTTTAAAATTCTTGCCTTACTTACTGTGCGGCATTAAACATGGCTGTCAAGATATAGGTGCAAGATCTCTGTCTAATTTAAGATCTATGATGTATAATGGAGAATTAAAATTTGAAAGAAGAACACATTCAGCTCAACAAGAAGGAAATGTTCATAGTCTTTTTTCATACGAAAAGAGACTGTTTTAATTAATGATTGTTAAGATAACACCAGTAAGAAAAAGTACCTGCATTTAATTGCATATGATTTGTCAATTTTAACAAATTATGAGTTATGTGAAGTCACATATTTTACTTGCAGACGAACATACTGTATGCAAGATTGTTTTTATGAAAAAAATCCGTATTTCTTTTTGTTTTTATAACTAACAGACAAGTGAAATTTATTTCACGTTTATTTTTCTTATAACGAATTCCGATTTAAAATTGATCTTTTACAAAGTACTTAAAATGATAGTACATAAAACATAAATGTATATTTTACATACATATACATCATACATATAAAAAAAGAAATTTTAATTGCTTGCAGAAGAATATACCTATACTGAAAAACAATTTTCGAAACATATTCCTCTAACAATTTAGTCTTTTATTATGTGAATATACATTTATGTCGTCCGTTAGGTAGATTAATTCGTTTGTAAGTAATATCGTGTCTATATCTGAATTGCTAAACAATTTATAACTGTGTTATAAACGAATTATTGTAATATTCTTTTTTCTTGCTGCATTCACTGTACCTGATTTATACTATTAAAATGTACCCTTGGGGTTTCATGAAAAATCAGAATCGTATTTCGATTGAAATTTGAAGCACATTTTCCGAAAATAAAGTTACATAATTCTATGAGTTAACAGTGTAGCAAGAGAAAAATAATATTGGTGTCAAATGCATTCAGAATCTATAAATGCCAAACTGTGGGAACATTATTGAAAAGAAAGTTGTTCAGTATAAATATTTTTTAGCCGATTATTCATTCCTATTGCAACGTGATCGAGGAGAAATAATTCAATAGAGTCCTGTTATTTTACCATGTATTTTAGTGTAATTTATCAAAATATATTTTTATCAACGCTAATTTAACAACGTGTTATCATATGAGATCCAAAAAAGACTTAGGCCCAAATATCTAAGCTGAGTCAATTAATTTTGTAATTTTAAATATACCAATTGACGAAAAATATTTTATTCTATTAACGTTAACCCGAAAATTTTATACAAGTGTTATTAGCACGAATTGTATATTTGAAATAAAACCCATTACACGTGTTAAACATATCTCGTTTACATAATAATTATTTCTACACTCCCACGCAAGTATTTACTTTAAGTGACTCGATAAACTAACAAGTGTCAGAAATATGTACTTATCCAAATTATCGCGCTCATTCTAACCTAACCTTAAACTTATTCGACACCGGTAGAAAAACAAGGTGGTTGTGCAGTTTGAAAAAAAAATGGTTTTGTGCAATGTTGAATGCTTGCAGAAGATTTCAAATTATTTAGATGTTCCTCCGTTGCAACTGGAGATGCAGGAAAATGTAAATAACAACATTTGTATAAAAAATAAACTGCATTTAAGACCAGGACTAATACGTACCGCATGTTATACTATTTTTTTTATTAGGTAGTGGTTAGCACCGAACACCGTAATTTGAATAAAAAGATTGAGGGGTTTGGCACAATAGTTCAATTTCTAATTGAAAATTCGAAATACCCTGATATATTGGGTATCGATAATGAAATGAAAGCATTATCTCGTCAATGGTTAGAATATGCTGTTATTTGCGTCAATTATGCTGACAATTCCGCCAACGCAAAGAGAGTCTTGCAGGTAATATCAATCTATTTATCTAGCTGTGATAAACCCATGCAAATGGTTTTAATTTAATGAAAATTATACGAAGTGAATAAATTTTAGTCTTGTGCAAATTAAAACAATTGTGTTTCATTTTTATAGGAATTAAATGTTGCCCTAAGTGGGAATACTTATTTGACTGGAACGAAGAAAAGTATTGCGGATGTTACATTATATTACGCTCTTCATTCAATAATGGTAATAATAACAGAGAACATGACAATTAGTTAATAGGAATCCTTAGTAGACTGTATGGATCGTCATAATCTCTTTGACCTATTTTTTGTTATAGCAAGAATTAACCCACCAAGAAAAAGCTCAATACATACATGTGTCGAGGTGGTTTGATAATGTGCAACAAGAAGAAAAATTAAGGCAGCAACTAGATTTAATTTCTTTTGATCTGCTACATTTATTTTTGTAAATGAAATAAATGAACAATAATTATTTCGTACACATTACAAATTGTGTAAACAATAACGTATAAGTTCAGTCAAAAATGTACATTATGATAAAGAGGAGAGTAGCCACAGGAGGATCCTAAAATTCATAATTTGGAAAAAGAGAACAGCAAGGATGTTCATACTTATTAACGGAGGATCTATATTAATTTAGAAAGTAGAACAAATGTATTATAATTAAATATTGAGCGAAATATTGACCTTAGACCTGCTGATTGAATATTTAATATGAGTAGTAGGATGTAGTAGTGGTAGGTCACGTAGTGATCTGAGTCAGTAGTATCAGTCTAGTAGGACACGAGGCGCCATCTCGCATTGTCGGCCTTTTTCGCAGTTTTCCGCACCGCCAAAACCGAATTCGCTGATTACATTCTTATTTTAAACAATTCCGTTTTTCTCAGCTTCTACTATGTACTTCTTAACCGGACTTGTTTTAAATGAAAGCTACGAACCATAGCTATCTGCCCAATAGGTGCAACAAAGTGGCATTTGTGGTTCGAATGTTATTAACAATTGAAGAATCGGCAAAAATACAGTCCGGGTCACTACAATTATCTCGGCTTCTGGAGGCCCTAGATTAATGATCGACTGCTCAAAATGAAGGTAAAGGATGCTGCTACACGACAATAAACGATTTACAAATGCTGCATGCGCTGTTTACTTTTTATAAACAAATAAATAATTCGTTTGAGTATTGCACTGAAACTGTTCACAAGGGCCGATCTAATCGTGAATCAGATTGTTCCTTGAACCAAGAGCTTCAATTTGGGAGGTTCTTGATTAAAATCGGCCCAGTAGAACGCGAGATAATTGAATTTGTTTAAAAAAATTATAAACACATGCCATTATTTCGACTTGCAGGCTAGCTACATCAATCACCAGAGGACATAAATTAAAGCTACGAGTGTCAGCTATCATCTCCAACAGGTGTGAACGGTATTCCACGTGCGGTTCATTTGTTATAAACAATTGAACAATTAAAATTGTTATCACAGCCAACTGCATATAGTTCCAGCGACGGGGTATTTTTTATCGTGTAGCATATTCGCTTCCCTTTCCTTTGAGACGTCGTTGATTAAAATCGGCCCAGTAGAAGCCGAGATAATAATTTTTAAATATTTTGTCGGTAACGATATGTCGGTAATCATGTATGTGGCGCCATCTCGCGTTTGCGGCCTTTTTCGCAGTTTGCCGCGGCTTCAAAACCGAAATCCTGGATAACATTGTTCATTTAAACAATTTCATTTTTCTCGGCTTCTACTACGTATTTCTTAACCGGACTTGTCTTAAATGAAAGCTACGAACCTTAGCTATCCGCCCTAATAGGTGCAACAAAGTGGCATTTGTGGTTCGAATGTTATTAACAAATGAAAAATCGGCAAAAATGCACTCCGGGTCACTGCAATTATCTCGGCTTCTGGAGGCGCTAGATTAATGATCGAGTGCTCAAAATGAAGGTAAAGGATGCTGCTATACGACAATAAACGATTTACAAATGCTGTATCCGCTGTTTATTTTTCATAATCAATTTACCAATTCGTTTGAGAATCGCACCAAAACTATACACGAAGCCCTTAACCTTTTAGAAAGGGTAAGTAAATAGTTTATAAAAAGGAACAGCGCATGGAACACTTGTAAATCGTTTACTACCGTGTAGCAGCTTCCTTTATCTTCATTTTAAGCTCTCGATCATTAATCTAGCGCCCCTAGAAGTCGAGTTAAGTAAGACGGCTCGAAGTCCATTTTTGCCGATTTTTTAATTGTTAATAACTTTTGAATCACACATTCCAAATTGTTTAGACTGTTTGATGAGCTAGGTATTGTCCGTAGCTTTTATTTAAGACAAGTCCGGTTAAGAAATACGCAGTGGAAGCCGAGAAAAACGCAATTGTTTAAATTAACGATGTAATCCAGGAATTCGGTTTTGAAGCCACGGCAAACTGCGAAAAAGGCCGCAAACGCGAGATGGCGCCACATACACGATTACCGACATATCGTTACCGACAAAATATTTAAGAATTATTATCTCGGCTTCTACCCGGCCGATTTTAATCAACGACGCCTCAAATGAAAGGGAAATGTATAAGTTAGACGATAAAAAATACCCCGGTGCTGTAAGTTAATGCAGTTGGCTGTAATAACAATTTTATTTGTTTAATTGTTTATAACAATTGAACCGCACGTGGAATAATGTTGACACCTATTGGAGAGGATAGCTGATCCTGCTAGATTTAACTTTTGTTCTCTGGTGATTGATGTAGCTAGTCTGTAAGTCGAAATAATGGCATTTGTTTCTAATTTATTTAAACAAAGTCCATTATCTCACATTCTACTGGGCCGATTTTAATCAAGGACGCCTCAAATTAAAGGAAAATGAATAAGCTACACGTTAAAAAATACCCAGTTGCTGTAAGTTTATGCAGTTGGCCGTAATAACAATTTTAATTGTTGAATTGTTTATAACAAATGAACCGTGCGTGGAATAATGTTCACACCTGTTGGAGATGTTAGCTGATCCTCCTAGCTTTAATTTATGTCCTCTGGTCATTGGTGTAGATCGCCGGGAAATCGAGGTAATGGCATTTGTTTCTAATTTCTTTAAACAAGTTCAATTATCACGCGTTCTACTGGGCCGAGTTTAATCAACGACGTCTTAAATTAAAGGTCTCGATTCGAGGAACGATCTGTTCCTATTTTAGAACATCCCTCCACCCCTCATTCTGCACCTTTTCAAATGAACCTCTCTTCCTCTTATGCTTCTCGTTTGGCCCTCCCTTCTTTCTTTTTCCTCTGTATATCCCTTAACAATCTTTCTCTCTTACTAATATATTTTTTGTGTGTGCAGGTTTCGCAGGCAAAAAGTAAGGAGAATTGACCGGCACTTCTCATTGTGCATAAGAGCAAGGAAGAAAATGGAAGAACTTTTGCCATGTACTTTAGTCATCCTTTAGTCATAGTAAATTAAGAAAGCTTCTACAAACAAACTATGTAAATTTTTAGCCTAAGTTTTATCTTATTTGTGTCTATTGGACTTTTCATATTACATAAATGTTATTTTAAGATTGATAAAGGTTTAGTTGTAAGATATATTGTAAATAGATATAAAAGAATAGTTCATAAGTATTAGCTTGTAAATTTGAATTACAACATTTTTGTAACTTGTACCTTCACTGCTTAGTTTAAATAAATTTTCAATGAAAAGAATTCAAGTGCTCTTTTTATTTTCATACCTCAACAATCCTTGAAAGAACCTAATTCCAATTCCTTATACAAGAAGTATCGTGGACGAACTTTAAATGCAAAGTCCTGAAGCGAGAAACTTGTCAAAATGGTCCTATACGTTATTAAATTTGGCAGCAGGCAATTCTTCGAAATAACATCATTTTTAAACTCTTCATTTCTTGCGAAATTTGATGGCACCTGTTCAGAAAATGAAGCGCTCAGGAATTCTTGAATCTAAGAACTACCGAGGTTCGGATATCTCCTCGCATATCATATTCTCCTGATACAAATCCACGATTTTCGGCGAGATATTTCTGCCAGAAACTCAGAAATGTTGTGCTCGGAAATTCCTGGAATGTGACGTCATTTCTGAGAACGAATACCTCCTTGCATATCATATTCGCCTGATACAAGTCCACGATTTTCGGCGAGATATTTCTGCCAGAAACTCAGAAATTTTGTGCTCGGAAATTCCTGGAATGGGACGTCATTTCCAAGAAAACTGAGGTTCGGATACCTCCTCGCATATCATATTCTCCTGATACAAATCCACGATTTTAAGCAGATATTTTTGCCAGAAACTCAGAAATTTCGGCGCTCGGAAATCTGGACTTTGTATTAGGAGAATATGATATGCGAGGAGGTATTCGACATCGGAAGTTCTGGGAAATGACGTCACGTTCCAGGAATTTCCGAGCGCAAAATTTCTGGGTTTCTGACAAAAATATCTGCTGAAAATCATGGATTTGTATCAGGAGAATATGATATGCGAGGAGGTATTCGATTCCAGCATTTCTTGGAAATGACGTCTCGTTCCAGGAATTTTCGAGCACTTACATTCCAAGATCTCCCGTCAAGACGTTACATTAATCCATGGATAATTAGCGGCGAATTTAGTAATGTTCAGGTCTATTTTTACAAGTTTTCCGTTTGGGAACTTTGCATTTAAAGTTCCTGCACAGTAGTACTTGTTTAAGGAATTGGAATTAGGCCTTTTCAAGGATTGTTGTGGTGTGAAAATCAAAAGAGCAGTAGAATTCTTTTCATTGAATATTTATTTAAATTAATTAATGAAGATACAAGTTACAAAGTGTTGTAATTCAATTTTACAAGCTAATAATTATGAACTATTCTTTTATATCTATTTACAATACATCTTACAATTAAATCTTAGTATCAATTCTAAACTAACATTTATATAATACAAATAATACTATAAATGTAAATAATCTAATACTTATAAACTATGCTTTGAAGTGAATTTAAAATATATCTTACAGATAAAACTTACACTAAAATCTAAATACTTTATATGAAAAAGCTTAAGCTTTAAAATAATTATTTTAAATTAGAGCAATTGTGTAACTTGCACATATGTAAAGCATTTATTATATCTATCACTTTATATTTAGCACATTCAGTAGAACTTGTAACAGTAATATAAGTAATATTAAAGTTTATATAAGATCTACCGAAAAAACTGAATATAAAATCAAATTCAAATTAAATACACAATTATTCTTAATTAATCTTATGCTCTAATAGCTACAAACTATTTTTATAAACCTATTTACTATAACTAAAGTATGTGGTAAGAGAAGTATATGGAATTCTTTCTTCTTTCTTGCTTTTATGCATGATGAGAAGAGCCGGTCAATGCTCCTTACTCTTTGCATGCGGAACCTGCACACACAAAAAATATATTAGTAAGTATGTAACGGAAGAGAAAAAGATTGTTAAGGGATATACATAGGAAAAAGACAGAAGGGAGGGCCAAACGAGAAGCATAAGAGAAACACAGGTTTATTTGAAACGGAATGGAATGAGGGGCGGGGGGATGTTCTAAAATAGGAACAGATCGTTCTCCGAATCGAGACCTTTAATTTAAGACATAGTTGATTAAACTCGGCTCAGTAGAACGCGAGATAATTGAATTTGGTTAAAGAAATTATAAACAAATGCCATTATTTCGACTTGCAGGCTAGCTACATCAATGACCAGAGGACATAAAGTAAAGCTATGAGGATCAGCTAACATCTCCAAGAGGTGTGAATATTATTGCAAGTACGGTTCATTTGTTATAAACAATTAAGCAATTGAAATTGTTATTACGGCCAACTGCAGACAGGTACAACAACGGGGTATTTTTTATTGCGTAGCTTATTCGATTCCCTTTCTATTGAGACGTGGTTGGGTTAAATCGGCCCGGTAGAACGCGAGATAATTGAATATGTTTAAAGAAATTATAAACAAATGCCATTATTTCGGCTTCCAGGCTAGCTACATCAATGAGCAAAGGACATAAATTAAAGCTAGGAGGATCAGCTAACATCTCCAAGAGGTGTGAACATTATTGCAAGTGCGGTTCATTTGTTATAAACAATTAAGCAATTGAAATTGTTATTACGGCCAACTGCAGACAGGTACAACAACGGGGTATTTTTTATTGCGTAGCTTATTCGATTCCCTTTCTTTTGAGACGTGGTTGATCCAATTCTGCACAGTAGAAGCCGAGATAATAATTTTTAAATATTTTGTCGGTAATGATATGTCGGTAATCGTGTATGTGGCGCCATCTCGCGTTTGCGGCCTTTTTCGGAGTTTGCCGCGGCTCCAAAACCGAAATCCTGGATTACATCGTTAATTTAAACAATTTCGTTTTTCTCGGCTTCTACTATGTATTTCTTAACCGGACTTGTCTTAAATGAAAGCTACGAACCATAGCTATCTGCCCCAATAGTTGCAACAATGTGGCATTTGTGGTTCCAATGTTATTAACTATTGAAAAATCGCCAAAAATGTAGTCCGGGTCACTGGAATTATCGCGACTTCTGGAGGCGCTAGATTAATGATCGAATGCTCAAAATGAAGGAAAAGGATGCTGCTACACGACAATAAACGATTGACAAATGCTACATGCACTGTTCATTTTTTATAAACAAATAAATAATACGTTTGAATATAGCACCGAAACTATACACGGGCGCCCATCTAATCCTGAATCCGATTGTTCCTTGAACCAAGAGCTTCAATTTGAGAAGTCGTTGATTAAAATCGGTCCAGTAGAACGCGAGATAATTGAATTTGTTTAAAGAAAATATTAACAAATGCCATTATTTCGACTTGCAGGCTAGCTACGTCAATGACCAGAGTACATAAATTAAAGCTAGGAGGATCACCTAACATCTCCAACAGGTGTGAACATTATTCCACGCACGGTTCATTTGTTATAGACGATTAAACAATTAAAATTGTTATTACGGCCAACTGCATACAGTTACAGCAACGGGGTATTTTTTATCGTGTGGCTTATTCGTTTCCCTTTCTTTTGAGACGTGGTTGGGTTAGATCGGCCCGGTAGAACGCGAGATAATTGAATATGTTTAAAGAAATTATAAACAAATGCCATTATTTCGACTCGCAGGCTAGCTACGTCAATGACCAGAGTACATAAATTAAAGCTAGGAGGATCACCTAACATATCCAACAGGTGTGAACATTATTCCACGCACGGTTCATTTGTTATAGACGATTAAACAATTAAAATTGTCATTACGGCCAACTGCATACAGTTACAGCAACGGGGTATTTTTTATCGTGTGGCTTATTCGTTTCCCTTTCTTTTGAGACGTGGTTGGGTTAGATCGGCCCGGTAGAACGCGAGATAATTGAATATGTTTAAAGAAATTATAAACAAATGCCATTATTTCGGCTTCCAGGCTAGCTACATCAATGAGCAAAGGACATAAATTAAAGCTAGGAGGATCAGCTAACATCTCCAAGAGGTGTGAACATTATTGCAAGTGCGGTTCATTTGTTATAAACAATTAAGCAATTGAAATTGTTATTACGGCCAACTGCAGACAGGTACAACAACGGGGTATTTTTTATCGTGTGGCTTATTCGTTTCCCTTTCTTTTGAGACGTGGTTGGGTTAGATCGGCCCGGTAGAACGCGAGATAATTGAATTTGTTTAAAGAAATTATAAACAAATGCCATTATTTCGGCTTCCAGGCTAGCTACATCACTGAGCAAAGGACATAAATTAAAGCTAGGAGGATCAGCTAACATCTCCAAGAGGTGTGAACATTATTGCAAGTGCGGTTCATTTCTTATAAACAATTAAGCAATTGAAATTGTTATTACGGCCAACTGCAGACAGGTACAACAACGGGGTATTTTTTATTGCGTAGCTTATTCGATTCCCTTTCTTTTGAGACGTGGTTGATCCAATTCTGCACAGTAGAAGCCGAGATAATAATTTTTAAATATTTTGTCGGTAATGATATGTCGGTAATCGTGTATGTGGCGCCATCTCGCGTTTGCGGCCTTTTTCGGAGTTTGCCGCGGCTCCAAAACCGAAATCCTGGATTACATCGTTAATTTAAACAATTTCGATTTTCTCGGCTTCTACTATGTATTTCTTAACCGGACTTGTCTTAAATGAAAGCTACGAACCATAGCTATCTGCCCCAATAGTTGCAACAATGTGGCATTTGTGGTTCCAATGTTATTAACTATTGAAAAATCGCCAAAAATGTAGTCCGGGTCACTGGAATTATCGCGACTTCTGGAGGCGCTAGATTAATGATCGAATGCTCAAAATGAAGGAAAAGGATGCTGCTACACGACAATAAACGATTGACAAATGCTACATGCACTGTTCATTTTTTATAAACAAATAAATAATACGTTTGAATATAGCACCGAAACTATACACGGGCGCCCATCTAATCCTGAATCAGATTGTTCCTTGAACCAAGAGCTTCAATTTGAGAAGTCGTTGATTAAAATCGGTCCAGTAGAACGCGAGATAATTGAATTTGTTTAAAGAAAATATTAACAAATGCCATTATTTCGACTTGCAGGCTAGCTACGTCAATGACCAGAGTACATAAATTAAAGCTAGGAGGATCACCTAACATATCCAACAGGTGTGAACATTATTCCACGCACGGTTCATTTGTTATAGACGATTAAACAATTAAAATTGTCATTACGGCCAACTGCATACAGTTACAGCAACGGGGTATTTTTTATCGTGTGGCTTATTCGTTTCCCTTTCTTTTGAGACGTGGTTGGGTTAGATCGGCCCGGTAGAACGCGAGATAATTGAATTTGTTTAAAGAAATTATAAACAAATGCCATTATTTCGGCTTCCAGGCTAGCTACATCAATGAGCAAAGGACATAAATTAAAGCTAGGAGGATCAGCTAACATCTCCAAGAGGTGTGAACATTATTGCAAGTGCGGTTCATTTCTTATAAACAATTAAGCAATTGAAATTGTTATTACGGCCAACTGCAGACAGGTACAACAACGGGGTATTTTTTATTGCGTAGCTTATTCGATTCCCTTTCTTTTGAGACGTGGTTGATCCAATTCTGCACAGTAGAAGCCGAGATAATAATTTTTAAATATTTTGTCGGTAATGATATGTCGGTAATCGTGTATGTGGCGCCATCTCGCGTTTGCGGCCTTTTTCGGAGTTTGCCGCGGCTCCAAAACCGAAATCCTGGATTACATCGTTAATTTAAACAATTTCGATTTTCTCGGCTTCTACTATGTATTTCTTAACCGGACTTGTCTTAAATGAAAGCTACGAACCATAGCTATCTGCCCCAATAGTTGCAACAATGTGGCATATGTGGTTTAAAAGTTATTAACAAATGAAAAATCGGCAAAAATGCCCTCCGGGTCACTGCAATTATCCCGGCTTCTGGAGGCGCTAGATTAATGAACGAGGGCTCAAAATGAAGATAGAGGATGCTGCTACACGACACTAAACGGTTTACATTTTACTTTACACTGTTTATATTTTATAAACAAATAAATAATTCGTTTCACTATTGCACCGAAACTATAAACGAGGGCCGATCTAATCGTGAATCGTAATGTTCCTTGAACCAAGAGCTTCAGTTTGATAGGTCGTTGATTAAATCGGCTAAGTAAAACGCTAGATAATTAAATTTGTTTATAATGCCTTTAAACAAATTCAATTATCTCGGCTTCTAATGGGCCCATTTTAATCAACGACGTCTCAAAAGAAAGGGAAACGAGTAAGCCACACGATAAAAAAATACCCCGTTGCAGTACCTGTATGCAGTTGGCCGTAATAACAATTTCAATTGTGTAATCGTCTATAACAAATGAACCGCACGAGCAGTAATGTTCACACATCTTGGAGATGTTAGCTGATCCTCCTAGCTTTAATTTATGTCCTTTGCTCATTGATGTAGCTAGCCTGGAAGCCGAAATAATGGCATTTGTTAATATTTTCTTTAAACAAATTCAATTATCTCGCGTTCTACTCGACCGATTTTAATCAACGACTTCTCAAATTGAAGCTCTTGGTTCAAGGAACAATCTGATTCAGGATTAGATGGGCGCCCGTGTATAGTTTCGGTGCTATATTCAAACGTATTATTTATTTGTTTATAAAAAATGAACAGTGCATGTAGCATTTGTCAATCGTTTATTGTCGTGTAGCAGCTTCCTTTTCCTTCATTTTGAGCATTCGATCATTAATCTAGCGCCTCCAGAAGTCGAGATAATTCCAGTGACCCGGACTACATTTTTGGCGATTCTTCAATAGTTAATAACATTGGAACCACACATGCCACATTGTTGCAACTATTGGGGCAGTTAGCTATGGTTCGTAGCTTTCATTTAAGACAAGTCCGGTTAAGAAATACATAGTAGAAGCCGAGAAAATCGAAATTGTTTAAATTAACGATGTAATCCAGGATTTCGGTTTTGGAGCCGCGGCAAACTCCGAAAAAGGCCGCAAACGCGAGATGGCGCCACATACACGATTACCGACATATCATTACCGACAAAATATTTAAAAATTATTATCTCGGCTTCTACTGTGCAGAATTGGATCAACCACGTCTCAAAAGAAAGGGAATCGAATAAGCTACGCAATAAAAAATACCCCGTTGTTGTACCTGTCTGCAGTTGGCCGTAATAACAATTTCAATTGCTTAATTGTTTATAACAAATGAACCGCACTTGCAATAATGTTCACACCTCTTGGAGATGTTAGCTGATCCTCCTAGCTTTAATTTATGTCCTTTGCTCATTGATGTAGCTAGCCTGGAAGCCGAAATAATGGCATTTGTTTATAATTTCTTTAAACATATTCAATTATCTCGCGTTCTACCGGGCCGATCTAACCCAACCACGTCTCAAAAGAAAGGGAAACGAATAAGCCACACGATAAAAAATACCCCGTTGCTGTAACTGTATGCAGTTGGCCGTAATGACAATTTTAATTGTTTAATCGTCTATAACAAATGAACCGTGCGTGGAATAATGCTCACACCTGTTGGAGATGTTAGGTGATCCTCCTAGCTTTAATTTATGTACTCTGGTCATTGACGTAGCTAGCCTGCAAGTCGAAATAATGGCATTTGTTAATATTTTCTTTAAACAAATTCAATTATCTCGCGTTCTACTGGACCGATTTTAATCAACGACTTCTCAAATTGAAGCTCCTGGTTCAAGGAACAATCTGATTCAGGATTAGATGGGCGCCCGTGTATAGTTTCGGTGCTATATTCAAACGTATTATTTATTTGTTTATAAAAAATGAACAGTGCATGTAGCATTTGTCAATCGTTTATTGTCGTGTAGCAGCATCCTTTTCCTTCATTTTGAGCATTCGATCATTAATCTAGCGCCTCCAGAAGTCGCGATAATTCCAGTGACCCGGACTACATTTTTGGCGATTTTTCAATAGTTAATAACATTGGAACCACAAATGCCACATTGTTGCAACTATTGGGGCAGATAGCTATGGTTCGTAGCTTTCATTTAAGACAAGTCCGGTTAAGAAATACATAGTAGAAGCCGAGAAAATCGAAATTGTTTAAATTAACGATGTAATCCAGGATTTCGGTTTTGGAGCCGCGGCAAACTCCGAAAAAGGCCGCAAACGCGAGATGGCGCCACATACACGATTACCGACATATCATTACCGACAAAATATTTAAAAATTATTATCTCGGCTTCTACTGTGCAGAATTGGATCAACCACGTCTCAAAAGAAAGGGAATCGAATAAGCTACGCAATAAAAAATACCCCGTTGTTGTACCTGTCTGCAGTTGGCCGTAATAACAATTTCAATTGCTTAATTGTTTATAACAAATGAACCGCACTTGCAATAATGTTCACACCTCTTGGAGATGTTAGCTGATCCTCCTAGCTTTAATTTATGTCCTTTGCTCATTGATGTAGCTAGCCTGGAAGCCGAAATAATGGCATTTGTTTATAATTTCTTTAAACATATTCAATTATCTCGCGTTCTACCGGGCCGATCTAACCCAACCACGTCTCAAAAGAAAGGGAAACGAATAAGCCACACGATACAAAATACCCCGTTGCTGTAACTGTATGCAGTTGGCCGTAATGACAATTTCAATTGCTTAATTGTTTATAACAAATGAACCGCACTTGCAATAATGTTCACACCTCTTGGAGATGTTAGCTGATCCTCCTAGCTTTAATTTATGTCCTTTGCTCATTGATGTAGCTAGCCTGGAAGCCGAAATAATGGCATTTGTTTATAATTTCTTTAAACATATTCAATTATCTCGCGTTCTACCGGGCCGATCTAACCCAACCACGTCTCAAAAGAAAGGGAAACGAATAAGCCACACGATACAAAATACCCCGTTGCTGTAACTGTATGCAGTTGGCCGTAATGACAATTTTAATTGTTTAATCGTCTATAACAAATGAACCGTGCGTGGAATAATGTTCACACCTGTTGGATATGTTAGGTGATCCTCCTAGCTTTAATTTATGTACTCTGGTCATTGACGTAGCTAGCCTGCAAGTCGAAATAATGGCATTTGTTTATAATTTCTTTAAACATATTCAATTATCTCGCGTTCTACCGGGCCGATCTAACCCAACCACGTCTCAAAAGAAAGGGAAACGAATAAGCCACACGATAAAAAATACCCCGTTGCTGTAACTGTATGCAGTTGGCCGTAATAACAATTTTAATTGTTTAATCGTCTATAACAAATGAACCGTGCGTGGAATAATGTTCACACCTGTTGGAGATGTTAGGTGATCCTCCTAGCTTTAATTTATGTACTCTGGTCATTGACGTAGCTAGCCTGCAAGTCGAAATAATGGCATTTGTTAATATTTTCTTTAAACAAATTCAATTATCTCGCGTTCTACTGGACCGATTTTAATCAACGACTTCTCAAATTGAAGCTCTTGGTTCAAGGAACAATCTGATTCAGGATTAGATGGGCGCCCGTGTATAGTTTCGGTGCTATATTCAAACGTATTATTTATTTGTTTATAAAAAATGAACAGTGCATGTAGCATTTGTCAATCGTTTATTGTCGTGTAGCAGCATCCTTTCCCTTCATTTTGAGCATTCGATCATTAATCTAGCGCCTCCAGAAGTCGCGATAATTCCAGTGACCCGGACTACATTTTTGGCGATTTTTCAATAGTTAATAACATTGGAACCACAAATGCCACATTGTTGCAACTATTGGGGCAGATAGCTATGGTTCGTAGCTTTCATTTAAGACAAGTCCGGTTAAGAAATACATAGTAGAAGCCGAGAAAATCGAAATTGTTTAAATTAACGATGTAATCCAGGATTTCGGTTTTGGAGCCGCGGCAAACTCCGAAAAAGGCCGCAAACGCGAGATGGCGCCACATACACGATTATCGACATATCGCCAGGGACCAAATATTTAAAAATTATTATCTCGGCCTTTACTGGGCCGATGTTAATCAACGATGTCCGATAAGACAGGGAAGCGAATAAGCTACACGATAAAAAATACCCCGTTGCTGTAACCATATGCCGTTGGCCGTAATAACAATTTTCATTGTTTAATTATTTATAACAAATGAACCGCACATGCATTAATGTTCACATCTGTTGGAGATGTTAGCTGATCCTTCTAGCTTTAATTTATATCCTCTGTTCATTGATGTAGCTAACCTGCAAGTCGAAATAATGAAATTTGTTTATAATTTCTTTAAACAAATTCAATAATCGCGCGTTCTACTTGGCCGATTTTAATCAACGACCTCTCAAATTAAAGTTCTCGATTCAAGGGACAAGCTAGTCCAATCTTGTGGAAAATGAAGCTCACTTTCTTAGCTTTGATTTGAGACCACTTCCGTTGAAAATGCTCTACGGAAAAGAAAAAAAGTTATGCAGTTGAGATTTGTCAATTTTCGGATATTAATCATAATATTTCACAATGTTTGAAACTGATATAGAGTTATTAAGTTATAATAATTCTCTGTTAGAACCATGTTACTAGCATTGTTTACATTAAACATTGATTCTTTCTTAAACATTTACAAGGGAAACATCAGACGCGGTTCGTATTCATTTCAATGGAATTTAACGGTGTGATATAGCTTTTATTTGTGATACGCGTGATAGTAATTTCTTTCGTAAATATCTCGTCAAAAATGAGGAAATTAAATGTTAAGTTTGACTTGAGACTTGAGTTATTATAGATGTTTGATAATAAAGAATTTGTAAATCGTTACAAATAAATCGAGTTAGGAAATATTGACACTTGTTTTAAACTAATAAAGAAGGAAAGTTGGGGATCGAGTCGTTACACCAATAATTGATTGCCACGTTATAATAATTTATTTAAACATTTATACACCTATGATGTTCCACAGTCTTGAAAGTAGTTGCTAACCTACATATATGTGTATGTATATATTTAAATGTAAACACATACACATATACAGACACATATGTATATGTATATGCATATACGTGCAGTATACGAATATACAGATAGATCGTTCTCGTAAATACATATAATATGTATACATATATAAATTCATTTATTTACTCCCTCCATTTATTTATAAGTTAATCCACTTTTTACCGTCTAGATAAAGCATTCTCGATACTTAAGAAATTAATCAATGATTATTAGGCTATCCTGTTTATGCCTGCCGTGTAAACGAGTACTTTAAAACGATTATTTTAGGTTTACAAACGTGCATGGAATCTATCTCTGACACATTTGAATCAGTTTCTCGATGCTTCTACTGCCTTTCTTTTCACCTTGCCGATCAGTAACTCTGTAATTTTTAACTTATTTTCAAAGCTGTGAGGTTTATAATTAGATCCAACTATTGAAATAGACTTAGCCATTTCATACGGTCTTCCTATTATATCTATTTGATCGGCTTAATTTGTCTTAGTTGTACAATGTGTGAATCGTGCGATATGTTGGACATACGGTGAGAAAAATCACTCGTATTCTTGCTAACTAACTAATCTATAATCGAAGAAGTATGAATGTATATTTTTCATCAGAATATACAGTTGCGAAACTCTTTGCAAAGGTTTCCCGGTTTTTTTTATCGATGTTCAATATTCCAGTTTTGTAAATAATATTCTTCCCTTTCACTTTTCTCGTTTGTATCTTTCTTCTATTTCTTGGTATTAAAAAACCATAAATTCTCTGCTTACGATTGACCACATGTTTAAGCAACGTGTAACATCTTTGCAATACGATAGTGGCAAATAAACATAACTTTGAAATAGTTCATACGGATAAATGTTTGTTGACAGCCATTGATACAGATCACAATCGATAACAAAAAACGCTGTACGCAATTATTAAGAAGATTAATGCAGCAAATTTCTAGTTTGCAGTTGCGCATTTTGAACTTGTAATTCACCATACGTTCCCTGTTTTATATATATATATGTATGCAATGTGATATATGAAATAGATATGAAAATTCATTTTTTTCTGATATAATTTTCACCAGCTTTGGAATGTTTTCGATAAAATAATAGTTTTCTAAAATTTTACAAGAATGAAGCGAAATATAATTCTTTTGAAGGACCTCGTCTTTTCTATGTCATAGTGATAGAACCAAATAGAAATATTGACTTTGTTAATCAATTTGATAATGCGTTTTGGAAATATGTGACGGAAATATTAGTCTTCAATCGCGCTTGCTTTAAAATCATCCATATCAGGTGTGAATTTCCATTTCACATTCACTATGCAGATTAAGAACTTTGTATGCATGCATTTAGTTGATATCCATTTTTCATTTTGGTCGGTGTGCGAAGCTTATCACGAAAAGATGTTATGCACAGTTGTCTTTACGATATGCATGAATTTCGTTTCATTCGATCGAACAAAATGTTTAAATCGAGAATTGCAATAAATTAATTAAAGTCGCAGTCTACTTACACTTCGATAACATCACTAATTAATCGACGATTAAATTACTACTCCATCACGATTCGTTATTAAATAAGTTAATCATAGCAAACGAATCGATAATACAATTTATTACAAGTATTTAACTTTAAACGATGTTCCATAATTATAATGCTCGACGAAAATAAATAATATACCCGTTAAATCTTCGTGTCTTGGCGAATAAAGCAAGCAATTACAAACAAAAAATTATGATCCTCGAACGTATAAATTTAAACATAACTACTTCAGTTACTTCACGGGGTTTACGACACATCGTAAATGTTTTTTTTTAATGGTTACATTTATATTTAGCTTCCGTTGCTGATGTCATTATTCGTTATACTACTTGCGATATCAGGCAAGTTAAATGCTGTACGTAGTACTAATTATTATTATTCCTTTTCATCGATATCATTTCATTTTTGAAATACACGAGAGAAATTAGTTTACATTGGCCAGAGAAAAACATTGCACAACTTTAATAGAGCCGATTATCGAAATGATCTACATATCGTTACACATATCAGACTCTCTTGCCACTTACTTTTCACAAGCAATTAACAAATCCTTACGCGCGCGTTGAAAACTGCTTACATCGATAAATATTCAAATTCGCGAGCAAGACTCTCCAATTTATTCACAACCGAGGATCAATTATTTTCTTTCAATCAGAAAAATGATATGCGACGATAATAATGTACAATTATATGTCCCGTGGAGAATCCCGTTTAATCCCGCGGCAACGATCGACGCACGTATTCAGCTATAGATTAACCATCCAATAAATTGAAAGAAAGCGAAAAATTGATCGAATTCACGGCTAATGCTCGCCGAAAGCGACTGCGTTATTTATCCTCGAAGATGCGCATATCAATAGAAAGCAAATCTATTCGTGTCAGCAATTTTTCCCTCGAATTTCCCTCGATTACATCTCTTCTCTCTTCCCCTCTCGCGATTCTCGTTTCACGATCAATCACATCGAAAGAGAAAAAGAGGACCTGGATATGCATCCGCTGGCTTGTCTTTATTGTCCCTTGCTCGACACTACCGTGCATGTACATTACATACGCCGCTGTCCTTCCCACGTTAGATCGATCAACATCGATTCACTTGGCCGAAGAGTTTCGAAGTAGACCCCTCAAAACAGTTCTATCGTTGCAGCTTGAATCGACGTTGACGAATAGTTACGACAGATATATCAGTGTGATTTCTTCTATATCCTTTTTGGCTCGCACAATTTACTACTGTCAGAATAATATAAAGCTACCGATAGAATAATTTATATTAAATTTATATACGTTACGTATAATACAGGAACTATATTTATCGCATACAATTGCATTTCCATCTAAAAACGATTTCGTCGTTCACAGTTCGCGGTCACCGTTCGCGTACGAGGCGGAGTGTCGCCGATAATACTAACATACCGCGTGCACGTTTCTCTTCCCGTTTCTTCTTTGCTTTCTTTCGTCGTTTTCGGCGCGGTTCGCCCGATTCGTACCGTCGGGTCCGCCGCGTTTCCAGCGACGACCAACGGATCATCGTCGGATAAAAGCGTTCGTCCCGGCTTGCGCAATCTCGGAATAGGTGAACAGAATAGGCGAGACAAAGGCCGCACGGTGATATCGAGTACCGGATTGCACAAGTGCTCGCATAAATGTCGGAATGACTGCACGATTTACCGCCGTTCGGATTCGTAATGTCATCGCGCGCGTCACCCCGCAGGAATGAGATTGTCCGACAGAATTTTTGATTTTCGAGTTCGGCGTCACGTACGAAAGGACGAATCTCCAGCCGAGTCTCGCCGTGTCGCGTCGTTTACGTCGATCGGGCATGTTTCATTTATCGCGCGAAGGTATTCGAACGTATTGAACTTTTCCGCGGTTGAATCGTTTCGTTGCGACCGAAAGGACAAGGGGCATTTTGACAAGCCCGCGATTTGGTGCGCCAAGGGGACGCCGTTCACTTGCAAGGATATCTCAGAAATGATTATTTCCCCTTTCGTGCAACACTCGTTGCTGTTGGAGAGTAATTACAATTTTGTATTTCGCACAATGTTCGGCGACGCGGCCGCTTCTCAATTTCTCGGAACACTTTTGCGCCTGTCAGGAACGTTAATTGTTTCGCGGGTATGGTGGCCATGAGAAGTTTGCGCTCCGCAAAATCGCCGTCTTGCGAGACGCGGTCCGGCGAGCGGGCAAAAACAAACAGAGAACAAAAAACGAAAAAATGAGAAAAAAAAAAAGGAAGAAGAGAAACAAATAACGTAAAAAGGAATTTCATTTATCGAGAAGTTACATCTTTCGTGGTCGAAGCATACAATCATCTCAGATATTTCACTGCAAAAAGTTAAAACATTATGAGACGCGATTGCACATAATTTCATCCATTTCTATGTAAAAAAAAGAAAGAAAAAAAAAATACCATCACGTTCTAAAAATACGCGGAGCAGTGGAAAAAATAATGAATTCTTGTCGCTCGTATCAGATGCAGAACGAACTCCTGATATGAATTAATTGCAAATTCTAGGCCTCGCTTGCGTGGCACCTGGCCTTGCCTCTAAATATAGGGGAGGAGGGGGCAAAAATGTGCATATTTAAGATAATATTTTATCCAAGGAAAGAAAAAGTGCATTTAGTTCAATCTGGCAATAATTTACAGCCGCCGTTAGCGTGCAACGCCGAGCAAATTAAGGCCCGGCCTCCGCTCTATCATTTTCCAATAAGCTACTTTATTCGTTCAACGTTGTTTCTCGCGATCTCCGCTTAATAGAGTCGCGTAGCGATAAATAATCAACCGGATCGGGACAGTGAGAAACGATACTTGCGTATAACTCCGGCAGTGTATAACGCGAAGACAAGAAAAGAGGAAAAGAAAGAAAGAAATGACAAGTACGTGACTGTCGCCGATAAAATGGACACGAATAAGCGATGCTGTTAGCGCCAACGGTAAAGGTAGCGCGGGCTAAAGTAAGAATATTATGGGAATTTTACTGCCGCCGGACTGGTGGCACCGAAACGATCGAAACTGTTGCGGACTGTTGATATCGAAGATACGGACTGTCTAATATTGCGCGTGCATTCAAGAAACCATAACTTATGCCGGCGAGTGTGAACGTGCGTGTACTAAAGTACGTATTGCCTCGCAGAAGCGTGTGAAATGCCTCGGACACGATACTGGTAATGAAAAGACATCGACGTTCCTTCGCGGAACCCCGGTTGTTATTTAAGAAATCCTACGTGCGAGTAATACCTATATATATGTATATTATGTCTGAACGAAGTGCTGACGGTTGTCGAATTTCAGGAAGGAATATCGTATATTTGCCGACGTAACGATTGAATTAATGGATATTGATATTCCGCGTGCGTATATAATTGTTAGATTTGGTTGAGGATTCCTCAAAAGATTTATCGTTTCGGTATGTTCGCTGCAGCATTACTTTAGTAACACTTATATGCTTCGCGTTAATTAGCGAATCAGTCGGCGGACGGACGCGACACATTGAAATGAATAGATTTCGTCACCAAGACTATTTGAAGAGCGACGGACGTTATATTCCGTGCGTCAATAATTGTAAAATCATTTACAAACGTAAATGACGTTTAATCGTCAAATGAATATCTTCTTGCGTTAAACCTATACCACGTTCTAAATAAAACTTGATTAACACGTCCCGTATTTCTCGTTTCCTTTCAACACGCACAATCTACTGCAGAATATCCTATCCGTCCAATTTTCCTACAGACCTCTGGTCTATTTATATCTCAATACCTAGCCCCTTTAAATGCACATGGAATTTCATTGAAGAAACGTCGTCCGGCTGGCGAGTTTCGCCGCGGGAACACTTCCACTCCGCTTGAGCTGCGAACGACGCGTGCGATTTCCTTATTCCATCTAGTTCGAACGTTTAGAATTTTCCTGGTTACTGTTTATTAAGCCTCGTGGCACCTGGATCGATATTTCCTTGCCTCTGGCCGTATTCGAAGCTCCTTAATTGGGCTTAGCCTCGGCGACGACACGGTGTGGACTTAATCTCGCGATCCAACGTTTTCTATTCCAATGTTTCGCTTGCTAAATACGATGCAGCTTCGTCCAAGCCGTGTACAGTGTGTTAATGAAGGAGCAGTTTCTCGTTCGTTCGCAGCGAGAATGCGTCAGTTTCGATGACGAAACGATACTCGTGATATGTAAATTATTACAGCGCGAACGGTTCAATGGGTTTCACGGCTCGTTGTGATATGGGTGTGATTAGTTCCGCGAATGTACGCTCAAGTTGTTAAGCCTCAAGTTAGTCTGATGACCCACGCCCGTTTGACTGGAAAATGATGGAACATTATCGTTATCGAGCGATTATTTGTTATGGTTCTACAGAGACAGAGAGAGAGAGAGAGAGAGAGAGAGAGAGAGAGAGAGAGATGCTGGATCATTGTTACGACGTGATTAACACTTTCGCGACTGATGAGCTTCAGCTTAACAGAATGATTATTAATACGTGTGTTAGGTGATCGTCAGGAGCCGCTGCAAGTATATGGCTGTCATTGGTTAAGATTGATTGTTTTTGCAGTAACGATACATGTAATACGATAGTTCTAATATACTAATGTCTTGATTAATCAATGAATGTTGCAAGTTAGAGAATGTTGTCTTCTTTTTTTGTTTTGTTTTTTCGTTTTTTCTTTTTTATCGCGGTACGAATGGAACATTTACGACGATGTGACGCAAGTATTGTACAAATATGTGTACAAAGTTCTGTTACAGAGGCACGCTTAAGTAACATAAGCTTACGTTTTACGCTCTTTCAATTTATCCCTGCTAACTTTGTAGATCGTGTTTCACCTATCTTCAATCAAATTTGATTTTACACTGTATACACGTCATCCTGTTAGAAGTAACGAAAGACAACAAAAAAAAAAAAAAGAAAAAGAAAAATAAAGCTGGTGTCATGTCAAGCTCACACGATTCTCCAATCAGACTTCGTTTATTCATATTATATCGAACAATAAATTAATTAACATTATAATAAATTAATACAAAAGAACACTGTGGTACATTTATCCATTAGAACTGATGCGAATAAAAGTAACGCTAAAAAGGGCAGAAGAAAGAAAGCAGACGACGAAACAATGATTACAACGATATCGCAGCTTCGCCGAAGCTCGCCCGAATTCGTCATTCGTATCGGCCAAATGAAGAGTCCTTCGTGCACGAGAAATTCGTTGTACCTTTCGAAGCATCGAAGCTAGCCGCCCAATGCCCGCCACCCGGCGTTCCTCGGCGGAGGGCCGCGAAGAACGTGCATACGAGGCGGGCAATCAACGGGACCGTCGAACGATCTCCGCGATCGCGGGTCCTCAGTTTCATACGTTCAGCCGCGCGAAAAAGTGGCACACTATGCACACCGAAGACAATTGATAGAGGCCCGCATGAATGGCTCCCGACGACTCGCGTGCAACCGTGACACGCGGCAACCGCGAGCACCTGTTGTCACGTGCACGATCACGAAAGTGTTAATTTCGTCCCGATTCGCCAGCTTTCCGCTTCCCTTCGAGTTATACAACGTCGCGGGCTGTACGCGAACGAAAACGTCGACACCTCGAGATCCCCCCTGAAAATGGAGAAAAGAATACTGATCTGCTCTATATCCTATCTTATCCGGCAACGAGTCGCGTCTCGTGCTTTCGAGAAAAACGAAAAAAAAACAAAAAAAAAAAAAAACGAAACGAAAAATTAACAGCGCTCGAACACGCTGCCTCCTCTAGTCTCCCGGAAGTTCGAGCGAACAATTCACGTGGCCATGCCTCATGTGCCGTTACAGCATCGAACGATCTAAACTGCGATCGCGAATTCGAGGGAAAGGCGGTCGTTTGAACGGTCCACCCTCGATCATCCCCGTGGCGGATCCGTGTAGAGAATCGCGAATCGTTTCCCCGTTGCGTCTCGCTTATACCGTCGTGACGGGTCCGTCGTGCGAGCACCGTGGAAGAGATCTACGACTCGGGTCGCGGTGAAAACGATGGATCGATCGATCGATCGATCGCCCGCTACGACAACGCCAGGGAACGACGGGTCTGCCCGTTGTACGATAACGATTCGGCGTCCTCGAATCTCGCGTCCTCGTCCGCCAGGTCGACACCGTAGTTGCTCGAGGTGATGTCCTCCTCTGTAACAAAGGGGCGAAGCAGATGGGTGGTTATTAAATTAAATCCTGCTCGATGTAACGCCTCCGGCCACGGCCGATTCCTTATCTGTCGATCTCGATGAAGTGCCGCGAAACCGATGCTATCTTCCCCCGTCACAACTCCCCTTCATCCCCATCCCCCGACGATTGCGAACAGCGTGCACACGCGAATCGCCTATCCCAAGATTTTTCTTCGACGTCGGCCTTTTTATTTTTATCGCGGCACGCTCGATTCGTGGGCGACAACGAACGCCGATAAACTGGTTAACTTTCATTTCAAGACGTTTCCCCTCCTTCGTCCTCCTGGCCTTCTTCACCTTCTTGGTCTTCGTCTTCTGCCGTTGCTATATAGTGATTATCGAGCGCATTGATCGACGACGCGACGTTCACCCGACGAGGGATTGAAATGTGAATGATACGAGAGGGTTGCGTCGCCTTGGCCTTCTCCCCTATGGTTAGAGGCAAGAATAAGGGCAGCGGTGCTGCTGAACAATTTCCATTTCACCGTGCAACAGGGGTTTCTCTTTTGCTTGCGTCGATTTCTGTTTCAGTCCGTGCATATCGAGTTGGGAAATAAACGGACAGAGCGTACGTGAATTTGCAACGATACGACGAGGAAGGCAGGCGATCGCGTTGAATCTCGTCAAAGGTTGCTGTGTAGAGAGTTGATTCAATTAACGTATGCAGAATTATCGAAATACCAGAATTTGTTTCACGAAGAAACTAAACGATCCGGAATATTGCTGATCGAAACGCGCGATTCAACACGAACACATTTAAATCGATATCGATCGCTCATTTCCTAACAAACCCGACATCGCAGGTCCGACCGAAGAATCGAACTAAATATTCGATTCGTCTTCTCCGTTTCAAACGAATGGACGAAAACAGGAAAAGAAATAAAATAAAACGTCTAACCAGACTCTTCCGTACTGATCGACGGCCATAAACAAAACAAGCTGTACACGTTACGTACTCATTATCGGTATTATTCGAAACAAGCGCTAGAAAAATGACGGCACCGAATGCGCGCCGCGGAATTGAATTTATCTGCGCTCGGTCTAACAAAGCTAAAACGTTGCACCGTTACTTCGTCTTTATGGTTTGCTGCGTAAAGACAATGCAAATTATTCAAAGGCTTCTGTTCACGAACGGGCTGCGATCTCTCTTATAATTTGCGTAACAGCGAGCCGTCATTGTATCGTTTCCTGATGTAATTACGATATACGCACGTTCGCAGCTGGAAAGAAACGCGCGTTCAACTGCACCCATTATAATTCAGCGAAAGGGACCTATTCTACATACGCGTAATTGTTCCCGGGGCGAGCCACAGGGAATGCATTGCACGCGTATACAAGCAGAATATGATACGCGATCTGTTACGCGAACGACAGCGTAATCGGGAAAAATATTAGCGCAACAGTTTGGCCACTTTGTAAATGTAAAATACGTGCGCGCGTATGCGTACAATATTATCGTGGTTATAAAATTAATACTTTCGACGCGGCGGTTGTATGAGCGGCGCGACGCGCCGCGATGCAGGAAGTTGTATGCAAATATCAGCAATTCTAATGAGACGCTGATCTATGTTCGAATAATCTGTACCAGTAGCAATTCCGTATGCCGATATCATTCTATTAGCATTGTAGTTATACGCGACAACTAGGACGCGCTATCGGTTCAATAAATTTATCAGCGCCCGCAAGATACAAACAGTGTTCGCGATAAAGGCCAGAATAATTCAGGATGCTGGAGGTCGGTGCGTAGAGTCTCCCGTTTGTACCCGGCATGCAACAGGTTTCTATGTCTACACAAACGTTCACGCACAGACGAAGGAATAGGCTGGCCAATTTTGTTCTTGAAAAACAGTGGGGGGAAAAAAGAAAAACAGCGAGAGACTGTGCGAAGCTTTATGGGTTTCCCGTGATCTCGAATTTTCTCATTCACGATTCAAATATGTGTTAACAAGAGTTTCCCGGATATTCTACATTAGCTGCATTGACAGCTATCAATACCACCCACCTAACAAATAATTACTCAGTGCATCATTTATAGAAATAACATCAAGCTATCATCTTAATCCAATATTGCACTCGATGTTTAATTACTTGGTGACCCCATTTCCATTTTTCTCAAAGAATTTCAGGAATCTCAAGAAATTGCAAACCTCTGCGATATGCTTGCTGAATCATTCGCGAATCGCCGTTGCGCGAAATGAAAATGCGAAGGTTGAGTTGCGTTTCCGCGTCGGTAAAACGGTTGCCTCCGTGGCGACAACGGTAGGGGAACGTCGCGAGAAACGAGATTGCACGCCGGAGGAGTCATCGTGTACGGAACTCTGGGATTCCACGGGCTAGGCTCCTCTCCAGGTTTTCGCGATTGACTGTGTTTAACGGGCGAGACAAGCGAGCGCGTGGGCCGCGTATATTCTCAGAGGCGACTCGGACAAGGCGAATTCCACGCTGGATTACGACGATCGCTTGCTTCAGCAGACGGCTCGTGAATGGCCCACGCCTCCGAGAGAAATAGATAAATGACCAGACGCGTATTCCGCTTTATCACGGGATGGGAAACGTGGCCCCTCGACATCGGCGAACCCTTGGCTAAATGCGAAATGAAATCGGAATGGAAGTGTCGACGGCGACGCTGTTACTGGCCGCCGTAGCTAACAGCGTTTCGTTCGTTGTGGATGAAAAATGAAACGACGTTCCTGCCTTTTCGTGTCCCCTTTTTGCTTCTTGTCCTTTTCACGGTTCATTTGAAAGACGAAGAAAAAACTGTTTGTCTTTCCTGGCTATGGTGTGGCATTCTGGATATTGAAGCTACACCGACAGAAGCACCGCGGGATTCGTCTTGATAATTCGATTTAGTTCGGATTTTTCAAACGCCGAGGAATACACTTGTGAATGCTGTTACACGGTTGCATTGCGATTGATAAATTTTCTAGGATACCGGTTTCGGAATTTTTATATTTGAAGATTGTGTTATTCCACATAGTGTGTAATATTGGACGAACGTATTGCATTTTTAATTTGATAGTTTGCACGTTTCAATGAAATAAACTCCACGGCTGATAATGACGTTTCAATCCTCAAGGTGTTCCAATGTTCATTCACTCGTGCCCGTGTGCCAGAAGCCATTCAAACCGAAACTGATCGAATTAAAGTATAAAGTTCTATCGCGTTTCTCGTTTCAAGTTCCATCAGAGTTATCACATTCCGAGGCGTCCCAACAATTTTTCGCAGCTATTAAACATTCCCTACGATACGCCCAATAAGCGGACAAAAATAAATAACCCTACCCTTTCGTAATATACAGATACATCGCGTGTATGCAATACAATCAAACGTTCGCTTCCCGCCGGTCGAACAATTCGAAAATCGCCACATATCGTCGGGGGCGAATCCCGAGCGCATAAAGCACCGAGCAGGACTACTTGAGCGGAAGCTACATTCCGGCAGACACGGCGCGACGGTAATATTCATTGACCAGCAATGCGCTGTATACGTAATCGTGTCTGGCGAACTTACCTATATAAAGAGGCGAGGTGTCGTAGGCGTTGCAGGGGCCAGCGTGTCGCGTCTCGAGGACGAAGCCTGTAACGCAGGCGTCCTTGACGATGTGACACCAGCTGGGATATGTGATATTGTTGGTGGCGCACAGCATGGTCGTCGACGGATCTCGATCACGGTGTGTCCGGTTCCGGATGCGTTCCCGCTTCCGTGGGCAACGATAGGTGCAGGTCACGCAACGCGGTCGGCCAGACTTCATCTCGGACAGGCAGGTCTGCCCCTCGCGACAACGGATCGTGGTGCAGTCGGCGTTCTCTGTAAAACGAGAGGGTAGGAACGGGTCAATCGAGGGACAATGTTATGTCGACGTTGGGCGGGGGTGATGGACAAAATTTCGTTTCCGGACGATCAATTTGTCGACAGCTTCGGCCCCGTTTTGTGTGCACGGAACCGTTCTTTTATCATACGCGGCGTCTTTTCGTTCGGCCGGGCTACACGAGCCTCGTGTACACTCGTGCGTCTGGACATGTGTATTTTGCGAAGTTCTTCTTCTTCTTTTTTTCTTTTTTTTTTTTTGCTCTTTTCGTTCGGGATTAAGTCGTCCTCGCGAGTCGTTTTGCTTGTATAACTGTTTCTGTTTTCTTGGCTTCGTTTTGCCGGACGGTGACGTAATTCGAATATCTTGCCGGCGTGCTCGCTCGAAATGTACGAAACGGAAGTAAACGTGCGGTTTCTTCTTTGCTCTTGCGTATAAGAATCGGCCGTTAATAGGGAGTACAAATCGACGAGCGTTCCACGAAACTTTACCTAGAATCGAACAGTCGCTTGTCGGGTTCGAAGTCGATACGCGGCGATATCTCGAGTTTACGATCACTCCTTGCACCATGATCTTGACGGCGCGAACGGATCGACCTAATCGCGAGGGATCGAGCGGTCGGCAAAGTCGCGAATCCGGATAGGTTTTCGGAAACGCAGGCCACCACCGAGGAACGTGGACGTTACATAATAATGAAACGGGACTGAAAGTAACTGGCCGGTGGTAGAAGGGTACTGTGACGAGGCAGAAACGAGAGGACAGGTTCAATCGTCGAATTAGACGCGCTCCGTCCTCGTCCGATCGGTGAATTCGTGCGACCGCTACGTTCCGCGGACACGATTACCGCAATAATGTGTCGTTACACCTACTTGGGTAAATGGCCCACTTCTCACGACGCGATGACCTTACAACGTATGCACGGCTGATTTTTCGTTCAGTCAGTCGTCAACTCGCACCCGACCCGATAAAGCATTACGCGATTCGCGCATCGCGTGCCCGTTTGTCAAATAAATAATCGCGCGGCGATGAATTCGTCGAGCTGATACGAACGTTCATAGTTCTTCTCGTTTCGTTGTTTACGGGCAGAAAGATACAGGAGCAAACAAAATACGCGAACCGCACGAAAGTTGCAAGATACGACGGGGCTAGGTTTATATTTCGTTCGTGACAAATTTATTGCATTACCAGAACCATTCATGATCCACGGGCGCGAAATATTTTGCGCGGAGGATACAATACGCTAAACAACTTTGCTGATAATTTCAAAAAGACCGAGGCGTTTTTCAACGAAACTGAGAAACTTGGAAACAGGCAGGATGCCAAAAGACATTATAATCATATTTTATTCCCTCCCATTGATCGAGTCACATATTTACAATAACTGCGTTGCATTAATAAAACATAATAATACGGGTCGATTCAATATTTCTGTCTTTATATTATCCCTCGATCGTGCCTGTTATAAACCACCCCTTGGATTTAAACGACACGCTCGTATTGATCGTACTGCACAAATGTTTAGTCGAATATCGACTATTCTTGAACAAAATAGAGGCTACAGATGCATGCATGTGTTTGCTTGTCTGCCGGACGTCTGATGTATAAAATGACGGACGTACACGCTTTGTCTGGTCTAGGGTTGCTAGTGCACGCGCAACCTACGATCGGAGTAATCATCGTATCACTTGCCCGTGTAGTTGTGGTCTGTGTTGGCCATACCACGTGGCTGTACTAGATTAATATTAAGTGATTCACGCTATGTAATGCGATCCTCGCTGTTAGACGCGATGCTTAGGCTACGCGCGTACATACTTTTATATGGAAGTTGCGCCCGATGCTGGATCTCTCATTGCCCGCGTTGCACGCTGCTTAACGCTGCATCGTTACGCACACGATGAGACAGTTGCTTAGCCCGAAGCAATTGAATTTATTAAGACACATTACGCAAATTGCGGCACGGAGAGCATTACGCTAATGAGAATACAGCGCTGCAACTTTATTAGAAAAAATATTATGTGGGAACGCGTGCGCGGGAGATGTCGTAGACGTCAATTGGTTTTGTACGGCAACTTGAACGGAATAATGAATAATATATCATCGGTTTTTGATATATTGCCGTAATGATTCGTCCCGCGAAATTCTATGAAGTTGGTCGAAAATTTGTCGCGGTTGCCCTCGCTTCGTCTGCGAATAATTGAAACGGACAGTGAAGACCTTGTATCGTAATTCCGACGATCCAGCTGTCTGCGTCGTCAAATTAGAAAATTCGTCAGGCAGAGTCAAACAGGTAGCGCGTTGTTTTAAGCATTTGTCGGGCCCATTCGTCGTCGAACGTTCTCGAGAAGTGACATTAAAAAGCGTTGCGAACGAGACGAGCTGGTATTGCAAAGGGGGCATATACTCCGTAAATCAAATTTTCCGCCTGTCATTTGTCAAGATGTTTGCACGCTAAAGAGATACGAGGGTAATCGAGTTAACTCGTGCTTGTTTCCGTACTTCAATCAGCACCTACATTGTGTCAATGCTACGCCAGGTTGAATGACCAATGACCCTCGTGCTCGGCATTGCATAATATTACGTTCTGCTTTCAGTCATTGCCCATCGAACGGCAGAACGAGTCGCGGTGCCACGTTGCTTGTTCCATTAAAATTGAAACCAATATAAAAGTCGAGCAAAACAATCCAAAGTAGTATGCTCGTAACCCTTCCCTTCTTGTTGGTCCGTTTCTTTTTTCCGTCCGACATTTCGTACTCCCCGCGCGCCTATTGTACCCGCGAAATTGAATCTTTATCTATAACTAAATATTGCGACGCGTCAGTCGTGTCCGCCAAATGGAGCTGTAAAGTAGAGAACCAACGACGTCTTCGACGAACATGAGACTGTTTGCAAATCCGTGATATAACGTGGTTATGATTTATGATTCATATGTGTGACGAGGGTCAACGCGAGAAGGAATGCACGCGGCCAGCCATTGCATATATGTATAAGTACTGCGGCTTGCGAATGGGCGCATGTTCGCGAGGCACGTGCTCGTTAAAGAGAATTACGCTTCGTCTTTCAAGTATTACATTGTCTTATCCGTGCATTTATTTGCCCCGCGTAATGCAGACCATTGTCAAACGTCGAGTGGATCTCGAAGTCACGTAGGGACAGCGTACAACGATAAAGAATTAATTGTATCCTGTTATGATTTGCAACATCGCTATCGTCGCATCGTGTCGCAGAATAAGGTCCCGCCGGGGAAATTAGAATTCGCGCGCAGAATTATAACGAATGGGTGGAACTTGAAATTCTGCGGCGATTATGATCGGTTGCAAGCTTCTGTATGTAAGGCACTACGAAGTTTTCGATACGCGATTCTACTGTAAATTTGCAAGTGTACAAAATGCCAGTTCGTGATCGAAAGAATGCGGCGCGGCGCATCGAGCGCAGCCAATGTTATTTAAATATTCAGTTCCGATGTTGATGCGAATTTCCTGGATATTAGCGAGCTCGGTGCTTTTTTTAACAGGCTATAAATAGCATGCGATCGCGATGTCAAAAGACGAGATAAATAAAAAGGTGAACGGTTACGAGAAAGCGTGAAATGGACAGGAGATGAATGAACCGTTTAATAGGCGGCTGAGTTAAAGAGCGAGTAATAACTCGGCGGTGAACAAATTCTTTCGGCGAAATTTATTTGTTTTTCCCCATAAATTAAATGTGATTTACGGTGGTGCATTTTACACGCCCACGCGGCCATTCGTATGATTTAAAACAGTATGCCTGCTCGAGGGTTAAAATCGTATTCCGCTAAATATCCCAACAAAAAGAACTTCTGCGGTTTCAACTCCTCGCAGCTCGGCCTTTTTTCAGCTTAAAATTACCGGCATTATTCGTTCCCTCGCATCAATTTTATCTTGCGAGGGTAGATTGAATCTGGAAGGCGGCAATCACAGTCCATTACAATTTATTAGCGCGATTTCCACTCCGAAACAATGTAACCGCACGGCATCGTAATTTCTAATCGCACAATTCAATGTTAATTGAGTAAATGAGCATGAAACTTTGACACCTCCAAAGATAAACACGTGCATCTACCGATTGAAATATATCTTACGTTAAATCGTCCAAAAATGTATATTGAAGCTGTACGAGTAATCGCAGACATATCGTTTCTCTATCTATTAATATTTCATTTTAATTTTATCCTATACAAGTTCGCAATATTCTCGCCCTGTGAGGCGTCTATTTTCTTGTACTGTCCCGTCGAGACGCGACGAGGGGAACAATTTTAAACGTTTTGCCGTGCATCACGGAGGCGCAAGCGTCAACGGTAGTCAATGATACGCAGTTATTGATGATGCAAAGGAAACGTGGCGAGGCTCGAAGGATATTCTTTCCAGAACTCGTTTAACCAGTCGTAACAAAGCAACGAATCGAACCGTTGTTCCCATTCGTAGGTAGAGCACTCTCTTACGGATCGGACGTAATTAATTAGTGACGTCATTAAACCGACACGTCAGCAGGAACCTGTTTTTTAGCCTCGTAATTAACGATCCACGGTAAGATCGCTCTGCTTTGTTTCTTATAAAGCTATGTTGAGTTTACGCGTGTCGCACATAGCTCGACATCCAACCTGCATTAAAAATCTCCCCAAAAACAAGAGTGGGGCAACCAGATTCTCGACGCAGGAAACAATACTTTCCAAAATCGATATAATCATTCCGGGTAGGAACCAAACGACAGAGTACCGTCTACTCTGCGCAGATGAATCTTCGACCATCCCCTCGGTGTCAACGGAAACGAACAATTACCCGACCGCCCCCCGTCATCGAAACTTAGTCGAACGGGCGAAAAAGAAGAGCGCCGAGCATCGAGAAATACGTGGCAACGTACGGCGGTGCTATTAGCGACGAGAAAAGAAAAAGAAATAAGCAAATTACTTAACGCCTGGGCCGGCGCGTGAAGATGGCACCGCGTGTTCCACGGGTCCGAGAATATCAAAGAATCCGGACCGGCGGTAGCAGGGGGCGGGCAGGAATAAAAGTGGAGAGACCGGGAAAAGCTCGCACATATTACCGTATGCATATTTACAGACACGTGCACTTTCGCGCCTCGGATCCTCGAGAAAGACGATTATTTGCATCGCGACACCTCCTCGCTAAGCCGGCTGGTTTATTTACTTATTTACTTCCCTGCTCCCCCCCCCCCCCCCCCCCCCCCCCCCCCGTGTGTGCAGTCTCATCTTCCTCCCGCGGCTGTTCATGCCTCCTCGGCCTTTCTCACCCCCACCCCCAGCTCCCCGCCGCCTTTCTTTTCTTCGTCTTCCCTTCCACGTGCTTGCCCGGCCGAAGGAAAGTTTCCGCGCTCCACTCATCGGATCTTCATTGTCGGGCGTTGAAATTTCTGAATTCCTCCGGAACGGGAAAACAGAAACGCAGAATTCAAGTCGACGCGCCACGATCGTCGGACGTTTCGCGTGCCCTCGAGCCCGTGAAAGCGGCGGGCGCGCGTATCTTAATGTTTCGCTCGCCGATTTGAATGGGCGGAATTTTCGCGAGGAAACGGGGAACACGATAATCGCGAAGTCCGTCGCGTGGAAATTTATTTTTATCGCCGCTGCTTTCACCGGGGGGGGGGGGGGGGGAAACGCCACGTTTCTCATTGTCGTCCGTTGGGTAATTTACGGCCGGGCGTCGTTCCCTTGGATTTCTGATTATTTATAAGGCGCCGTCGCTTTACGCGAGACTCGAGTATGCCGTGTTCATTCGGAAACGATTCCTTCGGCTCCGATTACGTTAGTTACGGTGCGTCGTTGTCTCGTTGTCCCCTGCTTGTCGCGAGATTGCTGCGAAGCTAAAACGAATGCGTTATTTGAAGGAGAGCGCGACACGCACACAATAGCTCGTGTTGAACCGCGGCGGGCAAATATTCCTCGGAACTAATACGCATTCTGCCCGTAAAGAGAGACCAACATGTTGCCCCTTCAAACGCGATACATATGTAAAGCGCGTTTCTATGCGCTCCGCCAGCTAAGTGTAAAGGTACATCGGGTCAGACGTTAACATTTGCACATTGCACATCGACAAGCATCGACAACCCACATTGCAAACATCACGCTCTTGGGCACGTTCTATCTTCGATTGACAATTTACGTACACACTCCTCCCAATGTTTTATATCTATTACGCGAGGGAAATTTGCGGGTAACCAGCAGAATAACACTCGGCACGGGTGTATCCGGATATCAAATATTCGGGGGCCATCTATCAAATATATCTCTGTCACCTTTAGCGCGCGCCGTGCATGCCACCCCGACGGACAAAGTTCAATCAATTAAAATTCCCCGTCCCGTGGCACAACAGAATCTCACCGCCGCGAGCGTACGAAACGTCAAGGCGCATTATCGGCCGTACAGTTATCTCATCGGAATATTCAGGTACCACGGTGAGTTTTCGCGAGGTCCGTCGCCGCGTTGTCCAGCGGGATCCGATGGATTTCGCGGTGAACGCGGTCGGGATGCAGCTCGCATCGGCCCGTTACCACGGCGATATGTAAAACGCAGCGACCGGGAGGACGGTGCACGGTTTGCATACGGGCAAAGGTTCTTTTCGCCAGTTGTTTACAGTATTGAGCCGGAGCACGAGGACGCACGATCGCGAGTGGAAGGTCGACGCGAAAGGGTGCGGCGAGGGGGGTGGTGGCCAGCGCGAGGAAGAGAGCGAGCGCGGCGAAAGAAGGGTAGAATCGTGGGAAAAAGGAAGAGGCAGGACTCGCGAGCCCAAGAGGCGAGTATTCGAGCGGAGGCATGCGCCGGTGAATGTCGATGTCGGGACGCGGACGCGGACGCGCGGACGTTGATATGGTTGCGAGGGACCCCGGACGAACGAAGGAACGAAGGAACGAACGAGGTTGGCCGGCAGGGTGGAAAGGGATAGGTGCAGAGGAACACCGGTGCCGTGAGAAGGAAAGGGAGAAAGGGAGAGCACGATTCGGCCGGGTGGATAAGACGGGAGGGCCGACGGGTGCAAAAGGAGAGGGCAGAGATCTTGCACAAGCCCGGCGAAAAAAGAGGAGGTTGGCGCGGACGCTGCGCCACGCCACTCGCCGGTTGACCAGACACCACGCTAAACCGTCCACAGTGTTACTGACGAAGGAAAGGCTGCGCAACGCCTTCTCGGGCCAACCTGGGCCACGAGAAAAACATCGACTTTCGAAAAGGGCCCCCGCCGCTCTCGTGTCACCAGGTTTCGCCTTTTTGTCGGGACCCACTTGAGATTCGAGGGGAACCGGCCTGGAGCGTACGCGCCCGACTGCGGACCAGTCCTCGAGAGATAGGGAAGGATTAGGGAGGCACGCGAGATTCACTGAGATGCGAGGTTTCGGGGAGGGCCGCGGGCGATACGGAGGAAAATGTTGAGATAGTTGTGCAGGAACCTCGATAGAAATTGCGAGGCGCAGAATGGAATCTTGTTGGGCAATTTTGCTTTGAGGGAACTTCGATGTTCTGGGTCGCAATTTGGGATTCGTTACGGGGGCGTCGTTGAACCCTTAATGACGCCACCTACGTAACTGCAAGAATTCGTAGGTTCCCCGTGGATATCGAAGATGGCGATGAATGACGGCTTTGGCCAAGGAGAAAATCTTAAAGCAGCATGGGACATCGTAGATTTTCTAACTCTCCACGAGATTCGGATTTTCACGGGGCCAATCGTGGTTCCATCAGACCCTAGCGACGGAGCCCCAGCGAAATCTGTTGCGCGCTCTATCTCGGATAAACGTTCAATTCTTCGCTTCTCCTCTCCACCTTGTTTACGTGGACCGCTCGGTCCTCGCCATCGGCTTCTCTTCCTCCTCCTCCTCCTCCTCCTCCTCCTCCTCCTCCTCCTCCTCCTCCTCCTCCTCCTCCTCCTCCTCTTCTTCGACTTCAACTTCTTGTTTCTCCTCATCTAACCGTCTCCTTATATTCCTCTTCCTCCTTTTTCCCTCCCTGCATATGCAGGACTCCCTTCTGGTTCACCGGTCGTCGACGTTCTCTTTCTCTCTGTCCACGGTATCCTGCTCCCTGTCCGTCGGCGGTATGAGTATCTCCCTCTCCCGCTATCTCGCTTTTTCCTTCCCTCTCGCGCCGTCGACCAGTCGAAAAAGACGGTACATATGGCATACCTTGCGCAGAGTCGTGCCACGAGGCCTTCTCGTGCGAGGTACTCAACCTTCTTTGCATCTACCGGTCTCCTCTCTACCCTCTTCTCAGACGGGTAAACGTCTGACCTCGTGCGACCCACCTGTTCTCCCGAAGTAGAGGTGAGCCCCCATTGAACGCGCGGAGAAGACCGAAGCGAGAACGGCGAGAGGAGGAGGAGAGGGCGGGATGGTTTTAAAGTCGGAATCGCGAGGCGAAAGAAACGATACGACGCGAGGTAGATTTCGCGTCTGAGACTCTGCCGATAGAGTGTCCCCCCCTCCCCTTCGAGCTCGACGATGCTGGATCACGGAAGTCGTCTGGAGAATCAAAAAGGTAAAGTCGAACCGGAGACGGAACCGGGGGAATCAAAGATGTTACCTTGTCGTGTCGCGTTTCAGCTGGCACCGGTGTGCGAAGTTTTTGAAGACCACGGGGAGAAAGAGGACTGCACGACGGAGCGGAGAACGAATGGTAGTTTCTTTTCATCCGTCTGCAACGCTCTCCGCCCGAAAGTTTCTTCCTCGTCTTCTTGTTCCTCGACCATCTCTTTCCCCGCTACTTCTGCCTCTCCTCTGTGCGCTTCTGCTTGGCGCGTATCTGGTCCTGTGGCCGTTGCGATGCGATTCGTCGGAACGTTGCGAGTGCCGCGGATAAAATTTCGGGCTTCGAATCGGGATGAGAATAGTTTGTTGTTTCGCGAGCTCCCGATTTAGATCGCCGTAACGTTCCGTCGCGGCAACGCCGGCTTCGCGACCAGCTTTCCGAAATCCGAATTATCCTCCGGCGATTTATCGCACGGGAATGAGAATAAGTCCGTGGACAGTTCGTTGTTTCGGGAGCTGTGCGAGCTTTGCATAATCTCTGGATCGACACAACTTTCATCCCCTGCGCTCCCGACGGTTTCTCGAAACGGGTACATGGATCACTTGGAGCCTCTCCGATTGGTCCCGGTCGTTTGTCATCGCCGATGTTTCGCGCAATTACGCAAACATTGGCTCGAATTTCTTTGTGGACGCATATTGAAAAGAAATGGTCCGATATTTAAAAAAATGCGATGTATCGTTTCGCGCGCGAACGCAAATAAGTATACGTATTATAATGGAGAACGAAACGAGTTCTTCAACATCGTTACGTAATTGATTTAAAATTCCAAGTGTTTCGATGCAAATACCGTATATCGAAATGTTTGTTTAACAAACGTTAAAAATAGCAAATTTTCGCATCGAAATGCGTGTATTGTTTAAATTTTCCACCTTCTGCCTACATCAAGATTAGTCACACCTTTTTCTGGAGTAAACCTGGAAAGTACGTTACGTCATAGGCGACTCCACATCTCCTGTAATTCGGTTTATTCGCATCCGTGGAACATTGCACCCCGCCCCCTTCCCGACTCCCAACAAATCGCTTCTCCTCCCGCCAAGAAGAAGTTACGCGAAATCGAAATGAAACATCGAAAAATCAAGCAAACTGCGCGGAAAATTTAAATTACGTTCAATTAAAGTTAAAAGATAGGCCCGATAAAGGACAATCCGAATAACAGGATGCCGCGACGAACGCCCGCGTACAATTCCAACGAGCGATCGGAGAAATTCCACGGAATATCCGTCGCTTTTCATAGTTAACGAGCGAAAAATCGTTCGCGCGTCCCGACCGTCCAGTTTCCTCGATTTTCCCAGCCCGGTCGGACCCGCCCGGCGCCAAGGTCGTGGCAATAAAATCCTATCCGATTTTCGCGAGGCCGGTGGTGAACGCTGATCGATGCACGCCGAATTCCTCGAGTCGCCGGTTATTTTTAGTCGAAGCAGCGGCATGGAAGGGGAGGGCCCCCGTAAGTGTCGTAAACGTAAAAGACCGCGTGTCCCGGCTTCCAAACATGCACGCGCGTTGCGTGGGCGCGCTCCGACTGCATGCGTGCGTGCGTGCGTGCGTACGGTGAACGACCGGAGGGCAAGGACGCCACAAGGACACGCCCTTACACACGTCCGAGCTTCTTCACGGGCGCGCGCGCTCACGTGCACGTGCACGCGTGTCAACCCTTTTCTGCGCGTCCGCGCGGCCGCGGACGCCTCTTCTTGCATCTGCTTCTTCCTCTTCTTCTTCTTCTTCTTCTTCTTCTTCTTCTTCTGCCTTTGCTTCCTCCTACCGTTCTATTATGCGCCGATGAACTATGCGCGCGTGGCTACCACTTTCGCGTACGAAGCCGACGCTTCCGGCGTCAGAAGGTGTAACGCGCGGTTGGAGAACCGGCGGAAGTCGGCGCGGCAATTGCGCCGAGTCGAGAGGCGCGTTGGGCGACGCGCTTTTCTTTCTTTCCCAGTTGGCGAACGTCGTCGTTAGGATCGCGATCGGTTCGGAACAGTTGCCCCAAATTTACCCCCAATGGGAGTGTCGAGGAGGATACGCGAGGTATCGAGTTGTACGGGGTAGTTTCAATTAAATTAGGGGCTGGATCGACGGGTGCATGTCGGGTAACGATGGAACGTTTGAGTAAGAAGAACGACGATCTTGCGGTTCCGTCAATTAATGAAAATAATTAATGGTCCGAGATCCTGTTATAAGAGAGGAAGACGACGCCTCGAATATATCTTTAGAGAGCAGGACTAAATTGTTTGCAGAATCGCAATTTATCTGTCCTACACGTCTTGTCGCTGTGCCTATTTAAGTAGCATAGCGATGCCGCTGCAAATGAATCGTCGAACGAATTGATAATATTGTCCAGGAGAATAATTGCCTCGCGGGCAAACTTATTTTTTAGATCCTCGATACAGTTCCTTTTGCCGGGGAACAAACGTTCCCCGGAAAAATTGTGCCAGCAAAAATATTCCGGTCTCCAGCAGTAAAGGGATAATATTACAGGAAAGACGCGTCCTCGGCATTCCAAGTGTCGTAAATCAACGACGAAACCGCGGATTATCCTCCAACGGCCGCGAGTTATACACCGGTTACATCCGCTCACCCCTTCACTCCACCCCTTCCTCGGGCTGATTCTCTTAACGACTTTTTGATTCAATGTTTATACATTATTGTAACGTGTTGCACGCTTGCTGCCGACAGACCATGTCGCTAATCGAAACAACGATCAACATCGGGAAAAGGTTCTGCGTTTCTTGCGAATGAAAAGCATACAGAAAGACATGAACGGTGCGTTTAATTTCGCCGACTGTAAATCGGTTGATGTGTTGATTAATTCTGAAACATTCACTTCACGCTAAATTACCTGCACGATTACCCGGCAATATCCGAAGTGCAGTTATTTCCGCTGATACCTAATAAGAATAACAAAACAATTAAAATGGCAACGGAATACGATTCGTAATTAACTAAAACCTAGTTCATTAATCAAATCTTAAAGCTGCGAAACTTTCCACGTGTAACACTCCCTACGTTCAGAAATGTGTCGCAAGTCGGACATCGTTCAAAGCAGTATCAAAGATCGACTTTCAATCACGGTTCCGTGAGTTTCTCATCCCCTCAATGACAATTTTACAGGGGTTGCTGCCGTGGCGCCAGATACACCGGGGCGATTAACAGGTGAAACGATTGCGGCGATTTATGCGATCGCCTTCGAGGGCATTCTGATGCCACATTAGAAAAGAAATTGGCAAGCTCCCCTGTAATCGTTGATCTCACGTTCTCCAAACTTGCACGCTTTATTACGCCTTCTCGGAGGGAATACCCAGAAAACGATACTTCCCACTCCTTCTCCTCGTCCATCGTACACTCCCGTCCTTCTTCCGCGTTATACCTCCTCCCTGTCCCTCTTTCTCTTTCAGTGTGTCTTTGCTCTTTTTAAAATTTTTTGTTCTCTCGCAACCAGGCAGATCGCGTCTCGGTCGATGAACTTCCTGGAACGATCTTGCGATTGCCACCAGATTTTTTTTTACCCACCCGTTTCTTTCGTCCCTTTTCGTCTTGAATACACGCAATGTCGGATACTCGAAGGGCCGACCGAAAATCGCGCGACCACCTCCACAAAACTCCGAAACGTTACGTATTAACCTCGTCGCGTTCGTTCTTTTTTTGTCCGCGTTCAACGCGACTGCAACAGTTTAGTTCGCGTCGTTGGTGAACGCTGTTACGACGGCAATTGACAGCAAAATGTTTCTTTCCGTTCAGCTACAATTTAGAGGTTCTACTTGCTGCGAATAATTTCAATCGCACCCTGTCACCAATCTTCTGACGTTCGATTCGACGGTTTCATTGTACAAGCTTATAATTTACAGAACAATTTCCGACACGCGAATCGGTGCTAATTAAATAAGTTTATGCTGTGCGCCGGTTATTAAGACCCTTGTTGGTGACGACTGGATAATTGACGACGATGAAATGAACTTATGGAGAGCGCGCACGTACAAAGGCGCTGTTCCGTTGTGAAAAAGAAGGCGAATCCTTTGATATTTTAAACGCTTTCGAACGACTCTTGCGAGCGAAGAAAATTTGCAGATAAGAGAGAACTGTATCGACATTCTTCTTTCGTGACTAACGCTTAAACTTCCACCCCTCTGTTTATCCAACACTTGCGAAACAAGACAAAACAGTTCTGCCTCTTTATTTTCGATTTCTCGCGGCGAGCCACAATAACGACATCAATTATCGGCAAACAGAAAACCAGGCTGGGAGAAGTGAAGACAACGAAGACAAGCGCGAAAGAAGTGCAAAGCGATTCGCAGAATACGCACGCGGCCAGGATCTGTTATCCCTAGAAGAAGGATAATGTAACGGTTGAAAGATCAAGCGACTAGGAACAAGCGGGAAGGAATGCGGAGGGAAGAGAACAATAAAGAGGAATTTATCTTCCGAGAAGGAAGAGATCTCACTCTTCATTCTCAGAAGGTATACTTGAGAAACTGCAGACACCAGCGAGGGAAAAAAAGAAGAAAGGAAAAAAAAGAGAAACCTGACTGCCACGGATAACGGGGAATGTGAAAAACTGGCTAATATTCGCAGCTTCGATGAAAGTAATCGAATCGGAATTTTTTTCATTCGTGAACGCAAGAATCATAAACTGCACTTCCTATCGTGCACGACGAATCAGCGTCGTTTCGCATTGTCTTTCGATAAGAATGGAAAGGAATGCGAAACGTTGCCGGGGAATAAATTGGTGCCGGACAATTTCAGCGGAGAAAAAGAAGGTCGAGATGCAATCCGCTGTAAACACTCGCGCCGGTACAGGATTTTATTATTCCCTGCAAACTCTTGTTTGGACATAACTTCGCTCGGTGACTTTATGGCACCTGTCAGAAGAATTCGGCACTGTGTAAACCAGACAACAATAAGGTACATTCCGATGCAAAGCAGCAGCGGCAGTCTGGCTACTCGCCTGCTCACCAATGAACTGAACTTTCCCTCTCCCCCTTTTTTCTCATTCCTCTCCTTCGTCCTCGTCCTTCACCCTTTCCTGCTCGCCTCTTTTCCATGCACGTTTTCGTGTCGTTTTCTTTCGCCCGGGTGAACAATAAACGAAACGCACTCGCCTCTGTTTTCAATTCGAAACGAGTATCTCGTCTTTCCTTCTTCCTTTGTTACTTGGTTAATAATGTTTTATATAGAACGGTGTTAATAACAGAGTATGGGCCGTGGACTACCATGACAAAAAGGTGAGATTTGTAATTTCACGGTTCAACTATTTAGTCAGAAATAATATTATTATATGCACAATAAGCGAATGCCTAAAGCGAGCACAGGTGAAATACATTATCGTCGACCTCTTTTCAATAATTGTAGCAAGCTGTAGTTTCTTGTTTCCTATGGATTTTTCCATAATGTGAATATTAATTTTATTAATCAAAGATTCACGGTCGAAGCGCGCCACTTTCGTTCTCTTTGCGAATAATGAAGAAAGGAACGTCTTCCCGTTGAAATTCTGTTCAACTGCAGTATTGCCTTCAGCTTTAATTAAGAAAATAAAAATGCTTATTCACCAGTTGCACCGGGTCATATAAAAGCCACCCTGCGGTGCACCGCCGTTTTCCTGCGTTTAATCGCTCTTTCGCGTGAGAAGCAACAGGTAGTACCTTCGAAAGAAAGCGCAAAATGGATGCAAGCTCTCTCACAGAGGAATTTATCCCCCACAATTATTCTAATTTTGCGAGCATAACGATTCGCGTGACGCGAAACCAAAGGAAACGTGGCCGAGACGAGAGATTTAAAATTCATGTATTAACATATAGAAAATTCAAGATAAAATATCTATTGGGACGCTGTTAAGAAGCTGTGATAGAAATCCTTAACCACCTATGGCAGGTTACATACATTATTGTGATCAATATCTAAGCTATTTTACAGCAACTGGTGAATTTCCTCTTCGTTCGTCTCGAATATTTCAAGTTCCAACAAGATCGAGTTAAGTTCACGCCTGCGTCGCGGATATTTTAAACAGAGTATACTTTATCTGAAGAAAAACCACGATTCTTTAAACGCTGTACACTATACAAATGTTACAACATTTTCAGGGGTAAATTCGGCGAATTCGTACTCAAATGATAAAACAACAGGTCGCCAATGACCTCCAACGAACGGCCAACCCTAAAACAGCCGCTACCCGCGAGCACGCATCTCCGAACTCACCGGAACCCACCACCGTTCCCCATCCTGTATTTACGATTTCCCCGCGAGCGTTCTCGCCGGGTTGCGCACCGCTGTATAGAAAAACCGACTAAAAAGGAACGCGCGACCAGACGGCGAGGAGCAGCGGAAGAGCGGACGAAGGGAAGGCGAGGAAAAGGCAAACAGAAGCTAGAGAGGACACGGTGGCGCGAAGAGGGCACACGAGAGGGAAACTGCGAGTGCGAGCAAGCAATGGAAACAACGGGCGGCGAAGTCGCAAAAAAGACGCGCGAGGGAAAAGGGCCGGGCGAAAGAAGGGGGGCTCCGTCGGCGTAGAAGGGTTGGCGCGGCGAGGCAAATGATAAAGAAAGACGGTGGAAAGAGCAAAAGGAGACTCACGTTTGCAGTGGCCCTTATAGGCGACGGGAATGGCGCGACCTGCGCGGCAGGCGGCGAGTCGCAGGTGGCAGGCACTCTTGTAGGTGTTTCCGTCGGCCCCGCAGACGGGGCGCACGGCGGCTCGTTGTTGCGGGGGCGGCTGGGGGCACCTGCGGGCGCACCTCACGCAGTGCGGGCTCAGGTTCTGGTCCAGGAGGCAACTCCGGCCTTGGCCGCAGCGTACTCGTGCGCACGAACCTGCTCGACACTTTACACGTTATTACGCACAGTCGTAAACCGCCCCCGTGAGATAGATGGGTCGCCATCCCCGTTTGTACCCGTGCATGTCGCGCGCATTAGCCCCGGTTCCGGTTTTCCGAACGGATCGGACGTCCGTTCTTCTTCGCGCGGCTGCTCCGAAGGGGCGATGGGGAACGGCGCGGGGGGGGGGGGGGGGGGGGGGGGGGGGGGGGGGGGGGGGGGTTGAAATTGGACAGTGACTCGGCGAGGACCTCTTACGGAACGTTGATCGGGGATTTTCGGTTGAAATGCTTCACACCCCTTGGGAGTTGATATTGGCGGACGGGGATTATGTTGGGCTAAGGTATCGGGATAGGAGGACGATTTGCATCGGTGCAGGAGTCTCCAGGATAATTTATCTTTTGACCGAAATGTTGTCATTTTGCGTTCGGGCTGGTTGCGAATGGTGGCGGTGGAAAATGCCGGATTGCGTTACGAACGGGACTGGAATATGTTCATTCGGTATGAACCAATTGAGTTTCAGGACTTCGGTACAGCCGTTGATTAAACGGGAATAATTTACCAGAGTGGTCAGATAAAACGACGTTTGCTCAATCATTTTGTGTTCGTGAAGTCAGGTGTATGATATAAATTGAAAATTTGCGATTGATTCTGCGAGATGCTTACAATTAGCGCAATCGCGTCTTATGAATATAAATATGTTCTATAACTTTGGTTGTATTAGATTAGTGTGTGTATTGATGCAGAAACGTGTCTAATGTATATTAATTTTTGCAATTGAACACCTCCGAAAATTCCATTTCAGATCATGTATCATACAATCGCGGCAACTCATCAAAGGCAATAACAGTTTACTGAATTCCTCGCGCGGCATTATAAAATTACGTTGTTCGCAACTTGGGATGCTTGTAAATTTGTCAGGCTGTATCGCATAATTAATTAATAATTTATCCGATTGCCTTAACTCGCCAACGAAATTAATCCGATAACGGCAGTATCGATGATAATTCAATTGCAATACGGCGGTGATAATGATTCCATCTCTTTCATACATACTCACTTTGGCAGTGGCCGTTATAGGCGACCGCTAGCTCGTGGCTTCCTTTCTTGCAAGCGCGCTTCTTCAGTCTGCAGAGATTTTTGTAACTCTTGCCGTCCGTACCGCAGACCGGGCCTCCTCCCCTAGGTGCTTTGCACTCTGGGCTACACACGCACCTCGGTCTTCCTCTGCGCACCACGCACTTCTTTCCCTCTTCACACCTTACCTCAGCGCAGCTTTCTGCCAAATCAGACGGTCTCGCGTTAGTAAAATTTAGTGGAGGGCCAGGCAAATCGTACGATTTCTGTGCAACCAATCAACAGGATTAAGAAAATATAGTATTCGAGAGAACCAGATAACTTGTTCCCTTTAAATGTGTGACACATGTATTCTCCTCAGTGTGAATTCACACCGTATACTTTACATAGAATTATACATACGATGTAGTTGGATGCAATGAAAAAATTCGCAACGAAGACAGACCAAATATATTTCAAAAAACTGTGCCAGCGTTTACCTCTGCAAGGACGACACTGCACACCTCCTCCGAGTACTCTCCAAAAAAAGAGGCTTCCGCTATCGAGGTCTTCTTCGGAGTACGCGGTAGCTGCAGCAGCGTTCGACGCGCAGCAATCTTCCTTCGTCACGCCTTGTGACAGTAACTCCTTGCAGCGGCCGTTGCTGATGGAAGACCAGCATATACCGCCTGGAACATATTATTAAGAAGAAAGACAAATGATTAAATTTTGTCCGTATCTATCGAGTTTGTCGAGCGATTTGTTCGCGAACGAAACGATGCATCAGTATGGGCAATGCTCGGATAATTCGAATTTTCATTAATAAATACTTTCCTGCGGACTGCATAGATCAGTTTGCGCGATAGACGAATGTTTGTTAATGATACACCTTCACTTAATGCAACAATTAGTAATCTGAGATGTCCTTCTGCTCTTAAGAAATATTTCCTTCAATCGAATCGCTCCAAGCGAAATAAAATTTGTTTCATTCCCCGACGCAGGCATCACCTTTTACAGCGCGACATTACGATAACTGCGCGCTATTCCTACAAAATTGTATACGCAATGAATATTATCATTCACGCGCCAATTACACGGTAGTTCAATTATGTATTACAAACGTTAATCATAATTACCAAGTGCTAGGGGGAGCTTTTTATTCTCATACGGCATGATTAAAAGGCTCGTTAATATTTATGCGAATTATGCTCGTTGTAAAGCATGAAAACATGTTTGCGTAGAAAATTTTACTTACAAATACTTAACAATATCGTTCCCTGTCCGGTGAAATAAAAAGAGGAAAAAAAAATTCATTTTACATACGTCCGAATTGAATTTAAATATAATCCTGCGATCTGCGAGAGCGGCGAGCCGTTTCCTCCAACGTATCAGACAAATTAGACGGATGAACAGAAATAACATTCTCAGAACGAAACGATGAAATTCCGTTCAAGATATGACGAGGGCCCGAGGCCTCGTCAAGACTCATCAAGAATCGTCGACGGCATTTTTTTCTCCCGTTTCATAGCTCGCCTAATCACAGTCATAGCTGTGCTTCGGTGCACTGACGCAAAACACGCGGATCGCGCGTCTTCTCCTTTAATGAAAGACAGCCGGCTGGGCGTTAGTATTCCCGGAACGTCGTATTAATGAATCGCGTACGCGGGGAAAATTCCCCCGAGGACTTTTAATTGACGCCGTGTACGACCGGCGCGATGTTCTCGTTAAAAAAAAAAGGAAGTGGAACAAGGCTCGGATCGTAACAGACAGGCGTTCGTTAGAAGGCACGACGAGTGTGTCACGAAAGTTGCGAAAGAAACACGTTGTCCGCGACGAGACTAAACGTATACATGCATGATCGTTGAATCATTTGTTCGCAATGATCGGCAGCATTCGACTGGTACTCAGAACTCGGAAGTTCGACGGAAAATGGAGTGACCGATTGATGCAGCGTCGTTACAACCGTTGACCGCGTTCATTCGTGCGTACACCGGGAACCAAATTATTTTAATATTACAATTCTGTAAATATAAATCACCGCGGTGGCTACTCGCCGAAGTGGCCAATCAATTTTCAACAAAAACGTCGAACACAATGGTGCGCTTGATATTTTCACAACGTTCAATGAATTATTTAAGGCTTCTGTGAAGGGTGTCGAATATAATTGTGCAGGAAGTGAAAATATAATTCAAGACGAAAAGTTTGTTTGAATATCGTGTACATGGTGGGCAAACTCTTGTGCCCCGAAAGGGGGGGGGGGGGGGGAAATAAAGTACTTTCCCCCATTGGGAACTCGCGAGGGAAACGTTTCGCGTGAACTCCGTGTGCAAGTACTTTACCTTGTATGATTAGCACACAGGGACCTCGTCCAATTCCTGGCTACAAGTTAGGAATAGTCGACATTGTTTGCCGAACTCTCCATCGACTTAAGGTGAAATTCCTCGAAGGCGAAGAGCTTCGCGGCTATGCTAAAGTCTGCGCCGCGATGAGTCTCGTAATCTCGACGTACTAATTACTGCCACTTTCGATCGTGTATATTTTAAACACCGCTTCCACGTCCTTGCGAAATATAAGGTCCAGAACGCGCAATGAATCGTGCATGAAAAAAAAAAGTTCTCGAACAGATAATGCATGTACAGAGGAATATCAATTGTACTTTATGCGTGCCAGGTTACAAGATTAAGAGATCGGTAATGCGATCTGTTCTGCTCGCATTCGGTCGTATTTTCTTTGCATGCAGCTAAACAGCAACTCAGACGTCGGTAACAAAGGCATGTGTTTAAAACGCGTTTATAAAGCGATTATGGTCGTAAGCGGTTGCAACAATAAGCGTCATTGAACGGTTATAAACGGGATGTCCGAGTGGATTAGTTAATAACGTCAGTTACGATCGCTGGCAAATGTTAAATAAAATAATTCGAAACTGATTCGTTGTTCGCGATAAATGCGCCGCCGATTTCAGAATGAACGCACACCTCTTGGAATGTCGAATGAATGATTCGTGAATCGTTTTTCGGACATCGGGTTCCCGAAGTGCGATGGAACAGTTTGCGCGACGCTTCGTTTATTTAAGCTTGCAATTTGTGCAAGTCCGTTTATTATTCGCGTGTACATGCAGCCTGGTATTTATTGTCTGCAATCAGGTTCTCTTTTGCGACGCACAACAATGACTGATTGCGTGCCAATCCTATCCTCCAGCGCTGCGGTGATTTATTCGATGGGAAAGGATAATCGTCCCCGAGTTTTTACATTTCAAGTCTCTGTGCCTTCAGGTAGTATAATTAGAATAATTCAAATTACTAGTAATCCATGGACACAGTTGTTATTGCAAGGAATGAATTGATAGTAGTGCTCCCTCATTTGTATATCAGGCTTTCGCGCGTTAAAAATACAATTGGTAATGTTTAATTAAATATATACAGAGAATAAATTGTTTATAATCGTCATCGTCAATATCAACGTTACCTTAACATTCCCTTGAAATCTTATCGCGTTGCTAAAAAATCGAACGTAAGTCGTCCACAGAATTCGTACTAAAACTTCCCATTACAATTAAACGCACGTCCAAAACCTAGACCCTTAAACCGAGACTTCCTATTCGAACGTGAGCGACCGTTCATAGACCCTTATGATTACGTTTCATTGCAGCAACTACGCTGCACCTCGCCATTTACTCACGCACTCCACAAGTGATTTATTTTGTTTACCCCCGGTGTCTTCTGCTTTTAAGTCTAATTGCATGCAAGAAAGACGATTTATCAATGAAGACGATGATAAGAACAAGTTCCAACGTCGCAACGAGAGGAGCAAATATTTTGTACTGCGTTACTGTAATGGTATTCTTTTTCTGTTTTCAATTAATTCAATTCCAATTCAAATCTATTTATAACGGGCCGTTCATTGAGGGGCAGTGGACGTCGTATAACACGGATAATGTACACGAGTGGAACTTCCCATGCTCGAGTGGTACCTTGTGAATCAGGAACCGCTGGTTCCAGAGAAAGGGACAAAGAAAAGGTGAGAGCGTACGGTACGGTTTTACGAGGCGGCGTAAAAGGAACCAGAATCGAGACGTCACACGGAGACAATGAAATACCACAGGCGCTGATTAATCACAGTGCGATAATGTAATTGGAAATACCAAGTTCTATGCCTTTCGGCAAACTTGGCCGATGTCTGACAATGAATGACCGTAACCACTTTGCGGCCACGCTACGGGCAGCCACGCGAGCTCACTTCAGATCTGAAAAATTAATATTCTAACACGATTTTCTTTTCTCAATCCTTTCGTCTCCCATCTGTTTCCCCTTTCCTAATGGTCTGTGTTTCTATTTAACAATTCGGTAAAAATATTCGCTGTTAATAATGTTAGCAATATTTATGGCACGGGTTAATACGCTTTGGTAATGTCTATACAGATATACAAAGACTAAAAAAGATTAAATTAAACATGTTTCACATACTTTTCGTTCCATTGCCTTGTTAGGGCAACGCGTATTGTTCCTGAAGTAAACACGATGACTCAAGTGATTCGATACTAAAAGTTTTCCGACGAACGACTTTCGCTTACATTTTTTTCACCGCACCACGCGAAATACGAGATTCTCGAGCCTTAAAGCACGCATCAGAGTCGAATTACAATGTTTAATTGTATGAAACTACCGAGTATATTGAATTCTGCCCACTCTCCGCTTGACTTCCTACATTTTATTCGAGGACTTGAGTCCGCGACGAAAATCTCCGATATTGTAAAAATAAATTCCTATACGGGGTACGATTAGTGAACTAAAAATATACCCAGCCTATCTCGTTTCAACGACTACTGACATTGAACAGAAAATATTTATAATTATAAAAAAGATCAAACCCGAAGTTTAATTATGAAACATTCTTATGTAATTAGATTTAAGTCAATTTTAATCTCTGACTGGATCACGTTTCGCTTTTCAAAAGGAAATGAGGGTAATGCAGATCATAATTACCGTTGCAGAAAATTCTTAAAAATATATATTCGATTGCTTTTTAACAAATATCGTTTTAAGAAAGTACCCGCACACCGCTTACTAACTCTATTATTTACAGAGGTAAATTAATATTATCACGAAGTAGAGAATACAGAACTGAATGGAGCTGATTGAATGATGAAAAAAAGAAATTAATGAAAAGCGAGCAGTTCGCACGTCAAGGGATTAAGATCAAAGACTGAGCGGTCTGAGTAGATTCTCAGAAGGGACCCACCCCTGTTTGCAAACTCGCCTTTGCCACTGACCTCCCTTAACGTCGCAGGAAATACCTCCTTTCACACTGACGAACATCAAGCAGAACCTATTTTTATTTCGGTCAAAGAACGACCGAGATGCCTTTGCGCGGTCCACGGACTTCATCGATACACCTACATCTTTTGATTCTGCACTTTCCCATCTCTTCCCGGCTGTCGAAAGATTTTTATCACCGAGTCAATAATTCTAAACAAAAACAAAAAAATGATACTCTTCCGACGCACAAAGAAAAATTCTGGATATCGCGTTTGTGGTTACCGCAAATCAATTGTATCACAATCGGTTGTATCACAATATCACAGCTTGCTATTTTTCGCGACAGAAATGATTCCCGATGGTTCTGGTTACGCGTTGAACCTTATTGCTCATGTATATATCTAACTTACATAATAATCGATAGGATCGTAACCACATGAACCGCATATGCCTGATCTATCGGCTACTACCATGCGTTGAGCCTTTAATGCAGTAGCACTCAGGAATTATTGTCGGTCTCCTACATTCTATAAAGTAAACAGTAAATCGCGTTCAAAATTTGCGAAATGCTAAAATATGAAAATCAATGTCCAATTATGAATAGCGCGGGCAAGATATATTTCATATATGTAAATAGATCAGCGAGGGAAGAAATTAATCATGAAGCGAGCCGCTTTTCACAGCGGAGAAACATTCTTAGAATATATCTGCAGAATTGCGCGAATAGTTCACAGCGTCCCGAAACTGATACATTAGGTATACATAAACCTAGATAAATTCTCCGTAATTACACCCGCTGACAAATAAACCTCGAACGCAAACCAACCCCGGGACCGCAAAAGAAATCGACCCATCGCACCGCGAACGAGACCGCGCACCTCCGTTTCCCAATAAAACTCGCCCGTCCCGGCGGACAAATCCCCTCGTCCAGCGCGACTCCGAAGAAAGGGAAACGATTCCCCCGCGAGCAAACGGAAGCGACGCTACCTGCCGCGCGGCAAATCCACATGCCCGACAGGTAGGGGCAACACACCGCGCGTCCCAGAATAGCCGCGGTAATCCCGCGCGACCCGGTTCCGCGACAAAAGTAACCCCGCGACCATTATAATTAGTGATTCGTCTGGGCCGTCGGACGTCACAGATTACGACCCGCCGATGGCGGAACCGCCTGCTTGTTACGGAGCGAAAAGGAAAGTCTGGCGAACTGGGAGCATTAATTCTCAATAGCCGCGCGCGGTGTCTAGACCGCGCGACACAGCCACCGTTTGGCCCAGTTACGCCCTTCCTCTTCCTCACCCTGCTCTCGCTCTCTCATTCTCTCATTCTCTCGTTCCATCCCTCGTTTTCTCCCTCTCGCTCTGTTCGGTGCTTCTCCGCGTTGGTTTCCCCGCATCGTCATTCCCTTCGCGTAATGCACACTCGCAAGCCCCCTGCCGTCCCGTCCTCCTCCCTCGCCCTGTTCAGCGGCTCGGTTGCTCGCCCCCTCTCGCAGTTCGCGGAGAGCCACGAAAGCGCACTGTAACAAGCCGCGGCTCGCCTCGGGTTCTAGAGTTTGTTATTTGCGAGCTTGGCCCAGATGAACGGAACTTTGAGCCAAGTTCTTCTTTCACTCTCTCGAGTCCTTCCGCTTCTCTCCGCTTACGTCACCGCTACCCAACACCGTCCCGGCGACTCCCCGACCCCCCCACCCAGGGACAGACGTTGGCACCGCGGAGAGTATTTTGTCGCGGCAGCCGACGGCGACGTTTGCCGGGTCAACGGTGACTTTGAGACACCTTTCGTCGCGAATTCGCGACGAATAGCCGGCTTTCTGCCCGCGTTTCGCCACCGTTCAGACAAGCGCGAGCGGCTTTGACGGGGGCTGACGGAATGGTATCAACCCCCGCTAACCACCGCGATGCGTCGGATTCTTTTTTCCAGGCCGCTCGTAAACGACGGGATTGCAACTTTCTGCGATGCAGCACTGTGACGGGCGGCTTTGTTCGGCCGGTTTCGTAAGGTCGTCGTCTAGCAGGCGTGGTAAAGGGGGTCGGTCTCCCTTGTGTCTAGGAATTTTCGCGACACTTGTCGTATTGATGTTTCGTGGGTTGGCTCGGTCTGGCTTGTTTATGGCAGCGGGGAACGACGGGATGAATTTAGGCGAACGGACGGTAGCAGCATGGTAGTTAGCTGAACGGTGATTCTGGCATAATTGTTGCGCTTCGTGGACCGGTTAAGAAATTTAGTCGAGAACGATGATCTTTATGTTACTGCCCGGCAGATTGACCAACCGACGCGTCGCGACGGATCGCTTTTATTTTTTCGCGGACAGATTATTGCGTTTATCCTGAATCGACTTTGTTCGGCTCGCGATTGGGAAGTCTGACGGGTTTCATAAATGGAAATTGGTCGTTGGGATAACTATTTCTCGTGCCAACGTTTTATATATAGAAGTGGACATGTCTTCAAACGAGTGCGAGCTCTTTTTCTCAGGTACCTCGAAGCCTCGTTTGAAGCAACGAAAAGGATAGGAATCGTTAGTGGCTCGGAGCTCTAAATTTAGAGTGCTGCATCCCTTAGCCTCTTCGTGACCGACGTTCACCAGGTTAATGGTAACATTGTAACCTCTTTCTTAAATGTTACGTTGCTGTTCCGGTTGGCGTGAGCAAGCTAGAATCGCTAGCGACGAATTTAGACCCGAAACTTAACCGTGCTAATTGAATTTCTTACGCTCGCGTTCGTGCAACACCTTGCACGTAACCTATACTACTGAAATCAACATTTGCAGATACTGAAAATTAATATGCCAACCATTTAACAACACCTGTCACGAACAGTTTCCCCTTTAAAGTTGCAACAATATAATCGCGCGACTGAAAGTTTCGATTGCAGGGATCGTCAAGGTCGCGTCGCTCCTTATCAGCACCGCATTGGCATTTATCGCGACGCGAAACAGCGACTTTAAGTTCCTTAAAGGCGATGGAGTCGAGCAAACGTTCGGTTCTCCAACGTTACGCAAACTTTATGTCCTCGGCTGGTAAGAAACGATCGCGTTGTTAAAAAAAACATTCCACACCCGCTTCTATCCTCGAAGTAATCGCGGCGCGTTACTCGCGATAACATCTGCACGCGCCTACAAAAATCGTGCAAATATCCGCGAAACAAATATCATTCATCTCGATAACGGACAGTTGAAATGCCGCCGAATAAGTGTCAGTCGTAGCAGCTGCGAGTAGAAACAATAACCCCCTCACGGACCAACGATAATCTCAAATCTGAATCTGAGATCTACCAACGTATTCCATTTCTGTGGCGTTTATCCGCCGTCTGCGATCGCCGTATCCTGCAATTTCGCCATGCGAGTAAGACGAAATTACATTTACTCCGATAAAAATACAAATCCCTCCCCCGACCACCGCCCTGCCGCCCAGTTTCTCATTGCGCGAGACGTGGAAGATGATTTTCGCAAAGTGGACGACTCGCTCGGTTGAGCAGCGTGCTTGTCAGACGGTTTTATCGTAAACAGGAGGATAATGCGATCGGGCCGGAAAAATCCGTGGAAGACTTATGGGCCTAGACTCAAGGTTCTAGGCACTAGCCTCTAGGCACCGCGGTCACGGTATGCAAGATACGAGCTGCCGATTAAACCTCCTATCCGCTCACCGTGTAGCATGCTATGCCGCTCTGGCTTTCGCGGTACGCACTGCCATTCTCGTGTATCAAAAACTGGCGATTTTCAACGGTAGTCTTCGGCGTCTATCTCCGCTACTGGCTATAGAAAAGGGGGGTGGCAAAGGTGATCCTGAATTCCACGGCGTGAAACGCCGGGCACGATACTTTGAAACGCAATTGTGTGTATGTAATAGTATCATGGAAAAGGGGAAATGGAAACGGCCACTGAAGGATTATTGCGATATTCCGTTCTGAGCATCGCGCAGCGAAAAACGTGGAAGATTAGCCACTTACTAATATTATCAATCCGATTGAAATTCGGCAATCCGCTTTCACGCAAACGGAAGGCAATTTCGTTTCAAGCAATTTCAAAGCTGATAACGTGTGTCGCGATGCACCGGTAATTTATGGGAAACAAGATTTTCACTCCGAAACTTCGAAAGAAGTTAATCGCACATTTACCACCGAACGCCATAAACTTTAATCTCAAAAATGCAGAGTAGAAAAACAAACACTCCCATTAAGAATGGCCAGCATAAACGTCCTCCGTTAACAACCCCCATACCTGCCATCCGCGAGCCCCAATAAAACTCCAATCTGTGAGAAAGTCCCACGGAAACACGAATATTTCACGGACTGCACTGCTATCTTTCCAATTCGCAATTTCACGCGCGTAACTCTTGGCCCCGCTTGTGCACATGGCCAGATCCGCAGGAACCGCGTGTCTCATTGTTCTGTCGGCTCGTTCGCACGTTCAGCTCTTCCCATTATGCGAAATAATACCGGAAGCCGGTTATCTCGGTTCCGATCGTGGGCCGATCATTATGCTTTTCAGGAAGCGCGACTTTCCCAAATGCGGCCACGCGGTGTAGTGGTGTGCAGTAGTGTACAAGGTGTCCCGACGGTTCACCGGACGTTCGCCAGCCGTTTAATGCCATTACGTCGAACAAAAGGTTCGTTCGAGTATCTTGATAGCCGTGGAATGTGCTCTGGAAAGACAGATTGCTCGAAAGCGCGGCTTTCTATTCTCTCGTGAACTCTATCGTTATGAATGCATCTGTTTCGCGCGAGGCAAACCGGAGAAAAGGATCGTGCGCGTTGGCAATTTTCCCTTGTTATGCCGTGGTAAGCAGGTAGGGCAGAATTGAAATTTTCATTCTGCGCACGTTTACGTTAATTAGGATTAAATTGCAATGGTGCCGTCGTTCGTGATACATATTTCATCGAACGAGACTCGGACATTTCGTTATTGTCCTCCTTTTATATTGTCGGAGAAAAATGTAAACTCGCCGCGGGATCGATAACGATTTTTTCCATCGGGCAGAATTTATTCACCGTTTATGAATCGATTTGAATAACTTAGGGCGCGGTATATATAACGTTTCCCTTTTAAACCTGGATAATAATTATAGATGTATGTAAATCGGATAGATAACTGGTTCTCTTTCTATATTCCCCCCGTTTGTATGTCGGATTGTAAAGTTCATTTGTAATATACGGGATAGCTGTGTTCATTTAGAAGGTAATTTACTATTATCCAGGCGCGGTAACGAGTAAATGAATACGTTATCGCGTGTCGAAATATCGAACTCCCTTGTGCGTAATTCGCCCGTAATCCGAGCGCCGCCGTTAACATTTTCACGCACGGTGAATCGTTCGATTAAGTGCCTCCTTATTTGTGACCGATCCCGTAATTTCCATCTCGATAGTAAAATACGAAGCATCGCGGTTCCCATCAATTAATTTCGTCGCTCGCCGGCGATTTACATCCGCGTAAATTGAATTCACCGAGCGGATGAATCACGTTGTCGCGTCCAGTAACAATTTACCGTCCGATTCCCCGTCGAGAATCGGGGATTTCATCGAAACCGAGGGACTGTCGCGAAATATCGTTCGATTCGCCACCTCGTTCTAGCTAAGATCGCCCGGATTCATTAGGCGAATTTACGTCCGATGCAGATAGATCTTGTTTGGCTGGCACCGATCAACGGTAAATCCGGCGGATAATCACGACGAGCTTCGATCTAATCTTCGAGTTTTCATCGGCGGACAGGCCGCTCGGACGGAATTACCGCGCCGTCGAGATTGCATCACGTTTCTTCGACAATTAATATGGAGGTTACTTTACGCTGATAACTAATCGCGGCGATCCCGTAACCAGCCCTCCCCCCGTCGCGATATTGTAATTGCGCGATTCTTTCGTCGATCGATTGCGCCACGATTCGTCGTTTCTCGTTTGACACGGAAATCCGGATGCGACAGCTGCTGGACGATTGAACGCGCTCGAACGGTAATCTAACAGCAAGCGCAAACCGATCCAGTCGGATAATTATGCGCACGGGATACGATTGCGTCAAAATGCATGGATCTATCGCACGGTCTTAATTTTATCGCGGTCCATCCATCGATAGTTTCCAGGGGGACTCCGTTCGATGCCGGATTCTGATGTTACGTTAATTCAAGTCGGTTCTATATTTGCACGCGATTCGTTGCAATTTCAGAATTCAGGCCACGAAACGGATGATTAGACCGATGATGTCAGACGGATGAAATTACGAGACTGTATTTGGAACCAATGCGTTCGAACGATGCGCGTTGCCCAATCCAATTGATCGACAGGACGCATCATAATTTTATTGCTCGCCGAAGTATTCGATTGGGCACGTTCACATTACACACGATGGACGATTCACTCAGACAGTTATTATCGTGTAAGTTGAATTGGCTCAAGAAAAAAAGGTGATATTCGGTTCGCCAGCGTCAACATTCATATGCAAGAAAAGCGAGACCACAAACGTTTCGGTAACGCGATCAAACCCCTAATGAAATGTACAGGCACAATTACCATCATCGTACATTTCCGGTCAGTCCGCCCTACCAGAACCGTGGCGACTTCCACGGAACGAGAAACGAAGGTAACGATCGATCGAAACGAGCGTAACAAAACCGCGCGCCGCAATCGTCGCCTCAATTAAAATTCCCAAGCAAACGATCTCGAAAAATCGACCGCCCCCACTCGCCCCGCGTACTATACCGCGTGCCCGCCATCCAACACCGGCAATCATTTCCAGGTCACCGTATCTCCCGCCGATCCGTCCTCCGGGTGAACAAAAATTCCACCGCGCGGGCCCGCCAGAACGCGGAGGATCAGCGCGGAACGTAAAAGCGTATCCCCGCGAGCCTTTTCCGGGGTAGCGGTCCCGGCCGGGCCCCGATGAAATAACACGATGAGGAGTATCGCGGGATCCGGCGACAGCAGGTGGTAAAAAGATCGGTACTCGGCCGGGCAAACGCTGCGCAGGCATTCGCGACGTGCCGCAGGGAGGCGAGTTCTTGCCACGGCAAGACGACCACGCGGTTAGTCATCAAGGCCCGGAGATTGTTCCCGCGGACGGCGACCCGACCGGTTGACCAAAACCACAAGCTTCTCCCCCTGGTCGGTTCGTTGTATGCTCGTCGCACTCTCCATCGTCCCCCTTTTCCTGGCTGTTTTGCCCAGTCCCCGGCGTTCTCCGTCTTTCTATCCGTCTCCTTCTCCATCACCTCCCCCTCCCAACCCCTTCGCCTCTTTCTGTCACTTTTTCTGTTTCGCTCTGTCGTCGGTGTGGCGCATTTCCCTCCGCGTGTCGTGGCTCGCGGTTGCCCTCGTCCCCGGGTCCCCGATGCGTCCGGTCTCGACCGAGATCGGGTAATCTTAGAAAGTCAACTGGGTATCAGGTACTGATGCATACATTGTTGAACCCCTCGATCGAGATCGTCACCGGTTGCCGTTGCGTGACAGCTTTCACGCTATTCAGCCAGTGAACTTTTTTCGTTTTGGTCGTAGAGCGAGCGGTATAGCGATAGTACGCTGGGCCGGATTTATCTGAAGTGTGTTCTATTTTACTTTGAGCCGTTTGCGTTTCAATCGCCGCGTCTGCCTCGCAGCGTATACGTCGCGCAACTAGCTGCGATTCATTGTCGACAAGAATTTGTTCGTTTCGTTAGTTGACAACACCGAACTAACTCCGTCTTCATTTTTATCCGCTCGACCCGCGTCCGCCAAATCCTTCTGCTTCGTCGGACGATACGATGTCCCCGCCATGTCCGTCAAAGATGGACAGAAAAATAGTCCTCTGTACTACGTCAAGGGGCATTTCGTTTCCCGGCCAGTACCACCCCGGCATCGTTCGTTTTTCGTGCGTTAATCGATGCCGATTAGGATTCCCATAGTTCGCGTCGAGCGTCATTTCCTCCGACCGGCCGCGATAACGTCGGTTTTATCGTGCAGGTTTTCGAGTAATCACTCTCGTTGTTGGAACTTGAAACTAACCGCACGCGCGCGCATAACTCGAGTGTTTTATCGCAACCTCATCATCACCGCAGACTGCGCCTTCGGCCGTGCATGTCGGTCTGTTTTTGCTACGCTACTCATATTAAAGGCCTCCAAGTCAAAGTGCTAATCCGATACGTGTGTACGCGGGTACGTACGCGCCATAGAGAAAACCCGGTCGCAGCAATCCGTTCAGATACACCGTTTGCGCCGCGCAACACTCAGGGGCTGCTTTATTGTTTCGTCCCGACTCTCGTTATCTCCGAGTCGGGCCCCTCCGCGTTTTCACTGATCGCCAAGTAGTTTCGGTCCTCTTGCTGTCAGACCCGCTTCGTGCCTTTCCAAGGCGGCCGCGTGGCGTCGACGCGTCGGACACACCTCGCCGAAGTTGAAATTCATTTGAATCGGATTTGAAATGTCGCGCGACGTGTATAGATAAATAATAATAAAATAATGTAGTATTGTTTCGTCTGTGGGTATATTTGTTCGGCACAGTGTATTTATATAGTTGAAAGCAAATAGAAAAGTTACATGAAACTTGAATCATTGCTTGTTGCTGGATTTTATTAATTCCTTGTATTTCATTTCTGCCGAGGGATGATTCTTTTATCCCTGTTGTGCACACAAGTTCTCTCCCCTTTATCGACCGTACGTTATTATTTACCAACACGCTTTACGCTTGCGACAATAATCGGTAAGAATGGTAGAAAATTGAAAACGGCTCCAAACTCACTGATCGCAAAAGTCATATCGGGGGAGCTGTGTAAAATTTCTTCGATACGAACCAATGCACGTGCACCGGGTGCGAACGTGTTGAACCGAATTTTCGATCCGCGAATAATTCTTCGGTTTATATCTAGTACGAATATAAAAATTGCTTCCATTGAACAATGTTAAATCGTGCCAGAGCATTATCACATTCGCACGTGCATACCGGGAAAGGTGTTTCGAATATTGCCGTCTTTCTTAAAAACATCGACATGGAAAATTCCGTCCGTTTCCAATGGTCGAACGTTTAAACGACGACCACAGCTTCACGAGGAAGTATTTTCGTGGCAAAGTTTTTATTACTAAATAATACTTCATCGCATTATTCAATCATGCCTATAAATCAGCTCATGCTTAACATTGAACGGAGATCTGCAATTAAGAATTATATTCCATTAACGAGTCCACGAGTGCACGCCTCCGTGACACCGTCTCGGAACGTATGAAAAAATTCATCGTCCCCTCGTATCCCCGATTACATGTTCGCGTCACATTCAACATTCCCCGGCAAACATTTGGTACCATACTAAAAGTAAACAAGTCCGAGCGCAACGTTCCCCAGATTCGAATAAAAAGAAAACGAAAGGGAAATAGCAAAAGCCTTGCATTAATTCACGAAAGAAATGTTTCTTCTCGCAGGTCTGTTCAAACATCGTGCCGCCCACTGACTCGTTTAAAGTGTAAGCAAAAAAAAAAAAAGAGCACGCAGAACTCGCTCTGACATAATTTTACGTAATGGCTTTTCAGCGCGGGACACATTCGGTGTTCTTCGATTCGAACTATCGATAACTCAATACGACCGTGCAGCCGTTTGACTGATGCGCGATTCGATCGAATTTAACGAGTGTGAATTACATTACATTTGGACACCTGATTGCGAGACAATTTAATTGTGACAATATTCGAATAATAACCAGCGTCAGAATTATAACTTACATTTCGCTAAACTGCTGCGCTTTTATTTAATCGTTTGTTACGTTCATTTAAATATTTGGATTTCATAAAAAAAAAAAATCGCACGAATGTATTATGAACTACCACCCCTAATCCTAGATAATACCATCTCCATTACGTAAAGTCTGATGAAAGTAAAGAAGGTCCTTTCTAAAAATAATACCGCAACGCTCAGATATTGCCAGGGGCCTTGACACGTCGTTCATGATCCTTGCAAACTCTGCCCCATCGAACTATTAATAAATCAACAGCGGGACCGAATATTGTAAAAAAAAAAAAAAATATCCAAATGACCGTTTCCCCTATATTCTACATCCCCAAAAGTCTGCCGGGTTCGAGCGTGCACAGCAAATTTTTCCCAGTCGTCTTGCGAAACGAAAAACTATCCGGAGTACGTGTGCGAGTGCATTACGTAACACGGCCGATTTGACTAAAAATATCGAACTCCGGGGATTATATTCCGTAAGCATCTAGCGTTACACGCACGGTCGGGTAACGCAAGGCCTGGCAACGGAAAGCTTAGCAAATTTTCGTCGGCGTTAACGTACGAACAACACGTCTTGCCCCGACATTCCCGTGTGGCCCCCGGCACGATCAATAAGATTGACAATGTACACGCGAACACCGATTGGTACCATATTTACGACGTGCAAATGCGGTCGGGTAAGTGCAATGCGATGCGGCCAATTGATGTTCCGAAGGAACGCTGCACTTTCGTTCCATTACGATGGCAATTACGCGGCCGGCGTGTAACCGTTTTGTTTTCTTTTTCGGTTTGATCAGAGGCAGTTTGGTATCGGGATGATCGAACAAAATTGCTCTATCGTAATGACACTTTGATTCGTGCGGTTCAATTTAGTGGACGCTGCGGTTCAAGGTGGATTGCGGTGCTCGGATAATGGATGATTGAAGAATGTGACGTATGGTGGTCCAAGGTGGTTCTCGAATACCACTATGACGGTATAATTCATTGCGCGATTTATGTGTAAGAATTATTTTACGTGCTTGCTGGTTTGTATTCAGTTCATTTCCTAATTGAATTAGATTTAGAAAAGATCCCGATTGATTCTTTCGTGGTATCTTCAACATTGGAGTGTTGAGACCTGTTTGTGCAATGTGACTATACAATTTTTTAATTAAACAGCCGCCAGGAACAAAACCTTAGATCTTGTGTAATATGTTTTTAAATGCGTTACAAGTATGTATTAAGATACATACGATATATGCATATGTGGTTCTTCGTTAAATATTTTGTTTAACAATGCAGCTTCCGTAACACCTTTTTAATTTTCCGTGGAGCTATTTAATAATGAAAATACCGTTCTTGCGCGGAAACAGGTTATTAAAATGAACGCCGAAGAAACGCGCGGGTACGCAGCAAATAAAATCTTTGTCTGGTTACGTAATGTTCCTACACTAATCGCTGCCCGATAGTGCTTTAATTCCTCTACATTTAAAATGGCGTCGGAATAGTGTAAAAACCAGGTCGATGCCTTGAGCAGAGTTTTAACGCCAACCTATTTGTCATTTGGAGCGAAAGGAGTTAACGAGGAAACAGACTACTGCTTTGTATAACGGTTGAACAGTTTCCTTTTGTTTTACTTTGCAACCTATTTGCGTTTAACTGTATAAAAAAAAAAAGCAGTTGGATGATTCATTTAAGCAGTACATATTAGTCTCAGTCTTGATTTATCGAGCCGTAACGCCATTAACATTTTTCAACAAGAAAGAAAAGAATAACAGCACCGTGTGTTCGATTTGAATATATTATAAAATAAGACAAATCTCGTAATAGATCTAGAAAAATATAATAGAGGAATAGCATGGCGGGGGAGTTGTTTACCGGTGTAGCTGGTTGTGCAATATTGCTTTAAGTAGCCTCGTTCTAGAACTAGACAATTGAAAAAAATATACTTCTCTCGATTCAAACTCTTGGTTTCTTTAATATCTAACATTCGCCCTTTTCTATCCATCTATCTGTCTAACGATCTGTTTGAATCATTTGATTTCTTAAATTCACTGTGAAAGCTTAAAAAACTGTAGTTCCCTCCTATCTGGTGGAACTGCTAGATTATAATTTTTACAGTAAACTCTTATCGCGCGCCCGGTCGATCAATATTAATGAACGTTCATCACACTACGACTACAGCACCTGTACCCAACGTTCGTCAACACTCGAAATTATACTTTATCGAACAAATACGTGCGCTCCTTATTCCCATTAACCTGCAACAACTCTTCCAATAATTATCTGCCCGTCTAATACCACCAGGGGCCACTTACGAAATACCAATCCGACCAGGAACGCAGCTCACACTACCGGGACCAGCGACCCTTAGACTACCACCTTCCTTCCAATTCCACCGTCGAATCCCCGAAACGATAATGGACACGAAGTATTCAACCACGTCTGATCTCGAGATCTCTGAAATCCCCCATCGCGAGCTCTCCCGCTCTCCTAAGTATCCGAAAGCACCATCATCGGTCTCCGATGTCTACGACATCGTGGTCGCAGAGGCGAGCGACGAAAAGGCCTGCTGCTTCCCTCTCTACCGGTCCAAGGCGGAGGCTCCCCTACGTCGGGGCGTCGCGACGAGGGCAGAAAGCCTCCCTTTCTTTTTCTCCCTTTTTTTCTTCTTTTTATTTTCGAAAGGCAGCTAAGGACATTGGTATCGTTCGACAGGAAAATGACGGCGGACCGAAGGTGAGTACGTTCTCCCTCGCGCGTAGCTCACGCTGGTCAGGCCTGGCCCTACACTCTTCGCTCTACCGATCGGTTGCAAGCAGCTTCGCGACTCGCCAGGCCCTTCTGGCCCCTCTATCTGCCACTCTGGCCCTTCGTTCCTCCCTCGCGTCTCTGTTCGAGGACCAACAGGGACCCTCTGCCCCCGTCGCCGTCCTTCTTTCGCCCGGTGGCATCGTCCTCGCGTCTACAGCCTCTGAAGCTCCACTCGCTGATGCGGAGCACTGACCCGCAAACTGGTTCCTCCATTACACCAGGCTTTCTCCCCCTCCCACCCTTTTGCTCACTCACTCAGCCTCTATCTCTCTCCTCCCTTCCAGCGACTGCCCCCTCGTCTTCTTTCTCCCCTTTCGTCCCACTGTTTCGTCGTCTCGGATCACTTCGATTCCCTCTGCCTGGATACCTCTGTCTCCCTTTATATTTCGTTCTTTTCCCCCCCCCCAACCCTCCTTCTCCGTTTCCCTGCGAGGCTGGTCTGTGTCTCTTTTACTTACAATTAGCCTTCCTACGCCCGCTAGTCAGCTTCTGCAACCCCCTGCGAAAGATCGGCGTCGTGTAGACCGCCGCAGATTCGGCAGGACTGCCCGGGCAGACCCGACACCGATACCCCGTGAAACTTTTCTCTTTCTCTCGCTTTGGTCTTTTTTTGGAGGGGGGTGTTTTTTTTTTTTTTTGCTATCGGGAGGTTGCTTCTTTATGGACAGGAAGGGTTTCGATGGCTTTTTTTTTGTGATTCTCAAGGGGGTGGGGTAAAGGATTTGTTTTGTTCTTTTGGGTCATTTAGGCTATTGCGTGTTTGTGACAGAACTGCGGCGATGGCGTGCAGGGTTTTGCAATTGGAGGGTATGATTTTGTAGACGTGTATCGTGTAATGGTAGATATTAGAATTAAATGTGGTGTACAGTTGGAGATTTAATGAACGGTTATCAATCATTTATTCCGATATGATCGTAATGTAAGGTACTGGGAATGGTAGCGTTCAGGAATTGGCTGTTTCGTTTAATGAGCACCGTGAACTTGTAGCTGCACAGATTTTTCCCTTTAACGCGACACTGTGTTCGCAGTGTTTCCAATTTTTTCGGAATTCTTAATCGCAGTACGAAGCCGAGGACATTGCAATCTCGCGACTCTTGCTAGTCTGAAACATATTGCTCTGTTCGGTCGGCCTCGATTTCTTTTCACTGCGCGATTAGAACCCAATCAATATCGACGAACATAATCGTACATATTTTATAAAGCCAAGCCACGCACACTCTTCTCATATTTCTTTAGCAAACCATACAGTACAGCTAAGTGCACCTGTATAACGCATTGTCCACGATCGTCGCCTTACCTGCTGGTTGAATAACATTAACAAACCGAAAGCTCTATTACCATCCTACGTATATTCACGTTAAACGCCGCTCGCAAAATTCTCGCACCATGCTACAACCGCAACCAGCGTCTCGCTCGCCGTCTTCGCCATTGGCAAAAATAAATCCGTAGCAATTCTCTGGCGAAATTCGAAACCAAAGCCCGAACCTAAACCTGAACGAATCCAAGGCTCAACATTTTCTACCAACATGAAGTTATCCAATTGCTCTCCATCCCATCGCGCAAAACGATGCCGCAAAACCGACAAATATCCTCCCCGATTCGCAACGCTCCTCGACAAATGCCGAATCCACTCGCCGATAGGCTACCCGTACGACTCCCACGGCTGCAATACTCCAACACGTTAATGAAGTTTTAGAGAGCCGCTCGCCCGGCCGTGTCCCGTTCGTTCCTCGCGTTTTCCCCGCGGCGTTCGCCAGCAGACATGGAATTAGCGCTGAATTAATTCGCACTTTATCGCCTGTCTGAAGGCGAGCGACCGCGCGTTTCCATGCCCGGCACCCGGCGTGCATCAACGCCACCAATTTCGCTGCCACCGAGCGAATAATTGTGATCGCAGCTTGCGATTGTCCGCCGCGTCCTTCCCGAGCTGATCCGTGACCAACGGGCAGACCTTCGAAACGAGCTTTCCTCTAGCGTGACGCGGGATCGATAAGTGTTCGGACACGGGGCGGCCGGTGTGCTCCGATCCTTTCTAGCGCGGATAGATAGATCGGATCGGATCGGATCGGATCGGATCGGATCGGATCGGATCGCACGTATGGAACGGGAGAGGATAAGATCGCGAGGAATTGCGGTTCACTTTTTATCCGCGGTCCCCCGTGGGAACTTTTCGTTCGCTTTGATTTGATTAACCGCGGTCTCGCGATGATTCGCGATATTGGTTTTGGGGTACCCAATAGCTGGTGTCGCGCGAAACTTTGCCGGGGGATAAATAATTCGCATGGTACGTGCCGAGTTCAATGTACCTGTCCGACCAAATCTGATGGAGCGTATTTTTCTACTTATCTATGTTAGAAGAGAGCCAGAATAAAGGATCTTATAGTCTCGACTTTTTTTTATATTTGTTTCGATAATTCGCTCAGTTGGAAGTCCCGTAGGTATTTTTGTTCGAATGAGGCAATTAAGAGAGGTTGATTCGCGTGTCTCGTATCTCCCGGCGGGTAAGAATTATTTCGTTCGTTCCTTTGGAAACGAGGTTAACCACGATGACGTAGAACGTACATCGAATTACACGATCTGTTAAGCACCGCCGAATCAAATCCAATTAATCGCATTAGACGATCAAGTTCGATTTCACGACCTATCATTGACTATGAGCTAATCGTGCTCGTTAGACGCGTATTGCGACTGTCCTCGTTGAAACGAATAAAAGGCGAACGAAGAACAATTTCGCCGTTGCAACATTTTATCCTGACTGTTCCTGTCCGCGTTCCTCATTCTTCTACCCGTTGGAACATTCTCCCCGCTCCTTGAGCAATTGAAGGGTGAAATTTTGCGTCAACTGCGACGGTGGTTGAGCCAACGTGAGAGCATTCGGGATTTGTTCAAGCGACTCTCTTAAAATGTGCCGCGATCTTCATGGGACGCTGGTAAGAATAATTTCCTTGGCACAGTCAGTCCGTTGAGAGCGTCGCTTTCAATTATGACAATTCCTAGCTTATTCACGTATCCCCCCCCGTCGCAGGAGTTGCTCCCTGCCTTTCCGTTGTTCGTGCACGCTTCTAACATTATCGTTCACGCATGAAGTGTGCGCGCACTCGAAGGTATCAGCGTTTCGAAAGGGGATGGTATGTTCCGTTTCGCGTGTGCCTGCGGCCCCGAAATGCACGACAGTCGGGCGATTAGCAGACGTTTTAAATTGCCTGCAAAGTAGACAATAATAGAACGGGGACACTAGGCAGGCGGCTGGCTGCGAGGTAAAAAGCATTTAACACTTTTGCAATCGCCCGAGTACAACGGTGGCAACGGTTTGGCGAAGAACCGTGCAGTTTGTCTCGTCTCGGCGAGAAATTGCTTCGTCAATCGTAATATTGACAAGAGCAATTTGAATAGCATACGTGACACGATTTTTTTTCTTTTTTTTTTCGACTAAGTAATGTTATGTTACTCGTGTGCAATGAAGTGCAAGCTCGAGACGATCATACTGTTATTTCATTCAATGGACAAACCCGGGCTAGTTGTTCGGAGGAAATGATTATTTTGTTATATCTTGTCAGGGTTTATTGTATAATATAAATCACACGAATGCGACGCGCAATATTTTCTAGAGCAGAATTTTTGCCAATAATAATTTTCATTCGGAGCTATTATATTTCCTATATTCTAAAATATTCATCGTTTTTTTTAGTCCGATGACCAAACAACTTACCAAACACTTGGATTAATTTGCATTCAACTGACTCTCGAAAGAGCTTAATAACTTTCCATTACATTCAATCACTGGATAAAAGACTTAGTAATGACTTGAATAATTTCTAACCAAATTTCACAGCAGCCGCTTATTACGTTCTCCGCGATGGATCTAAAAATACCAATTTTTTTTTGTGAAAGTATATATCTCGCCTCGCGCCACATAAACTGCAACTAAAAACGTTTCGTAGAACATTGCGAAACGAAAGGATTCTTCGCGGAAACGATAATCGTGCTTATTTAAGATATTAAGTAACGAATGCGTATATGCTTCCAGAATACTCGTTCATCCGATAGCATTTCGTTTTTGCATAAATATTCAACGGAACTTCTCGCCCAAGTTCTTCGTAACCGGACTGCGGGAAGTTGCTAAAATAAACGATCCGTACGAAAATAAGTACTCTCTTCTACCTGTTACGTTTTAAGCGGAAACTCGCGAACAATGTGATCAACGACGTCGAATCGAAACGCGTTCATTGCGGGGCTGAAAAGGTTGACACAGTTTATACTAGACGCGATAAATAAACAATTCGATCGATCGATTGTTCCCGTTGTTTACGTAACGAGAATTGCAGTCCGCTAACAATCGGAACACACCTTGCCTCGAGTTACGTCAACGCGTGTCGTCATTTAGACATTATCTGTTGTCGCCTCTGCAATGTGTTCGCTAATGGACGGCGACGAATGAAAGAATTCTCAATAAAGCGGGTCAATTTTCACGATAAATTGCTGCGACTTCGCGACCTTTCGCCTTGTCGACCTGCATTGCAATTTATTACAATCTATTGTTGCACAGTAGACGAGAAAAACGTACGAATCGAGTTTGTAATGTTGGAAATGGGACAATAAACTTACTTGCATAGACATTTAAGAGTGGAGAATTCAGGGCACGTGTAGAATGAATTTTTTTTTTTGTACGGTTTGTTAAATAATTTACGCTATCTGAGAGTATTTGATGATACTTTTATCAACTATCTCAGTGCTGACGGATTTTTTCCCTGCAAGCTAAATATTTCTTCGACGAAACCGAAAAGTATTATATTCATTGAAAAGGTTTCTGCTTGTATCCAGAAGCTCGATGTAACTTTCCTTCTATTGCAACAAATTACGATTCTTTATTTATCGATTATAATGTCTTACGCGTATGCAATAGTACATTATAGGTAAACGCCTAAACCGGCGCGAAATATTATCAATAAATATACGTGATTGTTACGTGACGTTTATTGAGGATTATCGATTGACTAAATAACAGCAACTATTGATTAACTAAGCAATTAACAGCAACTTTAATCTACATAAAGAACATCGAGCGAAGGATAGGCGTGCTTAATCGGAACAGCAATTTCTTGCTGCCTTTATGCTGCCCGGCGATTATTATTAAGGTAAAAGTCCAATAATGAGAGCCTCTCGCGCGTAAAAATGAAGTGTATGGGTACACCACACGCACAGTGTTCTACTTTTTCGAAACACTGTCACATCTTTATGACACGCAGCGATTGCACTTTAATACAAGTGACGTGAGTAATGTAGGGCGTTGATTTTTATGGATTAATCAGTGATTTTGCCTAAACGTTCCATGAAACAATATAGTCGACAAATTTGATTCAGTACGCCATTATATATGAAACAATTTGACGACACGTTTGGTAAATTTTTCAATTGTTGTTTAAATTAAATCGTTTAATTGTATAGACTTTCTCGAATTCGTTTATAAAATAGAATATAATTGGCTAGGATAAATCATTTCTTTCCTTTTGTGCGAATTATATTTATGTTATCTAACGACGGAAGGTAACAGATTATTAAGAAACAATGCGATGTTCATCTTTGCATCACAGCCTTTTATTTAGTCTACCAGATCTGGCGAGCCAGACAAGAATCGTTCGACGTAATTCACGAACTACGGCCACCGGAAATATCCTTAAAACATCTAACAAGGTTCACAGGCTAAACACTCAATCAGCACCCCATACATTAAAAACACATCCCACAATTATTTCCAGATCGCGATTACCTAACCGACTTGTGCAAACATACTACCGACGATATTCTCTGTCAGATATACGCGTAGAAAAACTAACGAATAGAAGGCAAATAGGGACGATTCGTAAACGATTGCAGGAAGAACTGAACTAAACGAAAGTAAAAAAAAAGGTATTAACCCTTTAATCCAACTCGCATACTAAAATCGTTTTCTACGCAAATTCAAAGTATTCCATTAGCACAAGAATGACCGCAAAAGTCGCGCCCTTATCCACGCGTCGATCATCCAATAAACTGAACAGTACAACCAGAAGAGACGGGAGGAAAGCTAGAGAGAAAAAAAGAATGTACTCACCGGTCGCGGACTGCGTTTGGAGCAAGAGACCGATCAGCGAGACCAGAACGTAGGTGTTGTACCGGGGTGCCACGATACCCCGTCGCAGGGTCGTCATCTCAGGCGGCCCCCGCCAGGTGCCCCCTCGAGCTGCCGCCGCCCCTGCGACCACCTTCGGCAGCTTTGGCTTCTTAACTTCCGCCTTCGCTCCCGCCAGCTCAACGCCGCGTAGTCCTCGTGCTTCACATCTCATCTGCAACGCCGCTGTCTCTTCCTCTCCGTATCCTGGCGACCCTCCTGTCCTTCCCTGAATCTCTTCCGCAACGTTTTACCACCTATCGGGCCGCCACCTCCACCGCCTCGTCGGCCACCTCGTCATTTAACACACCGTTCCGCTGAAAACGTTCGATCGTTTACGCGCACGATCCCCAGGCTGTGCCGCGTGCCAGGCTCCTTTCCAAACTGATCGGCCACTCTGTCCCCCTACGTCTACGTACGCGTTAACACGTATTCGTGTAACGCGCAAATACAACACGAGATGCACGCCGATCGTCGGCCGAGAGAACTGATAATTTCGTTCCCGAGGAAAACGCTTCCTTCTATCCTCTCGAGGGGGTCCGTCCCGTCTGCCTCCGCGTGTGACGGGAAATTCGGTTTGGAAAGTCGCGTGCGAACGTTCCGCGTTCGACGTCCAGGCGAATCGGTGTCACGCGACTAAACGGACGAGCACAGGCCGGTCCGCGCGATCGCACGCGAATACCGCTCGCATTTCCGCGAGGAAAGACTCACGCGACCGCCACCGCGACTCACCTCACCGTCCGAGCTACGTCGGGTATCATCGAAATGTATTTGCACGCGTCTAGATCGGGGTCAGTTAGAACGAAACTCGCCGATGGATCTGTTTTCCCCTGATCGCGACTCGCGGGCCGTCGCGCGCGAAGAACGATATCACTGTCAGTTGTAATCTAACACTGGCGAACGAAGGAGCGATCGTCCTCTCCCGTTCTCGGTTGGATATTAACGAGGCGCGTCGAATCGGTTGCCGGTGAAATTTCACGTCCGGTGAACGCGAGTCCCGGGAGAAACTGTGACGCCGAAACAGGCATGCGACGAGCGAGAGACAGGGCCCGTCCAGGCCAGCGGATCACGTGTCCGGCGAAGGAAACTCACTGAACATCACACCATCCACGAGGCAGAAGCACGGCGAAATAGTCAGGGGTAGGGGTAAGGGAGGGCGTCTGGTCGAAGCGGAGGAATCGATTCGAAACACCTGTAGAAGAGCGACGTGTTTCCGTTCCGTTTCGTTCCAGCGAGCGGTACCCAGGCCAGAGCACTCTGCGTCCTGTCCTCTGTCACCGTGCACCAACCGATGCTGTTACTTTCTCAAACCTCTCTCCTACACGTCTCCTCTCTTCTTTTCGTTTCTTTTTTTCTTTTCAACAGCCACGCGACTTCCGCCTCCGAAACGATAATCGTCCCATGATCGAGCGGCGCACGTTACCACACCTAACACCACCAACCGCGCAATACCAGCATAATTAATGCTCCCCCCTAGCCGCAAATCGAACAGTTCCTCGTCCCTTTTTTTTCCCCCGACGCGTCGTGATTACGCGTTCGCGCGGACACGTGGACACGATAAGCGGGTAAGACACGGCAAGACCGAGCAGGGCGCGTAACACGATCGCCAGGTCCTCGGGGCTCGCGTCTACGATTCGCACGGCGAACGAGCCGGCTCCTCGACCTGCCTCACTCACGGATCCTCGTCGATCGTCCGGCGAGGAGTGACGAGCGCCCGCTCGATTACCGAGCCGATGCTTTCGACGGCGGAGCAACGACGACGGCTGACTCGTTCGTTCGGTCACTCGCTCGCTCGTTCACCCGCTCGTCTAGCCTGTCCGTTCGTAATCGCTCGCTCGAACCGTTCCGCCTCGAGAACGAGCGCGGGTAGTTTCGTGGCGCGCGGATTCGTCGGATGGAAACCAAGCGCGCACGAGGCCGCCCGGCAGACTGAGAGTAGTAGTCGACAGTCGGCAGGCAGCAGCGGCAGCAGCAGCTAGCAGCAGCAGCAGCAGCAGCCAGCCAGCAGCAGCAGCCAGCCAGCAGCAGCAGCAGCAGTACAAGGCGGAACGTTTCCCCGTGTGTCGAGCGAAGCTCTGCAAAAGCGGTCTGCACACGCGGCCGCGCTGTTATGTTGTCCCCACTTCCCTTCTTGGAGCGCGTGATCGCGGCTGCGGCTGCGGCAGCGGCTCGCCTATCTGCCTGTATGCCTCTATGCCTCTATGCCTCTATGCCTCTATGCCTCTAATGCCTTGCCTCTATGTCTGCCTGTATGCCTGCCTGTCTCATGCATGCATGCATGCATGCATGCTCGTCTCCTTCTCCACGGGCAACCTCCTCCTTCTACTCCACCTTCTACTACTCCTTCTCCTGCTACTCCTACTCTTCTTCCTTCTTTACTCCTTCTCCGCGTGCTTCTTGTATCCTCTTGCCCTTCACCGGCCAGCCGAGCTGTCTTCCTTCTGTCCTTCCTTACCCCAAACGTTCTTTTCCGCTCTCTTTTCGTCGCTCCTCCTACGCTTTCCTCCTCCTGCCCCCCTTCGAACTCTTCCTTCTTCTCGTCACCGTCACGTCCGCGTCTCTTCTTTATCTTCCTATTCGTCTCGCTCATCTTCCTCCTCTCCCCCTGTCCTTCTGCTTCTTTCGCGGGCCCCGATTGCGCCGCAGCTTTTTCATTTTTCTGCTTGTTCGGGTGGTTTCCTTCCTCTTCTTCTTTTTTTTCTGCGAACGCGACGCGCCCCTCAGTCGGGCCGCGGTCCGCGAGACCCTCTTCTGATTTACTTCCGGTATTCGTTTCTCGACGCGCGAGGAAAGCGTGCAGCCCGTGGGAGGTTCGATTCTGGTAGCCCGGCAGACGGAGGATCGGGTCCCATCGCGCGACCAGATATTTTTTGCCCGTTTCGCGATATTTATAGTACAGCCGCGTTTCTGTTTGTTTCGGATGCATAAATTGTGTAAGCCCCCGCACGCCCCTGCACCGGCGGGGAGGGGAAACAAGAAGAAAAGTCGCCGAGAATTTCCTCTTTGTTCCCTCGTCGGGGGGTCGTTAACTCTCGTTCCCTCGATGACGGATTTTTCGAATTCCCCCTGCGGCGCACAGGGTGGAGGCGAAATTAGGCGCGCAACGCGAGAAGATTTACCCTGCGTAAATATATAAATCGAGGGCAGGAAATGAATAACGTCGAGTTCATGTTTAAGTTGGATGAGAATTTTTAACGCGATCGGACGTGCACTGCATTGCCGTATTTGTCCTATCGCGAACTTCTTGCTGGTTCTTTGGAAGAATCGGGGTGCGACAGACGTCACTCGTGGCGAAATCGGTTGAGGATATCTTATTAATTGCGAGGACGGAGAAGACGGAAATAAACGCGAATGAAAAAGATATCCCATTCTCTTATAGAAGCGGGATTAATGTATCGAATAATTTCGAAATCGATAATCCGGGTGGACACGTGTTACGTCCGTTTTCAATTTTGCAGCGACATTTCGCAAACTACGCGCGTATTAATCTACCGGGAAGAACGAAATTTCTCATGGGCGAAAAAATATTATCGACGCATGCGACTCGTCTTTGCTCGAGAAAGAAAAATCATGTTTTCCACTGTACGTACTGCTGCCATTTCGCCTCCACTTTGCGGTTCGTGTCGCGTTTCTCCCGAACGAAACTAATGGTAGGAAGGAAACAATGGAATCGCTGTCAAAATTGCGTTTCTTCTTTTACTCGTTTCGGTGTTGTTCCTTCGTTTTTTTGTTTTCTCCTTTTCTTTTTTCGTTCTTTTCGTAGGTTTGCCCGTCGCACTCAATGGTTCCATTCCGTTTTCTTGCTTCTTCGCCCGGTGTAACGGTCTAATGACGGCCATTATTATTTCCACCGTGAAACTCTGTAGCCTGCGAGACGGGGTACCGACGCCGCTGAAAAATTGCGCGCAATCCGTAAGAAGTTTTCGCCCCCGGGCTCGTTCGTTCCCCCACGAGCTTCTGCCAGTCGAGTTTCAGCGACTGTCCCGTCCACGTCGATTTGACGATCAAACACTCGGGTGTCGGCAGAAATCGTAGGGGTTGCAACTCTCCTCCAGGCTTCCCTTGTGCTTCAGGTGGAATTTACTTATATATTTTTTTACTACTGGCCCAGTCCGCTCGGCTACTCGTCGATGCACTTAATCGAGTCACAGCTTCGAAGGTTTAATGTCGAGAGTATGGTGTTATTCGTCCGTCTGTTTTATCTAATATTATTTCGGCGTTGAACGAGTCGTTCTATAACGGGGTGGAGGACGAATTTCAGCGGTATAAGAAATGTTATTCGGCACCGTTTCTCGAGGAATACTTATCGGGAGATCGATAGATTGAAAGAAGGGAAGAACACGCGCACAGAACCGGCTATGGTTAAGCTACGATTACTCACTTCGTTAAACAACGTAACAGCATGCTTCTGTGCGACTTCAAATAAGGGGAATATGCTAGCTCTAGAAACGTATGGCGGTCAAAGAGGATTCGTTTGTAACAAAATGAGAACGTTGAAATATATTTAGTAGATCAGATTGCGGTGTTAACAGAGCCGCAAGAAAAGATAGCGCGATGACAGTTGCGAATTTCCAGGTAAAAGAACGAAGCGAAACACCCCTTGCATCCAAACCACTACAGACTGCAAGCTGCATACAACAGCTCTACCCAATTTCACTAACGTCATGCAACTTTTTTCCCCATGAAGAACATACATCACATCGGCAACACGCATCGTCCAGCGTCCCAACGGCAACCCCGAAAGCAATTCGCGTAAGCGACAAAACAAGTATCCATTTGTTCGTCCGTCGTGAAAAACGGGCAAAGGCCGACCAACCTCACCGTCGCGCAACATCGACGAACGAGAAACGTAACACAGAGGATCGTACCTCCCCGCGGTTGTGCCGCCCTTCCTAGCAGAGGATTAACGCTTACCGAGCACCCTTAAATCGGCGAGCGCCGTTGCGTAAGTACGAGGAGGTGAGGGCTTTACGAGGCAGACGGGACGCGGTTACTCCAAGATCGTGTTCTTTCGGCGCCGGATCGCGACGGCAAGCAGTGTACATGTGGAAACGTACAACGGCAATCACCGTCACCGTGTCGTGTCGGTCGTTTCGGTGTGGCGTGCGTCGACGGGCGCGGACAGAACGCACGCCTCGAACGATGGAAACGGGCGCGACGACGGTGGCCGGTAGTCCATGAAGAGTGTGGTACAAAGGGATAAGCGAGGAGGAGAAGATAAGAAAGAAAAAAAAAAAAGAAGAGAAGAACAGGTATACGAATGCAGAACGGACAGCGTGACACGCGCACGACAACGAACGACGAGTCGAGTCGAAAGAGTGTCGTACACCGGCGACCTTGCCTCCGTCCCGGTGGCAAAGTGCAATAGTAATTGGTAGATGCACCGGTGCTACGTCTCTCTTTTATACCGGGCGGCCTCGAGAAAACGGTACCGCCCCCTTGGCCACGTGACGATACCTTTGCAGCCGAACCTACCACGCGCTTCTTGCAGCGCATCCCCTTCAAACGGTACAACCAGAACCCCCACCCACGGTACCTGCACCCTTCCTTGCACCCTTCCTCGCATCCTTCCTTCCTTCCGTCCTTCCTTCCTTCCTTTCGCCGTTTCCTTTCTCCAACCGTGCTTGCTACCGTTCAGATCCATGGCCAAGAAGGACACGGGGATGCCGAGCGAATTGCGGTAGGTTGGTTCAAGGGGTGGCTCTTTCGGGGAAGGTACGAGGAATGTGATGCTGAGGTGGATCGAGAGGTTGACGAGCGAGAGACCGATTGGATAGATCGATGGTCGCGTTGGTATTTCGAACAATGTGTACGCAATAATTTATAGATTATTGCAGGTGGAGATAGTTTGTTATTATTCGAATGAATTCGCGCGAGACCAGTTATACTTTGACTTTGATAATTTAAAATATAGATGTTCAATAGGGGCAATTGTGTATCGTATAATAAAAATTGCATTTTAACAAAGATAAGTGTTTACTTCGTGGAAAATCTATGAGATGTGTGTGTGTGTGTGTGTCAATTAAATAAATGTGCGTGCAATCAACTTAACATGGTGGAAACAAAATGAAAATGAACTATACTCACCATTCTTACGTAGAATGCGATGCACTAATCGTTTAGAACGCTAATTAAGTAAGGGCAGATCGTCGTAAAAATTTAAGGATTGTCCTTTAAATCGGCTGCAGGAAACGTCCTCGTGGCAGGAGATTGAATGCACGTCGGAATTGTTTTTTTTCCCAGCTTGAAAGCGCCCGAAGGAACCTACAAATAAAAGGCGGAATAAAACGCGGAGTTGTCACAAAGTTGCAATGAGAAATAAACAAAGTTGAACGAACCCATCATTTCCATGCACCGTGCAATGAAATTCTCACGAATCAAACTGAACTTCTTTCACGATGATTTGTCTTTTATAGAGGAACTCGAGAAATCTCAATACGATCCTGCCTGTGCCGCTCTTCTTATTCTTCTCTCCTCTCTCTCAGCGTGCATTCTTCGGGAAGAGCGTTACACTGCAAAGGAAAACATTCCTCTTAAGATCCGCCGTCTAGACACGCTCTTCTTCTTAATTCATAGATCCCTCGATTATGTAATACGTTTTGCGGGGAACATAAAAGGCAAACGTAAACATTCTGCCCGCTCATTTTTCCTACACCGCTCGTTTTCCAACTTAGGAAATTTCATACTGCTTCTAAGTAACATATCCGTCGCTCTTTTAAAATTTTAAATACAATAGAACCCTTTATGTGCTTTGCTACATGCTTTGCTACATGCTACATCCCCGTTCTCAAATTTGTACCAATCAATACGATATATTTAATTCGACTCGAAGATGGATCTGTACTCGGCCACTACCTCGCCTCGAAACTATTTCTCGTGCACCGTGCGAAATAAAAATAATCAATCGAAGAAGTCGTTGTATCTCAATTACCAAGCAATTACCAAGTCGGGTTCACAGTCGAACAATAAATAACCGGCTCGCTTCTACCGGCGAACGGATCGATATGGAACGGTGACGCCAACGACATGTGCACGTGTATCGATTTATCGGGCGGCGCGGTGAAAAATTCACTGGCTCGATTCCGTCAGCGACGGAAGCGTTCGCTGGGAGCGCGGCCGCGCCAACTCCTTCGAGGGATAACAGGGGGTACGAAATGGGGTGAGAGATCGAAGGGCAGTGGATCGTGTGCGGTTGTGGTCGATCATTCGGCTCGATAGAATCGCGGCAGGTGGCGAACATCTAGATAGCCGAGCCGTTCGGTGGTCACTCTGTCGATCGCCAAAGAATAGAACGAGCAAGTCAAGGTCAGCTGTGCGACCGGATGCAGCGGCCTAGCCCCGTTCTGGCAATCTCTTTCCTTTGTGGCATCCCCGCTTTTGCGCCGTCCGATTCTGATACGCTTCAATGAACGCCAGTTAACTCTTTCCCTCCGTCTCTCCCTCTCACCTTGCGAGGGAAATCCAGGTCGCTTCTCTCGCTTCAGCAGCACCTTCGCGCGAACCAACACGTCCCGTTTAAAAATGAGCATCAAGCAGTTAATTATACGATGTTCGCGTTTCTTCGCCTTTTCCTTTGTAATTAGTGCGCGCGTTCCCGAGGCCTCGCGGTGAATTGGTTTTCAGACAGAGAATGTTGCGAACGCAGTGTTTGTTTCGGGCCGACGGGCCGTCTGATTGTATCAATCGTTAACGAAACACGGCGTTGATGAAATTAAAACGAGGACGTTGCATATGAACGGCAACGGATAATCCTTTGATGTTACGAACTGTACTGTCCAGATGAAAATAACTTCGAAACATTCGATTAAGAGTTCAATGTACCACCATGGAAATTGATATGAAATAATTCGAGCTGATGCATTCGATCGCTGTTGTACGACGACGTCGGAAACACTTTCCCCAAAAAGTATTCGTTTCAAAAGACTTTTCAGTCCGATTCGAGGCAAGTCACCCTTGCGTGGATCGCGCCACAATTTTCGCCGCACCCTGTATATCGTGGTGCATCGATCAGTGCCACGAGCATCTCGCAGGACGTAAGGTTCGAATTACACGGACGATCGTATCCTCGAGGACGCTGTATCTTCTCTATCGGCCTCGATACTCCAATTATTCCTGCCTTCGAAGCCAATTCGTGCCCGGACAGACTTCTTTTATCGCCCGCTTCGTAGAAACAGGAGAAAGTGCTGCACCGCCACGGTTATCGTCAAACACTTTGATCCTTGATATTTTCTTTCAAGCTTTCTTTACCAGAACAGCAGGCAGAGCTTATTGCAAAATTGTACACTTAAATATTACACGAACAAGCATCGTATATTGATCAATAAAAAGCAGATTGCTATTTTTTTTTTCTTGCAGCAAATATATTGCTAAGCGACTCCTCAAGCGGTGCCACGGCAGATCAGAATAATAACCTACAATAAGAATAAACGAACCGTGAAAAAAGAATCCTGCAGTACACGAGCCTGCAACTTCGTAATAACACGTGCAACGCGGCGAAATAATCATGCCGCTTCTAATTGTACACCGTCGGTTTCCCTTTCACGCCGCGATTTCATTCGAAACGTGCCCCCGCTTTTCAGACTGCAGGACCCACTGCGGCACAGCCCGGGTCTTCCGAATCCGCCTAACATATCCGCCCACAAGTTGAACCGTCCACGATAACGTCCATCGATGTTCCCACGTAGATTCGTCGCCGATGAAACGCGATGCGTCGTCCCGATAAAGTCATTTCAATGCACGATCCCTCTAATCGGTCCGCGCTCCGTAACATTAACCCCGTCGAACGGGGCGCTTTGCTTAGCTGTTATTAAAGCGAAAGCGAAAGAAAGAGAAGAAAGGGAAAAAGAAATGGGAACAGAGGTTCGTATGATCGAACACCTGTACGAACGCAGCGTCCGGACGACCGACGGCCCATTATGCCAGGCAAATGGCATCGCTTGCCGCGGAGACAGGAAACGTCTACAGAGAGGATGCTCTACCAGCCTCTTCTCTCTCTGTTTCTCTCTACCACACTCTAGTTCTCTCCCTCTTCAACTCCCGTTCTTTCTGTCGTTCCTTTTCTCCGGCCGCGCTACACAGAGAGCATCGACTTCTCGCTTGCGCGCGACCGACGCGACGACGCGAGTGAATCTAGTCTGTATATGGTCGGGCCCAGTCCGTCTGGCCGGTATCCAGTCAATGAACATGATTCACTGTTCGCCGACGGAATCTCGGACGCACGGATGGCCGAGTGGCTGGGATGGTGGCGAAAGGAGAGGTGCCGAAGAGGAGATAGCGCGAGCGACGCGGATCGTCGTCGGTGACCATAGGTGACAGACGAGTTTCTCGCGGCGCAGGTAAAGGTATTAACGGTGTTCGAAGTTGCCGCAGCGGGTGGATTCCGATGCTCGGAATCATTGCTCCCGGGGTTGTTCAATTTTGTTGCGCGCCAGTTTATATTCGGGCTTGAACAGATTCCTGGTCGCTTGTTAGAGGAGGACCGCCTGCGATACTCCGAATTTGGAACGGATGGGATTGATTGCGATAGAATGATGCGCAACGGGGAGACAATTTGGCGGATTATTTTTAAGAGACGGCGTAAGATTTGCGAAGGATAGGGGATCTAGGGTCGAGTATGGGAATTGAACGTTGCCACGGGTGTTATGGAAGTTTAAAGGAACCGAGTATTGGATATTATTTGAGGAACGTTGTTCTTTTTAATTTCTTACGGCGAGCAATTTTGTGTCTCGATGATGAAACATTGTATATCGTTATTTTTATCATTTTATCTGGGTCGGACGAATTTCGGTTAATATGCCTCGCGATCGCAGTGGCACGTTTTTCGCGACTGTTAATTTTGCTAATCCTTCCCGCTTATTAAAATTTCCCATTCATTTCGTACTCGTGTTTATCGCATTCCCCCGCCGCGTTTTTGCGACCGCGTTTCTTGCGATTTTCTGATGCCGATCGAGAGCCTTGGAGCATTGATGCTACACAACCCGACCATGCCTACCATGTTCCATTCATGCCTGCCCATCGTCTGGCTACATACTCTATATGGCAAACGACCAGTCTCTGTCAATCGACGAGAAACTGGAAAAACTCGCCGGTACGCGAAGAGACAGACGAAATGGCTTCGCGCCGATTTTGGTATTCGAAAAAGAAGCGATAGGTACCAAGGTGAAATTGATTTTCGGGGATCCCGATATGTGTGCACATATAAGGTACCGCTGCAGTGATACCTGTTTAGACACTTTAGTTTTGTTGGTTCACTCTTGTAGAGCAAATGAGTACCGCGTGCCACAGCTCTGCCTTTTGTGCAATCACGTGGTACTAATTCTGCTGTACAGATGAATTGTATAATGTACGTTATTTAATAAGCATTACTAAATATTATTAAAAAGTTAGATGCTTTATAAATATTAGCAATCTGTATTTTCAGAATTATTTCAATCACAGATAAAAAGTAGCAGTCACTTTTAAAATATTTTGGGTAAAAGTAATTGATAAAAAGTTGATTTTTATTCTAATGAAAGGAACTTATCATTCAATCTTCAAGAAATTCGTGAAAAAACGATGTGACCGAAAGCTTTTCATTTTTAACTTTCGTGGTTATGAATAACGATTATAAATGACTAAAATTTTGTTGGTTAGAACCATTATTAATGACCAAAACTGTTTTCGAATACAAACAATTATCATTGGGCGGCAGAAATCTTTTTGGGTATGAATGATTATTACTGAAGTAACATTTTTTTTTTGGTTACGAATAACCATTACCGATGGCGGGAATTCTTTTTTGGTTACGAGCGACCAACATCGATGCATGGAGTTTCGTTTTGGTTACATCGGATACAGAATTTTAGCTTCGCGTATTTATTGTTTCTGAGATATATGATGAAAAGACTTACGGTGCTGTAGATTGAAAGATGCGTAGCCAGATATTACTAACACAGCGTTCGTTGTGGTAGGCGTCGGCGTCGAGTGTCGAGAGAAATTTTGTTTGTAAACACAGAGTACGAGTATGAACGACACAGAGTCCTGTTGCACGATTTCTATCTACCCGATTTATAATACTGTCACACTTCGTAAACACTTCTTATTCGCGAATGTACCTTGAAGAAAGCTCCACGAAATGCAGTCGTTGTCGGAATATGATTTGCGATCCGCCTTTTCCTTCTGCTGCCGGACGTTTGAAAAGGCAATGGGAGAGCAGGGTGGCCAACGCAACAATGTATCAAAAATCGGAATATAGGCGCATCATTAAGCTGCACTCACTAGATACGACTGATCACTTTGCCTTGAGTAGTTCACATCGTTTAATCGCGCGAAAAGAAATCAAGAAATAAAATAGTTTTTTCGTTATAAAACGAATAAAGTATCTATAACAAAGTTAATACATGTTAAAATTAATGCATCTTAACAATTGCAATGACAATAAAAATGTTTTACTAGAAGATGAAATATAGAGTGAATCGAAGAAAATCTCTGATTGGTGACATTGTTGGTTAGGTGGACCCATGAGCGAATCAGATTTCGAACGTAGTTTATAAAATTAAGGTGGAGGGGCGTCGTTGAAGAAGCAGAAGTGTCGTGACAAGTGACGTAGATCGAAGTGCTTCTAACGAGACAATAAAGGTAATGATTTTAATGATTATTTATCGCAATCTGGTTATTGTTAAATACTTCGGGTTTCAATTCAAGATTATCGCGACTGTTTTCTTGTGTTCGCAAGCTTAAATGGTAGATGCAAAACGGTACACGGCTGAAAGGAGAACGGGCTTTCCGTTTTCTACAAAGTACAGGCCGGCCGCCATGATGTGCGTGCATAGTACGTACATAGCCCTTTGACTTTACATGCGATTACAGAGAAAAATTGGCTTTTTGAAATAATCCAAGTGTATTATTGGCTAGTAACTGTCGTTTCATGTTCACCTCTCATTGTTTCAGTCGTATCCCGAGTGACTGTGTTCGCGGAAATATGTAGTACAAAGTGCCATGGATACACAGCAATGGGTACGGTTCGACGCAAAGGCTACATGGAATACATGGATTGCAATCGGACCTCCATCTTGATCAGGCGTCTTCTTGCTGTTCATTGCAAGGTGTCTTCGTCAGCGAACGGTGAGTCCTAACATATGTATATGAATAATCTTGTATCATTTCGTACACGCATCCAGCGTCGAAATATGTTTACTGTATTAGCGCACACACACAAGGGCATTTCCTCCGAAAGAACAATTTCGATACGCGAAATAATTAACCGACATACGATATCAGTAGTATTGACTATTAACGTTCGAAACAATCTGCAAGCGCGTTTTTTATTCACTTTTATTAATAAATATCAATAACATGAATATTTAGTTAGTAAATATTTCGAATTATTTATATATTCCGCAATTTATTTCTCGCAATCGGGACTTTTAGATCAAAAAACCCACGGTATCGTTAAAAATTACATTCTTCGCGTTCTCGTTTAATTTTTATGCGGTGCGTGTACCCCCGCCTCTCTTTATAATGAAAAATGTCGGGAAACCTGTGATGTGCACGCGTACCGAACTGAGCATCTACGGAATAAACGCGCACTGTCGATTGCATCCGCCAACAGGTACACTAATGACGGAGCCCGCTGTCTTTTAAGATTATTAAAATCGTAAAAGTTTCAAAGTCCTCAGAGGGTTAATTATTCTACAGGATATTTATGGCTAAATAGACAGGGTGGTCTGTAAACTGAGGTAAAGCTTTGCAAAAATGAGGCAACATATTCTAATAATTTAGGTCCCCGGTTTTAATAGCATTGTTTAACAACGATGCAAGCCATATTAGTAGCATCCAAAAAATGTAGGTAAATATTAGTAAACTTCGGTTGAACTTCGCGTGGATTGATATTAATACCTCTTACTAGGAAATGGATTTTGCCAAGTCGAAACGGTTGTTGTCATGCAAAGATTGTAATTCTTTCTCAAAATACCTCTTGGAATCTATGTAAACAGATATTGTATTTATTCAACCTGATGCTGTACACCACTATAATTGTTGAAAAGAGTTTTCAATTCTATAGTACAATTTCCATCCACCATTATATTCTACAATGTATTTTTCAATAAGTCGATCTTTTTCCTAGCCCGTTGGGATCGTTTCGTAACGTATGTATTGAATTTGCAAGGAAAGGTTCCTACTATTTACTCCATCTGGGTAATGAGTTTTCGTCGGATGGCAAATACTACCCTACTGAAGTTCATTATATTCGGTGCCTATAGTTATTTGTTTGAATTAAATTATTCACATAGTAGTCGGTTTACATTAAATTAGTTTGCACTAAGAATTAGAGCCATGCATTGATTTCTGTACGATGAACAAATTTGCGAATAGGATCTGCTGCTTAACGAGTAAAGTGCTTGCTTTTTAAAACGAGCTATACATTTTGTGCCCAGTTTCGCTTAATACTAACGCGACAATTTTTTTATTTATACATGGACTGCTAATTATTATATACGATTTGCAACAGTCAATCCTATTGTAATTGCGCAAAGCTTTTGAAGCATTACGCTCGCATGTGAAGAGAGGTTTGCGCAAAGGAAACTGACGATTGCACATGGTAACGATAATAATGGCAAGTTCGGGTATTTGCATACGAATTAAAAAGAAATTGACATGCTAAAACGCGTACTGGAACAGAATACATATGTATAGCGCACTAGAAAACAAGCACTATGCTCATGCTTCTGCATGTTTCAATCTTCTTCTGCATGTTTCAATCTTTTTCTGCATGTTTCAATCTTTTCCTGCAGTCCCCTATTGGCAACTACTTTATTATATAGAAATTAATGAACCGTTCATTAGTTCGACGGCAGTTTAGATCCGCAACTTATTTTATTGAAAAATATCATGCAAATTACCAATAATCATAGACACCAAAAACATATGTCAGTACATTTAGTACGACAGTATTTGCCACTCTGCAAAAACTCATTACACGGAGGGAGAAACTAGTAGGAACGTCTTCTTCTTAGTGGTTTTATTTCATCATGTGATAGAGTCAAACTCTGTTTTTGAGTCGCTCAGTTTCTCGTTTTTATATTCTTACGACGTTTTATTATAATTTTGTGATAGAACCGGTTGCTCTACTGTTTGAAATGCCCCTTTAGAAGAAAATCTCGATATTTTCAGCCACCACTAAATTATGTTGCTAATGTTTCTTATTGTACGTCATCTATTGTTAGTTCATTAGACAGTGCCAGTTATTGGTACAAAGGAAACATAGTTATATTGGTTGCCTATGACTATAAATTTGAATTAAATCATTTAGATAATACAACTTTTACATTGAATTAGTTTGCATTAAAAATTAGAGATAGCACTAATTTTGTACGATAAAAATATTTTGCGAATAGGAACTGTTGTTTAACGAGTAACACGGTTGCTTCGTAAAGCGAGCTATACATTTTGTGCCCAGGTTCGCTTCATACCAGCCTTAGAATGCGAATTTTGTTATTTATACGAGGATGTCCAATTATTATATGCTTCATGCAATTGTCAATCCAACTGTAATTGCGCAGAGTTTTTTTCGATAAATTACGCTCGCACGCGAAGAAAGGTTTGCGCAAGGAAAATTGACGATTGCACGCGGTAATGATGATAATTACAAGTCCTTGTATTTTGGTGTGAATGAAGAAAAAATTGGCAAGTTAAAAAGCATACTTGACCACAATACATATGTACAGCCCGCTTGCAAACAAGCGGATGCTCATGTTAATCTTTTTCTGGAGTCCCCTGTTTGCAACTATTTTATAGTATGGAAATTAATGTACTGTCCATTACAACGACGGAAATTTAGAACTACACATTATTTTATTGCAACATATGTAAATTAGTAACAATCATAGACACCCACTATCAATATCAGTTTTAGTGAAGAATTTGGCAAAAGCTCGTCAAATCTTTCGATTCAGATTAAAGGGAATTTAGCAGGGATCTTTTCCACGTAATGCTTGTATTTCGTCGTGCGATAGAGCCGAATTCCATTTTTAATTAATACAAATCTGCACGACCACAACCACCCGAATTCCCTTTCTTATTTTGTATAAGAACCAATCCCTCTACTGTTTCATATGTTGTCGTTTTCGAAGAACATCTCGGCATTCGCAGTAATCAGCTCGCTTCGTTATTAAAGTTCCTTATTGTACGTTAATTATTCCATTAGTCATCACCGGCTATTGATAGATGCAGGGAAAACATATTTATAATAGCTGCTTATGATTATTAGTTTAAATTAAATCACCTGGGTGGTTGAATGCTTGTACAAAATTAGTTTGCATTAAAAATTAGGGCTATGCGTTAATTCCTGTACGGCAAAAAATTTGCAAAGAGGAACCGCTGTTTAACGAGTAAAGTGGTTGCTTCTTAAAGCAACATTCAATTATGAGACAGAATGAAACAGACGGAATGTTCAAGAAATAGTAATTTTCACGACTAACAGCCTTTCGACGTTCTTTTATTATTTTGCGATTGAATGCTCGTCGAGTGCATTCGAAAGTGGTGCTCAGACTCGGTACGCGATATTTTGAACTTTTACACATATGCATGCATTGTCTATTATCACGCGAATATTTCAGGCAATATTTCATATATGTACGTGTATTATCATACGGACCGTATGAAAGGTAGGTGACGTACGGATACTATATTCTTTTTGTGCTAGTGTGAGCACTCGAATTCGTGGCAACACATATGTTTTCCTGCTTGCTTCACCGCGGCTATTACTTACCAGCAACAATAATTATTATGGGTGGCTCAAACTGAAGTATAATAGAGCAAGTAGATTTTAAAGGAAAAGATATGTTCTGTGCGTTTCGTTTCTTTTAATCTTTTAAGCATTATAAAAATCGTTCGATATTTCCTCATTAATAATACAAGCAATAATAGTGATAATAATTTTTGTTTAATTTTATTCGAATAATACTAATGAGCATTAATGTTTGTAATGTAGGTATATTTATTCTTGTTTTGCTTTCTCTCAACAATATTAAATCCCCACTTCTCTTGTAGCCGAACTTCAACAGAAATAATGAATGGTGCCCACTGTAAAAAATAACCGAACGTTCACCCTAACACGGTAGTTGTAATTTGTTCGAATCAAGAATGCAATAGCGTTCTTCTTCGCAGAATTGCGGGGTTCATTATTCTACACGGAAAAAAAAGCCTCAAAGTTCCGAGGCCATCTCATTATTCAGTGATTATTACTCAACGTGTTGTTATCATTCGAGGGGAGCAACATTGTTGCAAGATGGATAGCTCAGAGGATACGTATATATGACGTGTATACCTTTGCACACTCGAAAGAAATTGGCCACTCAAGACTAGCGAGAGGCAAACTCAATCACATCAACTATCACCCTATAATTCAACTTCCCTTTACTTTTCGTTTTCTGCGCCTCAGAAAATGCTATCTCAAAAGCGCAACATCCAATCGCTCTTCGACAATATGAGAGCATACGATGCTAAATTTGTTTTACCTTAATTATACAATGAAACTAAAATTGTTATCTATACAAGAACATTGCAAAATTAGGAAAGTATAAAATCATCTTTCGGAAATCAAGGAATTTCTGGGGGGAAAACGAACGCAATCGTTTCAGTACAGCGACGTGTTAGTTTTATCATCTTTCTTACGAATATCGCAATAAAAATAAACAAAGCCAGATCATCGGAAAATAAATTTCGTTCTGGAGTTGCCTGGCGTTTATATCAGATGTTTCTCTCAATGGAAAAAGTTGAAGATTAATGAAACTGTTAGAATATTGGCAATTACCCAACTAACAGGTTAACTGCAATCTCAGCTTCCTTATCCAACTACAGAAAGCCACCAACGTAGAGATCAACGCGAAACAAATAGAATTGCGAGATCGCGCGACCTACTACAATAACTGTTACATGACACGTTTGAAACCTTATCAATGATTACGACAGACAGTCTTCAGACGGCAGTGAATTTGGAATAAAGCACAGGCTCGCACGGTGTCGGCCCGGAAGAGAGGAGGAACCGTGTGCACCGGAAGCACTCGCTATGAACGTTCGACTCGCCGGCCTAGGCAACTTCCTAGACTTTATTGCCGTTGCACGAACTCCTAAAGGAACGTGTGCATGCTGCAGCTGCACCTTTTTCTCTCTCTCTCTCTCCCCTGTTTTTCTCTCCACTGCGTTGTTTCTCCTCCTCGTCGATCTCCGCTTTACTTTTGTTGCCGGAGACCGGCAACGGTGCACTCGCGTCGAGCAATTGCACCCGATGCATTTTGATGCCCTTCGAATGTCTTTAACACGAGGGGAAAAGCCGTGGTATTTGCCGCGGATTCAATACAACGATATCTCGTTTCAGGCTCACAGCCCACGGTCCTCACGAGGATTACTTTCAGTTTAGTTAAAAATCGTTGCATTCAACTGGTTCGTACGTGCGTCAAAGCGGGGCCAGCGGTGGGGTCGAGGTTGCTCCACCAGGGTGTACGCTTCTGTTTTGCCTATGTTTTAATGGTTAGCACGCGTTCGTACGAATTATCAGGGGGGCTTGATGCGGATCTTAGAGACGTTGGAATAGAATTCAGATGGTGGTGTCACGCGGTTATTGTCGAATCGCGCTTTTTATTGGACCATTGTTCGCCGCGATTAAACGTAAATCGAATCCCAGCGACAACGGTTCGACAATAAAATAGAAAGGCCGCAATTCGAGCGTGGATCGAAAGCCAAGGAAACCGCGCGATAGAGTACCAACGAGGAATCCACTGATCGAGCTGTGCAAGGGGAAACCAACCGAGGGATCAATTTTAATTCAACGCGTGTCGAATGGGGTTCGGCAACTTGTCGGATCGAGTCGTATTTTGGCGCGTTCGATTGCCTTCGACAACAGCTCAACGGCGAGTACATTCGCCCGCCGGTATATACTTATGCGAGTACACGGCCGGTGTTCTCTGCCCGCGGAATTGTCGGCGAATAATCGGCAAATCTGTGCCGAGACTCGTGAGCAAGCCCCGGGCGAACATTATGCTACCGTGCCGGCAATAGCGTTGCGCAATTACACGATACCCGAGGGGACTGCGGCTAGCCATATGCGAGTTACGTTGGAGCCCGGCACCAAATCGAATAACTGTATTCGACACTTTCCTCTTTTCCCCTCGCTTTTCTCTCCGCCCTTTCTTTCTTTTTTCTTTCCCTGCCGTACCTGCCGCTCGTCGTTGCGACGAAACGAACGGAATCGCAGCCGCGAGAAGGCTTGCCCGACGTGCGAAACGAAATTAACTCGCTCGCGCTTTTAATTTTTTTTCTTTTCTCTTTGCCTGTTTATCGAACTCCTCCGACAATTTTGCAAGACTCTTCTGCCGTTCTATGTGAACGTTTTATGGGTGGACGTGTTATATAAATTAGGGGTTGAATAAGAAAGTACGGAATTTCTCTCTGGTCGTGATGAAAGCGTAATTTTATTGGCAGAGCATTATTACTTGGTGCTGTTTGTAGTTTTCGCTTGACGATAATTAGCACTGTGGAATTTGATTGGTGAGGTAAATGCTTGGAGAACTAGGTTCTGTACTTTATACATTTTTAACGGAGTACTAATTTTTTTCTGTTCCCTCTATATATCTAATTTATGTATAACAAATAACTGAATAACAGGTTACTGCTTTTCGCATTTACCTTTATTTAATTTTAATTAATTTTTTTCATCCTCCCGCTAATGTTTATTATCTTGATGCGCTAAACTGGAAACCGTCGATCGAAGTTGTTACGTTCTCTTGTCTTTGTTATTCCACCGTTGATATTTCTATCGTTTTTCAGGTTTTTTCAATCTGTTTATCGACGCGTTTCGCAAAAACAATTTCCACGCAATCGTATATTCGACACGTCAGAATTGACTACGCACGATGTGAATGCTTGCGTAAGCTATGCAAAATCGGAGTTGCTTGCATATTTTTAACCAGTTACCGTGCCGTCAAATTGCTCGGCCGTTTGTTTCCTTAAACCTGCAGCGAGAAATCCCCTTCTCACGTCGAATTAGTTTATCAATCCTTACGACCGCTTTTGCACCAGGTCAAATGGTGACCCGGGTCATGCAGGTTCTTGTAATTTCATTTTTCCACGAAACAGAGGTTTAGAGAATATTTCAGAAAGGTATCAAAACAAATATATATCCTCGTTGCACAATCCTGTTGCCGCAAATTCCTCAAAATCACAAAAATTTCCTACTACAAATCTTCTACCAGCGATAAAAAGAGAAACAACGAAATCATTGGAAAACACGTAACAGCTTTACATGATAATAAAACAATGAAATCGCGCTAATATTTTGACTTCTTTAAGACAGACGTGCATCCGTATCTCCAAATATCGCTCCAGACGTTTGAGACAAACTCGAAAGCGAGCAATAAAATGGAAACCATAATTTCCACCACCGCCTCATCCCTTCGCCCCTCTATATCGCTTAAAACTTTTAATCCACCAAACCTAGATGTAACTTCTTCGAATATTACGGTACGTAACAGAAACTTTCCCCGCACTGTCGTTTCGGCTGTCGATATTTTCTGACCGGGCCCAATAACGTTGGAAGTAACGCTCTCTGTCTCTGAAACGTACGCTGTCCGACGGTGTTTGTTCCCATTCCCGCGTTTATGTCCGCACGGTGCTCTCCTCTCTTTCCTCTGCACACGGTCGCATCAGTAAGGTTAAGAGATTTACGTTGCACACGTGCACCAACAGCATCCGCGATGCACGTTCTCGTGCATCCCGCGTAACGAGACAACAGAACTCTTTATAAGGCACGGAATGCCGTTTTAATTTTTCACCGGGCTCGCCTCGCGAAGGGGACGCAATATTCCACATCGTGTTAAGAATATGATATTAGAGTTAAGCGACCGCCCGGTTAATATCGCGGATGCACGTGCGTTAACGCTGCGAAAACGTTGCACGCGCGATCGTTCTGCTTACTTCGCTGAAAAAGGGACCTTTCGCGGCTCAATAATCGTCCTCCTTTTCATCACGTCGGCCATGCTTGTTCAATGCTCGCGTTTGCATTTGAGCATCGGTGAAATTATGATTAATAGCCAATCTCAAATTTTCGTTTCGTTTAATCGGGAACGAATTCCGACCACTTCGGAGATGAACATTTTCGAGAATCGTAAACCAGAGAGCGATCCGTCCTTACGTATACCTTCTTCAACTTCGCAAAGGAACGACAAACGGTCTGGATTCAATAAAATTCTACCGCGAGCCCGTTGACATGCCCCATGGAAGTTTCGTACAACGATTAACATTATATTTGATACCTCGTCCGGGGGCTGTGATCCGCGGGTCTTAAACATGCCCTCGAAGCGACCACTCGGTCTTGCTCTCCACCTGGACCTTCGCTACGAGCACTGCTCCTCATTTACATGTAACCGTCTCCGCGAATACGAGAGTAGGAGGGCACGGCGAGCGGAACGCGCAATGTACGAGCGTTTCCGTGGCTCTGCAAAGAGGAGGCAATGATTGGCCGTCCAATAAATTTGGAGAAACAAGAGGACGAAAGCGAACAAAAGAACAGGGCAGAATGAAGGCAAGCTAAACGGGGAAGTATCGAAGAAACTCAGCGTTTGCTGCGATTTTTCCTCCCTCCGCTCCATCTTACTTGTCCTCTTCCTCTTCCTCTTCTCCTTCTTCTTCTTCTTCTCCTCGATCTTCTCCTTAAGTTTTCGCCTGCCGTTGTTGCGCCTCTTCTTTCCTCTCTTCCCTGTACGATATGCATTATGCATGTGAGCCAGCCTTCGTAATTTCACGTATCAGATCCAACGTCACGTTAGCTTAAAATCAATGCTCCTCGCTCTACCTCCCTTTCTATTAGCCCCGCGTACTCATCTTGGCATCTGATGTAAGTCAAGGGCACTCTTGAAGGAGCATTATTGCATTTTGTTGCGCGCAGAATTTGCATAATACGCCACGGGTTGCGGGGCCACGATAAAATCGACCACTGTGCGACTTTGTTCGGGGAGGAAATGTTTCGTTTGCCCGCGCCGATGGTATCGCGGTCACTTCTATCGCGGATTTATGGAACGGCCTGAGCTCAGAGCCACGCGGTTATGTCACAAACAGAGGCATTAGATTGTAGAGATACGCGTCCGTTAGCCTTAGAAATTTCATAAACTTCATTTAGCTTTAGTACGCTCTCAGTATTATTATTGTTTTACTCGTCTAGGGAAAAATTGGCGTCCCGGTTCGTTGGAGGGATTTACGTTTGATTTGTTGGTGAAATGTGGCAGCGTTCTCGAATTGACGATTTAACCAACGAATAGTTGCATTGCTCATCTACGTTTTTTTTTCCATCTCTTGTGCGCGTACAACTACAAACTGAGGCTCCTTAATTGAAACAACGCGAATTCTCACTCGTTTCCTCGTCCCGCACGAAAAGAAAAACCTTATCGAATCCTTCGCGGTTTACCCTCTCCTCGCCCAACTTGTCGGCAACCCCTTCGAACAGACGTTCGATTGAGAAAGAAGAGAAAAATCCAGATCAACGCGGCCAAATATTATTTGTCAACAACGTTATCAAAGAACGATAGTCGATCGCATGCTGCATAATACCATCCGCGACAGCGTTACTGTGCGCGTCCAAAACGTTCGCGTACGCACGATAATAAAGACTATCTGTCTGCGCTGCCCCCCCCTTCCCCGACAGCATCTCCGGCCGTGATGAGTCCGCTGGTAGCAAGGTATCTGGTTGTTCGTGTAAGGGCAGCCAATCACGGTACGGCCAGCAGAGAGAGCACGCTTGGGCCTGAGCGTGTTGTATATCGTCGTTTTGCCACGTCTGCCAGCAGTCTAGACTCTGCGCGAGTTCTCCGGTCCGGTCGCGACGTCACCGAGTGAATTCACCTTTAGGGCGGCGATAAACGTCCCCGGCTCGACTGTGTTTTATAACCGTGGCTGGTAGCCAGGTAGCCAACCGGGCCCTGATTGCTTCCCCTCAGAGCACGCCGATCTCGCGTCCACGTGTAACCTGCCCCGCCGATCTACCGATTCGTTCTTCACCATCCTCGCCGAACCACCCCACCCTCCCCTCCCCTTCTCTTACCCGCCTGTCACGTCCACCTTGATCTCATCTTTCTCTGTCTATCTGTCTGTCCACGGTCGAATCGCGAACGCTTCGACGACGTTGTCCATTTCTTCCTGTTGGACTAAGCTGTCTTGCCCCGGCTCGTCTTGGAAACGTCCGAAAGAGCTGTTCGTTTTTGTCCTTGCTGCTTTTGATGCTTTCATTCGTTTTGCTCCGATTGACGGCGCATCGATGTCCATTGGGGTGGGCAGGGGGTTGTACCGCGATGGCATGCCTCGCCGATCGGCTGTCGTTTATTTGGCAGCTGGAAGGATTGAGATCGGTGCTCTTCATTGCGAACTTTTCTCTTTTGTACATTTGTACGTTCGCCGGGAACTGCAACGTCCGGTTAATTGCGTAAGTGCCGGTGTAATTCATCGGCGCGTATACAGGGTACAGACGAAATATCGTCTCGACCTTTCCCTAATCTCGGCTGTGTTGCTTGACGTTAAATCGGTAACGCGGCGTACGGGCAATCGACCAAATGTAACTGCCGAGGGGACCTTGAATCTGTTATATACCGGGAATCGAAACGCAGCCACCGATTCGCTCCACCCTTCGCCGCGTCCCGGTGGCAGAAAATTCGCCGAAGGTACGCACCTCTGCCATCGAAATCGTTCCAAAGAGAAAAGATCGGAGTCCGCGGCCAAACCAGTTTCAGCGCGGTGAAAAATTGACGAAATCTCCGGACGACCAATCGTGCGGTGGCAGCAATCAAAAAACCTTCCTTCCATCGTGCCAGCAACGATCCCCTTAATTTCACCCCGACTCTCCCGGAAAGGAAAAAGAAGAAATCGGGCGTTTATATACAGACGGTGCAATATTTTCCCCATAGCCGCTTTGTCTCTGCGTTCCTGCCCCCGGTACGAAACGGGGGTACGGATCAAGGTGAGGAGGAGCAGCAAAGGAGGGGAGAGGCACAAGAAGAGGAGAAGGGGACGTCAGAGTATCTTGCAACGAGGCTGCATGCAGCCTCCCAGCTGCACCCGCGATGCACCTGCCTCCCTTCATTTCGCAGCGTGCCTCTCGCAGAGAGACTTTCCAAGAAACCCAACCACTCTCGCACCGTTTTTCATCAATTGTTCTTGCTAGCACATTCATGCATCCCTTCCTCCCCACTTCGCGCCGCCGTTCGACTCTTTTACCGTACGCACCGCCACCGCCACCACCACCACCACCACCACCACCCTCCCTTTATCTGCCTCTTCGCCGCTTTCTCACGCTTCCTTCTCTACCCTTTGATTTTCTTCAACCGTGAACTCAGTTCCGATACGCTACTACGCAGCTTCTTCTTGCTTGAAGCGACGTAAGTCGATCGTTTGCGCGGTGGGTGAATAAATTTCTTTTCGCGAGGATGGTGCGCGTGGTTCTCCGTGGTACAATGTATGTTCTTTCGCAAATTAACGAGGGAATAGGATACGTAATGAGAGAGAGCGTGATATCTCTTTGCTGGGATTCAATGTTTCTGACTTTGATAAATAGGATATCAAATGTATCGATATAAAATACTACTAGGTGTTTGTCCGAGCATTCAGAAGATTGATCCCTTTAATACTATTTGCTCGTTGCATCATTTGCAAAAATAAGGCTATACGCCACGCAAACACGTATCTTATTTTTCCCAACGCGCAACAGGAATTTTATATCGACGTTCTTCTCTTTAATTGTCGAAAATGTGCACCGAACCTACACTTCTGTTCCATCGCATCAATCGTTTATCGAGAAGTTCATCAGAATCTGCGTCTTTTCAACGATGCAACTCGGACAAGCGCGATGCTGGCGCGTTTTCCGCGTGAAAACGCTGCGCTGCGCTGGCCAGATATTACTCGGGCATTGAGGACGGCAGCGTTACAACAGCACACGGGTGTTCTTCGTCAAGGAGGGCACGAGACGCACGGAGAAACGGACCCTCTCGGCTCGGAGATCCTGAATGGTAATGATTATAGCAAATTGCTCTTGCTTGGCTTGGGGGTGCCTAATAGCCACTCAGTGGGGCTGTTGAAACCGTGCACCCCTTCGTTCAACCTTTGATCCCCCCGCCCGAGTCAACCCTTCAAATCTTCATTGTTTCTACCCTGTTTCAAGCGCGGCTGGACCCCTGTACCACCTCCTCTACCGTTCCTGCTCCCGTGGATGTTCCTGATATATGTCCCAGCTTGGCTCGGCTTGGCTCGGCTCGGCTTGGCTTGGCTCGGCTTGGCTCGGCTTGGCCTGGCTCGGCTTGGCTTGGCTGGCTGACTGGCGTACTTGTCCGCGTGCACTTCCTTGCCTCTACATTTCGCCCGCCTCGCTCGGTTTGTCTGTTTGTCAGCCTCTCCTTCTTTGTCGCGGCGGCTGATGTTCGTACGCGCCCATAGAGAAAGTCGTAGCGGAGTTACAGGGGGTTGAGGGTACATAAGGGTGGCTAGAGGGAAAGGAAAGCCTCCGTTAAACTTCTTGACTCATCGGCGTCGCTCTAGGCTGATCGTTGCGTTGCCTGGCTTAATTAACCCCGCGCAAATGCTACCTTCCGGGAGGGGGGATCGTTTTTTTCAATCGTCCTTTGTGACGTCGCGTTTATTGCGTATCGCGACTGACGCGGCGACGGTTCGACGGCGAGGGCGAAGAGAAATATAACGATGCGCCATCCCGAGCAAACACAATATCAATGGAAGTGGTCGGCAATTTCTCCACGGGGGTGCAGAAAGACGAATGTCGTACGAAGTAGCAGCGATTGAGACGGAAAGAATTACAGAATCGCGGGGAAAATCCCGTAAAGCAAAGCATTCCCGTGCACCTCCGCGAATTTTCCAGAACGCGCTTCACCTACAAACGGCCGATCTGGGTAGCAACGTCCCAGCATCGTCGCCCGGCAGACGAACGATCCTAACCGATGATTACCGCCGGCGCAATCCACGTCAGGCATCGGGACACGGCGCGTTCTACCTCGATATATTTTTCCTCTCCGTCTCGGTGTTCACGTTGCTTTGTTACCGTGGCGTCCTGTCTGCGTGGCGTTCGTGCAGGTGATTGGAATCCACCAGTTACCCGACCGCCTGCTCCGAAGGGGGGAAGAGAGCAACGATGTATGCAATAAAGCGAGCGAGGAACGCAAGTGACCCAAGTAAGTAAGTGAGTGACGTGTGCCGGGAGTGAGTCTTCCGGGGCTTGGACCGGAGTGGAGTGGCCTTTTCGAGTTCTCCGACCAGAAAAGAAGGCGGTCAGAGGCATGGTAGTCGGCGCAGCCGGTGGAAAAGGCGAGGAACAGGAACACGAGGCGGTCGTGCAGGGGGAGACTGGCCGACTGCCTCCAGGGGCTACGCTCGTTGCTGCCCACGCCATGGTCCATCTATCCACGTCCAGCGTGGCCACCTGCGCACCTTGACAGCCCTACCCTCTAAGGACGCGCGTACGTATGCGTGTAGGATCGTCCGGCAGACGTGTCCCCGGCCGTGTGCTCTCTTCTTCAGGTGTTCGACGGCTCGTCGGAACTTTACTTCCCGCGGCTGTTCAATTCGCGAATTCGCGACGCGATTACGCGCCGTCGTCGCTTGACCTATGACAAATCGACGAGAAGTTCGCTCCACCGATCGTATTGAAAATCGCGACGCTGCCTTGCGATCGCGAAACTCCGACGAATTCGCCTATCTGTCGGTGAATTTCCCCTTTCGTCGAATCGCAAAAAGTCCGCAAGGATTAATGGCGTGCGGCACGGAAAAGTTCGCCGTACACTTGCAGCTCCTCGAAGTCGAGCTGCTCCGCTGTATCGCCATCAGATTCGCGAAACGGAAAGGTGGAGCGGCTAACACGCGGCTCGCGGAGATCGCTTGATTTACGACTTGTTTATGTTTCACGTGCCGGCTGGTCGTCATTTGTTACGAAGGCCAATCTGTATTTAAAACAAGCCGATCCGACGGATTTTTCCCGGGAATCGTGCACCATCCACCACGGGGCTAGATCCTTGCCCATTATTTCACGGTCGTGGGCATTGTGCGGACACGGTGTTAGCCGACTATAAATTATACTGAATTCTACTATTCATCACCGTGCCGTGCGCTGAACTTAGGACCCCAATTACCCACATTTTATCTTCGCGTCGGCCATTAATCATATCCCCGCCAGGTGTAATGGATGGCCTGTTCGATAACAATACGAACGTTGTCACAATAAATATGATTTCTCGCGATGGACCACGGTTTGAGGGGGGGGGGGGGGGGGGGGGTGGTGGTGGTTTGCCTGATGTCGTTTACCGCTTCCGAGTCGCGCGATCGTATAAATTATGCGATTTTCTCCGACGGCAACGTGCTTACTTGTTGTTGGAGAGTAGCACAGTGCTCGGAACGAACAATAGAGAAAGTGAGCAACGACGAATCTAGACAATTTGCACGGGTCGCGAGTTATTTTCCTTGGAACTTGTTTCGTACCATTGATGGGAAGATTATTTAAACAGAAATATATACTATACCGCAATGGTAGTCTCGTGTAATATCAGCACCGTATCGAAAGGAAATGTAGTATCGTATATTATTATGGTACAGTTACCAGGGTACAGAGATATCACCAAATTGCGCGCTGGTCACCGACTGCAGTAGTCACAGATTAAAGAATTGTTCTGAAAGAGGCAAATCCGCACAACCCAACGATCACTCACGAATACAACCACTCCTCTTGCGCGGCAAGCTCTATTGACGAATGGCTGCGATTTCTCTTTCTGCATTACCAATAATCAACTCCAACGGATCGGGCATAGCCAGCAACAACCATCCCCCAAATGATGAACCACAATAATCAACCCCACATCGACCAGGATTCTCGCGTAAAATAAATATGAATTATTCGCCCCGTCCAGCGTTGCTTTCAACGCCTACTGTAATTCGCAATTATTGACGGCGATCGTCCAGTAGGTAACAATAGTTACCGTCACAGCAGCGAAAGGGTGAACGTTCCCGTTCCAGTCACCGGAAGATGCTTTCTCGGGATTTCGCGTAAAGCGCTGTTAAAAAACTGAAAGCCACTAAAGGCCAGCGGGACAATGGGCCAAAGCTCGTTGCTGTTCACTCTTGGCCAGCGGCCGAAGGTTTTCAGCGCCCTAGTGGTCAATTTCCCACTCAGACGGAATCATTAGTCTACGGGCACGGCGAACGGGGTGCGCCGGGGCTCACCCCGACAAAAGACGAAGTACACTCGATGAACGTGGCAAGAACGGGTACACGTTGAAGCCAAACTGTAGCAATCAGAGATCGGGTACCCGATCCCCGTCGCTTACGCCTGGAGGATGCTCGTGTTCAATATTTTTACGCCGGGCTGTTCGTCATTTGCCGTTGCCTTGCCCTGGACGTCGAACACCTCGAGATGAACCGGCGATTTCAGGTGATCTCGATACGGGCCCCGGTAATTTTCTTGGCGAAACTTGTGTTTCGATCGGGTCGCACGGGAAGACGCGTTGACCAGTTGGATTTAATAATTGATGTATTCGGGACTCGTTTGCCGTTTTCGTGCAGTTTCACGTCCAGCACAGAAGTGCATTATCGAATTTGAATTAGCAAACGGTTCGAGCAGGGTGAAACAGTTTTCTCAATCAGTAAACTGTTCTTCTTGGAAGAAGAGCCCGCGTATGTTACGAGACGTCGCAGTGAGATCGAGCATCGTTGTCAGAGACATTAAATAAATGAATAATACGAATTATGAACGATTAATATCTGGAAAATATTATTGCCATGCGAGTCCGCGTAAGAAACCGTGCCGCGTCTGCGTGGACACGCGAGCACGCTTCTTTTATCCGTGAAACGAGCAGAAACCGAAACGAAACCCTTCCCTTTAAGGAAGAAAAAGAAAACGAGATAAAGGAGTGAAGCGAACAAAAATGAAAATACACAGGAAAGGGTAGGGGGGAGTCGACGCGTGAATGAAAGCAGAGGAGAAGGAAGTGTCTCGCTGCCATGTGGAACAAGGGAGAGAGCGAAGGATGAGCAAGAGAAACAAGAGGACGACTGAATGAAACGAAGAGGGACGGCCAGGTTTTATGCCCGGGATCAACCGCGTCCGTGGTTGTGTAATTACGATTACTATCTACGACTAGGGACCAACGATATGTCCAGTAGCGTGAGAAGAGGTTCCGTCGACGTTCATTCTGCGAACTGGTTTCGCGGTGTTCGCTCCACCCTCTTTTTTGTCCTCGCTCCATTTATTTCTCCTTTGCCTCACTTTGTGGCACCCGAGCCCGATACAATCCTAGAGGGCATGGATTATCCTGGAAGGAAGTAGGCGTACCTTACAATACTTCCCTCGTCTCCAGCTCGATTCAGTTGATTTTCCATGTTTTCCTGGATACCGTTTACTGCGCCGAACAGCAACGGCTGCTGCGCCCCGTGCGCGCACATAAACGCGCTGCGCTCCCTCGCACCCCGGTCATCCGTTTTCATGGTCGATCGTCGATAACGATTCATTTTTCGTCGGGTATCGCGTCGCAGGCGGTGCATCGTTTCTTTCTCTGAGCGGTTTGTGTATCTTGTACGTGCCATAAATTTGCGTGAATCGCCATAAATATACGAATCGGCGGGCTTTATTATCGGAGTCGCCGTCGCGTTCGTTTTGCCGTGCGCCATCATGCGTGTATTATTATTGTGATTTATAGCATAATATTAGAGCGAGGGGGGGAGAAATATAGTTTGTAACGCATGTCGGAATTGATGGTCTTCTAGATAACAACTGGATATTCGTGTCGTTTTTCCTAACGATGCGTACGCAGTGTAATTCAATAATTGCGGTTATTCATCATTATTTGTTTTAATTTAGGGTCGTTCAGCTGGGTAATAGGTAATTAAACGAGCATCGATCGGATCGTTTTAGCTTATCGTGAAACAGTTTTCACATGCGCGCATAGGAGGCGGATTATAGCGAATGGAGCAGGTAGTTCTGAAAGACGAATCGATTAATTTCCTTCCTGCCGATGGTCTGCTTGTTTCTGTCCTCTTCCCTTCCATAGTTTATTCTCCTTTCGTTTATTCTCCTTGCGTAAAATGATGTTTCGAATTTTATGATTAGGTTAATAGCGCGATAAGAAAATTAAGATGAACAATTTCTTTTATTTCAAGATAAATATTAACGTCACATGACATTTCGCAAGAAACAATTCCCTACAGCGAAAAAAAATGTTCTATAAAATCCCTCGTTGAGCTTCTACCGTACGTTTCAACAAATGTAATGAAATCGCGATACGAAGGAGGATATCATCGGGAAGAAATCTGTAATTGCCTGCAGCGTCTGACAAATGGCTGCAATGCACCGGCGGGCATCGGTGGCGTTGCGTTACGAAAACTTTTAAGCATATCCTGAAGAAAATTTCCACGATCGCTCAGAATCAACGCAGTGGAATGAAAATACTTTATCCGTGTATATAGAAGAGTGCAATAATTGCAATTATACATTGTCAACGGGACTGAACCGCCGTAAAACCCAAGCGTGAGATATTGCGATAAGGTATAAATTAATTGCATGCCGGGTAATAGGTTTTCAGCCGTCTAATGGCAGAATGAAAATCGACAAGGATCAGCTTTAATACGATTAATGAAGCAAAAGTGGAGCTAACGGTTATCGAACGATCTACAAGCCACCCATCTGCACCGATGTCAGAAATAATTAACGAGAGTAAAAATATCCGTCTGATTGTGCTGTGCCATAATGAAGCTCCACCGTGGTATAATTTACAGTGTAACGTGTGCAGATCTATCATCGATAATTGAACGAATGATTGGAATAAACACGCGGAATAACACGGGGCCATAGATCATGCATTTTCAATCGATTTATCTGCGTAAATCTCCCCTCGTGCTGTATTCGTACTGGTATCCATTGAATCTGTTGCCCGGCTACGTGGATCGGTTAGCGTCCACGTGTAACGTATGAACTGTGCAATAATAAGGAAAAAAAAAAAAAAAAAATTTGTGGATAAAAAAGAAGATGGAAAAAGGAAATAATTTTCTGCACGAGCGTAGCGAAGTTAATTGATTAGTCCCGACTGGCGGCAGTTCAATGAATTACACGACCCGAGATTAATAATGAAAGATAACGTTAAGTCGCGTAAACGCGATACCTTAAACTCATTTTCAGATTTTATACTCCAATAACGCTCTCTGATGAGCATACTCTTTTATTATTTGTTCGATCGGGCCGGATTCGAGATGATCTAACAAAAGGGGGATATCAGACTTGTTACTTATAATGGAAACAATTTCAGCTTTCGTATCTTCCTTGAAAATTAATTGGCATCTCTCTAGCTCGAAATACGGACGAATATCCGGTGTCTTCTGGATCGCGAAAATGATCGTATTTAGTTCGGCCTTTAAACGAAGTGACAAATAAAATGACCAAAAGGTTCGTAACTTGTGAACAACTTGAAACAGATTGAAAAGACACCAATTTTGATAAATTCGCGTTCTGTAAATCTGTTCTGTAATCTATTTTCATCCCCTTACAAAAAACTTCTTTCCAAGAAAGAAACACCAAGCTCTCTACCACAATTCCCAACAACAATCATCCCCGTAAAGCACCTCACGCCAATCCTCCAACTGCCAAATCTACATCAAAATATTCCGCCCTTAAAATATTTCAGTCCCGCTCGTATCCGTGCAACGCCGGTACAGACGTCCCTTCTATCCTCCTACAATTCTCGTTCACGCATTGCAACATACACACTATCTCAATCGAAACGCTACGAAAAATATTTCAACGAAACCACGATCTATCTGCCTCGAAGAAAAAAATCCCCCCCCCCCCCCCACCCCCACCCCAAAATATTCGTCTTATCTGCCGTATTATTCCCCCGCTCTTCACCCCTTCTCACCACAGGAACATCCCCAAGACACTCGAAGCATGGAACTCGATTAACCCCCGTCCAACAGCCACGCGAGCGTAACCGAATCGAAAGAAGCTTGTCCCCCGCAGCCGGTCCAGTTACTCTCCGCGAGTGGTGTAATCCTTTTGCGTCTAACAGGTTCGGGAGGAGCGCAGGATACGCACAGGATATGTCGTGTCGGCACGCAATCTCTCTCTCTCTCTCTCTCTCTTTCTCTCTTTTTCTCTTTCTCCCTCTCTCCTCTACGTCGACCATTAACGTGTACGTGCGCGCACACACGCGTCGCAGCTGTGGCCGCCGCGCCCGCTGGATTACACACGCACACGGCCCGATCGTTCGTAGCCCCGTCTAGACAGCCGTCAGACGTATTATTGGGTTCGCGTAACTCTATGCTACATAGCTATCGCGTTACACGTGTATGTAGCCGGCCGCGCGAGCTCGCGCCCGCGCTTACGCGTACCGCCGTGTTTTTCGCGTACGTAGGCCGCGCGAGTACGCGAAGGAGTACGCGCGCGTTACGTGTACAGTGTCATTCATGAACGGTGCGCCCGTTGTTCGGTCTCGGTCGGTCGTTTTGCAGACGGGTGGCGGTTCGTTGGGTTGATCGCGCGCGATACTGTTCCCGGTGAAGTGCTGTTTTTCGCTGGGATGTATCCAGGGAGCGGGATTTCGGTTGCAGTTTGTCGCGGCGACGGTATGCGGCGGGGATACCGGTGTCGCGGGGTGTGGGTGATCGGTTCGTTTCACTGTCCGTACACCTGGGTAAGCGGTGAAGTCGGGCGCTCGACTTTTACAGATTTCGGTAATCTTATTTCATTTTTATTTTATTATCGGAGTTGTACCTTTCGGTTGCGAACAATGGTCGCCGAATCTCGTCCGTAATTGAGAATTCGGAGACGGCAGGTTTGTTCTCCTTGCAATGCATGAGCTGTTTGAAAACTGTTTCGTCGCGAAGTATTTAATTCTTGGTTGTTAAGCAACGATACGTTAAGGTCGGGGCATATTATCGAATCGACGGAACTCGAGCTTCCCTTGAGGAAGACCCAAAGTTAAAAACGAAACTATCCCTTCCTCCCTCCGAACCTTCTTTGCACGCTCCAATTTGCAAGATTCGCTGGAAACTTAAATTACCGGCACGTCGCGACAAATGATCTGAGTTGTAGTAGGTCACAATACCATTCTACACGAGTCTCCGTACTGCTCCAGTTCGAAAAGCCGAACGCTAGAATCCCCTAATTAATCGTACCCTAATTTAGTCCCGACGGAACGGACCTAATCACCGACGGGACATCGTTCCTGAACCGTATTGTAGGAACACCGGAGCTCGTCGAGTTTCAGCTGACATAACCGTCGCTAATTACCAACCCGTCCCAATTACCTCGCTAAATCGGCCTGATGTGTCTTCTACACGTGCGTGTACGCGTTTGCGTGTCATGTGCACCAGCGCGTGCATACGTGCGCATTGTGTATATGCTCGACGCTACCCACGTGCACGACGAATCGGAACTTCGAATCAGCATGATCCTGCACGTCTTCCATGAACGAAGAAACCGACGATTACATTGCATTTCCGGTCCAGAATCGTCCGCCACGCGTGTTAAAGGGGCCCTTCGAAACTGGACTCTTTATCCCTGGGTTTGGAGGGTATTTTTCGGTGAAATTAAGAAGGAGGGTACGTAGATATTTATGGACACGCGATAAAATTGTCTGCAAACCCAGGAGAAATCTGTTTTCATTGTTTAAAACGGACTTTCGTGAATCGCGTAGAGAATATTATTACAGACACATTTGGAATGGAAATAACATTTCGTTCACAACAGTTATACAAATTGTAACAGCCGTTCGATCAATGATCTACTCGTGGATCGCCCGCGATATCTACAGATCGCCGTCCGATATAATCGTCCGCGTGCCACTTTGCACGCCTCTCAAAACCTCAAACGATATTCTCCCAAAAAATTAAAAAAAAAAAAAAAAAAAAAAAAAGGAACGTAGATACCTTTCAAACGCGCTGGCCGTAGCATAAATTACGCAGAGCTTTATGGTTAATTCATGATTAATTTACGAAACGTATCATCATTTTCTCATCTGACACCGCTGGTTCAATCTGTGCGCAACAGAAACGCGAAAAATCCCCGAGCGTTACTAGAAGGATTAACCTCTGCAACACGGTAATTGGACGCGTATAAAATTCACCGCTCGTTGAACGGGCCCGAGTTTAACCGGGCTCGATTTGCAATATACAAAATAGATCAATCACTGGCAAAAAAAATCCATTGGCTGGGAACACGCGTGAGAGACGAGGGCGACGACGGAATGAAACGTTGACGACGGGGACGAGAATGTTCGCGCTGGCCGGCCGTGCACGCTGTAATTATACGTTCCTCCAATTTGCAAACTTATATGTAATTCAAATCGGTGCTCGGCCGCCGGCTAATGCAATAATAATGACTTCGTGGAAACTCCGCTGGCTTGTGGACGTCGCGTACACAGTTCTCGCAACGATAACGCTCTAGCTGATTCGTGTTCGAGTTAATCGACCATGCGTCGTCCTCTGACGACTGTGAAAATCGCGTTGGTTCTTGATTGACGTGTTCGTAAAGAGAATAAAATGTGAATTGCGCGCCCACTTAGATTGATAGTAAATGAACGATAAACAAGAAGCATCCATATTTTTCTATTGGTAGCAACGAGCCAGTGGTGACGCGGTGTATGTAAAATATTAAATTAAGCGGCAACCTGTACTTAGTTTGAAGAATTCTCGGACATGTAACAGTATTTGAACTTCGATAGGAATAATTGTCACTTCTTGCTTATTTAGTTTCTCTTTTTACCGGGAAGAGTGCAATGCCTTTACGGTATAATATCCCAGGCAAGACTACCTTTCAATTAATTAATAGTTCTGGCGATCAATCCAATCAATTTTTTTTATTGCTTGCGCGATGAAAATATTTTGTTCCCACCAAAACTAAAAATAAGTAACACTTGGGGTCACCCCTCATTTTTTCATAAAAAAAAAAAAAAAAAACATACTTCCCTTCCTCATGCGTGAAACCCAACGAAGGCCTATTAATTGGAAAAATGTTGTACAAACATTGAATTACAAAAATGATGTTATCTGCATACGATTCACGAACATTCAAAGCATTCTGCTGTTAATGAACGATACATTTCGCACCCATCCAACACAATCGCGACAAAACGTCGGGTCTAAAGTAACAAAATAGTGAACGCATCGCATAGAACTTGGCAGACACCCCGGTATCTATTCGCCGGGTGTGCTGCTCTGATTAGGAAGCACGCGTTCCCCTTTTCGCCATCTCGTCGAAAATATCGCGTGCGCCTACGCGATATTTTTGTCCCCGGGAAGAAGCAGAATCGCCCGAAGCGGGACCGTGGCTCGACTTTCTGGAACCTGTCTCAATGAGCATACCTATTTATAGGTGCACGGCAGAGGGGTGAACGGCGAACCGACCACGTCCAGCTGAATGAACGGTTACGTATCTGCGGCTGAAATCATTTCACGTGATCGATCATCACGCTTTCCTGTTCTGGGAACAGGAAAGCATTCAGGTAGAAGAAAGCCACCGGTTGCGTTTAGAATACATTACGGGCTCGAACTGTCTCCACTCTTCTTCTTTTTCTTCTCGTTGTTTTTTTTTTTTTTTTGTTGTTTTCCAACGCTTGAAGACCGGTGACGACATTGACGTCCGTGGGATGCCAGCGGGCACCATCGTTATCCGCGATGTCAGGCACCGATTATTTTTGCGAAACCGTAACCGCGAAACAGAAACGTTGAATCCTAATCGCTGAAACACAAGCATCGCGGCATCCCCGTCTGTCGTTGGACGACCTCATTCCCCTGCGGTAATCTCGGTACCGGCGCTAATCTGCTTATCTCGCCGCGTCTGGTGCGAAGGCTAGCGTCGCCGTCCCTCAGCGCCGTTTGTTATGCGGATACTTGCGTGTTTTGTCTCTCGATGTACGCCAAAGACACAACTAACTGATATTACACTTGCGCCGCGGCAAGATTTTTTTCATTGCCCACTGGTCAGTTTCGCATTCTTCGGTCTGCCTTGGTGCCGCCATCGATCGACGCGTATCGGGACCCCGGCTCCGATTGCGTATCGATTCTGTCTGCCGTCGAGGAAATCGACGGAACGCGAGGCAGGTATAATCGTTCCGAGTGGAACGCTACTCATTACGGGGAAACATTCGTATAATCGCGACGTTCTGCCAGCGATAAAGACAGGGCACAGAGACGGTAATCGGGGTGATCGAAGCACGCAAAGCGTATTTTAATGGTTATTATTTGTATTTTTGTGGAAGCTAATGCTCTATGGTTTATTGAAGCGCGAGGTACATAGATACGGCAGAGCATGAATAAACATTGACAAGAACTAACGTAAGATTTCATTAGACTGTTCGCGATTATTATTGTAACCCCCCCCCCCCCCACAATATATGGAATTAATTAGAAAACGAAGTAGAATGTACTCTGCAGCATAAGTACAGTATAGGTATTATTCTACCCGTATCGATTTTTCTTTCATTCCGAACAAAGTAATGCTACGAAACAATGCACATACTCAATTACGATCTAACAATGCTTAGCGCAAACTTTGTATAGCAAAGAGTTTACAAGAATACGTGCATACACGCGCGAATAAAGCACAGGCAACTGTGCAATCGCACAGTTCCCCGCAGACGCTTACCGATCAAGTGATCCGGCATACAACGCTTCGCCAGCAAGTGATTCCCTGTGTTCGAGGCAAGTTGAATCGCTCAATCGTCAACGTCCGAAAGGGCCGTTTCATCGAACAATTATAGATCACGCGGTGGAACGCATTAAAATCCCGACAGCCCCGATCAGCCGGCCAACCACGATCGATCGCGAAACCGCTTCATGGAAGAATTATCGGCGGCGATCGCGCGATTCGCCGCGTACGCTTTCTGTAACAAGCGACAGAAGGTCCTCTCCGTTCTGCTCGAACGTCACCCAATCGGCCATGGATCTCACGCCAGCACCTACAATTATTCTCGTCGTATAATTATAAGCACGCACGAATTGCAGGGCGAACGATCTATAAGGATGAAATCGCGACCCGCCCCCACGCACACTCGCTTTTCTGCGTTTCTGCGCGAATCACTCGGACGAAGTATGTTCAAACGCGCGAAAGCGGTTCGGTGCTCTACTGGAAATGGAAATTCGCCGATTTCTTAATCGATGACGTATTATTACGTTTCAATAATAATCGTAAGCGGCAGGAAATAACTTAGCTGTTGGGATATATTCTTTATTGATTTATTGTATATCGCGTGGCTAAATATTCGGGGTATCTCTGGTTCCTTGTGTTAACTAGCGAATAATAGGGGGAAAAGTCTTCACCTCCATATCGTCGCCATAAATATATTCTTCTGTGATCAGCGTACTTGAACGTAACAGTTGGGAATTTTTCACAGGAAACCGACGACACTATGACACGCCCCCACTGTATGTACGTAGATTGATACAAGTAGTAACTATTTAATAGGAAACGCGAACCATTATAGCTGTTATTGTAGAACTAAACACCCATCCCGCTTTATCTGTCGGATCAAACACGACCACGTATGATCAGACATTCACTCTTAAGAACGTTGATGAACTGATATCAACTCTTAACGGCATACGTGAGATAGAGACTGTTTGTTCCGGATACTTAATTTGTCGTATCTACTTCGTTGGCTTTTCCTCCTACGCTAGATTAACGTGCAAAACAGGAAGAGCCACTTGTCATAGATTGGGCAGCCCTTTCGTAGACACGTGTGGCCCTATTCTGGCTAACAACCTACTTATTAACCAACACCTTCGACGCGAAAGAAAAGGCCACGTGTACGACCGGCGACAGGGAACGTTGACATCGTGTGAACACGCGTCCAAGACACGACAGGCTGGACAGGAAGGAACGTCAGTTCTAATCGAGAGATTTATATAGAAGGGAATAGAGCATTGACTCTTTTAGGAAGTCGCCTTGGGCGAGGTTGCTTTGAAATGATCCGTGAGAGGAATAGATTTAATACGAATTGCGTTCACTGTTTCGCGATGGGCGTTTTATCATTGTTCGATATTCAGGTAGGCAAGAATAAAGCTGTCCAATAATATCAATTTGGTAATACCATATAGTAGATATTTGCCATAGCTACTCTGAACGATATCAATGAAAGTCAAGTAAAATTCGTCGAATTTATTATTCTGTCGTAAATAATATTACTTCCGAATTATCAAACACTATCGCGCTATGGAAGATACTTCTGTTCGTTTGGTGTATAAAAGTTGTCAGTAATCGAAACGATCATATTGTCAACGGCGTTCCCGAAAACGGTATATAAAACGAGATACGCACAACGTATACGGATACGCAATCCGCGACACAGACGGTCGCTAATGCTAATTAATACATGCAGCAACGTTAATTGATACCCATACCCGTATAAACGTATCGCGATCACATTCCGCGACTTCGAACGATACGCCGTACGCCTTGATCGAGCGAAAACGACGAGAAGAGAAAAGGAAAGAAAAAAGACCGACGTCTTATTCCGCTTATCATCAACCTACTCATTTCACGCCGACAGCTATATCCCTTGACATCGTCGATTACTCCGGCTAATTAATACCGCTAACCACTTCAATTACAGTCGAGATTCATATGTGCAATACATCCAGACGTTCTCAGCGATACACGATACGATAAATGTCGCACTGTACGAGTAATTATGAGATACACGTAAGTCGGAATTTCATTATTTTACAATGTCATTGAAATGTGTTAACCGCGATACACGTCTGTTAAGCATTATCAATTGCTGCACGGGGCGTTTGAATCGTGCGCCCTTTATCGTATTTCTCGATTCGTTTCTTCGATCTCGACGTTCACGTCGAACATACAATCGATAAAAGGTGTCTTCTCGATCACCAGAAATATTGCTGCAGGCAAAACTGAGAATGTAATATTCTGCTACGTGCATCATAAATTACGCACGATTATCAGCTATCGTTGTTAATTTGTGTGCTTGATAAAAATTGCGATTCTATTAAATGCATAATGACACTATAAAGCCATCCTTCACAGCGCGCACCTTTCTGACCTTTCCCTCCACTTCGTTCAGGTCTTATTGCCGATCGTACACACGAATGCCATATTACATACCACGGCTATCTTTGCATCTGCTTCGCCACGCCCACCTTTATCTATCGAATTTATGTTTTAATTTTCTGTTCCAGTCCCCAAGGCTGCAACCAATTAATTTAACCGAATCGCTTGAAACGATCGCCGATATTGCACCAAGGGTCGTTACAAGCGTTCCTGCGTGATTTATTATTTCCATAAGTGAATAAAAGTGCGACACGCGAGGCAGAAATACAAAAAGTCATTGAGCAGCAGCGTTCTTTCCCTTCGTAATAATTATACAATAGCAACATTTAATCGAGCATACATTTTTGCGACAATCATTAACTCAATAGGTATTGACTTTCTTCAACAATGATTGCTACCCTTGCGACGATTTCTTCGACGAATTCAACGTCCTCCCGTAACAATTAAAAAATCATCCCCCTATCATCATCATACTTATTTATCTTTATGTACAAACTTATACCGCCTTGCTCCCTTTTCTTCGTTTACCTAAACATCGAAATCCCTCCGCGCAGTCCAACGTCCACGTCAGCCCCACTCCACATTCCCCCGTCGACCCCGAATCTATACCATCGATAATTTCTCGCGTTTCCTCGTCCACCCCGCTTCGATTCCGCGACCAAACAAAATTCTACCCAACGTGCCCCTTCGACCAACAAGGTACCACACCGTGCTACGTTCAAGCGTCAATGAATAAACCACCCCGCAACAGCAACAACCGTACACGGCCGGGCTTCTCTATTTTCTTAAGAGCAACCGCTCCACCGACAACCGAACCAGCCTCCTCCCGATCGTTCCGGCGGTTGTTTTCGTCCAGTTAATTAACGTCCACCGGCGACGTACGCACGCTCGGACGTAACAGGGACACGTGCATTAATGTTGCAGAGCCGGCGCTGCGCGCCGTGCACGCGGCAAGAGAGCAAGGCAAAAGCGTATATTCCTTGCGCGCTATGTCTACCGGCTGCTACCTCATGCGTGCGTCCGCATTCCTAGCCTTCAATTACGTTAGGCTTACGAACCGAGGGCCTGCGTCGCTTACGGTGCACCGGGCCCGCCACGATCGTCCATTAGAGGCGAGCAAACGCGGCTGGACAAACGCGAACCGAGGCCGCTGCGTTATTATTCAGCCAGAACTGGCCGCGTCTTTGTTGGTGCCGGAGACGGTGGACGCGAGCTAACGGGCATGCCGCGATCGCCATCCGGTTTCCTGACCGCGGCCGCCTGTTCCATTCTGTGCACGACGTTTTCGCATGTAAATCGATTTCGCTTTGGTTTGCCCCGCGCGGATCCAGAGCGGGGGGGATTTGTACGCCGTTTCGTAGATTTATTTGTAGAAAGTTTCTGAAACGGATGGACGGGCGAGGATCGACGGCGACGTGGACGGCGCGGGGCGACGTCCAGGTTCTTGTACGGCCGATCGGTGGACGCATCGGTCTGCATTCCCGGTTCGCTTATGCGAGTCGATCGCATTCAATGGTCCCTGCTTGTTGCTTTGCGGCTGGGCTTCGTTGTTGGATCTTAGTTGTTTTTGTTAATTTTGCGTTGAACTTTACTATGATAGATTAACGCTGTTGCGCTGGTTGAATCGAATCGAAGGTTCAAGTGCTATTGTTTTCTGACTTTTCGTCGCGTTTGTTTTAAATGAATTATTATTGCAGATTGAAACGCTTGGTGGAAAGTTTAGCAAGTTTTGACAGGACTGTAATCATTGAATCAGTTGAAAAGTTTGTTCGCTTGAAGCCGTGGTGTGTTTGTAGGATGAAGGGTTTGTCAGATAAAGGGAGAATGCTCTTTAGGAAACACTTGGTTCTCTTGAATCAGTAGATTTTCTTCCAATGCGAAATTTTCGTATCAAATCCACGTTGGTATTAATGAAATATTCTATAAGGCGACCAGGAAAAATATATTAAATACAAATACGTACATAATTAACGTAATTACGAATTTTCGTCGTGAAATTTCAACCCGTTTTCTGTAACTGTGAGAAAACTTTGCCCACCGCCAGACAGTAGAAAAAGACTGTCTGTACTACAGGCAAATGATAGACCTGCGCCACGTTTGCAGGCCTTCGCACAAGAAAAACCGGCCCCTGGAAAAATCAGCCGTAATGACGGAAGCAACAAGAAGACCGACTACCTGTGCAATTGTAACTTTCAAGACCGATTTCCATTCGCGTGAATGCTTCTAACCTCAGGCTTTTTTCCCCACTAGGTACTAGAGTTACTGTACATCGATGTCACGTGGAAATTATACCTCGATCAATGCAACAGTCAAGAAAGGAAAAGATTAGGTATCTCTGTACCAAAGCTTTCGAATAATAGAAAAGGATATATATGTATAGAATATATTATTCGTTGTATGCAGATAATTTTGCAACTCGATTTTTCTATTCAACGTTTCACTGTTTATCTGATTTATCTATACTTGCTTCTTCTTAACGCGAGGCACTCTCTCCAAAACTCGTACGTCGAACAGCGCAAGAATTATTGCACTTTAAAAATACACGAGACAATTGTGAATGCTCCGCGTTACGGCGTGTTGCGCGGTTGTTTCTCAAAGAGGAAAAAAAAAGGGGAATGCCTCAGAATTGCAGGAAACGATAGAAACTTTTTACAACGCGGCCGTCTCAAAGTCGCGGCGCGGCTAAATATCGGATCAGCCAGATACAATTACACGGTTTATCCGTCGCAAAAACGCCGTCCGTTGCCTCGGTACCAATGTAACAACCCCTAATCGTCGTTTTCCGTTTTCGCCTATACTTAATAATGACAACTTGTCACTGCGTTTTCCTCGGGACCATTAATCGGGCTACCCTTCGAACCAGACGTTCGAACGGACACACGTTCGCGAATAGCTAGGAAGGTGTTTTAGAAACGATTCGCGTTTCCTTTTCGTTCTTTCCCAGCGGCGGAAAGTTGGCATTGTAATTACGCCGATGTTTCGTTTCGCGATGATTAGACACCCGGCGGCCGTGCATGTATACAAGTTGGTATATGCGCTATCGCAGGAAACTTTAGTAATTGCATTACGCACGAACGGAGACGCGGTTGAAAGAAACACTGGTTCCGCTCGAGTAACGAGATCAAGTCTTTCTCAGCTGACCGATTGAACAGAACAAATGTATATTCCTTTGGGTGACGCAAGGAAACGTATGGCAGTCTCGCGCAACACTTAGTTCAAATCTTAGTTAATCTTATATCAATTATTATAGAATGTATGCACACAGTTATACGCAATTTAAAAGACAATTCAATGCTTTCCTATCATTCGTTCGCTACGAGACGATTGCAATGAGCGCGATACCAGTCGATATCGCTAATTCTCGCGAAAAGGAGCCGCAGAGAGAAGGGGATAGGTAGGAATAAGAGAACGAACGGCGCGCGGTAGATTCAGCAAGCTGCGAGTACCGGAGAGGAAGACGAGGAAGAAGAACGTGTAAGAAAAAAAAAGGAAACGACGAAACAGGAGCAGCAGGCCAAACGCGAACCGGAGAACGGACGTGTAAGAAGGCAGGAAATTGGCGAGGCTAGAAACAATTAGCGCGGTTATTTACGATGCTCTCCTCGCCTTTCAATTATGCATTTCCGGGCAGGGAAATGAACTCGCAAACGCGATACACCAGCCGCTATGGAAATCGGACGAAATTGTTCTCCTCGTCCCCGCTCATTTATAGTACGTGCTGAATGTTGTCGGATGGAAAGAGAAGGGTAGAAAGAGCGAGAAAGATCGTGGAAATCGCCAACAAGCCCGTCCACACTATTGTCTTCGATAATCGATTAATCGGTTGCTCTTTGCACCCTTACTTCAACCTAAGTCCGCTAATCCTTTAAGGAGATTGACCTCGTTTGGATAATTCAGCTGCGCTTGCGTTTCCAATGATCCGTATATCGCGTGGTAAATGATTTTTCATTAACGTAATGAAATTCTTTTACAACGTTTCGCTCAACATTTCAATATTGCTGTGGACGAGCAAGTGCATAGAGACAAACGAATCACGGAAGGATATATTTCTCGTCTGATTTTTCCCCGTTGAAATAATGCAACAATTGTCGCAACGTAACACCTGCATACTGAATTTCAACGCGGACGAACGAAGAGCCGAGAAAATAATAAAAAGCGCAGCGCAAAATCAAGTGGCACGTAGCCCTCGATTTTCGGCAAAGCTGAGACAACCGTTGTCCATCGGCGACAACGTGGAAGACCAACTTCCCCTTGGACCCCGCGGAAGAACGCGCGGGTCGCGATTGCGATTTGTGGCAAGTCAAAGCATCCGGAAGCATCCCCCTTGCTTACGTCCCTGAATGGTTAGGGGCGCTTTCTTCTCGTCGTTGGCAGGAGGACCTTGACTGATTTCACGAGTAGGCGCGCATCTGCACGTACCGCGAAACCTTTCGAGGGGAGAATTTACGAGAGGGAGAAAAGGACAGGTATGCCACAAGAGGGAAGGAAAGAAAAGAGAGGGGAGAAAGTGATTGAGCGAGTGCTGTTGCCATGCAATTTGAGTACCTGCTACGAACGTGTACGCAGGTGACTTCGCGAAGTCTCTCGTCCTCTCTTTCTCTTTTTCACTCCCTCCTTTTATCTCACTCGCGGCGCATTTTTTTGTTTTTTTTTTTCGTTTCGTTTTCCTTAGAAACCCCCTTCATTGCTTCGTACAGAGCTATAGTTACACACTGGTTACACGGGCGACGTCCAAGTTGCCGCCATACTTTTCAATCGAAACAGCGGAATGTATCATTCATCGAATCGCGGTGCTCAGGAACGGAGCAACACCCGAGAAATATGGCCGATGATACTGCTGCTGTACGAATTCCAAGTCGTATAAAATATTCAAGTACTGCAATTGAGCTTCGCTTCGGCACGTTTAACGCTGCCAAAGCCCTTATTCCATATGCACTGTGCAATGTGCACATTTGGATAGATTTAACGATATAAAAAACTTGATTAATTTCGTCGAATTATTCCACACAGAACAATGACAATCGTTCATTCAACAAATGAGTGAAAAAAACGTGGAGAGCACCAGTCGCCAAATAGAACAACTATTCAAACTTTACCCTTCTGCGTGAAGCCCACATTTTACACTAAAAATCCAAGATTAAGAAACAGAAATGAAACGCACCTATCCCGGCTACGGCCCAACGAGAATGGCTCCGCTAAAAGCCAAATACAAATAAAGCAACAGCAACAGAACGAAAAGAAACAGAAGAACGGGGACGGTGGTGTCGGGATTCCTCGAAAACTAGGATTTCTATTTGAACAGGAGATCGCGTCTCGACGGTCATCCCCGTGAGTCACACACGGCTCGTCCTCGACGAGATCCCCGAATCGTTGCCGCCGCCGCTCTCTCAGGATCCCCCTTCTCGTGGCCCCACTCCTGCGGTGCGGTTGCGTGGTGCCATTTTTATAAGGCTCATAAAGTCCGCGAACGGCCGTCGAAACATAGTTTCGTGGCGTCCACTCGAGCGATGCCCCGCGGGTAGACGCTATTAGCTTCGGTTACCCACCGGTATAAAATTGACTTTTTATCGCGGCGGGCACGAGAGCAAGAGGAACGGCAGACACGGGGAGGAAAGAGGTGGGCGCAGAGAGGAGGCTGGTGAAGAGAGAAAAAGGGACGAGATGGTGGAAGAAAGGGAGGAACGAAGAGCGCGGCGGAGGGGGAACCGTCTGGAAATTAGTCAGAGACGTTTTCGAAGATTCCTGAGACGTCCTGTTCGTATGTCCTTTTTCTCCGCCTTTACCGAGCATCGAGATGCCATTCTATCTGCGGATGCACCGATGCAACGAGCCCCCTTTCACTCTGTCCGCCCGTTGCGACTACGGTTGTCCCTCTTCTTTTCCTTCTCCTCGATTTGCCGATGCCGGAGGCTTCGCTATTATATCGCACTCCTTTCCCCCGACTTTACTTCCGGTTACCTTTCGCTATCTACTTATCGCTTATTCGTCTTTATCCCAAGCGCGAAGTCCCCTGCAATATGGTGAACCACAGCGTCGAACTGGGAGCGAGGGTTTGATTGTTTTTTTTGGGGGGGGGGCGCGAACATGTAATTCTTGACTGGCGGCTCGGTGGTTTTTGGTCGTGTTGAACGGGCGCTAACGATAACGGCAACCAATTGTTCGCGCTTTTTCTGCCACGATTATCACGCCGATCGATTTTGTTTAACAGACTGGTGAGTCGAGGAGAGTTCGAATGACGGTGGCATTGCTTCTGAATATTTTTTTCTTCTATTATTCGATTGATCTCATGCTCGCAGATTTTACAATGGAATACTAAAATAGTAATTTAAATGAAAATAGATTATTGTAAGCACGTTCGTAACATGTCTCTACGTTTTTCTTCTCATGTTTGTAATAGGACACTATTTCGCCATACTCGTTACATGAACAACACGGAAGATGGTTAAAGTATTTTATAAAGTATACAGTTATTTCTGCGAAAGTATCCGAGGGCACGTCTAAAAGAGAGTAAAATATACAAGATTTTCTGCTTTACGTCGCGTAATTGCTCTTGTGCGCTTCTCGACTAAGTACTCCAGCCTTAAGTTTACCTGACAGTGCACTCTAGAGTTTAGGGTCTCAAAACGTAAATTTTAGAGAACTCTAGTGGTAAAACACTAAACTCGCGACAGCAGGATAGAATGCGCCCCGAAAAAGCATCATCTTAAATTTACTTTCAATCCTCGTTCTTTCTGGAACTGTCGTTGCGCCATCGGGTGAAATAAAATTCGACGAATCGAAGGAATTTATGGCTAATTAACAGGTAATCTTGAATTGTAAAAAGAAAAATGACGAGTCTATAAAACGAGACTTCGCACGCCGTGCCGACGAATGAAATCAGCCATTCGTATTCGTCATCGCTAATACGTTTCAAGAAATCGTTGCATAAAGCTCTTTCTGCCGTTGAATAATTAGTCCTCCAGCTTATTTTCCGGGGAATTTACGACTTCGTGCTGAGAAGCACGAATGGGCGGCCAAAGAATTGCTGGAATTTCGACGAATAAAATGAGCTGGCGAGTTGTAGAGAAATTGTTCCAGTTACGTTTTTATTTTTGAATCTCCATCCATTTGCTGCATGTTTTATTATAAATATACCTCCCTTTAATCAAATTGCTCTTAAAAGAAAAACCTTGGGCAATCTAAATAAAATTGTTTAAAAAATTTTTAAGTCATTTCAATGCATGACAAATGACCAAATTTATAACGAAACCTTTTTATTCAAAATCACTAGTAAAACAATACTTTAACAAATACAAATTCCCGAAATATTTTACTTGCAGCATTTTGCAATGGGGCAATAGATTTACGTTCGCGCACGTATAAAACGCAGGCACATGAACTCTTCAAGACTAGAATTATGTGGCTTAGAAGTTTTTCATCTGAAAATGGGTAACCGGTAACACGGTTTAATTTGCATTATCCTAGATACGGCATTATCAAGGTACCCAGTAATATTCTCTGATACACTGTAGACTCGCACAAATTATGGTATTGCGCTAGAAATGATACTGGAAGGATATGGCGTTTAATCATTATCTGGACCCATGTAAATCACACGTTTTACAACAATACCATATTCGATCCTAATGAAAAAACGCAACGCCTAATAATCAAACGTTGCGCAAGATATTCTATGCAAGCTACATATCTCTCGGCTTGTGTCGCTGATTTTTTGATAGGTGAAAGATTACGGGTTAGATGCTACAGGCAATGTTTTTTCTATAATATCTATTCACCAGCTCATGGAACTTACCAGTGAGTTACGTTAAAAAATGTGTCTCGTATTCTAACTTCTAACTAGGCTTAGGAAAGAGATTACAGAAAATTAAAGGGATCGCCAAATTTGGGTGGAAAAATTATCGCGGCGCACCTTTGTGCGAATAAAATCTCCGCAATCCATCTACGCTTAACGTCCTTAAAAATATATGTTCCCCAATATTAATAATAACATATGTCGAAATTTTTCTCCGAGTGAGAATGATCGTCCGATGCGGACGAATGAAATCCTCCCGATGCTCGAAATACACGGAAGCACATTTTCCCCGACGAGTTCACCGAAATGGTGGCTGTTGTCCCAACCGAGCGACGCAAGCAATGCCCCGGCCGTCAACTTATCAGGACACCCTATCGAGAGGCCGATGGATATACACGCGGGATGCGTAAGCACGGTTATTACCGCAGATTTGTGGGTCGGTGTGCACCTCGTAAATTCGCTCGAGTTTGGCGACAAGTTCGCGCGAACAAGACTCCGATTAATACAGCCGTTCACCGTGGATCCACGAATGATTCACAGACGACGGTAACTCACTCGTGTCTGCTTCTGTTCGCCCGATGGCCGGCCACTTGAGGCGCGCCTCAAGTTTATTGCTTGCCAACTTTATTAGACTTGAGTGTTTCCTTTGTTCTTAGAATCGAAGTAAGCGTAACATTCGAGCGACGGCGGTTTAATTTAGAGGATCGCGCGTAAGGGATGTTTGGACAATTAAGCTGACGTTATGAATGCGTCGATATATTTTGCGAGGCTAAATTCGATGACAAGCGAACGTATCGTGGTTGATCGATAGATTGGTTGGAGCAGAAATTGAAGATCCAACGCGGGGTCGTGAAATACATATGCTCAACTGAATTTGCTCGACGCTTGCGAAGAGTCGAGAACGAAAGATATTGTGTATTCCTCACTGAAGAAAGTTCAATGGATATTACATAGCCGTTGTCGAACAAGTGTGCGTAAGACAAATATTTAAAGTATTCTAATAATAATCCATGATAAATTAGTCAGATTGCGAAAATCAACTTATAAAAGGAAAGCCCCGTTCGCTATCAATATTTTCGTTACAAGCCGCGTTCCTTGCTGATATTGCAGAATATTTAACTAAAGGGAATTATAAAAGATTTTTTATAATGGGATGCAATTTTAACGAAACGCCCCGTATGCATCGTTTCGCTGTACCTTCTTTCCGCGGCCGCGCTGTTCAGTTGCTCTCGTTGCTCTTCCATGGTTACATGGTGTTTGAAGTTCATGGGATTTGCGGTGTTCGGATTAATTGGTTGGCTTTAACTGACTTCTTTGCTAAGCGAGTGCAACGTGTATTGTGCTTGAAAAAATGCGATCCAATTAAGGCTTATATGTGTCAGTATGCTTCCAGGAGGGTGAGCAAGTCATGTTAACGATCGTGTTAGTTTCGAATTTACGACAACGTAATTACATATCATTTGAAATTTATATAAGAACATGTATTAAGTCTGAGATATATTTAGAAACAAAGTATCGTCAATGTGAAACGCCAATAACGTGCAGAATAAATTATCCGAGATAAGCAATAGCTACGAAAATTGTTTCTTCGGTGGTTCAATAAACTATGAGCAAACTTTTCAGGATTCTTGGAACATTTATTTTCGCCGATACCGTTAGCAAAGCTCGATAAAGATTTTGTCATTCTGCAGTTTCATTTGGGAATTAAACGGGACATGTTTTTGTGAAATTCAAAATTCTGTTCCGTCAGAGGTGAAGAATTCGATTGTTCGATTCTTGTTGCGCGTAATTATCTCTGCAGTCATAAGCTCGTAACGTAGCCTTGCTGGTGCCAGTGAATCACGGGTAACCAGAAAACCGGAAGTGGAGAGTACAAGCGACCAAGAGAAATATGATCGAGTCCAGTTTCTCAAACTGTCTTCCGTATAAACTTCATTTCACGAAACAGTTCGTGTTTATTGCCTGCGTACGTAATTATCACGATGATTTTCTTTCATTGGGTGGAACTCGATCTTGTAATTGCAACGTTCCTTAATCATTAATGTTCCAATAGAACAAACGGAAAGGCATATATCATGACGTTTCTGTGATTCAGACTTGAAAACTATGCCGACTCCTTGATATTTTTAATCATTTTTAAATTGCCCACATACGCACACGATATTATTGTTTTACAAGTAATGAAAATGATTTTACGGGAGGGCTAATATGCGTGATGCTACAAGGAAAAGAAGCAAAAAACAAATGAAATTTTTGCATTAACGACTGTAAACCTGTTCGAGATCTTCTTATTTTATGTTCGTATGCATTACATTATTACTTACATTGATATTACGATGCAAAATGTACAACGCATCGTCGTATTATAGAACGATAGGAAATAAACGTCTTAAAATTATTATTGCAATAGCAATAAATTATTTCCAATAAAATTTGCGCCGCAAGAGAAAATGGGCTCCGTAAAATCATTTTGCCAATAGCTAAAGCAGAAAAGGATCAGTTGATTGGATTTGTTGAATCAACTAATCCAAGACTTGACTCCGGACCTTTCTTCGTCGAACAATTGCTCTAACCAATTGAGCTATCCAGGCCACCAGCAATTCCGTTTTTCTCAGGTCTAATATATTCGAAAATAAGTGCTGCATTCAATCGAGTGTAATCCAAGAAACAGATCCAGGTTCGAAATACTTGAAATAATTGAACACTGTTAAAATTGTAGAGACACAGCGATGAATATCTATTAAACGAAATTCGTCAAAATAAATCGACCTGTCCGATTAGATACGCCAAAGCAGGACGCAAGCCGAGACCTTTCGTCATCCAACAATCGATCTGATCAATTGAGCAAACCAGGCCAACAACGAATCTTCCTTTGCTAATTGCCAGTCTAACGATCGACCACTCGTGGCCTATATCACTAATTTATTTGAACGCCGATCTGGAGATCCCTTGATTCTTGATTAAAACTAAGCTGAATCTGAAACGCATCGCCTTTTCACGTATAAGCTGTATCCTTTTTGCAAATAATACTCCACGAACGAAACGAAAAGGTTGCTCGTATTCCGATTTGAATAATATGCACGCGAAACAAGGATCGAATCATCAAACATTCAATACCCACCCTGCTTTGTTGCAATGAAAGTGCACGACGTAACGTTTAAGTTACATTCTAGGGGTACTCCAAAAATAGAAACATCTCAATTATCTTACAGTGACTATACTTATGCATATCTCCAGTTGCTGAAACATGAAACGACAATTAATTCCAGGAGTGCTACAATAATTATCTCGTTGGTTGCCGATTAGCCGCGACAGAACGTCGATTGTTTAAACAGTTAAGGGGTTATAAATAGCGCTCCCTCTAACGCGGCCAATCTCGCGACGGAATCGCTCTACGCGTTCCAGAGCATGAAAACCACGTGGAGGCATGCAGAAAAGCGCGTTGCAATTAGAGGGGAAGAATTTCTTCGAAACGGGCGAACCAGTGAAATATGTCCGTCATATGTTCTCCGGTAATAATCTGTGCCCGGGGAACTAATCCAAAGACGCACCACGTCTTGCATAAGACGCGCGTTCGCGCGCTCCATAAATTCTCCCCCTAATCCAAAGCGGCCGGATCCCTCGTATCGATAACAGAATGTTCGCTGCCTTCGTGAAAATTATTCCGCGTGACGGTAGACTTGGCGAACCGATCCGAGTTCGATGGTCGAAACAGCCAGTCCATTTCTACGCTTGTCACCGTTGTGTTTCCTGCCACTTGTCTCCGTATTTTACGACACTCGCGCCCGCGGTTAAGTCCGTTTACGAGCGTCTCGAAGAAAACGACCGCGACATGTTTGTGCATTCTTTAATTTCAAACAACGAGTCCGTGGTCACGAGATGAATACGATTAGACGAGGCATTTTCTTATTGCGGGCAAAAGGGAGGATACATTTGGCACAGTTAGCGAATGGAAAAATTTGTCCGCGCCAACCGGGGTATTGCATTATTGGTATTTCGAAATTCCAAGGTTTCGTTCTTTGGCTTCCTTTTATTTTGTCTGGTAATAAAATTCTCATTAATATGGGATCTCGCGAATGTTTAAATTTATTATCCTCGTGTTTCGTCATTCCTATAATTCCGCTGTCTTCCCGTGATCGATTTTGGTGTGTTAATTAAACGACTGTAAACGGAAGTGCAGTATTATTTCACGCGCCACATTCTACATAATTACAATTCTCCAATGATCTTTTATTTTCGCGAAAGCCTCAACCTTTGAGAAATGGTACAGATACCGGTGTAGTAAGTAGCTAATTTTTCATCAGTGCAAAAGGACGGATAACAAATTGATAACCGTTCGAAGGATGTCTGAAGCCGGCCAATGTTAAACTAATTTATCGACCGCTAAAGCTTCGCGTTTAAGTCATCAATATACTTAAATCAAACGAGTCGCCATAAATACTTGTAACAAATATGGTTGTCCATATGCCACTGTTGCGAGGCGGACAACAATAGCAACGCGAAACGTTCCAAACGAACGACACAAAATGAGCAACACGAAACGAATGACGTCTTACTGTCTCCGTAACCGAGTCGCAGCCCCGTTGTCCCACGTAGTGGAAAAATCATTCCTATCTGCAAATTCCTAATTGAACTCTCTTGTTATTATTATAACACGTTCTGGATCGACGCACAGAACACGCGGGGGAAAATTGAAAATTCACTGTCAAAAACTGAACTGAAGTAAATGACCATGCTGCTGTTCAACCGAATTTCATCGCGACCCGAATACGGTCCAGCAAATTCGAAAAATAAATGACCCCCCCCCCCTCCCCCTTTATGCATGCACGACGCAGATAGCCAGCAATAAAATTTCAAAAGAAACGACCACGGTCCCCGGTGTACTATCTAATCCCGTCGATCCAAGGTGCGCATCGTCAATGAAATAATATCGGAAGTGGTGTTAAATCGCGCGGAAATATTAAATAGACCGGTCAGAGTGTTTCCCGCGCGGGGAGAAGAAGCGTCGACGAGCAATCGTTCCGACCAGCGATGGGCTGGAAATCGTGACAAACGTCGTGGCCACGTGGCGCGGCGCCGTAAAAATAATGAAGATCGAGCGTCGCTGGAAGTAGTTTATTATGAAAACCGCATGATGTGCCGAAGGAGTTAAGGGCTTGGGCCTAAAGTTACGGCTCAGCTCGGTACACTTGCGCCGAGGTCTTTGCACCGTGAAGTTTGCTTTATAAATATCGCCGGTGCACCGGAGTGTCCGGAGAAACGAACCGTGTCTTGGATGAAATGAACGGTTCTAAGCCGCTCTCTTTGCTTCAATTGCAACGAATCCGTCCGCCGTTTCGATCCGCCTGTTATTATTTTCCCTCTCGCCCGTCGCCTCTTTGTTGCTATCTTTACGGTAATAGTAGAAATCTTAATAATGTTAGGAACTGATAGCTCGCGATGATTATTATTATTAGGAGCGGTAGCTACTCCGCAGCGTGGAAAGTTGGAGAACGAAATGACAGCCTTACTTTCCAACGAGCCATTGTGCGATCTGTGTAACCCGCTGTGTATCGTGTCCATCAGTCTATCCTTTCGAAAGGTTGTAGTTTTATGTCCGCCATGGCTCTCGTGCAGTGTCGCGAAAAGTTTTTGCAACAGCTCAAGATGATGTTGCATGGGGCCGTTTCGACTTTTATTGTTTGAAATATACCGTTAGCCGAAACGTTGAAATAATTGATAATCCTCATTCGCGTTCCAGTATTTTTATCGGTGACCAATAACACTTTGGACAGAATAAATGATGAACAGAATGAGGCACTCGCGAGCAAGGTATACACGTTTCGTGTCAGGGTGCAAATAAATAAATTGAACGCGTTCCAACTTTTGAAACATGGTTAATTGTATTTGCAAAGAAACACTTTTACACTTATGTTATTCATTCTTACATTACTTTGTACTGCTTGAAAAGTATTCTCCCGCGCGTGAGTATTCGTCAATATAATTCTATTACTTTATTCAAAGATGCATGCAAGATATATATACACGTTATGGTATAACAGATAGCAATGCTTCTTGAGCATTCCGTTAAATCTTTCCTTCCGCAGTGCAGAAACGAAATTCTTGCCGGTGAGCGTAATTGTCTTCGCTTACCGTGACAAACGATGAAAAAACTCGTGCAATGCAAATCGAGCGTTTTTCCCGGCAAACGTTCATGGTGCAATTATTTCGCTTGGTCGGCTATTTCTTTGTAACGTTGCTGGGTCTTTCGCCATAACGCCTGCTTCTTTTCCGTCGTAGAATCTAGTTCGATTGTAGGAAATTCGCTGGTTGCGCCGAGACCGGTTTTTCTCGGATTATTCGTCAAAGATACCTGCAAGCAGAGCATAAATTAATACGAGATAAGCGGACCTTTCTTCCCACGTAATGTCTTACTCGTTTTTGCATAAACTCGGTCTTATTTTGTTGCTTATCCACTCGTTTAATTACAGTAAACGAACATGTTATCATTACAGATACTACGAGGTTGCGCGGCTTAGTAATGTTGTACAGGTTTCGAGGCAGAAAAATGATCGGTGTGTTCGTTGAATTCTTCCTTACGAAGTACGTATCGAGATGTATAGAGGAGATGGAGCAAGGTACGATTAATTAGATTCAGCTTTTTCGAACGATCATTTTTATGAAGAATATCAATTAAGAGATGATTAAAAGGTAACCAGGCATCTTGTAAATTGCATCACCGCTCCGTTAATTACTAACGATACGAAGAAATAACATGTTGCACAAAAGTTGTAAATACGTAGCTTTAAAATGATACAAACTCAATTTAAAGCGCATGAAATAAGTAACTAGCCACCCCTTAAATACTTTTTAATGCAATTCCACGTTCCGCATTAATGGTACTCGTCCCACTTTGCATCGTTAGGAAAGATCCAATTGTTCGTGTTAAATTCTCCACGTCGTTCTTACATTCCGTTTCGATTGCCACAGATTTATTCAGTATCGCCTAAATGAAAATTATAGATATCAATTCTGCAATCATTTTAAATTGAATCGTCTGCCTACCTAATTATAGTGTTTTGTCGCTCTCGATTCTCGGCAAGCTTGTGAAAGTAATAATTACGAATAAACAGGACCGACGAATAAGACGAAATATTATTATTTGTCTGCGGCTCTTATCGAGAGGAGGGTCACTTTAAGTTTCGAGTCGCAACCACCGGGCAAAATATCCTCCCTCGACTCGTATTTGGGCCAAGTGGGCTCCCCTGTCTGGCTTGTAAATGAGGCCCTATCTAGCTTCGTCGACACTTGACTTACTTGGTTGAAAGGAAAAGAGACGAAAACGAGAGAATGGGAAGAGCGTAAAAAGGAAACACGAGGAAAGGATTCCGGCCGGGAACACGAAAACAACGTCCGATCCGGCTGAAGATAAAAATATCTGAGAAAAACTCCTCCCTGCCGGAGACGAATAAAATGGCACTAAAATTGTCAAACAAAAGGCGAGTGACGCGATAAAAATGTTGGACGAAAATTTGTCATCCAGGACAGAAGGCGAATACGAAAGGTGGAAGAATATATCTGACGTATATAAATAAACTTTGATGACGGTGAAAACGAAAAATGAAAAGATTCTCGGTAGCGTTGCCATTCAGAATGAATCAGTCTGACGGTAATATAATTATATTTGAACGGATACAAACGGAAAGCAGATTAACGTATGCCGCGTCGTCTGAACGAAACAAATCGGCGTACGGCAAACGAAAATTTGCAATGGACGAATAAAGAAGTCCAAGACGTTGCAAGACATTTTCTGCCGTTTTATGGAAATAACCAAGCGGCTCAGCAAATTTCGAGATACATTTCGCAAGGTTCCTTTGCTCACTTGCTGTATCTTAAAAGAACCTCGCTTATAAGTTTCAAGTAGCTGCAAAATGGAACACAGACGAATGGTTTTCAGGCTTTAACGGAGACGAGTGTACTTACTTTCGCCTACGTGGAATTCGCCAGGCCGCAGAAACAACTCATTAAGAAAACGGTGAGCCAAGGAATGATGAAATATAATTAATTAACACGGATTTAATAAATATTGGGTCGCCGCATTGATTTTTCCCAGTCTCCGGCGATAAAAACACCGTATTAACTCCCGGCAAATTCTTGTACCGTTCTCCCTGAATTAATTCCCAATCAGTATAAAATTGCTCGATATCTGCCGTAAAAGCGGTAGACGCCAGACCGCATAAAGAATACAAAGCCGACTTCACTGCGCCTCAAAGTGTCTATAACTTGAAACTCTCTATACCACGCCCAAATATATTCAATTGCTATGGTGCAACTATCTTGATCGAATCCGTCAATAGCGCGTAAATCCAAAACAGCGTCTGAAAGTGTTCGCCGAAAGCTGCCAAACTAATACTGACCCACGAACCCGCCACAATATCTCGCATCTCATTGAGGAAATTCCCCCCCCCCCCCCCCCCCCCCCCCACCCCCCCCCCCCCACGAAAGTGCACCGGTCGCACGTTTCTCGTTGCCACGGTTCTACGCGTCCGACCCTTCGAAGGAAGCGCACGAAGAAACCAGTGGGAGGGAGGTAGGGAGGCGATAGAGAAATTCGCAAAAGAGAGGCAGAGGAACGACCGCGGAGGAAAGACGAGAACTGATCATGATCGAGCGACAGACGCGTTATCGTGCGCGTAAAATGAGCGCTCGTTACTCGATTGACGAGCTTGCGAGACGTTCAGGAACAAAACGGCTCGACTCGAGTTTCGCTTTCTCGCTCGACGATGATGGCGATGATGCATCCGTCTGGCCTGTCTAGACCACTTATATATATTATAACTGGCGCTCGCTCGTCCGTTCTCTCTTCTCGTTGCTCGCAAAAGACGAACGCCACGACCTCACCTCTTCGCCTCTATCTCTTTTTTCCCCACCCCTTCCCAACCAACCACCGCCGCCGCCGCCGCCGCCGTCGTCGCCGCCGCCGACGGAACCTCGCGGATATATATTTTACCTGATTTATGTCACGAAGATGATTAATCTCCCGGCAGGAAACATTATCCCCGAACGGAATTAGTTTTTCTGTTGGCTCATCGTTGAGTCATCGCCCGGTGAATTTTTAACGGTTACTTAACGTTGATGTAACGACGCGTCGCGTGCCTTTTATTGCTCCCCGTGGACGAGATACAACCCCCCTCGTGATCATTTTGCACGGCCGCACTAGTATCAAGATTTTTTGTCATTCATGTTTTACACTGCCCGGATGTTCGTCTGTTTAAAAACGATGCGAAATTGTGTACGTCGACGAACGGTGGGACGTGTTGCTGATAAAATCTGTCGCTGAAGGGGTAAACAGCGTGGGGTATAGGTACAGGCGCAGGCATGGTGAGATTTGGCTTGCAATAATTGATCTGTGCTCAGATCGATGTCTCGATGGCGTATGGCAGATTGAATTATGGTGACCGAAGACGTCTGTAATTGAAGAAATCGTTTTGTTCTGGGTATAGAGGGTGGTTTATATTTCTCGGAGATTACTCAAGAGTTGGTAACAAAGATATTTGCGAATCTTCTTGCCAGTTTCCATGAAACTTTAACTTCGCGAAAGTTTGCAACGTTTATATTGCAATTCGGTGTTGTGACGGAATATATGCCACCCTTTTCGCGAAACAGAATTTCGATCTGTCTTGTTGCTCACGTTTCTTACGAACGCGCGAAGATCTTGTCGATGTCGTTATACTATCAGACGCTTCGAAACCACTGAACGTTTCGTTTTCCTCTTTTAAAGAAGAGACACCGTGTATATGTGCACATACATATACATTTAGATGTGTATACGTGGGCCATCGACCGTTCCAGTATAAACTTATCACAGCTGCTCGCGATGGACAGATGGTCGGGACAATGATAGCCCGGATTACTTATTAAAAACGGATTAAAAGTGTCTGTCGGACAATCGTGTGGCACGGCTGCTCTCGTATGTACGATGCAGACAGACATAAATCGGTGGCTGAACCGAGGGAACCAGCCTCGTAATATAAACCATAGACGGCCAAGTGAACCGACCGACGTTCGATCATTGAATTATTTCCATCGGGTCTGATCGATCGTCGCTCGAATGTCTCGACCAAGATATCGTACTTACTTTACGAGTAAAACTCTTCCCCTCGCGGAACAGACTTTTAGTCGGGGTCGAGTCGTCGCTGGATTTCAAGTAATTCAATAAATTTCGAGCGTGCAATTATTCAGCGCCGCGGCTATATTCGCCGATATCGTTGACTTTCGCGAAAACTTGTTAAACATTGATGCCGGAAAGGTCGAGTGTCCGTCTTCGTTTCGAACGAAATGATCCGCGCTCTTTTAATTCGAACCATTTGCGATACATCTATTCGCAGAGCAATCTTGTAATTTATAAACGATTTCATTCGTGTCTTCTTCTTCGGTGCTGACGACACGAGTGCGTCTGGGTATTAGGCGGCGATAGTCGCGGTGAAACGAACAAATAAAGCTTGCGAACATCCGGCGAGGAGACGCGAAAACCGATGCGCGCTGACGAGGCGGGAACCGAAAGGGTGGAAAATGGGGAAATAGGCCAGGTCGGCTGTGTGAACGGCACAAGTGGGCAAGAGGCCATATGTTTCTGTGCTTGTCAACCTGGACGACGCACGGTGATAATCTTTTGCCCATTGTTTCGATCCGCGTGCTTTTCCTTCAATGTTCGCAGCTTCCATTGCGCAGTTCGATTTAATCTGTGCGATGAGAACGCCAATTGTCTTTGTTACGATTGTCCACGTTACGCGTACACTATCATCTTCTTTCGCAGTTTCATTTCACAGCACACTTATGTGTACAGTGGAGAATTCGAAATATCCGAACAAAATCGTCCACCGAGAGATCCGTCCACTGCTCCGTTCCACGAATCTCAATTTCCAATCGGTACGGAACGAGCCAATCGAAGTACAATCAAAATTTTATCCCCGTTCGAGAAAGCTCGCGAAATCGCATCGGTATATTCGCCCCCTCGTCCCCGTTTCGGCGTTCAAGCCAAAAACCACCCTCTACCCCCCCGGACGGAATGACGCGCGGCGCCGTTGATTTTCCCAGCGAGAGAAATGAGACATCTCGGCCCTGGATCGGGATGGTGCACGTGCACTTTTGAACTTTGCGACCACGGGTCGGGAGAGAGGAAGGAAATTCCGTGGCTAGAGAGATCCAGACACCGGCGGCGGTCGTTCGTTCGATGGCAGTCGGAGAGGCATACAGATAAAACGGTGCCGCTGGTACAATAACATATTGAGAATTCGCGGGTTCGCCGGCAGTAGGTGGTAGGGTGCCAGACGGTCTGTGCCAGTTCGAAAGTTTGTCCCGGTTTGCCCGTCTGGCATGCCGGGAAGCGACGCGGACGCACGTGCACCGCACCTTGACAGGTTGAATATGGGCTCTCCGGAGCGCGGAGACAGCATATTGGGTTCGAAACTTTGCTCGTTTACAACGTCGCCGCTATGTCTGCCAGCGGCGTCGACGACGGAGACGGCGACGGCGGTGGTTGCGGAGGCGGACGCCGACGCTCTGTGTACCTGTGGAAATAAACGTCGCGTCTCGTACACCGTCCCTGTTTGTCACCCTTCTCTGTCTCTTCGTGCTTTTTCCATCGGTGGCTTTCAAACGGCGTCACTTTTCTTTTCGTGCCGCATGCCTGGCCCCCGACACGCGGCTTTCTTTGAGGAATAATTAATCTCTTAATTTTCGAGGGAGTAATCGGTGAAGTTGTTATAAAGTATAATTGAAGTCGTGAACAAAGGTGGCAGATAGAGCCGATAATCCTCTGAAACGAAAATATCCTTATATTCATCGTTATCGTTGGAACATTTTCGTGATTATACGCGAAAGATGTCTGCACCCGGGAAAGAAAGCAGAAGTATCTCCTTCCTCTCCAGTAGATCGAATTAAAAGCGACGTTGATCGTGAAGCGTGCACCGAAATAACTTAAGGCAGCAAAAGCTGGAGCCGCGTACTCGAGAAATGTGGGCCAATTACTTTCGGTCAACGTTTTCCCTGGCAAATACTCGAAAGCAAGTCCGAAATGAAACGCCAGGAACTCCACGAATCCTCCACTCTTAGGGGAAACGTTCTTCTGCAGCCATCGGAGCCAACGATCTCTTGGTCGCTGAGCCGCGGCATGTTTGCACAGAATTAATTAGTGTTTGGTCGTCTATAGACTCTAGACTTGCTAGACTAAACTAGATAAACTAAGGCGCAGGTTACCTTCGTCCTCGTCACCACCGTTGGTTCTCGTCACGGTTTATCATCGTCGCGTGTCTGTGGCGTATACGTGTGAACTCCCACGAAATGCACCAATGCATGCTTCCGCGTTAAAACATTGGTGCAACTAATGAATACGCTCTACGATATTCTTATAAAACGGTAATTCAATTATAAATCGATATCGTCTACAATTTCTTTCGCGTAGAGTGAAGAAAATTATAACGGTAGACTTTTATCCACGTGTGTCAATTAAAGCATAGGATAATAGAAATCCGTTTTTCATTTTGAAGACGTTCAATGGAAATATTGTAATTATACAGGCGGTATGCAAAAGAATCGGTTTGTCAAGATAATGAATTAATTGTTTCGGGGAATGTATAAAATTATTAAGCCTCTTTAATATTTTGATCGCTCTTGAACAATTATCAAGTACTGAATAATATTAAATCGGACAGTTAATGCGGGGCGAACTGCCACACAGGGCTTCCGTTCGTGAAACGGGGTAACAGATCGTCGCCGGTCGTTTGTTCATTCATATGTCTCGTTCGTAGAATGCATACGCATGCGTCTGCATCCGTCCTAGACAACCGTATAAACAAATGGGCAGACGTAGTCTTACATGCAGTATTCGGACGCTGTGCACATATCCACTTTGACGGCTTTATGGATAGCAGGCACAGATATACTGCACATCCTGACCAAACTCGTCACGACGTTTCCACAATGCCCAGCTCTATTATCTTTTCAGTCCCTTTCGTTTGGTTTCACCTTCACATTCTTTGCTATTCCATTTGTTCTTTAAAACATCAGTGACCGTCGCAACTTTCATTCTATTCATTGCGTTCGCCATTATGTTTATTTTATATTTTCCTAATTTATTCTTCAATTTATTAAATTTGTCTTCTACTTTGATCGCCTTCCCTTTCGTCCGTGTCATTTGATACAATTATCCGTGTCATTCCGAGTAACGGCAGGCAACTGTAGTCTAGACCGAACGACTACTAGCCGACTAGTAGATCCAGACGTCAATGGTCAGACAACCCCCCTGCTTGCTCCAATACATTTATGCTGATATTTTATGCTTTCTCGCCTATCAACGATCACTCGTTTTCATAATTACGCCTTCAAAAACTAACGACTTAATAATAAAATTACACCCCCCACCCCGTCCTTGCAAAGGCAATTAGAATTCAGTTACCATTGTAATAGAGTTACCGAACTATTTTAACTTCGCCTTTAATTAACACTGATTGTATTCTAAATACCATCTCTCTCCACTTAGATATCAATAGTTTGTACATTTCCCCAGCCTTCCTTCCAAGGATACTGTATTCCCCAACGATTCCATTAATCCCAAAGCATTCTCCAATGCGTCTCGCAATCTTCAATTACATTCGCAAAATACAATTGTCCATCCAAAACGATGCACAGCAGCGGACTTTCCTCCCAGCTCGTCGCCCACCTAATCATAATTTCATCTTCGCTCCCTGTCATCCAATTCTCCCCGCACCTCAATCATGTGCACGTATACCTCTTCCTGTGTCCATCCTTCTCCGTGGAATCTTTTCCACACCGTTCCACCTCCCTCATCCTTACCCTTCAGCCACTCTTCAACTACTTTATCGGTCAATTCCAGGCGAGTTTAATGCGCACACCGATGAATCGGCAGGCGGCCAGACATAGTCTTACGTGCAGCACTCGACCGCTTGCACATGCACGCTTTGGCGGCATTATGGAGAGCAGACACAGACAGAAGCTGCACGTCCTGACCGCGCGCGGGCATAGTCGCGCGATAATCCTGTGATGGATGTCCCTAGGTAGTCGGCAAGCCCTACCAGCCGGGCTGTTTCGCCACGTTGGTGTGTTTACCCAGACGGAAGCCGTCTGGCGGCGATAGGAGGACCGACCTATCGCGAACGGTGTGTGCGGGCGATACGTCGCTTCTACTTCGACTACCACTAGGATATACACCTTCGACGAGACGGCGTTTCAACAATGTTTCTAGCCGAGAATAATCGCGACGCCGGCATATCCGAGGCGAGCGTACTCGGGGTGAACGTTTTTTTCCTTCTTTTTTCTTCGAACCCTTCATCTGATTGATCGCAACGATCGAGTGATCGCGGGGGACAGCGTGGAACGGGTTACTCGTCTTTTAATTACACTCCCTCTGGAGAAGGTGGTGGCGTGGATTCGCGAAGATGCTCGTCCTTGAACCTAATACGTAACCCGCAAGTAGTAAAACGTTACATGTAGTAGTACTACCATTATATTTTTCTCGCGCAAAGGAACATGCTTGCAGAGATTATTTATTGTCGTTCATACATCCTTCAGTTCGATATTCAGTGATTTATACATAATTTCGCGTAAAAGCGGGACAAGGGTATTCTCGGCATTCCCATGCGGAAATTCGTGTTCAAGGTTTAACGAGACCGTGTCCGATTCGGACGAGGCGAAATCCGGATGAACCGGTGATTCCCCGCGTCGGTAATTCAAACCTACTCAATAACCGCCATTAGACTCGTTGTCCGTCCGTCGCCGAAAACACGAGAGGATCGGCATACCGAGAACGAGGCTCGATCATCACCGCCGTCCACCGTGATCAACCTACCGCATAGAGAGGCCCCAACAAGATCTGCCCACCGCGGAACATCAAGAGCCGCGAATGAAATAATATTCCCCACGGTGACCCATTGATCCCCGGGCGGCCGCGTAAGCGACCGCAGAAACGTTCCCCCTTAATTGTCCCGGGCAAACATCGCGGCGTTTAATCATCTAATCAATTATTTCATTAAAGAAGTCAAAAGGAACGTTCAATCATGCGCAGTGGGTACGCGTTTTCTGGCCCCTTGTCTGGTCACGTCCCGTTCCACGGGATCCACGAACGGCCGGCCGGTTCGCGCTCGTCGATACGAGTCAGAACCGGCCGCCGCTGGTTGTAATTAATAGATCATCTCGTTGTACATATTTGTATGTCGGGTCTGGCCGATTGTTCGGACCGATGTACGCCTGTGTGTCTCGGCCGGCATGGACGCGCACCTCGTCTAGACCGATCGACCGCTCCTGCCTGCCGGATTCCTAGCCAGGCTAACGTTACGAGCATACGAGCTATGCACCGCGTGCATACGTATCCCGTGCACACATGCACGCACAGACACGTGGGCCTGCACGCTGTTGGACAGGCAGACTGTTAAACTGACGACGTGGTTATGCGCGCACGTGTGCGGCCCTCCCTGTGTGCACAGCATTATGCGCTCGCGTCCGGTTCCTCCTGGCTGAGCTCCGGTTAATTTCGTTCCGTCTCTACGTGTCTCCCTGGGGTATCGTGCAACCATGCTGGATCCGGTCCGGGACTCGCCACGGCAAACTCGTCTATTACTCGCTTTTTACTGCCGCATTTCTCGCCAATCTCCTACGGCCAAGGGTTTTTACCCCTGGCTGCGCCCCTAGCAGCGTTCTGGCTGCCGTCGAATTGTCATCCTGGGGGGGGATTTTTGTCTGGGCTTCGGACGACCGTCCTCGCGGTTCGATCGTGTTAATGTAGATTTCTGATAGAACGGGCGGTTGCGGGGGTCGCAGGTGTACGCGGCGGGTATGTGTTCGCTTTGATAGGTGGCAAGAGCGTAAGAATTGTGAGAAGTTTGTAGCACCCATTGTCAAGCGAGTTTTCGGATCGTATCTTGCAATTGTCCGGACGGAACAGTTTGGGAGGAAAGTTTGACTGGCGAGCCGGGAGTAATTTGTGAAACGGTCGGACCTGAATAAACGGCAATATGTCCCAATTATATAGTGCCCGTTCGAAAATGTCAGCTTGATCAGAGGAAACTCTTGCGAAAAGTTACTTTCATTCCGCAAGGGGAACACGCTGAACAGCTACGCCCGTATAATTCATTCATCGAATTGTAACGAATGTATCATTCCCCAGTATCGTTCCACTGCTCTGATTAAAATATTTGCAACGTGAGAACATTGCGTTATAACGCGATACGATCCCCTTCATTTCACAAGCACTTAGGGCTGCGTTACGTTCACGCGGTGAGCGCAGATTCAATGCACGTCAAGAGGAAAAACTCCGTCGCGTTACCCGTCGTGAATTCGAATACGAACAATAACCAGGAAATGTTTCATTCGCGCAGAGCCATTCGCCAGGTGACTAAATCGCGAAAGTTTGCAGAACCTTTAGCATATCTAATTCTGCTCAGATAATTGACACCAAATTTACACCTTAGTTATTGCAAACTAAATTTGTTTGCAGTATCAAAGAATGTAGTACCACGGCGTCGTGGAACTATTGAGAAAGGTGAACAAGCAAATGAACTTTCCAATTTTCCAATCAGGCGAATGATGTCAATTAAATACGTTAAATACGTTAAGCATCTCGAATCCAGTGCTGCATTATCTGCTACGCCGAATAAGAAACGTGAGCCCCACTTCTATCAGTCGAACGGCCCTCCAGACGCAATAACGACAATTTGCAAAGAAAACGAAAGGAGCACAGAAAGCGGCAGCAAGGAAAGCGTCGCGGCGAACGCAAAGAAAGGGCAACGAAAACCGAGGATTGTTTGCGCGGCCTCGCGACCATGCGGGTGTCCGTTCATGGCCTGGGGAAAAAAGGAATGGTCTGGCAAGTAAACAGGCAATCTGTGGCGCTACGCAACGGCGTCCAGACGCCGACGCGACGGCTGGCCAATCTGACAGTGCGCCCGCATGCCAAGCGGTGCACCTATCTCGGCTGCACGCCGCGTTCACGCTCGAAAGAGTGTGTAAATTCACCTGCACAATCTGCGATCCCGCCGCGCAGACGGATGCGCGTCTCCGCACGCTCCTATCTGCCCAGTTCCTTATCTTTCTCACGCTTCTCTCATCCCCCCGTTATCGTTGTTCCTCGTACGGCACCGGGCTCGTTCGTACGCGCCGTCATCCCCGAGAAACCTTGCACCTTACGCTCTTTGTCGATGTATTATACATTCGTCCGCGCTGTCGCAACGGCGCGCGAGGAAAAGGGAAACAAAAGCGGTGGAAAAATAGAAGGCGAGGAGGGAGAAGGATGGGTAGAGGATGCGGAATAATAATCCGGTGCCCATGGTTAGTCAGCGGATCGGTGTCTAGACGGCAGGGACGTTTGTGTTGGATTTATTTGTGACAGTGGGTTCCCACCTGTTGCCTCCCGCACCCCTTACGAAACGCACCGCTACAAACTTCTCTCTTTACCCTTTTTTCTTCCTCCTCCTCCTCCCTTTCGCCGTCATCGTCGTCCTCGCCACCTATACCCTTCCCCTCGCCCTTTCTCTTTCCCGTTCCCGTTCTACCGATCCGTTAGCGTGCCCATAAATCCTACGCGTTCTCCATTCACTCCCAGTCAGTCCTTCCTAGCATTTTCCCTCTTCGCGTTACGAAACAAGGCGCGCGAAGGAGGCCAGACCTGCTTGCTTCGCCCCTCCAACCCTTCCCTCTATTCCGCCACCCACGTTGAAATCGTCGCGATGAAACGGCCACTCATGCTGCCCTGAAGAGATAGCCTACATTTGCATGAGCGATAGACCGCGGAACGGCGAGGTGAAGATTCGCTCCGAATATTCGCCTACGAAATTTCGACGTCCGAATGACGGATTTAATTTGGAGGACGGGCACGGGATACTCTGACATTCCTGTGCACGTGGATCCAGGTGACAGTGTCTCGAATATTATTTAATTGCTCGCATCGTGCATCAGCTGAAAGTAGAAGCTGATCGTGTTCGGAAAATTTGGGTTGGACAAATGAAACTGAATATCTTTTAATGCACGCGCGAAATTTTCTCGGCGAAGTAGCGCAAGTTCCAATGGTCTTAAATGTGAATGACATTTTACGCAGACAGATAGAGCATAGAAGTTACTTCATACACCCTGATTGCTTACGATACGGCCGGAGAATATAAATTTTGCATCGATCTGAGTGACATGATCGCTCAATCGACATCGACTCCGATGGAAAATTCATTTCAATTTTGCCACAGCGTCGTGCATGCATAACTTGGCACGCAATGCAGTGTGCAAATTAAAAACCTGTATACACACTCTTGGTTCGTGCGTATTCATGCGTATGTAGGCCTGCATACCGCGGATACCATGTGTCTGAGCGAAGTCTGGCCAAGGGTTAGATGTGTCTGCTACCATGAAGTTACAAAAAAACAAACTCAACGCCAAAAGATATCGTAGTGCTCGTCTTTTCCCGTGCATTCGTTTCTCCTTCTTATATACGATTGTACGTTTTCGTCCTCGAACAATTTCGTTTCTTTCGCAGCGAGAAATTTTGCAAGGGTATCGTTGGGCATTGTACGTTCCCTGATATTATCTCGGTTGATCGTAATTGGTTGTGATGTTTGCACAGTATTTACAAGCTGGACTCTCGCAATTAAAAGAGTTAGAAGCTTTGGAGCGCAAATTACGTTCCTTTGTGGTTAGTTTCATCGGAGATATCAGATGTACTGATACACTGATCGCCTTGGTCAGTATAGTTCCACGCTTGTACTTTATATCCTTTTTTTTTTATTATGTGTTTTATATGTCGATTGCGCGTATATACCGGTTGATCCGTATTGTCCATGCTGTCAAATTACTTGCAAAATGGTCGAAATAGTTTTGCACAAATATCACTATCTGATCCGATATCAAACATTTGACGAAAGATTCAATTTACCAGGAGAAAGATATTATCGAGACCTGTCCGATACAGTTATTTAATTTATTTCCTTCCCTCGCTACCAACACGGCAGGCACCGGTAATTTTCCGTTTCAATGTAAATCAAATATCTATCAGATGAAACGTATACCCCAAGAGGAAGTTAAAGTTAGCTTTGAATAACCACTTATAAGCAAATATCACGACGGTATAACGATCGTAAAATATTGCCATACGATTTAAATTTATAATCACGACAAATCACGCGTAAGGGCAACGATAGCTAAATAATAGGCTCGGTTAATACTCAATGTTAACGATCCGAAATAAACAAAACCAGTTTATATAAAGAATGCAGCAGATATATGGCAAGGTACACGCCCAAGAACTGCATATATAAAAAGGCGTAATCATGAACCCGTTAAAAGTGGTACCGAAGTAACTTTATGGGCACAAGTATATAGAATTAAAGTTAAGGAAGAGCGTTAAAAATTTTGTCCCGTAATTTTCATAATTTACAAGGTAGACACAGATCGACGTATAAATTTCACTAAGTGACTGGCATCGGTCCTTTCGCTCGTCTTTTTCATGCACATCCACGTGAAGCGTACGTTCCGGGGCAAGATTATAAAACTTTCCTTCCTCCCCATCAATAACCGTCGCTTTAATGTCTTTCTCGTGGCTACGGGTACAAAGGTATTCTAAGTAATAGGTTTCCGGGGAACGTATAAATGGTTGGCCAATATTTACGCTTTACAAGAAATTCTTCGCGATACATTTCACGGAACACAATCGCAGCAGACAACTGAAACGTTTCACTAACTGAATCGAAGTTTTACAGGTAATGCCTTCATTCAATTTTGCATATTTTATTCTACGTCGTAGAGGTCGCGGAAAATAAATGGTGTTCCACTGTTCGCATAATATCTTCTATTGCTATTATCTTTCAATCAGTTTAGGTAATTAAACAGAAGATACAGGTTACTTATCCGATTCTCGGAATATCTAAATATCTATATAAATAACATACCTTTCCATGTACCAAGATGATATCCAACTCTCAATTAACAAATCCAGTAAATAAATCAAATAAGATCAACGTTGCCAGAATTCCTCAAAAGTTACGTCTCGCGTCGACCCTATACTACTTAATTCGCGCATCGATCCGCCGATCATCGAATCCTCCCAAAATTTCCATTACATCGCGACAAAGGCGATCCCATCGCCTCCGTCGCCCTTACATCCACGCGAAACTAATAAACATCCCGTCGCAAAGGGAACTATCGTAGAGCAGCGATCGGAAGAGTTGCCAGCAAAGGGTTTGCATCGGCGGGGCACGGGCACAGAATTTATCGCCGATGATCTCTGCCACAACCGATAGTATAGCATTATGTCCCGGCGGGATACTTTTAATCTATCCCAGCTGATGTATTAATTGCGCACGATTGTGACTTATAACCGCGGGAGAGGTTCCCGCCGCTTTTATCCCCGCATTGGGCCATCACGCTCCAAGGGTTTGTTGGCCGGTGCGGTGTAATGGAAGTGTCCGAATGCGTGAACGAGAATTTCCAGGAGCGAACGAGCGTGAAGAGAGCCGGGATACATTTTCCCTGGAAGTTGCGTAGAGAGCCCTAAGGATCGTTCGAGCATGGAGAGAGACCACGGTGCCGTGGAGGCAGGCAGGCCGATCGGAGCCGGAAAAAATCGGCATATCTGCATAAACCGGCACGGCAATGAACGAAGATCGTAGATAAAGGTTGTACATTTTTTCGCATAACTTCGTATCGTCCGAGCGTGACCGACGCAGCACCACTGACGACGACGACGACGAAGACGAAGAGAAGACATTGTGTGTACGTGGACAACACGTGGACGAATATTTGCTCGATTAATCGTACCTCGATGCGAGACTACGATAGCCTGCGATAAACTATGTATATGAACTAGTATGGAACGTGGAAGCGATTTGCAGGTCGTTAGATAGCCACCCTCGAGCAATGCCTGATGAACCGATTGGCTTACGGAGAAACGACTCGCTTTGTGGCGAAACTCGCTTCGTGAGAGGGAAACTTGCGTCCCTTTAACGGTTTAGAGAGAGTTTTGGTATCGCCACGTGGAAGTGAAATTTCATTTGGCAAAATGTATCCGCATAACTTGGTCTTGGCAATTTTTCACTGGACACTGAGGGTGTTTGCACCACTTCTGTATCATGGCGGATCGTTGCAGACGAAACGATCGTTTAATCGCGGGGAACCCTCTTATTCGACCGCCCTTCGCAATTTACCGGGATTAAATAACCGCATCGCGAATCGTGGCGGCAGCGGCAGGTATTTAAAAACCGTAATGAGAAATGATTGCAACCATCAACGAAATTCGTCTGCAAATCGCCGGAGCCATCGCATCTCCTCGAACGGCCGGCATTTCCCGAACGTTCCCGCGCGCCCACGCAAGCGTTAAAAATTGAAACCGTGGAGATAAACGAGATAAGCGATCGGGGGTTGCCTTACCGCGACGAGTAAAGGGAAGAAAACGTTCGGAAGGCAAGACTAGCCTCCTCGGCGTAGCCAGAAGGAAGATTCTTTTTTCTCGCATTTCGGCGATGAACTCCCAGCATTGTCCCGAATTGCATAGACAATGGGGCCCCTACGGGGGCAACCGAGGGAGGTCGAGCCGATGGTCGCCGTATCCTTCGCGCTCTCTTGCCTCCCGTCTGCATTACATAATATCGAAACGACCTTGCGTTCCGTCGTACCACCTGCGGCAGGACTGCACACGTACACTCGGTGTACAACTTCCGCTCGGAACCCTTTCTTCCCTTCCCCCTTCCTCTCCTTCGTGTCGCTCACCCTATCCTCCTTCTACGCCACTATCCGCACCTCTCGTTTGCCCGTTCTAGCGCCGTCATTTGGCTCTCGCCTTTCCGTCCCCGGATCCACGCTCACGCCTGCATTCTGTCCCGTACCTTTTTCTTCTCTTACCACTATTTTTGCTTTCGCCGGGAGAAAAAGTGGTCAGTGGATGAATAGGAGGGGCGCACAAGGCGGCGAAACGCGCAGAAGGAGGACGCCGGCAACAGGTTTTGGCGGACAAACAGGAGACCGGGAGAGTCGCGAGTCAAGACCTACGATTCACTTTTATCCGGCTCTACTTTTTCACCGGCCGCTGGACGCGGCGCGAATCAAAACACTCTCTCGATACGGGCGCAACGACGATCGTCCCGCCGGAATGGCGAACGCGAGCTTGGGGATGAATGGGGACGGTTCGCCGATAAAGCGGGACAAGCGGAAAGTTCGGGCTGTTTAGTGCGACCGGGTCGCGTTTATTGTACGACAAATAACGGAACTTGTTTGGAGTTCCGAGAAGATCGAGGAACGCGTGTATGCAGAGTTTTGTCGAAGGGGGCACTAGATAGGAAATGTAATCAATCAGCGACACGCGTTCGTGCAAACGATCGAGATCCGAGACTTCGATTCACATTTAGAATGTTGCTCTCGGCGTGGCACGCGGAGATCTGTCACGAGCGAGGGTGGTTTTCATGCGACACCCGCCACTATCGACGAAACGATCTGCTCTATCGAATAAATAAGGAGCATCGAGCGTGGACAACATATGCCCGCATTAAACGGCGATGGTACCGTGTGTTCAAGAGGACCGGAAAGTACCGAGTACGTTCGAACCGGGGTACTGTATTATTTATCGCGATGGTGTTCTTTTCGAACGGCAACCATAAGTCACATCGTGAACGTAAAGAGTGACAAATTATTACATTTGTTTGCTTGTCGCGGTGGGAAACTTTTCATTCAAAGCTCATACATACTCTGCACCTCTCAAAGAGAAATCGTAGAAAGCTCTTCCCGATGGAAGATTTTATGGAAGCACCACGAGTCCTCATTCCCTCGCAAGGCTGCGTTGGATTATTTATTACGTCATTAATCAATCAGGTTTTTCCACGCGGCACTGTAAAGGGCAAGCAGATGCAATATGGAAATGAATGTAAATCGTAAAAGGCACTGCCGTGGATCCTCGCGCTATAACCGTGAAATGGCTCGCAAACAGTCGGTACACGTGAAAGTCCATAAAATGGAATTGTTGCAGTTTCCGGATGCACTTTAAGGGCGTCTCACATGGGCGCGTATTGTAAACGCGTTGCATCGATTTCGTTTCGGTTGCAATTGTTTAACGATCGACGTTACAATCCGGCTAACCCTGGCAGTTTCAAGGAAATTCTAACGTCGCTGCATTATTTATACGCGGCTGAATGTACCGCGACAAAGGAAATGAAATGTCGGAGAGGACTTGTCGAAATTGCACAACTAAACAAAAATGAATAAACGAGAAATCGGGCGAGAGCGTTACACCTATTAATTCCCAATTAATTCGTTGGCAACCTTTTATATTCGTATGGGCAAGTCTATAATTTTCCTTGATACAGAGCCCCAGGGGTATGAAAATTGACATCGACGAGAATTAAATGTGTTTACCGCATCTCATAGAACCCAAAAAGGATTAACTAGCCGACACCAAATAATTAACGCTGCATTTAAAAAGAATGTCAACCATGTGTTAGACATCCAGCATCCAGCACCCCCATGAAAATGATAAAAATAACTAAAACTCCGTCTATCCGTTACCTGAAATATGTTTTACCGGGAATCGAATCTTTTTTCGCTCGAATGAGCCAATGAAAAAAAAAAAAAGCCACTCGTCATACCGAAGAAGGCACTTAAATAAACGAGCCCTGCAAAGATTTCATTCGGACGGATGGGACACGCAACCACCTACACCTGCTAACGGCCCTTTCATAGCTAGTGACGATTTTATACTTTATCGTGTGCTCGTGGTTTACTGGCAATCGCCATTCGAGGGCTTTACAATGTCTGGTTTACGGTCCCTCGAAGCGAACTCGCGAATTCACCCCCGTCGTGCCAGGCGTCTCTCTTTTCACCCCCTTCTACGGTTGCAAGCATGTTTCTAGTTTACGATGTAGGTCAGGCCCAACAAAGAGAACCCACAGAAATAGGCAAACGTAAAAACGGGGAGTCGATGTAGAATTGCAATAGCCGACTGTGATGTAGAACGACTAGACGAAACGAGATAATGGTGTTTGTAATTGCGAACTTTGTATCATCTTTATTTCGACCATTTATTTTAATTACTGAGAAGGACTTGGAACTTCGTCAGTTGAACAAATCGTATTTTTTCCGAGAGAAATCTGCATCCTCTGAACTGTTCGCAGATTGTAATATTTACACGTTCTTAATGAAACGTTCTCATAGATTCGAAATGTGTTGGGTATGAATTTTTCTAGAAGTTTATAATACCGTGTATTCTTTCTACATTGGCTTGGATTTATTATTATTATTAAGAAGCGAACAGAAACAATTACTGCATAGCTCGAAATTCGAACGGAATCGAAATTTTTTACAAATTATATCATGCTACATTTCGCTCACTTCGCACGTATTTATATTAAAAATCCCAAGGGACACATAATACTTGCAATCTGCCGTGAATACATTTTTGAAACGCGTTTCACCCAATTCTTTCTTCAATTCGCAGAAACCACCCATTTCTCAAAGGTGGTAAAATTAAGCCGTTCCCTCGGAATCAAATTAAGCACCCAAACATATTCAAAATTGAATCGCTGAAAAAACGAATCGTACGTAGAAAATTGAATCACCTGCACTCGTCGCGATCACGCAACCGTGCCGGGTATGCCGAAGGTGTTTTACGAGCAAAAAATAGAACGAACAGGAGGAAGAAGAGCGTCGTCCACGAAGACGAGACTGCAACACGATGGGCCGTCGCAGACAAATTCGCCAGAAAAACGTCGGACATCGCAGGAATAAAGGTACGGGTAAATTAGCAGGCACGCGTTCAAGGTACACAGAGACGAGAGGCAAAACAACAACCTCTCTCTCTCTCTCTCTCTCTCCCTCCTTCTCCCTCTTTCCCACCCCGAATCCACCCCCGCGAGAAGCTAGTGTGTACCCCCTCCTTAAACTCCGAGAGTGCAATAGAGCATACGATGCGTCTAGACAAAATAATGATTTGGATTTCAATACATTTGCATTCATTACCCGGAGGCACCTCTTCTGTCGCTCCCTCTCGCTCCCCGATGCTCCCGTTTTTCGTCTCTCTGCCCCTCGCGACGATCCCCTCTACTATTCCGTTTCATGTCTCGCAGAGTTACGCTCGTTATCATACGAATGCTCTGCTCGTGCCGTCGGCGCTCGTTTCGTCGCCGTCGAAATGCAATGCGGCCGGACGAGTAAGCAGCACCCAAACCAGTAGCAGCGGCAGCAACAGCACCAGCAACAGCCAGGACCAGCGAGCCGTCTGTCTGGCCTTTACACGGGTGTCCATATTCCTGACTGTGTGCATGTACATTCGCGTGTACATACACACATTCACGTGAGCGCGATCTGCCGCGGTATGGTACGGTACGTTATGGTGGGCTGTATCGGACGGGGCAGCCGGAGAGGGTGGTTCTGATGGCGTGGCAGCAGTCGGAGAAGCAGAGAGGAAACGTGCAGGGGATGGGCGGCAACGGCAGGCGTCCTGTACTTTTTAACGCCGTGGAAAAAAAAAAAAAAAACACGAGCAAGACCGGATTGCAAATATTGTCGCGACGCCGACCGTTCGGCTAATGAGTGACCAAGCACTCAGACGTTCCTATGCACCTCGCCCATTGAATACGCGGTGGTACGCCAACGGCTGCCATGGGTCGACCGGATCGACGAAACTTGAAACAGGCAATGTATTGTACACGCAATTGCTGACTGAAGACATTGGTATCGCGAGTCAGAGCTAACCATCGGAGTCTGGACACACCGAGAACGTCAGGGACGGTTCAGAATGACCCGGTATAGAGGAAAGACTGGTGTGGTCCGATACGTAGGGAGGCTCGACACAAGTTTATATTATCCAAGTAATAAAGGAAAAAGTAACGAACTCGTCAGATCGCGATTGATTAGGAAAAGATATTACTATCAGGCCACTCGAGTCTCCCTGGCATGCGTAGATTTTGCTGTGGGAAGGATTGATACGTTTGCAAACATATACAATAATTGTTTACATATGCTTCGTGACATCTAACACTTTGACTTACGGTACCTATGTACTATGCAAATGTGCCTTCGACAGACTTCGACTTTGTCAGCGACACAAATATAACATCATACGCGCTTTCAACCTGACGCAGTTCGCGTGATTTCTCGTGTAAATCCTCATTCGTAAGTTCAGAAGCACGCTTGTTTATATTATTTCGTAACATTTCATTGAGCAACCTTTCTAAAATGGTGCCACGGTTAATATACACGGGGGACACCGGTCTTTCCCGTCGACGCAACGTTTATTGTACCGTGAATGTGTACACACTTGCTGTCTGTTGCATCGTTTGCGCGAATTCTACGAAGACGAGACGGCAAACAACTAGGAGGCGCCGGTTTTAGAACCGGGACTGGGTATTAACTTATAGTGAACCAGGCGTATTGACGTTTAAGAATGCTTCTTCACAGTTGCACAGTTGACAAATATTTTAGAGCGTGGACAGTTTGTATGCGATTAGAATTCGGAATTCATAGAACGGAGATTTTGTATGTACAGATATTTCGTTCGATGTGTATCGCGCAGTGCAAATATTGCACGAAAGTCTCGCGACAGAAAGATGGATTGAATTTGATTAGGATCTTAGTTCACATTTTTCGGAAGTGGTTCTGACGAGTGTTTTATAATTGACAAGTACAACTGACTTGGAGTATAATTGGAAGTACTTTTATAGAAGTTGCTGGATGATCAATCCACTATTCAGATTGATATTTCGTGTAGTTGATAGAAGCATTGCATATTGCCTGTGATCGAGTTATTCATAGGCTTAATTCGTCTTTACAAATTTAATATACGCCTTTCAAAAAAAATGATGACTTATGATTATGAATTTAAGACTCACTGGTTCAGTCCTGCCATCTCCTTCTTTCCCCAAAGATTGTCCCTCTGTCCAGCCCATTTTTGACAAAAGCTTAAAGCCCTTGTTGTCCTTCGTTATAGATCTACGAATGAAGCATATAAAACACGTTTAAATTATTATTGCGCCTCCTCTAAGCTTCAATACAAGGGGGTAGAAAATACTTACGTGTCCATCGAACTGCATTGTGTTTTTGCATGGTGGTTCAGTGAGCCAATGCACTGTCTTCTGCTTTGTGCTCTATCCTGGTATCCCGACGGTAGCTGACTAGCAGACACAACGTTATTCTTTTCTACGCCAAACTTGTATTTCAAACGCTTTAACTCTTGTTTGTGTTGATCCTTCTTGGATGCTTTATTTTCTTCCGAGTTGTAGCACTGTTGAACGAGTCCTGGCTCACAGTGACCACAGGTTTCGTTTCCATTATGAATGTGGCACAATAATTTCGTGGTAGTAACTTGTACAATTGAACCATGGGAAACTTCGTGTGGTTCAGATTCTTGCTTGGCTACGGATAATCTTTTGCCATTCAAAAATGTGCCGTTCCTTGATCCCAAATCTGTGATCTCGTATATTTTTTTATCCTCGTTGTACACAAATCGGGCATGATGCTATACAATTTAAACAATTTTTGTTATTATCCTTAGCTAATATTTTTATACATTACTTTTATTCAGCAAACGAATTTCGATTACTTATTGCTTACTTTGCTAACATTTATATCCGGAATAACCACAGAGTGATCGCCTTCTCGGCCAATAGAGCCACCCGTATACGCCACGAGAAATAGGCTACCAACTTTTAATTTCGGCAGATTCGTTTCTCTGACTATGATTCTCATGCACGGTGGATAAATTTTTGCCAAATCTGAAACAGGCAAAAAAATTCATTGCCACAACCAAAACATAAACAAACACGATAATTCTTAGTATAAATTAAATGTTATATGCAAAAAAGCACACTTGGATTTCTAATTGTATTTATTGCAATTATTCAATTATAGTTGCAGTCAATCTATACGTAATTTAAGCGCAGCAAGAAAATAACTCTCAGTCTACTAATGGATTATGAAAAACAAACAAAAATGCTAAGCACAATTATTAGTATACATTCTGTATATGATACTAAATCGTCAAATAATTAAGCACACCATCTCTGCGGCAAATAATGTCTTTTAAAACAAATAAAAAATAAACCTTGTTCTTCTTCGTGGTCACTGTCACTACTAGTACATAATTCTGGAGTATTGTCAGTAGAAATGCTGTCGTTATCGTTGCTTGAACATTCGCCTTCCTCAAGCTCGTCTTCTGACTGTTCCTCCCTTTTCGCAAGTTTGCGTTTTTTCCCCTCATCCTACAAGAGAGACATGCGTGCATATTAAGAGCATAGGATAATTACCTAATGCTTGACGCCTGTATTTTTCAATTGATATGTTTGAAAGGCCACTTATTAATTCATTTATGTCATCCGAAACCTGAAATGAAACATTTTCGTCTATCATCAGTCTTCCACAAGATATATTCTAAATGCAAAACAATAGTTTAAATGGCAACCTTAATTGCCTTTCTAGCTTTCTGCTCCTTCTTGCTTTGTGCATGTACAGCTGCCCCATTGGATGTTACTTGTGCTTGGCTATGGAACTGATACGTCTTATTGGTTTCATCGTAATAGTAATATGCTCCTGTATTACCATCATAGTATAAACCTTGTTGCTGAAACATAGTTTTTTCATATAATTTACAATATAATATTTTATTGGAGTTCTATTGCAATAAATATTTACTGCGTCGTAATAATATCCGCTGTTGTAGTCGTAATATAAACCAGAGGTCTCTTCATAAACAAAACTGGTTTGCAACAAAGCAGATTCAGCTGCTTCTTTAACTTGTTGTGTTATAGTGGAAGATGCTTTATTATCATTGATCACATTCCAATCTTGAGACAATTCATTTTCGTGTTCCAGGGGATTTGTTTGAGTTCCATAATCAATAAAGGTTTTATTTTGCAATAAAGTTTGCTTCTTCTGCGCATAAAAAGTTATATAAAGTAAACTGAGGACAATTATAGAAGGAAACAAATACGAAAAACAAAGAAACCTTACTTGTTCATTGAGCTTATTCCTTAATTTGGTAATTTTCTTATTTTGCTTTTTAATATGATCGCGCATTCGTTGAATAAATCTCAAAACATGGGGATAATCATGTAGCTCTTCTTGAAAATCATCTTCGAAATCTGATTTTACTTCTCCTTCGTCGCTTTCACTAGGTACGTTACTTTCTATCATTTTTTTCCTTTCTCTGCTAAATCTGATGAAATTTTGTATTTGCTATAAAAAACGAAATGTATTAACTTTCGTATCTTTTCACAATTAACTGCAATTGGTAGTGTTGTTATATAGCGAAAATGCAAAATAATTGAATGGAAATAAATACAAACGTTTACCCCAATGAATAATTAATTATTAATTTTAATACTCAAACGAACAATAGCTGTTACACTCGATCGACGGAAGCAGAAATCAGGATGATACAAATCGTAAGCGCGTAAATAAACTTCATACGCGCACGTATCTCTGATACTACTAATAAAATTTATTACAAATAAAGTACGAAGTAAGTTACAATTTCGTACTTTCATTAAATTCATAATATTTAATTCGTTTCACAGTTATCGTGTGATACATAGGCGTTACATAAATAAGTAACAAAATACAGAATCTTCTAATACGGAATATTAATTTGGTTATGACAATGATAACCAAATGACAGTTCTACTTAAACTTCTATAATTATCTACCTTTTCAGTTGCTTGAAAACTATAACAATCCTCCTTACTTTTTACGAGCGCGAGTGTAAGAAAATAGAACAATTAATCTGCATTAACGGAAGTTTTGAAAAAACACAAGGCTCTAATAGGACTCCGTATGTGTTTCATACATATGCATGCTATACAAATAAGTGAAGTTTTCTACTCTGATCATTCTGCCATCTGGAAACAGCTGTTCGTTAACACCCACGAGCATCATGGCCGCTCCTAGTCCGATGGAGCCGTCGAAAATGACATTTGTCCGGTGAAACGCAATCAAATAGTGCCTAATTATCAATCGTTTATACGTGCAAACGTAAACACAGTGTATACAGTCCAAGCGTAGGCTTCATGTTTCTCGTGTCTGTCATTTTGAATGTATGACTTTTGTGTGAATCAATTTCAATTCATATGCGAATGTACCTTCTACGCTACACGACGTCTTTCACGAACAGTAACCAGTGTTTTGTTCACGTATTATTTCGTATAATAAGCACGTTGCATTGTCAGGACATGTTACAATGATGCCGATAAAGGATAACCAGGATGTGGCATGCTTTCTGGTCACCAAACACTCATGGAAGGGAAAGTAAGTGCGCATTTCTCGTTGGTGCTTTTGTTAAAAGTTTTTGCAACATTCGAACAACGTGAAATACAATTTTTTAATTAAACGATACGATTAGTAATAAAGCAATTATATATGGTACGTAGTGTTATTGTATCATATTTCTAACAAAAGATAAATCTCTACTACAAAGTATACGTGATCTTACAATTGTAAGTACATTTTGAATAAAATGATAAGCTAATGAAATTGACCAGCGAATACAACTATCATGCAACGGTGCAAGAAGAAGTACTTAAAAGGAATTATGTACATATATGTATTTGCTTTACGACAATGCGAATGAAGTAGTGATGCAATATAATGTTTTTAACGTATCCTGGCATTCAATACCAAACGTTGGTACACAATAATTAATGACAATGCAGTAACTTTCGTAATATACATTTTTACATGACTGTAAAACGTATTATTCACAATGTATCAATTTTGTGCATTAAAGTGTTAATATGTATAAGTTATACATATTTACCATGACAGTATATGTGTTTTATATAATGAAAAAAATGAAAGTGATAGCATTGAGAAACGATATTACTATTTATTTAAAGTGTAATGGAATGATTGTGCAACAGGTATAAACGTATCTTTTCGATTGGATCCATGGGTATCACAACGTATAATCCAACTACACTAGAAGTCACAAACAAATGGGAATACTCGGATTTTATAAGTGTGCAACCAGCTGTAAAAAGTCAGTTAGGTTCGCACGAATTTATTATAACAATGCGGAAAGAACGAAAGGTTGACAATATGAAATTTAGTTCAGAGTATAGAGCCCATTTATTAACTGAAGCTCTTAAATATAGAAACCAATTTGCTGAGAAACCTAAAGAAATTTTGGTGAGTTGCATGTTCTTTGTATAATGCTTTCCAGAATTAATACTATTTAAGTTTAATCAAACTTCTTATCAGCCTAGCCATATGGTCGTAACGTAATAGCTTACAATGTGTTAGTAGCTATTTGTTACCGGCTATCTACGTAACTAATACATTTACAATTCGTCATACTCTAACACATTCATTTCATCATACTCTATTGTTACACATCAGATTATATGAGTTCTGTTAACAATTTCTATTTCAATCGAAATATTTTGCACCCGGAATTAATTGGATGAAACTGGAAAGTAGCTTCTTCCATGTAGAAAAACACATAAAATACGATTTTTTTTTTTTCCAAAACAACTGATTGCATTGTATTTTTATAAAATTGATAATATTTACTTTCTCTAGAGATATCAAGCTTATAAACATCACTGGTCTGATACAAGATTACCTGTTGTATTAGAAGTGACACCGTATAGTCTTGACCAATTAGATCCAGCAACCAATATGGTATTAGCCAGTTATTGCTATAAAGATTTCGAAGGAATACTTACAGTAAAAGATTACCCTAATGGATTCGTAATCGTCTGCGGTGGATTCGGACGGTTACATCTTTTCACTGCTCAGCACATGGAAGAAATAAATAAAAAGCTGCTGGAATTAGCTGCGAACAATTTGGGTATCAGCATCAAAGTTTTGAAAGAACCAATCAAACTAGATGATTTTATCGCTCAGAGATTGGGCAAGTTTAGCGGGGATGAACATATAACAAGTGTATCGGAATTCACTGTTCACAAATATTCATCTAGGCATATAGACCCTCAAAGGAGAACCCTTTGTCTATCGGATACATGTTTACTGGAGAGAGATCCTCAGACGTATAATATTTGTACTCTTAGACCTTTGTCGGATATTTTTGCTTTGATTCGTGATAATGAAAATCCACAACTGTTTACTATACAGTATCTTAATGGCCAGACACGTAGTTATACAGCAACAGACAGAGATTCGTTATTAGCTTCCTTATTGGACGGTGTTAGAGCATCTGGTAATAGAGATGTTCATGTTAGAATGTATCCAATAGCTAGAGGAAAAAGGCTTGGTCCTCTGACTCTGCCTGTGGATGAGGAAGTTGAAACATCGCATCTTAAATTTCTTCAGCAACCACCAACTGGACATAGTTTTGCTGAAATTCTGGATAGATTTAATGCGAATATTCCGTACAGCGGTCTTAATTACTCTATTACACAAGATGTAAGACATGTTTAACATATTCGACACTGAGCATATAAGTATAAAAAATAAGAAAATTTTATACGTATATTATATAATATCAAAAATTGGTACAGTTCATTGAAGCAGCAATAATCTATTAATCTGAAATAAAAAATGTATTTCACAGATAGGACACTAAGATTAACTACCTCTAGTTCAATTTAGCTAATGTTAACAAATATCCAGATAGACAAATTTATTCTAATATCTATTGTTTTCACGCTATTCTGTTACGAACTTTCATGCCAGGTACAAGACTTAGTTGATAGTAAGCCTAAGGCATCTGTTATTATTCTTAAATAGATTGTATAATAAACTGAGCAGATTTTTCTTTTTTTTTGTCCAGGATATTGTACCGCTTGAATGGACTGTAACAACAGTACAACTTCGAATGTTCCATATGATGAATAACTACTTGCAGGGTCTTTTTACTGAAAATAAAGATAAAATTATTCTTGGTGCTTTAAATGCACTGGTCAATAAAGATTTGGAGACGAATAGCGAAATAGAAGCGCAATTTCATGCTCTAAGGAGATTAGTCGCCAGTAAAATTGGTTTCACTGCGTTCACCACTCTTCCTGGATTTAGAGAAGCTACTGGACATAAAGTTGTAAAAGCATTGAAAAGGCAAGATTATGGTGTGACACAAGCAGCGATAGATTGCATATGCGCTCTCATGCAACCAATGCATGACGATTGCGATTTAAGACAGGAACAGTTAAATAAAAGCAGTCTTCTTAGTAGCAATAAATTTTTAGAGAGTTTACTCGATATGTGGATTAATCATATTGTAAGTATGATGTTCCTAACTCTATTTTTCCTTTTCTTGCATCCTTTTTTTTATCTAATAAATATTTCAGAATCACGGCACAGGTGCTCTAGTAGTTTCTGCCATGCTGGACCTTTTAACGTTCGCTCTATGTGTACCGTACAGTGAAACGACCGATGGCAAACATTTCGATAATCTTCTAGAAATGGTAGCCGCGAGAGGAAGGTCTCTTTTTAAACTGTTCCAACATCCTTCGTTGGCCATTGTTAAAGGTGCAGGATTAATAATGAGGGCGATTATCGAAGAGGGTGTGCCGGAAGTTGCAGCAAAAATGCAAGAACTTGCTCTTGCCGAGGGAGCATTACCAAGACATTTATTAAATAGTCTTTTTACTATTGGCACTGATGGTAGACTATTAACGCATAGACAATTGTGTAGGCATCTTGTAGGACTTTGGGTCACAGGACATCCTACAGCTATGGGCCTGTTGAAAAGGATTATGGTAAATTAACGTTATTGCTGAGCTTATAATATCATTATCATTTAATTACGAGAATCGAAGTATCTAAGTTTCTGTTCATTGTGCATTTGTACAGCCTGTTGGTTTATTAAATTACTTAGACTCCGATGAAAAGGTACCCGATTCGTTTCTCGAGAAAGAACGATTAAACAATCGTGACAATTTAAAAATAGCTATAGATCACGCGTCGAAGAATAAAAAGAGTCCACAATGGATCGCAATTGAGCGTCAGATGCGTGTGGTTGAAAAGCATGTCGAGCACGCACTTCAACATTGGGGTGCCAGAATCGGAATCGAACGTAAAGAAACAATCAAGGAACGCCCGATAGTATTGCGAAAGCGCAGAGAAAGGATTAAATCGGAAGCAAATTGGAATTTGTTCTATTACAAATTTAATCAGGACCATTCACTGCCGAATTTAATATGGAATCATAAAACAAGGGAGGAACTGAGAACGGCTCTTGAAAATGAAATACGAGCGTTCAGTTCTGACAAAGATTTGGCAGGTGGAACACTGATCGCGTGGAATCATAGAGAATTTGAAGTACAGTACCAGTGCCTGTCGGATGAAGTGAAAATTGGCGATTACTACTTGAGGCTTCTGTTGGAAAAAGATAGTCCAGACAGTCCAATAAGAAAATCGTATGTGCTACAGAATCTTTATTTCATTTTTCTAATATCACAGATTACAGTATTGTTTCCTTGTTTTCTACTTCATCTCCAATAATTACATTACACACGTGAGATAATGAAATAACACTTTTATCGCAGGTATGAATTTTTCAACGACTTGTACCATAGATTCATATTAACGACAAAAGTTGAAATGAAGTGCCTTTGCTTGCAAGCAATGACTATAGTATATGAGCGATATTACGAAGATATTGGTCCATTTTCGGATACAAAATATATTGTAGGAATGCTTGAACGTTGTACTGATAGAATGGAACGTGATAGGCTAGTCATGTTCATAAATAAGCTTATACTACATAGAAGAAACGTGAAAGATATAATGGATCAAAATGGTGTACGCACAATGGTCGATCTCTTAACGTTGGCTCATTTACATACATCTAGAGCGGTCGTACCCACGCAAACCAATGTGATCGAAGCAGGACCGCAGCAACAACAAATTATGGAAAAGGAATGGTATTACAACGATGGAGATCAACGCAAAGGTCCTATAAGCTTGAAAGATTTAAAGGAACTATATTTGACGAATCACGTAACATACAAAACAAAAGTCTGGGCACAAGGATTAGATGGATGGCGAATGATATCGCAGGTTCCGCAGTTAAAATGGACCTTGGTGGCAAAAGGGACACCAGTAATAAATGAAAGTGAATTAGCAACGCTAATTCTAAATATTTTAATCAAAATGTGCGAATATTTTCCGAGCCGGGATGTCGATGCCGCGGTAATCAGGCCCCTACCGCGGATGAAACGATTATTATCTGATCTCCAATGCCTACCTCACATCGTTCAACTTTTACTAACATTTGACCCGGTTTTAGTTGAGAAAGTAGCTACTTTACTCTGCGAAATAATGCGCGATAACGCAGACATCTCAAAAATTTATCTTACTGGTGTCTTCTATTTCATATTAATGTACACCGGTTCGAATGTTTTACCCATAGCAAGATTTTTGCAATTAACTCACACGAAACAAGCCTTTAGAAGCGACGATGTAAGTGCGATACCTCTTAATTATTATTTCCCTTAATTATTACGGCAGTCAGTAATGATATGTGATATTAATCAATGTCGTAGAACGCAGCTTCGGATATTATGCAAAGAAGTATTCTTGGACAACTTCTGCCCGACGCTATGGTTAGCTATTTGGAGAATCATGGCGCGGAAAAGTTTGCACAAATATTTCTTGGTGATTTTGATACGCCGGAAGCGATTTGGAATGCTGAAATGAGAAGAATGCTGATTGAAAAAATAGCGACGCATATAGCAGATTTCTCGCCAAAATTAAGAAGCCACACTATGGCTAGATATCAGTACATCGCCATACCTGCGATAAGGTACCCACAATTAGAGAAAGAATTGTTCTGTCAGATATTCTATTTGAGGCACCTATGTGATACAGTGAAGTTCCCGCAATGGCCTATTCCTGAACCAGTAAGTCAAGGAAGAATTTGCGTCGCCGTAGAATTTACCGAACAGTTCATACAACAAGCTAATGCCGCATTGTGTAATATTTAGGTTCGTTTGTTAAAAGATGTGTTAGACGCATGGAAAAAAGAAGTAGAGAAAAAACCGCCACTGATGACAGTGGACGAGGCTTATAAGGTTCTTCATTTGGCGAATGGAAAGCAACATAATGAGGCTGAAGTTCGAAAATCTTACTACAAACTCGCACAAATGTATCATCCGGATAAAAATCCGCAAGGAAGAGTAAGTTCAACCGGATCTTTACTAATCGTGTGCAATCATTTTACGAGAAATCTACTTTCTGTCCATAGGATAAGTTTGAGGCTGTCAATCAGGCATACGAATTTTTGTGTAGTCGAAGTTGTTGGTCAATGGATGGTCCGAATCCTGATAATATAGTGCTTATTTTGAGAACGCAGAGCATTCTTTTCCACAGATATTCCGACGAACTTAGACCATATAAGTACGCTGGCTACCCACAATTAATCAAAACGATTAAATTGGAAACAGACGACGAGCAATTGTTCTCCAAATCTGCGCCACTATTGGCCGCCGCCAGCGAACTTGCATATCATACAGTACAGTGTTCCGCGTTGAACGCGGAGGAGCTTCGCAGAGAGGGTGGATTAGACGTTCTGTTAGACGCTTATTCGCGATGCGTTTCTGTCTTAAACAAATCGAGTAAGCCCGCTGATGTAGCGGTGCAAGTGTGCATGCATATCACTAGATGTTTCTCGGTGGCTGGATCGTTTAGAGGTTGCAAGGACAAAATTATCGAGCTACCGCAGCTAGTTAAAGATCTCTGTAGAACATTACACTTCAAGGTTGGTGCACGCAATTTTTTTAAACGTAATTTTCTTTCCTTAGTTAGGATCATGTAAAAAAAAAAGTTATTTAATAATAATATTGTGTTAATTCGTGTAATCTTGCAGCATTTAACAAAATTATGTTCAGTGGCCACAGAATGTGTTTCCTCCCTCGCTACGGACAGTGTACTGCAAATGCAATTGCTACAATCTGGTGCTTTATGGCATTTATTGTTATTTATGTTTAACTACGATTATACGTTGGAAGAAGGCGGCGTTGAAAGAAATCAAGACGAGAATCGTCAAGAGGTCGCAAACAATTTAGCAAAACTGGCAGTACGGGCTTGTGCCAGATTAGGCGGATATATGACAGGAGAGAACGAAACACCGAGCAATCCTGTCACAGTTGCTGCCTTGGAAAGTTTATTAACAGCTTATCTAGCTCGTCAACTCGCGAATGACAAACCGGAGGAAATATTAAAAATCCTGAATTCGAATTGCTCAAATCCATATTTAATTTGGGACAATGGGACGAGGGCAGAATTGAACGAATATTTGGAGGCGAAGCGGCAGGAAAGATTGAACGGAAACGATAGTTTTGAACACGATTTCAGTGACTTCAAATATAGCATTCACGCTGGTGAACTTATAATTGGGGAAATATTTGTGAAAATATATAACGAACAACCCAATTTCCCAATAGAGGTAATTTCTCAATAAAAAGGAAGTAAATGAAAATTATATTTATTTAGGCACTGAAACAATGAAATATTTTGCAGAATCCTAAGAGTTTTACGATCAATTTATTGGACTTTTTATCTGAAGCGTCGAAATATTTATCGTCGGTGGGCAACGTGGCATTAGCTAAGAATGAACAACAGAAGCTGGAACATATTGTTATGTCTCTAGAGGCTTTAAGGAATGTTATTAAAAATAACCCAGGAATTGAATTGCAGTGTATAGGACACTTTAGATTACTATTTGGGCTTTTGAGTTGTAATCATTTCAAGTTGATCCAGAAGAACGCGCTCGAAGTTATCAGTAACGTAACAAAGAATCAAGAGTGCGTGGACGATATAGCGGCGACCGAAGTCATAGTACATTTATTGTTAGTTTTAAACACGCTGAAGGATAGTCAGCTTCTTGCATTAGAAACTCTGTACGCTCTAATGAGCTCCACGAAAATTGTAAAGGATGCACTGTCTAAAGGTATAAAAAAAAAGAAGGAAATACATAAATCACGTTTTTTTATTACATGAAACGCTCTCGCACACTGTTACTCCATAATGAAACGTATTGACTTTTTAGGAGCTGTTGTATATATTCTTGATCTATTCTGTAATTCAAGTAATACCCAGGTACGTGAAACAGCCGCGGAACTGCTTGGCAAAATGTCGTCCGACAAGCTGGCTGGACCGAAAGTGAAGCTTGATCTTTCTAAATTTCTCCCGAGATTATTTAGCGAAGCTATTAGGGATGCCCCCAAACAGTGCGTGCATATGTTCGAAACGAAACACGAAAATCCTGAATTAATCTGGGATGACAATGCCAAAGCTAGAGTGGCGAGGATTGTTGCTGAATTAAAGGATGAGTATGTAACAATTGTCAGACGATATTTATATTTACCGTGTTCCGTATATTTATTCCATACAGAACATTGACCCACCATTCCTTTCAGGTATTACGCATTACAAAGACGAAACCCTATTGCAGTATTAAAGATACCCGATAGTCAGAATAATATCGATATCGCAACAAACGAACCTGTAGTCGGTGGTGTATATCTTAGATTGTATATAGCTAGCCCTGCGTGGGCTCTTAGGAAACCTAAAGAATTTTTAAGCGAACTAATGGACACAACATTGGCACTTATGTCGAAGGAAAAGACCGATGTAAGTGTAACATTGATTTTTTGACCCATAATGAATAATTGTTTTACTTAATGGTAATTCGCGAACAGCCGGATATGTTGGAATTAACAACGCAAGCTGTAGTATGTCTACTCCAAGCACAACCGAACTTAGCCGATCAAGTTCCATCATTAGGACACATACCAAGGCTTTGTCGACAAATGGCAATGCAAAATAATCAACCATCCGTGTATAAAACTGCGATACTGATACTTCATCAGCTAGCAACAAGCGAAGTGAGTCTTTATCCGTTAATTATTTAATGCTGACCATATTTGATCACGCTAACCTTTGGTTATACCTTCCAGATATGTATATCCTCTATTTGTCAAACGGAATGTATCAGTCCGTTGAAACACGCCATGCAATCGAGACGTGATATGATCGCGATTGCGTGCGAAACGTTGAATAGGCTGTTTTCAACTAACGAGGATAGGCTTATAAAACAGGTTAATACTGTTCCCTAAATAGAATTTCGAATATTATCATTATCGTCGCTGTAAATTCAAGTTAATCTAATGGTAATACTTCGAAACAGGCATTGGACGCTGAAATGGTACCTTATCTATTAAACATATTAGAGGGACGATTAGATGTGATCGAAAATCCTGCAATGACCAAAGCTCAAATAGTAAAAGCTTTAAAAGCAATGACGAGAAGCTTGCTGCTAGGTGAGAAAGTAAATGCAATATTGGAGAAATCAAGCGTATGGGCAGAATATAAGGATCAACGGCACGATCTATTCATTTCTAATACAACTAATTCAGGATACCTTACTGGTATGTTACGCGTAGGAATTATCTTCCGTTTTTAAATGAAATGCTTTGAATATTTAATACACTTCGTATGCTACATTAAATCGTAATTATAATATGTCTAGCTGGAACGCCAGTGTCTGCGGGTTATTTAACTGCAGGCCCCAGTACAACTTTGACCACAGGCCCTCCTCCAGTCGACAAAGAAGATAGTTTAATTAATAGAAACGATAGTATCTGATATAGGTAGCACCGCCATGAAAGAAAGAAAAAAGAGAAACGATAGGCAGGAGGAATGCCAATTTTGAAATTCCTATCGGTAAACCAATACCGATAAAAAGACTACATTGCCTGTGATTTTTGGCTCCTTAAAATAAGGAATTTATCAACCGAATGGTGTTTTTTGTTAAATTTACATTTATATTAAGATTATCACGATACACTGATACCTTTTATTATGCTATATAGGCAAATTATATAATTACGTAAGATACATGTATATCATTCTTTACAGCGACGTCAATGTGTGGCAAACGATAGTATTCAATGAAAGTCTAATACTACAACTTTTCTAGGACATGCCGCCTTAGACAAAAATACCCTTCGTCGATTCTAAACCTTTTTCTAGACTATGGTTCATTTTGTACTACAAATCTTCCGATGGAACTTTTTATGTTATTATCGCAAATGAAATCACATTCCTGGCGAACGAAAGAATAATGCGTTCGATAGTTTGCGTTCTTGCTGTATCCAAGTGTGATTAGCATTTGTTGAACAAGTTTTTAGAGTACTTGAAAATAAATATAATATATATATGTATATATTCATTTGGTCCAACTTTCAACTGTTCATAGTCGCATGTGTCAACGAAATTTTATTGTTTCATTCACCGTCACCGTTACATAATAAACTTAAACGTATACTTGATAATGGACTAATCGCATTTTTCGATATAGCAAAATGCTTCCACATTTCTCAGCCCGTTAAAAAATTCTTGAACCCTTAAACTTGTAACATATAGGTAAAGCTATAAATACATTATTTTTTCTTTCGCATTATGAAAGGTACAAAAGCATTATAGTCTAACAATAGATTGTCGCCATTATTTCACAATAATTTCAAGTGTCTGTCAGACGGATTAAACAATTGTAACGGACTTTAAATTAACATAATCCTACACAGAAGAATGGGATACACCTTTTAAAATGTTATTCGCTTATTATTTCTATGCAATGTACGTTCTTTTCCCTCGAAAATGTTATATATAAATATATATACTTTGTTATATAGATCGTTTTATGTACGCTTAGAACCGATAAAAGCGCTAAAACTTCTTCGGTGACACTAAACGAGGATCTGTCAAGTGGAGTAGATTCCATAAGTAGGGAGTTCCTCTTTTTCATATCAATTTCTAGTATTCTAACAAAGCGATAATTCAGCGAGAACCGACGAACATTTTTAGAGCTTAGGGATACAAGAACAAACAAATGATGAAACAAAGAAACACGCAACGCGTTGTTTTCCACTTGCCATCCACCAATATTGTAATATACTTTTGCTACTTTGGGTCGACTAGTCGAGCGTTTACAGCGTCAAAGAAGGTAAAAACAACAGTATAGAAACGAAAGGGTCAGGAGGGAAAGTTCCTCTCGTAACAAGAGTATCCATAATAAACGCGCGTAACTGTGTGCCTCTTACACGCCAGAATGCTCGTTTTTCAACGTGAGTCACAAACAGTGTGGTGCGTGTTACAACGATTTTCTTTGCACGCTCGACTGGTCGGTGGGTCCTTCCTTTGGAGAGAAAAAAAAAACAATAAAAAGCGAGGCGATAAGTTAAGTGAGAAAGGAAAAGAAAGACACAGAAGCGATCGAATCGTTGATGGTAATAAAATACAAAGATAAAATTGAATATGATTGGCATGGTCTCGATGTACTGTATGTAATAGAGTTACTGACAGTCGAGTAATTATGTGAACAAATAGGGAAGAGCCTTAGTTATTTTTATGTATTTGCGCCTGAGTTTTTAAGATTGAGAATAAGATATTTTACATATATATATGAATATGTATATATGTATATTTATATATATATATATATATATATATATATATATACATATAAAAAAGAAGTTATACCACAGATAACTGTACGTATAATTAGAAAAAATAAATGATTTTGCACAGAATAGGATTGAAGGAGATTGTAAGGTAACGCAGTTTCTCCCTTATTTATAATGTCTGTCAATGCTGCTCAATTGTTATTAGATAATCTTATTTGTCAAATTCGTGATACTGTTCCTGTGATTCGCATAATATCTCATCCATATTCAAGTACTTGTTATTGGAATGGTAGGAGAGTAATTTATCTAAACTCTCCTGCAATTGAGTAAACGTAGGTCTACTTTGAGGTCGTACGTTCCAACATGCGAGCATAATGTTGTATCTGTAACAAACGGTACGCAATTTTTTAGTTAAATGCTCCACTTTTTTATTTTCTTATGGAGATAATTATATCGGATTAATTTTACAAAATATTACTGTCCGTAAATTCAAAAAATCCACACCACGAACAATCAACGGCTTTTGTAATTTTTCAAATGATTTTGAACGAACAAATTTTCACATTACGTACAATTCTACGCTACAGCTTAAAGGTCGTTGCATTCTGTAGCCAGATCTTAAAAGTTTCAACAGCGCATTGGCCGTAGTTCCAGGATAAGGAACAGCACCCATGGTTACAATTTCCCATAACAAGATACCAAAGGACCATCTGTAAAATATCGAAATTTTATCGATACGTGAAACTTCTATTCGAAGAATCTCATAGGACAACTTACACATCGCTGTGAGTTGAGTAAATTTGATGCGTTAAAGCTTCGATTGCCATCCACTTTAGGGGCAGCTTGCTGCTTCCTTCTTTCTTGTATAAATTTTCTTGGTAAACATCACGACTGAGTCCAAAATCTGAAATCTTTACAATTCTGTCGGCGCAGACTAAAATATTTCGTGCGGCCAAGTCGCGATGTACTATTTTATTCGATGATAAAAATTCCTAGAAATTGTTCATTAACTAATTTATATAACAACAGTTAATATAGTTAAAAAAAAAAGGGAAACGATTGAATATTAAATGTATAAACGCCAACAACTGTAGCGCATATGAAAAGTAAATAATATGTTCTTATGAATCATTAATATCTTTACTTTCATAAACTAAGTAAGTCCATGTATAACTACAAAAATTTCTTTCACGCGATACAAAACGAATTACATTAAAGTTATAATGGGATTAAAATGTTTTACCATTCCCGTTGCGATTTGTCGTGCAAAATTCAGCAAGTCATTCGTTGTACAAATGTCACTATGTTGTGGTATATCTTGAAAAAAAAAAATAAAATGAATACATCGAGAATACGAAGAAAAGTATTCAAACTATTATGTATTCACCAAAACTATTATGTAACAAAAAAGTATATTAATTACCTTGTTGTATGTCGTATAGATGGTTCATGATAATATGCATGCTTTGGAAATTCTGCCCTTTTCCATCTAGTTAACACGGAAAAGATAAAAATGTATTCAGATAGGTGTTTTTTAAATTTATCAGTTTAAACGGCACATGAATATAAAAATAATGAATACCGGAATTGCTTGAATTGACACTGAACGAATCTGCATCAAATTTGAAACATGCTCTACGGTTAAAAGCAGCATTTACCATAATTTGCCAAATCTGGAAATTCGTATATATATAATTAAACGATTCTATCCATAAAAATCATCACAATAATTTCTTGCAATTTGTAAAGAATATTAAGCGGTTTTTGTCTATAATAACGGATCTGTGATTGCTACTCAAGTATGAAAAAGAAATTAAAATATAGTTCCCTCGAAAAAAGAATTCTTATAAATACGTAAATAAGAACAATTTCCTGACAAATATAATAATTAATATACACAGTCACTCACAGTGAAAATCCTAACAGGTCGTATCGTAAGAAATATTGAGTATTGTAGTATTGTTTATCTTTAATTAACAAAAAATAATATGTTAATTTCTTTATTTGTAGTACGAGTAATGATCAAGTATTAAGCTATAAATATATTGGTCATTTATTTTCGACCAAATCACTTGTACGATGTTCACCGTGACTGACTGTAGCTATTTTAAATTGTGAAAGGTGCTAAAAGGGATGCTATCCTAGATGTGTATCTGTGAATGAAAAGATAAGTGGACATTTTTGGCGGTAAATAATAAATATAGCTTGTCTACTTGTGAACGTAAGTACTTCATATTTAACTCACTGTACGTAAGTACGTCTGTAAATCCCCTTTGCAACAATATTCTACCACCAACACTGGCTTATTATACAAATTACAGCAGCCGATTAACGACACAATGTTTGGATGTTGACCGACGACTTTCATAATGAGTATTTCTTTGTGAAAATTTTGTACTTCCTCCATGCTAGGGTACTCTGTCATATAACATACAAATTCGAATTATCGTAATCGTTTATATAAGAAATAGCTTTTGTCATGAAGTCAATGTACTGTTTCTTTCAAAATGTAAATGATATAATTTAGAAAAGAATGAAAAATTTTTTGTTGACTTAGTACCGTTTAAAAAATTGTTCGCATGTCTCTGATGTTATATAATGGTATATAGTGTTATATCGATTACATTTTCAAATATCCAGCTTGACTTAGAGCAAAATTAGAAATATTATTACAACTAAAACAAGAACGTAACTTGATATAACTTGTTTCTTATTTTTACTTCTATTTTAATTTAGTTGTATCTCAAATTGAAACCAATACAAACCAGTCAAAGGTGTCCAGACGTTCGCTTACTTTTTGGCATAATATTATTTCATTTATTGACAACAGAATTTATAGTGACATTATTGTTTCTTAATATTATATATATGTATACCCAGTAAACTATTATGAAGGTATAAACATAATTCTCGTGTTTTCATTAAAATAGAATCACAAAGTTCGTGTCCATATATTTATATCAAACTTAATACAATTGTCCTGTTATTAAACGTACAGAGTCTCAGGAAATGGAAAGGAAAATACAATTGGAGAGTTTATAGTTAGTTTATACCCTGCTCATTTCATAAGAAAGCATTTTGCTGCACATCTAAGAGATGTCTGGGCACTTTTGAACGGCCGCATATGCAAGAGAACTTAATGCTTATCAATTATTTATTATCAGTTAACAATGCAAGGCTTAAAACAATCCATTCCTTACTACCTTTCAACATTTTCACCGCCACATCCGTAATATTATTGAATTTATCTTGCAACGAGCCCATTCTTACGACCCCATAAGCTCCGCTACCAAGAATCTCTTTGACTGTTAATAATTTCGGGCTCAAATCGAATTTGTCGTCTACTGATGTCAACGAGATGGGATTCTTAACGTCGAAATCATAATTCTGAGGCAGTAGTTTTTTCATATTTTCGATAGATTGATCCTTTTGATTGAAATTCTATAAATCAAACATTTTCCAAGAATATATACTGTACAGGGTTACCAAGAAAGTACTATATATTGGTGGTGGCCAAACGTTGTCATGATAGGAGCCATTTATGTAATATTATTACATAAATAATAATACCCGTATTATTTTATATGTTTCTATGTGCGTTTTGTTCGTTTATTTGTACGTTCTCGGAATCGAACTTTATAAAATGAAATTATAATAAACTATAAGTTAGTGGCAAACGCGGTGAAGGATTAGGAGGCTCATGAACCGCAGTTTGGCCACCATGGATATGTATTATTTTCTATCGAATGAATTTTATTAGCACGTAGAATAGGGTAAGTCGATGAGTGATAGCCCACTTTCTAAAAACAAATCTGTACATTGTAATTTGAATGGATGTCCATAGCGAAAGAAAAATTTATTTGTATAGGTAATTACATACATGCTGAAAGATAATAATTGATTTCTTTCTCGCAAAAATTGAAATAAGAAATTGAATACCATGCATAAGGCCATCTAACACGGAGTTTACGGAGTGAAATCGGCCCATGGTTGAGATTACCTGAACGAGTCATGACATAGGTAAAAAAAAGGCATGTTTCGTGTATAATAGGAGGAGTAATCAGTTCTTTTGTCTGGATACAATTTTTGTACAATGATTATATAAGTTTAAAAATTTTGAATATTCTTCGTGAAACCACATATCCCATCGCGTGCATGAAACCCGATCATTTAGTTTCGTTGTACAGCTGTACTGCTTTTAACACCCCACATTCAGCAAACGAAAATAATAGCTGATGAAGCTTGTAAACAATGTTCACTATATCGTGAACATGAAGCAGAGTCAGAACATGTACCTATGTAGCCTATAATCTCATATGCTAAGACCGAATCGTCTCATGCGCAGGGTCATCTCACCGAGAATCACCCTATATTATATACCAATTCTTAATCTTATTGTTATACTGCATTGTGTTACCTCGAAACGAGTACACTCCATTGAAAATTGTTTGCTTTTCTGTTTGTAATATTGCAAGCAAGACATTCCAACTAGTACCACAATCGTGACCGACAATGCGAATCCAATAATAAGTTCGCGATAGGATTTGTTTATGGTTGCTGCGTAAAAACATTCATAACTTTAAAACACATGCGCAGTTGCATTTCCAGTTTGATCTAACTACTCATACATACATTAAAGTTTACCTAAATTTCAAGAGATTGATATGTTACAATAATTAAATAATTTACACTTTTTTTTACTAAAACGATAAACATTTCAACAAGATTTCAATGAGAATTAAGGAACTAATTATATGTACAATTCTCCTTAAACAGGAGAGTCGAGCATACTACCTATTTTCAATATAGAAAATTTTGTCATGCGTCATTTAATGAAAGCAACGAGTGCACTGTATTACGGATTCATACTTGCGTGCTTAGTGTCGAGATTTTTAACAATTATTTCTGGCAAACTTGTCCCACCCAAAGAATCAGCGGCTATACGCACAACATATTGTGGTCCGAGATCTAAGTTTGGAATGTTGACTTCAGTTCTATTCTATAAAATACATAATAAATATAATATCATGTTCTTACGAAAGCAAATCAATTGAATCAGCTATCTCAGTGCGAGATTATCATACCTAAAAAAGAAATAATTGAAATAAGATAATAAAAGAAATCCCTTCATGAATATCCCAATTTGCTTCAATATAACAAAAAACATACAAATGAATAAATAAGTACAGGAAGATTGTTTCCTAGAGAAATTACTTCAACGAAATTATCTAGTTTTGGTAATTGAAGAATTAATTAGACTTACGCCGGGCACGTGCAGAACATAAACTTCGTCATCGTCTCCGTGTAAATCAATTTCTAATGTATAATTGTCTGGTTCCTGTAATGGTTTGTCCCAATAGACTTGAAGATCGTATAAATTCCCAACGCGATAGGTATGCTTTGCTTGTAACCCTGTTATGCTTTCTGGAGCTGAAGCACACGTAAACTCATATTTCTTTTCATTTAAAAATTCACAATATTTCGACCGGTTTTCGCATAGAAAATTCACTTTCCTGATCGATTATTCATTACGAGTTTGATCAGGAATGAACGAAATGTGACATACCGCAAATGGTTAAATTTTTATTATAATACTCCAGACAGCTAGGTGTGTGATATGTTATAAGTGTCTTAGGACTGGTTATATTACCATAGCTGTTAATGGATGAAATAGAGAGATTATTCTGTTGGTTGAATTCCAAATATTTCATTTCAAATCGAAATTCAAGCATCTGTAAAGTCAACATCATATTTTTCTTATGATTCTTAACATGATTACACTGTGGCATTTAATAAAATTGTCACAGTGCCAGTTAATGATATTACCTGTTCCAAATGGAAATTCCACAATTTGTGTTCCCCATTCCAGGCTAATATGTTGTAACTACAACTACGATCTAAAATGATTGATCATATGTTAGATTCATTGGAAGAATTAATGAAATGTTGGAAGCATAATATTAGTTTAAAACATTTGTTTAAATGGTAAGGAAAAGTTCGAATAAATTTCAAAACAGTCACGTAGTTTAGTGACAAATTGATTCCTGGTTTTAAACCGAGTGAAATAGAAAAATATACAAAATTTACTGGCGTTTAGTGTAATTTTGCTTATTTCAAAATGTATTACTATACCTTCTGCAGGTTCAAATGCAAATTCTGCCGCTAGATAGTACCCGTCTGTCTCATCCGCTTTTTGACTTGATAGACTAATATTTTTCACAGGTGATGGTTCGTAGTCAGCTGAAAACATTTGAAGGAACGAAATACTACGAGAAAAAGAAATCGTGTAAAAATGTTATAACAATTGCCTAATTATTATAAATTTTACACCTACATTATACTGACACTAAATAATAATGAAGGATGTCGGGCAACTACTTTGTTCAAAATTGTATTCTTTTCATTTAAAACGTGGAACACACCATCACTTCGAGCAACAGGATGATAAAAGACTTTTTTTGGGATGCAAATAAATTTATTGAAACGATAGAAATTTTCACAATTTTGCAGAACAATTGGCCTTATGAGTAAATTAATACATGTTATAATAAGTACGTAACTTTACTTTGTAACCAGTTATTGCAAGAAAAAAATGTCCATTACCTTCATAAGTGTGAAACCAGTCTGACACTTCCGGCCGTGAAATTCTTTTGCTCGCGAGTTCATAAAAGCGATATCGATATTTGGTACCTGCTGTTAAATTTGTAAATGTGGCAACATTTCCATGGGTCTAAAAAATAAATCGGTAGCGTAAATCACGCATCTTGAGAAATAACGTTATTTAGTTAAATTTTAATTATTTCAATTTTAAAAAAATTTTTAATTTGATATTTTTTTCAAAAACATAACTTTATGAGCAGTCTGCGGACCACATTTATTTTCTCTACTTCACGACCGTGCAAATAACGCATTGCGTATGCTTGAAATTTGGAACTTGTATCGCAGAAACTATGGAAGTTAATAAGAGAAATTCACCGCATACGAAGTTTCCATTCATTCCACCAAAGCAACAGGCAAAGACAGATACGAAAAAATAGCACAAATTTAATATCGACTCTCCTAGAATGTACAGTTTACTGCAAACTGATTTATTTTATATGCATAAGCATCGACGTAAGATTCCGCATTTTTAACCGCCCGTTTATTACTACTTCGAACGAAATTGACGAATTCCGAAAAGCAAGTTACAATTGAACTTTATTTACCATTTTCGCAAATCTCCATACAGAGTTTTGTACACGTTGCTCGATAATGTAAATTCCAAGATTGAATTTAATCATCAGTACATTCTCCCCGACGCAATGAAGAGATATATTGGCTTGTGTGGTTTTGTTAACCTGTGGGCGTACTGCACAAAATCAATCCTTGAGTATTTTATTCTTCTGAATATCGTAGGCGTGGAGCATGGTTTAGACTTAGACCAATGTCGAATATTTTAAATATAAATCATTTTTTATAAATCATTGCAACATTAATTTGTAACTCGCGAATATAAACAATATGAAGCAAAGCTATAAGCTTCGATGTCTAGATAATTAACTTTTTGTACATCTATTAATCTCATTATTAATAATCTATTAACAGTGTTTGCCATATTCGTACGAAAGTAAATGACAAATAAAGTTGTGAGAAAAATGTTCGCATTTCCGCGTACAGCGGAAAGCTGAATAATAATACTATGAGGATAATATTCCATACAGAAACGTACATGTCAATTATACATTTATATATAGGTACTACGAAAACTAAAGCACTTACTCTCTTCGTCTGGGAAGTCATTACAAATATCCTCACAGTTATCCTGAAAATCACCAGATATAATTATTAATTAAAAACTTAGTGCCTCAAATCTCAAATATGAAAACTCGCGTAATATCTACGCACTTGAAAGGAACTGGAGGGAAGCACTGACTGAATTTTGAAAGAATTGAAAATGGAAATGCATGCACGTACGAAACAAGAGGTTTCGTATTGTAGGTCGTATGCTTAATTCATAATTGCATAACGCTCCACCGAACGATGTAATGAAAATCGACTCATCATGTTCACAATTAATCTCGCCAATTGATGAGCAAGAAAAATGGAGCATTCAGATAAGTGTCCTGGTAACTGTTTCCTAATTTCGCATGAAAGTCAAAGCTGCGAGATGTGATTACGTAAACGATATACATTCGCAACTCGCATCAACTCATTTAGAAATCAAATGATACCCGCGAATTTCAGTTCTCTATATTCACCGACTGTGTTTCCATTGCAGATTAAAACGATAGTGCATTTGCGCGTGAAAATCGTCGAAAACTGTGTGGATAGCAAAACTGGATGATTAATCCTACTTGGCAATGTCTATTTCAAAATGGTAGAACAGTACGCACCTTGCTCCTGAAAATGCATTCCATTCATTATTCTCATCTTGCGCTTAGTTTTAATGTCAATATCCGATGTGACGGCGAGTGTCGTAATATTAAAGTCAGCAATTCCTTCAAGTTATTAATATAAAACCGAACAATAACCGTGGAATGCGTTTTATGAAGCATTAGAAATAAAATATTTGGGCATTAACGATAACTTTAATCGAGCACCCATTCATCGTCGCGGGTTAAATTTCTTTATTGGCAACATTTCCATTTCATTTTTAATTTGAGACGCGTTGCTTACTTTACGCATTAGTTTCGTATACACGCAATATACTACCGTTCACGAGAAAGCTACGCAATATTCTAGCGTTGACTTTTCCCTAATACCGAGTTAACCTTCGCTTTTATTTAAATGACAATGGAACCAGATCAGTTTTCTTTCCGCCTTCGTGTCGCGTAGGGCCAACTGACAATGAGTCGAACTGTTCGTGGAGCAGCGGGAAAAAAAGAAATATACCGAAGGCAGAAGTTTTAATGGCCGTCGAGTAGGGTTCAGCCTTCGACGAAGATATAAACCTTGCCAGGGAAGAACATTGTAAGCGTGTATACATGTGCATAAATGTTCGTAGCGGTTCAGCAAAAAGTGAGAGAAATTTCGGGGGTGGATTCTACCTAGCTAGGTGAGAAAACAGAATGTGATGTACTAGAAAAGATAGCGGAGCTTGGGATAAGAAAAAAAGAAAAATAGCAATCTGTTCTTCCTCTTCTAGTTAAAAAACATTCAAATCGAACGCTACTTTTTCAGGCACAACGAAATAACTGAAGCAGAAATACGGAGTTTGTCTCAATTTTCATAGCTAAACTGTAATGTGCTAAAAAAAAGTCTAAAAATACTCTCGTCTGAAACACTCGTGAAATGTATGAACTTTGTTCTAGGCAATCTAATCGTTGTGACTAAAGGTGCAACATGTTATTTATGAGAACATGATTTGATACAGAAAGCGTTACTGCAGCCTCCTCGAAAATTCCATAGGGCGAGATATGATATGCCAATGTGGATTTCAGTGGGTAAACAGAATTAATTTAATTTATCTACAACTTTTTTTCTTACAAAGCTCCGCATAATCATTGAAAGGAGTTCGTGTGATAATCCACAGCTATGCGAAATAGACGTGGAACTATGCTTGTAACTATATGACGTTTTTTTAACAGCGACTAGAACCTCGCCTTTTGATCGAATCTCGTATGACCATGTTAAACGGGTTGCCATGCCCCAGGCGCTCGTGTACTGTTCCCTCCTTATCGATTGTATTTCGAATCAATTGTTCGTTCGCGATTACATTCCTCTCTTTCGAAGTTTTCGTCCTGTATCGTTACAGTATGATAATTATTAAGAAGCGCAACAGTAAGCAGTACACATTAAAGAACAAACGAATAGAAGAAGAAAAGTTAAAAATAGTTGAAAACCGTATCGATTCGATGAAACTCGACGTTTTGTTAATCTACGAGTGGCTACTTTGATTTACATTGATCTCATACGCGTGTACATTTGATATATTTATATATGTTAAGCGTATACGAGGATAAGAAGATCGGATCAATTTGCGCACACGTCAGTACGACCTGGAGTCGTCCATTCGTAGAATTTGCAACCCGTTTCAACCGTAATGTCGGTCTTCGCTTAGGCAGAACAGAAAATCGAGGTATAAGAAAATACGATCTTTCCGATCAAAATCAAAGATACCGCGCTATAGCGCAGCCAGCGCTTTAAATCAGATCGATGCGATGTGGCAGGCTTGCTGAGACATCGGCCATTTTGTATTGATAGCGGAAAACTTTCGAAGGTTACAAAAGATTTCATCAAGAATATTGTTTCATCATGACTGCCTTTCAGAAATACGGAAAATTTATTGACAATATTAAGTGGAACGTGCAATAGCCCTTTCACGTTCGATCAGGTTCGAAGAATTAAACACCTGCTTGATAAATATGTTGCTTTCTCATGCGTTGCCAGTAATTGAATACAGTACATCGCTAACGCTGTTATTATTTCGTATTCGTCCATTTGTTATGCAAAATTATCGTGCAATTAATTCAACAAGATTGAAGTCATTCCTACGTATTATCCGTACTGACTGACGTTGGTTAAATTACTTAAAAAAGAGTATGTCGAAAGCATTAATTTGTACGAGGACAATCGTTACCAAACTGTACATACGTTTCAATATCACAAATTTCATTATTAAATATATATAAAAAAAAATCTCCATGTACTAGTGGAACGGAGTATAATTTAAAACATTGCTCTCTCCTTACATAAGCATTCCATGTTTTCATTATTCTTTTTTAATATATAAACAATAATTTAAAATGTAATTAATTTCGGAAATATTCTATATATTCCGGCACTATGTATGGCGGTGTAGAAGAAACGGGAGTGATATAGCGTGTTCTATGCTTTATTGTTGTAACTGCTTTATTCAACAAAATGCGTACGTATATGCTGATAATGGGCAGCGAGTGTGGATCCAATCGGTGCCTTTGCCTACCGGCACTCGGTTTGCAAGGGCTGCACACCTTGGCCAACGTTACCGAGCACATTTGGTTCGGGGGTTCAGACGCGGCTCCCCCAGCGAGGTGTTAAGGGGTTTATGAGACGGCGATTACTATTCAGAGACGATAGACGTTGAAAACATGTAGTTTGTTCTAGAATTACTATACCGGTAGAACAACTAAAAACCTCTATTTTAATATGTTCGACGTCTCTGAATAGAATTCAAAAGTAGCCGTATTATAAACCCGTGGGCCGAAGTCGCCAATCGCCGTAGTCCGAACAGACTCTATTATTTCACGCGTGATCGGCACGAATTTAAGCGTAGCCAATTTCACGGCGGCAGTCCTAAATGCGAAGAGCAAAGGTATCCTCTGGGGTCAGAAAAAAAAAGAAAACGGAGATTTGAGAGTTGGAGCTGTTAAGAAGGCACGGAGGCACGTTAGAGAACTTACATGCGTAGTTAATGGAGTAGTAAAGTCGTGATAATGATTACTTAAGTACTTGAACTGCAAAGAACGGAAGTATCATATCAATTTTGGTGTCTTATTGGCCGTTTAGTGAAGAAAAGTTACGCAACGATCGGATTTATCAGGTCGGCACCGCGCAGCGGGGAAAAACGACAATTTAGGAGTGCAAAAGTCGAAAAACAAAACACGGAGTAGACCTTTACGCGGATACGGGCGGATATCAAAAGTATTTCATAAAGAAAGACTTTTGCACTCCTAAATTGACGTTTTTCCCCACTGTGCAGCGATCCGAAACACGCGTTAAGCAATTTTGCGCGAAAGAAATGTAGGCACATTAAAATGGCCGACACGAGTCCCTGAATGGGTATTACGACTGAACGTAGACAGGGAAGTAAAATTGAACAGAACAAAAAAACCACGGGGAATTATTTGATGATACGGAAAATCGAACGATCAAGCTCATTAAGCGTACGTGACTGCAAGGGAAATGACTAAAGGTGCTATAGTTAATAACTATCCCCTGACTCTTTAAACCAAATTTAAAATGGCTTTGTAGTATTTAAATGCAAATCACGGAAATGTAATAAAGAATTCATTTACTTCCATCTGATAAGATAATACAGACAATAAATACTAATACACGAATGGGTTTGTAAGTATATGCCCACCACTGTAGAACACATACAGTTGGATGAACCTTCGGCATGGGAAATTCCACATCGTCATCAACTTTATCGTAACTATCAACATTCGAATACTACGGTGGAAAAGAAGTAATCTTACATTACGCTATGCTTGCGAATTGAAAGCATTATTCAACAACGTGCTCGTTACTCAGTTTGAGAAACGAAACGAGGAATGTATAATATGCAACTCCAATTGAGTAAAAAGGATCGATTGAATTGTATCGATTCGAACCGAATAAAATATAAGAGGCTCGCAAAAAATTAGGCAAAAGGTACGGTACACTTACGTTCAAACAGTTCGATAGGCAATCGTATAACGGCGATAAATCTTGCAAGGAAAATCCATGAGTAGAGATCACGTAGAAAATTAGAAGCTGTTGTACTAAGTGCAACATTGCTCTCCACTTAAACTCTACGGTTCCTTTACCTTTTTTCTCCCTTGTATATCGTATATATTGTATATATTGTAGGAACGAACGGTGTCGTCAACTTTCTATAGAGGAAACGTAATTCGGACCCCTCGATTAATCACCATCGCACCAGAGAAATTTCCGTGAGTGAATAGACGGTGGGAATAAATTTTTTTAATGATCCGACGATAAATTTACAAGAACTAAATAACACTTTCGAACATTACGTGAGCGTGTTCACGTTTGAAATCGAAAAAGCCTTTCGACGAACAAACCATCTGTACCCCCTTCCACGTATTGCGTAGATGAATCTGCGTTAAGAAGAGGTGGTACATACTTCGTTTCAACCAAAGCCAGATCGATTTCCTTCTGCTCTTCTTTTCTCTGCAAATTTTGCTTACTTGCCCTTGTTAGAGATGTGGTACACAGGTGTCTTATATTATATATAAATTGCGCAATTAGAGAAATTATTATGCGAACTGAATGCCAATAGGCCTATTCGCGTTTGTTCACAATCTTCTTTATGGAAAACTTAGAATAGAACTTATCAATAGAATACCGCGTCATAAAAAAAGTTCGACCTTCAATTTCAAGGTCACGAACAATTTAGCATGAACTTTTATTTACAGGTCTCCATCGATCCAGAGGTGTAGAAAGTACCCGTACACGTAACCAACCTCGAAAACTGAATATACAATAAAACATTGCAATTTCACGCGGCACAGAGACATTTATTATACAAAACCACTATTTTAAACACCTACTTAATCATGATAGAAAATGATAAAAAAGAAACTTAATATAATCGTACGTCCGATATGACCTTCCCTCCGAGTTGCGGCTCGTTCTATATTTGAACATTCCCTATATAGTTGCCAGTCTACAAGGAAAGTACTCGAAATGACCTCCTCTACCTGAAATATAGCCGCAGATACGTCTTCCCGTGGATTGCTCGTGCACAAGTTACATAACCACCCATGGTACAAATAATAATAATAGCGTTTCCAAATTAACAAATCTATATACGATTTCCATTTATTCTACGTTACCGACAGATTGTAAGAAGCGATGTTAATTATAAATTGTATATTTCGGCACAGACGAGATATAGGAATAGACAAGGCATCTTATCGACTTTCGTGGACCAACGTTACTGACATACCGACTCAGAAAAACCACGCTGATTCGAGCGTCCTCTGCACATGAACCGACGAGGTCGGCCGTCGCGCGGCGCGCGTCCCGTCAGTCTCAACTGAAGCGTCGCAGCGTGAGGTCGTCTATGTAGTTGAAGGCTAGCGACATACCTCACTCTACAACAGAATAGCACCTCGGGCTTTACTTTACCGTCGTGTACGCTTTATTATTAGTTTCTATTAATTAATACGCGTTTAACTAACAATCGTTTTATTATCGCAACAGTACATTAAACTTTAATGATTAAAATCTTTCTCGAGTCTCCTTTGCTGGACGAATGACCGATCATGCAATTGAGGATGGACGCATCTTCTTCCGGCATCGAGGTTTTTTTTAATATGAGATTAAATAGCGGTTTGTTGTAACATCGTGTTAAATAATTTATTAGTTGAACGGTTCTTCGAATATGTATTATATTTTATTCAGTCTCTTACATACTGCTTTTGCGACTTCGAAATCAATTCTGCTATTAGAACAGCTCACAGATCTGTCCTGAGCACAAGTGCGACCACCTGCACTATGACCGTGACGGGCGTGGCCCGACGAAGACTCCTAAATTTCCTTATATGGAAAGTTCTAATGCGTTCCCGCGCATTTTGAGAGTATATAAACCCTTTGGTTTTGTACCCTCGTTGGTTCAGAGTTACACAGTCAGGCGTAGAGTCACTTCGTGTCACGCTCGTACAGAGTCAGTTATATCAAGTGAGATTGGGCTTAGTGCACCTTTCGAATCATAGATTAACCCGTTGGAATCCGCCGGAATAGTCCGGATTAAATTGAACCCTAAGAAAACGCAAAGAAGTTGCAAAGTGAGCCCTAAGGAAACACAAAAAAGTCTCAAAGTGAGCCCTAAGAAAACCCCAAAAAGTTGCAAATTGAACCCTAAGAAAACGCAAAGAAGTTGCAAATTGAGCCCTAAGAAAACGCAAAAAAGTTGCAAATTGAGCCCTATGAAAACGCAAAAAAGTTGCAAAGTGAGCCCTAAGAAAACCCCCAAAAAGTTGCAAATTGAACCCTAAGAAAACGCAAAAAAGTTGCAAAGTGAGCCCTAAGAAAACCCCAAAAAGTTGCAAATTGAACCCTAAGAAAACGCAAAGAAGTTCAAAGTGAGCCCTAAGGAAACACAAAAAAGTTTCAAAGTGAGCCCTAAGAAAACGCAAAAAAGTTGCAAAGTGAGCCCTAAGAAAACCCCAAAAAGTTGCAAATTGAGACCTATGAAAACGCAAAAAAGTTGCAAATTGAGCCCTATGAAAACGCAAAAAAGTTGCAAAGTGAGCCCTATGAAAACGCAAAAAAGTTGCAAAGTGAGCCCTAAGAAAACCCCCAAAAAGTTGCAAATTGAACCCTAAGAAAACGCAAAAAAGTTGAAAATTGAGCCCTAAGAAAACGCAAAAAGTTGCCAACAACGTGTCGCAAAAACACAAGTTGCAAAAATTCTCGAACAAAATTTGCAATAATGTTGTACCTAAATTATTGCAACAAAGTTGCAAATTGCGCCTCGTGAGAACGCAACAAAGTTGCAAAAGGCACCCTTCGAAAACGCCACAAAGTTGCAAAATTGCTTGAAAAATTACAATGTTGTGCCTAAATTTTTGCAAGAAAGTTGCAAATCGAGCTCTAAGAAAAAGCAACAAAGTTGCAAACAACGCCTCGCGAAAACGCAAGAAAGTTGCAAAAATTCCTTGAGAAAAATTTGCAACAAAGTTGCAAACAGTGCCTCGCGAAAACGCAACAAAGTTGCAAAAATTCCTTGAGAAAAATTTGCAACAAAGTTGCAAACAGTGCCTCGCGAAAACGCAACAAAGTTGCAAATTTTCGGCGCAACATTGTTGCAAATTTTTCTCGAGAGCTTTTGCAACTTTGTTGCGTTTTCGCGAGGCGCTTTTTGCAACTTTGTTGCAAAATTTTTGGCGCAACATTGTTGCAAATTTTTCTCGAAAATTTTTGCAACTTTGTTGCGTTTCGCGAAGCGCTATTTGCAACTTTGTTGCAAAATTTTTGGCGCAACATTGTTGCAAATTTTTCTCGACAATTTTTGCAACTTTGTTGCGTTTTCGCGAGGCGGTTTGCAACTTTGTTGCAAAATTTTTGACGCAACATTGTTGCAAATTTTTCTCGAGAATTTTTGCAACTTTGTTGCGTTTTCGCGAGGCGCTATTTGCCACTTTGTTGCAAAATTTTTGGCGCAACATTGTTGCAAATTTTTCTCGGGAATTTTTGCAACTTTGTTGCGTTTTCGCGAGGCGCTGTTTGCAACTTTGTTGCGTTTTCGCGAGGCGCTGTTTGCAACTTTGTTGCGTTTTCGCGAGGCGCTGTTTGCAACTTTGTTGCGTTTTCGCGAGGCGCTGTTTGCAACTTTGTTGCGTTTTCGCGAGGCGCTGTTTGCAACTTTGTGCGTTTTCGCGAGGCGTTGTTTGGGACTTTTTTGCGTTTTCGCGAGGCGTTGTTTGCAACTTTGTTGCGTTTTCGCGAGACGTTGTTTGCAACTTAGTTGCATTTTCGCGAGGCGTTGTTTGCGACTTTGTTGCGTTTTCGCGAGGCGTTATTTGCAACCTGGTTGAATTTTGGTGAGGCGCTTTATGTATACCTGGTTGCAATATGTTTAGTAATGTTGAGGTCTATTTTTACAAGTTCTCCGCTTGTGAACTTTGCATTTCAAGTTCCTGCACGGTAGTACTTGTTTAAGGAATTGGAATTAGGTCTTTTCAAGGATAGTTAAGGTGTTAAAATAAAGAGAGGCGTAGAATTCTTTTCATTTAAGATTTATTCAACTTAATTAATGAAGATACAAGTTACAAAAATGCGGTAATTCGAATTTACAAACTAATACTTATGAACTATTCTTTAAAGATAATTTACAATATATCTTACAGATAACACTTATACTAAAATTTACGTATTTTATTTGCTGAAGCGTATTTTAAATTACAAAAATTGTGTAACTTGTGCATCTGTAGAGCCCAAAGTATTTATTGTATCTTGCATTTTATATTTAGCGCATTCAGTAGAACTTGTAGTAACAGTAATATTAAAGTTTATACAAGATCTACTGAATAAAGAGAATATAAAATAAAATATATGCTAGGTATACATAACAGTTAATTACACAATTGTTCTAAATTAATCTTATGCGCCAATAGTTACAAACTATTCTTAGAAACCAATTTACTATAACTAAAGTATGGGGCAGGGGTTATTCTTTCTTCTTTCTTCCTCTATGCCCAATGAGAAATGTCGGTCAAGCTGTTTACTCTTTGCCTGCGAGACCTACACACATAAAACATATATTAGTAAGTATACGTAGCAGGAGAGATAAAGATTGTTAAGCGATATTTAAAGGACAAAGAAAGGGGGGAAGACCAAACCAGAAGCGTAAAAGTAAGAGAGGATTATTCCGATATTATTAGAGGAACGAGTCTCATAAGAATGAATTTGATGAGAGCAGAAGCAAAGGAATTGACGGAGAGCCTTAAAAGAAGAGACTATGAAATGCAACAGCTGGAATGAGACAGAAAAATATAAGAAGCTAAATATAATGAAACGTTTAAATATGTTAGACCAGCAACACTACTAAAGTACTTAAGTAAGAATGAAAGATGGCACAATCAGCAATTAATAGTACAGGTGACAGATACGAAGGCATTAAAGGATGAAGAAATATTAGGAGAAGGGGAAGAAAAAAAGACGTGACCTGTGCAGACAAAAATTTGAAACGGTAGAACACCTCTTAACAGAATGTAAGGAAATAAAGATAATAGGATATAAAAATGACTTTAGATTACATCGACTTGCCGACGAGATACAACAATGACCACAGGACATGAATGATAGCTTGGAGTATAAGCTACCCTCTCCAATAGGTGGGAACATTATTCCACGTGCAGTTCATTTGTTATAAATAATTAAACAACTAAAATTGTTATTACGGACAAGTCGATGTAGTTACAGCAACGGGGTATTTTTTATCGTGTAGCATATTCTCTTCCCTCTCATTTGAGACGTCGTTGAATAAAATCGGCCGAGTAGAACGCGAGATAATTCAATTTGTTTAAAGAAATGATAAACAAATGCGATTACATCGACTTGCCGACGAGATACAACAATGACCACAGGACATGAATGATAGCTTGGAGTATAAGCTACCCTCTCCAATAGGTGGGAACATTATTCCACGTGCAGTTCATTTGTTATAAATAATTAAACAACTAAAATTGTTATTACGGACAAGTCGATGTAGTTACAGCAACGGGGTATTTTTTATCGTGTAGCATATTCTCTTCCCTCTCATTTGAGACGTCGTTGAATAAAATCGGCCGAGTAGAACGCGAGATAATTCAATTTGTTTAAAGAAATTATAAACAAATGCGATTGCATCGACTTGCCGACGAGATACAACAATCACCACACGACATGAATGATAGCTTTGAGTATAAGCTACCCTCTCCAATAGGTGGGAACATTATTCCACGTGCAGTTCATTTGTTATATATAATTAAACAATTAAAATTGTTATTACGGACAAGTCGATGTAGTTTAAGCAACGGGGTATTTTTTATCGTGTAGCATATTCTCTTCCCTTTCATTCGAGACGTCGTTGAATAAAATCGGCCGAGTAGAACGCGAGATAATTCAATTTGTTTATAGAAATGATAAACAAATGCGATTGCATCGACTTGCCGACGAGATACAACAATGACCACAGGACATGAATGATAACTTGGAGTATAAGCTACCCTCTCCAATAGGTGGGAACATTATTCCACGTGCAGTTCATTTGTTATAAATAATTAAACAATTAAAATTGTTATTACGGACAAGTGGATGTAGTTTAAGCAACGGGGTATTTTTTATCGTGTAGCATATTCTCTTCCCTCTCATTTGAGACGTCGTTGAATAAAATCGGCCGAGTAGAACGCGAGATAATTCAATTTGTTTAAAGAAATGATAAACAAATGCGATTACATCGACTTGCCGACCAGATACAACAATGACCACAGGACATGAATGATAGCTTGGAGTATAAGCTACCCTCTCCAATAGGTGGGAACATTATTCCACGTGCAGTTCATTTGTTATAAATAATTAAACAACTAAAATTGTTATTACGGACAAGTGGATGTAGTTACAGCAACGGGGTATTTTTTATCGTGTAGCATATTCTCTTCCCTCTCATTTGAGACGTCGTTGAATAAAATCGGCCGAGTAGAACGCGAGATAATTCAATTTGTTTAAAGAAATGATAAACAAATGCGATTACATCGACTTGCCGACGAGATACAACAATGACCACTGGACATGAATGATAGCTTGGAGTATAAGCTACCCTCTCCAATAGGTGGGAACATTATTCCACGTGCAGTTCATTTGTTATAAATAATTAAACAATTAAAATTGTTATTACGGACAAGTGGAAGTAGTTTAAGCAACGGGGTATTATTTATCGTGTAGCATATTCTCTTCCCTTTCATTCGAGACGTCGTTGAATAAAATCGGCCGAGTAGAACGCGAGATAATTCAATTTGTTTAAAGAAATTATAAACAAATGCGATTGCATCGACTTGCCGACGAGATACAACAATGACCACAGGACATGAATGATAACTTGGAGTATAAGCTACCCTCTCCAATAGGTGGGAACATTATTCCACGTGCAGTTCATTTGTTATAAATAATTAAACAATTAAAATTGTTATTACGGACAAGTGGATGTAGTTTAAGCAACGGGGTATTTTTTATCGTGTAGCATATTCTCTTCCCTCTCATTTGAGACGTCGTTGAATAAAATCGGCCGAGTAGAACGCGAGATAATTCAATTTGTTTAAAGAAATGAGAAACAAATGCGATTACATCGACTTGCCGACGAGATACAACAATGACCACTGGACATGAATGATAGCTTGGAATATAAGCTACCCTCTCCAATAGGTGGGAACATTATTCCACGTGCAGTTCATTTGTTATAAATAATTAAACAATTAAAATTGTTATTACGGACAAGTGGATGTAGTTTAAGCAACGGGGTATTTTTTATCGTGTAGCATATTCTCTTCCCTCTCATTCGAGACGTCGTTGAATAAAATCGGCCGAGTAGAACGCGAGATAATTCAATTTGTTTAAAGAAATGATAAACAAATGCGATTACATCGACTTGCCGACGAGATACAACAATGACCACAGGACATGAATGATAGCTTGGAGTATAAGCTACCCTCTCCAATAGGTGGGAACATTATTCCACGTGCAGTTCATTTGTTATAAATAATTAAACAACTAAAATTGTTATTACGGACAAGTGGATGTAGTTACAGCAACGGGGTATTTTTTATCGTGTAGCATATTCTCTTCCCTCTCATTTGAGACGTCGTTGAATAAAATCGGCCGAGTAGAACGCGAGATAATTCAATTTGTTTAAAGAAATGATAAACAAATGCGATTACATCGACTTGCCGACGAGATACAACAATGACCACTGGACATGAATGATAGCTTGGAGTATAAGCTACCCTCTCCAATAGGTGGGAACATTATTCCACGTGCAGTTCATTTGTTATAAATAATTAAACAATTAAAATTGTTATTACGGACAAGTGGAAGTAGTTTAAGCAACGGGGTATTATTTATCGTGTAGCATATTCTCTTCCCTTTCATTCGAGACGTCGTTGAATAAAATCGGCCGAGTAGAACAAGAGATAATTCAATTTGTTTAAAGAAATGATAAACAAATGCGATTACATCGACTTGCCGACCAGATACAACAATGACCACAGGACATGAATGATAGCTTGGAGTATAAGCTACCCTCTCCAATAGGTGGGAACATTATTCCACGTGCAGTTCATTTGTTATAAATAATTAAACTATTAAAAATGTTACTACGGACAAGTGGATATAGTTACAGCAACGGGGTATTTTTATCGTGTAGCATATTCTCTTCCCTCTCATTTGAGACGTCGTTGAATAAAATCGGCCGAGTAGAACGCGAGATAATTCAATTTGTTTAAAGAAATGATAAACAAATGCGATTACATCGACTTGCCGACGAGATACAACAATGACCACTGGACATGAATGATAGCTTGGAGTATAAGCTACCCTCTCCAATAGGTGGGAACATTATTCCACGTGCAGTTCATTTGTTATAAATAATTAAACAACTAAAATTGTTACTACGGACAAGTGGATGTAGTTTAAGCAACGGGGTATTTTTTATCGTGTAGCATATTCTCTTCCCTCTCATTTGAGACGTCGTTGAATAAAATCGGCCGAGTAGAACGCGAGATAATTCAATTTGTTTAAAGAAATGATAAACAAATGCGATTACATCGACTTGCCGACGAGATACAACAATGACCACAGGACATGCATTAAAGCTTGGAGTATAAGCTACCCTCTCCAATAGGTGGGAACATTAGTCCACGTGCAGTTCATTTGTTATAAATAATTAAACAATTAAAAATGTTACTACGGACAAGTGGATATAGTTACAGCAACGGGGTATTTTTTATCGTGTAGCATATTCTCTTCCCTCTCATTTGAGACGTCGTTGAATAAAATCGGCCGAGTAGAACGCGAGATAATTCAATTTGTTTAAAGAAATTATAAACAAATGCGATTGCATCGACTTGCCGACGAGATACAACAATGACCACAGGACATGAATGATAGCTTGGAGTATAAGCTACCCTCTCCAATAGGTGGGAACATTATTCCACGTGCAGTTCATTTGTTATAAATAATTAAACAACTAAAATTGTTATTACGGACAAGTGGATGTAGTTACAGCAACGGGGTATTTTTTATCGTGTAGCACATTCTCTTCCCTCTCATTTGAGACGTCGTTGAATAAAATCGGCCGAGTAGAACGCGAGATAATTCAATTTGTTTAAAGAAATGATAAACAAATGCGATTACATCGACTTGCCGACGAGATACAACAATGACCACAGGACATATATTAAAGCTTGGAGTATAAGTTACCCTCTCCAATAGGTGGGAACATTAGTCCACGTGCAGTTCATTTGTTATAAACAATTAAACAATTAAAATTGTTACTACGGACAAGTGGATATAGTTACAGCAACGGGGTATTTTTTATCGTGTAGCATATTTGTTTCCCTTTCATTTGAGACGTCGTTGATTAAAATCGGCCCAGTAGAAGCCGAGATAACAATTTTTAAAAATTTTATAGGTAATGTATGTCGATAATCAGCCATGTGGCGGCATCTCGCGTTGGCGGCTTTTTCGCAGTTTGCCACGCCTTCAAAACCGAATTCCTGGATTACATCGTTAATTTAAACAATTTCTCGACTTCTAGTGCGTATTTTAACCGGACTTGTCTTAAATAAGAAGCTAAATATAATGAAACGTTTAAATATATTAGAGCAGCAACACTACTAAATTACTTACGTAAGAATGAAAGATGGCACAATCAGCAATTAATAATACAGGTGACAGATGCAAAAGCATTAAAGGATGAAGAAATATTAGGAGAAGGAGAAGAATAAAAGACGTGACCTGCGCAGACAACAAATTTGAAACGTTAGAACACCTGTTAACAGAATGTACAGAAATAAAGATGATAGGATATAAAAATGACTTTATAATTTTAAATGAAACATGGAGGAATAGGAAAGATGTATAACAGATGTGCGATAAAGAGATAAGAATATTGTAATACATAAGATACAGAAGGTATGAAAAGGAAGAGGGAAACAAAAGATGAGAGTGCAAGAGTTAAGATAGTATTGTGAATGTAGGTTATATGTACACTAAGTCCAACTTTGATTGCAGCGAAACCAAAATAAAGATTAATACTATTCACCTGGGACACGGCTGGTCTGCAGACGAATAGCAATGGCCTGCATGAACGAGTGGAGTTACACAGTGTAGACGGAGGATCAGAAGAAGGTAGATGTAGTAACAGGGTAATGTGGATTTGGGAGTGAAGCAGCATAGTGTAGAACTGCATAGAACAGTGTAGGCTTGTGTAGAATAAATCAAGACATATACGTTTAGTTTAGAGTTGTACACCTTGTTATATCAAATACAAATATTTTATATTACACTTACTTCAGTCTTGATTGCATAAACCTTCCAATCCAACAAAACCAATTTACTATAACTGAAGTATAATATGGTAAGAGTTATTCTTTCTTCTTCCTTCTTTTTCTGCACAATGAGAATTGATGATCAATGCTCGTTATCCTTGGCCTGCAAAACCTGTACACCCAACAAATATGTATATTAGAAAAATGTAACTGGAGAGAGGAAGATTGTTAAAGGATATTTAGTGGAAAAAGAAAGATGGTAGGGCCAAACTGGAAGCATAAGAGAAAGAGGGGATTCTTTTAAAAAGAATGAAACGAGTCTGACAATATGGAATTTGATGAGAACAGAAGTAAAGGAATTACCGGAGATCCTTAAAAGAAAAATATAATGAAATGTTGAAATATATTAAAACGGAAACAGTACCACAGTACCAAAGTAAAGAGGGAACAGGAAAGAGTCAGTAAATTAATAGCGCAAAAATGACTTAAGAACTTGAAATGAAACAGAGAGGAAATGAAAAGATGTATAATAGATGTGCGATAAAGAGACAACAAAGAGTGTGATGCATAAGGTAGAAAAGGTTTGAAAAGAAAGAGCGGAACAGAAGATGAGAGTGCAAGAGTTAAGATAGTATTGTGAAGATAGGTTATATGTACGCTAAGCCCAATTTTCAGTGCTGCGAGACTGAAATAAAGAATAATAGTATTATTAGTATGTATTTATTACACGCTGGAAAATTCATTTAATGAAAAAAATAATCACAATTGTATTTACCTTTGGTAAAGAGCTCGATTGTTGTAGAATAAAATGGGTTATGGAAATTACAATGTCACTATACATATTAATTTATGAGTTTTCTAACACTTTATTGTCATGTAAATGAGAGTGCGAAACGATATTCGAGCATTACTAACTTAGTTTTATACATGAGGACATAAATAACCAAATTTTATTACATTTATCGTACCGCTATTTATAAAGAACTTCTTGACATTACGTATCACTTGTATCCCTGTCTTACCTACACCCAAAGTGGTCATTAGTTCCGCCATCTATGAAGAAGGGCTCGAAGCTACAAGTGTCTGCTTTATCTAAAGCCATTAGTATCGCCATCTATACAGATCTGAATGAAACCACTCGGGCCTCTGCTATAACCACTGATGAGATATAGGAATAGACAAGGCATCCAATGTATTTTTTCGGCCAGAATTTCTGGGACCTCAGGTCCCATTACCATTTCCGTGTCACTCGCAACGTTACCAGCAGATTATAGAAAACGATGGTAAAATTTAATAATTTTAAAGAATTCTTTTATTCTTTGCCGCAATGAAAGGCGGCAAAGGATATCAAACCATTCATGTTAATTAAAATATTTAAAAAATACATTATAACAAGTTTTCTTATTTGAATTGTAATATCAATAAACGAAATAATGTTGAAAGTTATACTTTCCATTATTTTCTGGTAAATGACAATGAATGATGTACAACTATTTACAAACTTGAGCGTACAGTAATGTGAGATGTATATTTTTTAACCCAGAAACAATAAGATTGCCACAATGAGAAAGATAGTGACGAAGTAACTCATTTACTAATATAAGACAATTCCTGCGATAAACGTGTCTGCAAACGATTAGTGTTATATAATTTATACTCCGATTCGGAGTAGGTCCAAGGATTGGTGGCGATGTCTCGGCGAACATTACTTGGGGAAAAGGACGAACATTAAGCGGCCATTATTGTACATTGTATCCTAAAAGTGCAATACGCAGTCAATTCGCTGGAATTATTTTCTACATAATTATCAAACGTCTCTTAAACGTTTAATAATTATGCAGTAAATAATTGATTGCCCATGTCCCACCCCGTGGGGTTACAGCGCCTGGAGACCCACCCTAGCCACGACCCGTTCACCCTCAAATTACGCGAAAATTAATTCTACTATCATTTGTAAGCAAAAAAATTCTCCTGTTATTGTCAATTTGTAGAACGATCATTAATTGATCGCCGTACAAGTAAGACAACAAGAGGAGTAGTTGGAAAATTCACGACCGAAAGCTAAATTGAATATCAGAAGGAAACCTGAAAGAAAATCTGCAACAGGATTCAATTTCCTGAAATCAAACTTTTTAAAAAATATATCCTATGATCTTAAGAACTGGACAACGAAATATTATTGCAGTGGTGAACACTACTGTCTTAAAAACTAAGACACAGCTTAAAAATAAATTCTCCCTTCTTAAATACTCGATTAGATTCAAATGCGCCCTGCCTGACTAAAGATCTATCTTAAAACTAGTATGACCCTGCCTAGTATAACAGCTAAGAGTTCAATTAAAAGAATAATTTCAGTAATATCCTACCTAGATAGAATCAATTTTTAGTTTCATAAACCCTGCCTAATTAAAAGTCTAATAATTTCAATTCGTGTAAAACCTGCCTGTATAAAGATCTAAGATTGTGTGTTCAAACAAATCCTACCTACATAAAGAGCTGAACTAACAATAGCCTTGATATTTAGTCAAGATATAAAAGACCGCGACCATGATTCCAGACTTATGACCCATAGCCCTAACCGTTAGTGGCGTAGACAGAACAGCGGGCGTATCCTTCGTCCAGTCCCACAATCGCGGCCCCACATATCGTAACCCGCTGACACTGATTGTGAGACCCGTATCACACCAAAAGCGCCCATCCAGCACTACTCCGAGCGGAGAGTAGAAAAGGGAATGACGCAGAAAACGGAATGAAGCAAAAAAAGAGAATGAAGCAAAAATGGGAACGAGAAAGGAAAGTGCGCAGCCAATTCGCTCGAATTATTTTCCACATAATTATCAAACGTCTCATAAACGTATAATAATTATACAGTAAATAATTGATTGCCCAGGTCTCACCCCGTGGAGGTTACTGCGCCTGGAGACCCACCCTAGCCACGGCCCTTCCACCCTCCAATTACGCGAAAACTAATTCTACTATCATTTGTAAGCAAGAAAAATCTCCTGTTATTGTCAATTTGTAGAACGTTCATTAATTGATCGTAGCACAAATACGACACTAACAGGAGTACTTAGAAGAATCGCGACCGCGAACTAAATTGAATATCAGAAGGAAACCTGAAAGAAAATCTGCAAGAGGATTCAATTTCCTGAAATAAAACTTTCTTAAAAATATATCCTATGATCTTAAAAACTAGACAACGAAATATTATTGCAGTGGTGAACACTGCTTTCTTAAAAACTAAGACAGCTTGAAAATAAATCCTCCCTTCTTAAATACTAGATTAGATTCAAATGTGCCCTGCCTGACTAAAGATCTATCTTAAAACTAGTATGACCCTGCCTAGTATAAGAGCTAAGAGTTCAATTAAAAGAATAATTTCAGTAATATCCTGCCTACGTAGGAATGTAAATAATACTTTACCATACTCATATAGGTATGAGTATGCATATACTTAATTCCTCCTCAATTAGTCCATATTAATTTCGTGGTCCATGACTTCCTAGAACAGACAGAAACTCAAACCAAAAAATTGCAGCACCTGCCAACAATTTTTAGTTTTATAAACCCTGCCTAATTAAAAGTCTAATCATTTCAATTCGTGTGAAACCTGCCTGTATAAAGATCTAACATTGTGTGTTCAAACAAATCCTACCTACATAAGGAGCTAAAAGTATTGTTCGAATTATAATTGGGCCTGCTTAATTAATTGTCTGACACCTGTAATTAGTTAAAAGGTTAGGGGTTTGGGGCAGGGGTGGGGTGAGGGTATGGTCATATTATACGTATTTTCATGAATCCTCTTCTTTTCAATGCTTCTGAAACAAACAAAGACTCAAAATAATTAGTAAAGTTTTATAAAAATGAATACTTAAACTCTCAGATGGACGAGGCTGGCTCTTTAATTTTATAGTTTCCAATCGTGTCCGTGATAATATTTCTGGATCTGTTTTGTATATATTCCACTTTTGAGCCTCTGGCGTATGTACTTACATTTGTTTAATATATCATATTTGGGTTCATCTGTGAATCTGTACCAATCTGATGCATTGGATTAGTAACATCCCCAAGCCATTTTATATTGAAATGAAGCTGCTTTTAATTCGTAATAACCGAATTTTGGCAAAGATAATAAATCCCAATTGATATGAAAAATGCAGCTACATTTAATAACAATTGGATGTCGGCCAAGGTGATATATTATTTTCTACTTTCTAGATCAAGCTGAATCGTGGTATCCATTTCATTAAAAACTCCAAATTGAAGTAGTCACATTTCACTACAATTGATTCTATTTTGCTTCTACAAAGAAGCGACAAACGATTATTCGGAAGCAAAATATAAAACTTCCACTATCACCATGCCGAGGTCCAAGTACAGCCAAGAACATTTTTCGTGCAAGGATTTTTGTTTAAACATTAACGGATATCGCGAGTGAATTTCAATTTCTACAAAGCAAGCTCGAAAAGTTATAAAAATTGCATCTACTAAAAAAAGGGTTAAAATAAAATTGCAACGATTAAGAGAAAATATTTTGAAGTTAAACTCCAATAATGAGCAGTCACTAGTACTGACTCTAATTGAAATCTACGATCTAGAATTATTTCTTTTTTTCTTTTCTTTTTTGTCTTTTCTTTTCTTTCTTTTCTTTTCTGTTCTTTTTTTCCTTTTCTTTTGTTTTCTTTTATTTTTTTTCATTTCGTTCACACAGTAATTTAATATTATGTATGCAAATTTTAAGCAGTATTTCCATCAACAGACATTCCATTAAGAAGAGCTGTAAAGAAAAAATACACCATATAGAACAAGAATTGTCAAAGAATTGGTCAGCCATGAACTTTGGCAGACGATGATGTGCCACCCTCCAGGGTGACTCAGGAACAGACTTCCAATTGGAAGCAATTAGGGACTGGTATTCGCAACTCTAATTAAAAACGCGATCATTAATCAACGCAACGCTAACTGGAACTCGCGATGCAATCATTTCGCAACACTATTTATTAAGACCGATAGAAAGCAAACATTAAATTATTTGTAATATCAAAAAACAGGCTAACTGAAGATCCCCTGAAAAGTTAGCTGAAGGCTCAAGACGCGAAAATAATTTTCGCAACACTAGAAACTTTCTCATATGTAAAATATATTATAAAATACTACAATTCAACTAACAATAAGAACGGCAAAATTGCAAGAACAATCGCGATGTCATTGCGCATCGCTAAATCAATCGCGATTTTCATTTGCTCGCAACTCTAATTAAAAACCGCGTGGCATTTAGCGCAACTCTAATTAAAAACCGCGTGGCATTTAGCGCAACTCTAATTAAAAACCGCGTGGCATTTAACGCAACTCTAAAGCAACGCGATATTTTTGGGAGGGCGGTATCGTTGGGCCGGAATGTGCGTCAGCCAAGTACAAATAAAAATTCTACAAATGAAAATGCAAGCACAGTGACAAAGTAGTAACACAGAATGATTCCCCATTCTTTTTACGAATGGGGAGCCATTAGTAGTTGCCCTCTTGAATGACAGTTTGTCGGGCCTCTTCGGCATATAGCCTCTCCTTTTCGGCGGACCCAAGGGTCAACTGAAACTTAAACTAGGCTCGAGGCTCTAATCGGAAACCAAGGAAAAACTTATAAATGTGAAATAAAGAGTTTAAATCGCGGAGCTAAATGGAACACACGTGGTCGAATAACGATCAAATAAAATCGTAAAAATTGTGATTACAGAAAATCGCAATGATTACGATTAAAATTGTAATCGTTCTTTGTTCACACGTGCAGCCTCGAGCATAATGTAACACGTTTCGTTTCGAGGCCTGAATCGCGACCACGACCGCGATGGATTCGAAAAATCGATAGGCAAAGCCAGAGGCGAACGCATTTTCGTTCGCGCCACAGCTTCACCGTCGACTTTTCAAATCAGATTTCCTGAAACAGGTTGAACACGCGAAATAGTGCCCACCCGATCAGAGACTGTGTCAACCTGCCCGGCCCTACCTACTTATGTCTAGCAATCACACCAGAAAGTATGCTACCTATCCTACCTAGACCTATATTTAAAAAATGGCAAACAGGCACACCAACACATGACACTCCACGGTTCTCAGTCAAACACTTGAGCGCAAAAGCCTACACTAGAGAGGCGTCCCGGGACGCCCCCGACACCCAAGTGCTGTCACACAATTTGCACACTCTAAGGTACGTACCATTTGCCTGAAATCGACTGACAGTGGCTGGGATCTTTGCGTTCACGTGGAAAAAACCACGTCGCGGTTGAGATATTTAATAGAATAATTAAATAGCACCGATACAAGAGGTACTAGATAGCAATTGATAAGTATATTCGATTCTCTTTGGCATTTGGCCTCTGCAATTACGTTTTAGTACGGAACGACGCAAATCCACAGCCTAACCACACACACAATGCGGATATTACGTCGTGCACGATACACCAAACGCACTGTCAGTCGCCAACAATAAATCATTTCATGGCTTATAAACTAAATAAATATCATCGTGCTCTACCACCGTTTTCCCAACCAAGTAGCTCCGGGGCACGTGAGTGGGATCCGGGCAGTGAACACGGAAAGGGTTAAACCTGGAAATCCTCGTCTAAAAAAATGATAAAGACATACTGATTTTCTAACGGGCTAAATATATGTATATATACCAGATCAATAAATGATTCTATTTTATTGCAGAGAAAATTCAATGACTCTACTTTATTACAAAAATTATACAATGACTCTACTTTATTACAAAAATTATGCAATGACTCTACTTTATTACAAAAATTAATCAATGACTCTACTTTAATATACTTTGAATTAAATTGAAACATCCTCGGGCGTTCCCGTCATCAAAGCATTGCTTCTAAAACGCAAGGTTGGTTTTAAAGTAGACTGTCTTGATATCGAGAACTACCCGTTCGCGTATTGCCTTCTTGTACATTCAGGTTTAATTAATATCTTGTACGGAAGAAGTGAATTTATTGATATCTTTATACGCTAAAGACTAATATGTATATCGAATAATAAAATTATTCGATAGTTCCAACAAATTGACAAGGTATATAAGTACCTTTACTTTATATTCAATCAAAGTAGAAAAAAGAATTAATACTACGTTCTTATTAACAGCAATCATTATGCATTTTATTATAACTGTGCACTAATTGCAATTGACAAATAAACGAAGTCGAAGGGTATTCGACTTCTCCACTACAAACTAATGCACGTATGATACTGGACGTTACTTTATATTCATTTAATAATAAATAACTATTTAAATATTCGTTTCATACGTATTCAATTAAATACTCTATTATAAAAAGATGCATAGTGATGTATTTTATACTAAATTTCTCTCTTAAAATTCTCAAACGAATTTGAAACGCGTTGTACAAGAAGACCTATCCTCATATAATATAAAACAGTAAAGAAGTTACTACTCATGAGTATATTTCCATATACCCATGGTCACAGTGCTTGCAAGAAAAATCTACGTAATTACAACCAATCACTCGTGTCGGTTCGGACCTTTCGTCCTGCGACATGATTGAGTGACCAGAGGAACTTTAAAGCATGCCACTCACCGGTTGCAGACTCATGAGGGGCGCGGTCAAGCTCGTCGCCGTCGAAGCCGTGGAAGCTGCTGAAACATTCAAGAAGAGCAGAGAACATTAAAATCTTTGTATTTTCAGTACTATTCGAATGTGTTAATTATCAAAAGTTATTGCAATACAAGATTAAAGAAATAAAGAGATACTTACTCGTCAGGTTGATAGATGAAAGCCCGGACTCGCCGAACAGGACACTGACTCTAATGGAACACTTATGATTGGCAAACAAAGTGATTCTAATCTCGCGAGAGTATTATTTCGGAGCAAACACTGACTCTACTTTCGCGCCTCTTTACTGTTAATTAGGTTTAATTATTATTAAGAGCGGTTGCGCTCAAAAAATAATAAAAAGAACTTTGACGGAACAAGCACTGACTCTACCGACCGCATTGCGCGCGGCCAACAATATCGTTATGTGGATACCATCGAGCCCAAGGCACCTTCTGAAACATTCAAAAGAGCAGACAACATTGAAATCCTTGCATTTTCAGTACTTTTCGAACAGTAAAATTATCAAAGACCATTGCAAAATAAGATTAAACAAATACAGAGATACTTACTCTTCGAGTTGATGGATGAAAGCCCGAACTCGCCGAACTGCATAGGTGCTGACTCTAATACCGGAATACGTATTGAGAAAAAAGAATAAAAAAATAAAAGACTACTATCGCGCGCGTTTATTAATTGTGATCGACGAACAAAGTGACTCTAATTTCGCGAGAGCAATATTTCGAAGCAAACACTGACTCTACTTTCGCGTATCTTTACTATTATTTATATTTAATTGTATGTATCAAGAGCGGTTGCGCTCTAAAAACAATAAAAAGAACTTTGACGAAACAAGCACTGACTCTAACGACCGCATTGCGCGCGGTCATCAAAATTTTCTGAAAGAAAATCTATACAAATTAGTAAATGGGGTGAAGAGGTAGAAATTTAAACAATACATATTTGATTTTATTAGTCTCTTTGTTATTTCTTCATCCTGTCGAACGTCTGTTGAGGAAATACTGCTCTTTTTTTTAACAAAGTACTACCGTATTAATATTCAGATTTAATTACTATTAATTGTCTATACAAGATATATTATTATATATTAATATCGATTTATCAAAAGTGTACTGTGACTGTCCTTTGTCAGAGTTTTAAAGGTGATCATGATGCTAGTAAATAAACAATATCGCGAATATTTATAAGTTCTCGCAGCTGCTTGTAGAAATCAAGATTCGAAACTATTTATCATGGTTTATGGGCATGGCAACAAGTATGTAGTTAGGCGGACAATCCTGCGTCGAAAATACAATTTGACCATACTTGTGACTACGTCACAAGGATAATAAAAGTGTTTACAAGAACACAAGCAAAGCTATAATAGATATCGCGACCGAAATGCAGCGAAACATGAACATATTTCAATTTTTCGTTTAGAATTAATGAAATTTACTGACTGTAAATCGAGAATGGTATATTGTAGGTTCTATTTGAAATGTTTTGAGTATTTAATGAACATGGATATACGAATTGAGAGCATTATGTATTCAAATCTGTTTGCAATAATGAAAGTGTTCAATAACTTTCAACCGAAGCTATATGTGATGCTATATGTTAAATAGATTCAGACTATGGATTACCATTTAATATGAACCGCATATTACAAAATAGATATCAATTATATATTATACATCAGCCAAATCCAATTGCCAGATAACAAGAAATATACATAAACCATTGTGATAATAAGTTAAATGTTACCAGTCCTTCGTCATAGGTCATCGGACTGATTGTTATGCGTCGTAGTAATTGTATCTCAATATTCCATTCCTGCAGCTTTGGTATATTATTCTTTACTAGCCAATCATCCATTATCCCTGCAACAAAAAGAAAACCAACGTGATAGACCTGTTCTAAAATCAGCATCGAATTCGAAATCGCAAAGGGGGATATGTAAGTGACATTACAAACCAAATAAACGCAACCTCGAAACCACGTCGAACCCGAATAATCGCGCAATAAAATATAATAAAGGTTCGAAGAACTGATCAAACAAATAAATTAGTTACCACGATGTTACAACAAAGGACTAATTAATCGCGTATCCGGTTGACCGGTCAAGCTTCCAGCAAAGGAGGATTGAGGAAGTCTTTAATGTACCCGCGATAGTCAAACGATTAGCAGATAAACGCGTATTAATTAATAGAAGCTAATAGTCAAGCGTATGCGGTGGTAAAGTAGAGCCTGAGATGTTATTGCATTGTAAGGTTATATATGTCACTAACCTTCGACCGCATAGACGACTCGCACACGGCGACGCTCGAACTGATACTGATGCGGCGCGCGCCGCGCTACGAGGCATCCCCACTCCGCGACGTTCCGACGCGCCGGCGCGTCGGTAGCGCTCGCTGGTATTCGAAATTTCGGAAAACTCTGAATGAACTCCGACCGCAGTCTTGCCTTAATTTCCAAGAAATTGTTAAATTTTCTATCCTGGGGTCATATCAAATGGACTTCTGCGGGTTCTGACCAACTTTTAGCTGGACCTACGATCCTTGTTAAAGAATTCTTTTGTTCTTTGCCGCGCAATACAAGCATTTACATATATTCCCACACGCATGAATCCCGTCCCCACTACTTCAGTAAATAATAGTTCTTCAAGTGACCACTGTTCATGAGCAGAGGACGCTCAAATCAGCGTGTGATTTCTGAGTCGGTATGACAGTCATGTGGGCCACGAAAGTCCATAAGATGTCTTGTCTATTCTTATATCTCGTCGGTGGCATGGGTACGAGAAGTCTCAGGCACTTCTTTATAGATGACAGTACTATCTAGCTAACTTACCCGCAGAGATAATCTTGGCTGGGGTAATACTTGAACCTTATTTACATTTTTTGAACAAGATCTAAGCCCTAAGCCATGCATAAGTAGTGTATATATGTGTGTCCATTTGAATGGAAATGCTTAACATGAAGATAATTTGTGCAGCAGAAAATTGTAAATACTCTTCAAATAATGAGGACTCAAGGCACATCATATTTATTAATTTTCCAAACAGTGATGTGTGAGTTTCATGCAATTATGAATTTAGAACCATATAAATAATAGTATGTCTATCATTATATTCAAAATAGTTTATTTGTATAAATAACTATCTTTTAACCAATCACTCCCTTTCTATATTAAAGTAGAACTTCTTTTCTACGTAACCATTAACAGCATCTTGTTGCAGGTCGAAAATATGGGCCCATCATTGTGGCAGAACAGACCTCCTGATGAAGTCCAATGAAGAGTTGCATTTAAATTATTATATATGTTCTAATCATATAGAGGATCGTTATTATTTAAATAAAACAAATCCTATCGTAATAGATCAACAGGCGGTCCCAACGCTATTTGAATCGCCTGTTGCTGTAGAAAAGAATTCAAGAAACATGTTTGGCAAAAATGAACGAACAGAACTAACTGAAAATGTTGTACTATCATATTGCGATATCGATGTTGGAATTGATCAGTATCGTGATGTCAGTATTAACTTCCGAAATACATGTAGGATATGCGGAGAAGCATCATTAAACGATATAGACATATTTGCATTGAAAGGGATAGAATTGAAGTTGAAAGAGAAGATAAATATACATCTACCGATCAATGTCGATGTAGAAGATTTAATGCCACAGAAATTATGCATGACTTGTTACAATAAACTAGAAATTGCGCATTCATTAGTTGTGACTTCCATAAAAACAGACATGAGATTGAAGAGATATCTGAACATGAGTGACGAGGTAAGCAATTAAATTGTACATGTAAGTAGTCTAGAAGACAACAAATATTCGATTCTTCAAAAAAATGTAAGGCACTACGTTACAGATCAGCTATGACGACAGGTACAATGCGATAGCAAAAGAGTGCACCTTAGAAATAGCAGAAGAAACTTGCGTAAACGAAGCAGCGGAGGTTGCATCTATAGAGTTAACATCTAACAAAATTGAAGAAATATCCACGCGCCAAGAAATTACTCAGAAGTCTAGCTGTACGAACAATATGAAAAAACAATTGCAACCTAAGTTAAGCAGTATCGTTGAATCCCACAGTGTTGAAACTAAAGGCAATGAAGCTACAAACAAAGTTATAAAACGTTATCTAAACAATGGAACAACCAAGGCAGAAACAGAAATCCAGCGCATGCATTGCAAAAATACATTTAAAACGCAAGAAATATTTGGAGATCATAAAATAGTATGTAATGCGGAAGACACAGTGGAACAAAAAAGAAATGAAACTAATTCTAAAAAGCCTAATAACTTAAAAGAAATAAACTTTGCATTCATTGCAAGAACATGCGATGTTTGTCAGGAATATTTTGACACTGATATACTATTTGTTGAACATAAGCGTATACATTGTAAACTTGTTCAAGAGGAACATTATCAGGAATTAGATAAATTAAACATGAACGAAGAAGAAGTGCAAAATATATATAAGCATTCTTACAATAATACTATTCCATTAATGGAAGTATTTAAGAAATGTGGCCACTGCGATCTAGTCTATACTACAAAAAAGGAATTGCTAAATCATATTATGGAATGTCACGAGAGACAAATTTTACTTAAATGTGTTATATGCAACCGAAGCTTTGAAAGATGGTCTAGTTTGGATGTGCATGAAGCTACCCACAGAATAGATAAGCCTTACCTGTGCGATTTATGCGGAAAAAGCTTCAAACATTCCAACAATCTGAGGGGCCATAAAAGAATTCATTTAGATGAGTCGAAAAAAAAGCGTCACGTTTGTGAAGTATGTGGGAACGCTTTCAGATCTAGGTAGCCTTCCAAAACTTATAAGCGTTATACCGTGAAGAGAATGTTTGATTTACTAAATATTCAATGTCTCGTTCAGATTTCATTTGGGGGAACATATGAACCAGCACAGTGGGAATAAACCTTACTCTTGCGAAAAGTGCGCAAAAACTTTTTATAAAAGAATACAATTGAGGCAACATAAATTGTCTCATGGCCTAAATAAACATGTCTGTCCAGTATGTGGTGCAGCTTTTAATCGTAAGGGAAACATGAATACGCATCTTAAACGCCATAACAATGAGGATAGTAGATACGCATGTAGTGTAAGTATATTAGTGTTCAACTTAATCGGAAAGTAACTGAATTTATAGACCAGCCTCGTTCTTTCATTTTCAGGTCTGCACACAAAGGTTTAAATCGATGAGCGATTTAAAGTTACATAGGAAAACGCACACAGAACAAGACATCCTAGATAACGTACAAAAGAGATGTTCCGATAAAACTGCAGTGCTAAATCACGAACGCATATATAACGATGAAAGGGCCAACGTTGAATGCGATATTTGCGGGAAAAAATTAGCCAGTAGGAATTCTTTGATATATCATAAAAGATCTGTTCATTCTTCCGAGAGACCCCATATGTGTCAGTTCTGCGGAGAATCATTTGTTTCTAAAGAAGCATGCCTAATACACGAACGAATACATACTGGAGAACGCCCTTATAATTGCGAAGTATGTAAAATGGAATACAAATGTTCTAGCAATCTCAATCAACATATGAAAATCCATTTTGGCATTAAACCGTACAAATGCATATCTTGTGACAAAAGTTTTACGCGTAAGGGTGCTTTAAATGTACATGAACGACTTCATACCGGGGAGAGACCGTATGCGTGTGAAATATGCAATAGAACCTTCTCCCAGAAAAATGACATGATAAAACATTCTAAAACGCACGACACAAAATCGTTACATTGTGAACAATGTGATGAAGTGTTCGCGAAGAAGAAGGATATTTTGAAACATATTGCTGTGCATGAACAATACGATCCTATGGTTGAAGAGTACGTACGGATACAGCAACAAGTGCAACCCTACAACGTGGATATACCGTGTCCACAATTTGAATAACTTCGACATGTAAAGTAAAATAAAATAAAGTACTTTGTGATACTGTTGTGTAGTACACTTATGCCGTACATAGCATTGTAATACGCGGTTTAATTACTAATAAAGAAGTTCTATTTTTGTATGTTTCATTTAACGGAAACCATTTTTATTTGGCTCTCCGCCCCTTAGTTTGTTACACATAACTCGATCTATGAAAGATAATTCCCCTAGTCGTGGAATGCATTCTTCGAGTAATAAAATATAATTTAATGTTAAAAAAAACGAACGCTCTACTTCAATTCCAGATATCACTACAATGTAATTAAAAGTGTAATTAAAAAAGCGCGAACGAATTTTCTGCTAGATAAACTATACATTACGATACCGCATCTTGGTGGACAGAGCGTTGACTTATCGAGCTGATTAAATAACGGTTCGTCACGTTCGAAAAAAAACAATAACTAAACAACGAATAAGTTATTCAGAAATACTTACGACTTGAAAGATAATAAACTATTATGTTTTACGAAATTTATTAAACAACTGCACAGTTAGAAGAAAAATGTTGTCTTTATTTTAAAGCTGGCAAATAATCCATAATTACGTCATATTCTCAACATCGCCAATTTTGCAGAGTCAACTAAAGTGATATGTCAAAAGTATAATCGCCAACGCATTAACATACATACTCATGACATTATGCACTCGTATTAAACTGCAGTTTCCCGTACTTTTTAAAAATGAAGAAAAGCCGAAAATGTGTCTAATTTCGAAATCGGTTCTCGATATTTTTACACATACCTAGCCTTAATACAATCTTTTCTTCAATACAATAGATTTCGATTTGAAACAACAAAGCCAGTGAACATTCATATTTCATAGCATGACGATTGCTTCTTACGTATTATGTATACATAATAAATGTAATTCGTTCAGAAATGTATGGCACAGTTCTATAAAAAGGCTTGATACCTTGGCCATCCATTAATTGTTTAACAGAAGTAACCGACGAACACATCATTCGTTCGTGAAATAATTTAACGCAGCTTGTTTGGCGAAAGTTTTGTTTCTTACAAATATTCGTATCAAAGCTAAATTAGAAAAAAGTAGCACTTTTCTTCTACGTGATCGGTAATAAGATATGCACTGAAACCTGAAACGAAGAATAGGGTAAATTCAATGATGGATAAAACCGACAATATTTTTCAAACCGGCGAAATCGGTATCTTAAATGACAATTGCAACAGTGAAATACAAAAATTTTACGCCGGGAAAAACATATTGCTCACTGGATCCACCGGTTTTTTGGGAACCCTTATTTTAGAGAAACTCTTGCGGACGTGCACCGAAATATCGAAAATTTACGTTCTACTCAGGCCAAAAAAGGGCGTATCAATAGAAGAACGAATCAATGGACGCTTCGAAGATGTCGTAAGTATCAGCCAAAATACGAGCACATACACCGATTATAATAATCGCATACCATGTGTTAGTAATAATGATACGTTAATGATTCGTTAATTTTTGCTCTTTAAAAAAAATGATAAAGAAACACCTAATTTTAAGCGTGCTCTTGAGATGGTTTACATTAGACACAAACGGTCGCGGTATAGCCGCGACAATCTCACCCCCTAATGTACACCATGATGGCCCGAGCCGGACCATATGTCTTAGGTAAAACCCCTACACTTGTTATCTCCAGGTATTCAATGGACTGCGGAAGATAAATCCAAACTTTATGGAAAAAATTGTGCCTATTCAGGGCGACCTATGCGAAAGCTCACTAGGCCTTCATCCCGAAGATCGTCAACGTCTGGCGGAGAACGTAAATATAGTAATTCATAATGCGGCGATAGTGCAGTTCAGAATCAAAGCGAAGCTCATCTTACGGGCAAACGTGATTGCCACGCAGGAAATGCTGAAATTAGCAACGGAATGCACTCATTTAGAGGCATTCGTTTATGTTTCAACGGCGTACTCTCATCCCGACGTGAAGTGCGTAGAGGAAAAGTGTTACCCATCTCCGGCCGATATTAAATACGTGAAAGACATTATACGCGCGGATGAAGAGAACGCGTACGGACTTAGCGGAGAAGCCTTAAACGATATTATAAAAACGTTTCATAACATCTACCCATTCAGCAAAGCCGTCGCCGAGAATGTAGTCGAGGAATATAGCAGAAGGGCATCCTTCCCTTGCATAATCTACAGGCCTTCTATTGGTATGACAACTGTACTGTACTGTGTTCACATCTCTATTTACGTAGATCTATATACATATGAGAAGTGTCAATCGTATTGCGCAAAGTATTGTAATTGTCCACCTCATTATCATAGAATAATAAAGATCCCGTTTATTTTATTAACAGTCGCAGTGTCCCATAGGGGTCCGACGCGTGGATGGACGCCAAACCTTAATGGACTGGCAACACCCATTATGTTCGTTTGCCTAGGTTTCATACATGTAGCGCCAACATCTCCAAATATCGTAGTAGATAATATTCCAGGTGACATGACAGTTAATTATCTTCTCGCATTGATTTGGGACCATGTTACGCATAGGTGATGCACCCATTCTTACCGCCGAATGGAATGTAGAAAGCTTCACGACTTACTGCTAAACACTTGTGGTGCTTTAACGAAATAAGAATTTTCCCACGGAAACAAATCTGCCTCGGATAAAGTTGAACGTTTCCATTCTTTTATTCAGAAAATCATGCAAATTAGAAGTGTATAACTATGGATCGTCCGATTGGAACCCTATTACCGCGGGCTTCGGAATGGAAATAATATTAGACGCGAACCGCAAATATCCTCTACAAAACATGATGTGGTATCCGACACTTACGTTCATTAGTAACTTGTACGTTTCTTTAACGATTAACGTATTCCTCGCTATAATCCCCGCAGCGATTTACGATTTCATCCAAATCGTTAGGAAGAAAAAAACAATGTAAGTTTTTCTCCGAAAAATTATCAAAACATTTTGTTTATGTACTTAGAAACACTTGACTTTGATTTCCAATTTATCATATGCAATTACATGCATGCACGAATAAGCTTTATGATTATTTTAAGATAACAAGTAGGAAATATTTTATATTAATAATTGCATAATATACCTTTTTACAGGGCTCTATATATGATACAGAAGACGCTGAAACACGGAGACCTTATTTACCCGTTCATAAATACCACTTGGATTGTAAAAACGAATAAGGCCCAAAATCTGGTAAAACGTATGAATGTCGTCGATTTGGAGGAATTTAACTTTGATCTATCAAGCATAGATTGGCGCGAATGTGCGGAAATTTATGTATGCGGCGTTAAAAGGGTTCTTAAGGAAAAACTAGACGACCTCATTGTCGCAAGAACAAGGTATCGAAATCTACAGATCCTACACTACACTGTTTGTAGTTTAGCTGTGCTCTGTTTCTTGTTCTTCTTGTATAATATTGCCCGTAGTCTCTTTTCTTATTAATAACAGAATAACAGTATATACACTTTAGACATGATGGATCATTGATCGTAGGGCAAATGGGTTTTCCATCGAATCAGCGATTATACGCAAACCATATTGAGATCTCAAACTTAAGTTTGGAATGATAAGCTCGGTTCTATTCTATAAAATATATGATAAATATTCTGTTATGTTTTTGCAGCAGCAAATAAATTGAATAAATGATATTAAAGACAAATAATGATGCTTAGAAAGGATAATGTTTGAAATAAGAGAAGGAAGGGAATCGCTTTGTAGATAGATATTACTATTCGTTCCAAGATAAAAAAATATCTGAATTGTTCTTTATCTTTATACGAACAAATGAATAAATACATGAAAATCGTTTCTTATAGAAGTAACTTCGAAAATTTGTCTGGCTTTAGTAATTAACCAATTAAAACCAATGCGAAACGAAACAAAAGAGGAATCACATTCATCCAACTATTAAAATATAAGAAACGCCGTTTTCATATTTTTCATTTAACGAAAACAATTTTTATATACTTCTTTACCAATTAAATTTCTATCTAGTTTGTTGTTCATTGGCAGACCTCGATTTATAAAAGCTATATCCGCTGGCCCGGGAACACATTCATTGAATAATAAAATATAATTTACTGCTAAAAACAGGACATTGGTATTTGTATCCTGCTAAATAATAAGATACATATTTATGCATAAGCAATATAATAATATAGTGATGGATAACCATTCATTAAAAATGTATTCTTTATTTTGTTCGCCTGTTCCGGCGGCTACGACCGACGTGTAATTAAAAAAAGGTGCAAGCTAACTTCCCGCTCGATAAATTATTCGTTGCGATGCCAGAGCATCGTGGAAAAAAGGTTCCTCAATGTATCGACCTAATTAAGTGAAGTGAAACACATCAATTATTTGGCAAGATTTACAAATCAAATGCTAATAAACTGTTACGAAATCTGCTTCAAATAAAGTTGAACGATTCCATTCTTTTGGAAGTCCATTGGATTGGAAGCCCTTTACACTCGGTATGGGATAGAAACCAGTACTAAACGCAGCCCGCAATTATCCAATACTAAAGATGACGTGGGTATCCCGACGCTTACGTACATTAGTAAAAGGTCTTTTGAAACCGTATGAATAATGATGACTCGAAGGACTTTAACTTTCATCTACAAAATATTAATACTGGATCGGCATGAATACTTGGAAGTTTTCATATGTGGCCTGAGAACGTTTTGGAAGGAAACACCAGACAGCCTCAATTTTTCAATAAGAAAGTATCGATAGCTAGGATTACTACACCGCACTGTTTGTACTGGTCTACTTGTGCTCTTTTTGGTACTCTTTTTGCATTTTGCCTGCAAGTCTTTATTATTATTAATAACATAATAAGCAATGCATCAACCTGGGAAATGACGGGTCAGAGGTTTGTAAAATATCCCAACACTATTGTTATATATAGAATAATACTCTTTATTGTTTTTGATAGTTTTTGTTGTTGTTGTCCATATCGTGCGTTATTCTCTTACTTTTCTTCAGGTTAATCGTTTTTTGCGCTGCATTTTGTTGTTACCATTCTTTCTGTTACTGCTGATCCTTTGCTGGTTGATATTTTGGTAAAACGGTATGCGGTACAACGTTACAACTTTCCGGAACAAAACTCGAGAAACGAATGAAGAAAAAAAAGATACAACGTGCCTAACCACTCGAGGACCGTGCGTAAGCTTGCGGTATCGTAACGTGCGTGGACCACTTAGGACTAGAGTAATTGCGACCCTTCCAACTTATCATTCACAGATTACATTGTTTTCTGTATTAATTGGCAAACACGCGTACGAAGTGACGAAACGTGAACGCGCGTTACATTAAAATCGTATCCTTCGTCCATTTTTCGCCCTTCATACTTGCGTCGATGGTGGAAAAGACGCGCGACCCCTTGCCATCCAATTCGCTATTTTCGTTTTCGTACGTTTTCCACGACACACATGTTTTCATTTGTCTCAATTATTTTTGTTCGTTCATCATTGGCATATTTTTTTTATTTTCGACGCGGTCTCGCGACACGATAACGATTCAGGCTCGAGTGATCAGTGCACGTCTTAATAGATACAGCCGTGCATCTTAAAATTTGTCCTAGCTCTATTGAAATGGCCGCACACGCGACTCGTATGGCGAACATGTCCCACCGGTGTACATCGATGTTTAGGCGACTAACGAGACTAATTAATTTCGAGCGATCAACGATCGCCACGACGATGATGGGAATTTAAACGGTGAAACACCTTTTTAATGTCGACAATAATTTTCATTTTCTTTCCTTCTGTGTAAATATTCGCCTTAGAATCGAGCACCCCGTGGGAATCGGCATTCGCTTCACGCGCCCGGCGCGATTTCGATGCGACTTCATCTTTTCTTCTCTCTTTCTTCCTCTTTCTTTCTCTTTCACTCCTTCCACTCTCTCTCTCTCTCTCTCTCTCGCCGTCTTTCTCTTTCTCCTCTTCTTCCCGCGCTATCTCACACTCTTAATCTCTCGCATCGTTATTTGTTTCATTTAATTAATTAACTCTGTCTTTCTGTAACCATCTTCTCCCCGCTACTATTTACAATGTACAATGTTGTTGTGTTCATCTTTTCTCCTGCCCCTAGGTTCGCGGTCGCAACGGGACTCTCGCAAAGTCTCGGAGAACCATTCCGATTTAACTAACTAACTCTCGCGACACGTCCTCGTTTCGTGTTATCTATTTTCGGTCTTATTTCATTTTGCCGATAAACATTCTAATACCCTGGCCAACATCGTACGGTCCCGTTTCTTCGTCTATGTAGAAAGAAACAGACCGTTCTTGGGTCCATTGTGGCGTTGAGTAGAAAACAGTCAATAATAATGATAATAATAATAATAATAATAATATTAATAATAATAATATTAATAATAATAATATTAATAATAATAATAATGATAGTAGTAATCGTAGAAAAAAGGGAGGAGCTCGAGGACGATGTTACGTTCGCCAGGTGGCCCAAAAACGAGAGCTGTCGCTGCACATTTCTTTCGTTCGGGAGTATATTGCGCTAACTAATTGTCGGTTCGATATCGTGTAATAGGAACTTAATCGTACATCTTTGCGGCAGCCCGATTCGATTAACTCTGCATGGGACAATTAAATTTATATTCGTTTGTCTTTAAAAAAATAATAATAATAATATTTATAATATTTATAATAATAATAACGTAACAAAAAAATAAAAGTATTTCTTTTTCCAAGCTAATTAACAACCAACAAGCGTGACCGGACCGTTCGTCAAAAAACATTCCGATCCCACTGTCTTCATAAATAGTTTGTTAAAGAGTACGATCAAACTTCTGTCCCACGAGGAGTTAAGAAACGCATCTTCCACCAGAGCTGTCGCCGTCATCTTGTTGTCACCGTCTACGTTTGCACGGAAACCGACCACTCTTAACGAGAAGGATGGTGTAATTTTCGGTAAAGTGAATCCGCGAATACGTTGCCTACGATGATCGTACAGTTTTATCTACATTAGACGGTTATGCGTAAAAACGACCTGGAAGAGCATGTATGGAGAACAGGATGATAACAACAGAGTGGTCAGCTGTCGCGTGCGATTACAAAAAGGGCACGATATCCCCTTGGACATACGTATTACAGATTGAACTGAATTTCCATGGAGAAATCGCTCCGTGGGCCATCCGCGCGAATCGCAACGAAATTATCCGAACGGCAACGAAATTGCGCGAGTCCCCGTCACCGCTTTATACATATATCACTTACCACGGTAAATATATTCAATAATCTTATATATATACTTCTTGTTTATATATAATATATAATAATATCTTATATGTATATTTTCTTCACATTATACCTATTATATCATCTTTTATTTCCGCTTAAACATACTTCTGCGCGTGTACTATTTATAATATTTACAATGTATCCGTCATCTCTCTCTCTCTCCCCCTCTCTCTCTCTCGCTCTTCCTTCATCTTTTCCTTCTTTTTATATCCTTTGTTCGTTTAAATCGTAGTCCCCGAAGAACAAGTGCCTCGTCGCGCACCCTTTCGTTATCTTTTTTTTTTTATTTTTTTTGTTTTTACGTTAACGTTAACACGCACGCCGGCGCAATGTTGAAGCACGCGCGTCTTAGAAATTCATCCGTCGTTCTCTCGCACGGTTACATTTTCAAGCTGCAAATCGTCGGTGAACACCCGAGACGAAATAATCATGCCTCCACTTTTCCCTGGCGCGACAACCATTTCTCTCCCTCCCTCTCTCTATCTACCTCCAGCCTTATCCAGGTACTCCGTCGGTACCACGGGTATTAATATCTGTACTAATATGCGTTTTAATTCAGCAAAGGTACGTTCGTGTAAAAAGTACGAAATTATTTGTCACCTCCCGAGTCTAATTCCCTTCGAGAAGCGAGTATACTCGTCGCGCTCTATTCCAAATGGAGTGCTTGGTGTTCCGTGTAGAAACTGGCACGATCGGTTTTGTACGCAATTGTCGACCGAGAGACGTGAGTATTTTTTCCCTTTTTTCTTCTTTTTCTTCTTGTACCTCGCAGTTCGTATTCTACTTGTATCAATGCCTAATTTGCTCGATACACCGGTTTAGATGAGCCCGTCGATCTTTACGCTTCCTCGGTCCGGAATCGTTTTAAACGGGTTGAACGCGTGCACGGAACAAAAATGTGGGAGCATCATTCTTCGTGTCGCGGCACGGAACATCAAGCAGACGAGGTAGGGCTGGCGTTCGCGAAAGCACAAAGTAGCACGCACAGGACCGAAACCAACGCAATGGACGAATTTTTTAACAATCTAGCGTACGAAGGTCTGCCCGTTCTGTGCCACACGCTTTAACGTTCACGCTCTTTCGTTGGTGCACCATGCAAGAAAACAACGCTGGACCTTCTCTAAAGGGCTCCGTACATTCGCTGCATAGCGCGTATATATAAATTTTATACAACGTTCGTTCGTACGCGTGTACGCGTGTTGTGTGGTCGTGTGTGATTGTGTATTGTGTTCGAATCGTGCAGCAGAATCCGAGCGATTCATGCGATCTAATATATCACATCCCCCACCCCAATTGTGTATCCCGTGAATGATACTTGGACACAGACGGCTATCGTTTTGTATGAAATATTTATCACCACCTCGGAGCACTTTTACCACGGGGAATAAAAGGGATTTGTTGACAAAGTAAAGAATACAACGGTGGCTGAACAGTCTATTAAGCGGTCAGCTCGAACAGATTGTTGAGAAGAATACCGTTTTCATTGCACGCAAAAACTCATGAATCGCTCGTGTTCGATGCGAATATACTATTTTCCTAGGTTCTCCGCGCTGTTAACGTAATATTGCTCGTTGCTTTGTACGAAATAAAAGGGGGAACGAGAATGTGGATGAAAATGTGTGGGGGATGATAATTGCGAAGGTGATTATCGAATGACGACAGCATCGAATCCAATGTAAGTGAAGAAACAAAAAAAAATGATGCGAGACGATAACGAGGTAACTTCACATCGACGATAAAGAAGAAACGGGAAATGAGAGGAACGAAAAATGAAAATAGCCGAGAGTCCACGGTTCGCGTTAACAATTGTAAGACTTAGCGCATAGTAATATACATGACGAAGTATCTACGGTATTTCGTGTACATATATGCCTGTCCATCTTTTCCTTCTGTATGCAAGCGTCGTGTGCGTAAGTATGTCCATCTGTGTGTACGTGTGAATGTACGTGTGTGAATGTACGTGTGTATATGTCGGCTCAACATTGAATTAATTACAGTTTAAATCAAAACTCGTGTCGCGGAACGGTTACCTGCAGAGCTTCCTTTTTTCGTTTCTTCCTTGCTCCCTCCCCCTATCTCTCACACACTTCCACTCCCCCTCTCACATAAGTAATCAGTCGATTTATAAATTATTTCTATCGCTTTATCGTTCGTTAGACTCGCTTTAAAACGCTTAACCTCGATTTAAGTATAGCTGCTCTCTTGGGTTGAAATTGTGGACTTTGAGGACGAGAGATCGCGCGCAGATCGCCGGTCCTCTTCGTGAAGTGCGTCTCGTCGAGTTTTGCTTTGTCTTTTTCTTTGTTTTTCCTTCTTTTCTTTTTCTTTAAATAATCTCTCCGCTCCACACCCCAAGTGAATTGTTGGTCGCCTTCGTTCTCTGCTCGTCGGCCACTCTATTTTACATTGGTATTATATGGTACATAATTATTAACGGGAGATCAATGGCGCACAGTGGCCTCCGTGCGACGACACGAAGGAACCAATATTATCCCGATCTCTAAAATGCAGGTACATTTGTTAACATCGTGCAACAGAACACAGAACGCACACTATCCAACGTATTTCCATTCGCGATCACGTGATGTCCGATCATCGACCACGAATCAGGGAACAAGCTTGCCGCTAACAGTTCGCTAACTTTTTGTACCGAACACCAGAATGGAAATATGTTCGATCACGGTGTATCCTGTTCGCGACGTCAGGACGTATCTTAGACTGCTCGACGAAGACTGCGGGCGATCCGTGCGATTTACGCACATGGCTCTGTATAAACAGAATTAAGCACCAGGGGGTGTGATCGTCCTAGCACCATATCAACTGTTCTGTATTTGAACCTATATTTCTGTCCCGATCCTATGTATATGCATGTTTCATGGAAATCGTGTACGTATTTACGCGCGTGTGTGTGTGTGTGTGTCTGTGCGTGACGTGTATGAGTGTATAGTATAGGCCACGGCGGTTATATTTTACGCGTGTGTGTCGTTAATCTGTCAATGTGTATATGGCATTAATCATCCAGGGAGAAATATCGATCGATCGATCGATGATGATGATGATGATGGTGATGATGATGATGATCATGATGATGATGATGATGGATACTCCCGTTTCGATTGGCTGTCGCTAACGATACGAGAAGAGACATCGCCGTAGAGTTCTCAACGTCGGCCGGCTAGGCGAGCAATACCGAGTGTTCTAAATATTTCGAAATGAATGAAAAATTGCAAAGTGGCAAGCAAGAAACGAATGCCTTTTGGTCGAATATACTGCATACGTATACGTAAAATCTGTTAGCGTTTTTCAGTCGTCGTTGTTTGAAGTGTTTGAAGAGAAGACTATACAGATCCTGTACTCGTCTACTTGTATCGCCGGCCCGGGGGCGTTAACGTTGAAAGCTCTGAGACTTTTTCACTTTCTCTCTTTCGTTCTTACTTTCTCTCTTTCTTTCTCTCTCACACTTTTTCGCGCTCTCCCTCTCTTTCACTCTCTTTCTCTCGCTTTGTCGGACGTGCCGGTGGCGACATTTCGAGCGACTCGGGAACTCATACGTGTGCCGCTGAATTCGCAGGTGCAGCTGCAAAAACAGATCGTTTCGATATAGTATGGCTTTTGTGTTCGTTTCGAGGTGATCGTGATGATAATGCGAGAAGAACCCAAGTGCACGTTACGCATTAAATAAAAATCATATAATCCTTCGAATTTCTTTCATATGTATAGTAGAATATAAACGTAGGTGTGAAAAATAATTCTAAATAACTCCTAGTACGTTTCTGAGTAGGTACTTAAAAAATTGTCCCGCTAAACTGAATGACAGGAAGAAAAAAAGAATATGCCATTATATATTACACAACGTGAGCTCGGGTGCTTGTCAATTAGAAATGTTAATCACCTCTTTTGCTTCGAATTCTAAACACTTCCAATGCGGACCGCCAAATGAATCCCGAGGTGGCTGCACCTGCGAGTACAGCGTAGCAAGACACGTACCCCTCCCACAGGGAGCAGACCCATGCTGGTTATCGGTTGTTGTAGAAGTAGAACTTAACCGAGACAATCGATCGGTGCGTAATCGACACGAACGGTAATAAATAAGATAAAGAAGACCTCCTGGAGTGTCGCCGACCAGGCCATCGCACAAATTCAAGAGCGAGGCGACTACGTCGTCTTAGCATCTCGACTTGCTATGTGGGTGCAACGCAATTATTTGCTCTGCGGCATCAACGGGTAAAAATCGATGAGGTGACTCAACGATGTCAAAATCGGGGGCTATGATCCAACGCACATTAACGACTCGTGCGTACTACTAGTACTTCCAGCATTGACGCAGGCACTGCCTACGTTGCTGCTAGCACAACTACCGCTGGCGGCCGCTAGGTGTTGATGTTGCTGTTGTTGTTGGTGCTGCAGTTGCTGGTGATGTTGGTGTTGCTGATGTTGTTGCTCCTGCGCCGTCGTACTCCTTAGGATATCGTCTGCAGAGAGGGGCGTCAGCTTCCAACCAGGCATAAAGTCTAAATCTAAATCCGGACCGATATCGACGTCCAATAACTCGTTGTTGTTTAATGGATCTAGTGGCGATTGACTCGACAGAGATAGCACACTGCCCCAATTGATTGAACGATTGTCATCGCTATCACCGATACCGGAGTCAGCGTCGGTGTCGTTCGAAGACGTTGGTGGCATTGGGAACGGCGTTAATCTGCCCTGCTCAGGAGGTTGAAGTTGAGCAATCGGTGCCGGTATAACCGGCTCCATGGGCGGTGGACTTCTATCCCTCTCCATCTCGCGTTCTAGATGCCTTAATGTATTGCAAATGAGAACCGATCGATGAAGGCTTGGATCCGGAAATTGACGATACCTTGCCAGTTTGCACATTGAAATGTTCAATACGGCCAGTCGCCTTTGTCTGTAACATGCTCTACCACGCCGGCACCAGCTTGACCTCGACCCTTCGCAGCACCTCTCGTTTGCCCGGTAACTCGATCCAAGCTCCAAATAACTCTTTCCATTTTCTTCTCGCCGTATCGTTGGCGGCTCGTAATGATGAGGTGCTCCCCACTGCGGTTGAGGCCTCGATATTTGACTGTAACCGTTGTTACCGGCAGGACTGCTTGGCCCGCGTTGATGATGGTAGTAGTGCTGCGAGTGGTGGTGAAGATGCGCCACCGTCGACGGTGGTGGCGCTGAGGTCGGCGTCGTTGATTGCTGTTGCTGCTGCACCGTCTGGTGTTGCTGTTGCTGCTGCTGCTGCTGTTGCTGAGGACTTGCCGATGTCGGCTGACAAGGATTTGTCTGCAGACAGGGCGAACTCACTTCCATTTCGTAATAAGACGCTGGCGTTTGACTAAGCGGGGGCGTATAACTATCCTCCATCGCCCACCAGCTACCCTCCACCCGGCCCAACTTCGATGGGCTTTCACCCATATCCATGTCGAACTCCATGCAGCCCACACCTCCCTCCAGTTTACGTTTTCCTGCCGTGGCCTGCAGACCCATCATTGCACAACTCTGAAATAGAACAAAATACAGGATCCATTAGTCCCTTCTATATCAAAATAAACATAGTTTATATCGTATATATGTATGTATTTCACAATGAGGTATAATAAAATTGTATGAGGTACTACGAAAGAAGAACGGTATACCTCGTAAGGAAAGAATTAGCATTAAGTTATGTTCGTATGTGAAAATTCCGCTTTCGTTAAGTGGGCTGTAAAAAAAACGTGTAAATCAATACTAATCGGAAAGATTTTGAGCGGTAAGCTAGGGATCTTTCCGGAATGACGATTTAGCGACATGATCACGATGGACCTTGTCTGGGTCCCGATAGCCTGCCGCAAACAGGAGAGTAGGCAAAACGATGTGACTCAGAGGGTAGGCGCGCTGACAGACGTCGGAGAATGACGTCAGGCGTCTCCCTACTCTCGCCTGGAAGAAGTCATCGTTGGAATGGATGATCGAGTGGGCATGGAAGAGAAGGGCGGCACAAATGGCGAAGGGGACAGAGGAGCGTTGTTACTCATGGGTTCAATCAGCAAGCATGCGGGCCCCTTGTGAAAGACTCCTCTCCAATTTATCTTTCCCCCGTCTTTGTTTTCCCTTTTCTTCTTCCCTTAGATTAGTTCATAGATAAATATATTTGATTTCAAACAAATATCATAATTTCAAATTTTGAAACTTTATGGAAATCTTCTTGTATGTACTTTTGAACAGAGAATCGTATACAGCAGCCTTTTAACACGCCAAAACTGCAGCGCAATTATCTATTATCTGTTTTCTTCTTTTCAGTGCCAATGCAGGATGCTAAATGTATGCACAAATAATATCGTGCATGACCTGCAGTGATGCCAACTACGAAACGTGATCGATTTATTTCGTGCGACTCCACACAAATAATAACACGCGTAGGTAGACATCAATAAGTTATGTCCGCATAAGTACGATACAATATCGTGCGAATAAGGAAATAATCCTTCCTCCCTTTGAAAAAAAAATCACGCGCGGTTTAATTGAGAATCGCTGTGACTTCAGTTAGTTAGACGTATTGCCGTGAGATGTCACCACCGACATGTCCGTCGTTTTGTCGCATCCACGTGGTCTGCACATGACATTTGATTTCACAAAAAAAAAGGCAAAAACAGGAATGGAAGACGCGAAGAGCTGAACTCTGGGTAGGATATGTATGGTAGCGTGAACGTCATTTAACAGATAATCGATGCGTTACGTTGTTCGGCCAATAACGACGAGCTGCGCAAGTGGCAAGAACAACGGTGTGAAAAAAGGGGAAAAAAGTTCCGAGCAAACGAGCAGTGGCATCAGAGATGATACCCGCCCTCGAGATACCCGCGCAGTGCAGCAAACAAGTGAAATGATTTGCCACTAATGTTCAACTGAATTACGTATAGTGTATGATATAGAAAAAAAATGTTGAGGTCCTCGTGGAATAAAGGATTCCTGCACTTGTTTCGTTTAACATGTTACTAATACGAGAAACCGGACTGTCCATTTTATTGAGAATTCATGGGGAGAAACTGAGCACGTTTTCGTAGAAACAAATTGTAGACACCCAGCAGTAACTAGTGACGGCGATGGCAAGAACAGCAGCCAACGACTCAATCTTGACTCGCCAGTATACATACATCCGCTGTGGCGGCCTACTTGGAATACGACTCGCTTGCCAATGGTTCTCCTTCCAACAGAGTTGACCAGTTCCGGAGCTCTTCGAAAGACGATTCGCGGAATCACGGGGAAAACAATGATGGACCGAATCCGCGAGCTTGATTTCGCCTTCCATCGTGGTGAAAACGCGATTCTCCTAAGAAAGTATTTCTGTTTTCGTCCGCAAAGCTCTCCTCCTCCGATGTATGTCCTTATTTGTCATAATACCAATGTTGTGCAATATTTGTGCAGTACTTTTATTTTCTATTGAATACTTAAGTAATTATTATATTTTGACCAAATATTATTGAATTTTAACTTCAACACTCTACATGTAGACAAAATGTCTGCTTTATCAACTGACTTGTGTAGTGTTGTACCAACAGATTTGTACACTCTCAGTTTAGTACTAAAACAAAATGCCTGCGTTTATGAAGGCTTACGAGATGAAGACTTCAGTGAGCGTGGTCGAGAATTCAACGGACGACCTTACCAGCAATGTTTGCGAAACATGGCCCAGGCACTTGTTGAATCGAGACGGCCGCCGAGTGGTTGCTGCGGGGAGTTCCCGCGTAACGGATTAGCTGTGTGTGGCAGAAATGTACTGCTCTTAACTGCCCATAAATCAAAGTCAAGAAGCATGCCCATCCCGCTCTCCCTTCCTCCCGCGAAATCTTCAAGGGTTGCGGTTTGCGCGACCCAGTCTTTCGGTCACTCTTTTGATCCTTACTTCAGTTGGGGAATCGCAATATGTGCCATTTTCAGAAAGAACCGTATTTCTAAATATATTTCCCAAGGAACATTATTTACAACGATACTGCTACTTACAAAAAAAAAAATGTCAAGCTGTAGTTATTAATTAAAAATTTTTTTTAACTTTCTTGATAATAAAAAAAGTAATGCACTCATTAGAGTAAGTGTCTGAAAATGGGTTACTGCAGAAATAAATTGTATAAAAATTCCGGTGAGGAAATTTCTTTAAACAAATTTGCCCCAAATTCTGTTTTATCGTCGGGAATGTAGGTCAATAGAATAAACGTAAGAGATGTACTAGAACTAGAAAAGATTCATGACGATTGCGCTCACAATAAGATAATGTTCGCTGTGTGAAGCCTATCTAGACGCGCTGCAGCATACGCATGAGAAGATTAATAAAATCAGTTTTTACGTCACTGTGTGTAAAATTAAACAAAAATTTCTTTTACAGCGGAACAGATGAAAATGGAAATAAAATTAGCTAAAAAAAATTTAAGAAGTGACAGAAATTTTATGTGGATATATAAACAATAATATAAAGCAATCACACTATATTGTTTTTCATTTATCAGGTGAAAGAAACATTTCCTTAATTGTAAGTCTGGAAATAAATTTGTTTTTTGGAAATTCAATTTTCTTTCATTTCCAATGACCAGTACCAAGTGTAGAAGATACGAGAGAAGAATTAAAAGTAGAGAAGGTTTGTGGTGGATCCGGCTATGCCCGACGATGAGGTAATGTTTGCTACACGAGTAAAGCTATCTAGTCAGCCAAAGAACGAACACACACGAAGCCCCGCTCGAGCCAGTTGGAGCCTCGTAGATAAAACCAGCCAGTGTTGGCGTCGTGCATTCCTAAGCTATATGCATGTATTCTAGGTATGCGAGAATTCGAGAATACATTGAAATGGTCGTACTGAAGGATCAAATACTCGAATTCATTTTCGGTTCAGAGTACTTCTGTACGAAATTTTCCTACAGCTAACTCTATCTACACATTAGCGAAAGAATATACTGGATGGCACAACTCCATTGGAGGTTAGTTCAATAACTCAGTCATACCAACTTAAGACGACGATGCATTTAGTAAACGCTCCAATCGGGCGCGAAAAAAAGACGAAAATGTCTCAACGTATTCAAAGTTCGAATGTTAAACAGAGATAACGATACGAGCAAAGTCAAAGCATGAAATAACTTCGCAATGTTATCTCTATGTTTTATATAAAGACCATCGACTTAGTGTCGAAAATGAGGATATATAGAATATTCATCATAATGATTATGAAATTTTAATTAAATTCGAATTTGATATTGTTAACGTGGAAATGAAATTTAGTTATTCTCCCCATAGTTGGGGAGAATTTTCTGCGCTGCCGTTCAAGTATCAGAAGAACGACATCGAGGCGACGTTGGAGCCGGCGGTCGGCAGTCATGACAACATGACGTCAACCGACCGTGTGTTATTTTCGAAAGGGGACTCGACCGAAGCGCCGACTGCTGGCGAGATCGCCAACTACAGAAGACAGCTCGACACGACCGGCGCGGCGTCTCCGCATCACACTATCGGGCTAAGAAATAACAACATGCACGATACAGGCCGCCGTGCAATGGTTATCGAGCGCAATTCTGTCGGGAATCTTTAAATAAATGAGAAATCGACTACCGTCCCCACGAATGAAAAAATCTTGCCGCACAAGAAATTAACAATCCCACAAATATATTCCTACATGGGTTATGGGTTATATTGTCCAGTTTTTATCCAACCATTTATAATTGACATGAAAATTTGCCATTGTGAATCGCGGTTGAACAATTTATTCGAACACGTAAAAAGAAATGTAATACCGACGTTGTATTAAACATTGGTGGATCGTTTTTGTTCGAAAAACGAAAGTTCTATCGGAGTCGAAGAAAAACGGCTACACAATCGTGGATAATTATGTTTCCTACGAGATAAAACCGTACATAGTGGTGTTGCTTGTTTAACCGAGCTGTCTGCCTATCTTGTTTACAGGAATCAATTTTTCGAAATCGACAATGTTCCCCATTCGACCATGAATTATGCAATTGTTGAATTTCATTTCACGATGTGGCGCAACACGTCCATCGTGCAGTGACATTTCTTCGAACCTGACTTCAAGTTTTAGCGCTTACGATCCTGGAAGCTGTCTGAATGCTGGTTATAACGGTGTAAAGTCCGTCGCAGATTAGCGGCGCTATCTCGACGCGCGGATAAGATTGCCGGGGAGCAACCAGTTAGACTTAGCCTTCAAGGACTTGCGAATCGCGTTCGTCATTGTTAACTTCAGAAAACCATGCGCCCCACCATTTCTCTCTCGCGCCATCATCATTTTCGAAACATAAAAATTACTTACGGAAAAAAAAATATTTACTTTTATTTATGATAATTTTTGTAATACTTTCTTTTGGGATACTCAATCGAACTTCTGCGGGGACTTTTAATAGGAGATACACTTGGATTCGTACAACCACGCTTCGTTATACAAGATACTGCATATTAATTTTATTTTTATATGCTCGTCTATATATACTTTAGGTAGTGTATTTTTGTAATATTTTTCATGAAATAAAATATGCTATCAAAAGTGAATTTTTAATCAATTTCCACAACGATATTGATGTTTAATTATGACATTTATATGCAATAAGGATTAAAAGAAGAAAATGAAAAGAAAATTGATTTCTTCATTTTACAAAGCTTCAATCTAAGTTTCGAAATCCTTTCGGGAATGACGATGCACCAGAACAAAATGATCAAAAACATCAAAGTTCAAGGAAAAATTACGAAATCGTATACTTTTCGTTTGTGCAGCGGGAAACGAAAAGAACCGAAATTCATCGTGCTTAATGATACGATTCACGCTAGAATACAGTTTACGAGCTTTAATCGTTAAAAGAAACACGATCCAGCGATCTATCTAACGTTATTGTAGATCGTCGAAAAGAATGTCGAGTAAGGGTTATCTTCTGCGAACGTGATCGCGCACGAGCAAGTTCTATACGTACACGAACCACGTGTTGTGATATATCGATAGCAGAATGAGCTGCACAAAGGGAGAGTACAACTACCCCTTGATGTATCTCTGCATCGATTCTCGAGGATCTCTATACCCGCTCGCCCCTACATTGTCGTCGAGGTTGCATATTTCGGAGCCAATACAGCCAAAGAGACTAATAAAAAACAAATCAAACTCGAAATGTCTCACACAACGAATCATTATAATAAAAATTTATCACCACAAACCCTAAGAAACGTCGCTTTACATCATCGACCGATGCTCTACATTCCTGTACCTCATTTTCACCATTTTCATTTCTTCGAGTTTATCAACAAATATTTTCAGAAACCAATCAAGAAATAATACAAACGTTGTTTCAGGCTTCACGAATCCCTAAAAATCTCACGCACTCCCGCGCATTTCATTTCAATAGCGCTCCAAAATTAAAGTACCGCGCGTCCATCTAGATATCTGAATCTCCACCCTTTAAAAAGAAAAAAAACATCGTCCGTCTACCTAAACACCACCCTCGACGCAAATGGCCCCCACGATTGTTGACCCAGTTCCACGGCACGCAGCGCAACATTTGCAACCGCGAAAATACGAGTACTCAAGGGCCGCCCATGGGTATTTGTATGCCACGCACAAGCGCGCCATAAATGCACCGTACCACTTGCACGCGCGAAATAATACATACACACTCGTGACGAGGCCTGCGTGGTGCATCCAACGTATCCTTTGTATATACAAACGTATGCGCAACTTTCACGATAAATACACTAGCCTATATACCGTGGCAAGGAGTATCTCTACGCGAGCTGGTCGCTCTTGTATAAGGGATGAATAAATGGAGGCCTCCGAAAAGGGAGGATTGTTGCGGACAACTGTGGGCTGTTGTTAGTAAGGCTCGGTTGAGAAGCACTGGGATGTAATCTAGTAGGACGAGCGGCATCTGCGTGCCCTAAAAGAAGGGTCCCGCAACCACGGGAACGTGGGGTGAAAAGGGGAGAACGGAGGGCGGGTGAGGGGTGGAAAATTGGGAGAGGGAAGGGAGAAACGGAAATGTAGTTGGCTTCTTAGCGTCGTTCCCTGGCAGACGTTGAAATAAAGAGATCGAGAAAGGAAGATGCGATATTTCAACCCCGTTGTGCTCGCCCCCTTGGGAGAATTTTGTATTAATAGGTTCGACAGGGCACGCGTTCAGTGTCTTCGTTCGTCGTATTGGTACCTCGTTAGCTAAATATTTTTCCTCGTTTTCGGAGCAGTTTTCGAGGGACACTGTATGCAGACGTTCAATTTGGCGAGTCTAATATATATTTTCTTCTTTTATTCTACATATGTATTCGCGGATTAAAACGATTTTGTAGTCACTTTATCCGGTTTGAATATGCGCATAGAATTTCGAGGAAGTTCAATCAGTTCGGCGAACACTTGGCAAAAGGTATAACAAAAATTGTATACACGTTGTTCATTTTATATCGCCGGAAACCGAGCTCGAACATCATTTAAATCGGTAAAACTATTTCGCTGCATGCCTCTACCACTCACGGACCCCGCAGAAACCGCATAACCCCCGGGAGTGACAAAAATAGAAATCGAAACATCGAGCGCAGCGTATCGGGCACAGATATTGCAATTGTTAACCAACCCCCGAATTAATTCAACGAATAATAAAAAGAGAAAAAAAATGCAATTCCTATCCTTCTATTGACAATAACGGAAATAAAATCATTTAAAGTCTGAAATGTTTCAGTCGCTAAAAATAGAACAATAATGGATGTACAACGAAGTAGTTCCGTCAACTCGGATGGATTGCTCATGTTCTTTTTTTTTTTTATATAAATCTTGTAACAAAAAGGTTGTTCACTTTCGACGAAACGTCACAGGCTCCACGTACAGCTGTAAACACGCACGTGTACGCACACGTGGGCGGCTGCTACTACCTTTGTTATGTGGGAAGAAAGCCGTACAGGGGTAGCTTTAAAAAAAAAAAAAAGGAGCCATATGGCAGACAACGAACAGCGCCCCTATGTGTGAGAGCTCTCCCTTTCTCATACATATTTTCCCCCGTCCGGCATTTTTTTCACGCAGCATCTTCCTGCTCACACGTACGTATATACAATGCAACGCAACATTTGACACTGTGGTCAGGGCATATTCGCGGCGACAGAGACAAATAATTGAACTGTACGAGATGCGAGAAACAAAATAGACCGTCGATATTGTTTAGCTTCTAAAAATGGTTCATTGCCATCGATGGCAGGCCTATAATCGCCGAATTTTCGGCAACAGATCTTCCAAATTCTGCGAAAAACTTGATACCATCTGTACTCGTACACATGTTCTAAAACGTGAAATTACACACGTCCTGAGATAGTTCGAACTCCAGGTTGGGAAATACGGGAAACCGATTAACTTTCACGGCTGACGACACGGATAATTAAAAAATCATTTAACAGCATTATCCGTAATACCTGTACTAAGTTCTTTCGCTAACTTGCGACGATTAGGGAAAATTCGTGTCCCCTATTCAACTCCGTGTCGAATAGATTAAGCGAGTTCGTCTTTTGTGCCAAACGTTTTATTGCGATCGACTACCTAACCAATTAAGCGTACCTAAGGGCTTAACGCTACCGATCGAATAATACCAAACTAAACCGCAATACAATAAAGGGAACAATTGAAATGGCTGAGTGTCTCAATTATCCAGTCCAGTGTTCAATAATTCATTCCATTCGATGAAAAGGGCATATAAGTACCTTTTGATTGTGAAACAGATTTGCAAGTGTAAAAATTACGGCCGAGGTGACGACAATAATTAAGGGGGGACGAAAGGGCGAACAGTGCACGAGTCAATGACGAAGAAAGCGGAAGCGCGAAACACGTGTGGAACCTGTTCGCGGTGACGAGTGGGCGCGCTGGTTGAAGTTTACGAGGTGGCCATTCGTAGGACAGTCAAGAAAGGAGGGAAGAAGATGGTTACAACGTCGCAGGTGCCATCCCTGGTCACGCTAAATAATGCACACGCGACCTGTGCCCTGCAAGTTTGACGAGTGGGACTGTCGCAAGGTGTACACGGATCTGCGAGTGGCGCACAGGTAGGTTTCGCGTGACGAATTCTTTACACATACACATGCATGTTATGTCCTGTACAAGGTGCAATATAAATCATGGGTAGTAAAGTTCTTGGGATTGAAAGGACTTGCTGGAAGAAAGGTGTCTTCAGAGGGGCACCACCTTTTGGTTGCAACTTGGCGAGGGACTAATTGCTTTCGTTCAATGTTCTATATTATGTGGTGAGTTAAATTGGAAAAATGGTAATGAGAGTAGAGAGCAGAGTAGAATTAATCTTGTGAGACTTCTTAAGTCACTGGACTGTCCAGCATATTTTTATAATTAAAATATATGAGATTTTATTAACCGTTTATTGGGACTGCTAAGCAACTTAAAAATGTCGAGCTGCTTATTAAATTGACACCTATCAGTTATATTACCATGCGTTGTACAAATGAAATAAATCAAATATATACAATGGCATACATCGCCAACGAATTAAACAACGACCATAATTATTGAAGACACCCTAAACCAGGTTAGTAGAAGTATTGGAAACAGATATCGATGCATCGTCAATGTTTCACGCCAGGGAAACACACCGTATCGAGGAGAATTCCATTTACGACTACCAAGGAGCACCTGATCCCTCGATCGATTCACCTTGCTTCGCCAAGCGACGAGGATACATCGATGATCGCATTGCAACGCCATTGTTCCAATCTTCCGGTTACGACCAGCACGCGACTAACCCCCTGTCACCCCTTCCAAGGAAACGAGAGAGAGGCCACAATTCGCTCTTAGAAAAAGCAAGTAACGAAAGTCAACGATTATCCATCCACGATAAGATACAATTCCTAATTCTCTTTGAGTCATATCACTTATCTATCTGTAGCCGGGTATCTCGGCTGACTAACCAGGGCCAATAAAACGTATAATAGATATGCACGAAATCGACAACACACCAGTAAATCTCGATCCGGATGAAACTTAGCGTTCTCGAAGTCTCGATTGGACCTGTTGCTGGGTCAGTGGCGTTTAATATTAATCAAATGTACACGAAGCAAGCAGCCTCCTTCCTCAACTTCTTAACACCGACAGAAACTTCGTAACCCGCAAACCCAGTGAACCCACAGCGTGTTGGAATTTATGATTCAACTCGTTCCAGGAGGGGTCACGCTCTCTTCCCTGTTACACACGGTCCAACGTGAAAGCACGAAAAAAATGTCTATCGCCGAGGGAAACGCCCGCCATTTTCAAGTAGACTTCTCCGGATACCTGGACCCAGGTAGAAAAAGGGACTATCGTCGTCCTGCACGCGGGTTCTCCTTGTTGTTCCTTGACGAGGGTCAGACGTTGGGCCGCATCAGGAGAATCCTCCGAAAAAAGGTTCCCTTCGACCTGACCACGCCGCCAGTGATTCTCAAAGTTCCCTGGGTGGATCACCTATTAGAATACGTCGGCGTAAACGATCGATAATTTGAGAGCGTGGCTTTGTTTCTTTTATCGATCCTACTCGGAGATCTCGCTAAGCCGATTGAAGTTCCTTAACCTCTGGCGAGGAACCAAAATGCTCATAGAAAAGTGCACCCGGGAATCTTTCTCCCTTGAAAATCTATCGATCTACTTCTAGCCAGGAGCACAACCGATGTGTCTCGAAGGAGTAACGCAATTTGTTGATTCGGCTCTCTTTTTGCCATTTACGTATTTTTTGGATTCCTTTTGTTGTACACTTTGGTTGCGAAAGGGAAAGGGGTCTTGGCTAGAATGGTTTCATTGCTGCGGTCTCCGAGGAGGTCAATGTTTGCGAGTCTACGCTAGCGTAGATAAAATCCAATTGTTTCGGGGAATAAAGTGGCGACATTGATGCAAAATTGGAAAGTAGATATGGACATGCACAGTCGTACTTCGACTGCGAAAACTGTCTTTGAATTATTACTTTTATATTCGTCCTACGAATAAATTATCCCAACCCGAAACTATATTAGAACGAACTACTGAATAGATTTTCTTACCGAGGCTCTAAGAACCCGGTACTATGGCCAGGCACGTATTTGTCATACAATACCGTAGAACGCGTCATCGGGGTGTAAACAATGATTTTATCTTCGCGGAACCCCATGAAAGTGAAACTCCTTTACGTCACACGTCTCATAAACTGCCATCGCTTACTCCAAACGATTGTACACACAGCCTAAAATATTTTCATTCTCCGCGATTAGACATCGTCCACATTGAAAACAACAATCGCCAATTGCCACTAATTGCAACCCTTTGCTGAAATCCTAAGCCACAATGTCTATAATTAATTCGAGGAAGAAGAAAAGAAAGATGCAAACATTATCGGCGACAGTTGTACAGTTTCGACAATAAAATAAAAGATCCAGCGTAGCGTGTCAGGGTTCCGAGGTCCCGGTTTTGCCCCGAAGGGTCCCGCAGACGGTCTTTCGGCCTGTATTGTTGGATTCGGGGTAGGACAGCCCGTATAAACCCTCACAGGCAGAGAAACGAGGGTTGGAACCTTTTATATGACGAAGGGTCGCCAGTCGGCTATCGGCCCTGGCTCCTTTTGTCTGGCTCGTCGAAGCGACAACGGAGAAATCCCCCTCATCAGGCAGGCGGACGACCGTACCATGCCTGCCTGCATGCCTGCCTGCCTGCCTGTTTGCCTGCCTGTTCTATGACTGACGACAGCAGGCCGAAGCGTACTTCGATGTCCTCGACGGGCGGAAACCAACTTTTACTGACCTTGCTGCTAGGAAGCGACTACTGATAGAGGAGAGCAATCGGCACGTAAACCTCGCAATCGTACTAGTTTTATGAAACAAGGGTTATCACGAGACTGGTTATAAATTTGGGATTTCGGAAATTATGTTAGACTTCTCTGACTGCGTTCCCTAATAATGTTCTTCTGCTTCATTCGTAAGCTTCGAAGATCGTGGATATATTACGGGTCACTCAAATACAGGGACTCGCCCGGAAATCGATATAAATCGAAGGATATATATTGCTTGAAGATTTTCCAACGCGAAAAACAACGATACAGACTGTCGTTCTGCGACTACCGATGGCGATTACATAAGGAACACAGAGGCGAATCATCGCGCAGCGTGTCAGACTTCGAAACAGGAAAAGATCCTAGAAAATGGCGGAGGAGTTGAGCGAAGCGCGCCTGCGGCTCATCAACGCCGACGCGTCCTCGTGTCTGCTGTTGCTGGAGAAGCCAAGTGGAAGAGTTTACTGTTAGCCGGTACACATATATACATAACTTATGTCTAGGCGCAAAAGCTGTGTTGTACGGGTTATAGTATATCGGCGTGCTGGATGGTCGTACGAGCGACCGACCAGCCAACCAGCAACACACAGCAGCCATCGCGTTCGCCAGGTTACAAGCATCTAGGAGGCCTAGCGGCAGCGGTTGGGTGTTGGTGAAAGGTGTGGCCGCGTTGGCTACACAAGAAAACGAGAATGCAATATTCCGGCTGTCCGTACACGATATTCACCGGTAAATACGCAGTCGGGAGAAACACGGAGAGCCGATTTACTCTCCAGGTGTAATCGTTCGCATCCTGCTGCTTGATTGCCGCTACTCTCGCGTCTTCTTTCGATGTCGATGCTCGAGCATGCATTGAACGGTGGTAAAAAAAAAATAAAAAAGAAGAAGGGGACAAGAAGAGCAGATAGAGAAATATACATTGGTCGAAAAGAACGACCACCAGCGAGTGCACAGGTGGTCGAAGGAAGAACGATGTAAGGAGTACCGCTTAATGGGGGGATGGGGGGATTCAACGACCCTTCATTCCGGTATTCAGATGGAAAGTGTCATCCTGTTGCTCCTTGCGGGTGGATGCTTTTCGCGTGACCCTTTGGTGATCTACCGATACCACGTCGCTCTAAACGTAGAATCTACGTCGATCAAATGGAAGATCGTTGTTGCGTCTGCACGATGCTTGCTACCTTGGATTTGATCGTAGTCGATTTTAACAAATTTATCGAACGATATGTTCAATAAATTTCTATATTATTAACGCGAATGTATTCTTTACGAATATGCATCTAACAGCCTGTTTCAATAAATTATACCGTCCAGGTACGCCTGTTTTTCATGTCACTTCTTCGTCCGATTATTTTGGTAAATCCACGAGAAAACTTTTCGCGTGATAAGTCCTTAAGAAAGAGGGAAGAACGGCAATGGAAGATATTCGCCTGTAGCGGTACTGTCCTTGCACGATCGCCTCGAGCAATACCGGCCCCGGTCGTAACTGTTCCCGTATCCTGCCACGGCTATTCCTAGCTCGGTGTCGAGCAAAGTGCAACTACGTTAAACAGCTTATGATATATTGAAAATGACGATGGACGCGTGCAGCACAATGGCCGTTTTGCTATTTCATATCGTTTTATTACGTTATACAATTTCAAAGGAATTCTCTCGAAAAGGGAAAATCTTCGAGCTTCCCTTGATATTCTCGACAATTTATCAAGAAAGTATTTACTAGATAGCTTTCATTTTATTAGTAATTTTCCTAATCGTAACGAGTTAGTTACACCTCTGGGGACAGGACCGACTGACAGGACTAACCGCGACGGATGACCTGGCTCCACTGCGTATCGATTAGCGACTAGTGTAAAGCTTATTCGTGTTATTATTCTACGTACACGCGAAGGATACTGTCTCAAACATCGTTCCAACGTGCATACAGATCATAAAATGTACGTCAAGAATGTCAGGTTTGACGAAAATACATCAGGCACGTTTTTCTGCACGTTTTAGAGCGACTATAATGATCGACACTGCAAAATTGACCGAAGACCGATACAACGAAGCCCGACTTGAACAAAAATCGCTTGCATAAGGTAAACGGCTAACACGGGCGAGCCGAAGAACACGACACCATTCGTTGTCAGCATGTCTATAATAGTCTGCGTTTGTCATCGAAAAATGTAAATTTCACGTGCAAATTAGAGGAGGCTCATTAAAGCGGAGTATGAATTGAAAATGTATTAGTCGCTACTAAACGAACGAATAATGCAAACTAACAATTCTTCTTCGACTTCAAATAAAAAAAAGAATGTATGGCTGTGTGTATAATCAATTATTCTTCAACTATTTTCCAACATTTCCCAAGCATCGTTATCGAAAAACTTATCTAACTACCGATGCTATTCTCGCGGCAGCTTTCACCAGAAGTACCGGCGACGACCGCGCCTAAGGGCCGATTTCCCCGATTTCATGTAACTCAGTCTTCAAGTTCGTTGGCGATGCTCTTGCGCGTCAACCGTATTATCGGATATCGTAGAAACATCCGTCCGAGGGACCGATGATCGAGTTGAACTCGCGGGACTTGAGCTGGTGAAACCGGAGGGAAGCAAAACAACGAATCGACGCCGATACGAAAATAAAGTCCGTCCCATCTCTGCACGTCGCTCGGCGGCCCGTTCCGTCGGCGCAGCCAAGGTTACATGCGACGAGGCAACGAGTCTCTTCGTGAAAGTCAAATTTGTAAAGCGTGTACACAAGAGAGCGTGTGTCTGTTCGCGCGCGTGACTTCTATCGGGTGAACGTAGGACGAACGCAGCGCCAGCTAGCGGCACACGAACGGAACGTCGTTTTTTCGACGCCGCGCCGCGACGAAGCAACGCGTTGCCGCCGTTCCTTCAAGGCTGCGCCGTTACGGCTGACGTCTTGCCGCTATTGCTTGCCGGCTGCCGATTCCGACGTTGGATGGCAATTAGCGATGGAGCTCGTTCGAGCAGTGTGGGCAACGCGAATCGTATCATTTCTGCGTGTTAAAAGTACCACGGCTAGACTTGGCTATATTATCATTGTTTGTTGGATTCTTTTTTTGATTTTTTTAGTACATGATCGATAACTTGGCACAGAACGCTATATGGTAAAGGCGCGTGAAGCTTGCGTTCGGGGTTTTCAATAACGGGCTCTAATGGTAAAGTCGATCTATCTATTGCTACATCCATGGGATAGACACATTTACGGTACAGCCTCGGTCAAACTTGTTACGAACGCAGGTTGAACATTGCACAGCAGGTGACTGTATTTCGTTTGCAGTAGAAGTAGAATATTGTAGCTTCATGAGCGACAGATGGGAGGATAAAGCTTAAGCACGATAAATGCGACGGATACTGGGTTTCTCTTTATCGTTGTTGTCTGGATAATGCGGCATATATCGATACGACAAAGTATCGCGCAATGAAGCATGCTTGCAAGGAATATCAAGAAATTCAATATCAATTCAATATCGCTGCCAATACCAACGATATATCAATATGAGTATCGATGGAACGAATATCAAGCTACAATAATATGGACGAGGAATTATTCTAAGAATGAGACAGTGATATCGCATCTGTGCCTTGAGTCCTACGTTTTTGATAGCAGTGTTTATGTTCAAGGCTGTATCGAAACAACGGCCTCTCCGTTGCCGATATCGCCGATGATCTGGTGAATACCAGAGAACAGTAATGACAAGAAGGCAGAAGTAAGCGCTAGCCACGTAGACGATGTGGACGCCGAAGACTGGCTCTGTCCCGCTGGTGCTGTTACTGTTATTTTTAACTCGACGCCGACGCGTCGAGTCCGTAGTCTAAAACCGTCTACCCTCCTTCCTCCCTGTACACCGCCAGATCGAGCAATGAGGTTCACTTCGCTACTTCTTCGACTTCTACTCGACCCGTACCGTAGAAAGAAAGACTAGCAGAATAGACTCTTGAAACATGTAGTATTTTCAACGCGATAATAGCTTTACTTTCAATGATACAAAACATTATCAATATTAAACAATTTCTTTAAAAAATTACGAAAACTTTCTTCCATTTACACAGTTAAAAATTTTCAGCAAAACCCATACCACCGAACGTACAAATTATATTAAGGCTTTTTAACGTCGACCAAAGTCCTTTTTCTGACTTTACAATTTTAATTACTAATTTAGGGGCCGACATACAACTTCTTTTATCGAGTAACATTGCTGCGAAGAATATTCGTTATTGATTACGCTTCATTTTTGTACTTTCCAAGAGAGTAAAATGTAAATGTAATCATGGGAATGACCATGTAAAATTGCTGCGCCGAAAGGAATTTATGAAAAAGGTTTTATCTACGTTCGCCACAAAAGAGTAACGCGAGCGAAGGAAAATTTGTTTCGAGACTCAGTTTTCCCGCCAGTTGAATCGGCAACGCCGCGTAACCAGAGAAAATCAAGTAAGAACGAGACAACGCGATACCACCAGCGTAACAGAGGGAGAGGAGACGAGAAAGAGAGACCTCGAAACGTGGCAACCTAGCACCAATGCGTTGTAGACTCGGTTCCGTACTGATACCCACGCTCTGAGGTCTCGCGCGATGTCGCTCTTGCGCAGAGTAAAATACCTCTATAGGAACTTTCTACTCGTAAGAATGGGGTTGTCAGCGCAACAATCGTACAACACATCGAGGGTGGACTTATAAATCCTATACGATGCAAATTTTATTTGTTCCCTTAACTCTTGAGTTAATAATACTCAGTAATGAATAAAATACCATACTGAAACGCTTGAGACGCGAAACCAAATATAATTTATACTTGACCAAAGCTGTATAATAATCTATCCACAACGGTACCCTTTTCATTTTTGTTTCCAAGTTCGCGCACAAGAATTTTGATTTAAACCGCCAATATTATTTTATAAAAAGAATCGATGGTAATACAGTATTACTTCCTCCTAAGATTTCTACACTACAAGAATTGTCTATTCTTCCTAATAAAAAGCAAAATTCTTTTCTTAGATAACAGTTGAAATTTGAAAGGTTCTATTCGGGCGCGTACCGCCGCGCCGTTTCTTCGACGTGGCTGGAGCAACTTTCTAGTAGCTGACGTATACGTATACGTGCCCGCGTTTGCTGGCCACGGTTATAGGACTATGCGTGATCGTTCTTCATACGCGTGTGTATGCTGCGCCGTGTATGCCTTTTTCTGTTCGCGCGAGCGCACGCTCTCTCGAGCGTGTGGAGGAAAACTGGTTCCAGGAGAATAGAGCACTGCGCCTTACGAGCAACACCACGAAGAACGAAAGCCTCGACACCCTCGCGCGTGAGTTTAACCTCGTACCCGTATATACCATGATCCTTTCCACTTGTGAATATTTGGAACGTCAACAAGGACGTACCGCAAGGTGCCTTTCAACAACGGGTCAGAGCTGAAGTTACTAGCAACAATTCTTGGGGTTTCTCTCTTCTAGTTCCCAGGCTTACGAAAGAAACGCATTATATAATTATTTATTGTCTGTTGCAAATATTCTGTACGCTCAAAAGAGTTGTAAATTCGAAGGAAAATATTGAAGCTATTTACTCGAGGAATTAACGTCAGAAGAATTGAATTACAAATACAGTGCGCATTACCACACCGATACATTTTTTATTATGGAATATAAATTTTGGAATCTTTCTATACTGATATATCTATATATATATATATATATATATATATTTCTTTTATAATATCCCGCGACAGATATTTTAATAGGTACGACTGTTTTACCGACGGAAATTCTTTTCTATTATCAAGCACTTAATAGCACAACGTTCTTTCTTTTGCATACTATCACTTTATAATTCACCCCTTTTTCTCTATTCCTCCTCACTTGCATGCGCAGATACGTACATGTACACATTGCTTATATTTTATAAATATATATCTGTAGCGACACACAGTGCGATGGGTTCTCTCTCTGCAATATATACGTATTCCCGTTTGACTTTGGGGTAGTTTTACCCTCGCGGGTGGGCAACGGGTTGATTGCACTGGCGGCCCCGCTTTTGGCAGCTTTCTCACTCGTTCCTCTTTTTTTCTCACCCTATCCTCCATCTCTCTTTTCCTCTAACAAACACCCTCTCACTTCGTCGCCCTAGTCCTTCCTGTTTTACTCTCGTGTTCCAGTACCGTTTTCTCTTTCCCTCTTTCCGTCGCACTTCTAGTTCTCCCATCTCTATCTATCTCGCTCCTTTTTCCACTGTACCCTTCTACACCTACCTTTCACTCCCTCGTACTTTCTTTCTCCGTCGTTCTCTCACCGCCCTCTTTCACTCTACCTATCTCGCCCTAACCAGCGAGGGGGTGGTACGAACAGAAGTTTCCATGGCAACGCCCCACACGCGAGTAATATCTCTGTCTTCGTTCAACACGTTCGACGTCTATCTTCCCCTCCAAACCACCCTTCTCTTTCCCACCCACGATCCCCACTCAGCGACTGGTGTTATCTCTTTTCCCCCACTTCGCTACTCAGTTTGTTCGTTTCTCTCTTCCGCAGCACGCACGCGTGTACAGATGCACGGTGCTACATAACATATAAAGGTACACGCGTGCACGCGCGCTCGTACACCCTCTCTGTTCCTCCAACACGATCTGCGTATATACAGGCCCGTTCACACACGGTCGACGGGTGTCCGTACGCGATATCGAGGCTTCTCGGGGAGGACGAATAACGGACGTTCTCGAAACGAGGTTTCAGCGATGGGCAAAATCGTCATCGATGCCGTCGCATGCAAAATTGCAGAAAGTGATGGGAGGACGTTAATGGGGATTTTACAGTGGCCAAGGCGGTAACAACATCGGGAAAGATTGCACCTAGAATATACTGGGCGTGGCAATAATTTCGTGGCGTAGATTGATTATTATTAATTATTAATTTCAAGCGAACATACTTCTTTTTATTATCACGCATTGATGCTATAATTCGAATGATATATGTTAACAAATGAACGGAAGAAAAAAAGCGGGAAGTATAGAAATCGAACTGCACGAGAAGTAGCAGCACTGTGTGCTTTTCTTTTTCCGTATAGATTTTCCACTGTGGCAGAAGGATAGTTGCGTTTTGTTTTAAACAGAAGAGCGGGGAAGCTTTTAAAAACAAGACCACCATTCTAAAACTGTCGGCCGAAAGGAGAAGACGAGAAAACGTCACCATGGAGAAATAGACGGCGTCGATAGGAACATAGCAAAGAGAGGAGGAAACAACGTGGCGCTCGTGCAACGCGGTGCGTAGGTGTGTTTCGCAAAAGTTTGCTTTAACAACCATGGGGTAAAGGCGGTATGAACCTTGTTAAAGAACTCTTCCCGGGCAGTTGTTAACTCCTGCTTTAATTTATTTTATAACGTTAACAGCAAACGCGCCCCCTTCATCGGTTCGGACACGGCAGAAGGGCTAGGCAAATTCGCGCCGCTTTTCAAACTTCTCGTCGTAGTAGTAAACGGAGACATTATAGTGTATCTTTCCCTTTTTCCTCGACGTTCCAGTTCGAAAAACGATTTTAGGCCAAGGGGAACACAGAGGATTCTCGGATGAATGGCGCGGCGCCGCGCGATATCTTCAGGGTAATTATTACCGGCGAGTGTAGGGATCATGTTGGCAATTAGAGTCGCGGTGAACCCAACAGCGAGCACCATTAAGCAAATAACCGTGAGCCTGTTGCTACTTCTTATTTGTCGGTCGTGACTGGTCTACTTCTTGGGGCTTTTTGTTGCCCTACTGCAATTCTGTTGTCTGTTACTCCTTGGGTCGGGGCATCGTTTTGATTCGCATCGAATGTTTCACGACAATAATACATGGTACATGAGTTGGTAAGAGTAGAGGAGAAAGAAACTTCCTAACTCTACTGAATCGCAGAACGCAACCAGTTGAAGGTTGAAGACGATGGGAGGGAAACTTCGTTTCCATCCTTGTCGTTTGAAGTGACCAAATCAGTTCCACGGTAATTTGTCCCAGTCGGGAATTTGAAAATGGTCTTAGAACGTGAGAGAATCGTCGCGTATCCTTGCCCGGCGATGGAAGAGCGAGGAAAGGGCAGGGTTGCGGGTGCGAGATAGAGAGATCGATACAAGGGAAAATGAGAAAGATGTAAGGAGATCGTCCGATCCACGAGGAAGACGAAGCTATCGGTTACGTCCGTGTGAAACTGGTTTGGAAGGATGCGACGCGCGCACGCACGTATGGACGCACGTATGGACGCATGTATGCATACACCTGGACGATGGTACACGTTGAAAATTCCTTTGGAACACGAGGAACAGCCTCCAGGGACCTTATTATGGAACGTCCATTTTCATAGAGATTTATCATAATCGACGTTTAATTTAACGGGAAATTTGGAAAAGTCCACGGATAAGAAATTAATACAGTAACCAGACGTCGAATAAAATTAGCGCCTTTCTCAATAGTCAGCGTAGACACTTGCTCAAACGCATTGTTATCTGGCATCGAAAGTGCGGTACGTATCGCGATCGTTGTAGAGAATTCAAATCGTATTACTGTTTCAAGCTCAGAGAGACAACCGGGTGAAGTACGTGGTCGCGATGGAAATTAGAGGCCGCGAAATGAAGTGTTTGCCAGGTGAAAAAACGGTGGCAAGATAAAGGCCGTACATTGTCCGACAACGATTCAGTGGCCGAGGTCCGTTGTTCTCCGACCAGTCGAAAAATTCGAAAGCACAATACACGATTATCCAGAGCCAGGGCGAGTCGTATCAGCATCTCGCGGCGACCTTCCTATCAGATTATCCTATCGTCTGAAAAGAGACTGAAATTCGTTGAAGCGTCGGTAACGGCATAAACTGTATACTTCATGTTCAGCGACTTCTCTCGCGCGATATATCCAGCTCATTCTGAAATACAGCTGTATACGACCGAGTACGTACGCCACACGTATAAACCCACACGTGAATAGTCAGCATACCAATATGTGCGTACGTGTGTACAGTGCATAGATCGCACACGAGAAACTGCTAGTATATACCGCGCGATATACGTGTCTATATATCTACACACCTATATGTATACATATAATATGTTCCTGTATATACGTAGCACGTAGCCATAGTTCGGATCGGCGTGTATAAGGGTTAGGGGCGTGGTGGTATGGAGGGTGAAGGGAGAGAGAGAAGTGTAACGACGGGGGCAATGCAGAGACAGGAGGGTGGATTTCGAAGAGTGGGAAGGGTATAGAGTATAGAGGGTTGTGACGGATATGGGGAGAAGTAGGAGAGCGGCAGCGAAGGGGTGGATAGAACTGGATGGTTGGGTAGATTGGGGATGGCGCCCGTTCGATACCGGTGCACGTGGCCGCGGTTCTCGCAGACGCCGTCGTGGCGCCAACGTCCTATTAACCCTCCACCCATCTCTACCCACGCGACTCACACCTACATCTACACCCTTCTGTCTCTTTCCATCCCCACCACATCGACTCTCCCAACTACCACCACCACCACTGCCACCCTCACCATTGCCGGTCGAGAATTTCCAGCGTCGATTCGCGCAGGCGTCTAACTTACTTAAAGGACACTGACTCTCTCTCTAGCATGGTCGATGGAGGGGGCCAGTTTTTTGGGGGGAAATCAGTGAAAATAACGCTGAACAATTTCGGGAGATACTACGGGAGGGTTTCAGCCACAGCGGTGGTGGAAAGAGAGCATGTCTGGTCATTTTCAAGGTGGATGAACGCATTTTGATGATTTTATGTTCACGGAAAGCTGCGAAAGCAATTTTTCGAACGGAATCGCCAGGCTGTATTGCAAATGCGTCGTGTATTCGCCACTCGGACGCTCGAAGGGAGCATCGGTAATTGGCGGGTTGTTTCGCGAAAATTGGAAGTGATGCGGCGAATCGGTACGAACCAGATAAATCGTTCGCTGCGAAGGGGAGTAAGGTAACGGAGACTAGCGATCACGACATTATGCAATTTTATTGCACTCTCGGTCCTGTATAACGTGTCACGGGGAAAAAAAGCCTGGGATTATACAAAGGACACTGCGAACTTAGTATATGTTACATCGAATATTCCTACGAACCGCTGACGGCGAAAATAATAACTAGCAACGATAATCATTTCTCAATTACGATTAAGAAAATGAAATGAGAAATCCCGATTGCACAGTCCTAATTTAAAAACTATTTTTCGCCATCTATATAACGTTACGTCAAAAATTTCGAAGCGCTATTACCACGTCGAACGCTGTTACGTAATCTGAATTTCCTCGTACTCCCCTCCATTTACTTTGCCACGTAACTGCTGCTCACGCTACTCGAACTTCGAAAAAAGACCGTTCCGTGTGGTAGCAGGTTTTCTCGAGGATCGATGCCGACTATTTCGCTGAGCGTTATCGAACGAATGACCTGCGACAGCACGGAGCGCCCTTTCGAAAACCTCACTGACGGAGACGACTGCGTCTACGCCGACGTACAGTCGGCAACGTCAACGACGAGGTGGAAAGCCTGATTGCGTAACATCGAGCACATAGCTGAAAGCACGTTGCTCGTGATAGTCTCCCACCAGCGTGCCACGGCACAAACTACATGGATGTAGCCTCGTTACGCGATAAGGCGTTCCTCGTGTGGGTGAAACGACGAGCAATATACGCGATTACATTTTGTGTCTCGGCAGAAGCCGCACGAGGTTACGCTCGCGATATACCCGATGGAATGTTCCACGAATTATTTTCGAACTTGCTGCTTTCGTTTGAACATTTCTACGTGTATAACAGGGACGGCGGAATTATTCGTCGGCTCTCTAATGATAAATTGTATATGCATATATCCCGATGGAGGATTACTATGATATATATTAGTTCGATCTAAGTATAGACAGTTTACGGACAAAGCTCTGATATATTTATATTAAATATATTGTATTTTTTAAGACTTCTTGCGAGCGCGAGAAAGCTGACGAGAAACAAGGAGGGGACATACTTTAGATAAGCATACACGCAGGAAACAAAAAGAGAGCAAGACCGCGTGAGTCGTGCGCCGGGAGGAATTCTTGCGCAAGTATCCGGGTATTTACGCGTGAGACAAGAGTCGCGATGGTGAATTGGTAACCGGCCTCGTGACTGTACACGCTTTCGCGTGTGTCAGTAACGAGACACCGTACGGTGCTGCCACCTGCAAGGGACTGTGCGAACTAATACATGTGGCTCGCCTTTCGCACGCGATAGATCCAGTTGCGTGCGTTACGACGCGAGAGGTTGTTTCGAGTCCTGATGTACAAAAGCTTCCTCCTAGGTCTACGTATCGTAATCAAATTAATGCAGTTTATTGGAGAACGATGAATAAAATAATTAACAATTTCACACTAATGGTACCTTTATATTATTCAATATGTAACTGTGTTATTAGTCAAGAAATTTAATTTCGTATCAAGCATGCAAATAATGAGACAGCAAAAATATAACGTAAAGAACGTAAGAACAGCAAGAGCAGTGACAGAGGCTCGCTGCTACCGGCACGACGGCCCCCGTTGGAATGCATTTATTGCTGAATGGAGAGTTCCTATCTTCTCCGTCCGTGCACAGTCTCTTTTACCATCTCCGTTGCACCCACGCGACCACCTCAAATTTACATATGATAAACAGGCTGGTTGTGTGTGTATGTGTGTGTGTGCCTTGTCTCTCTCTACCGGTTACGCTTATCCCCCCCCTTTGACGCCGTTTTCGCGCGTCAGGGAGACGTATCTATATCTCTGAAGGGAGTACTCGTTTCTGTTCGCAGATATACATATATGCACTTGGCAAGAGGGCGGTGCCACCTGTGTGTAGTCGCGCGAATTTACAGTCGGACATAACGTTGAAGGGGGAGGTTACGATGAAGGGATGCACAGGGAGAGACACTGAAGGATAACCTGAACCACGTGGCGATCTATTTGTCACGCGAAAACGACCATTGTAGGATAAATCTCAGCTATCCCTTTTATTCGTCTATGTGTAGTCATGAAATTTCCATTGAATCTAACAAGAAACTAATAGAACTTGGAAAATGATATTATTAATTTCTCGATTCTATGTAAAGAGCGTCGAAGTATCTATCGGCTCGTTCCGATTCAAAGCGTGGTAACGAGACCGTCGATGCGGCGTCGCAGGAGGCGACTGACTGTCTAAGATCGTATACCATTCGATTGAACCGAATCGCGGAATCAAACACGAACGACGAGGTAGACTGTGCGCGGAGAGGGCACGCTGAAAAGCGAGACAGAGATACGAGCAGTAGAGAGCGATATATATATATATATACAGAGAGAGAGAACTATGGAGGCACGTGCTACCGAAAGGAGTGGTGGGAATGTAAGTTATGCGCAGCACGTGATCTTCGGGGATCCATCCGAGCATTTCTTCGCAGGGGGGACGTTTGCACATCCCCTGCACATTTGTGCCTGTGTGCGCGCATAAGTGTGCGGCCTGAGCGAAAGAGACAGGAAGATACTGTGTGCAAAGACACACGGCACATCCAGCACCAAGTCCAAGGGAGTCGTAAATCGCGCGGATGTATAGGTAACCTAGCGAAAACGTGTTCGTGTTTGCACATCTATCGCCGCACGTCCCTTGTCCTATGTACGTATTATGTATGTACCGGTTGCACGCACGCTTCGCGAGGTGTTTCTGTATCGATGTATGCGTGCCACTCTGCGCAAGCAGAAGAATGTGTACAGACTCCATGTACAGGTATGTACACGTAAGACCGCACAAGTGATATCTTAGCGATGCTAGCCAGCCCTAACAGTCTCATCTGGTGGTAACTAGTCGTTCCAATACAATCGAGCGACTGCGAGTAACAACAACGGGAAGTCTCGTTGTTCACGTGCACAAGATCCTACGTATGTAGTTCTTACGACAGTGCAACGACCTGTTTGAAAGTCGATCACACGCGGCGTACAAGTTCATTGAAAGCACATGTGACTGCTCGTACGTTAAAATACGACAACCACGTGGTTCCTGCCTCTCTGTCTACCATCCTTTGCGTCGTCTCCCTCTTTCAACCAGCACCGCCTCCCCCCTTTGACCCCGCGGATTTCCACGTCCGGCTTTTTGCCGATAGGGAAGGTAAACAACCGTGGAGAGTGTCACCTGTTATTGCTCGTACGCAAATAGGCTTCATTCACGGCCAACATCCCCACACCACGGTCGCGTGTGTGCCCGTCGTGTAACCGGTGGTATGTATCCATATATACAAGTTCGGAGTTTCTCTCAGTATCTTAGAGAACAGTCTACCTCTAACCAAGAATGTCAAGTTCTATACCTACACACGTATACATAACATAAATTTACCTTTCCCGTTCTTCCACCCACGATTCCCTCTAAAAAAAAACTCCGTAACCGAGCGCCGGACTGTGATCCAATAATTAATCGATACACGATTATTCCAATTATAAGTTTCATTCGCAAGACTCGAAGCAAAGTACGTGCAATATGAAATTTTCAAGCGATCAGGGCTAAGAATGTGTGCAAATTCGATGATCGTGATTCCCTGTTGAAGCCGAGTGGAGCAGAGACGCCTCGGCGTCGACAACCGACCGAAATCGACTGAAGTGCAGAATGGTTGCAACGTGGACAAAGCGTATTGCTGTCTGTACAACAAGAACGGCGCAACAGAGTGAGGGGTGCGAGACGATAGCAGCGTGCAACGATCTCGCCGCGGCCGAAAGGGATGGATGGAAGGTGGTGGTGGGTAGGGAAAAGAGGTGGTGCACACAGAGTGTGTAACCCCTTGCGCAAAGGGAGCGTCGACGGTTTACTAGAAAAGGACGACACGTCACAATGCATCGACGCACACTCCGACGATTCCTATATGTCGTTATACTACCCTGTCACACACCACCTATCCCCCACTAACCCTTCTCCAACGTTTTACCCTTTCTCCCTCGATTACCCACGTGTGTTTATATCGTACTTTACGAACGGGGCCCGCTGTAACGCGAGAACCTCCTCACGCATACACGTGGATCATCCTGCTATCCCCCCTTTCCGCGTAGAAAGTACATAAACTGTCCTCGTTCGCGTCGATATCGTCAGCTGTTGCGTCCTGTACCCTGTCTACACGCGTGCATTGTGCATCGTCCAGGTGTGCACGCGGCTACTCGCGGGCAAAGGTAAGCTCGTTTTCCCAACGGGGCAATCGTGGGTTCAATTGATGCATGGCTAGTATAGGAACAATTTCATCGAAGAGTTTTATACTGCTGAATTAGAATTTTCATTTCTGACCCACGATATAGGAAATATCGTTCGACTCGAATATCTTAATAATTGCTCTACACGTAAGGCTACGGTTACGGTGGATGCGTATTCGTACGAACTGGCGATTCCACAACTGTGTCTTCCACAGTTGTATCGTTTCCACTTCTCTCCTCTGTATCTGAAAGAATATTTCCGTGCATTTTCCTTGCCAGGAGTTCCTTTAGAAACATTATGGCCTTAAATAGGGCCATGATGATTCAAGCAGGGTTCCTCCCGCATCTCCGGACCTTTTCTACAAGATTTTGCTGATTTCCTTCCGGAATGTGCCCCGTAGGCCCCTCCACTTATATAGCAATGTACAATAAATTACATTTTTGAAATAAAGTATGACATGTAGGCATATACAAATAATAATTCATTCCACAATACATATAAAGGATGCACGTTTCTTGCAGATTTCTTTCAACCGGCCTGTCATTTAGATCACTTAGCTTTTCATATAGAATTTCACACTGTGCATTAGGACAAATAGTTTACGAGACGTGTCTCTCCATATGGAATTGTTTCTAGGAAGGGTACATGCCTGTACCCAAAACCAGTGATTCGAAAAAGATCGCCGAAGATTATTTCACACGTTGGATTTTTCCACATTGCATTGATTGTATAGATGTAGTAAACACATTCGAACTAAATTAAACGATAGAAATTAATTTTTCTACGTCTACAACTCTGTCCATGGTTATCAAATTTCTCTGCGACGTACCACGAATCAAACTCGTTTGATTATTGTAATATGTTCTGACGCCTTGGTGCAGTCGAAAAAGAACAAAATAATGCGGGCCTATATATAATTATTATTCTCAAGAATTTATTGATTTCAATAGTTACTATGGTAATGTTTGCTTCATATGTGGTAGCTGATCGAATCGTTACACACCACTACATGGAGAGATTTTAATTTTAAATAAGAAATTGTATGCATTTTAGATCTGCACCAAAATTATTGCGTTCGTCCGAGTAAGGTAAATCTTGAAACGCGTGTCAACACTGAATGGTATTGTAAAACAATAGCAAGACAATTGAAAGAGGTGCAGGGATACGACGTGTGGGGTGTACGCACAACCTAGACGATTTTTTCAATGGTAACATGACAAATTTCAGCTACATTCTTATTTCGATCCGATTCGCCTCGGTCTACCCCGCTATATTCTGCTGTATGACAACACATGAAACCACGATCAAGAACAATTTCTGTAACCCGCGTTTTGTCCCACGGCACTATCGATAACACGCACCAGCACGCGACAACCCGTTCGATTCCGGGCGCGTGTAAATGCCCCCTTCGCCCCTGCGCATTGTTTCGCGTAGACAGGCCGTTTCACGTGAGAATGCACACGGTTGTTCCAGCTCGCGATTGCCAATGTCACGGGAGGCGCGTGTACCGCGTCTATCATACGCCGACTCGTTTCGACCGCTTGGCGGGAAGAAAGAAGGCCGCGGGAGCATTGCATATGCGACAACACGTGCTCGCGACTCTTGCGGTCTGGGTACCACATTACTATGACTCGCGGTTGTACGGAACTTCGATTCGTGTAACACACTGAAGCTTGCGATCTACGGCCCAATGGTCGTACGTTTGAAATGAAGCACTCGGTGTAGAAGAGCAGAAGGGAAAGAATGGGCTGAAGGATGGAAGGCTTCGAATTGGACAATTTGGATTGTCCGATGATTGGCGATACGTATGAGTACGTTAAGAATTAAGAGGTCCCGAGTCTTCTTGCTTCCTTTTGCTTGCAAAGGTAGTTAGTTCGCGAAGACTGGAGCAGTTGTATTTTCAATAAAATACTACACGTTTGGTAAGATTACTCGAGGTATGTCATTTGTATATGCCAGCAAACGTGGGGATCGCACAACTATGGCTTCGCTACAATGAAAACCAGTGAACGGCAGTACTAGCGGTTTCATTCAACCAGAAAAGAATAAAGCGGAGAGAGCTGACATGATTTCGAAGGACGAGCAAACAATTAGGCCAACGAGAGCTAATAATAAAAGTACAATGTTAGACCCGAGCAAAGTGAAAAGGAACGCACAGGCAGAGAACGAGAAAGAGAGCAGGGGGTTACGTTACGAGGATTAAAGGTTCAAGGTCGGATAGGAGTAGGGTAGAAAGAGAGAGATGAGTCGGTAAACGAAGAACAGAGGAACCGGAGGAGAATTCAGAGCCGTCGGCGAAACAAGGGTCATGGAGTGCCACGGTGACTCGGAATCAACAACACCTGCTCGCATCAGCCCTAACACAGGAAGATTCTATGACGAAACCGCAATAAGCGGCTACCGGTGAACAGGTGCCATTATTCCTGTTTCATTATATCGACTATCTAGGCGTCAAAAAAAAGAAAAGAAAAAGAACGGCATTTATTCACTGGTCGTTAACCCGTCTTTTACTTTGTGCCCTTTGGACCTTTAAACTTACCTCTACTTTATACCTCATTATGCTCATTATGCTATACTCTACACCGCCCTGATAATTATTTTGTCGCCGACTATTTTCTCCCGTTTCATCTGTCTTTCGCCATTGAAATAATCAATCCAAGATCGATCAGAAACGAGTGTCGCCTCTCATGAAACTCTAGCAAAGACTGCTGCCTCGTCCGCTCGGTATCTCGGTGTGCATTCCCTTCACAATTACGAAAGCGACAACGTGGTGGGCGTGAAATCTGCGCGCACAAAAGGGGAAGAGAGAAGAACGGAGACGGATATGCATTCTCTAGCCTTAATGCCTCCAACCTTAACCTACCGCAAAGCTGTTTCAACCCGAGATGCATTGACTCGAACAAAACTGTACGCCTGTAACGACCCGACTTCTAATCGTGTATAGATACGCGAACTGTTTACTGCGTGCGATAGGGACTGCTACAGAGGTGCGTTTTGTCAAAGTTGTTTGGTATATACATATAGCTACTTTCAACCAGTCGCCTATACCATTAATGCCACGTGGCTGGAATTCTTCAAAGTCAACCACCTGCAGGGAACCACGAACTTTTTCCCTTTATGTTTATTGCGGTGTTATACGGTCATAAGAATCTTGATTTATTTCGTGTACTTGAATTGGTCAGATTAAGATACCCTAATTGCCTACATAAATCATGGCTCTCCGTCATTCGTGGCTTTCTTAGCTTCCTTGCATATTTGTGGAAGAGGATTCTTCACCAACGAACACCTCATTTCGCGTTCGTCCCGTCGATGGGTCAATTACGACATACAGACACGTGCACACACGGCGGTATTCTCGAATTTTTCGATCGGCCAGTGGCGCGCAGGTAAAACGCAAACAAAACGGTGCACAACGTTCAACGCGAGCTTGTCGGTGTCGTGTACACAGTCGATGACAACGCAACCACGTGTTCAGTTGTCTTTGCATCAAAGCGGAGCAACAGTGGGAGATGCTAGACGCAACGTAACATTCGTAATTCGTGATTCACCGATGTTATCAGCGAACGCTGAACAGTAGCGTAGGTCGTACCTCTATCTTGTCCCGTCAGCTTTCTGCATATATTGGAATCTAGCCTCGCGTGAATGTCCCACTGACAATGAAAGCTAAATCGCGATATGTAGCCTCATTCAAATGCGTTGCTTGAAATTGTGGGAACGTTTTAACACGGGGTAATGTACTCCAAAGTATTCGACGGGCATTGGGAATAAAGGTGGGTATAGATGAGCGCGCCGCGGCTGCAACGCGGCGATATTGTAATTGTTTTTGGCATGTCCGTCACGAAAATCTCCATCTAATTGATGAAGATAAGACTTCACCGCCGAAAATCCCTAATTTCCTTTTAAAGGAAACCTAATAACGTTCAGTATACTATACCATTGCGTACCATATCGCTCAGAAAGACAGACGTAGACGAGCCACTGTATAATTCGCATTCGCAACGGTGAACAGACTTGGACGGCTATTTGCCGACACTTGTCCGCAACGGGTTAAAGATATTACGTGCTAAAATTATTAGGGAACCCAATCGGGCTCAATATAAACGCGAGACCTTATCGTATCTATGTTCGAATGATTCACTTGAATCGTTTATGTACTATCATCGTACTCTAACAATAATCAATTGGAAATATTAAATTGATTCTATCCCACCACTTATGTAACACGCATTTCTCCCTATCAATGAATACGAATTAGTTAATGCAACGACACAGCACAAAGTATACGAGAAACCGTTTCCATACCTTTCCCCCTTAATTAAAAACCCTGCGGGCCGACCAAAAAACTATCTCCAAGTTGCGGTGTAAAAGTGTCCACGGCAGCGATACTGGCATTTCCAAAAGGACCAGCAGACAGATTCCCTAAGTCAGCCGAAAAAGTCGCGTGCGACTTCTCCAGTGAGGCATCCGACTCCCACGCTCTTCCCGTGTACATACACGGGCCACGCGAATAACGCACATGTGTATACATATTACGGAACGAGAATATGCAAGCACGCTGTCCATTGCAGCGTGAGAGAGAAAGAGAGGGAGACAAGCGGCAGGCAATAGCCAACACAGAAAGAGACGTGGCACACGCACGGCTGCTCTGCATGCATTTAAAACGGGGACGCGGCCCGTAAATCACGTAGTAGAGCCTCGGCTCGGCTGGTTGCGGTACAACAGAGGAGAGGACGTTGCGCGCCGCCGCTGCCACGTGGTTTTCGCGGCAAAACTATGCGGCCGCCACACGCCGGGCGAATTTATGAATGGGAGAAGCCTATTGACAGATCGCGCGTCGATAACTCTCTCGTTAATGGCCCGTGATGGTGGGTGAGCGGCACGATGCGCCGCAGGAGGACGAGGTGGAGGAGGAGGAACTGCTGGAGGCCAGGCAGTCCAAGGAGGGTAACGGGTGAAACTTAGACTCGCTTTATACCACCGTTGCTCACGGCGCACGCCGTTCCCTTCGTTAGGCACATAAGAATCTTAATCTTCCGTTGTCCTTTGCCCGTTGAATAAAATTAACTGCGACCGGGGTTGCAGCGCTACCTCCCCGGGTCGGGAATGTTTCGTATCGGGCGATTCGTAAGCGCGTGTGTCCTGTGTCTCATTTAGGAACGTTTTGTTATTTCATTCTGCACTATTGATGTATAGTCGGACTGTACGAACTGTCCGATAGTAATGGAATAAATGCGAACGAGCTGCAAGAAACGATGGAGAATGGATTTGTGACTAATTCAAAGAATACCTGATATTTATCATGTTAGGTCGTGCAAGTATGCGGGGCCTTGTATGTATGTATGTACTTAGTTTTCTTGGAGAATTCGGGTAACGTTTATGGAGTACTTGTATACGTTAAGTAGCTACTCTGACGCGATTGATTTGGCGAACCGAGGTGGGCGAGATAGAGTATCATAAGTTCGAAAGCTTTCGATCAGAATGAAGTGGTAAGAAACATTCTATGGGCTGGCTATGATACACAAATAATCGATGGATTTCTTGTCCACTTCTGTCGATGGGATTACCAGTCGGTTTTAGCCGATCGATCGGTCGACCGTATCGAAAGAAAATATCCCACTTATGTAATAGTACCAAGCACTATCTGTCACCAGCAGAGGTACTTCTATCCTCTGTTCCACGCGCAACCGAGATTTCTTTTTACTATTCAAAATCTATGCAACGAAAATAGTCTGAGAATGCGCGGAAAACGGTGTTGGAAAATTGTTTGAGTTTCTGTCCTGGGAGAACATCGAGCGATCGCTGTCCGTCGGACGCGTTCGAACGTTTCGTTTAGTCGAGCAAGGTATTATTGCTGCCACGAAATTCCAGAAAACGAACATGGAAGATACATACGTGAAACAGTAAAATGTCACGTTACAGATTCACGTATGCTCTCGCGCTAAATGAATTATTGATATCGATGCCGAGATACACACTCAGATTGCAAGGTGAAAGAGATAAAGTGTAAACGGGCAGAAATTCGTAAAAAGACCACGTCTTCGAGATGTGTGAGAGTTGACCAGAATCCAGAATATAGAAGTACATTCAATTTGTGACGCGCTTCCTGGTCTATAATAGAACGATAAAGATATCAGGAACGTTCTTGTCACAGGTTCGACCTGGCCTGTCAAACGTCGGCTCGATGCAACCATCATACGGCTATGTCTCGAGAAGCCCTATCGTGCAACAGCATTTCACTGACGTGGACCGTTTTCGGACGAATTCAACACCCGAGTATGCATTCGTTTCTATGCTACCAGTAATAGTTAGAGGTTGCCGAGGAGAAGGTGCATTTAAATTCACCTCCAAACTCGTCGAATTTCGTACAATGACAATAGATCACCAAAAACTGAGGCCCATAATGAAATAACCCATACAGATATCTGGGCCTATCCAACATGAGACCTCCTCATGGAGGAATCCTCTATCGGGACAACACGATCAACGAAGGTAAAAAAGAGCAAAGGTACAGTGCGTCCAGAGCTAAATGAAAAAAGTGGAGTGAGAGCGGCCGATTGATGCCGCCGATCGGCAGGGCCGTGCGTCCTCAAATTCAAATTCTTGAATTTCAAGCTTAGAGCTTGATTTTGTTGGAATTTTTCAATGCACCTGGAATGATATGGTGCATTACTGTAACACTATTGGGCCTAATATTTGGCAACAATTGGTTCTCAAACTACTCCTCAAATATTGAAGCGTCCATGTTTTTATGATAATCCACGTGACATTAGGCTAAGTTTTGTCCACACAATTTTAACCCATTTTCCACCCATCCTTCTATACTACCGCAATGCAATATGACTAGTCTTTTACGCTTGTTCGTGGGCATCCTTGCAATGCAATTCGAAGATCCATCGGTCCAACCAGTTGCAGCCGTATCATGGGTATCGTACCATGTCTCATCAAGATAATAGATTATTCTTTCTTGATCCATAAGATCGGATCTCTTCCCTACTTTTTTATATTTGAAGCCTAACTTATGAAACCGCGCGTATAATGTGCCCCTTTTTATTTCTATTCCCTTTCCTTGTAATTTTCTTTGAAGAATTTCAACTGTCGGTATTTCATTACTGCGATAGCATTCGTAGATTTCTCTCCAAATAACTTCTTCAACGTCCAATGTTTTACTTTTTCACAAATTTGAGCGTTTCTTCCGTTGTTTGAGTCTTTGAGTATTTTATAAATTTTTGAAGCTGAAACTTTTGTTAGAGATACTGCTTTTTCTACTGCTGCTGATTGCGTTATCCCCTCATTTATTATTATATCTTGTACCGTATTAAGACAAAGTGTCTGCGCATCAATTGATAACTGTTCAATTTACAGTGTATTTTAAAAACATCCCTTAGAACAGAGTTCGGTTGTTGTCGTCGCGGTAACCATGGCGACGTTGCCCCCTTGATGGTTGGTCATAACCGTACCCCTACCCTGCTCTTAGTGAACGTCGTTCCCCCTCCACGCTCCGCACGACGCACAGGCGACGCTAGGTTTCCTCCACAGCGCTGACCAAGTAAAGAAGAGGCAGCGCGGAGCCTTCGGTCACCTTTCTCTCTCTCTCTCTCTCTCACACATCAAGCATTCTTCGTCCCTCGTATACATGAACGCGTGTATATACATATATATTATATATATACATGCTATTTCCTCGACTCTTATTCTCTCTTTCACTGTATTTCTCCCCCTCTCTGTCTTGTTCCTTTGCTTCCCCCACACAACCAGCGACCCACGACCCATCGTCGTTACCACAGCCACCTCGATCGTTCCCCCCCCTTCCGCCAAGCCAACTCTACCAGCAACCCGCGGCCACCGTCCTACCACTTCTTCCTCCTTCTCCTCTAACGCCTGGACCCTCCCCCTCCCTTCGCTCCGCGTCATCAAGCCCAAGGAAACGCGGGATCGCTTCGAATTCAAACTACTGAACACGAGGTTACCACGCGTCAAATCTGACACTTCGGCACGACATCGATTCGCCGCCATATAATTTTCTGACCGTCGACGAAAATACTGCCGGCTACGTGAACTTTCGGAGCGTCTCATGCACAGATTTCGTTACCGGTTTTTCTCGAATGATTCTCTCTTCGAGAAAGATTCGACGAGGTACGATGAATATGTACGCGGCACACTCTCTCGAGACTAGTTTCAAAGAACTATAGATGAAAAGGAAGGAACGACCGATATCCGTGTTTATGGTTTTTTTCCTCTCTAGACACTCTAGACACGCTGGGACAGGCTCGACACGGTTACGCAGCCGACGGACGTTTTTTTGCAGGGTGTTTTCGAGATATGATTTATTTGTTGTATCGGTTGATGCAACGATTCGGGCACGCCGATTGCACGACGAGAAATATTGTAGGGGATAGTCGGTAAAAATTTGCGCGAGATTCATGGCCGTCACCGGCCGTTCGTGTTGCGCCAGACTTCAAGGCGTTACTAAAGGAATAGCTTTCGATCGCAAGTAGCAACCGTCACTTGGACACGAGAACGTTCTCTTCGCTCGTATGTGACGAATAAAAATCGTATATCCGAGGTATCCGTCGGTAGCAAACGGAATCACTCACTGAAGCACTTGATACGTGTACGCATCGTCGAGATACACGATTATTCGATCGTTGAGCAACGTCGGATATAACGGGGATCGAGTCCCTAACCCGCAGAAACACCGAACTCAAGAATGGAGCAAGACCTGAATTTTTCACAGAAAACGACACACAACCGGCCCCGTAGTCGTCGTGTCGTGTTCCACGTAACGCTCTCTTGGCTAACCCGTGCAGGAACATTAGGGGCCGCGGAACACAGCAGGCCGAGCACAGTTTTCGAAATGGGAAAAGAATTGTGGAGAAAATAACTGACGTAGCACTTCTCACTCACCTGACCAACGTCGCACCACATTATTATTTCGCTGGCACTGACGACAGCATCTTGGATCGCTCGTGTACCATACACAGTGTAGCGCAATGGTTTTTTGTTTTCAATGAAGAAACAGTACGTGAAATCGAAGCTCCACCGTCAGTGTACGCTCCGTGAAATGCTTTGTTCGTTTCTCTCTCACAGTCTCACGAAATACACTCACGATTGCGAATACATTCGTCGCCGTTTGCTCTCGTACCTCGCGTTTCAGAATACCGCCTGGCTGGCTCGTCGAGTAACACCACACGATCACTTCGAGTGAAAGACACGACTCTCACCAACGAGCCCACTAGCGACTGACTGGCCATGCAAAGCATTACTGAATACTCTGACAACAGTACTCGTCGAGTGCCGCCGCTCGGTTTTCCCCCGAGCGCGCGCTCGGCTGTTTCCGTTGAACCTCGGCCCACCTGCACTCTAGCACGACGGCACGGCACGCAGTACCGTATCTGCCCGACGTTGTGCCCCTCTTTCATTCTCGTATCTATCTTAGGACCGCTCATCGGGACGTTCTTGTATGATACATTCTTAATAGAATATCTTCCAATAATTCAACTGCAATTAAAAAAATTAAGTACATTGAAATTATAAATCGCAATTTTTCCTAATACAATTTCCGTGAACGAAACTAGAAGTTTTTACTCTTTTCGATCATTATATAACGTATATATTACGTGCAGGATTTACATTACAATCGTCTTGGAATTGTATATAAAATTATATGTTATAATTCCTTTTTCTTAAAGGTACATTTCTTGAATGAACATAACGGGTCCTGGACTATTATTCAGCTTGCAAAATTGTAATGACGAGAACTTGACGGGTACTTTAATATTCGCGAAGAAAGTTTCAGAATTTATTTTTACACGCTACCTACCAGTTGCCTGCGTGTAACCGACGTAACACGCATCACTTCTCTGTGTATTTTGTTCCTTCAAAAACGCCCAAAATGAGCTTGTTATATATTACTATTTATCGATAGCTGAACATACCGATGATTTAGACGTTCGATCGAATAATTATTTTGTGCGTCGCCGCTCCGCAGTCAATACAAATCCATTAGACTGTTAGCTAAATTGTTTCGATATAACATATATCTTAAAATACGCGTGTGAGAATTAAAATAGTTCTGCGTTTCAATGATTTACTATCCTGACCGATTGAATTTCGAATTCAATAAATTATTTTTAAAAGCCATTGTACATTGAAAAGCGAACTGCATATTGTCGACATTCGAACGGTGACAGATTTCGTACGGGCGGAAGGGTGTGTTCTATTCACGCCACGTAAATTAATTGTATAATTGATATTGAATATTCTCGGATTGTTTATGCCATTCAGCTTGCACATAGAAAGGAAATTCATTGTTTAAACGTATGGTTTCGAAATGTAATCAATGCTTTCATACAGCGGGATTTATGCGTTCATTTATGATAGGTGTGTGACATTAAAAATATCGTGAAAATGCATAGCTACTACAGATAGAAAGCACTTGCTGAACGTGGGTGAGCCAAGAGAGGGGGAAAGGTCCACGTGCCTTTAAAAAACTTAACCAGAGAAGATTATTTCCTGCAATTGAAGAGCGCAAAATTTGTTTATAGATATGTACATATAATGTGCATTGATATATTTTATATTCCCATAGGCGTGTCACATTGTATCGCATCCCTACTTTTTCAACCTTTCGAAAGAATTTATTTTTACATTGCTGAACGTAAAAATTGTATTGCCGCAAAGATGTATTTATTGTAAAAATGTGTGCACTAACGTCGACGTAAAAAATTGTTCTGCGCGAGAAAGTGCGCGATAGTCTGGTCTCGGTCGATGAAAGTTACAGGAGAATGGATTGAGCTACAATGAAAAATTTGATCCAGCGCAAAAACTCAAAATGACTTGAACCATGCGATAGGTACAACGATGAACTATTTCGCGAACCTTGCACTTCTCGCGCCGTTTATCAGCAAGTTCCTTGCGTCGCGCGGCCGAATTATATGCATTATATACATTTCCAAGAGATATAAGATCATAAGTAAAAACATTTGATACAAACCTATATTATGTTTCACGACTTTCATGAAGACCGAATACACGAAAATAATCAAAACATTATCAAGATATTTTGATACCTCAATGATTGATTTCTACAAGTACACGAAAATATTCTATAAAATCCGTTACAAACAAAAAAATACGATCTCATTAATGAAAGAATAAATTTTTAACGCCACAGGAAATACAGTAACAACTTTAACGTTTGATACGTACACGAAACTACGGCTCGATTTCGTTTTCGAGGCTATGAAACGGGGAACTCGTAGATACCGGGGCCCCCGAGTACGAGGGAGTCTGCCCAACGCCGTTAGCTTCGAAACCCGCCACTGACTGTTAGCCTCTATACGACAAGCAGCATAAGAGCGCTCGAAGGCCTCGGCTCTCGTGAGCCAGCAACGAGCGGTAGACAACGTCGCACGGATACCGCGCGCCACCTTCCATATGGCAAGCAGCTTAAGAAAATTCACCGTGAACATTTTTATTCGGTATCGGGTAAACGGGGTGCATCATCGGTATGCTTTGATCGTGAAACAACGGCGGGCAAATCGACGCATCGAACATTGGTCGTTGATATCCAGTAGGCCGGTTAATTTCGCGAATTTTGCGCGACATTCCGTAGGCTGCCCGAGGGGAGAGCGTGCTCGAGGCTCTGAGGAGCGTACAGCAGCGTATCGCGCGACGGCCACAGCCGTCGGCGAGGCAGTTCTAAGCGAAGTCGTTTTCTCCGTGAAGGCGCGGTGAAAATTTCTACCTCCTTCTCGCCGAGAAACCAACTTCTTTCTCCCTTCATTGTTGTTCGACGACCACTTACACGTCCGGGCGTTCGTAGCGCTTTTAACCGAGAGAGAACTTCAATTTCTTGCTACCGCGTGAAAGTGCCTATGCCCATAACTTGAATTTCGATCGATCGGCTTGGCGCGGCAGGATCGAGGCAGGTACGAGTTTTCGAAGCGAGAAGCCCAGAGACCGAGAAATTCGTTTCTGTCGTTCGCGCTGCGCGATCGACGACAACCGGGTCGGTCAGGCAGAGATCGTTGTTTTCAGAGAGATCGAACCGTGGACCGTGACGATTCGCGAAGCATGTAACACGTTTCATCTGCTATCCTCAAGTTTCATCGTGCCACGGTTGCTTTGCTAATCGAAGGACATAGAGTTTTGTACACTTCGTCGAATTAGCTACACGTCCCGATCGCGTTGTCCTTAGTATTCTCATTATCGTTGTACAATATTAATTGCAACATAGAAACAAGGGGCGAAAAGTAGAGCCGAGCAAGTTCGAATTCTTGGTGTGTTGTCGGCTCGAGAACGCGGCAATGATTTCGACCGCGGAAGCGAGCGCGTACCAACCGTTTGAAACTATGTACTTGTTCGCGGGCACAGACGTATGCAGTGAATATACACGCGTTCATACGATATCAACGAAGTTCAGTACACGAGGATAGAAAAACCGCGCGTGACTTCGCGATAGAAGTTGAAACTGGAGTCGGGTTTGCGATTGGTTCAGCATGGCGCGACAGATGAATTGTGGCCAATCAATGTCCTTGCTCTCTAGACGAGGCCGCGGCAACGTAAGCAAACCTTATTCGAATATTATTATGAGCGTTGCGTATCTATGAGACCGCGACGGCTACTCGACAATCGTGCGCTTGCTTTGAGAAACAACTACGACTCTAGCCATTTTACGATGCTTTAATGGTAGCGGATAGACGGTTTTGCGGAAACTGTATATCCTTCTGTTTTATTGCACCGCGACGGATTTTCTAATGAACGTGCATTTTAACGATATTCACTTTCGTTAATTCTTTCTTCTATTGCTTAATCGAGATACCTTTTATTCCTCACACTTGTTACACTAGTCTTCCTCTTGGTCTCGGACAAAATAATGTTGGAATGATTTTAAACTTTCCTTCGATATGATTACTACTTTCTCATCTAGCTACGGAATGGGAACTAGACATCGAAGGTACTCACGGTGGGGATAAAGAAACATCAAGGAACTCGCGGGGCGTTTTACGATCGTCTTCGAAAGCTGCGACTCCTGTGCACTTCCGGTCTGGATTGTACAGGGGCCCCTAGGCGGTTTTCTTTTCGCGGAAGCGAAAAGATAATTCAGCAAAGTATTGAAAATATCCCGATAGGGTCGAATACGTATGGAATATACTTGCTGGTATTATTTGTCACGCATTAGAGATTCCTTTACGAAGCAATTTCAACGTCACAGACTTTTTCTATGTATTTTATACGCGCTACGATTAATACACTTATTATTCTGTCGATTTTCACCGCTTCACTCGGTGAAACCAATTGATAATTATCGAGTTTACTGGCGTTATATCACGAATTTTCAGGGTTCGAAAGGGTATCTGTGAAAATCACGTTACTTTGCTGTTGTGTCGTTGGAAAACAGTTGAATAGTTGGGTCATTTTTCGCTGGTGCCCTGAAATCGAAAGCTACTCTTCGACTGCATTATCATTATCCTTAAATTTCTCTTCCAAGTCCTCCAATTTCTTTTCAGTGGCGCAATTTTATTTCTCACCTGAGAAGTAAAATATTGAGTAGCTGACTTATCCAAATTTTTCATCACAGTTTTCTATGTAATAAGTGGTCCAATTTTCTTTTGCTCGTGCTAGAAGGCAATGAATAAATTACGTTCCATTAAGATGATTTTCGAACATATACGATCTGTGTATTTTTGGGGGGGGGGGGGGGGGGATGTTTGAGGATGGTAACGCGGATCTGAAAACCTTCGAAATTCGGGATGCATAGCTTCTACAGTAAACGAAGTCTGTACAGTTCGATCGACTGTATACTCATCGGTCTCAAACATGAAATACGAACGATATAATGTGTACGATTAGGAGTCGTAAAGATGAACGTAATAATAATATATGTACAAATTCTTACCTGTCCAGATGTGTATTTAACATTTCATCAACATTTTCTTTCTCCGCCGCATGTTGAACTTATTGCGAGACGTCATCCGCAACCTATGGATGATCCTTCAACTTCACATTGCAATCCAGTATCGAGGCCCACCGGCTGAAAGTTCCACGTACGGGCGAGTTAAGAGCACCTGTTAACACATGTTTGGTTCTACGGTGACATTCGGACAATATCGACAGGTGTGGAATGGTATGTTAATCAATTAATTGGATAATTCGCAGGTACACGTGCACATTCGGGCTATCCTTGAGAAATCGTACGGCCGCTATGAGTTTAAGGAAATGCTTCCGTAAACAAAGTGCATTCTCTTAACACTTTAATTGCGAGAATCCCCTCTCCAATATTATAACGAAAATTTTCGTTTACGAAAACTTTACGCTTCACTAACAAGACTGACTAGCTGCTCATTAGATAGATCCCTTTCGTTTCCAAGATAACAGAATGCGACAACCCATTACAGAAATTGATCATCGACACATTTCATTCATCCCTGACAATGGCTCCCATTATACCTGCCCAATAATATTTCATCCCCTGTCATTGTCGATCTTTCCAGACTGCATCGTCTTACTTGTGTAATAATCACTAAAATTACAGTGCTTTCCCTCCACCTTCCCCCCCCAAAGAAGCAAAACACCGAAAGGGTACTCCAGGTAATCAACCCGAAATAAACGGCAATAAAAAGGCAAAACCGCAAATTAGCCACCAACACGAAATTTGTCGCTTCGTACGCTCACAGTTTATCGGATCCGATGGGACTAATAAATCCCACGCGCCTTTCAAGCCTAGAAGGATGAAAGAATACGAACGGAGCAGAAATAAGAAGAAAAACCCGCGGCGCCGTTCAAAAGAGGCGGTCGCGCCAATAGTGACGATCCTCATTACGGATTCCGCTCGTGGTCATAGATAAAGATCGGCAATAAGATCCACCGTCTCGGTGCAACGACGGACCCCTTTCCTTTACGGGCTAAGCGCCACGAATTAAGTCGGATCGAATCGCTTCGGATCAGCCGGCCGTGAAGCCTGGTCACATTCGACTCGCTGCTACCGATTTACATGAAACAGCCTCGACACAGGGGCGAGGTGTCGTTGCAACCGCGGCCAGATACGTACACATTATTACATCGTGTTGGTTTTGTTCGAATCGACGAGTGTCGAACCCCCGCGACGCTGTTATTAGTCGGCGCGATGAACGGCGAAGTACGAAAGGGAGAAAAAGGTGAATACAAAAGATACGAATGTCGGTGTCGTTGAACGTGGACGGGAGACGGCAGCGCGTATAATTATAGGCGACATTTAATAATTCTTCATGACCTACTGTAATACGAATTCGAAGCAGCCGTACGAAACGGAACGGGGGGCCTGCCGGGGCGAGATATGCCCGATCGACCGCTCATTCATGCGTTCCCCGAAGTAACGTGCATCGATAACGCGACGAAACTTATTATTCATTAATTGCTCATTGTCATGGACGGTCGCGTAACACCGCGGGGTTCCCGTTTTATGTAATCTTGTCATCGACCCGGCGGCACCGCGATTAATTAACGCATAACAGTGCGACGTTAGTGACGAACGATAGCGCGGATGGAAGAGGGGAAGACTGGAAGGCAAACGGGGAAGAAAAAGAACGACGAGGAATTTCGCGCGAACGCACCTTATCGTTGTAACGAGGTCGATAGGGAAATCTTTGCCGGAGATAAGATTGCCCCGCGTTCTTCAGGTGGAAGCTATCTCGATTGCATGAACCAGGACCGCGTAAAACCATCGTCGACATGCCCACGTCACACAGGTGCGCATGCGGTGATCGGGATTATCGGTTGAGAATTTCTAACGAAACTTTGTTTATCGAATCGAGGGAAAGTTCGCGTCAACGCGTACACCAGCGAATCGTTTCACTAATCAAACCGAGAAAAAAAATTCGTGCAGGCACGTAGCACTCGCGATTAACAGAACTTCACGACGAACGTACTCGGACGACGCATCTGAGGATGCGCGTCAATTCCGGAGGAAAAATTTGGCCATTCTGAACCTGACGAATACCAGTTCCCGAATTTTTCCTCGATTCGAGACGGGGCAACGAGAACGAAAGTGACGAGGCATGTAACGCAAAGAGAGAGAGAGAGAGAGAGAGCGACAGAGAGGGAGACAAATGGATCGGGTTCACCTAAATGCCACTTGCAATTAATTCCCAGCCTGCAGAGGAGTCGACGTACCCGCGGAAGGAGAGAATCGTAGCCCCATAAAACAGAGTCTCGCTTCGCCTCTTCCTTCTCCAGCTACTCCTCCTCCTCCTCCTCCTCCTACTCCTCGTTTCTCTTTCCGCCTCTTTAACCCTGACCTCCCGTAAAATACACGGAGAAAAAGACTTTTCCAACGTGTACGCACGAGCGGGCCGCCTTGCTGGCCGAACTCATGAATGGACCCGCGGCTCTATTTACGAGCGCGCGACCTGCTGCTTTTATCGTCGTCTGGAGCAGCTCTTTTGCCGGCTTTCCCGCTTTTGGAGCTCGTCGCAGATGTTCCACGCGACACGACGGTTTTGTCCCGCCACATGCGACATTGGCAAAGGATGTCTCAGCCCGATGATTCACCCCTTTCGCGGGGAGGGGGACGATTCTGATACTCGATTTCGATTAAGTGTCGGATGTGTTGTTACAAGAAGATCCACAGTGCCCTATTACAGGGCGCGCGTTAGGTTTGCTTCAACAAGCTCTTCTCGACTTCTTGTTACAAACGTGGATGATGACTGCAAAAGATGTTGTGGAATTTGGTAAATATGTAGTAATCAGAAAGGGCAAGGTTTGGCGTGAAAGTGAGATTGGTTAGTTTCAGTTGATAAATACTCTTCTGAGTATACGAATAAAATATAATACTAATCAAATATCAGACGCCACTGTCCTTCTGTCCATTAGCCGGCGGATCGCCCTATAGTAAAAGCCTAATATACTACGAGCGCAATACGATACACGGGTAACGCAAACCCGAATCGGATTTCGCGTATCCGAAAGTTTCGTGGTCTATACCAGTCGGGGAAAACGCCCAACGAAGCATCGAGATCGAAAAAAGATCGATTCGTTTAAAAATACACGCGTTTCTGTCGTGGACGAAGAGATTTCATACGTTCGAGGGAGAAATTAGGGGGTCGAGCCTCGTTCTGACGATACGATGTCCATTCAGGAATCCCTTGTTTTAAGAATGAGACGGACGAATACACCACCGCGGCATTCACGATAGAACAGATCGTAAAATGAGGCAAGTATTAAATTACACATGTTTCGAGCATCGGGAACCGAAATTCGAGACGATCAATGGGGAGATATGGAGTCTGGGCTTCATTCAAGACCGCGCGATGACCATTCGGAAACGTCCTCTGTTTCAAGAGCGAGAGGCAAAAGCAATTCATTACAGTGCCACTGTGAAGGTACGGGGGATCCTTCGCAAGTGCGATATTCGGATTTTTTTTTTTTGATAGAAAAGGATGCTGCAGGTCGGACAACCTACCTGGTGGCGCTACGCCTGGTCGCAATACGTTTGGGGTTGATAGGAAACGAAGCGATCGATGTATGCGTACCTTTCAATAATTACGATTAATTTGAACTGTATTTTGTATTTATTAAAAAACTGGTCCGCCTTTGCTTCTCCGATTACTTTGGTAAAAACAGTGTCCTGTTCTAAAGTTCGTTGACAAACTGCAGCACTGTTTTCAACGCGATTAACCCTACTTCGAATAATTGATTGAGTGTCGAGAAATCTAGTAAATTCGGATAAAATCGAACTGTTGACAAATAAACCGCAACGGAACTCCGTATCCCCGTCAGCGAAAATAATCACGGAACATCGGTTTAGTAATTTGATAAATTTAGACGCATTTCGAGGGACCGTTTATTTCCGTTCGAACGAATTAGGTGTTGTATAACGAAAGTATTTGATGGTATTGTGGAAGTGAGTTTGACTTTATGCAGGACCATGGAGATGAACGAGATTGTGTTAGGGCGATAGCATTAGGTGCGACTGAAGTGTTTGGGACAGAATACGATATCGATTGAATGTTTAGGTTCAAGGGTCGGGTTGCTGGTCGAGGAGGTACAGTGTTCGTTCATCGAGTTCGATTCTCAGAAGGCACGTGATGTTTCGAATAGGACTTGACACGTGGCGCAAATCTCTATTGCGCGCCCGGAATTGTATAATTTGTCTTGTCGACGAGTGAAAATAAAAACAGGGATGTGAATGTTAACTGTTAAAAGATCAGTCCGACAAATTAGCGGGGAAAGTAAATCGATTGAAAAAGTGTCAATTACGGAATCGGTCTTACCGAAAGTATATAGACAATTCCATTTGTATGGTTACGAAGCTAACAAATATGATTATTATTGATATCCTGTAATGATTTTTATTTCACCCACGTGCCACCCAACATTCCCACAGTATTCTATTACTTTCAAGGCCGAGTATCGCAGCAACAGTATCACTGAATCTTGCTCCACTATCATTGTGCAATTATTCAAATGGCGCAAGAAACTCATTATTATTAGATCTACTATTGCCAGCCTGAATATACAAATGTCCGCAGTATTATTAATAAAAATCGTGTCCGCGAAATTCGAAGCAAATAAAGCTTGTCCATGGCCCATGTACCTACAGAAATTATATTCGCTCGATACAAGCTGCAACTTCCTACCATCTTGTACTTTCGATTGAAACAACCCGCCGATACGTATCCATACCCGCAACCAGCATCCACAATCGCTTTTACTATACACTATACCCACATAAGTGGGCCACGGGAAACACACCACTAACGGTGCATACGAAATATCTCTCACATAGAAGTTCGATTTTCACCGCGTCGTTCGGTGGGTTTCCGTCGCGAACGAATTTCGCTAAACCCCTGTGCACAACCACGTGGCTGGAACCTGCTTGTCCCGTTGGATGAGGTCTTCGCGAATTCCCGCGGTGTCTGTCACGTTTTCGTACGTACACGTTGCTCGTTCGATGCCTGTCGAACTTCGACGGAAAACACGAGGGGGTAAAGAAAAAGGGAGGCAAGGGAGAGAAGAGAAAGAAAAAAAAATAGGAACGACGACCGAGAATGGTGTATCGGCATCGGGTATCAGTTCTTGCGCGCAAGGTATGTATTCAGTGTGTCGCGAAATACCGTCACGTCCCGGTTATAATTCAATCCAGGGTGCCTCGGTTTTTTCAAACGCATCAGCGCGGAAGGATCCACCGTGACCTACGGCAAATTTCACGGCTGCCGGCCGCGAAACGAGAGTTCGTTCACGCGGCACTATCGCCCAGAATCATTATGCCGACGCGGCGAACAATGGAGGAACGTGTACGTACTACATACATATGTATGCACAGGGCCGTCTGCTAACGTGCCGCTAGAAAACTCGAATGGCAGAGAGAAGTTGGCCCCAATTATGCGGGCTGCGTTGTTGTTACCATCGGATTCTTCAAATTCCACACGCGGCCGGTATTTGTGCGTCCCCGTGGCTCCGCCGCGTGCTCCTGACCCCCTTGTTACGTGTGAATATAAATTACTCCGTTTACCAAGTTTCGCGCGAACCTCGCCTGCCAGGAATTAGAGCGTTCAAAGGCCACGGTTCCGATTTTGACTTCGTTCCTCCGGGGAGAAAATTTTTCCTTGTTTCACGCGCGTACAAATCGTTGACCGTTTATCGTGTTACGTGTTGCTGCGTCGACGATCGTTGCATCTACTGTCAAACCTTCCCGCTCGATCGACCAAAGGGAAATGTCGACGAGCATATGAATCGTAAGTGAAGCACCACGCACGTGTCCCAGGAAAAACGAATTTCGAACGGAGTGGTCACATCGGAACGTCGCGTCGTTACGTTAGAGCGGCGCCAAAACACGCGACACGACCTACGTCAAATTCGACGACATCCGTCGCTTCTCCACGAGCGTTCCCATCGGTCTGGCTCATTAATACATTCCGGCGAACAATGATTCACGTCGCGTGACCACGCGGCAACGCGTACGCCGTGTACGTGCCATGGTGGGGGACAGTCCCGGTAACAGGAGCCGAAGTGTCGTAAAACTAATCTCCCAGATACAAATTACATAATCCTTGTCTGGCCGTGCCTCTTTGCCTCTCGCTCACACTTGCCCGTGCTCGCTCTCTTTCCCAACTGTCTCTTTCTTTCCTCGCCCGGTGAATATGTATCTCCGCGGACGTATGAATGGGCCGTTCGCGCGCGACGTCTGACGCATCATCGTCGACTCCTTTTCTTTTCCCTGTTTCCCGCGGACGAAGCGTGCCCCCGTCGTCGAACCTTTGCCAACACCAATATTTTAAATACAATTCGGCCGTGTTACACGCTTTGGCCTTCCTTTTTTCGTTGGATTTCCGCGTGAACGGATTTGCGAATCGGGCTCACGCCGACAGCTCCCCGTTCGGGCCGGGCGCTCTTCAACCCGGTTCGAGCTGTTTCGAGAATCTCAGTTTCAAATAGGGTGGCCATCGATTTTTCTCTGGTTTTTCTTCTTCTTTTCTTTCTGCTTGTTTTCAGCCGAACGGGGGCGCCCGATTCGATGTATGCGATCTGATTGCATAGTACGATTTCAATCTCAGACTCGGACGTGTCCGAACCGACGTGGAATGAACGAGTTTGTTCGAATCGAGGGATTCGAACGCTTCGCCGTAACGCGCATTTCTGTGTTGCGGATGAAAATTAGTTTACGCGGAGCAGTTTAGCCTCCGACAAAAGAATATTCCTGGATCCATTTGTGCGCATTTAGTTGAGGATAAAATTACTCGATTTCGTTGAATCTCATTCCCGCCGTTCAACAACGGACAGATCTACTGAATACTGGCCGCCAACTTTTATCGGCAAGCGCAAATACGAACCGCAAAAAGCAGCGCAACAGTCAGCGGCCAAGAGCGAAATGTAAAGTGATCGATACAAATCGCCTAATCTCACCTGGCCCCTCTGTCTTGGCATTCCACGTTCCCCGACCACCGCTTTGTCCCTTCAATGGACCATTCTTCTCGTCTCCTTTGCACGGAACGGTTTCCACGCGTTTTCTCCGTCTCTATCTTCGCATCGTTCCTCCTCCTCGTCCCTGTACAAGCTTCCGTGGCGGCACGTTTGTTCCACGACCTACCCCAATGTCTCTTGCTTCGCCTCTCCTTTTCCTGCTACTCTCACAGGAACCCGATCGCGCGATCCTCGTTCACCGGCTTCCGTCTCTCTTTCTCCCTCTCCTCCCGTCCTCCCTCGCTCTTTCACCGGCGTTGCACGCGTCCATGCATTATAAATATCTCCAAATATCTCGCGTTCCTTATTCAATCGGCGACGAGACGGCGGATACCGTAAGCGACAGCGGGTGCAACAGAGAGGAGGCAACGTGGACTGTTATTCGGTCGATGCCTTCCATGCATACACGGACCGTGTTGTATGCGCGGCTGTGGTCGTCGATGTGACAGAATTCTGTCGCTGACAGGGGGCCACGTGCTCCGATATGTATACATGCATGCTTACAGTACGAGTACCGGTGTCGATCTTCGATCTCCGATTCTTCGACTCGTCTCCATCGAGGATCGAACGATTAGAGATGCACCCCACATTCGCGCACCGCCGCTTCGAAAGTATCGTGCCCGTTGCCTGCACTGATTTCATTGTCAGTCGTTACCCTACTGATTTTCAAAGTAATATCACTCACGCGACTTGCTTTTACGCCCCCGGCGTCGATCGCACGCGCGACGCCATCGCGATCGAATTATATTTGCGCCGAATTAGCGGAACGCGATGCAACTGCAGTCACGTGTGCGTCTGACCACACACCGAACCGTTACTACTGTCGACACTTCCTACTTGTTTACCCGTTTATCAGTGTCGAAGTGATCGTATCGGGGAGCCTCCTTTGGGTTGTTTAGCGAAACCATTAACACGTGCGCGGGATTGCCATGAACCCCTCTATGAACCCCAATTACACAATCACTTCCAAGCTCGTGGAAGAAGTTCATTAATCTACAAGATATATTACACAATGGTTGAACAGTTTGATTAGTTTTGATTGCCGCTTCTCTGTGCCTCGCAGCACACCGTGGATACATCGACGAGAGGAAAGAAATCGGAATGCAATTGTTTGCTTCTCTTGTACGTTGTTGTCGACGAAAAGGAACGCTTATGATTAAAAAGTAATCCACTTTTTAAAGTAACCTAAACGTGTGTAGGGAACAGTTTATTGCATGATTAATTATATGATTGTTATATTAATACTTAATTCATTAAATTTATTAAAAGAGACAAACTGTCTCTTCAATTCTGTTCATCTACCGATAGTAATTTTTACGATGCTTGACACAATTTATTCTAACGAACGGATGAGTGTATAAGTAACAAGAAAAAAAAAAAAAAATCTATCGGCCACACGCTTTTTCTTCACGCGGATCAAATACGTAACGTTTTTTCAGGGAACGTTTCATCGGAATGAAAACGATGAATACCGTGCAAATGCGTTTTATTTCAAAGTAGTGAACCATTTTTATTTCCCCTTTTACCCCCGATATGCACCGCTAACAAATATATGGCGTTGACAAATATGGCGGACATTTTGCCAATACCATAAAGCATATTATACAACCCCGTCTGATAGTTTGTTTTTTATCTTCGGGGTGTACATTAATTTTTAACGCCGCCGGTCTGCAGAAATCAACGATTTCGATTCTCTCGCACCTTCTATTTCAATCGAGATAACGCGTCGCGGCGCACGCTTCGGGATACGCGAAACAGGTCGAATTTTATGTCGCCTCCCATTGTCTGTACTGTAAATCACGCCATTTAGGGTATATCGAGCGGCAAAATTTATAATCGTTGAGCGGATCGAGTGTGTCGATAATTGTACATGAAAAATGTGTCGCCTCGTAATAATATACGGTTCATTGAATTGCCGAGAAAGGTTGAAGAAACCTGTCAGCTTCGCACACGTGATTCTATTCAAAACAATTCTATTTAACGGGGAACAGAAGTTCGCGCGTGAAATATTATTTTCTTATCTTTATCGCGAATGAACGTCGAATGGATTGTTGGCCCAACTGGAAACAAGTAGATACGGGGCAAACCGACAAGAATAAAATGTATGAGAATATTGTTAAGTTCATGCATCGTCTGGAATCTAATTCCAGCGTGCACATCTAGTCTCCGGGGAGAGTACTGTGTTTTCGAATTTGCATGACGGCCTCGTGTTCAGAGTACCGCCGGCCAAGTGACTGCAAGAAGAACATAATATGTACTTCGTTCTCTGGATCTTGAGACGGCTAATTATTTCGCGTTTCTAGTGATGCTTATTTGGGACGCTGAATTTTTAGAATGTTGCGTGGGTCGATTCCACCGTTACGCATAAAAGTTATCATTCCTTTTAATGGGCAATTGTTAAAACCACTTGGAAAATGTATAGTTGACAAACGCGTCTGACCTCGTTTCCGACTCTCTGTACCGAGATTGGTCTTTAATTAGAAACTTAATGCTAATTTATTAGAGGTCTCGCGGAATAATAGAAAAGGGAAGGGTGCGTAAGTAATCAAACGTAATAGAAAAGAGAGCCACCGTCTGGGAACAGAAGGGAGATCGCCGACAACGTTTAATACACTAAACGACCATTTCATTTCACTTACGTTTACAATACACTGTACAGTCCACTGATTAAAAATAGACAACTCGTGTACCAACAACAATAGTAATCACTGATCAATTGAACCCCCTCCCAACGCGCGACGAATCCTTGAACTTCAAATACTATTGTTCCACCCTCACACTGCTTCCGATATACCCCGGATTTCCTTCGGCCCCGACGAATAAATCGTCTTAAAATAACAATCACGCGATTGGACGCGCGACCAGACACATTTATCAGTAAAACGAAAAACGGTTCGCCGAAAGACTTCAGCTATCGAACAGCGACGTTCCCCCGCATTAGTATCGAACGTGTCACGCGTTTGCGACCCGCTCGAGAACCGGAAGTCGTCGGTCGGAGAACGGGACACCCGCGCGTTTCCTCTTCGCCCCTGCTTTCCCCGCGCGAAATGATTGACGGAACGCGGAGCACTCCGAAACGATCGACCGACAGAGTATCGATCGAACTTAAGAGCCCCCGATTGGCGTACCTGCCGACAGAGGGCATGTCGCGAAAATACAACCGCGTTATTCGCGGTCGTTGCGTTTTCACCTGACAAGTGAATCGATCAAATTCGCCGCCACCTATCCTTCTCGCCCGCCGCTGTTCCTTCCTTCGCTGTCCGTCGACGCTCCGAGGAGGCTTCGATCGCGCCGCGACGGCGACGTCAGCGCCTCGCGTGCTCCGATCGAATAAAACGAATTTTTTTTTGTGCTTCGTTAATGAGTGATATTCGTCGATCCGCCGGAGCGATTTCGTTTCGCGCTACAACGTTGCTCGGGGACCAAAGGCAAGTTGAAAACGGAAAATGGTAGTCAATTGAAGCGGGTTTTCCCGTGCCTCGAATTTTTGCGTTACACAGAAGTGTAATGGGAGTTGTATCGCACTTCTTTTCATTTTTACTCGAGTCCTGTGCAATGCGTTTGCACGGTAATGCAGGAAAATGACGTTATGGTTGTAGCGCATCATTGTGGGACAGTTTCGTGAACCGTGTCAGAATTTATCTAGCGGATCTTGTACATTGAGATTCCATCGAAGGATCATAATGTCGCGGAATCGCAGTGGCTGGAATAATTTGATCGACGTTACGGGCTCGTTTCTAAAGGCACCAATAATTCTGACCAAAATCACAACACTAATCAACTCTCGTTTCTCGCGTAATTATGCACCTCCTACAGAAGGTACGCGACTCGATCACACTCGCGCTTATAAAATTAGCCTTGCAAATGTCTAAAGAAAAGTAAGGAAGAGTACTTTTGCGAAACTCTAACCACAAGATACGATATTGAGTTTGTGCTTGCGTTGTTTTAAGGGGTCCGTCGTGCGTTTCCGTTACGCGTGACCCATGCTTAAGTCACACAGGAGGTTGACTTGCACTACTGTGCAGCTCAAGGCTGCCCGCTCGGTTGCATTCCAACTTTTCCAACGGCCTGTCACATCTCTCCTGTGCACCCTGCGAGCAGTTACAATTCCCAAAGTGCGCACACGCAGCAACTCTCTGCACTTTGTTGCACCGTCCTCGTGCACTCGCGTCTTGCATCCCCCGTGTACCACATTATGTCGCCCCGTGTCAATCGACGCGTACATTATCGGGCCTATTGTTCTTCCAACGCATGCAACTACGTGCAAACAACGAGACCCACCCAAGATCTCAACGTCTGTGCAACCTTTCTCGTTTGTTTCTCAAGCCGCATTGCGAGCAGAGGTAATCTGTCGCCGACGACAAAACACCAGAACGAAGACACATCCGAATGCAACAAAATCATTCCACGCAGAATACGTTTTCTCGTAGATTGGATTCCCGAGACGTCCCGCTCACACGGTCGATTCGGCACGACTAACATTTCCATTGATGTTTATCGGGGTCATCGAACGAGTATTCTTCCCAGAACTTCGTGTGTACCTAAGAATTTGGCCAAGTTCATCGTACAACCCGACTCAAGAGGTCCGCGTTTACGTGCGTGTGCGTATGCACACACCTGCGCGCGATTATATTCATCCCTGTTGCATTATATCGCGTCGTGTGTATCCCCTGCGCGCGTGTCTGGGTGGATTAAACACGAATACACGTTCACGTGCATCCCGATAATATTTGTAGATACACGGCGTACGTGTGTGTATGCGTGTGTACTTGTAGATCGTTGTACACGTGGTACTCTTGCTATGTTATGTTATACAGGGTGTTCCGTTGTTCGCTTGTTTCCTTGATAACTAATACACGACTTAAATAATCGGGAACGCACGATTAGTTACGAAAGTTCGTAAGGCGAATCATTGGCTCTCCTTTAAATATATGAAACTTCTTTGTTTGGGGTCGAATTAATCTGGACTGCGCTTAGAAAGTAGAATTAAATGTTTCTAATAATGAATGACAATTAATTTTCATTGGAAATTAATATTATAGAGGAAGAATATTTTTGTGTAATTCATTACGGTTGTATTAACATTGATTAAAAATTGCTTCCCCGCAAGGATGCATCTCGTCTCGTGTACTCTAAAGGAGTTTATACTTGTATTTCTTCTTCACAGCCTGTGGTGCTGTTTCGCATTAAACCCCTTTCGCCATGGAAGTATGCGAAATTCGTAAGAATATACTGCTTACAGTAATGCATTGTTTTAACAACGTATATCTTATTCTTCTTTACAGTTCCTCCTACCAACCCTCTCGTATTTAGACGTACATTTGAGACACAAAGAAACTTCTCCGTGCTCTTGAATATAATGCCGCGCTTTTTAAGCAAATATCATGTTACATTATGGCGCAGGTAATGGCAGAATAGTTCCTTAAATTTTTTTTTTTTTTTTATCCGAGCTCGTAATTATACCAAGGGGCGAAGAATGCAAGTACAATTATATCAGAGTCTGCGATACCTCATTTTGGTACTTGAACAACGGGACACCCTGTATGCGACGTATGCCTGGATGGATTACGACGTGCATGTGTGCACCGGGATATATACGTATGTGGGAACGGAACACGCGCGAGTGTGGATACCCCTGCATATTCATGCACTCTGTATCGGATCATGCCACGGGTAACGTGTTTCTTGCGGATCCTCGAAGAAGTTAATGCGACCTGTCTGTGGACTCTCGATTCTATTCTCAGGCTGTTGCTCACTTCTCACTCTTAATTCTCGTTGTCATCTTACGACGCTCTCGTGTCTAGCTCAATTCCGCAAATATTAACGACCGGTAAAATGCTGATTGATTCGGTCGCGCTTTCCGGCATGTTCATTTAATTTAACGCTGCCCCAATGACCCGTATTTCATAGGAAGTTCTCGAATTCGTCAAATATCGATTACAGTTTACGATCGCTGCATATCTGGACGATTAGATGAACGCCGCAGCCTCGTCAATCAATATCTGGTGTCCCGCAGAACGATTACCCTGCAACGCGATTCCTATCGGAACTTTTGTCCCGCGCCAATTTTCATCGCCTACTATGTAATTCTCCAGGTCGTTGAAATACTCTTCGCCCATCGGCACACCATCGACCCGATGGTAACTCCGAACTTCCAACTCGCTCCACAAACACACCTCCCAGTCCGCTCGCTCAGTCAACCCATAATCCCGACACGGTTCATCCACCTGACCGTGAAAAATGAAATAAGAGCCCGACGAACATCGTCGAACCGTCCGCGAAACTCGTGCTACCTACGATGAGGGCACGCACGCAGGGGACAAATACGTGCACCCACACGATCGCACGGTGCCATCGGGCACACCCACTCGCAGATGCAGGCCACCGGATTATGGACACCAAGACGGGGTGGTGCACGTGGTTACCGCGAATTTGCCCGCATAGCAAGGCACAAACACGCACGCGCACCGTTATACGTATACGTGCACACAAACGGTTATTCACGTACGCGCGAAATGAGGAGATAAAAGTCTGGCCACTCTCGGCCGCCTCTCATCAGCAGCTGTCGCCTCTACTTGTTGAATCTGCGTTTCCTCGTCCTCATCCCTACATACCACGGGGCGCAAAACCACCCCCCTTCCCACCCTTTCCAGCTTCCATCCGCCGCCGCAACATTCAGCTGTCCGCCGTTTCGCTTTTCGTTCGCCCACGCGCTTTGTTTCTTTTCATCATGCGCGATCGACGCGAGAGTATCGCCTCCGCTCGTCCAACAGAATCGGAAACTGGATCCCACGACCCGACAGAGGATCGATTCCGTGTCCCCTCTGTCTCTGTCTCTATCTCTATCTCCCTCCCTCTGTGTGTTCCTCCCTTCGTCGATGCCGAATGCACGCCGATTGCAACGACGCGACGCACGGGATTCCAACGAGAAGAACGGAGGCACGTGCCTCTACCTGCGATAATTGTGGCGCGCGTGCGGATCCGGTGCCGCCTGTGGCTTTCGGTAAAACCCTGAACGTAAGCCGCTTCCGGAACTGGGCCAATGGAAGATTGGGATTAGGAGACGCTTATCGGCGCCAAGTACGTACACGCGTGCACACGTGTAGACGTATGTGTACGCATACATGTCGGCCTGTGTGCCCGGTTAACGGGTGGAATAGGATTGATTGCGCGTGAAGACGGTTCATAGAGCTCGTTCTGATTGCGCGTTTCTCCCGTGATTTTGTCGTTTTTATGGTATGCATTTGTATTTTCGCGCAGGTGGCGATGGGGCTGTCGTTTTGTCCGGTCAAAGAAATTTCGTCAGTGCAATGCGTCGTATCGTACGCACGGGTGTTATGCACGATATCGATTTGAGTTTCGTTTGTTTTCATTATTGTCGACGATCTTGGTGAGGCATTGCGCAAATTGTTGCACGCTGCTTAAATTTTTATCGTACGCAACAGCTATTTGCGTGAAACACGAAGGGGAAGCACTCTTTATTTTTCGCCTTCAATTTTGTATTCCGTTTCCTGTGATTCGTGAAGGTGCATTCGTTAAGGGGGGCACGAAATTGATGGGCGAACGGGGGTTGAGTGCGGGAGGACATTGGGGAATATCCTGGGTTAAAATTAATAGGGGCGTTTAGGGTTATGGTTGCATGCATGTATGTACTCATTTTGCGAATGAAATTGGGCTAATGGAGGGCGAGAAGTAGAATACGGTTATTGGTGTCACGTATCGTCTTATATGTTCGTTCGATTGTGAAAGATGATGGATTATCAAGTCACTTTTCAGTTCTTGCTGTTAGTAGAGATGAATTTTGATCGGAGTCAAGGTAAATATAGAAACCGCAGGTATTTTCTTCTCGCAATATACTTTTCGCTTCTCGGGTAACGAGAAATCATGCAATATAGAAGAAAGCGACGTTTATATATCTGTAATAACGTTGACGCCTTTGCGATTGTCGGTACGGTTCGCGAAGCAACCGGATGCAACGACAATGATCGCGCTTCAAGTATGCGCGGCGTGATTTTGAATTCGACTTAGGAAACTACGCGCGCGCGGTCGTTCCTCGAGAACACCTTCAGAACTCACCCTTTCCAAAAGTGCATTATTCAGGTGACCTGATACGGAAATAATTTCGCGATCCCGCTCGCCAATTTAATCCCGGCCGGCGACAAAATATGCTCCGTTCCCCTGCAAAATGTAGCGCCCGTTCACACCCAATTACATAGCACCGAACATCAATGGCGTTCATTCGCATATCCGGGGTAAAATTATCCGTGCGCATAAACAAATCACGATCCACCAGCGGATAATGCGTACGATATCTCGAGCGCATCGCCGAGGTGCGGAGATTCTGCAGTTGCGTACTCGTACGTTCAACGTTCCACAAAGTAACCGGGGGTGCGCAATTTGTTCATAAACAGTTTCAATCGCGTTCGAACGTGATCGCGTACAAGTCGCGACGAACAGAGAAAGAGAGAGAGAGAGAGTGAGTACGTATTCTTGCGGTGTTCAGCGACGAATTTCTGGCTTGGCTCGAAGTAGGGCATCCCGTAGAAGCGGAACATATCCGATGTTTTCGTCGTCCCGCTACGTTAGATAGCGAGCCAAAGTGGCTCGGGCTATTTGGATGATCCTGGCGCAAGCGTGCACAGTCTTTCTCTTGGGCGGCTTTCGACGCATGTGCATCGATTATCTACGCGTGAAGAATTGCTCGCGTGGAGGCGCCGTCCTACGGCCACCGAATCCGACGAGTACATCTTCTTTCCTTTCTTCAAACAAATTTTACAGACAATTTGACGAGATCGAATGTAAGAAATTCGAGCACGACACTGTTGATTACTTACTCTCGCGGACGTATTTCACCAATGACGCGTGTATCATTTCGATTATCATCTTTTCCCATGTTTCGTCGGGGTTGAAATCAAATGGCGAGCGGTCCGCTTCATGTCGAGGAAACATTTCATAGGAGATCCGTTGCCACGTCTGCACGATTGTGATTTGTTTGAGAGATACCGGAAAAGATACATGCGGTCGCGGACAGGTAGAGGAGAACGGATGTCAATGAAACTTCGTCGACTATCAAACAAAAGGTCGCGAGTGAGAACAGGCGAGAAGGGTGGAAAAGGGACGGCGAAAGATGGCCGCGAGCAGAGGTGGCCGCGCGACGCAGCGCACGAGGAAGCAAAGTACACTGGAAGTGGAAAGTTGATTTACGTACTCGGCCGATCTTGACCCAGAGTTCGTTTTTGCGTGTACGTGCCGCCGCGATGTCGGTGCGCTCGGCGTACGCGCGTGTGTGCGACACCGGGGATTCCAACAACGCGCCATCTATCAAGCGAACCACCTGCTGCCGGTGGCATTGAATCGGCAAATAGACAAAGGAAATCTCCGCGGTGGAAAAAAGGAGGAGCGCAGGAAGGAAACGGGCCAGAGGAGAAATAGAAGAGTGTGCTGGGGGGTGCGCAGGTGGAGGGGGAAAACGGGGGTTGGGGGTTGGGGGTGATAAAAGTTTTGAGGGTGGTATGTATGTAGTTGTTTGGATCGCGAGAGGGATGAAAGAAAATTGCGGGAAAGCTCGAGGAACGAGTTATGTTTGTCAACTCGGGGTTTGGGATTGTGGGAAGTACCGGGGCGGGATGGGTGGTGGTTTCCGTTGAACAGGTTGCACGGATGAATTTTGTGCGTGAAACCGCCGTGATCTGTTCATTGATACCTAGTCACGTGTGCAGTTGGGGAAGGTTTAAAATTGTAGCAAGAACGTATTAAAACCCGTCGGTGTTAATTCACCTGCAGAGTTCATGCATACGGGTGCTTCACGAATACTTATTACGAAATTGAGTTGAAGCTAAATAGCTGATATCAGCAAGTGTTATAGCTGACGAAAGATAAACAGAATTATCATGGACCAGAGAGTATTTCTAGCAATGATTAATATTGCCAGTGAAATATCTCTTGCGACAATTAATATTCACCTGGAAGTAATTATTAAAGTCAGGTGGCCAGTTATCATCCCTCTTACCAAAGTTGACGTTGACGCAATCACGAAACGATGCATTTGTATACCTGTCACGAAATGTGCAAACATTCGGTCATGTTTGAAAGTCAGATTACTCCAACGTGTACTTGCGAAGTTACGCAAAGCCGTAGGGATAATCGAAAGTGATACCAGTACAATACAGGTATCCAGCCTCCCGCCGAAATATGCCGAACGAAATTCCATATTCGATCGCCCCGTCCAGTCCCCACCTGTAACCATCTCGACCCGCGATTCGCAGGTTCGACGGAACCCAGGAACGGACCTTCCCGGGACTCGCATTCAACGGTTGTCGATCCCTCGTTGCCAGAGAAAACACGAAGGACCATCGGTCGATGGAAACCCGGCCGAAAACTGACCGGCTCGCTGGTGCAGCGCGCGAAATTGGAAAAGAGAGAAACCCTAAGTAGAGAGGCAAAGATAGAGCGTGTTTTACGATGGGAGTGCCCTGTGGACGAGCAGCGCCGGTTGCTCGGTCGCGTCGGCGAAGTGTGTCGACCGCCTCTCTCGTTCCTTTCTGGCCCGCCGATTCAATGCACTCCGTGTGACTCAGTGATCGGCTAAGTGTGCCAGCCGGCGTTCTCCACCTCTGTTTTACTCGTGCCACGCCGCGTCGCGACGGTCCTCCTCTTCATCCTCGTTTCGGCGGGCCGACCAATCGCGGCGTGGTTAGGAGACGGGCGCGATTTTTAGAAAAAAAAGGAGAGAAAAGAAAAAAAGAAAAAAGGACTCGAGCTGGAGGGGAAGCAGAAGTGGAAGAAAATAAAAAAAGGGAGAGAGGAAAGGAAAGGGGAGAGAAAAAAGGCAGCAACGACACGGTCCGCTGAGCCGTGCTCACAGAGAGAGAGAGAGAGAGTTCGGAGGTGTGGCTGTGCATCGGTAGGCAGATATGTGCCGACGATGAATGTCTTGCACCGCGAGTTTCCGTCGGTTCTTTGATAAATGGTTGACCGTTCGCGAGCTAGAAAAGCCGCTTTGATTGTAATGGGATGGGTCTGTACCTCGCCGGGTACAACCGCGCAACGCATTTCTATGACTCCTCTAACCTCCGAAGATCGGGAAGTGTCCCCGGGATTTCTCTCAGCGACACGACAAACGCGGACGTACTTCGTCGGGGGAAAAAGTGGGATTAAAGTATGTTAAGCGGCTAAATTTTCGTTGCCCGATCTGAAGTGCATTGTTAAATTTCTCTGAATCAGAGGGACGACAAATATTTTGTACACCTGTATCGTTCGTGTAATAGGAAACGTTTAACGCTTATAGATTTACTAAGACACGCTTGTCAAACACTCTCATTACATTCTACACTGATACCCGTTCCCCTTAAAAACGGACACTATCTACTTACAAAACTTGCATAGCTCGTATATCCAGTAGAGAACAGGAACCACATTCTACTGGTATGTCTACTACCATCGCCTCAACACTGTGCAACCATATACAAAGCGCAACCTCTCCAATAAATACCACACGATATTCCCAATGTACAAATAGTAAGAAATAAAAGCAACGTCCGATAAAGAAAATGCAGGAAAATTCAATGCAGTCGTTCGCTTCTGCCAACTACTTTCGCAACCATTTCGATGATTTCAAAATAAAGAAAAGGAAAATGACCGGTGGACCCCTTCGATTGGAAAATTAAATCCATCCACGCGGCTCGCAATTAGAATCCGGAAAGAATCGTCGTCGTTCGTATCTGTGCGCGTCACGGTTATCCGGTCAGCGGGATGAGAAAATCGCGGGAAATTCGAGCGTGGCACCTCCGGAATTCGATTGTAGACAGGGCCAGGGCGATCGGGGAATCGTCACGGCATACCATGGATCCCAGAAACACCGAGCCACTGCCGGCAACTTCGTCCGACCTTGACTCTTGAGGAACTTGGTACGGCCAGAGCGAGGTCGGGGGTCGTTTGGGAGCCACGATTGCGATTTTGATATTCGTTGATTGGAATCGGCCTACCTAGCGATATAAAATCGTTCGCCGGAGATGTATACATTTCCAACATGTTTCACGTAATCACGCCGTGGCACATTTTTGTGCGGTTTTACGCGGGTATATTATAGGGTGGCGGCAAACAATTTCAGAAGAAAAAACTTAACTGTTATGTCGCTGGTATTAAATGGTTTTGAGAAATAACAATTCGTTGCGCAAGTATAGGTTGTATAGTAGATTATGGAAGCGTCGCTTGTTCAGTCTGTTGCTGAAACAATTTGATTACTTTTATTTCAAAGATATTTACTTCGATTATACGTGGATATTTTTAAACGTTCGCGAAATCGAACAGCTTATTAATGTCGATATATTATACGGTCGATTAGTTCGAGCCTGATTCTTGTTCATTTTTACAAGTATCGCGCTAATATGATAATGAATATCGATATTATTTTCTAATATTTATTTCCACGCGAGGTTACGCAGTCGGTTATTTTATCTCTAATTGGTCGATATCTCATTTAGTGACGTATGATTTACAATTGAAAATGTATAAGGTGTAAATAATTAAATTTTAATAATTACGAAGATGAGAGATGTAAGTGGGAATAATTCTGTTTCCGAATCGAATTTGCGAGTGAATTTTTTCATTGCAATTCGACAGTAGTTTTATTATCAATTTGACACCAAATTTTTGCATTTTATGCAATATATTTATGTATACATTTGTATGCGTATATTTTGGTTGAAAAATGCGGAAGAACCCATTGAATTCTGAGCGAATATTCTAACCTTGGCTAGTGCTGCTCCCTTTCTCTCTTATTGTTAGCCTCTTTCTACACGGTGACCTATTTAGGCGTGGACAAGGCCGTTTACTCACCCAACGCATTCACCACGAGTAGACCCTACCTGCAGAATTATCATTCGTAGTTGTATAACTCACACAAACTAACCGGCGCTGGTGAAATAAAAAGTGCCTCTTTATTACAGGGTGCTCCGAAAAAGAAAAAAGGATCCTATCGAAATCTTCCGTTAAAATTGCTTTTTAACAACCACGTTTATCCGAACCGAACCATTGCTGTGTAGAAATGTGAAGGGAAAATAATCATCTATAGCTGAAGCGGAATTATTTTGATTGCTCCACGCGATCTCAAACGATTCACTTAACAGTTGAAGGAAAATAAAGTTGCCCGCCTGCGATTAACACCTCAATGCACACGCAAATCTTTGCCACCCGACGCTCAAATTTCGCGCGAAGAAAAGTGAAATAGAAACAGTAGGGGGGGAGGGAAATGATGAAAAGTAAAACTTCGTCCGGAAATTTATCGTCGCAACCGAGAAATTCAATGCGGGCCAACGTCGCTGTCAATTTCGTTCGAGCATTAATATTTTACGAGCGAAACAGAAAAAGACGTGTTCGTACGATCCACGTAAAAGTGAAATCGTCGTTTCGCTCCATACGAAACGTTACAATCGGCCGAATGAGAAATAGGTTCGCTCGATGCGCGGGTCACTCCCCGCGTGTTTTACCATCGCCGAAACGGGACAAAGGATCCGGTGATTCATCCCGTCCTCCCCTTCTGCACAATAAACACCCCCATTGATCATCGTCGCGGTTCGAGCTTTTCGAGTTTTTCGAACGCGAATTCTCGCGTATTCTCGCGGCGTTCCCCCCTCCGTGTCTGGAGGTTCCAGGTGCTCTTAGCATTGGCGTCATGTAATCCTGCAACCTTCGTCGGCCCCAAGGATCGTCGCGAGCCACTCCGTCGAGCGCACGATCATGGCGAAGCTGAGCCAAGGACGGCCGGCGCGTCCGAAATCTCGAAACCGTGCCACCAATGCCCGTTTCGGACCGGTGGATTCAATTTTTTCCCACCTTCGCGATTGCACGAACGTCCAAAACGTAGAGGGAGGGGAGACGGAGAGAAGGTGCTGCTTAATTTTCGTTCTACTTTTGCGCGACGACGCGGTGGCTCGGTAAAGGTGTAAATTATCGACGAGGGCAAGTTGCGTCGATTTTGCAGGCGGATGCGCTCGAGCATCGAATGGTTTTCTGTTGAGAGCGATTTGTCAATGCGGCGGGAGGGGGGAAAAAAAACACGGCATAGGTTTTGCGGCGTTAACCTCTCAATCAAAAAATTCTGCTGGTCGTAACGGTTGTTCAGCTGTGTCCGGTAATTCGTCTTTTCATTAGGTAGCTGACAGCTGCCGATGCAGCGTTATGGCTTCCCGTGTATGCATTACATACGTTTGCCAGGCGAGGTTCCGCAGGTACATTGGAATCGTACGAATTTCTGATTGCACGATAAACTTGATACTACTATCCGTTATCGCGAGCGGAGTATTGTTAAAGCGGGGTCAAAGTGAATAGGACCGCTAGGTTAATAAGTTTTGGGGGACAAATTCTGCGGTGAACAACGTTTCCAATACTACGTGAATTACTTTAAGGATGTGCACGTCTATTTAATTAATTAACCGTAGCAAAATATTGTCGAGATAAAAAAAATGTCTGATACACGAAAATTTCAAGAGCCGTTTTAAGTTAAATATTTCAATGATATCAATAATTTATAATTAACGCTACATTCATACGTATCGTTTTATCCATTATTAATACGGCTAACTGTTTTCCAAAAGATACAGAATTAATGTACATGTATTTCACTGCTTGAAATTCTCGTACAATTACACCTCTACGATGTCTCTATTAACGGCGTCTTCCCGAAATCTTTGGCAAATTTGGGTACACCGATGTACCTGAAGATTCGCATAACCATACGCAATTCTTTCCACGAATCGTATAATATTCACGAGTTTCCCGCGCAAAGCTTCCACAGCCTGGAACCCGTTTGATTAGTGTGCGCCGCGGCGCGGTCAGTAGAACGATTCTGTCGGTAGTCAGACCCGCAGCGAGCGCATATGCACGTATTCGTTCCGAACCAATCGAACATGTTACAGATAGACAGTTCAACTGATGCTTCATTGTAACAATGTGGTGCGATTATATGCCTCCATTTAGTTGAAAACGATGTACAAATATGAAAAGATAAATAAACAAATAAAACAGTATTCTCCTTGTGATAAAGCGATAACTATCGTTCGTGTAATATTCGAATTAACATACATTCTGTTTTGGATTTAATAAATCTTGCCACTCGAATTATTATTGATATCTCTATTCGTTAATTATTGCTTTCCCACATTCTCCTCCCTCGTTTTACTCTACCAGTTCACCTACCGCTATTCATTTTTATTCTTACTTCACGGTATTCGCCAGCGTAATAGGAATAGTGCTTTAGGTTCGTCAATATTTTTGCCACCTTTATCCGTCTATAATTAGACTGATAAAGTGCAGATGGTGATTGAACGGTTCGGACATTGGAAGCTTTGGGGGTTTGTCCCGTTTGCTGTTATGTATTAGACGGTTGCATGTATCAATGGACCCAACAGAGCCGCATTGTCGGCGAGTCGCGTCTGTTCACCTATCGATACTACGGTCCGATAATTAAATAACAGAACTGACGCTATGCCGGACAAATTAATGTCCCCAGTCAGGGCGGCGAGTATTGTGCCGTTGATTTTGGACCACCCTCCGGCGCAAATATCGCTATAATCTCTTCAATCAGTGTGCACGTGCGCAGACGATTTGTCTCACACTATTTTTACCCGAAAACGGGCGACGCGCGATCGTCGAACAGGTATAAACTACAGACCAAGAAGAGTTTCCGTCGACGCGGAATTCGTTTCGCGATATCATTTCTTCAAAAATTATTATCCACGATGGGAATATTATAAAAGCGAAACTGCAATTGATCGACAATTAACACCAAATTGTTCCGTCCAAAAGAGACAGCTCAATACCGTCCAACGCAGACAGAAAATAAAATAATCAACTCCGATCTGTGACCCTTTAGAATCAAGTCGTGATAATCGCCTCTCCGTATGTGGAGCTGAATGATACGCGGGTAACCGGCCGCAGAATGCACCTCGCGACGAAAATGTTACTCGCAGTCAGCCACGGCATACCGGTCGAGGGGTTAACGTGCCGGTAATTGATAAGTAGTCGAGCACGTTCGGTCGCGCGACACAAAGAAGTGCGTACGGGTAGATATCGTTCAGAATGTTAACAGCTCCCTTCGCTTTCCACTCGAACGAGGGGAGCCCGATAAATTGCGGGACGGCCGCGACGATTGGCCGTGATTACATCAGGAGAAAAACGTCGCGTTTCTGCAAAGGGGCATCGTGATTGCGAACAATTATCCGACCGACGATCGGTGGAACGGTCGCGTGGACACCTGAGATCGCTGCGGCGTCGTCGGCCGATTGAACGAGAATGTCCCGTGCGCGTGGACACGCGTGAATCTTCATTCCTACCTAAATCCAGATGATAATTGTGTGCGCGTCGTCACAGCAAAACAAACAACCGTACCTAACATTCCTGCACCTGTATCGCTGGGCCGCACCCCGCCCGCCCCTCCAACGATACGGTTTCACACGTACCTTCCCATCGCGAAACAAAGAATGGGTACGCAAAGGGGTGGAAGGAACAAGTTCGCAACCACCAGGGGTACGAGGGTGTACGTTTAATCCGTTGTCTCCCGGCTCGTGTCGCATAATTTCAGGTGCACTCGTCGTGCGGCGGTCCATGGGGTTGGTGATACGTGCACCACGAGGACGCAACCGACGGGACCCGTGCACCGACACGCTGCAACTGCAGTGCGGGACTGCGGCGTTGCATCTGGCGAAGTGGCGTCGGAGGTTTCGCCAGCCGCAGGGGCCTGAAAGCTATATACGAGCGGGAGGCGCTATTCAACGTCGACGGAGGGACAGAGGGACGCGTATCGCGATAACCGATGGAACCAAGGAGGCAGACAAAGAGGGAGAAAAGTCTGGGGCAAGAAGACAGACAGACGTGGAAGGTGGGCGAAGGGGGAGAGAGAGAGAGAGAGGAGAGCCACGTGGTTGCCGGTTCACATCGACGTCGTCACACGCAGAGAGGAAAGAGAAGCACACACTCAGCCATTCGTCCCTCTTTACCACCTTTCCTACCCCTTTTTATTCACCCTCGTTCTTTCTCTCCACGCGTCTCCGTCTCGCCGGTCGTAACCCTCGAGACTATCTCCTTCCGGCTAACGAACGTGGGCACACGCCCTCTCTGTCACACTTCCACCACGATCTGTCTCCTCGTCTGCCGGTCGTTTCTCTTCCTTTCGCTAATGCAATTGTCGTATTCCTCGTCCCTGTCCAACCCGTCCCCGCTACCACCAACCCTTCGCGTTTCTTTTTTCCACCCTGTGCCTCTCTGTTCGGCTCAGCCCGACTGGTTCGCTCTGTCGCTGCTTTTTCGTCCGTCCTTTTTCATCGTCGTCCTTCTATCTCCCTATTCCTCACCCTCGCTCCTTCCGTTTCTCTGTCCCCTTTCATACGTGTCATCGTTTCTCTCGCGTAACGCGCGATCCGGCCCGAAACAAAACTTTTCGACGTTTTTCGCGCAACCCACCCTAGGAATATGGACATACGTCAACCACGTGTGTGGGGAATGCACCAGGTCCATAACGAGAGCCGACTATTGGTCGGCTGGCTGGCCAATCCGGCGTCGACCTGGCGAACGAGCGGGGAACGTAGTCAGGGGGATGCTGCGTGTGGAAAGGGACCGCGGAGAGAGGGAAGAAAATCCAACGGGTTGAGGGAAAAGCAGGGAGAGAGACAGAACGAGAGACAGAGGGGGAGAGAAGGAAAGAGAGAGAGAGAGAGAGAGAGAGAGAGAGAGAGAGAGAGAGAGAGAGAGAGAGAGAGAGAGAGCGAATGGAGCACAGGGCCGTAAGGCGTCGGGCGGGTTCGCGAGCGAAGAAAAAACGCCTGGACTCTGATGGATCCGGAAGTTGATTAGAAGAGACCGTCGATGTACCCGAAGGATGTACCTTTATCTCGACTGAAAACGTAAATGGCGTGAAAGTTATCGAGCACGGGTCGAAATCTTCGTCTTCGTTCAACGACAACCCACCGTTCCCACTGGGCGAGCTTGATTGGGTTTCGCTCGTTCACCGCGATAACGATTCTTCCCGCGCGACAAAATATTCATCGCCGATAACAGCGTGACTCTTTCATTCTGTTGGAAAATATGACACCCAACGAGCCGCACGCGATGCAATAGTTTTTTCTCTCTCTCTCCTGGACCAATTGTTTCAACGTGAAAAACCGTGTAGATCGGTCGTAACGAAGCTTGACGTACGGCACTGGTTGGAAGGAAACGCGAAGGACGCGGGGTCTCGGGGGACCATGAACAAGCGAACAAAGGATGCTTTGAAGGGAGAAGAGGCAGACTCGAGGAGAGAACCTCGCCTCGTTCCCTTTCCCCGAAGGCTGGCAGAGAGGGATCTCCTCTCATCTGTTCTTGCCCTGCGGTAGGTAGGTTAGGTGGATACATTTGGCTACCTTTCTCCCTTTCTCACCCTCTATCTCTCTCTCTCTCTCTCACCCTCTCTCTTTCTCTACACCGGTGCTCCCCTGCCGGTCCAATCCTCGTGGCGGTGCACACGGTGCTACCAGCGTATCCTACGAAAACCAACCCCCACAGGAACCACGTAGCAGAAGTATCGCGGCGTTCTCGTTAGCCCTCTCGTTTATGGGATGTTCCCCACGATTCTCGTACGAACGTTCGTGTTCTCGATCGGCCCGGCACCGGGGAATCTCTTTCGCCGGGCTTTTCGAAAAGAACATTTCTCAATTGTATTCTCGCCACCGTCGGTTCCGAACGTATTTGTATTGCAAAGCGGAGAACGGTTCTTGAACTAACGCGACGTTGACTTAAAGCTGGAAGTTAAGAGAAATCCTTGACACACGTACGCATTCAAGTATGTCTCATCGAACCCAGCTTGTATTTCGTGCGCATCTCTCGAGGATAGACAATGATCGTGCCGTTCCTTCGACGCGATTCCGAGTTATATTTCAGCGTCCTGGAAACTGCACCCTTCCCTCGCCGGACGACGAATGACGACCCTTCAAGGGAAAACGGAGAGAGGAGAGAGACGGCAGGGGTCGTCGCGTACAGGGTGCGCGCAGCGTCGAGGAAAAAACACCCAAGGAACGCGTACCAGGCGCGACGGTGGCGCGAAAAAAGGTTCTCCAGCAGATGTATAATACAATAATCCAGAGACGCGATGGTAGACCATCGTTCTCGAGGTGCCCAGGCAACACCACCGCCATCGCCGTTTCTATAATATTCTCGGAGAGATATTTCAGAGAGAGAGGGGACTCGGGCGAAGGCTGTCTAACGACGCTGAAAGTCTAGAGAAAGAAAGAGGTACAGGCGCGCGGGCGCGCGCTGGCGCACATGCAGGCCGCACGTCGTGCAGGTCGTAGGATATGCAGCGAGAAGGAGAAGCAAACGGACGAAGAAGTCGAAGAAGAAGAGTAAGAAGAAGGGGAGAAGGTACTCGATCCTCGTCCAACCAGTTTCTTCTCATATACCGCCTCTATTCGTTCCTCTCCATCTACCTTATCTTTCATCCTCGTCGATCCACCACCCACTCGTTCATCCACCCTCCTTGTCCCTCCTCATTTCAGCTCTGTCCTTTCTCGCCGCTTCCCTTTCGCTCAGCCGGCCAACGCGATGCTTCCGTCCTCCTCTCTCAGCTACCCGTTACCACTTCTCTGCTGTCTCTGCTTCTACCTGTGCGTCCCTCTTCCTCTGCCGCTCGTGCCACGAATATCGCCTCGCTCCCCGATTTCCATCCTCGTCACGCTATTTCGAACCGAGTATATTTCCATCCTCGTCCTGCATCACCGTTCCCTCGACGCTCTCACCAATACACAAGCCCCATCAGTCCATTACTCGCTCCTCTCGCTCGCTATTTTCCACCCTCCACGTCTCACACTCTCTCTCTTTCTCACCCAAACAGACCGTAATATTTCTCATCGCTCTCGCTTACTCTGCTATTTCTCTCCGACCTCCGTGCACGCCGGATGGATACGTGTGTGCGCGCGCGCGGCGTTAGCTGGTTCGGGGGGGGGGGGGGGGGGCAGAAAAAGAGGCGGACAGGGGGGAGGGAGAGAAAGAGGAAGAGAGCGGAGGGAAAGATCGACGAGAAGAGTAAAAGGGAGGTCAGAGAGACGGGACAGGGGAGAACGATGCTCTCCGTAGCCGCCGATAGGGTCTAAGATAGAAGGAACGAACGGACCGGGACGGAAAAAGGGACGAAGCGGCGGAGGGCGAGCCGGAGAACGCGAAATCGTGTCCGAGCATTAACGCGCCTCTCCTTTCCTCTCGGCCTGGCGTCGTACGTTCCCTGCGCTTCGTTCAACCGCGCCGCTTCCGTTCGTACGCCGCCCGCCTCGCGCGTATTCCGCGGACGACCGCGGCGGCGGAGGGATTTTAATTTCGTCGGATAAGTATTTATCTCGGGACGATTGCGGACGATCCGTAATGGACAAGGTGTATTTTCGGCGCGATGTAAATCAACCGACTTACGGGTTTGCACGCGGACACGCGTGCACCCAGTACGTGATCCCATAAATCTATTTGAATATATAGCCCGGTGCGCGTGGTTCGCGCGCACCCCGCCAATACACGCGCACATATGTATACAGACACGCTGCACCGCATGGTCGTGATATCCGTGTACATATATTTTTTATATACATAGATACGTATGTGCATACTGTACGCGAGTACAGTGTACGACGGGTACGGTACGGCCGCGAAGCAACGCGGAGCGGAAGGAAACGCGTGTCCGTGGAGGTACACGTGGATGCTTCTTCTTCCTTCTACTTCGACAACGGGGGAAGCGTGTCTAAATTTGGCCCCGAAGGTGGGGCGCGACGTGGCCGAGGCAGCTCTACACGAGGCGGCAGGAGGTGATTGTCGAACGGAGAAGGGTCGGGAATTACCTTCTACTTCGTTCTTGTTTCGCTGACATACCTTCAGGAGGCGCTACTACGCGCGGCTACACCCACGTTCACGGCTGTGTCCCTTGCGTGCTTCGGGAACGATAGATCGTACGTACACCGCTAGAAGATTCGACCGAGAGAACGTTGGAGCCGTTGGGAAAAAAGCCGGCGAAGCAGGGGGGACATTTAACGCGGAGCAGAACACCCACGGAGGGGAATAGGGAGATGCGTGGAGTCCCTGTTTCCTTGCACCCCCCCGTGCAATGGGGAGGAAGAAAGGGAGAGATGAAGAGAGAGACAGAGAGAATACGAAGGTCCGTCGAAAAGTTGCGCCGGAAAATGACACAGAAGCAGAGAGAAGCGACGGGGAGAACCGAGGGGGAGAAAACTGTTGCGGAAGAAGATGCATCGCGGAAGGGAAAATTGAAGGGAGAACGAGAACGGGGAGGTAGAAGGGACGAACGAAATGTTGGATAAAAAGGTTTGTCCCAAAAAGGGAGTAAGCGGAAGACGGGGGAAGGGTGCACGCCCAAGGGGGAGCATGCAAAATTCAGCAAAGTGGTAGAGCATCGAGATAAACGGAAGGTCGAAAGACGGGAGAAAGAGGGAGAGGAGGGACAGGCAGGAAGAACAGGATTAGGGGAACAATGGAATCCGGCGAAAAGGAGAAAGAACAGAAGAGCCCACCAAAGAGAATACAGTACGAACTGGGCGGCGCGCGAAGGGGGTCGCTGATAAAAGGGAACGATGAAAAATTCGCCGCAAAGCGAGCCGCGACGAAAGAACGCGCTACGGAGAGGAAAATCGGGGAGGAAAATAGGAGGAGATAGAGAAGAGAGCGTGGACTGCTGGTTACCGGATGCACGTTTCACCGGGGGACGCTTGCGATCGGAATAAGATCGAAGGGATTAAATGATTCCGGTGGACGTATACGAAGGATCTTGCGTAGGTCGTGCTGGTTTCGTCCTTTAACACCTACCACGAGACTGGCTGTGCACCAACTATCGATCGAGCCAACGATATATACGCGACACGCTCGAACCGCTGTGCACACATGTACATACGTACATACTACTAGCACATTCTGACACGACACCACGTTTCTGACCCGTGGCTCGGTGTGTGACCACACGCGTGTGTGTGTGTGTCTGTGCACGTACAGTAGGTATATGTATATATATACATATATATATATACGTGCTACGTGTCACGTACACGTCGAGTTATATATACATGTGTATATATAGATCGATCGATTGCTGGCCATGGATCGATACGTGCGCGCGCAACCCACCCTCGTTCGTTCGCTCGCTCGAGTCTGCACGGTAAGGGTTGCTGCTGCCTAAGGTGTTCCAAGGGATCGGGGATGCCCGCGTCTATTGGATTTCTACGGACCTTTTTATCCTCCTAACCTTTTCCAACCCTCCTCGGCCTTTTTCCGCCGTGTCTTCATTTCGAAAAATCGTAGATCGACCCGGGAGCCGGTGGTCCATAGCCGTGGCGGCACCGAGTCGTGGGAAGATTCCATGAATAAGTTCGTACGGTATCGGCGGGACTATTTTTGGAGGCGATCGTCCTGCAGGCGGTCTCGAAAAACCGAACACGAAGGGAATGTCGCGAATGTTTCAAAACGGAACTGCTATACACAGGTTGGGGGGGGGGGGGTTAATGGAACGACCAAGAAACGGTTTAACAGGTAATCAAAAATTTGTGGGATGAGGAGTGGAACGATATCGAAAGTAATTGTAAATTCATGCAACGAAATTGTTTCACGTTTCCCGCGAGAATCCGGCGCGAAATTTTACACGGTGCACGTGTGATCCTTGAATTCGGCCGCGTCACGACTCGTCCATCTAGTCGGCTCTGTTATTTTCGATCGGCAGGTAGAACAAAGGTACTTGCACGCACATTCGATTCGGAACGATCGGAGGGTAGGCGCGCCTGGATACTTCACGGTGGCCCGGGGCAAGGTGGCTTCGAATCGAACTATGCTCGACCGGCTGGAACCGAAGAAGTCGCATTTCGAAAAACCACTCACACCGACGACCCTGTAGCCGCAGTGCGCGCGGAGGTTTCTCGTAAACGGTTCATCGACGAGGCGCGGAAAGTGTCGACGATCTAAACACGCCGGCCGACATAATTAAAACTTTCGGAAAGCATAATAACTACACAATTAAAGCTCGTACACCCCCTCCCGACTACTCTCGCCCCTGTCGGGGACGTCGCGGCACGCGGGAATGAGAAGAACGGAGAAAGAGGGCCTCTGAAAACAAAAAAAAAAAAACGAAGACGTCAGAGACAGCGCGGTGGAGAGAAACGAAGAAAGGCAGAGGTGGTGTGCGCGGAAAGGAGAGAAGAGAGAGGGTTGAGGGTGGAAACGATAAAAAGGGACAGACGCCGGTAGATGGGACGAGGAGAAATAGAGGCGGGTTGAAGAGAGAGAATTCGAAGGAAAGAGAGAGGGCGTAGATGGTGGTCTACAGAGAGGAGGGGGGCAAAATGCTGTAAAAATAACAAATTGAAACTGCTGGACAGGAGGGTTGGATAACGCGGGGCGCGACGAGGACAGCGTTCGCCGATATTCCCCGAGCTAGACGAGAATTGCCGATCTATATAGTTGCCAACGAACAGAGACGGAATGGCGGAACGAAAGGGACAGCAAGCAAGAAAGCGAGAGAGAAAGAGAGAGACAGAGAGAGAGAGGGGGAGGAGAAGGGTGGGCCAAAGGGGTGGCACAAGTAGATTTCAGGTTGGTGGGAGTGCTGGAAGAGCTCCCCTCTTCGAGAGAAAATAGGGGAGGGTTGTCGTACGTGTTAACGCGGCTACTATATATATATATATCTACATATATATATATATATATGAGAACCTATATGTGGGAACATATATACATATGTACACGTATATATATGTGTATATAGGGGTACCAGTGCACGTCCACCACTGACACACCCAAACGGATCTCTATGTACCCGAATACCAACCCCTCAACCCCTCCTAACCACCCCCTGTCTCTCTCTCTCTCTCTCTCTCTCTCTCTCTCTCTCTCTCTCTCTCTCTCTCTTTCCACGAAGCTAACCGTCTCCTAGTCGCACCCACAGCTTCACGGCGCGAGTGTATGTGACACGAGGGGCAATGCTCCATCGTGCAACGTGGAAATTTAGTTCCCTTCGTGTACACACACGTATACACGACGCGACAGCGAGTATGGGTCGCCTGCCTGGGGCTGTGTGGGGTGCTTTACGACTCGATCGTAGCGTTAATGGCACCGCTGTGTGGGTGTGTAGGTGACGGTGCACACGGGAAGCTTGTTCGAGCCCGTCAGTGAACGTTTTCGACGTACACCATCCGCCGTACTAGGCCAGCCAACTATATTTCGCACGATCGGGGAGATTTCACTAATACGGAAGCGCGGAACGGGTGGAAGCACATTCGGCACGAGCTTACACATGCATGCCGATGTGCCCCGTACCCGCGACACGCACGTGGCGATCGCATGCGTTCTCTCCTTCGGACGATATCCTTCTGACGTTTTCGCCCGGGCCGTTCAATTCGCTGTGAGGGGAACGCGGCTTCGGTTTCGCGGTCGGTTTGGGGCCGATCGTTGCTTTCGTTGGGCCCAGAAATCGCGATTGTACAGCCTCGCGCAGGAAACGGGTGAGACCAAATTTCGAGGGCTGTCCAATTGCGCGTATGAAAATCTGTGATGGGACCTCAACGAGTATAATTTTACTGAAAATTGGACTTGCCCGGCCTTTCCTAGCAGATCTTCAGTTTTGGAGTCGATGTGCCGTTTCGTACGACACCAGTATTATAGCACGTTTAATAATGTCGAGAGAAATTACAGGGGAGAAGGGGCAGATTTTATTGGCAATTGTTTTACGGCAGGAAAGATTTCGGTGAATAAAAATTCGCAACACAAAATCATTGTGATGCGAGCGAAAGTCACCGAGCCGGCGGTGTAAGTAACTTTGCAAGGGTTTTAAAATTACCTCGAGCCGGACTATCGGGGGACGAGAATGTAAATGATGCATGGAACGTTAACGAGCAGCGCGGGAAATATTAGTGAACTTGGAATTCGCTATCCTATTAGACGATAATAATAAACTTCATGTTCCTCTGTTGATTACAGGAATATCGAGAGGGCGGAAATACAAATTCTCTCGTATTTTTGTCTGCAGACCGTCCACTTATTTCAAACACGTTCTGATTCATTTCGAAGTCTCTGTGTAATCTCTCAATAGACTAAAGTTACTTGAACGATAGTATTATTTTGTTTTAAATAGTGTCACGAAAATAATTCGTCTTACTTATTCCGAATAAAAATTGAAAAAGCAGAACCCGATAATTTTCAATCTCGTTAATAGTTACTAGTTTCAGCAGAATCGATTTTTTGGTTTACACGGATCGCTATTCGAATGATTGCGTTGCCTCGATTAAAGTCACTGGGAACCTTGCCGTTGCACCGATACAATTTCCACCTCATCGCTCTTCAACTCACGCACAATCAGGTGCGAACCAGAGGATACATGTTCGGGGTTTAAACGCGACCAGGGTGGCACTGTTTTAGAGTCGGATCTGTACAGCTTCCGGTTAGAGAGATTGATATTGCGTAGGAGCTTAGTCGGACGTCGCGTCAGCTAGGGGGATAATGTTGATATCGTTCGACGTCGCGGCTAATGAAGTGGTGATATATGATTGTAAGGAATTCGTAACACAGCGCAACTAATTCAAATAACATTCGCAATCTGAGGATTACACGAGGTGTACCATAACCGTCTGTAGTAGAATAGAGATATATCTTCTACAAATTATGCTCCTGTTATTCCAACGACGTATTATACAAAACAGTCTTCCTCGACACCAACAATTTCAATGAAAATTACTCACGATCGGTCGCCGTTTATCCATCGATACAGTGGCCACTAAAACCGACACGAAACTATCAACGAAAACCTCCAACGATATCTTTTCAACATGTCTAAAAAAACAAGAGCTCATATTCGCACAGAATTCACCGCCGCATTCTCAAAACTGAATCCAAAACCCGACGCAGGAACCATCCTACTTACCCCCTACGCCATCGATGAACAATATCGTCCCTTCCCCGGCGAGCTTCGCACAGAGAACCGGAAGAGTTTCGTCGTCGTCGTCGAACTGTGCATTACCGCAAATCGACGAATATGCAAATTCCCCCGCGTCGTCGTTTGATTCTATTTCGGCGCGCCTCTCGAAGGGCGCGAACCGCGTCGTACCTTGGAACGGAACGCCGGCGAAATCCATTATCAAAGGGGGAGAGGACGAGGAAGAGGTGCAGAGGGAACAAGGAGAACGGGACCCGATCGAGGCGACCGGGCGAAATGGGGCGCCGACGTGGGGAGAAAGAAACTCGCGAGATGCGACGCGAGGGACGGGGATTTGAAAAAGATTTACCCGCCTGTCTTTCGAGTTCCATCGAGCGTCGACGGACCCGATCTCCATTAATTACCCCGGCCCTTTATCTCGTCGGCGCGTTCGCGTTTCCCCGTAAGTGCATATTCATTCGCGGAAGCTCCTCGCCCGCAAGGGCGGGCGGAGCGGTTCAAACGCGTCGAACAGAAAGCCCGAGCACCTTGTCTGACGTCGCGGCGTGGGTGCTCGTTTTTCGATTCCGCGAGCAGCTCGGGCCGCGGTGTCGTTGTTGCTTCCCCCGCGGCTATCAGAGGCCGTCGCGTTGATAATCGCGTTCGTTGTTCCGCCAAACGGGATCGAGATCTGCTCCAGTTTCGCCGTTCCACGCCGCGCCCCGTGGATCGCGTGACGAACACACAACGGCCGCTAACGTTCGTTCGCGCCGCGTTGTTCGGTGAACGGATACCGCCCCCGTTGCCGTTTAACGTCGACGAGCTTCTTTCCTTTTTAGGACGGTCGACGGTGCTGGTTGCGGGCGAATCGAGAGACAAGCGTCGAGGTTTGTCGCGGTGTCTCGGCGAGGCGGCGAATAAGGGAAAGGGGATGATGCGTTGATAGTGTTGATGGCAATGGCGCGCTTGGCTTCTGGTACTTCAATCGCGTTTAATAATTGTTTTCGGGAGGAATCGCATGGTAATTGCACACCGCCGGCGATCTTTCACCGGAGTTAATAAAATTCGCCGTAACGCAAGTAGCATGAATATCGTTGAAAAGGATGAAAGCTAAAAGGAAAAGTATTGTCGGTATTGTTTGAAATTTACACTCCTCTACATTTTTTTCGAGCGTTAGTTGACGTAACCACGGGCGAGCTTAAATGTTCAATGAGAAATGTGGCAAATTCGCGGACATTTGCCCGGAGAAAGCCCGTTGTACCCCTCGGGCAGGGATAACGCGAGAAAACATTCAGAGACGGAAATCAGGCTGGAATGCAACGCCGTTGAACACAAGCTGATGCTCGAACATTTCCACGGGAGCAGCGATATTTAAATAGCGGCCGGCGGTGGCGGCGGTAAAGGAGATATTTTTCCAAATAAAAATTCATTTAGTCAGACAGCGGAATCGCGGCGGTTTTTACAAAAACCGGAAAGTTCAGTACGCCGAGAGTAGACAAAGCCCTTTGTATAATTAAGCGAGAATTTTCGCGAATCAACTCTGAATTAGTATTAATTAACTCGCAATTTCAACTGAATTCCGGCATAATGAACGAAACAATTTGGCTCGTATAATAAAGCTCGTCGGTAACCTGAAACAATTTCAATTATAAATTCTTCCTTTCTTTATTCGTTCTCCCCATTTTATCGATCTTTCCGTTTTCTCTGCTAATTCGGGAATCGAGTGGCGGCGGCTCCGCTTTTTTTTTTTACACAGTTTTAGTTACGTGTACCCTATCTGAAATACGGCGCGATAGTTGACTAAGATTTTGTTGAAAGAAGCGTGACGGGGTGAACGTTACGTGGTTTAATAATGAACTGATATACCAGACGATGTGGAAGGCGAATTCGAAGCCGTGTAAAATTTCACCTCATTCTATCGTTATTATATTATTGCGTCTAAAACCACTGTTCGTGTTCTCATCGATCGCGCTAATCATAATAAATTTAGTCGCCCCATTTCTTTCCTCTTTGGGCCAAAAAGGGAGGCGGCCCCGATGTTCCACGAATTTCTAACACGCCTGCGAGAAGACTTCCCTCTTAAATATTCTGCAATTGGCACGCTAAAATTGTCGAAAATCGTGGCCGCCTCCTCGTCGCGTTGGACCCCTCGATAATCATTGTTGTCATTATCTAGGAAAGTGCAATATACGTTTCTGCCCCGTATTTCCATGAAATATAAATCGCTATCTCGTTCCGATAGCACCATACGGATGGCAATTACTCTCTACGACGGCGCAAGTCGATCTGACGTTCTATCGCGATCATTAATCATCCGTCGTAGATCCCGACGTCGCCGGCATCGATCGCCAACTCGATGCACGCCGCCGCTTTTTATTTTCCCCCGTCTTTCAAGCGCGTTCGCTTTATAACCCGAGTCCCGCGACTCGCTACTCGAATCGATGCACGCGACCGTCATCCACGTACTTGACGGCGGACGAAGAAAGGACGAGATTTTCCTAAGTGAAAACGCATTCACTCGCGACATCCTCGCGGCGATTCTGCATCCACGTTCCGCGCGTAATCATGAATTTATTTGCCCCGTTTCGTTCACCGATCCTCAGCCGGCATAAGCGCCAGCTTGGCCCGAAAATAACGGCAGGCATGCCGTGGAAACGGTAAATTGTGATACGGTATTTCTTTCGCCTTCTTTTTTTCCTTCTTCCTCGTCTCCGTTCCGTAGCGTATTGTGTCGAAGGGGAAACGAGTTTGATGCCTCGTCGGGAATGAGACGGTGTTATGCTGAACGATGTTCGTTTCGATTTTTCGGTTTTAATTCGTTCGCGCCGTCGAGTTTCGACTTTCCCGTCGGAAAACTCGCCCCGAAACTTTTCGCGCTTTCGCTCGGGCGACGTGTAAACGCGGAGATTCATCCTCGCGGAACGAAGAACGGGAACATTGTATGGGAGAGCTGTCTGTAGCTCGGTGAAAATAATTGCCGAATTGTGCACGCAATGCGATTTGAGGAAATGCGATTAGCGTTTCGAATTTTGCCTCGAAGATCGGCTGAAAACAATAGTTTCACCGTTTTGTGACCGCGGAATGGTACGTATGCGTGAGATGAAGAATTGTAGACGATTTTCTTAATCGCGAACGATTTTTATCGTTTTGCGTAAAAGTAGATGTTGCAATGGTACCCGATAAATGTTGATCACGGTGCGTATATTTGTTGTTTTTCAAATATTTGTTTGCATCCTTCATATTATCACTCTCTAATACGATATTTCGATTTATTATTGAACAGTAGATAATGAAAAATTTCGCGACAACTTTATTAATACCCAATCGATTGTATGAAAAGTATTTCGACTCGGTGTACATGCTCTGTGCTGTCGATTATTACAGAATGGAATCAATGTTGTTGTTATTATTGCAAAATACGGAGAGCAAGTAGCCGCAAAAATTCACTCACAATGCTTGGTTACTGAAACTGTTCCATTTAGCGAATCGTAACAATCAATTGAATCGAGAATCGGCAAACAATTGCCAACAGTCAGGAACCATTTGTGTTTGTTAATTATGATATACCTCTATGTATATATGCCGATAGCGATAACGATGTAGCGATTTTTAACGGATTGCACAGTATCAGTGTCGATAAAGGTAAAACAGCCGCTATTGTTATTATGACTACCAATTACAATTAATATCACAAATAAATGTAGATGTTCTGACATGAATGTACTGTAGAATATTGAGGTATATTCCAATGGAGAGCTTCAGTGGATTGAAAATTCATAGTTTATAATGTAGACGTTCGGCTAACTGATAAGGGCATCAAGGTAGATATTGCTCTTATCATTCCAATTAAAAATTACGACGCATGTAAAACATATTGGATGATATGCACGCCTAAATAAATAATCCTAAATCGCCCGAATCGTTATTATAGAACTATAGCGATTTTATATGCACCTTGCCACTTTCTCATTAAATATAAGGGAACAAAAATAACACATAAACTCCATTCAAAACTCGTTTACCTATCGCGAGATCGATCCCACTCATAGATGCTTGAAGCGATGCAAACTGATCATGGATTCATTCGCGCTCGTTTCAATCGTGGCGCGTCTTCGTTAAGAACCAGCGGGATTAACGGTGTATCGATTTCCGGCGCAACAGCGGCGTTGTTCGGGAGCATGGAAATAACAAAAAAAAAGAAAGGAAAAAAAGAAACGAGCGAACGGAAGAGTTGCGTGCACGTACGAAAGTACGGGATCGAGAAGGCACGCACGCCTTTGGCCGCCTTACTTTCACCACGCATGGGAAGGAGAAAAGAAAAAAAAGACGAAGAAGAAGACGAGGAAGAAGAACAAGAAGAAGAAGAGCGCGGAGGAAGTCGGTTCCCACGGCGTCTACGAGTCGGCGTAAGAACCGGAAGTCGCGACCGCGACCGCGACCTCCGTACCCTATTCCAGCAGTGTCCCTACTATTCTTGTTAGCCTGCCGTCCAGTTCAAGCCCTACGTGATAATAGCCGTTACAGAAGTCTCCGGTCATACCACCGAACCAAACGCGTTCACGTGTTCAACGCTGCCGCTGTGCCCGCATCGAATTGTCGGCGGTGATCCTTCGATCGTTTGGGGCTTTGCAATGAATTTGTGATCGATCGGTTCATTGTAAATGGTAAGAGAGAATTTTGTATGTACCCGATGTAGCACGAACTTCAGACGCAGGCGAGAGAGATGCTCGGCGATGTACAGTGACTGTTTCAGTCGAAATGAATTCGAGACAATATTGTTTTGTATGTCGAAAATATAATTCATCTATCAAAATAGTGGTATTATTTTTGGAACGATTAACCGGTGGGTTAATGTACAGTTTCTTTAGCGACAGACTTTTAATCGAGTTTAGTTGGCGAAGTATCGTTAGCATTATCTGTTCGTATCTCTGGGACTGCAAGTTATCCTTCGCGTCAAAACGAAACTCGGAATTTAAAGAAAGCGAATTGCACAATTTAGAACTTTGTACACTTTCAAATACTGTGTTATACGAAACTCATGGTCGTGCACAGTTTGTGAGAGTAAATGTGAGACAGCGTGTGTCTTGGCTATGGAGGTCACTCTACGCGCAAAGAAATAGACTTCGTCATTAGACAGTTGGAACCGTGTTCGGTCAACCTCCATATAGATCTACGACGTGTACGATATAGTATATCGTGTAGAACGCGGGGTAGAACGGCCACGGCTAACAATTACTAATCAATTATGTAGTATGCAGTAGAACATCGATTATCTAGAGTAGCTCGCCGGCATCTCTAATTGATTTCCTGATTACCAATTTGTACAGATGTATCAATCGAAGTTCTGCCGTGTAGCTGGGGGAACAAAGAAGGTCGTACAATCGTTTCAATGAAAGGAAGCTCGAAATGTATTCATAATTATATAGTGGATACATTATTACTGTTAACTTTGCGCGAAGCACGAAACGGGAAAATACGGTTCCTGCGCAAGCTGTTTTTCTACTATGTGTTAAATACACGTTCTACTTGCCACGTCCAACCAATAACTTCTGCAACTACTTACGATTTTACTCTCAATTACTCGCTTGCCCGAGTATCTTATCTGCATGCCCGTCGGATGCATGTTTATTACACATTTTATTCCTCATTGATTCTCGCACAAATAATTACCTGCAGTAATATGAAAATATTACATTGAATTGCAAAATACAGTGTCTACTGCTTTCCCAAAGAATTCCACTGTTCCCCAATACGTAATGCTCCCAATTATCGCAATTTTGTATACAAAGTCCTATATTATCGCAATATTATAATTGGACGATCTGTTTCGCGATTCGCGAACCATGGAAAATAATCAACGATCGTCCCGAGAGCATCGCGATCAATTCGAGCAAGTCTCACAATCAGTCGGCAATTTATTTCCTCGCCGGACTAACGCCACGCTCACCTGCGCGCCAAACCCAATTGCTCCAAGCATAATACGAAATCAGCGAATGTTACATGCGAATAAAAAGAAGGGAAACAGCCAGCCTGCCCCTAGAAGGGTTAATCAAGTCGAACCGTCTCCGGTATTGTTCCTGTCGCGAACACACGCGCGCGAAAGAAGAACCAATTAATGCATTAATCGGTCGGATCGGCGAATCGGTGGCGAGGTGAAGATCGTGCAATAGGGTGGCCGTGCATTCCCAGGTTGGAAACGCCAAGAGTCACGAGCGCGACTTTAACCCCTCGCGCACCCCTTTCTTCCATTCCCGTCCTTTTTGCTTCGACAGCATTCGCTCGCCCTCTCCCTCCAGCTTCCCTTGCACCTCCATCCGCCTGGCCGACTTCCACCTCCAGCGTCATCTCCGTCGGCTACGACGACGACCACCTCCTCCATCAGCCTGGACCGGCGCACCTCCACCTTCTGCTCCTGCCTTCGCCCCACGCCATCCCCGGCGCAAAATTATAATCTGTCACATTCATCGGTACACCGTCCTCTACCCTTCTCTGTTCTTCCTGCGTTCCGTCCCCGTTTCTCCAGCTCCACCTGTCTCGCTCCTCTTCTACCCTTGCTCTGTCACCGTGCACCCTCTTCCGTACCTCTCCAATCCCTTCACGAAGCCGGGGTACCACTCGCCCCCTCCGACGAGCTTGCAGCACTCTCTTTATCGTTCCTTTCTTCCTTCCTTCCTTCCTTCCGTGTTCTCCGTGTGTCCCGCGTTCACCCCTTCGATCCTCTTGATTCTACACCGCCACCGTTCACCTTTCTCTGCTCCCGTTTTGCTTTCTCCTTTTTTTTATCTCCGCGTCCGTCGTCCCCGCGGGAGATGAGAGGAGTTCGTTTTGCATATACCCCTTTCTAACGTTGTCCTTTATCGCAGTTTGTTTTGCCCGGTTCTGTTTCTACGCGCGAGTCTATTGCCGGCGGTCTTCGTGTTTTATTTTCACGCGAGAGGGTGTATCGGCACTGGTGATATTCGTCGTTTGTTTCTTCTGCATACGCCGTGTTGTACACGATACAATTTCGCACATGGTTCGACATTATTCTCATTATTATGATGTCTGATGTCCAAGTCATTGTCCACGTTCCTTCGTCCATCTTGCACGCCTCCTTATTTCCCTTTCCCCCGGCGCTCGTGGAATTCTCGAATCCTCAAATGACTCTCCATTCTCTGCTCATTCCGAGCACTCCCCTCGCAACTCGCGTCCTCTTAGTCAGTTTCTCCTCTTGCCGGCGACTTTTCTCCAATCGCGCCTTCCATCTTTCCTTCTGCTCCTCTTCGCTCCGCCGGATCGGGTTCGTCCTCCTTTACTCCACGGTTTCCCTTCGTTCCGCCGGCGATCTCGTTGAACTATCCGACGGGGCAGGCGGGTGCCTTCATTTATATTATAATCCCCCCTTTCCCTGTCTCGTTTTTATGCATCGAATTCGAGCGACGCGGCTTGCCGTTTCCAGCTTCGTCGCCGTTCTCGTTTCTCCTTTGATGCAGCAGCATCTCTTTGACGTTTCATTGCTGACGTTTATTTGCTTCTGCTTTTGTTCCCGGTTCCGTTGTTGTCTTTGCGAGTTCGTTCGTTCCCCTTTTACACGGCCCCTCGATTCCTGCGCCGACCAATCCCTCCTTTATGTTCAACAATCTAATATAAAATCGCGTCCGGTGACCGGCGCTTTGTTATTTCGTAAATCGAATCGCGGCGAATCGAGAATCCCGAACGCACGGGAAAAATCAATTTTCGTTTACCGACTGCCGGAGTCCACGGTGAATGGACACGCGTAGACATATCCTCGAAAATTCGGTCCTGTCGACAGTTTGACGATGTTGATTAAGCGCGTCTCAACAGTTTTCGATGATCATCGAATTGACGATCATTCTACACCCAACAGCGTCCATCTGCGTCGCCAAACGATGACTTCATTTTTGTAAACGAACCATACAGCGCCTCGTGTCGCGTAATAATAATCGAACGAACGATGTACAGGTACATACGTACAGGCGTGCCCAATTAAAAATAAAAAAAAAACCACTCGACACCTCTGCGCTCGACAAAGATCCTTTGCCACTTTAACCGATATCCTTCGGCAGCGGTTAATCAACAACGAAGAAGGAACGGAACGGAAAAGAAGAAAAATTCTCTCACAATTGTACCGCAGCCCTTAATCAAGGGCCGGACCCGTTCGACCGTTCAATCCTGCGGTTGTACAGCGTTCCGCGTTCACCGGAATAATTATAATTCCCTGGAAATCCATGTCCGGTCGGTCCAGACGCAAACAATCGAACACAAGTTTCCGCGATTTTTGCGCTCCCCTCTGCAGATCGGCATAACGCCGCAACGTCATCACGATAATATGTACGCGGTAAACACTGACAATCGCAGGCATCGTTCACGGTAACAGCGTCGAAATGAGACAGAGCGAATTGTCACGAGGGTTCACGCGCACACACAGACACACATTCGACACACGTAAACACTGAAACGCACGCACAGTAAAGGTGCACACGGGGGGAACGAGATAGCCGGACCGGGCCGACGGTGTAACGGATAGAGAAAGGAGACACCGACAGACAGACGCAGGGGTGAACGGGGGCGCAAAAGAGAGACGACGAAAGGGTTGGAGTGCCTACACGCGATAGAACGTAAATGGAAGCCAGCGCCGGAAAGCAGGTATTCTCGTTGACGAACCAATTCATTATTATCCGGGATAAATAATGCGATGTGTGCCTTGCGGTAACGGGAATTGTTCAATTTCCTCGTCGATGTGGTGCGCGCATAAACTCTGCACGGATACGAGGGTGTGCGTGCGCGCGTGCGTGAGTCCGTTGTTATCAGCGTGGCCTTTAAACAGATCCGTGCGCGTAATTATTGCCGCGGCGCGGCGGGCGCTTCCTAAAAAAATGTAAAACGCCGCTGGATACATGGCACAGACCGCGGGGTGGGTCCGGCGGCGGAGGGGTTGTCAGGCGGGGGTTGAGAGACGGCCGAGCGGACCCAGCGACGAGCATTGCCGATGGAACCGGATTAATTAGCGGACAGCGCCGCATTTTCTATCCGGATCTAATTTCTGCGGGGCGCGGCGAGAGCATTTACGGCGCGCTGTTGCCGGAATTTTGATTTCGATTTCGGGGGCGGCTGTCGGACGAGGGGCGGACGTTCCATGGGACCGACTGATTGGCTCGAAAGGGGTGACAAAAATTCGGGGCCGGTTTCTCGGTCGCGCGAGTACGGCGTGGTTTGTCGGGGATTCATCGATTTGAAATGAAATTTCTACCTTGAAATGATTATAGAATCGGTTGTCAAATATCTGTTCAGCCTCGAGTGATTGGTGGTCCGAAACATTTAACACTGATAATGCGTGTGCCTTTATATCTTGACAACCGCGATATCGTTTGCGAGACACTGTTCGATATTTTTCTTCGGCAATCTGTACAGGGATACCTGATACGCAGGTATATACGGGGGAATTGCAGGGGTTGGAATGTCGCCTATAAATTTTCCATTTCGACAACCCCGTCACGGATGTTATTCCTTTCTGCCGAAACGGTGGACGAAAATGAAGGAGATTCGACGCGGATAATAATAACAATAATAATAATAATAATATAGATACATAGTTCGTATTAATCGAATAGAATGCAGTGCCCGAAAGACCACTAATTGCTGGCAACCTGTTTCTCCTCTTATTATTATCACAATTTTTATTTTTATTTCGACCTATTACGGTTTCCGGTTGAGAGAATCGCCGTGTTAATTATAATTCGTTACGGTAACCAAGTTTGTTGCTCGAACAACCCGTTTACCCTGCCACCGTGCGATCGCGTTAATTCTTCAAAAATAATCCACGTTTTTGTCGTGCGACCAATTATGCGAACAACCGGGGCTACGTAATTGGCGAAATCTCGCGTTATTGGGGGAAAAAAAATGGTGGCACGTATATAGGTGTGCTTTTGTATATGGATCTCGTTTAATGCACAGAGCTTCATTTCGATGCCATTTCGATGTATACAATAACTCGATGCCGTTCGGTTTTTAATGGCACCGGATCGGAATGTTTAATGTTTGTCAGTTACAAAATTAGAGTGTTCGTGATGTTCAATGGAAAAGTGATCGCGTACAGCTCGTTCCAAGGAACGTGCACCCGTATTTATGAAAGAACGCTCGAACGCTACGATTCTATGGATCAATGATGAATCATTCTGCGCTCTGTACCCATATCGTATTTGTTTCACTTCAATTTAGGGCGGCGACGTATAAAACGTGCCGCTCGTTCAATTTCAATTTCCCCGCTAAGTGCATCCAGGTGCAACTCACGCGATGAAAAACTCAAACGATTACTCTAATATCACGACGTCACTTCGCAATAATCCGAAACAGCTACGGGAGAGATTAAAGTTTGCGGGGGGTAATAGGAAAATATCGCGCGCAATTGAAAACGCCCAGCAGAGAAATGGAAATCAGACGAGTAGTTCGCGCTAACGACAGGTTTCACCGATGTTCGGGTCTAATCCAAGCCTGCCAAAAATAAAGCGTCCGCAGATATATCGCGGTATACGCCTCCGTGTTCCAAGTGTTAACGTAACGCGTGTCCACGCCAGGTGGAAACAGAAGGGACACCTCGATTCGAATGCCCTTGTCATTTTCCCTCCTGTCATTTTCTCGTGGATCGCGCCCGTCCCCGTGTCGCTTCTGGGACGCCCGTTCGATCAACGATTCGCGGAACACATTAGCGTCCGCCGCGGTCCTGTCAAAACGTGTGTAATCCACGAACGGGAAAAATTTTCGCGGAACCCGCCGATTTTGACGGGCGACGGACCCGGGGTGGTTCGATGAAAATCTGCCGGGGAGATAAAAGGGGGCGCGAACACCTATCGCTTTCGTTCGATGTTACCCGCTGCATTTAATCAGTCGACGACCGCTCGGCGCGAGTTTTTCGTTCGATGTGAAACCGCGTGCACGATGCTGAGTAATTGTGATCGGCCGACGTGTTACTGTTTCGCGATTTTTCTATTTCAACTGCACGCACGCTAGCGAGGTGCGCGTAATATTTTACAGGTCGTGCGAGGAGGGAAAGTATGCGTGACGCGGGAGCGAGTGTTTTGCGAAACGTTCGGATGTACGCGTGAACAAATTATATCGAATTCGATATGTCTGGAAGCGAGAAACAGACGTGTAATCGACCGGCGGGGTTCAAGAAAATGGTCGGAAACATTTTGGAGAGGCACATTTACATGTAGTGGGCGCAATAATCTGGCCACTGGGTGTAACTTGTTCGACTTGTTCGTTCGGTGAACGTTTTTCCAGGAAACGAGGGACAGCAATGGTACCGGCAATGGGGCTCCATCAACCCTCTGTGCCGTCCCGTTGCAATAGATTCATTATTCCCGTGACTGGTCCGGCTATGTTGTCCAGTTCGAAAACAACCATTGCATTCCTCCCTGCCCTCTCCGTTCTATCAATCCCTTCCTCTTCCTAAATCTTTCTCTGACTGACAACTGGCATTCCTAGACGTATGCAGCTGCTGCACCCGTTGATAAATAGCAGCAGATAGATTGATAAGAGAAGGAGACGTGTACGAACGATCCGTAGGGAGTTCTGCTAGATTCCCTTACACGGTAGGAAAGATCGAGACAAACATGTTTGTTGCTCGGGTCGATGTTTGTCCAACTTATTTTCGGACTATGCGCGCGAATAGTCGAGGAGATTTATTCATTACATTTATCGTAAGTCAGTGTTAAGATGGTGGAAATAAACGTTTCGAAAGAAAGAAGAAATATTTTTAAGAAACTTCTTGCTTATAGAATCATATTTTTGATTCGTTAACAATACCCTGTATACAAATGTATATCTAAAATAAAATTGGACAAGAATAGAGTGTTTTATTGGAATAGAAAGTACGTTTCAAATCGTAATTGTCGTCCACGGTCCTCGGTGTATCATTGTTATTGAAAGTGTTTCCAGTAATCTTTCGGATAATCGGTCGTTCTTATTGCGTAAGTGGATCGCGGACGGCCGCGTTCAAGTGCAATCGTTCGTCTTATGCGCCCGCGTAATTCGCCTGGCCAAATAAACACGTGCCACGGATGCGTAACTCATTGAGCCTTGCCGACCGAACCCCGAAAATGGAACAGTATTCCGCCGGGTACGCGGTCCAAACTTTTACGCGGACGAAAAACTGCCACTGCGGCACGCGTGTTCCGTGAAACCGCGCTCGTGACACCTTTTCGAGAACGCCCAACTTGCTCGGTTCTACGGGGACGATCAAGTTTTGGCATTTCGAAGCTGTTATGATGGAATTTAAATCCAAAACGTTATGAACATTCACGGTTCGACCCTCGTGCGGACAATTGGGTACTTAATTAATTAAACGCGTATCGTTTGAGGTTCTCGGAATTAATTCGTCTCCACCGTTTGCCCAAGTCACGACACGATTGAACGAGAAGTGTCTAACAACAGATATGATGAAACGAGACCACGTGCGAGAGGAAAGCAGCCGTTTTGGAAGGAATATAGGGCTTAGCAGCTGCGGTTGGCGAAAAAATTTGGGCCATCGAACGGACTGGCCAGCCCCGACAGCTCAAGGAGAGGGAAACACGGGCACAGTCGAGGGAGAACTTTACTTTCGATCTCGTCCAGCCGTGTAATTCGTCAAACACGCGTGCCGCTGTTACGTACCGACGTCGCGACGCGACGCGTCGTCGCGTCGCTTCGAAACTAACCGCTATTTACCCCGTCTCGTATATAATGGCCGTGACACGGACAATGCAGCCACGTTCACGGTCGGATTAATTTCGTTGCACCCCCTTTCTTTGGCAAAGGTAACCGCGCTTCACTCCCCTTTCTACGAGGTGAGATCGGTGCTTTCGCTTTTCATTGTTTCATGTTTGTTCGCCGCCTCCTGTTGCGTTCCTTTTCGCATAGAACATGCGCCAATCATCTTTCCTAAACGCGAACAATTGTATTTCATTATAGTTTTCATTCGCTTCAGCGTATTTTGCAATCTGACGAACTTTAATTCCGTGCTGTCCATTGCGAAGATATTAGTGAACCCATTATGCATAGAGTATGATCAGTTTTATATTATTCTTCCTTGCAAGAAATTCCTTGAAATTTCGCTATATAACAATTGCAAAAGTCACTGGATTATCCTCGTCAGAATTATAATGAATTAAATCGTTGTATGATACAACTCGTTCATAGAATAGCAACAAGTTCAATCGTTTTAACGATTCACAAGATTGAATTTCCAACGATATGTTACGTCTGCCGTGTGTCTCGTAATATCTTCCCCGCAATGTCATTAAAGTTCGATATTGAATTCGGCAGTCGGTCGGTTGCAGACACCGGAAGCGAGACTGGGATCAACCCCCCAGCGCCTTCCGGTCGCGTTTCTAGTGACCACGAAGTCAAAACGCAATTGTGTGGGCGCTGTATATCGATGTAAACAGAACGGGTGCCGTTAAGTGTTTCAGAGGCGTTGGAATGTCGAGCGAGGGTGAAATTTGGCCGGGATTTTCATTCACCTGACCCTGGCAATCGGGGCTACAGGTGAGGTAGCCTCCACCCGTTTCAGAAACTTGTCAGTAAACTTTCTACGAACATTTTATACCATTGAAATTTCACAATTCTCCTCGACGTTGAGGCAAACGAATTTCTAACGAGTCCTTTCTTTTAAAAAATTCTCACAGATATACGATGTAATTCACCCTTATCACACCCTTCGAATTTCACCCTCCGTTCAGTTGTCCGACGAAAATGACTACATACTTGTATCTTCGACATTTCCAATCGTTAAATAGAATTATCCTTCAGCGCCCAATTACATATTCGAACGTATTTCTACCGAACGAAACATCACCCATTTGATTTCTATTTTCACGAACTTCGGACGGTACAATATTCACGCATTTTTGCACCCCATTTAATTTATTCATTCGTTTTCTCTTTTCAGAGATTTCGACTCGCCAACTGTGCCTTATCTATTCCAAATACAAATCCGTGGCAATTCGTTTGACAACGATCCATCTTGACGTCCGTGTTACCGAGATCGTCGCAAGTGCCGAAAATTTTTCACTGCACCCCTCAAAACATTTCGCCCATCGCCGTGCGAAGCATCGTTCGATGGAAATCCACGAGACGACACCGGCGAAACGCGTGCGATCGGCCCCCAGGGCCAGTAATTTCATAATTCAGCCGCCACGGCCGAAATTATTCCGCGAACTATGGATAAATTACGTCGCCAGGAGTCACGTCGGCGCACGCGCCACATTCGCGCAAACATTTGCTATCGGCTTAATATCGCATCGAAAACGTCTGATGAATGGACCGCGTTAGACGCGGCACGATCGTTGCTCGTGGAAATCCAACTTTTCCACTTCGACCGCTCGTCGACTCGTACTTCGACACGACTGGTCGACTATTCTAGTTAATTTTTTCCCCCGTTTTTATCACGGTACACCGAGGTTTACGAAGTTGTGCGACCGAAATCAGATGGGGGCTCGAGTTTTGCCTTCCCGAGGATGGAATTTTCGCGACTGTGACGTAGCACGGCGGTTTCCTTTGTACGCACGGTAAATGAAGGACGGACAGTAATTGCAAGTGAACTGCACGTAGATAGTTCGAATTGCATTACGATTTTCTGCTATTCTTCTGTCTCATTTGTCGCACGAGACAGTCCTACGGTTAATCTATTCCGATATTGATTTCGATTTGACGCCGGAACTTTGTTTCGTTCGCGAAGTTGGCGAGGCACGATATGTAAATTATAATAGCCCGCTCTGTAAGTTCGACTATGTAATATAGTTAATCGTTTATTTGAACGAAAGAGAAACGAAATAGAGAGAGAGCTTTACATATTTTCTCCGCCATCACCGGGCTGTAAATCAATTAATATGCAACAGCGGAGTGTATGAATCGGTAGATCATCTTTTCCCGAGAAAGTGCTGAAACCAGCGAATCCTCGGTTTTCAATTGCACTGGCCATCGAAGGGAAATAAGGGAAATAGTTTAACGCTCTCGCGCAACTATTTCCCGAAAAGAGAAAATCACGAACTTTAGCGCAGCGGTCGCTAACGTCGGACGTTATCGATTAATCGGTCGCGATGCACCTATGCGCCCGATGGAAATTAATATTCCTGGCGATAAATAATGTGGCTGCAAACCGCGTGGGCGCTGCGCGCCCCGTTGCAAACGTCGCGCATTAATAACGCATCGAGAACGCTTCGCGTTGTCCAGATAACAGAAGCTTTATTTCAATTACCGCCGAGATTACCGACCGACCTTCCGGCTCTGTTAATCTTCCTGGCTTTTTCCGCGCTCCACGCGCCCCGATTTCCCCCATCCACGAGATTTTTTCATGCGCCTTTAATTGTTTTAAGAAACGCATCGCAGTGTTCGCGGTCTGAATTTATTTTCCCTCCTGCGCTTATTAAAAGTTGTATTGTGCGCGCCCTGAATGCCGAACCCACTATTCGAAACTCTTTGTGAAGGATACCCTCTTTACGCTCCTGGTATGTACATTGTTTTCAATGAAATTTACATAGTTTTCAAGAGACGATTATTTTGTCCCTCGTTTTTTGTCTGATTGCTATTCCTTTCTTTTCGTTTTCTCGTTGAGCGGGCTTGAGAATGTTGGATTTATTTTCTGCAATGGGACTGCGTTTGCCCCTCTAGCAATATCATTGCATCGTTGTATCAATTATGTGGCGTTTCTTTGGAATTCGAAGAAGATGGAAGTTGATCATGAAGATCATGAAAAATAAAATCAACGTTCGATAAACGACGGTGACGAAAAATTCTGTTAAATTAGATATTTGATTGGAAATCACACCTTGCGTAGGCATTACATGCACATAACCCGTTTTTTCAAATCACTACAAAAATCTCTACACCCTTGATTGTTATTCATACGCCATACATTCAATCAATTCACACCTTTGTTTCTTTTCCGCAATATATTTATACATATATATATATATATATATATCTGCGAACGGTCAATGTGCCGAAAACACGAAATTCCAGTGACGATCGATGGGCGAAAGTAAACGCCTCGAAAGGGTCATGGTCGACCTTAATAGTGTTTCGTGGCACCTGTCACCTCGACGCGTCTCTTTTCGGTGAAAAATTCAGGACGGCCGTGCGAGTCGATCGTTTTTCGACGACAGCAGTTCACGCGTACATTTGTTTTTTGATCCTTGCGAATCCGTTTTGCGCCGTGACGAGAATGATCGACGAGCAACGTCGTTTATTAGCAGTTCCATGGATACGGTTCGAACACTTTATTCTCGATCGGTTCGACGCGAGTGCAACGCTGTTGTCGCGACTGATAAGAGGAATTCAACCGATTGCAATGGTATCGACGATTTTTGTTTATGGATTCGAATATTATTAAACTCGATATTTCGATATTTCGTTTGAAGTAAGAGCGCAGCTAGATTTCTGTACGGCCAATGCCTATGGGACGACGAAGAGAAAGTTGTTTCCGTGTTAACCCTTGTATTTTTAATAGAACTGCCTTTCTTCCGATAAATGGAATTAGCATCGACTAAAACACAGCGGAGTTTCATGAGAATACATCAAACGCGAAGTCAAATACGACTGGGCGATATTGATTTTTCGATATGCGCGCCGAAACGAATACACGTTTTACGTAAATATCGCTTTAGGAAAATTACCCAAGGTAGAATGAGATTTCAGTTGAATTGGAACGTACATGTTTTGAACTGTTCTAATTGCCGCATTGTCTATTAATAATTGCGCGCAGAAAGTTATAGAGTACTTGATAGAAGCATCGCGAAAGAATTGGTCCTTACTCCGCGAGGAAGACGATTGAAATGTTAAGCCTCGCTATTTCATATCGTTAATAGCCTGCCACCCTTTTTCTTCATCCCCGAAGCTAAAACGGTTGAGACGCGTGCAATAAACCGCGACGAATGCTCATTTGAGATTACAGGAAATTGTAAATGAACCTCCAGCGTTATCGTATACAGGTCTCAGTTGTAACAATTGCAAAGCGAAAATGCAACAGTCGCAGTTCGAGCATGATAATGCTCAAGCGAAATATGTACTCGCACAATACCATTACATCTCTTTAAAGCGCTATTAATCTGTCGATCGGTTCCTTCATTAGCCTCGAGGCTCAAAGAAAATGATATTATCCGCACGAAATCGACGACATCGTTATTATCCATGGCGGAAAAACTGTTCGTATCTTACCTTACACGCGTTGCCTTCATAGCTGAGGTAAGTCGCAAGTCCGGCAGACTAAATGTAATCCTCCACGCCAACGTGGTTCGTATCTGAAATAATTCAAGTTTTATTAGTCAAGAAATATCTGCTCAGTCCGCGCATTTGAGCTACTTTCCATTGGCGACAATGCAGTCCGCCACTATTACAAACGATATTTCTCAAGCAAGACAGTACATTAAGTTGCGTTATACTGCCCTCAAGCTCGGCGTCTAAACCATTTTATCCGTGCATTATTTCCATTGCTACCGTTTACAAAAAAAAAACTACCCTTCCAAGAAGTAAACCACGGAGGTTCAATCGATATCATCTGGAGCCGTTGCACGTAACTCCGTCAGACAGGGTACGCGAGAAATCGCGATCGTGGGCTAAAGGATCGTTACATATGAACCGGCGATTTCGTCGTCCCGCGAATTGTTCCTGATCTCCGTGGATCCTCCGCCTGAGTCACGTGCCGACCGGGTTACACCTGACGTACACCCAGACGATGCTCCACCATTACCGTATACATGGACAGAAACGTTCTATATAAACGTGCAGCTATGTGCACCGTGGCCCCCGGGTTTATTGCGACGAGCGTTATCGCGACCAGACGGAACGAACGTCCCGCAGCAAGTGGGCAGTAACGTTTGACGAGCGGTCTGACCCTTTAATTGAGTGCAGTTTTACGATTTCAGACGTCGTTTCGGACAAAGGAGTCAAGAGTTCTGGAACGTTATGCGGCGCGCCGGGATAACTCCGTCCGGCTACCGGGAATAATTTCAATCTACGCCGGGCTCGCCTCGTTTTCGTTCACCGATCGATCGTAATGGACGCTGTCCTACCGCTGCTTCTTGTTAATTTAACCGGGGAGGAGCTAATGTTGCGACGATCAATTCCGCGGAGGGTCAACAGTGGTTTGTTTGCGATTGTGATCGAATGTTACGAATTGGCGATATGCTTCTTCATTTCGGGGACGGCGGTGAATTTCTTCACTTTAACTTGTTTCGCGCTTTTCCTGGATATGATTTGCAATATTTCGGGCACGCGGATGCAACGCCGTTTATTTTACGAGGGGATCCCCGCGGCGGTACTGAAATCGTCGCCGGGGATGAAATTTCGCGCGCGTTGATCGTGAAAGTATTTCGCCCATTTGGAGCTTCGAACATTTAAAGGGACCTGAGAATTGGTAACCGATGATTTCTGTTCGCCGTGAAACCCCGAAGACCGCGATTGGGGTTAATGCAACAAATGATACGTCTCGCAATTAAAGTGCAACGAGCACGGATCTTCTACGTCGCCGTATCGGTGTCGCGCAACAAGAGACAACGTTAAACGAGCGATCCAACGCATAAGCACGATCCGCATCGTAATCCCTCGACTTACATTTACCTGCGCCTGTCGCTGCACCGGATCGTTCCAAATATCCGAAAGGAAGAGGGCAAGAAGGAAACGGAGAAACGCGGCGGGGGAAGATCTTTGACTCACACGCCGACCCACTCCCATCTCGTTTACCGCCTCCTCTTCCCTTCTTCCTTTTCTTTTGACCACTGTCATCTCTCTACGGAAGCTCTCCCCCCTGTGTTTCCCCTGCACCCTCCTTCTGCCATCCCTCTCGCATCACCGTTTCAACCTCTTTCTCTCTCCCAGACGAAGGGTGCTCCGTCACTGTCGAGTACACCCATCGCGTCTCTCTTTCAAGCACGTGTACCACGACTTCGTTTCCCGCGTTCGCCTGCCCGTCTCCATTCTTTCGGCTGTACTCTTTATCCCGTCTCTGCCTCCTCCCTGTTTCGCGCGTCAGCTTCGATAGATCGTCCGCGTCGCACCCTCTCACGAAGCACCCTTTTTTTTTTCTTCCTCGCTTTTCCTCCATCGCCATCCTCCCTTCCCCTTTCTGCGTTTCCTTCGCCCTCCCTTCTTGGCTCGCCCGCCTTCCTCCAACGCCGAGCTCACGTACACAGAGACAGGGGAAGACGTCCCGTTTTACTTCATTAGGGGATATGAGTTTTTCCACCCTCCTCGCACGAACAGGAGGGTGTCTCCCTCGCACCGGGCACAACCCCTCGTCGCCGGGCGAGTCTCAAGATGAAACGCGAGGCCGACTTCGTCCTCGTCGACGAAGGACGTACCGCGCGGCCGACGGACCACTCGAATATCTTTTTCCTCGGTGGCACTCTTTTTCGCGCACCAATTTTCCCTCCTTCCTTCCTGCATTTTTGTAATTGCCGTGATTCGCTTTCGAGCGACGACGTTCTTACGCTTGATTTTTTTGTGCCTCGTTTCAAAGGGGACGCGTGTTCGAGTTAATGGAACGAAAATTTCGGAGAGCGGTATTTGCGACAGTGCAAGCAACCTTCATACGAAAAGTTCGCGGCGTTAGAACACAAGCGATCGTAATTTAAACGCGCAGCGATTGTCGCGAAATAAAGATGTTTGGGATTGCGCTGGTTTCGCGGCGAACAAGCGGATGTAAAATAGTACAGGCGAGGTGTACGGTTCTCGGGCGAAACTTTAAGGGGATCTCCTTTGATAACCGTCTCGTTCGTTTAAAATGGGACATAATATATTTTTCAGTCTACACGGCGACATGGAGCATTCGCTCTCAAGGAGAGTTCAATAATCTGTGGCAAAGGGTTATTCAAGGTCATCAGCACGGAATAAAATACACCATCAGCGCAGGACTGGTCGACGGGGTGAAGGTTGAATCTTTGAGTACCTATTATAAGAAATGATAATAGGAAACGCTTCGCCGAGGTTATTATACTGTACGATCTGAAGTGATCACCTGTACCCAGGTTCTTGAACTCGTTTCGAAACCGGTTGTTGCTGCGAAGAGTGAAAAATGTAATACATATTTCATTCAACGATACCCACGATCGTTTTCTCGCGTTACAATTCTCTCCATTATCGTCTATTTTGAGAATTGGTTCGCCCTTTAGAAGATCACGGTGCCTTTTGTAAATTTATGCGTGGCCGATTATTATGAAGAATTTAATATTTGTTTTTGATCGAATGTTCCAAAAAATTGTCTTGCATGTACATTATTTCAAATTGATTTATTCCATCTGGTTATTTGCTCACTTCTTATTAATTGGACGTGCTTCATAAGACACCGCAAACATTCTCCACGCTTCCAATTGATTTTAAATCCTCGATACTTCCTCTACGTTTAAACGAGCGAAAACGAGAAATAGAAAGAATAATTAGCTAACACACAGGGTGATATGTAATTCGATTCGCCGGGTTTATTATCGCGAGCCAACGGTCGACTGCAGTTGAAAAATAAAATTATCACATCTGATAGAATTCCAGCTTGCACGAACGAATTCGCGCAATCGAATTCGTCCAAAAACATTGCCAACAATATTCATCGTCCAGCTTCTTCGATTCCTTTCGTTTTAGGTTCTGCCATACCTCTTTTTTCGTGAAATGCTGTTTAATATTTTATACAGCGGATACGATTCCGTCCAAATAATTCGGTGCCGCATGTAGAGAACGAACGTCAAATATTCTACGATCGTCCAAGCTTGGTAATCCAAATGTTAATGACGGGATATTCATCGCGGAAACAAGAAAAATATTCTTACACAAGCGTGCCTTAATGTCTCGATAACAAACAAAGAAGTGAATTTATCGGGCGTGCAGAGAAATGTGCAGAACGAAAGGGAAAATTATTTTTTCACCAGCGAAAACGTGAAACGGATTCGAGGCGAAGTATTTGGTGGCGCGAGGTTGAAAGATCAACGCAATAATGAAAACGAATGCCACGCTATATATATAAAAAAAAACAAACAAAAAAAACTGCGAACTTCTACTCCAATTTTCGTAGTGAAAAAAACATTTCATTAAAGTCGGAAAAAAGGGCACGGTGCAAAATATTCTGAACGCCAATATTCAGTAGAATAACAATGCACGCGGGATAAATAGGGCAAGCGTTCAAAAAAAAAAGACTCATTGAAAATTGTACAAATGTTTGTTCAAAGCTTTCAAATTCGAGGGAAAACGAGCAACCCGACTGAAGGAAGTTCATTCGTGATGAAGAAAGCAGGACCGGTGGGACGCTAATTAATACAGTGTCAATCATAAATGACACCTCCGTATCGCTCATAAAAAATTAACATTAACCCTTTTACAATCATCCGCCGCTGTGTACGCGTTGTACAATAATTGGCAAATTAATGCCGACCGGCGAATATTTGCTCGTTCGGATTGTTTGCGAGTTGTCAAAAATCTTTGACATCGAATCGTGGCTGCGTTTACCTTTCCCGTCACCGCGAGAGCGAAAGGGAAACATTGATATAGGGGGGTGGAAGAGGAGGGAGAAGAAATACAGCGGGTATACGCTTGTTCTGAGCGTTCCCGTTCCGTTGCAGTTTTACCTTTGTCAAATATTTTTCGGTTTTACGTCGCGCATGATTGAAGGGGCCACGGTCAAGGGGGTGGTCGAGGGGGTGGATTATCGCAGAATAGTGTACGGTGCTTTAAGCTGACAATTCGCCTGAATGGAGAGGCGTTACGCGATTTTTCCTGTGCAAAGGGTGTCTCCAGTAAGTGTCCATTGATCGAAATAACGTTTAAAGGGAGACTTTTTTTTTTAATATCTCGCGTGGAAAATCTGACGGAACACAGACGCGATGGTTTTACGGCCCCACGATTTATAGGATTTCTGCATTTCTCTTCTTTTTGTCTTTTCTGATGAAAGTGCAGCTACCTCGGGGCAATATGTCGTTAGAAGAATGAAAAGCTTGCGTGGGATTATTTATTTAGGATATGTTTGAACGGTAATAATTGACGTCCTTACGAATGACTGTTTTAATAATTCTTTTAGAAATAGTACGATAACCTTAAATCTTGCGTCAATATATTACCTAATTTATACTTCTGACATTAATTAAATAATATTGGATTGATGCAAATAATGTTGAACGAAAATTCTGAACGAAATAGAAACTTCAATGCAGTGTATAATGAGGTGTTAGTTGCTTTGTTGCGCTTGAATCATCAAACTGCAAAATACGGTAATCAGAAATACTTTTAATAATAATTATTCGTGTACCTTTGACACCCTAAAAATAATTCTAAGGAGGAAAAGAACACAGGAGACCGGAATCGAACAATTTTTCGTGACCTCATAATTATACGCTTATTTAAAAAAAAAAAAGGGGGGTTGCTTTCTTTCCTCTTGTATCGTGGAATAAGCCTCTTGCGAAACAATTCGCAGAATGCAACCACTATTTCTGCAGCAAAGCTTTCAATGAGTCTACGCGTGTATTCTACACCGTACACATGCATACGAGTGTAAAAAAGCGTACATTTAACACAATAGATGTATTCATAAATTTCAGGGCAAAATGGTTCCCCATTCTAAATATATAAGTATGCACACACTCGCACAGCAATAAACGGGATTGTATACGGCTATGGCTGAGCGTACGATTTTACAGCTAAAAGATATTGTACGAGATAATTCATTCGCCAATAGTGCTTTCAGGATAGCGGTTTGCTGAGCTTTGTCCATTATACCTGTATCATTGATTTTTGTTTTCATTCATGTTTAACGCGATGTGCTATTACGTACGATAAAAATTACTATTACGAGGACTTAAAACTCGTTAATGGCTTCAAGCTGGTGATTAATAAAATCGCGCGCATAATACGCTGTGCAAATAACATTGTACGTTTTACCGGGCGAGAGCGTACAGAACAAAATGAGCATGAATTGTGGAAAAAATAATAAACCTTCGACATGTTAAATAGTATCGCCCGTATCTTTGACGTACTGTTTGAAAAAAATCATATAAAGTGCAAATACAAAGAGGCGGAGGCTATGTCGAAATCAATTGAATTGAACAATTCCTACGTTATTGAATATCCGCAATTTTTTGTCTTACCGAACGCAGGCAAATGTTGATGAAAGAGAATATTGAAAAGAATTCAAATTTAACAATTCCCTTGTCGAGATCTTTCTACACCTTGACACGATCAATTAGCGTTTATCGTTAAATAAATATTTCTCTTACTATTGCGACACTAAATATTATAACGTCATACGTGGCACATACGCGCGCGTATAAACTAAACCCACGTACGTATCCACACGTACGTACACGCGTGCAGGTGTAATTGCATTTACATTGCAGTGGTCCAAAATGGATTCACGCGTACATACAATTCACCGTATGCACGTACACACGGTTCAGGGGTACGTTGTGTGCATGTAGATGCACATCTGTAGATTGATAGGCATGTACATACCGGTGGATACGTACATTCACGTAATCGGATCCACGTACATGCGATTTACTGAAGCAAACGTGTGTACACAATACGACGTTGCAGTGATGCAAGCCCGTTCCTTGACATCGGTCGTCGTTAAATATTTTTCAAGGATTCCCCGCGTGAAAAGTGTTCCTCGATCGTATTATAATAATTTATTGCCCGATGAAATATGCGGACACTACATTCCTGCACGGTACGAGCAAACTTCATTTGTTGAACGCGAACGGTCACGGTGCTCGATGGAAATATCGTTTTCTCGATCATTAAAAAGTTCCACGAGTGTGTTCGAAATTATTGCATCCCTTTAGAGAACGTTTGCCAGACATGCGGCTTCCTTTCATTATTACGACACCATTATACAGACGTTCGCGAACGTACTCCGCACAATAAGCTGTTGTTGGGAAAGGGGGGAAATAAAATGTTGCAAGGTGAAATTGTGAAAGATGTCGCGCAGTTCATCAATGATTAGGAAGCGAGGGGGCAGATGAAAAACGGGAAAGTAAAGAGAGGGCAAAAATTTTCGGACGTTTCTCCCCGTTTCGGTGTCAGTACCTTTGGCGAACGCGTATTCGCACGGTACCAGGGGATATCTCCGATCAATTGCAATCAATTTGCGAACGGCGAGAGTGTCCCTCGGTGGAACACGGTTCAACTTTCGCACCGATCTGGGCCCAGCCAATTTTTTTTATTTTTCATTTTTATCTTCGTCCACAGACACAGCGACGCGATGTTTGCATCCATTTGCATATACCTGTATTCCGATGCGCGCGTTTTTCGGATAATGAATATGGACACGCAGTTTCGATCGGATTAACGATCTCGTTTCGTATAACGACAACGTGTTAGTTGGCCAGAAAATTAGCGCACAAATTTGCGCAACTAGAGGTGGCAATTTGTTTAATATTCTGAAAGATCGAAAACCGAACGATCGAAGCTCAACCGTCTCGTTTAAGGAACCATCGACTTCGATCGAAGGCTCGCGTTGTTCGTCTCACCGGAGAGAGCACTACGATCGTTCGAAATTTTCCGAATCCGAGCACAAACAACTCGAGTTCGACTTCATTTTGTCGGTTGGTAGAGGGGGGGGAGGACCAGATAATAAGGTCGTCGGTGCATGCATCCTGCTGCAACTTCCTGGGGTCGACTGCAATCGCTCGACGCGCATGTGTACTCGAATTCGCAATTTTGGACCGGCCGCCGCTCTTCTAACGATTCTATTTCACCGGAGCTTCGGACTTTGGAAATCGCGAATTTCACCGACGACCGTACGCGCCGTCCCATTTACGAACGAATCGCGACGTGATCAAGTTTTCTTCGAACTTCCATTTCATGTTCGAATGGCTTTGACAATAATTAATTGGAATTGTTCGTGTGAATTACGACAGGCGCGACCACACTGGACTACTTGCTTTCATCGAGAATTATTACTGACACGTAGTTTTAAAGATGCACAAGTTCTTTTGGGGGGATTATTTTTTGGGCCCTTCGAACTCTACGAGCGAAATGTAATTAAGATCGTTGGGAACACTTGACGAGTGCAAAAGTGTACGGTCTTTTGATTTTTCGTCCCAGCAAACAGAGAGGGTAATTAAATGACGGAAGGGTGAAGCCCCGAGTTTCGACGATTCGATCGATTTCCAGGTTCTGTGGATTCGATTTCACGGAATCTTTTAAAACATAGCTGTCCCCTTTGATTTTTCAGTAGTTCCTTTTATGTCTGGTCAGTCTGTTCGTTTAATCGGCTGCACGGCAAATGTGTTAGGTAATTGGATTATCAAGTGGCAGATGGTAATTAGTCGGACTTTCAAGAAATATGGCGCTCCCGCGGCTTTCAGAAATAAGTTTCCAATGAAACGGTTCCGGCAATTTTTCACCTGCAATTCAATTACCCGCTGATTGTGAGATTAGATTCGGTCGTCTAGACACTTTACACCCGATTGCGTTACTTTTTATTGTTACTGCGACGCGCGAACGGATGTCACATACTTTGCAATCCACGTAACGATATTATTGTCTGTATGCAAAAGAAGGATGTACCTCTTATCAATTTTTTTGGAAATTAAAAGGTGTACGCCTTCCAGCTTCTATCCATCTAATATAATTCCCATGATAAGATCCTAATAATAATAATAATTACGCTATCAATCGCAACAACGAACAACATTAATTTCCTTATCAATTTCCAAAAATTAGACATCGCTGACCAACAGATTTTCATCGAAAATCATCGAATTTCAATATGTGACAAACTAGTTTCATCGTCGCTCAAAAAAAAAAAAGACAGATCCTTAGAAATCGAATGCTCATCCAACGAACCAATCGATCCAGCCATCGGTGCGCGTCTCGTGCGATATAATATAAGTGTCGTCGGCCGATATTTCGCGCCGGTCTCGACTCCATGCTCGTTGATGAACAATTAACATCGATACAGCGCGGAATCGGTGCAACGGGGCAGAGAATATCAAAACAGAGGCCGAATCCGCGATGTCATGTTCGAAGCGTAATTAGAATCGCATTACACTTGACCCCCTGTAGCGCTAATAATTGTCGATCCGCTGCTAATAAACGGCTTACGCAATGGGAGCCGGCCAAATGTTTCGAGACGCGTGCACCAAACACGCGACACTCCGTTTACGATCGGGTTAATTAGCTTTATCCGCGGAGTTACTTCTGCCTTTCGATGATTAATAACGTATCCTCGACCCGTCGCCGTCGCCGTCGTCGTCGTCGTCGTCGTCCTCGACGACGATGACGAGTGATTCGCGGGCTGGATGATCATTAGTTCGTCTCGTTACGGCCACCACTCTTCGTTCCACGATTTTACGAGCCCTCTCTCGATCGTGAAATCTCGTTGTAATTGCATTCATTTCCTTTCCTTTCTGGCGCCTTTGTTAATAAAAGAGTCGCCACGGATTGCGAAGGAGTAGCGTGGACGAAGCGTCGTTTTCTTTTCCCTCCATTTCGTCGAAGTTTTGTTCGGATAAAGGGAACTCGTCTTCGTTGGGGAATTTTGGGATTTATTGTTTCATCGTCGGGTGAAAATTTTAACACTTCCAACCCGACGTCCAAGTGCCATCGACAGATTCGTAATCTCGCTTCCACGTTTCCCGAACATCCTATCAACATCGACCACTCCGCGTGTTCACGATTCCCCAATATCAAAAATATCCGATATCTCGTCCGATCCGGTCATCGATCTAATTCAAAATCACGCCAAACGAGAGGACCACGGTCGCGCGCGACCACAGATGTCTAGGTCGACGCAACGATTTCCTTCTCCCAAGGATTTCCTTTCATTTTCGTTAGGCCCGCCGCTCCTTTGGATCCCCGAGTAAGGATTCGGATTTAGGTTCGTAGGACGGCGTTAGCTGCGCGCCAGCGTTCTGCGGATCGATCCCCCTCGAGCAAAGGGGGTTGCGACGGAGTCGCCCTCTCCGCCAGCAGGAACCCCAACATTTTCACCCCCGAAAACCTCGCCAGGAACCCCTGCGGGCCGTTCGTTCGAGCTAGTACCCGAGGGGAATGTACTTTCATTGTGGGACAACCTACACCGACCGGGTGGTCCCCTCGTCTCGACGCATAGGGACGCCGCTTGATAAACCACGTAAATCAGGAAGAAACAAAAAGTGTCGCGAAAAGTGACTGGTTATTGGGTCACCAAGCAACTTGCTCGACGAGGAACGATAGTCGAGTGGCAGAGAGGGAGAGAGGTCGAATTTATCGAAGGGATGCGATCGAAAAAATGATTTTCGATAACGGATAATAAATTCCGTTTTCCGTTTCGTTTGCTTCGCTTCGTGGGAATGTTCCTTAAAGTTTGATTAATTATCGTCGGAGAATTGATTGTAGCACGGCGTTGGATACAAGTGCGCTTCTTTTTCGAATAATTAGTTCACAATTGTCGTCGGGGCGAACGCGGACAGAAATTGTTATTCGCGCAGATTTATTTCATTTCTCTTTTATTCCGCTCTCTGTGGAATTTTTGATCGACGATCTTGCGACAGGAAATTATATGTTTCACGAGATTTGAATAGATTGAGAGTGACTCAGTTAAATTGTACTACGTGATTTCCGAACGGTACTGTTTTTAGATAGATTTTGTAAGAGAAGAAAGGAGACTAGGTGTACGAAACTGATTTATCATGCGAGGGGTGGACATCTTTTTCCGTATGAGACGTACCCGGTTCTTCATTAATTTATCGATGCCTTTCACATTCTTCCGTTGCGTTTAGCCTGTTCTAAGATTCTGCGATATACATATGTCTGCGCAAACGAAACAGATTGCTCTATTGCAGAAATAATGATTTCATTCCTTTGCATAATTATCAAATACAGATTTCACTTAAGTGCAATTAGATGAAGTTACTTTGACCGTGTATCAAAAACCGAATGCAAAGTTGATTGAAAAAATCACGCAGTACGTATGCATATAAGAAACATAAAAAAATAAGAGGAACAAAGACGAAACCGTAAATTCATTATATTACTTCTCCCGTTCGAACCGAATAATTTAGTTTCACAATCGCAATCAACTTTCATCCACAAACATTCCTATCGCGAACGACTGTATATCGTGCGAATTAAGAAAGTCAACGTAAGCACAATGAAGGATCGACAATTGAATCCACCTGCTCCCACCTCGTCCGGCACCTAATAATCGATCGACGCTGGCGGCGCGAACCGCGTGAATTCCACCTGTCCTCAACTCTCGATCGGCGAGCAAAGCGATCCTTGTTCACCTTCGCAGGTGAGTTTCCGCGCCCGCTCCTACGGCTGCACGAGAAACCTGTACGAACCCGCTGGCTCTTTTTCTCGTGAATGGCGCCCGCGATTTCCACTTGGCCACGTTGGATCCACGCGTATTCCATGAATGAACCGGCCACGGCTAGACCGATGAATCAACCGGATCGTACGGAACAGAACGCGATCGGGGCAGACGGGGGGGAAGATCGTCGTTCTGTGTCGCGTGCGATAAATTCGAGTACGATTATTTAGAAAATCGTCGGTTCGAGTGCCGTTCCCTGTATTTACGATATCTGGCGGGCCTCCAGCATCGCTATTTCCGGCGGAGCGGTGCCTTAATTCACTCGGCGGCTCCGCGCGTCTCCGTATTTTTAGACCCCTTTGGACACCGCGAATAGACGAGGCGGCGCGCCGAATGCATCGTTCGATTTCCCCGTTCGAATATCTTCCATGCGACTTCGGTGCCGTTTCATAATGCCTGGCCGCCATCCAATACGCTGTTGCGCGACGTGTTATACAATTAACGGGCCGCGTCTTTGGGTGATCGGCACCACGGTGATCTCGTCGTGATCCGCGATTCCGGGATACGCTCGTTCGGTTTCCCGTGTGCAGAATAATTCTAGACGCTCGGCACGCTCGCGAACTTATGTTAAGCAGGACGAGGAAACGAACGTAGCGGCGGGACGAACGTCTCCTCGCGATTTTCAACCCTGCGTTTCTGGGCATTGATAGTGAAAAAAGAAATTTCCTTCGTTATTCATTTCGGCGTACTCGAAGGGGAAGAAGACAAACGTCTATATAAGAATGGCGATCGCGAATAATAGATTTAGACGCGATTTCGTACAAGATTTCATGGGTCACAAATTTTCTAGCGAATCTTGTTCTATAAAGTTGTAATTCATTCTCTATCTCGTGCGGAATACACGAGAATGATATATCGTGAACGCCTACGACAGCAACCAAAATGGCCAAGAAGTTCGAAGCTTAGTTACTCAACATATTTTGGATAAATTTGCGTTCACGAAACGTATGTCGACGTAAAATTGTTCAAAGAACCGAGAATCCGAAGCGGTTTAGCGATATTTCATCAAGAACATAGAAAAATTATTAAAGGAATTATAGAAATGGGTAGCCCGGTTGCTAACAGTCGATCATTAACAATCGATAAACAATCGTTAACGTATTTCGGTTTCATTAAAACTCGTCCATCGGCGGAGAGCACCCAGTTAAAAGTGGTACCCGAACGCCATATATACGAGCGATTAAATTCCCGTAGAATCCAGCTCGGAAGACGCGTTAACGAACTTATCGCGACAAAAGTACGGAATTTATTTTCCCCGTTCTTTATCCTCCTTCGGCTAAACACGGGCTGGGGCCCGCGGACCGACCGATGTCGTGCGTTAATTGTTCATTTAAACAGCCCTGGTGGCGCGTCGCGATATTTGGCTGTGCTCCAATACACGTTTTCCGGAAGAGCAGTGTAACCAAAAAGTGCCCTCCTGTGTGCTTCCATCGTCGGTCCCCTTCGTTGGGGTAAGCCGATGAAAACGCTCTCTTTGTCGAGGGGCGAACTTACTCTGCCAACCCCGATATTCGACTAGAAAGGACGTCATCCCCCTCCTACATTTCTCTCTTTCACCCCGCGCAACACTCACCCTCGTCCGTGTCGAATTACGTTGAACTGAAACGGGTGCAGCGAGTTTTGTTCCCTTGGATGCAAAACAGAAACGCGACCGTACACACCTAAACGACAAGTGTCTCGGGCTGATATCACGGCACGATAACACCCATTACGTTTTAACGGCTCGTATATTTCGTGCAATCGAGCGATACACAACTCGGTGAAAATTAGTTCACGGGCATGGTTCTTTCTTTTTTCTTTTAATAGACGGTATCATGGATCGTTTGTTTATTGCCGAACGATTTGTCGCAAATGATTTTCGCACTCGATTGACCGGAGATTTCTTTCACGCTGTTTAAGTAGTTAAGATCGTTTTTGAACAGCGAACAATTTTTTCGCATTTTTCTTGATGAGTACATCCCAACGAGAAATTGAAGGTTACCGCACCCTCATTGTATCACGCGGGTTCCCGATGATTAATTTCGATAATAACGTGCTTGTTCACTAAATTAGAAGAAAGAATCCATTCACGGAAACGTTTTGTACATCGTTGCATCGTCCCGTTCACTTTTCACCTTTACATCCGCCTTTTTATATTGCCAACGTGCCGGAGGGGATTAAATTTTACCTAACAGATATAAAAAAAATGCTTTATCTCTGGCTTATAACTCGCGTTACCTTAAATCTTTGAACTGTTTTATAGTGACTACAGGTAGCGATACACGGTGCGAGGTGAGCGCATAAAATCTCGGAAATTTTTCACCTTCTCAAGTAAAAGGAAACATCGACGCGGCCGCCACCCCCTTGCGATCTTCCACCCGTTCGCACCAGCGAGCCTTTCAAACGCGAGGAAGACTATCACAAAGCGTTCATAATCGACAAATATGAAACGATCGGCGGGAGAAAATTGCGTGAAATTTCGTGAAACTTCGCGAGATCCGGTCCACCGGAAGGAGCGTGAAAATAAGTTCGATTCCACCATGGATTCGAGGGGGGGGGGGGGGGGGGAATAATTTCGAAGACGCGACCTCGTCGCGATTCATTCGGTTTATCTGTTTCGCGACGTTGAACGCGACTCTTCCTTGAAAGCACCCTCCTCCTCGGGGACAGAGGAGGAACGACGGGACGAGGAGGGAAAGCGCGACAGGCCGGAACCGGACGGCTGAAAAAGACGTCCGGTGCTTCTTTCATTGACCCGCTGTCGGGAACCCGAGTGCGAAAACTCCGTCGTCTTATTTCGGTGTCGCGTGAATGAGACGGAGGAGCCGGCGAAATGGAAATGAAAACACGCCGTACGCCGCGCGAACAAACGTCTTCGTTCGTTTTGTAATTTCTGATTAACGCGACGATGACGTTTTGTCGGTGATAAAATAGAGATTCGGCCGTGTCTGAATGCTGGGCATTAATGACGAGAAAGAGGAAGAGAGAGAGAGAGAGAGAGAGAGAGAGAGAGAGAGAGAGAGAGAGCGGGGGGAGTGTGTGTTTGTGTGTGTATGTTCGACGTAAGAAGAAATACAAGAAGCGCGAATTCCTTTTTTTTCGCAACGTTTTTCGCTTTAAGAATTCCTTAAGCCTGTTATGCTTTCACTCGGTGGCAGCGGCGAATCGAATGAACGGAGCGTGATAAAACATGTAAATACAGAATTAGAATTAACCGAGTACACTTTGCGAATTTGATTGTCCAATTTAATTGAATTATTCGTATTGTTTCTCCGCGAGAAACGTGAAATACGATCGACAGAGTATCAACGAATCGAACGATCGGACGCGCAGAGGAAAATATGTGAAGCGCATTCGCGACAGTGTTATTTAACACTGTCGCGAAACGAAATCTAATGGGAACAATCGGTCGAAAATAATTCTGCCGTCGAAAAGAGAGTGACTGACTGAAAGACTCCGTACGCCAAAAAGTTCGCGCGTCCCTCGTCAGTGTGTCCGCCTCGTTGTGAAAGATTTATAAACGTCGGACTCGGGACGAACGAGCAATGAATACAGACATCGGGCAGGTAACCATTGCGAGGAATGGCGCTGCTCGATCGTATCCGCACAGTAACTTATTCGAGGATGACAGGACCGAGCTGAAATAAGCTGACCGAACCCGGAACGCCTTCTTCGATTTTCTGATATCCTGCTGCTTTTTGTTCAGCTATCGTCTAATTTTTATTCCTCGTCTAATAATGCACTTAACATTTCCAGGCATCCTTCATTATCGGTATGATGATTTAACAAATATTTCGCTTGACGTGTATCTTGCGCAAATATTTTTCACGATACATATATTTGTGGAAGAAAGTTATCTTCAGTTATATGTTATCCTGGCAAAGAAACTTCTTTCGTGTTCCATAAATTGCCATGGAGAGCATTGATCAATGGGATATTTGAATTCGGCGCGCGTAAGAGGTACATTATTGTTGGAATTGTGGCAGAGCCTTCAAATTTTCGCGTTCGTTTGTCAGAACTGTGCAACCAGTTTCGCAGTATTTAACTCATTGAAATTCGTTAAACACAGCATGTTACAAATCGTTCTTTCATCCGAGATACCATTGTGATATTTGTCCCTTTCAAGGGTGTCAATTTTCTATTACAAGCGTGTGTCTGATGTCGGGATGATCAAACATGAATCGCTTCTAAAGCAAGAAAAACGTCCGTGTGTCATGGATTTGCTCGTTTTTCGTACCGTGAAACATCCTCCAAACGATCCACCAAAATGCCCACGAAAAACCGCTCCACCACTCCCTCAAAACTCGCCCCCTTTCGTAATCAATAACTCGAAAAAGAACACCTCAAAAGCGAAAACCTAAAATGCATGAGACAGTCCGCGAAAGAAAGAAGAGAAACCGAAACGGATGAAACGATGGGTCGAAGGAGACGAAAGGAACGATCGAAATCGAATGAAAGGGAAGGCTCGAGCGTAAAATATCAAATCCATAAACGACGAAACAGAAGAAGAGCGAGTACCTAAAGAGTACAATATAATTTTTAATTGCACCCTTCAACTACTGAAACACCAATAATAACAACAGTACAAACTCGATTGCGTACCGGACTGAAGGCAGGAGAAGCAACGCGATTACGAACAAAATAAGAAGAAGGGAAAACGAACGAAATCCAAATTACATAAAACTAGACACCATCCGAAAACCGGGAAGAATATCAGCAAGACGGACTCGAACCCCGACGCGATATTTCGTTATCGAACCCGAGGAACTCCACCCCCCCCCCCCCCAAAAAATAGAGTCCCAAGTCCATCCAGCGTTCAAGAAGGTGGACCAGGCGTCTGATCGATTTACCGATCGACGCGTGGAAAATTCCCCGCCAACACAGGGGGTTTCGTGCCACGACGAACGTCATCGACGACGACTCGCCTCGTCGTCGTCGTCATGAACCCACGCCGGCTGTACCCACGGACACCGATGTTCTCCCGCGATCGATACGGCCACCCTGGCGCCCCTTCTCCGCCGTAGCCGGGCCGATTTTTTTCCCGTTCGAGGACTGCGCATGCGTATCGTTCCCGCCACCCCTATTCCAACTATGAGTCCACGGGGCTAGGCGGAGAGTCCTGGTGTGACGGCGAGGGGAGGGTTTCGTTCTATGCCTCGTTATATCTATATCGCGGCCCCGGCTCTCGAACCGGAGACCACGGGGGTCGCTGCCACCAATTTCGAAACGTTCCAACGTTTCGGGAACGTAGGTGTCCGCGAAACACCGGGCTGATCTCGCTTTTGGCAGGGAACACGCGTGGCCGGGAAACGCTGAATCGATCTTTGGGAACGACCGAGACGAGATCGGTCAACGACGTTCGAATGATATCGTCCTGGGTGGGGGGGAACGATTGCGGTTTAGTTTTTTTAATTAATCGTTTTATTTAGAGCGCTTACTCGCCGGGATCGTTGGATGTTTTCGTGGAAACATTTGCGGATCGTAGGAAACAGTGGACGAGGGTAGGAAAGGGTTGCCGGGAAGCCACGGTGGGAACGTTTCTGGACGGGGGTGAGTTCTGAGATCGACGAGTTTAATGCGGGTGGAGTGGTTTCAGGGAGGAATGCGTGGTTGGTTTTTGCGATTAGAATGGAAGAGTTACGTAGGAGGCTTAATTCGGACGTGATTGTGCATCCGTGGATGCGTCCGGATTCCGACGAATTTTCGGCGAGGAAATGTACTTCGAGGTCACTACTTCGTTTTTCTTTTTTCCTCTGATATAAACGAGTCTTCGAAATATTCAATTTGGGAAGGCAGATGGTAGAAGCTTCTATCGAAAGCTGAGCGAAATGCGGCAGCTAAAAGAATCGACCGGCTTTCGGTAGGAAATTTAGCGAGCCTTTAATTCCGCGAAGCACGGTATATTTCTTTACGGGGTCGATGGTATACGCCGGCATGAACGGTTCAACCAAACAAAATCAATGGTGGGAATTGATTTCTCGAACGAGAGAAATATGCAGCGGGAATTAAGTGTGGAGTAGACGCTTTATTGATTGTAAATGGTGGGGTCGAACGACGCATTAACAGGTAGGTGGTTTTCAATGATTTTATACACTGCCCCAGTTAAAGACAAGACTGATTGCTATTATATCGGTTGGTATGCGTTACTCGTGTGTCGCCGGGTATCAGCCAGCGGTCCTATACGACGGTAATAGGAACTGGGTGGGGAGCACCCTAAGCTCCGGAGCTTTGCTTGGACTAGATTTAATACATGTATCTATGATGAATAGTGTACGGCACTGGTTGACGCTTCTATGCTTAGTATCCTGTGCTCGATATGACTTTAGAATAGCAAAGGGGATCGCCTAATAAATGAAGTTATCAAAGCGTCTGCGCTTTTTCCTCCCCTTTTTAGTACGCGACTTTAGTGTTCTCGATGCGGCTCGACACTTCCTCGACAAATAATTATTCCCTCACGATGCTCGTATGCAAACGTTGCTGTCTCAAAACGGATGCAAATTAGAAATTCCCTTACGGGGGCAAAACGTAAGGAAACGGTTTGGAATAGAACCTTCAGTCGTATTATACATCGTGAATGCACCTTTTCCTTGAAAAACAATAATCCAGTTCTAATATTGATAACAATTACAGGAAGACAAAGGTAGACAATAATGCTCAAAGTCCCAACGATTAAATGTAAAACAATTCAACCTCGTCACTTGTCAGAAACATTGCCCAGCCTCCCTAGAAATAGAACTGTCTGATTGCGGCCAAGAACCAACGAGGTGTGCGTGTATACTCGACGCAAGAAACCCTTCTGCGTTATTTTCACGGGTGGGATTCGATTTCGTCGCGACAGAGCGGTCGCCCCTTTGATTATTCATCGAGTGGACGATTTTTTTTTTCCTCGCCTATGAATATTCATCGATTCACATCGGGGCGACGAAGTTCCGCAGATAGATGAATGGGCCGAACATTGGGCAAGTTTTCCCGAGGAGAGCAGCCAACGGGGGTGGCGTCGTCCGCGACGTAACCGGAAGTCAAACGAGACGTGACCGTCGTCGGTGGTAAATATGTCGGCGGTGGCGTTGATCTTGCGTATTCCCAATTTTTTTGCCATTTCCGTGGGAACGTCTGGCACAGCGAAATTGTTTCTCACTTCGTTTGATAACGGAAGTTGGAGATCGTAGAAAGGCAGACGCTGCTTGAATTGAATCTTGCGATCTCGCTGGACGGTTCGTGTGCAACAGCGTGCAGAAGTATGGGACAGTTATGGAGGTTCCAACGGGCGCTTTGCAGCAGATTATTCCGAGGGTCGCGTTTTTTGAACTTCCTTCTTGATAAAACAATGAAGTCGTTAATGAACGATGGAACGTTGCGCACACGATGTTTAAGGGAGGGGGCGATAAGATATTACTACCATTGTTAGCATTCGAAACGTCGCGTTTTAATTTACGAATTACCGAAGGAAGATCTAAGGTTCGCGTGTTTAACGGGCGGATTATGCACGTATTAGTGTAATGGTTCATCAAGGCGTTGCTAATGGGATTACCTTGTATCCCTTAATTTACAAGAATAACTTGGAAATACCTGATGAGCACAGAACGCAGGTGTCGGCTAATAAAAGCACGCAACCAGAAAGGGAAATGGAAGCGTCAGAATTTTTGTGACGCTTGTCTTCGACGATTCCTTAATCCCATCCTTCAACCATGTTCTACTCTGTGCAACCCCAGCGCCCGCATAGCTTCCCCCCGGAGCTAGGGAATGGATGAACGTTCGGCATTACAAATCGCGACAAATTCGCGATTTATTCGAAGTAATAAATCACAACGGAATGTACCGAATTCGAACTTGCACTTTCGTTCGAGTCCGTATTACAGAAACGAACGAAACGGCCTACGCTTTAAATAACAGAAAAGAAGTCAATCGACAAACGCGTGCTTCCGTGGCGTCGCGATTTACGCTGCAACCTTTTTCAAGCGTTCTTTGTTGAAACGCTCTCATTAGCACGCACTGTTCGACGCATACTCCACGCACAGTCGATCGCAAGTGGAAAGAGCAAATGCGTTGGCGGCAAAAGGGCACCGTTTCCCTACCACCGTGAATCCACGATCAGCCTAATGGTTTAGTAAGACTATACGGAGCCATTAGCAGGTAATGAAGGTACTGGACAATTGCGACTACAGTAATACTAGCCGCGTATTCACTTACCCGCCACTTACGCGGGCAGAACAAGGGGATAGAGAGAAGTTTCTAAACCTCTGTCCTCCGTTGCTCCGAGCGTGTCCTGTTTCATTGACCCCCCTAACCCAACCCTTGCCGCTGCGTGTATAACATGCACGCATACCGATAACGCTATCGGATAACAGTGCCAGACGAATTTCGAAACTGGCTACTGCCCGGGCGCGGTGCTGTTGGTCGAAAGTTTTTGGACCGGTCAGGAGGCTGCACAGAAGTGTTTTGAAAAATGAATCGCTACATAATTTTCTGTTGAGCATGCGAGAGGCCGTGCCACGTGGAGGTAGAGTTGATTGATGGGTCCTCCCTCAGCAAGCGGTTAAGTATTTGTAAGGCGTGAGCAAGGAAATTCTGTGAAATTTCTGGCGATTCGTATGAATATGTCAATTCAATTCGAAATCAATTATAATTCCGTCGCAGAAGCTGAAACCGGGTGAATGCTTTACGAGCAAATAAATTCGTTGAAATCGAACGATTTAAATATACCGAACGTGAATGATTCGAATAAGAAGCGCAACAGAAACGCCTCCTATTTTGTTTTACTTCTAATGCTCATCGCCCCGTGTAATTTTGCGTCGAAATACATTTACAGAAATTTCGTTTTAACGCAGCTGAAAATTCAATTACCTAATGGCATTCGAGGAACATTCAGGAACAAAAAATACACGGTTCAATTTATAGCGCACTCTGATAATCAACGACAAAAAGAGCAACCCGCACTTTGTCGTTACCTTTTAAGTGTCGTTTCCGTTCTAATTAGAATATCTTTTTTCCACCCTCGCATCTAACGACAGGTGAATTATGAGGTATTCGAATCCCACGTCGCGCGCAGAACAACCCTTCTGTTCTATCCTCAAATTGTTCATACCGTGCTCAAATATTGTGTATCGTTCGAGGGGGGGGCGGGGTAGGGGGGGGGTCTTCCGTAAATAGCCACGAGGGTAGGCGTCTGGATGTTACAGGGATATCGGGCACAAGAGAATCACGAGCTGTGCACAGCGGAGATACGCGTCGTGTTGCCGGACAATTAAACAAATCCGTGTAGGCGTGCCGTCCGAGGTGTATCCTTACTAATTACAGGAGGTGCAAAAAGTTACAGGTTCGCAGTAGCTTCGTAATTGTTGCTAACGAACGACGTACGACTGCGTTCGCGTAAACGACTCTCCTTGTACGATGGCGTTTTCCACGCGTGCTCGTCCTTTCTCCATCTGGAATTGAATCTCGTTCTAATTGCAATCGCATTTCTCGCCGTTACGAAACCTGCAAAGTGTACACGCGTGGAAGATCGTTCGATCTGGACGTTTTTCTATATCGAATTGAATGACGAACGGGACGCCGAATGCACGTGTAATTAAATGCCAATCGTGAAATTTTATGGCGAGAGGGGGGTTTTTTTTTTATCAGTAGAATAAGAGTTCTGCGCGCAAAATTGAACGTTCTGGCATTGCTTGCTTCCGATATCTGTTTTCAATAAAATTTCTTTACTGTTGCTTGCGATGCAAGGTATCCAGGCCGAGTTTTCGTGCTAGGCAGACGTTCGATATTCTTAAGGAACTGCACCAGTTATGTGGACGTATGTGTAATATTGTTGCTGTGCACGTGCTGCAACTCCATTCGATCCTGTTGCATTGCATTCGGCGATACAGAGCCCGATTAATTTAAAAGTTTGTTTATATTTTCATTAAATGATTGGAGTGACTTTTGAGAAGTTAAATTTGATCTAAATTAAATCTGAATTAAGATACAAAGGGCAATTATTATACACTGCGAACCTTTGACAAATTCTTGAACAACTCGCGAGCTCATGTATATGTGGGACATTAAACTTTGGCTGACTCTAAATATATTACGTTCGGTCGAAACGTAACGTTGGCAAAAGTATGTCGTCCCGCACTTTACACGGAGTAATAGTAGCTCAACTATTCCATAATCTGTTTAATATTTTCATTAAAATATTCAACGAGGGCAGACGTTCCAACGTTAGCTTCATTACTTCAATTATCAATTATCATTCAACCCACGACGAGTATGACGTTTCCTCAAACACGTTTCAGTCACGACAAATACATATATATATATATTAATAGCTTTAATGTCAATAACGTTGAAATCGAATGGAACAAAAATACTCCGTGTTCAAACAAATACTTTTCTAATTCAACTCTCGAAATTCAATGCTTCAAATTCCGTTCTCTGAATTGCACAGTTTGCAATTATTCGAAATAAAGAAGCAACAAGACGTAGCAACTGTTGTCATTCACTTGTTACGTAGCTGCAAAATTATTTGCGCACGGTAAAATTGAAAATGAAACATAGCTACATTTCCTATAACACTTCAAGTTATATTTACCCATATCTATTTTTCTAAGATCGACGTTTCATTAACAATCCCCATACGATTATTCAACAACGTCTCAACCAATAAAAAAAGAAAACAACCATTCAAGCATACGATTGGCTGTTAACGTGATCCGGCAAGTGTCCCGCGAGGCTTGAAACCGCCGATCGGACCACTTTGTCGGTGGGTATTTGCATCGCTTACTAGTGGAAACCGAATTCGAGGGACGTGGCGTGGTTTGAGATTTCGGCGACGTTAACCGGCTTTCGTACTGGCGTACAGTACATGTATATTAAACCACGGCGAAAATAATGCATCGCCACCGTGATGCCCGCAGCTGCAGCTTGCGCTAGAAACGTGCCTTATCCGGTTCTCCAGTTTCGTCTAATATCCGTTCTGCATCTAGCGTCTCCCATTTACGTTTTTTCCACCATTTTATTTTACCACTTCTGACCGTTTCCCTGCGCAATGTCTCTTGTATCGATTTTATACATTTGTTCCGTTATATTTCAGGACCCTTTTGTGTCTCGTGCTTGTTGCTTCTCTGTGCCACTCTTTGGATCAGCCTCGCGGCTCTATTTCTTCTTCTAGGGGTAGCTTTTTACATTGGTTTACCATGGAGATCTTCTCGACTTTTCCTCTTGTTCGTTTCGTTTTCCTGTTGCATGTTTTTGATTCAATTGTTGAATACCCATACTTGTCCCGGCGGTTCCTGGACCGTTGTGAAGCCCATTTCTTTTTCGTTCGTGCACTGCTTCCCCCTTCTGGTCAGTCGTCTTCCTTTTACTCCATTTGACACGCATTCCCTCTCTCTCTCTTCTCTCTCTCTCTCTCTCCTTATTACTTTAGAATTCTTCGCGCTTTATTCTGCTCCCTTCTCGCGACGTCTTCCTTGACATTTCCGTTCCTCGTTCCCCTTCCATTTTCCCTCCTCGACCCACGATTTTTCGTCCCTTCGCCTCTTCTTCCTCCCTTCTGTTCCAAGTTTCTCCGCACCCGACAACCCATCGTATTCTTCCACCGATGCTTTCCTATATCCCATTATTTTTCCCGACTCGCGTTATCCATTCCCTCTGTATTCTTTCCTTTCCCTCTCTCTCTCTCTCTCTCTCTCTCTCTCTCTCTCTCTCTCCCGATATTCATCAGCCTATTCCATTCCCTGTTTCCGTGACACCGTACTCAGAATCGGCCGGTTCTATTTAGGTGAACTCCGTCGTATGATCCGTCGAAGTGACGGACGTTGCGAGAGGGTGGACGTACGTACGGACGGATGCGCGAACGGACCAGTCCTGCCGGCTGGAACCGGGGGGGCTTTTACTATCCTGTCCGTTACGTCTGACGGGACGCGTCGCGACGCTGGCCTGCGGCTTCGACCTCGATGGATCGATGTACGTCCGTCGGGTCGCGCGCCAAATTCGTGTGCCTATCTCGCCAGCCATGGTCGCTCGGAGCTTTTCGAAAACGGCCGTCGTAATTCTCTAGCTGCCACGTTTACGTGACACTCTGGCCACGTGAACCGTGTCCCATTCGCGCACACCCTGCCCCAAGACAGTGGGCAGCTCAGTATTTTCGAATATGTCGCATAAAAATTTGCGAAACAAAATCATCGGACCGGGTTGATCCTATTTCTCTGTACTCTGCACGCTTAGCCGCGCGTGAAACTCCAACAGCGTGGCCCGAAATTTGCTGACGGCCGCGTGTGTGCTCCAATCAATAGCGACGACAGGATAAGAATCGGTGTTCGGTCGGAATAAAACATGATCGCGGGACTCTATTTATCAAATTTCCCCCGTAAAACGAACGGAGCTGTTCCACTCGCAGCTCGGACGATCGACAACGATTTGAATGCGGCAAGAATAACCGCTGCCGGGCGAGCTGTTTGCTCAGTAATTTTATACATTATTTTCATCGGTATCGGGGCCGTGGACCGTGGATTATTTTCGACGGATCGATGGAAACGCGACCTGTTCGCTCGCTCGACCTCCGATTCTCGCGTTCATTCCGTCGTCGCTCGCGACGAATCGGCCACCGACTCCGACGACCCCCTTTTCGCATCGAATCGCCGGGACAGTGCTTTGTCGTTCTTTTTTCATTCGCCCCGTTCACGCTCATTCGATGCGGTCCATCGATACCTGTTACGTAATGAATATACGAATAATTGGACAGTGGAATATGTGCAACGCGAGACATAACCGTCCTGACTGTTCATTAAAGACGGAACATTATTCGACACGGATATCTAATCAGTCTACATACTCTTCAGATGTTCAATAATATTTCTAACAGTTCACCACTTTGACCGGTGAAAAGAGTTTCAAGTTTTTCCGCAACAAAATATTGTTTAATAATATGCAAACACTCCGAAGCAGCCGCCGCACATTTTTGCTTCCCGGTTCATTCTTTGGTATTCACTTTGACCGAGAATTTTCGGCAGTGCTTAGGCACTTAATAGCTTAGAACGATTTGGAATATCGGGACTGCAATTGTGTTCCTTGCAAAGCTCGATATTGCCCGGACGAGCCCTCGAATGCATCTTAAAACGAGTATCCCGACAGATATGTCGTGATTCGTAAAGTTGCAATTACGAGACGCCAAATTTTCTGCCAGTTCTCCCAAACTTCATATTTTAATCGGAAAATGTTTAGTCGCCTCGAACTATTGCCTTCCCCGAATTTCGAACGTACTTCCCAGCCAATGCGCGAAACGAAAAACAATAGGCGCCCCGCGAATAATTTGTCAGCGTTCGATCGGCCGCGCAAAGGGTTAAATATAAATTCGCGACAGAGAGATGCAGTTCGCGCACGTTCGACGCGTGTGGATGTATTATTTGTTGTCGGCTGCGTATGATGGGCCAACGCGGGTCGGACTTTGGCGTTTGGTCCATCTCGATGGATCGATACGTCCATCCGGTCGCAGCGGAATGCCAGCGAGTTGGAAATTTTCCGCCGGCTCCTGCGCTATTTCGCGACTTGATTGCTTCGTTATAAAATGTATATATGCCCCGTGTATTACCGTTTCATTTTGTTTTCCGACCCGTCATTTCGTCGGCCGACGCGGCGCCCCGGCACACCTGCTTACCTCTCCTGCCTACCTGCCGTTCCCATTTCCTATCGCTGCCGCGGCTCCGCCGCGCTTCTCGTGCTCCTTCTTAACGCGATTGACGGACGAGAGGGTCAGACTGGACCGCGGGTTAACGGATCGCGCGGGCATATGAAACGTAGAGGCTGTCGATTATCGAAACATGAAATGTTTCGTAATGAAATATTTAATTGGACGTTGCGTGGGGCAAAGAATGGTTTGCTAGTGGCTGGCAGTCGGTTGATTCTGTTATTCCTTTACCAAAATGAAAGAAATTTGTTCGTTATTAGTTCCGATATGAATAACGGCGGGAGACGTTGCCCTTGCGAATCGGCTCGTTTCACAAATATTACTCCGAAGAATGATTACTGTCCTGCAACGTACAAAAGCCAAGAAATAATAATCGGCAGCCAGAGCTCGCCATTTCCGAACGAGGAAGAAATCAAATAGAAATCGAACGACCGTGAAACAATGGTAATCAGGCAGAATGTCTGGTATTCACGACAATTGATGGAAATGAAAAGAGCGAGATTACGCAACGCACGCCACGAACGAATATTCACCCCTCGAAACCGTGTCTCCAGTCGATCTATCGATCTACCGCGGCACGAATTCACCCTCGAACAGTCCGCGTCGCCTACCCACCCCCCGACCCCCTCCGCCCCTTTTCACCCTGTTAATTCCTCCGCGAAACGCGGGCAGGATCGATGCAAATCATATTTTTAGCCGCGGTGACGACCAACAGTCGGACGAATTTCTAATCGACGACCGATCGATTTCTCCCCAGGCGATTCCCGTTCGCCGCGGATTCATTATTTTCCCCTCGATTTTTCGGGGTTAAAGGCCTTCTCGCTTCCACCCGCTTCTCTCCGTTCTCTTTTCCACTCGTTCTTTCCCCCCCATCGAGCGAAAGGGAAATATGTATTTCATGGTATTTCTCGTTGCTGGTGCATTGTGCGCGCGAGTAGCAACGCTTTAAAACCGGTAAGAGAGGTCTTTGTGCTTGCTGCCCGCGACGAACGACCCCGGAGTAAAAAAAAAAATTCATTATTTTTCTTTTCGTTGCTTTACCTCATCCTTGCCAAAGATCGATTACTATATCCAGCGGCAGAGGGAATCGCGGTGTGCAGCTCTTGCTACACGATCGATCCGACACGTTCTTTCGTTCAGAAAATCTGCTTTGCTCGTTCATCGACCGTTCACGAAATTAGACCGAGGAATGAGCGTAGGAAAGGTGGATTTGATTTTGATTTTTGCACAGTTCGTCTCTTTTTTACGTCGTAGATTTTACTTAACGCAGACCGTGTCTCGCGGGTAGAGCAGAGGAGAGGCGAAAATGTGTCGGAGAGTTATATTTAGACAGCGGATGTTCATGGACCGTTTGATGTATCGAAATGTGGAAAATATATTGCATATTTATCGGTATACTTTATATCCTTTTCATTGTTTCATTCGGTCCGATTTAAGTTGCAACATGTCACGACAGTTTCGCTTAATATTTTCGATTGCGAATTGAAATTAGTCGTTAATTATGCGCTTGCGTGAAATATGAGCAAGTATGAACAAGACGACAAATACACTGTTGCAACCTTCTAATAACATATCTAATTACAAGTTCCTCTTCGTTGTCTATTTTCGGCGAAAATATTCTACGATGATAGTGTGCATTAACAAACGTTGGTCTACTTATATTCTTTCACCCTGCACGATATTACCTTCCTCCCCCTTTCACGTGCTCGAAAAAGAACGAAAGATGAGAAAAAGAAACGTTCAAACGCGACAAAGGGAATAAAACCGGAGCCAGGTACGTCGGCCCCGAGACTGAAAAGCCAAGCAAACAGGTTCGTCAGGAGCATATACGCACCATTCGACCTTCCAATCCACTGGAATCACCCGTTACGGGATAACTTCGCTAATTACTAGTAATCGATACTTCGTTAACAAACAATTCGACTAAATTATGGGGTGAACCCGTGGACGGGCCTAGTCCCGTTGGCGAAATCTCGAGGCGGCGGATTAATTGAACCGGGCGGAGAAGAGAGAAAAAAAAAAACAAAGAACCACCGCATCTATTCGTATCCCCGCACGCAAATATTTTAATCCTTCCCTCGCGCAACCCCTTTTTTTTATTTGCGCTCCGCTTCTCCTTTTTTCCCTTTCGCATGGCGCGGTCGAAAACGCGAACGACGCCGGCACCTGTGAAACGGAGCCCGAATTCACGCGCCGGCGGATACTTTCGAAAATGCGTACTTGCTCAATCAAATCTCGCGAAACTCCTCGGCCGTGCCATAAAGGGATTGCCCACGTTCGTTTCGTGCCGGTGTCCCTGGCAGCCGGCGTTTTGTGAACCGTTCGACCGTTCTGCGCGCCTGCTCGCTTTACGCCCGTTCGACGGAGGATCCCGCGCGTTTTCTGTCGTCGACCATCGCCGCGGGACGAACGCGGGGCGAGAAGGAACGTGAAAAAAAAAAAAAAAAGAAAAAGAAAAAAAGGAAGGGTAAGTATGGAAAGTGACGTGCCCGCCCGCGACAGTCGTCACGATTGTCACAGAGACCAATTACACCCTACGCGTTTTTATTTTTCTGTTTCGCGTTCTCGGCTCGTCCCTCGTCGATCGATTTTCCCCACGTTTTTGATTTCCCTTCCCGTTAGTTTATTTTCGGGAGGAGTGGTTTGCGCCCGATTCACGGTGGTTTGCCCAACGTAACTGTCGAACGGATTTTTGCACGCCACTGTTTTGCAAAGTCGCCGAAGCGACTTCGGATATCGCGGTGGTTTTACTCGTTTCCGGCTGTTTGTTGCGCCTATTTGTTAATTAACGTTCGCGGTAGGTTTTGAAGCGCGTCGCGCGTGCGCGACGATATTTCGTTGCTCTTGTCTCTGTTGTTGCTTCGCAAGGCAAACGGATATTTCGTCGAGTGGGTACACGCGACGAAACGCGATACAGAGCAGACGAATCAGCAGTTGGGAATTTTTTGATTAACGAAGCGACCGATAAAGTTTCATTTCGACGGGGTGAAAGAGTTGCGATTACATTTGGAAGATTCGCTTGGCCCGCGTTCGACAGCGGATGACAGAAGCGCGCCGTCGGACAAGGTATGGCCAATACCCCTGCGTATACTTTGCATACTGCGCCCACCGGTCTACGGGTTGCAAGCATTAACAGGTGTCGCATACGTAGCATAACAAACATTTCATCGAATTTCCAGGTTTTCTTCGTTATTATAATAAACTGTGGCTACTTCGTTAACCAAACGTGATCTTCCAATCGATCGTTATTGTAATTAAATATCCTCTGCATTATCGAACGAACCCCTCGAACAAATGAACACCCATATTAAAGCAGCTGACATTTCGATACTTGATAAATCTGTAGGATAAAATCACACAGCCCCATGGTTCTCGAAATTATCTTTGCAACGTCCCTCCACCATACCTGATACCTCGTCGAACGATAAGGACGCAAAGTCGACTACAAACAATAACATTTGTACTTGCAATTAAAAAACATTTTCAACAAAACGTTCGCCAGCTCGGTTCCTCTTACGCCGATCAGACCAACGACCGTTTATTCCACTCCAAACAACCCTGGACGTGACCGAAGGCAATAATCATTACGGAACAATCGACGTATGCAACGCGTCTCAAATGATTCCACGGCTGAAAACGTCGCCGCTCTTGTCTGTTGTCGTTGCTCGGTTAAATAACACTATTATTATGCGTCTCGTTAAATAAAATTCGTCGCAATCGTCGCCAGTGTGATCGACGAATTAACACAGCTAATAGCCCCCGTGTTCTTTCGAACAAACGATCGCGAAAAATCAACGGGCGAACGCGCACACACAGACGGACGACAAATATTTCGAAAATTTATTTTCGACGTAAACACCTTTCACGCAAACATTTCGGGAATTTGTTTTCGATAGCGGCGTGAGGCCCGGTGGTACCCTTTCCGTGTACCATCGGCACACGGGGAATTCATTTGCCCGCGATAAACCGAATAGCTCGATACTTTATTGGGCGACGCGCTGCGCAAATTTGCCGATAGAATCGAGCCGTATCGGCGGTGGACGTCTCGGTTACATCTGCGGATCGGCGAAAAAAAAAACAAAAATTCGTCGCCGCTGGCTTGGAAATTAGGAAAATCGCTCGACGACTGGAGAATGTTCGCGTGTGCGCTGAATTTCCGGATCAATTCGCGTCTAGGCGAAATCACTCGAGGGCAATCATTTTATCGTACGCGGTGGCATCGATGCGATACGCGACAATGCGATCCTACGTCTATGATATTTGTGAATGCGCTGCTCTGCGTTAATCGAGTCTGCGGAATTTTCGCTTCGCACTTCTACGGGGTGTGGTCGAAATGTAGGTGAGCATCAGCACGGAAGTAAGGGGGGTAGGAAGGGGGGCTCTATGGAAAAACATATCGGGGATACGATACGAAATTTGTTTCAATTAGTTTTCGGAAAAATCGCTTTTTCAAATTTGTTGGATTGCCGAATTGTTCATCGAAGTTGTCGATGCAAATATTCTCTGTGCGTTACTCGTGGCGGTATTGCTTGGCACGTGGTTCGTTGAAGGGAGAACAAAAATAGTGACTGGACTTATTAAAAAAACTGGATTTTCCTAATTGCTTCCTACACTGTGTTCACGTAGAGGAACAAAACAGCAGATAAATATGTAGATGTTCAAAACAGTTGGCATAAATATGCATGGCAATTCGAGGTAACTATGGACTCGCGATTACCGATTGGAAAGGCATATAACGTTTTCATTAACATTTTTACCATTGAAACGTTGAGTCAGGTATAAGTTGCTATATAATTAAGGCTTTAAATGCTGCCATTAAAATGATTTTCTTAATTAAGTTATCGTTGTGCATCTTTTACCTATAATTCATATTCCCCCGCATTATCTACGTTCATCTATATTCATTATTATCACCGTTATTTATTATCAGACTGCCAATTACATCGGCGAAGCGTTTACATTGTTCTTCGCAGCTTGGGCAATTATTATCTGCCGCGTTCGTAACGGAAAATATTCCGCGTTCCGAAAAGACGAATAACACTGCCAGGCAGCGTTTGGAACGTATTCTTTTCGCCGCGTAAAGCGTGCACGCAACGAGTAAAATACACTTTGCTCCCCATATTTGGCAAATCGATAGCTCGAAGTCGCTCCGTGCCGACCGAGCCGCGACATCGAACGTGGGCGATCGCGACGGATTTTTCTAACAAACGATGACCCGACGTCGAGCAGCAGCGGCCATTTTGTTAATAGACCCCGATATGACGTCATGTGGCCTACATGATAACCCCCGCTTTTACGTTCGAGCGATAGCTCGTTTCCTCGTGCTTTCGCGGCGGGTTTACCATTGTAGAACGGGGATCGTGATTTAAAACACTCTGGTGCCGAACCGTGGATCCGGGGGAACAAATTGGGCGTTTCAGCGTGTCAAGGGGATTCGGGCCAGGTTTCCGCGGCCAATGGTCTACGCCATTGGCGGGAAATTCGAACAATATCGAACCTAGTTCTGTTTCTCAACGCCAACGTTCCCTTGGAAATTGTGCAGCTGCCACCCATCTTCACGAATTCCACCATGAACCATAAGTATATCTGTTCGAATTGCGATTAGAGAAGTAGGAAAGAGAAAAACTTCAGACGCGGTTCTTTTTTCTTCTCGTTTTTACCGCTTCTCATGCGACCAGAAAGTAGACGGCGGGGAACAGGAAAATCGATTCTGCGGCGTCATGAGTGACTGTACACGCGACCATTAGTATTCCAGGATAGCCGGTGAATCGGTCTACGTGCTTTATACAAATGTTTCCACCGTCGCAATCTACCGATACAATTGTCAAACCGATAAAAGTAGCCCGATGAAAGTGCAAATAATAGAATGCAATTGGCGCAACGACAGAAGTAAATGATTAAGCTCCATCAATGGCTGCCCGGGAAACGAATCGATCGAAGGGATTCATAAAATTCATAAAATTCATCAGATTCATCAAATACCGTCCGAAAGGATCGTACAGAATGTTTATGTCGCCGAACCTGTAACAACCTACTGCAGCGTTTGGGGCGTTCGAAATGTGGCGGAGAGCGAAATGGAAAAATCGATGAGCCAGTAACTCCGGCTGACTATTACCGGCCTCGTCGATTCGCCAGTCGGGCCACTCGAAAACTATCCGTTTTCGTTTCACGATTTTCCATCCTCTCCGGTCAAATATTAAAACGCGCTAAAACCCCTCGAGACGTTCACCTTTTGACGCGATCCAACGAACACCGAGGTTCACCAAGGGAATTAGACGGGGAAGTTCGATTGCGCTGTGTCTACCAAGGATTGTCCGAAGAGTTTCGGTTACCCGTCCTGCCGATTCTGTTCGGACATTAGAATCACTTCGGTAACGTTGCAACATTGAAAACGAAAATCCATCAGCGCATCCTGGATTGTCCATCGTCGACTGATCTAACTTGCATCCAGGATCATAACGCTGGTGTGTGTCTCTAATTGCAAGATACAACGCACGACTATAGCGAGGACGACGAATCTATCCCTGTGCTTTATCGATTGACACATTAACGACACAACGACCATGTACGTACATGCCGTTGCACCCTTAGGAAAATGTTCAATTGCTAACAATTCTTTTCGCGAAATATATTTCTTCGTCCCGCGTGGATAACGTATCGCGAATCCTATATGAATACCCGAACCAGTCTACTGGTAGCCAGTTCCCATACGAAGAACTGTATAATACACGTATACCTCATCCGTGACAGAATTTTTCAGGCACATAAACGTCCCCTACAGTAATACATCGTCGTCGCAAATTATTTATATAAATTATACCTCAGGTAATTAAACAGTCCATCCAAGTGTTCACGCATACCGCTCTCCGACATTAATAAAAAATCTGCCCCGTTTCGCCCGCACGGTGGACAATTTTCATTTTCGGCTGCACCGTGGGCGAAAGGGGTTAAAAGGGGCCGTCGATTTTGCTATCCACGCATCTTACTGCGAGAAAGAATCGTCCCCTTTAATTGCGTGAAGTGTACATTTCAAAGCGTACGAACGAAATCGAATTGTATACCATGGCAATTCGTTCTGCCCCCCTTTTCATCGCGGCAACTTCGTTCAATCCGTGCTGAAAAGCCACGCATACTTGACCGGTGCCCGTTTAATTTCGCGCGCACCTGTCCAATCGTCTCGTTCGATAGTGCGTTAACCACGAGGCCGCGTCGCCCCTGTGGAAAACAGCTTCCACGCGGCGTCGTCCGCGAGGTACGTTCCCATCCGAGACACCGGAGAAGAAGTATGAAAATCGATCGGCCGCCGTGACTACAAGCGACTATTCGCGGAATCGTCGTCGGCTCGTGGCGTGTAGGAAGGAAGGCGGCTGCTCGCCAGGGAGCAGCCGGAGAATCGAGACCGCTGCGCAGAAACCGCGGTGGCGGTGACGGCGGCGGCATCGTCGTGGCCTCATCGACCTAACCTACTTCGGCCGAGGGACGCCTGCACGAGGACGACGCTGGCGCCGTCGCCCGAGGACGTCCGACGGCGACGCCACCAACTAGTACATCGTATCTAGCAGGCCGTTCTCCAACGTCCTCGTACCAAGCTCCACCTCTCGTTCCCCCTGCCCCTCTCACCACGCCGCCAGTTCCTAGTGCTCGATGTCTCTCCTTCTCCTTTTCCTTTTCTCTCCCCCTTTCCGTGCCGCCTCTCTTTCTATTTTTTTTCTCCACTTTTGCTTCGTGACGCTCTGTGCCCCTCTCTCTCCAACCCCGCGCGGACCACGCTTTTTCACCCTAATCGCGGCGAACCAAGAGCACCGAGAACTTGTCTCTTTCGGGGGGGTGTTCCTTTTTTTTCACCGAGGACGTGGTAACGATTTTCGAAAGACCAGGAACGAAAAGTTCGCCGACATTGCTCGTCAGACGTTTTTCGGAAAATTTTCGTACCGGTGGATCGAGGCGCGAAGACTGCAGATGCCTGGTGTACATTTATTTTACCGGTCGATATTAACGAAATACCATTCTCGTTGTGGAAATGTTCAATTGTTCTCGGGAGCGTCGAATAAGTACGTCTATAAACTTGGCCTTCAACGATAGTAGTTCAACATTGTTAGCGAACGCTCGACAGTAGTATAGGCACTACAGTCACTCGTCGTCCACCAGTAATTACAATCTATGCACCATAAACGTAACGAAAAGTCAACCTCACCTCGTACAAATATTAGGCCGTGATAAAATGAGCAACAAAATTCGGCGAATAAATAGTTGAACAGCTTTAAAATTTATTCGACCACATATCTAACGTCATGTCCCGATAATGAACATTTCGTCGCGAAAACCGTGGAAGCAGAATGAAAGACGCTTTGGTCCAGGAACCAGGAACCGAAACAGGAACAGTCTCGTGTAGAACTGGACAGGCATCGGAACAATTTTCGCACGCAGAAGACGAACATAGAAGTTCGCGGAAGCTTCGTTTCTGCCATTCGACGGGACGAAGAACACGAGGCTGACTCCGATCAGAACGCGCGCCGTTTCTACTTTGCGCCGCATGATTCTCCGCTTCCAGGACATTAAATACGACGAAACGAACCGCTGACTCAGAATGAATCATTGGTTCTGGGCTTGGTGAACGCGAGGGGATGATCCGGGGGCATACCGCGCGTATCGAAGGAATTAAAAGAACCACGGGCAAGTGATAAATGCGATAAGGAGATGGAGCGGATCTTGCGAGATCGATACGGAGGATTGCGGCCGGACTTTGGCGCAGTTCGTGAAACTGCGAAACAATCGATCGACGTACATATATCCGGCATGGATGTACATGAACGCAGAACTAATTGCAGTACTTGGAAAAATCCCCCCTCCCGGGTCACAGTTATATCACATACGACCGGGATCTTTTGCTAAAATCGTAGACGTATCCAACGATTCGCACGAGAGGCATTGAAAAAATGCATGAAACACGATACCGCGATAAACTCGTCGAATAGGCCACGAAAGTAATTCTCGATTAATTGCGGCAACCTCGAAGAAAATGAAACACGGCAGGACGTGCGGCATTCGTGTAAACATCTGATCAATCGAATAGCAGTGCAAAAAAAAAAAAAGTCATCCCCCGTTAAAGATGCAGAAGAAAGGAGCCGATAAGAATGAATCTCCGCAAATCACGGTAGCCTAATATTCGTAACGCTGTCCGCGCCGAGACGACATGGAGGAGAACGAAAATGTTGCGATCGTTCAACGCGCGCTCGCGACACTGATAACAAGTGCACGATGTGCGGGTAACGATACCTGCGACTGAGAAATCGGCATTCCAGAACACCGATCTCGGTCAGGCCTGACCCGATCTTTCTTTCGCAGCATTAAGTTGCGTGAACGCGGTCTCCGCTTGGAAACGCGCGATCCAGGCGCCGCCTTCTGCAGCCGGTGCTTGAGTCACAACCGTGAATCACATGTTCCCCGATCTATACACATATCCGCGGTGCCGTACGCTTCCAACGGTTTCTAAGCGAGTTAATTTCGGTCGACGCGTATTGCGAAAGCATTTTATAGGGAGCATTAGCGCGCCGAGGAAGGAACTGTTCTCATCTCTCGGCTACGCGTCGCGACAACGGCGTTCGTCGTACCAAGTTCCGTGGAGGCATCAACGTCACTACGAATCCCGTTGTCGCTATTTTTTCTCATTCCTTTCCATTTTTTTTTTTTTTTTTTCTTCCCCGTTCGCTTCTTCAGGTGAGTTCCACATACGCGTCGCAGGGACGATCGAAAGTCGGTGGAACGCAGAAGAGCCGACGAGGCATGTTGGATCTGGTCGTCGTGACCGATATGCTTGTGAATCTCGGAAATTCGAACGATTTCTGCGTCGAGTTGGTTTCGCGTTGTCGAGCAGATTCGCGTTCTTCTGTCGCAAAATCAAATTTCTTATTGGCGAAGATAAATCGTTGACAGTCTTGCTTTACAGCGAAACATCGTTCGCAGCCCGTGCGGCGGAAAATTGATGAACTGTTTTTACACGCAGCTCGAGAGTAACGCTTGTGTATTCCGAGATGTTACGTGGACGTGATTTCGTCCAGAAATTCGGCCCGTGAAAGCAAGGCGGCCTAAATTTAGAAAGTAGCCAGACCAGACTCTAGTCAGCTAGCTAGAGCAACTTTCATCCGGAGACGCCAGTTCTGACACTCTCGCGTACATACGTCGCCACCGATAGAATACATCGCGTGTGGCGAGTTTAAAAATAAACTTAAGAAAAATATCGTCGGACACCTGAGGAATGTAACTTTTCGAGGAATGCTCGATTTGTTACTCGCCCTTCGAACTTCAGAGCGATACTCTGCTATTTATACGTAACTTTGGTAGAGAAATAATTATTGTTTCGATTTTTCTGAAGCATCGTTGATCAAGAGACCGTAAGCAGAATTCGTGAGAAAATTTTCAAGATAATCGCGCCTGATATTCTGTTGGTTTATTTCTTATGTAGTCGATGCATGATCGAAGAATTTTTATTGAACTCAAGTCGAATCGAATAATAAGAACAAGTAAATTCAATATTATTAAGCGTGCAGAGCAAGAGATTTTTTTTATGAACAAATGATCTGTGCGAACAAAACGTACTGTCGTCGTAAAGTGCCACCGAAAAATCCACCCCGTACCCTTATCCTGAACATTCCGATGCAACATTGAGCAAGACAAAAATTGATCAGAATCTTAACGAACGTTTCCGAACGGGTACCAACGATTCCGGTAAATATTCGAGAGGTATCGCTCCAGAAGAATAAAAAAAAAAAAAATATCGACACTAAATCACATTACTTCCTCGACCACCGTTCAATTTCGTTCCCTTCGACGACCACCCAGGCGCCAATATCGCACGACACTCGAAGAACACCTTTCTCTTCCTCTTTCGTTCGTCCATCTGACATGCTCAAAGAACACTACTAATTCGGCGGGGCACTAAAGAACTCGCTGTCCGCACGGTAGACAGACGATAAATTATTTATCACACGGTGACGCAAGGGAAGCGTGGCGCTTTGTTTCTGACAGATTCGCAATATTAAAATCCTCCTCGAGTGTCTCTTTCATCAGATTAAATTCCCATCAATGCATCCCGCTTGAAAAGCTGGTCGCGTGACACGCTGATTTATTATGTTCGAGTGCAACAAGCGGGGCCACGGTGGAAACGAGCACGTTCGATTCGCCGTGGAAAGAATCGGGGACCTTTATCGCTCGCTATTACCGGCCTTCGCATCCTGGCGCATCAACAAAATCGCGTATTGAAAAATAAATCGTACGGTGGCTTTCGGTCGTGTTCACAAATCGATTCCATCTTACCCTCACTGTTACACCCTTTCCGGTTAGGCGCGACAGATTTTCGTTATCAATCAGTTAGTGTGTTAATAAAGCCGTGGCGTAAAATTTGCTGGAATTATTATTGAACTTACTGTCGAGTTTCATTATTCTTGTACTGAGTAGTTGTTAATGTCGCGGACATTTATCTATCTTATTTCGGGGTTAACGGTGTGCATGTACAGTTTTGTGATTGCATAAAAAGCTGGATGCGCACAAGTGGTATAACAGTTACACAGATAGGAAGGATGGAATAGCGTCTGAATTACATGTTTTCATATTGTTGATCTACACAATCAGGGGAGGCGATACAAATTGTCTGGGATAAATAAATATCCCAGATGCAAACGCGGCTGACGGTACGTTCATTACCAATACACGTTTATCAACAGATTCGATCGTTCGTGCAATATCACGAAATTAATTTATATACTTTTTTCAACGCACAACGCGCTGCGATAGAATCGAATCGATTAATTATTCGACAAGACCGTCGGAGGTTCTGTACACCGGCTGATAAATGAAATATTTCGTCGATTCTCGTGGATCGATCAGCCTAAGGCTAAAATAATTGTTCGTTAAAAGGGACATCTTGTATTTTACATTCGGAAGGATCGCTTTATTATTCCAACGATCAACCCGGTAATATCACCGGTCGGTTAACAGTGCTCGAATGAAAATAAAAGGGGGAAAAACGTAAACGAATGGCGTATGCGAGTAACGCTGTTCCCGTCACGTGAGAAAGCTAAATAGACTATCGGTGAGGCGCATCGTTCGCGAATAGAGATGCTACACGATAACGTAGCCAACAGTGGCACTAACGGTAATGGTAATTTATCGATAACGTTGCCACCCCATTGTTATTCGACACGTAGGTTCGCGTGCGCGCACCTACACGTAAAATATATACACCGATTCACACGTGCGAACCATCACCAATGCACAGGCGGTCGCGACCATCAATATTAATACCGTTTGTTAACGTGTTTTCAACCTTATCAATTACAGATGTTAACAGTCCCCCGGGCTTTGCGCGTTCTTTTTCGGCCGTTGCTGCACGTTCGGCGTTACGGTGAGTCAATTCGTTAAAATTGCATGGGAGGAGTCAAACTACTTTTGGTTCGAGAAGGACCGTGAAAATGGGGCGGCGAATCGAACGGATAAGATCCCTGTTTTGGCTTTATGCTGTGCAATAGTTAGCAATGAAAGGATTCACCTTTGCGCCAATTTGGTCGGGAAACTACTTATCCGGTTTGGGATATCAAAATATATTTAAGAGCATTTTATATCGCAGTTCGTGCAGTGGGCATTTCAGAAATTATTACTGCGCACGCATTGAGCGCATTCCCCGTTAATTTTAAAGACGAAGTTAACTTTTACGGAAGAGCGTTATACAGCGCAAGGTGAATGTCCAGTACAAATGTGCGTAGATAGAAGAAAACAATACGACGTTGTTCGCTCGAAAACCGTTTCGAGATAACAGATATCATTTAAAGTGCACCGATACAACGCCACGCCTACTCCCAATTAAAATTTTAACAGCGACCTTCGTCCCCGTGCGTCGGTGTGCTTTTTTCAAATTTTTCACCGACGACCGAGCGAAGGAGAAGCCGCGCCCTTGCGTCGTGAAAAATGAAGCCATAATTTCTAACACAACTATATTAACCCGTGCCACGAATTCATCCCGATCCGTGCGCCACGAAATCTCCGGAGAACAGATCGGAGATCGCGCCACGCAGTTCCCTCGTGCAAACACCCAACAGGATCTCCGCCCAGGGTTGAATTCTTTCAACAACTCTTATCATCCTGCCATTCCGGATCTCGTGTACGCAGCCAGACGAGTCGCCCCTTTGCCGGTAGCGTGCTTTCCGCAATCAATCCCGCTCATTTACGCGGATTCAAAGTGGCTACCGTTTGCCGATTGCCACGGGCGCGTACCGCGGTGTAACCGAGCGAACGCGGCGCTTTTTACAGAGGCATCGCGACGCGCGTATCGATTGGAACCCTCGAGGATCGTTTCTCTCTGTTGGCCGATAGCGGCTCGTAATGACCGTGGTATGCCAGTCGGGGGGAGGACTTTTCGATACAGCCCGCAAGGTCCCGACCTTGCATTAAGAAGAAGAAGAAGAGGAGGTAAAAGGCTCGTGGCGGGATACCTCGTGGCAGCTGGAGGAATAGGCTCGGGGAATCGATCGTCCGTGAAAAGGATCCCCTTTCGAGAAGGGGAGTACTCGGCAAACGAACCGGCACGGTGGGTTTCCCATGGCACTCACGACGCGAAGATGGCGCTACTTTTTTATTAAAAATAAATTATCAAGAGGTGGATCGGCAGGGGGAAGGGAGAAGCTGTTGGCTGATCACGGTGCGTGCACGGAGCACCTTGAAGGCGAAACGGATGAAGTAGAAGAAGAAGAAGAAGAAGAAGAAGAAGAAGAAGAAGAGGAAGAAGAGGTTGAAGAAAAAGGAAGAACCGACAATGAGAGATAGGAGGATGAAGCACGGGCGAAGACGAAGAAAGGAGAGGTGGAGAGTCAGACGCGCGGAGAAACGTCGTACCGCGGCAGCCCGAAGGACGAAAGGTAAGAGCATCCTTTGGAACCGGTCCTTCCTCTCCGGCAATCGCCATCGTTCCCTGGCCACGACGCGCACAGGAAACCAGAACGGTGGACGCCGCGAAAGTTCGATCCGTCGAGTCGAGGATACACGGAAAGTTTCATGGGAAAGTGGCGGCCACGAATGACAAAATTCCAGTTTCAGGACTAAGAGATCTTGTAGTGTCGATGGGAGATCTGAATCGAAGAGGATTGCTTGGGCAATTAAATGAACAGGCGAGACACGTTTACGATTACTTCCAGAATGATCCGCAAAAGCTACCGGATCATTGTTGATTGTATTGTACTATTTCCCGAGAGGACAGAATCCACCAATGTCCAAACACGAATACCACCGCCGCCAATGTTCGCGAAGCCTGTCGATCGAAAAACCTTTTCCACCATTTTCATTCCTCGAGCCGCCGTAGCTGCGCCTTCTCCAGGAATTTAACGAACCCGCCCACGCCAAGCGGTAGCGTTCAAACAGCAACACCTTTCCTTGCGTCTAACCTGATACAACAATATATAACGCGAAACCGCGCGGAACAGCGTCGTTCCAAGGAACGGAGACACCGTCGCGCCGTTTCAACCGCTCATATTCTCGAGGGCTCCGTATCAGCGGAGCATTTCAGAATCTTCCCAGTATGCGGCGTTACGATCGTCCTTCGCGCGGGAACAACTTGGCGCGTCGCGCCGCACACTCGCCCGGTCTCTTGATGGCCTTTTTCCCGTCTTTGTCATGCAAACGCTCGGCTCGGCGAGCAGGAGGGACCGATAAAACCGCGTGCGCGATCCAACGCGAGCGAGCGAGCGAGCCACTCTGAAGGGGATAAAGAAGCGAAAGCAAGGAGAAGAAGCACCATCCGACCGAGCCAGCTAGCCAAGCCAGAGTCTTTGGTTCTTTTGCTTCTTCTCGCCGGTTCTCTATCCTTCTTCCCTTCCTCCCAACACCCGGGTCGTCCCTTTTCCTTCCCATCACCCGTTTCGCTCTTCCCGTATCTACACGCACCTCTCCACGTCCCCAACGTCGCCGGCGTTCGCCCCGACGAGCCTCGCGCTCCTCCCTGGTGCATTTCTCGCGTCTCTCTCGGCCCCGCGAAGCAACGAGGAAAAGCGAGAGGGCAAGTAGTGCATACATGCCTAAGAACCTTCTTTCTCATGGCCCGATGCCAGGAACACGCTATCCTCGTTTCACCAAACAACCGATGACCCCCCCAACCTTGTCTCGTTATAGAGGTTTCGTGTCCCTCCTCTCGCCGCGGCGACTTTTTCCTCCCCCGCCGGCAATCTCCCACCACCTCTTTTCATGGTGCAGTGCTGCTGCTACGCCACAGACCCGGGCACTTCTCTTTCCACGGCGATGATTGCGCGTTTCTCTCATCTCCGTCATTTTTTTTTCCTCTCCCCACCCGGCTCTGTCCTTCTCATGTTCCTCCTTTTCCTTTCTCAGCCGTCCCTCTTCCGCCGTGGATCACGACGACTGCAAGTCCCTGCGTTTCCATCTCTTCTCGGCACGCCACGTTTCGTCCCCGTCCAGCAACGTGGTGGTGTACACGCGTGCACACGTACATACATACACACCTCGGACGATCCCTCTCGCTCCGTCGCGTCGACCAGCCAGTGTGTTTTTAAAGTGGCTAACTGTAAAGTTCGCTTCGTGGCGCGCGTGCACACGCAGCCACTGGCCAAGCATCACGTAGCCGCTTAGTTATGCCTTTGCCCCTGACCATTGCACCGGCGACCTTAACGAGTACAAAGTGCGAGAGGGAGGAACGTGGTACCGCGGCGACCGGCATCGCTTGTCCCCTGCACGGTTGTTGCTGGCTCCGCTACACGGGCGGACACGGTGCAATTTGTTTCCCATTATCTTTTCCGCCGAATGCCCGTTCGCGTTTACCCTACCCTTTCGGCGAAACTGCGGACTACTCGCGTGGTGCCACGACGGCCGGAGTAGCACGGTAGGTTCGACCGCAGGAACGACGGCGTTTCCTTGGCCTATGAGCCCCCCCGGTCCCGAGAACAGGGACCCCTGGCGAATCCTCGCGCGGTTCACCACCGGATACGTGTTCAAACGCGAGGCAGCGCGCGCTCGTTTCTTCGAACCGTGCAACAGACTGACATTCGCAATCAGGTGCGTGACAAAAGCACCGCGAATGAAGGAACAAAAGGAGAAGGAAGAGGGTCACCGAGAAAAGGGACGAACGGCATTCGAAGGAGACGCGAAAGAGCGGACGCAAGAAAGTGGTGGTAGCCGATGGGACCGTGCACGGTCGCACGTATGCAGACGTATGCAGACGTATGCACAACGTTCTCCAGTTCAGGATACGCGTGCAAGTACGTCGCATACATGCATACGCGTACTTGCATACATGAAAAACTTTCCTTTCCCTTCGCCTCTCTCTCTCCTCTTTCCCTCTTTCTCTCTTTCTCTCTGACGAGTTCTTTGTGCTCTCCTCGTCGGGCGCGTGGCATTTGGCCGTCTCTTTTGAACAACAGGCAAATTGCCTCCTGTCTCAATGAGCCTGTCCTTCGGTATCTTCCCTCCTGTCTATCCTCCTTCTTTCTACTCTCATTGGCTTACCCTACCCGCTACACGACGGACACGCTCGACCCTCGTTCCCTTGCATTCGCTGCCGTTGCCCCGGCCTCTGGAGTATTATGCACGAGCCGCATTTACGCGCGCATTCTCGCAACAACGAGGCATTCGAGCGGGAAAACACCGGGATACGAAAAACGGCGAAAAGGAGAGGCGTCCGTGGGGACATCGGAAGAGACGTGCGCCGTTGTTGAGTGCCCGACGAAACGTCAGGCCTCCGCGATCCCTTCTATTGGAAGGAACATTCGAACCCGTGTACGCGTGCCCGCACGTACGGCGTGGATTCCCGTTGAAAACCGTTCAATCCGCGAGACTTCTCGCGATCACGATCGCTGTTAATTATGCTTAAACGGTATCGATCAGGCACGAAGCATCGCAGCATCGCGGCGGGGCGATGAGAGAATTCCGGGTGCCGGAGAAATTGCTACGCGACGAGCGCGCTCTCGATACAAGCGGAAATCGTTTATACGGTGCCCGCCCATTTGCACTCCTAAATGTAATAACTTAATGCCATTGCATCCTGTTATAATTCACATGATTAGATCGCGGCGTTATTGTACCGGCGCGGCCGGTCACACCGAAACATTTCACACGAAAGTTACTCGATTCGTTCGCTGTGCTTCACGCTGAAATTGTGTACAATAGCAGCCGAGTTATTTACTCTTGAATGGTTTCAATGCTTTTCTCGATCTTTCGTTTGGCAACAGTTCATTTCGATATTGCGACTACCGGATTTGGTATGAATTGTTCGGACAATTGTTGCAATATTACGCGTTGCCCTGTCGTGTTTCGATAAATTGGCGATTGGCGTTTTGAAGCCTGCTGCCCCAAGATCGTGACACAAAATAATAGAACACGAATAGAATCACTGAAGTTCAAGTGCATCTTTGCGATTGAACTAATGTAACCGAGTTTTCACGCGAGAAGTCAGCATTGAATGCGCGGTGCGTTAATTTTACCGGATTCTGGCCTTTTTTTTCGTCCTCTTTCATCGCGGTCCGCGCGAAACAAATTTTATTTCGTTCAGTTTTCGCGAGTGCCGAGTCGCAGGCTTCTATTTGAGACACGTGTACCATGGAAACTGTGCGCACCACTTTTTGCATCTTGCTTCTGCGTCTCTATTGCATGCACCCTTCTCGTTTCAACGTGCGAAACGTAAGAGCGACGGAACACAGGCGTTGCTTTGCAAAATATCACATTTTTATTATTGCGTTACCTGTCGGGGAAAGGACTAACTTTGCCAGCTAAGATACGCGGTGTGTATGTATCACGTCTTGGTCTGCTAAATAAATTTCACGCGGCGCAATATGTATTTGTTCGTCGTTCCTCTTCAAATATGTAAGTAAATATGTAAGAGCGCGTTTCTCGCTTTAAATATCGAGCGTTACGCTTGTCGTTTAATTCTTGCGTTGCGATGAAACGATAAGGTAAACTGAGAGTTATAACACGACATGTCAGATTTCCGGAAGTACAATTATTCTTATTACTTCAATCGAGAGAAGTACAAATTGCCCTTCGTTTTGCACGTAACTAATGGCCCGCATGGTGTCGTGTAACTCCATCGCTATACATACATAATACATACACAGGTATCCCTCATTGTCAGTGCTTGCTTTTAATCATACCTGCATACGAGGTGTTCCGAAATCGCGGTAACAGGGAGTAGATCGAAATTTGCAGAATAAATGTGCGGCAAGGTTATCAGATCTGCTAGTTGCATTGGTGAAATTTCTTTCAGTACATCATTTTCCAGTTCGAAGTTCAATTAATAAAGTAAACGCAATGCGAAGGTTCGTTCGAAAGGGGCTAACGTCAACGGCCAAGCGGCCTGAGAAACATCGAAAGAACATTTTCGTTGGAGTGAAATTTCTCCCGGGACCAGCCCCCCCCCCCCCCCCCCCCCAAGGGTTAATTTAGTGATTCAGCGTTTCGAGCGAACGACTCGTACATTAGTAATGATTACTATTTCCGTCCAATATAAATTCTGTTACGCGTTACAAATTTTACTACGATGCCGCGTACGCTACGAAGCGAAACAAGTACTTTATTCATAGGCATATCTGCAACGACGAAAATCTTCCGTTTCGCTCAGCTTTTTATTTCAGAAGAACCAGGTCCTTCCAGCATACGCGTGTCATCCGATAAAGACACCACGCTCGGAACAAGTCACGCGACCTGTCCGGCAATTAAATCGATATTACAAATAAGTATTGTTCGACAAAGCAAACGCGTCGTCTCCCGGCGTCTGTTCGTTAAATATGTTCCGCCCAATTTATTTGCTCGGCGACGCGTAAGACCGAGCTGCCGGCATTTTCCGAGGGTTCCTAAAGGGTTGAGGGCGGTGCGCCGACATTCTCGCGGGCCCATTGTCCATCCGAGGCTGCGGGCACACCGGCAACCTGTTAGAGGCGACCCGAGGGGCCGACGCGGCCTTTTCCCAGCACGAAAATCCTAACGGGGCCCGTGGAGCTAAAAGTTTTGCGTAACGGCGACTGGAAACAGTAAAACGGTGGACGAGACCGTGCGCTCCTCTCGGCAGCTCGGCGCCAACAGATAAATTTACCCTCTCTGTTTCCCTCGCCTCTCCGCCGTCCCTCAGTAACACATACGCACATATCATCCGCCCCTTCCGCCACTTTTCCAGCTGCCTCTCTCTCTCTCGTTTCGTTCCCTCTTGCCCGACGAAGCCGACTCCGTCCTCGTCTGGGCCGTTTCTAACTCCTCTCTCACGACCCGGTCGCGCGACCGTCTCTCCTTCTCTGCGTTTTACACGTCACGTATATATACTCGCTCGTCGCGCATTAACCAAAGAAATATCTCCCGACTCTCCTTTCACATACCTACGGCAGCAGTCGAAGGCCTTAGCTCGTTTATGCTCTTTGTTGGACGGACGCGACGCGGCGGGAAAACGCGCGACGCGAGACGCGTTCCGTGCGTCACGAGGATCTTTCTTGCGGCCCGCGATATTTCGAACGATGCAGAGGGGTTGCCGCGAGGGGATGGGGTTAAGGGATGATGACGGTGTCGCTTTGGTTCAGCTCGCGGTTCAATTTTAATTACACTTTGCACGATCGCGGCACGATCCTGGTTTCGGACTGGCGGAACCGTTTTCGTTTCATGGTTCCGACGTTGGGTAAAGTCCGACATGGTCGGTGTCGCGGCTGAATTTTATTTTCGAGTTTCGAAAGTTTTAAACAGGAGAAAGTTGTACAGGAACGTAATACTATGTGTGTAAGGGTTAAAGGGTTAATTGGTGGCGTCGAATGGATCTGCTTGGGCTCTTCGCAAGAGGTGTTGTTTAAACAAGTAGATTAATTGTATTAGTCTGAAGCGGGGATAAACAGTGTCTGATTAATACGTAGTTTGGCATTATTATTTCTATTTGTATTGATTGTACGCTACACGGTGCACTATACGAAACCTCAGTAAATTGAACATTTTCTTTGGTTTTATCGTTGAGCGAGGTACAGCGTGCACATTTTGCATCGAATCGAATGTCTAATTGTAGTATTGCATACGCGGAATGTAATCGTCGATACTGGCGGCAGACGGAAGCAATGTCTCGATAGAACAATAGTCGAGATTACGGTGCCGATTCTCATCGTATTATATTTTCAATTCTCTTCAGCTGACAGCGGAGGCGGATCTACATAATGAACGTCAATGAGGATTTCAACGAATGATCTTTTATCGATCCATCATATCTGCATAGTTGATTAACTATGCAACGCTAATAAGTTTGTTCATAATATTCAATAATTAATACTGTAGAGACTGATAGTAATTCACTTTGTTCTCATATAGCCTGTTATGGATGTTTTACGAAATTTTCAACTTAAAGTTATTAATCGATTGTAAAATATCTTCATAACTTGAAATACCTTGCGGACGCGAACTTTGGGCCAACAGTATACGATCTTATACATTCTTCAACTAGATTGAAATAATTGATTCGTCGATATCATCCAGACAAGTATCTATGTACTATGAACTTGAAGCTCATAATTGCATGATCAGAAGTGCAACGTGCATTCAAATAACTCTATGCCACTAATCACACTTGGGAGTAAATATTAACTTTCGAGGCACACCGTCAATATTTGTCGTCCATCAATATTTTTCGTATCTTATCAATATACACAATACGATATCACGATCAGTGATATACTTAAGACGGGAGCCAGAAGTAAGCAGCAGCGAACCTCTACATACTATGTACACCCATCCAATGTCAACCAATTAATCCCGCAGTTCACGCGATAAAACTCGTGTTTTATTTAATCGCGTTGACACAGCAAATCGATCACACCGGCACCACTTTGTGTAATTCGCTGAGCAGTTTTGTTTGCATTTATTATATCATGAGTATGATCAAATGCATAGTCAACGATGGTACACGGGTGAAATTAATCGGTGAGATGGTTAATACCATCCGGCGCCTATTGTTCGCCACTTAATATCAACGACCCCGTTCTATATCTAACGGCGAAGTGTTTCGGAATTCCGCAGAAAAAATTGGATCCAATGTTACAGAATGCACCATCTGTACATATCGTCGTGAAACTACGAGGGAACGGAAAAAGTGGAAAACGTCGGCGTTTTCACATTCCCACGAGTCGGCCGTAGGTGAATCGAAAAGAAATCGGGTAGAACTGGACCGCGGAGGGAGAAGGCAATATTTAATTGCATCGTGGGACGATGTATCATACTTCTCGCGATATCTTCCCTCGGACGCTATCAGATTAGATGTTCCCATCTGGCATTTAAATAACGACGGTGCGACATCGTGCCAGCCTCTTATGCAATCCCTTCGATTGTCAACTTTCCGATCGTGGTACCAGCGCGGTCTACGACCCCACATATTCGGCATAAGCCTGAACTGCTTAGGAAGAAGAAAAAGGTTGCATCGCCGCTAATTTTGATGCGAAATGAAACTAAGTAGAACAGTCGGAATCGGCGTTGCATTCAGATGTCTCGCAGTCTCGTTCGTTCGACCACAAACGGTGGCGATTTTTTTCCGTAATTGCAAACGATAGCAACTTTTCTGCGACCGCGAACAGCACGACCACAAGTGGAGCAACACGCCTCTCCGCGCGCGTGTGTGTAACGAAGCAGATTGACGAGAATATTCTAACTTTCGCAGGGCGAAAACAATAGCGACAAAACGCGCGACGAACGATCGTCTAAAGAGGGGCACGATAATTTCAATTTCAAACTCAGCCGAATTCGAACTCGACGATATCAATTTTTAATCTCGCGGAATTCCAGTCGGATAATTGGAATTTTTGAGTTAAAGCGAAAATGTCGCATACAGCTCGCAATTTGCGAATTTAACGAAATCATATTGTCATAGTTATATCGTTCGTCGCCGTTCGTCGAACACCCTTCACCCGACAGGCGGCGGCAATCGAAATTTCTGAAAAGACATGGAAGATTCGGTGGACGAAATTCAATCGGAATTGTTCGATTACAGAGGTGGAACGGTGGTCCCCTCTCTCGTTCGAGGGCTCGCGGTGAAATCAGGATTATTTGTGCGCAGCTCCGGATGAATAAAAATGTGGAAAAGGAGAATAGAAAAAACCGGGAGGAAAGAGCGGAACACCGTGCGTGCAGTGGAGAGGCACCGAAACTGCGCGTCAGCAAATGTTGTCCGAGAAGGTGTAGCAACAGAATTTTTGCCGCGTGGGCGTCGGATCTGCGTCATCGGTCTCGAATAAGCGTCGCAACGCTACCTCGTTACACGGGAAGAGAAAAAAAGAAGCAAAAAGAAAATTAAAAAAAAGCGGATAAACGGGACCGTTATGTCCAATCAGGATCGCGACGGCCTGCGCGCGAGTGTGCGAAGGACGAAAATACAGCAGCGAGAAGTGTAAAGTCAGGACTAACAGGCGAATCGTCCGGTTAAAATATAATGGGACGCATAGAACGGGATAAATATCGAAGTGCGAGAATCGTTTGGATCGAAGGACGCGATGGAGAAAAATGGTTTCCGCGAGGAATCGATTTCTCTGTTTTAATCCAGTGAACGTCTGTGTATACGTGTGTGTGTGTGTGTGTGTGTGTGTGTGTGTGTGTGTGTGGGCGGGCGGAGAGCGTGTGTGCTCTAGGACGAGACTGTGAACATTTCAGCAGGGACTCATTTTATATTTACTGCGACACCGGAAGGTGTTGATTTTTTTATTACCTAGGTTCGAGTTTGGATCGTGGAAATTTTAGCGCGTAGTGATTGCAGTATTTGGTTGTTGTCTTTCATTGTTCTTACTTGTTACTCGTGGTAATTGCACGTAAATTTTACAGTATCGGCGACGAATGTGTCGGATTCACTAGGGTGAGAAGGCGAGACGTAATTGTAATTGAAAGATTTTTCTTTCTAAAGGGCCAACAGTGTGAGATATAAATATGAAATGATGTGAGAGGGGGATACGTGGCAGTTTAAAGCGACAATTGTTTGGGGATCGAGTTTCCTGAAACGTCATAAACAAGTACAACGTCTTTTATTCAATTAGTATAGAAAATCTTTCCGAGGTTCATCAGAATAATATTGTTACGCTGAAACGTATTATCACTGTGTACTAGGTGGCCAGGGAACGACGCAGTTCGTTAATTGCTCCGTCTAATTTTGGAGACACGGCGGAACGCGGATGTTTCAAATGAAATTATTGCATCACATTTCTGCAATTGTTCGATGCAACGGCTGATGTCCGTTATCGATAGGAGTTATTCAATGGACGGGAATTATAAATTAAACGAAATAATTCAACATTGCGGGTGTTATCGTGTAAATAATTGCAAATGATGAAAGTGTTGCGAATTTAATTTAACCTCTCGGTGCCTATTACCGGGTTCTATAAATACTCCGCATTTTTCACAATATTTTCGTGCGAACGTTTTCACGAATAAATAACCCGGTGTTTAAGCAATTATTTAAACAATTCAATCACGATTGAGCAATGAAATATTTATTCGTCTACTACCGTTGGTGGTAAAACGTGTCGGCGACTATTATACGACACAAAATCATTTTGAATCGATTTCCTCGAAACTGTTAACGTTAACATTATTAACATATTAGCTTCTTTACTCGTTTGTCTCCTAATCAATTGCAATTTCATTTTAGAATACGAAATATCCTGTTTGCCATTAAGCTAATAATTGTACAGAATTAACTTTCTGCCATATATTGTAGATCATACAAATTTCGTGGTTCGTTAATGAATAGTACGGCTCTTTAATTGCGCATAAAACTCGACACGTGGTTCCTCTCAACTATTTAACTGAGGTACATATCGACGAATATTCGGCCGTGTCGAGTTCCTGTCAATTTTTAAAGACACCTCCATGAATCTCCCGCGATATTCAGTTCGAAAAACTGTCGCACAATAGAACAATAGCCGAAACCGAACTAAATATAGAAAAAACGAGAAAAAAGAAATAGCAAACTCGAATGCACCGGGCAATGTTTCATGGACTTGAAAATTGAAAAGGCAAACAGAGAAGGAAAAAAAACAACAAACGAACGGGTCTGTTAAATCTTTCGTGCTCGAACACTTTTATTTTGCATGGCGCCCATTAATTCATCACTGTTCCCGTAGTCTTGCTAGAGCATTTCCTCGCAATTCAAATATACACTTTTCGCTTCGTTATTACTTGAAAGGTCTTGAAGAAATAAGATAACGAAACGTTGCGCGTAATACGATTGCACTTCGCGTGCTTCTGCGCTTTATAAAAATGAAACAAGCAACAAAAAAAAAAAAACAAAAACAATCGACGCGAAGTAATATTTCGAACGTTATTTTTACACGGTATTACGCTCCGCTGGACATTATATTCCACTCAAAAAGTTTTACGATACGGTACGATTTTTTGATCGTGTGCAGCGGACGTGATATCGACAGACACTACGTGCCGTTCCAAACGTAATACATATATCTTGGAACAGGTAGAATATATATTCGATGAAATTCAACTTAAAGGCGATAGCAATGTACACGATCGTCAGAAAAAACTAAGTTCTTCCCGTGTTCCCTATCAGAAGGAGAATTGAGTTAACTTTTACGAAGAAAATAACATTTCCAAAAAATTGCAACGCTTTTATGTAACAGCGACATACAACAAACCTATATTTAATCGAATATTCTTGCATCGTACGTGTTTCTGGAATCGATGTTTACCGGCGAACGGAGCACCATGCGAACAAACATTTCCGTACATTCCACGGGTCCATTTTCCCGTGAAATGATCTCTGCCTTTATGTTTTCGAGTGCCTGCTACGATAATCCCGATAGAGGAAAAAGGACCGCCGAATTAAGTACTCGGACAGTCGCGAAAAGCTTCGTTAAAAGTTTCCCGCGGTTGAGCAGGAAAATTTGCAGGAGGTTACTAAAAGCGTCGTGTCCAGCGTACTATATGCCGCGCCGGTCAGCCGAAGTAGCCCGCGATCCCAGGTGAACGGTGCAACGATCGCCGAGAAAGTAACCGGTGATTCTGGACCCTTACGCAACGAGTTTCACGCACTGCACAGACCCGCGCTTTTTCGAAAAGCTTGCGTAACGTCGAACCGAATGGCCGCGCTCGACAAGCAAAGAAAGCATCAATCGATCGCGGTGAATTTCTATTTTCATTTGCGCGAAACTCGCGAGTCACGGAACTGTTCTCCTTGGGAACGATCCGCCGAAAGCCTCTCGAACATTCACGGTACATTCTACTTACGCTCGCCGACATTTCTTGGCCCGCGCAAACACGAGCATACCGATAGACATTGTCCGCGACAGAATCGAACGACACTCAAAGACATTGCGAGACATACGGGGTAAAAGAAATGATTAGGTACGCGTTCGAACTAGGTAGAAAGGTAGGAAACGTAATGCGCCTCGTATTCCGTACCCGATACACGAAAGAGCACTGCCGGCGGATGAACTCGTTGCAAGCATGAAGATGTGAAGCACTGTTCATTCGATTTGGCCAACAAGGTTTATTGTCGCGTTTCGCTTTCACGCCAGGAATCCGACGATTCTTGTCGAGCAGCATGAGTACACGTGTCCCGTGCACCTGTACCATTCTACGAGCCGTACAGTCCTTCGACTATTTCATTACCCCCCCCCCCCCCCCCCCCCCCCCCCCCCCCCCCCCCATCGCCCTTATTCCAGTTCGCCAAGTTACGCGGAAGTCACGATCAGTAAACTTCTTCTAAAAAAAAAAAAAACACCGCTACCATAACCACATTACGCATGAACACGATACATACAGCGGCGTGCAACGCCACAAAATATCGTGCACCGGAAAAAAAACCAAATCGAACCAAACACGCGCAATTGCAGAAACAATTCCACGGTTACGTATCCAGAATCTGACCGTGGAAACGACGCGCAATACACCGCCAATGAGTTACAATGCACCACCTGTGAACAAAGCGAAAGCGAGTGGGCTCGATGTAACGGCCATTGGAACACATAAATCCCCGACAGACGGAATAGGAAACAATAGACGCGAGGGTTGACGAGGGGGGTACAACGAACGAACCGCAACGAAAGCCGGGGTTGGGCCGCGAAAAGCCACCGAAATCTGCTTCCAAAAAATGATTGCGCCCCTGACCACGGGCAACAACGTGCTCCCCTATCTATCGCAACGAAACCGACCGGACTACGCACAACCCTTTCATCGTGACCGCGTTTATCGCCTGTGGTTACGTTTCCTGAACGTTCGACCCGTTCGATTAAACGGGGATACTGAAATCTGGGAAAACGGGGGCAAAGAAATGCGTTCGAAAAAGGAGGGGAAGAGAACGACGACGATGATGAGGGACAGAGGCTCCGGAGTTTGAACTACAAACTGTGCAATTGAATATAACCCGTATTCGCGCACACCTGTGTCTATACTCATATTTATATGCGTGCACGTACACAATTGTACACCTGTTTGCGACGTACGTTGTACATAACAATCCGGCGTCACGTGTAGCTCTGGCCTTTAGGGCCTCCGCGCACACCGTTAACTATACAACAGAGCGGCAAACACGCGAATAAATACCGCTAGTCGAAGATGGTATCGTTCCCTTTAAAATTCACCATCCGCCGCACGGCACAGTGCGCTCTTCATCTATTATTGGACGTATTTGCGTGGATTTATGCAGCGCTGCACGTTCGTGTGCAGCTGAATTCAACTGTGAGCTCATCTGTTTGCTCTGCCCGCGCGTGTTCACGCTGTGCGACACAGGTGAATAGATTTTCTCGCGTTTAGAGATACGCGGTGTTTGGTTTCTCCTTTTTTTTTCTACCTTTTTCTTTCACGAGATGCGGAGAATTAATAATTATTGTCGTTCAAAAACGTGGCCTCTTGTTCCATTGAAATTGGATTGAACGCAAAGGGGACGATTGTACATTTACTAGAAATGGAGATACTAACTTTTGAAGATAGGTCGGCAGATTGGTCATGCATCCGATTTTCGCGGTTGAGATTAAATTTACGACACGCCGTAAACGAGTAGGCGTTGATAGGAGTTATTTTATGGTGCGGCGCGATCGCAATTTACTGTCGCATATGTATATTCACCGGTGGTGTAAATCATTTTTGAGATGCGACTTCATCGAAATTCCATGCAATCGGTGTACAAAAAGATGCCGATGTAAATATTGTTAATACTTTGATCAAATGTTCTATCTGTAAGCCGCACTGCAATCATTGCACCTGTTGCAGTAAAAGCAGCACGGTCCAAACTTCATAAATGTTTACGACTAATTCGAAATACCCGATGCTCACCGAAAAAGCCTCAGTACAATGTCTCGCTTATGTATCTTCAAGAAATAAAACCGCCCCGTTAAGAATGAAGTAGCAGCAAGAAATGCCACGAACCACTTCAAGACACCGAATACAACGGGGGACCAATAAAAACCCCATGAATCTCTACGTTACCAGAACAGTCCTGCGCAAATTATCATCCCCTGTCAATTCGAGCACACCTGAATCTCCCAATGATAACAACAACCGCGCTCCACCGTATAACATTACCCATCCGCACCCCAAACTAAGCAGAACGCGAAACCGCGCAACAAATCATCGACTTAAATTAAATGAACACCATTTGCGTACCCCTCGCGCTTCGTGCAAACGCGTGCCCCACAAATTCCAACCTACGCACACGCATCATAGATACATATACACATCCGCAATCCCGGCATCCCTTCATTCGAAGACACTCGACGGCGTAACATTTGCCTCGACCCCGGTGCTCCAATCGGGCCCGTGCACACAAAAGCACCGCGTGTGCACCCGCTTGCACGCGGTTCGGTACGTAAAAGTATGCATCGTGCACGTACGACGACGGCAAGGTCGCGCACAGTGTGCCAGAAGTGCTAGACACGTGGTTTATCGTGCACCTTAATCAATGAACGGGTTAAAAGGGTGGCTGGGAGGGGGGGGAGGCGGCCGAGTGAATGAACCTAAACGTGCCTAAAGTATATGCGCACCGTTCGACAATAACGATCGACTCGGCGACGTGCCTGCGGTTCGTGAACGAGGATAGACGAGATGGGTACATGCATGCACGTTGCATTCTCCCGCACGCTTGCATCGCCGTTTATCGGATCGGGGAATCTGGACAAATTGAACGCGGAACGAGGGAGGCGGACAACTTGATGACGCTCGAATTGTGAGTTACGACGGCGACGCGGCGCGGAGTGGCGTCCGCCAGGTGAACCGATGTACCTATGGAGTTTGCGTTAATCCCGGGTCGCTAAAATGATATCGGCGTTACTCCGTCGCCGATCGTCCGACTCGCGGAATTAACGTACCAAGAGCGTGGACGTACGTCTTTTGTGCGTCTCCTGTTTATTTTTACGTCGACAAGGCGGCAACCCTTGTTCTACCTTTTCGCTTGCCGCGCTAAACTAAGGTAACCCCATTGACGCGTTCCGTGCCAGACCGATCTTCGGTAACTTTCGTTCACTTCAATTGTGCAGCGATCGTGACGATAATTCGTTAAAACCAAAATTGGTGCCCCTTTCTGTACCGCGTGTTAAACGTCACACCTTTTCCTTGATCGTAATGATTCTCGCAATTCAATGAATATTACGACGCATATATGTCACGAACGAACGGGTCGATTCAAGCTCAATCAGAGCTTTACTTCCCCTCGTTGTCCTACATTCGAACTCGACAAGTTTACCCCCCCCCCCCCCCCCAAAAAAAACAACGGTTTCCCGAAAAATGAGAATACAAAGTCGAGTGGCGCAATGAAACGGAAATAAAAAGTGAAGAACATCCGCGGAAGCTGCACGATTTTCCACCGCTGGAAGAGTCAATCAAACGAATCCAATCGGGCGATCTCGTTCTACCTTCCTTTGAAAAGAAACGAAAAAGAAAAATGATGAACCGGTCTTCGGCGCGTCTCTATTTGTTTCATATTGACCGATCGAGAGATCGATTGCTCGATCCTCGCACGAGGCCATCGGGGAATAGCGGCACGTGGCGCGTTAAATATGGTAAACGAATAGCGCGGCGTGACAGCCATCCGGGGTCCAGTTTCCCTCTTTTTTTTCCTTCCTTCCCTTTTTCCCTCCATTTGCACGAGAAACGGCGTGTTGCGAGCTAGCCACAACTGGCACGGGGATATTCCGTTTGTTTCTTGCAGTCTGCCGCGTCAAGGGCGATCGTCGATTCATGGGGTTCCCGTTCATCGATCGAACGAATCGCCCGAGACAGTGCGATCGACCGACTTCTTTATAGAAGTCTGCAATTTTGTTGGTCTCGTTTCAATCGCATGCTCGGTTGTACTTGTTCGTAGCAGAACCTGTTTGTAGACGAGGTAAGTGCATCGAGATTTCTGGCGTCGAAGTGCGTCGAGTCCGTTGGTCTCAGAAAATGATATTTAACGTGTTACTCGTATTGAATTTTCGCGCTCCTCTCGCTAGTAAAAATTATTACGTTCCAGGTTATATTAAGTCCGTATCTGGTTACAAGGTATTCCGAAACTTTGATTGAATCTCATCCGAAGTTCGAAAGGTTCTGACTCTGGGCCCGGGATGCGCATTTGTATCTGGCGACAAATGAATTTACCGTAGAACAGACTTTTGCACACCTTTCTCTTCTTATTCGCGTGCGCGCACACGATAACGATTCACGAAAGACGAATCGAGATGTTATCAACGTGAGAAATGTCATAACGAGGGTCGAAGATAACGTGGCGTTGATGTATCGCGAACGAGAACTCGAGAAAAATTGGCGATCATTCGTCAACATCGACAAGCGAAAATTCACATGTTTCCTGCCATTCGAGAGGGGGAAAAGAATCGAGCCGAATCGCGATTAGCGTGCAACATTCATGCCGGTCGTGTTATTCAATCGCTATTCCTTTTGCCCATTGGGAACGCGATCGTCCTTCCGCGTGATTACAGAATCTCACCTGTTGCCGGCTATTACTCCTCGCGCAGATTACATAACAATTATTACGACAATCGATTACCGTTTTATCGAGGTCATGAATGGATACTGAAATCGATTTGCAGTAGATAGCGGTTGCGTTGCCGCATACGGTAACCGCGCTGTCTTTCATCGATTGTTTCTACGGGTTCGATGTATCGTTTAGCAGCGCGGGATTATGCAAGTTAAGTATGCACCGAGTTAGCCATTCATCGAATGGTAATCGTCGCGTGGATAATTGTTGAATTAAATTGACAACTGTGTCTCGCACGTGTACAGCGTGTAAAGATATTTCCACGCTACTTCGAGTGTCGCTTGCGCGAGGTTTGCGAATCTTGTTAGATCAATTTGGTAATGGAAGGAAAAGATTCCGTACGAATAATACGTGTACATGTATTAATGCACGAGGAGCATCGAATCGAAGATCATGATTCGCATATTGTCGCACATTTGACAGACCACGAAACAGAAACGAAATATGAATTTTATGCAAATTATTTTTTGCCATCGTCTGTTCTATTCGAAAATTCATTACAATTACCCTGCGTGTTACGCGATCGTTCCAAATCCAATCCACGTACTATTACATAAAATGTGTGTGTATACAATAGTTACGTAACGATCGTACAGACGATAAGACTTGACAGGTTTCTGTTTACTAGCGAGGGACGAGACATTACGAGATAAACGTGCCGGTTACACATCTAAATGTAATTATAGATTCAGCAGAAATTCAAGCGCCGCGTTAATCCTGTTTAAATTGACGAACACGTGGAACGGCTGAATGGAGCGATCGATGCAGAAAAATATTTCCAGCATTACGATTCCGCTGCCACGAGACTTCCCGTCAGCGCGATAAGGGTAATCACTGTCGCTCGTCATTCTTTAAGACGCGGCTATCGTCGGGTATTCCGTCCGCGAACGTGTCATCAATCCAATTCGATTGATCGACACGGTGACGGGCGAATCTAACATTGCACGATAAACGCAGAGAACGATTCGAACGATGGGGTGCTCGTAAAACTTACTTTCTTCCTTTCTCACAGTCTATACTCTACGATTCTGTATGACGCTGTGCGTGGCCTATCGTTTTTCCCTCCGCGAATGATGTGAAATTCAATGCGCAAATTGTAACGGCTGGTACTTAACAATTGAACGGTCAGAGAAATGGAAAAAGCAAAACTATACTAAGTAGCAAAACTGCTGTGCATGTACTTCGGTTAGATAGAAAGCTCCACATAGGAGTTCGTTTCAGCCGACAATTAACATTATGCACATAGGGGCCAAAGTATATTTAATCGCCAATTAAGGATCCCGCTCGACCGACATCAGACCCGTCATCAATTGTTTCTGCGCGTTCCATCCGTACGAACGCTATTAATCCGGTTTGCGATCGATCGATCCGGATCGAGATAGCCGACAAGAGCGGCACGCGCCACAGTAAATACGGCAAATGACTCAATTGGAGCTGCAGGTTGTGATGTTCGCCACGTTTTTCTTTTTTTTTTTTTTTTATCTTTGCTCAGCATACTGGGAGTCTGTACACGTGGGTATTCGTGTACACGTACGCGGTGAATCGGCAGAAGTTCCTACCAACTCTCGCCAGGAACGTTGCAATGCAAGAAGTATGACGATTTTGCCACCGAGGTTGCAGTAATATTTGTATCCTCGTCTAAAAATCTCGTACCCTTTCGGGGGGATTATTGATTTCATTCTTTATCGTGGCAGTCCTTATTTTCTTCGTGGCCGATTTAAAAATCTCCACTTTTCAACATTCGAAATATCTACTTGCACTCTTTCTTCAATGATTTCTAAACAATCGTGTTACGTTCTGATAAATGGATGAATTATTTAACCGATGTTAAACGATAGTCTTGTAAACTACGAAATTTGAAAATTGCCTCTGAAACAAATCGTCAAGCTGAATAACCAATCTCATCTTTCCGGTTCTCGTTTACTCGTGAATTCCACCCTTTTCACCCGACTCGAAACGATTCTATTCTCGCTGGTTAAAATAGGTCACCCTATATAAACGGCACCATTCAACTCGCGCACCTCGCATTCCCGAACTGGACTGAACGCGGATTCTATAAGGTTACGCCCTTTTTGCGGCGATTTACCCGCCTTGTTGGCACGCGAACACGCTTCTTGTCGGCGGCTTAGACGAGCCACCCGTGTTGCAAGGTGCCGGATTAAACGGCCTGTTCTTTCCAACCGAGATGAAGACGTTCCACCGTGCTCGATCATGGGACTCGACGCGGTGGCGAGCTCCTCTAGGAATGCTTTCGACGCGAGCTAACTGGTCGGAAGTTTTAACAGACGAGAGTGTACGAGACGAGGAATGTCGCGGTTAATGGTTCTTGCTCGACCAATTCTTTTTCTCTGACAAGCAATTTTTTGTCACTCGGACTGCTTGCTGTAGATGTACCGTGGACGAGCCGGCGGTGGTTTTCTTCGCGGAAATAAATAAACAGCTTGCTGGGATGCATGCATTTATTATGTATGCTTTACGGTAATTTGCTGACGTTGATCTTTTTGATTATCAATTTTTTTTTTCCCCCCCGGCGGAAGAAATTACAAAATTATTTGTCACCGCAAAAATCCATTTGACTTCGACGAAGTTCGACGAAAAATACGAAATAAAAGACGAAGGATAGTTGAACGGGGGCTATGCGTTTTCTTCAATCAATAGCAAACGATGCAACGGAACACAAAAATCCCCTCGACTACCTCAAAACGCGACGCCCCGCGTAATTCCGGCAACCGGTACCGGTAATTACGCCAAACCGCGCGCCCCTCGTGACCGTATGCACGTCCGAGGATATATGGGCGTAACGTGGAACTGATACGGCGTGTATTCGTGACAAATTGCGTGTAATTACGGCCGTTCACGTAAACAGCCGGCAAATCTCTTAAAATCGTCGCGAATTCGGGTCGCGGCGCCGGAAAAATTGCAGCCGGAAGCGGGCGAATAGGCGGGGGGAAAAAAAAGAAGAAGAAGAAGAAGAAACCGAGGTGTTCGGGAAAGGTGTTCACGAGCACGCGGTGTGTGGCACATCGTCCCCTTTAATTGATGCTAGGGTTCGCAACAGGACCGGAGGCAGAGAAAGAGAGAAAGATAGAGAGAGAGAGAGAGAGCCGGCTTGAAATTGAAACGCTGAACGAGCCAGCTATAATTCACGGCTCGGCTATAATAATGTTTGCACCGTTCTTGTCCGTACGCTTGCTCTGTGTGCGTGCTTTTTCCGTGCACGGGCCCGCGTGTTACATGCGCCGGGTGTTAACACGTACACGCCGGCGAAAAAGCCGGCCAAGCTTCGTTATCCATTCATAAATCCCATTAAAACCATTCAGACCTCCACGAGCCCGACCTTCCTCCCTTCCTGCCACCACGGCCTTCTCCCGCATCACCCTCGGGGTTCAACACGCCCCCCTGTCGTCACGACGCGGTTAACACCTCGCGATCCACGCCAGGACATAATTAAGCTATTACACGTTCGTTTTGCACGGCCGTGCCTACGTTCTTCTTCGCCACGCGAACGTGATCGGCGATTTTGTTCGCGGGACGGCCGAGATATTTGTGTGCTCGGCAGATTTTTCGGGGACGAAAGAGAGACGGGGCGAAAGCGGTCCGCCAATCTGATTCCTGGACTTCGTTCAAATTCTCCGGTGAAAGGGAAATCACATTTTTTTTCCTTTGTTAACTGTTTATCAACGCGAGCAACCAGCCGGAATGTCTGCAGTGTGACGCTTCCAGGGTGTAATTCACATTGGACAATAATTTCAATGCTGAATTTCACTTCGCACCGTTTAAATCGCCGTTTCAATACTCGAACAAACGCCTGCTCCGGTTCGTTTAAATACAGTATCGCCACGCTGAGCGCGCGGTACAATTGTGTCATTACCCCCCGTCGATGTTCAATCTTCCCGGCTAATCGAATCGATCCGTAATCGAGTCTTTCCTCGCCCCGTCGTGCGATTACGTCGCCCCGAACACACGCTCGGGTCGAACATTCCGACGATGAACCTGCCGGTGGCCCGATTAACGCAGAGACGTTATCGCGATCGGCTTGCCGAGGGAAAGAAAAAGGTACAAAGGGTACAAAGACAAGAGGAAAGACAAAATAAGAAAGAGCCGTACGCCAGAGACAGAACACGGAATATTTTCGTGCTTCCGTTACAAGAGCATCGATGATTCACGACGGCGAGCCAACGTTTTTACGTCGTTTCGTTGCGCAACGAAACCGCGACCGAGGAGTAACAACGAGGTGGGAAAAGTATGAAACGGAGGCGGCGGGACGGTTATTAATCAAGGCGGCCTCGCGGTCAAATGTATGCAAATATAATCAAACATTGTAATCGCTGCTTCGGTCGTGAAATATTTATTGCGTTCGACGTGCCGCAGCATCTGTGGCGAACGTTGCAATTAAGTTGTCGGACGTTCGCTTCGCGTCGACGGCTTTTTTCATTTCCGCCAGTGAAACTGGTCGCCGTTTTCTTCGAACGGCAGCAACGTCACCTGGCACTCGCGGCGACCGTGCGACAGAGGCCGGCAATGATCGTAACCGACCGATACCTGTCTGCACTTAGGTCGCAGGACACGGGACGACCAACCTGCGTTGCGATTTCATCGATCGAAACTTTGCTCGCGCCTAGCAAAGACATTTGTTCCTCCGGCGAAATATCATCTCGCTTAATGTGCGAGCAGGCGGGTGAGATTTTAATTGAGTATCATGTATTATATCATCACGAAATTGAATTTCGACGAAGGCTCGCATCGTTAAGTCGACTGTTATTCGCAATAAATTTCTATTAACCACTACAGAAGTGCAGAATCCACCTGCAGCTTCGCAGAATCAGCCCCAGATACAGCAAAGTTCCTGCGGCAGAAGTTCCCAAAGTTCATGACCCCCGCCATTCACGGACGGTCGGAGTTTTACATATTTTCATTTTCCGTCGACGGCTGCTTCCAACGTGCACGCATACGTATGTACATACGTTACCTACACATCGACAGGTTCGATCGGATATTCGACGAAGACACGCGACCATGGATATCGAGGACGGTGTGCGCATAGAGGCAGGCTGCTCGCACACGGATACAAAACTCTCAAGGACACCACGAACGCGAGGGGTGTACACGGTGAAAGGGGATGCAGGACATTTACCAGAAAACGGGGTGAACCGACGAACTGCAGGTGTGCCATGCCGTTGACGTATATACTCGCAAAGCTCGTCGGTACACAAAAGTCGACCCATTTTCCATCCTTTCCCCCTGCGAACGTTCCATCCTCCCCTTCACGGCTGATGCACCTTCTCCCCTTCTCACCCTCCAACCGTTCTCTTTTTTTTTTTTTTTCGTTGGTTCATTCGCCTAGCTACCCACCGCTACGAGCCGCCACACTTGTTGCACGACAGAAAGGGAAAGGAAGGGGTTGAGTGTAAGGGAGATCGAGGGTGGACGGTGTGTAAGTATATATATATACATAAACGATGTCCGCAAGGCCACGATTGATATCGCACTGACGAGCAACGGTTACATGCATCGATGACAATCAATCTCATTTTGAGATTCTACAATCCCTGTAGAAATACGAAAGGGATGGCTACGAAAGGGATGCTTCGAAGGGGCGAGGGATGAGAAGAATGTTATTTGCCATGGGTCAGTAGTGACCAAAGGTTCATTGTCAGTGTTACTTTGTTTAAACAAAAAATTTGGCTACTTTGGAAACGGCATTCGTCCGCACGCTTCTAGAAATGAATCGGTCCCTGTCGACACAGAATTAATAAGCACCGCAAATCCTTGTGCAAGCGAATTACATAGTTGGGACTGACTTCTATAACTGGGGTACATCATAAATATTTCTATGCAGACAACAGTTAATTATTATACCTGCGAATGTAACCGAAATGTCCATCTCATCTCAAGTTTGGGCGCTTCTTTTTGTTTCAACGATCACAATCTGCCCACCCTCGCAAGTAGAAGGGTTAAGAGCCTGGTTACATTCGACTATCTAACCACGTCGATCTGATCACTACACCGAGGTCCACCGGGGATTTAAAAAACTGATGAAGTGAAGTTCGATGCCCCGCATTACTTATAGATTACTTATAAATAAAAGGTTTCGTGAAGTACAGAGTTAAGGCTACTGTCAACGGCAGAGCCGATCGAAGACTACTTTCGCAAATGAGGGCTTTTAAAGATCGCGCATTGAACGTAACGAGAAAAAACGAATTGCAACCATATGCGAAACTGTATTATATTACTTGCACAACTACGGTGGCAGGGACCTGCCTCGCTCATAATAATTCTCATTGAAATTTAAAGTGTTCTTTGTGTTACCAGACCAACACACTCTTGGACGGTTCACCGCAAAAACAATCACCCACAAAATACGCGACAAATACGCGGACGCAGGCGACCGACTGAACCTCATTCTACTCGTTCGGTAAAACTGCTAAATATTTATTACACTGTACAATCCGAATATGTAACACGCGGCTCCGCGTAGAGAGCCCGATCACCGACAAGAAAAAAAAAACGTGTCACTCCATTCACGGCACTCGTCTCGCCGCCTAAGCGTGCACGCACCGGCACAACCGATACGCGCGTGTCACGCGACAAAATTGTACGCGACGTTACACACCTTTTTTCACGCGGCGAATCATCAGCACGCCGTAAATCAGCCCCGTTGACGGGCGTCGCGTCCGCGATACCCGGGCGCGAAAACCGCGCCGGGGCCCGCTCATAAAACGGCGCCGGTGTAAAAATAAAGCGTGCAGAGCGAAAGGTGTACGCGGGATACATACTTACCGGAGAAGTAACGTCCCGTTCGCCTCTTCCCGTCCCCGTTTGACGGCCAAATGGAGCAGCAAGAGACGCCGCGGCACGTGCCTCCGCCGCATTGCGAGCCGTCCCAGGAATGCGGTCTGCAAACATACAGGTTAAGGGACTCGTGCGAGGCGGCGAGCTCGTAAATCACTCAACGATCGTAATCGCCGGGTTCCGCGTGTACGCTCGCTAAACATCGTGTGCCCCTCGAACGTTCGTTGTGTGCGAGCACACCGCTTACCGTTCACCGGCGTGTAAGAAATCGCCCGGGAAACGCACACGCTCGCGAGCATCCCGTCGAGCTCCTCCGAGTTGCGGAAGGTAATGGTCCCGCGGCAATCAGCGTCACGTAGCCGCCCGGGTCGGGAATCCTTCGACTTCTCGTACGCGAACGGTGTCCGACGGAGGTCGAGCGACTTCGTCGTTGCCCGACGATTAGAGGAACGGTCGGGACGACTGGGGAAATTACGCGACGGAGGGATTCTTATTTTGCTCGTCGAAGGGGGGAGGGTTAGGGCACAGGTGTACGCGTCGCCGAACGTGTATCGTTGACGATTTGGCGTCGGTGGCCTGGCGCGAAAGCCACCGCAACGAATTCAATGCACGTCGGACAACGGGGGTCCGTTGGCGAGAATAATATCCGGGAATAATGGGACAACAGAATGCAGCCGCGGGCTGGCGCGATGGAAATTAAAACACAGCGATGGCGAGGAAATGGATAGATGATTCGTATTATTGTACGAACTCGATGATACTCGTGGAACATCAATCATTTATCCGTCATTATAAACGTCGTTCCACGAGCCCTATTCCAAAACGTTCCAACCTTAGGCCGACGATACAAACAGCGCCTGCATGCTCTTTACCGGAGTAAACCCCGTAACGCACCCGGCCCTTGAACTATCATTCAGATTCCTCAATCCACCCGCCGCGATGCAGCGTGCCGTCGCGTCGGACGAGGACGCGCCGCGTCCGTACGGATTCGTGACGTTTACAAACGGGCGCGAAAAGGACGAGCCGGCCTCAGTCTGAGCGCGTGGGATGAACGGGGAGTTGAACTCGGCTAGACAAAGAGGACGGAAGTGGAAATCTCGAGCGAGGGATCCACGGAACGGCAAGTGTACGCCAGCTTTGCAAACGGAAGAGGAGATCGTGGGTGGATGCGGCGAAGGAGGACGGGGGCAGAAGGCGCGCAGTTAGACGCGGAACGGAACTGGAACGGAGCAGAAATGTTATCATAAGCGTAGCGAACTTGACCCACTCCTACAACCACCACCACTACCACCACCACCACCACCACCAACAGCAGCAGCAGCAGCAGCACGATGATATGAAGTTACGGGCCGCTCGTGCGAACCCGTAACACGATAACAGCTGTTGCATACCTCTCGATTCGCGGGACAGCAAAAGTTTCGACGATCGCGTGCCTCCCGCGCGCTCGAGCCCACACAGACAGTTTATACGCGTACAGGGATCGACGTTTCTGCTCTCCCTCTCGTCCCGTTCCCCTCTCGCGCTCTCATTTCCCGGGCGATCTTCTTTTACACTTTCTTCTACTTCCTCGTCGCGCTCTCTCTGCCCTTTCTTCCCTCTCCGTTTCTTCCCTCCGTTACCAACCACCGCTGTACACGCGAGACACGCCTCGCGAGTTCAACATCCGGACCGGGTATTCCGTCCACGTCGATCACGGGACGGGATCGCACGTGCCGCGGGCGACATTGGAAGGATCGACTTGGCGAGGAGAAAAAGTTGCTGGGCTCGAACGGGCGCGCACCTATGGAGGATGTTGACACGCCTAACCTGGGGACGAGGGCGCGAGGAACGACTTTCGCGGAAACGGTGCTGCCGGTCGACGCCGCGATTCGATTTGTCTTAATTTGTCAACGGGGGCTCGCATGACGTTTATCGGCGGATTAATCGAGATTCGAGAGAGCGCGGAATAGGCGCGCCAGTTTGTCGCGCGGGTGATCGGCGATTTATGCGTAACATAAATCCGACCGAGCTGTAGGGTTGAACGGAATGTTTGCGGAATATTTGCGCACGATTTGCCAATTTTTAGCGTTGTCTGTTGATATTTTAATGGGCTGGACAGTTGTAGAACACCGCGGGTACACGCGGCCGCGTTCCTTCCAATTTTGGTCAGACGACTCATTCTACTTACAGATCCGTACACGGCACAGCGCGCTGCAGCGTGGTTCTGGCAAGTTAACTTCAAGTATGTTATCCGTTGACGCAGCATGGTTGCAATGGAATGGCAAAGTGATTTGTAGGAATGTTTGCGAGTGCACGTAAGATAGTAATTAGTTTCTTTTCGATGGAACACCTTTCATAATTAAATTGGCCATTTCTGTGACTCTGAACTATTTCTACAAGCTGGATGATTATATTTCGCACGACCTATGTTTCTGTCCGCTTGTTTACACTTCACTCTAAAACCAAAAAAACCTGCAGCTGTTCGATGGACCATGAATTTAATGGCCACGCTGTATCGCGGAGGGCAATACAGTTTACCGCACAGGTAGATACACCTTACGGGCCACTCACTTGCACGTGACTTGAAAGCACTCGTGATCGAATCCATCAAACCGAGACAATAATTCTCGTGGAGTGCAACTTCCCCTCGAACGAGCCAAAGGAAAAAGCTCGAGAATTCCGCATAAAGTGCATCAACCTACTCGGCGAGCAAAGTGTACGATCGAACGACGAGGACACGACTCGTTCTGCAGTCCCCGAGGGAGAAAGACGGAGAAAGGTGGAGGACAGATTGAGATCTTCGATCAGGAAAAAAAAGTAAAAGTGAAACCGGTGGATCCCGTAGGACCTCTGGGGGGTCTGGACAAGATCGGAGCTCCCCTTTTCGAGAGGAAGGTGAGAGAAGAAAACAAACGCGACACAGGGGTAAGAACAATGTCTCAATAAGATATCGATCGCCCATTAGTAACGCGTAAAACGGTTTCCTTTTGCTCTCTCTCTCTATGGGTTGCATAAAAAGGCGCTACACAAAGAGCGATTTAAGGGCTACTTGTACTACCTCCTCGGATACGAAGCAGTGCTGGAAGGGTTCAGGCAATTATTGGTATAGGCAATCGATGCACGACAGACGGCTAACAATTAATTCACCTGACAGATGAATAACAATAATAACGGAATTTTAATTCAGCATCTACTGTTAACGAAACATTGTCAATTATGTATTTCCCTCCGATCTTGCAAAACCGTAGCCTGTTCACCCATCGCCTGTAAAGGGAGCACCAAGCTAGTCGTTTTAATTTTCTATCATACGCCCCAAGGGTTCCGTTGATCATTGCACGGAATTCGTAAAAGAACAAAGTAGATTCGACTGAATTGGAAAAACCATCGATCCAAGCCAGAAGCTCAGTTCACCTGCGCAACGTCTATCCGCGAAATTCGGCCGAGAAGATCAGATTCTCCTCCGCAATCGGGTCCACCGATAAGCGTACCGGATTCCAGCAACGCAATCGCATCGCGATAAACCCTTTTACCTTCTCCCTATCGCGCCGTCTCTTTTTCCTCTCTCTATCACTCTCTCTCTCTCTCTCTCTTCCAGCCCGTACGTTTTTCCCGTTTATCGGACGTCCTCTCTGTCCGACGCGGCGTTTAGCCGTGCCTTGAATCCGGAGCACCAGGTATCCGCTAACGAACCGTGCAAACGTGTCAGCCCGTGCACGTGCCGGCGTGCTCGAGCGCGCAAGGCCGAGCACACAGTGTCGCGTGCGCTTACGGAAGTGCATATAAAGCATACACGGATACGTGTGCACGCCGATCTCGACGGTAGTTTACCTCGAACCGAGCAAGTTCACCTACATTCGCGTGGGGTGCTGTCGTAGAGAGAGAGAGAGAGAGAGAGAGAGAGAGAGGGAGAGCAGATTAAAGAGGGACACTCGTCCGGAGATAGAAAGGGAACGTAGCAGCGAGCTGAATGAACAGCCTAAAGGGAGAACGAGATGGCGAAACTGAAGGGTAGGCGGAGAAGGAAGGGAGGGGTGGAGAATTTAAACCGGCATTCGAAACTTCGCAAACCCCTTATAGCGACCTACCTGTTATCTCGATCAAGCATCGATCGGTGGTTAGTAACGAAAGAAGAAACTTAGCCCCCCCCGTTCCCCCGCCTCACCCCACTGTTTTACCTCATCCCTGTTTCTCTGTTCTGTCCTCCTCCGTCGAGGCCTCTCGATCCCTTTGCGTCTTACCACCGCTTTGAACTTGACCCAGTGAACGAAGGAGGGCCCGGGTGGAGAGGACGACCGGAATATTTTAGTTGCGGCCAGAGAGCTAGAGTATATATGTACTGCGTATACGTGTACCACTGTGCCCACCCTTCCTTCGCTCTGCCCTTTAGCGCAGAGCGGTGGCCGAGCGTCTGTGCGTTCTGTCGAATGCGTCTCCTGCGCGATGCCACGAATCGCTTGTAAATTGGAATTGTTGATATTTTACGGGGATGGCACACGCGTAAGTAGTTCGAGATGGTTCCAACGAGGATATGAACGATCGACGACTCTGTTGGATGCACGTCAAGCGGCAGGATATATATTATTAATGGGTGCTCAATCGACGCAACACGAATCCGTGAAAAAAAAAATCTTGAAGTAAATACAAAAGCTCCGCTTTTACGAATTACAAATGCTCCGCGCACCGGAAACACGGCGACGATCGCCGCTGCGTCAAACGCACCGTGTCGAACAAATACGAACGAATAAGCGACCCTTCAAAGCTCATTCGAAGACATTCGTCCCGTTCTACTACAGGGGGTTACAATCTGAGGTATGCGAGAAATCATCATCCTCGCAGCATCCTTATCTCGCCCGAGCCTGTCCGCTCTCCCTCGTCCAGCCGCATTCTCCGTCGACTATTCCGTCCTTCTTCCGCGAGCTTACCCGCCGGTCGCGTTGTTCCGCGGCGATAAACAAAGGAGAATACCGGCGGGCAAAGCGACGAAGAGGGAAGAGCCGAGTGGAACGAAGTTAAAGTATAACAGCACGGCGAGCAAGCCAGAGAGACGCCGCGTGGAGGTCGGCGAACGAGGGTGAACGGTGGAGAGGGGGAGGGAAAATGGGTATTTGTGTTGGAGGAGAGCAAGGGGATGACGATAGCGGAGTCGAGAAACTTGCTGGATACCGGCCGCTTCATGGTGGTCGTGATTGCGCTGGTCGTAGTGGCATTACCACAGGAGGACGTTAGGAGAGAAAGATGCCGAGGGCGTAGGGAAAGAGAGGTTTAATCGGCTGGCATAACGGCGACCCGGTTGCTAGACCAAGAAGGAACGAGGAAGAGGGAAACTGGAGGCACCTCAATGGACGAACACGAGAGGGACCGCGTGAATGTGTGAATGAAGAAAGAGAAGCTGGATCAGGCGGGGATGAATGGGTGCATCTTAGGAGCGGCACCAGCCAGCTGATATGCCACCCCTCCCTTTTAGGGGAAACCCGCCCTGTCGGCGAACCGTTGAATCTCAAATTGGCGGAAAAGTTGCCCTTCTGTGCTTGCGCCACAGGTTTGGGCGATGCATATCGTGGCATGCATATGTTTTTTTTCTGTGGTCATAGAAGGTATGGAAGGGCGACTAGGGGGAGCTGTAAACCAGATCCGTTCCTAGGCCGACGGGGTCGGAATAAATAATAAATACGACAATACAGTGCAATACTCTCCCCCACTGCTCGAATAAAATGAACGTACAAGAGAAGCGACGTATCGAGAAATCGACGCTGATTAAAAAATCTACCAAAACGGATAGTTCATTGCGCTTCTAACAGTGTAACAGAAAAAAAACACTTCTAAGTTTCCACCTGCCTATCGATACGCTTCGATCTTACAACCACTATGCGTCGCAAACGAGGCGACGCAAACTTGCACCATCCCCCTCGCAGCCCTCGTCGTGATTCCCTTTCAACCCCTATATATTCATATCGAAACTTTTTCTCAAAACGATCATAAAACTTTACCACCCATCCAGGGGCACGCGTAGCGGTCCCTGTTGCAGCTCGTCTTTCGCAAAGCGATCACGCCTCGTGACGTAGTGGAACGATCGTGGTGGCCGCCTTTAAACAAGTCCATTGACCCTACGTCGTAGGACTAAGCGAGGAAAGGCCGTAGTAGCGGGAAGCGATCCGTTCCATTCACGAAGGCTGTAAGAGAGGCATTATCTCCCTACGACCCTGAAATTCCCGGTGCCCTGCCTCACCCCCCGTCCCGCCCTGTGCCTGTACACTGATACGTCGACGGTAGCAACCCCCTTCCGTTTCTCGCTGACACGATGAGTGGCGGCGCTTCTCTGGCTGGCTACCTACCTTGTATACTTTATTGCCTCTAGGCGCCTGGCGCTTCTTTACAGCGGCGTGCGAAGCGTTAATATACACACAGGGTGAGCAGTTTGTTAGCGAACGCGACGCCAAGCGCGGCGAAATACTTTGACGCGGTGACAGCCGAGAATCGTGGCAACGTGCGGGGAGAAAAGCAAGTTTAAATACCCGTGCACGCGTGAGGCGGTACTAACTCAAATTGGATAGAAATTTCTTTTCTCATGAAATTTTCACCCAACGGTTTGTGAAAATTGCCTGAATAAAGTGATACCGAACGCGACACAGTGTGGCGCCATTGGACAGTTTTGAAGACAGAGCGCAGAAATAGCGAGCAGATCAACGATGCATTATTAACACCAGGGATAAGTAGAAATGGTCCAAACCATACCGTGTTTGGTGTCATTTTAATCAGGGGACCGCAACGAACATTTCGGTGGGAAATTCGTTTAACGAGGACCAAAAATAAACATGTTTTATTTCTAATCTCGCTCGCGTTAGTGTTGGCCCTCACCGATATTCGCTATCCGAGATTTTACTGTACTCGTCCGTCTCATTCTTAGAGCAACGGATTCTTGAATGAACGGCTGATCGTCAGACCTTTAAACGCTTCGATGTTTTTACGATCGCGATATTTCATTGACATTCTCTCGACTGGCGTAGACCACGAAACTTTCGGATACGCGAAATCCGATTCGGGATTGTGTTTCCTGTGTATCGTAGTAAGGTTCTTACTAGTTTCTTGTAGCTGCTGTGAACCTGACCCACTCGACGAGCCACCGATACCACCGCCACCACCACCACCACCGTCACACCACCACTACGAAAGCGTGCTCTGCAAACCACTACAACGTCGATTCTCAGAGACGGCATCATTACAGAGGCCTGTGCTAGCGGAGTACACGTCGTTACTGACGCCAGCCACTTCATTAACGAGTTTAAACTGTTGGCGCTTGTGAAGTGTCGGCTATTGTATCGATGATCGTCCGCGGTTAACCCTTTCTACAGTTGCCCCGCAAGTACGGACATGTGAAGGGGCTCGGATGTTTCCGGGGGAAATAAAGCGGTCGGTCGATGTTTCAGGGAGAATTTTATAGGACAGCATCGGAGTGGAAGGTTATGGTGTCGTAGGTCGTTGAACTGGCCTCGACCTCGGCTATCGCATGGCGATGATAAAAAAGTATGTGGTGCCGTTTGAAAAAATTATCGGCGACCTTAAAATATCGGGAGGAACGACGCGGAGAAAAATTTGCGGCTCGCCATAATATTTGCCCCCTCGAATAAAGTAATGTTTCCCCGCGACTGTATTCTTCTATCATCAAAGGCAGGCGAAATACCCGTGAATGCCCTGTGGATTGTAACACCTTTGCATAGCCGGGGGTAAAACGAAGTCGAACGAAACCGATCCTGGTCGCGCATACAAATCTGAGAACCGCTCTGATATGTCGAGCGCACAGCCATAGGGTTGAAGGGTGCGCCGTTTCCCCGGCCCAAAAGGGGTGCGCAAAAAAGCTCGACAAGATCGGGACAAGCGGATGCGCCGCGTCGCCGCGCCATCCCGCGACGAACAAAAGGAAATGAACCGGCGAACAACTACGGTGCACACGCATGCACAGCTGAACGACAAGCTTTCTCTACGATCAGCCGCGAGAGCTCACCTAAATCCCTTTCTGAATGCACCGGCAGCCCAGTTTAACGGCCGTAGGCGCCAGGCGCTTCTTTATACCGGCGTGCGAAGCGTGAATGGCTTCCGTGAACCTGAACCCGACCGACAAACCACCGTCGCCGCCAGTGTCAACGGGGCAGACCGCCGTTAAACCAGTGTCAACACGCCGGCGACGTGTGCCACCAGCATCGACGAATCGGCACACAGAGAGGAGAGAGACAGACAAACGATGACGAAGCGACGGGGGCCGACGACGTTCGTGGATTTGTTTAGCTTATAAGGTGGTCTCGCTCGCCAGATCCGCGCGCCGTGTAATACATGTGTACTTACACACGGCCCGTTCCCCGACAGAGGCAAAAGGCTTCTGTTTAATGCACGAACGGTTGGACGCGTGCCAGTTCTTTTCTAGGGTCGATTCGCGACGGATAGAACGAGAGAGAACGGGAGGGCGCGAGGGAGAGACAGAGGGGACTGGCGGATTGTGAGTTAGACGAGACGATGCCAGGACTCTGTGGAGGGAAGCACGGGACACGTAGCTAACGACCGGACCTGTTCTCTTTGACGCGCAATCCGTCACGCCTGATCACGATCGTAAATCCCGCGCTCTCATTACGACCCATTGCTGCCTCCTCCGCGGCGCGCCATCCACGCGGACAAGGAGAAACCGACACGTTCGACGCGGACGCTGCACCGAGATGGTGATCCAAGATTGCGGATGGAACACATTTTGGAGCACGATCGATGAACCGAAGGACGCGGACGGTTTCGTTCCGTTTCTCTGGTCCGGTCGTCGGGTCAGTCTGGCGCACGTTTGACGGAACGGTGTCTCGCGATTAGGGGGTTGCCAATGCCAACTTGTTTCTGACGATACCGTTTCAACGAAAGGATGGACACTGCACGGCATTTATCGTTCCAATTTCATTCAATCGATTTTCGCATCGGACGAAACATATCGGACGACGGTGCGTTCCAACTGAAAGTAACAACAGCGCGGTTCGTTCCTCCGCGAACCGAAAGCGATTAAGGAGACGGCGCGACCGCAAAGTGTCGACACTCGCCGAGCAAGCAGAGCAACAAATCCGAGCGACTGGAAGGCCTCCAGAAAAATTACGACCGCGATAAAACATGAGAGCCAAGTTATACCCGTTCCGAAGCAACGACACTTCCAACCCTCCACCCGCATCCCCCGCACGACGAAGCACCAAAACGCGATTCATCGTTCCCAAAACGCGACACGGCGAACGGTCCACGGGCGATCTCTCAACGCGTCCCGCAACTCTCTGTGCCCATTCGCGTTTCAGCCCCGGCTAAATAGACGGCAGAAGAATCCGTCTGCGAATCGCAGCCGCCGGGAATGTTTTGTCCCGCGACGGAGGGCACGCGCGCCTCTGCAGCTCGCCGGCCAGAGAATCGCGCGTGTCTGGTTTCGTGACGTGACCGGGGGACCGAGATTTCATTGAGGAACAATAGGCGCGTAACACCTGCCGAGGGCAAGCCACGCCGCCTAGACCTAGATTACGACAATAATGCCGGGTCGCCCGTCGACCAAAGCAAACGGGACACGAGCAAACGTCACGGAACGGAGAAAGACAGACACGGAGGAGCAAAAGGGAGTCCGAAGACAGACGAGGAGCCACGAAGAGGGGCCGGAGAGAGATGGAGCAACCTGGCAACGAGTCTAGCACTGGGGCAATGTCACACCTAAGCTATTATTCTCATTCACCACGGCCAGACTTACGGCAGACTAATAACCTGTCACCGACTACCGTCACGGTTTGCTACCAGCCTCTTTTCCGTTTTCCATCTCCGTTCCACACACCCCACGGTCGGATCTCTTTCTTGCCGGTTCATTATTCCCTCCCGCTCTAATGGGATTCGCGTTTGCCGCTGTACCCGTGTATACGTGTGCGCGCCCCGGACACCCCCGCGACAACACGACACACCGCCGAACATTCTCTTTTGCAACGGCACGAGACACGGTCCCGACTATTTATGTAAAACGTCAACTAACCTGAGGCAACCCCGAAGCGGGAACGGGCTATTAACGCGGCCGCGTGCCGACACCAGCACGTGGTTTCCCCGCCGACGAGCAAACGTTTCCGCCGGAAGATATTAGATTCCGTTTCGTCTTCGAATCAGGCTTGCGCGAGGATCCTCTGGTCCTTGATAGAAATACCTCCGAGGAGTGCTCCCTTTTGGTTGGGATCTGTAAGAAATTTTCGAAAGGGTTAGCCGGCGAGTTTCATTGCTGTGCGGACCATAACGGTATTGCTCGGTTCGAAAACGTCCGATTCTGTATTCATTGTAATCGCGGTTCATTGTATTTGTCTCGGTATACGCTAACATGATATGAATAAAAGAATACAGAGGGGCCGTTCAACAAACTGAACTTCACTTTGATATCCTTCCCACCCCAAACGGCGAGCGTCGTGCCGGTAGATCAAGCGTAATCCTTCCGGCGGTTCTATTCGGACGGGCTATATACAGTCATCAATTTAGCCGACAAGTTGAACGCGTTCACGCTCGAAATCCCTCCACTCCAACGTATTAGCCCGGCCAAAAAGAAGACAGGTGACGGTCGGTCGAGTTATAACGGGGCATTCACACGGGTTTAAAGCGAACTGACCTCGCGCAACCCTGACGCGAGGAACAACCTATTAACACGGTGTATGCCATTCATTCTTACCCGGTCCCCCGATCCTCCAACTCTGTCCCTTCGGTTACGCTATTTCCTTTCATCGTTTGCCCTGTTACGGTCGGAAATACGTGTGTGCAGACATACGCGGAAAACGTGCTGTGTACGGCCTAATAGTACTATCGCAGTGGCACCGCGGCATTGATAACGAAACGATTGATGGAAAGTGGCGCAAAAGACGACGGAAGGTTGACCCTTACGCTACCAATCAAAATGGTGACTACTCAAGCTTGGTTATTCAAAATAGTTTGCACAAATTGGTTTTCGCAGAACGCGCTGCGATATTTTATCAAGAAGCTGCAAAAATTATTATTAGAGGCAATACGGGAATGTGCAGCCGGTTGCTAACGCGAGGGTTGAATAGGTCGAAAGGAAGAGATAGCCGAGGGTGGCAGAGAAATTAAGGCGAAGAATTTGAGAAAAATGAACCTGGTGACCGAAATGCGCGACTACGTTTCTATTGAACGACGATAAAATATGCTTGATTTCGCCCGCCTCTGAAATGATACTCCGATAATACACGTCTGACGGTGAAACGGTCAATCGCAAACGGACACCTGTGAAAACACGACGAGAATAACGTGTCGCACGTGTTCCTTATACGCAATCGAGCGGCAATTACGATTCATTACTAACCGTTACTAATTGTCTCTCCACCGGTCCAGACCAGTCTAACCAAAGAATCGCACGCCTCTCTCAATCGGGAACCGCAAGAAAAACCGTCCACCGCGGGCCCCGGTTAAAGAAACACAGATGCCACGTGGCTCCCGAACCTACGAAGATCGATCCTCGGATTAGACTCGCTAAAGAGGAGTGACGGAGAAAGGGGTAGATGAATGCCATGCACGTGCATGCAACGTACACGTAGACGAACCTAAACGACGCGGCGACGAGGAGGAAGAATCGCGCCCCACGTCTCCTATATACAACGTCACCTTCATCTTTCCTCCGCTCTGTTCTTCGGACGACGTGATACAAAACGACGCAGAGGAAACGCGTCGCGGTGCCAGAGGCAGCCAACGGCCAAAGGGAAACGAGGGGCCGGGGTGGGCGGATGAGGAAGGTGCGAGGGGATGGAAAAGGAGGGATCGGGAAACTATTGACCACGCTGGGAAGCCGTTTAACCCCCCACGAGAGGACGTACAAACACAGCTAGAGACACGCACACTATCGCGGGCACACAATTCTCACACGCGAGCGCAGCGGCCCCGTGTACACGTGTGCAACGAGAGGGCGAGAGGCGGGCAGGAAGGGAAAGCATAAACGGTTCCACACAAGGAGGTTCATTCATGAGTACGGAACTTCGGTAGGTGTTGAGGCCTGCACGGACACGACCTCACGCCCAGTCGCATCGTATTCGAGAGTACGCCCGTAGTACGCGGCCCTTCTCTCTCTTTCTCTTTCCCTGTCCCGCTTGCTCGTTCGCGGTACGCCCGAGCGTTGTCGTAAAGCGGTGCCAGGATAAAGAACCACTCCGAGGGAGGACGAGTTCCATACATATACACGGCGGGGTAAAGAAAGATGGATCGAGAGAGTGGAACGGCTGCGGCACGACGACGACATTGTTGTAAAGCGATAAGATACACGGGGCAAGGGACCGGGACATCTACTACACGAGCGTGTACCTGCACGCGGGCGAATCGCCGATCGCGATCGAAGATCGAAAGTGAAACTCGCGTGAGCAATTATGGTACACGACGTACCACGTGGCCAGCGCGTCCCAGGTGTGCCAGTTGGCCGCGGCGAATTCGTCGGACCGATTGCAAGGGGAATGAGTTGTTGATTTATTCGCGAAGGGTTGCGGGTGTATTTTCAAACGAATTATTCCATTGCAAGTTCAAACGGAAATGTGAGATTGATGCGCAGGCTATCAGTGTTGCAAACGTTGACGCGGTGGAAGAAAGGTCCACAGACAGCATGGCTGATAATAGAACGTCGTTTTCTACTGCTAAGCATATTTGCTTCGCGGCGGGATAGAATTTCGGCAACCGAGCCTATAATTCTACAATTGAAGACTACGAGTTCCGCAATAGGGCCGACGCGTTAGAATTAATAATGGCGTCACCGTGGAAATTGTAATTAACGTTGAATCGAGAGGATCTGCCAGGTTTCCACGATGGTGCAATTTACCATTACATTGTCCTTCGTTGAAGTGTACCTTCGGCCGCCCATGAACTGATTGATTGATTTTAATTCAAGCCCGATGTTCGTTGAATTGTCAACGCCACGCGCGATATCCCATATAAGAGTGAAACGTATCAATGACCCGAAACCTTGAAAGCTTCTTCAAAGTTTAGTTGAATCGGCGATGTATCATGAAAGCGAAGGGTCGACGAATACATAAATGTGTACGTCGGAAAGTAGGCACCAACCGTTGCGTCCCCTTACAGACTACCCGGTGTTCGCTCGTGTAAAGTACATAACTATGTCGTGATAACTTACACACTTCCCTAACCCAGTTAACTGTAAACGGTTTATCCACTTTGTCAGCTGGTGACCCCCTAATCGAACTACATATCCGACTTCAGATGTAATCTATGGACGGCGAAAAATAAAATTCCCAAAACACCGACACGACTTTACTCGCCCATCAAATCGCACAGCACGCAAAGTAGATGCTGCATATGTTAATTCAATTCGGTTCCAATTCGCGAAAGCGGAACGCCGTCTCCTCTCGTACGGTTATCAATCAAATATGCATTCACTTGACAGAATCAAAAATATTATCTACACGAAAGAATTGGCCCTAAATGAACCACAAAAGCGATCCCCAAGCATCGCGAACTACCACATTACATTCAACGATATTCCACCCGCAGGTTTCCTAATAGACCAAACGAGCGTTCCAAGCACAAGTTACCCACCCCCAAAACTGACGGTAAAACGCGACCAGGTACATATACGTGTATATACATCGTACGGATACTGTTTCAAGGGCGATTCCTTTTTAGAATCGTCGTAAAGCTGGCCGAGGCGTTTCCACCCTTCGCCAGTCGATCGCATCCCTGCCACACTTTCGTTTCTGTCACAGTCACCTACTTGGCGTTCTGTTACTATTCGTCGATTAACGATAATTGTGTCGGCACGGTGTTTCAGTGGCTCAAAGCGTGTACACAACGCCGTGCCTCTCGCCCGTCCCCGTTTTACTCTTGCTTTATCGTTCACCAGCAGCGAGTGGCCCGGGCGTTGATTACTGGGCGGCACGGCGACGTGGGCTAATAGCCCCACTAACTACCCGGAGCCCTGATTGTTAGGTTACGATCATGGTCTTTGAAACTCGCCCCACGCATAATAACCACCGACTAGCGACGGGGATGAACCGCCGTGTTGTTTTTTCCGTTCCCCGAGGGAATGCACAAAGTTTCGCAGCGGACGCGAGATTTTATTGAGATACTTTTTTGTGGAGTCGTTGTACCGTACGTCTGAATGAACCTGCTCCCCTTGGTGTATCGATGTGCAATTGAAACAGGTGTGCGTACTTTTGGAGCAGGCGTTGCTTCTTTGAAGATACTATAGAAATCCGTAGGTAGGTATACGATTTCGGTTTAAAATAGATCTCAGCGTAATTGCAAACATCACGCCCGTTGCCAATTTTTGAACAGGTATCAGGAAGTATAATTTGTTAAACTGTACGACGTCGGACTAGAAAGTGAGAACGCACACCGCGAGGAATAATGGTCTGCGGAGCAGCACTTCTACACCGAAAACCAAAGCTAATAACAACCGTTCCCTCCAAGACGATGCCACGATAGAGAACAACCCGGTCAAGTGTGCCAAAAGCTCCCTGCTCCAACTTCAACCCCTCCGAATAGGCACTATTAGATCGTAAAACGGACAATACGGCATGCAGTGGTTCGAGAGGCAGACAACGGGTTTGTTTTGTTCCTGTGCGCTTACAAGCAGTTCGAGAGCCCTCGCTGGCCGTCGAGAGTCTGTAGCCGAGCGAACAACCGTTTAAACTCCGCGTGGATATCACTGACCTACCCCCATATCGTAGCGACGTCACCCCGACAAACTGTTGGCCCACCTGTGTATACCGTTGCCCGTTGCGAGACTCGTTTCTCGCCCTTTCATCTTCGCGGGTTATCGACAATTTTACGCGGCCATTTCCCCCGTTTACTTCGCACCCTTGCGCCGTTGCAACGCTCCACGGCCACACCTATTTCGCAGTCGAACGAGCTGACGTTCTTTGCGACCGAACGACCGTCGCCCGTCTTTTATCACGCGAGACCATGAACGACTTTTCGACGCGGCGAACAACGACGGCCAGTTCGTCGTTTCGACGAGATCGCGCGAACCAGTTGCAATTCGACGGGACGTTCCATTGATGCACGCGGCGTTACCCCGACGGGCGAAGAAACATATGGGAATCGTTTCTGGAATGTTGGTCATCCTCGCCGATTATTGAAACTTTTGTGCCGCGGGTGGGAAATAAAATATTCGCCGTCATTAAACGCACGACTGTCGGTCGTGCTCGAAATTAGCGAACCGCTTTAATTACGAATTAAATTTCTAAACGACCGTCTCCCAATTGAACCTCATGAAATTCATGGTTACCCGGTCGCGAGACCCTCTATTAATTATTGCAAATAAGAAATTGGAACGAATAAGTTACGAGAAATTCAACGACCCTTAGGAAAAGAATTGCAATAAATATACTATCGCGAATGTAGTAAAAACTTGTTATTCTGCCAGAAGTAAATTCTTCTTTGACAATGAGATAAAGAATTCCTTGCATTGGGTATCAATTTCACGGTGCAAGTGGAAATTCGAAAACAGTTTCAGATTGAACGGTAGTCATCGACATTGCCACGAATAAAGGGGGAGCGAGGTGAAGGCGTGGGCGGTAAAATGACAGGGGAAGCACGTATGTCGAAGAACCCGACAGAAGTTTCCACGAATCCTTTATTTCTCGGAAGTTTATGATTCAAGTTACAGCAATCCGACGGGGGGAAGAAGAATGACTGGCGAAGTTGTATGGCGGTCGAAACCGCGACGATGGAAAAGGGGACAAGTTCAAGTGGCAAGGTCGAGTTCCTCGCTACCCACGGGGAAGATTTATCGTTACCATGTGGCGCCACACAATGTCCCAAATTAAAATAAAAAAAGATTCTGCGGCACGCTTGTCGAACGACACGGACCGTGATCCGGAGATTTATTTTTGATTGTGTTCCATTCGCATGCGAGACGAATTGGTTGCAAGACTTTGTAAGGTGATTTAGGACATCGTGAATTCGAGTATCGGTTAGTAGAACAGACACGACATTGCGTGAGCAAGAAGAAGAGCAAATTCGTTACCTGGATACTTTGTGTTCTTCTAATGCATGACACGTTTTTCCTTCAATTAATTCAATATAAATTTCTCTTTTAATGACTTTGTATTGTGCAATTTTTGTTAATGTTTTTGCGTGCGCGCAAAAAGTGCTTGAAGCTATTTTCAATAAAATGAAAGTCATACATTATATTCATTGAGGGCGTAAGGGATGTTTTTCAAGTGCAACCCAACCACCTGTTATGCGCCTGCATAAATCAACGAACTGTTTCCACCTCAATTTGGAATAACGATTCTTCGATATTTCAGGTTTCGGCTGCATACGTTCCGATTGAAATAGAAACAGTCGCGAGCAAATATTGAGGACCATCCGAAAATCAGCCCGTTTATTTTAAAGTACACACATATTGTCGTTCCACAGTTATATATTCAAGAACGAAACGATATCATTCACTCAAAATCAATATTACTTCCGAACCTTTTACCCAACCGAATTCTGCATACGCGTACAATATAAAAAAAAACAGCCACAATTTATTCTACCCAACAGTTCCCACGACTATCCGAAATAAAACTTTCAACTGCATCGGATCTCGCCGCATTCGAAGCTCTCTTCGTCAAGCGAACATCAAGCGCGCCAAACATCCCCGCGGCCTATCGAAATCCCCAAAGGGTATCCACGGGCCAAGACACCGGAAGCAAGACACAGAGGGACATTCTGCATCCGTTAACTGCGCGTAGAGAGCGGGCAGGAAGCGCAGAGGCCGGAAGCGGTGGCCGGGTCAACGCGTGATCGCATACCCCGAGGACCTGTTGCTCCGCGACCGGTCGTCGGACCGTGGGGTGTTTAGTGTTCGGCCCCGCAGTCAGAAACAAATGGCCCGGTACACAACGGCCGGACGGGGCGCCGTAAAGCCGTGTGCCGGTCTGAAGGCCGGAGGAACTGAATGGAGGAGGTCGGAAGATCGCGAGGGTCGAAGGGAGAGAAAATGACGCGGGTGGGTTGCGAGTCAGAGGTCGCGGTTATATCCACCCTTTGTTAAGTCTGGCTTAGCGCGGCCGGGCGGCGAGGGAGAGACGCGGCAGGCGTGTTGCTCCGCGGACGAAGGCAGACAATGGGGTCACTGGGATGTTTCGTGCCAAGTTCTCGTCGCCGGGCAAGTTTAGACCACGGTGGCCTTGCTCGGGCGCCTTATTCGACCGGACGTGCAACCAGCGGCGAGGGGCCGGGAGGGCGAACAAGAGAACGATAGCCGGGGGAGAGATCGTGCCGATAGGATTGTGCGGTTTCGAACAGGCCGCGTGCACGTTACGTATGTATGTATTCGCGAGGAGGCGGCCCGGCCTGTTTTAGCTAAGCCGCTCGTGCATTATGGATGCGACGGCGAGCGTGTTTTACGTAATCGACGCGTGCCACCTGTGCACGGTAAACACGGCACGGGGAATGCGGATGCGATCGCCGGTACGAAAAAGAAACGACGCCGGACGGGAAGGTCGTTGCCGCCGCCTGGCTGCCCGGCGGTCTTTAAATGCCATTCGGCATTGCGGGCCGATAAACGCCGATCAAGGCAACGCTCCGTTATGACTGCTCGTAATTGCGAGCTCTTGACCTACGGCCACGACCATTAAATTTCCACGGAACTGCTACAACCGCCGGCTGACCGCGTACGTTTCGGGGCGTGACTCATCGCGGAGGATTGAACGTCGATGCCGGGAGTGCCTTCGGTGAATGGCGGTGGTTAGTTTGACCATTCGAGGCCGCTGAACTATAAATCGCGATGGGACCTGCTTCCACTTTCGGGATCGCAATGGGTGGAGTTGTTTGCTCGCTACTCGTGGCACTCGCCTTTTCCTATTGCGGACGCGTTTGTCGACCTGGTGAAACGTGATCGTATAAAATCGAGCGAAAAATTTAACGCTCGCGCGGATGGCATAGGGTCGATCATAATCGAAAGGAAATACTGCTCAAAGAATGGAGACGCGCAACCCTGTACCAAAAAATGTCCCAATGAACTATGTATTTCCATTCGTCCACGGCGTCAGAAGACGGCTAGGCTGACGTTACCCATCGGGAACGGACCACGTGAACCCGAGATCTTTCAATTCGCGGAGGACTAAATTTTCTACCCCCTCGCAATTCCACGCGTCGGGCCGCAGCTACGAAATAGCGGGCACCCGTTTCTATATAACCGACAGCGAATCGAAGCTGTTGGAACTGGCGTCACGGACTACTCGCCGAGTATACATGCATACATACGTATACCTATTGACTAGGAAATCCAACGTGGCCCGAGGACGTGGAGGAGCCATAGGCAAGGGATGAGAGAGTGAACCAGTAAACCAGGACTCGACCTCGCCCCGCATCTGCACCGCATATATATGCATATACATATACATCAAACCGAATGGTGCATGGCTGTGCATACCGTGTGCAATACATCGAACCAAAGCACACATAGGAAGAGGGAAAGAGAGAGAAACGATGACGGAGGAGGCAAAGGTGGGGGCGGAGAAGCAGGAGGAGGCTCACCAACCCCGTTTTCACTTTCATTCGCTCGCTCGCTCGCGTGGCACATATTCACATATTCATCTGTGCACCCCTACCTTCACCCCCTGTCTGGATACACACGGAAAAGCGGCACGCCATCCGAAGGTGTGTACGCCTCTGCATACGTGTATACGTGTGATCGCACACCTACGTACAGCACGACGGTATTTCACGTGGCTGCAAGAGGCTCAGCTGTGCCGTGACGTATGATCGTCGACGTGACCCCAGCGAAACTTATTCGGCCACGTGCTTTCGAAACTTGGAAACCGCATGTTGTACGCGTGCACGTGAATCAACGACGCTGATTCCCATGTGATCCATCGAATACGTTTACGCATGGAACTCGAGTCACGAAATGGGACTGCGTGTTGCCTTCCGGACGGCTGATTCTGTCGCATCGATTTCGATTTTCCATATGAATATTCAATGTTCCGATCGAAATGCCGGTTTCAGTTGGGCATGAAAGAGTTAATTATTGCGCCAGCTATTGTGGCTTTGTGGCTGCGGGCGTTATAATTAAATCTCGTAAGCTCTGCCGTCTAGCTATCGTAGTCTTTCATGTACAATATTGGGGGAGCTTCTGGTGATTTCATAGAATTTTTGGTATTGTACTATATATTGTCTATCATGATCATACATCATAATGTATAGTATTTGGGAGGAACACTTTTTGAACCAGAGGAACGCAGACAATTAACTTTACAATGTTGCTATTGTTTTTAATCGTTTGGCAATATAATACATAAAGAGAATGTATTACTGTAACCATTATAAATATCGTACTAGCGACTATGCTACTATTCCACCGGGTTTCATGTTCCACCAGTTATGCAACGAGGTATTTCATAGTGCCTTTGAACGATGAATTAAGAAACAGTCGATATTCGATAGAAAAATCTATGAAACATTAGTAATCCAGACAACGAGTTCATGACAAACAATTTCACTTTCGTTTCATGACCATACACATACGTACTCCTACTATTCATTTCGAAAACTCATAGAAGTCACTAAAAAAAAAAAAAATCACCGACAATCACTTTCAACAATACCTTCGACAGAAACCACTAAAACACGCAGGCACGTGAACCAGTACATACCTACCGAGATATATCGCTTCGGCTGTCGCCACTACTGTTTGACAACGAACCTGCTCGAACTACCGAAAGGTATGAACGCCTGCTTGACACGCACCCAGTGCAATCAGGTGATCGTGCGGGACGCGGAACAGTCGTTTCGTGAAAATCCCCGAAGCGTGTCATTCGAGCTTTAGGGAACCTGTTGCTCGCCTCTCTCTGCATCCTCTATCACCTACCCACCCTGCTTTCCTTCTGCACCACCCGCCCCTGTCTTCGGTTCTGTACACCAATGAATGTGTATACGTGTAAGTACTACGCGTATATACTACGGTGGCAGCCACTTTCAGAATACTCGATCCGTGCTGAAGTGGAGAGGAAGAGGGAAAGAGGGTCAGGTCAGGTCAGAAAGGGAGGGAAGACGGAATGTACGCTGTCTTATGCTAAACTTTGGGGTTTCCACGGAGGGACCAAGGAGGGATTAAACACCGGGGCGCCACTTGTCAGCCTGGCCATCCTTTCACCTATTCCTTCCCTCGGAAATCGAGCCTGCAGCATTCGTTCGCCGTTCGTTTCGCTCGAAGTTTTAATGCGATGAGCCGAACTTCATTCTTTCATTTCTTTGAAAGATTCTCTCTTGATTCTTTGCCTTGTGAACAGAAGAAGCCGAAGCTTCTTGTCTATTATGCAACAATGGGTATACCAATGATGAAAAAAAAATGGGCGATCAGCTGATTCAAGATTCTGCGGTCACGGGAATAGTAAAATGTGCCAATACACTTTAGCTTTTCATAATTTGCTAATTCATCAGTCGTGTCTATAATTGATTATAGATCCCACGATTGCGGGGACGACCGCCGTGAGACTCCGGAGCGACGATTCCCGAGCAACGTGCTCGCACGGATAACAGACGACCCTCCATCGAAAAGACAATCCCGCGAAACGGCGCAACCGATGAAATGACAGAGCCGTGGATCACCAGAGACCTTGGGAGCCTTCCCACGGACACGGATAAGAACCGCACGGGGGGGCCGTGCACCAGGGAGAACGGGCGCAAACAACGAAGCAACACCGCGCGGTTCGTCGTCGGGAACACAGTCGTCACCGGTGGTAACCTACATTTACCATCGAGGAAGCGACCGGTCGAGGTGCCCCGTCTACGTAACGTACACGTGTGCATGTGGTTACGTACACACGCACAGGCAACAACCCGAAGGCGGTCGAGGGACCATTGCTCCGGCATCCATTTCCACGGTTATGAATGGAGAAACTTCTGCTACCTCGTGAGCCCGTGCAAACGTTAACACGTCTGCCGTGCATACAAGGGTCGGCTCGCTACGAAGAAAAGGGATTCGGTGTACATACACCGTACATATGTACGGGCGCCCCTTCGTCCTTCTCTGTTCGACGTTTACCAGGGAGGAGGCAGTGGATCATGAATGCGAACGGTTCAGCCCGGCAAGATCTTCGTCCATCGACGTGCATACCACTTGGCTGCTGCACACGAACTCTCCGTCCATTCTGCGACCGCTTATCCAACGCGCGCATAAATATCCAGCCGGCTCTGCGCGTGCCACGAAGAACGCCTCTAGCGTATCCTGGCTGTCTCTTCCTTGTCGCGGATCCCCCGTGTATACACGCGTAAGCATACGTGGCCGGCGTGGAAGGCGGACGTGAATATGTTCCGCCGCAAATATACATTGCTCACGGCCACGCGTTCATGCGGATCCAGTGGTGATTCTCTGTATACGTGCATGCATACGTACACGTGTGTATGTACACCTCAAGCGGCGGGCAAGGGAGAAAAGTGGAACGAGAGGGGTGGATGAGGAACGTACACGTATACAGGTAACGACGAACACGGAGAACAATGGAACGTGCAACAGGTACGTGTATGTACACTCAAGTATGTATGCACACCGTCGTGACAGCGTGCTCGTGTGCCCGCACGTATACGTACGTGTGTACAATAGGTTCACCCTGCGCTAGGTATCAAAGCTCGATGCACCTTCTCTTTTTCTCCGTTCCTTCTTCTGTGCTCCTTCTGTGCTCCTCTCTCTCTCTCTCCCTCCAGGCACAATCGTTCACCCCTTTATCGGTCGACTCCCTTCGACTCTCCTCGACAATCGGCGAATCCTTCTTCTGTCCCTCTCGACGTGATCCTGCTCGTGCTTCCCCACGTGGTTGAATCGCAAATACAGGAGCGACCGCCACTGGACACGCGTTAAATTGAGCGGAAGGAGCGAGCCCAATGCCAAGGTTCTTCCGCATTTCTGCCGGCTCATTTATATACGGAGATCTTCGAGATTGGAGGAACACCAGTCGGCGATGGGGGAAAAGGAGGGCAACGAATGCGAGAAAGGAGAGACAATAGGACGGAGGAACTGCAATCCTTTAATGTTGGCGAGTGACTTTGAACGACGTGCTGGGGGTTCGGGGTGAGGAATGAACGAGGGATCTGATGGACGAACACGTGCCGTGGAACGCAATAAAGGCGATGGAACCGAATACCATCCTGGTATCGGTATGGTCCAATGTTCTTGGTCGATTAGTTACTGCATTGCATCGCAACCGTTTCATAATGTAATACTATGTCCTGTTACACCGTTCCAATGCAATGGAGTGGAAATGGAAAACTAATGCAATGGAAAACTAATAAGCGAAATAATAATTTTTTTTTTTTTTTGAGGAGCAAGCATGGACTAAAATATTAGAGTACTAACATGCAATAAATAGACAATAAACATTGCACGCTATTGTAAATTATTTTGACAACTTTCCTGGAGCATAGCGTTCGCATTACATTAATAATAAATAAGCAGGAATGTTTCGTATTTGTATTTGATTAAAATAAATTATGTGCGCCCAACGGATGATTTGTGTTCAACTTCCACCCCATTCTTTGTAAGTACAGAAATAAACGACACCGAAGGTGCGTATTCAGTTCGAAATTCCATAAGCTCCGATTGAACGGTAAAACGTTATAGAAACAAGTTGCTGCGGCCGCGTTTGCAATTGTTTCCTCGTTCGCCAAACTTGAACGCGATACAAGCCGTTCGTTCGTTCTCTGGAGGCATTACAACGCGGGCAATAGGCAACGTAATGTCATTGTTTATGGATTGGCCGCATTTTACCATTCGGGTAATTAATTCCATTAACTTGCGGCGGGCTCGAATAAAAGCGCGTATCGGTCCTGGTAACGGAATTGTAACGCGACTGCGTGTGCAACTACTATTCTGTATGTGCTGCAGCGAATTAATGAAGTTGGTAATCAACGTTGCCAGATTCTGACTTTCGTTCGTGGCCCCGGCAAAAGTTAATTACTGCGGCCAGATACATGGGCGTAGGCGTGATTAATTATCGCGGCGGAGCGACGAACTCGCGCCTTTACCGGCATATTCAGAAATTTATGGAACATGTACCTTGTGCTGTTTGGGAAATAATACCCGGTTTAATAACGAGACCGGCGTGCACGCACGTACGCAATTATGAGGAAATAAAATAGCGATAACGAACGAGAAGTTGGTCACAATAGACACCGTCGATACCGTGAAACCGGATCAGCTGTCTCTTATTTGTTTCTACGAGATTGAGCTCGTGAAAAATCTTACGCGCACTTGAAATGTATCGATGGCACGCGTTAATAAAAGTAATGGGGTCGCAAATGCTTCACGCGGCACATACGCTTTTAGCTTGTCACCGAAATTCGCGGAAATCATACACGGGGGACTTAATTTAGCTTAATTTCAAAACTTAATTTCGAATACTTTGAATAACTCAGTATGTTAAATCTGCCGAATATCGATACGTAATCGATGTATGAAATGTGTATGTAGATTTTCTTCTCTTCGTCGTCGGATTGGTGTATTCTGAGCATATCATAAATTATGTTTCCGCCAAAAAAAAAGGAGAGAGAAAATGCACCAATTATTCCCGAAAACGTTTTATATTCGATCTTCCTATCTGCGGTAAAGAGATAACGTTGTGTAGCCAATCTATTTTCGGCAAATTGTTGCGTTAGGTAAAGGGCCAAAGGATTGAGTCATTCCGTATTGCGAAGAGAATCGTAAATTAACAGTGACGTGTATGTCGTCACCTCGGGCCAGATACCTTTAGAAGGGCAACGAAGTGGTCTCTTCTCGACACGTCAACCTGAATGATTTACTAAGAGACCCAAAAACCTTTTGCACCTCGTCAATGGAATTTGCTACCTAACATTCAGCACCGAATTACCTCTCCAATTCTTTCATGTAGATACACGGTGGAGACAACGCTACGAAAAATTTATAGCATTCCCCAATAAACGATCCCGTGCGAAACAGCAATAAACGCTTCATTTTACTTAGCCTTTAGGCGATTGGCTATGCGATGCACAGTAGAACAGAATCATTCAAACCACAATAATATCGATATCCCATTTGAGAATATGCAGTATGTGTAAACAAGGACGTATCTATTTTTATGATGTACCTTCGAGGCATTTTTGAAAGTCTTCTGCAGAGAAATCGATACGCGACGAAGTAGGCGACTCTAAAAATAGAAGATCTGAAAACGTGTTTCACCACGCACTTTGTTGGAGTAACACAAAAGGCCGAATTTATTAACCGTATTTCCCACATACATTTCGGCTAATGTGGGACACGTTTCAGCGCTATCCGCTTTGATCTTGTTATTTTCCGCTCTTATTATTATCTGCTCCTTGATTGCAAATACTTTTAATAACATAATACAGAGCTGAAGAAATTGCACAATCATAACGCAACCCTTTACGGTCCAATTAATTTCAACACCTGAACGTTTGAAGGGATTTGAAATAGTTTATTATCCGAAGAGAACTTGTGGCTCCGAATTCATAACGGACGATGGGATACAACGAAGAAATTGGTCCCTATAGATTGGTACAGCCGCAGAATGTTCTTCCAGATTATTGAACAAAATCGGACCAGATTTGCAACATATAGAAATGTCGAGTATGTTAACGTTAATTCATCTATTTCAACCACTGTTGCTACACCTAATATATCAGTGACATACATCGTTTTGCCATACTATCGCTAAATATCCTCGTTTTAATTTCATTGCATGTTTGAAGCAAAAACTTTTAATTCGAGCGACTGCTCCGAGTGGGCAACAGATTAACTATCCCTGATCTCTGTGACAGACAATCTATCCGGTGTCGAGCACGCTGTACGTAGGCGTTTCGGCGACGTACTGAAAGGGTTGCACATTTGCGTACTTGCTGGCAGACCGTACGGTTGTATGTACTGTTATGCTATGGCATGCGTGACGCAACAGGAAAGTGCGATGCGGTCTGAACTCCCCTCTGTCGTTCTGAAATTATTTGGAACACCGTATCGCTCGAATATATCGTGGGACGTGATAAGCAAATGCATTTTAAAAGACATTTTCGCGTTTTCTATGCCCGTTACGGCAGGTGACGTTTGTTCCGCCGATGAATGCCACGGCGTAGAGTTGGAGCAGATAAAGCCCAATTGTTGGTGGGTGAATGCGATTTAAAGAGATGCGCCACCGTGAGTTTGTGGATAAGTTCTTCAAATTTTGTTGCAAGTTTGTTTAGGAAAATTAGTTGGCGAAAAATATTTTTAACCTTCTACATATACACTGTACCTGTCTAAATTCGTGCATCCACTTGTTCTCATTATTTCAACGTTGCGTGCATATAAATTGGGAGTAAAGAATGAAGATGCATATGTGAGAAAAAAGTTTTTCGAACAATCAGCTCTTGAGTATGAAGTCCGAGTAAATTGTTTCACTTATTATTAATACTGTCCTGTAGACCGAAGGGAGTGCATGATGAATTGTATAATATATACACAATGTGGATCTTATACGATCTTATTCATGTAAATATTTGAGTAATTATGGGAGTGTTATCAGTATGGTCACGCTTTTTTACCCCCGTTACGGTGTTCAACTCTCCTTTGCGTGCAAGGGTGATTCGCATGCATGTAGACGTTTTATCTTTAAACGGTTCAATGCGGTAAATGGGAAAGGCTGTAACGGTGAGAGTAATATAAAATCTTCTCAAGGGGGATCTTCTCAAAACCGGGGAAGACAAAATAAAAACCGAGTACACAACGAGTATGAGCAATAGCTAAGAATAATGGGCATCGTCAGTAAATTCAATAACAGGTAGCACTCGACCAAAGCAACTGCCTACGCGTAACGGATAATCACTGCAATCTACGACACTAATAAACAAAATCGCAATACGTTTCACCAAATATATCTCGTCGGAGAAGTTCCAAATAAATCCGCGCAACAATCCAATCCACACAAATTTGATCCAAACCGTGAATAGCATGGCGCGGGAGAAATCCATCGCGATAATATGTATCAGTCAGCGAAGCTGAAATTATAACTCGCCCAGAACTTGTAGATCCCCCCGACCGATTGCCAATACATATTCTAAAACAATTTCTTCCGCCGCGTACCACGGCAATCCTTCCCTAACAAACGAGCCGATGCAATTAAAGGTATAATCCTTAATTAATGTAAAGCATCGAACAATAAAATTAAGCGCTGCGTTATCTCCTTACGAACGTGCGTAATTATATTAACGCAATTAACGAACCCCTCGCGTTCCGCGAGTTAGACGTGCGTTTATACGTGGGTCGAGGAAGCGTCGAGACGCGTCGGGCTGCCGCCGCCGCCAGGGCAGCGTCGAGCAGCTGCTCGAAACAGCCGGCTGGACGAGCGTACATGTATATGTATGAGTACGTGCATGTGCACATACTTCAGGTATATACGAGAGCATTAATGCCCAAACGGAACTTCATTTTTGCCCGTGTTTTACTCCTCATCCGGTGACCAGCCGCGTGGATCAATCGAAAATTGATTGGAGGAGAAGATACGAATCTTGCAATCTGACCGTACACGAAGCAAACTCGCCCCGGAGTACTTCGAGGGCTACTCGTCTCGCCGAATAATTATTGAACGATGTGACGCGCAGGGTGCGCGTGTACACCCTCGCACAAAAATCATAGGACACTTGCGAGTACTAAGAAATTCAAGTCATGGCGATGGGAACGATGCAAAATTGTATATCTGATAATCTTGTCAAACGGTCGAAGACATGCTTAAGGTGGTGGATAATACTTGCGAGAGGAATTTCAAACCAAGTTATGGAACGTTTTATAAGGTGAATTATTAACAAAGAACGAGACACATAAGGAGTCCCACCATATAAAATCCGGGTAATATAAATTGCAATTAAACAGATGAACAGCAGTATTGCCATTAATATTGCAATTATTCCTTCCTAATTCCTCTGGGATTAACGCATCATGCTCTAACGAAAGGAAAAATATTCCAATCACACCTATTCCCAGCATCCAGTTAACATCCGTCGTTAACATACTTCCCCCGTTCAGGAAAACATCAAAGGCACTGATTTCATGCCCAAGCCCTGCACATTCAAACGCGATAATTACACTTTTATCTGATCCCCGTAGCCCTTTCTGCCTCCATGCACAAACTTCTGCCCGCTGTTTTCCCAGCAATAAATGCTTTACGAAGAGCGTTCAGCGGAATATTGCAAGAATACACGGACCGTCGTGCAATAATTACCAAATTTTAGACTGCTGCAGCATAGCCGAGTGTACGAGCTGTACAGCCTGCTGCCTCCCGGTCGAAGCAGCCGCTCGAAAGCATACGAAGGACGAGCATACCGGAAACAGGTATAGTATCGTGCCATCCCGTGCTATAGCTGCAGCAACGAGACGGTGAACATTGTGGGGCCTGATGTTCGAAGAGGCCCACATGTGCACGGCACAGCTGTCCCTTCGTGTGGACTGGTATCCAACATACTGCTTGCCACCAGAGGCTAGATTCCCTGCTCTCCCCCTCTTTTCCTTTTTTTCTCTCAACGTTTCCGTTTGGAAAATAATGTTCGTATACGGGCACAGTAAAGAGGACGAGAGGGAAACATTGTCTCCTCATATTTTTATTTGCGCTCCAAAAATTACTTATGAAAGTATCTAATTGTAAGTGGCCCTTATACCAGAAATTATAAGAAAGCTGCACATAGGAAACGGGCTTCTTCTCTTGGTCTCGTGTAATGAAAAAACTCGTCAACCGTGAATCGCAAGCGATCTGATAATTGGAGGCCTCTTAACAGAGCATATTTAAAATACTCGAGCGTCGTTAATGAAAGTTGAAAAAGAGAAAAAAAAGTGAGACTTCGTGGCGTCTAGGTTGGCTAGAGATCAAGGTAAAGTGAAAGAGACAAGGTGCACCGACAACTTGTGTATGTAGCACAACTGAACCACTGGGTGAATAAAAAGAACAAGACGAAAAATATCGTGTATGCATTAAACTCTATATGTACATACATGCACACAGTTTCCATGTGTCGCTACGGCTAAGAAACATTCCCTATCCCTATCCTCTCACAAAACTCAACTCTATTGCATTCCGTTTAGTTCTCATATACACAAAACAATTGTTAGTTGTTGTGATTGCTATTGGAAGAAAACAATTTCTCACGATTTAATCAGGTTGCAATAGAAAAAACACTAAGAGTTGGAATCGAAGGTCTAAAAGGGCAATCGGTGCACTAGTCCCTGGGAATAGTGAAGAAAGGGATTGAAACCGCGAGTTCCCAGTGAAATGTGTTTTCACGATTTTGACGATAAGGCAACGTCCGTGGCAGTATTCCGTCTGCGCCTATTTTTAAATCTGTTCTACCGATTAGATATCGTTTCTTGCCCGAGTGGCGATTGTTCCAACGTTAACATTTACGATCTACGATAAAATTGATAACGATAAGTTGGAAAACTCATGGATTAAAGTGAAAAACAGCTAATCGAACGAAAGTTGAACGTGCTAACATCGTTAATCCAGAGACTACTTCCACTGCAATTGCAATCGGAAATAAGATCTCAGAAGTGCTTCCCCGAATTTTATCTATTCAAAGATTTTCCCTTTTCACTAAGAGGCGACCAATTAAAGTGATGTTATTACACAGGGATTGATTCAGAAATATTTTCCTAGTTGAAACACGTTTAGCGCGTTACTGGCCAACAGAGATGAGCCGTGTTCCACGCAGCCTCGCGCTATTTTCGTATTCTCATCTACATCGAGCTCCGACGTCTTACGACGGTCCTCTTTGGGGAACTTTCCGCGTTCACCGAATCGCGGTCGGTAACGAGTTCTCTTCTCGAATGCATATGCACGTGCTATGAGCCCAATTCCACCAGAAACGATTGGTTCCCCCTTCGACATCCTGACGTATCGCCGATACTGCAGCTACCTTCTATTCCCAGCTTTTCTCGCGGTCCCACGATTTTGTTTGAGGTATGTATGCATAGATCTGTCCTTTGTGTACGAGGCGGTATGCACAAATTCCCAAGTAGTGTTCCGTTCCTACGTACTCTATCTTTCCAAAGCCAACATTCTCTCTGTACATGTATGATCATTCTGCTTTGTCCTTAGACTACTCTGGACTCTTCTATTTTTCTACATCCTCCTATTTTCACCACTTCATTTCTCTTTGCGTTTTATCGTATACGCCGTGTTGGCAGTGGCAATAGAATTTTATTTATGCGCGAAATCAGAACATACGTGATAGTCAGCTGGCATTAATAGCAGTGAACGTTCAATACTCCGCCCTGTTGAATCGTACGTTGTCCTTTTTAGATTGCCCTCGACATATAGTACATATATCCGAAGTTTTTGAATTATTGACGATTGGGGAACTGAAGCCGAATATTGAAAACGGCCGCCAACTCAAAGGTGGTTGGAAATTTAATGTCCGAAGCGTAATTATATTTCGCGGCAGCTTCCATCGATCTTTAGGAGAAGCAGAGAGAAGCATCTCGTGGCATTATTGGAACTTCACCTTGTTATTATCAGAAATTTTGCACCTTAAACAATTCATTCGTCTACCTGCTTTAGTCTTCTAAAGCTGCCTTAAAGAGCGTACCTTGCCCTGCGCGAATTCGAACAAAGTTTTATATTTGTCCCGCCATCTTTGTCATAACCTAAACCGTATCACTGTGCCCTAAAATCTCTTGGAGGTATAAACGAGGACGTTGCAGCAAATGAACGTAGTCTCTAAACGTGGTCTAGTGAAAAGGTAACGGTTGCGTAGAGACATTACGAAAAGATAACGTTGAAATAGAAAAAGAATGAATACAAGATGCTGTAAATATAAAGGAGAAAATGTTGCTTAATCGAACCGTGAGCAGCGCCGAAATTTCGTTGTAGGCGTTCCGTACAGCCCGATATGTTAGCTGTTACAAAATGCCGGCCTTCGGCCGCTCCCACCAGGTCTGACTTCAGTCCAGAGTTCTCTCCTCGTATGCCTTGGTTTCGTCACCCATGTAGGCAACGAGCTCCCGGGGCTCGATCGCACGAAATTCTAAACACCGGTGCGATATAACAAAACCACCGGCCACAAGAACGTCTTCAAGTAACACTACCTTTCGCGTCTCTGCTTTATCGGCTGTTGATATAACATAGACGCATTTATGCATTTAAGGTTTCTTTCCCCACGATACTATTTCTGACCAATTAAAAATAGAGTAAATGCATTCGTTCGGTTCTGGTGATATACTAGTGTATGTCTTTATGCAATTGGTAGCGTTAAACTAGATATTAAAAGATACAATAAACCATTAAGTTTGCATCGCTTTAAATTATTGCACTATCGGCGCCTTATTGGTGTCCAATTTGAATTGTCCTTAGAATGATTCGACGCGCATTGCTTTAGGCGCGTGTTTCGCAAAAGTGGTCTCGGTTCGCAAACACGCCGCCATCAGCATATCCTCGACGTCGCGTCGTGATGCCGTGGGCAAACGACGCCTGGCCGAGTATTCATACAGAATCGAGTTACAAAACCGAGTTGTAAAAGGTCTACATTGACGTTGTCTTTTATCACGTAGCTGACGCAGAGTATGGCACACCAGTACCATCAGCAACAACAGCGCTGCTACCCGGTGCTGAGTCACTGCTGCGTTGCCGATACACACATTCACGCTATTGCTGCTGGCAGGGTCGTGTAGCGTTGCCACGTTTCGTGCTACCCTCCCTTTACACCACGCCCCTTAGCCGACACTATAGGCGTCCATCCCCACTATGCTTGCCGGGGCGAGAAAGAGTAAAACGCGAATAAAACAAAGATGCAGAAACTGTCACGTTGGAACCACTGCAGGATAAAGAAGAGAGTACATAGTGTGCAGCGTATAAAGGAGAAGGAGAACAGAGAAGGATAGAAAGGCGTAGCACCGCGCGTTCAAATTTCATTGCGTCAAGCTCACGGTGCTCTCGTGTCTGCTTAGCGGGGGATTCACGGAAAACGTCGGTAATGGAGTTTCGTGAGATAAACTGCAGCAGCGACGCCAGCGCGGCAAAGCGTTGGCCCTGGTACCGGATAGGGTTACCAACGGGGCAATCGAAACATTTCCAAACATTTCCTGCACCTCCTTTAATAAATGCATATTTGTTGTAGCGCTACATAAGGAACATATATGAGCATGCTAGTTGGAGAACGTTTGATTTCTCCGTTACTTTCCCTCGACACTCGGGTGTCGAGGAGGCGAGTCAATAATTCTCGATTCACCAAAGGCGCGAAAACAATCCATCCATCAGGGGTGTTTACGGCACCCCGTTGGTCTCCTTTGGCGGAGGTTGGCTGGCAAAAGCGACTAGACTCCGGGCAAGCCCGTTTCGCGCTCTGATTGCTAACCCCGCGGTTCTTAAATCACCGGCGATCCTGATTTAAGCTCCGACCGTTTGAATTATTTTTCGTGCACGGGGGGGGGGGGGGAGGAGGAGGAGGAGAAACAAGCTTGCCGTGTACACAAGGACGAGCGCATGTGTAGTAAAGGTGGCTCGTATAAAACGGCATTAAACTACGCGCCTCCTTTCTTGAGTCGCTTTAAATTGTTTGCGTAACTGTAAATGCAATGATCTTTTCCAGTACGTGCATGAGACAACAGAAACGGGTTCATGAGCGTTGAAACGTAGAAATCTAATCGCGCGATTCGATTGCGACGCGCCGCACGCCGGTCAGATAACACGCAGTAGTAACGGATAGAGTTTGGCAAGCCATGAGAATGGTCAGTATCGTACAGAATCATGCGTTATCGACGTAATCATTCTTGCCGCGGTGATACATTTCGCCCAATTAGTTACACCGCCGGGATATCGTATCAGAAAATCGACTGCACGACAGAATGTTCGGGCCCGCTCGAAACAATTCAAACAAGATCGTGCATCCGACTTTGGACGAATTTTCGCAGGGATGCGGACGTGATAACGCCACCGTCGCGCGACGTCTTCTCGATTTAAAAGAGAATATCGAGTGATTTTCCGGGCGACCAGTCCATCGGTGCGCGGAGCAGGGACACGACAAGGATGGAACAGAGGAAGCAAGCGCGGAAATAAAAAGGACGATAAACGAAAGGGGGAAACGAGTGAAAAGCAAGGACGGTGCGACAGACGGAGGAAGGGGGAGGGAAAATACGTGAGAGAGTTGTGAAACGGGAACGCCGTGCGCATCGCAATGCAAATGCAACTGACCCGATAAAGCTGCATTGGGTCATAGAAAGGGAAAATACAACCTACAAACGTGGGGCTGACGCCAAAATACGATTTTTATAGCCTCTCGGCGCCACGCCATTCTCTCGTGCTGTCTTTCACAGTGATGTTCACCGCCGCCGAACGCCCCCGCCCCTCGTTCCCTCTTGAACACACCCGCGATTGCGTTCATCATCCGCGTTCATCTTCGTTTCCCTCAAATTCCACGTTCGGCACGCTGTTTCATCAACCTTCCAACTGGTATGAAAACTCGAATTCTCGAGAATCTCGATCCCTACCCCTCTGTTCTATTCGTGTTAATGCTGCTACTGACGAATGGAAACAATTTGAACACGAATTAAAAGAGCCAGCTATCGTTTAGATTCGTCGCGTTTAAAGACCCGCTAACGAATACTCCTGGCTCTGGTTGCTTCTTACTCGCCTTCGCTAATTGCATTGTTCTTTAGCCGCGAGAAGAGCACTCTCCGGACGTATCGTCCGCCTTTGATGTGGCCCGGGAATTCTTAAATGTTCGTGGAAAAGCTAACTGTTGCACGCTCTCCTCTTTCCTCTCTTAAATTCTACGACCCTCTGTACCCGAGATTCTCACTTCTTGCGTGAACGTGTTTAACGCGGCTTTCTACCATGTCCGAGTATAAGCTTTCTGACCACCTACGTGGTTATCATCGAGCGATCAGGTATTTAATCAGGCTTCCCCCGAACGTGGATAGGAAGTGGAAGAAAATTGCCACGTCGTTCGCGAATATACTAGCAGCTAAATATAAGAAAGAATGTCTAGGGTCTAGCTATACGAAACATTGTCTGACATTAAAACCTTATCTACTGCCAGTGGTATACCGTGCTACGTTGAATCGTGCACCTTACATACTGTCGTTAAATATGCGGACGAAATACGTATGATTCATCGGCATCGCTATAAAACAGAGTTGCCCCTTATTTTCACTGAACATGAAAAATTATTTGCTGTTTATTTATTTATTTATTTATTTATTTTAACGATCATAACCCAGTTTAATGAAACGAGGTGCAGAGGAAGCAAAGGGGTAACATTATTTCGGGGGTGATTAATAAGCAATCGAGAAGTTCAATTTCATGGAAAACCAAACGTTTCGTTACGCTGAAATTTTGAATGGCACAAAGTCAAAACAGGTAATGGCGGTAACATACCACGGTTCCACGGCGGCAAGTGGGGCATAATAAATTTAGGTATCGATCGAATGGGAAGAGCGCGCGATCACTCGACAGGCGCACACCAACGCGGAATATTGTTCCACGTGAAAATAACGAGACCGCGTTTTCAAATTACGGACAATCTCGTGGAATTCACTTTTATGAGTTAGACGTGATCGATAGTTACACGCACGCTGGGGGAGGGGGGGGGGGAGGATTCCGGCGACGAAACGTTACGGCTGATTGTATCTGTACTACCCCCTGCATAAACCTAATTAAATTCGAAACAAACTTCCCCTAGAGCACACGTATTAGTTTCCAGTGCATTTTAATTAAACCCACTCTACTCGCGGGCTGTTCGCAAAAATACGCAAAATAACAATGGATAACCAATTCTTGTTCAACCTCACGAATATTCTTCCCCAAATTATGCCACGCAGGAGAAACTGAATTTCCGCGTCCCGATTCACGATTCTTCGAATTTCCTCCGTGCAAACACGTGAAATTCGACTGCGAGGTCTGTACAAAGTTCGGACACGAGAATGCATGCTTTTTCCGCGATACTGTACGACCGAAAGAGGGGTCTGAATTACTCAAACCCGTTCCACCGAAATCGGTGTATGAACACGTGGTTCACTCAGACGAGGTAGAAAGTGCTTACGGGGCGTGTGTGGTGCGAGTAGAGAACGGTGGACGGGGTGTGTGGACATTGGACGGACATCGGAATGGGAAACGGGTTAGCCGAATGACCGGCGGTCAGAATTATGGGGGTGGTGAATTGCGAATGCGCGGCGTCTCTATGCCAAAAGCAATGCACGCGGTAAAACGGCAAATGGTGAGACTACCTTATAAACGTCTGGCCGATTACGTACCCATCGTGCCGCCTTTATGAGCGCGTGTGTCTGGCCAGCGCTATTTTAGCAAAATGAAAGAAAGCTGCACGCGCGCGCGTACATGCACGCAGAAATGCTGGCGGCGACCGAAGTGTCGCATGGAAAATTGAACTTTGCGAACGATATTGCGGGAACAACTATGGACCAAGTGGAAATGATGAAAAATATTGCGCGCGTCGAATTCGTAGCATGGAAAACAGTAAGGTACTGTCAGAGGTACTCGATCGAATGATCATTCCCCTTTTTGTAATCAAACACGGGGCGTCCGGTAAACTCTTTTTCTAGTCCTCGCATGTTGAATAAAATTTGCGCCCCGCGCCTGTTATTTTCCGTAGAGCAGAAAGAAAGACGATGCATATTATTAATAGAATATCGATCGTGTGGCCGCTCAAAAAAAAATAGGCTACCACGAGGGGACCAATGTTAAGCTAATGCAACATTGTTGGACGAAAGCTAAAAGATATTAGACGGACATCGACGACTTTAAATATTGCGGAGTTCACTTGGAAAAAAGAAATAGTGGGATTGGATTGAAGTATGCAAAACTATATTTTGTATTAAAGAAAACAGCGTCTAATAATAATAATGAGAGAAGGGCATCTTGTTGGCGCGCTCCTCGAATCGCGCATTTCGGTAATCGATATTATACGAAACGTGCGCGCGAGCGGCCGAATCGCTTTTAGACTCATTTAAAATGCATCGGAGTATACCACCCTGCTCATCCCTTCCTGTGTACGTATGTATACCACCACACGTATCCCTGACACTCCTGTGGTTGTTTAAAGTAATTGCATTTATTCGTAAGAAAAGAAGTGGGCAACAAAATTCGGTACTTTAAGGCGCCATCTCGCGATCGGTTCGATTTGGATACAAACTGTTGAACAGTTCGTTTAGAGCTCGGAAATATTGCAGCCTCGTACTCCTCTGAATATCGTCGTTCCTCCAATTTCACGACCAAATATTATTTCGAAAATCACGACGACGTTGTTCCCGATTAATTTCTATAATAATAGCCGCCGACGACCCTCCACCTCGATATAATCAATAAGCACGCCTTATAAACGACTAGCACTCGACGATCATTATACATCATAAACGTCCAATTTTAAACACGATAATATATTAATAGCATCGGCTTCCCGTTCCCTAGGATTCGCGGGGCAGCAATGTCAGGTTACGTAAGGCGAGGAGGATACATTTATATAGGTTCAAAGGACTAATAATACTTGGAATTAATTTTACCCCCGTTTCGTGTGGATACTAATCGCATTGTTAATCCGCATAGAACCCGGCGAGTTTCCATTAATCGAACGTCCAGCAAAGTTCCAACCGACCAACGGGCAATCAACGGTAGCCCATAAATTGCGAACCATCCAGTTTCACGCCCGCTGTCCTGCACAAATCTCCGAATAAAATCGCCGTCTCAAAATACGCGAAAGTCGAAATAGAATCGGCGTATCGATCGACGGTGGTCGAGCGAATCCATGAAATGTCGAAGGTCGCAGCTGACTCAACGACGAGGACGAGGACGAGGACGAGGACGAGGACGAGGACGACGTCGACGACGACGACGACGATATTCTTGTTCCCGAGGAAATCGTTTCGATCTGCGACTTACACCAGCATTTTCGACCGCCTACACATCCAACAGTGTTTACGCTCTCCACGTGGCGCCACGCCCCACCCCCCGCCAAACTTCGCCAAAGTCCACGGAGTCCCGGTAAAGTTTCCTAATCGTAGGCCGGGGAATCCCCGGCTCGTCCCATCCTTCGCAACTTCGGCCGTGTCCCCGTCCTTGCGGATCAACGGAGACGCCGCTGGAAGAAATGTTGACCAAATTCCCCGTCCCGAAAACTGAGACCTCCCCTTTAAGACGGCTTTACTTGAGACGAATCTACCCTTTGAAAAGTCGCCCGGTTAAAGGTGTCCTTTAATCGGGAGCGTTTTCGACGAACGGTCGATGAACACTCCTCGAGAGAACGGGGACTCGTTTACCCGGGTGATCCAATTAATTGGTTGGAATTGGCTGCAGCTTCTTCGGTGAATAATTCTTTTTCGCGTCGGGACACGATGCACAATCGAAAATGGGATCCCCTCGCGCGACCGCGATTACATTGAGTCGCGACCGCGTTTCGGCGGGATCGCGTAGGAATGGAGCAACGCCAAAAAAAAAAAAAAAAAAAAAAAGAATCGGGCGAAGGAAGAAACGCGTGCGGCAGACCGCACGGAAACCGCGCGAAACCATCCCGCCCTTTCTCGCCCCGGTCATCGTGGCAGCGGCACGAAACGAAACGGTCCAACCGGCTTTCCGCTAATCTCGCGGCCGATCCGATCGGGGGACGAGCACGTACCTCCAGGAAAAAGAGAAGGAAAAAGCTCGGAGAGGAGCGAAGGCGCGCCGGGAAACGGGAGACGAATTCGGAAGGCGGAAGGGGTTGGCGGAGGGCGGTCAGGGAACGACGGTGGCAGTAACTCCGTGTACATTCGGCGAGACAAACTTGATCAATGGCCCCGGTTCGGGCACAGTCGCAGGAAGGATACGTGTACACGCGAGGCGCAACACAGAGAAGCGTCGAGCATTGTACGGAGGGCCGAGCGTGGTATTAATAACAATTCTCGCATCTGGTCGAACAAACGTGCACGTATATACGGGGAAGGGGTTGATCGGGTGTACGTGCGTATAAAATATACATGGAATTTCGTTTGTAAACGTATACGTAGAGGGACACACCGATGTTACGGAAAAGAAGGGTGGCGAAGAGGGTGGAAAAGAGGAAAGGTGGAAAGGAAAGGAAAAAAACGCAGCGGAGCGCGTGATCGCTGGAGTTTTCTCGTGCTGGTCCCCCGGCGAGAGAGACGCGGAGGGAGACACCGAAATAGGGGTAGGAACGGAGGGGTGAGGTAGAGGGAGGAAAAAAAAAAAAAGCGAGCAAGTATACAGCGCCACCGGCAGCAACTATCCCCCTTCTTTCTCTATCGTTCGAGCACTGGGAGGCAGTGGCAGCAGCGCGTACGTACATTTATTTGAAAGTTCACAAACACGCGGCCAACTTGCACTCTGCTAATAAGTCATCGGTGTTCGTTCGTCGTCAACCACCACCCAGCAGAGCGCCGCAACCCCCACTACGGGGGTGAGTTTCGCTCACGTTGCCTCGAACCGATCCACCCACCGCCTGTCGGTTCTACTTCCCCTCGTTCCACCTCTACCTCATTCCGTTTCCCCTTGTTCCGCTTCGATTCGGTTCTACTCTGTTCCCTACCCCCGTCAGATCATCCAATCCACCCCCTCTGTATCCTCGGCGTAGAACCATCCAGCTGCGTTCGTTCGTTCGTTCGTGTGATACGCGCGCGCGCGCGCCTTTGTGTATGTACGTGTGCTCGCGTTTTACGCAGGTTCCATCCACCCCCTGTCGAATTCAAACTGCCTCACCCGTACAATCGCACTGCGAACGGCCACGTTCTCAGGTACACTCCAAAGCTACGTTCACGCGTGCGTTCGTGTGGGTCGCGCGACGCGCAAGTTCGCCTGTAAGCGCGTTCCTCGCACAGCTACACACCGAAATCTCATCTGGCTGTGGGCAACTGTGCGCTCGGCGTGTGCACGCTTGCAACGTGCGCGTGTACGGATGAGTTTTTGCAGGCACACTTAAACGAAAAAGCCTCACCACCGTCGCGGCGGCGCGTACACGCGGCACGCGCGAGCGCGACAAAGCTTCGCGAAAGCGTACACGATGGCGCAGTGAAGTTTCCAACCAATACACGAACGGTGTGCCGTAGCGAAACGTGTACACACGGACAGGCACGGTCATAGTGCTGGTGGTTGTTCGTCCTCTTTCAAGCAACGCTACCCTTCTCTCCCTCGCTCTGACCGGGTTACGCTTGTACGCTTGCTATCTCCTACACTCCCTGCCTCTCCTGTTTCTCTTTCCGCTTCAATTTCTATCTATCCCCCCATCTCCGTCGGTTCTCCACCCTGTTTTGCCCGTCCCTGTCGACGGAGGACAAACCGCTCGACCAAAAACTGGGAAACTGTACGGGGAACGTGGCGAGCGGGGGGACAGGAACCATCTTGGTACCGCGTGGCTTCCACGGGACACTGCGTCGCGTTCGAATTACACGATTAAAGGTACTTGGACCGGGCACTTGGCGGGACCAACGTTTACTTCGCGCTCGGAACTAGTCTCGTGTACGTGGCTCCCGGAATATTAGTTTGGCATTGAAAAACGCACGGATAGAAGAATGGATACCGCGCGGCGTCTGTACTACACCGCATGGCATTACGAATAAAGCGAAACGATCCAGCGCGACGAAGATAGACTTCGAGGGTCCAAGTTTCGGACGGGGAACATCGATTCGTCGGGTCGATCGAGCAATAACGCTCGACTGCGGCGACGTCCGCGTTCCATCGGCCACGAATTTCCGAGCCAAAGATCACACCGGACAGCGGGCGCGAACGAAAAGAACGAAACGGAGGAAACAAAAGGGGAAGGAGCAAAGGTTAATCAGTCGCTAGATGCACGGAACGAACGAAACCATCGTGCATAACAGGAGCGGAACATTTTCCCTCGCCCATACATATGTACATGTACGCGCGGAGAGAAAGAGTGTCCTTTCCATATCGTGGGCACGCGGGCCACCCGGGCGCGTATTAAAGCGGCAAGAAACGCCTCGGTCTCCCACGCCAAGCAAAGGACCGAGCGGACGAAGGGGTGAACAGGAAGGGGGAGAAAAGAACGAGGGGAAAAAAGATGATCGCGTTCGTTTCTCGCGGTCTACACGCGCGGCGCCTTTCGCGGAGCGACTTTCGAAGCCGCTCCGACGGTTGCATACACGCGTAACTACCTGCCGGTACCCTTTCTATCCTCTTCTCGCCCGCGTTTTACACCCTCTTTCTCCCTTTCGCCCGTCGCCGCGGTGAAAGCGGACACGGTGAAAGGACACGATTGTAGCACATCCCGCGTGTCGTCGCGACGCGCTTCTTTCCCCGTGCCCATTTCAATGCCGGAATAGGATTCGAACAGTTTTCCCCTCGTTTTCTTTCGTTTCCGCTGTACCAGCCACGTTTTCCCCACAGTCTCGACGGGGACCGTTCGACGCGCATACCGTTACCAGGTATGCGTCTCCTCCAGCGCGCAATTTATTTTCTGGGGAACGATATTCATAATTCTGTCCCGGCGAACAAAGTAACGCAGGGTAAGGGTCTTATGCGTCGTCGCCATCGTCGTCGTTGTCGCCGTCGTCGAGGGGACGCTCGTTGTCCAGAGTCCAGGGTACTGTAATCCGGCCTGCATCAGTGTATCCCATTCCTCCCCTCATGCCCCCGCCGCCCCGCTTTCCCGGTTCCACGTCTGCGTTTCACCCGGTCGTCCTACTGCTCCATCTCGCTCCATAATTCAGACCAGGCCGCGATTGGTCGACGTCGCTCGCTGACGTCACATGGAAACCAGCAGGATAACAAGGAACGAGGGGAGGACGACAGGCCGGCATTCACCAGAGAAGAGACACGAAAGGGACGCGAAAAGAAGGAGGACGAGAGAGGGTTGGAGATCGGGAATAGTCAGGCTCCCACAAAAATACCCTGTCAGATAGAGACTGGCGCCCAAGCCCGGTGGACGCTACCAGCGACGCTTGCACGACACCGCCGCGCTAATACCACCTTCAACCACTTCACCCTCCGCTTCCACGATCGACTGCCACCACTGTCCACCCTCCGTATCTTTCCGTTGGACCGTACCGTAGCCCCGTACATCTCCCACATTTCTACCCTATTTTCTTTCCGCGCAAACCCTGCTCCACCCAACTGATACTTCCTACGTTTTTACGTATCTCTTCCAGCCCTATCTCTCTCTCTCTCTCTCTCTCTCTCTCTCTCTCTCTCTCTCTCTCTCTCTCTCTCTCTCTCTCTCTCTCTCTTTCTCTCTGTCTCTCTCGGTATATACGTATACCCGTCTACCTCCAGCCAGTGGTGTCATGGCATGTCGCGAGATTGGCGCGGTCTGGGCGAGGGATTCGATCTGCTTTTCATATTTACCGCGTTATTCATTTATGAAATTTAAATGGAGGGTAACTCGAGTTGAAAGCAGGTCGAACGAAATCAGGCGAACGAGGGAGGTCGCAAAAGGAAAACGTGGCCCCGAATAGAAACGCCGCGAAGGAGCTAGTGTCAGGTCGAAGGATCGATTTTCAAAGAAGATGGCGTCCTGCGATCCCCTCCACCCTAACAACCCTCACTCTAGTTCTACCACCTCTCCTGTACACACACACACACACATACACACACTGTCTATATATACGTCACACGGCGTACACGTAGAGAGACACACAACCCCTGCTCTTCGCTGCTGCCCCTCACCCTCTTGCTACTCCCGGTCGATGAAGTGGAGTTCTCCTCTCCTTTCTCCTCTCGCTCTACTCCACCCTCTCTCTCTCTCTCTCTCTCTCTCTCTCTCTCTCTCTCTCTCTCTCTCTCGTTCTCCCCATCCTGCATACATATACGCACACTAACCGTTACTGTTTCTCTTCACTCACTTACTCGGTGCTTTCGAAAAATAAAGGGAGATAAGGGAGAGAGATAGGGAAACGTACGGTTGTTAAAGATGCCTCGAGATGGGCGATGGAAAACAGCGGGGGTTCATTATGCTTCTCGAATCGTAAATAAACAAACAACCACGAAACGACAAGACTCTCCTATTTCGCGTGCGAGCGGAATATTCGAGTGAAAGATCCGCGGGGACCGAACTAAATAGAATCGCTCGCAATTCTGAAAACGGTCCACCGTTCGAAATTATACACGGCCGAGATTATCCACCGCGTTGGAAAACAATTCAAGATGAAGTTGACCCGGGAATTTACTCAAATAGCAACTCGGTATCTTCAGTTTGAACAGTGCTCCGTTCTCTTCGGTGCGCCTCTACGTGTATATACACTTATACGTATAATACACAGATATATATATATATAAATATGTGTATGTACATTTAACCGGCCAGGCCAGAATCTCCCCCGGCAAAGGTTTCCAAAGATACACCGGCAATTAAAGCTCCGCGCCGCTGAATCGAACTGTAGGATTGGAGAACGGTGTACCGTGACTCGGAATACAGAACGATATTACACGCGATATCTACACCCGTGCACAGTTTCATCCTTCTACCGGCATCCGGTAGAGCTGCGCAAAGTGTCAAGTATCGCGATCCATCGATCATATTCGTCTTTTCAACTGAACGGCCTACACGTCGACACCTATAAATGCCCTAATGTAATTTATTAAGGAATCTCGACAAACAGAAAAAGAGCGGATATACGCTAACAAAAATATTCGTGTTACGCGAAAGAGAATAACTGAACGAAATGGGGATAAAAATTCTAAATAAAAATCCGTACTACTATCTATTACTATTAATAACCTTGTAAAGAATCGCGACGGGACTTACTGGGCGATCTAATACAAGTTGCGTGAAACAGAATAGCTGAACGAAATGGGATAAGAATGCTAAATACGAATCTGTACTATTTAATATCCTTGCAAAGATCTAATACGCGGGAATAAATTTTGTGGGTCAACTGTTACACCGGGGCGCAGAACGAGTTTCTCTGTAACAAAAGTTTCCTGCCGCCTGTACGCGGCGATCTCCGATCCGAACGGGGGAAAGTAGAAGTGGTCCTTCGCCGTGCGTGATCAGACATGGGACGGGTCGGCCGATTACGGCGAGCAGCCTGCACGCGTGCGCTCGCGCTGGCGTCGCGCAGCCAGGACACCGTAACGAAACTTCAAACGCTCCACGTCGACGCGACGTCGAAATTGGAGCATTATTACGAAGTTGGATTCGACCGCAGGAATAATTACGCCCGGCCGCCGCCGCACAGATTAATATTTCCATTCGATTTAGAGGCGATTCGCGATATATTTCAATCCGCGATTAATGACTTTCGCCGCGCCGCGGCGTCGGTCGCGCGTGATTACGTGTAATCATTCTGTGTACGCCGAACCGACGGTTCGTTAGCGGTTCGAGGATTCTTCCCAAAGAATATTTTCGATGACCACCATCGTTTCGACTTGCTCATCCAACACGACCGAACGGTTGTGTTTGGAAAATTTGAAAAAAATCGAGCGAACCACCGGGCACGATTCGCGTCTTCCTTCGAATATCATTGCGAAACGTTGCAGTTAATCGCGGATCGATGTTCGAATGATTAGAAGCATGGAATTTCTGCGAACCGTCGCGGCGAATATTTGTTTCAAACAAGGAGAATGAGTAAACTTTCCCGTGAAAATATTTTGGAAAATCCGATCGGGCGTTTTTGAGTAGCAGTTGCGACATTCGGGTGCAATACAAAAGGACGAGGAGCAGCGGTTACGGAATCGATGTAATTAAATCATTGCCGGCAAAAATAGAAAATGCGGGGGCGAGAGAGAAAGGGGGGAGAATGCAGGTCGAAATATTGGACGGAATATCGCGCAGCAAAATTCTGGCCGCAGCTAGGCAACCATTTTCATCGATCGCGACCGTGTGAGGGGGGTCCGAAAAGGGGTTCGGCCATTTTGTTTATCGTACGCTAATGTCGAATGACCGCTAAAAGTGAATAACAGTTGCTTCTCCTACCCCTTGTATTAACTATTAATGCGGACTGTTCCACCTGTAAATGCGGTCGAACGTAATCTGCGACAGGAAAGCCTTTGTGACAAGCTGTCTGTGGGAGAAGATAAATGAAAAATATTCGAAATATATTTGGGGAAACGTTGCACAATTATATATCATCTGTTATACGATTCCTTATTGATACTTCATTCCAAGTTAAAAAGAACGAATATATATATATATATATATAACTTGAACAAAGCACCCACGAAAACGAATTGAAAAAGTGTAGATCGTTCTGTGACCTAGTCTTGTTGAAAAAAAGAATACCAAGAAGAACAATGGACTACATTATAAACCACTCTGCTTCTGTCGTTGGAGTCAATCCCACGAAGACACGCGTGTGCCAGAATCGTGTCTGGTTCCTCGATACCGATGATCAATGCATAGTTCATTGGTTGGCATCCAAAAGCGGCGATAGCTCATTAATCACTGATTAAAGTTAACGAGCTGTGTTTCGTGTTGTGGACGCAGGAAGATTTGACGAATTATGAGGATCAATATGCGACTACCTGGTCAATCGCCAGCCGACACCGACGCTCATCGTTTCGACAATAACCCCGTCGAATTCTCGTTCCATTTATCGCTGGATTCGCGAATATACCTATTTGTCCTCCGGACTTTCTGAAGTTTCTGAAAAACGCGATACAATCATTCGCGTAAGATCGGTCGTGTCGTGTGTTTCGAATCCAGGGGCAAGGATTTTCGTAGCGTCTGTCAGGTCGATGCTTGGCGAGACGGTACCCCTTCCAATTAATGTTAATACCGCACATTTCGACCTGATGCGTCCTCCAGGAAAACACGTCGACGGGCAACCAACCAAACGGTCAGGAACGGTGCAAAAGCACAGTTCGGTTTGTTAGTCCGTAGTTTCGAGGACGGCTGCCCTGCGATTGGTCGGCTTTTTGCGCGGGAATCGATCCCCACGTTTTCGGGGGATGCCCCGCCTGTGCACCGAGGTGGAGGAACAGCGAACTTCCGGCGCACCGTCGCCACCATTGGCTGGCGCCGGATGATCATCAAGTTTCCATTGGTCCATTTGTGCAGCGGCAGTTCGAATGCGACTGCCGAGGACGAAGCTCTCTGTGACGCACGCCAGGTTCACGTCGGCTTCTGATACGACGAAAACAGATTCCCCATCTGGGACAAGCGCCGAGCTTCAAGACCAAAGTGATATAGCCATTGAATTTGCTCGCCGCGTTTAATATTTTCCAATTATCGTTCGTACGCTGAACCTTTGACGATGCCTGGGACGATGCGCATATTACGTGTAGATACGACAATGCTTCGTGCATTTATTACAAGCTTGATAGATTTAGTTACAAGCTACTCTTTTTTCCTTTATTCATTTCGCAGACGATCGTGTATTCCATTGAATCGTCTCGCGGGACCGTCGCAGTCCCGTCCAAATTGAATTAATTTTCTCTCGTACGTCGCCATTGACCGTACGGTCGGGCGAAGTATAACAAGTGTCGTTTGACCCTGCCATCGTTGGTCTGGTTTAAAGGGACGAGAAAGCGACCCCCATCAACGTCGCACGCATTGCCGAGCAAAGAAAAAAAAAGCGACGGCAAAACGAAGAGGGCTGGAACCGAAGTCGTCGCTTTCGTTCATTGACGTCACGGACAGAGATGACCCCGCTGCCACTTTAAATACCTGAAGCCTCCTTAGGAATCACCTGTTGACTGCACTTCCTGCCGCGAGGAAATTACAGACGCCTGCGATCGTGCGAGGCTACAAGCCACCGAAACTCGGAAAAACTTTTCCAACGATCCGTCGATCCGTTTACCTGGCCTCGACTGCACAAGCCACTTCTCAACCCCTTCTTCTTTTCCTTTTTCTCTGCCTCCTACCTATCGGTCCACATCCTTTTCCCTCTTACGCTCGATCCATCTCGCTTCCACTTATCCTCCTAAGCCCCTTCCAAATCTCTGTCAGCCTTCCGCCATCTATTTTATCCGCGGTCCAACGAAGATATAACTTCATGGATCCCCGCACGAATCGGCGTAATTAACCTCGGGCTGCGACTTCTTAATTCGCCGCGGAGAGGTTCAAGAGTGCCGGGCAGAATTTCGACAGGTATGCGCGAAGATTCGTGGGGAGCATAGGCAACAGAAGGGACGAAAAGGGGGGTGGAGAGCATTTGTCTTGGTAGGGGATGACCGGCGGAAATCGTGTCAACAGCGGTGATTAATACGATAACGAGCGAAGGATTGTGGAAATGTTTGCCGAAGAGTCGGGCGTACTTCTAGTCGGATTTTAACGGGACGTTAAACGTAATATCGCGAATTATCGTGCGTCGTGGGTTCACTGTCTTCTGTGCAATCTCGGTGCGATTGCTTCCTTTTTCCTTCTCGAACGATCTTCCCATGCTTCAGATTTTTGCCAATTAACGCTAAACGATCGACGTATTCGTTTGAGCATATACTTATAAAGCTTCGTTGCCGAAAAATAGAAAGAAAAAGAATGTTCCATGTTCGCTCTTAGAACGCTCCCAGCATTACCAATATTTCAATCGAACTTCACAGATATATTCTACACGTTCCACGACTGCTAAAGCAAGACGGAAAAATCGCAGTTTCTTCATCATCCAAATAAAACTAGACCACCCCTCCGACCCACGCCACGCGAGACGTCCCTTTGATTAGTCGGGAACACATTCGGGGTTCAAAATGATATTATTTCGTTAATGGCACCAAACTCGTGTGGCGCACTGTCGACCGATACTTTCGCACTCGTGCGATTTTCCTATTCACGCGGAGGCACGAAAACACCGCGCATCGAAACGCAAACGAAATGTGCACGCTGGTATATAGCTATCGATTAACCAGCCCGCAACGTGCAGATACAAATCACTCGAGCGACCGTGTGTATAATGAGCGGCCCAAGGGGGAGCGCCAACGTGCATCGGTCAACTTAACATTTATTCCGTTACGTGAACGGTTATATAATAAGCTGTGCAAGAAAACGATTACGGTGAAAGAGAACGGCGAGCGAAAAGGAAACGAGAAGAAGTGGACGACGACGACGACGACGATGAAGAAAAAGATGAAGGGAAAGGGGTGGAAATAACGGAGAAAGTTAATTCGTCCCGAGGACACATACACATTTAACAATCGGCGCCGGATTTAATCCACCGCTTGCAGATAATACGATCGCGTCACCGTATAAATTCTCCTTCGTCTCGCATTTCGACAGTCAGCAGTGCCCATTCGATTGTCTCGACGGGATAAGAAACGGGCGATTAGGAGCCGCGGCATCAGGAATTTCGCAGTTCACCTTCTTTCGTAATCGCGCACCCGCCCCCACCCCGCGATGCTGATCGAATAGACGATTTTTCGAACGTAATCCTTCCGCAAACAGGGTCGCAAGGTCGCTTAATCCTGTTCCACGGTGTATTAAACGGTCGCACGGTGGTATGCATATTGCACGAATGTGTGCGCGCTCGCGGGTTCGCGTAGTCGTTTTCGAGCCGAGCTCTTGCGTATTTAGTTTTTGTATTGATGCTGTACACCGTTATAATTTACCGCGTAATTACTACGTTTCTGCATTCCCTTTGAACCCGACTTAATTTTTGTTACAGAGGAGTTACGCGGAAGCTATTAACTTGCATCTTTGTAGCAGAGGTATTATAACCTCCGACGGATTCTGGTTGTCAGAAGCATTTGTAATAAATTTTTTTTTTTTTGCCGCCCCGTGAAAAGAGACTGCCAGGCAACGAATTGATGTTTGCCCTCTGTGCGAATCGTTACGCGGGGGAGAAACACGACGTGGCCGTTGAAATAATTATCGCGGAAGGTACGTTCGGTGGGGGGGGGGGGGGGGGGGGATGTGCGTACCCGTCGATGAATTAACGCCGATTGTTTCCGTGAACGTTTCTTTCGTTTCGAGCCGAACAAATATTTGACGCGGATATTATTTTAACGCCGCCGGCGTAACTGCGCGATTATGGAGTTACGAGTTCATTAAAGTTGGAAAGTTCATTATGCTAAGTGTAAGTGGCAAAGTTCTGTACGCCTGTAAACACCGGCCAAGGGCTACCATTCTAAGAACTTGAATTCGAGACTTAAACGCTGCCGAGGATCATCGTTGGACAAATTGGTTCAAACATTTTTCCGAAATTCCGCGACGTTAGAAATGTGCAACACCTTCGCCCCCGCAATTGTACTAATTACGGTCCCCTCCCCTTCGAAATTGTAATACGTTAAACAGTCATTCGTATAGGAATCTAAAAAAAAAAAAAACGTCATTGATGCGGGTCACCTTCGACGCAGAATTCCTTTCCAGATATTTTCGAGTCAAGGCGCGGCCACGAGGCCTCCTTCGGCGCGTTAAGTCTAAAATTGAACCAACTCGTCCTGCAGCGTTCTGAAATAGGCCGATTCCTAGAGAGCCGGCAAGAGAACAAGAATGCAAAGGAGAGACTGAACGAGCGAGATGATAAAAGGGAGGGAGCGAGACGACCGGTGGAAGGTAGAAAGAGGGAAACGAGGAACGAACGAGAAGGAGGAAAGGATGCACCGTTAGCCTCGAAACGATGCACGACCACGGTGGTCCAAAGATACGATCTGACCACGATTCACGCGATTTAGAAACGGTTTCACGTGGCTTTCGTGCGTGGACACGCCTGTTTCGTGAAAAAAAAAATTAAGAAAATAAAACAAACGAATTAATTGAGCATCTTCCTAAAGTGCCATGCGCTTCCACGCAACGTACGGTTTACAGCGTCGTTGCAAGTTTTTGCTAGAAACTTGGATTCAGTTTGAACGTTACATTTCTGTAAATGTTCATCTTTTATGGGCCTGGATAACAGATAAGAGTGGTTTACAAATTGGGGATCGTATTGATCTTCCTTGTGGTAAATTGATGGGTGTTCTATTTTGTCCATTTGATTTATTTGAAAGGACGACATGGTAAAAGATGTATATGAAAATGTTGCAGAGCGACGTTTTGGTTCAATGAAATAGTTGGTATACGGGCTGCAAACTCGAAAGTCACTTCACTGTGTTGTTAATGTAATTCGCCGAAGGTTAGTCAAAAAACTGTTAATCTCGCGAGCCCACAGTTGAATTCTGTTACAGGTTTGCGGTGCTGTCTATTCATTCATCACAGAAATGTTACTTTTACTTAAGTAATCCATCATGTAACTACCTTTCGAGAACATTCCAGCAGTGCGTGCACTTACTTTCATAATCAAAACCCACGTTCATTACAATTGTGCAATACAATGTTACAATGCCCGCCAGCATTTTCCAGCTGCAATTTTATTGTTATTACTGTGAAATGAATTTAATCCCTGCCGAGTTGATTGTCCGAAATAGGAAACAACCACCTGCAATTTCAAATTCCAAATTAAAATAATAAAAATAACTATCAACTCTTAAGATCCATGGATCTGAGTAACATCTAAACTTCCAGATAATACTGTGCATATACATATGCACATATGCCCACGCGTACAGTCAATCGGACGAACGTTCAACAATAGGACAGCAAGAGAAAGAAAAGAAATTCTAAAATGAACCACGACAGCCGAAGCAAGGCCTGACCTCTACGCGCAAACTGCGTCATCCTCCGGCCACGACTTTTCTACTTCCACAGTGACAAGGTACACGTGCGGACAGCGTTCCTGGTTCACGGTCAAGTCACCAAGTGGCCAGTTTAACTTTTAAATCGAGTCCAGGACGGGGCATCCGACACGGGGAAGGGGTAGGATAGCGGCGAAGCTATGGCATGCAGGGAAAACTGTGCAACTCGAACACCGTGCATGCAGTCACGGCTTCCTGTTGGTAGCTGATGCGTGACGCCCACACCAGGTATCCTATGCACCTTCGAGCTTCTTGCCAGGGCGAGGTACCATCGGGCCCGCGGTTTCCTCGAGATCGCCGGAGCACCGCCGCGTCATAAAATCGTTCCGTTCACGTGAACGTACGCCGGCACGGTCTTCTCCTTTTTCGTTCTCGCATCCTCGTGAAATCGTTGCCGGGCGTTAACGGTGCACCCATTTCCGTACGGGAAAAACGGTTGCAACAGTGGCAACCGCGTCGTGGAACCGCGGCACGGTTAGAGGAGGGATACACCAGAGTGTAATTATCAATCGTTCGCGTTTATTTTTCATCGGCGTGGCTGAAACCGTTTCCACGATACCGCGACCGACCGCCGCGTCGGCTTGGAATTATTTCGAGATTCGCCGTGCGGATAATGTTTAATATTAATTCTTCGTATTCCGGCGGGTGGGAGGGTGGAGTCGTCGGTGTGGCTCTGCCCTGAGGTGGAACCGCACGCAACAGTCACGGCGAAGAAATTTTTGGAGAAAAATCAGTAGGGGGGACAAAAGAACGCGAGGAACATCCGTTCATTTCTTATTAGACGATTTTGGCCCGTGGAATTGAACATTTTACGGATGAAAGTTTCTCTTCATTATAATTTTCCGACTTCGACTGAACGACTGACTGAACACTCGCGTTAAATGTCGCTTTAGTTCGGCATTTCTTTAAATTACAAGTACTCGTTATTCGTAAGACGTCTGAGCATTGCGTGGAAGGCACAGCCGTGTGTTTTCCGAGCTGACCGGAAGTCGCGGTGCCTCGCCAAAGAATCCCCCGTACGCGATGGTAGAGACCGTGAGAAAAAGGTGAGACGAAACGTGGGTCCGACCTTGAATTGTATCGGGCCTACGAGGTTCGCGTAAATTCAGGGTCCTCCGTGACCGAGCAAAAATGAGCGGCAACGAGGTATCGATTTTAATTTAATACTAACCGGCTCGTTCGTTTAACTCTTGATAATGTATCGCTTCGTAAACTCCCGACAGTCAAACTCGCTTCCGTAACGAATACATGGGACACTTTAATACGAACGAGTCACAATTGTAAATACTATTGAGAACGTGGTAATATCGTCGCTGCAACTTTCAACCTCGTTAAATGTCGAACAGGATGAGATTCTTGTTATCCACGTAACAGTGGGGATAAAGGCGTGTATTTTCTAGCTCACTGGTAGCGGTTGAAAAATAATTATTGAAAAAATACTCGGGGGAATTAACGATATTTGACAAACGTTCTCGATTTGTCTTAGAACCGAGAATCGTCGACAGCGACGGGAGGCGTTCATGACGGCCGACTAACGATTAAATCACTGAATCCTTTTCGCACCTTAGCATTCACGCGCAATGGCCTGCACGTGAGACCAACGACACCGGAAGTCATCGACTATTCGCACGACGAGGTGGAGAGACGCAGAACGAGCGTGCTACCGGATCGCTCGATCATGAGACAGATCTCCTGTGCCCGATTTGCAATACCGTTCACGGTGGCGAGCGTCTCAATGATCGACGTGTTCGATGTACAAGTAAGAAAATCATTCGCGAAGGCGTGCAATACCGCGGGGCAAACAAGTATTCGTCCAGTGCATTATTTTCACCTGCAACTTCATTATTTTGGTGTCACCGAAATGTTGGCGTTGAGGCAATTGTTCCTAAACCAACATACATGGATGCGAAGCGCAACCGTTACAACTTGAAAACAGTGTACAATTGTTTTAGGAATAATTATCTTGACACCGAGAGATTCTGATGACACCGAGATAATGAAGTTGCAAGTGAAAGTAATGGACTTGTGTGAACACATATTTCGGCTCGAGGCGTGTCCAGATCCGTCCGATGTGTCTTGCGATTTTTGGTAAAGCTAATCGTAATGAGAAATAACGTTTCGCACACTTTCAAGAGTTTCATCGTTCGCGTAATTTGACCATGTGTGAAACTGATAGATAATACGTTCGATGTTGTAACATACATCGGTATCGTTTGAACAACGTGCACGTTTCAAATACTCGTCACCGGTTAATCTACGTATAACCGACCGGGTAATCTGTCATTAAGTGGCTTAAAAGTTTCATAACAAGTTGATCTAACAAGTGTGACGTTAAATAGAGTACCATGTTTGTTATTAAAATAAATTTCACACGCGTACCCTGTTTTCCTACCCCATGCGCAAATGATCCCCGTAGTGGTATAATTTTCGTGTGTGCACATCGAACACTTTCCCCCCCATGCTCAATGAGTAAATGCCGGGGTAAAAAGACGCAAATAAAACGTGCAAAGTGTTGCATAGTTCCGAAGGCCAATAAACCGTGCATAAAATTGCCGCGATTGCCGTACCAAGTGCGTTATTCGCCCCGAATAATTATATGCCTTGTACGGCGGCGGGCACTTGCTCGAAAAGCGAAGGGAAAGTGGCCGGGCTGCTTTGTGCAAGGGAGCACGGGAAAAGGGAATGCTTGACAATTACACACGAGAGGAAATCTCGACGTGTATAATTCAGAAAAAGTGCCGTCCAAATGTCGCGTGTACGGCGGGCGCATTGTTCGAGCGAACGTTCGAACTGCACCAACGTGAAAACAATTATTGCCAATAGATGATCCGCTGGTACGGAGAGGAACCGGGCCGCGAAGTGTGCAAAGCGACTCCGATTCGAAATGCCGTTGGAAAAATGAAGATCGCCCGCTGTAAAAGTTATTCGATTCGCCGTGGCAAATACGTTAGACGTGTCGGCTGACGGACAAGCAGAGAGGAGATCGTGCGTACATCGATAAAGAGGGAACAGAGAGAAGGGGGGGAGAAAAAAAGAGGAAGAAATTCGTAGGTATCCGGTAGCTTTGTGTATGCACAGATACGGTTCAAAAGAGAAAGTAGCGAAGAAAAACGGGGCAAGAGCGCTGAAGAGGAATGGATCTGTCGTTCGAGGCGGAACATCAAAGTAGGCGAAAAGGGAAAGCAGGAGGAAATGAAATAATCTCTTGGTCTACAAAGGGGACAAGAATCAACTTGACGCGACTTACTGTCGAAAAGTTTCGACTTCGTGGAGAGCCCTTTAATGAAGTTAAAGCAACATTGCAGACAGGGGGGAAGAAAAATCTCCGTTCCTACTGCGTTCCTTGTTATCGCGTCAGATCTTCGATGACAATAGAGAAAATGGAATCGGGCAATTCGTGGTTGAACGAGCAAGAGCATTATCACTGTCCACGGCTGTTCTGTATGCACACCTTCCCGCGTCAATTACAAAAATCAAAGGGCCAAAACGAACCCCGCCTCTGCCGCATGAATGAAACTCTCGATTCACCGGGAACCAGGCACTTCAAGGTTACAAACGCTTGAAACAGAAACGCGTCCGTAAAAGGGACGGTGAATGCACCGGGAGTGCACCGGGCAGCGGAGGGAAAGGGTGTAAAAAAAAAAAGGAAACGCGGTGACACGGCATCGCGTCGACGGCCAGGCATAAGAGAAGAAGAACCAGGGGAACAGGGAATGAAAATAGTGGCGGTGTTACGCGCTGCCAAAGAACGAGACACAAAAAACCGCGGGACCGAAGGGGTTGAAACGGCGTCGGGGACAGCATAGGCGGACGCGATACTCGCGTGGGGAGAGGGGTGACGCGGACAACGATGCGTGCGAAGGTGTACGGGGAAAGGGGATGGAAAGTGTCGAAAAGAAAAAGAGGCGAACAGCGGGTGTGTGAAAAATAGAAGCGTACCTCCGTCGCCTAATTATCTCAATTTTCATCGAATAATGAACGCTGCAATCAAAAATAATAGAAAAGAAAAAACGCTCGCTCGACGTCGCGCGTTTCACCCCCGCATTGTACGAAGGGATTTGTAAACACGGGTGAACGAAGGCCGACGCGCGACAACCGTTGCGGTGGAGGGTGGGTAAAAAGAGGACAGAAAAAAGGTCGAACGAAACGAGGCGAAAATCGGAGTGACATCGAGTCTGCACGGGTCCTGCCCGATATAGGGTTAATGAGTCACCGGGTCAATTACACGATCTCTGCCGAAGTGTGCTCGAAATAAAAAAAAGCGTTACGCGTCGTTGGTATAATAAGTTGCCGCTCTACGACCGAACGGCGTTATTCTTGGTACCGTTCTTCGATGCGAAACACCTGAGGACACTATCTCGCCGAGGGGATGGATCTCCTTAATTTCAATACGGGCGTTCCTCGCGAGCTACGAACGATAATGGCGAAACGAACGAAACGTTAATTCCGTTGCCTTAACCCGACGTTATCGATGAAAATGAAAAGCTTCCCGAGTGATTTTCCCGCGGTAAAAGTTCCAGGTGAATCGCGGCCCACCTCGCGGCCGCTACCACTCCGCCCGAGACTATACCCAACAGTCGGATCCTGAAATAATTGTGATTCTAAAATGTAGTCAACCTTCCCCTAGTGTCTACGGAAAGTGCACGCTTCCTCGTATTCTATTAGGAATATTATTTCCTTCCGTAGAATCGTTCTCCCGCAGTGCCCGAGGACGCGAGAGAGCAGAGAGGAAGAAGCATCCCCCGATTCAACTTCCATCTACCCTCCTGTCTTTCTTCCTCCTTGAAACTCTGCGTCCTATCGCTTTTCCTTTCCTCCATCCCTTTCTCGCGCGTCTCAACCGATCTCTCTCGCACTCGACAGCGGCAAGCCAGGCTTGATCTTTTCCTTTTCTGCTTCTGTCCCGCTCCTTTGCCACCCCCGTCGCGTCGGTTCATCCCTTCCCTCTCTCACTCACTCTCTCTCTATCTCTCTCTCTCTTGATTTTTCCCCCCGTCTCCTTCTCTTTGGCTCGCCCTAACCCCTCGTACGCCTGGCGTGCACTTTGCAGGAGGGGGAAATTTTCTCTCCTCGAGTTTTCTCCTCTGCTCGCTAAGCTCCACTGATATTACCCGGGGAGGAAATTTCGCGATATTCCTCGGCGAGAGATTTATAGAAAAATTAATTATGCAACTTCGAATCCTCTCCCTTCCGTCGCGAGGGCCGCCGGAAGGATCGAAAGTCGACACGGAGACACGGTGGTACCAGAGGCAGAAGTCGATCCAACCGACTACGGCCACGAGCATTCCGAACTGCCGATCGCATTTGTATCGATTTTCGTATGTTTAAGTCGTTGACCGCCTCCGTGGAACGACGACAAAACGCTTCCGCGTCACGAATCCCGTTTTCGTTCGCCGTGTCCCGAGGACTACAATATCGATTTCTGGGCGAAGTAAAGAGGGTATCGAATTTTTTGTTTGTCTTCCGTGCTACCTCGTTTCAACCCCTTCGCAAACGATTTTCGCGGAAGAGATAAATTGAAGCGATACGAAAATCGTCCTTCGTTGTAATTTAGAAAACACTCTTTGGACTGTAGCGCAATTGGTTCAATTAGAAGTGTGCTTGTGCCGAAGCATTTCGATAACTCGATTTGAAATTCTCGCCTCGTCTTTATTCTTCAGTTGTATAGAAATTAATGGGCACAATTATTTTAGATACCAATGAAACATCTGGATCGCGAAAACGTCTGCCCTTATCGATCCTCTAAAGATCTATGTACATTGCGGTATAATGCAAGACTTATACACAATTCCGCGAAAGGAAATATCGCCAAAGAGTGGGCGCGCGAACGATTTGTCGAAACCTCGCAAAGATATTTTCCTGCAACGAGCCGACCTAACGGGAGCATGGATCGTGGAAATTTTAAGGATGACACCGGATAAACCTCGGCCACGCCGAAAATTACAAGGATCCCGTTCCACGTGGACAACAGTGCTACCGGTTCAGCACCGGATACAGGCCCTTCTCCTGACAAGGTTGCCTAGTTATTGTCCCAGAGAAGATGCGCCGATGCATAGATTACACGCGGCATGCGACTTGCTCGTACGTGACGCGGCGCAATTTCGGGCAAACGAGTTTATTCTAATACGGCGTCATTGCACCGCGCCAGACAAAATTAGTCCAGCGTTCATGAACGCCGACAACGAGGAATTTACAAAAGTTAGAAGATCCACCCGTCATCGAGATAATAAGGAACTACCTTACTTTTGTCGTGCCGCGTGTATTGCGTATATATTTCAATTTCGTTCTGACACGTGCGCGAGAGCTTCTTCTTTCGATTACCATTAACCATTTGCCTATCGATTTATACTTATTTGAACTTCACCTAGATCGCCCATGCGTTGGCCAGTAATTCGGATACGTTTGTATAATAGATGTTTTTTAAGCGAACGAAAATCGTTCCCTTGTTATACAATCGGAATGGAGAATGTGGAGTACGGTACGTGCGAAGTATTTTCTTTGCGGTGAAAATAATTGAAGGTTTATAAATGAATATTGATTTGACCGTCGCGCCGGTGAAATTTACACGAGAACGGCTTGGCACTTGATGAATTAATTGTAAGTAACAATAGTAAATAAGAAAGGGTTATCGTAAAGTATTCTGCCCAGTGGAAAGTGATGAATTTTATATACCTTTTCGAATGCTTATTGCGTTTAACAGAAATTGTTCGCATTTATTTGTTAATTAAACCATCGCCGTGCAAACGTCCACTTCTAATTCCCTAATTGTCAAAGACTGTGGAATATGAATGCATGCGTTTCAAGCGAAAGAAATATCCGGGTATATAAAAGTAATCGACACGTAAAGGGATCACGAATTAAGATATCGTCATTCGAATCCGTTCAACGAATAACTCGCTAAATCTGAATGATACCGGCGCTAATAAAGATAACGTTAATGGCGCAACCTTTTATTGGGCAATAATATTCGCGTATAAAAAGTACGCATTAAATAAAGAGAAAGTGACACAACGGGCTAACGGGCGAGCTTGGACACAAATTGCTCCCGTAAACGCGTGCCTTAATATTTCCATTTCGCCGGCAATACGCGCATCGAATGTGTCGTACAATTAAAATCGTTAACGGACGACAGAATGGGAGATCGAAATATCATTTCCTTCACATTTGATCGGTTTCGCGAGGCTTAACCCAATGAAGGTGCCGGGCAAAGGGTGAACAGAGACCGCCAGAGTTCGCAGAAGAGAAAAATTAGTAACACAGATTAAAAGCGGAGACTCCGCTCGCCCTGTGCTACGACGCCGGCGGTTCTTAAAAAGCGCCCCCTCGGCGCCGCGAGAGAATACAGACGCGACAAAAAACTCCCCTTCGAGAAGCACCTCGCGATTCCCAACAGCCGCCCTAAAACCGACCACCCTAAAAGGGGAGCCCCACCACCCTTATAACTTCCTGCCGGCTCGCCACTGCTGCTTTACCGACGTAGGGGACGTGATCCAGAGAACTTTTCATAGAACTTCCATCCAGTGACGTCACCCCATTCCAAGAGTAAAACTGATCTTTTTTTTCACACGAATTTGCAAAGGCTCAAACGTTCTCGGTATTTCTCTTTCTTTATTTAGTTTAGAATAACTAGTTCGTGGTTATACGTAGTCCTTCGACGAGACAAGATTGCGAGGCCGAACGGTGGATTGAAAAGGGTTGTCGATATTATTGGCAGGAGTATGTGTGAGTTAACGCGACTTCTGCGGAAGAATTTAGGGCTCTCTTTTTCACGAATCTGCTTTGATTTCGGCCTTGTATTCTTTACATCACTCGGTCGTTGTTCTTTACAATTTGTCAAATTGATTTTTCGACCGCGATGCAATTAGCCGTCGCGAATAATGCTTGGAAGAAAATTTCGTTGGCCTAGAAAGTGTTCGTGAAAAATTGCCGCGGTTAAGCATGACGGAGAACCGCGATTTTCTCCGTTCTGTTCTTTTTCGGTCCCGCGCGTTTAAAAGTAAATTTTGGATTTACGCGTGCCGCGAGCCAACCGGAGTCCAGGGAAATGTTTGATCCGAATGTCGCGGTTAGATGAATGAGAAAAAATTGGCCGGAACTTTGAGCTTTGTTCAAAATAAGTAATGAAGAAATCATTGTTTAATTAATTATCGGGATCCGGGGGTGTATTCCGAAACTAGCGGGGCAAATGTTGTATTCGTTCCGTGGAATATCGGAGTGAGCATTAATGGGCAAAAAAAAATAATTCATCAGAAGCTACGGACAGGTTTTCGTGCTAATAACCTCCAGTCACGAATCGGGGATTCCTGCGTAATGAATCAAGATGGTGACACAAAGTGGTGCACCCTACTGACCTTAATGCGTACAATCTAAAAGAATAAAGTATTAAAATAAAAGGGAAATAGATTACCGTTTAATATCGCATTAAACATAGGAGAGCAACAAATTCTTTTCAAGTATCGATGACTTCTAGTAATGACATTCCACGTAATAAGTGCACGATAATCACCATAGAGATAAAGTCAATGGATTATTTTACATCGAAATCGAATATCAAATATATGACTTCGAATTTTGAAGGAGATGTCGACGTAATTAAAAATAAGAAAAAATTTTAAACAAAATTCGTAACGCCTGCTTTAAAAGAACTTGAGAGTGTGTTATTTCTGGGTTTATGACTGGGTTCCGCATTTCTTCTACATTTCCGGGACAAAACTGCACACATTACATAAATAACAGGTAGTCACTACGTAATACGATGACACACGTGATTTTTCCTCACGAGTCGTGCCCTAGTTCTTGCTTCAAGCAAACGTTTGCACAGTGATAAACGTGTGTCTTTGAGTAAGTATTCGATGATGTGATACACCGTCCTTTGAAGTAACGCAAACACGTTGCCTTTTTCCACTAATTATTAAATAATGCATCGGGAAAATAATTTACATTCTTGATATTTCGTGGCAAGGAAAGGGTTAAGTTTCCCTGCTACAAAATTTAGAACTTATTTATTTTACTCTAAATACTCAGGCCAATCAAGCTAATTATTGAAATATCAATTAAAACGCTTAAGACAATTAAGCATTAAGAAGCACTTCAGTCTTTGCAAACGATTGCTACTTGTATTCGTATCGTACGTAGATCAACCCTTTATTCTACGTTGCCCATTCGGAGCTCATCAATAAACGACCTTTGAAATACACACTTGCCATAATCATGCAATCATAAACAATTCTCCACTGCCCATTATAACATACCATCCACGGGATAATAACCACTCGTACTCTTAATGCGTGTGCTTAAATCGACAACCCGATCGGGTTCCAAATAACAGAGGAATACAAGAAGAATACATAAAGACAGAAAACCGTTCTCTCGTTAACGTAGATGTGAACAATTCAATGATCAGACTACGTCAAATTTCGCAAACTGAACTTTTGTGTTCCACAGTCGGCCACGGTTGATGCATTCTTTTCACCTGCGAACCAAGGCGGAGAAGAAGAAGAAGAAGAAGAAGAGGAAGAAGAAGAAGAACCCGAGAGGAGGCTTAAATATACTGCTGGTATATACGTATACACGTGAAACGTCTTTTGGGCCGAAGCTTAGGGCCGACCACGACCACACCGGATACGGAGACACAAAGTTTCGACTCCACCAATTTCACAGGCCAAAGGAATTTCCAAGGCCCTTTCAGGATAATGGGCCATGGGGCCGAGGGTTCAGACCTGTTTGAACTCGCCTGTGAACTTAGGCTACAACTGCCAGTGGGCACCGATATTTCGAAGTAAAGTCGACCCCTGCACTTCAGGTAGGTCGCACAGAATTTCGGTTCTGCAGGGGCTTCGAACAGGAAGGAAGAACAAATATACGTGAAAGGTCTACGTGCATCAGAAACAGTAGTTCCGTATTCATTATTGAACTATTAATTTAGCTGCACATAACATGTATTTAGCGAGTGAGATGTTGTTTTTTTTTCACACATATAACATAGCGTTTATGTTTTTCGCTAGGATTATTGCGAAAATTGAACGCTGGGCAAAAATTCGTACTCGGACGGAAATATTCGTTTACCTCTTAGAATTTTGCTACCTTTACGTATCAACAACTGCGAAAGTCGCAAATACTACGCGTGCATCATCGGCAATTGAACGAAAGATCAATGCACGCATTCAGACGAGAGGTTGTCTCTCCTTTTAAAGGGTCATGAGGTCACATTAAAGTCGATCTAGCGTTACGCAATCCCTTTTCGTCCTGTCTACGTACCTTGAAAAAGTGGAATAGGGTCGACTTCTACAAGCAAGTGCAACCCCCTACAACAATGGAATCTCTTAAGGCAACGGTTAAGCCACCTTGCACCTACAAAACGTACAATAAAAGCTTTCGTAACTAGCTAAAAAGTGATTCCCCTTTCTTTCAAAAGAAATGCTTGTCTCAATGCGTTTTTCTACCCCACGATTGTGGAACTGATTCAGAAGTTTAATTGCAGTTTTATTGCATCCACCTCGTATGTCGATTAGTAATAAGACGGATTATCGAGGTAGCATGTAAGCAAAGTACATAGCATTGTCATGATTATTTTAATCAAATACTGGATCCACTGTGTCATGATTGCTTTCATCCATCGTTCAATGACTATTCAGATCACAGTGAAACATATGTGGAGGATTAATCTTATTAATATATGTTGTATGCGGTGACAGATTTAAGACGATTAATAATTTATTATTCCTTCTTTTTTCTAAACACTTTAACTCATTGTAACATTGAATCGTAATACATATAATATCCGTTGCTATATGAAATAATGTTTATCATGGACGTTCTATTTGCCTGCAACGTTTCTCTTTAAATAGAAGTAGGTATTGGAATATAACGTCCTACACTTAAGAGTAAAACTCTCAACATTATTAAAAGAAAGTTTTAATCTTTCGAGTTGTCGAATTCTCACGTGTCTTGTCATCGATTTAATCTGCGTAAAATGTGCGTCAGAGACATCGTGTAACGTGATTTCGATCCTCAACGTTCCGTCCGTGGAAACGAAGACGGAAATTCTCTGCTCAGCATCCAATGCGTTGCAGTGTTCGCGTAAAAATAGAACAGGCGGTCTTGTTTCAATTTTGGAAGACCGAATTACAACGCGGCGGGATAAATTTTCGGTCGAATTATTCCCGATACTCAATTAATAAGATTACTTTTCTTAGATAATTTGTGCAATTGGTAATTTCTTGCATTGCAATATAATTCCACTAGACCACCTTTTCCACTCTCGAGGGCTAAAGGGCGCAGGACTTATAGATCTGCGTTTCCACCCTTCTCAAACACAAAGGTCCCTAATATTTTATTTGCAAACCTGCCCGCAAAAGCGTGCGTGTGCTACGGTTGAACTCGTAGTACTTTGTACCTCTGCAAAAATTTAATTTAACCTGATATGTTTAAAAAACTGCCCCGAGAATTGTTCGTTTCCTATTACCACGTTCATCTTTCCCAGCTCCTTCCTCGTTCCACCCCATTTTCCCATTCTCGATAACAAGATACGCACATGTACCCCTCATTCTAAATATCAAGAATCAAACGCCGTCGTAATGTCTAGTACGCCAATGGATTCATTCGCCCTAACATCATTCGCCCGAATAAATGAAATTTCGATTATTAATCAAGAGTTTCCAACAGAATGATTAACCATCGCGACGGCCAATGATTTGCCTCAACGAAATTATTTCTGTTCTGGAAACTGGTTGCCTCTGAAAATGTCGTCCGCCGGTATTTATATAACGACCCAAGTGTACCAGACGACATGCAACACCTCCGACGAAGGGAGAGGAGAAATGCGCGTGGTTGCAACGAAAAACACTGCAAGGACGCACGCCGGATACTCATCCGTACATGCTGGCCGACATTCAACAAGTGACTGACACTGATGTCGCGCGAACGACATCCTACATCCTCTACCCTTCGATCCAATGGGGTTGCACAGTGGTATCGCGGCGAGGGTGTACGAGGGTGATCGTTTTGTCGAAAAGGTCAAGAACGCATGAAGAAGAAAAAAAAACATTTGCAGATACCGTTCGCTATTTCTATGCGCGTCCACCAGACAAACAGAATAACGAGCGCGGTAAAATGCTTGGAATAGCCGGCGCCGAGCCGAGTTTCGTGTAACCTCAATATCAGCAACAGTAAAACAAGTTTAGCCGTTGCTCGTAAAACGTAATAGGTCGCTTTGAAATCTTTCGATGCTTCTTTCCGTTCAACCTCCGATTAAAAATCCATCCCGGGGCAGATAGTTCATACGAGACGCGGAAGATCACAGTGAATTTGATGCGTAACATTTCGTTACAGCAAAATGCCCTCGTGTATGTACGTGCTCGTGAAAATGAAATTTTGAAGGTAATAGTTGTTTGCACCTGTATAAGTCAATGGGCCCATTATTTACAAATATGCGCACGATTGTTCTCCTGCATAATTATATTTGCTTATTGCTGTTATTATGGCACATCGCATATAAACGAGGATAATGAAAAAAAGTTACACCTGTATAACAATATATGTCGCAGATTTCAATAACGAAGAGAAATTATGAACGAAAGAAACCAGATTCGACGGATTTAGTAATACATGTACCAATTGAAAGTGCATTTACTCACCGCGCACGCCGATAATTTCAAGTGACTGAAGGGCCCACGAGACACACAGAACATATCTCAAGGGTTAATTGTGCCAGGTATCGTTGCGGATATTTCCAGCCGATAGATCAGTGACTGATTACGCTAATGCAGCTACCTGTAAAAAAACGAAAAATTAACGTCAAGCGATAATTGTCACCTTTATTCCATGAGGTGCATACAATCAGCTTGTTCATGCCCCTCTCGCGATATCTATACTTGCAAGTGAAATCCTGCATATCAACGCGAACGTGACGAAATTGCGTCGTTACATTCTGGTTACTGCTCAAATAATTAATAAAACTAAATTTTCATTCTACCTAATTAAATTCGAATTTCATTACGCTAAAAGTCTCCTGTTACCACCGTGTCATCGCCCTACTAGCACCTACATGCATATAATACATATGTAATCGAAACATTCAATCCACACCGAATACCGCAGTTCTTCTACTTAGTATTTCATGTGAAATAACTTTTCCTTTGTAATTATATTATTCGTACTGTGTATTTAAAAGTCGAGTTACGGTATTAAAGTTAACAAAAAAGAATATAAATGATTGCTACAGTCGTAATAGAAGCAAGATTCATTAGGCGAGCATGTATGGTAAAGTGCGTTACATCGATCGGCATCGTTCAAAATGAAATCTAATACTTTCACATAACGCGTTAATTATAACGAATGAATCAATGCAAGAATTAAATGTAATTAATATCATCTTGAATCGTTTCCAAACAACACATGCAGTGAACAAAAATATTCTTATAAAGTATCTACAATTATCGATCGGACGGCATATTGCTCGTTGACTTACGCTATAGCTCCTTTATTTAACCTCCAAACCGACCGACCATCGTTTATCCTTATATAAAAAACATTGTGCAGTCAAATTGATTAACGAATCAAAACCTGAGAGCTCTTATCGGAGAATTTGAATGAAAATATCGAAACAAGTTGCAAGGATGATTTTCCAATGCCCTAACCTCGAAATGCACCCTTTATGTATTCGCGCGCGCCGTCGTTTGATAATGGCGCTGTTTCCGTAATTTATGCAAGTATCTTTTTCGCCTCACCGTGACTTCAAAATTGTACGTTTCCTCTGCCATAATATCATCATTTCAACAAATTGAACATGTTCGAATAATTTTTCAAACTCTTTTATAATCACGTCTCCAGATCCACGTAGCACCCTTCGTAAAACTCGTTTTGCATTTCGAACTACGTCATTGGTGGAGTCTTGTAATGATGGCGCTCAATGCACAAGACCCATAGGCGCATAAATATCAGCACGAATGAGCGCCAACGAGCAAAGGGAAAAGACCGGCTTTGCTCTGCTCATCTTGAAGCAGCAACGAAAGAGAGATAGAGAAGGAAACTAGTAACAAAGAACGAAAAAGAGGGGCTAGCAAATAGAAAAAGAGAAAATCGAGGGGCCGTCATAATTCCTTGAATTGAACGGCGGGTTATTCTCCACCAAGGTTACCGACGTAGAGGATGAACGAAGCAGGCAGGCCAAGCAACCAGGCTAGCAACCTAGCAGGCAGACTAGCATGCAAGCAAGTAAGTAAACGAGCAAGGCAGTCAGGCAGGCCAGGCAAGCAGACGGCAAGTTGGCTGCCAGTGAGACGCAGAGAGAAAAGCGAAAGAGGGGGTACATGACGAGTAGGATGAGAAGAGGCTGAGGGGGAACGGAAGGGGGAAGGGAGGGAATCGATAGAACGACAAGGACGGTGCGCGAGTATATACCGCAGCACGGCAGCATCAGGCGTCGTCGGCGGTACATGGACTTGGATCAGACGGGCGAAGGAGGGAGGGTGAAAACGTTTCCAGGCGTCCCTGGCTGGCGGCGCCACTATTGCGTCGCTGTAGAAACGTAGCATGTCCAATGCTGATGGTATATGTGTGCGTTAGCGGTAACGATGTAGAATAAGGCGATGTTGGTAGTAGTCGGAATATGGTGGGGGAAACGTCAGACTGGCAGGCTCGTGGGAGAGAGAAGTGAACGGCGGACAACGAGAGCTCACGGGGCGACAAGGAAGAGGATTGGTCGAAGCGTTGGTTCGACTGGGGGGAAGAAGGAGGGTAACACGATCAGGTCGACAGGCTGGTGAGAGAAGGAAGAATAGAGAGAGAGAAGAGGAGGGAGTGAGAGATAGACGAAGAAACGTTGATGTCGAGCAGTGTAGTGAGCGAAACAGGTAGAGGAGGGGAGTGGACGGGCGGTCGGTCGACAGTATGGGAGAGGGGCTGCAGGGTGAGGGAAGGTTGAGCCGACTTTATGCAGCTGCGGGACGATAACAACGATGGGCTACAGGACCGCCGCTATAGCTGGGGAAATGCCAAATGGGCTACAGGACTCTGCCGGCCTAGCTGTACGTTCGCTCGCTCGTAGTGGCGGACGGGCGGTAGAGAGAAGCAGGCAGGAAAGGCGGGAAGGAGAAAGGGATTTCAAGCGGTCGTCTCTTCTCGTCTGCCTCTGCGCTCTACCTACCTATGTATACCTACCTACCTACCCGTCCCGGGTGCTCTCTCCGGGTACTCCTCTTCACAGCCTGGAACGCACAGTCCTGGCCGTACCTAACCTCTACGGTTTTCTGCGGCTAGCGCCCTTGCTGATGTTCCTCGGCATCGGAGCACGTAGCCGCTTACGCAGACTTCGATGTCATTCATCTTGAGTGAGGTCGAATATTGTTCACTTTCAGGAACCTTTATGTCCTCAAGGATATTGCCCTGTATCAATTAGAAAAACTGTATAAGCTTTGTTCATATTTCCAAGGAGCAATAATAATCAATCCCAATTTTAAATGAATATTTATATGTATGTGAATATTAGTGTAATGTATCAAAATATGAACCACGTATTCGAAGAATGCATATAATTTTTTAAGAATTGGTATTGCATCAAGTACAAAAGTTTGACTATCTAATACTAATTATGTAGTTGAATCGACTAATCGTTACCTTTATATAGAAACAATGGTAATCAGTGATTATGTGAGAGCACGTCAATTTATGTGAGAACACGAAACTTTAGAAATGTATAATAAATGCTGTATCAATACACATCAGGTGAAGTTGAATCAATGCATATTATGATCACTCTGTAGCGCGAATAATACAAACAATAAGGTGGATGGTACACGATGAACGGGGGAATATACATACGTATATATATGCATATATGTATATATGAGAGAGGCGAAGAATTATATATGTATATATATAAAGAATACACGACCCGTAAAAATCCATATTTAAAACACCAGGACTTCGGCTTCATGAGCGAAATTAATAATTCGTCCCTTTTCTTCCTGCCTTTATTCTCCTGAACTTCGCCTGGCAAAAGATCTTACAAGAATTTCAAAAACCACACGAATCGACCATTCTCTATTTAAATCTAGAATTCAAATTTTCGAAATCATTCTGACCTAGTAATCGACAAATGCGAGAAGAAAAAATGTCCAGCCGATAATACGGTTCGAGACAAATCTAACTTTATCATATGTTTGAATTTGCCGCTGATTGCTGTAGGTGGATATGTAGAGGCGCGAGAACAGCATGCTTTCGACAATCGTCGACAAGATACGTCGTCCACGCAATGACGTCAGAGGCTGGTCCAATCCTCTCGGATACGTCCATGGCCCGATCTCACTCTATTGAGAGAGAGTATGAGAGACACGATGAGTATATACGTAATGCTGGCTAGACGAAGACAGAGCAACGCATACATATATATATCGTCAGTGAAGATAGAGACAGAGAAAGAGAGCCGCAGAGGGACGCAAGATCCAGCAAATGAGAGCACAGTCCAACAAATAGAAGGAGAAGACAGTTCGAGTTCCGCTCTCCTGCTCTTACGAGACGTCGTGCACGCCGATTCGAACCTTGCGAAATTGTGGCCTGAACTGTTCGCTACAAGGTTCAGAATTTTCCCGGCAGTGTGACCATTAGGATAAAGCTTGATTTCATATCACGAATACCGTGTGCATCCGCGTATACACATATATGATATTCTTCTTGTAGAAAAAAACTATTTTTCAAGTAAGGAAATGAGAGTAGTTATGATAGTAATCGAACAAAAATGTAACGTATATACATTCATATTTGCATGTACATACACTATTGTATGGAAATGCCTGAATTAAAACTGCATTCTATATTGCTGCTTCTATGGCAACAATCAATAACGCAAAATCATTTAATTGTAATTTTAACAGCATTCAAGATTTTTATATTAAATTTTGGTATTTTAATTTGAACAACGTCCAAATTCGTATCTATATAAAATACGAACAAGATTCAGAGCTTTCTGGTCGGTGAAATTAAAAATTTTAAGTAAAAACACCGCCTTTCGAACTTCATTGCATATTTATCGACTGGGGACAGTAATAAATGGACTTACAAATTGCTTCTCTCCACGAAATTGTTCATTGCCATTGCAGACTGAAATGGTCAATCATTGAAGGTCAGATATGTGCATACTCAGCACGATACCATAAGCGTTATTTAAAGATTAGGCACATCAATTTATTAAGCGACATTTAATAAAGACCCGCGTAATTTAAAAACGACAGTATTATTTACTACCTACGTTATTTGAAACACGTACGTAGCATATCGATGCTTGGCTAGAGAATAGAAATATTAATAATATTTGAAATAACGAGTTCATACTACACGTACTGTGTAAACTAAATTATCATAATTCTTGACGAGAGAAACAAAGACTTATATGTATCTTTTTTGGCAACGAAAGAAAAAGATTATGGCGACTCTACCTCTACGACTTTAATATTAAATTTGATAAAACACGTATTAATATTCGGATAGCATGACATTAAATATTAGTATTTATTGTAAACATAGTATTATGCGATTCATATATTCATTTATATGATTCTTCATATTAAATCAAAGTTAAATATTATACGCAATTCTTCCCAACATTTCCTAATTCTCCCCTAATCCAAATTTGAACTTAAATTGAAAGTATGTATTGAAAATTATGCGGTGTTCTTAAAATTTTCTACTTTTTTATAGAGACTTTCTTTCATGCACATTTTATTATAGTAAATGTGTAATAATAATGCGTAACAATGGGGCGTATCTAATTTTGCTTTTAAAGTATATGGCCCAAATGTAAGTTCGCCTTTAAAATAAATATATGGGATTTTTTAATGAACACTGACGAAATTAATATTACTCATACTATTATAGAAGATATAAATCATTTAATATATGAACAACAGGTAAATTAAATATATTACGAAATAGGTAAATAACATAAAAATAAAGATGAGTAATAGATGAAAAATTGTTCATGAAAGCTTGTTTCAAATTTATAATTCAATAAAACAATTGTAATACTGAATAGCTGTACTACTTATGCGTATTAAGCCTGATAGTCATTACGTTGACATAAAAAATAAACTTATATTTATTTTTTTTTATATTTAGTAATTTAGATTAGAATAAATTCGATATTAAAATAGAAATGAAGTGTATTAAACGCAAAGGCGAAGGAAAATGTATTTTACATAAGACTTTAAATTCCAGTTATAAGCTTAGTTCGAATTTTAGTCGCCAGGCAGCGCATGCGCACATGCATCTATCTTTGGCCCTGAAATTTCTATAAATTAAGAATTCTAAAGTTTCATGTATGAAAAGAAAGATATGCTATACTAAAATATAGATAAATGTTAATGCCAATAGCATAGTCCTTATGAAAAGGAATAAAACACGTACTATATATAGCAAACTCAATGCTAATTAGCTATGATAACAATTAGCAATGTGGAAACGCAATTTATTCATATTGCCCACCTACTTGAAATTTTGCTTGCTTGACTGAGATACTTTTCGTATTTTGCCTATAGTTACATTCTTCGTATAGTTATTTACACAGTATAATATTATTATATTAACAAAATTGTATTATAATGTACTTACATAGTCATTCAGATACGATTCAGTTCAGTGAACTTACGCTAGACCAAATGCGAACATGATGTTATGCTCGGTTTTGTATATAATTAATGTTATATATGACTGATATTTGCAATTAATATAAAACACTTTTCACAAGGATTTAACATGATACACGATTGACAAATTTACACTGAAACACAATAAACACTTTCACATTAAACACTGGTAAATACGCGTGCAAAATTTCTTGTACTAATTGTAAAGGACTAAAGTAATGCTGGTAGCGACATCTAGTAACATTATGCGGAAACTTAATACGTTCAAACCCAGTCGATAATATAGATTCAATAGGATAATTATTTCTATTTCATAATGTTTAATAACATTAACTCTTTATTATTTAAAGATACTTCGTAGTACCACTTGTAGTAAAGTGCTTCCATAAATTTAGTATAAGGATAAAACTTGTATGTATTACTTCTTTGAAGTCTTCTCTAACATGTTACAATTTATGATGAAATGTTTGTAAAAAATATTTGGATTTGGATTACATTATATGTCTTATTTGATCAATTTCGAAGTATCTAGAATCAAAATTGTGATAAAGAAATAACGGCAACATTATTTAGGCCATAAAGGGTTAAATACGTATGGCTTCACAAAATGTAATTTCGTACGTAATATAACAAATTTTAACGATACCCAAGTAAAAATTAAAATATTGCTAATAATCAAATTAGAAAATATAAATGCCGATCTTAGCTTTCTCGAAATTAAAAATATTTGAAAAAGATGTTAAATAATTTGTATTTTGTCCGTTTTTAGTGCCAAGAAAATATTAAGATTTATTTCATTGTAATACGAAGGTTTGGTGCATTATCTTTAAAAATCTATAGAAACTAAAAGTCTGCTTAGGGCTTAGGTCATTGATTAGGAAGTGTTTTCGCTTGTTCAATATATAATTGCTTTTCTTTGATATTGGCTATTAAAGACGCAAGAATCACAATAGTTCATGTAGAGGAACTGTTTACATTAAGAAAACATACATACAGACCTTTCTTTTAGAAAATCATATAAAACTCCACTTCATCACATTCACCAGGAATCATACGAACTTTCCAAACATTCGGAATCAAACTTCAGTGTCCTTTGTACAACTAAAATGCAAATAAAGGGCAAGGTTATTTTAATTCACCCGCATTCTTGGACTACTGAATTAAAACGTTAAAACGATGTAATGTACGGTAAACCCCTTTTAAGGCAATGTTGACGGATCCATTTTAAGATTAGATTTTTCGTTCACAATACCTGTGATGCAAACTGCATGTGGCAGACATGAAAACGTAAAGCGACATAGAAGGGCACACTTTGCCATAAAAAGGTATAGAATGGAAAAAAAGGGCGTAATTAGGCGTCAAATCTTTGTTAATGTTGAAGTATTATCTAACAAAATATACCGTTGAAAGGGAGGTTTATACTACATGTAGCATAGAAAAAAGGGCTTTAAAACAAGCATTTAGGTGAAGCTAAAACGGTGAAAGACCTCACACTCGCGTGCAGTAAAGGCTTTCAAACTGAAGCGACTATGAAACAACACTTTTTTATTTGTATCAACTGAACGACTCTCCCTTCTGTAGGAGAAAGTTTAAACGCTTGCAATCTTTAATTCTCTACGGGCAAACCTCTACTGGAGAACGTTTTGACACGTTTAATATTTTATAAACGTGTATCAGCTTAAAATTATAATGTATAATACTTAGAAAAAAATGTATAAAACATAAATAAATGTATATAGACATTTATATGGGAAGTAAATATAAAACGAGAAGATGTAGGAAAACGGAGCACTGTTTAATTTGATAATAAAAAATAATAATTTGACTATCAAGGCAATTATATACCACAAAGAATATTACAACACACATGTGAAGGACGTATGGACATTTTCGGGTTACTAATTATCCCTTTTAGTGAAATGCATATTTCTTTATTTGATACAAATGGAAAGTGTATATCATAATACCTTTATAAAAGCATATTAAAACCTTAAGATTTTTTCAATTAAAAGATGTTCCCTTTGATGCACATCTTTTCAATTTTGCAAACGTTCTATGTATAAAACTCTAAGGATTCTTTTAATCTTCCTCAATACCTGTTCGCTTTTATATTAATTATACATCATTTTAATACATTGCGTCTTATGAAAGTACCAAAAAATTGATTGATGTCTTTGGAAAAAAGTATATACTAAATTAGCCTTTTATTAAAAATTCATTGATTTCTCGTTTTTCTATTGTTTTTGTCTTGTTCTATTATACGGTATACATTATACGGGATAAACGAAACATCAAGAAAGCAATATTTCGTACATTTTGAACAATATGTATTTCAAGTACCAAATATTCGATACATCTTGTTCTTAACATTAAGTCGAGGAAAAAAAAAGTCGTATCCAGGCTTAATATTATTGCTTCAACGAAAGTTATCACCAGAGAGACGGAGGTTTTTTTTTACATTTCGATTTAATGAATTGGCTGCTTGAAAATTACTGCTTCGGTGCGCACAGTAGAATGACTAGCACTCAGGATCGATCGGGTGAAAATGCTGCTGCACCTAACGTTATCGACTAGCTGAAGACAAGAGTAGCATGAACCAATTCGAGGAAACAATACCGAGAGCGAATTAGTTTTCAATTACGTACATCGATACAGTTTTGTTTTTTTTTTTTTCAATCATTTTTCCCCCATTTTTATATCGTTCCTTTAACTCTAAGTAAGTTACGGACGCTAATCGTTCTCTTACTTCCATTATAATGTAAACATACCACGTGAATATATACACCTAAACAAAATTTACAGTATGAAGAATATTTATTGGGCAGAGCACACTGACTTCGCTTCGACTTCACGAATATCCTTTCTCCCTCTCCCTTTCATTCACCCTTTCTCTCAATATTGAACCCGTTCACGCATCCAAAACTACATCGTTAGGAACAATGGAATAAAAGATGAAAACGTTCGGATTCTAGTTGCAAAATTCATTTATTTTGCTCTACGAATGCTGTCAAGAGTTCAGAGAGAACAGAATTGTTAATCCTTTTTCTTTTTCCTGTACAGTGTACATCGTTTTTAGGTGCCGGTAATATATTTATTTTATTTTATCCAATAAAATGTGTGTAGAATCCAATGATCGTTGAATCTGATACCGATGAAATTAAATTCACTTTTGTGCCTTCGCCGTGTAATACAAACATACACACACATACGCGCGCGCGCACACACTCGCCGCCACCCGCTCCCACACGCATGCAAATCGTTCAGAGAACACTGAGAAATAGTAATAGTAAGTACAAACGGTCTCGTGTAACAAAAAGAGAAAGGAAATATATGTAAAAATACTTGGCTGAGAAAGAAAGGCAACGGAGAAATCTCGAAGGGGAATAATCATCCCTCATCAATGATATCTCCAGTTAAGGTTATCGTTAAAAAGTATCAATTAAGTCCGTACATTCTCTCCTACACTTATATTGACATGTTACATAAAATAGCCAATGAATTACAAATAATAATGGCTAATCGATACAAAGCTATTGTTTGTTAGTATGTCCTATCTTCGGTACTTAAAGATGTCCTTATCATGTATCTAATGTATTTTGAAAGGACGACGAATCTTACGTATATAATTTAAATAGCTGTTCGACTTGTAAGCCGCGAAAAAGAAAACGTGTCTTAACAGAAGGTTATACGTTTCGATCCGCTTACAAAATCTGCAAGTATTGAACACGTACGAGCTCAAAATGATCAAATGCGTCACGAATGAAAACAAGGAGAAGAAAAAAAAAAGAAATAAGAAAATGATACATATGTAGGCGACACACCCTTCTTCTCTTCAACAAAATACAAAGCGTCAACGTTCCATCAGCGATTAACGACTGATGAAGATTCTGATCGGTCGATTTCCGGTACTACAGGTGACAATAAATAACAAGGCAGTATGCACGACGGCCACACGACCGCACGCGAATGTAATCAAACTGCGCTGATTCGAGTAAGATCTCCAGAGAGTGCTCGCTTCACACCGAGTATCAAACGTTGATTTGAATGTCCAAGATGACACTTCGTAGTTAAAAATGCAAACGTTGAACTTACAAACGATTTTCATTTTATTAACACTTTGCGGTTCGTTGCACAGAAAGAAAAGCGTTCAATTATATTTAATCACGTTTCACGCGGTAAACTTCACCTTTTTCATTTTTTACTTTTTCGTCCCGTTAATATTTTAGTTGCCAAATTACCCGCTAAACACATGTATCGTAATACCGTATTATAAATAATAATTAAAATTTAGCGACGATCACGAACGTGTAATAGTATGCACCCGTGATGAATCAAACCGCAAAGAGTTAACGTTCCCCTAATCTTAGAACATTTAACCGCGCTATTTTATATGTAATTAAGCATGATCGCGTGTGTTTGCCGAACAAAAATACATTTCGTTGAAGTTGAGCAGTTGCGTAATAAAGAAACGAATGGAAGAACGCACGAAAACTGGCGATGTGTTACTTCGATCCCCCCGACTATTGACGCAAGAATAAGAATGGATGATATGGGGATGATGATATCTGATGATGCCGTGAAAGTCAGCCGCGAAGAACTTAGGACACACCGCCAGTCTACGTCGGAACGTTTAATTTTATTGTACTGATGGCAGTCACTTCGCATTATCATATGCGGCATATTGATATATATATATAGAATACGAAAATACGGGGCGTTACCAAAAAGACGTTTAAAAAATTCACTATGGCAAAAAATCGGCAGTTTACAATTATTAACGCTTCGATGCTGTTAACGTCGTGTGCCGTGTCTCTTTATTAATCATCGTAATAACATAGGTTGCCCGAAAACTTCGCTAAAATCATGCAACACTTGCAGTAGGGTCTTTTCGGGCGTACTTATGTTATCGAATTTACGTGCTAGATGGGCTTGCAACCACATTAAATTTGATAGTAGACATCAATCGGGAAATTCGTTTTATGCACCTGACTTAAGGATAAATCGTCGGGTGAAATTAATTCGTACATCGGTTTCTGTGCTCATTCGCTTTGATATTATATCCCCGAATGTATTCGCGTTATCAAGCGAGGAATATCGAGCGATATTATCAACTTCCATTTCATGTTGCGAACGGAGAACCTTGTTCTAACGATCCCCGTTCTTTCTTATGTTCGTGATGGATCGTGCAACGTCGAGAAAGAAACGTATGAATGAGTATTAAAATGGTTTACGTTTGTCGAAAGGACACCTTATAAATAAATGCGAGGTCTGTCAAGTGTCCTGTAAAATATTCGTTTGAAGTCTCGCAATGTAATCGTTACTGACTATACATGTACTTATAGATAACAAGTCTAGAACACGCTGACGTCGCACTTCGTTTATCTCGCTTGCTCGTTTTTTCTGGATCGTTCGATTTTCCTAGCATAGTCGCCGGCAAAAAACGATCGGAAGTTAAACAAAAGAAAAGAAAAAGAATAATAGGAAGAAAAATACGGATACTTTGATTGCTTACAGACTATACTGTTTACAGTCTTCGCAGTGACTTCAATCACAAAGATGTGTAGTAATTTGAATAAAAAAATAACAATTAGTAGTAACACGATAACCTGCCAAAGAAATTACAATAATTCAATAGTAAATGAATCGTTTGACGTTCCCTATGTCTATCAGTATATCGTTAAATCACAGTCAATTTTGCAGGAATGGACAATAAATAAATAATCGAATTTTTGTCAAATTCGTTGAAATAATTTACGAATCCTAAACAACAGAAATAATTATCGTTTTCGAGTAGTGGTTATTACTACAGAACAAACGTTCGCGTTAATCATGTTTAAACGAAGACAAAATCTACGTATTGAAACCGGTGCATTGTGTCCTTGTAATCGAATTGCTCCATACTAAATGCAGTTTATATGGCCAAATTAATTGTATACGTGTGATCCCATGTTAAAAATATACGAACGCCCGTATTTTTATAGGACGATTCATAAATGCAAGGCAAAGAAAATGTAGTTGCTCGAAATCGTTGTAATAACGACGAATATCAATTATGGTACAGAATATAAAAAAATAAAGATATGTAGTACATGTAGGCCCCAACATCATTCAAAATGTTCTAAACTAGAAGTGTACGTTTTGATAAATAAAGTCAATAAGAAAGAAAAAAACAAAATAGGAGTACAATGTCAGATACATCTTAATAAATCACGAAACGTTCTCTGGAACGCGAAAAAGTACAGCTAACGTAGTCAAATGAATTTTATCATAAGGCATAGCTTACTGATAACAGTTGCAAACTTATCACCCAAAGATAACTGTGTTATTATCAGTTTATAAAATTAAGTACACAAGAGTATGCAAAAATTATATTATAGAGTCTAAAGCCAGCGACTGTTCGAGGCGTTACCGATTCAGTCTTAAAATTATACGTATATAGTCACAGTATTCGTGATTGTTGAAGTCTCTCGTAACAATCACGATGTAAAAAGAAATCGATCAGATCTTTAAACGTTGTACGTACAAGCATAGAAAAGCTTTCAAACTGACGAATTAATTGATTTGGCACAAAGTACACTCAGTATTTTAGCATACTCCGACTATGCTGAATTTCCTATCCTATGAGTTTTCATACCGTAACATTCCGTTTAGGCAGTATAAAAGAAGAATCTTAATACGCACTGTAAAATGTAATAGAAAAAGAAAAATGAAAAAATACTTGTTAACTGATGTACAGCGGATAACATTTTCGATTATCTTTAGTCACTTCGTGTAGTAAACGCATATGTAACGTCAATTACAAAAAGAATATGTTTACAAAGACACTAAGAGGGGCCAGTTCGAAATATCAATAAAATAAATTAAGTGATCTAAAAAAGAAATATAATAAATAAATAAATGCGAATATTTACGACGTTCTTACAATTTTTTTTTAATGAACATACCGACAAATGCACGATATATTATTTTGTGACATACGAAAGATAATCGAATATGAAACACGCTGTATAGGTATATCGTATTATCGTTTCCCTTCACATTTGTCGAAGACAAATAGAAATCTTATGAACCGTATCTTAAATTAACGTATTACATCTTTAACGCTGTACGTTTTATGTAAGGTGTAGGGAGCCAACTTTTCAGTTTATATCTGCGGATAAGTATTGTGGGCTGGGGTTATGTATGAAGGACTTCTTAAAATGTTTAAGAACAAGATTAAGACGTCGCAGCTACAACTACGGGGGGAACAACGTCAGGCTCGCCGGCACCATCGGCCACTGTAGAATCAACGACCTTTTTTACTTTTATAGATTCTGCACTAGCCTCTGAGGAACTCTCTGGTTCACCGTTTTGCGCAGATGTACTTTCGCTCGTTGGCGAATTAACGTTTTCTTTTGATGACCCCTCGTCGTTTAGTCCATTTCTTTGTAATTTATCGTCTTTCACTGGCACATCTGTATCTCCATTTTGTGTTGTACCATTTAATTTTTTCTTTTCGGTATCCACCGTATTTTTTTCTTTCGCCTCATCCGCTACTTCTTTCGTTGACTTTTCCGTCAATTCCGGTTTCGAGGCCTCCGCATTTACCGTCTTTGCTGTATCATTTGTAGCTGTCACCCCTTCATCTGTTTCTTTCGCTTTTGGTGATTTAGCGTTAGTAGATTCCGATTCTGTTTCAGGCTTTGTTTCCGCGCCTGCTTCTGTTGCACTTTTCGCATCAGCATTCGCATCCGCCTTGCTACTAGTTGCTTCCGGTTCTGTTATCGTTGGCGCCGTAATTTTCTCTGCATCTGTTACCGCGATGTCACCATTTTCTGCAGGCTTTTCTACCGCTTTCGTAAGTTCTTGAACAGGAGATTCTTTCTTTGCAGAAGATTCTTCAGTTTCTGATTTCTTTATTTCCATTGTGCTAGACTTAATTATAACCTGTTCAGTGGAATCTTTTGTATCTTTCTCCGATTTATTAGGACATTCTGCTGATTTATCGTCTATACTGTTACTCTTGTCCTTTTCTTGCGACGTGTCTTCAATAGGTTTCACATCCGATACCTTAGAATCTTCGGATTTTGTTTCTTTTACGGTTTTCGTAGACTCCTCAGTCTTACTCTCTGTAGTAGAAGCTTCATCGGGCTTTGATATAGGCTCGCTGGTCGAAATTGCCAAGGGGTCATTAGTAGCAACAGCTGACTCTGCTTTAGGTTCGACAGTTTTTTCTGTTGTATCCATAGGTTTTTCAACTTTTTGGGCGACTACAGGCTTATTAGTATCTTTCTTCGAAGGCGTTACTGTTGATTCTGCATTACCGACCACGGAAGATTGTACATTTTCGGAAGTGTCTTGTTTTGTACTCACCTCTGATGGCTGGACTTCTAATTTCTCAGATGTTTTTTCCATTACCTTCTCTGCATTTGATGTATCTTTTGCATCTGTAACCATGGATTCCTCCATTTTTCCATCTTTGTTTTGAGCTTCTTTTGATAACTGATCTTTCGCACATTCCTTGGCCTCTTCTTTGACAACTTCTTTTGCCTCCAATTTATCAACCTTTTTCTCACTGACATCAGACATTTCAACGTCTTCAGAAGTGTCCATTGGTTCACTAGCATCGGGAGTACTCTTGTTCGTGGTTTCTTTCGTCTCTGTAGCATCTAACTTTTGTCGTTTCGTGGAACATTGAAACGACAAATCTAAGAACGATTTAATGGTTGTGAAAGCCACTCTTTCTTCGTCCGTAAGTGCAGCATTGCCTTCACGAAGTACTATTGCTGTTGATAGTCCTGCTTCTTTAGCAGCTGCAGCTTCTATTGTAAATAAGTATAAGAATCATGTTAGTTAATTCCTAAGTAATATTGTACACTATAAACGGTAGAATATGATATAAACAGCGACCAACCTTTGACAACGTCAGTTAAGAAAATTACATTTGATGGTTCTGCTCCAATTTTGCTTAATATATTTTTATAACTACTTGATTCTTGTTTGGCACCTATTTCGGTATCGAAGTAACCACTGAAATGCTACAGACGTAAACTATTATTATACCTTGTGCAAAAAAAGTAAAACGAAACGTAATGTAAACAATTTTACATATTAAACGAACTTTATAAGCTTATATGAAAATACACTAAAATACCTTAAGTAAATCTCCATGTACAGAATGTCCAAATAGAAGTTTTTGTGCTTCAACGCTACCGCTTGAGTATACATAGACTTTTCTACTATCGTTTGTCCATGATTCCAGTGCTTTCGGTACATCTTCGTAAACACTGTACGAATAATTTATTTATCATTCTATGAATACTTCTAGTTGTTCTTTACAGTTTATCGACGATAATATTATATATTTTATATCAAACTGAAGTGAGCCCTTACATGACATGTTCACCTCGCGAAAGCAATAATATGATACACGTGCACGTCTACATATGACGGTAACGTGTATCGCTAATTATTTATTTCCATTTACTATTGTTTCTTACAACCGTTCTTTACTTCTTGACGTTAAATGAAATGTAACAGCTGACAATGTATTAAAGAATGTGTAAAGAGAATGTATAGTGTACACTTCCGAACAATATTTTATAAGTATACCAATAGAAACATAATGCTGTGATAGAATTTAATGCGTAAGATTTATTGTATAAAATATTTCACGTTTAAAAGGAAACTTACTGTGCTTTCACCGTTCCGGAATTATAAGCTTCTCGCCACATGTGTCCCTGTAACTGTTTCAATGCACCTGTTTTTCGATCACCATCCATTTGCCACAATACATTTTTTACTAGCGATTCTCTCTCTTCCTCTGCATTAGTACCAATAATTGATACAAAACCGTCGACCTTATCTTCTTCGTCTTTCTTTGCCTATTGTGAAGATATTTAATTCTTGAGAAGTTGTTTATGAAGGCTTAAAATATGCTTTTTATGGTAACAAAAATTATGCGAACGAAATTTATTTTAATTGTCTAATAAGTGAAGCTGCTAATACAACTGCACAAATTTTGTTAACAATCTAACTGACAATAATTTAAAGGACTGCAATTTTCATTTATGAATATCTGAACGAAATCTCTTTCAGCCAAACTATACTTGGGTTTAGAGATTCAAGAAACATAGCGCAAATTATTGTAAAAAAAGCCTCAACTAACATGAAACAATCGATAAAATGCAAATGAAATAAAATAATCAAATATTTCAATTCGTATTAGAGTAATAAATAGTATAAAAAATAAAAATGAAAGAATTTTGTTTAAAATATAGCAAACAAGTCAATATTTATCGTAAAAAGCAATAAACATGATGTTAATGATTTATTTTATTTAAATCTAAAGTTTCACAGATGTTCAGTCCAGGTAGTCAACTTTTGGGACAAAGAATGGTCCCAGATTAATGTATAGCAGCTGCCCCTTTCCTGTCATGCTATTGGTCATTGTTTAAAATTTCTTATTAAAAAATCATAGTCTATTCATTTCTATTGGGCTATGTTCTGAATAAAAGAGAAAAGAAATATTTAAAATACGAAAAAAGAACATTGTACATCATACATGTGTATTTAATATAAACAATCAATAAATATTGTGCCTGATGTTATAGATCTTTTCATTGCCTTCCAATTATTTCAATGTGCTTTTAATATTGATGTAGGAAGAAAAAAATGAAAACACGTTCGTATATAACATGAAAATTAATTTAAATAATTGTTTGCAATGTTCACCTGCTCCTTCAATTTTTCAAAGTCTTGCTTGAACTCCTCATCCTCCCATTTTGTCTCGATATATTTCTTCAAATTTTCTCGCACGTAAGGAAAAAGCGTGTCCTGAAATGAAGGCAAACGTGAATATAGTGAGTTCGCCGATCGAATTAACAGTGCGATGCGCCGTTACTATTTCCGTGATTTAATCGTATATATATAATAATGGTGCAGAACAATGTCCTACGATCCGATGTTTTCCCACGCCGTTAAATATAACAGAATTTTGTACGATACATCGTTCAACTGTCTTCGGTATAACGTATTAAATAACAATTCGAATGTTCCTCAAAAAGAAGAAAAAATCCGGGGAGAAAAAAAAAAAGAAACATAAATGGGTAAACAGTGCAAAATCTTAAGCATGAGAAACACGAAATTCGACACAATGCAAACGAGGATTCTATTCGATTTATTATTCGACGAGGCAGCATCTATTGCCTTCCATGAAGCTTGCTGTATCACGAACAGGGGAACCTGAAACTGGATTTCAGCCGGTATAGTATTGCAAAAGAGAGCGCACACAATACGCGCGAAAGTATTATCCAGAATATTTTTCCTGCCACAAAAACTCCATGATAACATTCGGAAATTTCCGTGGGAGAATGTTCGCGTATGGAAAATTACGATCATTGGGTACTGTCAGAGAATGTGTCGAAAAACCGGTGAAATGTGAGAACCGTAGGGCGCGTTCTGCCTCACGGCCATAGTCTTTGTTACCTTCACGAAGCTTATGCTCGTCGTTGTGCCCTCGATGTCAACCAAGATCACCGATTCTGACAGTAAGGTTTCCTCTTGATCCTGAGTACGCTTTTCCCCGGCCATTTTCACGATTGACTCGCCTTCGACCGTAGGATAAATAACAGATATATCACCTAAGTACGTTCAAGCACGGTGTATATGTCGACGCGTTCTTGTTGAGAGCCGGCGAGTGAGTTCGCTCTCCGTTCTGCGCCGGTATGTGTGCGAACCTGCCTCTCCCTTCACCCCTACTTATGCCGTGTACCAGGATCGTACTTATGGTGAATTCTTCTCAATTATACCATTGCTAAACCGACTTATTTTTTTTTAATAAAAAAAGAGAGCTCACACGATCGCGCGTGAGTATTAATAATATCTAGGTCCAATAAGTTTAAAGATGTTATTTTTAATACAGCGCCTTTGCTATTAGTACCTTTTCCCCTTTGAAATTGCCATTTCAATATGTGTTAAATAATCAATTACGCGAACTTAAATTTATGAGTGATCAAGAGATAATCACACATCTAATTTGAGAATGCGTATTTTATATTTGAAGATTCAATAGCAGAATTTAATTTCCCATGCCTTCATGGAACTTAAAGACTATTTGGCAAGAAAATTAATTTTCTATTGGTGAAAAATTGTTATTGATTTAGGAGATGGTGATTTACATGAAAATAAATGCTTGTACATAAAAGTCAAAAGATTAAATTGCTTAAATTGGGAAGAGCATTTTTATGATTCAAAGGGTATCATATGTGATAGATACATTCCTGAATTCTGTACGAAAAGTTTAGGTCGGTGTTAGTGAATATGTATTTGCAAAAAGGAGCATGTGTTATGTCTGTGTGAATCGCTTGCTTCCTTCAGCCAATGAACGGGACTGGTTTGCGTCTGTGCGTTTGCAGAACTACATTATTCCTCCGCGAAAATTCTTTCAATAAATAATGGTAGAAGAAATACAGATATTTAGGAAATATCATGTTAGGGTCATGCTAAAATTTAAATATCATCTTTTTAATTTACTTTCCGAGCAAAAAAATTTGCCACTACAGTAAAAGAGTAGAATAAATATTGACTCGCTCGAACGGTTTCCAATATTACTCCGCGCCAAACTAGTTCCCCATGTGTTATTTTTGTTGATTTTCTAAAGAGTTAACAAACTTTAAACTATGTTTACAAATAATGGGGAATACATGGTACAAAATTTTTCGCATCTACTGAAATTGTTGCCTTTCCCATATCAGAAGTTTGAGGCCCTATTAAGTGTAATAGGATATGTAAAGTAACAATACACAGCTGGTAAATGCAACCACCTGATTTTTGCAACACAGCGCCGCGTTGCACGTAGAGGCGCAACCATTTAAATTTTGACATTTCCGCCAGCTACACGTGTACCTTGACTGTTGGACATATGAGTAAAACGCTCGTACAGTACTTTCATGAATTAACGTGTATATTATTCTTTGTTGCTTTGAAACAAAACTATTACTTTGGTATCACCATAATATATGATTCTAGTATAACATTTTGGTACACAATTTTATTATATTGTCCAATTTAATATATCTGACAATTATTCTAAATTCTATAGATACTAAATATTACGAAATAGAAGCAGTTATTATTTCTTTTATTATAAACTTATTATAATAATTTGTACATTATTGGCAGAAACAATCACATATTATATATATAATACAATACATTTAAAAAAATTATAACAGCATACATTTGTATGTAAAATAAATTATACAGTTTCACATTGTATGTACATATGTTCATTAATGCAGTCTAATTCGGATTACGAAATTATTTTTGCTGTTCATAAAATTATCTTCATGGTCTAAATACAACCACTTAGGACTATAATAATTATAGAAAAGTTCTGAAAGTCAGTAGTAGTACAACACATAATAGAACTTGCAATGCAATCCATTTGAATGTTTCATTTTTGTCATGCTACTTGTTAATTTATTTGCATTAAGTAAATGCATTTCTTCTTTATAAGCATGGATATATAATATGTATATACATATTATTTTTTTAAAGTAGAATAAGAATGGTTTTATGTCCTTGATACTCTGCATAGAGTAAAACTAGAATAAAACATTCAAATGATTTATAGTCAATTTATTGTTTTAAATGCTTTCAATTTATATATAAAGTTAATGACTCTATACCAAATAATTGTTGGTAAACTCCAATTCACTAAGTACATATAATTTTGTTTTATTTACAGTGAAATCTCTAATAATATATCATCACAAACCACAATTATTGACATGCAAATTATGCTTGCAACCAATTTTGATAAAACGTGATAGTAAAATAGAATTATATTCACGATCAAAATTATGTTGTGAGACATTTAACAAATTTTCATTAACTTAAATATTTAATACACAACTGTAAAAATATGTTGTGTTATGTATAATTTACAACAAATATCGACATATAATTCTATATATAATGAGTATCTTTTAGCGAATAAACAAAGCAAATTTAAGTAAATAAACTTTCTTATGTGAACTACATGGAAGAAGATGAATTAGATGAATAAGACTGTTACCATACTATTTATTTTCGAGTCATATAATGTAAATGTATTTATTTAACGAATGAGTAGTTCAATAATTAAAATTTACAAAGAATATTTCAGTACGTTATTCATAAAATAGTCTTAAAATTTTAACTGATCAATGTTAAGCATAATAAACTACCTTTAAATATAAAATTGTTGAATAAATAAATGTTTGTCAACAAATATGATTTGCAATGAATTTTATCATGTTAAATTTTCATTGCAGACTATAGTTTAATCTACATAATTGAGCAATTGAGATTCCACTGTAGTTGTCTCATAATTTTTAAACGTATAAGCTATATTTATTCTTTTCTACTTCTTTTTCAATTTTTTCAATTTTTCTCCAAGATGTTTATTTAAATGCATCCTAATTTCTTGCTGATTACTACATTTTTCTCCGCATTCAGGACATTCAGGATCACCTTCTCCATGTTCTCGTTTTCGATGTTTAGATCGATTATTGTAAGTAGCAAATGATTCACCACAGTCTGGACATTGATAAGGTTGTTCACCAGTATGTTTCCTACGATGGTGGTCTCTGGAATCCTTCCTTCTAAAACTCATATTACAGTATTCGCAAACGAATGGTTTTTTACCGGTATGTAATAATACGTGATTATATAAAGACTTAGTGTCGTTAAATCCTTTCTCACATTGTGCACATTTGTAACGTCTTTCACCATTATGTTTACTCTTGATATGGTTTACCAAAAGTTGCTTTACTCTATATGTTGCATTACATATGTCACACTCATAAACTGGGTCCACTCTTCCTTCGTGTACTCTTTCTTTATGTGCCTTTAGGGACATCTGATGTTTAAACTTTTCGTGACATTCTGTGCACTCATACCAAGGCTTTTGTTTTGTCAGAATTGGATCCTGACTATTTACTTCATGAACTTCTATCATATGGTATCTTAACATACGATATGTCGGGAAGCCTTCTACACAAATTGGGCATGTAAATAACTGCGGTAATGTTACACTTTTATCATTTTTCCAATGTTTTTCTAAGTGTTCATTCATATTCTGTTTCTTGGTAAATGACTTACTACAAATGTTACAAGCATATCTATTATGAGAAAAATGAATCTTTCTATGAAGTTTCAAAGCATTCGTCGTTCTACATCGTTGGCCACAAATATCGCATTGGTACGGCCGTTCACCTGTGTGAATTCGATGGTGTTCTTTTAGTCTGGCCTTCAATTGAAATGATTTACCACATAATTCGCAAATGTGTGGCCTTGCACCTTTGTGAACAAAAAGATAATGCTCGTACAACGAATTCTCTGCTCTAAATTCTTTTCCGCAAGTACTACAAACGAACTCGTTCATATTCTCATTATGCCTCATTTCATGAAATTCTAATCTCTCTCTGCGTACAAAATGTTTCGGACACATAGAGCAGTGATACTGACGCGGTGAGATTACTTTTGTCTCGTTACCATCGACCATTAATGATAACGTCGAATCTTCTTCGCAAGTAACGCACGTAACTAAGTCATTAATAGCATCTGGATCTAAGTCAGAAATTAGTTTACCACAGAGATTGCAATTGACAGAAACTTTCTCTTCGGCAGTTGTTGAAATTGCATTTTGTATGACATCTTGACTGAGAATATCTTTACTGGTATCAATTTCTATTTGCTTCATACCAGAATGTTTATAATGTTTTTGATGTCCAGTTAACCGAGATCGTTTTGTAAATAATTTGCCACATTCTATACAAATATAACGTTGTAAACTTTTATGCGTGTGAAAATAGTGATCCCACAATAAATTTTCATTACTTGTTTCTTTATCGCATACTATACATTCATATTTATCTATCTTACCTAATTTATGCCTCTCTATATGAAATTCATACTTCATATGGGAAAGATAACGTGCACCGCATAATTTACATACATACTTCAAACAAGATTTGTATACATCGTTTTCTTCTTGCACATCATCTTTCTTAAATATAGTACCTTGTGTTTCAGTCATACATATATCTTCTTTCTCACTTCTATAATCTGTATCACTATCTTGCCAATAAGTATTATCACTTTCGGGTTCATTTTTTGGCAAAGTTTCTGCAGAATCATAATCACAATTCAATAAATTCTCATTAGATGCATATATATCTTCCTGCTTTGATTTTTTTGATATACAGGCAGGAAGCTCAGAATTACTTGACTCTTTGTGCTTTCTTTTTAACTCCTCCTGCATTTCAATATGTGAATTTAGTTTATCAGATAATGTATAAATGTAATTTAAGTTTTCTTCTTCTGCTAATATATGTAATAGAAAACTTACTTGATTCGCTATACTTTCAGTGTTCTCTGTGGGTATTATTTTGTTTCCATGTCTTAAATTTACATTACTTTTCTCGTTGATAAGCTGCTCTACATTTTTATGCAATCCAATTTTCTTTTCCTTTGGACAAGGTTTTTTTTCAGATTGATTTACCATAGCTAACGAGATTTGAAAGGTATAATCACAGCCTTGTGGATTACTGACTAATAAAATCATTAAATCTACATTGCAATTTGGACATGCATACACAGCATCGCTATGTACTTCTGAGAAGTCTATAACTTCTTTGGGTAAATTAAATAAAGATGTCTTCTGCAACATATTTTCCATTCCCTTCGAATAGTCCACTACCTCTTGGATAAATTTATAATAAAGAATGATTTTTTCATAGCACAGTAAGCATACATATTTTGAACCATTGTCGTCTGTTGATATCTGTAAAAGTCATTCACTTTTGAATCATTTCAACCATATGTTTTCATTACAACTTAATTGTATAAAGTAGATATTTTCATAATTGTGTTAAACATTTAAAAAAATAATCCATAGTTAACGTCTACTTAAATGTATTAACGTACTGAAATTGGTAATGTTTTTTTTATTTTCTGTATTAAATCAGTCGATCCTTCAAGGATGCTTTTACATTTTCCATCTGTAATATTTACACCGCATAAACGACACGTTAAAGTATCTTTCAATGCCTCCATAATTGAATCTCTGGATGGTTTATCGCTAAATACATTTTAAATAAAAATACATATCATTCCCCACAGATTTTTACATTTTAAATTATTGAACAATTATTTGGCGATCTATTCAAAATCATATAAAATTCATTCATCTCATACTCACACATAGTTCGATAATTAGTTCGTTTGAGGTTAATTACACCTCAGTATAAAAATAATAAATTGAATACAATTATGTACTCTATCTTTAATAAAACATCATGTTTTTCCTGCACTGCAAAGCAACACAAACCTCGTTTAGAATTTCTTAAAATATATTTCATATTATTACAAGCCTGAGAAACAATTCTTTAACCTTAACTGTTTATTTTTCAATTCGCACAAATGCTATGTTTTCCTGAATGGCAAATTTGTAATACATTTTTGCGTTGTTTTATCCTGCATTAATGACGTCTGTCATGTCGTTTATGCTCAATTCTGTCATGCTAAATAAATATTCTTCATGTAAGCCAATATAAGTATACGTTCGCAAATTAAAAGCAGCTTTACATGAGAAGATAGACTTTAAGTTATTGTTTCATGTTACTGCATCTGTACTATACATAAACGCTTGGAGCAAAATAAAAGCATGTCGGAGAAACGTGCTGAATATACTTGTGTAAAATATTAATATTGCAATGAAATATTTAACAGGGATACGACATGGATAAACAGAAAAGTACAGATCTTTCTACCTATAATGCGCCTAATTCTGTTTCTATTATTTTTATGTACCAAAAGCATCAAATTATAGCGAGTGACTTACAGGTTACTTCGATTGCATTCTGTGTAGTATTTGTATTATTCATACACAGTATAATTTAACGTGAGCAGAACAGCACTTTGTCGGACTGAAAATAAAAAATAAGTACTATCAAAATGTTGCACGAAGTGCTACTGTCATTGTGGGGATGCTCGACTAATGTTTTGGAAATATTGGACTCCAATGTAACGTTACTTACTGAGAACGCGTTCTATTTCAATGTATTATTTACGACTTATCCATATTACTTAAATTAATCATTTTCAGACTATAGATCTTCAGAATTATTTACATCCAGGGGAACGTATATTACTTAAGAAAATATTGGATGTCGTCGAACAATGCAATACTATTAGAAACTTTATTCAGGAATGTACCAATTCTAATAGTTCTAAGTCGACAGAAGGTATCACATCTTTTTGATTAAATTTCAGTTACGTATGCGCATTAATTTGTGATGAATTGATTTTAATAAATATATGGATCACAGATTTACAGGATGCGCCTGGGGGTTTATATTTACAAGCTCTTTGCGAAGGAATGGATCAAGCTTTGGAACCGTTTCGTAAAGAAATTGTTGAATTAGAAGATATAGTTCTACGTGACAATTATACTCCACTGTCATTAATACTGCATCGCATTCAAAAATATATATGCTTGTTTTCCATATTAAATTCCATTATAAGAGAGGTATAGAAAGATTATTTATGTAATTGATGTACATAATTGCATCTAAAGTATTCTATTAAGAAATCTATTCCTTATTCTTTACAGATTAAAACACAAAAAGTTCAAGGCTGCAAACTACTACAATCTTTGCATCAAAATATGCATACTGGTATTCGTGATATAAAGTCTGCAATAGAGAAGTATATAATATACTGTTATTCCCATCTTCCATTCTGATTTATATTTGTTTTAATTATTTTTCATTTATTCAGGATATCCCACTGTGTACACATAGTTTTTTATAAACATTTAACTAGTTGGCTTTTGTACGGCCACTTGGAAGACACGTACAATGAGTTTTTCATTCAAAAGGTATCCGATATTGAAAATAGTCTGATGTTAGTAGACAACAAAAATAATTTAGCTGATACAACAAATACAAAATTTAGTGCGGATATGTGGAACTACAATGTTCAAATAGATATGCTTCCATCCTACATCAGACCGTCCTTGGCTACAAAAATTTTGACTATAGGACAAACTATTATAATGTTTGGAAATGATCCAAGACAAAAGAAAGGTACTTATGTTTGTGAACTATTTCTGTTTGTTTAAAATACGAATCGAGATAAATATAAATTTTGTTTATCTTTTACACAGATTTTTCCGTGGTTGATCAAACTGAAACTTCTATATGGGGAGAAAAAGAATACGAATATTTTCTTAAATTGCAAAATTTGAAAAAGAAATCTATTTTTAGTATTGTTGAATTTGAACGTACAATCGATGAGCTGAAGCAGTGTATAACGGAACTACTGTGGCGAGTTGCAGTTGAGGAGGCACAGCTTGTACAGCAACTTAGATTAGTGAAAGATTTTTTCCTTATGGGACGTGGCGATTTGTTTCTCGAATTTATTAGACTCACTGCTCACATATTGAATAAACCTCCGACGCATCATACATCGAGAGATATTAATCTAGCTTTTCAAATAGCATTGAGGAAAATGCACTTAAACGATGAGAATGCTATGGATAGTTTTAATTTTATAGTACCAATTCCACCAGAAGAAAGCGAAGATACTGAGGTAGAAGGAATGGATTTTACTGAGAAAGAACGTGAAGATCCAATTGGTAAGACACATCCTTATACAATATTGTGATTGTTAGGTCAGCAAAGATTTTCATGATAATAGTATTGTTTCTTATTTACTATAGAAAGACGTGGGTGGGGGATGATTGTTTTGAAATATAAAATTATATGGCCATTACATTTATTATTTAATCCACCTGTTTTGAATGATTACAACACATTATTCAGATTTTTACTAAGGGTTAAAAAAACCCAAATTGATTTGTGGAACCTTTGGAGCGAGCACATGTATTACAAAAATATGTAAGATAACATTGAAATATTTGATCATAAATTCCTTTTCTCCAAGATCTGCATGAAACACTACCGAATATCATATTTACAGTGATATTGGTGTAATTCAGCTAAGGAATAACTTAATCTTTATTGTTGATAATCTACAATACTACTTGCAAGTAGATGTATTAGAAAGCCAGTACACTATAATGGAAGCAAATATGAAAAATACTCGGAACTTCGAAGATGTGCAGAGGGCACATTCTATTTTCTTAGCTAATGTTATGTCGCAAACATTTTTGTTGGGAAGTTCGACAGAAAGAAAAAATCCTGTATGTTACATTTTAATTTAAACAGTTTGAAAGTTTTATTTACTTATCCACTTATTTCATAAATGTAAACTTTTCAGGTAAATAAATTAATCAAGCTTTTACTGCGGCTTTGCGATGACTTTATCTTACAAGCATCAATGTGGGAAGTAGGCAATCTACTTTTAACAGAAAAAGAAGAACTCAAGACATTGTCTGATACCCTCGAAAGTTTAATGGGGTGGTTAACTAAAACACTGAATAGAGTCCGTGCACAACCAAGTGGAGAACATTTAGCACAACTATTATTAAGATTGGATTTTAATAGATGGTTCAGCAAGAAAATGTAAGCACAACATATGTTGCTTAAATACTAGTTTGTAAGAAATTTGAAAGTATCTAATGTATATATAGTATATTATTTTAATGTAATGTTTAACTTAACTATTACATATACATTAAACTTATTTTTTTATATCGTACGTATTCTTAACTAGCTGTTTAGCTTGTTGTCAATACTGAAAAATATTATGCAAACTTGTAATTTTCTGTTCAATTTATTATAAACATATAAGAAAACGTGATAGGTTTGATGAAAATTCTGTAAATGAACATGTAACTGATATTGAAATATATTTTTACATTTATTTATTCATTGGAACTAAATTATTATTTTAGCAATTATAAAAGAAGCTAACTTCTGATAATACATGTAATTTATTAATTACGTTTATGAAAACGATAACTTGTATACCGCAATGAATCATTACATCCATTTAAAGTTCAGTTATATCGACATATCCAACAGAATTCAGCTTTTAGATACTTATTCAAATATAAATACTGTTTCTGGTCCACGATTCAGTTAATTTAAATCCGTACTTAGCTATTTGCTTCTAATAGCAATGTTAGAATTATAATCACATTGTTTAAAACAAACATATGGGCCCATATCTTAATCACTATCATCATTATACTCGTCAGCTGTATATCCATACGTTTTATCCGAGTCACGTTGACTTAACTGTATTGTATTCTTAATCGAAAGATTAGATGATAATTCTTCTGCCATTAGACCATAATTATTTTTTATCATTGGATTTGCACCACATTGTAATAATATGTTCACTATATCTATATGTCCACGGCTTGCTGCGGTATGTAAGGATGTTTCTCCCATTTTATTCTGCAATAAAAAGCGACTGTATAGGAAACAGCTTTGCCAAAACATTGCCGTTAAATATGGTCTACTAACTTGAACATTAACTGTAAGATTTGGTAAGTTTACAAGTTCTTTCACACAGTCTAAATGACCAGCACGTGCAGCCCAATGCAATGCTGTATTACCTATTGCATCTAAACCTGTACTTGATACTCCTGCCTTTATATATTCCTTTAACAGTGAAATATTCCCACGTCTTGCAGCATCGTGCAATGGTAACTCAATTTCCTTAGTTTGTTCTTCAACTGTATACAAGTTTTTTCATTTAATGTTATAATGTTTCATTTAATTTCATTTAAAATTAAACAACTTAGTGAAAATTAGGCTAACCATAATTAGCAGGAACAAGTCCCTCGCGAGTTCCGCACTTTGCCTTCCACCAATTCGGTTCAACGTTATTCTCATAAACATAAAGAAGTTCCCCTTCTTCGAAGGATAATTCATCTGACTATGACATGTATTAATCCAATTATCATATACATTTTGGAAATTACTATTTTACTGATAAACAAGTATGCTTACACGTTGTGCCGTATATTTATATAGTGCCCGTACAAGTCTGACTTTACCTTAAAAAGATGTAAAACATAGGTTTCAAAACATTGATATAAATATGCATACATAGACTGAAAGAATGACACAGTAGTTTTTCAAAAATGCATCTGCGACAATTATCATTAGCTATGTAAACAGAAGCTTTATTTCATTACATTATAAGTTGTTGATATACATATTAATAATTTTTATACTCACAACCCAAGTCACATAAATCTATTTTATCATTATTTATTAATATGTATAAATTTGACAACATACTTTTTATTAATAAGGGCAAACAATGTTTGTGCTTCTTAACTTTTATTGAAGTATGTCGTACAGTTTTATGATAAATAACTACAATAACCACGGGAAAAAACGAAAACTAATTTGTTGTTATTGTAAATTACCGGGTTTCCTTGTAGTTTTAGGTGGCACGGGTGCTGTCACAGGTGCATTCATCATGGCAGACATACTTACAATAATAGTGATAATAGTACTGATTCCATGTGAATTGTAAGTCTATTCACATTTATGCACAGCCCATGTGTCGTACAATTAGAACTTTTCAGTAAATGTACATACACACAAATGTATATACAAGCGCAAGCGAATATTTATACAAATTTAAACCCTTTTCCTTACACCTTTCATAAATAATACCATATCTGTAAAAGATAAGTAGACAAATAATTTTTTCATGCCAAATAGTTTTCGATCATATTTTATGCAAATATGTGGCGAAGAAAAATAAATAGATTTTTAAGATAATAAATAATTATTAATTGATGCTACAAGTTGCTACTTGTCCATAATCTACTTACTGAAAAATACAACCAGAACGAATGCTATCATCACCCACATCCAACATCGCCAATACGACTGTGTATGTTCTTGCAGTTTCAATGATCCCTTTTTCAGTTTGGTTGCATTCCCATCTGTCAACTTATCAGACCTTTCAAGCAGGCTGATGTCCTTCTTTATAATAGCATTTGCTGCTAAAGCATGTTCTTTTATACTGCTCGTCATAGAAAGCATATTTTCAGCAATTTTTTCTTGAATATTTCTATTGTACTTTAGAACAGCATCTAAATCGTCATCTTGCATGCTTGTAGTGGCTAGCCTTTGTCTTATACCATCTTCTGAGGATCCTGCAAAGCAATAAACGTCAATAAGATTAAAATTTTATTCATATTATCACATGTTTGACTGGAGTTCTCGCGATAGAGCAGAATTCCACTCTATTATATGTAATACATGTAATATGCACTATATGCCATTTGTAAAAACTTAAAAAGTTTTTAAGTGTTTTATTACAAATGTCTATACCCTGTTGGTATACATCTTCTATATATCCTTCGTATACAATATAATTGGCATACCTTTATCGCTATGAAATAATTCAGCTCGCAATTCGCTATTGTACTTTGCCGAAGTTTTCTGATGTATTTGAGTTGTTATATTTGGGCCTATTGATTTATTAAACGTTGTAGAACTTTTTGGTAGCATTTGTACGGCAACAACTCTGTCTACTGCATTTGTAAGCTTTGTTGTATTTACTAAACCCTTCAGAAAATCTATTCGTTTCGTGTAGCCCATCATAGTGTCTTTAGAAGGTTTGCTAAAAAGAAAAAAGAATATCACCTCCAATAATTTGGTTCAATTTTCTGTGTACGGTAGATTAAACATTCGACTTTATTTTCCAAGTAATGTTCACTATTTTGTGTCTAATTGGTATAAATTCTACGACAATTAAACAAACTTTCACCTTGGCAGTGTTCTTAATTGTTTGATCATATCATCCAAGGCAAGGATGTACTGAAATTTTAAATAAATTAATTCCCCATTATTTTAGAAAATATTAATACAAATAAGAAAGTCTCAACTTTTTCTCAACCTTTTCAAGCTTCCAATCTTTATGCGGGTCATCTTTTGCCATTAGTTCGCATCTTGCTAAAAGTCGTCTGATGTTCATTTCTTCTCTGGACATTTCATTCATTTTTCACGATGATTATTGGACTCTTGGGAAAGTTATTTGTTAATAAAGGCGATATACATATATAATGTGAGATTCTTTGGGAAGCAACGTATTATAATCGAAATATAAAATCAATTTCAGTTTCAAAAAAACATATGTGTACCCCCAGAAGCAAATATAGGTTGCGGCAAAACACTGTACACCGCATATACCAACTACCATACGTGTGTGTAGAATGATCCATAGTTTACACAACTCTTTTAGAAGCGCATATCTACACTATTCGTACAATACAAGTATGTACCAATATTACGAGTGATATTTAAATTTGTATAAATTTGGTAATCGTCGTTTTTAAATAACATTAGATCACAATAGATCAATTAAATAATTGATCGAAAGAATATTATATATTTTCGTAGATTTTTAAATGTACCGCTATAAATTCATCTCTGGACGATAATAATTTCCTGTGAACAAAGTGATACCATATTTACTTCGAATGCATAACGCATTTTTTCATTCAGATGCGATTAACTGGCTTCTTCAGTAGACGCCTTTATAACATAATTAATAATTATCAATTTTATATGTATATTTACATTATATTCCGTAGATCATGATATTATATTAACCCGTGGATTGTATGGAAGACTGTAAATATAGATATTACGAGAAACAGGATAGTCACAGATAAGCGATTGACGTTGGCATATATCATTTGGGGGGCCGATCCCAGTGCATTTCTTGGTAGATTGACAGAATCGTTAAGATGGCTGATATCAAAGAATCTCCACCGCTGTTTGACACTAATGAGGCAAAAGTTGACGATTTAGATGACGATGATGAAGATATTTTTGCATCAGCAGTACAGGTACTATTTTTATATTGTTATAAACATTCGCGTAAAAAAATCAAGTCCATTTTGCGATTGTTCTTTGCTTTTATTACGAATACACGTTTATATTTTCTACTCTAGGCAAACAATGAATCCATAAAGAAAATTGTAGACCACTATTGCTTAAAAGTTTTTTTTCAAAACCAAATTTAAAGATATTTTCATTGTAGGATCAAAGTCAATTGGAGGTCTCATCGCCATATAATGGAGTGACAAATATTCATGCTGAATTACCAAAGTTGTCCCTAAGGGATGCACAGGAAGAAAATTCATTCTCATCGGTATCAAGTCCTGCACCAGGACCGTTAAGTTCGCCATTGGGACCAATGAGTAGCGATATAGGTGATCTACATGACGTTCCCATAAATGATAATGCAGATATGCATTCAACAAACATTCTGCAATCTCAGCTATCTGATGTGGTATATTTTATATTATTAACTATAAATCGCTAGACAAAGCATTTACAAATGTACAATAAACTAATGTTTATTTCTTAGGTATCTGCAGATTCATCAGATGTTTTTTTAAAAATCACGGTAACTTCTCCTCAAAAGATAGGAGATGGAATGGGAGCATACGTTGCTTACAAGGTTGAAACAAAAACAAATATGCCAATATTTCGAAAGAGAAACTTCAGTGTTGTTAGACGCTTCAGTGATTTCCTTGGTCTTCATGATAAATTAACGGACAAATATCTTAGAAATGGTCGAATAATTCCACCAGCGCCAGAAAAAAGTGTTATTGGTATACTGATATCTGCATCCTAATTTGTATTACATTGCGGTGTTGTTAGATAGAATAAATGAAATAATTGTGAAATATTCCAGGGACAACCAAGATCAAAATGTCAGGCGACAAAAGTCAGGAACAAAATTCCAGTTCCACAGAATTTATCGAAAGACGTAGAGCGGCACTTGAAAGATATTTGAATAGAACTGCAGCTCATCCAGTACTCAGTGTTGATCCAGATTTTAGAGAGTTTTTAGAAGCTGGTAAATTGTTGCACAAGATACAGAATATTTGTTTAGATATAATCATAGTTATGAGTTTATCTATTTTGTAAACAGATATGGAATTACCGAAGGCTACAAATACATCTGCACTTAGTGGTAAAGGAGTAATGAGACTGTTTAACAAAGTCGGAGAAACTGTTAATAAAATAACATACAAAATGGATGAAACTGATAAAGTATAGTTCATATGTTTTGTAAAAATTTATATCTCTTATTATTATGTTTATAATGATTTGTTTAATTTCGTCTTATTTATACATATTCAAGGGCAATATTTTTAATATTCCCCGCCTTTTCAGTGGTTTGAAGATAAAACATCTCAAATTGATTCTCTCGATGTTCAATTACGTGCATTACATTCCGCTGTTGATACTTTAACTAACCAGAGAAGAGAACTGGCAACATGTACTGGCGCAACAGCAAGATCTATTGCAGTTCTTGGTCATGGTGAACCAGGGGCATCACTTGGAAGGGCATTAGCTCAGCTGGCTGAGACTTTGGAGAAAGTAGAAGTGATTAGAAGAGCGCAAAGTAATAGCGATCTTTATCAATTTGCTGAAATGTTAAGAGATTATGTTGCGCTAATAGGAGCAATTAAGGTTGGCGATTAATTCATATTTTTGATATGTTTAGTTGAATTTCGATAGTTTAAAGGTATTGCTAATTTTAGGATGTATTTCACGAACGAGTAAAAGTTTTTCAAAATTGGCAACATGCTCAAATGATGTTGAATAAAAAACGAGAGCAGAAAGCTAGATTGGAACAATCTGGGAGAACCGATAAGACGAGCCAAGCCGCTACTGAAGTAATAGAATGGGAAGCAAAAGTTGATAGAGGGCAAGAAGAATTTGACAATATTTCGAAGATGATTAAGAAAGAAGTTGAACGATTTGAATTAGTAAGAGTGGAGGACTTTAAGAAACAGTTAACAGAATATTTGGAGTCTATGTTACAGTATCAAAATCAACTTATAAAATATTGGGAAGGCTTTCTACCTGAAGCTCGAGCAGTTGCATGAACATTCCTGAAGTAATATTGAACTCTTTTTTCTTATTATTTATTACAAGAAAAAATTTCTGTGAAATTTCTTAATTGAAATTGATTATTTTTTAATGAAAGTTCTTAATTGATTATAAGTACCACTTTGTCAAGAGCTTATATTTATCAGCTTGCGGTACATTAATAATATTCGTGTAATACAGTGAAGGATACAACAATTTCTGTGAATAACCACAAGATACATAAAACAATAATTTCTGAATATTTCTAATGCTTTTATCAATTTTAAAAGCAACAACAATTGTGGCATATTTGATTTAAACTTTCAATTACATACTTTATTCCGATTATTCTTGAACGTGTCATACGTTTACAGTCTCCTTACTAATAATTTACGTTACAAGTATATAACGAATAATGTCGTTTGTTAAGAAATGTTATATGATAATTAAGATTGTATAAATAGAGAACATTAAATATCTATTTGTTAAAAGAAAATCTAATCATATAGTTCACATTAAATTTACGATTCTTCATATTATTTTCTGAATAGTAAATATGGCCAATCTATTTCAATTTTTATTGAACAATATGATTATGTTACATATACTTTGATAAGTGTGGGACAAAAGATATCATATTTTTCTATGTGTTAAAAAGTTAACTATAAACTACAATAAAATTTAATCGTTAGATATATACAAATACACATATATATATACATCCCAATTTTATTTATTAATATCATTTCATTGAGGTATAGGCAGACTTTATAAATCATTCATTAATTTCGTGCAAGCCGTATTCTCGACGTGGAAGTATAGGAAAAGTAATCAAAGTCTGTTTTACTAAGTTGGTCAGCTTGCCTTTGGCATATAAAATCGACATAATATTACAAAAATGTTACGATTCTTTCGAGTGTCATCAAGCGGCATTGACAGTGGTCATGAATTAAATTAGGTTATCAATTATTCACGGCTATTAATTGTCATCGAGAATCAACGAAATTCGACGATGAGTGTTGTCCCCTGTTTGTACGACGTGTGTTTTGCATACGTGGCAGAGGCAGCCGCCAATCAGAAAACGGGAGTTTTGATAGGCGTGGCTTCGAACACGTACACTTGCCTGCACGTCCGGCCGCCATAATTCTTGAGAAGAAATCGTCGTCTGTGAATTCTTGTCGTGATTCTCTGTAGGACATACTGCATATTACGCTGTCCGTTTTACATTCTGCAGTGGAAACGATCTACTCAACATACATTTTCAGTGAACAGTGTAAGTTCGGTGAGTTTTACTGGGTCGATTGTTTTAATAAAACATTAATACGATATAAATGATTTTGCCGGTTCTATCAATCCGTGATTTAACATCGAGAAACTTGACTCATCCTCAGCGATTGTGTCGCGGCGATCCGCTTGTCACCCATATGTCATTTTCATTATACATTTACTTGAAACTTTCACCAGACGAATAAGCCTGTTTTGTAAAATATTTTGTGTAATGCACACATACATGTACATTATGTTGCTACATAATTTCCTGTGCTACATTTATTACGCACTATAAATTTTGTATGAATATACACGAACATTCTGCGAAGTACTTGTATTTAAATACATAGTAAAACTAATTAGTAACGTATATATATTAACCGACTTAAAAAATGCATACAAATTTACTACATGTATTGTTAATAAATAACATTGTAATACGTCGATAGTATTTTTTTATAAGAGAAGTAAGATTTAAGAGATTGCAGTCCGAATATATTGAAAATAAAATATGGTACAAATTTGTACAATAGTACAAAAAATATGAATGAATTATGTAGTTAAAATAATCAATCTTTTATTGCATAAAGATTGGGGCGATAGTAATCATTGTCGTATAAGGTATCTTCCTTTTACAGATAGCAAATAGATGAAATGGATCTACAAACAGGTTTGGTTTACATAGCAGTGGTAGTTATTTCTGCAGCGGTTATTGCTCTGGTGTCAATGTTTGGTATAAAAGAAAAGTCTTATGAAGAGGCAATAGCGGAGCAGAGAAAACTGCCCGATGATCTTTTATTGAGTACGTATAATCTTGTGATAATAGGTTATCATATGGATTCAAAAATTATTAATCATTTTTCCCTTACTTCAAATTTTTTATTTAAATTATCATTGTTGTTTGAATAGAATTAAGTTATAATTGGAGAACAATCATTAATTCTTTGCTATATATGAAAGAAAATTTGTATAAGAAATATATTTGTTGGCAATAACATTTGATCCTTATTTATTCAAGAATTTATTTCACTATTGTTTATAGGTAAAAAAGATAAAAGTAAGGACAAAAAGCATAAAAATAAGGCTGGAAAGAAAGTAAAGGAGAAGAAGGAGGAAAAGGAGGAAAAGCAGGAGAAGGAAGAGAAACCGGAGCATGTTCAATTCGAAGAAAATCCTCAAATACTACCATTAGAACCACTGGTACGAGTAAGTACACATATTTAGAAGTATTGTTATTGTTTAATTTTCTATTTTACGTAAAGAATATTAATTTTTATTCTTACATATCTTCACAAAAATAAGTGTACAATGGGGTATCTATATTAAAAAAAACTCTATAACTTGAAAACCTCTATGATAAAAGAGAAGAACATGTAACTATACGTGACATAAATTTAATTTATTGCATTTAAATTTTATACATTGTACGCGTGTGTAAATTTATAACAACATTATAAAGAAGAGTTTGTTGTAAGGTTTTATAGGATAGCCCACTGTATAACAATCATTGGTATTTATTATACTGGTTAATCAGTATTGATATACTGCTTGTACATAAAAGTGAATTTTAAACTATGTTTTCATATGTGATATGTTGAATTAGTTTATTTTGTTTTCATAAGAAACTGCATTATAATAATTATAGTTTTGCATCTTCTTGATCAGAAAGGTATAACTGCAGTATTTTAATGTTGGATCATAGAATTGATCACTCTATACTTATAAGAATTCTTAATTTTGTTTACTTTTAAAGGCCTATTACATGTTGTATATTAACACACGAATAATCAAATGTACATTTCTACAAATGGAAATATACACGTGCTTCTTTATTTATGCTTTTTCATATGCTTCATGCATGAAATATGGTATGCTTACATATTGTGTGGCACACCTATGTATATTTAAGGTCTGTGTGTTCATCGTGTATCACATTTCTAGCCGTATGTCATCCAATCCATAAAGGCTAATTGTAACATTTTAGTCGAATTCTTTAACAATGTGTAATATTCCTTTTTTGTTTGATATTCCTGCACCATTTTATCTACCAAATTAATACATCCACTTCATATGGTTCATAACAACGTTTCAATTTGAACACCAAAATGTATAAGTAATATTAAAAGTACATCCTAGTATTTGTGTCCATTGTTTTAAATTATTAATGAACTATTGTAGTGTTGCCCAAAATGCAAATTAATGCAAAATAACTGCACGCTCCTATATCAATGTAGAATTACAATTTTTTGTGTATTAAAAAACCTCACAGGCATTATATTGAAATGGGTATTTGTTTTGTGAAAAATATTAATTGTTTTGCAATGAACTTGAATAGAATTAAATTTGTTCTTTTCTCGCTGTGTGTGGGTAATAAAATTTTGCAATACGGATTACTAATTTTGGAATAATAATGATTGTCATTTGTTATCTTTATGTGCTATAGTAATATGCAGTTTCTAAATTTGTTTACATGACATACATTCTTTTTTACATTAGAATATATTATTATATATTAAATCTTATGATTTTGTGATTGTAATTAAAACACATGAAATTATGCCATGGTGAGTTGATTTAGATTATAATGTTAAATATACATGTAGTATTGTGCATAATGGTTGGAACCTTGATAAACATTTGATATATCTGAAAAATGATAAAAAAAGCATAAAAAATATATGAAATGAATCTTTAAATAATATTTGAGATAAAACTGAAAAAAGCACTGATCTCATATATGCCACAAATTCACTAAAGTAAAAGTTTGTTTTTTCACGTATTGGTCATTGATAAACAGTTCTAGGTTCTCAAGATTACTTTCTATAAATAACTCTTTCACACGTTATGATATTATCTTAACGGTTAATGCTACTTTATCATTAGTATTGATGCAAGTGAAGTGAAATAAGAGAATGATATAGAGTTTATACTAAATGGAAATGTTTGCAAATATATCTGTATTCTTATAAATACCTAATTCGTTAAATAAGCAAAGATACTGAGATATAATTATTTTTATAACAGTCACATTAAACTTGCAAGCAAGAAAAAATAGATTTCAAATAAATTAATTTTTCATATTAACATTCTTTATAAAACAAATGTGCATTATATTCGTTAATGATAGAAAAGGTTTATAAATTTCAGGTATATATGTTTGGCAAGAAATGAAAAAAGATATGGTCTTAAGGTGAAAAATAATTTCATAATATTTGCATATGTATAAAGTAAAAGATACAAAATAATTGTTTTCGGAAGATTAATATATCTTTAATACATAGACCAATCCTAGTAATTTTTGGTTTTCAATTATTATTCCATATTGGCATATAATACAATTAAGTAAATCTCTATACCCATTTTAATATAATGTATAGTACTACTGTATATTTGTCACTGTAGAGATGAAAGCTATTTGCTCTTACTATTTCTCCTTTGTACAATTACACGGGAATCATTTTATACATACATTGAAATCATAGGAGGGTAGCAAAGGAAATAAGAAGAAAAATAAGCATGAAAAGGTAAAGCCAATTCTTGTAAATAAAGATGAGCCACTGGTTATTGTGAGTGAATTAAATTCTTCACAACCCCTCACGGCAGAGGCTAATCATTTTGACCTCATTCAACCAAAGGACGACCTCGAACTCATACGGAGTCATAGTGTGAGTGAACTCCTTTTGGTAGAATATTTTGTCTCGTATGCATTTCATTCACTTTTTGTATTTCGCATAATCTGCTGCTTCTGTAACATAAAAGCTATATGAAATAATACTAGCTTGTGCTTATTTATGTATATATATACAAAATTTTTGTCGATTCAATGTCAAGAATAAGATTACTAATTTAAATATGAATGGACAAAAATTTTCTCACATTTATTGAAACATTGATTTCCAAGTTGCCATTATCAGGTATTTCTTTTTTAATATTTTTGATGTGGTGCTATTTATTATTTTCTCTATTTCTTTCTTTTTTGTACGAAGTTGTATTAACGAATAATTAAACACAAAACTAACAACAGTTTGTTTAATTATCAAAGTTATGCTGTGTAGACTCTAAAAATGGCTTTTATAGTGTATGTCCGAAATTTTTTTAACAGAAAGAAAATTTGCAACAAATTGGCCAGTCAGAGTCAATTGCAAATAAGTCCCCAAAGGAAACTCCAACGAAGTCAAAGAAAAACGTAAAGGATGCAGTGAAGAAAAAGGATGATAATGTTAAAGAAGAGAAGAAGGAGGAAAGAAAAGAAACAATCACTAATGCCAGTGTACCGCTAGTTGTTAATAAAGATTCTATAAAAGATGTAAAGGAAGTTAAAGAACAGAAAGAAACTCCGGTTAAAGATGTAAAAGAAGTTGCATCTTTTACACAATTGACAAATAAGGAATCTAAAAAGACAAAGAAGAAAAATGATATTCTGGCTCAAATTGGTAAGTTGTATATATATATATATTATTTCTTTAATTAATTTTGTAAATCTTTAACTGTAGTTTTCTTGAATTTTCACATTCAAGTAAGACAGAACAAGTGTGACAGAAACTTGCAGTAACTTTGAAGAAAAATCTTGGCTCTCATTTTAAGAAACTTAATTCCTTTTCTGTGAATTAAAGTCCCAATCTCTATTATATACATTAGAATTATAAAATTATTTTCTTCTAATTGGATTTAGCATGTAAAAAATCGAAGACAATTAAAATTATATCAATTTGGCGAGTAAAATAATTGACCGCAAATTTTTTATGCAAATCATAAAAGTATTTATTATTGTTATAATAATTTAGAGAAAGCACATTTTGTTATTGTATAAAATTATAGTAAAGTGCTCAATTCATTAAGGAAGCTTCAATGTTGTAAGGAATTTACTCTGAGCACAGCATGGCAGATTCCTCTAAAGTGTTTTGGAATGCAGTTGAGGTAGGGTCCCCTTCTCCCTTTGCAGGTCATTGTCCGTACAGTCGCTATCAAGGTTATTCCCATATAAGGAAACTTATACACATCTTTATTGAAAGATGTTTAAATAAAACTATATATATGATTTTGTGTATTATATACACAGGAACGTACTTAATAATGATTTTATTATAACTAACATTTCTGTTAATCATAATTAATTTTCTTATCGGAAAACAAGAAATGAACATAGAAAATATTTTTCACTGCTTACATATTTTATTATATTAATTTTAATCAGAAATTATATTAACATATCCAGAAAAGAGTGAAATGTATTTTATTTTAGGTGGAGATAAAGATGCTGTGAATGTATCTCTTTTAATGCCTTTGGTTCAAAAAGCCGAACTCAGCCGCTCCGAAATACAAATTCTAATTGATCAACTGTTAAATAAACAATTGGACAATCCATCCGAACATTCAGAATGGACAGAAGGACGCGCAGATCCAGTTATTAAATTGAAGAAGCAGCTTGCTGAAAAAGAGAAAGCTTTAGCTGACGAGCACGAGGCAAACATCGCATTTCAGAATAAACTAAAAGAATTACGAGCTGAGCTCAATTCCGAGAGATCTAGATTGTCAGCTAATGTAAGGCAATTAGAGGAAGCATTAAATGCTAAGGTCACGGAAACTCAAACTTTGCATACGCGTATGCAACATATTCTGGAAAGTCACGTCGCCGAAAAGCAAGGATTCACTAGGCAGATTGAACAACTGCAAACTAAGGTAAACGAAAACGCGGGAATTATTCATAAGATGCAAGAGGATCAAGGACAAACACAAGGTCATCTACAAGAATTGATAACGCAACGTAAGCAAATGGAAGTTCAGTTTGCACAAATGCATGAAAATGAAAACGCATTGAAAGCGCAACTGGCTCAGAAACATGTCGAAGTACAGGAATTACAAAGTGAATTGCAAGCAACTTGTGAGAGCAGCACCGCTGAAATCGAAATGTTACGACAACAGTTAGGACTTATGCAAGATCAGTTGATGCATTCTGAGGGGCAATTGCAACATTTTAAGGATGCTGGAGATAGGTTGCAAAATGTTGCCAGACAATTGGAGGTAATTGAAAGTATATATAGTTGGTTATCAGCATTCAAAAGATTTATTTGATATTTTAATCATCGAATTAATAATAAAATATATATATATATCTATTTATTTAGGAATCTCACCGTGCCCATGCCGATTTAGATCACAGATTAAAGAACGCTCATCGCCATGAACAGGATCTTCAAAAGCAAGTAAATTCATTGCAAAGTGAATTGAATGCGGTAAAATCAGAAGCCAATGATGCATCAGCATTAAAAGCAGAATTAAACAAGACTCAGTCTGAACTACTGAAACTGAAATCCGAGTTGACCGTTTCAATGAGTGAAGCGAAATCTGAAGCAGCTGAAATTACAACTCTGAAAATGACACTAGTTAATAAAGAAGAAGAATCAAAAAAGACTAAAGAGGAGCTTAACAATGTACGCGGTGAATTGAAACGGGCAACGGAAAATATATCGCACTTGGAGGCGGAGTTTGTTGCGGCGCAGATGAAACTGGATGAAGTAAAGGCTGAACTTGAAAAAGCAACAGAGAGCCTTAAAAAAGCGCAAAGTGACGCCGATACTTATCAATCAAATATGAACAAGTTAGAAGGAGAGGTAAAAGAATCTCGAAATGAATTAGAAAAAACACGTGCAGAACTCAAAGATGCGAATGAAACAGTTAATGAAATGAAGATGTTACAAGTTGAAATTAACAGGTTGCATAGTAGCGAAAGTCAGTTAAACGAAACCCAATTGCAAACTACACAGTTGCAAGAAGAAAATGATAGACTTTTGAAACAGGTATATTTTATTGAAATTTAAGAGATGAATGCAAAATATATTTCATTGAAAACATCTATATTGTTTTCGCAGGTTTCAGATTACGCAGTATTGCAAAAGCAAATTAAGCAGTTGCAAGAAGAAAACGAATCATTAGCCTCCCAGTTAGCATCAACTACAGAACGACCAGCTGCAGAAGGCCGAGAAAATGGAATCAACGACAACGTTAACAAGAATGTACCGCTGGAAAACCAGTCTGATGTGCTGTATGTATATGTTTTGTCGTAACTTCGAACGTTGACGGTCTTTGTTTCTTCATAGTGCATTTGTTGCAATTGTATCATATCTTTAAAGGTTGGCCCAAAAGGACTGTCAATTAAACGCATTAAAAACAGAATTAACATGTAGAGATGCGGAATTCAACCAATTAAATACTCAAGCCGATACATTGCGACGTGATTTAAATAATCAACGCAGTCTTGCCAGACGTTTACATAATGACTTGGAAGCACAAAGGGCTAAAAATAATGTAAGTTATATTACGTGTATACGTATATTTATGTGCTTTAAGTGACTAACTGTAAATAATATGCGCTTTAATATTATCGATATATCTTGACTACTTGAATCATTATATAGGCGTAGTTATCTTCTTTATATATATATATTTGTATACCTATGTTTTTCATTTTTATTGCTTCCATCACTTTGCCGACTCTTTTCGTCTTGGGTATTTGAAACGTTATTCTCTAAATATGAAATTTACTTACATCAAACATTTATCTTAAATTATTCATATTGATGTTTTGCTTATTTATGGTTGAAACAGGAGTTGCGTATGAAAAACTGGAAAGTGATGGAAGCTCTTTCCGCTGCAGAGTCGCGTGTTAAATCTAATAATAGCAAGAACTTTGACGTAAGTCCAAAATTTGTCCTACTTTGATCCTCTTTTTCCAACAAATTTTTGATCGATTATCTCTTCTTAATATTTGGTTACGAAAATGAATTTATGTTTGACGATCTATATTGTATATCGATTAAAATGGAGTGGATTCAAATGAACATTTGTTTTTATTTCTGTTTAGCAAGTTACAGAAGAAGTAAAAGTAGAACAAGAATTAACAAAGACTTTATTGCAAAGGATATTCCCAGAAATACAAATATCTGAAAAGTCACATGATCAGTGGCTCAAAGTTTTTGAGGAAAAAGTGAACACAGTTTTGACTGAATTCAGACAGAATAATACAGTTGACACGCATTTCGATTTAGAAAAGCAAAATAAAAATTTGCAGGATATGGTCTCACATTATAAACAAATCATTGATGATACGGTCAGTTTTCCTTGCATTTATGATAGCATTTTAATTATATCCATATGTTGTATTTCACGAAAATGCTTTTACAGGAGGGTATGCTTAATAAGCTTCAAAATCATGTTGAGTCAGAAGAAACAAGATGGGAGTCTCAGCTTCGACAAAAAGAAATTGAAGTAGCAAATCTTAGGGTGGAGCTGAACGAGCTCATGAATAAATTAAATATAAATGAGAAGGTAAGCTGCAAGCCCATAGAACTTTAGATCGATCACATGTTGAAGTCTAAGTAAATTATTATTTTACATGTCTATAGTTACAATACAAGGTAACAGAATTGGAAACCAGGTTAAAAGATACTGTATATCTTAAAGAACAGGCTAATGCTGAGGTATTGGCACTTAGAACCACACCGAAATCGGTGTCGAGTGAAATAAATACTCATGACTTATCTACATTGGAGAAACTTCAAGAGGTAAATTGTCATTTAACTAAATGTATCTGGATTATCTTTAAGGATATATAAAAGAGTCTCTTTTATTGTATCTTTTTTATAGGAAAAAGCACGATTATCCAAAGAACTTCAGGTGGAATCTAGCAAAAGAGCAGAAGTAGATGCAGAGCTCGATAAGTTACGATCTGTAGTTACACAACTTCACCAAAAAATGTCACAACTTAAGGTACAATATTTCAAATATTTTTGAGAAGGAGAGAAACAATTAAAAGTTTATAATTGCAATGCTAATCTACAACAGATAAACATTATTAAATTATTTTGTCCATTTTAGAGTGATGTTTACGGGGGCTGTAGCAGTTCAGAACAATCAATGTTAAATGGACCACAGCCTACCGAATGTTCCAATTCCGAGGTTAGTATACATTGATTATATTATGTTTTGTAAGTGTTCTAATTAATTTTCGTCCAGTGCCTTTTGTATAAAACATGTATGAAGCTTATATTATAGCTATAACGACACAAGTTATGGCTGTAATGCCAAAATGTAAGAATCCACATAATCCTGCAGAATTATAATGTTAATGTATTAATTATCTGTGAAAATAATGCCTAACAAAAGATTTTTGCGTCTTGCCAATATTGCACTACATGTAGCAACTATATGGTAATAAATTACATATACAGATATTATTTTGTAAAAGTTAGTTATCTGTTACAAATATTTGGGTAAACATTACGTATTTTTTAATCTAAAATATAAAATTTAGTTAATTGAAAGTGAGTTTTTCTTTTTAAATTCATTATCTTTTACAAGGTATTATCTATATAACATCGTTTACGTTTATTAGGTACATAATATAAGGAATCTAATCGTTAAATCCATGGGGAAATGCATAATAGTGATATTCAATATGACTAAACTTGAACGTATTTTATATTATTTTTCTTAGCAACTAGCAGACAAAAAGTCCGCGAGAATCAAATTAGAAATAATTATAACTCAACCAAATTTTAATAATTGAAAGAAGATTAGATGTAGTGTTGTTGCACGTATATTTCATTTTTATTTATATAGTGTATAAATTCAATGCTATGTAAGACTTAAGTAATTCATATGTTCTAAATATTTAATAATTCGACAGATTATTTTTATATATTTTTATTACTGCGTGTTCAAGGATATCTCAAGAATCTCAAGTAGATCTCTTATTAGTGTATCACGTAATTGCTGAAGATTGGAATTAAATTGTTGACGTTATTTATTAGCAACTAATGCTGCTATTTCGTTGATATTATATAAATACATAATTTAGATTTTAGAAAAGTGATGATTGAAAAAAATAATATTTTCAAACGGAGTGGTATTATTTTAAGCGGAATGATATGGAGCTTATTTCATGTTTAATATGTACTTGTAAAACGATCAACATATAAATTTTTCCATGGTATAAGGAAATATATTTTTGAGTTCTATCACTTTCCTAAGTATAAAGAAATTTTATGGAACATAAACATTAGTTTGAGGTGTTCCAAGAAAAGTATACGATGTGTCTTAATAAAATGTAAGAATATGAAGTTTCTTTTGAACGGACAATGTATCAGCATTTTAATTGTTATGTATCATTTAATTTATGATCCATTTTTCGAACGACAATATTGAGAATTTTGTATAGATTCCTATATTTAAAAATTTGATAAATTGTCGTCGTTCACTGTAATGTGTGCAGAGTTAAATAACGATATATCTGAAATGCAGCCCCCACTGGCAACACAGACACTGATAGCTGCATTAGAAAATATTCTTCTCAAGAACACAGAGTTCGCAAATTGTTCCATAACCAAGCCCATCAATTTGGTTCAGTCTCAACAAGAAATTGACAAAGGCCCTCTTACTACAAAATACTCCTCCAAATCTTGTCATATGACAGATCACAACACACAGGCTAGCTGGAATCCGTTGATGGGCCAGCAGCATAAAAAGCACAAGAAAAAAAGGAAGGTAAACTTGACAATTGTGAAAAAGGAAGAAATATTTACTGGCTCTGTTACTATTATGGTGCACTTCAGTTAGTTATTAAAATGTGAGACATTTCTGTTTGGGCTCAGTATTACAAAGAATGTTATTCTATGTGGTTAATATTACATGTTCTGCGTTTTACTGATTATTAATACTATATATATTACAAGTGAAGAAAGAATTAGTCATTGTAATTGAACTTTTAATCTTTAATTATACAAAACAAACGTGTACACGTCTGTGTATACTTGACAAATTTTGTTATGTCACTCCAAGGATATGCAAGTGCAAGAGCTTTATTGCAACAGTATATTTTAAATGAACAGACTTTTTTTAATTATATTTGTATATATACATATATAAATTAATAACAATTCCTTGTGATAATTCTGGGCCTTTTGTTATTCTTTAGTTGCATTATTATAAAATATTATTTGAGTAGTCTGTATTTTAAACAGTATTTTGTAGTAGATCTGTTTCTAATATTTCGATAATTTAATCTTCAAATTTTTTATTGTGGCTGTTCATTGAAAAGCATTGAGGGCGATCATTTACAAGTGGCATGTAATAATACGATACGCTCGTTAATTTGTGTATACCAGAAGTGGTTTTCGTAATTATATGTTTATTATATATTTTTCTCGATAAACGCTACTCTATGTAAGTAATCAAGAATTGATTTAAATACGAATAATATTTATATACAAGGCCACCCGGGATCTCTCCGTTCGCTTTTAATGAAGGATTGCTAGGGTGACCCTGAACAACTTTCCTTTACCAAAATGTTGGGTGAAGCTTCGTTTTTGAATTATTAACGAAAAACACTGGCCAATCAGAGCGCACGTAGAGCGCGCGCTCCGCGGAGCTCCAGCGCGCGACTTTCAGTCGTGCTCGGTCGGGGTCGTGAACGCATTGCCGCTGCGACCTTGCGAGAGTGAGGGTCGCTGGTTCGATCGCGTGCTCTGAGGGTGCTCTGACTGAGCAGTGTTTTTCGTTAATAACTCAAAAACGAAGCTTTAACCAACATTTTGGTAATGGAAAAAGTTATTCAGAGTCGCCCCAGCAACCCCCCATTAAAAGCGGACGCAGAGATCCCCGATGACCCTGTATAAATATTGCCCTTATATTGTTAGTTTTATATAATTTAGAAGGCAACAATCAAAGTAAGGATATTTTAAAGAATTTTCACTACCTTGCTAGATTTATGTATCCAATTTATTTATATTATTTATGTAAAACTAGCAAGAGAACGGTAGTATTTTATAAACTAAAGCAACAAGAACTATTATATTTCGTAAAAGTATATACTGACAGCATTTTACTTACTGCATAAGTACTTTACGTTAATTTTTCTTTGCGAAAAGGAAAGTGCGTGTACTGTGTATGTATTGGAGGAAGCATCCAATTTTTTGAAACGTTATTTCGTTGCAGAATGAAAAGTTTGTGGAGAAATAATTGGAAAATCATTTTCTTTGGTGTCAGTTACAATTACAATATTTTCAACAAGACAAGCTTTTCGACTATTGGTAACTTTATTGCCGAAAATTTGATGCAAACTGTAATAACATACTTGTGCCTTTATCCCAGTGTTTGTTTCATAGAAAGGAAAAGAATATCTAAGGTTTCTTTTGAAAAGCAATTACATATCATTAATACACAGCAGCAGCGGATCATCATGATTCTACGATAAATAAGAAACATATGCTTTGTCGTATACAACGATGAATAACAATTTGATTATTTTGATTGTTTTAACAGTCCACTAAGAAACCCATGGCAAAAGGGCGCAGATTCGCAGGTATGCAAATCAAAGTATGAGATTCTGGAACTTTTCCTTTTTTTGAAAGGGTTGATGGTAGACTGCTACTAGCAGTTTATGTCAGGTCTTACTATTATGATAGTTTATTTTAAGATATTAATTTACGTCGTGCACATTATTTTTTGTAGTATTAAAATGTTAAATTTTTTTAACGGGCACCATTTTATTATTTGCTTATAATTAGTAGCATTTTTTTAAATCAAGCAATAACAGACGTTATTACTTCGTATATCGGCTTCTTTTAAACTATTAGTGAAAAAGGGTAAGAGTTTGAGACATTTAGCTGTTTCAAATTTATCTAAAAAAAATGATCTAACTAATTTTTTTCACGAAAAATGATCGAAGATTACTTCGAGAATGCAAATTGCTGTTTTTTTAATTAAAGAAAAAAAAGAACGAAATCTCTGGAATCTGTCGTAATAAACATTGAATTAAAAATTGATATAAAATAAAATTGAGTGATTTCTATTAGAATATTAGAGAAATATACTTTTCCAATGAATTAACATCCATAGCTTGTACACGATGGAAAGCAGAACTTCGATCGTGATATGTTTTTTTTTAATATTACACTTGTACATATCTCATTTGACAAATTCTCATAAAAATGGGTTCACCAATTATTATTTATTCTTAGCCATTTTAAGTTTAGATTTATAATGTGTGTGTCCCAAGAAATATGTTGCACAGTGTTTAGATTTCATTAGCTTCATACTTTATTTAATCATCATAATTCATTTTGAATGTCTTGCATCTTGTCTATCCCAGCACATATGCAGAAGGAAAGAAATTTCATATACCTTTATTTTCCAATTACGTCAAATTTGATATATTATAAAATTTTCTAAAATATCATTTGTTATCAAGGTAAAACGCAAGAATGCTATCACCACATAGTTGTAGAGTATTCTCAATGACATAATAAGGTAGCAAGGAAACCTAATTTATTTCTCTACTATCGACTGTTCACTTATAGAAAGCGTGGTATTCTTTGTATAAATATAGAACATTTGTACAAAGACGAGCAAAAGTTTATAACATTGCCGATGCGGAAAGGAGCGATGCGAAGATGATGGGTATCGAAGTACATGCATAGCTACATATGGATCAATTTTTATGAACACAAACACTAGGGTAAAGGGCACACTATGAAGAAATTTTATGTTCGTTATATCAATTTAATTATATAATTTTTCATTAATTTACTCATCGATAGTTTCTCATGAAGGTTTCTTTTGTCATTATGATCTTTTTTTCTGTTCTTGTACATTAGCATCGCTTTTGCTCTTGTATGTTTTAATTAACTTTTTTTACAGATGGCACACACATTGTTGGATATAACATAGTCTATTTCTTTTTAGCAGCCACAATATTTAGTAAGAAATGTGCTTATATAACCAATCGTACTTAGCGTTGTTTCTGCTGTATTGGCCACTTAGTGCTGTGTGACTGAAATTTCTTGTCTAAATTGAGGAAAACAGATAGTTGCGAAATAGTATTTTATGTTCAATTGTTTATGTACCATTAAGATTTGTATTGTATTTCATTTTATTTTATAATTCGACCGGCATGAGTATTATTTATTAAGCGCTTTTGAGTCACACATTTATATATTTTTCGTTAACGGTAATTTATGTATATGTGTATTTATGTTATGGTCACGTATAGCGATTATTATTTTTACTAGTTCACGTAAAATTTTGAATGTTGCTTTTATGTATACGGTGATGGATTCTATCGAAAATAGTTTCAACATTGCGTGCTAATTTATTAATTTATTCGTAAATTAATATTGTTTATTTTTTTAATATAGTTTACCAGTCAAATGCAAAAATATAAAAAAAACAGAATAAATAAACACGCAAAAAATGAAGTAAATGTATATTTCTAATTTTTATATCCAACAGATTCACTCTAATCTGTACACTTTTATATGGCAAAAAGATTATGGGAATCGGTAACATTAAACTAACAAATAATCCACAAAAGTGAATGATCTATTTTGTATCTGTTGGAATAAATGTACAAAAGATAATTATTCTGATTTATATTTATACAGCTTCTGGTGAATCGGGAATAAGTTATTAAATTTATTTTATCCATTTTCCAGGGTGGTTCAGGAAAAAAATAACTTCAAAGAACAAGCTGCGTTAACGCAGCGCGAAATACCAGTCGGTTAACAAAGGAAATCGAGGGAAATTACATATGCGCCAACTATATAATATAAACATCTCTGGTAAACTTCACTATTGAGAAGACTAATATAATGATGGAAATATTATGAATAATGTTTCTTATAAAAAGAATATGATATTTTATTATGTGAAAAGAAATATAAATAATGAAACTTGTAGTTAGACACTAAGAAATAATGAAACGGGTGTTTGCCATGGGTACGTAATCACTAGACACGTGAAAGCATGATTTAAAAATTAATATGTACTGTAAATGGCAATATAGTAGCAGTTTTTGTTTAGATATCATTTGTTCTAATACAGTGTATTCAGTTAAACTAAAAACGGAATATTTTGTAAGAAATTGGAGATATCAAGAAAAAAACGTTGCAAAAGTGTTTGTCTGGAGGGGCCATTTTATAATAATATCAGGTAGTTGCCTTGCCTCGTATGTGGAGATGTCGGGGAGATATCAACGCTATCTTACGTTGTTTAACATTATGCTATACATTGCGGATTTATAAGTAATATAATGTTGACATGAGGGAAGAGTAGAAATTTAATATTGTGTTTCGTAATAGTGACACGATAAAGAACGATTTTATTGCTATATTGCCCGCATTCACCTGAATACCACGAATGTTGAATCTCGCGATTTCTATAAATCGTAATGATTTACTGTTACAACTTATTGAAGTCATCTCAATAAATATTATAATATTACTAATAAAAAAAGATATAGTATTCAATTAAAAAAATTACTAAGATGACCTCGATATCTTCCTCACTACTCTACCCAAAAAAAGCTATTGGCATTAATTTATATTCCCTCCTAAGTCGGATAACTTTTGTAAAAACATTCTTTTGTTACTTCAATTCTTTAAATGATATTTGATCGTTCCAACTTAAACTAAATACACCGTATAAACGACGTAGGTCATTTTAAGGCTTTGTTATAGCTTATTTGAAATTTATTATTCGCAAAATCATTAATGAATTAAAACGAAGTACATTTCGCATAATCAAACGCACGATATTCCAATTATGAATGGTGGTGAAATAAGTACTTTTATGTGTTTCTCTTCTTTCTTTTTTTTAATCAATAGCAGACACCAGAGTTTTAGACCATTTTCATATTGTTAAAGCATTTGTATACAAAGCTGAAATCGTTAATGAGTTAATGTGCAATAAATAAGTCTGTTCGTGTGATCACTTGTATAAAAAGTAACGTATAGTGTGTTCAATAGGTGGCTTTCTAAAGCAACTTTAAATTAACGAACAAACGATCGATCTTGCAAAGTGTGAGAAAAATCATGCACAATTATAGTGAACACTTAATAAATCTGTGCAAAAATTTGTTTGATCATGATAGAATCTTATACAGCAAATAAATTATATAAAAAAATCAACGATTTAAATAATTTTAAAATATGAAATTTAAATATTGATATAGAGTATATTATACTATATTGGGGCATTTAAAAGAGCGTTTATTAAAGTTATTAGTTTATTTTACACAGCAGTTATAATTTTTATCATAATCTAACGTTAACGAAATAGGAAACAAGTAATACTCTATTTATAATATATTAAAACATTTATTTCGTACAGTATAATTACATCGTTTATTTACAAAATCACATATATTTTACGCTGTACTTATTTATACTTTATGTTTAGAACAGTAGAACTAGTTAATAAAAAGTTTTGTTGTTTTATTTATCGTTAATTACTATACAAGTTTCAATAATAATTTGTAACTATAGTGATCTATGTCAGTTATTTATCTACATCTCATAGTAATCCCATACTTTACAATATTAAGCACTTATCTTTGAAGGTGCAGAACTGTAACAATCTGTTTGCAATAATCTGCTTAGAACATTACTTACATTTTATATTTTAAACAATAGATAATGTTACAATCAGGGAACATTTCAAATATACTAAAAAAAATTTAACGACACAATGAACATTATCTGTTATTTATATTTTAAATATTACAATCTTTGTAATTCATGATTATATATACATTCGATTTGTTTCATGACACAATTTAATACGCGGTGTGCAGTAGTACAGAATGAAGTAGATGTGAGATGTTTTATTTAGTATAAAAATAACGTGTATTCAGTGCACCAATATCACAGGTTAAAAAACGATGGTTAAGATCCATTTGATGATTCATTCATTGCTTTTAATATATTTAATTATAATATTACTTTAATTCAACATAGTCTGTAAAAATCCCAGAATATAACTACCCAAATCTTCATCTTGATTTGTCCATGATACATATACACTTTTTTGATCGTCTTCATCGCCTTCTACTTTTACTAAAACAGATTCAACCGATATCGATCCATCTGTTAATTGAACAGTCCAACCTGATAATCTTTCTTTTAATGGTTGTAATAATTTTAATGTCGTTGATTGCGCCGGGCCAGGATCCCTTACTTGAACAGTGGACGTAAATCGCACTATATGTTTCGTGATACCCGCAGCTTTTGTTACCTTTAAAAGAATATTTCCAATCATTTTCCATGCACGAATTGAATAAAAATCGATAATTACCTCGTCTGTATCTACAAGGCATGCTCCGTCGTCTCGTAACATTAAAACACTGTGAAGTAATCTTCGTCTTTTGGGATCTGGTGGTAAAGCCGAATATCTTTTAGCTTCCGCCTTTAACAAAGCTAATGAGGCATCCACTGGCACTTTCGAAATGGTAGTGATAACACAAGTTTCCCCATTTGCCGGATTGTAACAGTTAGTTCCAAATTCTTGCTTTATCCTTTCTTTCAAGAATTCCATCTTCGCAAATTCGCCGTGTACAAGCATAACATTTTTCGGTTCGCAATATTGAATTAACTGCATAATACCTTTAGCATCAGCATGTGCAGAAAAGGACATATATTCTACAGCCATTTTAACTTCGACAATTTGTCGATTTTCGAACTCAATTCTCCTAGAGCCATTTAAAACTTTATGACCAACGGTGCCTTGAACACAAAATCCGGGCATAATAACCATATTGGCTTCATTTGGGGCCCATTTCTTGAAAATTTGCAACGATAGTCCTGCATGCAGCATGCCTGGAGTAGCAAATACCACCATGGCGCCGGGATTATCGATATATGCTTTATCAAATGGTTTTATGTGTTTAAAATCAAACATGTTTCTCTGTACAAAAGTTTTCTTGATTTTCTGATTGGTCCATGTGATAAACATTTTGTAATAATTATTAGCTTTCTCTGTCAAACCCAGTGCAAAATATACAGGTACTTTTAAATTCATTCGTTCCCAATACGTTTCCAACAATATACAAAGTTCTTGTGCACGTCCAAGCGCAAATACAGGAATCAATACTTTGCCACCTCTGTCTATACATTCATGAACCTACAAAAATAATTTTACAGAACTCACATAAGATTTATCATATGTATGGTACTAAATATTTTATACATACCTTCTTTAAAAAGTCCCTTTCTCTACACCTCTTAGAATCTCTGATAGTTGTTGCATATGTTGATTCTGATATTAGTAAATCTGGCCTACATTTATCTATCCAAGCAGCACCCAAATGTCTATCAGGTGTCATATTATAATCTCCAGTATATACAATTGATTGTGAACCAACTCGAACCCAGAACATCGCAGCACCAAGTACATGTCCAGCATAGTACGCCTTTATTTCCAATTCTGTATCAACCATTACAGATTGATGTAATGTAACAGCAATAACTTTCTTCATACAGTCTTTTATCATTTGCGACGTAAAGAAGTTGCTTTCCCCTTTACGTTCCACTGCTACTTTTCTCATATCTTCAAGTAATATTGGCGCAATAGCTTTTGTTGGATGCGTCATATAAATTGGCCCGGTGTAACCTACCTATGGAGTCCCACTGTTTGTTATGAAAGAATATGCTCTAAAATACATTTTATGTATTTTTCTTACCATTTCTGTAAAATATGGTAGAGCACCGCAATGATCTAAATGAAAATGTGAAATAATCACGCAATCTATATAATTAGTCGTTGGCCCTTCTGGAACTATGTACGAAAAGTCAGGAAACCGCCTTTCGTCATTGAATCCCATGTGCATGCCGCAATCCAACATAATGTTTTTGCCACCCATTGATACAAGAATACAGCTTCTCCCAACGTCTTGACCAGCTCCCAAAGGAGTAACTTTGATATCCGGCATTTTTACTACAAACAAAATATGTACCAGGCAATGAATGTAATCGCTGCAATTTTAATATTTAATTACAAAATATCACAATGACACTAAACAATATCAGTTACAATAACTGTAACTAATTTTCCTCGCGACTTTTACGCTACAGTCTCCTACACATACATACTGATTATTGTTTTTACGACGGTTAACCTACAAAATATTGCTCTCGGTGAGTTGTTTAGAGCTATTTGTCCAACACGTAATTGAAAGCAATCAATGTACAAATACTACAAATACTCGTTAATAATTTTTTATTTCGTTTTTCGGTAATGTAAAATAGGCTAACCATAAAAGTTTTGTCTCACTGATGCATGTTATTAATGTTTATTTCTTAATATTTAGCAATAAACATAACATTTAAACACAATCGAGTTGCAAAGTGTAATTATAGGGATTTTTGTTGCGTATTCTGGGATATTAAATTTACGCCTATTACGACTTACCTGTGGTAACCCGTAGGGCGGGGAATTACGAATGAATCGGTGTAAACGTTTGAGCAGTTTTTATTTTCTAACATTATTTTTACAGTGAAATTGACTTAGCATGCATAAAAAAATGCAATACTTCGCAGATATTTTCTAACTCTTTTAAACTCGAATTTTTACAATGTTCTATATCCATGTCCCTACATGGATGCGCTTTGTTTCAGGAATTGAAATTAGGTTCTTTTAAGGATTGCTAAGGCGTGAAAGTAAAAAGAGCAGTTATGTTCTTTTGAAAATCTATTTTAATTATATAAGAAAAATATTTTTCCATTTGTCAATTATTCCTGATTTATCATTTCTTTTTAAATATGGGGACACAAATTATTAGTAGGGGTAGGATGCGTAGCTTATTATGGATCCAACAATGAAAATACTTAAAATTTGCATATTGCCTACATTAGTAGTACTATCTACAAGCGCATTTATCACGATTTACTGCAAAGTATAATAATAGGAAAATCTAGTGACAGTTCGAGGCATAAATGTATAATTCCTGCAAATCGTTAAATCCAGTTGACACCTTATCGTTCATTTTGAAGACTCGTATCTTTCTGTCTGTTTTTCTGAAATATTGAAATATGTATTTTACAAGCTGTCGCAAATACAAACTATAACTTATATTACTAATACATACATGACTATGAAGCCGTTGTCTGTTCTGTGATAACTGTTTTTCATTCCAATCTTTTGCTTCATTTAAAACATAAGATAAATTATCTTGCGCGTTCAAACTTGTACCATTTCTTTGCAGATTGTCGGAGTACGAAAGTTCTTGTTTATGAGGGTCCAAAGTTACTACATTGGTGGAAATATCAATGGTTTTATCTCCCCTCCACACTTCGAGTAATGTTTCAGAGTTATAAAATGGATATAAAGTATAAACAAGGGGCCAAGGTTTTTGATCTGAATATTCGTACGGAATGTTACTTTCGCCTAGTACCTGACATACGCAAAGAACCAAGCTGAATGTTACCTATACAAAGAAGATAATAAATGAACAGTATTATATATGATCAATTAATACATACATGTTATTACTTACAATTAGTGGTAAATGCATCTTGGCAACAGTTTCAGGAACTGAATGCTAACTTCACAGAATCTGTACTGTTTTATACTACCTCTACTGCCTCGAATACCCAAGCATAATGTTCCTTTGATAGATTATGTATATCAAATTTCAAGGCCTGAATGCCTAGGAAATCTGAGGATTATACTTAGATACAAAGATCATTAAAAAGGCAAGGAATGCATTCTGAATTTAATAATTTTATGAATAATCATTTATAAATAATCATTTATTGATTAACGTAAAAACATTGCTTATATTATGAACAAAAGTTTCTATTAGATATCTTTTATCTTTCAACCGCCTCGAGAGGTATTACATTGCAACCCAAAAGACCATTACCGACCCAAGGACGTGGGATTAAAGTCAAGGCAGCGATGTTAGATCCACGTTTAATTTTTACATTGATTGTCTTGTATCGGCTATTTTGTACCAAAGTTCCGATATCCTTCAAGGACTTAAAGTTTCGACAATCAATTGAGCCAAACTCCAATATAAGATCTTCGACTTGGATCCCCTGTTAAATATCCATTCAATAAGGCAAAGTACCAATCAAGATTTTCAAATGATATAAAAATAACAACGTATTATATTTCTCACGGCTGTTTCCGCTGGAGAACCTGGGGATACTAGATTCACCTTTAGGAAAGGTTCCAAGTGTGTGTAATCTTGAATTTCACTTGCAGTCGTGCTTGAACTTTCTACCTGATTTCCAGCTAGACCATGAATGTTGTGCAAACCCTCTTCGATTTTAATCATCAAAGCTTTATGATCATTTCTGAGACCTAATCACTTAACAATGTATTAGTAAGTTCAAGTTATAGTTGATATATTATGGGAGAAAAATTGCGTTAAGTAATTCAACGCACATAATATCTTGTGCCTTGCATGCCTAACTTGATAAACATCAATGTCGTTTCGCGGATAGCCCTCGCTGTCGACCAACGTATCATCCATACCCACATGATTCTACAATTCACATAAACATTCAATTATCATCCCCGAAAATGTGACGGATCATTCTGTTTATAAAATGCATCCTTTTATTCTCGATAACATGGTCGAGCCATACGTTTTATCAAAGCTTAAAATACATAGAATATACGTACAGCATCTAATATTTCTTTCAGAGCCTTCAAATCCGACTCGATTTTATCTTTATCTTTTATAAGCTGAAGAACATGATCCTTTGCTTCCTGTAACTCCATGTCGACCACCATTTTCGCTTATAGTACGGCATGCAAATGTAAGATGGGTCTAGTATACGTTTATTTGTGGCGACCGGGGTTTACCGACGTTGGTCGCGTAGTCGCGACCAGTGTTACCGTCGGCGGGCGTAACTAGATGTAACTAGGTTAGTGTTAGCATAGTTAGTTTTAAGACACTAGTCTTTAAGTCTAGTTGTTTAAGTAGTTTAGATGTGTAACACTAGGTTTAAGTTTAAATCTAGTCATTAGCGTTTAGCTTACTTTTTTAGTATAGAAAGAACTATCGAACAAGTAGGAGCTCCACCACGACAATTCGTGGCGTCGTATTATAAATAAAATATTGAGTCGGCAAAGTGGGAAACGTTTATTTTTTCCCATCATCTTTTCACCGCCACATATTTACATCTGCACAGGCGAGATACATGAATAGACAAATCACTTTATGGATTCTCGTGGCCCAATGAGGCTGCTTTACCGACTCAGATATTCGACAATGATTCCAGCGTTCTCTGCTCATTAACAGTAATTAGTTATCAAGTCATTTTAACTTGTGATCACCAATTGCGCTCAATATATCTCACCAACACAGTCTAAACAGAGCGCGCCGCAAGGCGATAGGCATAAACAATTACTGGTAAGTCACACCACCGGATAGGGTTCACTAGGCAGCCCCGAACCAGCGAACATTAAGTGGGCTTTAACCCTCCGACAGCGGTGACTCGGGCAGCGAACGTGGAGTCATTTTGACTCACACCGATATTTCACTACCACATATTTCCGAGCCCCCAAACCCTCACCGATATTGTATAACTAACCAGGGACGGTTGCTCGTCCCTAGACCCTCATGGATACATTGTATTCTATTCGCTTTGCGTTCAGGTATGTTTTTCTTTACTACCTATAGGAAAACGTATAGGGAAAAACAATAATTTCGTGAATTGTAATAAACATATTGATTATAAATTTGTATTGCTACATGGAATACATTTTGTAATTTATTCGATGATTCTTCAGAATTGTAGGGGTCTTCCGGAAAATCACCAAAAAGAACTTGCTCCTTTGTTCGTAAGACAGACATTGCGTTAATAAAAACAACAAAGAAATGACAACAAAAAAGTTTCTTTGGCAACGTATTAGGCTCAAGTAAAACGGAAAACTGTAAAGGAATTCGAAGAGAGGTTCGCTCAAGTCGCTGGTCGTCGCAAGAATAATCCCTCTCTGCACATTTGTTTCCATTCACCCAACCGAGTTCAGGGTTTTTCCAAATTTTGGGGTACTGCTAAAAAGGACCGCTCGCGCCTAACACAAACAGCTCCGTCACTGTGTGCGTATCGGTCTCCAAACCAGTGACTTCGGCATCGCTGTCGGAGGGTTAAAGGTCACTATAGTTATTTAAGTGGACAGAATCTTATATTTTAATTAATAAATTAATTAATCTCTGTAAACATATGCTTGATGGACATCTGTATAGATGGCGATACTAATAACGTTAGACAAAGTAAACACGCGGTTAGTTTTGACCACGTCTTTATAGATGGCGAGGCTAAAACCATCTTGGGTATAGATAAATAGGGATACGAGTGGTACTTAAGTACATATTACGGTCAACTGCATATAGTTACAGCAACCGGGTATTTTTTATAGTGTAGTATATTCTTGCCCTTCCTTTTGAGACGTCGTTCATTAAAATCGGCCCAGTAGAAGCCGAGATATTTAAATTTGTTTAACGAAATTATAAACAAATTCAATTATCTCGGCCTGAAGTCGAGCTACGTCAATCATCAGGGGACATAAATTGAAGGTAGCAGCAGTAGCTACCATCTCAAATAGGTGCGAACATCATTTGATGAGCGGTTCATTTGTTATAAACATTTAAACAATTAAAATTGTTATTACGGTCAACTGCATATAGGCGCTGCTACGGGATATTTTTTATAGTGTAGTAAATTCAGTGCCCTTTCTTTTGAGACGTCGTTGATTAAAATCGGCCCAGTAGAAGCCGAGATATTTAAATTTGTTTAACAAAATTATAAACAAATTCAATTATCTCGGCCTGAAGTCGAGCTACGTCAATCATCAGTGGACATAAATTGAAGGTAGCAGCAGTAGCTACCATCTCAAATAGGTGTGAACATCATTCGATGAGCGGTTCATTTGTTATAAACGTTTAAACAATTAAAATTGTTATTACGGTCAACTGCATATAGTTACAGCAACCGGGTATTTTTTATAGTGTAGTATATTCGTTGCCCTTCCTTTTGAGACGTCGTCGATTAAAATCGGCCCAGTAGAAGCCGAGATAATAATTTTTTAGGATTATTATAGCAACGATATGTCGAAAACGGTACAAGTGGCGCCATCTCGCGTTTGCGGCCTTTTTCGCTGTTTTCCGCACCGCCAAATCCGACCTCCAGGATTACATCGTTAATTTAAACAATTTCGTTTCTCTCGGCTTCTACTGCGGATTTCTTAACCGGACTTGTCTTAAATTAAAGCTACGGGAAATAGCTACCTGCTCCAACAGTTGCAACAATATGGCTTTTGTGGTTTAAAAGTTATTAACAATTGAAAAATCGACATAACTGCACTTCGGGTCACTCGAATTATCTCGGCTTCTACTGGGCCGATTTTAATGAACGACATCTCAAACGAAAGGGAAACGAATATCCTACACTATCAAAAATACCCGGTTGCTGTAACTATATGCACTTGTCCGTAATAACAATTTCAATTGTTTAATTGTTTATAACAAATGAACCGCTCATCGCATAATGTTCGCACCTATTTGGGATGGTAGCAGTTGCTGCTACCTTTAATTTATGTTCAATGGTGATTGACGTAGCTCGACTGCAGGCCGAGATATTTAAATTTGTTTAACGAAATTATAAACAAATTCAATTATCTCGGCCTGAAGTCGAGCTACGTCAATCATCAGGGGACATAAATTGAAGGTAGCAGCAGTAGCTACCATCTCAAATAGGTGCGAACATCATTTGATGAGCGGTTCATTTGTTATAAACATTTAAACAATTAAAATGTCTCGGTTCGGACAGGAACGATCTGTTCCTGTTTTTCTGTTCTCTTTCTCATATGCTTCTTGTTTGGCCCTCCTTTATTTCTATTTCCTCTGTATATCCCTTAACAATCTTTCTCCCTTCCGTTACATACTTTCTAACATATTTTTTGTATGTGCAGGTTTCGCAGACAAAGAGTAAGGAGCATTCGCCGACTCTTCTCACTGTGTAGAAGAGCAAGAAAGAAGATAGAAGAACTTTTGCCACGTACTTTAGTTATCCTTTAGTTATAGTAAATTAATAAAGCTTCGACATACACACTGTGTAAATTTTTAGAATAAGTTTTATCTTATTTGGGTTTATCGATTTAGTATAAAGATATAGTTGTAAGATGTATTGTAAGTAGAATTAATGGTATAGTCCGTAAGTACTAACTTGTAAATTTGTTTTACAATATTTTTGTACCTTGTATCTTCATTGATTAGTCTAAATAAATTTTCAATGAAACGAATTCCACTGCTCTTTTGATTTTCACACCTCCACAATCCTTGAAAGAACCTAATTCCAATTCCTTACACAAGAAGTACCGTGGACGAACTTTAAATGCTAAGTTCTAAAGCAAGAAACTTGTCAAAATAACCCTACACGTTATTAAATTAAGCGCTCAGAAATTCCTGGAATATGACGTCATTTCCAAGAATTGCTGCTATCGAATACCTCCTCGCATATCATATTCTCCTGATACAAATTGCCGATTTTCGGCAGATATTTTTGCCAGAAACTCAGAAATTTTGCGCACGGAAATTCCTGGAACGTGACGTCATTTCCAAGAATTGCTGCTATCGAATACCTCCTCGCATATCATATTCTCCTGATACAAATCGACGATTTTCAGCAGATATTTTTGCCAGAAACCCAGAAATTTTGCGCTCGGAAATTCCTGGAACGTGACGTCATTTCCAAGAATTGATGCTATCGAATACCTCCTCGCATATCATATTCTCCTGATACAAATCGACGATTTTCGGCAGATATTTCTGCCAGAAACTCAGAAATTTTGCGCTCGGAAATTCCTGGAACGTGACGTCATTTCCAAGAATTGATGCTATCGAATACCTCCTCGCATATCATATTCTCCTGATACAAATCGACGATTTTCAGCAGATATTTTTGCCAGAAACCCAGAAATTTTGCGCTCGGAAATTCCTGGAACGTGACGTCATTTCCAAGAATTGATGCTATCGAATACCTCCTCGCATATCATATTCTCCTGATACAAATCGACGATTTTCGGCAGATATTTCTGCCAGAAACTCAGAAATTTTGCGCTCGGAAATTCCTGGAACGTGACGTCATTTCCAAGAATTAATGCTATCGAATACCTCCTCGCATATCATATTCTCCTGATACAAATCGACGATTTTCAGCAGATATTTTTGCCAGAAACCCAGAAATTTTGCGCTCGGAAATTCCTGGAACGTGACGTCATTTCCAAGAATTGATGCTATCGAATACCTCCTCGCATATCATATTCTCCTGATACAAATCGACGATTTTCGGCAGATATTTCTGCCAGAAACTCAGAAATTTTGCGCTCGGAAATTCCTGGAACGTGACGTCATTTCCAAGAATTAATGCTATCGAATACCTCCTCGCATATCATATTCTCCTGATACAAATCGACGATTTTCAGCAGATATTTTTGCCAGAAACCCAGAAATTTTGCGCTCGGAAATTCCTGGAACGTGACGTCATTTCCAAGAATTAATGCTATCGAATACCTCCTCGCATATCATATTCTCCTGATACAAATCCACGATTGTCAGCAGATATTTTTGCCAGAAACTCAGAAATTCAAGTGCTGAAAACCGTGGATTTGTATCAGGAGAATATGATATGCGAGGAGGTATCCGAGCCTCGGCAGTTCTTCGAAATGACGTCAAGTTCCAGGAATTTCTAAGCATTGCAATTTCTGGACGTTGTATTAATTTCTGGATAATTAGCGCAAAATTTAATAATGTTTAGGTATATTTCTACAAGTTCTCCGCTTGGGAACTTTGCATTTAAAGTTCCTGCGCGGTAGTACTTGTTCAAGGAATTGGAATTAGGTCTTTTCAAGGATTGTTAAGGTGTGAAAATAATAAGAACAGTAGAATTCCTTTTATTGAAGATTTATTTAAATTATTTAATGAAGATACAAGTTACTAAAATGTTGCAATATAAATTTACAACCTAATTCTTACGAACTATTCTTTTATATCTATTTAGAATATATCTTACAACTAAATCTTTATCAATTTTAAAATAACATTTATGTAATGTAAAAAGTACAATAGATACAAATAAGATAAAAAATATACTAAAAATTTACATAGTTTGTATGTAGAAGCTTTATTAAATTAGTATAACTAAAGAATAACTGAACTATGTGGCAAAAGTAAATTGTTTCTTCTTTCTTGATTTTATTCAAGATGACAAGTGCCGGTCAATGATCCTCACTCCCTCCCAGGGATCCTGCACACACAAAAAATATATTAGTAAGTATGTAACAGAAGTGAGAAAGATAGTTAAGGAATATATACAGGAAATAGAAAGAAGGGAGGGCCAAACAAGATATACAAGGAGTGATCTGAAAAGGAGTGGAATAAGGGAAGGAGGGTTGTTATAAAATAGGAACAGATTGTTCCGCGAACCGAAACCTTTACTTTAAGACATCGTAGGTAAAAATAGGGCCAGTAGGCCGCGAGATAATTGAATTTGTTTAATGAAATTATTAACAAATCCAATTATCTCGCCTTCCACTCGGCCAATTTTAATCAACGACGTCTAAAATTAAAGCTTCCGATTCAAGGAACCATCTCTACCTATGTTAGAACAATCCTCATGTATAGTTACTGCGAAATTCTCAAATCGACTATTAAATTGTTTATAACACATGAACCGCAGGTGCAATAATGTTCACACCTGTTGGAGATGTTAGCTGATACTCCTAGCTTTAATTTATGTCCTCTGGTCATTGCTGTGTCTCGCCAGGAAGTGGCAGTAATCGCATTTGATTATCATTTCTTTAAACAAATTCAATTATCTCGGCTTCTGGTGGGCCGATTTTAATCACCGACGTCTCAAATGAAAGGGAAACGAATAAGCTTCACGATAAAAAATACCCCATTGCTGTAACAGTAGGCAGTAGCGCGGAATAACAGTTTTAATTGTTTAATTGTTTATAACAAATGAACTGCACTTGAAATAATGTTCACACCTATTGGAGATTGCAGCTGCTGTTCCTAGCTTTAATTTATGTCCACTGATCATTGATGTAGCTAGCCTGCATGCTGAAATAATCGCATTTGTTTATACTTTTTTTTAAACATATTCACTTATAACGGCTTCTACTGGGCCGGTTTTAATCGACGACGTCTCAAAAGAAAGGGCAACGAATATACTACACTATAAAAAATGCCCGGTTGCTGTACCTATATGCAGTTGACCGTAATAACAATTTTAATTGTATAAATGTTTATAACAAATGAACCGCTCTTCGAATGATGTTCACACCTATTGGAGATGGTAGCTGCTACTGCTACGTTCAATTTATGTGCAATGATGATTGCGTAGCCCTCCTATAAGCTGCAATATTGCCAATTGTTTATAATTTCGTTAAACAAATTCAATTATCTCGGCCTGCAGTCGAGCTACGTCAATCACCATTCGACATAAATTAAAGGTAGCAGCAGCTGCTACCATCTCCAATAGGTGTGAAGATTATGCGATCAGCGGTTCATTTGTTATAAACAATTAAACAATTGAAATTGTTATTACGGTCAAGTGCATATAGTTACAGCAACCGGGTATTTTTTATAGTGTAGGATATTCGTTTCCCTTTCGTTTGAGACGTCGTTCATTAAAATCGGCCCAGTAGAAGCCGAGATAATTCGAGTGACCCGGGGTGCAGTTATGTCGATTTTTCAATTGTTAATAACTTTTAAACCACAAATGCCATATTGTTGCAACTGTTGGAGCAGGTAGCTCTTTTCCGTAGCTTTAATCTAAGACAAGCCGGGTTAAGAAATACGCAGTAGAAGCCGAGAAAAACGGAATTGTTGAAATTAACGATGTAATCCTGGAGGTCGGATTTGGCGGTGCGGAAAACTGCGAAAAAGGCCGCAAACGCGAGATGGCGCCACTTGTACCGTTTTCGACATATCGTTGGTGTAATAAATCTAAAAAATTATTATCTCGGCTTCTACTGGGCCGATTTTAATCGACGACGTCTCAAAAGAAAGGGAATCGAACAGGCTACACGATAAAAAATATCCCGTAGCAGCACCTATATGCAGTTGACCGTAATAACAATTTTAATTGTTTAAATGTTTAGAACAAATGAACCGCTCATCGAATGATGTTCGCACCTATTTGAGATGGTAGCTACTGATGCTACCTTCAATTTATGTCGACTGATGATTGACGTAGCTCGACTTCAGGCCGAGATAATTGAATTTGTTTATAATTTCGTTAAACAAATTTAAATATCTCGGCTTCTACTGAGCCGATTTTAATCAACGACGCATCAAAAGAAAGGGCAACGAATATACTACACTATAAAAAATACCCGGTTGCTGTAACTATATGCAGTTGACCGTAATAACAATTTTAATTGTATAAATGTTTATAAGAAATGAACCGCTCTTCGAATGATGTTCACACCTATTGGAGATGGTAGCTGCTGCTGCTACCTTCAATTTATGTCCACTGATGATTGACGTAGCTCGACTTCAGGCCGAGATAATTGAATTTGTTTATAATTTCGTTAAACAAATTTAAATATCTCGGCTTCTACTGAACCGATTTTAATCAACGACGTCTCAAAAGAAAGGGCAACGAATATACTACACTATAAAAAATACCCGGTTGCTGTAACTATATGCAGTTGACCGTAATAACAAGTTTAATTGTTTAAATGTTTATAACAAATGAACCGCTCATCGAATGATGTTCGTACCTATTTGAGATGGTAGCTACTGATGCTACCTTCAATTTATGTCGACTGATGATTGACGTAGCTCGGCTTCAGGCCGAGATAATTGAATTTGTTTATAATTTCGTTAAACAAATTTAAGTATCTCGGCTTCTACTGGGCCGATTTTAATCAGCAACGTCTCAAAAGAAAGGGAATCGAACAAGCTACACGATAAAAAATACTCCGTTGCTGTACCTATATGCAGTTGACCGTAATAACAATTTTAATTGTATAAATGTTTATAACAAATGAACCGCTCTTCGAATGATGTTCACACCTATTGGAGATGGTAGCTACTGCTGCTACCTTCAATTTATGTCCACTGATGATTGACGTAGCTCGACTTCAGGCCGAGATAATTGAATTTGTTTATACTTTTTTTTAAACATATTCACTTATAACGGCTTCTACTGGGCCGGTTTTAATCGACGACGTCTCAAAAGAAAGGGAATCGAACAAGCTACACGATAAAAAATACTCCGTTGCTGTACCTATATGCAGTTGACCGTAATAACAATTTTAATTGTATAAATGTTTATAACAAATGAACCGCTCTTCGAATGATGTTCACACCTATTGGAGATGGTAGCTGCTACTGCTACGTTCAATTTATGTGCAATGATGATTGCGTAGCCCTCCTATAAGCTGCAATATTGCCAATTGTTTATAATTTCGTTAAACAAATTCAATTATCTCGGCCTGCAGTCGAGCTACGTCAATAACCATTGGACATAAATTAAAGGTAGCAGCAACTGCTACCATCTCCAATAGGTGTGAACATTATGCGATGAGCGGTTCATTTGTTATAAACAATTAAACAATTGAAATTGTTATTACGGTCAAGTGCATATAGTTACAGCAACCGGGTATTTTTTATAGTGTAGGATATTCGTTTCCCTTTCGTTTGAGACGTCGTTCATTAAAATCGGCCCAGTACAAGCCGAGATAATTCGAGTGACCCGGGGTGCAGTTATGTCGATTCTTCAATTGTTAATAACTTTTAAACCACAAATGCCATATTGTTGCAACTGTTGGAGCAGGTAGCTCTTTTCCGTAGCTTTAATCTAAGACAAGCCGGGTTAACAAATACGCAGTAGAAGCCGAAAAAAACGGAATTGTTGAAATTAACGATGTAATCCTGGAGGTCGGATTTGGCGGTGCGGAAAACTGCGAAAAAGGCCGCAAACGCGAGATGGCGCCACTTGTACCGTTTTCGACGTATCGTTGGTGTATTAATCCTAAAAAATTATTATCTCGGCTTCTACTGGGCCGATTTTAATCGACGACGTCTCAAAAGAAAGGGAATCGAACAGGCTACACGATAAAAAATATCCCGTAGCAGCACCTATATGCAGTTGACCGTAATAACAATTTTAATTGTTTAAATGTTTATAACAAATGAACCGCTCATCGAATGTTGTTCGCACCTATTTGAGATGGTAGCTACTGCTGCTACCTTCAATTTATGTCCACTGATGATTGACGTAGCTCGACTTCAGACCGAGATAATTGAATTTGTTTATAATTTCGTTAAACAAATTTAAATATCTCGGCTTCTACTGAGCCGATTTTAATCAACGACGTCTCAAAAGAAAGGGAATCGAACAAGCTACACGATAAAAAATACTCCGTTGCTGTACCTATATGCAGTTGACCGTAATAACAATTTTAATTGTATAAATGTTTATAACAAATGAACCGCTCTTCGAATGATGTTCACACCTATTGGAGATGGTAGCTGCTACTGCTACGTTCAATTTATGTGCAATGATGATTGCGTAGCCCTCCTATAAGCTGCAATATTGCCAATTGTTTATAATTTCGTTAAACAAATTCAATTATCTCGGCCTGCAGTCGAGCTACGTCAATCACCATTGGACATAAATTAAAGGTAGCAGCAGCTGCTACCATCTCCAATAGGTGTGAAGATTATGCGATGAGCGGTTCATTTGTTATAAACAATTAAACAATTGAAATTGTTATTACGGTCAAGTGCATATAGTTACAGCAACCGGGTATTTTTTATAGTGTAGGATATTCGTTTCCCTTTCGTTTGAGACGTCGTTCATTAAAATCGGCCCAGTAGAAGCCGAGATAATTCGAGTGACCCGGGGTGCAGTTATGTCGATTTTTCAATTGTTAATAACTTTTAAACCACAAATGCCATATTGTTGCAACTGTTGGAGCAGGTAGCTCTTTTCCGTAGCTTTAATCTAAGACAAGCCGGGTTAAGAAATACGCGGTAGAAGCCGAGAAAAACGGAATTGTTGAAATTAACGATGTAATCCTGGAGGTCGGATTTGGCGGTGCGGAAAACTGCGAAAAAGGCCGCAAACGCGAGATGGCGCCACTTGTACCGTTTTCGACATATCGTTGGTGTAATAAATCTAAAAAATTATTATCTCGGCTTCTACTGGGCCGATTTTAATCGACGACGTCTCAAAAGAAAGGGAATCGAACAGGCTACACGATAAAAAATATCCCGTAGCAGCACCTATATGCAGTTGACCGTAATAACAATTTTAATTGTTTAAATGTTTATAACAAATGAACCGCTCATCGAATGATGTTCGCACCTATTTGAGATGGTAGCTACTGATGCTACCTTCAATTTATGTCGACTGATGAATGACGTAGCTCGACTTCAGGCCGAGATAATTGAATTTGTTTATAATTTCGTTAAACAAATTTAAATATCTCGGCTTCTACTGAGCCGATTTTAATCAACGACGTATCAAAAGAAAGGGCAACGAATATACTACACTATAAAAAATACCCGGTTGCTGTAACTATATGCAGTTGACCGTAATAACAATTTTAATTGTTTAAATGTTTATAAGAAATGAACCGCTCTTCGAATGATGTTCACACCTATTGGAGATGGTAGCTGCTGCTGCTACCTTCAATTTATGTCCACTGATGATTGACGTAGCTCGACTTCAGGCCGAGATAATTGAATTTGTTTATAATTTCGTTAAACAAATTTAATTATCTCGGCTTCTACTGGGCCGATATTAATCGACGACGTCTCAAAAGAAAGGGAATCGAACAGGCTACACGATAAAAAATATCCCGTAGCAGCACCTATATGCAGTTGACCGTAATAACAATTTTAATTGTTTAAATGTTTAGAACAAATGAACCGCTCATCGAATGATGTTCGCACCTATTTGAGATGGTAGCTACTGATGCTACCTTCAATTTATGTCGACTGATGATTGACGTAGCTCGACTTCAGGCCGAGATAATTGAATTTGTTTATAATTTCGTTAAACAAATTTAAATATCTCGGCTTCTACTGAGCCGATTTTAATCAACGACGTCTCAAAAGAAAGGGCAACGAATATACTACACTATAAAAAATACCCGGTTGCTGTAACTATATGCAGTTGACCGTAATAACAAGTTTAATTGTTTAAATGTTTATAACAAATGAACCGCTCATCGAATGATGTTCGCACCTATTTGAGATGGTAGCTACTGATGCTACCTTCAATTTATGTCGACTGATGATTGACGTAGCTCGACTTCAGGCCGAGATAATTGAATTTGTTTATAATTTCGTTAAACAAATTTAAATATCTCGGCTTCTAGTGAACCGATTTTAATCAACGACGTCTCAAAAGAAAGGGCAACGAATATACTACACTATAAAAAATACCCGGTTGCTGTAACTATATGCAGTTGACCGTAATAACAAGTTTAATTGTTTAAATGTTTATAACAAATGAACCGCTCATCGAATGATGTTCGCACCTATTTGAGATGGTAGCTACTGATGCTACCTTCAATTTATGTCGACTGATGATTGACGTAGCTCGACTTCAGGCCGAGATAATCGAATTTGTTTATAATTTTGTTAAACAAATTTAAATATCTCGGCTTCTACTGGGCCGATTTTAATCAACGACGTCTCAACAGAAAGGGCACTGAATTTACTACACTATAAAAAATATCCCGTAGCAGCGCCTATATGCAGTTGACCGTAATAACAATTTTAATTGTTTAAATGTTTATAACAAATGAACCGCTCATCAAATGATGTTCGCACCTATTTGAGATGGTAGCTACTGCTGCTACCTTCAATTTATGTCCCCTGATGATTGACGTAGCTCGACTTCAGGCCGAGATAATTGAATTTGTTTATAATTTCGTTAAACAAATTTAAATATCTCGGCCTGCAGTCGAGCTACGTCAATCACCATTGAACATAAATTAAAGGTAGCAGCAACTGCTACCATCCCAAATAGGTGCGAACATTATGCGATGAGCGGTTCATTTGTTATAAACAATTAAACAATTGAAATTGTTATTACGGACAAGTGCATATAGTTACAGCAACCGGGTATTTTTGATAGTGTAGGATATTCGTTTCCCTTTCGTTTGAGATGTCGTTCATTAAAATCGGCCCAGTAGAAGCCGAGATAATTCGAGTGACCCGAAGTGCAGTTATGTCGATTTTTCAATTGTTAATAACTTTTAAACCACAAAAGCCATATTGTTGCAACTGTTGGAGCAGGTAGCTATTTCCCGTAGCTTTAATTTAAGACAAGTCTGGTTAAGAAATCCGCAGTAGAAGCCGAGAGAAACGAAATTGTTTAAATTAACGATGTAATCCTGGAGGTCGGATTTGGCGGTGCGGAAAACAGCGAAAAAGGCCGCAAACGCGAGATGGCGCCACTTGTCCTGTTATCGACATTTCGTTACCGTCAAATTTTTTAAAAATTATTATCTCGGCTGCTGTTGCGCCGATTGGAATTAACTATGTCTCGAAAGAAAGGGAAACGAATAAGCTACACGATAAAAAATACCCCATTGCTGTAACTATATGCTGTTGTCCATGATAACAATTTTAATTATTTAATTGTTTATAACAAATGAACGTAGCTTGGTTTTCTAGCTTTCATTCATGCCCTTTGATCACTGATGGGCTGTGACGCAATAGAGTTGCACAAAAATTGCACTAAATCAAACGATTACTGTGTAAATATTTTCTGGAATATAACAAAGATACACTCATATTATAAACAAAGATTCATAGTATAGAGTAATATAAAATTATCTGGTTATATATGCGTATAGGGGACAATGTTTCTATAAATATTTTAAAATTACGAAAACTAGTATTAAGCAAGATTCAATGAACTTCAGATTATTATAATATTATCATTATATTTATGTACAAATGAAAATTATAAATCATACAATTAATTGTTTCTATATCCAGTATATAAAAATAATTAGCATCTATAATATTAAAAGTAGTAGTAAGATAATTGTTGCACCCCCCCATTGAATTTTAACACCGAAATACCTATATTGACTTTATGTATCAAATCATGATCAGAAGGCACATGAATTGTCACCGTAATTGACGGACAGGAATTTATGACATTACACAATGGGGGTACACTGACTATTCTTTTCCTTGTAAGAATACTTTCTTATGCACAATAGAGATTCGACACCTATAATAGAGCATCTTTTTCATTAATACCTTATCTGCACTCTGTATGTTTACAAGATTGACTTCACATAAAAATAGCTCTTTTATTGTACATAATTCGAAACATAATCGTAGATTTATTATTAGCTGCGGAATAATATATTACACCTTTTTACATTAGAGGTACGAATCGGATAGATTGACTTATTTTATTAAATTAAGTAACGATTTTATATAAAAATATTATATACGACGGCATAAATAATTAAGTATTTTTACAAATTATCATACGAAATAGACATTGTACAAAACGAATCGTTTTAAATAGTCGTGATATCAAGGTGAGGACGTACAAATAAATAATAAATATATTTTAGAATTAATATCGCTCCAAGTCATATACACACTGCACGTTAACTGTATCGTATAAAATAAATATTAGTTACACGAAATTTCATAATCATTTTGAAGGCACCACATGGTAGTCGTAGCTATAAACGTCTCGAAAAGGCTACATCTTCGTACTTTCTCCAAAATTCGAAGAAATTATTCGCAACAGTATTACATAAACGTAATCTGCAAACTTTCGACCATTTATGTACCTAAATTGGTACAAATAGTACAATAAATGTATTTTATTTATTCCGAAAGGAAAACGTGTGTTATTGACAATAAAAATCTCAATGCACACATTAGGCGTTTAATCCTACTCAAAACAAAACAAAACAAAAATAATAATGAAATAGAAAATCTCGATAAAGTTCCGCATTTTTTCCAACGAATAAACCTTGTTAGGTAAATGAAAATGTTACAATTTATATGTTTGCCTGGCACTGTGAACTTTACGGGACGTTATTAGGAATAATTCTACAGTCATTCAATGATTCCGCTTTTTTAAATCGTCGTGGTGTTATATTAACAATTATAGAACAAACATTAAAAACTTTTCTACTTCGTAAAATAATATCCTTATAGTTTCACGGAAACTGTCGTATACCACAGAGCGTAGTAAAGCATTTTCTTCGACGTGCTTCTAAAGTCGATTCGTTAAAAAAGATCGTTTCATTTGTCTCAATAAATTATCACACATTCAATACGATAATATAAAATGATGAACATTCCATTCGTACGCGTGTGTCAAGCATTGAATGTATGATACAGATATAAATGCGTCTTTTAGAACATTTATATACAATGTATCACTGCGCGTATCGATCCATAGAACGAGGAGTTAAAGAACATATTTCTGAGACATAATACTTCTGTTCTTTAATTCGAAGGAGACAAGCACGTTTTGTTATGGTATCGATGCCAGAATACCCGAAAAATCATTGGCTTTTCGCGCTACTCGAAATTCGTTCGCAACTTCCCATTAATTATATCGACAGTAAAAAGATTCGCTCCTTACTTATAACGAATTTACAAAAACAAAAAAAAAAAGAAAATAAATAAATAAAAAAATTATCGAAACGGAGACGTGTCATATTTATAATTAAAACGCATTCGCGAACTTATTTCGAATAATAGCCGTCGTTTAATTAAACTTACGAGTACCCGGCACATCGTTATATACGTTTTACTTTAAAGAAAGAGAGAGGAAGAGAAATTATAAATCTATCCTAGTCAGCCTTCTATATGTTCCCGCTTTGCATGGTATTTGAGCAGTAGCTGCCGGTCTTCCCGGTACTTATTATTAGTGTTTATTTGGGTTAGAGTCTGAATCCGGTTCAGAACCGGAACCGGAAGACTCCCCAGTATTAACGCTCGCACTGCAGCGCGAGCTCCTGCGGCTACTGGAACCCGTGTGCCTGCATTTCTCGCTACGATCCATTGTACCTACAATAATTGTACGATAAAATTAGTATGCTGTAAAGGAATCGACGAAAGTACATCCTATTCCATTTATACTTGATATATCGTGTAAGTATTATTATGACGAAGAACTAACTATAAATATAAAAATAGAATAAAGTCCAAACGTTTACAATAGATACTCACTGGTTAACGGTGTATGAACTTCGACCTTTATATTAGCCGTGGCAGTGACCTTAGTGGTGATATGAGACGTAGACGTAACCGGTGATATTCGACTAGACCCACTTGTATCTGATCCGCTACAGTTCTGTTAGTCAAAGACAAAAGCACACACGTTAATCATGCTTCACGGACTCCAGGTTCTGGGATTATTCGCGTGAAAGTATGCACAAAAGTGGTAATACAAAGAAATCCTGAGTGGAAGCAGATGTAAAGATGTGAAGCAAATATTCAAAGGCATTCTCAATTCAAAGGTATATTGGATATCAGGTGAAAGTAGACTCGGTTAAGGTATGAATACTATAGTGTCCAACGACGTACCTGATTGCCGCAAGTCGACGTCGTTTCAACCTTCAACTCTGGCTGAACAATGATACAAGACTCTTGCGTGCTGTGCCACGAATTGGGTTCTTCGGTGATCGTGGTGAGCGAAGGTTCAGCGTGTAACCTGGCGTTATCAATTTTATACGATCTCCTCGGAGGTGCAGGAGGCTTTGATCTCCTGACGATTGGGGAGGCAGGTGGTGTTGGCGTTGAAATACGATCCGGATGATCATTCGGTATCACCTCGGGAGATGGACCGATCAAAGACAGGAGGATAGGGAAGAAGAACAGTCCATTTACTAGACCGATGCCAATTAGGCACAGTAATACTAGGAAGAAATATCTGACGATGAAATCGAACTCGGAGAAGGCCAACATCAGGACCGCCAGTAAAGTTGTTAACGCTCCGTGAATTACAGGCGCGTATATATGTTCCAGAGCTAGACGAATCCTTCGATCTCTGCTTCCGATGCTCGTGACAAAGCTCTGCAAGAATAAAAGCAACGAAATAGAACACAGCAGTGCCACAATTGTGCCTTACAATCTGTATCAATGAAATTTCTACCAACCAAGCAAACGTGCACCGTAAAGTGCACAGCGATTCCAACGCTGACAACCAATAGAACAGCAGGAACGGCGCTGAGTTTAATGTCGCAGAGTCCCATGATACCGAGCAGTTGCAGAACAACAGCAGCAAGAGAGCTGCCGACTAAAAGAGCTGCCCAGAGATTCAGTAACAGTATTCCGACGACCGCGACACCAGCAGCCAGAGCGGCCAGCAATGCAATGCCCAGACAGCTTCTTAGATCCATATACTGTTCCCAAAACAGGAAAGGTATACCGGAAGGGAAATTGGGCAGACCTCGTTCCTCGAACTTTCTGCACAATTTCCGCACGCTACCGATCAGCACGGTAATCTCTTGGGTGTCTGTAAGCTTGTGCAGGTAGAACGGCATCTGCCCGTACGTCAGTGGCATACTCTTTGGAATCTTCAGCTCATGATCGTTCGTATAGATCCACTGCCTTGGCTCTGGCCTCAGGTTCGCCTGAGATGCACCATAAGCCAGCACGTCGTTCGACACCCATGCGCTCAGATAATTGTAAAATGCCCGTGGATTGATGATACCCTCGGAGTCGACCAGCCTGACCTGCGTGACCAGCGACTTGTCGATGGGATTATCGACGTGGCCCGTCTGAACCAACAATTTGTAAGCCAGGATCGCTTCATCGGTTGCGTTCTTGTACCACCTTTCCTGTGTTATACAGCCCTGGCTGTAATCCTTATCGAACGCACTCTGCAGCCCCCTCAGCCAATCCCTGAACAAGCTCAACCAGAACTCCGGCAGACCTCCGTTGTCATTCTTGATCACGTTCTTTATCCTCATGTACGCGTCGTGATACTCGTACAGTAGCTTCTGATTGTTCGGATACTCGAAGTCTCGCCCAGTGACGGCGTACATGTTATAGAACCCGAAATGCTTGGCCTGCGCGGCCAAGAACGCGTGCTCGTTAGAGTTCTGTGGAACCAGATCAGTCAACTCCAAGCCATCGTTCACCCTTATGGCCTCCCACGCGCTACCGGCCAAAACGGCGATTAGGATCAGCATTCCGAAGACCTTGGTCGCCGGCCTGGTGACGAACGGCGCGTAATGCCTCGCGGCCATCTGAGTCAACGAGAAACTGAGACAATCGTCCTGGCTGCAGCCAGTCAGTGTGTCCTCTTCGCTGAAATGCTTGTCCATGTCCACGTCGATGTTCCCGCCGACCCAGGACTCGTTCTGCGAGTTCTGCGACGTCAATATCTGCGTGCAGGTCTCGCGGCGCTCTGGCGGAATGGCTCTTGCCACAGTCTGTTTGGCCGTGCCGTTGCACGTTCGATTCGCGTACTTGTTTCTACCGGTGTTCGAGGGCAGGCAGCAGCAGAATATGTCGGAGCGGCCCGAGCGACGTCTTCTTAAGTCTAGACTGACCATAGCCGGGAAGACGAGCAGCATCGCGGCCAGGTTGAACAGCAGTAATATGCCGGCTTGCAGACAGAACACTCTGAGTGCGGGAATCGGGATGATCGCCGCGGCGAAGAACGCCGAAACGTTGCTGATTCCTGCCAGGAGGACCGATAGGCCGGTTCTCTTGAGAACCACACCGGTCTGTTCTCCGCTGGGCACCTCGTTCACCGAAAGCTCGGCGTACGTGTGCGTTAATAGGAACATATCGTGAACACCGAGCCCTATAGCTAGGAACGGTACGATCTGGGTGGTTGCCGCGTTGAAGGGGATTCCCAGGAGGGCGCAGAACCCCAAACCAGCGGCCACGGTCGCGCAAATTAGCATCACACCGGCTATACCTACGCCAGCCTGCGAACGTACTGGATCCTTCCATCGAAGGAGAACTATGCCGGCATAGAGTACCTGGAATAGAAGATTACTTTCAGTCGGGATACGGGTGACGGGCAAATTCTGATTCTCTTTGGGAAACATCGAGAACGGTATAAGAAAAGTGGTTGATGCAACAAACGACTAGATTCCTTTCTTGCGATTAAGTCGAAGCAGAACTCGGCACGAGTCGATTAAAAATTCCGTACAACTTAAACGTAGATACTGCTACCGAAAAGGCTCTACGGAACCGAGTTTCGCAATGATACTAACCATCAGGGCGCAGCCAACGGCGATTTTCATAACGGACACCTCGCTGTACTTTCCAAGTATATCGTTCATGGTGGTCGTGCTGAACGCATACAAATTGTACGGTGCGGAGCCGTTCGCGTCCAGATGTTTTTTCACCTGATTGCTGAAGGCCCGTTGCCAGGTCTCGAGCACTTGGGCCGCCTTCTCCTGGGACCAGTCGATATGGTGTACCTTGTAGTGGCCGGCGAAGAAATCGTAAAGTTCTCGCTCTCCCATCAGCTGCACAACGGTCTGAAGCGCAGCTGCACGGGTCAAGTGACCAGTCTTATTGTGCTTAGCACTGCCAACGAGGAGTTCCTCAGGCCAGTGCATATACTTCGCCGCGAAACCATAACAGCCACCCGTTAATTCGGCTCCTATGTCCGGTACCTGGCGAAACAAATCGTGAGATCGAATTTTAGTATACGTTCAGACGTGTTGGGCGTACGGTGGTTCATGTAAAGTCGAAGTGAAATATTGAAATATTTATTGGACAGTTCGAAATTGTTTTTGCGAAGAATATCCACCACCATTTAGGGAAAGCATCATTTCGAATGAAATGCCACGTAGGCATGGTTCCCTTCGAGGCTCATTAAATGGCCGCTAATGAATTGTAAATCGTGCGGTTATCACAATGCATTCGTTACAGGGAACTCGCCGCGGTACGCCCTATCCACGTTATTTATCTGGGCATGATACAGGGAAGCACCGGAGAAGGTCCAAGTAACTAGATGGCGATCGTTTAGAGTCGTCAGTGGTATGTTCCTTTTATAGGTACCCATAAAATCTCGCTGTGAGATTCATGGCACCCCTGGGCCATCCTCCTCTCGTCTTACTTACGATCACGTTTTCTATCATTTCCTCACACACAAAAGAAACGCCCGTACAAAAGCTTCTTTCGATTCGGAGTACGTAATTCGTTCCAACGCAACGGGCAAAAGAATTCCTAACGTGACTTTACGTGGCTCCGAGTTAGCTTCGGTCACACTTCGAATGTATCCACGAATACTTTCTTCCTAATTAATGAAAAAAATATTCTAGGATAACATACGAGGAGACCGATACGAGAAGAATGGATGGAACTTAAAATTCTGTGTTTATTAATGAAGTTGGAAAAATGTTTCTAAACGAAAAAGAAACGAGAAACAAATTTGGTCCCACTCTTTTATCGTTTGTAAAGAAATTTTTATTTTTTACATACTTTCGAGAACTCCGCAATTTTCGTTTTTTTTATTGCTCGTAGGTAATAGGAAATAAAATTCTAATTAATATTACTATTATTATTATTCTCATTAATTCGACAAATTAGAGGTTCTGGTGTTGTGGATGATTTGAAGAGGTGAATAATACGTCGGGAATTCAAGGAGTATTATGTACCTGATATCGCAAAGGTGCATGCACTTTACAAGTCCGGGGTGTGAATGAACTCAACGTGATAGGTAAACACGCATGTTTGCGAGATCAAGTGTGAATGAGTTCTACGAATGCACGTGGAGTGTCGAGTACAACGAGACACGTGATATCAGTATGCGATGTGTGTATGATAATTTGAAGATTGCAATCAGACAACGGGTCATTGTCCCGTGCGAATGCAGAGCACATATTTTGTCCGCCTTCAATCTGGTGTTACGCGCGTTTCAATTGTACAAGAATCCACGTCAACGTTAGCACTATTCGTCGAATATAAAAGTCGTCAATTGTTTTAAATTGAGGAAATTTTATTTCGAAATTAAAACAGACAATAAAATATATTTACTGTATTTCTTCCTTTGAATTAAACCGGACCTCTTATTCAATGTTTCACTGCGCGTTAAATGCTTCCAACAAAAATTATAGTTGAAACGACTGAAACATTCACCGATCGACAAATACCTTCGAATTATCAATTTCGTTTTCGTTACCTACTTCGCAAATAGGTCATGCATCGTTTAAAATACTTCACTCGTGGAGTATCGGGGAACGATCGCGCGTGTAAGTACCAGCCGATAATCGTCAATTAATTATCTTACGGTCGTGAAATTTCGAGATCGGCGAAGTCGGTGTCCGAGAGCGGAGGAGCGCAACGGCGAAAAATGAAGCCACAAAAACGCGACACCGTCCACGCCAACGGCATACCAACGAGCCAGTATTAATTACCAGCACTTAATTCGCCGGTTATCGCGTAGCAATTAAGTAAACGACCGAGTCATACAGAAATTGTCCGGCGCGCCATATCTCATCTACCCGTACAATTTTCATTCTCCTTTTTATCTTCCATCCAATATGTGCGAGCCACTGTGTCGTTTATTTCTATTGTCCAATTTTCCGGCGATCGGTCTGTGAGAGTGCAAGACTTAATTTACCAAAAACACCCCCCCCAAAAAAAGGAACAAAGATAAAGCAGTATCCAGGACACCGATGGAAAATTCATCGTCGAAGCTGAAAAGATGAAATTGAAGTACGAGTCCTCAATTCGCCGTCTCGTATATCGGGAGCACAGTTAGTGGTATAGACTTCGTCGTAACGGCAAAGGGTTGACCTATTAATGCGCCAATATTTTTCCGATTGGAAACTAACCCGGTTAACAGGTTAAAAGGCGGTCGTAAACATTTTACGTGCTCCATTATAATTCCAATTACGCGCGTCCGTTCGCAACGAGGAGGTCGTGGACCTCGCGACGCGACGCCCGCGTGGTGTACAAGGAGGACAGGTAACACAAGAGCCCACCCACGACGATTATCGCGTGTCTCGAGTATCGATCCGCGACGTCGTGATCCGTCACGATATCTTGTTCGCCCATTTTCGAAAAAACGCCAAGGTGCCACGGCTATCCGGGACAATTTGTTCGTCGCGCGCGCGCGCGCCATAGAGAGATTGCGATCTTGATGGGTGATTCTGATCGAATTGCACGCGCGATATCGTGTTCGATACACCGGGGTTTCGTGTGCCAGAACGTTCGAATGGATTTGGTTTCATGGCGGAGTGACGACTTTGAAGGATGGATATATGTAAGTATGTTCATATGGCGGCGAATTGATCGCGAAACGTTTAAACGAACGATACAGTTGATTCGCGCGAGATTGCATAAGTGATCAATGTGCCGGCAACGTTTAAGAGAAACAGGAATCCCGAACGATGTGTACGAATGTTGCAATATTCGCGAAATAACTTCTAAAAATAGTATCGATCATACGGTGACTCAGATAATTTAATCGCGCACTTTTAAGTATAAAGAATAACGGTCCTACCCTTATTTTCTGTCAACTTATTATATTTCTTTCGTTACATTTTTTTTTGTTAGTTAATGAAAGCTTCCCGCGCCACAAAATCTCGCGTCGGCTATCAAATATAAAGGGTTGGACCGTCTAATGCTACCGGATGTCGGGCCGACATGCCAAATGAGGAACCGCGATCGTGATTCTACCTGCGATTCGAACGGAAGACGCGTTTGCGCGTGGCATGGCGTTATGTAATTCCACGAACGGGCACTATGCGTGCCACAAAACGTCAACGGTACTACTGGCACGCTTTTCTTGTTTTTCTCCGCGTGTTCGACTACTGTCACGACTCGCTAACGGCGAACCGGTAGCCGTCTTATATTCCGCTCGAATCGCCCATCACACCTGGGGGACGATCTACCTCTTGTTCACCTCTTTTATCACCGCTCCATTTTTGTCGACATCGAGGCCTCGCACGATTTACTCCGGAATAAATTTATCGAGCAGCCGATTATTATCAACGACGTGCATCGGCGATCCCAAATTTAACAACATCTTCATATTTCTATCACAATGTCTACAGAGTGGAGCGCGCGACTCATTAGCACTCTATGGATTGATAATTAGAAATTAGAATTTTCAAGCACCAAAGAACCCCTGCCGTAAAATGAGCAACTGTTATTACGTTTATTAGTAACAACGCGTCAACCGGGAGAAAGTATAAAATAGAAAGCATCATTCAAGTCTGTTCAGCATCATGGAATTTCCCAAATCCACCACGTTACGTCCGTCTCATTATTCCGACTAAATGGATTAATCGTGTCCGATTCTGGACCAAGAATGTAGCAGCTGTTCCCTCAGCCGACGATTTTCCCAGGACGCGGCTCCTGTTCCCCCCGAGGATCTCGTATCTGCTCCGGATCGATGATTTTATCGATCCCCCGGCTCCCGAGGGGCCGGCCCTTCATTAATTATGCGATTGGCATGGAACGGATAATAATTCCATTAAGCACACACGAAAAGCAGAAATCTTTAAAAGGCCCGAGGCTGGCGCGTCATCTCCTTAGAAAGCAGCATCTTTCTTGGATCTTGGACTAACGAGCCGGCTCCGTGTTCACGTGCACGTGGTGAAACTCTGTCGTGCCAGCACGACGGCGGTTTACCTCGCCGCCGGCGCACAGGGCAACTAGATTTTAATTGATCCAGCGGCGCAATTAAGCCGGCTAGTGGCTCAACGTTAAGAGCTTAATCGTCTGCAGATCCTTCAGCCCGACTCTTAGGTCGATAGTCGACGGGGAGATCGAGAGGTTTGAGGAATGCTCGATTGCCGGTATCGTGAGTGGCGATGCAAGGATAATCGTGGTAAAAACTGTGAATAGCTGGCATTGGTGCGAATTGAAACACCCTCGAGGAACGCCACTACTGCTCGTGGATAGTGCAGTTTTTGTTTTCGATAGGGTGTTCTAAGTAAATATCGAAGTTTTTACATTGGACAATTTTTGATTAACAATTGTCCATTGAAAGTGACGGAGACAAATTGAACTTGGCTGATGTAATTATAAAATATTAATTGTCTTTACGTGAAATCGTCGCATTCGTTCAGGTCTCGAATGTGTACAATGGTTTACTCGTATCTCTAGCTTCAGGAATATGATGGTAATATTGTTGCAAGGAATTTATGATGGTTTTTAATAGGACCGAACAACATTTACATATCCCTATTTAACTAACACTCAATCGCTTTCGTTTTCACGTTCTGTCCAACGTGTGTATATCTAACTATACCAAAATATTCTCCCATTTCGAAGCATCCGAATCACGTCTTCACGGTTCGTCCCGGTACACAACGCATAAAAATAGTACACTGTGAGTGTATGCATACGGAGGATCCGCCCGAGTCTCCTCCTGCGTATGCTACAGAGAGACGTTTTCTGCCCGCAGCTACACTCGAACTGCTCCGAGAAAGGGCTGACTGCACCACGTGGCCATTAAGTGTAATTACCTTAAGTACGGCCGCGCATACGTTGTATGGAAATAGAAGTAGAAATGAGGGACCGTGCTCGAAGAAAAATAGGCGCACGAGTACGCGAGGGAACGGGCGCAAGAGGAACGGCGGGAGAAATTGAACGAAACGAGGAGAAGAAGAAGAGGAAGACGAGGAGGATGAAAAAGGCGAAGAAGAAAGAAAGAGAGGAGACGTCAGGCCTCCCTTTCGAGATCGGACGACATAAATCCACGCTTTCAATTATGCGAAATTAATTGACCGCGCCTTGTATCTTTCCCCTGCAATCTCTCTCTCCCTCTTTCCCCTCTTTGCAGCCTCTCTTTCACCCTTTCTTTCGGTTTGTGTGTGTTGCTCGCGGGTCTTCCATGTGTACCCGAGTGGAGCACTCGGTGTCGTGCCAAAGGGCCATACACGCTGCACCTTTGTGTATAAATTTCATTGTGCCTCTCATCTCACCTTTTGTGCGCCGTTCTGTGCCTTTATCGGCTGCGCGAAGAGGTAATCTCAGCGAACGCTGACTTTGGAGGAGTTGAGGGGAAGAAGAAAAAGTGCTCGGCCCTTACAGCGTACGTGTACTTAATAGTGTAACACACGAATGAGGAACGACCATTACCAATACCAAACCACTGCACTTCTCTACGAAAATACCAACTCTTTATGCCTCTCGTCAATTAGCACAGTACAAATCCATCCAAGCGAATGGAAATTGCTTCTCGTACCTTGGTTAAAAATATAGCGTTTCTTCACACGTCTTCCAACTTGTAAAAATAATGCGTCCACCGTTATTCCTCGTCAACCTTAAATATACTCATTACTCTTGTAACATTTTTCTCGCATAACAAAAAACGAAAACAGCCGAGCAAAATGAGTCCCCGCACTTTCTGTCATTCTACTACGCTAAACGCCTTCAATCCGAACCTGTCATTTCCCGCTTCCACGTAACGAAAAAAAGGCCCGCTTCCTATCCGATCCATTCTGAGAAACGATCGTCCCTTGTCGTTAACCGTGATTGTAACCCGCGTGTAGACGCGTGAACGTAATACGTACGTGCACGCACGCGAGACCGATCTGAATCTCTTTCCGTATGTTAATGGGAAAGAAATGACGGCCACGAAATCCGCCGGGGACGAAAAATCGTACGTAATGCCGGGGTGTACCACGGCGACCACCGACGTGGCGCAATGATCACGCCGCTCTCTCAATTTTATTATTTTAATGCGGTCCCAGCCGCCGCGGCCCACGCGACTCGCATACGCATTTGCCGATCCTCGCATGGGAATCGTTTCATTCAACGTCGCGGGCTATACCCTTCCTTTCCTCGCCGCTGCTCATTTCGCGAGTTTACGACCGAAAATTGATCGTTTCGACGATACTTATTGGCCCGGGGAGAAATTCGGGACACGTATATACGCCTACTAACTTTCAATGGGCGAACATTCGTTTAGGCGGTGTTCGGCGAATTTGTATCCCCGCAGTGGACCAAGATGGTGATTCAGTGAGACTACTGTGGCGTTTCGGTTTTTCGGGGGGGGTTTTTTTTTTTTTAACTTTTTCCGAGCGTTACTTTTGTAGTATACGACGTACTTCCTATGCAGGCTGAATTATTTCTTCGAGAAGATATGATTTTCACGCAATACGTGGAACGCTATGATTACAAAAATTCCAGTAACAAATATAATCACACTGATCTGTTTGCAACCCTCGTGTGAACCGCGGTACGAGAACTTTAAATACCACCCGATGCAAGCGTATTCACGCGCTGCACCTGAGTCTCGATCAATATTCAACCCCACAATCGACAAACACCCCCGAACTTCCTGAATTCTCACTTCCAACAAAAGCCACGTCATTGTCAATTCTACCAAACGCCCATGCCCATCCATCGATCCTCTTCCTGCCGAAAACCTTATCCGTCCGACACTTTAAAATGCCCCGCGAGCACAATGCAAGTACGGCCACTTCCACTGCGCTTCCGGCACGGCACAGATTCGCCCACCGGATAACGTACGCGTACGGAAGCTTCATTCGTCCCCCGTTGCGACTCGAGGGAAACCGGACAGGAAGTCAACGTTCCACCGAAACTTTTCGCAACGACGACCTGGAATTTTCGATTTCGTTCCGCGACGAACACGCGCAACCGCACACGATTCACTCGACCGCGATCAATTAAATATTCATTACCGCAATCGTCGACTCCGGCCACGGAATACGCCGCGGACATCAAAGCGGAATCGACGAGTCGGTGTCCAGGACCTACCGGACTCGCTACGTGCACGCAACCAGTCGACATCGTCCGCGGAATTCCAAGTGGCCACTTGTTATTCCAAGCGTGGACCCTATGAAACGAATCTTCGACGTCCGCAGCCTTCCCCTATATTGTTCTGTCGCGGCCTCGGTAATTTCGTCGGGGGGGCACCTAGGGCCGCGCGGAATTCCCGGGCGGAATTCTTCGTTGTACGTACCGCGAGCTTTATCGCGGTTTTCTTGGCCGATAAGAGGGTACGCGGCACGATAGGGGAGACGGGGAATCCTTGGAAGCGAGATCGAATCAGAGCGAACGGGATGGAGCAATTTTATGAATGATTTATGAATTGACTTCATTCATGAATGGACAACGTGGTTTCGCGGCGAGAATTTTATGCGGCACGCGTGTGTTGCCCTCGTTCAACCCTTGTGCAGGGTAAACCAAACGTTCGGCGAATAAGTTCGGACGAAATAAATTTAGTTCGCGAAACGAGAACGACTCGCACAAAACATCTCGATAGCTGTCTAATGTAACGTTCCACGGTTTCGCAATGTCGATATTTGCGGCGATTGTTCGCGTGAATCAATCCGGCCGAGCTGTTCCACTGCGAGAGATCGATCGCCGCTGTAAATACAGCTATTAACGAGGTTAAGAGAGAATTACAGCTAATAAACGAACCAGGCATAATTGCACGTAGACCTACGAGCTGTAACATCGATCCCACTGACGCACGAACAACCGTGCTAATAAGTGGCTGGCAAGCTTTTTTGCCTTCGCACAGTGCAACGTTACAATTGCTCCGATATGTGATGTAACACGCGTGTCACGGACTTGCTACCTGGGATACAAATCATTCATAGAACACCTGAGACGGTGGCGGCACAATTGCGAATCAAAAGTTTCTTGCATAGATACGAATTCGTCAGTGAAAGCAGGCGCGTGTTGCTTTAATTGTTTCACAGAGATTTCTGCACGAATTCTGTATGGGATTTCTTTTGTATGTATATATACTCTCTTTTCACCTTTTCTAATAAAATCGAACTTGTCTTGTTGAAGGCAGATAACAGATACTGCATTGCCACAGAATGATATACCGCATTAAAAAAGTAATCAAGAATATTAAGGCCAAAGAAAAATGATAATTCCATATCTTCTTTCGCCCCTAACTTAATATATATCAATTAACCAAACGAAATCACTGTCGATCTAAATCACAAAAATCCTCCACCGAAGAGAACGTGCTAATCGTCGTCGGAGCAAAAAGTGCCAAAGAAAAAATGAGGACAGAAGAAAATTCGCCCGTTCCGTGAAAGTTTTTCCCTCGCCAATTTACAGCAACGGTCGCATGTATCCTTTTTGCGCAATTTAATTCGAATTTGTCGGTATCGAAAGACAACGCCACGAAACGCGTCAGACTACCCGCGTATCAACAATTACACGCGAAGACTTTCACCTTAATCGGTCGACGCACGGTTCCCCACGTGCAGCAATCTCGGGGACAAGGTGCGTTTGCACGCTGGCTTGCTTCCTTACCTGCTGGGATTTTTTGTTGGGCGCGGTTTCCGGACACTCTGGGTCTGTCGGGTCGAGGCAGGGCTTGCTTTGGTAGCCGTTCGTTATCCCGGCCCTCTTCATGTAGTCCTCCAGAATTTTGAAGGGGAACATGAACTGCATCTTCTTCATCTCGTCCAGGAGGCCGGATGGATTTAGATTCGTCCATTGCGCCGGCTTGGTCGTCTGTGTACCACTGTCGTAGATCGATAAACAGAGGGAAGATTAATGAATTTGATATTGTCTTTGATTGTTGAATGTTTCCAACTTGTGTCCGAGCAATAAATCATTTAACGTGTTCATTGATCTCCAAATTCTTGTGAAAGAATTTTTCGAACATTGTTCTATTATACTTACGGTATGTGCACGGGATACTCTGGCCCCAAGAGCTTGCTACCTTCCCAGAAACAGTCAAGGGGCGTAATGATGGCGCAGGGTATAATACTATCGAAGATCTAAAACCAGAACTACGTTAACAAAAAATGCCCCCTTGGTGTCTAACTAAGAGAGGCACGCAAATTCAATTTTCCTTCGTACAGTTCTCAATTTTTCAATTCGAATTTCTATTCTAGTTTCCCCGAAACTGATACATTTTTTCCAATCGACAAAAGCAACGTGAAATTAAAAAAAAAAAACTATCGAGAACCATAGCAGGGTCAAACGAAGTATCGACTCAGTGAGTTCAAAGTATTAATCCCATTCAATTGACGGATTATTCCATACGTTGGAATATTATAGATCTATGTACTCGGGCATGCTTTTAGTTCGGATCAATAGACGAAGGAAATTAACGTGTTCCAATGTATCGAATGAATTGGTTTAGTGGCGAGTTATACGTCCTCGTCTTCGATTTACGATTCTTCCTCCTTTTCTTCGATAGTGGACACTAACGATCGCCATAAGGTTTTTCTTGGTAGCGAGGCATTATGGGAGGCCACCTGTGTGTTCTCGGAAACTCGAATAGGCGGCCTCTCCAGCGAAGAGTTTCGTTTTTTCGGCCCCCTTGATTTACGAATAATATGAATTTGGATAGGTTTCGAAGAAGCTAGCGGACATTCGTTACATTGCCGTCGCGGTGGTCTCCGACTTGCGCGAAGAAATTCAATCGAAAACGCATTAAGCGTCCTTCTTTGCTTCGTTTTTGTGGCCGAAGCAATTACAGAAGATTTAACACGCGCATTGGCCGACTGTCCTACGGTATGCACGTTGGTCATCGAGTAGAAAGGACGAACGTTCGTTATAAATAATCGATAAACTTCGTATGAAACAGATGAACAATGATCATCCTATGAAAGGTTTGACGTTTCATAGAATGGCAGCATCCTGTGCGGCATTTTTGTATCGAAAATTGAAATTGATTGATTGAAAGTAGCATTAGCTGTACACCAGTATCGTGTAAGGTGAAACCTTTGATATTCCACGAAAATTCTGCATTGCTTTAATCGCTCGAAATAATCATACCCTTTAAGTGCTTAATTAACCAAATTTTAAAGACCACGGGTAATCAAAGTGTAGGCAATATTTTCATTCGATTGCTTGAAAAATAAGAATGTCCCCTTACTCTCAGTTTCTCCCTCATACGATGTATTATTAAAAAAAAGACAACTTTGGTAAATACAAGTGCCTGCAGCACTGCAACCAGCCCGTCGAGAAGATATGGTTGCATACGTGCAGGGCACAAGCAATGTATTCAACCAGTAGATTAAAACATATCTACATCCACATTCTATGTAAAACGCGTCCAATAAAAGAAAAACTTAATGCATATTTAATTCCACGTATATTTTGCTGTGGTATCACGGCTTCATTATTCGTGTAAGCAACGCATAAACAGCAATTTTGTCTCCGATTGCAAATGTAATTCCAGTTATCCGAAGTAAATGTCTTGGTCACATTAAACGTGAAACAACCTGTACCTAACCACGGGATAATAATATCCCTGTTTGCCTCAGATGCAGGACACCGCCGTGTGATTTAGTCGGCTGCTCGAGGCGATTCCGACATACCGGAACATCTATCATTCGACAGAAACTTCAAGATTGAAACTTGATGTATCGCGACTTCTTCGAAACCATAACTGTACACATTCTTCGAATTTTCTACAACTATGCCGGGTTTAATGCAGTTCATTATTAAAAAATGGAGCGCGCGATTCTACATTGAAAGGGAACAAAAGAGAAATTTGTTCCTGCGTTAAGATGATATTGAAATTCGAAGATTTGTCGTAGCCCCGTTAATCGCAGGTCACGGCGTATAAATTTAATTTTCTTGGCAGAAAAAAAAACATTAACATGACATCTTCGGCCTCTGCGGTTCAATGGAGTTTATCATTGGATCCGTAAATCGTTCATCGTTTCTTTTCAATGATCTTGCAAAACACGACAACAAAATATACACGCAGGTTCACATCGCTCCCTTTAATTTTCTCGCCACTTTATTTGACTACATGTAATAATTTCCATAAACCAATTACGCACACGGATCGAACATAAACTCCGAATAAGATCAAAATTTATTCACACGAAGCTAACGCACTTCTTCGCACGTCCACTGTGCAAGCAGTAGCACACTGCACGCAACAGTTTTGCACCAATTGAAAGAAACATCATCGCGAAAAGAAATGGTTGTATCCCACTTCAACAAATAACAAGGGTCGAATCATTGTGCTTGCCACTTCGAAGCACCCGAACGAACCCACGAATATCATCGTATAATGCTCGTTTTCATATCTCCGATCCGATTCGAACAAAAACCATGTAAACCAGACGAACAAAAGTTTGCCCCCATTTTTAAATCCACCGTGGAACTCACTGATTCGACGCTTCCCTCGGAGAAACGTGCCTGAATGAAAATCGGTCGTTCGCCGGTGGCGATAAAAAAAAACAAAAAATTTGGAGCGTTAAATCGAGAACGGCCGTGCGGTCGAGACGCGTTTGGTAATATCGCGGAAGCAGTTCGACACGCGGCGTGTATTATCGCACATCGTTTCGTGCCTCTCGCATTTCCTGTCCATCGAAACGCATCTAACGCGTCCGCTCGTTAGCCGGTGTGCAAGAAACGATGTACACACGTGTATATGTAGCACGCGTGAGCTCGGCTACGAGGAGCGTGAGACTTGTGCTTGCAAACCGGCGTTCGTTCGGCTTTTCAGCCGTCGTATTCAATTTTCGACGTTTACGACCGTACGTGAGCCGTTCGAAAACGACGTGGTGACTGGACGTCGGGAAACGAACGAAGGAAACCGACGTGGATACGTGCGAGGCCTAGCGATGGGCACGATTTTGTTTGGCGCCTCTTCTGGAAATGTGCCGATTTTTCGACCTGATTTTCCCTTTTTTTTTTTTTTTTTCTTGAGGGAGAAACTGTTTCAATTGGCTGCCGACTAAGAATTTCCAAATAATCTTTTTAAAAGCGCCGAGGAGTAATAAGAAATATGAACATTTATTCTAATGTAATATTATAGCGTCACTCTTGGAACTGGTTGAACTGTTTATCCTTTTGAATAGTTTACGTTATATTTTACATTCGGAATTGTTAACAAATACGGATGGAATTTATGCCGCATTGGTTCCTCGTTCAAATCGGACGGGTGACAATCGTGTTATCGTAGCCATCGCTAGTTTCGTCGTTTCTTAATGGAAATTGAGAAGTCACAGTGCGCGCACAATAACGCGATATCGTACTTCACGCATCGAATACGTGAATAGTCGACGACCACTCGCACGGCCGCGTATCATTTACATATACGTAAAGTAGTGGTGGTTCTAAATTACCTGGTCGATGTAGTGCATGTCGAAGTTGGGTATGTTCAGCGCGTAACACATGTCTTTCAGCTTCCACGTGCTGCAAGCGACACGGAACACATGCATTCATGAATACGAGTTTTGCATCCCTTTAACCCCCGTCACACCAATAACACCGGCTTTGAGAGAGCTCTTGAGAAAAACTTGTAACGATGGCAATCGCTTCTCTAAGCCGTTGCCCGGCACTCGCGGGGTGTCCAAGAAGTTTGCAGGGTAGAGGCAAAGCACGCTTGCGTGTAATATTATTTCAATTTTGCAAAGCTTTCTTCTTTTCTGTATTGCGATAAGACTATTTGAATATTCCATTATGTACGTAGTTGATAAATTGGAGTAATTGTAATCTGGAAAGCTTTCTCTTGATGGATGAACTCGAAATGTCTTTATTTGTTGTCTATATTAGTTGCACGTTAGTTCGTTGGATTTAGTTTAAGGTGCAGGCAATAGAAATTATCGAGAAATGCAAATGCGAAATGACGAGTCTGTAATAAATTAACGAATTTGTCAAACGAAGTAGAACTCCGTTTATCCAATGTAAAAAGTATGCCTGGATAAAAATGATACTTCACATTTTCACACAAATTACAACGATGACGAATGAAAACACATCTGGACTATTACATTGCGAATAATTGTACATTAAACGAGTCTCACCTTTACACCTTTCCGATGCGTGTAATAAGATTACAGACCCGATAAAAACGGTGCTTCTCGCCCGCAAACTTCCATAGACGTTTCGTACAAAAGGAAAAGTAGATTGAAGAAAACGAAATAAAAGAAGGAGCTCTTACATTTCGAACAGGTGTACAGTGACCTGCGTCGCCGCCTTCAGGATCGCTAAATGTTCCTTGAGTGCGGCAGGGTGCAAAATATTCGCCCCGGAATGCCTCGGCGTCTGGATCACGAGCTGATGGGTCGAGGCGGCTGCTTCACCCAGTGCTTCCGAGGCGTAGGTCAGCTCTTTTTGCAACCTTCCACCTTCTGTGATAAAAAAAAAAGAAAGACAAACTCCATTAGCACGTGTGAATTTCGGTAAAAGAATCTCGCGTCCGACAACGTATCCCCCTCTCGATACAGTGGCGAGCATATAAATAGGGATTAGTCGTCTATTTTCTTTTTCTTTAACTACTCCGTTTAAATCATTTAATCATTCATTCGAATGCTGAGCTTTGTTTTTCCCTGTTCACTTGCTCGCCGCTCTTTACATTAATATTTCTATATTGCTTTATATATGCGAAGTGGAAGTCACAGTGAACTGTTTCGTTTCTCCTCGGCTTCTCTGTTTGTTTGCTTCGGACGAGAGGTTTCTGGTAATTTCTCGCAATTCGTCAAAGGATACCGTGTCTAAAATACAGGTTTCGAACGCAGTTGTCTTTCTTCAAAGGGGAAACGAACTACCTGGACCCTTTCAGCGAACGAAACCATGAACAGCCAGAGAGACACGAGCTCCGTCAGGATTGGCCGGTGGCTTTATTCGCGACTCGTGCCACTTTAAGCTTTCGACGGTCTGGTAATGTTTATGCTCGGGTCGATTCCTTGAAGAGAAACATCGAGAGCGGACCGGTGTCGTAACACACGTTCTATGGCTTTACAGATATATACCGGGAAAAATTTCTGGCAGGGTACCAATGAAAGCGTTCCCAGAAGAAGACTTGGAAATAGCTCTACGTTATAGGTTGAAAACCGTAGGCCCTCCCCGGAACGAACACGACAATCCTATCCATCTCCTACGAACGGGTAATTGGAAATATTCACAATCACCCGAATGTGCTAATGCAACTAGAATTTCAGTGAACTCCTCGCACAGCTACCCCTGGGTCCACCTTCTTTTTTCCCCTTCATCCCCCCTGTTTACTCGACCACCGGCGGCAATTCCCCAAGAAAATCCCCAAATTTAAGACTCCCCCGGGTGTCTTTAACAAACTCTTTCGCATTGATCACGTCCGATCGAAAAGGAAAAGGGCGGAAAAAAGAATCCAAACCTAAATCCTAAAACGTCAAGCCGTAAAACGATTCCACCGTGCCCGGGCCAACAGAGGGTGTCCCGGCTTCCATGCCGAGCCGAGGATGCGCGTATTCATCGGAAAGCAACGCGGGAAGGGCACGAGAATGACGTCTGACACGGGGTACGTCGGGACACCACCTAGTCGGATTTCACCGTCAAAAATGCCGACGGCGTATTTGCTCGTTCCGCCACGGCACGGCCTCCGGGGACCACCCGTGTTGCCCGCTATCAAGGCGGTTCTCAACCATCCGCGAGCGGTCTACGGATTACAGGCTCGTCCACGCGTGATGCGACCAAGCAGAAGAGACGGCCCTCCTGTTGGAGAACCAGCTGCGAGGGACGACGGGCGGTCTTGCGAGTCGATATTCAGGGATGTACGAGTAGAAACGAGCGTATACCCTGGGCCTCATCGTGACCAATCTGAGGGACAGGGACGAATACCGTGATCGTAAAGCTCGAAGGACGAACAATAATGAGGGCGGCGTGAGGAAACGACGACGACGGCGACGACGACGGCGACGACGGCGACGACCTGGGTCGCGGGTTACCGTGCGCCCCCTCCTTCACGATTTTCCTTGCCACGGAATTTCGAACGTCTCGAATTTACGGCCCGGGATAGAGATCTGGCGTTTTTTTTCTTCTCTCCTTTCCATTTCCTACGGGCCGCGTCGTTGGTGTTCGTTCTGGTGAATACGTATTTTGTCAGACGACTGAAACGACGCGGTAAGTGCATCGGCAGGTCTCGGGAATTTATTCCCGCGTATATGTGCTTTCTATTCTATTTTTTGGTCGTGGTGGTGTTCGGAGAGATATACGATGCGCAGTTTAGCAGCTGAATCTGGGAAGTCGTTTGGTTAGTTCGATTGTAGTAAATCGATTGGAGCAAATTGATGATAAGAAAGGAGGGGAGCAGTTATTGCTGCTGCATTGTTATTGGGACATTGAATTTTCTACTATCGAAATTGTAGCGAGGTAGTTTCGCGCCTGGCTGCAATTTCAGCGATAATAGACGTCAAGACGACGGCAGATAAACGAATACATTGTCCTGTAGAAATTATGCGAGGCTAATAACAAAACGGTGCTCCAACTCCGAAACTCCCAGTCAATATACAGAGGCGTAAATTACGCCCGAAATTCCTGAATAATGACAAATGAGGGAGGCAAGGCGCCAGGGAAGACGGATAAAATTCCAACCGAATGAAATAACTTTCCATACCGACTACCTGTCAGGCATCCAATAAAAATGTTCCCCGCGTACATTCCAACCATCACCGACACGCTAATAAAATCGTCGACGGCGAGGGATCCACCTCTGCATCCGCGGTTCGCCCGTATGAATTATCGTCGGCTAACGAACGACGAATAATTAATCAGAAATAATTGCCCGTATTCGTCTACGGTCGGGTCTATGGACTGTTTGTGTATAATGGCCGGTGTTATAGTGGCGTGAGTTAATGAAAGTCGTTACGAGGCATTATGTAATAGTATTCTAGGGGGGAATGAACACGTTCGTGGTCGGTCGAGGAAAAGGTGATGCTGTACAGCGGCGCAAGGGAAGGGTCATTGCGGCCGACCTGGGTAACAGGGACAGATATACCCTGACCGTAAACCTCGAGGGACGAACACGGTAATGAAGGTGGCGCGAAGAAGAAGGGAACCTGATTGCGCACGTTCGACCTTTTCCACCCCCACCTTCTGCTTTTCTTCTGCCTCGCCGGTGGAATGTAGAAAACCGCTACGTGTTTGCGCACGGGGAACAATACCGGCCGTTCTATGGGTACCATTGGCCGGATTGTAAGATCCGACACGTGGAAACGCGATTCTCGGTGTCCGACCGCGGCGCGTACGGTCGAAAAGGTGTGTCATCGATGCGCGGCCGACGTGTACACCCGGGGATCATACGCTGCAATTCACTTTATCGCCGGGCGTCGAATAATTCGGAAGCCTCCACGCGATGCGTGGTCTCGATTTCGGTGAACGTGTTACCGATAAGCTCAATGAAAGTTTTGCACCAATCGTTGGACTGGACAGGGTGTTATTTAGCGCGCAGCCTCGGGCAGAGTTTCGAATCGCAATCGTTCTACGAAACTAGTCGAAACGAGAATCAAAACGGAGCGTTTAAGTGACCCTAACAAAACGTGCGTACCAGCGCCGCGTAAAGGTAGCTCCAGGTAGCAAAGCGCGAGTCGGCCCTTATCGCGAGGCGGTCTAAATTTTATAGTCGCGCGAGTTTCGCGGCTGCCTCCGGGCGACGGAACATATCCTTGCGAACGGAATCACTTGCTTGCAACGAGTTTCTCAACCGTCCCTATGCTCGACTACGCCCACGTCGAACAGACCGGGGCACCGACGCCCAGCCACCGCTGGTCTAAAGATGAATCGACCTGTAGAATGCAGCGAGTACCATTCAGCGTAATATAGACACTACTCTCTACGCTGTACGTAGCAGGAACATGCGTCTTAAACGGAGGCAATCGCGATAGAGGGAGAGAGAGAGAGAGAGAGAGTGGGAAGAACCAGAGAGGGTAAAACGTAGGAGGGTGAAGGGACGAGGAGGACACTGAGTCTCTGTGATTCAACCTCGACTTCCAGGGAGGGAAGAACAGGAAGAGAAGAAAGGAAGGGATAGAGGCGCGTATCTTGATTTATCGGCGGGGCGTCTCTGTAATTATTTCTCCGTCCCTGTCTACTGTACGGGGGCGAGGTTCGCCCTCCTCGTTCTATCCGCACCCTTCCGGCTACCGTGATTGTACCGTGTAAGAATCTGCTTCGCTCTCTGTCCCTCCAGGCCACCTTTGAATGGCCGCGCGTTTTACCTTTGTTCATCGTCTCATTCACCCGCCGCGATTCCTACTGGTGTCTTGCGTTTGTTTTCCGGTGGGAGCAACGTCGTGCGTGCATGGGGTTGACGACAGAAGGTGGGAGAAAAGGTGCGAATCGTGTCAGATCGCGGATAGAAATGGAGTGGTCGGTATCATCGGAGATTTCATGGAACGTTTAGTACTGGAAATGAAGAGTTTCCATCTTTTTTTTTTTTGTCTGTAGAGTATTTGTGGGTTTCACGGTGAACGATGAACGATGAGCGGGGAACGTATTTTAGCGTTCAGTTGATTTATCGTTCTGCATTCTGGCGGTAGGGAAGGTGCAACGAAGTGTTGCACAATTTTATCGTGGAAATCGTACCTGCGGTTGAAAAGTTTTCGCTGCGTCGCAACGCAGTGGCCAATCGTGGGCGTACCATAAATAACCCATGGGCTAAGTTCAAAAGGGAAACTCCGATTTATGATTTCGTACCACAAAGAAGTAAACGAAAAGGCTCTGTAAAGGTTCGATGGGTGTACAAGGAACGATAGAACAGTAGTCCGTGGCAGGTAATAGCGCTCATCGTCTCAGTTTTCTACTCCCATAGACGTAACAGTACACAATGCCTAGTTGCGGTTTATCGTTACAGCGCCTACGGGCGGGGAAGGCCAGCTCGAAAACGACGTGGCGAATAAGCGTGACGACTGCCCCCGTTGGAATCGAACAAAGCAAAGTCGATGCCTTTCTGGTTCCGCGGGTTAATGAGCACCTTCCAAATTGCGCGCACCGCAAAATAATCACGCGACCGACGTGGATACCTCGGGAATGAAGCATGCTCGTGCCCCCACATGCGACAACAGTCGTCCTCTCTCAACCCCAACATCGTGGAAGAAACGACGTTTAACGATAATTCGATGCTCGCCCCAAGGGAAGAGAGGCCACCGGACGTGGATACACGAGCCTTGAATCAACAGTGGTCCGGGACCAAAGAAAAGGGGGAAAAGAGCGGAAAGGAAGAGAGAGAAAAGAAAAGAAGAAACGAGCGAGGAGCGCGTGTTCCTCCTCTCCATGCGCGGATGAAACATGGACGTACTACCTATGAGGGAGAGAACAGGTGCAACGAGCGGCCCTTTGGTCGTGCAGGGAACAGAAACGACGAAAGCCACGGGCGAAACCAGCGGTGAAAAAGAAAAAGGGAGAGAAAGAGAGAGAAGGACAGAGAGAAACAGACGGATCACTCCCACCCCCTTTTCGTGGTTCTCGTGCTTCGTCCTTAAATGCCTCGGCAGGAGCAGAAGCAACGACGGTGGCAGCCCTCCTTAAGTTCTCCTCCTTAAATTTCAAACGAGAAGGCTGTTAAGCCGGACAAGGTAGGACACGGCCGTCGAATCGTTAAAGGGGTATTCCGGCCAATTACTGGTTATACGTTAACATCGCGATATTGCTTAGCCAAAAGGGCATGCCTTTCGTCGACAAGGAAACGCTTGTCTAAACGCAGCAACGATCACGGTTGTCTCTGCGGATGGCCGCTGTGCCGGGTCTGTGCACTTAGTTCGGTCCTGTCTTTCTACTCTCGACGGTATCCATCCGTTCGTGGAAATCTCTTGGCTCGTTCGCAGGATTTGCGGTTGTACACGTATTTCGGGCGGGTTCGTGAAAATGCCGTGAGTCATAAAGTATATACGAGAGGCAGGATGAGCTGTGCGATAGAATGCTACTGTGTTTTAAGTAACTGGACCTCCGTAACCGTTGTTTGCCCACGACGCGAATTAACACAGTCGCCCACGGGCACCGTCAGTGGCCACCATCTGTTTACTAGACGAACGTTCCACGAAATAGTTTCCCTTGACACTTTACGAATAAGTTCCGGAAAGTGGCCCCTTCCGTTTTGGAAGCTGATCTCCTCCGGAGGGGCTGGCAAGATTGAACGTCTGTCAGCCTCGTGGAAACGCACGTGTGGACAGCTTTATGGCGTGTGAAAATGGAAGAATCGCGAGCACCCTGGATCCTTTCCTTGGCTAAGGGTGCTATCCGGGTTTTTCCGTGTGATGTATTGCGACGATCCATAGAGGTACGAGGAGGTGGTCGACCAGTCTTTCGAAGGCTTATTTAGGAAGGACAGATTCTCATACGCGTCGCGCACTAATATTAGTTCGCCGGCTAAAGCTCAGCTGCTGAGGATCCGAATGTTCGAGGAGCGTTAAAATTTTAGTCCCATTGGACTGGTACTAGGGAAACCATAATAAACTGCTACTAAATTACATACACACAAATGACCATTCCAGAGATCTTAATCACCAACTACTGGTACCTAGCAAATCATTCCAATATAGAACCTTAATCACCTACCAGTATTCCTCGTGGTACCCACAAAAGAACCTACACCACCAAATTATCCCAAAATCGTCCCCAAATTAAACACGACTGAGCCAATGGTCAACGGGCGCCAATAAACCAATAACAACAACCGGACATTGAATAAACCTGGAGGTCTAGGAACTGTTCCCCGATTTTTAAAGACCCTTCTTAGGACCGCACACCAGTCGGAGTCAATAAAATCTGATTTACAGCAACGCGCCGCGACATTAAGCCAGGAACATCCAGAAGTAAAAGGTCCCGCCGATAAACCCAATCACGTTCGCAAAAGTAACACAAACGATGTCCACCCGTGGCTCTTCATTATCGTAGGTCGCACAGATAAAGCCTCGAGGCTGATGCCCAGTGGGTGGACGGTATAGAGGAGCGACATGGCGTGAAGATGGAACAAGGACGGACCATCGTCCCCCGGATGAAGCCGGGCTAAGGCTACTTGGCGTAGTAGAAACCCTCGTGGCCCCTTTCCCGACTGCTCCCTCACGGAGTTTCGTTGCTGGTAGGGAGAAGAAGGAAGACGAGAGAAGAAAACGAAGGGGCCCTTCGAAGCAGGCTTAGCTCTCTGAGGCTCACGGAGGAGCTGAGACTTGGCTCAATCGTTCAGGCACGCAGGCCCACCGCTGGTTGGCTGGCTGGGTTGGCTTGGCGCACACAGAGAGCCCACCGGGCCACCCACAGCGACCATTCACCGGAACCGAGCCCCATCCAATCCCAGCGGTTCTCATTTTCTACTGCCACGTCGCTTTTTTTTCAGCGGAAATTAGCTTACCACCGTGAGATAAGGCCAATCTCTGCCCTGATAACTGTACACGTATTTTGTTTAACCCGATTCCTAATTAGAGAGGTTCGTTTCAGGGTTGATTTTCAATTCGCGTCACGTTTATTTGCGTTGGATGAAGCAAACGGTTCTAGTATGCTAGTATATGAGGAAAACACCCTAGCCACCAGTGTATTATCCCTTTCCAAATGTTGCCTTCTAAAGTAATGTTCGGATAGAGTGAAGCACGTTAGAAGTCACCGAGTTCCTCGACGTCGTACAATCCAACGCCCGGCTAACGAAACATAATCTCTGGTGGCCTGTTCTTCTGGTACGGGGACTGTTCAGCCCCGCTCACGCTCGCAGTCATGTCTGTACACGAGTAAATCTCGGCGGGGATTTCGGGATTCCACCGAATGGTAGCCATGCCATGGTCCCACGTGGTAAATAGAAGATGAGATCCTCTGTTTACGCGGCCGTTCGTCCGTCCGTCCGTCGGTGCAACAACAACAGATTCCCGGTGGGTCTTCTGACTTTCTTATCCCCGTTGCGGCCTTACGGAGTCTTTTCCTTTCGCTCTCTCCCGCGGTTCTGTGCATGCCTCCCTCTGTCCATCTCCTTCTTCATCATCGTTTTCTTCTTCTCTGCTCGGCCTCCGTCTCACCGTCTACTGGGCCCTCCTCGTCGCACTCGGAGGCATGGGGGCCTAATGAAGATGTAAGCAGTCGGCTGGCCCTCGTGCACGGTCGTGCCTTCGTCCTCTCTTCTTCTTCCTCGTCGTCGTACATTCTGTCCTCGTCGAATCAGTGCAGCGGCCTGCTTGCGACGCCTGGCCCCTCTGTACAGGTCGTTCCAGGAAGACGCTGCCTAGACACTTCCGAGTTCTAACCGGAGACTGATTTATCTCGTCCACGTTTTTCTTACTTAAGGAGGAAAACACGCTTTTTGGGTGGACGCTTGGTGATTCTTTATCCTCGTCGACGGAGGACTCGCAAAGGAGTACTTAGGTAGAATTGTTGACTTTATCGAGGAGTTTGCGTGTTCAGTCAATTGTTTAGCGGCGAGCCAATGTTGGGGCACGAGTTGAAATATTATGGAGTATAGAACAAGAATTGTTGACAGAAATGTCACATCTAATCCGTAGTCTTATTCTTCCTTTCTAACGCTACATTTTGTCGATTTCCTCTCCTAGCCTGCTCCAATCGAAGTAACGCTCAACGGGCTCACCTGTCCCATCGTGAAACTTCTCTCGCGATTTCATCGAAGTAAGATTCAAGCCGAAAGTTCCTCAAACCCCCCGCGACTAATCGGGAAGAATTACAATTCGATCCTCCGTTATCAAACAAACGTATCCAGCATATCCATCGGACAGTCATCACGAACGATGGCTCCCGTTTTTTGGACTGACCTATAAGAACGTAATACCTGACAAAGGTGATGCGAACGAGCTACCCTTTCGATCCTCCCCAGCGTTGTCTCTCAACCTTTTCTCCTCACTCCGGATTCGAAGCGAAACCGCCACCTCCGCCGTATACGAATATTCAGCGAAGGGAAAGAAAGGGCAGAGGCAGAGGGAACGGGATGAAAGGATATTGGCGCGTGTGCCGCAGCTTCTCTGTTTAGCGAACCTACCGCGCCGGCGTGTACGCGAGAATAAAGGCAAAAAGGGTTGAATTAAGTGGACGCGGCCGACGTTCGATTCACAGAAGCGGGTCTGCACACCACCTGCGTGCCGGCGCGGCGGAAGGAATATTTTCGCGACCCGGAGCGTAATCTCAAATAATTATCCACGGTCCCGTCGCATCGCAAACCGTTCCCGATGCTCCAATGCATCCCGTACAAGCTTTCGCCTTGAGGTCGATTTTAATTGCGGCCCCGTCGTTGCATCGATCTCGTGCCCGAATCGAAGCTGCACGAAAGGAACACGGTGATACGGAAGGGGGGGGCGAGCTAATTATTGTCGAATGCTCAGGGGTGATGTGTCACGCTGCAAGATAAACAGGAAACGCGTAACACGTACGGGTGCAGGTGATTGAAAACGAACACCCGTTCGCCAGATCTTGCTCATCGGTGCTCGTTCTATGCGTGCACGAGGAACGGCCGAGATGCCGGGGAAAACAGACGAGTTAAAGTTAAGTTGATATTACGGGCGTCCGTTTGACGGACGATAACGTTACCCCATTACGAATGATCGGGAAGCATGTGCTCCAAGGGGAGGTTCGTTTTAATCGTGGAAGCTAATCTCAGGCGGTATCGCGTGTGCATTCAGCTGATCGAGACGATGGGCGGAAGTGTCAATTATGTAAGACACGCCGGCTATGATCGAGTACATTGCGCGGCTCTTGATGTTGTATTCGTGCGAACGGCGAGGGGTTTTAAATGGAATGGTTGTGGCTCATCGTTGCTACAAGTGACGCGAGAGGTATAATCGAATAGTCGTTGGATTTATTGAAATTTCAATTTAGCACGGGATATATAAATTGGAATATCATTAATTGATATATGTTATAGTATGTTGAGTTACGAAGAATGTAAGTTCGTCCCTTACAGAAACATAGAAATAGAAATTATCAGCGTGTTGAACTGGAAAACAGGCTCTATGATGAAATCCTTAAGGCAACGGAGCACTCCAATTGTGGATACAGAATATGGTTGGATAGATTGACACGAGTGTAATTAGATACACAGTGAAATACTACACTGGTAGGCGTGCACTAAAAATTATAGGGATTGCAGTACAGATGCCCTTAATTCACGCGTCTGTTTTAATACACGTTCAAAACCATACTTATCGCATACGACTATACACCTCGCGATTGTCCGCGAATAAAACGCGGACAATTAAACAATGAGCTGCGTACACATGGGGACCACCGTGTCGCCAATAAAACCCCCCACGATACGACCGTGTGCTTCTCCATAGAGAAACAGAGAATACTAAGGGTGCCATAAAGCAAAGTTTATCGATCTTTCGTTGGCGAACTTTATACGCATTAGTCTCCCCGGAATATCGTCAAATCGCGGCACAAAGTCGTAAATATCCATTCTTTCCCGTCTGTCCAGCGTTGTCGCAACGGCTCCTCTTTTCCTCTTCACTTTTCAAATACTTCAACACCCCCCCCCCCCCTACACGTGAATAACACACTGTGCCCGCATATCCCGCCTCGACTGCAGTCACCTCACGGATATCCGGTACTGATCCGTGTGGCGCACGCACGCATGCAAGCACATCTCGAATCACCATCTCGAGAGTCCTGTTCTTCTCTCGTGTCGCGAATTATCGCGACGTTCCTCGCGTGGCGATGCAACCCTTTAGTGGTCCCGCGTCGCCGACCACCGCCACAAAAAGCCTCGATGCTTTTTTTAGATGATCGTTACTCGTCTGCGATACGTTTTATTGTTAAGAAACGTATGGTATTCACGGCGTTTCAAGGGAACCTCGATGTGGGTGAAATTTACTTGACGCCACTTTAGTAAGGAAATGGTTAATGGAACGTTGCAGTCACGGACGGATCATTGTGCGCATTGAAAGAAAACTACACATCTACTAGCTTCATTACATTTGGATGGTACAAACACGTTTTGAAGTTTAAAAAAAGACTCGGTTATATAGCACATTTTACTATCGAATTATCCTAGAAACATACAACAAATGCGGAAAAGCAATTTTACTAGCCACTTAGAAATCCACGCTCACTGTATTCCATCGCGGATAATTTCTCCGCCTGTTCACGCGCATCGTCGAAAAAATTTCACCCCGATAGGCGTGTAAATCTTTCACTCCGAAACGCGCATAGAGGCATTAAAGAGGCATTACAGTTCGTTCAAGCGCCTTGAAAATCAACCATCACCGTTACCACCGATCCCTAATACCTTCGCCCCGAGATGGATGGCGTTTTAACGATTTTCACGGATGCAAATTTTCGCCAACACTCCGGCCGCTATTATATCTTACGAACTCGGTGCCCGAGCGATTCGCGTTTCCCCGGGGTCGGGTGGCTGTCCGAGAGCGAGCACACGCACGGCAAACTCGTTTGCTCATTAAAATCTCATAAAACGTTGATACGTCTTTAATCTGCCGTTCGCGAGCGTTTCCCGCGCCCGATGGAAATTCCACGAGTGGCCTTAACTTTGATCCTAGACGAGGGAACATCACACGGTCGCATCGTCGTGCCGAGCGGACCGAGGCGAAAGAATCGTTGGAACAGTTACCTGAGACACCGGGTACTTGCAGCATCTCCTCTTGGATACCAATAGTTATCCTCGAACGCGAACAGAATTTTTCACTGTTCTGCCTTTTGGTCGCGAAACAGCCGGTCGTTGAACCGAACCGTTCGGAAAATGGATCGTATCGTTCAATGTCGGCGAATCGGCAGAGAAACGACCGAAACGATTAGATCCGGAAGTACATGTGGCGAGGACATTTTGGAGTAACTGTGTAAGCGATAGGAATTATTGTAACCAACTTGCGAATCGACAACTTGGTATATAATTAGTTCCTGACAATTGACATCTTCCTGGTCGACGATAACACATGGCAAGGCAGAATTTTTAATGGGCTATTATGTACTCCAATACCAATCTTCAATACCTGAATATTGGCAATACCGTTGCGGGTTCCATCATTTATGTTTATGAATAATTTATCATTCTGCTGCAATTAATGCAGAGGTGATGAAAGGCATGATTATGATAGGCAAGCAAGATAGCATGGTTTAGCGGGCTATTAATATTTATAGGTAATGTAAGTATTTTAGAAGCGGAATATTTATAGGCGCAGACATAAATAAAAATAGAGGTGGAGGAAATAGAAGCTGTGTATGCATACTTCAGGTATGTATTTGTATGTATTTAGAATAACTCCTCTCAATTTAAGACCTGTCGTACAGGAACGATCTTTCCTCCTTTATAGCTTGCGCTTAATAGCGATCAGAATTTCTGTAAAATTCTGCCGACTATCCATATTCATAAAGACTCTTGCAGAACAAAAACGTCTATTTGAATTCGTATTTATAATGCTTCCTAGCAACCAGAAACGCAACGCTCGACGTTCACGGAACGGAGAAAAATCTAAATGGAGTTCGCAAAAGAAATCCTTTGCAAGAACAAGAAAATAACGCGTTACCATAAATATATCTTAATAAACGTTCCCCCTTAAAGACCCGTAAGCTCTGCGCACAATTTCCTGATCCAATTTCTCTGCCGAACGAAATCCCACTTCACCGATTCATCCTCGTTACGGGCTCTGCTTTATTTTGCCGCGCACGCTTTTATCGAGTAGCCCGAAATCTTTTGATTTCGGCGGCGCATGCTTGAAGTTGAAGTTAGCAACGGGGTGTTCGAATTAGCGTTTCGGGCCAGGGATAAATATAGAGGGCCACCCAGCGAGTAAACTAATGTACCGTGTGCCACAAACGTGTGGATAAAGAGGAGATTCGCTCGTCTCTCGTCTATTCCCATTTTGTCACTTCATACTGACATTCTCTTTCTCTTCCCTCCCCCATCTAACTCCCTTTGAATTTTTCCACGCGGAAAAATATGTTCGTTTCTCGAGTTGCACGCCGTTTGGCCGGTCTGGTACTGATGAGTGATAAGCCATTAGGCGGACCAGATAAACCGTCAACGTTTTAGCATAACGCAGCCGCCCACAGGCGAGACGGTGGTACGCGTTGTTTGAGGTATCGAATTTTTCCTAGCGTTTAGAGGGGGGTGGAAAACGCTGAGAACGCGAGAATAATGTCCCTGTCACGGGGGACACATAAGCGGTGTCGTACACTTTGTCGGGAGACGGTTGCGCAGGGAATGCTTTTCCCATGCCTGGCTCTTCTGTGTTACAGGGGAAACACCGTGACAGCGTAGGATTCTAATCATTCGTCGAATCGTTTGATTCTCGTGAGGTACGGTATCAAACAATTAAAGGAATACGCGTGCAATCGCTTTTGCTTTTTGACAAAATTATTCGAAAGATCTACAAGATATTCGATAATTTGATGGAGAAATTGATTCTTGTCCTTCGCTAATAAATTGTGAAGAAGAGGATTGAGAATATCGGAAGGCAATTGCGCGGTTGTCGATGAAATTGCATAAAATAGAAATATACGAAACAAAAAAGAGACACATTTCTAATTCGAAGACGTATTAGAAAAAATGCACTCACCTTGAACCCAAAGTTGTTCGACCTTGCTGTGAACTTGTGCGGACTTGAGGGCTACGCAGAACGTAGCCAAAGCGACGATGGCAAGAAAGAGGACCTTGCCTGCGTGCCTCTGCAGAAAGTAGCCCAACTGACTCAGCTGATCCTGCAGCCTTGCCCTGATCCACACCGCTGACCTTTGACCCTCCGCTTTGCCCTGAAATATAAGGGAACCACAAACTTTATTTGATATACTATGCACTATCGGGGTGATTAAATTATGTTCAATTAAAAAAAACAAAAAGGAAAAGAAGAAGTACGTTATTATTTTTTCGCATTGCACCACAGCTGAAAATTTTCTTTTCAAATTTAAGCCTCGTTATTCGCATTTGGAAATTTCAAATTCAGTGCACCGCAAACCTTCGATATTCGTTTACACAAGAGGCAAAAGCATTTATAAATAAATTTGCATTTAAACCGATGCGATTGCTGGTAGCGTTGCACCGCCGACCCCGTAGAACAGTTCCTTGTGCTACGTCCGAGCTTCCAATTCATTCGAACAGGTTTACGAGCTGCCACGAACGATTCCGGGCCGATACCGCCTACGATTTTCAAGGGAAAGAACAGATTTCAGCGGTTAAAGGGCGGTAAGGCTGAAACGGCAGCAGAAGTGCTTTAAATTGGCCGCGTGGGCTTTGACGATGATAAGTAGCTTGCCGCGGGTTCTGCACGTACGAGCGTGCATTTCCTTCAATAAAATTCCAGAGGATGAAGGTGTAGGTAGAAATACGGAGTAGACGAGGTACCAACGGAGGCGATGAAATACAGATGGCGATAAACAATGCAGATAAATGCAAAACAAAATTTCTTTATGTCGAATAATGTTTCCAATACAGGCAAATGGAAAAGAAGGGATACAATCGAGGATAACGGATGCAAGAATCTTGTCCGCTATTAATATTTTCTATTGCTGGTTCGTCTCATTAGGAAGTAACCAAAAGTACAGTCTAACATCATAGAAACCACAGTTTCTGTTAAACATTCCTCGCATACAGAGTGAGTGGCGCAACAAGATCAAATTCTTCTCCGAAAAATGAAAAATCCCAAGAGATCCCAATAATATCCGCCCCTCCTCGATACTTCCGTATCGTCACCCCCAAATATCGCGACGCGCGTCAAACGCGTCCAAACGAGAGCAAACCGAAATACGCGGCAATAAAACCACAATGCACCGCCGCTGCGGAACAATGACAAGGGAAACGAAAAATTTTGGGAAAATACAAGCGAAAGGGGGAGAGACGACAGGTAGAGTGGGAAGAGCAAAGCTCGCAACATTGCGAGCGGCAACGTTGCACACTACCTGGTGGCCGGTCTGACAATGTGCACCAGGGACCACCCGCAACAATACCTATCTTTCCTGGCCGACAGGGAAAGAAAGACGGAGAGAAGGAAGAACGGGAGAAGAGGCCACGGATCAGAGGAGAGAATCCAGCTCGCTGGAGAAAAGGAGCCAGTACGCTTTCCTCCTCCACCTGGATCTTTTCTGCACGTCTCTCTCTCTCTCTCTCTCTCTCTCTCTCTCTCTCGAGTACAGTTAGCGATACAAGGTAGAGAAAAGTAGACAGGAAGAAAGAGGTTGGCAAGAGGATACGGCGAGGTTCCGCGGCTCACGATAGGCGTGCAGATGAAAATACAGATTACACACGCTTACGTATCTCGGAGCAGTAGCCAGGCGTCGAGTATCGGATAGCAAGGTTTTCCAGCCAATTAACTCTGGTGCCGCGGCCTCGCGGCCCGCCAGACTCGGGTAACTCTAGACGTGCAGACAATCCTCGTCGGCCACATGGTCCCCGGGGAACCTCGACATCGCTGGGCCCCCGGTGGAACATGCGCCGACTGATGAGCGCGTGTTTACGTTCCCCGCGGGATTCGTTCCTCTTTGTCATACCTGTCCACCCTTTTCTTTTACCGGAGAATCATTACCGCAAGATTGCTGAACGGTTGGGACGTTTCTGACGCTTTCGGGAAAATTCGCACCGATGCTTTCGTTATTTTCATTCGACGCTATCGTTTGCTGCGATTTGGAGCCGATTTAAATGACCGATGGGCCGTTTCGGGTATTTGAATTGGCGTTCGGATTGGAGTAATTCGTAGAGTTTGTTGATTAGGCGATATTGATTTAGGCTTAAACTTGTTGTCGATTCGATATTTTTCTTGGGGATGTTTCGCACGTTAGGAAAATTGAGAGGCAGGCCCGTTATAACGACTCAATCTGGCTGGGGGAGTTCGTGGCGTGATGTCGTAATTTTGTTCGTGCATGGATGGCATTAACCCCTTGATGATGACGTCTTCTGCGCGGTTGATGATCGGCGAGAGATACAAATGTATGTAATTGTTTTCTTGCCTCTGCCTTCGTGTACGTGGAGTCGCAGGGCTTTGCCGAAGTCATTGTTGATACGTATCTGCTTAGCACGGTACGCATTTGTCTTTTAGCGACATTATTTGCATACAAAGCGCAATTTTATTCGACATGTAAAACCCACCTTAATATTATCCTGCTGGCTTTCGAGTAAAGGGACAAGTAATGCGTCAAGTATAATTATTCCTATTGCAATAAATTGTTCAATCCCGGTGACATTATAACACATATTGCCACAAAGTACCAACCACATAGGAGAAACACTAAACCCTAATATCCCAACGTTTCTACAAATATAAGAAATATTATTAAAATAGAAGCTGTTACCATACCATAACATAACATGGACATATTTCATCAAAAATTCTTCGCTCTACGTTCGAGTAACGCTTATTGCCGCGGATTCTCGTTTCTCGAGGAACCACCCGTACAAACAGAAGAGTAAAAAGGAACGTTTCTTAAATACTACCAATATACCCGAGGGCACCACGATCGAATTCTTATTTTACGTCCATCCATGTCAAAGAATTAAACAGCGATTACGATCGGGTACAAGCAACAAGAACGGCCGCATCACTGTCATCGACTTCGAGAAGCGAACAGCCTGACGGGATCTTTATGGTGCCGGGCAATACGAAAGCCATGAACGGCGAAGGAAATTCGACGAGGCAGAGGAAGGGGGTTAACATTTAACGAATTTATGTTATTCGTGCTTTTAATGTTTTTCTTACAGCGCGACACGAGGTTGGCGAGGAGATAGCAGACAGCATAACAGGATCTTATGTCAACGACGGTGGTCCCAGCGCCACGAGGTTGTAATATGTAGATATTGCCCACCACGAGAAACCCCATAAGGCCCGCGGGGACCACTTACGGGAAAAAGGGGGAATTCCACCGCTCTGCTCCCCTACTCTACACCACGAGTGTATAGGAGCCTATATAGACGTCTCGAGAGCGACTCGTGGCGTCGCCGCTTCCTTTTTCTCCTCCCTTTCACTCTCCCTTCGTCCTTTTCTCGGCTCATCCTTTTCGGTCTGGCCCATCGGCGCGGACTTGTTCGTGAAAATTCGAGCACACGCCGGTACCTTCGACGCCGACATGCAATTACACGACACGGTTTCTGAGTTAAGGTAATTTTTTTGCTTTTAAGGAATTGGTTATCAAGCAATTCGTTTTACTTCTCATTACCGGGGGGGCTGTATTAAAATAAAGACTCGAAATTCTGGAGCATTAATATTCTAGCTCGCTGGTTATTTACTGCTGTTACAAATGAATTCGTTGTACTCCATAACGAAATAATAAATTATTTTGAACACTTTGAAATCATTGTCAACCGAGACCTCTCCATCCCCGGGTTACAGGTAGCTATAATTTATCAGATTCCAGAGGGCGTCCCCCCCGTATCCTTTTCCAATACGAAATACAATAAAATCCGTCTATTCTAACCATCCGAACGGGCCGAACCCCCATTCCAAAAATTCCACAAGAAACTTCTCCAACGATCAACCACTCGGCCCCACCCGCCACAAAACCCAACCCCTCGAACTTCTTTCGACCATCGCGTGAACCGACGCACGTGTTCCACCTATGAAACGCATGACCGTCTTGAATCCACACGCCAGATATTTAAATTGAATAAACACACACGCTTCCAGTTGGCACGGGACACCCCAATGGGTGGGTGAGGTACCGATGCCTATCTCGTTTAGATGTTGCGTGTATCTGAAATCCCCGCGGAGCCATTCAGAATTATTTCCTTACGGTGGTAAAAGTGTCGGCGAAAACAGAAAAATGAGGAGAAAAGGAAAATAGCAAAAACTGGCCACACCGAGCCGCGAGCGTCGCCGCGCAGGTATGTACACGCGCGTATGTACGCTTACTCGCTTGCACGCTCGCGGGTTACAACATGCGACTTGCAAGATAAACGAATAGGTTCTTGCGGTAGGTACGGCTCGAAAGTGTCGGCAAGAAACTCGATCCGACTGGCGCTCTAATCGGCCGTGGAATTCCAGCCGACGAATGCCTACTCGTATTCGAAAGGAAAAGCTTGGATTCCGGTAACGAGCTTCCTTCCACTTTCCTAGACCAGGCCAGGTATAAGAAGAAGCGACGCCGATGCGCGTCACCTCTGCCTATTTGGTGCACGCGATCGTCATCGAGCACGCGTGCACACGCTTGATCAGTGGCGGACGAGTTGCAGGTGGACGCGTGTAATGAACGAGGATCGAAAGGTATTTACTTTTTCATTTTCTTGTTGCAGGAAATGTTGTACGCGATCGTTGGGTTGCATCGCGTTTGGATCGAAAACGTGAAACGGTTTTACGAGACGACGAAAACATTCGTTTCGGAAGGGACTGAATAAACTGATCGATAAATTCAGCAGTACCAGACTACCCCTCATTCCTATAACTTCAATCAACGAACAAAAAATCCACCACATATTCCCTGCAATACTAAGAACGTTTATTCATCACTTGTTCAACTTCGTGCAACTTTACCATCACAATTAGCGTCTTTCAATAGCAGCACCAATCTAAGTACCTCTTCGAACAGAGAAAGTATCCCAGGGCTCGCTGAAAGTTTTATAATTGTCATCTCCCGGACCGGCAAAGAGTCCACCAGTTGAACGCTCCAATGTTCGAGCGATAGGTGGGGAACATCAATCAGGTACTGACCCTACGCAAAGGAGCTGGCGGGCTGAAGAGGTTTCGAGCAAGCAAGGGGCGTGTATCCCTCAGGAAGGATGAAAGGACATGCCGAGCCGACGTTCCCCGGTCCCCATCCATTTCGCTCTGACTTATTCTGTCGACCTTTACGGCGGATTTGCGCCATTAGAAACGGAGCGGAGGCCGCGCCTCGACCGCTCTATGATGCCCTGCGTTTCTACGGATTTTTCACGCGAAAATACTCTCCCCCTTTATCCCTTTTACAAGGTGCGGATCGAATGGACCTGACGAGAAGCCGAACGGTTTGAAAGGACGACGGAGAGGAGTGTCGCGTATCGAATGCGCCACAATAGCCGTCTGTCTGTAAACTTTCGAGAACCGACAGAGAACTGTTTGTCCGGGTTGCGGCGGACGCTTTTGTGCAAGCTTCTCGGGGAATCGCGGCGATGCGAAGATCGTGCCTCGGAAATTGTTTGCGTAACCGAGAGTCACAGTTCACGAGGGGGGGTTTTTTTGTTTTTAATTTTTCTTGCGGCAAATTTTTCTGCTGCCTGGTTGGTTTTGATAGACCGGTTTGGTGAGTCTTTGAAAACGAGCTCGTGAAATGATGATATTAGAGTGTTAATAATTATGACGTGCGAAGAGGAGGGATTCCATGCTGGATAGATATCGGAGGAATTACCGTCTGCATGGCTCGATTCAATTCGTAGTTTCGATGATTATTGATCAGAGACTTTTATCCATACATTCGTTAGTATTTTGAACACTGATACATTGAACATTTAATTAGCTCCACCACAACTCTGACACGTTTAGCCCTTTAATTCGACGCCCCGTAGTGTTCAGATCGAACTTTCTCCGTTATCAGTGAGAGGCGAAACGAGATATAGAAAGAAGATATGGAACGGTGTGCAATAAACAACCAATAAGCAAATGTTGTCGAGACAAACGTACTGTGGAACAAAAACTTGGAGTAGTCGTGGATAGGCGGTGCTCCCTTGGTCGGCATCTTCTCCACCCTCTGGACGGTTACCAGACCCTCTTGCGTAGGTATTATTAGTGTAAAAACCTCACACGTAGTGTCGGCGCCCTTTAATCTCACTGGAACGGACGGGACCGAAGCAACGCGCGTGAATGTACAGCATTGTGCTCCCGCTCTCTTGGACCGGGAGACCTCAGCTGCCAGAAATTAAGACGCGATTATAAAATAGCCCATTGCTCCGACTGTTGCTGTTGGTCACTATTTTTCAGCTTTCCCCGTTTCCCCGACACTCGCGTGATAGCCTGGCTTTGACTGTTAGATCGAAACGAAGGGAAGTCGCTTGCATTGAACCATCTTTTTTCGACGGTGGAGTTTCTGGTGGGTAGATATCCATGTACTTGCCCCTTTGTGTGTTAACTTTGCGGGTCGAAGGAATTTAATTGTCCTACTAATATCAATTATCCGGACTTATTTCAACAAAACTGTTGTCGCGCATCATAATCCACCGAATGAAATTCAATAAAGCTGCGCTATTGCAAGTGTGCCAAATTGCACGGTCGAAAAATTTCTGTTGTAAAACCTTCGCCATCTTTTAACAGATCGTCGTAAAACCTATTACCAGACACCCGACGCGTTCTCCGTACACTTATGTATTTTCCTTCGAGCAGTCTCAAATTGCCCTCCGACTAATTGCGCAAGAAAAACTGCACCCTCGCCATCGGAGGGTGAAAAATGTGCATCGAAACGGTCAAACAGGCGTGCAGAAAGCCGGTCGGTCGCTGCCACACAGGAAATATGATCACGTAGCCGCGCATGTAAGAGAACGATTGTGTATGGGACGTGGTGCAGGAGGTCGAGGTCGTTGCCTGTAACTGAATCATCCTCGAGGACGGTAAACAAATTGGAGTAAGCGGAGTCTGGCGATAATGCATGTGCACGTGGCGAGCGTGCACAGGTGTACGTACGACGGGATCGTGCATAGTAATCCTTGTGTATTTACGCGCCACGTAAAAGCACGTTGCGCCCACTTCCGGTTTTATGCCACTACCGCTAGGCAAGATCAAGGTCGCACGCCTCCGGAAGAATCCTGTTCCCCGCGTGGTACGAGAACACGTCGATATTTTCATTCATGAAGTGACCCGTTAATTAACTGGAATTCACCATTGTAGTTTCTGCTACGGTCGTGAATGGAGGACAGGAAGTGAGTTATTAAACGATGGAAGATTGTCGATACTTGATGCTCGACCGAGATTATTGTGGGATTTTTACGTTTTTATGCCTTTCAATTTCTGTAGGTACTAATTGGCGATGACGTGAAATCGGAGGCTATTATAATTAGTGTCGGAGTAATGGTATGTTGTATAAAGAATGAAACAGGTTTCTATGGATTCTCAAGTAAATGTATTTAAACTACAGCATTTTATCTTGTCGGAGCGAATTATCCGCTATTTTAAACATTTTATGCACCATTAATAAGGCAAACTGAAAAATGGATATCGTGTAAAAACAAACGTAAGACGATATTCTCTACTACCCGCATTCAACCCATTAATTATCTCCAAACAAAAATTCAACAATCGTACATTCGATAATACGTAAACGAAATCGCAGAGCGAAATACAAAAACGAACACCCTGTTACTGTCGCGATGACGAGACCAGCCTGTCAACTTTTGCACTCGTACCACTTAGACGCAAAAAGAATTCCCTCCCTCAAAACCCGCGTAAAATATTCGAACATCGATCCACGCGTCCACGAAAATCCAATAAAACCAAAAATAATAAAAAAGGAGAAAAAAAAAGAAACACCTTCGGAAATCGCTCCAAAAGGGGATGCTCCAAAAGTGTGCGCATGCATGCGAGTGTGCACGCAACGAATCGTAAGGGCAGTGGCCGTGACTGACTGACTCATTCGGTATGAACGCAGGGCGCACGGCTTGGCGAGCGGCTCTCCCTTTTCAGGCCGACGAGAAAAGTGGAGCATCGACCCCGAAGAACGCGTCTCTTTTTTTCCCTCTTGTCCCAATAACGACGACCGCCACTGTCACCACCACCCGTCGATACCGTCGCGCAATTGTGCAACCGCGTAAACGATAAAACAGCAGCGGGCAGCAAAACGATCGGGCTCCTTCTTATTCGCGCCGCAATCGCCCTGGGTGGCATCGTCTGGCCAGTTTGTCCTGTCGCTGTTTGGTATAATGTATACGTAATCTCTTTACTCCTCACTCGTCGCAATCATACGGATAAACCATCGACCTGCGGAGGTTCTCGGACTTTTGATATTTGTATTTTTCGTTCGGTTTTTGTATTAATGATCGTGCAATGGAGAAATATCGATGGACCAGTAATATTTCTATTATTGAGAACGTCAATGGTGGGAATTGATGGATAATAGATCTTGTTGAATTTTGGCCTGTTTTTTTTTTAATAAAGCCGATATGATTGATTGAACTCAATGGTAGAGGAAAATTGAAATTGAGTGGGTTGTGTACGGGTATTGAAAAGAAGATTGAAGGAGAAAGAGATCCCTTGATATTGGATTTGATATTTAATTTTTAGACACATTCAATAATGTTGGAAATGTGTATCGAATTTAGAGGGCTGAGAGAAGGATGAGAAGAATTTAATTTCGTAATGTCTGCATAGGTTCAAAAGGCTGTAATGTTGAATTTAGTGAAACCTTCGTGCTGTAATATTAACTTTTATATCATATCATGACAAAATTTGTCATTCAACAAAAGCCAGGAAAGGGTTGATCTGAATGGAATACATCTTCTAAAGCCTTAATAAAGTCCCTTACATTCTTAATGGACGATATTAGCCAATGTTGGTAGCATCGTCCTCGAGAAAAATTCACCACGATTATAATAAAATGAGCGCATTAATTTCAATTGCTCCGAGACCGTCAAGGAACGACCAGAGAAACGTACACCTATAATAACAGGCGAACCGAGAGTCAGTTCTCGTGAACGTTTTGCTCAAGCTAGTCACTCTGGGTGGTCACACGAACGGTTTCCACGTCGCGAATGTACTGGGTCGTCTTATTGGAACCGAGTTCGTGCATTGAACGTATCCATCGAATGATCGACCAAATGAGATGCATCGTCGTGATGGACCTACTACCTTTCACCTGTTCCCTTTTCTTTGTCGTCATCGTTTCTCAGAAATAATTAATCAGCATGCAAGAAAATTCGAATGCAACATCTTAATTCATTCATATTATGTGAGCAATACTTACTAATTGCAGGTACAGATTACCGAACGAGGACTCTATAGATATACATACATGATTATGGAGATGGTACATATTTCTGTAAGGACTAAAGGATACCATTACTCCATAATGTGACAACGAAATTGAATTTATTATTGTTCTTACTACTTCGCGTTGCCTCCTTCTTAAAGAAATAATGAATAAATATATTGTACAATTAGTGGTTCATTTTCTGCATGATTCGATAGTAGAATTCATTAACCATCTTGATTCTGTAATTAACTAATAATACAGAAAACAATCTGGCAGGGATAATATGTATGTATGTACATGATTTTAATTTCATTTCGCCAATCACGAGTTAACACAAAAGGATGTAAAAGTTTTTTGATATACCTGGAAATGGAACGAAAAAACAGGAACGATGAACGATAGTACCCACGCTAAATTGGTTTTTTGGATCGTCGCGAATCTGCGGGAGCTACTGAAGAAACTGGTTTCCAACGGATGGCAGAAAAAATTGTTAATTGGAATCCTCGGAAGAAATGTGGAAAAAGAAGAGGCGTTTCCTAGTTTACAGTGGTTCTAGATAATCTCACCGTCTATACGGCGATTCGATGAAACTCGTTCTCTCAATGAAAAGGGTGGAAGAAGCCCGTGATTCAGATACGTGTATTTTTTATTCGAATGCATAGAAATTAGCACCAAAGTATTTTACCGATACGTGTGTGATTTAAAAGGCAATCATCGTAAATAATTAAAAATGTTTTCGGAGACGCGAGGTAGATAAAATTTATCGCGAACGAATTACTGTTTCTTTTCAAAAGAGAATGGAATTCAATTTATCAATATTATTAATTTTAACGGATAAAATTTAATTGACCACTGTTCTTCATAAAACAAGCACGTGGTCGATTCAATTAAAATTATTATTGCAACTAGTCGCGATAAAACTTTTCAACGATGAACAAAATACTTGTGACGGAAATAAGCGGTAAAGTGGTAAAGCCAGTGGTTACTTACGGGGTACAAGATCAGTTTGTTTCATTCTTATTTCAAGTTCAAAGGAGCAGCGCATTTCATTTGCCTTGATTAAACTCAGACATCGCGAACGGCCTTACGCGGAATGAATGCTCGCATAAATACAGTTTGGGTGTTCCTCGAATTAAGTGTCAAAACATTGTTATCCCAGCCTATATACGCGTGATAGATTAAATGTATCTTATCTTACACAAAGCAGCATTGCAAGCTACATTCCTGACAAAACTTTCATTTACATTTATATATAATTCAAAAGTATTTCCTCTCTAAGAAACTAAGATGTTTCTCCTATTTCAATTATAGACACTCTACAGTAAAGAAATGGAGAACAAATCTTGGCACTTCTACGCTCCAAATATTCAAATCAAACGTCCCATTTCTTTATGCCCAAACTACAGTACAGTTTTCGTCTCACCGACACCGCACTTATTATCCTCGTCGAACCAAAGTCCTAATCACCAACCTACACTCTGCATCAATCCATCCAACAGTAGCATTCCTATGACATTTCTCCGTTCCAGAATTTCCGTCTGCCGTGTAGGAGAGATAAAACAAAAGATTAACGGAACGGGAAATGAGACGGCGATTTTTAAGGTGGGGGCCAACGACAGAAGGTGTTCGAGCTGCTCCAGGGGGTGTTTCAGGCTTCTCAGAAAAACCCAAAGAAAAAGGCCTGCCGTCGAAAGCGCGCTGGGCTCCGTATTCGGGCCCGTTTCGAAAGGTGATAGGGCCCCGGTTCACGTGCCGCGCACATTCTGCCTGGTATTCGAGATGGAAAGATCTCGAGGGACGATCTCCGTGTCGCAAGACCGCTGCTCGAGATCCTCTTCTTCGTCTTCGAGGGGGGAAGGTTCTTTTTTAGGGGAAGGAGAGGTTTGTGCCGAAGAAAACAAGGGGGTGTGTATTCCCTCAACAACAGGAAGTCGATCCTTCGTCGATCTACACATTACAACCTTCCTTCTGTCTTTCGTCGCCCCTCCAACCCCGGCTCTCACCTTCAAAACCACGTCCACGGGACCACCCGCGTGTGTGAAAGTTTACAGCTAGCTGCTGGAGAATTTAGAGAGCTGCTCACGGAAAGGGTATATAATTATGCGGCTCTAAAGTGTGCAACGAAACATTGTGCCGCCACGAAACATTGTTCTCGATCAACTGTCCCGGGCCTCCTCCGGCTCGTCGATAACATCGACGGCAAATGAGGCCCTGTGCTTTTCCTCGTATCGAATGTCTTTATTGAGAAACGAACATGGCATTTATGCGCGTTACTCAGAGATAAGGGTCGAACAAATTATGGATACGATGAACTTGGTCGCGATGATGGATGCGAAGGACATGATATAGAGTCGGATAGAGCGTATTTCAAGAGTTCTACTCCATTTTAGGTCTAACGAGTAGAAGGATGTTAAATTACTTCGAGATTAGCTTGTAATTTCCCTGGTGCGTTATAGATAATACGCATTCTTCAGATTATGTGAAGATTATTTTGCGAACGATTGCAAAGAAATAAGATCGGTAAGATACATACTGTGCTGTTTATATCCATAAATAAATAAATTTATGCGGTGTTAATATATTAGTCAAATTGTACAAAGGAAAGAACAAACGAGTTTCGTTTTAGAATTAAAAAGACATTTACAACAATATTAATACTTTAAATTCTTCTGAAATAACATTGGAACATTGCCCAAGCTTTTCATACAAATGCATTTAACGATTTCACGTAAAAATGAGTAAATCTTCACCGACGATTACTTATAGTGCTACATGCAGGGATGGCAGGAATGTCTCTATCCCCGTTAGAAAGCACGGAAAGCGGCCAGCAGCAATTTAGGCGCATATTCAATGTAGGAAACGCGCTCTTCGTTTTCCGTGGATTACAGGTATCACGTAATGGTCGATAGAAAGTAAGAGCCGCGGTTACCGGCCATACAACCAATACAATTTGCATCGAATTTATGCTGTTATCTCGTCCCAGAGGCGGCTAAAAGTAGCGCTCACGGAGTAGCGTGTGATCGTGCTATTATCTACATCTAGTTAGCGTAACTAGCCTCCCCGGAGTCATGGATGCCTGTACAACCGGCGGAGTACGTGTATTTCATCGATTCGATGGCTCACGATAGGAAAAGCGCAGACGGTTCGAATACCAGCCTCGGAAATGTCGGGCTTATGCGCGAGACTTACTACTCTCATCTTATATCTTCTTTTTAATAAGAATCGCGGATTAACTGATAACTTGCACGCATCTATCTTGTCAACGTGTCGCTCGGGCTCATTAATAACGATTATTAATAGCCTTGTTAAGGTATCGATATCGTAGGGGTATCGATATCGTAGGAGCATCGATGTGGAAATATTGTACCGCCTTTCCATGTCTCGATTGCATAAATGATTCAAATCACCTATTAGAAAATATTTTTAAAAAGGAACAAATCTATTAGCTTGTCGAATAATAAATTTCATATTAACTAAACAAAATTTTGCTAACAGAGCCGAGCGTTCAAATAACGAGAAGGACTTTTTGGACGACCTAATACATATCATGAATTTCAAAAACATTTTCATGCACTCTGAAGGATGCAACATTCTTTCCTTTTTATCAATAATGAACGTAGGAAAATGTCATAGAAATTGTCATTGAAGAAAACTCACCTTTTCGAGTTGATCCAACGCTATCGCCGCATCGGTCCAGCTCGGCCTGATATAAAGATCCGATTCGTGTCGTTGCTTCGCGTTCTCGACGGTTTTGCGACTTTTCTCGCTGTAAATTTTCGTGGCACTTCCATTCTGGGACGAACCCTGAAGGCACTGCGAACCAGAAGGGCGTCCCGCTAGGATCCCTGTTGGGCCGGACGCAGAAACCATGATCCGTCATACATTCGCCCCGGCACAAATCGCAGTACGATTATTTTTAATATTTTGCCCCTCCTAAGTGACGTTGTTTTTTGTTTTGTTTTCTTGTTTGCGGTCGACTTCTCGTCGCTTCTTTACCTCTCCCAATCTACTTGTTGCGTTACAGAGCGCTTCGTTACACGGACGTTAAAAAGTGAACACAAACGAGACACGAAAAACACGAAAGAGAAAAGAGAAGAGAAAGAAGAAAGTAAAGGAACAATCTCACTTCTATACACTTGTTACAGGTGTCGTTACGACACGTAAAACTTTCGCACGAACCTCTCCAAAAAGCACTTGTCACAGCACACGTTCGATCGTCTTTCTTATTTACGCGCAACTCATTCACGCCGTATACGTGCAACGAGGCACAGTAATCGAAATTCGCGCACGATGTTCACACAATTTCTTCTGCGCATGCGCAACAGTGTCGTGCTCCATCGATGGGTACACGCACAAAACGGACCGAGAATCGGGTTTTAGGTTAGCTTCGAACCACCGTAGAAGAATAAATACGTGACTGCTCCCCCTTCATCGATTCGTTTCGATCTTCTATCTCTTCCTCTCTTTTCCACCGTTAATCCCTCTCTTCCACTTTTTCTTCTCAGATGCGGGATCCCCGTATTCCCTCTCTCTTTTATTATATCTCCCTCTCGCGGGATTCACGGTACCGCCGACAAGCACGAGGGCGCACACGCGAGTTTGCTTGTTTTGAAATATCACGCGACGACCGAGCACAAAGGTGTCGCCGATCGCACGCTGTTTTCGCGGGAAACAGAAACCTTCTCGCGTACACGTGGATCTTATGTCATTGAAACGATATAAATACATGCAATCGACCGTTAAGAATCGATCGATATCACTCTGTCTATCTATCGGCACAGATCCTGGCGTGGCCACTTAACCACGCACACTTAGGTGTCACTGTCACGGTTGTTGTCACTTGACACGGTTAAATATCGCTTGAATATTCACACTATGCTCAAAGAAGTTCGCCACGATTTCCGAATTTGTATAAGCGCGGCAGTGACGGGCATCCGGTTTTACGCAAGAAGGCGTAGGCGACGTGAGGAGGCGAGAGTGCTCCACAGAGTTCTGGAAAGGCAGCTGGTAACTCTTATTAATGTCTGGTAATCTCTCTGTCACGCGTTCTGAAACGACGACGTCGACGTCGTCGCGATCGGACACCGGCGTGCACGACTGCCACTTAGAGCAGTCTAAGTCCGTACTAAGCGAAATGCGGTGCCACATTTCTTTCGTGGCCTGCCTCTGCGCCGGCCATAGTTGACGGCCCCCCTCCAACGGCGCCACTCGCCGAGATCGGAGCTGCACAAACATTCAGGACCGTAATCCCACGACTATGCCTAAATGGACCCCGTTTATTTGAGGACGTTTATGATTTTCTACTTTTATACAATATCGTTTTAAAAGCATAACGCCATATCGTTCAAGTTCAAAGTAATTTCTCTTTCGAATGTATTAACCAATTAGCGTATATTGCAATAACACTTATAAACGTTAATTTAATAATTAATATAACCCGTTTAATTCTTTTTGTTCAACTCAAGATGTATAACGAAATTTGCATGATAATAAACATGATTATATATCGTATAAACAAATTTCCTCAGGTATAAGTATACTGTATATCCCAATTTTCGCGGCAGAATGATACATCACTGTAGGTACCGCTGACGTCGGAGTCGAAATAAACCGAGTTTGGCCGAAGTGATCGGAACTCATTCGTGATTGGCCGAATCGGCGTGGCGTTCTACGTTGCTAGGATACGATGATGTGCCATCGCAAGGGGTGCAGGGGGTACAACGCAGGACCACACACGCGGTACCATTTCCCCTCGAGCAAAAACATTACCCACACATGGAAGTGACTACATAAACGCACAGGGCACACAACATCGTTTACAGATCGCCGCAGCATCTTCTTTTCTCTTTCCCTGGCATCTCTCTCGCTACTCTCTCCTCGTCATTGCTTCCACACCATCTTGTAAAGTTTTGTATACGATCCTTGCGTTCTGTGTTAGTAGGGAAGGTTCGGACGATCCGTGAAGCACGGTGACCGCGGTCGACGTGCGTTGGAAAGTTGAAGATGAGCGGAAGAGGGCTGACGATGTACCGAACGTAAACACGACTTCTTTACGGACCTCTGGTAGATCAAAATCGTCGCTGCTCTGAGTAACATTAATCGAGATCGGAAATACGGCTGTTTACTGCTATACCAGTCACCGTCACTTCGCCACCGCCACTGAAGCAAATCTGCATAATTGATTATACGCGTCTCCGCTGCCACTGGTTACCATTTGATTGGCGGCCGCAACTATAAGGTTCGACTGCATTCCCTCCTGTTATTACTATCTGTTGCGTGTGTAATCGAGTCAAACGCTTCTCCTGAATGGCGTGCAAGATTTTCTGTTCGTGTATTCTATTACAGTGTCAATTATGATATAACAACTCTAATTGACCAAGCTGAAATAACATTTTCGTTCACATGAATAGCAAAGAAAAATATCGATTTGCGAAACTCGAAATACCGATAACCCCCCGCACGAAAAAAGAAAGGGGCAACTATACTGAATGCCTTCATTAAGCCACGGGGAAGAGCGTTACGCCGGACGATTAACTTATTAACCTGTCTTCATAATATCTGCATAACGATGCGACTTCATTAGGCGTGGTACACCACTCCTGTGCAAGGTAGCGCGTGTGTGTGCGCGCCTGTCGTGCTTGCACACGTGTACATGCACGCCGCATTCATTGCGTGTCTCCTATACGCATTTGACATTCGTGAATACGTAGAGAGGATTCCTGTGTGTATGTGTGTGTCTGTATGGTTTGTGTGCGTGTTTGTGTGCGTGAGGGCCAGTGTGAAAAGAAGGACAGAGTGTTCATGAAAGAACGAGAAAGAGAGGCAACGAACGGAGAAAATTAAATAAGGAGAAAGAGAGAGCGAGAGAAACTGGCAGATCGAAAGAGGTAATGTATAAATACGTGGCCACCCACTGCGATACCGAATCCGACACCCTGTTCCACCAAATACGAGACAATTTTCGATTCTGATACGGACGGTCGTTGTTTTTTTTTTGTTTTTTTTTTTATTTCATTCTCCGATGCCGGGACCTTGTGGTCGTTCTCATTGTCTGTTGAACCATCAGGAGGAAGATCGATTCAGTGGTATATAACGATGAAAGCATTTTGGTCCACGATAGCGAGCGAAAGATGAATGTTACTGGGTGGGAAAGTATGTAAGCGCGACGCTGGAGTTATAAAAATATAATTGCCTGTTGTAAATAGGAAGTACTGGTTTATGTCGCACCGAAAGCGGTACAAAGGAGCACCGACGTTCGTTGTTTGCGTAACATAATATGCGAGCACGATACAAGCGACGCGACAGCCGCGTAAAGAAATAAAACGGGTGGTCGACGAGTTCTTCTCGCGTTGCGAGGTAACCGCAACGTTTATCGGGGATTTGGAAAGAAATTTTACAAGCCTTTAAACGATCAACCAATGCCTTCCTTCCGGGCATCGAGAATCATAAATTCATACTTCGCAAGACATTAATTAAATCACCCTTTCGTTTCCCCTGCTCCGCCTTCTTTTATATGCATGTACCACATATACGAACACTTTGCTCCAATCTCGATATCATTTCTCCTTCCTCGTTTGCGTCTAATTTTCGTCAGACAACAAGGGATAAGTTATCCAGTTTGCTGACAGGGTAAATTTGACGAATGTAAAGGGTCTGGGTATGAAATTGAGGATTCGAAGCAGAAGAAACGTGGACAGAAAATGTCATTGCATATTGCGGTGACGGCTTCTACGAATGCACCCCGCTATAGTTGCCGATCCGGTGATAAGGCACAGCGTGCGGAGGGACCGTTAATAATTTTTACGACACTCTTAACTCGCCACCCAGTATTAAGCGGTCCTCTGTAGAAGAGCTTTGATCTTTGCCGACGCTGCATCGGCTTAATGAGTGCGAGAGCGAGATAGCCCCTGAGCTAGCCTGTAACAGAGCGCGCGAGTGGGCATCACAGTCCCCTGTGGATCTATTTTCCACAATATGCATCTGTGTAGCTCGGGTTGCATCGCTGCAGGCTTTGCTCGAGTGCGCTCTTACCTACGATTGATGGCGCGAAACAATGGGGTGGGTTACATTTTTTTGTAATCGGAGTGGCCTGGCTTAACTTCTATACGTGTAATATTCGCTTCTCGATTTAAAGATATCGAGACACGTTGAAAATTCGCACAATAACGACTAATTAGCAAAGAGATACGTATAATCATCCTGCGTATTATCTGCACGACTTGAATATTACGTTCACGATTCCGCGAGCATTCCAACTAATATTAAGAACTACATTACAAGAATCTTTTTTTCGCCACTTATTCGTACCCTCGCCTCTTATCTCCTTATTATACTCTCTTCATTAAGGGACTTAAAAATCGCGCCGAGCAGACGAGCGAGGAAATTTAATTAAGAGGCTAGGGAGCAACACGATCAGCAATCAAACAAATCACTTCAGAAGCAAACGTGCCACCAAAAAAATCTATCAGTCCAACTGGAGAGAATCGTTCAAATGTAAACAATCGTAATTTCTCCCGTTCCCGACGTATACATCTTATCCAACCCCGTGTACACAACCAAGAGCGAAATAAAAAAGAATAGTCCGCGTATCAACCAGCAACGAGGGGGGAGAAATAAATTGTGCCGCATAGAAATGGAGAAAAACGAAATGTATGTGTAACGTCTACGTAGAAAGATAGATCTCGATGAAGTAAGAAGAGACGTAATCAGAGGGGGAGAAAAAAAGTGAGAGAAAGGCGAGCTGTCCGACGGTGGATGAAGCAAGGAGAATATCTGGTGAAGCGGGAATGGAGAATGGGCGTGGGGGAAGAAGAGAAGTCGACTACTTCCCTTACGCAAGACGACTCGGTGCGCCACGTTCGTTCACTGCGTTGGCCGCGTTCAACGGTGCGTGCACACGAGAGACACGGGAGATGCTATCGGCCACCAGGACGGCTCTGGACTTCTCCGGACCACCCACCGGCAAAATAATAAACACGGAATGCGGCATACACGTCCGTCCGTCCATCCGTCCGTCCATTCGTTTGTTTCTATTTTGTAGATACCATCGAAAATAAGGTCTCCCGTCGATACCGCAGCTGGCTATCGCCGATACTACCATCTCCTGGTTGCTGTCCGGCTGGAATAACCTGCTGAATTCTTGCAACCACTACCGACTTCCGATGGGAAATCGGTCGACGTTTAATCTGTCTGCTGATAAGCGGGGATCGATGAAAAAATGATTTGATAGAAAATGGGGAGGGACGTGTATATGTGTGCACAGGGAACGATAACGATGGAACGTCCTGATCCGGGGGATGATCGATGGTTATAAGTCGATTTGGTAAATCAATAAGGTGTTCGCTAATGATTTGTTTGGAGTATATGATTGGTTGAACGGTTTAGTTTGGAGATTTTTAGTTTACTTTGAGCGAGGCTGTTCCATGAAGCGTAGTTTGCTAATGAGAGCAACCGTAATTTGTACTTTTAATGAAATATATTTCGTGGTTTTGCGATCAGTTGAAAATAACGAAGTCAAACTGAACATTTATCCATTTCTTTAGGAAACAAGACTTCTTTCCCTTTGTAATTGAAGTTTGTTGATATCAGATAAAGATAATCATTTACCGCTGGCGACTTGCACAGCGCGTAATCTTTGCACTTATATCGAGAATAGGGAGTATAATGGGTAACTGTACATCGTCTGGAGAGAGTATCAATAACTGTCGCGAATAAAATTGTCTGGAACTTTATGGGCGCATAAAAGTAACGCATATTATTGTAGTATTGCCTGCTTACGCGTAATAGAATTGCACGTTTCCTTCTCTTTCTCATTTGTCATCACTTTACATCGCGTGTTCGCAGTCGAGTATGAACAATTAAAGTTGTACCCAGACAGGCTGTTAGTAGAAAGTTAAGTGTTTATAGCCGGTATTATATTGTACGATATCCATAAAATCGAATAAAATATCTTTGGTTATTGTAAGCTTAAACGTTAAGTTTGATAGAGTTGAAAACGATTAAAATAATACGAGTGATCTGTTCATAATTCAAAGTGCGAACATTAAAAAAACAATACTGCGAACACCCAAATATTTGTTCAATGATCAAGCTGGAAATTTATATACTGCAACAATTAATAAGCATTTCTCATTCAGCAAAGTCGTCTCTTTACTTTAATATGACCAAATTTACAAAATGTGCATTCGATTAAAATTTTCAATCGCCCATTCAGATACTCATTTCCTACACTTCAAACATTAATTACTTTCATCCGTCAAAACGGTAATAGACTTACATCCCCGTACCACTACATCAGAATAAGCAACAATAAAAATTGTGCGCTATAACACAACAGAGATTGCCGTCTAATTTTATTTTCTATTCGAAGAAAAACGATGTTCTCGTCAATCCGTCAGGCACCATAATCCATAAAATTTGGAACACCGTGAAAATTGAAACGAAGGATCCATTTTTCAGAACCCTTCCATGTTCGCCCCATCTGTTTCTCGATTCTCTATCTCCCAGAATTATTGGACAACATCGTTAAGCTCGATGCAGAGATGATTAATGCCATGGTTCGGAAGGGCACTGTGCTGAACACAAGTTCGTGCCTTAACATTGTAACGAGGCAAATCGTTACTCTTCATCGTAGATATAGACTGCGCCGCCCCGAAGACGAAAGATAAAACGAAGGGATCGTAAACCGCAGCTATCTGCATCTACGACCGCTACCGGTACTCCACATCGATGGATCATCTACAATCTACGATACATCCACATTGTTGGCTGCACGGTGCCGAAACGTCGCGGGTTCATCGACTTCCGGTGTTCATTGAATCACCCTCTACGAATTCCGTTCCGGACGAGGAATTGTCATTATCATTATCTACGTTGACTCGGCGGATTCTTTGCGCCTTCCTCTTTACCCTCCACGCTATGCGCCTGTTAAAGATACGATCTTGGTGGCGAACTTCGATACCGTGAACGGTGAACGGTTAGTGATTGGTAATTATCGGACGTTTATACGAAGCGTAAGTCACGGGCCAATTAAATGGTTACGGGGAGGTTGAAAATTGGAGGCGAAAGTTATTTCGACGTTGCTAAGGATTCTTTCGACGTTTCTTTGGATACAAATATTCTGCAAAGGTGTCGTTCTTTTTTTCCCTCTCTTTTCTTTCGGCGCGATATCGAAATCTACTGTCATTGCGTGTAAATAAGTAATTACAGGTGAGCTATAGTGGAGTATCGATGGTTGGTTATTTTACGGATAGGTAATTCAATGAGGAATTGTAGTAGGCAGCATTTAGAATATGTGGAAAGAATATTTGACGATGGTTTGTCAAGATGATAATAACAAACTACAGATGATTTAAATGATACTTTCAAATGAACGTAAATAAAAATGATTGTATCTAACGTTTTAAATGAAGTATGCGGAAAAGCTCGAAGGAAAGTGCGAAATTTCTAATAATCTTCACCGATGTTGGAACTTCGCAAGAACTGTTTATGACATGAATTGAATGGTTTCCTAATGGCAGTGACACGCGGAACATAAATCAAGGTGTCGTAACGTATAGCTTCCTTATTACTGAAAATCACACCGCAAAAATGAAAAGTTAGTACCACCTATTTTCTATTCGATTACGCTTCCGCGATCGATGTTTATTATACCGTGGTTCAACGATAGCAATATAAATTTTATTTCCCTAATGCATCGTATGAATTTCACGTATGTACACGCGTTATAATTTACACTTTCTTTCCTACATATTGGCAATCAAATTTCTTTTTTATTAAAACATAAAATATATGAATTCATGAAACGTATCATAAAACGTCGAAGTTTTACAGTTTATCATGAAGAAACATCCTTGCTTCACTTTTCAAATCGTTCGAACAGAATACGTAATTCCTTCTTTTTACGAAAATTTCAAATACCCAAAAAGTAAGAAAAGGAGTGCTGACAATTTAATAATAGTATGTATTTCAACACATGCAAAACCAAGCAAAACATGTCAGCCTGCTATTACGAATATTCCAATCCTCGAGAGGATAATACTAAGTACGACTATCTTACTAATGAACAGATTTTCCTAATAAACATTAGTTTACTTATCGTGCGTTTTACCATACTTGCTGCCTTTACCGGCCGGTCCGCAGAGATGTTCGGGATGTTCTGCACGGATAGTTCTATCTAATTACTGAGTTACTTAGCTTTTAATGCATGGATCGAATTGCGCCTGCATTTCATAGAGATAAACGTGGAAAGCATAAAAGGAAGAGAGCCGTAAAAGAGAAGGAAAATAATTGAAAACACAAATTAATAAAAGTGCTTCCGAAAAGGGAATTTTCGCAAACATAAAGGACACAGAAGAACAGATATACAATAAAACAAAATTCAAATCAATTCCGCTTAAAAGTTTAAAACAGAAACGGAATCCTCGCGGGAACAAATCATCGGATCATTACGAACGGTATCCTTGAACTCCATCAGCAAATTAGTTCGCAAGTGTGCGCCGAAGAAAATGAAGGACTCACAAAAACAAATAAGCAGAGGGTAAAAGAAAGCACAGGTAGAAAAGGGAGATGCAGAGAAATAGAACAAGCCCGTGAGGTGGGCACAATGTAAAGGTTGAGTAGGAGCGAGAGAACAAGGGGGGAAGGATATCCGACTTACTAATTGCAACGTCGTCGGTGGTCCGTAGACACACCGCGGGCCATGACGAAAAGCGATATGGTCAGAGCAGAAACCGACCAAGGGCACACCGTGATACATCTCCATGGTTAGCCTGAATCGAAATCATAAATCCGGCCTGGACGATTTGTAACGTTTCCTTGAAGGCAGCCTGCGTACAAAGTCGCGAATGTTTGCTCGGCCCGAGGATAATGAAGTTGTGGAAGCAAGGACACGAAAATGCATACCGTTATTCATGCCTCTGCATGTACCCTCCACGACAATGGCTCGTATCGCGTATTCATTTACGAGTAAAGCAGCCCCGAAGGCATTATTTACGATACACGAATTGAACAGAAAAGTGCGACGATAAAGTAGTCATTTTTAGGCTCTGCAGTATCCTGAAGTGGATTTCGTTGGGCACTGAAACAAAGGATACTTTTCACTTAAAATGAGCAATTATTCTTTCCTTGCTGTCCGTATTTTTTTTGGGGGGGGGGGGGGGGGAAATCTTAGTTTCTTTTCTTTTTTAACGGCGAGAAATTTAAACACGCCTGTACTGTTTTTTTACTGCCAGGCTGTAAGATAGAAGACGAATGATTTTTTTGTTGATACCGCAAGTAGAAACTTGATAGCGAAACCGTTATTAACGTGGCAACGGTACAAGTTCGTTTCAGAAAGCAATTTTCACGTTACAGCAATTCAATTAGGGAAGTCGAATCGTACCTTTGTCCGGGCATTGTGGTTCATTGCTTCTTCAGAGGTGTAAAGCTTGGATTAACGAGATATTTATCGCAGCATGGAAATTCTTATCCAGACGAGTCCTGACGGCTACACGAGACACATTGACGAGGGTGTACCAGATAATTCGGGCCTCACGCTATTTCGTTCCACTGTGTCTATACACGGCGGTGAACTTTTCCACCTTCATTTTTCCATACACTATTGGCACAGTAGGCGGGGATGCTCGCATAGTAGGTGGTTGTGAAAGCTGGGAAAATGAAAGGAACCGAGAATGCTGACGATTTGAAAAATGAACATTCCTTCCTACTATATGTATAGCTTGACCGATTAATTCGTTTCATCCGTTTGATTCTTATTAATCTGATCAGAACTTTTGCCCAACGTTTTGCTGGAAATTAGTAATGGGGGCAAAGCGAAATATACATACATATATGTATGTACATACGTACATGTAAAACGTGAACCGCGAGACCGATAATTTTATTATCAATTCTGGTAAAACGATTCATTTCTACTGACAATTATATCAAGCACTCGTCTGCAGACTAAGAAAAAAAAAGGCCAAGATACCTAAATCCACTCCTCACCTTGCAATCTTTCAATTCTATTTCCCATAAAACCCGCCGGCCAATTCAATGCAGCGCAACAATGCTATCCAAACGCGTTTAGCAGCTCCTGTCAGCAGAACCGTAAAATGCAATTCGCTTAGGAAGGAGACTCCTTCGCTACCGAGTGGAGGGTAAACTTTCGTCTTCGAGTCGAAATTGCTCGCACAGCGGGACATCCATTCAGCGGCGATTTCGAAAATATCTGGAAAAGGGGGCGTTTTGAGCGGACGAAGGAACTCTTGTCATCGTTTAAACGACGTTTCCAATTTGATGCAGAAGAATTATCGCCGAATGGAAACACGCAGCCAGTGCCTCTCGTCCATTGAAGCAGATTCCCTCCACAATGGCTCATTGTGCGAGTCTGAAGTACCGCCACCGTTTCTGCTCCGCATGCAAACGAGAAGGGAATTAAATATATATCTACCGAACGATAACTTTGTTTGAATTAGCATTACCTGCTTTTGTAAGTGTTGCGCCATGTCGGAGATATGGTCACTGCACGCAGATGTATGGGTTTCACGTGTTCGTTGCCGGTGAACACGATGGTGGTCCAGAGACGTGATACCCGCGAGAAGTTTTGCAAACCTTTTCTTCGTTGCTTTCGTTCGATTCAGAGATTTCGTTTGCTTCAGCGTCGTTCTGCAATACCATATCCGATTGTCAAATAATGCTGGATTTTTTTTCGGGCATGCAGAATAATTTATTATATTTTGGAGCAGCGTAACCGGGGTTCTTGGATGGGTCGCAAAAATAGGAATGATAAATATGTTTGGAATTGCTTTTATTATTTTCAATACTGGCATAGAAATCATAGAAACAATCTATTTCGCCGGCGTTGAAAATTCAGTTTTATAGGCTGATCTTTCTACGATTTTACTATGACAAGCCGAAACTAAACCATCGAAAGCCTGGGCCTGAAGTGCCCAACATGCGATACGATCCATTGGCCATTCATTATCAGATTTTCAGTTCTGGGAATAAATCGTACGCGAGTTGTCGAAATCACCGTTGCGCCCGATTTGACTATATTTGGCCTCTTATTCCGTACACTCCTTTTTTTTTATTTAATTCTATTTTGTAGACAGCACAAGTCAGTGCAATATTAAAATAGTACCCAGGAGTAGCAAAATTTTCTTTGATCCATCCACGGTTCACATAAATTCCAATACGATGTTACAGCTTTCACACTTTGCGATCAATCAATTCTTATTATTAAATTACACAAAAATAATCTCTCTCTCTCTTTTTGCTAACTTCTCTTTGCACGTGACACACTTTTTTTTTAAAAATCGTCTGAATCACAAGATGCCGGAGAACAAATTTAAAGCGGTCAGCGCTGCCCGACTCTCCCCTATGTACATCACATACATATCTACATTGCAAAAAGGAGAAAAACCATCGCACAAATTTTGCCAAGGTCTCTACGGCCCCTCCGAGCGTACAGGATCGCCACTAAATAAACCCTGAAACAGATACACGTGGCCCATAAAGTGTAGATCAGACCGCCATAAAAATAACGGTGGTGCCCCGTTCGCGGTTTCGAGCGCGTCGAATTTCCAAAGCAGCGGCCCATTACCCGCCGCCCCCATAAAATAAACCGCACAATCGTGGCTCTCCGTTTCGGTGGCCACGCTTCGAACGGTCGTTTTCAGTCGAATTTTATCGGGGACTCAGAGACCGGACGCGCATTGTTTCCACCGTTTTCCATCGTCGTCACTGGCCCAGAATCCCCGAGGACCGCGCGGTGTGGCCGTGAACGCGAAAGGAAAAACAAAAAGGGAAAAAAGTGCAACGCGCATGGGGGCATTGTTCCAAGCTGCCACCCTCGCCGCGTGGAGCACGCTCAAAATCCAGAAAGTCTGTAAATTTTCGTGCGCACTACCTGTTCAACCAGCGTGTATCCGCTTGGATACTCTGTTTGCGTAGGACTGGGACCACCCAGGTCGACTGACGCCTCTGCCGTATTCTCAACGTAGAATTGACTTAGCGGAATCCGGGGTGAGGCAGGGAAGAACGGTGGACAACGAAAAGAGGAGAAGATAGGACGAGAAAGGGAGATGGCCGGTTTGTATGTAAGCAGCGAAGCCTTTAACCCGACCTGGTCCAGCACGTGATTTTTCATCCTATTGTCCGTCGACAGGGTCACGACTCCCCACGTGGGTCATTCGAGATTCAGTGAGGGCTTACTTCTCGATTCGCTACATTTTTCTCGATTCTCGAAAAGGAGTTCGGAATGGATTTACGGCCGAACCCCGCGCTGATAACGAAGTGGAAATGGTCTTGAGTAAAAACGAACGTGCCTGAGATATCTTATGTATATGCATACGTGGCCGAAGGAAGAGAGATACATGTAAGTATGTAGCTAAGGCTACGCGAATGGCTGTTTCGGAGATTTGTTGGGAAACCGCAGGAACGATAGATGGATCGGTCTTTTTGTACTTTTACATTTTGTTGTGACGGTCGTCTGACTTGTGGTGTATACATAGAACCTATAATACGAATATACGATGCTGGGTGTAAAATGTGCCCCTAAATCGAACTGAACTCGCTTTTTCGTCACAATAAGGTAGCTGGAGAAGAAAATGTACTTTCAAAATTCAAGGTCGATATTTATTATCGTATTATAATGAATGGTAACAAATACAAGCGACAGAGATTTTGTTGAGAATCAATCACAGGTTTCTCTAGCCTCAAACGATTTCCCTTAAATTCACAAAGCATAAAACTGTATAATATACGTTCAACATTATTTATTACTTCCATAACTCGCGGGGCAAGTTCAAGATCCATTCCATTGCGCGTTACCATCGCCTACGCCATTTACGTACGCCTCTCTAATGCGACAGCGAATTAAACACGAAGAAAATGCCACGATATATCCGTGAAAGACATCTCACCCACAAGGATGAGATCTCACCCCTCCAGAGTAGTGGAGCCCCTCTCACGTCGATCCAAACGATCTCTCTCGCCCTACCAACCCCTTCACCGTTTCCCTCCCCATTCATGTTATATTTACGCGTGTATTCAGTTTCTCGCTCCGGCGATTTGCATCCCCGTTAAAAAAGACCCGCTTACAACGTCATCGAGGGTTACGATCGACCGCGGGTCGACTGACGAATGAACGAGATAAAAAAGTATTCGAGAAGGTGGGAAAGGATCAATGAAATTTCTTTCCCTACCCTCCGGTCGAGACTCTTCTCCTCGCAGAGAAGTTCGTAGGCAGCCAAGAGAAAGCAAACTTACATATCTGTTCCCCCGCATAAACACAGCAACGTTGTCGTTGTAAAGTTGACACGGAACATACTTGTTACGTTCCTGGGCCGTAGTCCATGGACCACTGGCAGCAGCCTCTCCGCCTCGGTGCTAAGTAAAATGATATATTGCGGTTAAACGCGGCCCGTGACCGCGTGTGCGTGCCCGGTATCACCGACGATATACGTATACACGTTACACGTGGCCGTGCTTAATATCGGAACGGTGTTGGTGAGTGGGCCACCCACGGTGGCCCCGCTGGACCACCCAACGAGCCGCGCTATTATAAGGGGCCGTCTCTACTTCGCACTTTACCTCGATCCGATACTTCTTTGCTCCCCTTTAACCCCTTCGGGCGGGGGCCCTGACGCGGACCCGTGAGGCGAATCGAAACGGGACATCGTATTTCTTTTTTTTTTCGTTCGCGACGCTTGTTATCCATTAATCACCGGACACATTTTCGGAGAACGGATTGATTTGGCGTGCGGACGTATGTATTATGCATAATTTCGTTTCGCTGATGCGTTACCTCGCGAACGAGTGGCGTAGCAAGTGTTGCATGCTGGTAAGGGTATGTGCGGGAGAAATTTGGGGAAGAAAGATCTTTGTCGGTTTGCAATGGGACATAATATTCGCAACACGAGTATCGCGAGTGTTTCTTGCGAAAAGAATGGAGGGATAAGCATTGCATTTGGAAGGAAGAAATGGCGTTCTGGGGTAGATCAGAACGGTTTAATGGCTGTTTTATTGTGGTTGGCTGGAGGGTCGCGATATACCAATTTGGAAGATTAGATTAATAGCGATTTTAAATTAGTAGCTCGATTTCCATTGAACAATTCAGACGAACCGTGGAAACATTCGAGCAAGAGAAAGTTCGTATAATTGAGTACTGAACAGCGTACTACTCGATTCGAATACCACGCACGTGCATCTACTTGAATATTTCAAATACATACTTGATCACCGAGTGGTACTTTCTGGGAAATGACGTTGCAGCATAGGTGTATAAGTCGCAATTAAGGAAATTGGTCTATTGGATGGCGAAAGAAATGGTACTAAGGTGTCAGGATCGTCGACGATCGACTGGTTACAAGATAGTAATTATCGAACAAGTCATTAGTAAACGTTGCGTTATTATCGCTTATACGCTACGGCCATCGACACTTTATTTCGTTCGACAGTGGCACGTGCAACTTGCGGCCTCGTCGATTGTACAGGGTGGTCGAGACATACGACTTAAATACCTCGATCATACATTATTATAGAATTTTTTTTACTAATTCGCACCACCGGTACGTTTTGTGGACACTGACTCTTAAATAGAAAGCCTTTAAGAAAAGGAACGAAGCAAACGAAATTGCAATTACAGTGACAGTGAAAAGGCACTCGTTACTGGTACCAAATATTGCCCTCCAATTAATAAACACATTATTGCACCCTCAGTGCACAGTTTCAAAATTAATTTTTGCAGTAACATAAAATAATACTCACTAGGAACGAATGATTTCTAATACGAACCATTACAGTTTAATAGGAACTATAATATTCACTCCAACAATTAATTCCAACTGAAATCGTCGCATACGGAAAGCTACAACTTCTACCACACTACCAATCATTTTCTTTTGACGAATCCCATCTATTCCTCGAGAGAAAATTCAATGGAAAATTCATGACAGATTATCATGCACGATATTCCGGAGCACACCGTGTACATCAAAACCGCGACACGCCAGCACGATACCGCGGCGGTGTGTTCGTGTGCAAATCGTGCGTGCCAACTTCCGCAGTGTACCACCTGGGTGGTCCACGATCGAGGAATACGGGGATTAGATAGCTCGATAAGGCGTACACGCATTCATGCGCACACCCCGTCGTGGTTATGCAGCCCCGCGATGCAACGCGCTTGAAATCGTTAGCTGCGAGCTGATAGAAATACAGTACCAACGATGAATTGTGAGTGGTATCGGCGGGGGTGCAGCCGAGCACGGCCAGAAACGATATAATTGAAATTTTATCTCGCTGACGGATCCGGTCTGCTCGAGCCGTTGAATAAACGCTTTGCCCGCGATGCTTCTGTCGGAAAATTTGACGCGGAACGGAGTAAATTGAGACATCGGTAATTTATTACAACAAACATATATCGTCCAACGATTGATTATTCGCTGGTAACCGTGTCGTCGATTCCGGGCGACTTTTCAATTACGTCACCATGAGGTACACGCGTCATCATTTATACATATCCGGCCGACTCGTCGTACTCACCTCGTAAATCAATTTCGTCGAGCGGGAAGTTCACGCGACGCGCGTCCTAGACGCGTGCCTCGACTAGAGACGAGCAAATTAGGCAAATTTCGCTCAACACGGCCGCGGACTGCAAATCTGTCGCGAGCACCGTTGGAAAAGGTACCACTTCCTGTCGCCGTCAGACCGGGTGGTCCGCGTTTCTTATCCGCGAAACACGGTTCCGTGTGTTCTTTGTCGGAGATTTTCGTGAACAAGGTTGCGGGTCGCGCAAATCGTATTATATAAACTGAGCAAACGCGAGGCGCGAACCGAGTCGAGAACGGAATACGCGTACAGTTCGAATGGTTGCATAAGTCGGGCAGAAATCGACCGATTCTTCTTTCCATTTTTTTTACCCCTCTTTCTCGCTCCGTTCCCCAAAGAATGTCCAACCCGCGTAGAAACGATCGAATTAAGCAAATGCGCGGAGGAACAATGCACTGTGTCGAGGATACTTTTCGCGCTTGCAATTAATCTTTCCATTTTCAGCGAGGGTTGCATTGTGTTAGAAAAGCGTATCGGTGTTTCGTGGATCTCACCGATTCCCCGATCATTTTTACCACCCAGTTGTTTCAAGACGCAAGAAACAAATCGATAGTCCCACCGTAAACGTTTCACCGTGCATCTTTCTTTTTCCCCTCCTCTCTATTCGTCTTGCTTTTATTTCCTTCCTCCCCACACGCCGTTTCTGCATTATAATTTCAAATGCACATCACACTGCGGGACGTGTGCACGTCACCGGTGCACGCTTCAGGGGGATTGAGGCGTGTCACGACGACCCGTCCGTCTTCGCTAAATGCTCCAATTATTAATTTACCTCGGTTGCAATGTTCACCATGCGAGCAACGTTGTGTGCAACGTATTATTCCGTGAGGTACACGCGTATAATGATGTTCCTCGGTTACGCGAACTCGCGGAACCATCCGCCTCTCTTTCTCCGCTTTCTTCCTGTTGGCATTCCCTTCTTCTTCGGCTTCGTTTTCTGTGTCTTCGTCTTCGGCCTATGGTTATAACGTGTAGGGGAAAAAATCATAGAACGCTTTGCCAGTTCAAACAAATTTCGTTTATGCAATGTAAATTACTGTTTACTGTTTAGTTACGAAACCTGCGGTTTATTATTATTACTGTATTAAACATTTCGATTGTGATTGCGGTACGCGTGCACGCGTTATTACAATAAAATCGAATTAAACCAGACATTCGATATCGCCGGAGGAAAGTGTATAATGCAACTTCGATTATTCATCGACCGATCGTCGACCTTATAATCAAAAGCGGACCACTGCTATATATTTCTGATCCCTCGATCAATACTTTCCTTTCGATCATTTCGAAATTCACGTCGGCCATTAAACCTTATTAAAATGTCCTTCCGGGCCAATTTCATTCAATTATACCGCGGTGCACGATACGGTAATTAACTTATCCCATTTCTAGAACCGGCGCACCTGGACTTTTCACAAATTGTCGTAAATCACAGACTTCCTTTCGATCCTGTTTTTCGATTCGAGAACGCTCACGGTTACGGAGTAATGCCGCCGAAAGATAGAGAGAAATAAAGTGATGTCCCTCGCTTTTTCCGTCTCACCGTCCTGTTTTTTCGTAACAAGTAGACATTCCAGGATCGCCCGGAGGGATCGACCGTAAACCCCGCTATAAAATCCCTGAAGAATTTTATGAAAGCGTTCTCGTTAGACGTTCACCGTGCTGCCATGCCGGCCCGTTTCCCCAATACTACCGATCACTGTCATTCAAATCGAATTAAGCTTCCTGTCGTGAAGAACCGCATTTTGCATCCTATCCAACTGTGGCATTATCAGGCATCTTTATGCGCGTGTCCATCTACACGGTGAGAGGGAATTGAAAGGTAAATGGGTGTACGACGGGATCCGTCGAAGAATATTGGACAGAGGCACTGCGAAAGAAAAACCAATTAGTAACCATTAAGTCGATATTAATTTCGTAATAATTTATATAATTTATTCGCCTGCTGGCTAGAAAACAAATAGTTGTTTTTAATAATCTCGTCGCGCTTTTTCTTTTGCAACAAAATATAACGCATATTCTTTCAAACAGTTTCACATACGTCTTACCATATCGCGCGAACTTTTGTCTCAAAAACGATTGTTTACGACGGACCGTATTAAACGGGATACTCGTAAAAATACTTCCAGAAAGCCGCGCAACAGTACTCCGCGGATCGTCTTATTATTAAATTAAATGTACAGTACAGTCGCGGGGCGTAGTAAAATTTCACGGTTAAAACGATAGTCGTTGATCGCGCGGTCGTGCTTACCATCACGACGTTGAATTTATCGGGAATACGTTTCGGTTAATTAGCAAAATCCTATCGACCCTATCGCGGTGCACAGGCACGAAATAAAACAGCCCCCTTCCTGCGCGCGTCTAACAAGTAGCTTAGAAAACGAGCGTCTTGCAATTGGAAACGAAAGCCACGTCTCTTCCTCCCTTTAGTCGCCGCGCAATTTCCAAATAATTTACAAACTCGCAATTTTATGCTTTCTCGTAAACTCGAAATTATCGACGTCCGTGTTTACACCGTTCACGTACCGTGCGTCCAATTAAAATGCTGTAAAATTACAGAATTTTATGCCCCCTGCGTTCCTCGAGAGCTCCTCTAGCAGGATTCCCTTTTTCTCTAACAGTAGCGATCTACTCTTGTTCGTTTCTTGTACCGGGCAGTATAATTTCAGCCGCTAATTGTCCGTTTCTTCGTTTCTTTTTCTTCCCTCAACTTGATTCGTACGGCAGAATTGAAAAATCGTCTTAATTTTAGGTCGATTTATGGCTCTCCCGTTCGGATTGAGATATAATTAAGAGGGAATCATAGTTCGTGCGGTGATCGAACGTTAATGAGAGATCCGATTAAGGATTACTGCGACTGGGCGTGTACTGTCGACAATTTATGAGGATTTCAATTTACCGACGTTACGTAGACGAATTAAGAAATGGGCATAAGGGACTGCCGAGCTAACTGTATGAACGCATTAAATTGTTAATATAGTTCCGCGGAACTTCGTGCTGCGATTTAGATGTAACTCGCACAGGTGACTGGAGTCACCTTTGCTACGCAAGCAACCATTGAACGCTGAGTAATTACAATCGCCCTCAGTGCGCAAGTGAGATCTCCGCGTTGGCTTACTCCAGTCACCCCTAGTAACGAAAGGGTTAAGTGTGTATCCTGAATATTGTATGCAATATCTTTCACCTCTCCTTAAATACGTCTCTCTATGTGTACACTAATCGATCACAAACTAACCGCCTAGCGACCAGCACCTTGACTAGAGATTAAAATCCTCGATTTCGACCAAGCATTCGGTCATCAGCGAAGGGGGCCATCGGTTGGTCGATTTCCACGAAACGACGCGAGGGAATATCGACACATCCGGCGCAGGAGAAGCGGCCCACGATTTATCTTCCGGGGCCTCAGAGGCGTAGTCCGTTTCATGGCAAATTTGTCAGCCGGTCGATCATTAAACGAATACGCTGCGTCGTCCCATTAGCAACGAAGAGGAAGGTGGTCAAGAAGAGATGGACGAAGAAGAATTAGGGCGCTGTCGCTTTGCCGGTCGGCCCTGGAGTAGCGATGGGAGTGATCAAATTCTTTTTTTATTCTACTTGTTTTTTACATTCTACGTGTACTAGGTCAGCCTAGGCACCGGGGCTATTTCTGTCAAATAAACGTTAACAAGGGATGCCTATCAATTAAACAGAACAAGGTAAAAATGTTTATGGATCACGCGAAACGGTACTTATCCTTTTTCATTCGCTGTCTGATCTCGACAAAAGATAGTCGACAACATGTAATGTCTTGCAGTATCACGCTATTCTTGTTTAAAAAATGGTACAGTCAAATATGCACTTCACTTAAGTCACTTAAGCAGGTGATTAGAGATCTGTCAGTTTTCGACGGTCGAAAATTGACCAAAATCAGAGGAAATCTTTGCTGTACATTAATATTCAATTTTACATAACTCCCTAGGCTACATATCGGATAAGTTTCAGCCGAAAAGTCCACGTGGATCTATCGTTCAGTTAAACACTGTACGTGCGCATACCCCTTGCCTGCCTACGTGTATACTTACGCCAGGCCGATATTTTACTGTCAGCATCGTTGCTAATTGAGAAGTATTGTGCCCATCACTACGCCGTGGTATCGTGTCTACCGTGCCACGGGGATTCACGTGTATATACCGTAAAGCACAGAGAGGCAGCACAGCGGTCTTGGTTGTACCCTGAAATAAGGTAGCCCCGACGACGAACGAAAGGAGTCGACGTGGGTGGCCCCGGAGAGATTTGCCTTCCGCTAAATATCGCCTTTGCGCCCTCGACGTGGGTGGCCCTCTCTCTTTCTCTCGCTGTTCCCCTGGCCAAGGGGAATCCTCATCCTCCTTGTCGTGGCTGCTTCGCCCTCCTTCGTCCTCTGTCCAGGAGCAATCGCTTTGGTGTCTCCTGTCCTCTATCTCCCTCTTCTCCTTCACAACCACCACCACCACCACCACCACTGCCATCGGTTCGTTCTGCTCCACCTTCTATCGTCTCATTCTTCTTTCCCTTTCTGCCACCGATTTCTCTATGCGCGTATACATATGCACGGATATATACACGTGCATGCATACGTATTGTATATGCTATGAGATACTCTCGGGGAGGACTCCACGGGTAGAGAAACGGTTCCAGGGAAAGGAGAGCGGCCACGGACGATGAATGGGTGTTATTATAGGTAAAGGTAATGAAAGATATTGTTACGCTGTAATAAATAGTATGCGGAATCCGAAGCGGAGCCGGCGTGCCGCGGGACCGCTCGAAGAGGTGAACGGAGACGGTAATGATCGGTGTTCAAAGCCGTTTCCCTTCTCGGTTTATTGGCTCTGGCCGGGTAACCCGTTTGAGGGTAGATTTAGTGTTTCACGGGGAAATTAAGGCCGATTAGAACTGGTGGAAAGGCGAACGGTTAAGAGAGATAGAAAGGGGGGTTAATTGTCGATCGCAACCGTGCAGGACGTCTGCGGTACTTTGCTGGCGATTGATGTTAATTGGCGTGTTATTAGAGAAACTCTGCTTGATTATACGGTATATTACTTATTGGGAAAAGCGTTGGGATTGTGCTTGGAATGTAGAGAACTATTTAGAGATATTTAATCCTCTGTACATTTGTGGTACTTTGAAGTCACATACTTGACATCTATCGTTGGTAAATCTTGTCTGGATTATTGCAATCAACGTGTTTATTGTGTCCAGTGGAAATTCAGAGTCACAAGTTCTTTTTTGTAATAAATTATTTCCAATTTTTTCCTTTCCTTCTAATTTCTTTTCTGTGGTAGAATTTGTTAATAGTTCATTGTAATTCGGTTGGTAAATCTGGGAAGGAGCAGCGCGTTAATTTAATTTCGATTATATAAACATTATTGTATAACTTTCAATTGCAGTGTAAAGTAATTCAAATTGAACATTATTATTGTTTATTCCAATCTATCGCAAGAATATTATTTATTCATCTGCTCCAATCTATTCCGAGTCATATCGCGTACGCTTGTTGCTTGTACAACAGATGTAGATGCGATAAAACTCAGTTTCACAAGCTTTAATAGAAAAAACAACAACAGAGTGATTCGTTTCATGCAATTTTATTCGATGCATGCTGTGTTCGTGACTGTATGACGTCTTGTTACGGAGTAATGGGATGTCATTAGCAATCGTGAAGTACGTACAATGTAACCAAGGTAACGAGATGACTTTACGGAAATTAGCAACAATGTCTTCCGTCTTCTTTCACCGTGTCACGCATACAGACAACTCCTTATCATCATTGCGAGCGAAGACCGCAAATTATTCGCACAGCTTTATGAACCCATTGCAATAGAAAATTAGTCGATGTCGTTAATGAAGATTTCAAGCTCGGTAAACCAGCGCATCCTTCTTTAACCCTTTACGGAACTATATATGTAACAATTTCACTGAACCTTTCAATCGAACCTACTTTTACTTCTCCGCTTCACTCCACCCCACACCTCATCACACTTTCCCAAATCATTTCCACGCGTAACGATTGCCGCGTCAATTCCACTTAGAGATTCGAGGAATCCTTAAACGTCCGATTTGCGAAATCAATTAGCACCCTCGAGGGGCGCCACGCGAAGGAATGCCGTGTGTCCTGGGCGGAGGAACGACGAGCGCGTAAAATTCGTGAGCGGTGTCAGAATTCCTAAGCAGAAGAAGATGGACGGAATAACGTTCAGAAAAAGCCTGGAATCGTATAAATAACGTCGGACGCGTGGAAGAACGGCGAACGCGAGGGCGTTTTTAAGAGGAGAGAAAGAAAAGACGGCGAGACAAAACGGAAGAGGGTGAACGAGCCGGCGGAAACGAGGAACGTACAGTAACGAGTGAAACTGTGCAGACATATATGGACTATCACCATAAATAATATTTTATCAAACGTTGGCAATTAGAATACACATACCAACAAGAATATTCAGTGTTTTGCAGGATGCTTTGGCTTTCCAAACAAAAATTTCACTTGATAGATATAAATTGTGGAATCAGTTTCGCAGCGCATTAGAATTCTAGCGATGAACAATTACGTCTAATGTTGACGCAAGTGACCGGTATCGTGCTACCAGTTACCTCCTCGTAGTTTCTGCGACAATACGCGTCAGAGCGTTTTTCAGATACTTCGTAACGATGCCGTTATCGCGAGGTGCGAAGATAACGTTCGAAATATTCGGGATCGATATCTCAGTGATATCGTACATATTTAAGGTACACATATAAGTCAGGGACAAGAAACCAAAAAAATATCGCGAATCTGCGACAACAATATACCGTACTTTATTCGACCTCCCTTCCAATACCCAACCCCTTCCTCTTTTACCCTTTTCCTGTCCACCCTACTCCATTTGGCCCGACACACGCGTGCACGGTCGCGCAGCCAAAGGGGAAAAGGATTCGCGATAGGTCGTGGTAGCGATCCGTGCAGCGAAAAGGTATAAGAAAGGGAGCAACGAAACTTAAAGGGGAATCGAAGTGAGAGTGGGCCAACGGATCAGGGGGCTGAAACGAGAGCCAGAGAAAGAAGAGAATGGAGCCGTAGGGCGAAAGCGAGAGAGAAATAAAAGAAGGACGTATGAGTAGAATAGGGACGGGAAGAGAGAGGCGACACAACGCGTGTGGTCCACCCCGTGCTGGACGACGAGCAGGACGGGACCAGGACGACGACAGCATCTTATCCGAGACCTCCGGATCGATCGATCAATGGCGAGATCGATGCCTCCTCGAGTCAGACCGATCGAGTACGTGGCACGCTCGGGCGCACAAATATTTTTCACCCTGCAGGCGGCGACGACCACGATCACGTGCATCAGTCTGGTCAAGGGGAACTGGTATCGTAGGTGATAGTGGATTGTCTGGGATGGAAAAGTTTCGACGCTTTTTCCATTTGTTCGTTCGTTTGAACATTCCTTGGGAATTGGGCCGCGATGGGGTTGAAGATTGGTTTGGGTAATTGAGGTTTGTGGATCCGTTAGGTTTGTTCGGTTTGCGTTTATTGTTCACCTATTGTTTGTTATTTATTCCGGGGACAGGTTTCAGTTAGCGTTGCAAGTTCCAGTAGCCTGGACGGAATTATTGCAATAACGATTTAGTATTATTTGTTGCACAAGCATTTTTAATATGCATAATCCATAGTTTATTATTTCCTGGTTCCCTCTTATTATAATTATTCAGTATTAATACGGGGGAAAATAAGAAAGATGTAGTTAACTTAATAAAATCACCGTAGCTCGTTACTACGCCATACGATGCCGCGGTTATAAACGATTATTATCGCATCACCATTAAAACGCACCACCAAATTATCCAGCGATAAAAAAAAAAAAGGTAGTTCCACCAATTCCACAAGTTCCCAAAACGCATCCAACGTTACACAAAAAAGGTACCAAAGAACGAATGAACACCGCCCCGAAAAGAATGTCACACTAAACCCATCAAATCTGCCATAATTCTTAAACGTCAAAAGCCGCACGCATTCTCTAACCGCAACACTACCACCTCGGAACTATGTACCTCGCAAAGGTATCAATCATCCCCCAATTCAAGCTCCATTCACCGCCATCCATCCCCCATTCAACACACAGCCGACCCATTGCGATCTTCTCCCCGTTCCCCCGATCGCCGTTCCAATTAATCTCAAATCAATCGCCGTTCGTTTCCAACGGTATGCCCGAACGTCGACAAAGTGGCCGGCAAACGAGACGCGCATTTCATCTTGATCGAGAAATTGCGTAACAACGGAGGCCGAATACACGAGCACAATACGCGGCGCGGCGCGGTACGGCCGCCTAATGCTAATGCAACTACCATTAGCAAGTAGTGAATCGAATGTAAAGTCAGACGTAAGGTGGGACCACACAGGTCGACAGGCGGTGGGCTATGCGGGGCCAGCAGATGCAGTGCCCCATAAACAGCGGGGCGGGACCACCCAACGCGCTTCTTCCTTCGTTTCGTTCCTTCGTCTGTTTCCTTAATAACCACGATAGCCGGTCTGTTCCGGCGCGAGGTACGCGTGCACGTATGTATGTACACGCGCGACAACTCGCGAGTGTGTACGCGAGGGCGCGTTACCCTGGACCGGCGTTACGCCTCCAATTATCGTAATTTAATCGGGGAACGATAACGATTACGTGGAAAAGGGGGGGACATCGAGCGACGGTATGCGACGGTGTCTCGCGAGCGTTCTATTAATTTCGTCGGCGCTCTCGTGCGTTACCGCGCGTGAAACGGAAAAAGGAAATCGTCCTCCGAGGCGGGATCGTAAAGTGACGCCTCGTGCCGGTTTATGGGGTTCGCGTGTTGCCGGGCGATTTCGTCGAATTCGTCCGGGCCTCGTCCGGTTTCCTCTGCGACGGGTCGCCTGTTTCGACGACGTTTGTTACTTTGCTGAACGATCAGGTGGGGCTGGTTATACGTACGGCGAATGTATGGGTTACCTTAAGGTGATTGGGGGATTTTTGTTGGATGGAGCTTCTTGGGATTTGGTGTGCACACGGTTCCCGTATACGAGGACGCGGAATCTTTTAGCTGAATCTGGTTTGATTGCCGTTGGGGGGGGGGGGGGGGTGTGATTATTTTGTACCGAGTGGTAATGGCGCAATTTATTTGGTTGTACTTATGGGATTTCGAGGATTGAATGTACATTTGGAGTGGTACAGTGATTATTCGACCAATCTTGGGGACGTACTGCACTGTCAGGGATAAAGGTCTATCAACGAGGATACATAGAATTATGGAGCGTTTGATTAGAAATCGAAGAATAATACATATCGAATATTAGCATAGAATTTTCTGAACGCACAGCTTACAAACTGGCAGGGTCCGCTTGAAAATACATACACATAATACGTACAGCTGAATACCTATCTCCGTAGTTTGCATACCAAAATTAACTCGAGATCCCATAAAAAAAAGCGGGGAAAAAAAACAGAAACACCAAAGATATCGCAAATATAAAGAAATTCTACAATTTTAATGTACATTCTAAATTTAAATACTCGAATCGATTCGGAGAGAGATCAGTTCCTCGATAGAAACCTCGAGACTTGTAATAAGTTAAGTTATAGGAGATCGAAATTTTATGATACAATAAAGATTCCCTAAGATGGATTTTTCCTTTTACGATAAGTTGTGCTCAGTATATTCGCATTTGTCCGATAAAAATATCGCTAGGAAATCGTGTTAACCGGTCACTGAATTAACAAATTCAAATCATGTTAATGTACGTATACGCGCACAGGCAAATCGAACTGTAGGAAGGAACATTTTTTACGATTCCCTGGGCCTACGCGTATAAAATGAATGATTTTATGTATTCGGTTGTACGGTGTCAGGCATTAATTACAGACGAGACCGAAACCATCTGTGGAAGCAATTGAAACGAGCTACCTGTCTTCAGCTTGGCTACGTCAGATTGACTCTATTGGGAATGGATAATGACAGTCGGAACTGCGTGAAAAGGGTAATGACGCTTGTTCGTCGCTTCTTTTTGTCCTTTTTGTTTGGCAATCGAAATCGGTGACAGGGTTCGGGCACGATTTATATCAAAAGATACAGCCATCGACCGGCGTCTTTTGCTACCGTAAAATGGGATAGTAACGATGTGACAGCGCCACGAAATGGGATAATAAATAAGTGGACCTGAGTTTTATAATGTTATTAAAATTGAAAGGTGGGCCGCGGTTCGATCCGATTATTCGGTACATAGTTTTGATGGAATTTTGATTTTGATTTTATTGGCTTGGCACTGGATTATATTTTACTGTAATAATGTTATAATTGTGATACTATTGTAAGTATATACGCACCTGACACACTTCATTCACCAGTGAATTGAATCGCAAGAAACTCGACGCGTTCCCATCGCGTCTTCGATCCAAGGAACTTTATCGCTGAACACGGTCCATGGATTAGACGGGTCCAGAAGATATGATTTATGCCGGCTTAATAGTTTCACGGCGGTTCCCTGCGTTCGGGGGAACTCATAATCCTTTTTATTGCCGCTAAGACGTTTCACGGTGACGGGTCTATCTACGTGGAATTCAGGTATTGTGCGCGGACGAAAGAGGAAAAAACGAAGGAGAAGAAAAAATACTCAGAGCCAGCAATAAAGTGTCCCGAACAGTTCATAAAAGTCGCCGCTTTTACTGAAAACGCGCCTCGCTGTCCATTCAACAGCCACCGTGGGGCCATTAACTTTTGCCTACGCATGATCTACCTTCAACTGTAACGTATAAAAGTGTATCCCCGTGTGTGTTATACAGGTAGGTCACTTTTTGGGGTCCTTTGTTTCTAGTCACGTGCCCGTTACAAAGCTGCCCTGAATTGTTTCCTATTTCTTCCTTATTTTGTTCCTTTTCTCCTTCGGGAAGGGTTTTCGTTTTTTTTAATGCCTCTATTCTCTCAGGAAGCCAAGGGCTTCTAGGAAAGCAGCAAAGGATTGCGAGTCCTAGGGATCTGACCACCCACGTAGACCTGGGTCCTACAACCTCCCTGAATATCTGGATACGGATTATTTTCGGTAACTCTAAACCGCAAAATGTAGGCACAAGATTACACAACGTCCTCTTTTCTCTTTCTCTTTCTCGGCAGAGAGAGATGGGGTAAACGGTAGCACCAGGAAGCCACTATGGATTACGTGTTGGTTGTCGGAGGGCTAGAAGTACCTGGGGAAGAAAATACAGCGGGTTAAATAAAATAGTAATACGTATATTTGCAAGTGGGATATTATTACGGTTTGCGAAAATATTGGAATAGAAGGAGGGAAATTGTGGAACAGTGATGGAACAGTAATGGAACTTGAATGAATATTTGTCGAAAGATTAATAACTTTGAACAGTGCCGCTTTTTTCTAAAGTTTGTAGGTATGGCTATTAGTAAAATATTTCGTACAAGTTTTTGAAACAATTTTCGCGATACCTTCATTAGTAATATAATCATTAGTAATAAATAAATTCTGTAAATCTTTTTTAATTTGATACCATTTTATTGCAGCACGTACATTGTTACGCATACGAAAGCGAATGACACGTAGCTGTTAGCATTTGATGAGCAGTTTAGTCTATAGCTTTTTCTTTCACTTGGTCTTGGAGATAACGTTGTCTATATGCTCCGGATGGGTCGTATCTTGCCTCCAAAAGACTCCAATCTTCTGCTCTATGATCGATTAAATAGTGCGAGATCTTATCCGCGATTTCTTTCTGCTTCTCGCTGCAGGCTGAACAACCACGTTCTAAGGCGTCAGGTAGATTCTCTGTAATATTAATTAATCCCAAGGTTAATTTATTCGGAATCGATACATTAGTCAACCATTTCTTACCCACATACGATACATTTTGCACGTCAATCTTAATTGACTAATATTCTCAACAAATAAAATCGTGACACAGGGATGAAATCTATTCTTGATATTAATACATATAAGCAACGCACAATCAAGTAATGCTTTTTTAATTGCAAATAGTTTTCCAGTTGAAATTGTTCGGCCCCCCTTTCTCTCTCTTTCATCTCCTCCATCTCTATTAAATCGATTAATTAAGATCCTACTATGGCGTAAAATACTTTCAAATATTTTCAAGTACCTCCATTTTCAAACAGGGAGATTTCGAAAATTCCACCCCTGATACATATGAACTAGAAATATCATTATTTCATGACATACTTATATATTTATATATTTAGTATAATAACCACAGATTGTCTACATTAATAATAAGCAAACAACACGAGAAAGAATACTAAAAACAGTTGTTATCATCTTGCTACTTAAAGCTGACAGAACTTTCGAAGAAGCAGAAAACCCTTCGAAACGTGAATAGAAATATCCAACTTCCGTCCAATTAAGGTCGAATATCTCTTCGGCAAATAAATTCTTCCCCTGAATAATTGTAACACACGCTATCGCCAGCATCCTTTTTCACAGATGGCAAAGGACGCGTAACCGACTTAATGCTCGGCCTTGCCCCCAGGGAATGGTAACGACGCTCGTAAAATTGCGGTCGACCGTGAAACGACGGCGTCCTGCGTAAGAACATCAGCGGAATATGCATACGAGCACACGGACGTATCATAATTGACTCGTCGGACGTTTCTCTGAACGGAGGTGCCTTGTAACGACCTTCGCGATGATGCTCTAAAACGACACAGCTACGGTTTTTCTCCTCCTGCAGGACGATGGATTGTAGGCTCGTTCGCTTTGTTCGTCTCCCTTTGTTCTGATTTGTTGGCCGTTTGTTGCGAGTCCGAGCTATGAATGTTGAAGACCTAATTGGCACGTACCGAATCGCTGCTTGCTTAACCGTTCGTTGCACGCGCCGCTACAGAGGGTTGTTTTAAACGATCGTTACCTCGCGATTCTACATGATGCTCTGTAGAGGCAACCTTCCGGAGTCTTTTAATTAATCTTCCTTGAACCTCGGTGTAAACTAGGTCTAATATTATTGCGTGTACAACAAATTATGTGCAAATTCCGTATCACAAAGCAAAGCACTTATCGTTAAGAAATATCGCAATGGTAAACCCTCGCCAAATTTCAGTATAAACTGAACCTCAAGTCCTTAGCCGTGTAATAAATTTTATTCAAATCGCGTACCGCCTGGCAAAGTATTGAAAAGCATCGCAACATTAATACCGGCCACTTGAGCGGGCACAGCGAGCCGAGCATCGCCGCCATTTAATTACATAGATCCGCATTAAGTAGAAATATCAATGAAATTAGATACCACGTACGTAAAACCATCCGCTAATAACAATTCACCGCTCTTTTCCCGAAGTGGAATGCTTACTTTTAAGCTCGGCCGCATCCGGGCTGCAGGCACCGTGATCCAACAAACAGTTCACGTATCCGTTCAAAAGTCTCTCGCTGTTCAGCACAGCGTTGATGTCGACGTCGTCGTACTTCGTTGTATACTTGTCTTCGGAGAGCACTTCGCCGAGCAGGAAGCAGATAGCGAGCACGAGAGCAATCAGGACCGTCTTCATCGTGGCCGTTGGAGGTTTCGTTGCTGTTGGACTTTTTCGATCACTGAACGTCGAGCTCGTTAGCGTGGACGTCTTATATGTCTCGGGTATGGCTTGTTAGTTGCACGAAATCGCGGCCGATTACTTATCATACCCAAAGGAAATTGTACCTTCCGCAGTAATTCGTTACTAAAAATGCGCACGAGACGGTCATTTTCTTGTACGTCGGAGATATCGTTATGCGAACGAAGTAATTCTTGTGCATACGGTAGACGAGATTCGATTTGAGCTTGGGATAGGTACCGGGGAACGTTAACCTTCAGCTTGCGATTTTTGTCGACGGCGGTTTTAAATGTGACAAGCAATTGGTGTTCCGCGAGTTCTTTGTAATTCTGTCGTTCCGTAGGATTCGAATTCGCGAGAGACGTCGCGAAGGTTCGCGTGGAACGTCAGTTTTCTGAAGCTGGAAACACACTGACAGGGTGGAATAAATTCGTGTAATTACCGAACTGTGGAAACGTGGAATTAGAAAGCTGTGTGTTCGTGGAATTATAGAATTAAAAAATTATTGTACCCTGCTTTTAGTGTTATGGAATTGTGCAATTACAGATTTGCCGAACGGTGAAATTGTTATGGAACGTTGCCTTGCATTATTTTTGCATTTAACAATGACATAGATCGTATTTGTATTCAGGATTACTCTTCGAAGAAACGCACTTTTTCTTACGCGATCAGAATTTCATCAATTCGCGGATTCTCATACGGTATTCCAAATGACTCGCGTACAATCACAACGTTTCCTTGAATTATGTGAGGTAGACGTCAATCGAGTCGCGTCTGGTACTCCTTATTACGATGTTCGTTTCAAGGAAACGTTTAGTACTTGGCAAATACGCAGCGTTCTTTAGATTGAATAAACTATTATAAAACAAGAAGTGCTTCTATATGTACGCAGTTTCAGAATAAAGTATCCTATATCTTCATAGGCTTGCTTCAAATTTGGCTTTCGTTTAATTATTATTATAAAGGTTTTGCTGCGCGAGGAACAATCAGTGTACGTACGTACATAGGAGAATTTCTTGTTCCATTTGTACCGTCTCTTAATAATTTCATTTACGATATTTGTACATTGTCAAGAAGTTTCCTGCCCCAATATCCTGTTCTCCTCTTCAAATTAATAATCGTATAATTATAATCATTATATTTAAACCTAAACGTCGTTAACAATCATAACTCCACCTAATCGTTTCTCCTCAGATATAAATCTCTTCAGCCTGTCTGTCTCACTGTTCTCCAATTAAGGCCGATTGATCGTGGGCCAATTGTATCATAGTTTCAAACATTTTCTTCAAAACTGCGACGAAATAAATCAGAAGTCGCTGCGCTGAGTGTCGTACTCTTCCGTTTCCGTGTCCGAAAAGTCGGTGCACGCGTAACATATTCTTCCCACGTCCCTCCAGCATTCGGCACAATGAACGAACGGGCAACCTGGTGTCGTACATTGACGATACATTGGCCCCTTCCTAGGCTCCGGATCGCCGCAGATTAAACACCTGTCCCTGGCGCAGGCGAAGAACTTCAGCCATCCGAAACGTTTCGGCCACTTCAGTCTCAGGGCCATCCAGAAATCAACCTCGTACTCCAAACGTCGTGTCCTCACCATGATCTTCACTTTAGCCTTCATGAACTTCGCGTACCTGATCCGACGTCGTAGGCTCTCATTATAGATGTACAACACCCGCCTCTTTTCCCTTCTGCGGTAAAAAAACGAACAGATGCCGCGACGCGTCCTTTGAGTATAGATCGAGACGAAGATCAGGAGGAAGATCGCGAGGAACGTGCCGTAGATCTTGAATAGCATGTATCCGGGTAATTTCGTCGGTCTTGGGAGACAGGCCTTGTTCGACGCCGCGGTTTTGATGCGTTTCTTCACGTTGAAACCGCGAACGGCGCTTCTGATCAGGGTGGCGATCACGCCTGTGCCACGAATCTCTAAGGACAGGTCGTGGTGTCCCGCCTGGAACGAGAAATTGTTCTACAGACTATTTGTACTATTTGTACAGAATTTGTACAGAAGAGTCTCGAGATATCTGTACCTGAGTATATTCTATGTGCGCGTGTCTTCGAATCAGATCCAACACTTCGTAGAACAGCCGATCGAAGATAATGAAAATGCTTGCCGTGATAAGTTCGAGTATCACCTTGACTATCTGTCCCGTCATTTGAAATTTCTCCGCTTTGCTCGACTTCCAGCTGTACGGATCCACGAATTTCTGCCCTTCGATTTTTTTCAACGGCAACAGCGTCATGCTGCCGCGAGCTTTTCTTCTGGCGTCTATTCGTCGAAAGTATGGAGTCACGTAGAAATTGTCGTGCTCGATTTCGGTCAAATACTTGTCGTGGTAGTCTTGAGCAGCGAGGATGATTTTCAGAAACACGATCGACAGGCATCTCTTAACGATGGCCATCACGGTTTCGAATAGTTTCCTTCGCACTGTGAATTCGTGTATCACACTTTTCGCAGCGTGTGCTGAATCTTGAAGATCCAAGATTACAGGCGGAATCTTCACTCTGTATTGAAGCTTCGCGTCTTTCAAGCTTCGGCTGAATTCGTCCCGGGCACCTTTGAAGAAGGATGGCCTCGTTGAACTTCAACACATGAAATGTACATTCACAAGCAGTAGTTAATGTTACGTGTATTAAATAATTAAAAAAAAAAAGTAGAGTTATGCTATTGGGCAAGCATAAGCAGAAGATCAAGTGTTTCGTTAACACTTGCACGGAAAATGGGATTGATGCGAACCGAAATAAGAAGTAGAAACATTGTACTGTAATATATCAATTATTTCCTATCATTGTAGGAATTTTAGCATTATTCATTTATTTTTATTTTTTATTTTTATAATGTGCGATACTGAATTTTTTTAAATAGATTTTATCCAATTCTGGTACATTTACAAATTCCGTGGGGAAGGCTAAGGTTTTACTCTTTTCTTATATAGAACATCACCATTTTGTCTCGCATGATTACATTTGATTTAGAAGGAAAGTATTTTAATATTCTATATACAGAACAAAAATAGTGCAAAAAAAACAACTGATGAAAATTATAATTATACATAAATCAGTCTTTAATTTTGTTTATTTAAATTGATATCTAAATACGTACTTTTCAAAGCAACGTATCCCTCGCCAATACCACTGTCAACCTTTCCAGCAGGATCGCAGATACTGGGCCCACCAAGTGCTTGTAGCAGATTGCAGACGAAAGTCAACTTCATCGGCCAGCACAGTAGCCAGCCAATAAAAATAGTTACTGTATCGTAGCACTTGTTGTACGCGGTGGCAAACATATCCCTTTAAAACGTTGACACACGTCAGGTGAAATATTGACAAACAATTTACAACTAACAGATTTAATACTATTTAAAAATACTTAGATACTGACAGAATGATTCATTGATCAAATCAACGATTAATTTAAGCCATACGATATTCTGATTGACACATACTGACAAATTAAAATTGACCTATGCATCAGTGAATTAATAATTTATGCTACACTTTTTCTTTTCTAATGGTCTATTAAAATGTTTGAATTTACCTACATCTTCCTACGCCTCGATTAAGTTGTTCTACACATCGTTCCTCGATTTTCTGTTTGTATTTAGCTTCGAATGCTTCTGCATCGGATTTGGCCATTTCTATTTCCTTCGCATGTTTCTCCTCGATTTCTTTGCTCCGTTTCGTGTCGCCCTGCAACTCGTCCACGTAATCGTTCTCTTCTTTTAATCGTAACATTTCTTCCTCTCCTTCTACTTCTTCCACAACCGGGCCCATCAGATCCCTCACTGAAGACAGGGTGTCCTTTATCTCGTGTGCATCCGCTTTCATAGCAAGAATAGCCTGTTAATGATAATAGGGATGATAATGATGTATGATACATTTAAAATGAAGCCACTCTAAAGATAAATATATTTATATGTACCTGTTGAAATGGTTTGAACATTAAATCGAATCGGGTCTTGGTAAGATTGTACTGTAATTGTGAAGTGCAACCGAACGATCTCACAACCTCTTTCGCATTATACACCAAATTAAATAATGGTCCAGCAATGATGTATCCCAAGATCAGCGTTCTCAATATACTTCTGCCTGCGCGTCCAAAGAACGCTGGTATCGTCAAAAGGGAAATGCATCTCATCTGTTGTATTAAAGATAATAAATTGAAACGATTTGCATCGTACGATGATTTCCAATAAATTATTTCCGGCATGAATTAACGTCGGGCAAAACAAATATGCGCGATGCACATTTATTTATACAATGAATGCAACGAATGATCGTTAATATTCCAGTTGGAATCTGAGTAATGTGTCAAAGAATTTGACGTAATTTCATAATGATGACACAAGGTACAGTGCATCAATCAAGTTTCCAAATGGAATATCACGCGACATCTTCTATCGTAATTAATTAACAGACTCTTGCTAAATCACCAGATGAAACTACGTTACACTGACGCATTATCATTTCTCGGCAGCGTGAATTTTAAAAGAATTATTATATAAAATTGTCAGCTTTCGTTTTTTGACAAATTCATACAGGTGGAACTTGATATTTACCTGAATTGACGAGGCACACGCAACGGATAGCATTACGATCAGGATACCGCCAAGAGTCACGCTAGTGTATGGATCGAATTGTAAATCGATGATGATTCCTTCGTACAAAAAAACGCCAAAGGAAAAGCCAAGCAAAAAGCCGATAAATGCGCGTGACTTTTTGTGAGTGCCGATCGGATCGTAGCAGATGTGGAACAGGGTTGGAAAATTCGCTAAGTAGTATTTGAAGAAATTCTTTTTGAATTGCTCCACTCGAAGCCCGACATTGGTCACGTGTTCCAAGCCAGGCATTTTTATATTTTAGCCTGTGTGAGATTATTAATTCGCAACGTTATTCAAAATCCTGCAATGCAATCGTGGTGTCGTTGTCTTCTTGGTTGGAAAAAGGATCCTTTGATAGGCATCTATAAATTTCTATACCCTCTCCTGCTTTCCTGCAGCTCTAAAAAATGATCGAGGATTGATTTCGTAATTGTGTAATAATTCTGTATAAGTCGAGAACTTTTTACGCAGTTCCTTTAATAAATATTAAATGTCAGTATTCTACCGTGTTTTCTATTGAATAAGACGAAATCACTGTTCTACGATCACTCGATCCCCCTCAATTTACTGCTTTCTGACAAATGAATTAATATCCATTCTGTTATAGTCTGAAAAATAAAACTTTGCGCGAATAATAATAGTTGAAAAGATCGAGCGCGGTATCGAGTCGTAAAATAGTGAAATAATAATTGAAGGACTATTAAAAGAAACACTGCGAAATTGCGTAATAAAAATTACGACCTGGAATAATACATTCAATTTATTTGATAAGATGAAAACAGTATTGCTCCGATTAGATGTAAGAAAAAATGTGATTAACAGTAGGACGTAATCGTGTTGGTTTTTCGTACAAAATAAAACACAAAAAAGAAAACAAATCGCAGTATGTACTTGGAAGTTTTTGTAATGAAATGAAATAACGGCAAAGCGTGTATTTTACTGCCCATATATTTAAACATATAATGCGACATAGATTACAATGTGTACCTTGATTTTCTTACTTCGCCTATAATGTGATGAAACATAGTTCCACGATGGCACTCTCGTTAATGAAATAAAAATTTGCTCATAAGAAATCTAATTACTTATGCATTCCCCTTATGACTTGGTGCACGCACGACGCATATGACGATGATTTTTTTTATACTCTTAAATATCAACGAGGAAAATTGCTGTGAACGTAATACTGAATTACTGTTGCATCGTTTTCGAAACTTCGTTAATAGTAACGTCGACGACGAAGAGACGCTCATGATGATTACAGAATAACACGAAACGAAATCCGTCTCGTCCGTGTAAAAAATCGGAAGCAAAAGGAGAATGGCGACCCGGACTACTTGATGTATTTGATGAACCTTTATTTTCAAATGGAAACATCAATTTCAATTCGTTGGCTTCAGTTGACATCTATGTATGTGCTTCTGACGTCAAAAATCGTTCGTAGGGTCGTCTGTGTGCGTAGTATGCGTTCATTACGTGCGCGAATAATTTCCTGAAAGATCGATCCGATTGTCCCTGGTTGCGAATGCCATGAATTGTTGTCGTGATTTAATTCAGACGAGGTTTAAACAGTCAAACCAAGTTTCTTCGCATCTTGTTGGAACTTGGTCCTGTACTTCATGTCAGGGTCGTACTTGGCCGCGAGTTTATCCCACATTTCCCGCTTGTTCTCCACCAAGAATTTGATTACTTTCTCGGTCATTTGCTTTTGGGTTGCGCTGCACTTTTTGCAGTCGGTGGCTAAGGCGTCAGGCAATACTCCTGAATGTTGAGAAAAAAAAAAAGGAAAAATAAAGGGAACGAAGAAAGTTTCGTTAAAATGATTCTATTCACAGCCCCGTTCATTTATTTAGTTCCGGACTGATCTGTGTCAAATTTCGAATAAATTCAATTGAATTCGTGATCCTGAATATTGTAACAGCTATGGGAATGTATCGGATACTGAATTTAGTATAAAATATTCTATTTAGAAATTATTACAACAGAGCCAGTATTGTGGATCTGATGATCATAAATATATAATTGCACGAAATTAAATATAAAATATATAATGAGTTAATTGAAATAAATGTAAAAAATGAACAGTATTAAACGGATAGTGCAGCAAATTAAAACAGCCTATCTGTTTCCCTGATATCGCACAAACTTGCTGACAAGTTTTACCTTATTGACGTCAAGTTAATGAAATAATGATCAGCAAATGATTGATGTATTAATCATATGTAAGACTAATCAAGTTTTTACACTTGGCATACACACGTGTCTCCCCTGAGTTTGATCAAATTTTATTCCAGCACACATTCTCTACTTACTCTTCAGTTCGGTCCCCTCCGGGGTGCATCTTCCTTCGTCCATCAAACATTTGTAGTAATTCGTCAACAAACGATCGCTCTGCAAAATTTGATCCACATTGATGTGGTCAAACTTATTGGTATATTTTTCCTCTGGGCGGGCAGCCACATAAGCGACTGCCACTACGAGTATCAAGCAAATCACTGAAGCCTTCATAGCTGCCGGGAAAAAGTCAATAATTATAACAATTGCACTCGCAAAGTCGTCTCATTCGTAAATAATAATTTCACGAAACAGAAATAATCTTGCCCAACTCGATTGACACGAAAATTGAACAGCTTAAAGGTATCAAGTTAAATTAAAATAAAATAACTCGTATCCAAAATAGTCTATTACACAATGGATTATTGGTTTCACCGAGAAATTCGATACTAAATAATAAGTTTGCACATATCGTGGTTCCTTTGCCGTTATTTGTGGGTTCAGTTCAGAAATCGCGAGGCAACAAACACACGGTGAACGGCACGTAACACTCACCTGGATGTGTCAACTGCTATTAGATGCAATCCTTGAAACGTAGCGGCTCACGGTATTTATATATGTCCAGCCTCTGACGCAGGACCAGTGGGAGGTCGAAGGTGGGAACAATGACGATTCATGCAGGCCAGAACACACCTGGAAACCTGCACCTTCACTTTTGTTTTGCTCAAGCTTCTGGGAGATATTCGACTAGTTTGTTGATTCAACGATGATGCGCACTTTAATGTCCTTTTTTGTCTTTTGTTTGTGACAAATGGTCGTGTGCTCACTAACAATGCAATCTCGTCTAAACGTTTCCACTCAAACGGTCACCATATTGGTACAGGGGTCGTGTTTTGGTTTGCAAACGAGACCCCTTTATTACAGGTAAAGAAATGTGGGAAGACTATACACGCAATGTAATTATGTTTTTTATGCTTTATGTTTTATTTGTGCTATATATTATGTCTTATGTTTTATACTTATATTGTTCTACCAGTTTCCTCATCTGTTTATAGCATTTTCGCATAAATCTTGAACTAATGAGCTTAATAAAAAATATAGCAATTATTGCTATAAATGATTGCTTGAAAAATATTTTTCAAAAGGTAAAGGGGAAATGAAAAATTGCGTGGGTATTTTACATCTATTTTTCCTTTCGTGTTATCGTGTGATTATTCATTATTATCCGATCGACTAAAGAAAAGTTGTTCAGAAAATTACGTATAGTATGACCGATTTAAAAATTATGTTATGATACAAAGATTTATCGCCAACCTGCAACTGAATTACTCTTTGTGCTGCGAGCTATATTGGACAATATAAAAAATGTTGATCGAATGCTGTTTTACACGGTAGTGCCAAGGTAAAATGTATATTCTGCTTCTTTACATTTGTTTATGGTGATGAATTTAGAACCGTGCGCAAATTATTTAGGCAATTACACTTGGCCAAAAAATGTTTGCCGTTCTTATTCGGGTATCCCTATAACGCATTGAGCAACAGTATTGTGCCATTCCTGTAAAATAATTTAGTCTGGTTATAGAATAATGAAAATGAAACGAAAAGTCGAAAATTGAGTTCAATTCTGTCCAAATTAAACAATGTTGCATTGGTAATTTGTTGATTAACAAATTAATTAACAAACAAAGCATCTCGATTGTCACGCGAAAGCATATGTGTCGAGTGTGTATATTTTATCTTTACGACAGATTTCAGACATGTCTAACTTGATGCTTCTTTATTACTTTCATAATCATATGGATGACAGTAACATATTTAAATGAAGTCAAAAAGTATTTGCTTCGACTTCGCTTCCGTTCCCAGAAGTGTTTACCTTTGACGATTTATTCAACTACTTCGTAGTGATCGTTAATGCGAAGTGTTACAGATCGATAACTCTTTTCCTCGTAATTAGATGAGCGTGGAAAATTATGTTTACCATATTCAAATACGTGACACTCTAAATATTCCATATAAAGATGTTGCATTAAATGCAAATATTACAATGCATACGGTTAATAGAGAAATACGTCAAAATAGACGCGTATCCAGTTATCCCTTTTGCAAACGCAAACATTATTGTATGAATGTGACGTTAATGACCGAAGATGAGTAAGAACATTCATAAGTATGTATATACTACCGCCTACACAGTACTGTACACTGTTTTATTAGAAAACACCAGAAAAATCAAATAACTGACATCAATATAACGTAGCCCGTAATCATTCCTTGGGTAATACTTAAGAAGTCATTAGTACTCGTGAAGGCCTATAATCTCAATCCAAGTCAAACAATTGCAGGAACATAATCTATTCTGTCACGATAGAATGCTACCACTAATTAGGAGTAAGTTAATATTTACCAAAAAAAAACAAAAAAAAACAAAGAAGTCTAAAGACGATGATAAAAAAGAGACAATCACCTGTTCTCCAACTTCAATACGAAGCCTTTTAAGCTTCTACTTTAAATCAGATCATCGCATTTTAAAACGCAGAGGTCCCGATGACAATAGATTTATCCTTTCAATGGCTTTATCTCTCGTTACCCTGCTCCAGCGTGCAATCATTACTTATGCATGCTTTTCCTTGTACGCCCACCCAGCGAACAATTAATTGGACAAACAGTTAGCGCGATATTTCGTTCGCGATAGCATTATAGTACGTATTATTTCATGCTGGAGTCTCAACGGGGAAGCACAGAATTTACTGCCAAGTTTCGCGGAATCTGTCAAGTACAGTCCATTAAATTAATCAGCACAGCTAAACTGGAATGACACGGTCGTGCAACAACACGAGGGGCGGGGGAAAAAAATGACGAGTTTCATAAATATGCATGACACGTGGTCTGCGTACATTTTTAACAAGGGCCAACAATTATTCACTCAGGAGTCATCTTTTTGGATAAGGATCTGTTTGTGCGTTCTAAAGTTCCGTCAACCGAGGATTTCAAGAATTTAGAAAAATGGTATTTTTCAGTAGATTCGGCTTTGATTTGATTACCTGAGTTTTCGGGAATATTGGCGATATTAAAATTTGATTAAAACGAAATATTAAAGTGTCAATAAATCAATAATAAAATAGGTATATCAACGATTGTATAAATGGCATACATGAAGTACATGAACGAAATTGTATTGGCTGTTATTATATAATATAAATAATGAAGTAATCCTGTCATTTTTTGTTCGCAAAGGACGAATCCATTATAGATTCATGATAAATAAAATTCATTGCGCACCATACAATTATGACGTGAAGTTGTTAAAAGAAGAAAAGTATGCGACCTCGAGAACTGAAGGGCTGCTGAAAAAAATTCTTTTTAATTAATTCAAAATGGAAAGGAAAATGTTTTATGACAGCACATACATGCATAATTGGCTACTTTCATGACCGTCACTGGAATCACAGCTCTCGCATTTACCGAATCGTAACGCTAGTAAGCAGGTTTAAGATGGCAATGGGAAAAGTACTTACATGTTTCTTAAACGTGTAACGAAGGACGTCTTGCTGATGTAATGTGGAAAAAAAAAAATTGCCGACACGTCACAGATCTCTGATCCAAGAAATGTCGACGAGTCCTGAACTATTAATGTTGCGTATCGCGTCTCAAGGATCTGTGTGCCCTTCGATGATTGAAATTGACGAGCGCAAATTATACGCCGGAGTTATTACATCGAATTAAAGTTATTAACGGACTGAATGATAGATTCAATGTAACAGGCGTGTATCAAGGTTTCAGATGTTGAAGGAAATCATTTAAACCTTGCGTAATGTTTAGCTCGAAATTCTAGATGTTGCAAAAAATTGTAACCCATTAGATGTTAGTCATATTTAATTTTCCTGGTACTGACGAAGAGTGAAAGATTGTATATGGTTGTACGCGAACTTCATGAAAAGTTAGAAAGTTAAGGTCTAGAAAATTTTTAAACACGTGAAAGACGTTATTCTTAAGTCGTCTGAGGAGAAAGAATTCTGCGGTGACCTTCTCAAGGATCGCGCAAAAAATACATTTACTGTTTTTTGTAAAAGAGTAAAAGATCTGGGGACCCCCATTAAGAACGAAACCTTACAGATCCAGAAATTGACTCATTGTGCAACTATTTCTTTGGAAGAAATGGAAGAGAAATGTTCTCTATGAAGTTCAATTTGTTTATTTAAGAGAGCGAAATAAACGTTTTAATATCGTGAAAAATATGAAACAACAAATGTAGGAATCGAGGGAATCATGACCAATTTTCAGGAACAGGCTGAGACTGGTAGATGCAATTGAAATAAGGACACTGTTTTTAAGGGAAAATACCTATTGTACAGTTTATTTTTATACATTCAACGACTGTTTGATTCAAGTACAAGAATGAAAGCTTTTTTTTCTCCGAAATATTTAATTCTTTCATTATTTCTAGAACAATGAGGAGTAACAAACTCGTTGTTGCTTCTTTTTTTTTGTTGTTTTCTCTTTTATACAGATTCATATCAGAATAAAGGTCCTATTAAATATCGAAACATTTCAGAATCGGCGTGCAATCGTTACATTCGCTCTAGATTAAACGATCGCTCACGATATCATCGAACTAAAAATCATCATATTTCATCTCTCGAACGGAACGAAAAAGTGTTAATGTAAATCGTTTCGCTAAACTTTATAAAAGTTAAAATGACGCAGTGTCCTCGTGTACTGTTACAAAGATCGCCGCGGTGTTTCTATATCGACTCTTCTTCCCCGCGATTCGATAAATTACTATATCCTTTTTTTTTAAGTAGCTACAGGAAGGCGTACTGATCTATCTTCTCCCAAGATATACTTCGTCTATGTTTGCTCGATCGAGCAATGCTCTATTCGTAGTGGACCATTTCTCATAGAAATATTACAGTCGACCGACGGATCCGTTGATCCATGCGAATTGTTTTCTTCATTTTAAACGAACTGAATATAAAAAAGAGAACGAAAGATCGAGGAAAATTGCTTGACGATATTTGATTTGCTAAAGTATGCCACGGAAGCGGCTTAAAATAATATGGAAAATTCCGTAAAGCGAGGAGCAAAAATAAAGTATTTCCTTGGAACAAAGGATCGAAGTGTAAAATAAAAAAAAAAAACAAAAAGAAAAGAAAACAAAAAAAAATTGGATGTCGCCGTAAAAATCGTACGTTAAGAAACGAAACTCGCGTTGATCGGCAATCGAGTCGTTTTTCAATAATCAACAGGGTCGAGACCCTCGGAGGGTCAAAACAAAAGGAAAAAAAAAAACAAAAAATAATGAAAATGAATTTTAAAGTGGCATGTGTCGAAAAATGATCACGTCCAGTTCGCGTAAAGTCGGGCGACAGAATAGAGTGACATCGAATAAAAGGGATAATAGTCTTCTACTCTCCGTAAAAAATATGAGCAGCTATTTCCCTATTTCGTTACCTATCTAGTACTTAAGCAATATGCCATAGTAAGTATTGTTACGAAATGAAAAGTGTTTTCTTAGACTTCTTCTTTCTCTTTATACATACGGCTCTCTTTTTTTTTGTAATAACTACTCGCGATCGCGGGTAGCATCGTTTTATGTATGTACATATATATAATATATATAACTTTTTTTCACATTTTTTACATTAATATGGATGATACAGGATAAACTCTTAATCTTTCATTCGAACATGAAAGTGCTCGAGACTTTGATAAGCGTGAATATTCTGGGAAGAGTAATTAATTAGCTTATAGCAAAGAATCTTTCTTTTTTTTCTCAGTTTTCGAAGTGTATTATTATAATTTCGGGAACACGAATCAGACGAAAAGAATTCGAGCGCGGTTCGACGTGTTGCATCTCGATACTTTCGACTTTGTACGTTCATGCTGAACATAAGATGCGTTTCGAAGCACAATTGTCGAGAGATGTACAAAAGCCTATAACACTCCGCCATGGAAGCAGCAAAAACGCATATAATTCAGTGCAATTGTCCCTCTCATTCTTTTTTTTTTTTAATTATTATTCAATTAGAAATTATGGTTATCCGCCGTTAGAAGCGACGGAAAATAATGACATTTCTCTAAAACGTTAAAGTGTCTTTTTCTGCAATACGAGTTTGGCTCAGAACACCACCATTATCACACTATACGTTCAACGTTTCGTTAGATACCACCATTACTTTTTGTGCTTTAAAAGTAGTATCACTAGGAAGGAAATATTTTCCATTCATATGTACAAAATGTTACACGGGCAACAGATAAATTATCTAATATTCATATTATCTTCATGGTAGTAACAAATATTCTTTTTATGTCCTGTTCTTTGTACCATCCTTCGTCAATAAGGAACACCCCCTTCGAATCGTTCAAAGAAACCGCGAAATAAAATACATTGATTTTGCGAGTGAATCGTGTATGCGACAGACATTTAGAATTATTTCGTTAAATGGACAAATCCGTTAATGTTTGAAGAAGTATCTGCATCGTTACGTGTGTTGTGTAATACATATATCTGCGTATAATTTATTAAGAGCATTATGCTTATTATTAAACTAGTAATATTCAATACTTTCATGAACCTCGGATATATAAATATTTTAACGTGTTTTTTTTTTTCATTTTTACTTAAATATTTCAATGCATATCCGTTCGGCAACTTTCGAACCTTGTTACATATGCTTGGTATGTACTGAAAAGTTCCCGGATGGATATACTTCAATAGTGTAAGCGTTGCGATAAACAACCCCATTTGGAAATCTCGTCTATAGCGTGACATCCTTACATTTCCTTATTGTCAAGTATGGTAACAAATCACATTCGAAACAGATAGAAAGGAGTATGTGCAACTAAATATGTCTGTACAAGAAAATATTACAGTGGAAGAATTAATTGAGCAATACGTTCAATGGCTCTATAAAGGCAGTGTAATAGATTTTCCTGTTGAAAAAGTGTTAAATAAATCCTAATATTACGCTATAAATTAAACGAAGTGTCTAAGGTAACAACGTTCTGTTACAATCGATTGTAGGAGTTTGTGGATTCGCATCGCGCGATACGCAACGGTGATCGTGTAACACCTGATTTTTTTAAAGCGCCCAAGATTATCGTTAGTTGACGGACAAATTGTTACAAACAACAGTGAACTAAAATAATTTGATAAAGTTTAATAAGAGATACGGTGCCCCATTAGTTATTGCCGAGATAAAAAAAAAAAGAAAGAACAATTTCTATTATTTATGACAAATTTTCCGTCAACACATTTGCCTAAATGATCACTATTTTACGGAAGTTTCATTGGGAAACTACGGTAAAGAATATTTTTTACATATTAAATTATATATACACATACGTTCTCTCTCTACCTGCCCTATATACGTTAATTAAATCAGACTCAAATTTCAATTATACCTAGGACTTAGTTTGCAAAATAGAAGGTGACTTAGACTTGAAATGGTCGTTATTCCTTTTTACACGTTTAATCAGTTGGCCGCGATCCAGCCATTCGCTACCAGATAATGTAATATCTTACTCTCTGGTTCCGATTGAGGTACAACGCCTGATCTCCTATTACCATTTAGATACTCCTGTAATAATACAAAGTACGTGCGTACATATAACATGTGTATACTTGAACCGCGATAAACGTCATGTTACACTCAAAATCGAAAGCTGCTCGAAGACATTTCTATAAGTGTAAGCGGAACCATCAAAAGTGTAGCTTTCATTACTCCCAATGAAATACAGCGGAATGAAAAATCTCGAATCAAATGTAAAACGAAACAACATAAAACAACAAGAAGCTTGTAGTACACTATTTCCTTTTATACATTAACGAAACTGTCTCGCTCCTTAATCGTTTGTCGCTTATTTATACAAAAATATAAATAATATATACGAAACTGGTGTTGCTGTTAAAACAACATAATAAATTAATAAATTGAGAGAACACGACTATATTTCTTTTTTCTACTATACTCTGTAAATTCTGTAAAAGAGGGTCCAAAAAACTGAACGAGTTAATTTAGGTAGAAGACTAGGTTTGAGCGAAAAATACTGGGGGATGGAATACTTACTTGCAACAACAGTGTCTTCTGCGTTAAATACTGCGTCGGCTTCAAATCAAGCTGAAGACACAGGGATTTTTCTTGTTTCGTTAATAAATGAGCCGCAGCCTCCATTTCTATATCTCGTTCCCCGGAGTCCCCTCCACTCGTCGCTGAGCAAGATTTTCCGGAAGTTGTCGCAGTATAATGCTTTTCCCCGGTGGAACTGGAGCTGGTAGAATGTTGGCTGGAAGAATTTGGATTGTTATCCGGCTCCGCCCACTGACTGGCTGGAGTCGTCGTCGTCCGATTGATTTGACAGATTGAGAAACTGCTGCTGGGCAAGTCTTTTGCAATGTACTTTCGGTCGGTGGAAGAGTAACTTTTTTCTTCTTCTCTGTAAGGTATAATGAATAACGAATTTACCTTCTATCGAAATCTGTTGTTATCTTCATAACTTAAGGTTGTCGGTATTTATCAATTTTGTTTGCAATGCTTCTGTACCTTTTTTTTGAGGTGTGGCGGTGTATTGGTGTGGACGGTCCACTGCTGCCCTAAGTGAAATGCAAACTGATACAATCTGTTCACAAATGCCTGGCAACACGCACCACAAACAATGGAATTAGTTCAAGGGGAAGCAAGAGCTAGCTTATACAGTGTAATTTAGTGGCTCTCTGGTGTCTTCAATTTCTGTTTTGCCCGATTTTGTTCATACGAAGTGTATTCAATGACAAAATGCAAATATCTGTTATTTGTATTAATCATAAGTGCAAGAAGGAACACAAAAAATGATGATAGTCAAATGTTATTTTACTTTAGGAAATCTTATGTTTCGTTATTTTCACAAGAAAAATGTTAAACAATAGTTATTAATAATCCAGAAGCCCTATTAGCTTTTACGATTGCTTATTCATAAAGCGTGCTCTGATATTCGTATGTATTTCGAAAAATATCTTCAACTGCCATTGCAACGTGGGAAAAGTTTCAATAAGTATGAGGATACGAATACTTACAGATTTTTTCTCATTCCAATGATCGGCTGTGTCATTTTGTCCCTGACTTTGTGCCATAACTTGCTCGAAATGAGCGCATTCCTCGTGTCTTGTAATGCCGTGTTCCCGATAACGATATAATTCTGAAAGACGCAATCGCAGCTCTCTTTCCCTTTCGAGATTTATTAAGAATTGCTCGTACTCCTGTGCCGTGTAAAATTGTGCGAACACCCGCACTCTGTCCCTGAACTCTCTGCAAGTTATTCAAATTTGTCTTATTGAAACGCTATACCGCACGTATTATACTTGTTCAAATAAATAACTAGACATACCTCTCCTCCTTTGTTTGCTTTTTTTTAATTGTTTTATCTTTTCTGGACGTGGCAAAAAACGCTGAGACAAGCTGGTAATCACGTACTACCCTTTTTCGTCGCGCTCTCTCCCTTAAATTGTTGGTGTACATATCAACTTGCGCCAGTTTAAGTGCTATGTCCAAATCATCGTCCTCTGCCGGGTTCAAGAACAGGGAAGAAACAAGGGACTCTGCTTCGTGGTTATAATCCTGCGAGCAAGTTTGTGATTTTATAGTAAAGGCACGACACGACGGTGGCACGGTAATGGGTATTACGTAGGGATGTGTTCGAAACTAATTTTTAAATTCTCGGCGCTCGAATACAAAACTTTGTAAGGTTTCGAAACTCGAGAAACCCATCCCTAGTATTAAATATATAAGTTGTACCCGTTCGAAATCATCTCGCTGTGGCATATATCCCAGTTGCGCAGCTTCTTCAGGGGTAATATCCAGAGGTGGTAACCGAGACGTGAGATCAGGGGATAGAGGTCCATGATCCGACTTAGTTTGATCTGTGAGATTTGGTCTGTAGCTTTCCGTCGGAGGCCATGTGTGTTTTCCAATATTACCGTCGAGGTATCTGGCAATGTATTCTTCTTTTGCCTCTGTTAGAGGAGAAATAGATCGCGTGCACGATGTTAGGCAAGAATCAATTGAACTTTATCGTCGCTAAAATTATATATATTTACTTTGTATGAAAATTTGGGTTACAACGGATTAAGATTGAACAACTTTACCTTCCGGCGTACGCGTTTCGATGTGTTTACTAATATCTTCCCAATTTCCAAAACCGAATTGTTCGATAGCGTCCAAAAGTCTGAGCTGTTCTCTGGCAGTCCAGTTTCCTCTACCGTTAAATATACTAATGGTACCGGAGTCCTGTAAAATGCAAATACAATTTAAAAACCTCAGCGCTGAATGTTTTCTAAGTTCAAACAATAAAGATAATGCTTACCATAAACTGATAAGAATGATCATTTTTGTGTGTTCCAATTTCAGCTCCGGCGGAAAAACACTGTTAAAAAATGATCCATTATTATTCATTATAACTTTCCAATGAATAGAACGCTATTACGCGCGGGCAATTGAATAATGTTTTGATGACAGGTTAACACGAAATTGACGTTACGCGTGCACGTGTTTTCTCGCAATCAGCGGTTTCATTCAAGTCACGAGGCGGTAGCGTAGTAGTAGCGGTAGTAGGGTAGTTACGGAATAAACTTGCCGACAAAAAGAAAAGAAGGGTGGGGAGATTGAAAAAGGAGTCCCAACACGCAAAATCCAGCAAAACTGGAAGGATAGATGAAGATGTGACTAGAGATCAAAAGAGGTGGGGCGGAAGACGGGTGGTGGGGTGGAGGAGACGCGAACACGTGACCGAGAAACAGGCGTTCCCTCGTCTCACCTGCAAACAGAGGTCGAAATCCGGGCATTCTACACATCTAACACGCAAACCCGTGATATCCTCTTGACAATAGGTGCAGTTGTATTTAGCATACAAATCTGAAAGCGAATAATCGCAATATATTAGATAACCTCGATGATTGTTTTGTTCGTATGGTAATCAATACTACCTTCGTCCACGTAAATACATACCCGCCATTATTGTCCTGCAGGGTTCTTCCAGAACGATCCGGATGACGTCACCGCATGCCAAAACCCATAAGTTCACGTATCACGTACACCGCGCGTGCATGGTAGACCCCATTTTCTCCGCGAAATCGTACGAAAACGCGGAAAAATCGTTGTGCGTCCGCTTTGGACGCCGCGATTGTCGTATAAGCGTGAACTCGTGAAAAGTCCGAATGGAAAAAATGTTGTTTACGACTGTTGCGTCGCGAAACGTGTACGCATGCGTCCCCTGTCCTACCATCTAGGTAAACTTCGTTTCAGGTTTGCCAACATTGCAGCAACGTAACAAAGCAGTCGCACCTCTGTGTAAGCTGCATTGTCGAGTCGCGCGAATTCAAAATAAAAACACCCGCGTCTCCCTCGACTTTCAATTTTCTTCCTAGTAAAGTCGGATTACTACGAAATCCATTGAAAATATTAGACAAATTAGTTTGCATGGAATTAATGATTGATACAGATTAGAGAATATTAGATAATGTCATCTGTAAGTAGATGTTTTTTTGAAATTATATTTTAGTTCCGCTATTTCTTATTTCATAGTCAGACATTGATTTTTTAATAAGAATACGCGTAAGTAATGTGTGGATTAATAAGATTTAACAACTTGAATATATAAAATCTGTAGATCGCGCGATTTAATTTGTTTCCTAAGAATGTAATCGCATTGCATCGATCTATATGCACGGGACGGCCGTCTTCAATATCGGAGAAAGCATTTCAAAAAATTAAATTAAAGCAAGCCAGGATGCAGGTATATATGTACATGGTTTTAATGTACAACGTAAAATGATGTAGCATATGATACAGTTGAATGAATATGAATGTTTAATTTGCACGCAATTTTTATTGACCCGAACAGTGTTTAGATGATCTTCCTACATACTTAAAATGCGGCGTACGAGATAAGATATTATTCTGGATCACCCTGGGATTAATTACGTATGGCACGATACAGTCAATTAAAGGGGTGCTAAAATTAACTAAGAATTATTAATAAGACTGTGACATATTATACTAAAAAGAAAAAGATTGAATATCGGCCAATTGTATTATGTTCGATAATAAAACCATTACTTGCGACTTAGCACCATTTATTTTAATTAGCGATTACTTTAATCAATAACGTTAGGAATTAATTTACAGTTTCTTTGGTATTAAATAATTTTTACTTATTGTAAAATGTTGGTACATAATATGTTACATGTGTATGCATATTCCTTTTATAAATGTGTTTTACAATATGTATATAGAATTTGGAAGAGACTTTAAGGCACTTGAATGCTCTGCAAATACCAATATGGAAATGAGTGCACTTTCCTTTAATGATATGAGGAACATTTTTTAAGATGAAAATATAAATGAGAGAATACATTTGAATAATAATATGTTTGAAGTAGAAAAGAAAAAAAGTAGAGAACGAATTGGAAAGCAGAATCTAAATGCAAAGGCACAAAGGAGAAATTGTGAGACCATTATCAAGAGATAGCTTACCAAAATTGTATTATAGTCGAAGGGTATATAATAGATTTGGGTTCATCTTTGTAACATCCATTAATAAATATTTCTTTTATATCAAATAATATGTAGATAAATATTTGAACATTTAAATATATAAAAAAGTGTTCCAATATTTTGATAACATTTAAAAACAATCACTATACAAATCAACGTTTTATATGGAAATCTATCATTTGCATTTTTCTTTTACATAAGTATATATATATATATATATATACAATTATAATTGTGGCACCTTTGTGATACTATATACTGAAGAAATGCGTTTTTTCGTTTTGTTTCAACGTTCTTCGATAATTAAAGCGGTAACACAGGAAAAAGGGTATTCCATTTTTCCGTGTTGGTAATGCACGAGCATTAATTAAGATTTACAACATTTTTTGTTATCACAGAGCAACGTATTTACAGATTACTATAATTACATAAATGTACCATTAAAAAGCATAAAACAGTATGCTATATCTAACTTTTAATCGTTTGAGCTATTTCCAACATTTTTTTGCGTAATTTTCTCCTCTTCTTTGGAAGCATAGTTCGCTACGTTATTTGAGACGCTGTTTGTCGATTTTTGGGCATTTAATTGGACGTTTTTATCGTTCACATACGAGTTAAAATATTTGTCTTGAATAGCTTTATTAGTACCTGAATTTGAGCTATCTTTAGCATTAATGTTTTGAATAACTTTTGCCAGTTTTTCTGCAGTATATGCTTTCTCTTCTTTGTCATAATTTGGTATCGACGAATATTTTGGAGATTCGGTTGTTATCTGAGAATTTTCTACCCTTGCTTTGAGCTGAATTTGTAACTTCGGCATTTCCTTCTTACTTTTTTCAAAGCTGTTAGCTACAAATGATTTATCTTTTTTCCTACGTTGTATTAAATTCTTTAACGCTTCGCTAAATTGCATCAATGTCTCGGCAATCGGTCGCTCCATGTATGTAGCTTCAATTCTTTCAAAGTTATCATCTTCTTCTGAAGTTAATTCACTCTTTATTTGTTTAAACTGATTTATTATATCTCTTAGACTCTCTTTGGCATCTTTGATTGTTTTTGGATCTTTGGCTTCGGTTATATTATCTACATCTGGTAAATTTTCCGCAGCTTTTCCATTTATTTCTGTAGGTTGTTCATCGTAATTATCGTTAACTTCCTTTTTGTTCAATTCTGAATCTTCGTGAACAAAGCCTTCTTCAAATTCTTTAAATTGATTTATTATATTCCTAATGCTCTCTTTTACGTTAATTGCTTTACGATTATTTATTACTTCTTGGATTATCACGGGATTTCCCTTTGCTTCTTCGATTATCACAGAATTCTCTGGTAGTTCTTGAATCGCTGAAGATTTTTCTTTCAATTCTTGAACAATTATAGGTTTTTCTTTTAACTCCAGCTTGGTTATAATTTTTACTCTCTGCGGCGGTTCGATCTTTATCGGGACTATTTTCTTTACTTTGTTATTCATTTTCTGCTGAATTTCCGGGGTTGAATTTTCCTCAAACGTATCTTTCTTATGTTTTCCGGCTTCCATTTTTTCTTGAATGATTTTTTTAACAACTTCCTTTATCGTATTTGCTGAATCTTGTTGAACGTTAGCGAGTTTTAGTTTTTCTTCAGGTATTTCCATTTTGTCATTCTTTTTCTTTATATCTATTTTCATTTCATTAATATTAGAAACATTGTCGATTTCAGATTGTAGTTCAACGTTGCTTTCAATCACAGAATCGTATTCTAATTCTGATGCACTCATTTCTTTTTCTTCACTAATCAACGTTTCTATTTGCGATAAATTATTTTCAGATGGGACATCAGATACTTGCTCAACACTTAATCGTTCTATGTATTCATTAGAATCACTTTTTACGTTATTTATTTTTATTTCTTTCGACACTTCTGTATCTAATACATTTATATCAATATGTAATGGCTTTTCAAATTGTTCTAATGACTCCATAATTTCATCTAATATTGGTTCCATGTCTTTTACAGTGTCTTTTATGACGTCTTCGCTTCCTACACTTTTCTCTGTATCATTTTTGGTTGCCCGTTTTATATCTGTCTGTAATTTTGCTTTCTTCGGATCATATTTTATGTTGTGTTTTCTTTTCATAATGAATATAATTGGTCTAGTTTTTATTCTTATGGGCGGTAACATATTATAATTTAATGCTATATGAGAAAACCCATCCACAGAGTCTAATATATCGTGAGTTTTAAGATATGGCTTTATGTTTGGCGAGTATTTACTTTTTGCTTCCATTAAAAGATGAGTAAATTGAAGCATTTCGGGACTGTCTATGTCCAAGTTTTCTTGTTTCGAATAGCTGGAAGATAGTTGGTAACAAATTAGATCGAAGTATTTACGAAGGGAAAAGTTTATCGGTTACATACGATTTCATAAGAGATTTAATCGAAATTATATTTCAATTTAATAGGGATTTCTGTAACTTACATCCAAGAATTGTTTGTCTGTGTAAATCGTGAAGCTCCTGTTTGTGCAGTCAAATCATCGATATGCACGTGTACTGGAGTGGCAGAATCTTTTTCAAGTCTGTGTAATTTAGCAATCGCTAAACCACCAGGATAATTAGAACCAGCAACGCATAAAAGAAACATGGAAAACAGAGCGTTTAAAACTAGATGGCCCAAAATAATCAGTGCCAAAAACCCATTCCATGGACTTTTTGCTCTGTTTTCCCATCTAATTAACAAAAAAAAGAAGACATATGTAATGTAAAAATTAGTTAAAAAGCTCGTTTAGTAAGCAGTGTACTTACATTCTGTGGCAAACAGCTGCAGCGCTAACATTTAGTAATGGAAATACATATATGATAAATCTCAGTTCTTTGTGTGGTAAGAATGAGAATAAAGCAACAAATGCAATACCAGGAACTGTTAATGCTCTAACTCGAGCATCCCACAACATACCCAAGGGTATTAAAATGTAAGATAAGGCTAGTCCACGCGGTAGGGCTGAATAAAAGTACCATAAAAATGGTGACGTCTATTTTGATGTTAAGTTTTATAAATATATTTGGAACATTTCTATGATATGTAGAAGAAAAAAATTCGACAAAGGATACGCCCCAATCGCTGCTCTTATTGAGGATTGTGTTAAAGTAAAATACTTCACCTTCGGGCCATAGCAATCGTTTCCAAAATACGGTATCGATTGTAACCGTTAGCGTTAGAAAAAATATACCAGCAGGAGCCGCGAGTTTAAGTAATCTGGAAAAAATGATTGTACGAAATTATTATTAATTCGACAACATCTTCGTAGAATTTTAACATATGTATCCTATATTACGAGAATACTTTTAATCATTTATCTTTTCTACATTTAACAATAGCGCAAATCTTATTGCCAGTTCACGAAATACATGATCTGTGCTTGTTTTAGTTATTTTCGATAGGAAGGGTTTCATTATGTTAATAAGTTTTATAAGCAAACAAAGCTTACAAATCAGTGCAGTTTTGCAGAAGGTCCCTTGATGATTCTAATCACTTCTGTATGCAATGTTACAGCCATACTAGGAATCAATGGTCCGCAATATAATGTGTAAATACCTTGGTATGGTCAGTTTCTTGTTGGCTATATCGTACAAAAGGAATAATCCCAGTAGCATAGCAAGTTCTGCTCTGAATATTATTATTGCCGCCGCGGATGACCAAATAAATATTGTGTGATTTTGTTTCAACCATCCGTATAAAGCCAGTAGAACTAGAACATATAAATGATGTAGCGTTGATGATCTTAATAAAAGATTATTAACACATTGCTGATATAATACAACAGTTATTTGAATTTACCTAATGGCATCGCCATTATGTTTGGCAAAGGACGACTTAAATAATACATAAAGTGATACTGTGTTACAGTGATGGCGACAAACCATTTGGTAAATTGTATACCAAAGACACTTTGTAAAGCATCTCTATATAGTTTCATAGTACCTATTACTAGCAAACCTAATGCTGCTCTTACTGGAAAGAAAAATGATACAAATTATTCTTTCATCGTAACATAACAATGGAAACTAATGGAAATATTCTATCGGTCTTGTTCAATATCGAGTTTTCATTCATTAAACTTACCAATATATTGAGCAACGAGTTTGTTAAGTTGAAGGTAATTAATGATCGCTATTAGCGGCGACGCCAAGCCTGATATTATAATTGGTCCAACGAATGATCGTGGCACAACTCCAGGGAATTCATGGTGATCGTACTGTCGCAGGATAAGAATAAGTTACAAATAAATAAATGTTAATCATCATTTTCCTACAACATTCTTTAATTTATTTTCATTTGAATAAATATACACAGACATTCTATGCGACTATAGTTCCATATATTTCGTCCGAATCATCGTGTTATTTTGTTTAATATAATTGATGAATAATGCATTACATACGATGATAGAAATTTTGTTCGAAATTATATTCGTCCCGTAGAAAACGGAGAATTAATGTGTTAGTGTACGCTTGAAGTGTACAGAAGCTATATCAGCTGATTGTACGTTTATAAATACATGCATCTGTTTCTAAATATAATATCTAAGTTTTTGCGTAATATCTCTGTGATTGCGTGTCAGTAACCTGTCAAGGAAGATAAATATTCTGTTTGTGATCTGCCTATGCTGGGTCTAGCCATCGAACACTTACGTTCATACGATTGTACATAGTTCCAACGAATATCGTAATAATTTACCTGCGTCAGGTTAAGACGATGGTATAAGATGTCGTGCATAGCCTGGAGATTGAAACTTTCCTCCACTTTTGTAAATGGACAGTACAGTAAATGTACCATAGCTACCAATATAATTAAATGATCCATTATTTGTTCTCCTATGCGTGGAACGGGCTCAGAAACATCATAAGACTTCGCCTATCAAGCATGGCAATTTGGTCGAACACGGGCAACTTTTTAAATGTTCCTTCCTTACACCGGGAATACCACGTCGTCTGCTATGTTGGATCCGTACCAATTCATGCATGCACTTTTCCTACCAACGCCTCAGGCTAAATAATCCCTAGTATTTTGCGTTATGAATTTACTATGAGGCTTTATTATCTTGAAATCTTGATTGGTACTTCGAGCCGATAAATAATCATTTTGAATTTTAAATATTTCAATGGACCTTAGTAAATAGTAAATAGTATCAGCTATCATTTCTTTTTGGGAAAGTAAATTTCTTTTTCTTTGTATATATTTGTTCTTCTTTTTTTTTTTTATTAAGAAGTTAGTTTATTAGCCAAATACTTCATTATGACAATAATATTACAATATTCTCGATTATTAAGAGGATCAAGCGCCATAAAAATGTTCCTCCTCTTCGTAAGATGTACTCCATTGAGAACTTACAAAATAAATCACAATGTTTAATTTCAAATCGTTCTCTCCCTCGTTAATTTGGGGTTTCTCAGCGATTTTCACAAATTTTTCTAATCGACGGCTATTGTTTAAAATCTATACGCTTTGGGAGGATCGATTACATTGTTACATTGTTACGTTATTACAAATTAGTTATACAACGATCCGCTAACGCTATATAGTATAAAAATGATATAAATACGTATAAAGTAAGCATTTAAAGTATCGTGACTTTTTTTCTTCTTTTAATCGAACATTGTAGTCTTTTGTAAATTCATAAATCTCAATTTTAATCGAACAACTACATCGTTCACAATTTTTTCCCAACCCCGTCAATTTCCATGTCTTCCCTTAAAAATTGGTGTATCAAATTACTACATCGGCTTCGCTACGTACATATATACAATGTGCTGGCAAAATTCGTGTTTTATTGCAAAATGATGGAAAGGTACATTCATTCCAAGTAAACCGCGATAAAAAGCTCGCGCAGTTTCAGTTAGGCCGCAGCTAAAAATCTCTGTTAAATTAGCGCACGTCCCCCATGAATGATAGTACCATACTCATTGTCAATGAGGCCTACCATTTATGTAAGATCGCGCGAACAAAATTTTGTCAGAATTCGACGATAAAAAAAAAAGACTTCTGTCATTGTAAAATGTTATCGATCACGAACAAGATAGTTCACATGATAATTTTACTACATTAATTGCAACAACACATTTTTTTCGTAGAACAAAATTTTCCTTCCTCTCCCTTGAAATTATATTTTGTTTCCTTTTCTCAATTTTTCTACGAAGCTTTCTCCTCTGTGTACAAAGGCACTTCTTTTTTCTTCTTTAATCTATCCTGTTCCCGATCGATGTACATATAAAAAAGTGATTTTCGCTTTGCCAGAGGTAATTAACGTCTTGGTTTCGGCATTCGCGCGTGCACGGGCTTATTGTGCACCATATGCTCGCATTTGGGAATGTGACGCTCGGCGGCAGCTTGATTGAATTTTCTTCCGCAATGGGGACACTGAATATAATCGCTGTTATCGCTGGCCGGCGGCGGTGGTAAATCGCTGAGCTTGCCACCTGCTGCCAGGTGTGCCTGTACTTGCTTAGCCGAGCGTATGGCGTTAATGAAATCCTCGTGCTTTCGTCGCCAATTCGTCTTCACTTCCGGCTTCTTCGATTTCTGGAACATGTAAAACAAACAACCGTTCCATACTTAAAGCACGATCCACGTCCCTAGTCCTTTTTCAATAGTCGTTTAATTTTTAATGGTGTGAATTATTTAAAAATTATTATTTTTCTAAAATATATCAGTGGGAAATTCATCTTTTGATAATACAGCAGTTCATTACTTTAGTACGAAGAATATTAACGACCGTATCGTTGTTTCAGAATAATCCCAATTATTACCATTTTATTAATTATTAATTTCTTGATTTACCAAGTTAATAGAACAATGCTAAGGGTAGACATAAGGAGTCGGGGAAAAAATTGCGATGGATTGAAACTGGACGAGGGACAGTGGTTCAGGAGCAAATGGAAGAAGGGATACTAACCTCAGGCTGCTTTTTCGTAGAAATTGCTTTCTTAACGAATGGCTCGAGTTCGGTGCCTCTTACACGATACATCAGTGTATCGAATTGTTTCCTCTTTTTTTGTCCAGTCTTTGTGCAAATCTGTTCGTGAAGCGTAACTCGGTCTTGAGCGAAACGACGGCCGCATATTTTGCACGGGACCAGTTGATCGCTAAAAAATTATATAAAAATTGAACCATCTTCCAAACTACAGTAATACTGATTTGAAAATTAACATATTTATAATGCATAAGCTTCGTTGTCTCTTAGATGTTCCAGTTCGTCCAACATTTTGGAGAGAATGGAACAAAGTATTTAATTACAAAGTCAATTTACTAGCAACGTTGAATTTTATTTAAAAGGAACGTTTATGACATTAATATTTTGTTAGTTCAGCGGCAATGCTATTACTTCAAATATTCTTACATGTTGCACGCGTTGCTCCCGCTTTTGCTGGAATTTGACTTGCTGGAAACGGATGCCTTCGACTTTGAAGGCATTTTGCCCCTGGAACCGGAAGTTTGGCCCTGCATTGAAGTACCGCTAGACATGGACGAGACGGACAAAGGAGTTCGAACAGATTGCGCGGAAGGTGTCTGTTTCTGTGAAATAAAAATAGTTGCCGTTGTGGATAATAATAGAATATAATAATTATCATTATTATTATATAATTAAATGCTTAGCCAGCAGGCCACGTCGATAAAATTATTCAACGTGTTTCGTACGAGGTACCTGTCAATGATACTGCGGAATTTAATGTTGGGACTAAAAAATTTCGCTTGATAAAGTTTCGATATGATCACAAATTGGTGAAAGAGGAATCCATGTGTATAGAAACCTGGATTGTCCGGGTTAATTAGTATCAAAGGGCAACAGACATTTTACCACGCAATAATCTTTCTCTTACACCTAACTTCGAGTCGTCGCGGAAAAATTGCACACGATATTCGATTAGAACCCGTTTGTCCATTGATAGTTGGATGATTTGATAGATTATAGACAGGCTCAGTTTACCAATATTTGACGCACGTAATGCTAACAATTAGAACGCTACGTTTCTCACAATTAATACAATATTGCCTCAGGGTATCGCGCATGTTAATTGTTATAAATAATTACAATACCATTTGTACAGTTACTTTTTCTTTCGTATATACTTGACACTAATATCTCCATATTAATTTCAACGATGTGCCGACAAAATATACTAAATCCTGATATTATATTTTTGGTACAAACGTTTCATTAAGATAGCGATTAAGATAATTAAAGAATTACTGTTACGCCTTCTTTTTGTGTATCTGATTAACAGGTACTCACTTCGGCGGATTGCTTTCGCAGGAGAGACTTTCGTGGCGGTAGTGCATCGTGCTCTTTCGGTGGTTGTTCCTCGAAGTCGGCGACAAAAGCGTCGCTTTTCTTTGCTGCGAGCGAGTCGTCATCGTATTTCGTTTCGGCTGTTTGGCCTCGTGAATGCAGACCATTCTCGAGAATAGCGCCATCGACGACATCGGTCGATTTTCTCGTTGTCGTGCTCGTCGTCGCCTTCCTGTTTCCAATTGGCTCCGTGCCTTTCATAGTCGTTGGCCGCTTTGTCGATTTTGTGTCTTGAGCTTTCAGCTCGGTGGACGGACGCTACAATAGAAACGCGTTCGTTCGAAAAGCCGGTGGCAAATGGTGCACATATTTTTATTGCTCATTAGAAGGGCGTTGCCTGTAATTGCAGCTATGTAGATCAATTTCTTTTCAGCAACCCTAATTTCCACTGAATGTTTCCATACAAATGATACTAAATCTAATATATTCTCATTAAACTGAATACACCAACGTAATACATATAATTCTCAGTTACCGAAAATTCTATCGCATAGAGGAGATCGCGCTGAATAATTTGCTTTTTTTTCGAACTCGATCCGATAATACTGAGCCGAAAGACAGTCGTTCGAAGTTTCGTGAAAAAATGAATGAAGATTGTCTCATTGCCCCTTTAAATTCCTAGAAATGCATACGCTATTTACTACTGCTGAGTAAACAATACGCGTGGGAACGTCCTTGCAAGGCTGCGAAGATGCATTGTCGTAATGCCAAATTAATCTCACTTCCCTCGTAAATTCTCCAATTTTCCATTGGCGTAAGTATCAATTTTTTTTTTATTCAGTTTCATTCAATTCTCATTTAAATTTCTTTCGCTTTTGTACTATCTGTTTATTTTATTAGATACATAGCATTTATTTCACTTTCCCATTGCAATAATAATAATTACGTGAAAACGGATGAAGTTTCAGCAATATGATAATTACAGGCGAGTAGCTTATTGTCTTCCCTTTAATTTGACACCTTATTTATTAAATAACAACCGCCAGGAGCCGAGACAAGAATTTTTTAAAAATTTTATCGACACAGACAGTCGATAATCTGGCATGTAGCGGTTTAAAAGTTATAAACAATTGAAAAATTGGCAAAAATGCACTCTGGGTCATTGCATATATCTCGGCTTCTGGAGGTGATAGATCAATGATCGAGTACTTAAAATGAAGGTGAACCATGCTGCTACACGACAATAATCGATTTACAAATGCTGCATGAGCCCTTTATTATTTATAAACAATTTAAAAATTCGTTTGAGAATTGCACCGAAGCTATAAACGAGGGCACATGTAATGATGAATCATATTGTTCCTTGAACTAAGGGATTCAATTTGAGAGGTCGTTGATTAAAATCGGCCCAGCAGAAGCCGAGATAAGTGAATTTGTTTAAATAAATTATTAACAAATGCCATTACATCGACTTGCAGGCGAGATACATCAATGACCAGAGGACATAAATTAAAGCTAGCGGTATAGGCTAACACCTCCAATAGGTTTGAACATTATTCCATGCGCAGTTCATTTGTTATAAACATTTAAACAATTAAAATTGTTATTACGGTCACCAGGATATAGTTACAGCCACGGGGTATTTTTTGTCGTGTAGTACCTTCGCTTCCCTTTCATTTGACATCCCATTTATTGATAAACCATCGCCAGGAGCCGAGATAAGACTTTTTTTAATTTTTATCGACACAAACAGTCGAAAATCGTGTACGTGGCGCCATCTCGCGTTTGCGGCCTTTTTCGCAGTTCGCCGCGCCTTCAAAACCAACTTTCTGGATTACATCGTTAATTTAAACAATTATGTATTTCTCGGCTTCCAGGGCGTATTTCTTAACCGGACATATCTTAAATTAAAGCTAGGAATCATAGCTATCCGCTCCTAAAGTTGCAACAATAGGGTATTTGTGGGTTAAAAGTTATTAACAATTGAAGAATTGGCAAAAATGCACTCCGGGTCATTGCATTTATCTCGGCTTCTGGAGGTGCTAGATCAATGATCGGGTGCTTAAAATGACGGTAAAGCATGCTGCTACACGACAATAATCGATTTACAAACGCTGCGTGAGCCCTTTATTTTTTATAAACAATTTAAAAATTCGTTTGAGAATTGCACCGAAGCTATAAACGAGGGCACATGTAATGATGAATCATATTGTTCCTTGAACTAAGGGCTTCAATTTGAGAGGTCGTTGATTAAAATCGGCCCAGCAGAAGCCGAGATAAGTGAATTTGTTTAAATAAATTATTAACAAATGCCATTATATCGACTTGCAGGCGAGATACATCAATGACCAGAGGACATAAATTAAAGCTAGCGGTATAGGCTAACACCTCCAATAGGTTTGAACATTATTCCATGCGCAGTTCATTTGTTATAAACATTTCAACAATTAAAATTGTTATTACGGTCAACTGGATATAGTTACAGTCCCGGGGTATTTTTTGTCGTGTAGCTTATTCGCTTCCCTTTCATTTGACATCCCATTTATTGATAAACCATCGCCAGAAGCCGAGATAAGAATTTTTTTAATTTTTATCGACACAAACAGTCGAAAATCGTGTACGTGGCGCCATCTCGCGTTTGCGGCCTTTTTCGCAGTTCGCCGCGCCTTCAAAACCAACTTTCTGAATTACATCGTTAATTTAAACAATTATGTATTTCTCGGCTTCCAGGGCGTATTTCTTAACCGGACATATCTTAAATTAAAGCTAGGAATCATAGCTATCTGCTCCTAAAGTTGCAACAATAGGGTATTTGTGGGTTAAAAGTTATTAACAATTGAAGAATTGGCAAAAATGCACTCCGGGTTTTTGCATTTATCTCGGCTTCTGGAGGTGCTAGATCAATGATCGGGTGCTTAAAATGACGGTAAAGCATGCTGCTACACGACAATAATCGATTTACAAACGCTGCATGAGCCCTTTATTTTTTATAAACAATTTAAAAATTCGTTTGAGAATTGCACCGAAGGTATAAACGAGGGAATATGTAATGAAGAATCATATTGTTCCTTGAACCAAGGGCTTCCATTTGAGAGGTCGTTGATTAAAATCCGCCCAGCAGAAGCCGAGATAATAATTTTTAAATATTTTGTCGGTAACGTTATGTCGATAAACGTGTATGTGGCGCCATCTCGCGTTTGCGGCCTTTTTCGCAGTTTTGCGCACCGCCAAAACCGAATTCCTGGATTACATCGTTAATTCAAACGATTGCGTTTTTCTCGGCTTCTCCTGCGGATTTCTTAACCGACCTTGTCTTAAATTAAAGCTACGGACCATAGCTATATTCGCCAACAGGTGCAAGAATAAGGCTTTTGTGGTTTAAAAGTTATTAACAATGGAAGAATTGGCGAAAATGCACTCCGTGTCACTGCAATTATCTCGGCTTCTGGGGGCGGTAGATGATGGATCGACGGTTCAAAATGAAGATAAAGCATGCTGCTACACGACAACAATTGATTAATTAATGCTGCATGCGCTGGTTATTTTAATAAACAATTTCAGATTTCGTTTGAAAATTGCAGCGTATCTATACCCATGAGTAGCTCCACAATAGGTAGAGAACGTTCCTTCAATCGATAGCTTTAATTTAAGTCCTCTGGTCAATGATGTATCTCGCCTGCAAGGCGAAATAATGGCATTTGTTAATAATTTATTTAAACAAATTCACTTATCTCGGCTTCTGCTGGGCCGATTTTAATCAACGACGTCTCAAATGAAAGGGAAGAGAAGCTACTACACGACAAAAAATACCCCGTGGCTGTAACTATATCCTGGTGACCGTAATAACAATTTTAATTGTTTAATTGTTTATAACAAATGAACTGCGCATGGAATACTGTTCACACCTATTGGAGGTGTTAGCTTATACCGCTAGCTTTAATTTATGTCCTCTGGTCATTGATGTATCTCGCCTGCAAGGCGAAATAATGGCATTTGTTAATAATTTATTTAAACAAATTCACTTATCTCGGCTTCTGCTGGGCCGATTTTAATCAACGACCTCTCAAATGGAAGCCCTTGGTTCAAGGAACAATATGATTCTTCATTACATATTCCCTCGTTTATACCTTCGGTGCAATTCTCAAACGAATTTTAAATTGTTTATAAAAAATAAAGTGCTCATGCAACATTTGTAAATCGATTATTGTCGTGTAGCAGCATGCTTTACCTTCATTTTAAGCACTCGATCATTGATCTAGCACCCCCAGAAGCCGAGATATATGCAATGACCCAGAGTGCATTTTTGCCAATTTTTCAATTGTTAATAACTTTTAACCCACAAATGCCCTATTGTTGCAACTTTAAGAGGAGATAGCTATGACTCGTAGCTTTAATTTAACACAAGTCCGGTTAAGAAATAAGCCCTGGAAGCCGAGAAATTCGTAATTGTTTAAATTAACGATGTAATCCAGAAAGTTGGTTTTGAAGGCGCGGCGAACTACGAAAAAGGCCGCAAACGCGAGATGGCGGCACGTACACGATTTTCGACTGTTTGTGTCGATAAAAATAAATAAAAATTCTTATCTCGGCTCCTCGCGATGGTTTATCAATAAATGGGATGTCAAATGAAAGGGAAGCGAATAAGCTACACGACAAAAAATACCCCGTGGCTGTAACTATATCCTGGTGAACGTAATAACAATTTTAATTGTTTAATTGTTTATAACAAATGAACTGCGCATGGAATACTGTTCACACCTATTGGAGGTGGTAGCTCATACCGCTAGCTTTAATTTATGTCCTCTGGTCATTGATGTATCTCGCCTGCAAGGCGAAATAATGGCCTTTGTTAATAATTTATTTAAACAAATTCACTTATCTCGGCTTCTGCTGGGCCGATTTTAATCAACGACATCTCAAATGGAAGCCCTTGGTTCAAGGAACAATATGATTCTTCATTACATATTCCCTCGTTTATACCTTCGGTGCAATTCTCAAACGAATTTTTAAATTGTTTATAAAAAATAAAGTGCTCATGCAAGATTTGTAAATCGATTATTGTCGTGTAGCAGCATGCTTTACCTTCATTTTAAGCACTCGATCATTGATCTAGCACCCCTAGAAGCCGAGATATATGCAATGACCCAGAGTGCATTTTTGCCAATTTTTCAATTGTTAATAACTTTTAACCCACAAATGCCCTATTGTTGCAACTTTAGGAGCGGATAGCTATGATTCCTAGCTTTAATTTAAGATATGTCCGGTTAAGAAATACGCTCTGGAAGCCGAGAAATACATAATTGTTTAAATTAACGATGTAATCCAGAAAGTTGGTTTTGAAGGCGCGGCGAACTACGAAAAAGGCCGCAAACGCGAGATGGCGCCACGTACCCGATTTTTGACTGTTTGTGTCGATAAAAATAAATAAAAATTCTTATCTCGGCTCCTGGCGATGGTTTATCAATAAATGGGATGTCAAATTAAAGGGAAGCGAATAAGCTACACGACAAAAAATACCCCGTGGCTGTAACTATATCCTGGTGACCGAAATAACAATTTTAATTGTTTAATTGTTTATAACAAATGAACTGCGCATGGAATACTGTTCACACCTATTGGAGGTGTTAGCTCATACCGCTAGCTTTAATTTATGTCCTCTGGTCATTGATGTATCTCGCCTGCAAGGCGAAATAATGGCATTTGTTAATAATTTATTTAAACAAATTCACTTATCTCGGCTTTTGCTGGGCCGATTTTAATCAACGACGTCTCAAATGAAAGGGAAGCGAATAAGCTACACGACAAAAAATACCCCGTGGCTGTAACTATATCCTGGTGACCGTAATAACAATTTTAATTGTTTAATTGTTTTTAACAAATGAACTGCGCATGGAATACTGTTCACACCTATTGGAGGTGGTAGCTCATACCGCTAGCTTTAATTTATGTCCTCTGGTCATTGATGTATCTCGCCTGCAAGGCGAAATAATGGCCTTTGTTAATAATTTATTTAAACAAATTCACTTATCTCGGCTTCTGCTGGGCCGATTTTAATCAACGACATCTCAAATGGAAGCCCTTGGTTCACGGAACAATATGATTCTTCATTACATATTCCCTCGTTTATACCTTCGGTGCAATTCTCAAACGAATTTTTAAATTGTTTATAAAAAATAAAGTGCTCATGCAAGATTTGTAAATCGATTATTGTCGTGTAGCAGCATGCTTTACCTTCATTTTAAGCACTCGATCATTGATCTAGCACCCCCAGAAGCCGAGATATATGCAATGACCCAGAGTGCATTTTTGCCAATTTTTCAATTGTTAATAACTTTTAACCCACAAATGCCCTATTGTTGCAACTTTAGGAGCGGATAGCTATGATTCCTAGCTTTAATTTAAGATATGTCCGGTTAAGAAATACGCTCTGGAAGCCGAGAAATACATAATTGTTTAAATTAACGATGTAATCCAGAAAGTTGGTTTTGAAGGCGCGGCGAACTACGAAAAAGGCCGCAAACGCGAGATGGCGCCACGTACCCGATTTTTGACTGTTTGTGTCGATAAAAATAAATAAAAATTCTTATCTCGGCTCCTGGCGATGGTTTATCAATAAATGGGATGTCAAATTAAAGGGAAGCGAATAAGCTACACGACAAAAAATACCCCGTGGCTGTAACTATATCCTGGTGACCGAAATAACAATTTTAATTGTTTAATTGTTTATAACAAATGAACTGCGCATGGAATACTGTTCACACCTATTGGAGGTGTTAGCTCATACCGCTAGCTTTAATTTATGTCCTCTGGTCATTGATGTATCTCGCCTGCAAGGCGAAATAATGGCATTTGTTAATAATTTATTTAAACAAATTCACTTATCTCGGCTTTTGCTGGGCCGATTTTAATCAACGACGTCTCAAATGAAAGGGAAGCGAATAAGCTACACGACAAAAAATACCCCGTGGCTGTAACTATATCCTGGTGACCGTAATAACAATTTTAATTGTTTAATTGTTTTTAACAAATGAACTGCGCATGGAATACTGTTCGCACCTATTGGAGGTGTTAGCACATACCGCTAGCTTTAATTTATGTCCTCTGGTCATTGATGTATCTCGCCTGCAAGGCGAAATAATGGCATTTGTTAATAATTTATTTAAACAAATTCACTTATCTCGGCTTTTGCTGGGCCGATTTTAATCAACGACGTGTCAAATGAAAGGGAAGCGAAGCTACTACACGACAAAAAATACCCCGTGGCTGTAACTATATCCTGGTGAACGTAATAACAATTTTAATTGTTTAATTGTTTATAACAAATGAACTGCGCATGGAATACTGTTCACACCTATTGGAGGTGGTAGCTCATACCGCTAGCTTTAATTTATGTCCTCTGGTCATTGATGTATCTCGCCTGCAAGGCGAAATAATGGCCTTTGTTAATAATTTATTTAAACAAATTCACTTATCTCGGCTTCTGCTGGGCCGATTTTAATCAACGACATCTCAAATGGAAGCCCTTGGTTCAAGGAACAATATGATTCTTCATTACATATTCCCTCGTTTATACCTTCGGTGCAATTCTCAAACGAATTTTTAAATTGTTTATAAAAAATAAAGTGCTCATGCAAGATTTGTAAATCGATTATTGTCGTGTAGCAGCATGCTTTACCTTCATTTTAAGCACTCGATCATTGATCTAGCACCCCCAGAAGCCGAGATATATGCAATGACCCAGAGTGCATTTTTGCCAATTTTTCAATTGTTAATAACTTTTAACCCACAAATGCCCTATTGTTGCAACTTTAGGAGCGGATAGCTATGATTCCTAGCTTTAATTTAAGATATGTCCGGTTAAGAAATACGCTCTGGAAGCCGAGAAATACATAATTGTTTAAATTAACGATGTAATCCAGAAAGTTGGTTTTGAAGGCGCGGCGAACTACGAAAAAGGCCGCAAACGCGAGATGGCGCCACGTACCCGATTTTTGACTGTTTGTGTCGATAAAAATAAATAAAAATTCTTATCTCGGCTCCTGGCGATGGTTTATCAATAAATGGGATGTCAAATTAAAGGGAAGCGAATAAGCTACACGACAAAAAATACCCCGTGGCTGTAACTATATCCTGGTGACCGAAATAACAATTTTAATTGTTTAATTGTTTATAACAAATGAACTGCGCATGGAATACTGTTCACACCTATTGGAGGTGTTAGCTCATACCGCTAGCTTTAATTTATGTCCTCTGGTCATTGATGTATCTCGCCTGCAAGGCGAAATAATGGCCTTTGTTAATAATTTATTTAAACAAATTCACTTATCTCGGCTTTTGCTGGGCCGATTTTAATCAACGACGTCTCAAATGAAAGGGAAGCGAATAAGCTACACGACAAAAAATACCCCGTGGCTGTAACTATATCCTGGTGACCGTAATAACAATTTTAATTGTTTAATTGTTTTTAACAAATGAACTGCGCATGGAATACTGTTCACACCTATTGGAGGTGGTAGCTCATACCGCTAGCTTTAATTTATGTCCTCTGGTCATTGATGTATCTCGCCTGCAAGGCGAAATAATGGCCTTTGTTAATAATTTATTTAAACAAATTCACTTATCTCGGCTTCTGCTGGGCCGATTTTAATCAACGACATCTCAAATGGAAGCCCTTGGTTCAAGGAACAATATGATTCTTCATTACATATTCCCTCGTTTATACCTTCGGTGCAATTCTCAAACGAATTTTTAAATTGTTTATAAAAAATAAAGTGCTCATGCAAGATTTGTAAATCGATTATTGTCGTGTAGCAGCATGCTTTACCTTCATTTTAAGCACTCGATCATTGATCTAGCACCCCCAGAAGCCGAGATATATGCAATGACCCAGAGTGCATTTTTGCCAATTTTTCAATTGTTAATAACTTTTAACCCACAAATGCCCTATTGTTGCAACTTTAGGAGCGGATAGCTATGATTCCTAGCTTTAATTTAAGATATGTCCGGTTAAGAAATACGCTCTGGAAGCCGAGAAATACATAATTGTTTAAATTAACGATGTAATCCAGAAAGTTGGTTTTGAAGGCGCGGCGAACTACGAAAAAGGCCGCAAACGCGAGATGGCGCCACGTACCCGATTTTTGACTGTTTGTGTCGATAAAAATAAATAAAAATTCTTATCTCGGCTCCTGGCGATGGTTTATCAATAAATGGGATGTCAAATTAAAGGGAAGCGAATAAGCTACACGACAAAAAATACCCCGTGGCTGTAACTATATCCTGGTGACCGAAATAACAATTTTAATTGTTTAATTGTTTATAACAAATGAACTGCGCATGGAATACTGTTCACACCTATTGGAGGTGTTAGCTCATACCGCTAGCTTTAATTTATGTCCTCTGGTCATTGATGTATCTCGCCTGCAAGGCGAAATAATGGCATTTGTTAATAATTTATTTAAACAAATTCACTTATCTCGGCTTTTGCTGGGCCGATTTTAATCAACGACGTCTCAAATGAAAGGGAAGCGAATAAGCTACACGACAAAAAATACCCCGTGGCTGTAACTATATCCTGGTGACCGTAATAACAATTTTAATTGTTTAATTGTTTTTAACAAATGAACTGCGCATGGAATACTGTTCGCACCTATTGGAGGTGTTAGCACATACCGCTAGCTTTAATTTATGTCCTCTGGTCATTGATGTATCTCGCCTGCAAGGCGAAATAATGGCATTTGTTAATAATTTATTTAAACAAATTCACTTATCTCGGCTTTTGCTGGGCCGATTTTAATCAACGACGTGTCAAATGAAAGGGAAGCGAAGCTACTACACGACAAAAAATACCCCGTGGCTGTAACTATATCCTGGTGAACGTAATAACAATTTTAATTGTTTAATTGTTTATAACAAATGAACTGCGCATGGAATACTGTTCACACCTATTGGAGGTGGTAGCTCATACCGCTAGCTTTAATTTATGTCCTCTGGTCATTGATGTATCTCGCCTGCAAGGCGAAATAATGGCCTTTGTTAATAATTTATTTAAACAAATTCACTTATCTCGGCTTCTGCTGGGCCGATTTTAATCAACGACATCTCAAATGGAAGCCCTTGGTTCAAGGAACAATATGATTCTTCATTACATATTCCCTCGTTTATACCTTCGGTGCAATTCTCAAACGAATTTTTAAATTGTTTATAAAAAATAAAGTGCTCATGCAAGATTTGTAAATCGATTATTGTCGTGTAGCAGCATGCTTTACCTTCATTTTAAGCACTCGATCATTGATCTAGCACCCCCAGAAGCCGAGATATATGCAATGACCCAGAGTGCATTTTTGCCAATTTTTCAATTGTTAATAACTTTTAACCCACAAATGCCCTATTGTTGCAACTTTAGGAGCGGATAGCTATGATTCCTAGCTTTAATTTAAGATATGTCCGGTTAAGAAATACGCTCTGGAAGCCGAGAAATACATAATTGTTTAAATTAACGATGTAATCCAGAAAGTTGGTTTTGAAGGCGCGGCGAACTACGAAAAAGGCCGCAAACGCGAGATGGCGCCACGTACCCGATTTTTGACTGTTTGTGTCGATAAAAATAAATAAAAATTCTTATCTCGGCTCCTGGCGATGGTTTATCAATAAATGGGATGTCAAATTAAAGGGAAGCGAATAAGCTACACGACAAAAAATACCCCGTGGCTGTAACTATATCCTGGTGACCGAAATAACAATTTTAATTGTTTAATTGTTTATAACAAATGAACTGCGCATGGAATACTGTTCACACCTATTGGAGGTGTTAGCTCATACCGCTAGCTTTAATTTATGTCCTCTGGTCATTGATGTATCTCGCCTGCAAGGCGAAATAATGGCCTTTGTTAATAATTTATTTAAACAAATTCACTTATCTCGGCTTTTGCTGGGCCGATTTTAATCAACGACGTCTCAAATGAAAGGGAAGCGAATAAGCTACACGACAAAAAATACCCCGTGGCTGTAACTATATCCTGGTGACCGTAATAACAATTTTAATTGTTTAATTGTTTTTAACAAATGAACTGCGCATGGAATACTGTTCACACCTATTGGAGGTGGTAGCTCATACCGCTAGCTTTAATTTATGTCCTCTGGTCATTGATGTATCTCGCCTGCAAGGCGAAATAATGGCCTTTGTTAATAATTTATTTAAACAAATTCACTTATCTCGGCTTCTGCTGGGCCGATTTTAATCAACGACATCTCAAATGGAAGCCCTTGGTTCAAGGAACAATATGATTCTTCATTACATATTCCCTCGTTTATACCTTCGGTGCAATTCTCAAACGAATTTTTAAATTGTTTATAAAAAATAAAGTGCTCATGCAAGATTTGTAAATCGATTATTGTCGTGTAGCAGCATGCTTTACCTTCATTTTAAGCACTCGATCATTGATCTAGCACCCCCAGAAGCCGAGATATATGCAATGACCCAGAGTGCATTTTTGCCAATTTTTCAATTGTTAATAACTTTTAACCCACAAATGCCCTATTGTTGCAACTTTAGGAGCGGATAGCTATGATTCCTAGCTTTAATTTAAGATATGTCCGGTTAAGAAATACGCTCTGGAAGCCGAGAAATACATAATTGTTTAAATTAACGATGTAATCCAGAAAGTTGGTTTTGAAGGCGCGGCGAACTACGAAAAAGGCCGCAAACGCGAGATGGCGCCACGTACCCGATTTTTGACTGTTTGTGTCGATAAAAATAAATAAAAATTCTTATCTCGGCTCCTGGCGATGGTTTATCAATAAATGGGATGTCAAATTAAAGGGAAGCGAATAAGCTACACGACAAAAAATACCCCGTGGCTGTAACTATATCCTGGTGACCGAAATAACAATTTTAATTGTTTAATTGTTTATAACAAATGAACTGCGCATGGAATACTGTTCACACCTATTGGAGGTGTTAGCTCATACCGCTAGCTTTAATTTATGTCCTCTGGTCATTGATGTATCTCGCCTGCAAGGCGAAATAATGGCATTTGTTAATAATTTATTTAAACAAATTCACTTATCTCGGCTTTTGCTGGGCCGATTTTAATCAACGACGTCTCAAATGAAAGGGAAGCGAATAAGCTACACGACAAAAAATACCCCGTGGCTGTAACTATATCCTGGTGACCGTAATAACAATTTTAATTGTTTAATTGTTTATAACAAATGAACTGCGCATGGAATACTGTTCACACCTATTGGAGGTGTTAGCTTATACCGCTAGCTTTATTTTATGTCCTATGGTCATTGATGTATCTCGCCTGCAAGGCGAAATAATGGCATTTGTTAATAATTTATTTAAACAAATTCACTTATCTCGGCTTTTGCTGGGCCGATTTTAATCAACGACGTCTCAAATGAAAGGGAAGCGAATAAGCTACACGACAAAAAATACCCCGTGGCTGTAACTATATCCTGGTGACCGTAATAACAATTTTAATTGTTTAATTGTTTATAACAAATGAACTGCGCATGGAATACTGTTCGCACCTATTGGAGGTGTTAGCTTATACCGCTAGCTTTAATTTATGTCCTCTGGTCATTGATGTATCTCGCCTGCAAGGCGAAATAATGGCATTTGTTAATAATTTATTTAAACAAATTCACTTATCTCGGCTTTTGCTGGGCCGATTTTAATCAACGACGTGTCAAATGAAAGGGAAGCGAAGCTACTACACGACAAAAAATACCCCGTGGCTGTAACTATATCCTGGTGACCGTAATAACAATTTTAATTGTTTAATTGTTTATAACAAATGAACTGCGCATGGAATACTGTTCACACCTATTGGAGGTGTTAGCTTATACCGCTAGCTTTATTTTATGTCCTATGGTCATTGATGTATCTCGCCTGCAAGGCGAAATAATGGCATTTGTTAATAATTTATTTAAACAAATTCACTTATCTCGGCTTTTGCTGGGCCGATTTTAATCAACGACGTCTCAAATGAAAGGGAAGCGAATAAGCTACACGACAAAAAATACCCCGTGGCTGTAACTATATCCTGGTGACCGTAATAACAATTTTAATTGTTTAATTGTTTATAACAAATGAACTGCGCATGGAATACTGTTCGCACCTATTGGAGGTGTTAGCTTATACCGCTAGCTTTAATTTATGTCCTCTGGTCATTGATGTATCTCGCCTGCAAGGCGAAATAATGGCATTTGTTAATAATTTATTTAAACAAATTCACTTATCTCGGCTTCTGCTGGGCCGATTTTAATCAACGACCTCTCAAATGGAAGCCCTTGGTTCAAGGAACAATATGATTCTTCATTACATATTCCCTCGTTTATACCTTCGGTGCAATTCTCAAACGAATTTTTAAATTGTTTATAAAAAATAAAGTGCTCATGCAAGATTTGTAAATCGATTATTGTCGTGTAGCAGCATGCTTTACCTTCATTTTATGCACTCGATCATTGATCTAGCACCCCCAGAAGCCGAGATATATGCAATGACCCAGAGTGCATTTTTGGCAATTTTTCAATTGTTAATAACTTTTAACCCACAAATGCCCTATTGTTGCAACTTTTAGAGGAGATAGCTATGACTCGTAGCTTTAATTTAAGACAAGTCCGGTTAAGAAATACGCCCTGGAAGCCGAGAAATACGTAATTGTTTAAATTAACGATGTAATCCAGAAAGTTGGTTTTGAAGGCGCGGCGAACTACGAAAAAGGCCGCAAACGCGAGATGGCGGCACGTACACGATTTTCGACTGTTTGTGTCGATAAAAATAAATAAAAATTCTTATCTCGGCTCCTCGCGATGGTTTATCAATAAATGGGATGTCAAATGAAAGGGAAGCGAATAAGCTACACGACAAAAAATACCCCGTGGCTGTAACTATATCGTGGTGACCGTAATAACAATTTCAATTGTTTAATTGTTTATAACAAATGAACTGCGCATGGAATACTGTTCACACCTATTGGAGGTGGTAGCTTATACCGCTAGCTTTATTTTATGTCCTATGGTCATTGATGTATCTCGCCTGCAAGGCGAAATAATGGCATTTGTTAATAATTTATTTAAACAAATTCACTTATCTCGGCTTTTGCTGGGCCGATTTTAATCAACGGCGTCTCAAATGAAAGGGAAGCGAAGCTACTACACGACAAAAAATACCCCGTGGCTGTAACTATATCCTGGTGACCGTAATAACAATTTTAATTGTTTAATTGTTTATAACAAATGAACTGCGCATGGAATACTGTTCACACCTATTGGAGGTGTTAGCTTATACCGCTAGCTTTATTTTATGTCCTATGGTCATTGATGTATCTCGCCTGCAAGGCGAAATAATGGCATTTGTTAATAATTTATTTAAACAAATTCACTTATCTCGGCTTTTGCTGGGCCGATTTTAATCAACGACGTCTCAAATGAAAGGGAAGCGAAGCTACTACACGACAAAAAATACTCCCTGGCTGTAACTATATCCTGGTGACCGTAATAACAATTTTAATTGTTTAATTGATTATAACAAATGAACTGCGCATGGAATACTGTTCACACCTATTGGAGGTGTTAGCTCATACCGCTAGCTTTAATTTATGTCCTCTGGTCATTGATGTATCTCGCCTGCAAGGCGAAATAATGGCATTTGTTAATAATTTATTTAAACAAATTCACTTATCTCGGCTTTTGCTGGGCCGATTTTAATCAACGACGTGTCAAATGAAAGGGAAGCGAAGCTACTACACGACAAAAAATACCCCGTGGCTGTAACTATATCCTGGTGACCGTAATAACAATTTTAATTGTTTAATTGTTTATAACAAATGAACTGCGCATGGAATACTGTTCACACCTATTGGAGGTGTTAGCTCATACCGCTAGCTTTAATTTATGTCCTCTGGTCATTGATGTATCTCGCCTGCAAGGCGAAATAATGGCATTTGTTAATAATTTATTTAAACAAATTCACTTATCTCGGCTTTTGCTGGGCCGATTTTAATCAACCACGTCTCAAATGAAAGGGAAGCGAAGCTACTACACGACAAAAAATACCCCGTGGCTGTAACTATATCCTGGTGACCGTAATAACAATTTTAATTGTTTAATTGTTTATAACAAATGAACTGCGCATGGAATACTGTTCACACCTATTGGAGGTGTTAGCTTATACCGCTAGCTTTATTTTATGTCCTATGGTCATTGATGTATCTCGCCTGCAAGGCGAAATAATGGCATTTGTTAATAATTTATTTAAACAAATTCACTTATCTCGGCTTTTGCTAGGCCGATTTTATTCAACGACGTCTCAAATGAAAGGGAAGCGAAGCTACTACACGACAAAAAATACCCCGTGGCTGTAACTATATCCTGGTGACCGTAATAACAATTTTAATTGTTTAATTGTTTATAACAAATGAAGTGCGCATGGAATACTGTTCACACCTATTGGAGGTGTTAGCTTATACCGCTAGCTTTAATTTATGTCCTCTGGTCATTGATGTATCTCGCCTGCAAGGCGAAATAATGGCATTTGTTAATAATTTATTTAAACAAATTGACTTATCTCGGCTTCTACTGGGCCGATTTTAATCAACGACCTCTCAAATGGAAGCCCTTGGTTCAAGGAACAATATGATTCTTCATTACATATTCCCTCGTTTATACCTTCGGTGCAATTCTCAAACGAATTTTTAAATTGTTTATAAAAAATAAAGTGCTCATGCAAGATTTGTAAATCGATTATTGTCGTGTAGCAGCATGCTTTACCTTCATTTTAAGCACTCGATCATTGATCTAGCACCCCCAGAGGCCGAGATATATGCAATGACACAGAGTGCATTTTTGCCAATTTTTCAATTGTTAATAACTTTTAACCCACAAATTCCCTATTGTTGCAACTTTAAGAGGAGATAGCTATGACTCGTAGCTTTAAGTTAAGACAAGTCCGGTTAAGAAATACGCCCTGGAAGCCGAGAAATACGTAATTGTTTAAATTAACGATGTAATCCAGAAAGTTGGTTTTGAAGGCGCGGCGAACTGCGAAAAAGGCCGCAAACGCGAGATGGCGCCACGTACACGATTTTCGACTGTTTGTGTCGATAAAAATTAAAAAAACTCTTATCTCGGCTCCTGGCGATGGTTTATCAATAAATGGGATGTCAAATTAAAGGGAAGCGAATAAGCTACACGACAAAAAATACCCCCTGGCTGTAACTATATCCTGGTGACCGTAATAACAATTTTAATTGTTTAATTGATTATAACAAATGAACTGCGCATGGAATACTGTTCACACCTATTGGAGGTGTTAGCTCATACCGCTAGCTTTAATTTATGTCCTCTGGTCATTGATGTATCTCGCCTGCAAGGCGAAATAATGGCATTTGTTAATAATTTATTTAAACAAATTCACTTATCTCGGCTTTTGCTGGGCCGATTTTAATCAACGACGTCTCAAATGAAAGGGAAGCGAAGCTACTACACGACAAAAAATACCCCGTGGCTGTAACTATATCCTGGTGACCGTAATAACAATTTTAATTGTTTAATTGTTTATAACAAATGAACTGCGCATGGAATGCTGTTCACACCTATTGGAGGTGTTAGCTCATACCGCTAGCTTTAATTTATGTCCTCTGGTCATTGATGTATCTCGCCTACAAGGCAAAATAATGGCATTTGTTAATAATTTATTTAAACAAATGCACTTATCTCGGCTTTTGCTGGGCCGATTTGAATCAACGACGTCTCAAATGAAAGGGAAGCGAAGCTACTACACGACAAAAAATACCCCGTGGCTGTAACTATATCCTGGTGACCGTAATAACAATTTAAATTGTTTAATTGTTTATAACAAATGAACTGCGCATGGAATGCTGTTCACACCTATTGGAGGTGTTAGCTCATACCGCTAGCTTTAATTTATGTCCTCTGGTCATTGATGTATCTCGCCTGCAAGGCGAAATGGCATTTGTTAATAATTTATTTAAACAAATTCACTTATCTCGGCTTTTGCTGGGCCGATTTTAATCAACGACGTCTCAAATGAAAGGGAAGCGAAGCTACTACACGACAAAAAATACCCCGTGGCTGTAACTATATCCTGGTGACCGTAATAACAATTTTAATTGTTTAATTGTTTATAACAAATGAACTGCGCATGGAATACTGTTCACACCTATTGGAGGTGTTAGCTTATACCGCTAGCTTTATTTTATGTCCTATGGTCATTGATGTATCTCGCCTGCAAGGCGAAATAATGGCATTTGTTAATAATTTATTTAAACAAATTCACTTATCTCGGCTTTTGCTAGGCCGATTTTATTCAACGACGTCTCAAATGAAAGGGAAGCGAAGCTACTACACAACAAAAAATACCCCGTGGCTGTAACTATATCCTGGTGACCGTAATAACAATTTTAATTGTTTAATTGTTTATAACAAATGAAGTGCGCATGGAATACTGTTCACACCTATTGGAGGTGTTAGCTTATACCGCTAGCTTTAATTTATGTCCTCTGGTCATTGATGTATCTCGCCTGCAAGGCGAAATAATGGCATTTGTTAATAATTTATTTAAACAAATTGACTTATCTCGGCTTCTGCTGGGCCGATTTTAATCAACGACCTCTCAAATGGAAGCCCTTGGTTCAAGGAACAATATGATTCTTCATTACATATTCCCTCGTTTATACCTTCGGTGCAATTCTCAAACGAATTTTTAAATTGTTTATAAAAAATAAAGTGCTCATGCAAGATTTGTAAATCGATTATTGTCGTGTAGCAGCATGCTTTACCTTCATTTTAAGCACTCGATCATTGATCTAGCACCCCCAGAGGCCGAGATATATGCAATGACACAGAGTGCATTTTTGCCAATTTTTCAATTGTTAATAACTTTTAACCCACAAATTCCCTATTGTTGCAACTTTAAGAGGAGATAGCTATGACTCGTAGCTTTAAGTTAAGACAAGTCCGGTTAAGAAATACGCCCTGGAAGCCGAGAAATACGTAATTGTTTAAATTAACGATGTAATCCAGAAAGTTGGTTTTGAAGGCGCGGCGAACTGCGAAAAAGGCCGCAAACGCGAGATGGCGCCACGTACACGATTTTCGACTGTTTGTGTCGATAAAAATTAAAAAAACTCTTATCTCGGCTCCTGGCGATGGTTTATCAATAAATGGGATGTCAAATTAAAGGGAAGCGAATAAGCTACACGACAAAAAAATACCCCCTGGCTGTAACTATATCCTGGTGACCGTAATAACAATTTAAATTGTTTAATTGTTTATAACAAATGAACTGCGCATGGAATGCTGTTCACACCTATTGGAGGTGTTAGCTCATACCGCTAGCTTTAATTTATGTCCTCTGGTCATTGATGTATCTCGCCTGCAAGGCGAAATGGCATTTGTTAATAATTTATTTAAACAAATTCACTTATCTCGGCTTTTGCTGGGCCGATTTTAATCAACGACGTCTCAAATGAAAGGGAAGCGAATAAGCTACACGACAAAAAATACCCCGTGGCTGTAACTATATCCTGGTGACCGTAATAACAATTTTAATTGTTTAATTGTTTTTAACAAATGAACTGCGCATGGAATACTGTTCACACCTATTGGAGGTGGTAGCTCATACCGCTAGCTTTAATTTATGTCCTCTGGTCATTGATGTATCTCGCCTGCAAGGCGAAATAATGGCCTTTGTTAATAATTTATTTAAACAAATTCACTTATCTCGGCTTCTGCTGGGCCGATTTTAATCAACGACATCTCAAATGGAAGCCCTTGGTTCAAGGAACAATATGATTCTTCATTACATATTCCCTCGTTTATACCTTCGGTGCAATTCTCAAACGAATTTTTAAATTGTTTATAAAAAATAAAGTGCTCATGCAAGATTTGTAAATCGATTATTGTCGTGTAGCAGCATGCTTTACCTTCATTTTAAGCACTCGATCATTGATCTAGCACCCCCAGAAGCCGAGATATATGCAATGACCCAGAGTGCATTTTTGCCAATTTTTCAATTGTTAATAACTTTTAACCCACAAATGCCCTATTGTTGCAACTTTAGGAGCGGATAGCTATGATTCCTAGCTTTAATTTAAGATATGTCCGGTTAAGAAATACGCTCTGGAAGCCGAGAAATACATAATTGTTTAAATTAACGATGTAATCCAGAAAGTTGGTTTTGAAGGCGCGGCGAACTACGAAAAAGGCCGCAAACGCGAGATGGCGCCACGTACCCGATTTTTGACTGTTTGTGTCGATAAAAATAAATAAAAATTCTTATCTCGGCTCCTGGCGATGGTTTATCAATAAATGGGATGTCAAATTAAAGGGAAGCGAATAAGCTACACGACAAAAAATACCCCGTGGCTGTAACTATATCCTGGTGACCGAAATAACAATTTTAATTGTTTAATTGTTTATAACAAATGAACTGCGCATGGAATACTGTTCACACCTATTGGAGGTGTTAGCTCATACCGCTAGCTTTAATTTATGTCCTCTGGTCATTGATGTATCTCGCCTGCAAGGCGAAATAATGGCATTTGTTAATAATTTATTTAAACAAATTCACTTATCTCGGCTTTTGCTGGGCCGATTTTAATCAACGACGTCTCAAATGAAAGGGAAGCGAATAAGCTACACGACAAAAAATACCCCGTGGCTGTAACTATATCCTGGTGACCGTAATAACAATTTTAATTGTTTAATTGTTTTTAACAAATGAACTGCGCATGGAATACTGTTCGCACCTATTGGAGGTGTTAGCACATACCGCTAGCTTTAATTTATGTCCTCTGGTCATTGATGTATCTCGCCTGCAAGGCGAAATAATGGCATTTGTTAATAATTTATTTAAACAAATTCACTTATCTCGGCTTTTGCTGGGCCGATTTTAATCAACGACGTGTCAAATGAAAGGGAAGCGAAGCTACTACACGACAAAAAATACCCCGTGGCTGTAACTATATCCTGGTGAACGTAATAACAATTTTAATTGTTTAATTGTTTATAACAAATGAACTGCGCATGGAATACTGTTCACACCTATTGGAGGTGGTAGCTCATACCGCTAGCTTTAATTTATGTCCTCTGGTCATTGATGTATCTCGCCTGCAAGGCGAAATAATGGCCTTTGTTAATAATTTATTTAAACAAATTCACTTATCTCGGCTTCTGCTGGGCCGATTTTAATCAACGACATCTCAAATGGAAGCCCTTGGTTCAAGGAACAATATGATTCTTCATTACATATTCCCTCGTTTATACCTTCGGTGCAATTCTCAAACGAATTTTTAAATTGTTTATAAAAAATAAAGTGCTCATGCAAGATTTGTAAATCGATTATTGTCGTGTAGCAGCATGCTTTACCTTCATTTTAAGCACTCGATCATTGATCTAGCACCCCCAGAAGCCGAGATATATGCAATGACCCAGAGTGCATTTTTGCCAATTTTTCAATTGTTAATAACTTTTAACCCACAAATGCCCTATTGTTGCAACTTTAGGAGCGGATAGCTATGATTCCTAGCTTTAATTTAAGATATGTCCGGTTAAGAAATACGCTCTGGAAGCCGAGAAATACATAATTGTTTAAATTAACGATGTAATCCAGAAAGTTGGTTTTGAAGGCGCGGCGAACTACGAAAAAGGCCGCAAACGCGAGATGGCGCCACGTACCCGATTTTTGACTGTTTGTGTCGATAAAAATAAATAAAAATTCTTATCTCGGCTCCTGGCGATGGTTTATCAATAAATGGGATGTCAAATTAAAGGGAAGCGAATAAGCTACACGACAAAAAATACCCCGTGGCTGTAACTATATCCTGGTGACCGAAATAACAATTTTAATTGTTTAATTGTTTATAACAAATGAACTGCGCATGGAATACTGTTCACACCTATTGGAGGTGTTAGCTCATACCGCTAGCTTTAATTTATGTCCTCTGGTCATTGATGTATCTCGCCTGCAAGGCGAAATAATGGCCTTTGTTAATAATTTATTTAAACAAATTCACTTATCTCGGCTTTTGCTGGGCCGATTTTAATCAACGACGTCTCAAATGAAAGGGAAGCGAATAAGCTACACGACAAAAAATACCCCGTGGCTGTAACTATATCCTGGTGACCGTAATAACAATTTTAATTGTTTAATTGTTTTTAACAAATGAACTGCGCATGGAATACTGTTCACACCTATTGGAGGTGGTAGCTCATACCGCTAGCTTTAATTTATGTCCTCTGGTCATTGATGTATCTCGCCTGCAAGGCGAAATAATGGCCTTTGTTAATAATTTATTTAAACAAATTCACTTATCTCGGCTTCTGCTGGGCCGATTTTAATCAACGACATCTCAAATGGAAGCCCTTGGTTCAAGGAACAATATGATTCTTCATTACATATTCCCTCGTTTATACCTTCGGTGCAATTCTCAAACGAATTTTTAAATTGTTTATAAAAAATAAAGTGCTCATGCAAGATTTGTAAATCGATTATTGTCGTGTAGCAGCATGCTTTACCTTCATTTTAAGCACTCGATCATTGATCTAGCACCCCCAGAAGCCGAGATATATGCAATGACCCAGAGTGCATTTTTGCCAATTTTTCAATTGTTAATAACTTTTAACCCACAAATGCCCTATTGTTGCAACTTTAGGAGCGGATAGCTATGATTCCTAGCTTTAATTTAAGATATGTCCGGTTAAGAAATACGCTCTGGAAGCCGAGAAATACATAATTGTTTAAATTAACGATGTAATCCAGAAAGTTGGTTTTGAAGGCGCGGCGAACTACGAAAAAGGCCGCAAACGCGAGATGGCGCCACGTACCCGATTTTTGACTGTTTGTGTCGATAAAAATAAATAAAAATTCTTATCTCGGCTCCTGGCGATGGTTTATCAATAAATGGGATGTCAAATTAAAGGGAAGCGAATAAGCTACACGACAAAAAATACCCCGTGGCTGTAACTATATCCTGGTGACCGAAATAACAATTTTAATTGTTTAATTGTTTATAACAAATGAACTGCGCATGGAATACTGTTCACACCTATTGGAGGTGTTAGCTCATACCGCTAGCTTTAATTTATGTCCTCTGGTCATTGATGTATCTCGCCTGCAAGGCGAAATAATGGCATTTGTTAATAATTTATTTAAACAAATTCACTTATCTCGGCTTTTGCTGGGCCGATTTTAATCAACGACGTCTCAAATGAAAGGGAAGCGAATAAGCTACACGACAAAAAATACCCCGTGGCTGTAACTATATCCTGGTGACCGTAATAACAATTTTAATTGTTTAATTGTTTATAACAAATGAACTGCGCATGGAATACTGTTCACACCTATTGGAGGTGTTAGCTTATACCGCTAGCTTTATTTTATGTCCTATGGTCATTGATGTATCTCGCCTGCAAGGCGAAATAATGGCATTTGTTAATAATTTATTTAAACAAATTCACTTATCTCGGCTTTTGCTGGGCCGATTTTAATCAACGACGTCTCAAATGAAAGGGAAGCGAATAAGCTACACGACAAAAAATACCCCGTGGCTGTAACTATATCCTGGTGACCGTAATAACAATTTTAATTGTTTAATTGTTTATAACAAATGAACTGCGCATGGAATACTGTTCGCACCTATTGGAGGTGTTAGCTTATACCGCTAGCTTTAATTTATGTCCTCTGGTCATTGATGTATCTCGCCTGCAAGGCGAAATAATGGCATTTGTTAATAATTTATTTAAACAAATTCACTTATCTCGGCTTTTGCTGGGCCGATTTTAATCAACGACGTGTCAAATGAAAGGGAAGCGAAGCTACTACACGACAAAAAATACCCCGTGGCTGTAACTATATCCTGGTGACCGTAATAACAATTTTAATTGTTTAATTGTTTATAACAAATGAACTGCGCATGGAATACTGTTCACACCTATTGGAGGTGTTAGCTTATACCGCTAGCTTTATTTTATGTCCTATGGTCATTGATGTATCTCGCCTGCAAGGCGAAATAATGGCATTTGTTAATAATTTATTTAAACAAATTCACTTATCTCGGCTTTTGCTGGGCCGATTTTAATCAACGACGTCTCAAATGAAAGGGAAGCGAATAAGCTACACGACAAAAAATACCCCGTGGCTGTAACTATATCCTGGTGACCGTAATAACAATTTTAATTGTTTAATTGTTTATAACAAATGAACTGCGCATGGAATACTGTTCGCACCTATTGGAGGTGTTAGCTTATACCGCTAGCTTTAATTTATGTCCTCTGGTCATTGATGTATCTCGCCTGCAAGGCGAAATAATGGCATTTGTTAATAATTTATTTAAACAAATTCACTTATCTCGGCTTCTGCTGGGCCGATTTTAATCAACGACCTCTCAAATGGAAGCCCTTGGTTCAAGGAACAATATGATTCTTCATTACATATTCCCTCGTTTATACCTTCGGTGCAATTCTCAAACGAATTTTTAAATTGTTTATAAAAAATAAAGTGCTCATGCAAGATTTGTAAATCGATTATTGTCGTGTAGCAGCATGCTTTACCTTCATTTTATGCACTCGATCATTGATCTAGCACCCCCAGAAGCCGAGATATATGCAATGACCCAGAGTGCATTTTTGGCAATTTTTCAATTGTTAATAACTTTTAACCCACAAATGCCCTATTGTTGCAACTTTTAGAGGAGATAGCTATGACTCGTAGCTTTAATTTAAGACAAGTCCGGTTAAGAAATACGCCCTGGAAGCCGAGAAATACGTAATTGTTTAAATTAACGATGTAATCCAGAAAGTTGGTTTTGAAGGCGCGGCGAACTACGAAAAAGGCCGCAAACGCGAGATGGCGGCACGTACACGATTTTCGACTGTTTGTGTCGATAAAAATAAATAAAAATTCTTATCTCGGCTCCTCGCGATGGTTTATCAATAAATGGGATGTCAAATGAAAGGGAAGCGAATAAGCTACACGACAAAAAATACCCCGTGGCTGTAACTATATCGTGGTGACCGTAATAACAATTTCAATTGTTTAATTGTTTATAACAAATGAACTGCGCATGGAATACTGTTCACACCTATTGGAGGTGGTAGCTTATACCGCTAGCTTTATTTTATGTCCTATGGTCATTGATGTATCTCGCCTGCAAGGCGAAATAATGGCATTTGTTAATAATTTATTTAAACAAATTCACTTATCTCGGCTTTTGCTGGGCCGATTTTAATCAACGGCGTCTCAAATGAAAGGGAAGCGAAGCTACTACACGACAAAAAATACCCCGTGGCTGTAACTATATCCTGGTGACCGTAATAACAATTTTAATTGTTTAATTGTTTATAACAAATGAACTGCGCATGGAATACTGTTCACACCTATTGGAGGTGTTAGCTTATACCGCTAGCTTTATTTTATGTCCTATGGTCATTGATGTATCTCGCCTGCAAGGCGAAATAATGGCATTTGTTAATAATTTATTTAAACAAATTCACTTATCTCGGCTTTTGCTGGGCCGATTTTAATCAACGACGTCTCAAATGAAAGGGAAGCGAAGCTACTACACGACAAAAAATACTCCCTGGCTGTAACTATATCCTGGTGACCGTAATAACAATTTTAATTGTTTAATTGATTATAACAAATGAACTGCGCATGGAATACTGTTCACACCTATTGGAGGTGTTAGCTCATACCGCTAGCTTTAATTTATGTCCTCTGGTCATTGATGTATCTCGCCTGCAAGGCGAAATAATGGCATTTGTTAATAATTTATTTAAACAAATTCACTTATCTCGGCTTTTGCTGGGCCGATTTTAATCAACGACGTGTCAAATGAAAGGGAAGCGAAGCTACTACACGACAAAAAATACCCCGTGGCTGTAACTATATCCTGGTGACCGTAATAACAATTTTAATTGTTTAATTGTTTATAACAAATGAACTGCGCATGGAATACTGTTCACACCTATTGGAGGTGTTAGCTCATACCGCTAGCTTTAATTTATGTCCTCTGGTCATTGATGTATCTCGCCTGCAAGGCGAAATAATGGCATTTGTTAATAATTTATTTAAACAAATTCACTTATCTCGGCTTTTGCTGGGCCGATTTTAATCAACCACGTCTCAAATGAAAGGGAAGCGAAGCTACTACACGACAAAAAATACCCCGTGGCTGTAACTATATCCTGGTGACCGTAATAACAATTTTAATTGTTTAATTGTTTATAACAAATGAACTGCGCATGGAATACTGTTCACACCTATTGGAGGTGTTAGCTTATACCGCTAGCTTTATTTTATGTCCTATGGTCATTGATGTATCTCGCCTGCAAGGCGAAATAATGGCATTTGTTAATAATTTATTTAAACAAATTCACTTATCTCGGCTTTTGCTAGGCCGATTTTATTCAACGACGTCTCAAATGAAAGGGAAGCGAAGCTACTACACGACAAAAAATACCCCGTGGCTGTAACTATATCCTGGTGACCGTAATAACAATTTTAATTGTTTAATTGTTTATAACAAATGAAGTGCGCATGGAATACTGTTCACACCTATTGGAGGTGTTAGCTTATACCGCTAGCTTTAATTTATGTCCTCTGGTCATTGATGTATCTCGCCTGCAAGGCGAAATAATGGCATTTGTTAATAATTTATTTAAACAAATTGACTTATCTCGGCTTCTACTGGGCCGATTTTAATCAACGACCTCTCAAATGGAAGCCCTTGGTTCAAGGAACAATATGATTCTTCATTACATATTCCCTCGTTTATACCTTCGGTGCAATTCTCAAACGAATTTTTAAATTGTTTATAAAAAATAAAGTGCTCATGCAAGATTTGTAAATCGATTATTGTCGTGTAGCAGCATGCTTTACCTTCATTTTAAGCACTCGATCATTGATCTAGCACCCCCAGAGGCCGAGATATATGCAATGACACAGAGTGCATTTTTGCCAATTTTTCAATTGTTAATAACTTTTAACCCACAAATTCCCTATTGTTGCAACTTTAAGAGGAGATAGCTATGACTCGTAGCTTTAAGTTAAGACAAGTCCGGTTAAGAAATACGCCCTGGAAGCCGAGAAATACGTAATTGTTTAAATTAACGATGTAATCCAGAAAGTTGGTTTTGAAGGCGCGGCGAACTGCGAAAAAGGCCGCAAACGCGAGATGGCGCCACGTACACGATTTTCGACTGTTTGTGTCGATAAAAATTAAAAAAACTCTTATCTCGGCTCCTGGCGATGGTTTATCAATAAATGGGATGTCAAATTAAAGGGAAGCGAATAAGCTACACGACAAAAAATACCCCCTGGCTGTAACTATATCCTGGTGACCGTAATAACAATTTTAATTGTTTAATTGATTATAACAAATGAACTGCGCATGGAATACTGTTCACACCTATTGGAGGTGTTAGCTCATACCGCTAGCTTTAATTTATGTCCTCTGGTCATTGATGTATCTCGCCTACAAGGCAAAATAATGGCATTTGTTAATAATTTATTTAAACAAATGCACTTATCTCGGCTTTTGCTGGGCCGATTTTAATCAACGACGTCTCAAATGAAAGGGAAGCGAAGCTACTACACGACAAAAAATACCCCGTGGCTGTAACTATATCCTGGTGACCGTAATAACAATTTTAATTGTTTAATTGTTTATAACAAATGAACTGCGCATGGAATGCTGTTCACACCTATTGGAGGTGTTAGCTCATACCGCTAGCTTTAATTTATGTCCTCTGGTCATTGATGTATCTCGCCTACAAGGCAAAATAATGGCATTTGTTAATAATTTATTTAAACAAATGCACTTATCTCGGCTTTTGCTGGGCCGATTTGAATCAACGACGTCTCAAATGAAAGGGAAGCGAAGCTACTACACGACAAAAAATACCCCGTGGCTGTAACTATATCCTGGTGACCGTAATAACAATTTAAATTGTTTAATTGTTTATAACAAATGAACTGCGCATGGAATGCTGTTCACACCTATTGGAGGTGTTAGCTCATACCGCTAGCTTTAATTTATGTCCTCTGGTCATTGATGTATCTCGCCTGCAAGGCGAAATGGCATTTGTTAATAATTTATTTAAACAAATTCACTTATCTCGGCTTTTGCTGGGCCGATTTTAATCAACGACGTCTCAAATGAAAGGGAAGCGAAGCTACTACACGACAAAAAATACCCCGTGGCTGTAACTATATCCTGGTGACCGTAATAACAATTTTAATTGTTTAATTGTTTATAACAAATGAACTGCGCATGGAATACTGTTCACACCTATTGGAGGTGTTAGCTTATACCGCTAGCTTTATTTTATGTCCTATGGTCATTGATGTATCTCGCCTGCAAGGCGAAATAATGGCATTTGTTAATAATTTATTTAAACAAATTCACTTATCTCGGCTTTTGCTAGGCCGATTTTATTCAACGACGTCTCAAATGAAAGGGAAGCGAAGCTACTACACAACAAAAAATACCCCGTGGCTGTAACTATATCCTGGTGACCGTAATAACAATTTTAATTGTTTAATTGTTTATAACAAATGAAGTGCGCATGGAATACTGTTCACACCTATTGGAGGTGTTAGCTTATACCGCTAGCTTTAATTTATGTCCTCTGGTCATTGATGTATCTCGCCTGCAAGGCGAAATAATGGCATTTGTTAATAATTTATTTAAACAAATTGACTTATCTCGGCTTCTGCTGGGCCGATTTTAATCAACGACCTCTCAAATGGAAGCCCTTGGTTCAAGGAACAATATGATTCTTCATTACATATTCCCTCGTTTATACCTTCGGTGCAATTCTCAAACGAATTTTTAAATTGTTTATAAAAAATAAAGTGCTCATGCAAGATTTGTAAATCGATTATTGTCGTGTAGCAGCATGCTTTACCTTCATTTTAAGCACTCGATCATTGATCTAGCACCCCCAGAGGCCGAGATATATGCAATGACACAGAGTGCATTTTTGCCAATTTTTCAATTGTTAATAACTTTTAACCCACAAATTCCCTATTGTTGCAACTTTAAGAGGAGATAGCTATGACTCGTAGCTTTAAGTTAAGACAAGTCCGGTTAAGAAATACGCCCTGGAAGCCGAGAAATACGTAATTGTTTAAATTAACGATGTAATCCAGAAAGTTGGTTTTGAAGGCGCGGCGAACTGCGAAAAAGGCCGCAAACGCGAGATGGCGCCACGTACACGATTTTCGACTGTTTGTGTCGATAAAAATTAAAAAAACTCTTATCTCGGCTCCTGGCGATGGTTTATCAATAAATGGGATGTCAAATTAAAGGGAAGCGAATAAGCTACACGACAAAAAAATACCCCCTGGCTGTAACTATATCCTGGTGACCGTAATAACAATTTTAATTGTTTAATTGATTATAACAAATGAACTGCGCATGGAATACTGTTCACACCTATTGGAGGTGTTAGCTCATACCGCTAGCTTTAATTTTGTCCTCTGGTCATTGATGTATCTCGCCTGCAAGGCGAAATAATGGCATTTGTTAATAATTTATTTAAACAAATTCACTTATCTCGGCTTCTGCTGGGCCGATTTTAATCAACGACATCTCAAATGGAAGCCCTTGGTTCAAGGAACAATATGATTCTTCATTACATATTCCCTCGTTTATACCTTCGGTGCAATTCTCAAACGAATTTTTAAATTGTTTATAAAAAATAAAGTGCTCATGCAAGATTTGTAAATCGATTATTGTCGTGTAGCAGCATGCTTTACCTTCATTTTAAGCACTCGATCATTGATCTAGCACCCCCAGAAGCCGAGATATATGCAATGACCCAGAGTGCATTTTTGCCAATTTTTCAATTGTTAATAACTTTTAACCCACAAATGCCCTATTGTTGCAACTTTAGGAGCGGATAGCTATGATTCCTAGCTTTAATTTAAGATATGTCCGGTTAAGAAATACGCTCTGGAAGCCGAGAAATACATAATTGTTTAAATTAACGATGTAATCCAGAAAGTTGGTTTTGAAGGCGCGGCGAACTACGAAAAAGGCCGCAAACGCGAGATGGCGCCACGTACCCGATTTTTGACTGTTTGTGTCGATAAAAATAAATAAAAATTCTTATCTCGGCTCCTGGCGATGGTTTATCAATAAATGGGATGTCAAATTAAAGGGAAGCGAATAAGCTACACGACAAAAAATACCCCGTGGCTGTAACTATATCCTGGTGACCGAAATAACAATTTTAATTGTTTAATTGTTTATAACAAATGAACTGCGCATGGAATACTGTTCACACCTATTGGAGGTGTTAGCTCATACCGCTAGCTTTAATTTATGTCCTCTGGTCATTGATGTATCTCGCCTGCAAGGCGAAATAATGGCCTTTGTTAATAATTTATTTAAACAAATTCACTTATCTCGGCTTTTGCTGGGCCGATTTTAATCAACGACGTCTCAAATGAAAGGGAAGCGAATAAGCTACACGACAAAAAATACCCCGTGGCTGTAACTATATCCTGGTGACCGTAATAACAATTTTAATTGTTTAATTGTTTTTAACAAATGAACTGCGCATGGAATACTGTTCACACCTATTGGAGGTGGTAGCTCATACCGCTAGCTTTAATTTATGTCCTCTGGTCATTGATGTATCTCGCCTGCAAGGCGAAATAATGGCCTTTGTTAATAATTTATTTAAACAAATTCACTTATCTCGGCTTCTGCTGGGCCGATTTTAATCAACGACATCTCAAATGGAAGCCCTTGGTTCAAGGAACAATATGATTCTTCATTACATATTCCCTCGTTTATACCTTCGGTGCAATTCTCAAACGAATTTTTAAATTGTTTATAAAAAATAAAGTGCTCATGCAAGATTTGTAAATCGATTATTGTCGTGTAGCAGCATGCTTTACCTTCATTTTAAGCACTCGATCATTGATCTAGCACCCCCAGAAGCCGAGATATATGCAATGACCCAGAGTGCATTTTTGCCAATTTTTCAATTGTTAATAACTTTTAACCCACAAATGCCCTATTGTTGCAACTTTAGGAGCGGATAGCTATGATTCCTAGCTTTAATTTAAGATATGTCCGGTTAAGAAATACGCTCTGGAAGCCGAGAAATACATAATTGTTTAAATTAACGATGTAATCCAGAAAGTTGGTTTTGAAGGCGCGGCGAACTACGAAAAAGGCCGCAAACGCGAGATGGCGCCACGTACCCGATTTTTGACTGTTTGTGTCGATAAAAATAAATAAAAATTCTTATCTCGGCTCCTGGCGATGGTTTATCAATAAATGGGATGTCAAATTAAAGGGAAGCGAATAAGCTACACGACAAAAAATACCCCGTGGCTGTAACTATATCCTGGTGACCGAAATAACAATTTTAATTGTTTAATTGTTTATAACAAATGAACTGCGCATGGAATACTGTTCACACCTATTGGAGGTGTTAGCTCATACCGCTAGCTTTAATTTATGTCCTCTGGTCATTGATGTATCTCGCCTGCAAGGCGAAATAATGGCATTTGTTAATAATTTATTTAAACAAATTCACTTATCTCGGCTTTTGCTGGGCCGATTTTAATCAACGACGTCTCAAATGAAAGGGAAGCGAATAAGCTACACGACAAAAAATACCCCGTGGCTGTAACTATATCCTGGTGACCGTAATAACAATTTTAATTGTTTAATTGTTTATAACAAATGAACTGCGCATGGAATACTGTTCACACCTATTGGAGGTGTTAGCTTATACCGCTAGCTTTATTTTATGTCCTATGGTCATTGATGTATCTCGCCTGCAAGGCGAAATAATGGCATTTGTTAATAATTTATTTAAACAAATTCACTTATCTCGGCTTTTGCTGGGCCGATTTTAATCAACGACGTCTCAAATGAAAGGGAAGCGAATAAGCTACACGACAAAAAATACCCCGTGGCTGTAACTATATCCTGGTGACCGTAATAACAATTTTAATTGTTTAATTGTTTATAACAAATGAACTGCGCATGGAATACTGTTCGCACCTATTGGAGGTGTTAGCTTATACCGCTAGCTTTAATTTATGTCCTCTGGTCATTGATGTATCTCGCCTGCAAGGCGAAATAATGGCATTTGTTAATAATTTATTTAAACAAATTCACTTATCTCGGCTTTTGCTGGGCCGATTTTAATCAACGACGTGTCAAATGAAAGGGAAGCGAAGCTACTACACGACAAAAAATACCCCGTGGCTGTAACTATATCCTGGTGACCGTAATAACAATTTTAATTGTTTAATTGTTTATAACAAATGAACTGCGCATGGAATACTGTTCACACCTATTGGAGGTGTTAGCTTATACCGCTAGCTTTATTTTATGTCCTATGGTCATTGATGTATCTCGCCTGCAAGGCGAAATAATGGCATTTGTTAATAATTTATTTAAACAAATTCACTTATCTCGGCTTTTGCTGGGCCGATTTTAATCAACGACGTGTCAAATGAAAGGGAAGCGAAGCTACTACACGACAAAAAATACCCCGTGGCTGTAACTATATCCTGGTGACCGTAATAACAATTTTAATTGTTTAATTGTTTATAACAAATGAACTGCGCATGGAATACTGTTCACACCTATTGGAGGTGTTAGCTTATACCGCTAGCTTTAATTTATGTCCTCTGGTCATTGATGTATCTCGCCTGCAAGGCGAAGTAATGGCATTTGTTAATAATTTATTTAAACAAATTCACTTATCTCGGCTTCTGCTGGGCCGATTTTAATCAACGACCTCTCAAATGGAAGCTCCTGGTTCAAGGAACAATATGATTCTTCATTACATATTCCCTCGTTTATACCTTCGGTGCAATTCTCAAACGAATTTTTAAATTGTTTATAAAAAATAAAGTGCTCATGCAAGATTTGTAAATCGATTATTGTCGTGTAGCAGCATGCTTTACCTTCATTTTAAGCACTCGATCATTGATCTAGCACCCAGAAGCCGAGATATATGCAATGACCCAGAGTGCATTTTTGCCAATTTTTCAATTGTTAATAACTTTTAACCCACAAATGCCCTATTGTTGCAACTTTTAGAGGAGATAGCTATGACTCGTAGCTTTAATTTAAGACAAGTCCGGTTAAGAAATACGCCCTGGAAGCCGAGAAATACGTAATTGTTTAAATTAACGATGTAATCCAGAAAGTTGGTTTTGAAGGCGCGGCGAACTGCGAAAAAGGCCGCAAACGCGAGATGGCGCCACGTACACGATTTTCGACTGTTTGTGTCGATAAAAATTAAAAAAACTCTTATCTCGGCTCCTGGCGATGGTTTATCAATAAATGGGATGTCAAATTAAAGGGAAGCGAATAAGCTACACGACAAAAAATACCCCCTGGCTGTAACTATATCCTGGTGACCGGAATAACAATTTTAATTGTTTAATTGATTATAACAAATGAACTGCGCATGGAATACTGTTCACACCTATTGGAGGTGTTAGCTCATACCGCTAGCTTTAATTTATGTCCTCTGGTCATTGATGTATCTCGCCTGCAAGGCGAAATAATGGCATTTGTTAATAATTTATTTAAACAAATTCACTTATCTCGGCTTTTGCTGGGCCGATTTTAATCAACGACGTCTCAAATGAAAGGGAAGCGAAGCTACTACACGACAAAAAATACCCCGTGGCTGTAACTATATCCTGGTGACCGTAATAACAATTTTAATTGTTTAATTGTTTATAACAAATGAACTGCGCATGGAATACTGTTCACACCTATTGGAGGTGTTAGCTTATACCGCTAGCTTTATTTTATGTCCTATGGTCATTGATGTATCTCGCCTGCAAGGCGAAATAATGGCATTTGTTAATAATTTATTTAAACAAATTCACTTATCTCGGCTTTTGCTAGGCCGATTTTATTCAACGACGTCTCAAATGAAAGGGAAGCGAAGCTACTACACGACAAAAAATACCCCGTGGCTGTAACTATATCCTGGTGACCGTAATAACAATTTTAATTGTTTAATTGTTTATAACAAATGAAGTGCGCATGGAATACTGTTCACACCTATTGGAGGTGTTAGCTTATACCGCTAGCTTTAATTTATGTCCTCTGGTCATTGATGTATCTCGCCTGCAAGGCGAAATAATGGCATTTGTTAATAATTTATTTAAACAAATTGACTTATCTCGGCTTCTGCTGGGCCGATTTTAATCAACGACCTCTCAAATGGAAGCCCTTGGTTCAAGGAACAATATGATTCTTCATTACATATTCCCTCGTTTATACCTTCGGTGCAATTCTCAAACGAATTTTTAAATTGTTTATAAAAAATAAAGTGCTCATGCAAGATTTGTAAATCGATTATTGTCGTGTAGCAGCATGCTTTACCTTCATTTTAAGCACTCGATCATTGATCTAGCACCCCCAGAGGCCGAGATATATGCAATGACACAGAGTGCATTTTTGCCAATTTTTCAATTGTTAATAACTTTTAACCCACAAATTCCCTATTGTTGCAACTTTAAGAGGAGATAGCTATGACTCGTAGCTTTAAGTTAAGACAAGTCCGGTTAAGAAATACGCCCTGGAAGCCGAGAAATACGTAATTGTTTAAATTAACGATGTAATCCAGAAAGTTGGTTTTGAAGGCGCGGCGAACTGCGAAAAAGGCCGCAAACGCGAGATGGCGCCACGTACACGATTTTCGACTGTTTGTGTCGATAAAAATTAAAAAAACTCTTATCTCGGCTCCTGGCGATGGTTTATCAATAAATGGGATGTCAAATTAAAGGGAAGCGAATAAGCTACACGACAAAAAAATACCCCCTGGCTGTAACTATATCCTGGTGACCGTAATAACAATTTTAATTGTTTAATTGATTATAACAAATGAACTGCGCATGGAATACTGTTCACACCTATTGGAGGTGTTAGCTCATACCGCTAGCTTTAATTTATGTCCTCTGGTCATTGATGTATCTCGCCTGCAAGGCGAAATAATGGCATTTGTTAATAATTTATTTAAACAAATTCACTTATCTCGGCTTTTGCTGGGCCGATTTTAATCAACGACGTCTCAAATGAAAGGGAAGCGAAGCTACTACACGACAAAAAATACCCCGTGGCTGTAACTATATCCTGGTGACCGTAATAACAATTTTAATTGTTTAATTGTTTATAACAAATGAACTGCGCATGGAATGCTGTTCACACCTATTGGAGGTGTTAGCTCATACCGCTAGCTTTAATTTATGTCCTCTGGTCATTGATGTATCTCGCCTACAAGGCAAAATAATGGCATTTGTTAATAATTTATTTAAACAAATTCACTTATCTCGGCTTTTGCTGGGCCGATTTGAATCAACGACGTCTCAAATGAAAGGGAAGCGAAGCTACTACACGACAAAAAATACCCCGTGGCTGTAACTATATCCTGGTGACCGTAATAACAATTTTAATTGTTTAATTGTTTATAACAAATGAACTGCGCATGGAATACTGTTCACACCTATTGGAGGTGTTAGCTTATACCGCTAGCTTTAATTTATGTCCTCTGGTCATTGATGTATCTCGCCTGCAAGGCGAAGTAATGGCATTTGTTAATAATTTATTTAAACAAATTCACTTATCTCGGCTTCTGCTGGGCCGATTTTAATCAACGACCTCTCAAATGGAAGCTCTTGGTTCAAGGAACAATATGATTCTTCATTACATATTCCCTCGTTTATACCTTCGGTGCAATTCTCAAACGAATTTTTAAATTGTTTATAAAAAATAAAGTGCTCATGCAAGATTTGTAAATCGATTATTGTCGTGTAGCAGCATGCTTTACCTTCATTTTAAGCACTCGATCATTGATCTAGCACCCCCAGAAGCCGAGATATATGCAATGACCCAGAGTGCATTTTTGCCAATTTTTCAATTGTTAATAACTTTTAACCCACAAATGCCCTATTGTTGCAACTTTAGGAGCGGATAGCTATGATTCCTAGCTTTAATTTAAGATATGTCCGGTTAAGAAATACGCTCTGGAAGCCGAGAAATACATAATTGTTTAAATTAACGATGTAATCCAGAAAGTTGGTTTTGAAGGCGCGGCGAACTACGAAAAAGGCCGCAAACGCGAGATGGCGCCACGTACCCGATTTTTGACTGTTTGTGTCGATAAAAATAAATAAAAATTCTTATCTCGGCTCCTGGCGATGGTTTATCAATAAATGGGATGTCAAATTAAAGGGAAGCGAATAAGCTACACGACAAAAAATACCCCGTGGCTGTAACTATATCCTGGTGACCGAAATAACAATTTTAATTGTTTAATTGTTTATAACAAATGAACTGCGCATGGAATACTGTTCACACCTATTGGAGGTGTTAGCTCATACCGCTAGCTTTAATTTATGTCCTCTGGTCATTGATGTATCTCGCCTGCAAGGCGAAATAATGGCATTTGTTAATAATTTATTTAAACAAATTCACTTATCTCGGCTTTTGCTGGGCCGATTTTAATCAACGACGTCTCAAATGAAAGGGAAGCGAAGCTACTACACGACAAAAAATACCCCGTGGCTGTAACTATATCCTGGTGACCGTAATAACAATTTTAATTGTTTAATTGCTTATAACAAATGAACTGCGCATGGAATACTGTTCACACCTATTGGAGGTGTTAGCACATACCGCTAGCTTTAATTTATGTCCTCTGGTCATTGATGTATCTCGCCTGCAAGGCGAAATAATGGCATTTGTTAATAATTTATTTAAACAAATTCACTTATCTCGGCTTTTGCTGGGCCGATTTTAATCAACGACGTGTCAAATGAAAGGGAAGCGAAGCTACTACACGACAAAAAATACCCCGTGGCTGTAACTATATCCTGGTGACCGTAATAACAATTTTAATTGTTTAATTGTTTATAACAAATGAACTGCGCATGGAATACTGTTCACACCTATTGGAGGTGTTAGCTTATACCGCTAGCTTTAATTTATGTCCTCTGGTCATTGATGTATCTCGCCTGCAAGGCGAAGTAATGGCATTTGTTAATAATTTATTTAAACAAATTCACTTATCTCGGCTTCTGCTGGGCCGATTTTAATCAACGACCTCTCAAATGGAAGCTCCTGGTTCAAGGAACAATATGATTCTTCATTACATATTCCCTCGTTTATACCTTCGGTGCAATTCTCAAACGAATTTTTAAATTGTTTATAAAAAATAAAGTGCTCATGCAAGATTTGTAAATCGATTATTGTCGTGTAGCAGCATGCTTTACCTTCATTTTAAGCACTCGATCATTGATCTAGCACCCAGAAGCCGAGATATATGCAATGACCCAGAGTGCATTTTTGCCAATTTTTCAATTGTTAATAACTTTTAACCCACAAATGCCCTATTGTTGCAACTTTTAGAGGAGATAGCTATGACTCGTAGCTTTAATTTAAGACAAGTCCGGTTAAGAAATACGCCCTGGAAGCCGAGAAATACGTAATTGTTTAAATTAACGATGTAATCCAGAAAGTTGGTTTTGAAGGCGCGGCGAACTGCGAAAAAGGCCGCAAACGCGAGATGGCGCCACGTACACGATTTTCGACTGTTTGTGTCGATAAAAATTAAAAAAACTCTTATCTCGGCTCCTGGCGATGGTTTATCAATAAATGGGATGTCAAATTAAAGGGAAGCGAATAAGCTACACGACAAAAAATACCCCCTGGCTGTAACTATATCCTGGTGACCGGAATAACAATTTTAATTGTTTAATTGATTATAACAAATGAACTGCGCATGGAATACTGTTCACACCTATTGGAGGTGTTAGCTCATACCGCTAGCTTTAATTTATGTCCTCTGGTCATTGATGTATCTCGCCTGCAAGGCGAAATAATGGCATTTGTTAATAATTTATTTAAACAAATTCACTTATCTCGGCTTTTGCTGGGCCGATTTTAATCAACGACGTCTCAAATGAAAGGGAAGCGAAGCTACTACACGACAAAAAATACCCCGTGGCTGTAACTATATCCTGGTGACCGTAATAACAATTTTAATTGTTTAATTGTTTATAACAAATGAACTGCGCATGGAATACTGTTCACACCTATTGGAGGTGTTAGCTTATATCGCTAGCTTTATTTTATGTCCTATGGTCATTGATGTATCTCGCCTGCAAGGCGAAATAATGGCATTTGTTAATAATTTATTTAAACAAATTCACTTATCTCGGCTTCTGCTGGGCCGATTTTAATCAACGACCTCTCAAATTGAATCCCTTGGTTCAAGGAACAATATGATTCATCATTACGTGTGCCCTCGTTAATAGCTTCGGTGCAATTCTCAAACGAATTTTTAAATTGTTTATAAAAAATAAAGGGCTCACGCAGCATTTGTAAATCGATTATTGTCGTGTAGCAGCATGCTTTACCTTCATTTTCAGCACTCGATCATTGATCTAGCACCCCCAGAGGCCGAGATATATGCAATGACCCAGAGTGCATTTTTGCCAATTTTTCAATTGTTTTAACTTTTAACCCACAAATGCCCTCTTGTTGCAACTTTAGGAGGAGATAGCTTAGGCTCGTAGCTTCAATTTAAGACCTGTTCGTTTAAAAATACGCATTAAAAGCCTGGGAAAACGTAATTGTTTAAATTATCGATGTAATCCAGAAATTTTGTTTTGAATGCGTGGCAAACAGCGAAATTGGTCGACAACGGGAGATGGCCTCACATGCCCGATTATCGACTGTGTGTGGGATCTAGAGGACTATACCATTTCCAAGTCACACACATTACCGATAAATTTAAAAAAATTTACTTACCCTGACCACTATGTCTGGACTTTTTGACGGAGACCCAGGCACATTTCTTCTCGGACGAACGTTCGGTTCCATCGCCTTCGTTTCCGGGCTTGGACTTTTCGTTACCCTGGAGAAACGCATCGTACACTTTACAGACGAACGGTTCGCATCCCCCAAAGCTCTGTTTCTCGCTATAACCCTCTCCGACCGCCTTGGCAAAGGCATCTCTTTTCTATTTCCAGCACGATCATCGATATTCGCTATTCGTCGTGGCTCAGATCGTCCCGTTGCATTGTTTGCGATCGCCCATTTCCTCGACATTTCCATCGCTTTACGATTCGTACTTTCACCCCCGATGGACTTACGAATATCCTCAATCGATCTCAGCCGCTTCACAGACAACGAACGATCCACACCTGTTGACGTGTTATCCGTTTTCCCTTTCTCGATCTCCCTCATCGACGCCTCGTTCCCCGCAGTAAATTCGAATTGCGTCGACACAGTCTCTGCGGAGTCAGGCGTTTCGTTTTTATTCGACCAAGACGACGAACGTTCCACGGCTGTCGCGGAGTTGAGGCTGGACTTCGATTTCGAGCTTCCAGTCTCGGTTTCCTCCTCGGAATCGGCGTTCTGGAAAAGCTGCCGCTTGCACGAGGGCGATTTGGATCTTATGGCGATTCGAGCGATCTCAATCGAGTTCCTAGCGTTCACAAATTTTTTCTGTCCCGGTGCCTCCAGCGTTTTTCCTCCCCTTCTTTTCAACGAAAATTCCTTGCTCTCGGACGACGACGAAGCTTTTCCCGTACATGTCCTCGTCAGTGTGTTCTCGCCGCGTCCACGAAGATTTACATTCGTTCGGTCCAGCGCTTTCGAGGAGATCGCCTTCGAGACGCTCCTCGAAACCACAGTTTTATTCGACTCTGTTTGCCTTTTCTCCGTTATGGATTCTTTGCTTCGTTTGCGAGTGCTTCGAACAGAATCATCGCCGATCGAGTCGAAACGTCTCAGCGCCGATTCCACCGAGTCCGTCCTTTCGTAGTTCTTAGCGGACGAAGCTTTTTCTTTCACGGAGACGATGTCAGAATGCGATCCCGTCGTCTCGATAATCGTCGACGCGGACGGGGACGCGCTTCTCGAGATTTGAATTACCTCTTCGCCGTTGATTCCACCAGATGTTTCGAGACGAGTTCTCTGCCCCGAATCGGGAGCTCTCTCATTTACGAAACTCGAAGCATTCATAGCTCGACGAACGAGTTCCATGGATCGCAAAATTTCAGCCTGCTTCGACACCTGCGGCGACGGTGTTCCGCGTTTCACCGATTGGCCCGCGCCGTTTCGTCGATTCAAGTCCGCTTTCCTTTCGTTCTGCGAACGTGGACTCACCGTTTGCTCGCGACACCCGGACACTTTAGTTGCGCTCTTTCGATTTATTCGACGCTTCGCTTCCCGAGTAATCGACTCGTTCGTTGGGGAAGGACTACTGGTCCATCCACCCTGAACCGTCCTCTTCAAACCACTATCTTTATTCAATCTATCAACGATCGCTCCATCCGAATGCATCTTCTTCCCTTTCCTCTCAACTGGACTCGGCGTATGCCTCGTCGATTTAAATACTCCACGCTTGTCTGTTCCATTCGCCGCACCTTTCCCCGTTTGTCGTTTCCGTCCTCCATCGAGAGTCTCGTTCGTCGGTGACGGATTGCTCGACGTATTCCGCGGTTCACGTCTCCAATCATCTCTCTCCCCCTCGCTTAAATCGCTCGCGTTTCGTCGACACCCCGTCGACGGCACGAAAACGTCCGATGCCAACAGGGATCCCCGCTGTTTGCTCGGTCTGCGCACCGAATACGTGGACACTTGCCCCGAGCTTGATTTCGCGCAGGCGGTTCTATTGCTCGATCTCGTGTAAGTGCCACGAAGGTGCTCCTGTTTCGCGTATCGATCCGTCACAGTGATCTCTCGAATCCTCGTGTCCACCTCCGCGGACCTGGTACTTCCCCGACCATATTCCACGTTGGGAAGTTCACCGGAATCGGGCGTCCCAGCTCTCTTCACGACTCTTCTGTTCACCTTCGATTCCTCTTCCATTTCGCCCGTTCTCGATCGGCGTCCCGATTCGTTCGTCGTTTCATCCGCGCCTTCGGACCCTGCGACAGAACTCCGCGGCCCCGTCGAACGATTCGCCGTGTCATTCTGACGTTTTATAGCGTCGCGAATCAGTGTAGTCGAGCGCAGTATATTTCCGGACTCTCTGCGACTCGTTACTCCAGCGGGTCTGGATGCCGTTACGTTGCCGGGACTCTTCGACGATCTCCTCGATTGAAGCTCATTCGCGGCGTTTCCCGATTCGGCAGCAGATCCGTTCGCCGTCTTCCGTTCGATCGATTTCGGACTACCGGGCGGTCGATCTGTCGAGTCCGTGGATTGTCGCGGTTTCAGGCTCACAGTCGTCGCGGATTTCTCCGTCTCGTAGCAGAAGAATTCCGGTGTCCCGCGTCTGCTGTCCACGATCCTCTGCGATCTAGGCGACGAGTCACGACTGTCGCTTCTCTTATCCATCCTCGTCTCGACGGGTTTCCCGGTATCGTCGCGATGAAACCCCGACCTGGTCGGGCCAGGCGTTTTCATGTCTCTCAGCGACAACGGGGACGATCCGCGGGACAAGTGACGCTTCTTGCCGGTTTCGATCGATCGAGGGTTACTTCTCGATCTGGCATCGGTGCTCCCCGTTTTTGACGCTTTTGCGCATTGCTCGGTGAAATATCGCGACACGGACCCTCTTATGAATTGTTTCGTGCCTTCGTGTTTGCTTTCGTCGGAGGACAATTCTCGCGATCCTGGAACTCTGTTGGCGATCGTTGCTCGAGACTGAGGAGTATGTGGCGACGGACTCTGCTTTTGTTTTTTAAGATCCGGCGATTCTGTTCTGGGCTTGGCAATCGTTTCTGGCGTGATCATTAAGACGCTCGCGGATCTCTCCGAGTCCGAGGCGTAGAACTGCGGACTCGCGTTGGACTTTCGAACATTTTCTTTTGCTTTACTTTGTTTGGTCACTGGCGATTTGGAGGCGAATTTGGAATCCTCGGCACCGATGCCGATCCTGGCAGATGTTTTACCTTCGCGATTGAGAAATTGGGGACTCGAGCTGCGTTGCGTTGACAGGCGTTCGAACACGTTGGGCGATTTGCTTGAAACCGATCTGGTCCCCTTTTTGTTATCCAGTTTCGCGCGATTCTTCGGATAATTGGGCGAAGGAGATCTACCAATTGCCCCCGATCTAGATTCAACGTGTCTGTCTATCGTATCGGTCCCCAGAATTTCTTTCAACGTATCGTTATTGTATTTGTCGTATCTAGCTTTCGACGCCAACGTTGCCGCAACGTGTCCCGCGCCTTTTGCAAAACCGGGCGACGTCGAACGACTCCTCGAATCCATCGCGTAAGTGGTGGCCGACCTCTCAGATTCTACGCAAAAGTACTTGGGACTCGAATCTCGCGGTCGCCTGTTTCTCTGCGACGCGGAGGATAATTCTTTCGCGGCGTTGGCTGATTCCTCGGATACCTCGGTAAAGTATTCGGGACTCGCGTTCCTTCGGGTTCCACTTCCGACCGATTCGGCCAATTCGTTCGCAGATCTCGCGAAAGTTTCGGCGGATTTCCGGGACTCTCTGCGACAGAAACGCGAACCGTCGTCCTTTCGTTTCACATGTTTCTCCGAGTCCGACGACGATACGATTCTGTCCGCTTCGTCGGACACCGCCGTCCTCCCCTTCGATCTCTTGTTTCCAGGACTCTTACGACCGTCGCTCGATCTCTCGTTCGACGCATCTCGCGTCCCGGTCCTCGTCGTTCGATCCTCGCTACGAAATCATACAATCAGTACATCCTCCGTTTCATGCGTCAACGTCTCACGAGCTTCGCTAAACGATTCATTTCCCAACGCTCGTCCATGTCACCGTACTTGTTTCTACGCGTTCAGTCGTTTCGTGTCGTCCATATGATTGCGTGTTAATCCTGCCTTGCGATTGCGGTTAGCGGGCACAGATAGAGAGATAAGGAGGGCGAGATGAGTCTAGGAGATGTGAAATTTGCGTGATACGCCCGCGCGGCGTGGCAAAAGCGCGTTCGATTTCCCATTCTTCCTCTTCACCGTTCTGACGAGCATTTTGCTAAGCACTGGTTGCGCAGAAAAGCGTGGCGAAGAGTCGCGCGGAACTTACATAATTGTTTTTCCTTTGCCGACAGAACTCCGCGATTTGTCGTCGGCGATGTTGCGTGGATTAATGCTTGTCCGTTTGTCTTTATTTTTTTTTTCAGGAATTTTTGTTCTTGTTCGTTTCTCGTCCCAGGTCGCACCGTTAATTCGATCATGCTCGCCGGCCAGCTGTTACACAGACGACGGAGCGTTTTAATGTCCTCTGACCGATCGTCCCTTCTCCGATAGCTTTAATGTTAGGCGGACGTACAAATTAGCGCGGACATCTTCCACGTTGTGACAAACCGGAGACGCTGCGCCTCTTTCCTTTGCCGGAAGCACCTCGTTTAGTTGTTCCTTCAAGGGTGATCACTTCCAGAGAGCGTGTATTGTTAAGCTACTACGGTCGCGTGAGTTCGAACGAGTCGAGCCTAGGCCGGCGATCGCAATTATGCAACGAGAAATTAATCGATGATGGGACGAAAAGGGGGATGATAAGGGGGTGGTTGATGGTATTGGCGGCGGCGGAGGGCGAAAGCAGCGACGGATTGTTAGCATTGATTGGCCAATTAGCGGCCGGAGAATTCGCGTTTGTCAAGGTCCGATTCGATTATCGGGAGCACCCCCGATCTACTTGCGCTTGAAAACATTTTCATTTGCATTCTGCCACGTAAGTTCGTTCGAGCGGTTCGAACGGGAGAAGGAAATAGAATTAATTGAACGGTATTGCGATTTTTCTGTTCCTGCCTTTGCCTCGGTGAAGACGAGAGTGGTTTACGCCAGGTGATTTAATTCCACCGTGTTCGTTACGATTAAAGTGGCGCTTATTTCTCTTTCCTAAGTAACGGAACGGATATTGTGAAACGAGATGCTCTATTCTTCTCGATTATGAAAATTATGGAAATATGTTGCTAAAAAAATGTCGGTATACTGTCAGGTATAATCGGGACTCTAACTGTTTCTTCCCGAAAAGAAAGCAAACTCGTGGACATTTTGTATGAATTTAAATGCATCGTCGAATCGTTTCGAATATAAGACAAAATTGAATATAAGAAGATTCAGGAGATAGGTAGATCAGGTGATCTTGATTCATTGAAATACAAAATGCTCTACCTCCGTTCATATCTCTGATTCAATGAAATGTATCGCAAGCTAATGGATTGCAAATTTTCTATTCCTTTCTCTCCTTTCGTTTGCGTGCGTACCTGGAAGTAGACTTAGCCAGGGACATTAAGTCGCCTCGTTTCTTTGGAACGGTAGTTTGGTTCTTCGTAACGTTATTGCTACGCTTCGCGTTGGCGTTTTTAAACCGCTCCAGTCTGGCCTCCGCCGGAGATAACTTCTTCGTAACATTTTGTTTTGGAAGCTTGTCAGGAACGTCAACCATGAAGTCGTCTGGGAATTCTTCGCTCTCGAGGTCGTTTTTAACGCGGTGCTTCAGGGTCTCGTCGTACTCCATCAGATGAAGTTTCGCCATCATGCGATTCCTTTCTATCGTGTCCTCGTCCAGAACTTCTTCGATGCGTGCCTGTTCGAAAATGTTGGGTTTATCAAGGCGAAAATGATAACGGTGAAGAACGCTTCTTGTGTTACAGAGAAGATAGTTATTAAATATATCATTGTATTTCACATGTTCGATCAATAATTAAACTAACTAAGTAGAAAATACAATATCAATTGAAGCATTGAAACGAAAATGATTTACGTATCGGCGTTCTACTTGAACGATTAAAGATATTTCAATAATATCAATCTGTAACTTCATTAGACTTGACGTACTGAAATTTCGTTCAAAGTCTCCTCTTAATTCCAAGAACGAATTAAAAGTTCTTCTTATTACTTGAACATTCTTATATTCTTTTTTATTCAATTTTTTCTTCAAAACTCATCATCAGTCTTCCAAAAAAAAAAAATTATACTTTACACCTCACAAGCGTACAAAGTTTTTACAATTTCGCACCCATATCAAATTAATACAGCCGTTTCAACAATTTTCATTCCCATCCAATTCTCTATTCCTTTATTCCCTGTAATACCGCTGCAACGATAAACAACTTTTTTCCACCCTCGCATCTGCGAATTACCTCGTCCCGATGGTTTCCGTTCGCGTATCGCCCGACGTGGTTCTCGTTCCCGAACTCATCCTCGTCCAGCTGTTGGCGTGCGGAGGGGCCAAACGATTCTCGAGTGATTTCCTCGTGATACGAGACGACCGGTTTGCCCCCGTTCAAATTGCTGTTCACGTCGGCCCTGGCCACTCGTTTCACAGTCACGGACTGTCGGTTCACCGTCAAAATTCCATTCTTTTGCGCGCCGTTTCCGTTCGCCTGCTTCCGCGGTTTGTTCTCCAGCGGCTCCAGTGGGTAACTTCTGTCGATGCCCTTCACGGTCGTCTGTCGCCTCTCGTCGAACATCTGCCTCACCTAATTGTCATGGAACCGGGCGTCAATTGTCGCGATTAATTATTGGGATCGATTATCGCCGGAAAGGGAATATAATCGAACGATTGCTGAAGCTGAATTCACGACGACTAATGGTAAAATTGTACGCTTGTGCATCGAATTCGATAACAAAATCTTTGAACGCAACCTGTCCGAAGCGTTTACGCGGGTACACGCACGTGTAAGTACACGACAGGAGGGAACAAGCGCGGTTTGTACGAGCAAGTGCGGAACAAAAGGCACGGGGGCGATCCATCGTGATTCTCAGGCACGAAACAGTCGGCCATTAGCTCATTCAAGAAAGCGTAGCGTGAAACCGCATTAGGGCAACTGGCAACGCGTTTCCACTCGAGGAATTGCTTACCTTTCCACCTTGCGAGGTCGAGGTTGTGTGACCGGTGCTCGAGGTCTTTGTGACGGTGTGTTGGCTGACGGAGGTAGCATGACCCGAACTGTTCGAACCGGGACTACCCCTTTGCACCACCTGGTAAGCTCGTTGTTGCTGCTGGTCGTAAAGCTGCAGCAACTTCTGTTCCTTCTCCTGTAGCTGCTTCTGCTGGAAGCGTGCCTGCGACAACCGCGTGTAATTTTCCCTTAGTTTCATCATGTCTCGCGAGGGATGAATTCTCACTTTTCGAAAATGCTCATCTTTCGTCCCCGACCCTTCGCGTGCAATCGCATTCGCGATATATCTTTTGTTCACTTTGTATTAACCCTTTCGGCTCATGTATCCGTAGCTTTGTGTTACCATAGAAGTCGCTGCATTCTCGTTTCGACGATTCAATTTTGGGCGCACGCGGCGAACGTCTTTTCCTTTTCGTTCGATGGTTTACCGACCACTCGGTGGCTCGTTTATCTCGAGGATTTAATTAAACAAAGCCGTGATTCGCGAGTGGAGTTAACGCCGGCCGGTCCGCGACTCTTGGTTAACCGAGGCTCCTACGACGATAGTTGCACGGTCTGTAGCGCGAGCAATGCATATGCGGTGCATGCACGCCGTGCAATTTCATCGATTCGTTTTAACCTACATGCGAAGGGGTTAGTAAACTCGTTACCTTGCTTAAACTCTACGATTCTTCTACTAATTCGACATGGCGGCGGCGATTACTAACGATACACTTCAGGATTTTTCCACCCTGCACATTTTTGCATTTGCCACTGCTGAAGCGGAAGCAGTTTGTCTTTACAGCGCACTGGATTCAATGGATAGTGTCCCTTGCGGGGACGATCCTTATTTTTTTCTATCCGCGTGAAATTTCGCCAGGAGAATCATTTCAAACAGGCTACCCCGATTTTAAAAGTTTGAATAAGGGCGCCCCGACAAAATATTATAAATCTATTTACTTTCGAACAATACTTTCTGTTGTCGCGTGAATGATTGAAGTAGATTATTTGAGAAGAGTTTTTTGCCATGCTCGGCAACGCATCGCCAAGATCTCACGAGTATTGTTTAGACGGTTCATCAATATTTGTGAATGATTAATAACGATAAATTACAAAATATCCCAGTTAATGCAGCTGTTAATATTTACTCTGAAACACAACTTGCAATGTTTAATCAATTAATATTCGGATACCGTAATGCCAGGTAGGATCAGCCTGTCCATGGTGAAAAGTTCGAACACCGCATGTCCAAATCAATTAACGTAACGGAGAAAGTGCGAACGATTGAAGTCATATCTGGCGAAAGATCGGGCATTGTTTGATAATCAAGAGGAAACTGTTAATTTGGATAGTCTTCGATTCGGCGAGCCGGCGATCAGACGGCCTGCTAATTGATTTATTCCTAATGAGCCTGTCCTGTTAGTCGCATCGCTTTGTACACGTGCAAATTCCTGGCTCGACCGTCCGTGAGCGGGTAATTCGTAATGATAACGAGACGGCGATTGGACATCGATTAGCGTCGATGATTGTACCAGAAGCAAAAAAACCAATTTCGATCATTTCAGCATTTCCTGGATTTTGTTCATTCTTTGCCTTGAACGGAATTAAACGTCTCTGCTGAGTTTAAAAATTTCTTTTCGCGACACAAATCACCACGGACTTGAAGAATGAAGTCTCTCCGTTATAACGACTACTTAGAAATTGATGTACGATTTTCTATCGCCATTTGATTGCTCATTGAATGGAAAGCGCGTAAGTCAATGGCAACGATAATATAATTCAATCATATTGGATTATAAAAAAATTGTACGTAATAAGGATTTAATAAGAAGGAAAAATTATGCATAATAATAGTAATTTTAATAAGCTTCCCTGTAATGGGTGTTTAATTATTGGGCCTATTTTCTTTGCTGCGCTTAATTTATGGAAGCAATATCACCCTTAATCAATCAGCAGTTAGAGGCAGTCTGTGTACAAGCTCGTCGATCGAAGACCATCTTCGTACAACTTTCTACTTGTCCATCAGTTACCTGGTAGCAAGTTGTGGGAACATCAAACTTGTCGAAAACAAGCGAAATTTAATCGGCCGATTTTGATCATCGACCGTCTAATTGTCTTCGTTCATGAAATTAATGAAATCAGAGCTCTCAGTTTATTATTTAAGTTATAATTGAAATCTATTTTTATTATCAAACAACAGGCTGTAGAAATTAAATTACGTTGATAAATATCGCAAATATAAATAAAGTTATTAATTTGTATGCTGCAATTAACGCTTTAGGGAATATATTTTATTCGCTTGCATTACTTTGCAGATTCCATGCAGTTTCTCTGTTAGCGTTCTAGGTTATTGTATCTGTTTCACTTATAATTGCGAAGAGTTTGTAAATCGTGGACAGTATAGCCTCGCAATATTAGCCAATCGATTAGAGTTACGAGCATGCAACTGTTTTCTCGCGTGCGCGCACCAGAGAATTTCTACAATTAATTATGGAATGTGAAACAGTTGATGAAGCAGTATGCAGGCTGTATTTAATTAAACAATACCCTTCAATTATTTTCGTAGCACTAAAAAGGGTGTACAGGAAATGAGGAGTCATCAAAGTCTGCATCTTACTATATTTATGAAAAATTATTTTCGCGTCCAGTTTCCCCTTTTTTTTTATTCACTGTTCCCCCTTGGTCGCTTGCGTTTCCTAAGCGAAATTCGCAGAAAATAAAAGAACAGTTCGCGCGTCGAAGCAAAGGCCGGGCAGATGTTTGAAAACCAAAACAGGAGCAGGCGAATTTTTATTTTCGAAAATAGAAACTGGATGGAGAGACTTGCGCGTGGGTGGAACTGAAAACCTGACACCCGAGACGAGTACGTTCACCTTGCCCTTAAATAAGACTCCGGATTACCGTGCGGTCGACCATTGAAACGAACGAGACGGAGACGATGCAAGAGAAGAGGGAGAGGAAGAAAAGGACAGGTGAGTCTAGGGGAAGGACTGCAGGTACATTAAAGAAACAAGAAGCAACGGAGGAAAGGAGGTCAACGTCGGATGTTTCGCAAGGAACCGCGCAATGCCCTGCAATTTGCCTCGCATCCAGCCAAAAACCGAGGAAGCAAACGTACAGAAAGAAGCAGAGAACTCGGATATATTTTTCGAACGAGCGCCGTTAAATATAACACGGTCTACAATTTGACGGAAAATAATTTTCACAGAAAAGAATTTGCTAGTAGAATAATTGACTAACCGTGGGGCGATCTCGGGCATCATATAACATGGAAATATAACCCTGGTACTCAGTCAGTATTTGAAGAAACAATTTATCTAAAGTTTGCCTAATTGATTTGGCAGTAAATAGTTGATTGACATTAGGAAGTTGAAATATTTGTACACTCTGTATGATCTATTTTCCCTTCCTTTCGATAACGTATCCGCTGCGATTCGTGCATTTTTATAAGTTATATCACGTGAAGATATCTAGTAGGTATTTACAGAGATCGGGTGCCTCGAATTGATCGATCATTTTCGTCTTCCAAAATGATCCCGGCTGAATGGTACACACCGTAGAAAAAAATCGAGGAATGGAGGAAAGAGAAACCGGCTACGACGAGTAACGCATGAATGACACATGGACGGCATTCGAACACTGTTCTAGAAAGCAAAAGGTGCATCGCCTTCTCCTCTATACATGGTCATGTGTGCCAGAGCCACGATGCTTTGGCGTTTTCCAAGTCCTGTTAAAGTATGAACCGCGAGGATGACCAGCTGGTTACGATCGTTTTTGAATCAGTCTCCGTTGCATCGAGATATATTTCCCTCGAATGATTTCCAGTTTGTCTTTCTACCAGTCAACTTGAATGTATGTACATTCCACTGAGACACTTTGGAAGATTTGATAAATTGTTTCTTTTTACGTCGTTTTTTTTTTATTGAAGAGTGCCTTGGTGACACTTTGAAATTTTTGTCCAGCTTTACTCTTTTAATCAAGAAGCCCAAATGTATGAATTGAATAACCGTATATGAAAACGACTTACGTATTATTACATTGATAGAAAATTTCAGAAAGTACCATGTTATTCAGATCGGTATAGGTAGCCGGCAGTCCTCGAGCTGCCCAGGATGTTTCCATGTCCATGGATACACCACGGGCTTCCAGGTGTTTCGATTGAATCGCCTTAGGTTTACTTGGTTTCGATGGTTTCGTTTGTTTCGTTTGTTTCGTTCGTTCCTTGTGCTTCATCATCTTGCTCGTCTCGTTACTAACGCTATGAATAACACTATCTTCTCCTGTCACATCGTTCTAGGTAATCCTAGTACAAGGTACGCAACGTCACACCCCGCAACCCTTTCACTATGCGCGTCAAAATGTTGCACTCATCATTCACCACCACCGTGGTATAATATTTGAAACGTTGGCTATCTGTTTTTTGATTCATTGCTGGTTTCCACTGACTGGCTTTTTTTTCTACAGTATTTAATTATTAGTGAAACAGACATGGAACAACTGTATAATTCGATACAATTGTTATTACTAGTCGATTAATTTCAGCAGGAATTTATGGTTTCGTTCCATTCGCGGAAAATAGAGCAACCGTCGCGTCGCGGCGCCAATAACGTCATATCGAAACCTGACGGCCCTTGTCATCTTTCTTCTTGTATTTGAAACAATATTGAAGTGTGCTCCAATTTTCGGCGTAACTTTTTGGCCTCGACTGATCAATTTAGAGCAAAGGATTTATGGAAGAAACTGTACTGAAGCTTTTTAAAGTGTACACTGTAAAGGCGCACTGTAAGTCTCGTGACACCTTTCTTCTGAAATTTTTCCAGCTATTGTTAACGTTAAACATTAATATATTAATAGTTCCGATAAACGTTGAGTATATTTATTACATTCATTGATTCTAAATTCTGATCTTTTCTCTGCATTTATTAAAACAGCCAGTTACAAAAATTGAAGGCAAACAGTTTAATTGCGAGAAAATTACTCATGTGAATATAGGACATTAAAATTCTTCATCGTATCTGTTTCTCTCAGGCATTCGGAGTATTATGTTTCCATCTTGAAAACTAAGTTTCATCAGACGAAATTAATTAAAAATCATTCCGGCCTCGCGACGAATGTAAAAAATCGTAATCACTTTTGTTTTAAGACCCTGAGTGTATCATAAATTATATTTTTCTACGTTCAAACCGAAACTGTTAATCTCTAAACAGCAAGTCGTTTACCGAATGATGTTCCTTACTATTTCTTCCTTTAAATATCATCGATAACCGGTCGAAATCATAATCGTGACTTATCCTACATTTTTGCCCTCGTTTCAGTGTTTCCACCAGCAGTTATCCAGCCACGACAACTAATCGGGTCCCAGACGAGAATGAACTATAACCACGCGATAGAGCTGAACGACACTACGAGGATTACTGTTACAACTGCGTTGTTACCAACTCTAGCTTGCTGGCAATCTATTGTCGCGCATGTGCGCATGTCCTACCCTTAGAATGTTAATGACAGCGTGGCCACTGTGAATCGCTCGGTTATCGAGTTTAGCGGAGAACACGTGCGAGACATTTTCAATTCGTGAGACCCAGTTTTCCTGGTGAAGCGTACCTCCTTGCATCGCCACCAACCCTTTCGAACATTGTGTTTGTTCGTTTCGCGTTCCTTGTTGTTTAGCCATTGCAAAGCCCGAGCACGGTGAAGGAGGTATAAATTTCTTACACACCGATAATCGATCGTGACGTAAACGGAATACGCAATTCGTTTGTTTTTCATCGACACGCGATTTCGTCTTGAAAAAGACAGATACTTATGGGGGGAACTTTTTGCGGCCATTTTTTTGGGGGTGTATTGTCGTAGCTTGATAATTGTATTGATGATTACAGCGGGTGTTCGTAAGAGTTTTATGGGACTTCCTTTTCTGCGTGATAAGTTAGATAGAAAGTGATAATTCATTTCGAATTTTTATTACGATGAAAATTATACGTAACTAAATAAACTTGAGGAATACCGCGTCTATGTAATCTTCTCCCTTTTGCCCCTTGACTGCCACTTCGCCCGCGATTGATAATTTATGTATGCACCCTATTGGGAGTGATGCCAATCAAACAAATGGATTCCATAGTGTTATGAATGTTAGTATTTCACTGTTAACGTGTCAAGGTTCTCAAAAAGCGGGACCTCGATATTTATGGAATTGTGACACGGTAAAATTATGCCGTTTATGAGGCGAAGCCGTTGATAAAACATTAGAATGTAGGCAATAATAAATTAACGACACCGGTCGCCTTGATATAGATTCGTCCAAGCAATTAATCTTAACTGGGTTCGCCTTGACAGTGCGGGCAAACGTGCGTTTTAATTATTCATGGCTGAAATTGTACGTCATGTAGCGACAAGTCGTTTAAGTAATATTCGACCTTTATCGATAAGCACTTTTATCAGTAACAACCATTCCTGCCAGTTTTATCGGAACGTAAGGGGTCCTGTAAACCGTTTACAGAAATTACTAACAATAAGCGTGTGTACTTCTGCCTTCTTTCTATTTAAGATGTCACGAACCACGATGGAATAATTAATTGATATAAAGAATAATTTTTGTTTTCTACATGTTTCCAGATATATATCATAGTTCCGAAATAAGAATCAAGTCGAATTGAAAATTCCAATAAAAATGGAAAATTGTTGGGTGATTAAAATAAACTTGTTCTAGTATTCTTCTTATAATTGTTGTGGTTTCATTTTCATTTTTATTTCATTATTCGATTACTAATTCAATTTAGTTCGAACTGTATTTAAAGAAAAACAGGTTCAACTGCGCGTGGAGTGCAAGGGGGCCGCGTGTTTCATTGTCTGTTAACTGGATTATTTAGAATTTCACTTCCAGCTACATTGAAATTCAAAGTTCAAGGTTTCCAGACTGGATTTACATGATCCCGTGCATAGATAACACGTATTCCGGGAAAATCCTTCGAATTTCGTTTTTAAATTTCATTCAACGCCAGTGGCAAGGTGAACTTTCATACGAATAAAATGATCTGTAATTTCATCCAAGCTGTAAAGAGATTTTTAGACTGTCTGTTGATCTTCGTGAATATAATTCGGATCATAAAATTCATTTCGATAATGTAACAGTTCTGATTTATTTCATTAAAACTAAGTGTAATTCTAATAATAATTCTTTAGGTTTATTAGACTAGAGAAGATTTTTCGAATATTTATCTGAATTATATTTAGACTTCCATTATTTGTAACGATTGGAAATATTGTATCTTCATTGAGGTATCAGTTAAGGAGTGCCAGAAAATAATTATTCAGAACTTTGATGGAAATAATAGCTTCTTATATTTGCAATCAATCATGAAATTGTGAAGGCACCATTATCTGTAAAAAGAAAGAATTTCCGTAACCATGGTTATATTTCCCGTTTTCTTGATATTGCTTTTCAGAGTGATGCATTCCACGTATTACCGCCATTTATCTTCTAGATTCAAATAGCGAAACTTCGTCAAAATCGCCGGTGCATTATGGAATCTTATGAGTTCCCATGACATACATATCGTACCATTATATTAAAAATAACGAGTACCATCCGGACGAAAGAACGTGTTCGATTTGTTGCCGAAATTTCAGATATTTCTCTGTGAAAAGAATGATAGACATAGCTTTACGCTTACAAAATAGCGTACCACGAAAATATTTGAACATTTATGACTGAAAAGTTCAACAAATATTTTTTTCGTTATGACGCATTGAAGTTACTTTTTCCTGTTTTTATATCGATCTTACGTTTTTATTTCCACAATAGTACTGATAGAAAATCATTTTTTGAAGAAGATTGTTATAATTTTTCTATGTTATCTATATATTGGTGGAAGACAATTGCGGATTTTAATATCCATATTTATAAAAACGATAAATTGAAACAATAAAAAATCTGTATCTGTACCATTGGTCGCGTTACCAATTTAATCATTCGCAGCCAGTTTAGAATGTGAACAATTCCAAAGAAATGTAAAGAAAACAGAGATTCACAGGAGCACACAGTCTGTCGAGAAAGTAATTACATATTTAAACAACGAGAGCTGTTCGTATCTTGTACAAATAATTTCCACAGTAAACTGTTGTCAGCTATCTACCTACACCGTTTAGATACAAGCGCAAACCCCGAACCTTTTTAAAGAAAATTACACCACTACCGTTCACGTTTGATACGTTTCCACCGGAAACCCTGGCCACGTATACGTTTCATCGATCGCCAGCGTATCTTGTTCATTAAAGCTTTCGATTGCAAGCGCTCGAATACTTCCGTGACCCAGTCCCGGTCAATTTCGGCGAAGCACCCTTTTATTCCCAGCGATATGCAGTCCGCGAATGAGCACGGAATTCGAGCTGGTCCCCGCGTCCCTGCTCGTAGGAATTCCAACTTGGTCGAGTGCAGAGTTCAAGGTTCCTTCGATGGTATAGTCGTTCGTGCGAGATGATTGGTTTTCGCTCTGTCGGCTATCTTTAAGGACTCCGCGGGGCATCGATTTCTTACGAATTTGCGTTCGTCGTTGATAATACAATTCGGTCGTTATATCACACGAAAAAGTGTGATAAAGTGTGAACTTGGATAAGTTAGGATATTTGTATGCGTTTTGATTTTTCGATCGTCTCGATCATTGTTTGATGGAAATGCAATTAAAAAAAAGAGGTGGAGAACCAATGCTTCAAACGAAACACTTGTTCCCTCGTTTATGCAATAGAGAATAATCTCCAGTCAGCAGCACCACCGTATAATTAACAGAAGTTCAACGGTGAATTAAATCCTGGCGAAGAATAATGCATTCTGATACCGCGAGAGGAAAGTCTGATTTCATTCGCGATAGAAGTAGACTTTCGAGCAATTTGAAACAGCCAGATGCGTTACTGTACCGCGTTTCGTGCAACGGATGCGTTTAGAATCTCGCCAAGTAATGATCATTCTAATTTCCAAGAAGTTTAAATCATCGTCCTCGGAATGAAAACGTAATGGAAAAGGATAAAAACAACAAAGTATTTCCCTGCAGCTTTTCACTCTACGTAGATAAATCGTTTAAAATCCATTCCACGAAATGCATACATGTACCTGCTGCAATTACCTCGATTACCTTCTGCACGCAATAACTTCGAGGCATCTGTTCCAATCGACCAGTCGGACACTTCCAAGTTGAAATTTAATTAATCCACTCGTTAACATGGGAACCAATTGAAAACCGCGACGATTCGCGTTCCAACGTTTCGTTCGATGGTCCAACTTAAAGAGCACATCTCGCATAGAAAGTTCAACGAACATTTCACTCGGTTGCCTGGCTCTCGATTAAAAAATCCTTCAAATCGTTGCTATAATTCATTGGGCGAGCCGTCGCCATCTGTGTTTCGTGTGCTCTGGCGTGTGCATACGCGTTAATGAAACCGCGCGTGCCTCGATTAAGATAAGAGATGGATACAATTTAGCGCGCAACTCGCTGGGTGATAAATAGACCGGAACTAATGCCGTTTTTACCATACAAACTGCCCGCGATTTTCATTTTTGCCAATTGCTTCGGTAACGTCGGTAATTGTGTCCGTTTAATGCGAGCAGAGATTCCTTGACGGGCTGAAACGCGTTATAATATGCACACGAAGAAACATGTTCGAGCAAAGGTCAAAATTTGCAAACGCCACAAAAGGCGTATCTACTTGAATAAAATTAGTCTCCGCAAAAGGGAAGAAAAAATGAACTACTGGCCAGCGAAAATCAACAACGAAATATTATACAGAACGAAGAAACTGCTACATGCATTGCACCTCGTAACAAAGATAAATATATATTTCAGCACAAGCCAAATAGAGATACACGAAACCGCAGTATTCTTTACCCGGATTTGCTACGCGAAACCGAGGGTGAACGACCGATGGGAATTATTGCAGCGAGGTGTCTTCGAACGGTGTTACGCGAACGTGCCGTCACTGGGACAAATTGTTTCCTCTGTGACATTGTTTAATTACGTCGCCAGCGGCGAGTCATGCACTTTCTGCACCCGCGAAACGCTTCGGCGACACGCGACCGACTCAGTTCCAGGAAACTCCACGGGAAAAGTTAATTAAAGCTGGGATGCGTTAACTAAAATGCTTACTGATACTTTGCACGAGATACTTTGATGAAGCGTTAAATCAAGAAATCGTTGCGCGCAATATATAACGCTGTGCGAGATTCGCCTAATCGTGAAAAGATCTGCAATCAAAGGAACTCGCCAACGCGTTTTCTAGTCAATCATTTCGACTGACAATTTTTATGTCGTAAGCTCCAGGTATGACGTCGCAAAGCAACACAAACAATTGTTCCGCATGTACGCATTTAACGCGAGCGGGTGGTGCAATTTTCTAGGAAGTCTGATACACTTATTCTCCCGTGGAACGTCGTCGTTGACGCGAAAAATTGCTTGACCATAACTACGATACGTTTACTCGCCGGTGCCCACGCTTGACCTTCCCAGACTGGAAGGTGTGATAGAAGAGGAAAATAAAAGAAGAAAAAAACCACCTAGAGAACTCGTTACGTCGGGACTGCACCGGGATACCTGTAATTATGCACTGCTGTGATACTTGCAACGCCGACAGCTTAATTCCCGTGGCTTGCTACCAACCGGACGGCGCGAAATATCATCGATTTCTTCGAAATTACTGTAATCGAACGTTCTTTACGATTTTTCGCCTCTCCTGGTGTCAAATGACTAATCCGCACTAGTAATCATGGTGTCGATTAATTGTACCATGCATCAGTGGTGATATTTCCGATGCACTTTTTAATGTATCGTGAATTACATTAATTCGATTGATTTTGTGACGAAAGGGTTAATATAATAATAGTAATACTTATTATACGGCGTGACACACTTCGGCAAAGTAAATAGAAAGATCTAATTATTAATAGGACATTGCCAGTTGCGATTACGTTGCATGTTCCATTATTATTATTAAATGATAAACGAATTATGTAATTCTGTGGTAATAAGAAAGGTGCAAAAAAGAGCCAAAAGATTTGGTACTGAAAGCTAGAAAAAGAAAGAAATTCGAGCGCATTTATTTTTTATGTCACGCCTCGATGGTCAGTCGCTGAGGTGTCCGAAGAAAACGGAGATTATCTTTCGTGGAAACGAACCGTGCGAAAAGCGAAGATGTTTCCTCTCTTCGAAGCTCTTTTGCGTCTTCTAAGAGGATACCGCCGCGACGACCATTTCTACGGGCATTGAAGTAGAAGCTGCTCTCCGTTCACGCAGTTACGGTTCGAATCTGTCGATCGAGATATTTCGAAACGCGACAAGAAACAGTGGAACGCAATCCATGATTAGGTTCCTTGGCACTGTTCGACTAAGTCTCCATTTGGCTCGGTCTTCGCCACCATGAGACAATATCTTCCACTATGAGATGTTATATTGGCTATTATGCGATAACGTATTCCAAACGGCACTGTCAATAAATGAACCGATCGTTTGGATACATAGTTATCGATAGAAGTCGCAGAAATAGCGTTCCAATTCTATCTCAATGTCCAACATCTCTTTACCCCCCCAAGAGAACCACCAAGATCAGAATCACCTCAATTTCAATACGAAACGTGTAATCTCGTGTCCGAATTTCACAGTTAACCGGCGGGTAACGATTATACGAGCACATAGATAGAAAAATACGATCGCCCAGTGTTGAAGTGTGTTATTCGCACGCTGAAACGAGAATAAATCTGAAATGTAGGTCTGGAACGAGAGAGTCGGTCCTACGTCGGAGTTGGTGGCCGCGATCCTGTATAAATAATTGATGAGAAACCTCCTGGCGATTTGTAATTGTAATTTCGCGAGTGTACTTGGCCAGTTAAGCAACGTAATTACCGCGCGGTCTCGTTATCGCTGGCAGCTCGTCGCAGATGCGACTTGCGAAGACGCAGAGCTGTCTATCGCCACCGAATGGAGTTGTCCTCTTTCTACGGTGGAGAACGCGACGGCATCGAGTCGAATTCAATTGGGATGGATCGTCATTTTGGATTATGTTCTCACGGCTGGATTGTGTTGTCGCGCAGTGGCGTGCGAAATTAATTGCGCATGTCCTTCGTTAATTTAATTTCGATGAAATAAATAATACTGTATGTACATTAAGCAATTGATTGTGCATCGAGAATAATTGTCTACTGCTCCTTCCGGCTCGATATCCAGATGAGTGAATAAAATAAAATGTTTAATGCTACGTATGTGTTCCATATCTCGTTGAGAATTATATATATTATTCTATCCTTGCAAAACGTATGCGTTTATGCAGATTATTAGTAAGAATTGTCTGTTGCATCGATTGAGTGTACTGTTTTTACAAATTGACAGGTTGACTTCTTGTCGGGAAACTTCAGAGAGGTCAACGACAAGGATTAAAGGATAAAAAAAAAAACGTGTCACGAGATTTAGGCCAACGTGGGTAGCTGAAAAACAGTAAGAAACGACCCACGCCAGGTTGTTCTCGATATGCAGACATTTTGTGCATTATTTATGTATCGAAAGCACGGAGAAAATCCTTTCCTCTTTGTCCACCCACGAAATTCGTTTCGCAGCAGCTTCGGTGTCTATTAAATTCTAAGCAAACAATCATTTTTGTCTACAACGATGAATGCTGTAGGAGATAGTACAAGTAATTAAATATTTCTGTACCTTTCATTAAAAGATCCATTGCATTTATTATATGCATTGTTGAATGCACAGATTAAATTTCGTTTAGAATAATTTAGAAGCACAATTGATATGCAAGAATTTTAAGCTGCTTCTCATTTATTAATCCGGCTATTTTCAATGCAATTGAAGCATTACCAAGTACATACACCCGCATAATAAATAACGCGAAAATCAAAAGTAGAAAAATAACGAAACTGCAATTATTTCCTTTTCAGCCCCTGCTAGGGAGAAACCCTCAAGCAATAGACTGCAAGATCGGCATGCATCTGTACGCTAATAATCTTTCTAAAGGTACAATAGACAAGTTACACTTCCTTGAACGTTCTACGAGTTCAGTCACGCCGCAACATGCGTTCGTTCCCTTCGAGCACCGCCTCGAAGGGGTCAAGAACAAAGCAGACGATCGCTATCTACGCCGGCTAGGCACGGGGACGGTCCGTCGGATGACGGGCTGAAGGCGAAGGAAGTGACGTCACATTATTATAGTTGCGGCTCTTGGCAAGTGGTCGCGGTTGACAAGCCATGCGTCCACCGTACTCTTCTCGATCCCTTTGATATTCTTTGCTCGCTTCGCCGCGATGTCCGCTCCTTTCTTCCCTTCGACCAGGGGCCCGCCCTTCGCTTGCCAGACTCTGTTACACGAGAGATCTCGCCCCCCGAGTGTCGCGGCATTCGAAACTACAGTTCCCGTCTTGAAACGCGGCACGAAGATCGGCGGTCTTTGCGGTTCTTTGTCCAGTTTTGGGCCACGCGGGTCAATTACGCCCTTTTCTTGGGGAGCGAGTGTAGTTCAAATTACCCCGTTTCTTTGCGTTATGCATGCGCGCGCTCGTATCTATGCCCCTATAAGAATGTCAAGAATCGCAATTACGCTTCGCTGCTCTGACGTTCGACTCTGCACCAGCCGAATCCAGTCCGCAGTTTACTTTCTGTCGAATCGATAGACATCGAGCCTCTAATAACTTCGCGTTAAGCAACAATTACCGAGGGACGCGTGTAAAATCGACGTTTCGACGCCTATTGCGACACGAGCGACCAGCTCAACGACTATTCGACAGACGTCCCGTCTGTGTCGTCGGTCCTCCGGTCGACATCAGCGAACGAATCACCTGGCCGCGAGACGTCGAGGATCACGCGTGACCATTCGCTACCATATGGCCCGTGTCCGTTCGATTTCGGCCACATTTTCACGTGGGTCGTCAGCTATGTGTACACCAGCCAAGAACAAGATTCCATATATGCGTCTGGTTGTGGTGTGCACGCGCGAGCGCAATACGTGGGCCAAAGGAGAACGTGATACGACGCACCGCCTTAACCAGCTCGTGCATTTCAAGATTACGGGACTGGCAAGGACTCCGACGATCATGGATACGGTTATGTAATCGAAACGAATATCGCCGCCTAGATCCTGCATGGGGTATGTGCACATGGTCGCATACACCTCCGGCCATCGTCTTTGCGAATTCGTAAATTAAAGACCAGCGTTAACGTTGCGTTAACGCAACACTTTATTCGCAAGTGGTTTTTGTTGTTGTAATTAATTACTGCTCCTTTAACATTAATTCCGGAACGAATTTTCAATTCCATAAGAATGCAATGCGAGTACCTAACTTTTGATGATTTTATGAATATGATTGCTCTGATCTTGTAATTAGACGGTTCTGCACTCTCACAGAACCGTCTAAACCAATTTCATTCGTCAAAAGCAACACGTGAGAAGCGAAAGGAAAAATCTTTTCATCTCCTTTTTAAAAAAAATATGTATCTATTCCCTGGACACCTGTGCTTTCAAGTAAGGTAAATATTCTTACCTGTAGCAACTCTAAACGCGAGGAAGCTTGTGGTGCTGCCATGGCTGTTCAAACGACGTTCGTTCTGCGACCACTAGACGGGTGATGCTCCGTTCTTCTTTTTCTGGAACAGACCAGAATATGACTTGTAAGTATGCGATTCAAAGATATGGTAATGTGCAAGTTATATTCGAACAAATGCACATTCAATTCATTTTAATTATATAAACATTTCCATTCTGAAATGTTCATTGTGCAATCACCAGCATACACTTGAACGAATGATCAAAAACTCCACAATGTATATAATAATATCTACAATAAGATACTGCTTAAACGCTTTTCTCATGTCCAATCTTTATTTACAGGAATGATACGCCAAGTCAAATGCTGTACCGAAAATAAAACTTCCATCATCGTTATGTATCTGTCGTCATTCTGTCCACAGAAAAAAAAAAAAAAACTCCTCCGTAGTATTTAACAACTCACCGTTACTCGAAAGATTAATTTAACACTTACGCCCACTCTAATCGAAATCCCCGTGAACATATCGATCCTGAGCAACTCTAGCTGCAGCATTTAGCAGATATTCCTGAGCCAGCTGCGGGGTCAAGTACTCGAATGACCGTGGAAGAAGAAAGCACGAAAGCGATCGGACGAGGAAACGTAATTGCGGCGGAGCTGAATGCGCCCACTCGTTGCCAATCCACCCACGGCTGAAAACCTTTCGATCTTTATTCGGAGTAAACGGTCGAAAGAGAAACAACGATACGATCCCCGGCGATTCACCACCCAATCGTCGTTCGTGTATCCTTTCTATGGACCGTTCGCGAATTGCATTTGGCAACCTGCACGCATACTGTCCGCGAGTACGAATGGTGGATCATCTGCTCGAACACCGAGGTTGTTGCTCGGCTGTTCGACACGGTTAACGTTAAATACACGAATAACGTAGCGGGCTGTTTTGTCGGTCTCATGGTCTATCGATGATGTATTTGTATTCGAAAAGAAACGAAACAAAAGTTCGTCCAATTCAATCTACCAGCCACCAAAGTAAAATCGCCATCAAAATGCCGGTCGCACCTGACGTACATGCAACGTGTATGTATTTGCATGAAGCTCCAATCATATTAGATATTCGAGAAGACAATTTCGCGGTTTCGAGTTAACCGTTCAATTGCAGCGCTCGAGATGAGGCAAGTCGGTGCGTTTAAACTCCGACTGATATCAACGATCTTAACGATGCTGCGTACGATATGTAAAAACAGAAGGAAATTATATCGAAGCGACGATGCTCGTCGTCGCAATAGTGTTTTTAGGGCAGCAGCTATCGTGAGTCACGTTCCATGTCGTAACGCTGACGGACTTTTATGGTGAAGAACCGAGCGTCGCGCCACTTGTTCGCCGCTTCGTTTTCGATATTCCTCGAACGACGGAAACCCGTTCGTGTCATCCTTGGTGACTGGAATTAGAACTTCTAGACTCGTTTAGAGAGAAAGCAGCGAGCACATCCCGGCGATCAATGCCATGCACAACCGTACGATCACTTCGAGAAGTTGATTGCTCCTTACCAACGTTGAAGGTCCCCTACATTCGAAATGCAGTGCTGAATTCATAAGTGTATAGAAGGAATTTATTATGCAATTACTAAGAATGAAGAGATTATTCAATTTATTTAGAACGGGTCTGTTCAGAAACTAATTTTTCTAATCGTTTCGTTCTTAAACAATCCTCCAATGTAACGGAGCCATCAAATTTTTCTTGAATTGAATACCTTGTTACTCAAGTTATTAAATGGCAAGTTTCCATTTTGGATCAGATTTGCTCGCATGAGGCCCACTAGGATTAAACGAGAACTTCGCTGGGAGCTGGTTTAACAATAAGAGGGAAGGATACATTTGAACCGGTAAATGTCAGACAATTCGACGTACAATGGTTGGTATATAATTTTTCAGTTCTCAGATTTTCTATGGATCGTAGGAGGTGTAAATTTGTGGATATCGAAGGCGAGGCGAGTGCACATAGCCTTTAAATCTAGCCGTCTAAACCAGAACGTCTGCTGACCCAGGTATTCGACGATGTTCGAGTCTTCTTATTGCCGAGATTATTTATAGTTTTACTAAAACTTACTTCGCCAGGATCACCATACGCTACTCCCATGTGCATGGTCAGCTCAGGTACACGACTTCATTTCTATAATTAAACGTGCACGTACGAAGAAGCCAGTTCCTATGGAATTCGATGCCCCCTCGAGTTTAATCGTCAGGTGTGCTTGAGATCTTCGATCTTTTATTCAAAATTTTGTCTAAGCCCTGGGTATTGCGTGCAATAATTAATTCAATCGTTTTGGAGAAATTTACAGTTGTATTAACTAATGTATTTTTATACATTATTACAATAAAATAAATATCACGAAGTCTTAAAGACTTACTATAGTTAATTCGAGTTCCTCTTACTTCATCAATATACGAATGGACAAAGTAGATTGAGCTTTTGCAGTAAAAGATTTTAATCGAAACTTTTTCACGCAACCATAGTTTAAAGCATTCTCTAAATTAATAACCCCTAATAATCTAAGAAGAAAATAAATAGTCTGCACGTCTGTCACGAACAGCGCATAAACTTCATACGTTCAACCATAAATATACCTCCAATCCTTAAACCTTGCTCAAACTATCATTCAATGGTTCCATTATTTATTACTATTTATTCATTCTAAAATAATTCCAAATCTCCCACGATAAAGTGACGAATCGATAGATATTATTTATCGACGAATCATTTTTGTGAAACGACATCGTTGTACGTTGCTGGGGCAACGATTAACGTTAATCAAACGGGATTTCGAGGTGGAAACGACTAAAAATCATGATTAACCGCGTTCGAGCAACGAAAGCACGTACAACGTAAACGCAGCACTCGGGCTCCGCATGTGCAATTAGCCACGCATTCGCACATGGCACGCACGTGTTTGGCCGTAGCGGCCAGAAAACATTGCTCGTCGCCGCAATGCAGCGCTGATCCTATTTTCCCGCCGCTAATTGATACAGTACCCTAATCGATTTCTAATCCCGTCCGCTTACTCTGACGAGTTTCATGGAAATTTGCCCAACGTGTCCGCAAAGATATCCTAATCATTTATTGAAGATCTCAAAAAGCAATTAACAACAAGAAACATCCTCTCGGATTGGAATTCAATGGAATTGATTCAACAAATCGTAAGGTGCTTTTTTATAATGAAATACGGGAGGGTTGGTGTTAAAATTAAATGGATAGTGCAGTTAAATGAAATGGACGAAGATAAGTGCAATATAAGGTGTCATATTAGAAGCTCATATCGTTTCACGAATTTGTAGAACAGATATTTAGTAGTATTTTATTTGAAGCGAATAGCTTTGACTGTGTAAACAGAGTTTTCTATCTTCTCGCTTCTCGCAAGTCAAGATTTCGATAGAACGAAACGAATCGAAATTTTACGACGACAAATATTCTAATACTAACACACAACCAATGCTTCACTGTTGTATATAGAATAATGAAGCTATTGATACTTTGATTTCAATTATTTAGTCCACCCAAGATTATCTATATACAAATATTTATGTAGTGAACAATATTAATTTTTTCTGCGCATTGGAATAAGAATGAAAAACAAGTTACATCTGTCGCGGACAAGAAATGATTTTCTTTACAATGCATACTTCGAAAGAATTGTTCGGAGGAATTGGAGCGCACTGATGGCTCACAGATTCGTTCACGTTTGCATTGGAGTAACAAGTATGCGATGGCGAGAGATAGTACGTTATATATTCAATTTATGCAAAAAGAGATAGTTCTTTTTAGTGGAAAGTTACATTTTTCAGTGAACAAATTAAACAGGTTTCTGTAATTGACTTTCAAATGATTCTACCTTAGAGGGTTCTACTGTGGCGTATATTGTAAAGAAATATTTACTATTAAAGAAACAAATACTGCAATAACAATAATCACATTCACTGAAATAAAATATATCATGCACACGGATAAATAATGAATTATATCAGAGGTGGTCACATAAATTAATAGTTCCTTCTTCAATAATTTTGTATTAGATTATTTTTTATCTTTAAGTGACAGGCATTTCAGACACAGACGTCGTTATTTTAATTAATTATACACACACTGATTTGCATATGAAAAGCACAACATTATGTTTATTTTCCAAAATGCTGCACGCCCTTCATTAATAAAGATTTGTCCCTACAAACGCCAATTTAAATCACAGCACACCTGTGCAGTATCTCATCGTTCAATACCATCGAATAATTCCAACGAATTCCGACTCCGAAACGACATCAAGCAAGCCTGTGCAAATAAAGAAGATCGAAGTTGACCAACGCACAAAACAACCACTCGCACGAATTGCCCGTAGAACTCATTAAACCAAATGAAAACTGAATTCATCGAAACGATTCGTCAAACAGAATCCATTAATCGCCGCGCCGGCTCGCATACACTCAGGCTTCTAGCAGAATCTTCTATACACCGTAAACGACCGAAAATTCCGCGCACGTCAGAACCCTACCCTTGCCCAACAAAACTCTATTTGTCCACCCCTCAGGTCGAACGATTAATCTCCTAGGCGCGACAAAATACCCTTGTTTACAAAGGGACGGTACCACGAGGTGTCATAAATTACCCGGCTCGCGGGCACGTAGCTCGCGACGATTAATCTTTTGCGATGGATCGGGAACGGTAGGAAGGAAAACTCACCTGGCTGAGAATCGGTGTCCCGACGAGAGGTGATTCACAGGTGATCCCCGTGGCTCGTCCTTACGTGAAGAGAACCGATGTAGCACTGACAGTTCCGCCATCCCTCTCTCCTCGTTCACGCGAAATCCCACTCTGCTTGGCCCTACGACTCCCGCTTCGTCTTTCTCCCACCGAATACACCGTGGCATGGTCTGGACGAGGATAGAAAGTGCGGCATGAGCCGCTTGTCCGAGCAAATGAAAACAGAAAGTCACGACTTCCTTATGCGTCGGGGTGCACGATTTTAGGGGGTCGACAGAAAAGTGTTTGGTATTTACTGAGTTGCATCAATGGAGATTCAGGAAATGAATTTTTTTTTTTTGATTATTGATTTATTCATTTGGAATGGTTATTTTGGACGTTAGTAGATCGGTTGGTTGTTTTTGGAAACATTACAATGGATAGGCTGGCACTGTTTGAGTGGATGAACAGTTTACTCAGAGTCTATGCAACTTTTGGACAATTTCGTGGTTTTACTTTTATCACAGATTTTATAACGACGCGAATATTTATTGTATTAATTAATTTAGTGTATAGAAATAATTATAAAAAAATAGAAAAGCTACATACTTCTTCTCCCTTGAAAAGAGAAATTCAATGAACAACAAAATATCCAGATAAAACATGCAACTATCGAACGGCTGCCGGACAATTAATCGATTCGAAATTAGTGTTACAATGACTGACAGTAATTTACGTCGTCTCGATATGTTCCATTAAAACGATTGATCGGTCCCAATACTTCTGTACAACTTGAAATACCCGGGGGACCCGAAACTTTTCACCGACAGTGTATACAGCTCAACTGCTGCACAAGTAACGCCAAGCATTCTCCGCTGAATAATAAGCGTGGGCGTCGAAATGTATAGGTGATATCCATTTCGGTCGCGGGCGTTCACGGAGCTCCATTTTAAATTAATAATCGCGTGGCAAAGGTAATTTATGCCCTGGCATGTAGAGGCTCGAAATTGGTGTCTCGCAGGCGACTTTAAGTCAGACAACGATTCGCGGCGCAGTTCCATCCCTATAAGGCTTCGTCTAGGAACCCGAGTGGAACAGACGGACAGGTTGCACGTTGGGATGATCGATTGCAAATCGACGGCGGTTCGTGCGTGTAATGAGCGTACGTGCGTACGCGCGACGCGGCGCCTCGTTCGAATCTAAAAATTGCCGTGACTTCTCGAGCTGCGTTTCAATCGAGGGAGAAAAGGAAACGCGTGAAACGCATCGCGTTCGAGGAGGATCGCGGGCGATTTGATATCGCGGACGGGTATCGATGAATGGTCACGCCGGGAACGTTTCGAGAACGTTTATGATCACTCTTGGAACGGAAACGGCCTGCGAGGAGAATGATTTATCGACTCTTTGAACTGACGTCGCCGTTTTATCTACCGGGAGCGACTGTAAATCGAATTCGTGTCCAACACAAAGTACGATGGAAACGTAGTTTTATTTATAATAGAGAGGAAAGTGAAAGGTATATAAAAGATCGGGGAATAATTGAATCGTGTATATAGGTATGGTATAGGTATATCGCACGAAGGTGCCAAGTGTAACAGTTTGCACGTTGCTGAAGAAAACGAATTTGTGAAAATTTTGCAGTATAGTTCATTTAGACGGATACATATAAATGAAACATGGAAATAAATTAAACTCAGCGTGAAAATAAATCCTTCGTAGCTGTACTTCTGGTCAAGTTAATTTGACGTGCATGAAATTCCATTGTACAAATGTATCCTTTAACGAGCACGCCAGGGCCAGGTATTCTAAAAATAAACCACACGCGACACTAGGTGCGCTTTCCTGATTCAGAACAATAGTTAATTTGGGAACACTGATTAGTTATTCTCGCGCTTAAGTGCATTTCAAGCAGACAGGTCGGTGGTGACTAAATTAGGAGTAGTCGAACTTTCTGTTATTGTACATTGCGATTCATACCGTGGAGACTTTTATAATAGTACTTTTACTTTGTTCATTTCTTCGCCAGACCATTGCACGCCACGGTCAGTTAGAAAGGCACGCGTTCTTTTAGAACCGGCAGGCGATTTCATTTTAATTCGTGAAACGCTGTCCAGCGCTCGTGCAGCTAGAGCTATTAAATGATTCGAAACCTCGTCCAGTTTTCATTAAATATGCAAAGGGAGGCGTATTCAAAATGCCTTCGTTTGGGTCAAGTCAGTGAACGAAATGGAAATCTTTACAATGAATGGACGGCTGCACTTTCTGTGTTGCCTTCTACGGAGTTTTCTAAGTTTGTGTAATAATTGAAGATATGAGAGTTGATTAAATAATGACTGGACACGTGCATCGCTTAATTCTCGTTTTTATACTGTCAATATTATGTCGATTATCCAGTGTACATTGACGTAGAAGTGTTTTATCAATTGTAGTTGTCTATTATAACAGTAACGCGCTTCGAAACAAATTGTTTTGATAAGGTAACTGCTGCATTTTTTATATGCATCTTTCTGGAAAGTGGCAATTTCCAATCTGATGGAAAATTGACTTCAGTTTTCAATAAGTCTAATCAAATATGGTTAATATGCTAATAAGTTTGACTAAAATAGAGAAAGGTTTATGACAATAACCTTGTTTCTACTCGCGTCCGTCTCATTTTAGTATTCAGCAGTAATATTCATCAGGTGACTAAGCGTGCGAGTCATCGTATAACTTCCAATTCTAATTCGCACAATGTACACCTACCACCTTTCGGACGTCTATCAGTACCAATGTCAAAGATGCTCATTATCCATAATCATTATATTAGACGTTAATTATAGCCGCTGAATGAAGCACAGTGTCTCTTGTTTTTTTTTTTCATCAACGTCCACGTCCCACTCGCCCAACTAAATTACAAAAACCACGCGTACGCCACGCAACGAGAAATAAATCAGTCCAATATCCGATAACATTAGTCGGCCGTAAAGATTCCAACAGTTCGTGGATAATATGCCACTTCCCAACGATCAAACATTGCACGAGCATTACAGCACTCCACTGTTCCGAAAAATCGGTCATACTTTCTCGGTTTCATAAACGGGCCACGGATCCGATGCACAGTGATACGTTTACAGTGGCGGGTAACGAGCACCGGTCACAGTTCCCTTTCGTACCCGCGATAGCCATAAGCGTGCGAGACGAGCTCAGCCAGGTGTGATTTTAATTAGCGCGCGAGTAAGATGCTCGTCGGCGAAAACGGGAGAGCCTGTAACACGAGGCAGCCTATGAATCAGGAAACCGGAGGTTTCTGCTTGGAACGTGCTCGAGATAATCTTCTCGGCGTTCGGTGAAATAAGCCACTTTCCTCGCGCCTGTCCACCCACACGCACACCTCGACGGATTACGCTTACTTTAATCCACCGGAGATATCTGTTACTGTCGCCTGATAATTCCATAAGGCGCCGCGGCGAGGGAGAAAATTCAGTCGCCCGGGACGGCTTCGTTTTCCTGGGGCGTTGAAAAATTCGACCGCGAAATTAATGAGTTATCGCTGGAAGGGAAGATGCGCGGGTTACAGGGTTTCGTTGATGCTGTTGCAGAAATGAAGGTAAATAAAGTAAAATGAGGGGAGACAGTGAGGCATCGTCGATCGTTTGCACGCCTGAATTAATGTGTGCGTTGCTTATTTAATTGACACACGGAAGGATTTAGTGAATGGTGAACATAGAAAGTGTTGCGATACAGCATTTTCGTTGGCTGAAAAGTGACGTCGGAATAATTTGTTAATGGGGCGGTAAACTTTATTTAGCGATGTATAGAGTGTTTCGATCCACAATATTCTTTTTATCGTCCTTTTCATTGTACAGAAATTTGGCAGATACCGGTGAAAATGTTGTGAAACGATTTATGAAAAAGTTCACGTTGAATGGATTTAGTTTTTGAATATTCTAAGTAGCTAACGAAATGTTGATCTTATGTGTTAAAGAGATACATTTTCAAAGTATCTGAATTTTCAGTGACAAATTTATCGCACTCCCATTTTTCCATTTTAATTACTGACTGACTTGACATTAATTAGGATCGGATCTTGCAACAAGCAAACAGTTCTAGAAATTCAACGGTTGCCGATAAAATTCTGTCATCAAACGTCTAGTTCATTGTCAGAAAACTGTCCGAACGTAAAAAAAGAAATAAGGAAATTTTACTAATTTATACTTCTATTACTATTTTCAACAAATTTAGTAATATCTCTGATTCTATACAAAAACGCTGCATCTTTTCACCCCCTTGAATTTAATATTCCACCGTTGAATAGTTTTAATTGTTCACACAACATAATAGTCCTTGCTGAAATACTTTCACGCAACCGTCTATCCTCTCTACATTTTTCCACATCAATTACTATCAATCATCTCGCCATTACGTTCAACAATAACGAGCTCTTAATTATTGGAAAAAACGAGCCAATCATCTATTCACCATGATTCGACCACCACTAAGCTCATCCTCGAGCTTCTTTAATCCACCCACAAACTGTCGATAATCCAGGTCCACCGACGAAAGATCCGCGCTGCTGATTTATCATTAATACCTTCCTCGGATGAAAGTTTTTCACTTCGATTGGATCTTCTTTCGTCCGTACGTTGGCGGAAAATAAAGAGGACCCGGAACGAAACGACGGCGTTCGATGTTGGATATAACGTTTCGGTTTGGAAACATCGCAGAACACGGGGGAAAGGATCGAAGGCTCGTGTAGTAGTGAGCGGTTAATTAAAGGGGATCGAATTAATGCTCCTGTGGTAAGAGCTCGCTGTGCCTCCAAGTCTCTATTTAAGGGGAATCGAGATGCTGCAGGTGTATTGTTCGTGGATGCCTGTACGCATGATTGCAGAATGTCACCATTTTTTTCAAAGCAAAGCACTAAATCCACTCGAACGGGGAACAAGAGCCGGAAAGTCCATTTCGTAATTACAACATTCTCGCTCTCTGGAAGCTTCGGATATTGGTTCGTTTCTTTCGCGAATGCGTCGGAGAGAAATTCATTCACAAAGGCAGACAGTGAAATGGTCGACTTGAATTTGAAATTTGGATAAAGAACAGCGTGTAACTACAAGTAATAGGAATTCTTTCTTTCGGATTACGTCATTTCAATTGGTATTTACAAATATCGTGTTACGTATCGTTTGCAAATAGAATGATCGATATCTTCGAGGCTTTCGCAAAACTCCACTTGTCATTCGCGAGCATCGTGTTATTATAAAATTTATTTGAATCAATTGTACTAACAAATGAGACTTTGCACTTATTTTTAATTTAGCGTCATTCGATCTGTTCGTCATAAAATTATAATTTATATAAGACGTGGGCGGCAGGAAACACGTTAAGTGAGTCGCCCGTTTCGTTTCGTTGGCTTACGTAATTGTTATCGATTTATATAATCGATGTAACGCGCGTTTCGCTGAACCACTGATCTGAAACACATTGTGGAGCAAAATGTCTCTATGGCGAAAATTATTTTCTACTATTCCAATGGAAAATTTACGTACGTAGATTTTCCCGTTGTTTCAACACGAAATCTTATTTCCTTATATTTGCAAGTGTATAGAAAAACATTTATAAATTCTACGCTATTGTGAATGGAAAACTGCAAAAGATTTGGTTGACTTCTGGCGATTATTACAGCCGATTATATCAGTAAGGAGCAGAGAAGAACAAATCAGGAAAATTAAGAAGTCAAGTTTGACCATCTTTAATTTAAAACAGTTTGGCAAATATTACAAATTTAATCAATTAATTTTTAGGACTATGCGTCATTAGTCAATCAATGGAATTGTAATATTTCTAATTCAGGAAATGGTTCATTTTTGAAGGTATATGATTTTTTTTAGCGTAACGCCAGCTTTTCATATTCAACCCTTTATTCCTGGAAAATCTGACTTAATAGAGCAAATCCGACAAGAGATTTGAATGTAGCACGATTCGAATCTACAGTCACAATTTTTTCTGCGGGGGAAGAAAAACGTTCCGTTGCAAAACGGTGTTACGTTACAAAGTACAGTAACTACAGCTTTTACTCAGCTTGTGTCAAGCTGATAAAAATGCTATTTTATTTTCCCACGAATGCCGCACGCCTGTGTCGCGTTCTGCATTCACACAGATATGCAAATGCAACGCGTTAATTGGACTTCTTTCGCCACTATTTTACCGCCACACGGTCGCCTGGCTCGTCTGTTTGAACTTCATCCGGTGATTAGCGACAAATTGACCGCCAAAGAATTAGTCTGCGTGGAAAGATATGCAGCCATGAATTATTTACGCCGCGGCGCTTTCGAAGTTCCGCGATACTTAGGGAGCTTGGATAAAATTAAGTATGTGTCACGTGTAAGTAGGCAGGTATACCGGCTATTATTTGTAAACTATATTTAACCCTTTCACGGGTCATCCCGTCGCGAACAGTATGAAATTGTTGTTAAATCGACCGAGTTAAATACACGTTCTTGAATACTTCTTAATTAAACTATACTTTTTTACACAGACCCACAACCACTGTGCCACCCTGATCATGGCTACGCACGTTGTCGCACAAATGAACGTGCAATATCAACAAAAAATTTGTTGCATTCGAGCGATGTGTACATCTATCGGAACGTCCTCGATTCTACATTCTCTGTCCTCTTCAAACGTCGAAGCTCTCCGATTCAGCCCGGGGCAACCTCTCAACGAAACGCCTGCAATACAATCCCGTAGCAGTTCGCGACACTTCCGGGGCCCGATTTCATATTTTCAATCGCTTCTGGGGCCGCGGGTGTCTACGATAATATCATCGGGGGGCGGCGTTCGGGCACGTCATATCGCTTTCTCGCCGAGGTTTATTTGAATTCACGCACGCCCCGACGGTTTATTCGCACGAGCGACGCCCGCTTATCCCCATTCCTGCAGTTCTCATCTCGCGAAAATGCAATCTTCAGTGTCACGTCGCGCGTTATTCGATCTTTCGCCGGGTCCAGGCCGAGAACGAAGTCGAGACACGAAACGCGGGCCGCCTTTGTGGAGCGGACCGGTGCCGCGTCTCTTCGAATCGGTATTTCCGCGCCTCTGACGATCGGAATCGCGGAAACCGGGCCACCGTTGGATCTATTCGTGAATTGCACCGATACATTGTTCACGAAATTTCGTCCGACTTTTACTCGGCTGCCGCTGCTCGATATCGCGGTGCACACGCGATAACGCCGGTTCCTCTGGGATACCGCCGCTGTTGCTTCGCGTCTGCGACGCCACGATGCTTCTCGATAGCGGGTCTTAGGATTGGCAAGGAGATACTTGGAGGGACGTTTCGTGCGGAAACGAATCGTCAGGCCGCTGATGATCGAGATTTTGACTGGGTCTTGTGCTACTGCAGAAGCTTTATTACGTTTTTGTGTCGGGAAAATCGTCGATTTTTCCACTGCTGCAAGTTCGTGAAGAGCAATCGAGCAAATTAGTTTACCTGCGGTTATCTCAAAGGGTGATACCTTTACTTTTGTGTATCCGAATTGAATTTTCTTGATGCTTCTTTCATGTTGGAAAACGGAGTGGACAATTGATGAATATCGGTTTCGTGCTGATTCTCATCAATTCATTGTAATTGCTGTGTTTTCGTGTTTTGTGTTTCAAAGGATATTCTAAATCATATTTTTTGCTGTTATAGTTATTCGTATCAAGGTGTAAATATCATTTATTTCTGGTTGAATGAATGATCTTTGAAAAAGTAGTATTTCTCGTAAACTCTGATTTAAACAAAAGAAATATACTGAATGTGACAGAGAGAGAGATAGAGAGAGAGAGAAAGAGTCCGGTAACACAAATGGATTCAGTAAAAGTCTATTATTCTTCATAAAAGGGTTTCGATGTAGAACCGTGTTTTGTAATATAGGTACATGGATGCCAGGGTACATGGAGGAAATATCAAAAGTTGTATCCATATATTGCAGTTTATAATTTCCATATGCTTAGTTACAAGTTACAGGAAAACTTCAATACTGAAGTCAAGAGGTTTGAACAAAATTTATATTTTCGTACGTCTTTGCTGCATTACTTTGCGCGAATATTTTATGTATCTTGTTGCACAATTAAGATATCCCATTCAGACGCAAGCAGCATAAAGGTATACACCGATGGAAGAATGATTGATTGAAGCTAGAGCTCACAGTGCAAATAACGACCCACGCGAAACTCCAGATGAAATCATCGATATTCGTATCGCAAACGAGAGCAAGAATTAGCATCTACGTAGCAACATATCGAAATTTAGCAATTTTGTAAAACGATAGGCTTATAGTAGTTTCAGCGAAGGTTGCAATAAATAATTATGTTTAATATATTCATGCACATCGGTATTCATGTAACATAGAAATGGATGTGTTAGGTATAATAGTAACAATAACGTAGCATTAAGTGTTTCTAATACACAGATGCAACTACAGAAATTTATGTACGTTTCCTATGAAAAGAAAAAAATGTTTTTCAAACATTTTTCTGCAATGCAAAAATCTAAGAAGAATACAAAATCGTAATCTTGGATGTGGAACAGATTTGATACTACAATTGAAATTAGAACAGTTGTTATAATTTTTTTTTTATTAACGCGGGACTGCGGGATCGATATATACATATACATATTTCCCTATAGCGGAACGTTTGATGTCCTTTGTTGCCTGTGCTTCCCAGCAGTCATTCATTGCGGTAATGAACAAAAGTGTACTACTAAAATTATGTAATTTCAACGTTTGCGATAGGAAGCGTTAACATCGTTTTCTATGATATGTTGGTAACGTTGTGAGTTACATGGAAATGGTAAGGGGTATTCGATATCCCGGGAATTTGGGCCGAATGAATACATTGTTACAGACGAGACATAGGAATAGACAAGACATCCAATGTATTTTTTCGCCCAGCATTTCTGGGAACCCGGGTCCCATTACAATTTCTGTGTCACTCGCAACGTTACCTACAGATTATAGAAAACGATGCGAAAATTAAATATATTTGAAGAATTCTTTTGTTCTTTGCCGCAATGAAAGGCGACAAAGAATATCAAACAATTAATGTTATTTAAAAATCTGTTAACCCTTTCGCTCCGTGCTCTATTCGACTAATATCCATTCTGTAATACTTGTAACAGGAAACATGCAGTTCGACACGATATTCAAAAACACCCGCCTGAAAGAAAGAACAACATCCCCCCTCCCCCACCCATCCTCCCAGTCACCAGCCAATTAGCGCAATCTATTTCAACAATCTGCCTCTTTCGCGCAACGGATCTCGTAGTGAATAGACGTGCTCAGAGTGTCCTTCGATTTAAGGTATGTCCCATAGTCTAATATATTCTCGAATACAGGAAATGATATACGAATCGTTTTCATTTCCCTGTCTTCCAAGTTTTCTGCAGTTTCTTTGCTAATATCAATGAATATTTTGCAAGAAATGAAGGAAATATTGTGCAACGGAATCACACCGCGTGGCGTGCATTTTCAAATCGACTCGAGTATGCATATACGTATTATCTTTTACGTATGCGTATATGTATCTCAGCTCAGAATTCCGTTATCTTGCAGCATATTCTGCAGTTTCTAGCAATATTACTATAATATTGGCGATTCCTAATACATTTATTTCAAATTTCAGTTGGATTCTGTTTAATGGCGTCTTTTTCGCTTGCTTCGAATCAGAAATGGCGCGAACGCGACACTTTTTGAACGGGAATGCGCAGGAGCAGAGTGACACAGCGCCATATTGTCAAATCAACTTCTTGCTGACAGGTAAGCGTTCTTCAAATTTCTCGTTGAAATAAGTAGATTTTTAACAATATACCTCTATTAAATTATAAGTCATACCACGTATAATACTTGTATGATATAGAGTCGTGATGTAGATTGATAGTAACATGACACAAGCAATTATTTGCGAATATTTCTTTATTGTTTCTGCCTGTGGTCAGGAAGCTTGTTTTTTTCTCGAAAACCTCGTCAATTTATCGCGAAACATAAAGATATACTTATCAAGTAATGCATACGCCGAAATAATTATAGGAAACACAGACGATCGTGAGCAAAAATGGTCATTGTCTTTAACCGGTTGCGGAACATAACCAAACGGCAACGGACGATGGCACGAGGGTTCTCACTCTCCTACTTGACGCCGTGCTGACGAAACACATGGAAGACATCTCAGTGAGGTGCGTATCGTTACCTATTTGTTCCGCGGTGTTTTGCACTCTATTATCGCTGCTGTTTATTTAATACGATTCTAATTACCTTCACATAATTTTACGGGATTAGGTTAAAGCATATTCGAGATCTGTTGCTTCCATACTAAATCTTTCGTTAATATCTTGTGTTTATACATTTGCAAATCGAATATTTACATTTTCTACAGAATTCGAGGTTAATTATTACTTTAGTATATCACAATTATCTTTACTTTCGTGCACTTGTTTTATTTCTTTGTTATTCTTTGGTACAGGAGTATGGAGAGAGCTGATTATATGTAATAGAATTCCTATGGAATATGAATGATGCCTAATAATTCAATGCAGCCAAGGCCTCTGCACGTGAGCATTTTAAGTACATTTTTATATTGGTTTTATATGATCTATGATTTTATATATATGATTTTATATGATATTATTTTATATGATTTTATATATCAATGACACATTGATATTAACATGAAACAACTACAAGTATTTTACTTATAAACACAATTAGATTTTCTATACTAATTGCAATTAAGTAATTGCAATTGGAATAGCATTTTTTATTTTGCACTGTTGAGCATAATGCATATGTTTTTATGTTTTATATTTAAAAACATATGCAATAACTTACTGCATTTCTTATTGCATTGTTAATCTTGTACATATTTTTCGTGCACACTTGCATGTTTTTCATGCATATTTGCATATTTGTCCTGCATATTTGCATATTTGTCCTGCATATTTGCATATTTGTACTGCATATTTACATTTTTTAATGCATATTTTCTTATTTCTAATGCATATTTTCTTATTTCTAATGCATATTTTCATATGTCTAATGCATATTTACACATTTTTCGTGCGTATTTGCATATAATTAATGCATTTTTACATATTTCTAATGGAGATCTATATATTTTGCATGCACACTTGCATATTTTTCATTTATATTTACATATTTTTCATGCACATTTATTTTTCATAAATATCTAGGATGCACATGTTTTATTTCAGAAAATTTTGTGACCGCGCGCAATGCGGTCGGTAGAGTCACTATTTGCATCGAAGTTTTCTAGCTTTTTCAGAGCAAGTGGCTCTGCTTATTTTCGCTCACACTTTAGCTACACGCGATTCTAGAGTCAGTGTTTTTCACGTACTTTTTTTTAATACCATTATCAGAGCACCGGTGCTCCTTTTCAATTATTTTAATCGCGAAAGTAGCATCTTAATTTGTACGCCGATATAATCTGCGGTCGCGTACTTAGCCTTTTATTTTTATTTTTTTCTTAGATTCGTTATCGGAAGTAGCATCAGTGCATCACTGAAGGGGATGTTTTATGCGACACTGATGAAATGAGAAATGTAAGTATCTTTTAAACAGTTCTCGGTTTTCTATGAATTTTAAATTCTGTAGATTTAATAGTAGATTTTAATGTTGCTCGCTTTCCTGTTTAGTTACAGTTTGAATACTTGCTGACGATTGCGTTCAATTGAGATGCCTCGGTGATATTCCTGATGTCTTCCACCAGTACACTTCCTCTATTTTTCCAATCAACGAGTTGGTGAGTCGCATGCGTTTCGGTTCCTCCGGTCCCCAATCATGCCGTAGGACGTTTGGTCCGAACCGGCACGGGTGACTGGTTGTATTTTTTAGTAGTTTTGCGAGCATAGTGACTATGGGTATAGTTTTTATACCCGTCAGTTGCAATGTTATTTTCTTGCGTATTATTTCTTAGATGAGGCTAGATCTGCCTTCTTGTACTTCGCGTTTTTTAATATAAGAAAATTGAGAATCATAGAAATATTTTTTATTTAAATAAATATTCCTCTATTTCGATACAAATATTTGATGACAGTAATAAATGCATTGAACGAATGTATATATATTGAGGACATTGCACATTAAATTTATAAATGCATTTATAATCAATTGAAATTTGTTTTCACTGTTAAGTAGTGCAGAAGTCGGATACCCTCCGACTTCGTTGCTGCAAGTGTTTAATGATTATAGTAATGATGCATTAAAGTAAATAAATATAACGATACGTGTTAAAATCGGCATTGAATATGCATAGCCAATGTTATAGTCGAGTCATTTTCATTTGAAATTTATTACACATTATGTACAAGAAGGCACTTTGTATACGGGTAGATTTTCAAATCGGAGTAGCTATCTTGGACAATTTGCTTCGATTAAGGAATCACCCGAGGTTTATTTGATATCCTGCCAATTTTTCGAATAAATATTCACTTGCATTTATTTTTGAATTGCATTACTTGTTCTAGTAAATTCAATTTCAATGACAGTCAATTTCCTTAATAAATAAATTATTTATCAGTAATTTTTGTTGATATTTCATACATTACAAAGTCGAGTCATTTTTAAAGAGATTGAATATAACATATACTATTGGCATTGCAATTTTACGTACACTAATCATCTTTTTAGATCAGGATTTTCAGGTTTAACCCCTTCCGTGTTCATTGTCAGGAACTCACTCACGTGCCCAGGTGCTACTTGGGTGAGTGAAAGGCAATGGGTACGATGATCATATGGTTTCTTAATTTATAACAATGTTTGGCGGCTGACATTTGCTAGTGTACCGTGCACGACGTATTTTCCACATTGTGTGTGTATGTGGTTAGGCTGTGGAATTGCGTCGGCTCGGGAATTTGATAACAAAATATAAACATATTTAGCAATATGTTTTACAATTGTAAATGCATACATTGAATACTACAACCAATTATGAAATTATGGCAACGAATAGAGTACTGTACGAACCAAGTATGCTTGGTTGAAAGAAAATGTACAATATATTTTAACGAATGAATATTTTACACGAGAGTAATGCACAAGCATGTACGTTTACGCACATTTACGCAATGGTCGCTAGCCTTTGTCAGCCGATTTCAGGAAATGGTACGTACCCTTAGAGTGTGAATGATTGTATGCTAAGCTCGGGTGTCGGAGGCGTCCCGGGACGTCTCTCTAGTGTAGGCCCTTGCACCCGGGTGTTTGAGTGAGAAACGTGGAATGAGGTGTGTTTGTGTGAATGCTTTGCCATTTTTTAAATATAGGTCTAGGTAGGATAGGTAGTATACCTTCTGGTGTGCCTGATAGACATAAGTAGGTAGGGCCGGGCAGGTTGACACAGTCTCTGATCGGGTAGGCACTATTTCGCGTGTTCAACCTGTTTCAGGAAATCTGATTTGAAAAGTCGACGGTGAAGCTGTGGCGCGAACGAAAATGCGGTCGCCTCTGGCTTTGCCTATCGATTTTTCGAATTTTTCGCGGTCGTGGTCGCGATTTGGCTTCGAAACGAACGTGACATTATGCTCGAGGCTGCACGTGTAGACGAAGATCGATTACAATTTTAATCGTAATCTTTACGATTTTCTGTAATCGCAATTTTTACGATGGTATTTAGTCGTGATTCGTCCACGTGTTCCATTTAGCTGCGAGGTTTAGACTTTTATTTTACTTATTTTTTGTTTGCGTATAGAGTCTCGAGCCTAGACTAAGTTTCAGCGGGCATTGCGCCCGAAGAAAAGAAGGGGCTATATGCCGAAGAGGCCCGACAAACTGTCACTCAAGAGGGCAACTACCAATGACTCTGCATCCTTTGGATGGAGAGCCATTCTCTCTTATTATTTTGTCACTATGCTCGCTTTTGTATGCTGTAGTTTTAGTTTATTGTTTCCAGCACTGATCATCCTACTGGGCAAACCGCGATTTTTATTAGCGTCGCGTACAATTGAAAGCGGGTTGCATTAGAGTTGCGAATAAAATGAGATCGCGATTGCAACTAAAACTGCGATTAAGTATATCGTGTTTTGAATTTGAGTTGCTTTTATACTAAATTATATTTGCGATATGTACTTGCTTTTAGCGTTGCGATAATAATTTTCGTGTTCCTCTTCTACACAGGTTTTAATTAGCATTTACAGTGCTGCGATATTTTTCATCACGAATATTTTTCTTAGATTTTCACATAGTGTTGCGATGATAAATGATCGCGATTTTTAAGTAGCGTTGCGACCACAATGAAATGCCCAGATTGGTTCCTGAGTCACCAAAGGCAGCTATTAAAGCTGTATGAGGCTGCGGTTTCAGTGGATGCGTATTCGGACGATTATGTATTTTGCATTTCTATGTTGCACGCCGTATAAAGTGGACATGGATTTGGCTAATTATTATTATTTTTGGGACAATCTTTTATTAACAACCTTGTTAACAGATGAAAGATTAAAACGGGGAAATTCAATTCTTGCATATTTAACTGATCCTAAGTACAATTACGGTGTATAAATATTTCACGTAAATAGTAGTCACGTAAATTGACTGGCGTGGTGAGCGCATTTTGCTAAATGAAAATGCTTAACAACTCAATTGCAAGTATGATTCTGATACGTCATTAACTTCTTTAGTACGCGTGGTCGGAGTAGACTAATTGAGCGGCTTCGAGTTTGCCAAATCAAAACGGTTGTTGTCATGCAATGGTTGTAATTTTTTCAGAAAATACCTATTGGAATCTATGTAAACAGATATTGCATTTATTCAACTTGATGTTGCATCCCACTATAATTGTTGAAGAGAGTTTTCAGTTGTATACTACAATTCCCATCCACTATTATATTCTACCATGTATTTTTCAGTAAGTTCATTTTTTCCCTAGCCCATTATGATAGCTCCGTAACTTATGTACTGAATTTACACGGTGAGGTTCCCACTATTTTACTCCTTCTGGGTAATGAGTTTTCGTTGGTTGGCAATTACTACCCTACTGAAGTTCATTATATTGGGTGCCTATAATTATTTGTTTAAAGTAAATTATTTACTTAGTAGATGGTTTAAATTAAATTAGTTTGCACTAAAAATTAGAGCCATGCATTAATTTCTGTACGATGAAAAAATTTGCGAATAGGATCTGCTGCTTAACGAGTAAAGTGCTTGCTTCTTAAAACGAGCTATACATTTTATGCACCGGTTCGCTTCATACTAACGCGACAAGTTTTTTATTTATACATGGACTGCTAATTATTATATACGATTTGCAACAGTCAATCCTATTGTAATTGCGCAAAGCTTTTGAAGCATTACGCTCGCATGTGAAGAAAGGTTTGCGCAAAGGAAACTGACGATTGCACATGGTAATGATAATAATGGCAAGTTCGGGGATTTGTGTGCGAATTAAAAAGAAATTGACATGCTAAAACGCGTACTTAAACAGAATACATATGTATAGCGTGCTGGAAAGCAAGCAGTATGCTCATGCTTCTGCATGTTTCAATCTTTTTCTGCACGTTTCAATCTTTCTCTGCATGTTTCAATCTTTTCCTGCAGTCCCCTATTGGCAACTTATTATATGGAAATTAAGGAACCGTTAGATCCGCAACTTATTTCATTAAAAAATATCATGCAACATACCAATTACCATAGACACCTAAAACATATGTCAGTAAATTTAGTACGACAGTATTTGCCACTCTGCAAAAACTCATTACCCGGAGGGAGAAATTAGTAGGAATCTCTTCTTCCTAGTGGTTTTATTTCATCATGTGATAGAGTCAAACTCTGTTTTTGAGTCGCTCAGTTCTTCGTTTTTATATTCTTACGACGTTTTATTATTATTTTGTGATAGAACCGGTTGCTCTACTGTTTGAAATGTTGTTCCTTTAAAAGAAAGTCTCGATATTTTCAGCCACCAGCAAATTTTCTTGCTAATGTTTCTTATTGTACGTCAGTTATTGTTAGTTCATTAGACAGTACCGGTTATTGGTACAAGGGAAACATATTTATATTGGTTGCCTATGACTATAAATTTGAATTAAATTATTTAGATAATAGACCTTTTACATTAAATTAGTTTGCATTAAAAATTAGAGATAGCAGTAATTCTTGTACGATAACAAAATTTGCGATTAGGAACTGTTGTTTAACGAGTAAAGTGGTTGCTTCTTAAAGCGAGCTATACATTTTGTGCCCAGGTTCGCTTCATACCAGCCTTAGCATGCAAATTTTTTTATTTAGACGAGGATTCCCAATTATTATATACCTCATGCAGTTGTCAACCCTATTGTAATTGCGCAGAGTTTTTTTCGATAAATTACGCTCGCACGCGAAGAAAGGTTTGCGCAAGGAAAATTGACGATTGGACGCGGTAATGATAATAATTGTAATAATGATAAGTTCTTGTATTTTGGTGTGAATGAAACAAAATTGACACGTTATAAAGCATACTTGACCACAATACATATTCCGCTTGCAAAGAAGTACTATGCTCATGATAATCTCTGTTTGCAGTCTTCCATTGGCAACTATTTTATAGTATGGTAGTTAATAAATCGTTGATTAGCACGACGAAAGTTTAGAACTATAAATTATTTTATTACAAAACGTGTAAACTAGTAAACAATCATAGATATCCAAAATCTATATCAGTAAATTTAGTGAGGCCCTCAGACCTTTCGATTCAGAATAAAGAGAAATTAGGAGGAACATTTTTTTAGTTTTTTTGCCTACTGCTTGTATGAAATCATATGACAGAGTTAAACACAATGTTTAAGTAATATCAATTTTCACGACGTCAATTTTTCGATGTTCTTTTCTTACTTTGTGATAGAGCCGATCGCTCTACTCTTTGATAGGTTGTCGCTTTAGATGAAAATCTCCCTAGCACATTTCGTTATTAATGTTTCTTATTAAACGTCACATATTCCATAAGACAATGCCGGGTGTTGATAAGATGAGAACGTATATATTCCGTCCAAAAAAATGCGATTGAAATTGCATGTACAACGATCGAATGCTATTTCACAGCTGTTATATCTGATTTTCCTTCAGAAAGCCAAAGTATCTTATAAAGTGTATATACGCACGGTGTAAAGTACCCCGGAAGATTTCGTCCCACGGTCGAGGCGAAACGTTTAGTTGTATTAAAATATTTATGCGCCGAAAACGGAAAAATTAAATTTCCCCTTTTTGTCGTTTTGTGAACGATTGTCGCAAAAATAATAATAATTAGCCAATTCCACGTTCATTTTATGCGGCGTGCATCATAGAGATGTGAATTACAAAGTCGTCAGAATACGCAGCCACTGAAAACGCAGCCTAAGGTGATTGCTTCGATGGTAATCCTGGATGCGACTACCATGACTTCTCTGTTATTTATGTATTGAATTAAAAGTGACGGGTGCAGTGAATTACTATTTTTTTTTTTAATATGTACGAAATACTAAAGGAGATATAACGAAGCACCATACGCGATTGACTTTGCAAGTAATGCAGTAAGAGATGATCCACTTACGGTTTTCAATCGGGCTTATAACAAGTGGACAATAATTAATAGTAGAATGCCCCTCTGTCTATTTATTTTTCTCTTTTGCCTCTCACCTTTTTATTATCACTAAAAACGAGTTGTTTCATCTTAGTATCCAAGTAAAATGTTTCTATTTGTAATTCATCATTATTATTCAGCATATTCGCATTTTGGAAGAATTTGCTCTTATTATCTTTATTATCTTTATTCTTTAGTTTATGTCAGGTCTAACAGAATTTTTATTTTCAGCTTTACTTAAACTAACTATGACCTAATGTGCATTATAATCTTGATCTTTTACTTCAAAAGGTGCAACAGAATTTTTCTTTTCAGATTTCGTTCCAATTATTTATTTCAATGCATTTTACTTACCTAAACAATGTATATTCTAATTTATATTATAATCTTGATTTTTTCATTGATTCAGGTTTAATAGAATTTTTATGTTCAGCTTTCGTTAAATTCATTTATATTAATACTTCCTTCTATTGATATTTTGCACAACGTTTGCATATTAAGCGTCCTGCAAATATTCATCAGTAGGAAGTAGCTTTCAATTTTTAATAATAATATTTGTAAATGGATGGAGGATGGGGCGCGGCTACGGCCGCGCGGGTCTCCATTCGCAGCAACCTCCTCGTGGTGAGACCTGGGCAATCGATGTTATTCGTCAGTCTTTTACCAATTCTATCACTTATTCTTTTTCGATACAATTGTTAAATACATGACGAAAGCGTCGAGCGAATAGGCTGCGATTTTAGGAATAGACAAATCGGCTAATTTGTCGGTGACCCGGGAATTCGGGCCGAAAGAAGACATTCGCTGATTCGTCTATTTCTATATCTCGTCTGTGGTGCTCGTGCCTCGACAGACGGGCTTTATAGTTCTTCGATCATGCCTCAGATGGCAGTACATGCCGGCGTCTGGCCACGCTCGGCCTCGTTCTACTTCTGGCTGATTACGCGTTCGACCTTGCCTTTCATCACTGAAAGACCATTTCGATTGTATTTCCCTGATTGCATGCAGATACATTTTCTTTTATACTAGTGTGCAGTATTGGAAAATCATTTGTAGACACTACGGGGAATACGCCGAAATAGCGAACTGCATAAATGAGAAATGCTAACATTTCTTAAACTATGCAATTTTTATCAAATGTGCACAAGTATCTCTAGATATTCTATATATAAACAGTGGAAGCCTTTTCATTATCTTCTTAATAATATCTTGCAAGGAAAACTCTGAAAAATATTTTCTGCCGACCTACTCCATTCACTATAACATCATTTATTTAAGAAGCAAATATTCACGCCAATAATATATTATGACTAATAATAAATCTACTTTTACAATAGTAAATCTAGAAAATTTAAAGCTCGTCAAAAGCTGTCTCCCCCCCTTCAGTTCACTTCTTCGAGTAAAATTCCTTTGCCCGCTTTGGCGCGCCGTTTTAAATGTATTCTTTGTATTCCAAAGAGCAACGACAATTCTACCATTTATTGGCCCATTTCCGACGTCAACTGGTCTCGGCGGTACTCGGAAAACAGGCGTGAAATAAGTCCGACAACAAGGGGCGAACAACGGGGCGGTGAGAAAATTGCCTGGAAATTAGAACGCGACCGGTGAAACAATGACGAACAATTTCTACGTGCGTTTCCTTTGAACGTGAAACCGACGGCTGCGATACAGAGCACCGTAATGATTGAAACGGGTCGAGTATTAGAATTTCCATCGGGTCGCGTTGCTCGCCATTGGAAAGTCGCAGGGTGGCGAGGTGTTAAAGCTGCCCGTTAAGGGACTTTAATGGAGATTCGAATCCACCGTTGCTGCGAATGAAGGGCGTGCTTTTAAAGAAAATGCCGACAGGAGTGGCGAAATGCATGCGAAATAAATAGCGCAAGCGAAAACGTCCTCCACGAGACCAGAGCGCCCTTTTCTAAAACGGGAGATAATTAAGATCCAGAAACGCACACTCCGTTCATACTTCTCGGTTCTCAATGCTTCTGGAGAAAACGTTTCTCAGTGACGATGGTATGAGTAATTGGTGAATATTTTGGGAATGTGAGTGACAGTTTTTTGAAGAATTATTTGTAATTGTTCTTGTTGCGATGCAAGTTTTGAATAGGTACAGTGGAATGATTAGTAATTAGAATGAAATAGGCTGGGATAATTATTGACGCTATTCATTTCCCTTATCAAAGTAATTGTACTGTGTAATTGGGTGATTATGCTAGAGAAAGTTCGCGGTGTTTATAAATAATCAAGTGTTGTATGAAGGGGGAATTATTTAACTTCCGTATATTTATTATACTTGTATATTCATACAGTTTTCTTTATTTTTAAATTGCGTACTTAAAATTTTCGAAGTGTACGTCGAGACATAGTCGAGAACAGTAGGCGCAAGTAGTTGCAGTCGGCAATGGTCAGACCCCGACAGCATAAGGCAGCGTAATATTATACTTTCTTGCAATATCTTTTTCCGATTAAATTCAAATAGAATTTGCGTTAAAAATATGCAACACGTGTCTACGTTTCTGAATAATTGAACTATCAATCACTATTAAAAGTTGTTGAAACAAACCTTACAATCTTCCATGTAATTCCATTACATTGGAGCAAAAATATTCACATTGATCAGTCGGAACGCAAATTTCCACCTTACCTTGCTAATAGAATGCACGACGACACTGCTATCTCTCTAAAAAAAAATCTCTGTGAAACATACCTCTATTTCACGAAAAAAGAAATTACACCACCTTCCACCGACGAGATTGATGACAGTCATTGTCCCAGATATATTTTAACGAAATCATCCGTTCTCCCGTTCAGACTAAAGCGAAACGCAATAATAAAATCGTGAAAGGGAGAATGCAGGAGTGTGGACGAGAAAAGGCGGGCGAAGAAAAATGGAAAGGACAAAGGGGGTTGTTGCGCAAGGTCGCATCGCGTGACGCGTTCCTAGAGTATCCACAATACCGTGAACGTTATTTTACAGCATTGCCCGTTTCACGACCGGGACGAACCTCGAAATCCGCTGCACTTAAGCTCGTGGCTTTAACGTTCTTTCTAACTCCAGTTGAAAATGCAACTGTTTCCCGTTTCAAGGCTTCAGCGACATGGCCGTAGAGGCGCAACCAAGGACAGCAGTTCCTCGTATCTTTGCATTCCCCTGACGGAATGCTCGCGATCTAACCCCTTTTTGTCACGTGTTCTTGGCCTACTGGCTGAAATGGCGAACTTTTAATGTATCCGTTCCCTTTTCCTTTCGCAGGTTTTTCAGTTTCGCTAATGGGTCATATAGAGCCTGAAAGGAAGTCGCGTAGAAGGCCGTGGCTGCGTAAAGCGCGGCAAAGCAGCGCGAAATAAATGGAGGGGTTGCATATTTGTATTTAAATACAGTGTCGTGCAAAATCAAAGGATCATTTTCGATAAAAAAGGGAAAGAAAATAAAGGGCGAGGCTTCCACTTTCACATTCCTGCGTCGATTTTCTCAAAGACTTTCTCACATCATGTAAGGGGTGGGAAAGTGAAGAGACTTTTCTTGCAAAATTTTACCTAAAAAGCATGGTACACACTTAGAAATAACAGAAATGATAAAATCTGTATTCTGGTCGATCATTTGCTTTCCATCGGTCTGTTAATAAAGTGCCCAATTCGCCAACCATCATCTTCTTAATTCAAAGACAAATCGAAGTCGAATTAATGGCGGTATTATAACGCTCGTTCGATTATTTGCCAACTTCTCGATCTGGCGCGATTTAATTGAAAAGTTGGCTCCTGCGGAAGTCAGTCAACGATTCGTCAATTTTAATGGAATATCTCGTCTTCGTGACAACTCACGTAAATGCAAGCCTTACGGCCGCCTGTTGTAGAATTCGGGGCGATTAATAAACGAAACGACGTCAGTTCATGTCGACGAGCCGAGAACTGAAAGTGAAAAGTTGGGAACAAATTTCCCTTCTCTCTTGCTTGCCCCCTTTCTGTTCCGGTTCGCTCTCGCAGAGATTCTCCTCCTCATTATTTCCACCGCCTGTTTTTATTAACCCCTCTGCCCCCGTCCGTTCTCACTCTATTCCTCCGCGTCACACTTTTTCCTCTCGGTCGCAACTTATTTTATTTGCATTTGCCTCATCATTGACGTTCGTTTGATTCTTTTCGATTCTAAAGTTTTCATTAAAACACGCCTATTCCATTTTATTCTTTTTCAAATTATTATTTACTATCATTGTTGCGTACGCAGAACACATTGGAAACAATCAACTCGTGCGTCATCTATTTGTCCAGGTATAATATAAAACTGCAGCTTACATTTGCAGCGGGTAGAAATGTTCTTACTCGCAGGAGAACTGCAAGCCAGTAATGGTGGACCAAAAAATGTAAAGTCTAACCAGGCTAAGGAATGAAATTCACTAGACGCAACACTATCAACAGTATGAGGTAACTGAAGTAAAACATTAAACGCACACAGAAACTTTCATCAGCAGTTTGTTTAAATTCCTCGTTTTCTGTTGCACTTTGAGAAAAGAACCGCTTGCAAAAACATATAAAATCCGAATTACCCACAAAAAAATGTATTTTACAGAAAGAACAAGTATTATTTATTTCATCTATACAGCCACCGAAACCAAGGAGGCAAAGAAAATTCCACAAAGGCGTGAACCGTGTTGCGGAAGACAACTTTATACATATATCTCCATCGTTAAAATTTCGTCTCCCTGTCTCGTTGATCTCAAAAAAAATTCCGTTCGACCTTGTCCTTCCATCGCCACGCTTTTTCTCGTGGAGCATTCTGCTCTCATCCTACATTATCGCGGATAATTTCCCGTGCAGGCTTCACCTTCCACAAAACTTTTCTGCCGCTTCCCTTTATTTCAATCCTCTTTTTTCTACCCATGTCCCTTTTCTCCTTCCCTTCGTGCACCTTCCATTCCCTAACATTTCATCGTCCCGCTCCCTCGACTTCTCCTACCCTTCGCCCTTTCCTTTTTTTCTCCAACTTTTCGTCCTATCTTTCTTCCCTCCTCGGATCCGCCCCCCCCCCCGTCTTCTCTCTTGGCGTTTTTCGACGAAAGGGAAGAGAGGCGAGGGACGGAGCATCTTAATCAGGTCTGAAGCGAGCGCGGCGGGAAAATAATTAATGCGAATAAGATTACGAGACGGGATCTCTCCTCAGATAAACTTTCTAATTATCCAGCGTCGTTTCGAGGCCGGTCTCGGCGTTCGTTATTCCTCGCCAGATGCCTATCGCGATCCTGGATTTCGGTGGAGCGCTTGCATCACGATTCTAACGCGATTTCCACTGCCAGGGGTATCATCGGTGTTTAATGAAATTCTGGCGAAAGACGATACCGGTTTGCTGAATCTTATCCCGTTTGTTTATCGGACCATTAATTTGTTTCCATTTGTTTCTTTGTAAATGCGATTGTTTAGTCGTTCGGAGAGATTGATTGTGTTTTTACCTGACTGGATGCATTATTGGTGTTGGATGACTTCTGAATAATTGCAGGATAATTTTGCTGTACTCGTATTATAAGCAACTATTAAATAATTCCTGTTGCGTTGCATTGAAAGATTTGCTTTGCTCTAGATATCTTTTCGGTGGGAGGGGATCTAAAAGTTTTGTAAATCAAGAGTATTTTTTTCCAGTGATATGTTGACGACACGTCATTGCTTCGGAGATTAGTTCCAGAACGAGGGACATCCGAAGATATCAAAGTAGAATAACGGGGTTGTATTTAATTGTGCGAAATCTTTTCCTCCTTTTAAATATCAGAAAGCAACAAAATTCTGATTAGCAATTTAAGTATTTTCGTAAAACAGTCTGGCATGCATTTAAACGTTACGCTACGATAAACGAATTGCAGCAGGTCGCGTCTGCGACGACTCGATGACTGTCCACGATTTTTACCTTCGCTCATTCCAATTAAACATTTTTCCATTAGTTTCGTTCATTAAAAGCGAAAAGTTGAGCGCAACAAATTCCACTCTACGTGCTTGTCGTTTTTACATTTCGCTACGTTCCAATTATTTTCTATCCTTTTCCCCCCTCCTTTTACCTTTACATTTTTTTTCTTCGCCCGTGGGCACTTGCACCGGCGGCGGATTCGTGAATAATGCGTTCCAATAGTAGCGCGTCGCAGAAACGTTTTCAATTAGTTGTCACGCCGGGGTTACAGATCGTTTCACATTTTTTTATTTTTCACTAACAGAAACTTTGTTTAATTTCATTCCTGCCTGTGAAAAATAAACGGCACGGGTTTTGCAATTATCTAATATGTTTCCACTCGTTTCATATCCACGATTTTGATCTATTCATTTTTCTGTAGCAGCTGCCCCCATGCACTTTTATTTCACACAGGTGCCTATAATATGTTGGATTTTATCATTTCAGCCTCCGTGTTTAAGAAAATCCAGATTTAGCTATCAAATTGAAACGTAGATAGTGATTAATATTCTGCTTACTGAACATTTGAACAGATTTGCAGCGTGTACCTTAACTCTGTAAAATCAAGTTTTACTTACACCACTGTTTCTACAGTGAAACGTAAAATATTTAACAAATTATATGCACCAACACTTTCACACTTCGACAATGGAAATTCGCAGCGAAAGAAATAATGAAGGGAAGTTTTTAATTTAGTACAGATTCTCCATCCGGTATTGGAAACTATCGCAACTTTTCGTAACTTCGTTCAATGGGAATTGCGAAGTACTTAAACAGAATTACTGACAATCTATCTATTAATTCACTCTTACGAAACAATAATTAATATAATTATACATTTTCACAATGGGCAAGAGGAAAGAGTCTTATGCATTTGGCATTAAAGTTCCGCGTAGTCACGCGTACATACATGAATGCGTATAAATCTTAACATATTTCCTTGCAAAGTATAAATGAGACAAACGTTTTCGCAGTTAAAAAGAAAAATTTCTATCACAATATCAGCCGAAGGAAGTTTAGGAAGCATAACAACGGGGTTATTATTAATGCTTGCAGCATGATATTCTGCCGTTCCGTATCTAGCTGGATGCATTTGTTTGCATCTATTTATTCGCTCGATTCTATGCTATTGTTATTTGCGACGAAGATCGATGGGACTGTTCGCGGGTGCAGTAATTGTAGAGGTTCGGCTCGCTGTGTCGTTGAATTCGCGGAAGTCTACGAATTCTGGCCATTATTCAAGAAATTCTGATTATTATGCAGCCACGCACGTATTGTTTCACCGAACTTCTGAAACATACAATCGGAAAGTCCGTCGCATCAGATTCACCATTTAATTCATCGTCCACCTTTGCCTCTTTCGTTCCATGGTATCCACGGTGTATGTATTTTTCCGCAGGCTTCTTGGAATACCATACTTTCGTGACTTTAATTTTGCGTCCAATTTACTGTATTTAGTTTGGCCGTATTTTTTGCTTACGTTTTGCGCAAGGCATTTGTCCACGCAAATTTGAACTTCTTTACAGCTGCAAAAAGAAGGGAGGAAAAGTGAAGAGTCTTTCATCGATACTCGCGTATTTTTATACTGCTTCAACGTAATTAATGATTCATTAACGAATGAAAGTCGGTTGAATGGCGCGACGAATTTCTGCTTTAGAGTTTCATTACCCTCGCTACGTTCGATGAATTTGTACCAATCACACGAATGTTCTGCGTTGCACAAGGTCAGAGGGAAATTTCAAATAATAATTCTCTCACTACCCGTTGCGAATTGTGTGCGAAAAGTATCGATCGGCGAATTGTATATATTTTGTTAGCTTTGCTTTTTCGGCCAGGAATAAAAAGCAACAGACACCAGCTGTTTACGCACGACCGATGGCCGTCGGGGGTGAACAACACGCGGCTGACTTTTCAAATTCACTTCTACGCGGTGTTGTATCATCCCGAGACCCCCGTATTGTTTTATCGCGCCGTCAAACCGCGCCAAATTTTACGAGAACGAAACGGATTATTTATGGATCCACCTCGACGGACTTTAAATCGATACGCGTATAAAATTGTTGGGGACAGGCAAATCGTGTAAATCGGGGAAATTCTGTTTCTGTGCTCGACAGAAATATTACGCGAATTATCTTGCACCAAAACTTCTAGACAAATGACTATTTTATGTCCTGCAATGACTGTGGCAATTGTAACAGAACGAAAATGGTTCCCGTTGCACAATGTGCCATGCATTGGTTTATTTCCCTAAAAGATATTGGTAAAATATAGAGAAATATATATTTCTATACTTCTGGTCAGGCCATCGAATGAAACACACGAATGTCTTGCATTCTGGTCTTCTTAGACGCAAAGGTTTAAACTGTACTATCATTGAATCGAAGGTCGCGATTACGATCCTCCGTGGAACCACCGATATTATTCCACTGAATAAATTCGGGTTTCGTCGACGATACATTCACGGAACGTGTAAAACATCGACGGAGAAAATAGCCGCATTGTTTTTTCTTATACTGGAGTATCCGCTCTACTGCTATTTATACGAACGTTCCGCGAATACCTTTGCTCGCTTTAATTCGCTGGCGAAAACGAATTGACGGGATTGCTCGTGCACGATGGCTTTTCGCGTTTGCGTTCACTCGATGGAACGGTAATTGCGTGGGAAGTTGAACAACAAGTGGTGGAATTTTTGTTCGCGCGGCGGAGTGTCGATCTTCTTGTTCTAGGAAAAGTTTTTCGATCCACGGGGATCGAATGGATGAGCGTGGTCGTGCGTTGGAATTGATATTGTTTCATATTTTGCTCGTCCCGGAACTTGTTGTCGGATGCTCGATTCATAGCGCAATATATATCGTCGAAGAACAGGGATCTTTTTCGAAGGTGTAATTGACTCGCACGATGTTGACTCGTCGTTGAAAGGAGCGCTTTATTAATTTTTTTTCGAAATTTCTGATGGGTTACGGTTGGCTTAAAATTTAGGGAGATTGAATCTCTGCGAAGAAAATTGTCGTTTCACATGTCAGTTATCTTGTCATTTGCAGCAGCAAGAGGCGTTTTAATTATAATACACAGCCTTGAGTGATCTGAAACAGAAATAAAAATGTCTGTTCGACGTCGCGAGAGGATCGACTGTTCAATTTTCGTTCCCCTATCGGCCAGCACTCTGTGCAATAACTCATTCCCGTTTTATCATTGACCTCGAGAGACGTACCGATCGACATAACTTGGAACACTGCAACTTGCTTCTTCTTTCAACGCTTTACGGCCCCGTTTCGAACAGAATTTATGCGAAAGTTATTGTCATAATTTCGTACTATTCCCCGTTCATAATGTATCCCCTCTGTAATACCTTATGGAGCTTGCGGTTCAGAACGAAATGTATATATATATATATATATTCTACAATATCTCGCTGGAATATGGTATCGTCTTTATTCTGCGCCATCACTAGCAAGTGTGCCCACCTGCATTTCCACGGCAACAGTTCTCCCCTGGTCATTTGTCATTCGAAATAATCGGGCGATCCTGGTGCGCGGCTAACCGCTTCGTTAAAACAATTCCCGTGATCCACTTAGAGATCGATGATGAGAAGGGTAAACGCAGAAATTTATACGTCTCGTTTAATCGTTATGCTTTTGGCTCTTGTATTCGAGAATTGTGGGGATGAAGTGAATGGCCACTACGAGGTTGTCGCGAGCTATCTATCGCGGGGAACTTTGTGCATCCTGGTCATTGTTAAATCTGTATCATGTTAAATGTCAGTAGATATGTGCGGCGAATATACGAAAGTGGAAAGACGGAAAGTAAAAATACAGTGAAAAAGAGGACAAATTTATTAGTCACTTGTTATGTGTCCCATCGATTTATTGAACAGTTCAATTAAGTCGGCAGACGTGTCGTTGAACAGAATTCAGTTCACGGTTTATTTTTACATTTTCATCTGCGTGAACATTTGCCCTTTACATGAATTTGGAGTAAGAGTTTAGAACACGACGAAAATCGTATTGGTGTACTTAATTGTATCGGGACGTGCACTACTCCGGAAACAAAATGTCCATGAACCATTTTTTCACGCTCGATAAGTTCTGTTCTAAATCGCGCGCAACTCAAAATCCGCAGTAACGAGAGAACGACATTGAAAAGCCGCTTTCGTAGTTGAAATTTGGAATAGCGACATAATATTGCGCGCACGGGAATTGTACGGTGCAGCATCATACGTACACGTTTCGCTGCATGTACAGGCGAGCGAAACGTGTGTGGGTGTGCACGTGTACGTAGTGTGCCACTTTTAAAGGGAACGGACACGGTTGAGTATTGCAACGAACGCTTATATAATCCGCAATATCCAACGTGTATTTACTGTCGTGGAAAGGGTGACCATTCACTAGCACGGACCCGTACTTTCGTCCACGTGCAGATAGTTAATATTTATTGCGACCTGTATGCTTAATACGGGTGTGCATACGTAGAAAGATCTACGAACATATAAACAGTTTAATGCTCGGTAAAACGTTGCGACGTTTTCTGCAGTTCGGAATTGTCAAAAATGAAAGTGAAGATCATTTTTGTTATTCTATAAATTACACTTTCATAAATTACCATATATCTTCGTTAACACGACCGAATGTCAGTGGCAATGAAAAGCTCACCTAAGTATCTACCGTGAGTGGTCGTCAAGGAATTACACGAGTCTTGGTATAACAGATCATAAATCATTATTGTCGATGCGAACGAGTTCGATCTGTCCGCGGGAAATCTGCATACTCCTCGGCCCATTATTCATCCGTTCATATGAATATCGAAACTTCATTCTGACGGAAGTCTGTTAATGAAGAGACTTTCTTAAGTTCCTTCGTTCCATCGAGTCTCGAATTCGTGCACCGATTCTCCTTACATATCGCATCACGATTATAATAGAACGCAAAGAACGAATAGAACTTTGCACCAGATCTAGTGACAGAAAGAAAAGCTACGATTGAGCGTGCCCGAAGGTGTCAAAATACGTACGCGGACGTTCAACCAGTACCTAGATCGTGGCACGAAAGAAATTGTCACGAGACAAGGACCGGTTTTCGTCCGTAACTGTGCGTCGCGTTCGTCTTTCATTTCGAGACGCAATCGGCATGATTGATTCGACTATTCCGTGCGCTTCAAAAGTCGGTTGACACGCCAGCAATCGGTCCGATGGATCGCAAGAAGGGATTCCGCGTCACCCAGTTTCTCGCGATCGCTCCCAGGAACTTAAATGGATCAGATATTTCAGTGCGCGAACGGACTCTCCTCCGAGAGGTATGGATAAATTTTGTATCCTCCGTTCTCCGTCTTTCTCTGCTGCCGCTTCGTCCGCGATCGGGCACGACCGATTCAAATCGTCTGATCCGCCTATCGTTTCAACCGAGTTACGAAGTTTCAAGTGTACTACAGGACGACACGATATGAGTAGAAGCTGCGACGCGAATTATTTATCCGCTTGAGATATTCCAAACGCAGATGGCCCTCTATCTCAGCCGTCCTTTACCGTTCTACCTTCGCGAAAATCCCAAGGAGCGACCAAGGATCTCGATGGTCGAGAGAAGTCGTGCAGGATTTTAAACGTAATTCGGGGATTTATGATCGCAGTATAGGGAAGAAAATATGTAAATTGTAACAAGATATTATAAGGTTTCGCGTGTCTCGAGGATGGCTTACGAAACTGGCTACGGATAACAGTTATTTGGTATTACTTTGGGATTCTGTGCTCCAGTTTATTGTATTAGTAGTAAAGAACGGGTTTTTTTTTTAATGAAATATTTTTCAGTTCCACTTTTATACCTTACGATATTAATTGAGTTCTCCGTTATACTCAGGATTGCTCCTGTTTCCACAGGAGATGTAAACAAATCTACTTTTTCAACAGTGGAAACAAATAGAAATCATGTCTTACCATTCAATCAGAACAGTAAAACCTTCGCGAACGAATTATTAATTTTCTAGGTAAATCGTGTAATTCCAGTAGCAAGACTGCTCCCATTTTTCCTTCCGCAGAGTGCTGTCTTTTTTTCTTTTTTTTTTAATCGACGACCAGGCAACCCAGGTCGTTCGATCGAGCCGCAGTCTCAATTGAATTACGCAGTATCGGCTTGCGCGGGCCACGCGAAAAGTTTCACCCGGTGATCGAATGCGCGAGCATGAGTGGCGTAGGTGTAACAACGTGTTCCCCAATGCCGATGTTACGTCTGGCAATCGATCTGACCGTGAATATAACGAATTCCTGTCGAAATCGGGTTTGTCGTTAACCCCGTCGGGGGCGAAAATTTACCCCGAACATTTAATTGACTTGATATTAAAGTCAAGAAGGACTGCATACATGATGTTTATTTCACATTATTAGTGAAGGCTGTATAAATGAATTTGATATTCCGTTCACTCGGTAATAGTCCATTAATGAACCGTCACTTGGAATCTCATTACAATTCTATTACGTATATTTAGATTTATTTAAACGAGCTCTAGACTCGGGTCAATTTAATTCAATTAATTTGTAATGTATTTTCAGTATTTATCTGTACAGTATATATATACAAGGGTTGAGTATAATATCTAAGGAGTAACGCATGAAAAAAAAATGTATTAATATCTTACCTTTTGCAAAATCGGCTAAGAGCGTCACTAGTTTTGCTCCGACAAATGTATTTCCACGTGTATCTAAAAATAACAAACCTGCGGAGAAAGTTTTGTATCGGTGGTAGCTAGTTCGCGTTACAAATGCATCAACTCGATTTAGTATTTCTAAACTTTCTCGTAGCCTGTAGCACCGGCAAGGAATTGTTGCTGAAAAGTACTTTAATGCTACGAGGCGAACTCAGTTTCTGGCTTTCGTATTCCGTTTTAACGAATCGTAATCAGAGATTCTAATGAAACAGGCTGTAAGTGTTCTTTCGTTTTTTTCCCAAACATTATTTTTAATCGGTTTTTTCCATCGTCGAACGCGTAAACTTTTATCACCGCTGCTGTGCTGTGTCGCGGAACAAGCGTTCCGTTTCTGATTGTAGTGTATCACAGTGCATTGCGATTCTGATATCGTGTTCATGCATTCTGCAGTAAGGACGTTCGCATTAATAAATGCAGAAGCACTCCTGTTGAACGTGCATTGGACCTTGAAGGAAATTGTCTCGTTTAAACAAGACGAGACATGTCGATATCAGACGAGCTTTCTCTAACAGATGATGTAAAATTGGCTCGACCTACTTATGTTATAATTGGGTTGCGATCTCTCAAGTTAGATTGTTTTCATTCGTGCACGCTGTATTCATTAAAATGTAACAGATAGCGGTGTTACACTTTATGGATTGCGACTTGTTAATTATTGATTCAATAAATCAGCCTAGCTGCATTGCAGTCTTTTCACTGTAACTGTTTTTTTTTTTAACGTTGACATTGGAGAGGGATGCGAACTATTATAAAGAACATTAACCTTGTCAGAACGAAATATTACAAACGTTTCAAAAACTAATCTGATCGTTCTCGTTACGAGTTTCCATTCACCTTGCGTTTAATACAATCGTTTTATCTTTCTCCATTACGCCCCATTCATTCTAACAACATCTCAACGATACACACTGAACCATATATATTTTTGAAAACCTCGCTGAAAATAAATCGCCACGTCCACCACGGGGACAAACGAATGTCTCCATTCTCTCGACTTCGCTGCGCCCCGGAAACCCGCAACATAAGAACTACAAATCTCAGGTTTCCATTACCTCTTCCTAATCCACTTCTACCGATGTCTACAGTATCAGAATTTTAAACGAATCACGCACTCGCCGTACCAAGCTCTCGGTGTTCCACGAGGAGAAAGCAGGGACGAAAAACGTGGCGCAGACCAAGTTGCAGCACAGCGACCCTCTATAGATGATACCTGATGGAACGAGTAGGGGATCGGTTGCCCCCCGGTCGTTTATACAGCCGGTCTCTATAAACTTTCATCGATTCGACTCTTCCGGTTCCTGGGTGCCCCGGCCAGAGCGTACAGGCGGACGTGCCGCGTCGTGGACTGAAATTAAACGAGGATATATTCTATGTCGGTCCTTTGTAACCGAAGGGAACTGGGTCGAGATTCGTGGCTCGGTTCGAGGAGAAAAGTCGCGGCCTCGTGGCCACGAACCTCGTTATCACGTGTACTACGTGGAATAAGAATACGCGGCGAGAAAAAGACGCGGAATGGAAATTTTCTGGCCGACCTCTGTAGAGACGGGGACGAGACACGGATTCGATTCAACGTCGTCGAATTAAGATTGATTAAAGGGGCATAGTCGAATTAGAAGTTTGGCGACGAAATTTCGTTCTTCTTGGCGAAAGAAGCATCGTTTCGATTGGTTAGTTAGGGCTTTGCCACTGTGAGCACGTTTCGACGTATCAGGATTTTAACTGGACATTGTATAATTGTCGGTTATATATGAATTGAGGTGGTCGGTTTGTTTTAAACGACGTCGGGCGTTCTGTATCCGTAACAGTAAAATGATTTTGCGAAGGAGGAGTAATGTAATTGATTGGGAAAGTGTATATAGCAGACTTAATCATTTGCAAATGAGCTAAATAAATGGCCTATTATCGTACACAAACAGCGTGCATATCGTACTTGTGTAAATGTTCCTAGCGAGACAAAACGCTTTGAATGGAAAATACCGAAAAGCCGATCAGAACTGACCGAATCGAACGGAAAAAGGGGGATATTGTCGAGAAATAGGACGAGGCATCGCGGTGCATCAATTTCACAGGCAGAGAGGAACGTGAATATTTTTATTGATAAAACCGCCAGAGCCAGGATGCGCTTCGTCCCCTTAAGTTTTTCGTTTCTCGACTCGTGACCGAGAGAAAGGGGAATGAAGTGTCTCGGCTCATTTCGCAGTTCGACAGACCGCGGAATACCTTAGGCTGCATTTCTAGGATGCACGATCGAGCGAAATATTATTATGGCCCTGTTCGTTTCTCTTTCGCCCTTTATTCCCTTCCCGCGGCGCCATCGAAAACTAATAAAGTCGCGATCGATTGTGCGCCCGCATCTTTCAGCCCCCGTGAATTTCTACGATTTCCCGTAGCTGGCGGCGCGTAATTATTGAATTTCGAAGACGACATGCATTTTGCACGCGCGCAATTCCGCGCGGCCTTTTTCCTCTTTAGAATATTCCTATTAAAATTGAGCGTGCAAATACTTTTCATCGTTGCGCTGCCGTTAATAGTTCGTTACTCGGAATCCAACATTCCTTCCAACAGCAAAGCCAAAACTATTTCATAAATAAAAATTGATAGAAGTCGAAAAGTATTTCAAAATACACGGACAGCGTGCATATTGCAATATGCACACTCGGTAACGTCTCGAAATCTGCCCAGCCAGTGTAACAGATATCAACGGCAAGAACGAAAAAAGAAAGGGATCTGTTCGCGGCCACCGACTCCTCTCACGATCCGGAGAAAATGAGAAATTGAAAGGACGGGTCAATGATATGCGTTCCTGTCGCGTGGTTTCGACAGGAGCTACCTTCCGTTCTCCCCTCCGGCGTGTTTCCGCCATTCACGCCACTTCTCATCTGCATCACGGCTTGATCATCGCGCCGTTCTGCTTCCATTTATTTCTCAATATTTGAATGCCCCGCCGCGTTATATCAGCCAGGTTAAGAGCAGAACGTCGGACGAAGTACCATCGGGCCGGACGGAATTGGGAACGATTTTCAGAAAATTAGGAAAGAAGGATGTAGAACGCGGTGGTCGGGATTCGATTTCGCGTAGCAGACGTTCGTTGTTAATGAGCTTCATGACAAAATTATCCGAGCCTCGTTTACCTGAGATTATGGAAAAAGGGGTAGATTAATTTATAATATTCATTTGTAAAAAAATTGCTAAGCGTGTGAATTTAGCAATTCGAGATACATGGTTCAAATGCCAGTACAATTTATCATTTATTTCAATTCATTTCTGTCAATTTTAACAATTCGTATTGTCCATATGCTTTGCAATGTATATACCTTGGTACATGTATTACACATATTTCCATTATGTTGTACAGGCTAAACAGGAAAAGGTTAAGTGTCTCGCGACCGCTCAGTTCTGACGGCGTTCAGTAGTATAGGCCCATCATAGGTCAGACGCGCCGTAAATGTTTCTATTTCATCGGGAATATTGACTTTGAGTTACTAAAGTGCTATACCACATAATTGCATTTCCAGACATGGGTTGATAGCTTATTTAATTTATTACATTGTTGTATATAAATTATTTATAAATTTCAAGATCATTTAGTAGTTCAGTCTATATATAAAGATACTTCAATTGGCTTTATTTAACTACCCACTAGTTGATTCACTTAATTCAATTATCATTCATGTAACTTCATTGTATCGCTATTAATATTTTAATAGGTTTTACATATTTAGAATGTTGAACAGTTTATTTTTACTTATTTTTATAATGACAGACGTTATGCTTGATAACTCTATTGTACTAGGTGCTCGAATAAATTTGCTTGAAAATAGTGATATAGATTCAGTGAAATAATCACTCTGTCCGTTAATTCTCTTTTTAAGAAGAATTTACCATCCGATATCGATTAACAAGGGAACATAATTTTCTCTTAAAATGTAGAATTCGCATTAAATATATGCACTATGCACGTCCGATTCTACAGGCAGAGCGGTATCTGTTTTACTGTCCGCATCACCTCGACCTCATTTTTTTTATAGTTGCGTACTTATGTTTCAACCCGTTTCGAGTTTCTAGTTGCTTAAAACGTACGAACGAAAGAAATTGTCGAGCTTTCAGACCTGCAGCTTTCCATTTCAATCGCGAAACGCCACAAAGGGATCCGAATATCTGACTTCTCGTTGCTTAAACAGCAAGGAAAAGTCGATTGATTGATAAATGTTAAGTACATATTTGTATTTCCATTCCTTTTTTTTTTTAGTGAATCGCATTTCAAACGGAAATAGAAATGTTTTCAGGGCTTGAATATAGGGCATGGAAGAAGGAATTCATATAATTCTGGAGCTAAAAGAGATGCATAAAAATAATGGAAAATTATGTTAATTTAAACGTGCATTGTACCGGACCTTGTTCTGAGTTTAGAAAGTGGAAATTCATTTAGAAACTGTTGTTACCTTTTTGCGGTGGAATCAATACCAATTATAAGCTCCGGCAACCTGTATCTCTGAAATGAAGTACAGTACAAGATAATTCCAATTTTTTATTTGATAATAAGAAAACTGGATTTATAAAACTGTAGAATGATGGAGAGAAGTATACATAGTGTTCAACAAATTTCGCATGACATTTCTAGCTTTGATTTAGACCAAAGACTATTTCTATTTGTTGTTGCTCTTTCGTGTTTCGTATGTTGCAATAACCTGCACGTCCCTCATGCTAACTTTATCTTGTTTGAGTGGCGAATATACAATGCATACACCGTGAGACTCTAAATTGACATTTTCCTGCTGCGCTTTAAATGACAGAAAGCGTTGTTGAAATTCAGTAGGAGACAAAACGTAAATTCCGTGAAAAGGAATAAAATATATGAAAAGCTTGTGACATATTTCTGCACTTTATAGTGGAAATTAATCTAGTTTCTTGTTTGCAGTTACCTTTCAATGATATATGGTTTTAGAAAATGATGGACATTCCGTTATTAACATTTTTCGGTGCAGTGGTCGATTTTTGTAGGAAGTATTTATCATTGTAAATATATTTAGATTATCGTATTAATATAAAAAAGAACAAATGATGATTCATCAACGGATGTTGGTTTTTTAATTGAATCTGCGCAAGAATTGAAGGAAAAATAGGTCCATATACACCCACACATTATGAAAAAAATAATCATTTTTAAGTATGATCATTGCGCGGTGGCTCGGTAAAGCTCTCCAGAGCTGCTGGTTCTCTAGTTAGATTGTTCCAGGTTTCTGGAGTGGTCCAGGCCACTTTGCCTGCACGCTAAGACACCCCTCCGAGCTTCGTTATTGGTATTTAAATTTCTTCCATTTCTAGGAAATAGCGTTGTCGGTTGTAGGTTAATTACACGCCAACGTAGGGCCCTGTAGACTTTATAATCATTGCTGTGACCAAGGAAAAGTCGCGGGTATCGATGCCGCAGTTTCTCCATTTCAGTTAATTAATTCGTCTCTCGTCCTGCGTCCACGAAGTATAGTTTCAATATTTTTAATTACACGGACGATCGTAATTTCGTCCCAATTAAAACACATATATATTTGTTTCAAATCGTCATCTACGTGAAATTCACTGTCGGGCATAGTTTAACGATCACGATGAGATTAAGTTCATGAACAAAGAAATATTTTATGCTCTCGACGCAGGGATATTACTTCTATCAATATGACTTAAGTTACCACTCTGTTTTTAACGTAAAAGTGTTTTCGAACAAAATTCAATTCAAGGATTTGACAGTAGAGGTTTCACCCTTTAAAATGACTCCATGTAAACTATCGTACGAATTTTTGTCACGATGCCACAGTAGTTAAGAAATCAAAAAAATTTCTGTGCAAAAGTGATTTTCTTTAATTTCGTTGTCGAGGGGATAAAATTACCAGGAGTTATCCTGGTAGTCGTAATATATTCAAGTGTTTCAAGTGCAACGGAGCAGGTTTACTCATTTCTCGGTGGTGCACTTTTTGCATTCGAATATAAATCAGAGAGGAACACGAAAAGTGGGCTCATTCAGCAAGATTGAATAGCGTTCGTCGTTTTACCTCGCCACTCTCTACCCTTTGGCCGTGTCTGCCCTTTCTCTTTATGTTCACTTTTGTCAAGTCTCAGCCCTAAGGGATTACACCTTCTCCATTTCATCTTGCCGTTTAATACCATGTAACGTTATTTTCTTCTCTTCCCTGTACGTGTTCCGAAAAACAGATGCCTCGTGATTTCAGAAGGAAATCCAGCGTATCCGTACAGGATTTCAGTGGATTAAAAATTTAGACATATGGGTTCCTTCGGGTATTAATTTCATCCAACGGAAAAATTGTTCGGATCCTAATGAAGCAAGTAATTGAGAAAATATATTTTTCCTTTCAGGCTTCTCGAATTTTGTTTGAAAATACTTAAAGACTTTATATCAATCATTTCTTTGGGGGTCCCTAAATTGAATAATTATTATTGAAAATAACTTAGACAATATTTCCTTTATCGACGAGAATCGATTTTTGCACGAAGGATCTTTAATTAACCATAATAATAAATACTATTTCCAGAAGAAAGTACAGAAAATTACAGAATACTCTTTTAACAATCCACACAAATTCATGGTAAATATAATTACTTGAAATACATTGCTTCACCTCGATATTTTGTGAAATGCGAAATATACACATTAAATTAATTGCAAATTATTTCTCATGGGATGAACTAGTTCCACAATCGAAATTCGGCTGCGATCGCAAATTGCTGTTCACGATTAATAGCAAACTACGACAATACTAACGAAACTTACGCAACGTTTTAATTTGGAAGCGATAGAGATGACGCTCCCCAAAAGCCATTTAGATAACGAAACTCTATCCTCGGAGAGAAACAGCTATTCACTTGTTCGCTAGGATTTGCCACACGAGCAATAAATAATCCTGCTGCTACATAATGCGTCGAAGAACGGTGGTCTCGTTCGCCATATCGAGAGAGAACGAACTTTCACGACCCACCAGCGAACAGTACATCACGCGTAACGAAGTTTCCAGCGCTTGGATGAAATTTAAATGAGGTCTTAATAATTTTTGCGGCACCGTTGGAAAAAGAAACAGAGACACGGCCGGACTGTCGCCCACAGATTCTCATTTCGGAACTTTGCCGCCCTCGATAACCTGGTTCAGAACCGGCGGAGATCTTTATAAATATTTGAATTCATTGATATCGATTCACCACGCTCCCCCAAGGGAAAAATGTATGCAATTATGCGTGAATGCGCGAGCCATTACCCGAGTGCTCTGTGCTTTTACAGAGTAATTGCAAGGGGAATTGTAAAATGGTATTTTTTCCTCCGAAACTAGATGGTCCGTGGAATGACACACAAAGTCAGTATTTATCTAGAGAGAAAGTAGTACAATTTTATTATTTTATAATCCGCATAGTAACGTTATGTATTTTAAGTATTCCAAGCTATATTTTCTCGTTTCATTGTATCTTCACCCACAGTTTCTGTACAAGTCATTTCAAATCATTCTTAACTGCCGTCGCCAAACTGTTACCAAAAATACTGTCTCGTCTACAGAACACAATCTATCATCTCACGCCCAGAACCTTGTCCCTCACCTGTACTAGAAATTCTACCTCGTCTTACATCGGCATTCGCTGTTAATCAAAAATCCCCTTGTTCCCGCAACCGTTCATTCTATCAAACAACCCCACCGCCTCTTGTTCTCCTAATTAACGCTTACGTCGATATCCTCTAATTGACACTCGATCCCTGACGACCAGTATCGTCGACATCTTGGCGAATACTCCACGCTTGACACTTAATCCCCTTTCCAGCGCGAAGCCACTCTTCCGCCACAAATGACTGAGGGCAGAAAAGGGGTGACGAGGGCGAAGGGAGGAGGAGAACAGGAACGACGTTAGCCATCATGGCTGTTCGTGTTGTATCGTTCTCGCGGATCGCTGCTTTTCACGGGGTTGTGCCATGCTTTCTCAGCATTGCTTCACCGCCCCGTACTTGCGGTGGTCGTCGGTTTCCACCTTCTGCCAGACGGCTACCATCCTTCTACACGCCACGAACCACCTTTGCGAGCTTCCTCTGCGGCCTCCTCGTCCTCGGTCTAGCCGCTCTTATTCGGACACTTGGTCCTCCGCTGCTCCTCGTGCTCGTTCCCCCTTTAACCGTGTTCTTCCCACCCCCTTGGCGTCGCATCCCCTCGACGCTTTTCCGCTTCGTCTCAGCCTCGTGCGTCGCGGTCGGATCGTTCCCAGCGGCGGTTCAACGCGGATTCGTCATCGTTTATTTCGGTGCTCGGCTCGCGTGAATTAATGGAAATCATGTGTTTGTCAAGCGGGTGGAGAATTGATTTGTTCGAGGATGCCGGTGTTATTGCGTTAAGGTTTCGCGTTTAACTGATTTACTTTTCAACGCGTCGAATTGCCGATGATCTCTGCGGATTTCACTTTCATTTTCAACGGGTCTTGTGTGTTAAGATATTGCTTGACATTTTTTCGTTAGCGTGTTTGCGTAATTGCACGGCGTGCTACGATGGTGGGAAAGATTAACTCTTTGGTGGGACCTCGATCGATGACAGCCAATAATTCAATGTACTAGGAGAAACGGTTATTCTCCGGGCAAATATTTTGCGAACGAATAGTCCCGATCACAATAGTCCATCGTAAAATTTTATGTCCACCTATTCCTTTCAGGTGTCCTCGAGCAATTCTCCAACGCTGTAACCGGTCTATTATTTTTCCCTTCCAATTACTATTCGATCCGGCACGGCTGTTGCTGACAATTATTACATTTATATTAAAGTATTCCGTAAAATGGTCGTATATTATTTATGCTCTTGGAGCCATAGGGAACGGTAATATTCTTGCCAATTTTGATTAATGTACCAATTCCTAGAAATATCACGATAATGTTTTATACTTTCAAATAGATTTACAAATGTATCTTGGAAGAGATCAACCTGCACATTGATAAACAATAATACGATAAAGAAACAACTTATTTCTGACTATACTGAGAGGACTAAAAATTGTCCAGATGAAAACAATTAATTACAGCAAATCCTATAAGTTCTTAATTCTCCACCAGTACTTTGCCAGTACTACTCATGTACAATAAATAAATATTACTCAAGTTACGAGAACGATGTAACTCCACAGATTGGAGAGCGATGGAAATCATTTCAAATATACTATGCGGTAGAAAAGAGCAAACTAAAACACTCGTTACCCAATTTCCCAGGAACTGTCTCGTTCCTTAATTTTTATCCACGGGAGTAGATCGACGAGCAACATCGATCTCTCTGTATCCCCGTCACCCCTAATCCCACGCAACCGAAGGAATCCTCGACGCGCGACCCAATCGAAACAGTGATCATCCAATCGTGGCGCACAAAAGCGGCCAGCAAGCCGCAAAGCAAACGTATACGGGCCAACAAACGCCTCTCGATCATTGCATCCACCCTGCAATTTTTCAGGGCGAGCATCTCGTCGCCAGCGTTTTTCTGCCCCTCGAAGGGAGCCGTGAGCAATCCCGCGGCAATACGCCGTCCCTCTCCGCAAGCAAACCGTCTATACTTCCTCGTATCCCTTCAACAGACAGACAACACGGCGAGGAATCCTCTCTACCACACCGACCCGACCCGCTCCGTCCTTTTCCAACCGAGCCCGTTCAATCGTGCAACGATTCTATCCCCCTCGCTCCCTGTGCGCGTTTGTTCGTCGTACCACGTCTGCACGGGCGCTTGCGCGTCGAAACGGCGCGAGGCGTCGGCGTCGTGCCGGGGGCGTCGCACCAACGTCGTCGGCCAACCGACCGACCGTCTCAACCGAACGTTCTCCTCTAGCCAGGCCAGTATCAAGCCGGGAGCCGTCGAGAGGGTTGATCCACCTCCGCAATCGACGATCACGTTTACGCTCCTACCACGTACACACATATCATACAGAACGCAAACCGGACAGGCGGACACGTCGACCGTCGATTGATACCTGTACGCGAGTGTCCGGTGGCCGACGGTGCAACCAGCCCTAACGTTCGGGTGTATCGTGGCCGCAAGCGGAACTCACGGGGTTGGATGAGAAAAATGGGGCGTACGCCGAGCCACGAGAGCCGGATCGATCGCGAAATAAACGTACGCTGGATGGACGATGACGCGGAGTAAGTTCCCTGGAAAGTGGAAGCCGACGAGAACGTACGGACGACGCGGATAAGTCACCTCGCGGGGGTGGTTCGTGCGAGTCTCTGCCTCGCGAGACCGTCACTGTTACACGCGCCATAGTGCGTTGCATCCGCGAACGGTGTGCTCGTTCCACGGGATCTCGTTTCGCCCCTTTGCTCCTGTCTTTTGCGTCGGCCCGATAGGGAAACAGGGGACAGGCCGGGTGAATCAAGCTACGTGATTGAAGTGCGCGCGTATGTACACGGATGAAGGGTTCCGCGTGTATGCGGAGGGTGCACCGCGTTTACGTGTGATCGTGAACGGTTTACTGCCGCATTAGGGTGCGCGGTGAAAGTGGCCGTGTCACCGTGTATTAGGAGGTCGAGGTCGTGTCACGTATCGAGGAGGAACGGGCGGACGGTTTCGGGGAATAGAGCAACGCGCGAGTGTCTCGTTTCGTGATCGTATGATTCCCATTCAGTTCTACGGATTGTCGTGACCCTGAGGAAAATCGTGCCGCGCCGTAATTGGCGACTCTCGCCCGTGATCACCATAGGAGGGCGACCGCGGGGAGACGAAATAAAGAGGTGACACCGGGAATCGACCAAGTGGAGGCTGAAGGGTGCTCGAAGAGACGACGACGTCGAGAGGGCAGACGGAGAAAGTGTGTCACCGACGTGGTACGAGGCGCCTCGAGGTGCTGTAGGTTAGGTCGATGCTAGAATCCCTCGACGCGACAACGACGATGGAATAACAAACTCGGCTCGAAAGCGTACGCGTTAATTATCGTCGGATGAAAATTCTTTCCCCGATGTGAAGTGACACTCGATCGCGTGAACGAGAAGGAAAGAGGGATGGTCGAAATGATGACAGGGACGAGCGAAAATTTGTATCGAAACCCGGTGACCCTCGCAGCTACGTCGAATTGAAAGGGCGAGTGTTCGATCTTGAACACTGAATAATATTCGCCTGGGGTTAAAGGAGAGTCGGGAAAGAAAGTGTCGGTCGGTTCGCGGCATACGAATCGGATGAAGTGGCAACAATTTTGAAAGGTTCGTCGGGAACATTATGTCGAGCATGATCGCTCGCGAGAAAATACAGGCCGCACGCCGATCCAGCGGAACGAAATCCCGCTAACACAGTTCCGCTGATCCGATTGCTGGAAAGTGAATTCATTAACCCGTAATCTAGTGGCGATCCACGCGCGCAAGAGTGGCCGTGGTACATTCGTCGGGATCAAATTGTGCATAAGGTGATCGTGAAGTGATACTCTTAAAAAGAAGTCAGCATTCGGCTGACCGGATCGGATCGAAGTGTAACCCGACCGCGTGTATACACGCTTCGCAGGAGGAACTTGCGAGAACGTGCGATTCCAGGGCGTCGCGTGTTGTCAATTACTCTCTGTCGATCTAATTTCATTCTCCAAATCAGTACAGGATACTGCTACTACTACTAATAATAATAACGAATAAAATCGAAGACATATCGAAGCACATAGAATCGCGCACCGTTTCCAATTTCTTCTCGCACCTAACATAGTTTCATCAAATTCTACTTAAAACTCGCTATCGATCCTCGAATCTGCAGTTTCCATTCGCCCAACGAATTTCTTCTTCATTTCGTTCTCGTTCGTCGTGCGGATTTCTCTGCGGATTCCTGTACCCGCGAGAAGCATATCCGCTCGAAGGACACGAAATATATGAACGTCCAGGAAAAAGACTCGGCTGCAATTCCACACGGACGTCTGTACAGTCACTCTCTCTTTCCGTATCCGTCACCCACGCACGCAGCTAGCACTGTCCGCGCGTGCGTGCTCACGTGCGAACGCAGCCGGTACAACGTGGCTGGCGAGAGCAAGTGCACGACGAACGAATCGACGCTGGTCGAACGCCGCTGCCGGTGTTGGTTACCCGAGACCCTGTGACCCTCGTCTGACCAGATGTCCAGTAGTCATTGACGATCAATTAAAATCGTTCGCTCGTCTCGTCGAAACACTGTGATGTGACAAAGGCGAGACATCAGCCGTAAAGAGTCGATCGACTGTTCGAAAACGAAGTTCGCTTCGACGCGGGGCGAAAAGCAATTCGTCGAGCAATCTGATGAACAGGATCTAGCAGCGATCCAAGCCAACGCCAATCATGCATTCCTCGATCGCGACGATTAACGTGGGCGCTCTGCTGCCGTTCCTGGTGGTTCTGTTCGGCCAGGTGGCCCTGTCCTTCGTGCTGGACGGCTCGTCCACCAGCTACGCGCAGTTCAAGAAATGGAACGCCGGCCTGAACGGCACGCTCGAGTTCGAGTTCAAGACCGAGCAGGGGAACGGTTTGTTGCTGTACACCGACGACGGCGGGACGTACGATTTCGTCGAGGTGAAGCTCGTCGAGGGTGCGCTGCGACTGATATACAATCTTGGCGGCGGTGCCCAGATCGTCACCGTCGGTCACGATCTCGGCGACGGCCACTGGCACAAGGTGCAGATCACCAGGTGGAACGAGAACACCACGCTGACGGTGGACGGTGTTAGCGGTGTATCGACGTCGCGCGGCAAGGAGTTCGAGTTCGGTAAGCTGGCGGGAAATTCGGATGTCTACGTCGGCGGTATGCCTAGCTGGTATAACAGCAAGCTCACGTTGCTGGCGTTGCCGAGCGTGATCTTCGAGCCGCGGTTCAACGGATTCATCCGGAACCTAGTGTACGCCGATGCGGATAGTACGGTGCCCAGGAGGCAGGAGATGAAGAGCCGGGATGCCAAGGTAAATGAGTTTGCTGGATATGTGTGTACGAGTGGGCAGCAATAGAGGAGGCGTATGTTCGCAACGGATCGAGGCATCGGGGTATATTTACTTATGCGTAGGATGGACGGAAGTCTGGTTAGGGATGAATGAAAATTGTACGTAGTAGCGTGGAAATAGAACGAGGGGTGAATTTCGTTAAGGTGAATGCTGCGCGGTATACCGTAGAATGTTTAACTGGTTTCCATGGGGGAACTGGGTGCGCAATGTTTTTATGTAATTAAGAGTTATTATGATTATTAGCTTGCAGGATGGTTGAGTATTATTTTAGCAAGATGTCTGCAACGTTTGCCTTTCCCAGTTCACTTGGAGCATTTACTTAAAATGAAAAATAATATGGCGATTTCTTATTTAATCTCAATAGAAGATGAAGCTATTTTTACGGTGCGAATTATAAAGCGAATCAAACGATTCACCATTCTAAATATTACTTTCCATTACACTGCGTATCGACCAATTTCGCTCAAGCCTGTTTTCGAATACAATGAACTAAGAATAGCTCGCAGGTTTCATTCATCAAAGTGGAATACAGCGTGTTAATTTATTTATATATAAATACACCTGCCGATCAATTTGTAATCCGAAATCTCACAATTCGAATGTTGCGTGCAGGCATTATTTGGAAGTGACACAATAGTCCTATACTTCGAACGGCACTTTGAAAAATAGTAAGAAACGACCGATCGATAGGGGCAGAAGAGAAGAAAGTGGTGCAGCAAATCCCCTAATGGCCAGTTTATTCGTGGCCTTCTATATGAATTTGTGATTCTGAGAGGGGAAAGCTTTCGTTCCAATTTCTCCGGTCCATGACGTGACAGAAAAAAAGGGCCTGGGGTGAGGGGTGGATTATTCTGACTCAGCTAAAGTGAAAGAACTTTTGATACAGACTTCGTTCACGTTGCATTAAATCCACGAACCATATTGTCTGTAAATAATTCGAGCATTTTACGCCTCCAATGCCTAAACCATTATACGAAAAGGAAAATACTACATTGCATTGGGGCGTGAAATTCTTCGCAGAGAATAGAATTTTGTAATAGATAGCACAGTGCAGAGTACATTATCCTAACTTCGATGTCAATATCGCGTCAATAACGCGCAGTAAATTTCCTCATCAATCAATATTTAGGTCGCATTTTCTACACGATATCAGGAAGTATAGGGTTGGTTAAAAAAATTCAATATTATAACACGATTTCCACCAGGACATCGAGCATAGGCATTGTCGCAAATGATAAGGAAGTTAACTCTGAGGAGTTAACAAGGCACGATAGATTATAATAAGTTGCAACGTAATCGGAAATTTTATTCGCTTCAGTTCAAATAAACGGTCCCTTATACACCTTCCACCCATTTCATATTCCGTTTCACGTCACGTTAATATTGTGCTCCGAATGACACACCCAATTCTCTATTATGCACATCACTCTAAAATAGTGCCCGACAATTTCCTTTCCACGTCGAAGATATTCTTATGCCGTACAAAGTGCCATTAACGCGCGAACATCTTGGCAGGTGTAATTTCCTTTGACGCGGCCGCAAATCCGAAAATTCGTCCGCAAAATGAATCGGTCGCGCGTGCCGCAGACCGTGGTACCCAGCGCTCCTAAATATTAAATCCGTCGCTCGCGTGTACCCGGGAGAAAAGTTTCATATCTCGTGGCCGCGCGATATCCGCTGCGCGCCGAAGAATTCCTTGCTTCCGCGTAAATCTGGGCCAGCCATCGCACAGACGTATTGTTACGCACGCTACTGACATCGTTTCGGTGCCTCATAACGCGGGGCTCGTTTAAAACAAAAAGGAAAAAAAAAAGAATGGGAAAGAAAGAAACGCGAAGAAAGCAAAGAGTGTTTTTTCTCCCTTTCCAACGTTCGTTGGAAAATCCGTTCTACCCTTTCTTTTGTCGTCGGAGGCGGACCTTTGTTTAATAATGAACGGGTATGGGACTGGGAACGCTGCTAGCCCGGTTTTTACATTAATCAAACGGAAGAGGCTTGTTTTTCCCGTTACTCTTTCGGACGCAACCAGCTGCGTAAATCAACGATAAACTCTGAAACTAATTTAACGTATAACTGGATTTCGCGAGCGCACCTGTCTGAACCGCACGTGCTACAACCACTTAGACGTACGGCAGAGAGAGAGAGTGAGAGCGAGAGGGAGAACGGGTGTATAGTTCAAAGGATTTATTCGGATTTTAAAATATTCGCTATTTAAATTCCAGTGCACACGACCGTTGGTAGTTTGCGCCGCTCGATATGCTCCTGGAGTAATTGCGTTTTGCTTGAAAATTGAGTAATCAATAAATTCAAGCTGCGTTGGCGCTTAACTATTTTTTCTGGGCTACGTACACCCCGATACGCGAGAGTTGGAATTGTACATTCGGTTTATATTCCCCGTATCGTGGAATAGAATACGTTTGTGACGCTATGATTTGTTCGGCTGCTTGCAAAGCAGTGCAATACACATACTTTAATTATTAAGTAATCTGACTAAAAATTGCCTCACTATCAACCTTCTAAGCACGCCAGCCGAATTTGCGGATTCGATTGATATACACGTGAGAGATTGATATGAGATATCTTTTGTCGAGCTGTGGACAGACAGCGTACGCAATGTCAAGCGCATCAAATTTTCCATTACACTTGCTACAATATTCTATCATTCCTGTAATGTTCCATTACCAGGAAACAACGTATCCGGTAAATGCTTCACAGGCTCGACCCTTGCCCCCTCCAATTTACTACAATATCGAACCGCGGACTAATTCCCTTGAATGAAACATTCGTACACGGCAAATGTCGTTTAGTATCGATGGCAATTTAAAAACGCTACACGCCGTCCCTACAGAAATTGATTGATCGTATTTTGATTGCCTCCCTCGTTCATGAATTAATTGGCCAACCGCGCTCGTCACAGTAATTCATTCCCACGTATAACAGTTTCAAGGAACAATTTCCAAGGGGGATTACCATAACCCTTTCGACAATATCAATTTATAGCCGCAGATCCCATTTTATTCGGGAGAATTTCCTGCAAGCCCCATTGTAACGCAAGCTGCTCGCCCGAATACGAATGAAACACGACGGATGAATGTAATCTCGAACGTTCCCGTGGTGGGTCTTCGCGAAGGTATCCAAAGGACGAAACCGAGGGAAATACAATTTCTGGCACGTTGATAAATCCAAGTCGTCCGCGTGCATTGTGGCCGACGTTCGCAAGCATAGAACGCTTTCTGATTTAGGAAGAACGATAACGTCGGCCGAATTATACCACGGCGCGAGACGTGTACGTACGTATGTATGCGCGCACGTTGGCCAAGCAATGGCTTGCCCTTCTCTGACGGATATTCTCAATTTGTCTCCTTATCTAATCGTTCGCATACACACGTCCGTTTATGCATGGTCAGTGGCAAATGAGCAACCGGCGATGTTAAAAGTCGAATGGTTCGGGGGTAATAACGAACGAGCGTGAATTGCATTCTTGGCATCCGGCCATTTTCGGAAATATGAACCGACAGTGGCAGGGACAATGCCCGATTTCCTTTCACCGAACACTCTTTCGCGTTTTCGCCATTCTGCTGGCTGATAATGAACTTCGCTTGTGCAGGTTGATTGAAATTATAGCATGCCCCCCCCCCGGGTGGGTTTTAATTCGATTACGCTTTCGACGAATCATTCGCGAAGAAAATTGTATTGTGATGAACGGGAGGGGAAAAATGTAATACTTTTTTTGGGGGGATATCGTGGGGGTTAAATAGCGACGAAATGATTAGTAACAAATTGTATAATTTGTTCTTGAAGGAGAAAAATATGAAGAAAAGACAGTAACAGATGTTCGATAGAATGTGACAAGAAAACTTGAATGCCTATAATTATCGTGCAATTATTGTTTCCTCGAATGAATCAATTTCAAATCTAATGGCCAGTACATCGTACGCGCGAAACAGAGAATAAATGTAAATTAACGCCAATACTGGCAGCGTCTGAATTATTCAATAAGCATAGAATTCCAGTCGGTTGCGACTTGGAATTATGACTAAAGTTATAGTAACATAATGTACACAATCAATTTCTGTAATAAACCAGGGATCACGATGCAATATACAAGGTCTACACATTGGCGCATAGATCTTACAGGAATATTCGACGTAATAAATCGCGGGGGTTGATAAAAATCTTGAGCCTTCGATTATCCGCCTTAATATCCGTGCTTTACTGCATCCCAATGGCGAAAGTTCGAGTTCAGAAATTCATCCCCCTCGATCCCCGATCTGAATACTTATTAAATATCCGTCCGCGTGGTATCCATAGTTTAAAGTTTGATAAAAGAAATAATAGCTTCCGGAATACTTGACCCCCGCCGAATCCCACACGGAACCCTGCACCAGCGCCGCCCGTCTGCTATTTCACGTCATAATCGTTTATTACGCGGTACAATGTAACGAGATAAAGCCGCAGCCGAGATAAGTTAATGTATGCAACGTGGACGCGTGACAGGCTATCAATTATGCATGTTCGAGCGGTGTTTTTCGAGTTTCTAATCCGGCGGTACTGAAACCGACGGTGTTTCATTCGCGTCCGCGGTGCTCCGGAATCGAAGGAAACGAAAAAGACGATAAGGGTGATTAATAGAGGAGGAAAGGATATCGTCGTTGGAAAGATAAGTCGTACCGGGTTCGACGTTGACTGATCGTCGTGTATTAATCGCCGCCCAATACCAGCGAGACTCATTTCATTTTTCGATGCAGCAATTAACGATACGCGATGTAATTATTCACGCGAACTTGCATGCGAGACTTGATTAATTACCACAATCCGTTGCGATACAATTAACGGCGAGCTACGAAAGTAACCCACGTGCTATTAAAATCTGCTACCCGAGGGGAAGCTTGTATCAATTAATATTGAACGGGGCGAAAAAGGTATCAATACTGATGTTCTTCAACCTAACAGGCTTGAGTGTAACATTCAAAGTTGAATATCATTTTCTCTGTTGGAACAATAACGATAGGAAGAAAAGGAAACAGAGGGAGGGTGCCATTATACAGTCGCTACGTCATCAGATCCGACAGGTTAATTAACGTCACTCGCAACACGTTTCATAATTACATTTTTCAAGGGTTAACAGTGAGAGATAAGCTTTATAGTCCCGTGTACACTTTGGTTGAATTCATTACTGTGAAAAAGTGTTCTGCACGAGCGAACACTCGCAGCGCAGGAATAATTTTCCGCGGCTAATGAAAATATCTAAGCATCATAAGAGTTGCAACGGCTAATAGGTGTGTGCTATCACTGTCGCCATAACGTACAACGCGTCCATGATCTATCAACGAGTCGACTATGATGGATGGATTTGTAGATTATGTGTCGATCAATAAGCGGCTGTGCACGACCGTGTATCGTCGGATGCGTGAAATTTATCTTTGAACCGATTGATGAATGTGCTTGGGCTTCTTATGTGCATTTGGGACAGTTATGTGGAGCGCGTATTGTTAATTTATGTTACAGTACGCTCGACAGATAATCACATTCGTAATTGAAATGTACTGATCAAAGGAATCGTGAATTATGAATTGGAGTGAATGTATGTCACTGATGTGATATATCTGCTTGTCTTTTTACTTCTACGGGCAGGAAATTTTGTTCACTCTCTGACGTTCCCTTTTTTTTTTTTTTTTATTTAATCGAATATGTAGCAAAGGTACGAAGTATTCAAATAGCCCAGAATTAAACGGAGATACAGAGAGTAATGGGTATTTCGCGAAAGGCAGACTATCGTGTATTTTCGGGAAATTTCGCGTGGGTGTCGATGCAATTTCGTACCGACAAATGTGTACAGATGTGTGGGTGTCTTAGCACAGTAAATGAATAGATTATCATCAGCGCTTGTTTCCCTTTGGATCTTTATTTTTTTTTTTAAGTAGTATCAGCTTGTTGGGTATAATTAACATTATGTAGATGGATTTGTTATATTCGCAGAATGTGTACAATACAAATGAGTTTAGGTTGTAAAGACGATATATTATAAGAGGAAGCGTGAAACAATTTTGCGTGTAAATTAGCAGGTTAAAGAACTGTATTTATATTATAAACGATGCGACTGGAAGTTGGTTTCGCGACAGAGATGTTTGAATTATTGATTAATTGAAAGGGGAAGAAAGTATGTCATTTCTGTAACGTGTTAATCGCCCCTTTCCAGGCACGTTTGAAGGCTTTCGCTTGACTCGGCGAAAACGCGAGGTAAGGAGACGTAAGAATTTGTAAAGCCGCTTCTACAGGGTACGCGGCACGCATTGCGTGTTTCGTTCGTGCGTAAAATTGAACGATAAGTATTTTATTCTGCTTAGTGCACACCGATGGGTCTCGTTTTTCACGGGGAGATATAATTTGCAGATTGCTAAATATACGCATTCTTTTGAGGATTGAAAATCTTCGACTGAACGCATGAAAGCAAATCGGAAATCAATTCTGGAAACCTTTATATAAAGTAAAGGAGTTTAATTTTCGTTATACTTTGCTGTTAATTGTGCATTGATATTCTAGTAATATAATTACTTTCTGTTAGGCGAAGGAAATATGATTGTAGCAGTAAATGTACGGAATTTGCAGAGAGAGAAATCGCATTAAATGTCACGGGGCAGAGTTCTTGTTCTCATTATCCTTGTTATCGGATTTATAAACTTTGGATCGACAAAGGAATAAAAATAACTACTGTCGCATTTTATTCCATTTTCCCCGTATAAAAATTGAATTACACGTTGTGAAGCGTGCATTTACGCGGCACAATTTATTCCACTGTATATACTTGTGTACAGAAATATTCTGGTATATTTCTTTTCATTTCCATTGCTTCAATATACAATTTGCCAGAACGTAAAACCGTTATCGCCTATTAACGGCACAGAGTGTCGATCACGATGAACGCGTTGCGTTTGAAAGGGGAGCATACATTATTGCTCCGCGATATCATAGCAGGCAATTCGTGACGACGAGAAGCGTTTGAGATCAGAAATTCTCGCCTGAAATTCGCCATGAAATGCCAGCGGAAATATAGACCCTAACCAATCAAAATTTTCACTCCAGTATCAAATAACCATCTATCACGAAGGACAATGGAACATCCCCAATTGTAATTCGACAAGATCGATAAACGACTGGATAGCCCACTAATGGCGAAGTGCCATCAAATAGAAGAACCCTCCCGCGAATGAGAAACTTGTTCGTCGCGGGCAAAACGCTTCGTAAAAACGCCAGTAACGCGCCATCCTCTTAAGCGTTTCCGTCTCGTCCATTCGAAAAAGTGAGGGAACCTCGTATAGTCAGGCACGGTGGTCCGTAGTCAGACGAATTACGAGCATTGGAGAAACGATGGTCGGTTTTGTCGGTGGTTCCCCGAACAGACCAGTACGCGGTCGCGACGCGGAAGAGCGGGAATGCTTTCCGCTTCCGGCGAAATTCCCGCCATATTCCCAGGGCACGGCACTTCTGGATCTGCGTAATTCACCCCCGGCCTCCTCCCTCTCGCCCCCTTCGAGGAATGATCCAAACCCGCCCACTTTACGACGACTTGCCTCTTCTCTTTTGTGCGAAACGTATACAACGCAATCTCAATAAAACGTGAGCGAAGGATCCCTACACGAGAGGCACGAAGGGTTGGCTATAAGACGTTACGTTAAGAGCATTATATCCTTTAGTGTGAGTCGGAAAGTGTGGGGAACAAATATGATAGCATCTGGCTCAGTAGATGTTTCGCGGACGAGCGTCGCCAGTTCGCGTATGTAAGGGATTATTCACGAATTCTAGGAAGAGTTATCGATTTTTTAACCGTTGTTACATTTGGGAGAAAAAAACCGTACGGCAGTCTACCGGGAATTATTTTAAAGGGTGAAACTTCTACTTTTATACGCTTGAGTGGAACTTTTTCGAGGGGCTATTTGTATTAGAAAGCAGGGTGGAAAATTGAAGGCACTTTTCTTCCCCGGAAATTGGAGAAAATTAAACGTCCCTACGGAGTTTATAAAATTTTGTTCGCGACTCGAATCATTAGGGATTCGAAGTTGAAAGTCTACAATGAACATTTAAAATTTCATATACGATTTTTTGTTACCATTTTATTGCTTGTTGAGTGGAAAGTGTGCTGCCATTAAATGAAATGAAATGAAAGAATATCGTACTCCTTATGTATGAGTCACAGGCATCTCTTTAACGTCTATGTTACCTGAACCGACCAGATAAAAATTAGTTTCGTAGGATGGTTGAGAAGCGAAATGGTCGGGATCCGGCCAGCGAGTAAGTTCTTCTTTGAGGAGAAGCCAGATAAGTGCAGTAGAAGAGGTCTCGATGCTTTCTGAAGTTTGTGGCCAATTAGCAGTTAGTTAGCCACACGGTTAGCAGTCGATCGTGAAACAGAATCATTACACTTCTAAAGTCAGTCTTAGAGGCATTCGAGCTTTGGATATTCTCCAGTCAATTCACTGAACTCCCAAATCACTTAGGCTCCCGGTCGGTCTAGTAATTAATTAGCTTCGGAGTTTCTAACATTTCGACAAGTGCTAAGTAATTGCACCGCATCGTTTCTTTCTCATCTGGCAATCGAATAAATTTGATCAAATTCGATTTCGTTTCTAGTGTTCCACAAAGATTGCACTTGCTGGAATAACTTTTAAATGTTTGCAACAATTTTATCGAGTGAAACAACAATACGCTTGTAAGAGAAGCAAGTTGACAACTCCTCTGAAGAAACATTGATATCGAGTGCACACGGGCTGACTTTCCAAGAAAGCAAACTGGCGAATCACGTTCGACACGGACGTTACACGTTTCGTCTGAAAGCTCTGGCCAATTATATTTGCAAACTTCAAGGCGACCGAAATCTGCATCCAAAGAAACTCCACATTCCTGTAAAGGGTTGCATGCGACGTAATCTTTTGTCCATGAGAAAAAAAAATGTGGAAACTTTATTGTCGCAGAGAGAACAAGCAATTGGCGCTTTCAGCGCGAAACTAAAATGTTTTTTACGACACTCTCGTCTCGTGTTTGGTGTAGCAATTTCATGGGCCGAAGTACAGCCGACGTACGAAGGGAAAATATTTTCTCATCGTGAAAACAGATGACAAATGTTTGCCCTGTTGCAGATACGTTACGGACATCGATTCTCCGAGTACCGATTGTTGAACAGCGTAAAGGGATAAGGATTTCTATTCCTCCTCGAGCCACGTTTCCCTTACCAAGCGCTTTCTTACTTTCTTACCCATTTTGCAAGTATTTCAAGCTTTCCAAGAGTCCCGATTAAGGGTGGTTATTTTCGCGAAACTTTTACGACGATTTCGCTGCACATGTTGCAATGAAACAATACTTTTTGAGTAGCAGTATTGTATTAAGAGATAGTTGTACTATTAATGTGTACTGAATGGAATATGATGCAGAAGAAATGTAGGGATGAGTTTTTATATAAAATATCTCGGTTGCAATATCTATGCATACTCCGACTGAATTTTTATTAAAATCGGAGACTAAAATTCCTCGTAGCCTGTCAGGTTTCGTTTTCTATACTTAAGAATTTCTCGTGACATACAGAAGATGGATTGGGACTCATTCCTAGATGTTTCGTGAGACTGAATTCTTATTAAGTATTATGTAGATCGATCTTAACTGATCTTAGATTAGCATACAAAAGTGAACGTTCCATGCCTCGTTGTTCCTTTGGCCTTTCGTGAAAATTCATTTAATTTCAATACCTATTGGAGACAGGAATAATAAAAAAACAAAGGAATTAAGATAAAAGTAAATTAATGTAAAATTATTATACGCTTGGTCATAGTATATAATTAAAAGGCACGGAATTTATTTAAGATTACAAATGGAATTGTTTCACGATTTCACGTGGAAGTGTATTCAACGAAAAAAGTAATTGGAGAAAATTACATATCCGCAGTACTAATTGAGAAGTGATTACCACAACTCATAGTATACTGTGGCTGCTTATTTCACGGTTTTTAAAGTTCCATTTCAAAGCGAAATCGTCTATGCTTCCTGTTATTACTCGATATCATCTTCTACCTTTAACAAATTCAATCACGTAATACATATTACCTCGAAAGCAGGAATGTATTATGTACATGCTCATTCTGTCTTGCACGAATGTACACGATTTTCTTGGACATGTACATACATATCTATAGATAATCATATGACCCAGCAAATTACTTCTGCATGTGCATTAATATTGCAGTTATTAATATTGCAATATGAAGTTATGGCCTGGTTGAATTTGCCTTTCATACCAGATTGATTACAAAAATAGTTGACCTATAAAAATAAATGACCTAGAAGTTTGGAAAAAATGAACCTTAAGCAATATTTGTATATACCCTGCATTCGAATTAATGCATTCAATTAATAATTTGGAACGTACGTGTTAATGCGATATAAAAATTGAAAATAGTTTCCTCCAGCTCTTTTCACATCGGCAAACTAGGCACGCTTGAAACAATGTTGAAACTACTCGCAGTAGTATAGGCCTATATAAGCCACTTAATACCACAAAAATCTCTGCCAGTAGAATATAAGTGATCTACTTGACTTGTTAGTTTTGCATACATTCCTCGCGGCCGTGCCCATGGCCGGATAATTTTCTGTTGACAACACCGCGTGTGTTCTTACATGAATTATCTCCGTCCGATTGATGAATAATTCAACGCTGTTTACGAAGTTGAACAATCTTCGCACCCGGCAAAGTTCGCGTCGAACTTCGACCAGCGCTAAGACCATCCCAGCAGTTCCCGAGAAGCGACTGCAAGGTGCGAACAAAGGTATGAAAAGCTCGAGAAAAAAAAAAGGATCCCGCGAAGAATATTCCCTACAGCAAGCTCACACGTTAGTTCGAGCCGGTTTTAGAATATTTATGACTATCAAACTACCCAGAGCCCGTGCAGCTTTTATCGAACAAGAATGCCCCTCGAAGCGTCGTCGGGGACTTCACATTCAACAGGGAACAGGATCTCCCAAGATCTTCCATTTAAATTCGAGAAGTTCGACAGAGTCAACTTTGCCTCAGTTCCGCGGAAGTCTGGCTACTATTACCTTCAGGCGGTATCTTCCGATTTTCTTTAATAAGCGCCCTGTTCGCCGTTCCACCCTGCAGTTCCATTACTTCTCCCACTTCATCCGCTACCGCGACTTCGTTAAACCGTGAACGCGGAACAAAAACGAGGCGATCATAAATATTTCATCGAGGCGCTTCGAAATATACAATTTCCATTCCCTCGGCTGACGCGTCTTTTCGAAAACAACTGTTCAATTTCACTTCGTCCCATCTCGGACGACAGTGGAAGAACATTGAATAAATCGGCGCGAATGTATGCCCCGCCCACGTCTGCGACACGATAGACGAAGAACGGGAATTTTTGCAAGTGGCGCAGTTCACGGCGGTGTGTGTCTGGTCAGATTTCAAGATGACTTCCGGATGGTCGAGTAGCGACGGTCGTCCTGTCGAAGTCGGCGTTCCTTTTCGAGCGGGCGAGAAGAGCGCGGCAGCGAAACTATCTCGCGCAACGGTGCCAGTCGCCTCCTGGATAGTGACTATGTACGAAGGAGGTCGAAGAAAATGTCCAGAAGTGGAGGTCTGGCCTCGACTGCCATCGAGTCTCCCTCGAAACGATACCTTATAACCTCGGCCCGTGGTCTTGCGTTTCTTACACCCTTAACTCGAGGTTTCATCCCGCCCTCTTCTCGCCTCTGGCAAGCTGGCTTCCACTCGGCGCCGACGTAACAGGAATTTAATGCCGTAGCTTCGGGAATAAAACGTAAGGAGAAGAAGGGATCCTGACACCAGCTATCTCCGCAATTATAATATTTATAAACCGAACCACTGTTCCTTCCGATATATCTTGTACACCCTTCTGCCCCTTCGCTTCGCGGTCCTGACACGGTTCCTTTGTTGCACTTTTATGAGTTACACTTATACTCCAAGTTATACCTCCGTCCGTTCCTGCCTTTGTTTTCGTTCTTCTTCTTCTTCTTCTTCTTCTTCTTCTTTCTGCCCGTTGGTACACGAGGACCTTCGTGTGTTGCAACAACCGTGTCGAGAATCTCGAGCGTTAAAGCAGCTCGGCTGGTTGGCTGGTCCCCGGAGAAATTCGATAAATTCGGTTGCCGCGAGCTCTGTTGCTGCTCGATCGCGTAATTCGACGGTAGAAGGACGACGTCGGAGGAAAAATGAAGAGCGATGCTGATATCGACATTCACGGTTTCACAGACGCGTAAAACTGCCGGGCAGGGGCTCGGTATTAGAGCTGTAAATTTCGAAGTATCCAACGATTGTGTCGCAGTATCGTATATATCCGGCTTTAATTTCGTAGATATAGTGGCCGTGTCTGAGATTCCTTGTTATTTCGTTGCCGGGCCAGATCGTTCGGGGCGAAACTTATGTCGCATAAAGGCGGACGCGTATTTCACGCCGCGGCGATGATATACGGATCGCGAACTCGCCGGAATTTTGTTTCCCGTCGCTTTAATTAACTTGTTGCGCTATTAATCGCAGCTCGAACTTTCAGATTTCACGCGGAGCGCCGTTTAGTTGAGGAATAATATCGGTTAATCTCCTGGAACTGCTTAACTGCGACGGCAATTTCATTCGAAATCGAAACGTAAAGTTTTGCACGATTTGCAGGTCCGTTGCGTAATCCTGGTTGCAAATAATTCGCAGGATACTATTCGCAGAAGAATCAGTAAAATTTGTATTGCACTCTTTAATTGGAGCACAGACTTCGGTATAGATTTGATCAATACCAAACAATTCCTGGTGTACTTAATATTGATGATACTTTGCAAACAGGTGATATTCTTCGCAGCCCTCGAAAGGCAATGAAAAAATAATTCTAGTCAGGCTTCCAAATGATCTTCTCATAAATTCTAATTAAGAACGATACAGACGTGAATTCCATTAATGCTTCAATATCGAACGGAAATTGACGCTTCCTCTAGGCTCACCTTACAAAACCGCCGATTCGGCTAAAATAGGTGTTGCAGGAAGTTCCCCGAGCAGTGATCAATCGGTTGTCGGTTGCTTTTTTTCTCGACAGAATCACGATCGTTAGACGACGCGGTACTTTCTTATTCTTTCGTTGGATCATGGGAAAAGGTCTTGCCTATCAATGATTAAGTCGGCCTCGAGCTCTATCTTCGAAGGGTAGAAATACGTTCAGGACGTTTTGGAAGACTCGAGCTAAAACCCCTCCTCTTCTTCAGATTCGTCCTCCTCGTAGAAACGTGGGAGGGGAGAAACGTGGCTTTATCTTCGATCGTACTTTCGCGCCGATGCGGTCTCGTTTGCGCAAAGTCGAGCGAGATAATCGATACGTCTTCGTCTACTCTCGCCACCTGGAGCAGTCGAGATGCCATTTCTTTCTTTCACCCTTGTCCTTTATACCATTTCCCCGCGACTCCTTCCATCGAGTCACCTGCACCGCCCGTTTTCTCATCTATTGTTTTGACAGTTACTTAGAGACCACTGTCTTGAACGTGAGAATTTCAACGAAGTCGCGGTAAAATCTCGTAGAAAAGAGTTCCGATATTATATTCAACGAGAGCCATCGAAATACATCGAGGAAGCGCAGTATACTTGAGACACCAGTTTGTTTGAGACGAATACAAAAATTACAACAAAGAACGGGGACAAATGAAATTGCATTACATTATGGGGTGATTAAATGAACCTCGATATTTCAGGTCGTCGGTAATAATGAAAAGCAGGAAGTTAGTCTGAAACTCTTTGGTGTAATTGAGCAATTACATACGATTTTGTTACGGTTCAGGTAATTTGAAATAGCGGTGTTCCAAAATTTTCTGAGTTTGACAGAAATTGAGAGAATGGATAGCATTAATTCATATGAAACGGAGTAGAAGTCTTGACGTATTTTTACCACGATTGCAACGATTGAATATTTACCGACAAGCTTTTGCAAATTGACGTTTCCTTACTTCACTGCAGACCGAGTCGGGAATGTCAGAAATACGGTGGGTCCAGATATGTCATTGTTTAACAGGCTATTCGCCCCAATTGTTCGCAGGGTTACAAGTTCAGAAGTTGTTCTTAGATACTTTTTAACTACTATCAGGTTTAGAAGAGATGCGTTAACTTTTTACCAACGGAACATATCGTTTGAGATATTGATACAGTCGTTCTGACAGGTAAAAAGCAAAAGGAGGATGAGAAATTGGCAGTAGCGTGGATTCCTCTGCGTTCACTTTTCAATTCAAACGATTCTCCCGTATGCCGCGCACCTCATCGTCGACAACAAGACTGTGAATAGTTTGAGCCCCAACGTGAGCCATAAATTTTCACGTACAACGATGCACGCCCCAAGATATTTATGTTTCTAGAACAGCACGAACATCCTTGCGGGGAACAGCTTCCTCTCATGGGTTTTACAAACCTTTGCTGCCCGTTTCATCCGGTTGCGAAAAAACAAAGAGAGAAAAAAAAAAGAAACAAAGTTTACCGCAACTGCAGTAAGACAAAGAGTTGTATACTTGAACGAATGACCCACATAAATGGTCAGACAGTTGTATCCCCTCCAGTCTTATTTCTGACCGGAAAAAGGGGGACCCGATCGTCCGATAAACATCGAGAGCGGCGTTTATAGAGCGGGGGGCACTTCATAAAGGAAGATCGGCGGCGCGAAATTGCACATTCAGTGCGATCCGGATGAAACGTAAACCTAATATAATTGGAGCCTCGCGAAAGGCCACAGGGCATTTCGAGACGGCGCAATTTCGAGCGCCATATTCAACGACCGTCGACCCATAAACCACAAATACCGAAAGCTCTCGTAAACTACGAATTTCCCATGATTCGAAATACAGGATTCGTTCGAATTGCCACGCTTGCCCGTTCCCGTTCAGCAGAAAGCTCTTAAACAAGTACGCAGGGGACCCTCGTGATGATTTATAAGTGCTTGATTTAATTCGCGTCGAAGCGACGCGCCCGTGGAACATTCGAAGACGAGACACGTTCGCCAAGACGATCGACAGATCTTTTATTCGTCGCGCAAAGTTCCTTATTAGCCGATAGCTGGAAGAACAAACATCGATTCATTTACGTATTCGAATTTTATCGCACGCGCTATTGACAATAGTATTTTATTGTCGTTATTCAAAAGCACTTAATAATGATCGATTTCTAAATAATTTTAAATACACAAGTATTTGCCATTGCCATTCGTATTGGTGGAACTTTTTAACCACCTTGAAAATTCGCAACGTTCGCAGTACCGCGCAATTATACATTTCGAAATGAACGTCGTGCAATAAAGATCGCCCGAAAATAATCCACCATTAGCACAATGGTGGCGCAGTAAATTCGAACGTGTTCCAAATTCGCTGTTTATTCCCCCGCCAACCTAATATTAACGAGAAATGCGATAAGTACGAACGATTATTATCGCGGATGATAATGAGCCGATTAAAATTGTCTCAGTTTCGTAGAAATTATGGCGGCGAAGTTTCCAGTAGAGCAGCAATATTTCGCCTCGGGCTAAATTGGAAAAGTTGGATTGCTATCAACGACAGATAGAAAAGTTACACGCGGCCGCGTAAACAATACCGGTTAACAGTCGTCTCTGTCGATTAGAACGTTGAACTATCCGCGTCGGAATTTCGACGCACAGAATTTATCCGGCCGCCCTTAATCCGCCGTTTGACTCGGTCATGGAATTCGGCCAAGTTTCCTTCGTTCGCGTGGCTTCGTGATTGTCGGTGGATGGACTAATTTTCAAAACAAAATGCGCCACCAGACATGGATGCGGTAAGCGGATTCACGAAATCCTCCCTCGTAAAAGGGAGAATTGGAATCGGAGAATTTTTACGACAGAGCGAAATTGGCCGTACGAAGATGAAAGTTACTGATAAGCCGGCGACACGACGCTGTTATTTTAAATAATCCTTTCACTGCCAGCCGCGAAATTACCCCTTGCACCGATTACATTTTCAGAGGCTTGTTACTTTCGTCTATCCACCGTTACGTCAACGTCGCCGCGACACTTTTCTCGTTTCGGAGAAACTGCTGTTCAACGATGAATACGGTCTTATAAAACTTAGGAGGACAGCCTGTGCAATATTTGATAAGCTTATCGCGGTATGCTTTTACAACAGACATTGTGAACGGGCACCGTTGTAACCTGACTTGATTTTTTTATACCTTAGTTGCGGGTTTAGGTGCACTATACACGGTGCAAATAAGTGAAGTTCAGATCTAGGTAAAGGATCGGCGATTAAATAGCGAAATCGTGGAAACGCACCGTGTACCCACATTGTTTTTCGCGACACGACGATTCAGCTTCGAAGGGTGTAACGTATCTTATCACGCGCACGGGAGATATATCATGGCGAACACGTATACGACGATAACGCGGAAGAACGGAAATGGCCGGGGTGGAAAAGGATTCACGAAAATCGCATTGTAAGCTCTTTGAAGATATCCCTCTTTCTGACTCAAGATGCGGAGCGTGAAAGATCGTCGGATAATCTTTTTTCACGGTACCGTATATCCTTGAGGGATAACACCTATAGCGAGTTACAAAATATGGTCGTGGGTTAAGTTCAGGTTGGCATTTTCTGCGGAACATTGGTAGCACACGCGCCGCGGAATTCGTTCGCGGCGTAAAATTATCGTGCAATCGATTGAAATATTTCGGCGCTGTTTTAAATCCAATCTATGCCGGTAACAATGGTGAAACAGAAATAATGCTTTCGCGTAGAAAGCTTCATTTCTCTGAATTTTATTCTGGGATTTTGTCGACCGAAAAAGGAAGAACTAAACTTTCCTTAATGAAAACTTGTTCCCCTCCCTTCTGTGCCAGAATTACCACGACTGGATAATAGGTAATATTTAATTATCAAGTAGAATAGAAGTAGAAGAGTCGAAATACAACAATACCACTTTCTCTTACTGTTTCAGTGCGGTGGATTCCCATGCGTCGAAAACGTCAAACGCAAATCGTCAAGGGTAAGTGTCACATTTCTTGCTTGCCGAGAAAAATTACGAATCCACAAGAACTCCTGCGCATATCGGACGGTAAAAAAATGAAATTTCAAAGATCGCGGTTCGACGTTAGAAATCAATAAGTTCCCGATCCCGTTTCCCTTGTGCCTCGTCGTCTTCCCGTGTCGGGTCGAGGAACGAAGCTTCGTAGAATGAATTTGTGGGTGTTCAGGCGTCTTTCTTATGTAATCAAGTTACTTGAATCCAATTAATAGAGGTCTCGATGACGGAGCGACATGCATGAAGCTCCAACTCGACTTCATTTCCCTCGTCTGTACGCACCCCCACGCACACACGCGCACACATACGCGCTCGTACACGCACACGGTGTGGACACTGTACGTGCATACGATTGTAATTAACCGCGCATTCGATGCATGTACGTATGCAGAAACCACGCGTTGTTTGCGAATAAGCAATTCGGAGCGTACCAGATTGAATGTAACACGAGGGGGGGTAGACGACGCCTCGCGTCGCGTCGCCTCGTGGTGTATGCCAGCAGAATCGTCCTGTGTGTTCGTCTTACGGACCCATTACCGTACTTGGTCCCCGTTTGCCCATAGGATTATTCAATGAGCGATTACGCGGCCGAAAATGAGCTAGATTTGCGGGACGCTGGCAAATGATAGCTTGCCTGCTATCAAGCTATAACGTGATACACAACGCAAATTGCTCGCGCTGTACGAGAACTAGATAGCACGGGGTTGGGCTTAATATCAATTATTTCGTTACCTGTGCCAGTGAGTGCTGCCAATAGTGAACCACTATTTTTCGGGGATATTTTATCGTTACGATAAGAACCTTCGTGTACTCTACTTCGAGCCCTGCACTAAAATGTAGGTTAACGAATGAGAACACGTGTCTGGGAATAATTCTCCGCTACATTGATTAGGAAATGTAACAATCGGCATTAGTGTACTTGAAATGGAATCAAAATTATGGAATGGGTTAATAATATGAAGCATTAACGGTACGCGGGAGGTTTGCCTCGTTAAGTCGTAATTAACGCTACAGGCGTTCCAACTAAATGCTAAACCGCGATTTGAGTTCTGGTACACCGAAATCTCTTACGCATTTCAGAACCAAACGGATGCATATTCACACTAACTTCTATTTCCGCTTTAACGAAAGATCTTCGCTAGCTAAATAAGCAAGTCGAAATACAAATCATCCTAACTACTATCCTATTCTAAAAAGGCAGTCTCATTAAATTCTCAAAGGCATCTGATCACCGTGCGTGAATAGTTGCAAATGAAGAATTAAATAAGCTGCCAAGAATAGTAACAAATAACGCATGCACATATCCGAAAAATAAAAATAAGAATAATACCACAGATTCGCCAGGGCTTTGAAAATAACTTGATTAATAAGATGGAAAGATACGTGCGGTCGATATCGAAATGTGTGTTAAAGTATCGCGGATAAGAACACTGAATAACAATATCCTGTACGAAGAGGGAAATCAGAGTGCACACCAGTGTAAGTATGAATAAGCCGTGGTAAAGTTGAAAACCTCGTGGAAGTTGAAAATCTGAGAACAGTGGACCGAACACGTATGCATTGCATGCATGTATGTATATACACAGGTACGGCGCATACGACTGCATTGCGTCAGATGCATCGTATGCTAGGTAGAATAACGATACGTCGCTTCGTCGCCTAGCATGCCGTTGTGATTTGTTCCAGAGCAATAATATTACACGTCCTCTCGTCTATTTTCCGCCCTGACACCGAACTACTCCTGCTCGCTACGTGGAATTATTTGAAGCACTCCTTCTACCTGGCGGGACGAAATTTCAGTGTCCTAGGAAAATTGAATCCGCCGTTTCACTACACGGGCTCTCCAGGTTTCTCTCGCGCGTTTCGTGTTGTTTCTACTCCTTTGACAGGCCAATGGAAATAATAATAATGCGGTGCATCTCTAATATAAAGAGATGGCGGTACATGTATCGAATTTACTAATAAATTCAACGCGACTTCGATTAATCGCGATCAAAGCTCGACTCGTTTCTGCTTTCTCGGAGAAATTATAGTTTGAAGCTGGGTTTCAAATTCCTGATATTTTACACAGCTGTACTGTGCTTCGTCGAAGTGCGACGAAAATCAGAATGCAATCTGCATATGCACGTACGGAAATTTCAACAAATTTCTGTAGATGTAAACGTGGATCGCAACCTCCGATGTTTCTAATTTTCCTTCATTACATCCAACATTTCATTTCCGTAACAATAAATAATCAATAAATTCCACCGCCTATGAATTCAACCCGCCGACCAAATTTCCTCTAATAGTTCCCGCGGTAATAGCCTCGACATTATCTATCATGGTGCCGCCCCTGAAACTAAATTAAACTTACACCGTGGCGTATCATAAATCCTCGGTGAAACTCCAGCGAAATGAGCCGCCCAAGAGAGGGGCACGTCAGAGGGAATCGATTGTTCGGAAAGAATTGCACCCCTTTGATATATCCGTGCATCGAACTACGCTAGGATAGACGGCGGTCGAATCGTTAGCAGAAATGAAAACAAATTGCCTGGGTGGGCTGGCTCCAAGCGGCGAAAGTGTGATTTGACAAATGGCGTATGATAAACGCGGTTGGTTCGTTAAGGGGAACGGTTGGCAGAGGCCAACTGCGGTAATGCAACTCCGATCATAAAACTGATGCGTTATAAACACGCTTGGGCTCGTACGCGAGGCGTATCTGGCCGTTACCCACCGTGCGAACCGGTTACCAACCATCGCTACTTCGCTTTCGCAATTTTCTATCCTAACGGGTTAACCGCGCTTTTAACCCTTTCACCGCTAAGATTCGAAATTTTGCGCTCCCCACGAGGACCTACTCGTCGAACTGAATGCATACACATTTCACGTTTTTTCTTGCACGGTGCAAAATCTGCCAGGCGTTAAATTATTCAGACACTTTGATAACCGCAAGCGGGTGGCATCAGTTGCGTGTTTCTGAGAAAAAAGAGAACGAAATGTAGAGTCGACGATTCGTTGCAGGGGCGGTGTGTTTCTTTTAAATGTGACGAGGCGAGTGTTTAATAATTCGTCGCCTCTGTTCGGATAACACGGCTGGGGTGGAATGAACGGAGGACGGTCCTTCTTGAATTATGAATCCTAGATCGAAGAGAACGAGATTCGTCACGAGGTAAATTCAATTTTTCTGCTCTATTTTTATCCGCAGTCTGTAGACGTTGTCGCGTACAAATAGAAGCTTCAGAACGCTGAAAGGATTGGTTTCGTTAAGATGATCTTGTGACGAAATACGGGTTGTTCTTGAAAGAGAGGGATATTTTTATTTCATTGGATGGACAGTAAGATACTGCAGTAGATTTAATGTTAATCAAGTTCAGTGGCAAAAGAATTATGGATGAAATGGCTTGAATCGTTTCGGAGTTGGGAGCCAAGTTAGGGTGTTTAGTTTACGGAATCGATTAGTGAAAAGTGTAGGCACATACGTCACGGAATTCCTTCCGAAGTCGGTTAAGTTCGGGGACTTGAGCCACTTGATGCTCGATACTGTTTTACCGTACTCGACGACATAATCTCCTTGACGATGCCGCGAACAGTTGGCGAAACTGGGAAAAGAATCTTGACGATTCGAGGCTTCCTTCAATTCGCACCGTAGAATTTGAAGAGGACTTCGATACGCGTATCGAGGGTCTTGACTGATAAAAAGAAATCGGAACAGGTATGACGTGGGTATATTATTCCTTGCTTTCTTTATGTTTTAAATTTCAACGATCGATTATCGAGAGAGATTTATTTTAATTTCTCCCATTTGTTTCTTCGATCATTGGCGAAACTGCTGCAGTACTATACTTCTAATAATAATTATAATAATGATGAATTATTTCTGAAGAAGAATCAGGAATTAATTCAGCATTACATGAATGATTTAATGCCGGCGAATCTCGAATTTCGGTCAAATGATATTGTAGAATTATTATATCTCGTTGCTATTATTCGGGTATAATCTAATTTCGCCAGAAACAAGTTTCTGTAAATTCGATGTAATAACAGTACGAATGCGGTTGCAGGTTTGTAATTTATAATCGGCAGAAATTTATTCCATCTCATTTCGGAGAAATACCAATCGACGTTGGATTAAGGTTTAATGATACTTATGCACATAATCGTCTTACAATACGAGTAAAAATTGCAATTAGTAATAGCAGGAGCACCAATTTGCGCGGGACTATAAATGATACTTATTGTGGATTCTGCATAGCAATTCATTCGTCTTTGAATCGAGACTTTCAAACTTTGGAAACTCGATAACTACCTCTTCTAACTGAAATTGAAATGTTAAGGAGACTGTGGCCCAGATTTTCATAAATAGTACTTTAATATTTGTATTGCTGCAGCATCTCTGCATACACTATTTTCTATACATCCATATCGATATTTGATCAAATACGCTCTGTTCTGCACTGGAATTGTAAAATTGAATATCTTCAATTAATTGTTCATGATTGAAATTTGCATTCAAAAATCTTCCTCCACGAAATACCAACTGAACTATTAATATGATACAGTGCCCTATTATATTCTAAAATACTCGCAATAATTATTATCCGTGGATATGAAACTATTTATTTTCGAGGACACATGCAAAACAACAGAAAGTTAAAAATATCTCCAGTGTAAATAAATTGAAATAAAAATTCCTTCCGCCTAGAAGTTGCAACCTGGGACAAGTAATTGCGAGCTGCCCATTTAAAATATCTTTTTTCCATTCAACCACATATCCACTTCGCCTACGCAATAATAGTCGCCACAGTATTGCCTGTCGTGAGCATCGACATTGTTAGTTAATCGATCCAGCAGAAAGACTTTGGAATTCAATTTTCAGGCCGGGGCACACGAGTTTTAAAATGACACCGTGTACCAAAGTGGACTCGTAATTTCCGTCGGATCGATTAACAGTACACAGCATTTTAAAGAGGGTGGTGGATTTAATCCATCGACCTATCGCGTAATATCGGTCGTTTTATACAAAGTGGATGAAAACTGCCGTGACTACCTTTTATATCTCGCAGCTGTCGAACGTCTTCATTGCTGCGGAACATACAATCGCGTTTTTAATCAGTGAGATATTGACGATTCTGTGGAACGAGACTAATAATTTGAATAATTTCCAAATAACTTGATTGCCAATGTTAAAAATGTTAACTCTCCACGAGCTTTTCCGTGGAAGTTCAATGGGTAAGTCATTCGTTTTTAACGCGTCCGCGGTCGCACCTTTTCGAACAATTAATTTGCGTCCAACAGCGCGGTTTAGCTTGTATAGAAAGGGGAAATTCTGTTCCTGTGTATTCGGCAACTCTGCTCGGTGCACATATTTTGTCGCGGGACACCGCGACCCACAGTGGTCCGAAACCGTAAAAACACGAACTAAATTCAATTTTCCGACCTCCTTGGAAGTTTATGAAATTTTAGCCATAAATTTTGCCATGCAAATGGATTGCTGCAGGGCACTGGTAATTGCCTGAGACACCTTCAAATACCTTTTCTCTTTTTTTCAAACATTTTTTATTTAATGTAATTCAATTTTGTTCAATAATTTTGTATATATTTTTCATTTTAAATCTTTTGCTAACATGTTCGTTCGATTAAATAACCATCATAAAGGCACATTTGGATGTGTAGATTCTACATCCCATTGTCGAACTATTTTCATATTAACTATATAATTTCAATTAAGTTTTTTAAAGATTATGAATCTCAATGATGAAATCAGTATTGTAAGAGTCGTTATATCGGCCGTGACAAATTTTATTTACTGCTATCTGAGAGATAACTACGGACCAGACCAGAAAATATCAGATCTATTTCGACGGAACAACATTTTATCAAATATTATTGTTCAAATTATTATTATAAGAGAATCATTTGTCTCAATTATATTCTATAACTCAAGAACTACCTAAAATCTATCTATTCATAATGAACAATGCGTAAATAACAGTGCTGTGAGTTTAGTTCGTGTTTGTACGGTTTCGTATCACTGTGTGACGTTTCCTTTGATTTAACATATTGCGCATTGTAACAAAACTTGCGCGATAATCGTGTGAAAACGTGCGACTAATTTTGCTCCATAGGTGGCATTGATATTTCCATTCGTAACGTTAATACTTCATAGATAGATCAACGACGTACGCGAACGAACCCGTGCGAAACGACCGACCACGAATACTTTCCGTAGCCAAGGGAGAGGGATCAGACATTTTTTAACAGAGACGTACGCCTGATGAATACCTAATATCACGAGACGGCAAGGAGTGCTTGAATTATACCGTGGATATAGGCAGGATGTCTAGTCGCCATTTTCCATAAGTGCTAAGACAACCGTAGACAGGCTTACGGGGCACATTATGCTGAGAATTCGGTGATTTGCATAAAGCTGGTTCGTGCTGTTGATTCGCTTGAAAGAGAGACAGAGAGACGGTTGGCTGATTATAAGATGAATGGAGGAAAGAGGATCTCCAGTATATACATAGAACAGGGATGGGAGGAAGAGGGGGGAAGAGAGTAAGGATAGGCAGGTGGTGGCAGGGTAGACAGCAAAGATGAGAGGATCGAAGAGAAAAGGGGACACCGCGTTCCACAATCGCTGAAATTTCGCGCGATGGATCTTATCGGGGCGAATGCATAATTTCGAGGCGCAATGCAGACTTATCGGAACGTTTGCTGCACGGCGGGATGTGACGTGGAAAATATTCATTCGGCATTCGGTGGGGGATGTCTGATTGCTCGCCGATTGTCTGCCACGGCATTTAACTCCGTCGGGAATTGATTGATACGTAAATTCCTGTCTGCTTCTGAACGGCTAGGTGATGATGAACTAAACGGTCCTGCGAAGCTGCTGTACACGTTTGCACGTTGATATCAGATCCAGGAAGCCGGGGTTCATTTGCGTTCTTAATTGTACCCGTGTACTAGTCTCTGAGCTTCCGTTCATTTGAGCGTAAACGTGGGATTGAAGTAAAGGTGCAGAAACGTGTTTGAAATATTGGATTTATTGTTTCGGATTATTGGAGCTGCATTTGAAGGGTCAGAGTATCCAAAACTCACTGTGCATTTGTTTTTTTAAATCATCGCAGTCGCAGTTCTTTCCCCCCTTTTTTAAGTAGCAGTAGCAATCAATTAACAGACATCTGCATTTAGTTAATTTTCAACCACTGCTGCAGTGATTCGGACAGTGATAAACTCATGTTTAGAAATCTTTGCGCTTTATGATTAAACGAGAATTAATTACACCGTAGCGAACTCGAAGTGCCATCGGTATTTTGTTTCGCCGTAACGCGCCATAGACGGAATGTTCCTCGATTCAAAGTTCCTTTCAATGAACGCGCCACGGTGTCTGTCGATCTTGTCGAACTATCACGAGGAGCCCGTGCAGTTGAACAATTGGTTAACGGTTCTATTGTCACGAATCTGCCTACTTAGATCTCCGTTTCAGTGTCCTTAACCTACCAAGTGGAATGGCCACTCGACTACCTCCCTCTCTCCCTTTTTCTCTGTTCTACTCTCTTCTCTTGGCCTCGGAATTCTGTCCCTGTACTTTTGGAGAATCCTTCTAGTTGCAGATAAGGGAGCGTCCCCTTTCAGATTGGACGGAAGTTCGTCGCGTTATATTACACTTGCAGACTTCCCCGTGAGATACTCCGAGGTAGAATCCTCTCGAAGCGACATTCATCGAAGACCCGACGAGGAAAAGATTGCAAGTAATAAAGCGTTGAAATAGAATGATTCACTTTGTCCCAGGAATTTGAAATCGTTCGGTCCCCGAAGCTCGAGGAATCTGTCTCGCAACACTAGCAACGTGGGCCGGGAAAGGCGGAACGAAGCATAGATTGTCTTCCCCTCAAATGAAGCAACAGGAGTTTCTCATAAATAATATCACAAATAACGTAACGACTTGGAAGGAAATTGGCAGTTCCCTCGTTGCGTTATAAAATAATAATTTCCTAATCACCGACGCATACGTAACACCCAGATATCGAGCCTTCAACTTCCAGTCCGTCGCAACCATCGTAATCGAAATCTGTGCCGGATACCCTCCATTATCCCCGAAATCGTCGGCCCCTCCCGAACGGAAAGCCACGGGCAGTGGGGATACGAAAAGGGTTTCGAAGCGTTATCCATTATTTTACAGATCGGTGGCGACGGCAGCGGCGAAGTAAATCGCGCGAGTATCATTGGCGATGTAGGTGGATAGAATGGTAGGGGGCGACTCGTCTGCTCGGCTACCACGCCGTCATCCTTTCCCGTCGAGACGGTGGCAATCTTCCTACGTCTTCGACGATCTGAAGATTTCCTCTCGATCTCACGGCAAGATAGAAATACCTCATCCTCCCCGGCCCTCCCCCCACGTCACTCCCCGCCACCTTCCCAGAGCAACGGCAAACGTTTCAGACCTTCGCCGCTTCCACTTTGCCTCGTCCCTTTTGCCTTCCACTCTTTCGACTCATCCTCGATTTCCTCTGTATGCCGGCGCGGCCGACGCTTCGATTCGGAAAGAGGAAAGGAAGCCTCACGGCTAGGCTCACGGTTGAATATTCCCACCGCCGGTGAATTCATAACGTTCATTTATGCACGGGTCAGTAACTCATATCCATCGACTACGGCGGTGTCTCCCCGAGCGTACCGAGACCTATCCTTCTTCCGAATTCAATCGAACCGATAATGGAAGCATCGCCAACGGGCCACGTGCCCTCGCATTCGTCGCACCCTTCGCGACCCACGACCTCCCCCTTGAACCTCCACCCGTGGCCCACTCGGGGCTCGCGCAACCTATTTTCGCCTCGCTTACGCTCCGGAGTGTGGAGCATCGGTAAGAGGAGGCGAAAGAGGCCGTGCAGGGACGAACTGATAGGAACAGAGGACGAGTTAAATGGTGTAAAGGAAACCTTGTCAGCCAAGAGGATTCTCCTCTGCGTCACATTTCTCCTTTCTTTGCCCCTCAATTTTCTTCCCGGCGTGACTGCTCTTCGCGTCGGATTAGCTTTCGGTAGTCACTTCGTGCCGCGAGTGTTGTGTCCTCGTGGCCACTCGTTCTCGCGTTTCTTCCGTTTTAAAACCTCGACCTGTCGCTACCTTCTCCAGTCTCGCTCGTGAAATTTTGCGATCCTAGAATCGTGTTGCCGAACGACAGAATCGCGTTTTTACGGGATCGCTTCGCGGCGCTGCTCTTCCCTTGTTCGCGCAACGAGATATATCGGACGAGGGGGAAAAAGTAATTGGCGTGAAGGGAAGACATTAACGCGAGGACTTGGTGCAGTTTTGTTCGGCAAGTTTAATTATGGTTTCGTTGTAATCTGCTTAATTGCAGTGCAAAGAAGCGTACAGGCACAGGGTATCGCGATGCCGATCTTGATACACCAGCGCAGTATTCTTTATTCTAATTACTCGTCTAGCAATATGCTCCATGGACGAGAAAGTTAGATGATCCGATTCGATTGCCGTCGCGCTGACACGTGATTCAAACTAATGAAACGTTGCATTAGCGGGAGTTAATTGTGCATTAGATTTGATAGCCATTTGCCATCGTAACTGCTGTTGCTCGAATATCGAACGCTCATTTGCTATACATGCGCACTTTCTTTTATCCAGTGACGGCATTATTTCAATTTTTTCCATTATATTTGAACATCGATTTCGCTTACAGCCGAACGAATCGCGTCTAAGATTCAAGGTTCGTCTCACGCTTTCGATTCACCAAGAGCAACGAGACACAGTTTTCTTGCCCCTTCGATACTCGTGCTCCTTCGAAACAGCGGTTTCGACACTTCGATAATTCCAAAGTATCTTAACAACAAGATCCTGGCACTGTACTATTCGGGAGAGCTTCAATTCCCGCTTGGAAGTTTCCGGCTCGCCATATACCATCGAAACTTTGAGGATACAAGGAAATGCACCTCCTCCGCGAGGAAGACACGTGTATATATATATATATATTCCTTCCGGGGGATCTTCCCTTATCAAAGAATTTTTCTCCGGCAGCCTTCGATCCGAACGAAACTTTGTACAGATTATAAGAGAGAGTGGTTAAAGGATGAAGCAGCTTCGCTTGCTTCAAAGCTATCTAATCGTGGAGGACGAGTCAATAAGATAACGCCAGAAATCATTCTTTTATCGATAAGGGGATATTCGATACGCATAAGCTATTCGAAGTTATGCCAGACGTTATTTAAACTTGAATACTCGTTGGTGCGTGAAATTCGGTAATAATTTTCCATCAGTGTATTTCAAAACTCCGCGATAGATTTATTATTGTACGCCTTGAATTTTATTACTCGGAACATCGTTGTGTAAGCTGGGAAAGTCATATCTTCCTGTAGTCACCTGTCCTTTTTTTTTTATCCGACGAATACAAAATCCTCGTTAAAGACTTTTCTTTGGTGCGGTTCATCGTGTTGTTAACCACTGAATATTACAGAAATTGATCGACGCATTGATATATCGCTGCACGTTTGATGTATTATCCCTTCGATCCGGCGAACCGCTTAATCAAGATAATTGGTCTAACTGCGTTTGGTACGGTTTTTTATGCATTCGCGACAATAACGATCGATGAATGTTATCCAAATTCAATTTTTCAACCCAAAATTTGTCGAACATATAGAAATGTTTTAAAACTTCACTTTCATGTTGCCCATAGCAAATAACTTTATTTCTTCTGGTGTCTATAATTTGTCTTAAACATATCATAATATTTGAGATCTCATTATGCATGTTGCGATCCTTACGAGCACTGAAACATGAATGAAAGATAAACAAAAATTCAAAGATATTCTTAAACAACTCTGCTTTGATTTTTGTTTAATTACCCGTGTACTTGCCTCTGGCGTGCAGAATAACGTTGAAATCATTCCACCGAGCGAAGACTCTCGCACGCAATGAAACGTAAAAAATTTCCCTGTATTTCCCACGCTTCGAAATGAACTTCTCCAAAATTGTTCACGTACCATTCTGATAGGAAATGCCCGCGAACGAAATATAAACACAATCTGTTATTCCATTCGTCATTACAATTAAGGTTTCAAGCCAATTAACGAAGTGCATTGATCGCCATCGAAATGTCGGAAATATACGTCAGTTCGAACGAACAACGAAACGCGATACATTAGTAAAGCAAATACGGCGAAACCGTTCCGAAACGTGGAACGTAGGCATTTGACAAAGAACGAAACGGGGGAAAGCCATTCGTTTCGATCGCAAAGGAATTTTCCGGCGAGTTTTCACCGCGCCGCGCCGTGTTGAGTGTTTTTCGTAGTTTCTAAAGACCACGGTGTACCTATTCCAACCATAAAAAGACCTCGTTTCACCCGCTCAGCTAAGAGAACATCCACTACTTTTCCACTCGCCACGGTATGGTAAGCTCCATTCAGCCAGTTACCCTCTTCTCGTTTTTCTTTCGCCGCGTGTTTCGCCAAGTTCGTCGAAGAAGCGAAACTGCAAGTGAACAACGCGCCGCGACGCTCCAACGTCCACGCCATTGCTACTTCCGTTAGTAACTTTCAATTACACTTACGTTGGGTGTCAGTGTACTCGATGCATTTCTGCTTCAATCCGTAACCAAGCACATTAAACTCATTTGACTGTCGGTGACAAGGTTAATAATTGAGTTCAATCGATTAAATCGCTTGAAATATTTATGTAGTACTGATAAAGCGCCGTGAGTTGGTTGAAATTTGTTACATCTGTTTCTGATCGGAGTGATAGGTGATTTCTCACGTGGTCTGCGAAGCTGTAAAATTTTAGCCGGGCAAAAAATGGTTCGTGCTACGCTGCGAAAGTTTGAAGGAATAGTCGGATTCTATATATAAATTCAATTCAACAATGTTTGGTTACACGCGAAAAATTGTATTCCTTCCAATCAGTCTCGATGTGCGCGTTGCAACGATGGTAGGTAGTGGCAGAATTTTTTTTTTCCACCTTTGACCTACTTTTCGGTTTTATATCCTTTTCAGCTGTTTCGAACGTACCGCGCGCACCGTTCCGTTCCTTAACATTGCCTCCACAGCTTTACACGTTTCACAGCTGGACGCTTGGCAACAAAATATAAATTCACATCAATCGAATGCCGTAGAATAACTTCAGCATTCAATCCGTCATAAGTAAATGAATCGCGTGGGAACAGAAATCGTTCGTTTCTGAACCCAAATCGTCTCTCGTTATCGCCGCTGTTTAATCAACTCGACCGCCTGGTAAATTGTCGCCGAGCGGATCCGTCGCGAATCCAACGAAATAAACGAAAGCATATGCGCGCGTACGCGCAGCAACTGTTCGAATTTTCACGCCGACAATGTCGCGGTGAACGTTGGAAAATTTCGCTAGTTTGCTCTGTTTCACGATCGTGAAATGGGATTGGAAAGCAGTACGAAAAAAAACAAAAATTGTACGCGACGACGCAAGAGGGAGGGAAAATAGATACGCCTCTGTGACACGTTTGCCAGAGGGCTCCAAGCAGACAAGGTATACGCATTAATTTATACGGGGGAAACTTTGACGTGAACGAATGGGCCCCGCGATCGTGTAACCGTGCGATCCGCGCTCCGGTGTCGATGAAATTAATTGAAAACTTGTTTATTTATTGGCGGCTCCGGCCGCCACCCAGACGACCCGCAAGTTTTTGGCGAACGTCGGCGAATCGCCGATACGAGATTCGGTGTGCGGCCGGAGGTAATTGGGAATAGGATTTGGAGCACGAAAATAATTGCATTCCGGCTTCTGTCGGGAGGGGTGGTATATGCAGTTATGCCATTTAACCTAGACCTAACCCTTTTTCGAAACGTTTGCACGCCTTACGTTCTTTTGATGTCCCAATTATGGGTCGAAATTATGCGCATTTTGGACAATCGAGCAATCGACTAGTTTCTCAGATTACGTATAATGTAATTAGTAGCTTGATACTTAAATGGACTTTGCTTTTTTATTCGGTTGGCGTTCCTTGTTTCTTTTATGGGGGTATTACTTGGTCGTGAATAGATATATCGTTGCAATTGGTAAGTAACGATAGAAAGGTTTATTCGAGTAGCCGTCCCTAGGAAAATTCCTCACCCGAGAACTATTCAACAAATCAACAAATCGACAGTTTTGTTATTCTTTTCGGTTACGAAATAAATATTACAGCCGCGAACAAGTTAACGCAAACCAAAGTGGAGAACCCAGAAATAAAAAGAAGCGCAAGCAAATCTGTGCTCTCTGTGAGCACAGATGCGGATGCAAGCAATTCCGCCACCGGTTTCCGTTTAAAGTTGCAAATCGTTCGCGAACTTCCGCGGACGATGTCTCAGAGGAACGACAGGACAGGTCGAAGTTCAACTTTCATGCAAACCGGACGACCGAGTACGATGACAAAAAAGAAAGGAGTCGTCGACCGGCGATCTCGTTCGGACAATTGTCTCGCAGCATATCGAAAATTGAAACTACCTGCACGGATCGTCGAAGTGCAGTGTAACTTCGAAATGAAAAGGAGCTGGTCGAGTTGAACGGTAAATGCGAAGCAAATAATTGTCGTCGAACGCGACCGCGGTAGCAGCGCGGTGAATTTTTCATCTCGTACAAATCGTTCTTCCGCGTTCGACGCGGATTTATGGGACACAGGAACGCGCGCCTCTATTCTTGATACCCGATGCAAAACAACGAGAAGGCAGCACGACGATTCGAAACGAATAACCGCCGCCCCGCTTTCACGTTTACGCCAGGAAATTATTCATTAGGCAGGAAATTGAAATTTTCAAAATGTATGCCGGTCGACTTCGACTCGACTTGGGGGGGCCTCCGCGAAACAGTGGCTTGCTGATCCGCGGGTGTTTCGTTTCAGCGATCACCTGTTACCGGAGAAAGGAAATTGAAATTGGTGGCGGGAACGTGGGTGGTAAATTACTGGCGCGTCGTTGATCGGAAAGTGATGCGCGAAAGACAATCGGAAATCGTTCCAATAACAAAGTGCGCGGAGAAATCGAGAGGCAATTTTAAATAACAAACGTGACAATTCGCACATCACATTGTTTCGTTGGCAAGTTCCATCGCTGACGAAGTGCTGCGAAAGAACTCGGATAGAAAAATGTTTTCGGTGATACGCAACGGGTCTGATTTGCGTGCTTCGAGTGGATATCGAATATACATGGGCGTGCGATGCGCACGAATGTATTGACAATGTAACCGTAAAGCATGCCAACATTTTTGGCATTTCGACGCGTATCAAAGAGTGCACCGATGAAAAGGTAAAATGAATTCCTGTTTTAACTGGATGTATGCTGACGGGAAAATATCGATAACCTTATATTCGTCCACTGGCCATGACAGATGGGGTAAATGGAAATTTCCAGTTGTGATTCTGGAATATAATGTAACGACGGCGGTGGAAGATTCGTCGGGGGGGATGCACGGATAATGGGGCGATTTAATCCGGAGCTGGTGGTACGAGCTTGCGGAACTGGCGTGACCAGTGGCGTTATTGGACAAAAGAGTTTAATTCAACTGGCCACGTTCGCGCAGTGTATTGATAACGATCGATGTGCACGGATGATAAAAATAGAAATGAATTTGTGGAGGACAGTGGGGTGTTGTGGTTAAAATTATCGCACCTGGCATTGGCGTTTTTTTAACCGTCGCAAGAAACAGTATTTTCTTCCTGTGTTACGGTAATTATTTATTCGCTAGTCCATAGTTTGGATTCAATGAAACTCTTTGGGCGAATTGGGTATCATCAATTCTCGTATTGAACACGCGATTGAACCTCCTCGTTGTAAATTAATTCTACATTGAAATATAATGTTGTTGGTAGTATGTAATGAGGGAATACAGTAAAAGAGGGAATACAGATTTGAGTAAAAATTCGCGTGCACCGACTGCAAGTCGAGTTTGAGAAAGCAACTAAATTTAAAGAGTTAACTTGTCATTTTCGAGTTAAATCGTTTCCCTTTGTTAAAGGAAAACAAGAGAAAACATAGTAAACACCAGGTAATAAAAATCGAATAATTTGACGCAATGTATTCAGAGGGGCATTTAATTAATCACGATACATCATTCAATTTCACAAGTGGACGTGTAACGAAAGCCACTGTATTTTAACAACGTTAATATATTTTCCATGCCTATACTTAAAGTGCAAAGACCGTGCAGATTGTCATTCATAGACGGGGCGAAACACATATATCGAGGGGCGAATGCAATATCGATATTATCTGGCGTACAGAGCGACGTGAATATTGGTATTCGACGAATCAAAGCTGTTCGCCCGTATCGTGCATCCTACGCTGGATACCTCTCCTCTCTCAGCTCTGTGCATTTTTGACTTTTTATTCGGCAATAAGAAAGTTTTGACAGGAATCTTTATGGAATAAGTTTCGCGGAGAAATCGTTGAAAGTTGGTCGACGCTCGTGCCCAACCTTTTCCGTATCCTTTTGTATTCTCTGTCCCCATCTCGCGCGTCTCCGTCCGTCCTCTCAATCCGGCTACCTCCTTATGAATACCCGCTCATTCTCAATACTAATCCCGGCTAAATTTGAAAGCCGGCAAACTTAGATTACTCTCGTAATCTTTTTTCTATAAGGGAACCGGGGGAGGGCGCGGAGAATCAAAAGTTTCGCGCGGATACGAAAAATATTCCTCCGTCTGATTACTTTGGGATATTTGTGCGCCGTTGATCTGCGTACGCCCAAACTTCGCGCGAATTCTGTTTCGCGCGAACCGGCGAGGATTTTTCGAGCTTGGCATGTCTTCGTCGCGCTGATTATCCGTGAATCGCGGAACATTTAAATCGTACTCAACTGTCGACTTCCATCAGAAATCGAATGCTTCGATGTTGCATACTATAATTTCGCTCCTTGTCAAACGTGGGTATTATTTTCTTGAGTGGCTATAAAATGTTCGCCGACGAAATCGGATATCTTCGGTCACTGTACACTTAACATTTCCGCAATTCAATCTGCACGGACATATCGAACCACATTTTTCTTCTCCACGGCCTTTCTACTTGTACAACGTCGTCCGGTGCATGACACTTGAGATTTCCTGACGTTTCTCTTTCTACCCCTTTCTCTTCTAAAGGATGATGCATTTTTGTCCGGAGCCCGACGTTATACACCTTCGTGGGCCTTTTATTGGACAGTCATGGAAAATCGTCGGACAGCTACACGACACGGGTGCGCCCACACACGTGTACACATCGTTTTGGGTACACGCGACTGTGTGCCGTCACGTGGGTGTTGATGGCTGTCAGACCGTGGCTACACGCGCAATAAAATAATACGGACTTTAAGCTAAAAAGAAAACTTTACGTTCCCTGCTCATTCGTATTTATACAATCATTTCGGCCCGTGAATTTTCGGTTGTCGCCATCCTCCGATTAAGATCTCTCCGTCGAGATATGTCTGCTTGATTCGGTTTCGGGTATCTCGGTTGTAAAAAAAAACTTCGCCCAGTTACCTTTAACTGTGCCTACGTGAAATTGGGTCAATTGTATGAATCGCAGGCGTAACTCGAACGTCGAGAAATTTCGAAGAATCCGGAATGATTGACACGATATCGATATTAATGTTCGGGGCTGTTTACGTAATCGAAATGATCAGAGCGTTGACAATAATTAAATGCGGCGCCATTAAAATCAATAGAGCGCAGATCGATGTTCGTCAAGAGCAATTTACGTTTATAATGTGTGTCGCGAGGTCTTTGAATTTTCGAGGCGAACGTTACGTGTCGCGGGCGAATCGGCGACCCTCGTTAAAACTGCTCAACCAGGTGTCGCGTTGTCAAATGAATTGAACTCGTTTCGGTATCTTTGGTCTCGCGTAGCCTCGCGAATGTATCACGCGTCTGAACCCCTCGTTTATACGCCATTTCGCGGGCTTGTACGTCTGTCTGCGAGCCACAACAGGGGAAGGGTAACAAATGCGGACGCGAAGGAAACTGGGCGTGAAACAGACTTTGATGTAGAAAGGAAGGATTTTGCGGTTGAGGTGGATGGAGCGTGAATAATCGCTGCCCCTCTCTGTGGCCACACGGGAGGAAGAAAAGTCTGAAAGGGAGAGAGAAAACTGTACAAAGAAACACTGTAGGCGAGCATCGACGCTCTTGTGCCACTGAAACTCACTCGTGTACGAGGGCTTCCAATTTCCAGAACAATATCTGCCGTGAAATAGTGCTTTATTTTCGATCCTGTTAACGATTGAAACGTCTCCTTTATTCCCTTAAGTTTAAGCTAGATTTTCCTTATATGAAATATTTAACTCGGGGAAATTTAAGCGGTGCAAGAAACCGAACCGCGAAAAATTTATCAAACGTTCCTCGAACCTCGTTCATTGAACCCACAGACTACATTCCACAGGCGGGCTATTTCAGGGGGTTCGAATATAATATACCTTCGCAGTTTTCGTTAGCGACATTTCCCAGAACGAGAACTGTACGCGCAAGTACAGTGGATTAGAAATATCCCAATTTTCGTGGACGCTGTGTAGAATAATAATAGAACGGAGAGCAATCCGAGTCGAAGTCAAAACAAAAGAAGAACGGTAAAGTGCGTCTGAACGAGCAAGCGCGGCGGGTACACGATCAAATTGTCATGGAGGAAACGAGTGGCTGCCCACTTTACTATACACTTCGTGTGTATGTACTCTTCAACGCGTATTTGCCCGGCGGCGTACACTAAAAGTGAAAGAAACGCCGGAAAAAGAGGGGCGAGAATGAAAAGGAGGTACAAAGCACGCAAAGCAAACGAGAGGGAACTTCCGCGATACCGTTAAACGTCGCGCCCTGGCCCATAAATTCCTTTAATTAAAACTTCATACTGTGCATCTGCATAAAGAGTTAAGAACCATCCTACAACGTCAGCCCTCGGTGCTCATTCTAATTTACATTCCGTGCCGCGGAACGCGAAAGCAGTGCGTAATATTAGCTACGTGTCAGTATGGAATATTCGCGGTTAATGCCACCGGGTGGCCAATTGTTTTTCCAATGGAACCGTGTAATTGATTGTGTCCCTCGAGTATAATGACTCTGACAGCCTGCTTACGCGGTTGAACTTTCTTCGAAAATATACGTCCGATGAATTCGTGCAACTATTGGAATAATTATTGCTGGAATGTTTCTTTCGTTTTCAGTCTGGAAGGACCAAGGGAAGTTTGTAATAACTTTTGCAAAATATTGTCGAGACGAACATTTTATGAAGCGCGATGGAGTAATAATTTCGGATTCATTTATTTATTGCCGATGACGTTCTATTTTTACCCTGCATCGAAACATGTTGTGGAATTCTCCGAGTAAAACGATTTCACTGTAACGTTCATCTACAAAATTGCACGCGGTCGTGGAAATGTATTACACGCGTATGCTTGTTTCGTAGAAACATCGTTTGTTACACTGTGCTGCGTGTAAACAGTTTCTGACAGGCTGGATTATTATTATTGCATGTTATTCATCGCTCTACAAATATTTTTGTCGCGCGTTGTACACGGTCTGTTGAAACGGGCAACAAACACAAATTTTGTTTCACATAAATACTGTTCCCAGACAATTTTTAACTGGAAATTGATATATCTATTTTTTTGTCTTAATATGGGATTGATTAATTTTCACCGTTCTAACTAAAACACTCTCGAATGCTTTGCGATCAAGTATGTTCTGTAATCTCTGTAAGTTTATTCGTCCTCATATCTTTGAAGAACTTTCGTTCTGACTTTAGTTCGAGACAATACAGTTATCTTATATTAACCAAGATATACAGTTGATATTAAGTGTACGCCTGGTGCACGCCATTAGCTTCTAACGTACTTTGAAAATTGATTTTGACGTACATTCGAGGTAATGCATTTAGATCAAACTATTTGTAGTTGAACATATCGATGCACAAAATATGATTAGGAGCCTGATAGAGGAGTTCTTGTCAGTCGTGTTTAATTAATAGTTTCTTCGTTAGTTCTCGAGAGTCTGTGCATGGTTAACATTGTATTTCGGATATATAGTTGCACTACACGGACGGTTCATTAAATCCCAATAATTTATCACATCAGAAGCAATTTAATGAATACCGAACTTCGATCTCATTAAAAGTTTCTTCGCCCAAAATCTAAATATTGATCTCTAAGCCTAATCACCTAGTATGTAGTAACAGTTGCGAAGTAAAACTACCAATTAAAACCAGAATCACAGTATTATTTGTTTCAGCTGTATCTGAAATATCTCCCCTAAAAATATATTGCAGTTCTGTTACAATTATATATAAATACTTATATACAAATATCTTCCATGGCGATTCAATGGTTTATATAGAGAAAAAAAAAAGAAATCGATCTCTTCCGAATTTCCTAAACATTAATAGACGAAACATGACTGATGTAGCAATAGGGAAACGGTCTGGGCGCTCGATCATACAGTACTAACTACTGCCGGGTGGCGGCAAGTGCCCGATTTGCATGTGGAGTACGAATGGACTTTGGCGGATGGGTGTACGGTCAGTCGTGCATCTGCATACGATTATGCAGCTATGTTGCCTTAACTGTCGACAACCTCGGCGGGGATAAGCGGTTGGCCGGCAGGGCTAATTTAAATGTATTCGTATCGGAGTACTCTCGACAGCGACGAAAAATTCCAACGCCCCGCTGACACCGGTATATTTATATTCTGGCCCGAACACGAAACTGTTCGTTAGAACGCATAGCAATTGTGACAAAAAATAACTGGTTCTCGTTTCGCTATATGGGCGAATTTGTTGTGGGAAAATAATGCAGATATTGCGTCGAAGACGTATCTACGCAGAGTACAGTACGATGCATATTGGCGTGTATTTATTTAAACGAATAGTAATAATAATAATGGTATCTCCTTTTTATATTGGACGATATTGTATGAAACCAGGTGACATATTCGAAACAGAACGATGGTCGTTGATTCTAGTATCATCATTTCAAACGTTCCGGGAAATGTTGTTCAATTCAGAACTACATATTGGTCCGACTAAACTTCAGAAGCTGACACAAATAAAGAGAGTGAAACGCATTCGTTCGACAACAACGAAATGCATAAATTCGTTAGGGTAATAGGGTGCACCAGTCGCGGGAATGCGTTTTCCATTAATAATTTTCCGCAGGCGTTCCTTCGAATGCTAGATTCCAACATTCAGTCCCTCCTCTATTGATCGAAAAAGTCTCCTCGAAGTGCATTTAAAAGTTTCGGCATGGCAGCGCGGCCTCTGATGGAGAATTTATTATTTCCGTGGAACAGTGGCAACGGGAAAAGCGGCGTTCCCCAGGCAGAGTTATTTAGAATGCACGAAAGTGTCGAGTACTTGACACAGACAGCCAGGATTGGGGGGCAGAGTGGCTCGAAATGTAGGAGTAGAGTTGCTCCCTGGATTGTACAAGGGCGCGAGAGGAAAGTAGGAAAGGGGATGCTTCAACGGCCTCCGTCCTCGTTACGTGCAGTGCCACGATTCCATGGAGTAAGGTTCCCAACCGTTTCTTAACGGGCAACACAAACATTTTAAGCCCGCGGTATCGCTACAAAAAAAATGGCTACGCGTTGCGAACAAATGCATACAAGATTACTCTAATCATTTGGTTAAAAAGGGGTGAGTGGTTGTTTGTTCGGTGAGAAATTCTGGCGAAGATACTCTCCTTTAAACGACGACTAATTAAGGTAGTTTTGTGTTGAAATGAAAAAAAAGGACAGGTACAAAATACTTGTTAAAGGTGAATTGACAACCTTACTCGTTGTAAGTGTACACAATTTGTTGGCCTATTCAAGACACTATTCCGATTTACTTATTTCTTTTTATTGTTATATAACATTTATCTGTAAAAAGTTTCGTGCACTAGATTGTGTAAACTTACGATTGGGACTATTCCAAGCAAGAAAGAGTAAGGATATCACTCACACGGGTTATAGTGGTTGATTGATATTCAAACTTTATCATGCTGTACACCTGATAAAGATACGCGTACTTTAATATTCCGTAGGACAAGTGGATAATGGATTTGCGCGTTCACTGCAAGCGGCAAGATTGCAGTGGCGAAGTGTTATTCGCCATTAAGTTTACACGAAACAGTCTCATTTGTTCTCAAAACTTCTTGAGAGCTCGCCAACTCTGTATGGAAGTTTTCTTGCAAGTTCCTTCCTACGTATGTTCGCCGTTTAACTTTTTTACCGCTTCAAAAAATGTACCATTGTCAAGGAAATTAAAACCTGTAGCGCGCTACGAAAATCGGATATTACTCTCCACTGCATACGTTTGATTATTTCAAATGTTCTTTTCACTCGTTTGACGATACTTTTTATTTTAATTGAAAATGTGTCAGTGGTAGCAGTAGTATCAGTACTGTTGCTGTATGGATGATGCTTCCAGCTGCAACGTGCGCACATACGTACGTACTTCGGTTTCGTCGGAAAATCCGCGTTCATTTTTACGGTGGGAAAAGCAAGATGAACCCTTCGGCTTTTGTTCTGACTGTATATCGTACACAAAGGCGGTAACAGGTGATGCAATACAGTTGCCCGTGTGACTGGCGGAATTCCAGCTGCTTTTTACGTTCAATGCACCACGCTGCCAAAAATGATTACACGGCTAGACGGCGGTCGTGCCAAGAAACAGTTGCCTTTCCAGTCGCCGTGATGCTCTTCGATCTTCGATACTCGAGGTGCAGGGAAAAAACAATTCTCCTTCCATTAATACTGAACATCTATCTCCACCGAAACTACTATGATTCATTTCTATAATACACTCGATGCCAAAACGGTACACCGAAAGTCATTTTCCATTGCAATCCACAGTGTTCTTTTATTGAAAATGAAATACTTGCCGTATTTTTTCATTGCAAGTAATAGAACGCAATATTTCTTCATAGAAAAGAATAATGCACAATATTACTTCGTTGCGAAGACCGAATAAAAATATACTTCCTCTCAGAAAGAATTAAATAGAAGTACAGAAGAAGGCGAGATGGGGCAATGAACGGTATGCAAAGGAGGGAAGCAATTGTTTAACAAAATGGGGTTGCCGGTGAACGAGCCGAAGTGGAAGAAGCACGGATACGGGTTCGATTGATAAGAGGGTGATGCGGGGTTAATCGCCACGTTCACACTCAACGGGTATCAAAGCCGCCCCGTTGCGTCACAGCGCAGAGGGATGTGGCTCGCTTTGAAACTATCCATGCACGGGGGATGATCTGGAAAAGCCAGGCAGGGTTTCGCTAAAGGATAGCTCCGGTGAAAGCAACGTCGGGTAGTTGCATCACCGGCGACACGGAATTATAAGCTGATGGATAGGATTACGTGGCCGGACGTGTTTAGGCATTTTGACAAACGCTCTCGCGTTGCGGATGGATATTCTGAGCCGTGTATCATGCTTTTAACCGCGAACGCTCTGCTCGATGGTAAATTATTTCTTTCGGGAATTTCGTCTGCCCTGGGTCAAGGGCTGCCACTTATACGTTGGACGATAATTGTTTTGCCGGTTCTCGGTACTACATGAACGCTTTTCGTAATGAGCATTTGAATAATATCGTGGGGAACGAGAGTCCCGAATATTTGAGGGAAGATTGCGCAACCGAATATTTCTGACAGCTGGTTACCGGATTAATTGTTTCTAATTAATTTTAATACGATTACTATTGATACGAGCATTGGTATTGTAATTTTAAGGTTCCAGTTAATTCCTTTTTTCTGATATATTCCATTTCGTGGCATGCTATCGCGAAAGGGCGCCCACGGCCGTGATTCAGGATATTCTATTTAATCAGTTAGTCAGTTCACTAAGAAACCGTAGCCACGAATGGTCATCACAGTTGAACGATCGATATCCCAGACTGTGTCCACGAGAAACTAATCGGCATAGTTGGAAAGCCGGCGGTTATCCTGGGAATCCTACAGGATCGGTTGTCCCTCGCGCTGTTGCGGTTACAAGTAACGATCCTTCTCTACCCGTAATGTCATCCCTAGAACGGTTCCATGGTTTAATGTCGTGTATTACTTAGCAGTTTGATTTACATGCACAGTGCTTCGTGTGAAAATACAAAACTGGTACACTTCGAACTTAAAATCATCATTCCCGATCGTACCTCTACTCGGCGTTAAGTGGATACCAAATTTACTAATCACCGGCGACAGTTTAGAGAATGCCAAACTTTTCATAACATTAATAATAATAAAAGAAAGAGAACAAAAAAATAAAGAAGTCGACATTATACCAAAATTACGAGTTTCCGAGCTACTCAAATATTTCATTGCAATGCAATTCTGCCACTTCATGCCATGGAATTCGAATCCTACCAAATTTTTATATCGCTCCGTCATTTACGGGAGCATTTCAATATCGTTCATTTGATTCCCTCGGCGCAGTGAGAAGTACTTCCGCAATGATACACATGATTTTATTGAAAAATTTGCAGCCTCGTCTCGTTCGATTCTCCTCTCCCGTCGAATGCAATCAGGCTTATACTCCGCGCCGTGGAGAGGCATTATTTTGCGGCAGATTCGTTGATGCGGCATTGTGCGAAAATCCGGTAACGTTATCGCTTTTTCCATCTCGGGCGATCAAAATTCCGCATTCCATAGCGCATCAGGGGGTTTTTTTTTCTTGCCATGCTACACTTGCCTCGTAAAGCGTCAATAGATAGGACCGACGATTCTAATACCTGGCAACGAACAGCTCGTCAGTTCCATTAAATTTCAGATCCCCCTATCTTCGTGTAACACTTGAGAACGATACTCAAAGGGTTTTCATTATTTCGTTCGCCTTTCCACGAATTCATTGCGAACAGTATCGCCCGAGTCGTTTAATCGATTGTTAATATTTTTCGACACGGTCGCGTTTCGAAGTAATCAGAGATAGTCACTAAAACGCAGTCGTCACAGTTAAAGACGAAAGAAATTGATATAGGAATCTACGTTTGGTTTCGTCAAAGAATAAATTCAGAAATATATGTCATTATCAATATGAAACTGGACACAATGTTTTTGCATTTTTGTCCCGCCAGATTGCTCAAATACTGAGCTATACAAATACTCCGCTTTAAAGCGTGACGAGACACACATCTCAGAACGTGGCAATTTTTCCTCCCCCTTCTGTTAACCAGACGAATCGTCATTTTATCATAGCCGCGCTAGCCAGACAACCCGATTGACCATACAATTTCTCATTGCGCTCGATTAAGCGCCAACGTTGCCGTCTAAACAGCTCCTGCTTCGAGGCAAGACATCCAGGTCATGTCCCACATTTCAAAGAAAAAAAAAGAGAAAAAAATATAGAAAAGAAGGAAGAAAAAAAACCCAGAAATTCTACGCTGCTGTAGTCGTTCCCTCGTGTACACACTGGCCACGAAATGATACGTCGCGCTCGCCCGCTTTAATCAGCCCCGTGGCTCCGGCGTATCACGGGATGCCGATGCAGCCGCGCGTTTTGTGTATCAACGGGTGGGGTCTCTTGTGCGGACGTGCTCGCGTGGAAAAACGATAGAACGTTTTCAGGCACGAACCCCTCCCTCCCTCTTTCACGCTGCTGTATTTCTGTAACTACCACCTCCATTCGCCGTTTCCGTCTGACCTTCCCTTGCACGCGTATGTTGAACCGTTTCCCTGGTCGCTTTTCCGTACAAAGGGGACGCGGCGGTGTGGCTCGAAGGCTGCCACGGAATATAGGTCGATTTTAAGGCTCTAACCTACATTTACATCGTCACAAACGAACCGACCAACCCCTGCGATCCCTCGAGACCGAGACGCGGGTGCATGGATGAAGGAGAACCGAAGTGAACGGCGGGGTAGTGGATATGCGGCAAAGGTAAAGGTCATGCGAACGGAGTGCTATCGACTGCTTTTATACGCGGGAGCACTTTCATCGGTTCCCATTCGCCGCTCCTCTTGTTTCGCTCAACCCTTCGTTTCACCCCTTTTACGTTTCGTAACGCTGTCCCCCCAACGCGACGATCCTGCTCGTCGTTTCGACGGCGCGAACGATGTCTGTTATCGCCAGCGCTGATTGTGGCTTACGACGAGATGCTCCGTTTGCTTGCGCCTTTCTTGGCTCTATGGGCCAACGTGAAACGGGCATAAGCGTGCATTTTTTGGTTGGTAAATTAAAGTCATTTTTTCGACGAGGGACTGGAAGAAATTCGAATAAGACTTTTTTGCAGAAGAATAAAATGAAAACGTAACGGCCATCCGGTTCGGGAGAAAATTGCGCCAAGATCAATTGAGATACTGTTAATTCTAATCGGTGACGGTACGCTCTGCGATTTATTTGTTCCAACTACTACCGACACTGGACAATAGTAATTATAATTTCTTACATGTGGTTGGATAACATGTAAACACTTTCTGTTTGCATAATTTCAACGTTTCTTAAGCGAAGACATAATTAGGGAATCGTGATTTTCTCCGATAAAACGTGCAGCCGTGACCTTAAGTGCTCTTTGAAGAAAATAGGACGGTTGTAGTGCGGAGGACGCGAGGTACCAAAAAAACTGACTATCTTCCATAGAAAATGTTTTGCCCAGTAATGCCATTTCCACGGAAAAGCGAGATAAGCAAGAAATGTTGTTAAGGAGAGACGTGGTCCTTGATTCGTGGCCTTTGAGCAACTCACGGTCGCCAGGGAAATGGAATTTTTTCGCCTTTCTTCTATCCATTCTTTGGTTCCCCTTTCTCGGAATAGACGAGGACAATTCTGAAGCTCGCGACGACGGCCCGGCTTTTCGGTGGACAAGAATTACGTTTTATTATCGACAGATTAATTTTCGAGATTGCTCCCGGGCAATAAAATTACGGAATAACACTTCAACTGATTGCAATCGTATAATTACATTGCCAGGCAGTTTATCTAAGCCTCGGTGCCGTTCGTGAGACGCGCATACAGTGAGGGTTTAATTTATGGATTGCTCAAAATTCAAGGAAACCTCGATTGTATCGTTCTCTAGACTTTCAAGTAGAAAAGCCCGTCATTGGTCAGACATCGGGTATACGGTAAAAGGTTTCCGATTATCAATTCATATTCGAGGGGATAAAGATATCCCAACTAATCAATGTTGATTGAACGTTTTGTGACCGAAGTTTTTTTCGATATAGAATTTATTTGCATCGCAAGTATCGACTCGCAGTTAGCCTTGCTCCTATCATATGCTATCCTTTACGTACGGGCACCAGAAAAGCCATACATAAATCAAGCGCCCTATCCTTTGTAATGGTACCAATTTGTAGCCCCTCCGACATGAACGAGGGGTTTGTAATTATTTTAAAGTACACCGCCCGTACATTTAACAAAGGGGTAATAATTATACATACGTATATACATACATGCATATTGATTAAATATTTTCGCGTCCCTTATCTCCCTTGGTTTTTGAAATAAAAATACCAGTTATATGTGATACGATATATGTTAAATCGCGCAGAACAAGCTCTCATTTTTGCATTCATTCGCGTTATTAATATTACGGTGCAGACTTTATCCCCGACTGTAAAGGTAAAGCTGTTAAAAGTTTCGTAGACACGGTCGTTTATTTTATGCTGTTAAATTGTGTGCCTAAAGCCCTGTAAATAGCCCAAACCACTGAACGGTAAAGATACTAGCGCAATAATACTGTTGCAAAAAGCCATAAAGTGGCCCGCCGTGTAAACAGCGCGGCTAATTGTTTACTGGGAATCGTTTGCGTGAAAGTAATTGTTTCGACGAACGGACGCGCCACCCTTTGACACAGTTGATTATTATCGCGGTCGAACAAACTCGTTTTATTTGCACGATGGAAGGATACATCGATCGATGTAGCAGTAAGTGTTTCAGGAACCTAAAGGTCATCGGTAAAACTAAGGTTCGCCAGGGCTAACCCCGTGGCATTTCCGGCCATAAATTAGTACCGTGCACATATTAGAGGGTTAGATGCAAGTTGGAAGTGGACTATCAACGTCGTTCCGAAAATCTGTTCAAACAAGGGATAAAGTTAGAACATCGAGGTGACATTACACGAACAAGAAATTCGACAAATTCGAATGGGGACAACAATTTGCAAAATCGTCTGGAAGAAATATCAAAAAGGTGTCGTTTCCCTGCGGCCTATTTTTGTTCTTTCCTCAACGACATCCTACTCGAAAGGGAAGCAAAGTTCGACCAGATAAATCGCGGTTGCAGGACGACTTCAATCATCGTCTCCAAAAACTTCTCTCGTAAATTATAACGGCAAGTGTTGGAAAACGGGGCGAGGGATCGGGAGAGATCCGTAACTCTTCTCCCACTTCGATATCCAACGCGAAACTTTTTATCCCGCGGGTATACATAACCGTGCCACGGAACCAGAAAGAAACTGGTCGCGGCGAAAAAGTGGCATTGAACGTTGCACGGTTCCTTCGGGCGTGAAACAAACGATGCCGCCCGATGTCGATGATCTTAAACACGTTTCGCGGTTGTAAAGTCGGGAAGGAGAGTATAACTATCAGCGGGACGAGGCGTATAAGTGGACGGAGAAGAAAAAAGAAGAAGAAATGAACGGGGGAACGAGTCAAATCGATAGGGCACTGCATGACGGAAACAAAGGGACCCTTTTTTCGAGCAACTGAGAAAGGAACCGAACAATTTAATCAGTCGTCTCCGCTTTCGATCTCGCTCAAGATACCGGGGAAAAGGTGAACCAGCCATCCATGCAAGTCTACTTCGTTCGCGATTCTTCTCGCTCGCACGAAAAGGAAACGAAATATTCTCTTTTCTCTGGTCCGCCGTGTTGGCCGCCATTTAATACCTCTTCTTTTTTCCTTCCCGGCGATGTTCGTGACTGGAAAACCGCGCGACATGGCCGGGAATAGAGGGAAAACGTCGGCCAAAACCTTTGACGTCAAGGTAACGTTTGCCCATCGGGCGCGATAGCGAGCGTCGTTTCCTTCTGGGATGCCCTCTCCGTGGAGGGCAAGCTGGGAATGCTTTATGAGACATTGAATTTCGTCTCCTTCGACTCGCATTGTGTCATTGAATTCCTTCGTTCCGTGACTGGAATTGGACGCGAATGAGAGCAGCTCGGAACGATTTTATTTTTGGAAGGATCCAAGTGCAAGCGAAGACCATAGCGGGCTTACAGTGATCTGCGCCGCTTTTGTACGCGATAACGCAGTTCGTTCCTTTATCGAATTTCCTTTGCGTCGATAGCGGGTGCAGCGATGTAGACGATGACTATTTAGTAGAGACGGCGATATAACAAATCAACCCAATTTACTTGCACAATAAATAAAAAGTGAGCCTGAAAAATTCCCGCAATCCATACACCAATGATCCGACACACTGTGACACCAACCCTGGTGCTCAGAGAAGGAAAACTAATTCATAAGAAAGTGTAATACAATCGCGACAGTCGTAAAACTTCGAGAGGAAGAGGCGAAACGCGACGGAGAACGAGAGAACGGGAATTCGTAGTTTCAAACATGCAGCTGCACCCGCGATTTTCATCGGTCGACCATTGTTGAAACTGCTGTAGTACATTCGTCGGAGAAATTACTTGGGAAACGAACGAGTGGAACGAGACCTCCGGTGTGCGGGCGATTTTTCAAAGGACACATCCGGTGCTTCCTTGCGCCCATTCGGCTGTGTCTGCGCGTCGCGTGACCGCCGCTCAAAAGCTCGTCCCGAGTTTCGTATAAAAAGCTTCGTGGCCCGGAAATTTCAGTAAGACGAAGTAACGTGGAAATTGCGCGGTAAAATAAACCCTCCTTATCCCTCTCGACGCTTTTGGGGTCAGCGAATAATTTCGGTTACCTTTCAACCAGCCGCTCCCGGGAATGGCAAAGGCGTACATAATGCAAACTGTCAAGCTAAATATGTAAATCAATATGGAGAACGAAGTGGACATCTCACGGAAATATTGTCGAGTAAATGAAACAGTCGGACTGCTTGAAATACAATTTTTTTTTGTCGTTTTTTTGTGGTCTTCGATTTTTTGACGACTCGACAACGACGATGTTGCGAGTGTTGCCTTATTTTCAGAACAGTAGCTTTTCGTTTCACATCCCTTTTTTTCAACGATTATTACTCGATCAGAGACGAGTGTCACATTTGTTGCATCGGAAGAATTGTCCTAAAGAGAAAGTTCCAGTTCTACTTTAAAATATCTGAACATCAAAAGCAGTGCAGATGAAACGGATTATTCGTAGAATGCACAAAGATACGAGACAGATATTCAAACATTGAATTTCAAGAGAAATTTGTTTAACGAAAGGAATTGTAACATTTGACGCGTCAATTCTCGTATTGCTAGAAATTAAAAATATTGTTGCAGACGCGAACGCCGAAGTTGGCTAACAAACAAACAACAAGAAATAGCAAAACGTACATGCATACGTTGGGGACAAATAATATTGAGCGACGATATTATATATTTCCACGGGCGGATTTAATTTATTAGAATTCCCCTCGCTGTTTGACTTGCCATTCTAATCAATTCGCAAAGGTGCGACAAGATTTACGTGTACAACGAACAATGAACAATTTTGACACTCTCGTTTCTATGTTGAAGTTTGCAAGATTATAAATCGTCGGCTTGTCATTTTCAATACGAAAACAGCTTCTTCTCAACGTGACGCGAGTTCGTTGTCGTATGCAAGTGATTAATAGTGCACGGCCGAAACTTTGGAGGTACATTTTTCCAGCTGTTTCTGTTTAATCCGTATGCAGAGCATGATTTATATCTTCATTTACCGGTGACCCATTTTCCGCGGGCCACATCATTAGCCATTTATTTTGAAGCATTACGCTTTCGTGTTTAATTAACGCCCGGCTGTTTCACGGAATTTTTCGTTAAGGGACTTCAAGGTTTCACACCTCGCCAAGTTTCGCCGTGCATCTTAATAATTTCATTTTATTTCCTTTCGTTAAACGCCGTGCAATTAATCATTCGCTGCGAAACGCTAGGATTCCACGCGTTACGAACACTCTAATTGTTTCAACAATCGAATTTACTTAAATGCGATTAACGATTCCAATAAATAATTCGAAAAGCTTCAGCGTTCATCCTTGTACGATATTTCCTAGTAATATATTTCGGCAACCATATTTCACAATGGTTTCTCATAAGTAAAATCCTTTATGTACAAAACGTTACGTAGATTTTTTAAATATTTCGAGTTACGTGACGTCTATTTTTCAATGTTTCTTAAAAGTAGTCTAATCGCAAAAGAATTCAAAGGTACATCATAAAATATTTTTTTTAATGCAAGTCAAATAAAATTCTACACAGAAATTTATTTACATTTATGCAAAGTTGTCGACATATATTATTATACAATATCGAACAAATGTGTACACCGAAGCCTTTCAAATTGTTTATTGAACCAGTTAATTGCATTTAATTATGTTTTCCTCGCTAGCTCTGCGCGTCCACAATTTCCGCCGTAAGTAGATCGGGTCGGCGGTGGTCAGACGCGCCTATAAGAGCGCGTAGATTTGACAACCGTTCGCCTCCCTTTGAAACCTCGTATTTCCAGCAACACCGTCGACTAATAGATATCGTGAGTACATCATCGAAATCGTTCGTCCCTGTACACCGTCTACCTGGCGCATATTAATATACACTGTCGTGCGCAGAGATCATGCAAGCATAAGACGCATCGGACCGTTCCACCTGGCAGGAATCAAAGTAGAATGGATTCATCGATCGCTAATAAAGCGGAACGAGAATGAGAAACAGCCCGATCCTGGCCGGGAACATTGACCCCGTTCCACGTGGTATAATATTATAATGCCATGTCATGCTGGGATTATTTTCGTTTATATAATAATATCAAGTCGACGCTATTTTATTACAAATGTTGCATCAATCCAGCGGCTGGCAGAGTACGAACGAAGATCGGCCGTGCAATTATTTTTATTTTGAAAACGTTGCAAGAGAAAACACAGCAGAAATCTCCTTGCAGTAGTTTGAAATATTTCAAGCGTGTCCTGTTATCGTGTCAGAAAGTTTATGGACAGTTTCAAGAACCGGCAAGTGCATACAACAGAACGCGATTTTTCCGTTTCCAGAATTCGCTGACCCTAAAAAAAACGAGGAGAGAAGAAAAAAAAGAAGCGAGACACGAACGGAAGAGTCGGAACAATATAGACGCACGTGCAATAAAGAACAGCCCGCTTCAAGAGAAGTCTTGTAACAAGAGTGGTAGCTGAATTTTCAGAGATGATTGAAAACCTGCGAATAAAGTGGAAAGCAGAAATGGCACTTGTATCATCCGTTACATAATAACGAGGGAAAAGGAATACTGCCGTTCGACGAGAAATTGGCAAAAAGAAATAAAGGTCGCGAGTGTGAAGTGAAATATTGTGGGAAGCGGACAAATCGTCTGAAAACATTCTGCCCTAAATATATACGAGTAACGTAAGTCACGTTAAAAGTGGGGGTTAATGAATGTGACATACATACATACAAATCAAGAGAAAAAAAAAGGATTACTGTAAAAAGGCAACGGGTAAAGAAATAAGGTCGAGCGCCCAACAAAAAAAAAAGGAAGGGAAATGTAAATCTGTAGCGAGAGCTTCAGTTACCACATGTTGATCGTGACGCGATCCAATAGAAGGGGTAGATTCGACTCGAGATATTTAAAAAGTCATCATGGAAGCATGTCCGATCGACTAATGGACTGATTTATGACCTAACTCTGTGGTGCCTGGCGCTGTTATGCCCCACCACACTGTGGGCGATACATAATCCTTAAAGTCTGACACGTGAAACGATCGCAGGATTATATCGAAGCTTCTGCCAGTGTTATGTTCTTTAATCAAGAAATTCTGTGGAACATTCGCTGCTTGATTGAATTTTCGTCTTAGAACAGGAAAGTTTATCAACGCGGTAATCAACTGTTCCGAATCGTTGTTTCAATTAATACCAAATAATTTTACCTGGCTTGAATCGAACGTGAATAACAAGTTGCGTGAAATGAAATATTTAAGCGAGGTGAAAATTCCACGAAAAACAATGACTTCTCACGATTTACAACAGTTAAAAATTTCTGCTGCTGCGAGAGAAACACGGACTACCAGCTACGGTGTTTAAAGGGACATTAGCACTGTTTCGTAAAAACACCAGCTACCGGAAAACCAAGCAAAACAATGTAAGGTGGTTAATGGACGTGTAAATTGAAGGGGATGAAAAATGGCGTACGCGCTTTGCATTTCGAATGGGGAGCACGGGGGAAAACAAGACTCAAGGTGATTAATTATAAAGCGAAGTTTCGCTGCTCTAAGGTCGTGCAAATCATGCTGCCTGAACTTTGACCTTGGCATTCCGAGACCAGCATACTCCAACCATCGTTGAACTTTGTGTTCACGTTTTCCACGAAGTTCCTCTGCAACAAACGACAATGCAACACAGAGCCAAAAATATCAATAACGCTAGAGCCTCAACGTTTACACCCCTCCGCACATAAATTTACCACCGACGAAGTAAAGAACCTGACGCGTTCTCCATACGTCCGGGAACATACCCAAGGAGCAATTAAAACGAAAACAACTTCCAAAAATTGAACCATTTCCCCCAAGATTTAAATATGCTTCGAAACCATTCTCCGTCGCGAAACCGTTCTTTGCCAACGATAAATCCTCTCGGCGAATGGAAGACGAAGGGGTTAGCGATAGAATAAATTCGCGCGAAAGTAACGCGTGCCGATTTTTCCACGACACCCCATAATACAGGGGTGGGTATAGAAAAGTTCCAGCGTAGCCGGGGATGGTTCGTGAAAGGCGTCCAGGCAAAAGCAGGCGCGAAAAGACGCGGCAACGTCGCCGTGCCGGCTGCAGAGCGACGCTGGCGTCGCGAGGCGTCGGTAGAGAGGGGCCAGGGGGGGTGGTTCGGCTAGTAGGGGCAGACCGATCAATATGGCGGCAGGGGAGGGTGTGGCAGAGGCACGAAGGGAAGTTTTGGGGAGGGTTGGCCGATGGTGCGAGGGGTACAGGTATGGTCTGTTCGCCGCGATTCTATCGCACCTCTGCGACCTTGAGCTTTTTCCATCCCTCGAGAGATAGAGCTGCTCGAACACGATCATCCCTCTGGTCGGCCCTTCCGCTAAAGGCGAAAGGATTGATTGAAATGCCGGCTGTCTTGCGCGCAACTGGATGCCTCGTGCACGGTTTTCGGCCACCTTGCTACCGATGCACCTCGTTCGATTTTTCGTGAACATTCGCGGCGTACACGTGTTTAGTCGGCGGCAGAAAATTGATCGAATTAGGTTGGCCGGTGTTGTTCGCGGTGGATGATTGAAATGGTGGAAGAACGCGTTGGAGGTTTCCGGTTGATTAAAGATTGCTTGCGGCGATGCAGGTTTCCATGGTGCAGACCTCTCTGGTATTGGGTTTACAGTCAACTCGTAAATTGGTTGGCAATTGTTTCCTTTGAATTAGACGGCGTGACATTTTTTAGACGGCGGTTAATGGAGTTGGAGATGCAATAAATTTTGTCGTTGTTATATTATCTGACGCAAAGGGACACTTTGTGCTTATTAGGAGGACTCGATTTAATTATAAGTGTAACGTGGATGATTGAATTGTCTTTTTGTCATTCTGAGAATCCTGTGGTTATATGCATATCTGAAGTATTTATTGAAACAGGAATATATAATAATTAAATAATGCGTGTAGTTGGAAAGCACGTGGGCAGTGTTATACTTCTGCGTTAAATTCTCGGCGTGCCCATCCATTTTATTTCTCGGAAACATAATGGTACAGTTTCTCCCCCTCTGGCAGATTTAGAAATTTCTTGTCGATAATAGTAAATTCTAAGGAACTTAAAGGTTAGATGGATTCACTGTATCTGTAAATTCAAGTGCAACTGCAGCACTAGCGTACTCAACCGAACAATGCGGAATCTTAGCACGCAAGCTAATCAGAATGGTACATATGTGCATTTCTTAATGAAACCATGTACACAGCGCTTTCCTACGTGACGAAATAATTTTTGCAAAAATGCAATGCTCCATCAGCACTGTAATGTTTCAATGTAAAATTGTAGCTTAAAATTGACGCTTCTTAAAATCCTCTATAATATACATATTCATATTTATTTCATAACGCAGTTCATTGTTGAAAGCTTTCATGGTAAAATACATGGAAATGTGAGTTTCCATACATTACAAAATAAAGTTCCAAATTCCATCCCCCATATAAGAGTTAAGGATACCTTCCACTCAGGGTATGAGTGGGTATGAGCCAAGGTATGTGCCAGGGAATGAACCTCAAACTCGTATTTCATAACAAGACACATTTTTTCAAGTACCGAACTTTAACTTCTGCACCTTCTGGCCCCGCACCCCAACCAAGAAATACCTCCGTCCAACTATACGCAGCGCCTTCGCCTCTTTCTAGAAAATGCACTTTCAAAGTCCAAACAGGAACGTTTCGAGGGAGAATTATTCCGTTACGTTACCACCGCCACTGGCGTCCTCGATCTCGCGATAAAAGCGGAATAGTATCTACCGGAAGTAGGCGGATTACCAACAGTGCATCATATTATTCGGGACAGACTCTGTCCGTCGACCTCGAATGGAAAGAGGCAACCTTTTTTATCCCGTGGTCTGTCCTCCGCCCGGTTCCTTATTTCATTACTACAGAACGAGGAAGGATGTTGTTCTCGTTTTTGTTTTTTTTTGTTCTTTCTAACGAAAGACAGTCGTTCGTGTTCGCTTTATCAAACCACCTTATATCGACTGTCTTCGATCTTGCCCCTCTTCTGCGTCTCGAAACGTCGACTTTCTTCTTCTCTCGTTTCTATTTTTTTTCCTCTTCTCAATCGCCCTGAACGAAGCTCTTTCTCTTTCTTCCCCGCGCCTGCTCGAGCCGAATACGATATTCGTGGCCCTTCGCGTTTACATTCGCTCGATCGACCGTGAATATCCTTCCTTTCGTACGCCGACCCTCGAGCACGAGAGCCATTTCGAGAAGCGAAAATTCGAGGGATCGTACATGTTATCGACGTTTGGAAGCGTCTTCCTCCCCCGTTTGGTCGTTCGCGTCGCGACGCCCGTTGATAGACGTCGAGAAGCGAATTTCGATGGCTCGTTTCCACGTGCGTGACTTTGTCACGTTGATTCTAATGTCGAGCAACGTCGTTTTAGCGCCTAGAATTGTTGAACACCTGCCGTACGAGGCAGAATGTTCGGCAGGTGTTCGCTATTGGTGGAACGAAATATTTTTGGATATCGGAGAATCCGTTTTCGAAGCTATACAGAATTCATTGTTCTGTCTTGCATTGGGTGTCGACGAGATATTAATGCGATTATACAGGGGAGTGTGAAGCCCGGAAAATTGTAGATTCATGTACAAAATGCGTTCCATCATTTTGGGGAGCGGTATGTTGTAATGTTTTTATTGGACGATCAATGGCAAATTGAATTTGAACATTTCTTTGGTACTTCACTGCGTATATTTCTTTTTTCTCGTAGAGATTATTCGCATCGAGATATTTGTACAGTATTGTTCGTGGAATCGTGTGAATGATTGATCCACCGTTTCTTCAATTTCGTATCACTGTTTCACCGAGCAAATTGCACCATATATTCAATTTAAATGTCCAACATATAAACCTGTCGGGGATAGAATTCTGTTACATAAATTTATATTTTTTAATTCGCAGTCATAAAATTTGATTATCAAGCTACTTCTACTATGTTAACTGTTTCTTTAGTAAACTTCGCAGTACAACATTTCATAGGAGACTCATTTTCAGTGTTACATTCCATCTTTGAGAAATGATGTGTATTACATGAATATGTTTATACAGCGTAGGGTGTCAATAATGCGACTTTGCGGGAGATTGAATGTTAAGATTGAAAATCGAGACAGCTTATCTAAGGCAGGACGCAGCAGTGACGCGGATCCGTGTCGTTTATTTATCGGGCAGCTCCATTATTCATCTGCCAATAATGCGTTTCGCCGAAGCACTGCGGCTCAATTTCTGTTCCCGAGGAAAATAAATGGGGGATCAATAATCCACGTTTACTAATAACTTGCAGCATCGTGAAGCCCGTGCTCGTTATAAACGACTGTGCAAGGGTTAGCGATTCCCTGAGATATAGTTCTTTCCCTTCTCCAGCTGATGTTACAATTAATTTCGTGCCATCCGACACGCCTGGTGTCCTGGTGAATATTTCGGAACAATTTCATGAAATAATTCAGCATTACGATGTTTCGTTTAAAATTGATTATATTCATTCTACTAATAAGTTACACACGCGAGTCGACGAATCTTCGTGCATTTAGTTCTCTCTGATTAGATAGATTTTCCTGCTTAACCGCTTGGCGAGCTTTATGGATACGCAGAATTATAAGGGAACACTCTCTATTTCACTGACAAAAGGAGTACGAAGTAAAGAGATTGAGCGACTTGGTTTTCGACTTCCCTACGATGACACGGGGATCTAGATTTCGATGAAGAATAGCAGGAGGAAACGAAGAGGAAGAAAGGATGAGTCGCACTCGAAGAACTTTCCTCTCTAAAATCCTGGCCAGCAAATGTATCAAATCCCTTTCTCTTCGAGTAGAAGGCCATTTCTCCTGCAGTATCTTTGATCTTACGACGCCCGTTATCTATTTTGTCGGAATCTTTCATTTCCTACTGCCTGCGTCTCAGAACAGAGGCAACCGTAGAAATGGAAAGGTACTATAATTTGACATGGTGAAATGGAAAATGCCTGATGCAGCGTCAACCAGAACGACACTGCTTATTCGTTCTTCTTTTACGATTAAGGCACAATACGTAGTGGAATCTCGGAACCATAATTCGCACGTCACCAACATTCTGCAACGATTTTGGGGGATGTTTTTGTCATAAATAGAAATATAAAAGACGTAAACGGAACGTCGCAGGGGATAAAAAAAAGAACGGAGCACGTTTAGGTTGAAATATGTGTGGAGTGTTTGGGTGCCGGATCTTGTGATTCCAACTAAGCTCCCGATCATCTCCCTACTTTCTCTATTTTCTCGACAGTTGGCTTCCTCGCGCGTTTTGACATTCTTCACGCAGGGATCCACCCCTTGATGGAAATGATAGCGGTTCGTTCGGATCTTGGAACGAAACCTTTCAACGGTGAAAGCTTCGTATCCTTTGATCAGCAACTGGGCCGATGCTCCTCCTATCGATTTCGAAAGTGGCAGTCCATCCGGTAACCCCTTTTTCTCTCTTTGCAAAGCGATATTTTCCTTGGCGATCTTCAATTATTAATTGCCCGATGGGCCACCGTTTGTTTCCGATCTTCTTCATTCGAACAATTTTATGCACAAAGATCCGTTTCGCTCGAAAGAAGGTCGGAACCGGGCTTTTACGTCATCCCGAATGAATAGGTACCAGTGAAGGCATTAAGCTAGTTCCCAGCCGAGACTCTCCTACTTTTCGCTGCATTTACGCCGTCCCTTTGCAAGTCGAAAGAATCTATTTGGCAAACGTATGAAGTTCTTTTGAAATGAAAAGAAGAGGAAGAAATGTCACGGGCCACAAGGTATCCTACGGAAACCATGACGTCCGTCTTATATTTATTTAAACACACTTCTCGAGGAAACGTTGATTTGCCTAGCAAATATAGAATCCTTCGAGTACTATTTTCCAAATTATTTTCGCTTCGTCGAATTCTTTCCCATTCGATTACCTCCAGAATTCTCCTCATATAACAATGCTCTTTCTCGAATATCTCGAACGTGAACAGTGTTATCAATTTTAAATACACAGACCCCGAATCCTCGGGAACAGGCTTACACAAATACTTGGAAAATTCTGACATCCAGGCCACGAACGTATATAGCGGACTTTATTTTAATAATCCCCTTCTTCAACGATTGGACTATTTGACAAAGTTTGTTCGTTTTACCGACTTCAAAGGGTCATAAATACACCACCATGCCAATATCGCCCCGCCAAAACTCGTCTACCTCCCAGTGAATGTTTCTGCTCCGCGTACCACGATATTCCTTCGCCTAGTTTCGAGAACCAGGACGTCGGACAGACAGAAAAGGATGATTCGAACTCTGGGCCGGGCATTCAAGTCGAACAAAGGGCGAGATGTCCCGGTGGGACACGAAAATAATCGGCCGAGCTTTGTCGACGGGCTTCAAGAGACAATGACAACGACAACGAAGGTCCAAAGATGCCACGCCGTTACGTCGACGTCGGTCGACGGCCGAAAGACGCCGCCGTAGAAGCTTTCACGAACGCCACCGCAGGCTTGTCGTGGACAAACGAACAGCGTTATCTCGCCCGCGATTCGCCGGTGAGTCGACGGATTTTCCAGAAGCTCTTGTATTTTTCAACGATTCTTCCAGTAACAGCGACTCTTCGTAACAGTCTCCTCGACGCTCGCGACGTTTCTATCGTTGCTTCGGCCCTTGCGCAAGGAATCTCGACCAATTTGCTGACGTGACGTACTTAACGATCCTTGAAATTGCTTCTGTCAATCGATAGAATTTCTAACAATTTTTACGGGGATTTCCTGTCTTGTCCCGTTCATTCGTATGTCGCGGTGCACGGGAAACGAATTGCGGTGCAAAAGGGGTTTTTGAGGGTGCTTTAAAGAAAAATCATTACGCGCCAGAGGACGAATGTGAGGACGAATTTATTTACCTCGTTTTTAACAAGTATTTTGAATGACATAACGTATGGACGGTTTTGAGAACGTGTCTTAAAAAGTGTAAATCAAATGGAATAATTGAAGTGGAATCTAGGAGAGATCATAGAATCATAGTTCCGTTGTATTGTACGATTAATATATCGAGGTTCTAATTTGAATATACAAACGAGGAATATTAAATGATATAATGGAATGCGAGACTTGGGAGGTCTACATAAGAATAAATGATTCTACATTTATCTCAAATTGGATAACTTTAAGGAAAGCCTACAAACAAAATCTCACCTTCATGAAACAGCCGAACAATACATCGCGTTTGATTAAAATTGACGCGCTTAAGTCGTCTGAGCTTATTAATTAGCGAGATAAGTGAAGTGGAAGATCCTGGAGTCGCGTTCGCAAAGTAAATGCAGACTGAGCGTTATACTTCATTATGCACACGGGAAACATTATTGTCTGAAATTTTCAGTCCCGTCTTGGAGGAAGTATTCCGACGGATTAGCTTTCCTAATTAAATGTTTTCCTTTGGGATTAATAAAGACGTGCAATTAAGCTGCAGCGACGGCGCGGATAATTGGCGAGGAATTGAAACGTCTGTCGCGAGACGTCCGTTATACCACCTTCCATATGTGTCGCGTAATTAACGCGGCATTAAACGAAACAATACCGTGCACGATACACGCGCACGTCGAACCAACGAAATCCGTTTCGCAACTGCGCCCATTATCAGCAAAGTGGCAATTACGTTTGCCCGAATGCCCGGAGTCGCGCGAATTTCGAAGGTAGGCGAGACACGAACGGGTCCGTCCCTTTTTCCAGCGAGTTATTTGCCTGCCGTTGGACGAACTCGATTATCCGCGCTTAGATAGTCGTTCGAGGAGAACCTCTAAGGCGCATAAAACCGTATTACCTTCCGGGAAATCGGCGACGAAGCGAGGGAAACCGGAGTAAGAAGGATAGACGTATCTCCGTTGAAACGGACTGACTGCGGCGACCGGCGAACGGAACAGGGACAGAGCGTGGGCGGGGTGGATGTAATTTCCGGGCTGAAAGAAGCCGACTCCCACGGTAAAAACATAATCAGGGGGATGGCTCTAAGTTTCCACCGCGACAGCGCGACAGAGTAGAAAAAATGAAAAAAACTGGGGGGGAGCGGGAGAACGATGAGGAAGATGGACTCCGGTGACGAAGATACGCGGACAGATTAGAGGGGATGAGAGTAACTGCAGTGTCTCGCGGAGAAGGATGAAAAAAGGAAGGTCAGCTTTATCGGGACGGAGTATTTTATGGAGGCGCCGGAAGGAGAACTACTTGGTATCCGGATTTACAGAATACGAAAAGTTTCAATCTTTCGCGGGTCGTGCCCCGCGAAGCCCCGAAACAGAATTGCCTCGTGTCTACTGCCAAGTTATAAAATCTTTTTACGGGACCGGCTTGTTTCCTTCGTTTAGCTAGATTGGATTCGGCCGGGTTCGCGCGTTTCACCTGCGTTCACCTTTGCCTGTGCACGGCTGGCGTACCTGCGTGGTAGCTACCATCTGCAGTGCTTCGTGCGATCGCCCGGTGATTGGAGAAATCGCGAATTTGAATACGCAAAGGGGATATGGTGGATTATAATATTTTTGTGACAAGATTTAGCTTGGAGAAGTGTGAAAGGCGTGTGTGTGAGTAATTATATTATTCAGTGATTGGGCCTTTGAAACTTTACCCCGTTACGCCATTGGCCGATCAAGTGTGTAACTCTTTGCGAGGTTATTTGAGAAGGGAATTATTTTTTGTTTATTGCAGTATCATTTGCATCGGTCTTTACTGTATCAAAAATTGCACAACCCTTCGTCCCAGCAAGCTTCAATGGAGTTTTATACAACTTTTGTTAATTGCACTTGTATCTGTCATGCTGGTACCATGATGAAAGGTATTTAGCTTGTTCTGCGTGGAACTTTATTTTCCCGCATAACATTTGAATAATGCTGGAACACTTCGAAGCTGTTGATAGTTTATAACAATTTACAATTTGTTTCGAACAATTGTCCCTTATACTTTGCTGTAAGTTTCATAGAAAATTATATCAAGCTACTAATAATTATTCAGCCATAGGTACAAGCAAAAGATTCACTATTAATTTCTGTATATGATTTCGCATAGAAAAATAAGTTATAAGTAATCTCCATTAAAAATGGGAAAATGTAATTGCAAATTAGAAAAAAATGCAATGATCGATTTCTTGTTCTGCTTTAATACAAGCAAAAGGAAAAAGGCCTGAATGTTTCGCTCCTGTTTCTATGATATTTCTTCGAGTGTTGGTTTTAATTGCATTAAGGCCGTGTTCTCTGTTGCGAGCAAAGATCGATTTTCCAGAGGCTGTAATAAAGGGAGAACTAAAATACGGCCTCGGGGATTAAACAGATCGAAGGCTTATCGCACATCCTTTCAAGAGAGTAGGAGAAGAGTTACTGCTTCAAAAAGTAGTTTGCATCTAAATCCGTCCACCCCGAAGTGTTTGTGCCATAAGAATGGAATGCCCCTGGCATGGGAGTTTTGGTTAAACGAAGGATGGAACGCAGGGTCTTTTTTTATGGCTGATATCTCATCTTTTTGGACGTATCAGTTGCTATTTTTCTTCTTCTTTTGGCCAAAAATTCTATTATTATAGCAAAAATGAGCTACTTAGTTATTCCAGCACAATGATAATAGTAATGATTAGAACATTGTTTGTTCAGGTTCGGAGTACTGTTTTATAAAAGTATTTGTTCGACAATTCACAAATTTATTCTGTTGTAATATGATAATTCTTTTAGTTCGTATAGTATGTTTCTAGTTTCCTCTGGAGAACACTAATATTACATTTATCATACTTGGGGATAATAATGTCTCTGCTTCTTTCTATTATAACACCGTCTTCCATTTAAGATTTCCCGTATTAAAATTGAGTTCTTCACTTTCTGTGGGACTTCTTGCTATCGCATTCAGATTTGCCTCGCGCAAACGCCTAGAGCAAAGTAGTTCAACGTTGCACAAGGTAGCCCACGCTCAACAAAAGACAAAATTAGAATGTTTCACTGAGGTATCGATTGAAAAACAGGTGAAGGCCGTCAGTTAAAATATATCATCGACCATTTCGTATTCATTACCGTTTTCTATCCCACAATTCGCGAGCACAATACAATTCCGACCGCAAGGCCGTGCCCGAGTCAATTCATTCCCCCGTCCGTACGAACTTCTTAATCGACGCGAACCCTTTCGCTTTTATACGTATATACAAACACACCGGTCACGCGAATTGGAACCTGCACGATGATAGACGCCACGCCAATTGAATTTAATCTGAAATTTGATTTGCATATTATCCCGGGGAGAAGTAATCGCACGATCGATGAGTTTCGGGTAATTGAAATCGTGTTGCCGCATCTGTAATCTAACCACGTGTAGCTAACCCAATTGCGGACCCAAGGACGCAGTTTATCCTTGAGTCATTTGTGCATTGTTGGGGGAAACTGTGTTGCAAATCGAGCAGTTTGTAGAATTCGTTCTGCATCGATCCAGTCCAATTTGGTTCAGCCCGTACGAGCTCGCCCCTTTATTTCAATAATACACTGTATGCACGTAACTGTAGCGTCAATTATATCGAAACGTATATTGGACTACAATTATTCTTCCAAAAATATTAATAGTCGTTCCAAGGTATTATGGGCACGCGTACTTCTACAATTTGTACTAATTGTCCCAAAATATGCTTCGAAACACATTTCACTACCCAAACACAAACCCTATCCGGTTTAATCGTTCATTGTTCTAGCAATAGAGAACCACCACTCGTTCGAGGGTCCATCATGAATTGTCCAGACGCCATAAGCCCAATTGCTGCCTTCGTGACACGATTGCGCCTTTATGATATTCGAAAATCGATTAGTCGCCGTTCTAGAACGACGATGTTAGTTTCGATTAATCCTCTCCTCGAGAATAGAAACGCATCTGTCAAACGGCAAAACAGCCGTGGCGTGTCGCGATGCAGCTTTCGCGTTTCTGCCTGTCAGATTCAGGTACGCGCGTATTTGACTGCACCGCCCTGCCACATCGATGGTGCACCCGGGCTATTTGCATTGCTGAGTATTGGCGACGGCATGAATGCGTCTCGCACTCGGCTCATAGCCTGTTTGCAACCATAAATTACTATCTCCCGATCCGCTATCTTCCGGCTTGCAGGCTAGTTTCGCATCAAGGCATTCGTCTTGATTCTTCGATTAATTCCGATGGTCGCGATATTTCGAAGCACGCTTTCGCGAGAAAATTATTCGATAGACTTCGAGGTATTGGATGAGCGCAGTCCAATTCTCGGGATCGACTTAATTGAATTTTGTTTGCTACACCTTCGATCCCGAAAATGGTGCCGGATTATTAATACGGTTAGTCGGCTCGCCAGGGTGCATATTCAGTAAATTATTCAAGGCATCGAAAAATAAGAATATTGTCTATTTCGCTGAACAACCGAGAATTCTGAAAGTCTGTCAATTCTCTGAGATTTCAACCGGGAAAATACATTTGACTAGCTCGTCTGCTTCGCGCCAGCAGCCATGGGAATTACGGCGGCAGCTGTTCCATGTCCCACGTATTACAATTAAATCATCACGGCTTAATCGATATTTAACCTCCATACACTCGACCACGAAAATCTATGGCCCGGCGCTGTCTCTAAACAATGTTTAACAACACTATATGCATTATACATTTTCCATTGCGATATCAGTTCTACTGTAAACGTGACACAGTCGAAGGCATTCGTTATAATTAGCGTCACGAGCACGCTTTGCCGTCCACAAACTACAGGATGGAATTATCCAAATGTCTCAGCCAGAATTATATCCGCGTTGTTGCACAATCTTGTTTGCATTGCACCACGGTTCATTTGCACACGCGGCTATAGTCATTATTCTTTCGCGTGAAATTTTCATCTATCAGCTCCTTGATCGAGAATGCATTACTGCGAATCGAAATGCACAATCATTTATTTACAGATTGCATTTTATTGATAAACGGATATATACGCTTGTTCCGCAGTTTCCTTCACATGCTTTCAAGTTTTAAGCATAATGGTTTTACCTTTTTGTTCTTTGTCATCTTGAGATGGTGGCAAGTATTTTTTTTTCTTTCGAAATATTCTTCTTTGGTTAGTAAAGAAACCTCTCGCGTCCAATTTTCATCTGGCCAAGATTAGATTTTGCCATTCGATAAATATGTCAGCTTCGCGCGGAATGATATTTGAGTTACCGTGTACGCATTTACACTTGTTTAGTAGGTAATGTAATGACTTTCGAGATCGTAGCCAAAACTTATCATGTATCTTGCACATTTTAGAACGACGCTTCGCAATGATGCTTGCCAGTAATCCCCCCAGAAGGGCGATAAACGTTAAGCACAGAGATTTCTTTTGTTCCCCGGTAAATAACCAGCAACGGCGGAGAGAATTGCGTATTCTCTCGTCGCGGTTCTCCGTTCCACTCATTAGCAACTCTTTCGTCACGGAGAAACAGAAGGGAAGAAAGTCGAAATGGGTTTACGTTGTTCCATTTCCAACCCACCTACCCTTGCCAATGTTCTACGAAAACGAGCACTAAATCTACTTCTTTTTTCCCTTCTTTTTCAACTATTTTCCTCGTTTTTTCTCCACTTCCTTGCCTTCCTGAAAAGCGAATTCATCTTTCACCTATTCCCTCCGTCAGGTTGATTCACCCGAAGAGAAATCCCATATAGTTCTATCCACGAGTTCTTGCCGAATCGCTATTTAAAACATTAAATTTCTTGGATTTATAAACAACGAGTCTTTTTCCTCGCGACGTTCCTCGCGGATATTAATAGTACTCGCAAGAAAGATTAAAACGGGAATGAGAGGGGATTTAGTGCCTCGTAGGTTGTACTCTCTTTGAAACCGGGTAAAATGAATTTTTCTATTGTTACACGTTAAGCGAGATTTAAATAATGATAAATTTCATAACCCCTATTTTACAGGGCATGGGATTTTATAAATTAATTTCAAGACAGGATCATATCCCTTGAGTAACGCAAAAAGTCAAAGCGGCGTGCTTTTTTTTCTCCATTGCACGTTAAACGGGCTCACTTTCGCTGCTCTTAAAACCTGCTAAACAGTAACTCAAAAATGTTCAATCAACTTTGCGAAGAAACGTGTTACCTGGCTTCGCAGGACGATACAATTAAGAATGCAATTACTTCGAACAAACGTTGACAGAATTTTCGCTTTATAACTTTCCTTCAAAACGAGGTTCCAGCGTTCACCGAAATTTCACCATTTCTTCCGAACTGTTACGACTCGAGTTTGAATCACGGGCAATTAAATATATCACTTGTATACCGATCTGCGGGGCAGTGATCGGTCTGCTTCTATTCCGATTTGCTTCTATTCCTTTACTCGAAAGCGTGCTCTCGGTGTTCTCGAACCGAATCGCGTTTCTCTGATAATATAATAGAATCAAACCGCGTTGTCTCTTTCCCGTCCGTCGCGAGAATTCGTTCGCCGGGTACGCGTAGGAGACGATTCGATTTGAAAAAAAAAAAACAAGCCGACATTTCGTCGTCAATCTGACGGTTGCCGTTCGCCTTCCAGTCGTGTGTCAATTTTCTTTTATTCGTCGACGCCGCAGGACGAGTCGAGAAAATGGCACACGGTCTACGATACGATGCTGCCGGGTCGCTTTGAAATATCGGCGAAATATCATGCCGCGACGAATTGTCGTTGCTGTTTATTTTTTTGTTGTTGTCGCGTGTCTACGTGTTTCCAAGCTGTCCATGATTTCATGAGAAATCGATACATCGATCGACGACATGTGTATTTACTTGGCGCGTGGGTGTTGCACGGTTCTCTTCGGTATATCCTGTCTGTCGCGAAACATCGAAAGTGGACGACCGTTCTATCACTTGTCGGGGGGGAACGGGTTGTTTTTCCAAGGTATTCGAACGCATTATCACAGGATCGACGAAACATTAATATTCTACGAACGACGCGGTGCGCAAATTGTACTTAACGACGACAAGCTTTCGTGATGGATGCATGCACTTGTACGTACGTATGTGTTGACTATTGTAATATGTCAATTAAGAGCCCTCACTTTATATATAAACTTCGTACAGCGTATGTGTGTTAAGAGATATTCCAGAAACACAATAGATAATAGATAATATAACAGAGTTGATAACCCGAAATAATTTGGTTAAAATGAAAGTATACTTTTTAAGTAACACAGAGTACAATTTCTATTAGTAGAAGATAATTAATAACTATTCGGTTTGTAAACGGTATATCGTTTAACTGGATCTGGGACTAATCGGCGGGCTACACAAGGTGGTTTGCAAGAACAAGGCTGTTACAGCCGGGTCTGGGACAGATATTGCAATATTCGGAATTGTGGGCGCATTTTCTCGTTTCCTGAAACCTATGTTTGCATGCGCCTCAAAGCTTTACGAGCGATCGATACTTGCGAGCTTATAGCTCGACGAGTTACAGAACTCGTTCGTTTTTCTGATGTACGAGATGATCTACTCTACATTACGGTGCCTCGCTCCACATCTCGCAAAGGAAATAGGACAGATCGAGGGACCAGGAAGGCAGACCACTATTTTCAACCTTAACGGGCTAATAGGGAATCGAGGACGTTCAATTTCCAATGATTTCCACCGTTCGCGATTTTATCAATATCTCGTTTCGTTTTCGCTTAATTAACGGGATGGGATAATTCAATCGATTTTACATGGAAGAAAATGAGGGCAGTCTTATTTTCAACAGCTTTCAAATGGTTAGATGTAAAATTTATTCGACAAATTATATCGCGTATGCACGCAATTTTTCTAGGATTTTTTTATTCCACCGGCACACATGGGTATTGAGAGAGGGAACTTTTTTACGATCCTTGAGGCTCGTCGAAAGTTTTATACAGTCTGAAGTATACCCGAGTATAGAACCTAGGAAAAGTTGAAAATACGATTTCAATAATCCTCCCCTTTTCGAAACGTGCACCTATTGCTTTGTACCTGATGCAATAAAACGGGTATCGATTTTATGATAAATACCATGTTGGTTTTCTACTTCGAATTGGCTGCGTATACACGTTGAGAGATAAAGCAGTTGATCCATCGTTTCGCTATCTTCTGAGGAAGTAGAAAAGGTATAAAATAAATCGCAGGTCGTGCAGTTGACAGTAAAACTATATATATATATACAATTCACAGACACGCTATTGCTTAAAGACCATAGTTCTTGAAATTCTCAAGAGAATAGAAAGGAGGTAGATATGTGAGAATGCACGTGGCAACTTTTACCTTGCACGGAAATGGTAAATGTAGCACAAATAAGAAATTCTTGATCAAAACGGCCCAATTTCGCGTGTTCACAGAAACCAAACATAGAACGAAAAATACAGTTTAGTTGAATAGTTGTGTTCAATATTTGTTAAATTTCCCACCGAACAGTTCTAAGATAGTATATTTTTATCCACGAGCGTAATAGTTTCAATGATTCAGTAAAAATAAGGAAAGGATATTCGGTTTTGGATCCAAATGACTCAAATTCTCGTATGAAGATTAAACACCGTTTCATGCTTGACCTGTCCGTGTCAATGCGCAATATTGCCGCATTAAAACGTCGTAAATAGTCGTAATAAATTTTCGAATAAAACGAACATTTATCATCCTCAACGCAGCATCTAGTCTCTCAATTACGTGGCAATTTCACACGTCTTATCGCCGCCCATGGAATAACGCCTCGGGCGAATCAGAATATTCGATCCGTGTGCGAAATTTCCTATCTCTGGATACGTGCTTATTCGTTCCTGTACAGGTTGAGCACGGGTGCAGAAATCGTGTGTGCATTACTCGCTACGTGTCAAATAAGCGCGTACAAACAACCTCCCATAAAATTTGGCTGCTTAAATAGCTACGCTCCTTCGAAGTTTGGACGCTCGATGCATTTCCCAAAAATGAGACATCGTGCGAATCGTGATTGATCGTTCGCGTTCATTCTTAACATATTGTTAACGGGCCAGGAGTATATTCGTGTTTGCGAGCGTATCAATTTATCCAATTATTGAAGTATCAAATTGTGCGAGTTATTATTGCAGTACAGCTGATTGCATCGCGCAGTGCTTTCTTTTTAGTTTATGTACTGTTGCAGTAACTTTGCTGCAATATTAAAGAAACATTCGCACAATAATTCATACCATTTCATACATATTATATGAATATATGTATACAAGCTAGAATAAAAGAAGAACCACATTGCTCAATGTTCACTGTTAATATAAGAGGAAGTTCTGCCAATTTCACAAATTCATTAGCTCCCAGCATACGTAAACTAGTTGCAGAATGAACATTAAAATGCAAAAAACTTTTCCCGATGAATTTCACGGATGGACCCGTAGAGGAATCGCTTTTAATCGGGATCTGCAATTTCCATCAAGGATACCGGGTCAAGATTTTGAAAGGGCGCGAAGCAATTAAATCGTCCGTGCTTAATTGATCATTCGACCGTTCGTTTCATCGACGGAAAATGGTACATCGGCGGCCCGTGGGGAAGTTTCTGCGATTCACTTAGAATTTTCGCCGGATTATACGCGGCCTGTTCGGCGCAGCCGGAACGGAAAAAAACGCGCGAAGTAATTAAGAAAGTAGCGCGAACCACTCCGGAAGCAGGGCTAAATTACTCGGAATAATTTAATTCTCTGATAATATCGGTCACGTGGCATCGTTTCACGAAGCTCGAAACTTCCTCCACTCCTCATCGACTCTTTCCTGCCATGGCTAATTCGTCCTCGTTAATGACAGCTCGTACTTTTTGGGCTCGTTTTGCAAATGGCTGTGACAGTTTCGACGGTGGTCCCATTCTTTTCGTTCTGTTATCGAACTGAATATTTGATGAACGACGTGTCAACGTACGCATCGAAGGGGAATAATGTTTGTAAAGTACTGTGTCGCAACGTATGTAAACTACTATTTTTTTAAGAACCCTTGGTCAGGCCTAAATTACTGGAATTAAAAAAGTGGACGAACTCAAAGGACTGTTTTCGTTAAGAGCGCTGTATTATTCTTACGATTCTGAGCTGTTGATTTAACCACTTAAACAGTCGCAATGTGCACATGAAAGTATATAAATAAATCACTGCCGGATCAGTGAAATCAGAAATTTAATCAATCTTTGTACACCTTGATAAAAGTAGGCACAGTACATCGATTCGAAAATTGAAATACACACGAAGATTGTACATGCAATCTGAACTGCCTCAAACAAGTAGATAGGTACACGCTCGTCGAGATAAAATGAAGCATGGGAGCCCTTCGTAGATTGTACCAATTAAGTGCCGGTCTAATTGACAGTAAGTCGATTAAATGGTGTTCCTCTGGACACGGTCTAGTGATGCGTTGAGAGGGAGGGGGATCCTAGAAATGGACGAGAAAAGAGGAATTCATGGGGAAAATAGAGGTGGCAGCGTCTTCTAGCTGGCATGTAACGAGCCGCAAGGGGATACGTACGACCCCTGTCAAATTAATATGCTCGTCTGTCTGTCAGCGCAAATAACTGTGGAAGTTATTTTCGACGACGTGCTGACGCGGGCTACGCGGAAGCTTGAGGTGATTTTCGGAAATATTTGGAAACTTGGCGAATATTAAATGGGCCGGCTTCCAAGTGAAATTCTTCATGAGCTGCTGATTTCTATGAAATTTCCCTCGAGGTATACATAATATGTCATTCTGATGGAGATATTATATTATAAACGGATTGGGTAGCTGCATCAGTAATTATTCCTGTCCGGACCTTCCGCTATTTCAGTTTCCCGATATGGAAAAGTACGAGGGTAAACTAATATGATATTAAACGAAATGTATCGAATAATATACTAGAATTGTATTTATGCGCGTCGGACTGGAATTCGTACGTTCGCTTTGTATTTAGGGCCCTGCGTTTGGTAAAAATTCCCAAAGATTCGGTGAAAGTACCAAAATATCAGCACCGTCTGCTGCATCGTTTCGAAAAACAATTCATTTCTGGCGTAATGTGCAATACTGTGTACCGCGGGACGAGTGGGCGTATCGACAATTCCGTGCCGAATTAAAACGTCTATCATAGCGATTTTCAAAAGCAGCCCCTGTTACGAGTTCACGTCCCGGCGGCTGCAATAACCGAAATTTTCGGGGCGGAAGAGGGATTATGATATTTGATGAAGTATTGCGAGCGCTTGAAAATTTCAGACAGATATTCTGGCCCGATGGTAACGCTGCATAATCCGTTGTGGTCTGCGGTTTCCGGCGAATTTGTCGGATTGCGTTCAACCGCCACCGTTCAAAAATTAAGGAACAAAGCAATCGCAAACATGAACAATTTAGCGGAATGTTTTATTCCCTGAACTGTGCATTGTTCACTGTCTATTCGTTAGAATGAGAATTTTCGTTCGTTCTAGTTTTTTTTTAGAAGAGTTTATCGCGGATGCGACATGAACGGCGTGTTATAAACGCTTCGGCGCGAGAAATAAAGATACTTGACGGCTGAAAACATTGACTTTAAAACTTGGAATCCACGTTTCATCCATGCGAAGCTTCGAATTTTATTTGCCGACAGATTGCTACGAGACTGTGATAACAAAATATTATACGTACACGAACATTGTACGCACGATTTGGGAAAGATTAATGAACAATATGAAATGGTCCATGAGTATTTCAATTCGTACAAAAATATTAATTTCCAATAGGCGTTTATTTTCTACGGTTCCAGCTGTTAGATTGAATTATATATTTCATTTATGATTAACAAGAATTTCGGCGTGCTCCGGGCGTTCATAAATTCGAAGGAATTATTAAACACGTCATTCTCCAACAGTGCGCGAACTCAATGTAAAAGGTTGCAAATTTGGATCATGACGTGGGAATTGTTATCAATTGTATGGATATTTCATCAATTCCAGGAATACATTGGTGTCTTTTGAGCCGATAATATCCGCGTTCAAAGTGTACACATACTCTGGTGTCCATTGTTGAAGGGGAATTATCTCGAATATAATTATTGCATAAATACATTATCAAGCAGCATGTTTGTAGAGTTTACGTGGTGGAAATCGCATTTAACACGGAAGTGTTATTAACTCGACTGATTTAATTAAAATTCTAAAGTTCTCCGAATATTTTTTTCATCCTACGGTCTACCCCGAATAAAATTCCGTTATTAATTAAACGTAAAGCACGAAATAGCTTACATGTTTTTACGAAGTAGTTTCGTGGGCTTATTAAATCGACTCTGCATGAGTGCATTTATGAAATTACGTAACATTCCCAATTAAAACTGTGGCCAACGTTTTGAAAGGGGCAGCGCAAGTTATCTGCCTTCAATATTTCGTACAAATATTATTCTTTCAGGATTTTCTTGCAAAAACTTCCGCTTTGCATTGCTTGGGGGTATAATTAATGTGTGTAATAAAAAAGTTCTACAGAACCTTTCCATTTTCGCCTGCAAATATTTATCGACACTATTTGAAAATCGCTGTGCACCTCTCACTTTAGCTTACATTCTGTCGAATATAATATAATATTGCATGACAACATGTTTGTTGTATCCTCACGAATACTATTCCAAAATTCGCTACATATTAATAATAATAGCATCAGCGGTAAAAATAATATGATACAAAAAAATCGCTTAATTAAAGAACCAAACAACCCAAGAAACCGGCTGAGAACAAGAAAGGAAATCGAAGGGGAGCGGAAGGGGGTACGTGCTTTCGCAAAGGAATCGCGCGTCAGCTATAGGGAAATCTGTCCGCCTACCAACTTGACGTATCTCTCTGGATCTTTCAGAAAAATATTGCTGTAGCTGGGTTATAAATGCGGGCGGAACTCTGTTCTCAACATACCAAGTCGGTCGAACGATCGCGTTCCGTGGTCGTGCCGCGTCTTATGTGTAGCAATTTACTACGTTCGTGTGTATGCCTACCGAATTTCTCCTTAACCCGGCGGCATTTGTTTCGGGCAACTGTTCGCGGCACGCGAATCTTCATAATAACGCCGGTGGCGAGCAATTTTCTACTGGTGCATGCGGTAGCCGCGACAAACTGGTAAATAAAGAACGTTAAAGGACTGCCTAAACCCCTAGATCCCCGACCGAATCTATTATACATTTACGACTTTGATAAAAAGAAAAACAAACCATTCATGACCGAACTTCATGAAACATTTCCCCGTAACCCTTTAGCATTCCCCCTTCATTCTCTCCATTTAACTTCTCGCGGAAATGTCGTGACGCAATCCCAACTCCGTCGCATCATTAAAGCCACTCACTGCCGACGAACATCAATTTCCAGGTACCCGCGGACTGAAATTACTGGTCCCTTCCGTTAACTGGTCAATTAGAAGTGTTCGCCGATTACCCGCGGTGCGGATATTACGGTTCCAGGAAGATTTCGATCGGCTCGCCGATTCTTTGGCCGATAATTAGCGTATTAGGATAATTAAAGCATCCGCCGTAAGTCCTTCTTCCACTCCCGTGTCAGTGATAGTCTGTTACGATAGCCAGCTGCGAGTTGCCAGACTCATTAATGTTTCGCGTATCAAGCAGGAAGAGAATGGGAGAAACTGTGAAACTGGGCCACGTTCAGCCGTGCCGTATCGCCACCGCGGAAATTCGTACGGTCCCCGTCGTCGTTTGCCATTAACGATTCCTCTGTACGGAATTACGATACGGCGCAAAATTTGTACACGTGGGTGTGGACGCGTGAACCTCTAATGCGACAGTTCTTGTTGGCCTTTTATTCGGCCAAGAATCCTTCAACTTCACTCTGCTGTGCTCGACTTATCGCATTTTTCATGCAAGCAGAAGCAAATGCTTGTTTTAATGGTTCGTCAGACCGCAAGTGCAAAAGATTCATTCTATTGGACGAACAGTTATTGCGATGTTTTAAATATTTACAGATCAATTTATCACCTTCCGTGTTCGATAGTGGTATTAATACCCGAGCCTCGATAGAAAATGTTGAATATTTGAGTAGTCTTTTAATTACAGGTCTAATAAGTTTATCGATATTTAAACGTAGCTCATTAATTTTCTTCACTAATTTACTATTACGTGAGTAAGCATCGTCCAGTGAACGATTCTGATTTCGAGGCGCATCTTTCGATATTTAATATACGACCGGAAGATTTTTATCTGAAGAAAAACTGATCGATTTAGAGGAATAATATTTTTACCAGGTTTCTATTCAGAATATTTGTGGCACATTAATTTCGACAGATTCCTCTCTTCGTTTGAGTTGGTCCGTTTGGATGAGTGCCCTTCGTGATAGGAAAATTTAGCATTCCCGTATAACTTCCTCCGTAAGTCCAGGTTATTTAAATAAATTATACAAATACAGAGTTCCAAATTTTGCATTATCTGCACTTCCACCGTGAAATGGTTTCGGATTATTACGAGCGCACACGACCAGAGTATTTGGGTTATAGTTCGCAGTTAGTACGTTTACATTCCGAAACTTTGTATCCACGGCTTCTGGGACCCATAAATAAAAGCTTCTGCCCGCGTAACTGTCCGTCGGCACTGAACCGTTAGATATTCGTTTATTACGCGGATAAAACGTTATTCGTTGTGTCAAAGAACGATGGCGATATTTTTTTTCGCATTGACATCTGACATCTAAATCGTCGGTCGGTCGATGTGGGATATATTGCTGTTGAAATTCCAACGCGAATTTTCGGAGCCATATAACATAAAAAAGTTACAGATGATGTATAGGGAAACATATTATCGTCTTTCTTTACTATAGAAATGTCTGACAAATGAAATGAATGAAACTATTAATATTTAGAATATAGTTTTATTTGCCAACTGATCGTACGTTTCATTTTATAATCCGGCGCGTTTTATTTCTTCGAGATCGAATTATTAATTGCATTTTATGTGACAGAAAGGGTACCTATCCTTGAGTTTTGTTAAAAAAAGGTATCTGAGCGTTAAATTACAAACCTTATCTACCATTTTTCGACGAACACTTATTTCTCAAATCTGACTAATTCTAATAATTCGTATAAGTAAACTTGTATAAATTCTATAAAACATTTACGAAATTCTTTTTCTAGTTAGCCATTTTCTATACAACGCACACTCATTAACCTTTTGGTAATGTCTTCGTTGAAGTAGTTCACGCGATACCGATCATCCATCCGCTGATGGAATCGCGATATTCCCATTTCAGGCGTTTTCAGGTATGCACAAAGCTTGTACAAACGGCCGATCATTGATCCGCCTTTCCGCGACACAAAATTCTAATTCGCGGGTACGTCGAGGATGAAGCGAAATACACGGAAATCTGTCTCCCCGAGATTATTTTTCTTGTTGCGTGATCACGATCCGGATGGAATTTTAATAACCACTTCGTAGATTTCCCTGGCGACCCATTGGAAAGAGCGGCGTTCGTGAAAAAGAAAACTGCCCCCCCCCCCCCCCCCCGCCCCCGGTCACCTTCCTATCGCTTATTCTCTGCCCCGCTCTGTGCAGCACTTTCATTTTGATATTCGCGCTGGAAAATGTGCGAATGAATATTCCGTTGCTATTTGCAGCTCTCCGCTTTACGATAGGGGCGTGTTTATTTTATTAATTCTTCACAGTGGTCCCTTAAACGTCGCTTTCTTTCCAAGACACAGTCTTGATTTCTTTGGTCGCGAGGGCGTTCCGCAGTACGGGCGGCGGTTATTGAAAGTGCGAAGATGAAATTGCAGAAATATGGCGCAGAAAGGAATGTGTAATTGTAGACTAATGTATGGGGAGAACATCGTTGAGCGACAATTGGAGATATTTAGAAATATTTGGAAAAAGTGAACGATACTTTAGGCGCTTCTTTGAACATGTTGAAATTCTTTTTCGGACAATTAATTTGTTCCAGTTGTATCCAAACGAAATACGAGGATAATCACTTGCCTCTAAACTTCGTGAATTTTTACACATTTCTATGTTACAGGAAAAAGAAATTGTATCGCGAGAAGAACTTAAATGCACCCAACAGCCTTATTCCACTTAGAAAACCGAAATTCTTCTTTTCGCGATTGCCTGATGAATTGCGGAATCGTTCATGTGCAACGTAGTTTCCCGACTTCTTATAAATTGAAATTGGCCGAGAATTGAGAGTTTATTTGACTTTATCGAGTGAAATATCAGCGTTCGTTTCCCGTATTGGAAATTGGATTGGCGTGTTGTTAAAGTATTCTCCGAATTCCCTTTGAGCTCTCTCCCGTTTAGTACAATCAGGAAAATATTAAACGCAGATCGAGTGTATGCGCATATCGAAGTCAACGTGGTTTTCGCGTTCTAAATTAGACGAAAACATGTTACCAGCATTTTCGTTCTGCACAGAGGGAGATACCTGAGAAAAGAGAAGCGGTCATAACTCGCGTGGAAATTTCTGTGTAGTAACAATTCTGTTAGAATTTCGATACAATTCAACGAAACTTTATTATTAACAACAGACTGGCCAATAATTCTGGCGACATTGGCCATAGTTGTGCAGTCATTTCTTAAAATTAATTAGCACGGTAAAAATGATACAGCTGGCGATGGCTCGTGATGGATCGAGCACAGTGACAACGAGGAAGAGCAAGTCGTCTATTGTTCTTTATCAGAGAACACGGCCCGATGGCCACGAAGCTGGACGTGGCTGCTCATCCATCCTAACCAATGCTGGGAAATACTGTCAGCAAAAGTGACGCCGCCGTTGTCGGAGGCGATAAAAGAAAATGACGCGAAAAACTGTGAACTCGCGCGCGTAGGATCACGTTAGACAGGGGAACAGGTCGTGCAAGAAACGTGAACGAGTGCGAGAGGAAGACGAAGAACAGTGATGTGGCAGGAGAATGGTCGAAGCTGGAAGAAAGGCGATGCCTCGTTCCGAGCAACAGGGCGATACGGAGGTGAAAGGGTGAAAGGAAGTGAAAAAAAAACCCAGGGATGAAGTAAATGGCCGCAAATAATTACCAAGATCATCCATCAAGTCTCCTCTTTCTACATCAACCCCCTTTCTTCGCTTCTCTTAATCTTCGCCGTCGTTCCGCTTTTTATTCCTCTTCTTGTTCGCCCGATTCCTTGGAAACTGTGCTCGTAACGCGTTTTCAGGGCAGTCCCGAACGAATGGGGGTTGAAACAGCGCAAGGAATTACGTCTCTGTTGAGCCGCACTACTTTGGACTGTTTCTGGCAAGGTAGCTGCAAGGTACTGATGGCTACCGCTCTCAAGGAGAAAGGGCCATCGAACGTCTTCTTAATTTAGGCAGAGCATTCGTTTGTAGCAGGTTTAAGATCTCGCAGAAAGTGGTAATATAAATTTGGTATATTATTTTTGCGAGAATATGAAAGTTCTGTAGTACGATAAATGATGAGACTGTTTGATGTATGATAATACTTAAGCGACTTGCCCCGAGACGCAACATTTCCTTTCCACGTCCGGTGCTGCGTAAAGACGGAACGGAACAGGGCAAAGCAGGAAGCGCGTGTTGAACAGGTAAAAAGCGGTGCCAGCAGAAATTGGTTCGTAGGAGACGAACGTACATTGTTCCACTGATATTTTATTGATAGCAGTATCCTACGTCTGTTTCGCTCGGTCGTGCACGCGGCCAGGTGAATCGATAACACATGGCTTCGTGAATATTTCAATCGGTCGGCGTTCTATCGGTTCGTTTCCCGCGCCACGTCTCCCAGCTACCTGGTTCACTTCGTCGATAGCGCGGCTTAAAATTTACTATATACGGCGTGCATAACGGCGTGTGCAGGGATCCGTGCGCGTCTCGCAGCGAACTTCGAATACCGCCTGTCTCTTGTTATTTATTTTTCGCCGGGCGAACCATCGACGAATCCTTCTAACGAGAATTCTCGCTCGATCGCCGTTTCGTCGACTAATCGTCCACGGCGACGCGCTGAAAGGGAGACGCGAAACCGCGTGAATCGATTTTCCGATTTATTTTTACCTTTGGGGATAATTGAAAGGGTGGCGGGCTAGGGTTTAGTGAGGTCGAAAGACGGATACTGATATACTGTGCTGCGAAGGTAGATTGTCTGGTTAGTTTGTTCTATTCCGTTAGAATAATTCTTGGTGAAGAATTGAAATTCCAATTGGTCGCAGGGGATTCTGTTTGATTGCTCGAGCAATGTGGACAAGGTGAAAGATTGTCCATTAGTGACGTTATGGAACAACGAGTATATGCATTATAGTAACGCAAAATTACACCGTCTGTTTCCATTCCGCGTTAACACTTGCTGCTTGAATTCTGCCCCGATGCTTACAAATTTAGAATACAGAAATTCGCCCATTCATTTCTCGATCCTTCTCCGACAATTATTGTTACCTAATATTACCTCGCGATATGTATCTTCCAAGGAGGAATTGTGTAACGATAGTTACTTCGCTATACACTACCAGGACGGTGCTTTAAAGACTCGAAAATTCATACCATCCCGAGTACCAAAGTCTCAAGTTGCAATTACTTTCGCGAACGTCCATTCCCCTGCAATTCTCATTGCGGGACAATAACTCCGTCTGTGTTTTCCACGCTGCAGCTACAGCGGCAAGACTTAATTAAGGGATTGTATATCAACCTATCCAACTCCCTGTATATACTTCAAGCCTGCACCGGTTACATCGCCGGAGCGGTCTCGTCTGGCGGGCTACGATCCTCGATACCGGCCTTATCTTATTTTCAATTAACTTCTTCTGCTACCAGAATTGCCACCGGCTGGTTACATGCCGGCGAACCAGATAACCGGAACCGGTCTCCGCTGCAGGAAATCACCCCCGTCACCATCGATGCTTCAGCCAGCCCGAATGAATCTGTCCGACTCAGACAGCTTGTTATAGTGGAAAAGGAGGACGGTTTTGTGCAGGACATTTTTCAAATTTTCTAACGGGCCACTGAATCATGTTTCGTTTTCAATGCGAGTAATTAGTGCTGGTTGGCGAAAATATGATGGGAAAGGAAACTAGGGGGAAGCATTTTGAATTAATAATGATGCTTCTCGATTGGCAGGTATTAATTCGTTTATATTATTTCGTTGTTCGAAATTCGAGTATAAACTGTACAGTACGAGTACGAGCGAGTCACAGTCTCCGTTCCCGTTGACAAAGGTTATAAAAGTGAACGATGCAGCGTGTAAGGGGCACGAAACGGTACGTAGCACGAAAATCGAGTGAAAAGGGAGGCATCACCTTGGAAACCGTCGGCAAAGATACAACGAGGCGGCGGGATAATAAAACGGGGCCCAAGGAGCAAGGATAATGATTTGCAACGAAAAAGGGATACGTTTTCAGAATAAAAATAAAATCCTTATTGCTCGTTTAACGGGTCGTACTCGACCCATACAAAATATACTTGCGACTGTAAAGCGAACAAAAACAAACGACACGGTCGTCGAAATTGATAACGTCGTCGTAAGTTTATCTGCGGTAAAATTCACAACGACGCGGTAACATTTAATCTACGATGTAACAACGAATCCAAGTTTCGCAGCTTTCAATAGAAAAGAGAAAACCACTCTCACAGAAAGGGATGAAAAATAACGATGATCAAATGCGATGCGCTGCGATTCATTTGCTTGCTCTTTTTCTGCCGCAAGCATATGGATGGGAAAAGAAACAGAGATAGATTGAGAGGGTTGCGAAATGGTGGGGTTGAACGGAAGAAACGGACAGTGGCGAAAAGCACAACAACAAAACGCGAACGAGGCCCTCGGAAAAAGAGGCTTTAGATATCATTGCAGGGTACGGAACGTATGGCTCTTTCGTACTGCCCTATTGCGTTCTCCAATAAATCGAATGTATTTACCAACACACACACACACACACACACAGCGTACGCTTAAGTGTGTACGGTGGCACGTATGAGCCGATGTGTACACACGCCGACACAGGTATACCGGAAGCCCGCAATGGATCGCGTTTACTCGTCGAACAACCACGGATATACCCACTTTTATCCACGGTTTATACGCGTCCTCACATATGCACCCATACACCCAGACGCTACAGGAATATATATGTACGCGTACCAAGATAGAAGATTCGACCAGATATATATATGTATGTATGTATCCACATCCGATGTTCAGCCGATATTAAAGCTTTTAATATTGGGAAGCGAATTGGTACCAAGTCGGACCACCGGACCACGGATTTCGCTGCTTCTCGTTGCCTCATAATGGGTGTCCTCCTTGTGTAGTTGCTATCGTTTCGTTGAAACGAATATTGGATAGATAAGAAGCTGTTTCCGTGGCTTTTCCATCGATCGGACGGTCTTTATTAATTTTTATCAACGTCGCGATGACCGGGAAGAAATATTTCGTGCAATTCTTAATTGACGATTTTGAACGACGTTGAGGCTGTTCGATTTTTATTTATTTTCGTGACTTATTATATTCACTTGTTTCATGCATAGGAAACTTGAATTGAAAACGATCCGGGATAAGTGTGTTCGTTTGTTCGCAATTCAACGCCCAACAGTTGCTTTCCTTTTCTTTCCATTTACTTTGCTACTACAGTGTAGATGGACAATTCTAATCCCGAACTTCCCGTTGAACTTAAATTAAACCTCTTTACGTCTCGAACGCCGGGAACAATCGAGTTTCTTGCAAACGGAAGGACAATTTAACGAAACTGGTACTGGTTCAATGAATGGAAGAGAGATTAGCTTCTGAATTGCATCTTTTCTTGTATAACTTTACGAATCCAGTGGTTACGTTCGACGAATTACGTGGCTGCAGCAAAACGTTTTCTTTCGCTCGAGCGTAATGTCACGTGTCAGCAAGATAACATTAGAATATACTATCGCTGTGGAACTGCCAGTGAGTTTTATTATTCCTATTGCGGTAATTGTCGAGACAATTGTGATCGCATTAACGAAGCGTGACAGCACAGTGCGCAGCTTTGTAATTAACGGCGCACGAAAATCGTCGCGGTCAAACTATTTCCAAGTGGTACAACCGGTGCAAAGCGCGACGCGCGATCGTGATCGTAATCGTCCCGTACACGGAATTCACTTGCGTGCAAAAAATCGCCCCAATCTGGCGTTCTTCCTTCGAATACGCTCAAGTCTGGCCAAAATTTCACTCTCCTAAATTAGAGCGTCCATTATTTACCTCTCTCACCACAGTCTTCGACGTGGTTAAGCTACACTTTTTATCCACGTTCGAAGTACAGCATCACCGTGCCAAATATTAAACGTGCCGACATGAAACTTGCGTTTCGACAGTAAAACATACACGAACAGAATTGTCGTACTACTAAAGTGCAAGGTTAAAACAAGAGACCCAACTTAATTATCGCTAATCAAGTTACACCCGCACTCGGATCAATTTTCCAAATTATTCGAATACCAAAATTTATCGCCGGCCTATCCAACGCGATACAACGTTTCGTAAACTGCAGCGTTCCGCGATCGATAGAAACATATTGAACCAATTTCGAGAAGTACGTTCAATGAAAGAACTACTACCGAGACGATTCGTATCTGCGTTACTTCAACCGAAAACACTGTCCGTTTCGTGCGACGTGGCTCTCGTTCGCTCCCTCTCATCTCGATTTCTGCTCGGCAATAAATACACATTAAGGGGGACGTAACAGCGGGATCGTATGGGGTGTTCTCGAAGATATTACGAGTCCGTTTATGACTCGAAGTTACGGCGGAACCTTTCACAGACGCGATATGCATAAACGTAAGAGTCCTACGCGAATAGATCGCACGTATACGCGGGCATTAATCTGTTTTTCAGTGGATCGTAAAGATTTACGATTAAAATAAAGCCGTGCGGAAGTTCAGCGCTGGAATACACAGTCACGTATTTCACGTCCGTGGCCCGTCTGATTGTTATCAACTGCTCGAACCCGTCCATTTGTCGTCGGGGAAAAAAATAAACGACGAAGAATAAAGAAAAAGAGGAGAAAATTTACGATCGCGGTGGTTCGTCCCTCTCCGCGGACAAATTTCTATTTTCTCGTCGCCGTCGACCGAGGGCCGATCCCTATCGACTTAATCAAATATTTAAAATCGTTGTTCGCGACGCCGTAACGCGGAAACAATGATTCCCACCCCCTTAACGATCCGTGTCGGCGTGAAAACATCTGATTCGTTCGCTTTTCTATCGCTCAGAAGCATCGCGGAGTACCCATGTGTTCACAGAACGACGGTTCCGACGATTTCTCGGCTATATAAATCATGTTTTATACATAACATTAGGTACAAGATCTTCACTTCGCGGAGAATTCAGAATTCAGTCGATTTCTTCCTCGCCTATATACCTCGCATATTCTCTATACCTCGTCTTTTACAACCCTTAACTACAAATTTCTGTGATGTCGTGGTTTGATCCTGTGATTCGCAGAAATAGCATTGAATAATAATCACGTGCATAGTGTACCCGTGCTTTCCGCGTTACATTTCGCTAGTGGGGAATTTCCATTCGAAAAATCACAGGCCGTTCGGTGGTTTTGGAACATCAATCGAATCACATTGTACAGAAACCAAGCCTATATACCTTTCAGGCCACCCGCGGCTATCCCGCCGCGGGATCGGCGTGCTTAGACAAACAGACAAAATAAAGGAAAAAAAGAAACGCAACGAGAACAGTACGGAAATTCGAGGAAAAAAGGGAACCCCGAAAACGCGCCCTTTGATTCGCGATGCATCAACGTGGCCGTCGAAGCACCGTGAAAAGTATTTCCATCGTTCTTCATTTCCGGTGGTATTTACACCGGTCTGCCGGCGCGTGTTTGCCGACGCGAAACGCGCGAAACAGAGGGAGGAAGAAAAAGATGGGTCGAGAATCCCGTAGAAAAAGGGGGAACAGAACAGAGCCAAATAGACACCGACCAAACGAAAACAAAAGAGGGGATGAGGGCTCGAAAAATCCGCGCGTACCCTCGTCACCCTGCGCGAGAGGAAAGCCGCGAATTTTCGCGTTAGTTCCGTTCGTTGCGCGATAATCGCGAAAGATGAAACAGTCCGCGACCGCCTCTCCCTTTTCTTTCGCTCCCTCCGTGTCTTTTCTTTTGAAACGAGACACGGCCACGAGGACCAGCCGTCGGTGAAAGTAAGAGCCGCCCTCTTTAGGAAACCACCGCGGGCTGTTCAAGTCGCAGGAAGAGTAATCCGGGTTACACGGATTTTTAATGTAACACGTTGCAACACCCAGACGGCCGAGTTTCACGCGCCGCCACGGAAAACGGAAACGTCCGCGAAATATCGCCACTTTCCTCGACCTCGTCACGTCACTGGATGTAATAACGCTGCCTGCCGTGCATAGTCAGTAGGCACGTTGTTATCTTTGGCCAGTTTGTCTTGCGTGGCAGTTAATTATTCTGTTATAGCGGTGCTCTTTGGTATTTTGTACGGTGCGGTGGCTGGGATGTGCAGAAATGGAGCTCGGCTAATTGCTAGGGGAACGGGGTAATTCGGCGGGGTGGCAGTGTTTAAACGTATACGCCAAGGCACGTTCAATTGTATTATATAATAGAACGCCAGGATTCGTTGATCTCACTATCGGATATAAAGATTCGGATGATTACTTTAATCGTGGAATGTTATAGGCGTGATAAGTTTTCGTAACGCGTACGGGCTTTAATGTTTTATCCTTTATTCGCGAGATATGAAAGAAAATTGTATATGTGCATTGATAGGGGAATAATGGGAGGGAAGTTGGCTAGTAAAAAGATTAATGACTTGGAGGAATTAGCGTGGAATAATATATGTAGTGTATGGGATTTTTAACAAGCTTCGTTCAAATATTGTTTCTTCATTGATCAAACGATTTTTATAACTCACTATTATCGTGTAAGTGAAATTAGTCGTGGAAAATATTTATCAGTGATTTTTCCAAAAATGTTTGACAAGGGAAAACGTGCGTTCCCGAATCACCGACGCACCGGAAGCCCAGGTAATTTTCTAGAAACGTGTCTAGGAAGAAAGATGGTTCCACTTTTATAGCTGGCTTACCACTCGTTACGTTTTTAGGTCAGCCTGGGTGCCTTCATCGGGGGACCGTTAATTTGCATCTCATAAACACAGATTTTCAAACACGCCCCTGTACAAAGTGCGATTTAGAACGGTTATGAATTTTAAACTTTATGCGCCGTTCGTTAACGTTAACATTATGGGACTGTACAAGCTGTCAATCAGAAGTCATAAAGTTCATTTAGTGTCACTTTATTGTGCATGGAAAATTGTATTAATGAGCAACGCTGGTCTCGGTATTCATTATACTTAACTTACATCAATCCGCAATTGTTTGAAAGTTTAATGATTTGTGCGAGCCTGTATTCCACATTTGCCACGTAACGCGAACAATTCCACATTGTAGAATTATTCCATATTCTAGTGAACTACTTATTACAATAATATTGCACAAATTCTTCTCTCGTCGTAAATATGCTAACACTTCAATAACAGTTTTTAATTTCAACCGCAACATAATTTCATCACTCGAATATCGTTTCTGCGGACGATAAAAGCATTCGAACTGTCTTGCACTATTTCTCCTTTCATTTAAAATTCACGTACACCCTCAGGCATTAATAAAACGTACCCCGCATATCTCTAAGTCTCCCGCCCGCGACGCAACAGATCTGCTGCAATTTATTTCGCACGGTTGCAAGGTGAATTTCCTGAAAGGCGGTCGGTAATAAAATCGCCGAAGAAACGAGCGGGGCCACTGCTTTGGTCGGTGATGGATCAGTTGAGCGGTTCATTGAATTCCAAATGGAAAGTCGTATACGCGAGGGGCATGAAAATGTGGCGAGTACTAATCCCCGTGCTGTTTCGAGGGTTGTTAACGTCAGTTTTATCTTATCGCGGTAAGCAGAATCGTTAACAGGGGGACCGCAGGCGTGGGATCCACCGTGTAAGCTGTAAAAACATGCCTCCCCGGGATAATTGGTGGGATAAAATTTTCCGCGATAAAGTACACGGCAGACAGGCGGAGGGAGGAAACGAGCGTGGATAAGCCGGTTGTTAATTGAAACATTCCTAGCGTCTCGCTCGGTGCTTCTTTGATAACGAGAAAAAAGAAAGAAGAGTTGCGCTTGAATCGCTTCAATTTGATTAGAGATAAAACGATCGCCCTTAGTTTCATCCTGCGAAAATCGCATGTTCCCGAACTTAGATGTTTAGTGATTCAACGTTGGAATTAAATATTCGCGGCACTCGTGCCATATTCCGGCGCATAAAAGTTTGGGACCTACGGTATCCTATGTCGGATTAATAATTAATGATTCAACAAATTGAAGAGCACCAATGTTAAAACATATCGAAGCAATGTTTACTAGTATCGGTCTCTGTGATGTCAATGTGCAATGACAGAATCGTTAACGAGCCATTCAATATTTTTGCAACCGAGAAAGTGTTTCCGAACTTGCGACAGACAGTGCATGGTTTGCGAGTAAATTGAATGGTGTAACTTAAACGCATAAATAAATAGATATCATTTGTGAATAAACGATCGAACCGTGTAGACCGATCTAAATACGTGTCTGGCTTGTTGTCGAGTGGTTGTAAAGGTAAAAGAAAATTTGCCTTATCTCCGTGGCGAGTGGGGCGCGCACGGGGGATGAAGAAATGACGAAGAGACGCCCACGAGGAACGAAGAAACGCTCGAAGGGCGCACGGAACAATGGATAGGCGTCTGGAGACGCTTGTCTCTGGTGCAAAGGCTTGTGTACTTTGTTCTCGTATGTACGCCGCTTCTGAAAGAAAATAAAAGCTGTACACAAGCGGCAGTGCTGTCGCTTCATCGGTCGCACTGGAATCGCGACCGATCCCCAGGAACAAACTGAAACACTCTGCGTGTCAATACCTGGATTGTGCGTATTATCGTTTCATAGTGTGCGCGTCTGTGTGATCCTCTGATGTCGAGGGCGGATATTTCTAGGCGAAGAAAAGCTTAGGAAAAGTGGATGTTGATCTTTGTGTGAACGAGGGGAGCGAGAAGAGGGAATATTCTTGCGACAAGGCTGGATTTTTATTTCGTTTCTTCTTGTCTTGGTTTCTGGTATTACGTCTCGAAGCTTACCTTGAATTTCTTGGAAACATCGGCACGATATTTCTTACACGATTTGACTACATATACTCATTACTTGGTTACTGCAACAAGCTATTTCAATATCCTTGTGAATAATTTTCTGCGATGATTCTGACAAAAAAATAATTTTTTCAAGTACAGGTGGCAATAATGAAACTGTTATATATATGCAATTGGGTCTGAAGCATCTGTTAAATATTAATCGAAAGATATACTGTGATAATATATTGCAGACAGTACATTAAATGTATTGTAATTGATTCGTGTTATCTTACGCGAGAAAAGATTTATTTAACGATGAGAAATAGATGGCATCGAGCGGCGCTGAAGTGAATTGTAGAATATATCGCGAAACACTTCGTTGTGAAGACAGATAACAGTTTATGCGTCTGTTATGTAAGGAAAATTATGAAACGGTCGACGCAAGGGAAAGGGAAATAAAATGCATGAAAAATATCATGAAACGAACTGTGATGATAGTGAGAAAAATCTTGCTTGGAAAATTGGTGAAAGGAGGAACGTCAAAGTAGGGTCTCGTTCGAATCGTTCGAAGTCGATTCTGTCTCGACAGTACCATTAACCAAACGGATAACAAAGTAACAGTACAATCGTATATTACTAATAAAACACGTGCACAATTATTTAAAGTAGCTTTGCAGTTCATCGCTAAAATCTGATTCCTCTGTCAATGTTTGCCAATAGTTATTCACAAAGCCACTAATTTATTAAATTGACCTATTCTCCAATCACTTTTGCGCCGCACACTTCAACGAACCGCAACTGGCAAAGTCTGCGCACTGCCTCAATTCTATTTTACAATCGGACAATGCCGTTAAAAGAAAGAGTAAAAAACGATTTTCAAGCAAATATAAAATGTACAAAAACTTGTTAAAAAAAATCGAACAAGAAAAAGCCATAGGAAAACTAAATCCAGCGCAAATATAAAAAAAAGCTCGCGGTCTCTAAATTCAAATCAAAATATGAAACCATTGTCCAATCTCCATTTCGAATCTACACCGTTGCCCCGCTTTCGCGCCAGTGTTCTCGACAGTGCGAGCCGCTAGAAGGGAACGATTTCACGAATCGAAATTCACGATGACGCTCTAAATTCTACTCGAGCAAACATTAGAGAAAAACGTTGCATCGTCGAGCAAACAGGGGGCGATATTACCAGGCCACGTTCGTTCGTTCGTGTATTCAATAAGAGGCGTTATCGCGCGGCGTACACGAGCGGCCGAGAACCATTCGCTTAAATTTTTCCCAAGACTCACCGGAGTATTGGAAGTACCGCGGTTGCGGCGTCTATCACGCGGTTGCACCGAGTTGTGGTCGTTTGATGTATCAGGTATCTCTGGACCGATAAGAAATGAAATACTCGTGGACACCACCTTGCCGAAAGAACCCGGCGACGATATTTAATCTAGCCCCACCATGACAGAATTTAGGGATCGTTATATTTGGTCTGAAAAATGGTCGATTTTTTCACACCTGCGACTTCGTGAGAAAAAATTGCACGGTAGTCTACCTGGGTGAATTTTAAAAGGTGAAGCCTCTACTGTCACATCTTGGACTCGAAGCATGTGAACAGACTTCTGATTTACTGTATGCATGTATTGAAAAAAGGAGAACACTTTTGTATTCGTTGTTTTTCGGACATTCGTTACTTGATATCTACGGCAACCCATCGCACACCTGTTGCGATCGAAGCTTTTGTAATGATCGTTCTAGTTGCAACCCGATTTTCCATTGCTTCGTTATTTGGCGGTTTTGGGGGATTGCTTGGGTTTCGAAGCGCTCTTTTGAGGATGCTGGAAGCTTCGAACGAATCGGATATACTGAATCATTTGTGGTTCGTGAATCGCTGTTTCGTTTCGATTTTCTGAATTGTTTGTTGCAGTAGTTTTATAATGTTTACGTTATCCAAGGTGCTGTAGGTACCTACGCATAGACGGCGAATAAAATGGATGTATAAAAGTGTTAAAAGGATATTTATAAAGTTAGAAAATCGACTGGTGTAATGAAAGTTATACTTCAGTTATTCTCCTGTGTCCTTTACAATGAAAGAAAATTTTCAGAATATTTTAATATTCGTGGCACCCAAAATAATAATGTAATTATACTTTTTTAAGTTTCTTTTTCCTTCGATTCTTGTCGAATTGTCGAATTTAGATCAAATAAAATTGTACCTCCTTCGGACACTTGTGCATTGAATATTTATATGTGGATTTATGATATCGTTCTTCTTTTAATACTCGAGGTATATTGATAACTAGAACGCATAAAAGTTTCCACGGGACTAAGATGCGGCTGAGGGGAAACATTTTATGTAACATACATCGAAGGAAAACCCGAGAAGACGTAAAAATCCGTATATCAAGGCTTTAAGCGTTTTACGGCTGTGGACTGACGACTGTTTGAAATCTGCTTTACCGGATCCTAGATCGTGTAAATCGGACTGTAAATTCTTGGCGTGAGCGTGTCACAGGCGAGGCTAGAAAACGCGATGATCTCCTACGGTTCTCCGTTTTATAGTTTCCAATCTTGGGAGCTGTGCAAACGTAGCAAACTATCTTTTGGAGAGTTCAGGAAAAGTATTGCGGAATTACGGTTATCTAGAACAGTTTTTCTCGGTTCACTGTCGCTGAGAAACTTTATTGGAACTAATAATTTCTGCATTTAAAACAGAAGAATTACTATGGCAATGAACATCAATTACACTGTTACAGATGTGCTTCATATCCATGTGCATTGTTTATCCACCATATGTATAATTATTATATAACGGTGTCTCGTATGTTCATGCATAAATTTTTTCTTGAAACTTCGAGAACCATTATCCAAACAAGAGTATAGTATGAAAATTGACTGGAACTAAATCTTCCCACGATATTATCTTCGAACTGTTTAAAATAATTATTCTATTCGGCGATACGCCGAATTTACCATGCAAACGAGGGCAATAATTTTTGGTATAATCGACCAAGATCGCGAAATTTAATTTTTTGAAGGAAACGTCGCGAAGTACCGACCGCGTAATAAATTTGAAATTCGACGTACAATTTATTAGGCGAAGGCGAAGGGACAGTTTGCCAGGCTGGTTCTCTGCCCACGCCATTTTCCATCACGCTTGTCCCGTCGCGACGTCTTCCTGGCTACGTCGTCAGGCAGCACGGATTACCATGACGGAAACTCGTTGGTAGATTTCGAAATCCCTGGAGTTACATCTAACCAGCAAACCCTTGAGGAAATTATTACACGCCAGAGTAACGCTTTCAGGATCGTGGTTCAGTTTCACACCGGCAGCTTTGCATATCGTTATGCTTGTCGTCATTGTCATTCGGTTTGCGGGTGCCTCTGGTATTTTAAGAGCAACGTCATCACGCCTCGGGAGTATTATACTTTTAGATAACTCGGTCCATGCTTGTTCATAGACGATTCAGTAAAATTGCTTACTCTAACTGTCGTGCGAACAATCAGTTTATTATTCGACGTTCAATTCGCTATTGAAAATATTGTATCGGAGGAACAAAATTTAAGGAAAACTGATCAAGATGATTCTGGATATTAAATCGAGATTTATAAAACCGTGTCTTCTATTTTATGCTTCTTTTTTTTTTTTTGTTAAAGTTAGAAATGTGGTACCAGAACGAGCTATCATTTACAGCGTGCTCTTTTGCAGTAATTCTATTTATTATCGTCTGAACCGCGACAAATGAATGTGAAATTGAATAGTGTAGCATTCACGTCAGAGAGAAATAAAACGACGCGACAGTCGAGAATGTTGGAGTGCTCTCCTTCCGTTCAGCTCGTCAGCCAGAGAAAAGTAGATAATGGGACAATGAGCAATCCTCTTGCAAGCAGACGCGAGACCTGCATTTTTTTCGGCCACCGGCTTCGGACGGCTTCGAAACATTTTTCACCGTGAGCAGATTGCATGCCTCGTTTCACGTGACACGCCGGCGAGTTTTCGTTAATTTGGAACAAATTGACCTGTCCTTTTTGGTACGTGCGTTTAAATTGGAAAGCAATGGCCGGGAAACGATGGTTAGGACGCTTTCTAGTTTTCATTTACTCTCAGCGGACGGTCTGACAGTCGGGGTAAACGGTGCGACAGTTAACCGGGGACTTTGGATTGTTTCCACTGTTTTAAATGCAATTTTAGAACGCACAGATAGATCCGGCGATAAGGATTTAATTGGATCTGACGGTTGCATTTGTTTTACGTGGAGCAAAATTGGGGGGGGGGGGGTTGATAAGGGAAATGTGTAATGGAGTGGAAAATTGCATGGAAGAAATCTCTGTTCGAGTGATGAGACAATAGTGGCGTTAGCGTGCTGCGAGCTATTGCGCATAAATTAATTGCAATAGTGTATGAAATTCTGTAATTATTTATATTCTGCCATTTTTCAGATCTTTCTTAAATTAATTACTCTACTGTTGAACATTTGAACAGGGAGTTGAAGTACGCACGAATTTTTGAGAGAAAGATTGTTAAAATGATTGCAATTAGAGTATTTGAAAAGATATTAATTCGAAAGAACTATTCATAGATCGAAGAATACTGACAATGATATGATTTTATAACGAATCAAGGAAATTGTGAATGACACAGAATAAATTGAAAGACATTGTACATATACGTGCATATAAATTATAAGTACCTGAACTACCTGTTCTTGTTCGTGGAATCTTCATGAAGATAATAACAATAGCGTGCAATTAAACGCGACATTAAAAGTGAACCGCAGCCGTCCATCAAAATTCGACACATTTCAAACAATCCAAGTTCGATCACCGTGTCCGCCAAATTTGTCGATCTTCGTATGAATACATTTTCGAGCGTCGATTCACACCGGACTGTAAGTGTTTCGTGTTTCCATGGACGGTAATGAAATCGGAAAACGAGCTGGCACCGATAACTGCGCGAACGGTGGAAAGGAACGTTTAGGGAACGTCAACGTCGACGTCGGGAGTGGTTATTAAATACCGTGGCTATAAATTGCTGTGCAATTCGCACTGCCGCCATCGGTGAAACTTAGTCAATTTCCAGCAGCGTAAATGTTTGTCGGCGCCACCCACAGGTATTTACGCGGGGGCGTGTAATGAATGTGAATACCTGTGAATATCCCGGGTCGTGTGTTAATTCGTGGACCGTGGATGCGACTGTAGTATGTACTACTGTCTGCTTTCCTTCCCTTTCTTACGCGTAGTCGTGTATCGATTGATTCTATAACGCTGTGCGACACGTGAACGAGATGTCTGCTCGGGGTATTCCTCTTTGATCTCTCCCCTTCTCGAAGGGTTTGGGTTTCCTTTTTCGTAACACGATTTTTTTCTTTTTTTTTCTCTCATAAAAATTTCGTGGTGGACATTTGATCTGTTATTTCTATGGGGATTCGTAGCCACGTATTTGCGAAATATTTTTAGCATTGATTGAAACGATTTGCAAATTATTAAAAGAACAGTGTATGCAGTGTGCGACGAAGAATTTGAAGAATCACCTGTGTTCACCTTTGTCAGCTTTCAGAATAGTTTTATTCTACAAATTACATACTGTACCATCCTTTACAGTTCTCACCACCTCAAATTTACTACGTTACGATCATCCCTTAACTTCTGCCCAAGGACCATGCCTCTAAAAAAATCGCCAAACATACTCATTTCTCGATTGATAGGTGAAGCAAACGTTACACACCTGCCAGAAGTGAGATTGCGCCAAAGAACAACTGCGGACGATATTTTGTCCGTCTAAAGCGAAATAAACGGTGTTCGATTCTCACACCCTTCTAACCCCATCGCACTCATCAGCGAAAATAACTCCTCCAATCTCGTCGCGTGGTAGTTTAAGAAAGTTTCGGCCGTACCTCCGGGCGGACACCTCGCACGATTACCCCTTTGAGGTAACTTCTGTCGAAGCAGAACGTTTAATCAAGTTGACAACTTTCGTAATCACGCTGGTAATACGTCGAGTTGCACATAGGCCGAAGTTGAACTACGCCGACAGGCTCGCTGAATAACGATCCGACGATTTCCAAAAAAGAAAACAAGAGAAGAAAAGAAACATTTCTAATTAGAAATTTAACAACGGCAGATTCAGCGGAGAATTGAATTTCCTTTCAAAGCAGGTGAACAGCGGATCGTCTTAACAAGGTTTGACTGGAATGTTAAGTCCACGGGTTACTTCCAAGCGTCAGACCTGAGTATTTACCTGTGGTTTAAAAAACCGGAGGTTTCTTATGCGGTAGAAAGATTATTACCTTTATTATACTTTCGTTGGAAACAAATATCGTTTTTAGAAAGAAAGAAAAACAATTCGCTGTGTGCTCGAAGGGGAATCAGGATCCTAAGGGGGTTGTGTTTAACTACAAAATTATCGAAATATTAGTAGACTGTAATAGCGAATGCTCGATGCTAAAGTAATATTAAACTGGAATTAGCGATGACGGTGATACGCAGTTTGATTTTATTAAAAGGGAGAAGTGGGTGAACGACTGCTTAATGTATTCCGTCCGTTTCGAGTACCCTGCGTTCATATTCGCGAGGCTGCGCGTGTGATTTGATCGTGAGCCGCAATGGGGCTACACTTAATTAGTCGCAGCTAAGGGAACAATTATACTAGGTTATATTCACCACGGTATTGCCGGCGCTATTGATAAATGTGCGAAATAGTTCTGAAATACTCCATTGTTGGATAGTATTTCAATTAACACCGCCATAACCAATTGTCAGTTCGTAATAGAAACATCCGGAGTGCCTCGCGATTAAATAAAACGCGAGCTAGCAATTTCGAACACGTTTCGATTAAGAAATTTCATTTCGATCCGCCGTGCAATTATGGTTTATAATAATTTTCATCGAATATTCCAGGAGCGTACGATGCTTGTAATTTTTAAAACTTCCGTACAGCCGCACGGTTGTTCTGGGTCGTCGATCTTCACAGCAGCCTCGACTATTTTATGTACACGATTTTCACCGTTGGATATTAACTATCTTTCAGTTTTTTTTATCGCTGCCCGTCCGTGCACGTACCGAGGTTACATATGATAATACACGGATGATGAAATTGATCGACGACGACATCGTTGTTGTTCTTCCTCTGCTGTGAATGTACATAGAATGTGGGTTAAGGGGTTAAGCTGAAAATACAGGGAAATTGAGCGATTTCGTTCGGTTTCAAACATGGAAAATATTGGAATGGACGACTACCGAATGTCGAGTGTACGCAGTATGTATCCCGAAATTGTTTCACTGTATTTGGGGCATTTACGAACGCAACAATAATAAGCATATCTTCGTCTCTTTTGTTTTTAATGAATATTCACTTGGAAGTGGCATTGTCGAATTATCCAATACATACTAGGAAACAGCTTTGATGCAACAGTTGTATGAAAAATAATTTGTATTCTTGTTTGGAAATTCGTAGAAATCGTAGGATCGTCAAAATCGTGCAAATTACGATTACTTAAGGCTTTGCTTAATGAAACGAGTTTGCTTAATGAAACAATTTTTTAAGGACACATTTTGGTTGCAGTTTTATACTTGACATGGTTCGAATATAATTTTTCACCGATTTTCACTGGCTCGTCATCAAAATGTCGATACGTTTACACTGTACATGAAAATGCCGTCGTAAAACGTTCTCGCGATAAAAGCCAACGTTCGCATGTTGACAAGTAAACGTTGTAAATTTTAATCCAGTCCTTCTATATTTGTAAATCACGCGAGGAGTGTTGCAGTGAGAAATTTCATCGCGGTGTAAATTCTGAAAAGCGGTTCAATTGCAGTGAAAAGCAAAATCCTGATACACGATTAAACGGGACGAAAGGAAATGCTAAAATATAAGTACGCTCGCGAAACAAACAAAAAATATACTTATACACCCACAGAGAGAAGGGACTGGAAATTGTACGACATCAGAAAAAAAAAAATAAACGAAATCAAGTGAACGAGACACGAAGACCGTCTCCCTTTTGAAAATACGAGACCATTAAACGCGCGAGCCCTTCACCCTGAAAATCTCGACGCAGTTACTTCGAGCACGTTATGTTTCAGCGAAGCGGAGTCACGAGGGTTAAACAGCGGGGGTCGGCCGTGGAATCGCGAATAATTCTTTCCGCGTCGCAACCCTCGTTCGTCCCTTCCTTGTTTCGAGGCGATCCGCCGTCACAGTTTCGAAAGAGAATTCTGAATTCGCCTGTTCCCCCCAACCGGCCTCGTTGTCGCGCACCGGAAAATGGAAGCTAAACGAAACGACGGGACGAGCACCTTTGATAAATGTTTGACGAGAGTTTGTAAATTGTGAAAGTTTGAGGAACTGAACGAACACGCCTGACAGCTCTGCAAACATTGATATCAGTCGTGCAATCTCTATTCCCATTCACCCTCTGTCCATTTCTTCTTTCTTCTTACCGTTGGTCCTTTGTTATATACACTTGTTACGAGGATTTGCATAGGTTCGGATGGGGTTCGAGAGATAATGAGGTGAAATGCGGCGGTAACGTGACAAAATCGTTGAGCAACGGGGCGGGAGGGGAAATAATTTATGGGGCGTAGGAGAGATTTCGAGACTGAACTGTGTTATTTATTGTTAACTTAGTTTACGATAACACGCTGGCGAAAATAATTAAATGTCTCTTGCAAATTACAATCACCTGTTGGCTTGACAAATTTGAAAATATCGAGAACTTTTACTAAAGATACGATTGATCGATTACAAAAGCTAGCCAAGACTTGACGTATTCGTATATGCGTTACTTACTATTTAGATTAGTAATTATATAAATTTCATTCAGGTATCAATAAGTGCATGAATGACTATTATTAATGCCCATTTAATAATCTGATACAGTAGTCGTTTCGTTGAACAGAACATACGAAATCGTGAGAATTTTCGCTACACCTGCCGTGAACATCTTACTGTTCGACAACTAAATACCACGAGCGCAAAACTGACGTGGTCGCGCGAATTTTGGAGCAAACGATGATGTCGCGGAGACACTAAACTTTCGCGTCTATGAATTTGCACGTCTAAGAAGCAATGCTGTAACCGGGCATATTAAATTCTGTTGCCACTAATAACGCGCCTGGTCGTTGCTCCCCGGCAAGAAATATTCTCACTTCAAGTTGGTCGCGAGACGTACCGAGACGCGATCACGTTTGCCAGCGGTTCTGTTACAGTGCTCGCGCGTCGTAATTTTATTCAGAATGTGTTATCAAGCGTGTCGTCACGTAGAGTGCATAAGTTAAATCCTCGGCTGAAATCCTTTGCGCGCAGGATATGACGAAAGTTTGGTGTTTAGCGGACGTTTCGCGAAACTGCCAAGCAGCACGAAATGCACGCAGGCCATCTTAGGTTGTCCTTACATTGATTTCGCAAGACGAACGCTGGTCAACGTGTTCGAGTTGATACTAATCAGAGACTGTAATTCAACTAGGTGAGAGAAGAATTACGAAGTTCGGAAACGGTCCTGCGATAATTTCAGGAAGAAGAAGAACGAGGGGTGGAAAAAAGCCCAATCGAATTCACGAAAGGTGACAAACGGGACGGGCGAAAAATTTCCATCGATCACCAATACCGACCAGGAAAAAAGACCAGGTTCCTCGCCCTGTCCCACGGGGCGGGATTAGGTTGCACGAAATTTATGGGCTCGATGTTAGGCACACTTATCGTCACGTAGCAGAAACGAGGCCTCCCGTAAATCCTCTCTATTCGTCATCCCCCATTCCCATCGCCCGTGGCCGTTCGTATACGGAATATGACGAAAGTTTGTAGACTGCGCAACCGATTTCGGTGCTTGTCACGGAGTTTACAATATATGCTCGCCTCTTCGCCGAGTTTCCATCCAATTTCTGTGTACCGGCAGCAGCTCGTTTCCACGGGGCATCGTCTGCACGCCATTGTCGTTCTGTGTAACGAAATTCAACTGACAGTCACGATCCACGATAGTAGTATCCACGAGACGGAATCGAATACCGCGATTCCACCGCCAAAGATTCCCGAAATTATCCCCAAGACGTCGTCTGGGGACGATAACCCAGCCCCTAACTCTAACCCTTGTAATTCTAACGTTCGCAGCGTGCCGGAGAGAAATTGGAAGGCAAATACCCGGGACCGGAGAATTCGTTACGGGAGGCTCGAATTCGTTGGAAAATGAGGCACAGTCTCGAGCGTGGTATTTTCTTGTTCGGCTTCGTTCAATCACTCGCTCGGGGATAATTGTCGGGAGTATTGAATTGTACATACCGTATTTGTGCAACGAATCTGCGATGCTTTTGAGAATGAATGACGGGGTGAAGAAGTATTATTGTTCCGTGTTTTTTATTATTTATATTTTACGGTGGAGATTTCTAATTGAGACTTTTAGTCTTATTTGTCCATTAGTCCTATTCATTCAATTGTTCGAACCGTTTTATTTGTACATTGACAATTCTGTACCTCTGTATAAAATATTTACGTCATTCAAAAGATTCACACTAACTACGCGCATGATAATCAATGGAAGTGAGTTTGAAAATTTGTCAGCAATACGGAACAACCTGTGAACTAAATTGTCTTGTGTTACGTCGCCATTGACGAATAGAATGTCGAACGACAAGCAGACGGCTGCATAAATATATCTTGCATGCAATTCTCAGAACGCGTAATAATATGCACGCGAATTCTCGGGCTCCCAGAAAAGTACGTTTTTCAGACGCGTCGGAATGAAGTCGCGGCAATGCGAAGAACACGAAGACGAAGAAACAAGGCCGAGGAAAGGGGACGTTTCATGGGAAATGAACAAACTGAATACGCTCAAGTCTCCACTTTGCTCGCCGTTAACGACCATGTTGTACGAAAACCGTCCCACCTTAACGCATACCTAAAGCCGAATTATTCCACTTTCTCTTTGTACTCGGCCCAGATAGGGACGCGTTCAACGCGAAGTCGCGATTCCGCCACGTCGTCGTCGTCTTGTCCTCCGCGAATAATTGAGATTACACGCGTAGCACCTAATATTCGCGGTAATAAAGGATAATTGTCGACGAATTGCGAATCAAGTGATGCTCCGGAAATTAGGCCGCCCGTCTATGTATATAATATTTGAGATAACAATTTTTGAGATTAAACTGATAAACTAGGATACTTGTAGTAGAGGTGATAGCTCTCGAATGTACTACACGATTTTAGGGTACACAGTGACCAATGTTAATGTCACTGGTACTGAAATTCCAAGACGCGTACAGAGAGCACGGAATCGTTGTATAGTATACAATATACATATACATATATCGTTGTTAATCTGTTTCAAGGATCGTCGACATGCTTGATCGCGGTTTCGCGTTCTAATCTGAACTTCGCGAGAATTATTCAGTGCCTTTGATAGAAGTTATTCGTAAAGTGTTTGTAGCTCTAGTGTGCAACCGACCAGGGGATTCGAGACTATATCCGTTGTATCTAGGTTCAACGTGCTACTTCCTAAAGCCAAACACTGCACCCGTTTCAGAAAGTGCCTCGGTTATTTAAAATGTGACCCGGAGGTGATCCAATATCGAGCACTGGTTTTATCCATTTATTGCTGTAAACGCGTCAAAAAGTCGGAAACTCGTGGATTCGAACCACTTGTCTTGTTCGTGGAGGAAATGGTTGTTTAGAAAATGTTTCGAGAATAGAGGTAATACTGTATCTCGTGAATTCGCTGTCCATCCTTCTGACTTGTGATGTTACATTTATCAATTCGGATTTACGCTGAAAAAAATCTATATATACATCAATTTGTCTTTCTTGGGTGTTTTATATATATATGTAAATGCACAGAATATATGTACATTAATTCGAAGTGGGTAACATCGTTTGCATCATCAGAAATGTTTCCATTCAGATTGTCCCTGTAGCTTGGTCGATCCTTTTTCTGGAAATTGTATCTTTCGTGCGTTCTCCAATAACAGTGCCCAATAACAGGGCACTTCGAATTTTGTTCGATCACGCTGCAAATACTTCGATATGTTCGAGCATCGAGATAGATAGTCTCGTTGCAGCAGAGGGCATACTTATGTAACTATGCGGCGCATACTTCCGGGAAGGGATGCACTTTCTGCCCTACTGGAATTTCTTCGTGTTTAATCGAGCAACTGTAATTTTCAGCATAGTTCCCAGGTGCTCGTTAATAATTACACTGTGACATACGTTCCGGACGATATTTATAGGTGGACGGAAATTTTTTCGACGATGCAGTATCATACAAATGAAATTTCTTTTCAAACATTGCAAACAATCCAAACATTGACTTCTTCATAATCAATGATACGAATATAGTAATAGGATTTTCACAATTCGAATAAAATTATATTTACTATCATACTTACTTTCACGCCCATTAAAAAACATGAAGTGACGTTAGCAATTCGTTCCGATTTATTATTTATTATAAAAATCGTACCGCCGTGAAATATATTTCCTCCCTCGCGTAACTTTCAATTTAAAACTACGATAATCCTCGAGGGAAACTTTGAGACGAGCTCAAAACGATTTATCCGAACTTCGAGCTGTCGTTTCCCGAATTTTTATCGCCGTTCAGCACAGATAGAAAACGCGTATCCGCGAGTCTTATTTGCTTTCGTCAAAACGTAACGGGGAAACGGTACGAGGAACGTAACACACGTTAGAGCACTTCTTCGTTCGAACGTGAATATACCTCCGCGTGCATATACATTCCCATGAAACAGTCGCTATTGATTGTTCTGACGTGAGGGGAATCCGGGCATCCGCATACGGGCCATCTGCCACCCCTTTACCACGTCCCTTTTCTTACGTCGGAAGCTACTGTCTCGCCCCGTGTCCCGAATACGAGAGCCTAGGAGTCGATACTGCGCCAACGGCTAATGTTTTCCAGCGGATCGCTAAGGAAATTACTGCGAAATAAAGGCTCGCGGTGCCTGTGAAACGGAATATGTGGATCACGTTGTCGGAAGTTTCACGAACGCCCATATTCCGTTCTATTCTGTTCATATATTTCTTTTCATTGCGGTCTCGATGAGCTCGCGTCGACACGTTCCACGCGGAAAAATAAATTAATTATCTCGCTGGATTTTTATGTCCCGATGGAAGATTTCAGTTGGAAGGATTCTCTGTCGAACGATAGAGAGATAAGAGTTTCCGTAACTTAACTTGTAACTTGCTTTCTATTTTTTTTTTTAATCTGTCGTTATCGGGGAGTTGGTTAGAGAATAGATTTATTGAAAGTTCATACAAAAATGATTATACTTATTGTATTTATTATATTCAATATTATTATTATATTATATTATATTATATAATAATTACAGACGATTAGGTAAGCAAGTTTTCTCAAAGACAAGAAATAGAAAAGTTTCATTGAAGATACAAAAGAAGAACAGTGTTAGTTATCATGATAAATAGAATTCGCCTGATGGAAATAATAGTGAATTCTCCAGACCTTTGGAAGTTAAAGTCAATTAGGACGGGACAGACGATTACAGGTAATGCGAGTGCTGGAACAGTCATTACAGAGCGACAACCGAAATTTGATTTTGTGTCTCCGTATCGTTTTGTCGCCGCATGACTCCGGATCGCGTCCCGAATCCGCAGTAGTCTCGAAACACGGTTACACCGTCAGCTGTTAGAAGTGGGCGTACGTGATCGGCTAACAAAGTGTCCCGGGAAAAGTATAATTGAATTAATAAACCACCACGGAATCTGGCCGGCCAACTTATTTTACCTCGGAACAACTGCAACGAGCACTGCAGAGGTCGAAAAAATAAAACGCTCTGATGTGCTTGTTCGTTGCTCCAAATTTACGATTTCGCCTGTTATCTCGCAGGTACGAAGTTACTTGCGAAATATCGTCACGTTCGACGATTTTTGTTCCGAGCTGTTCGAATTTCATAATTCCCCATTTCTAATTGTAATTTATTGTTTAAGCGAGGGCATATACCGAGTGTTCGGAAGAGTTGAATATAATTATAATATTGATCTACCATTCTTGAAACAGTTATGAAGATGAATCTTTCGCGGAATCTCTCTCGTATCGATTTCACAGTTGGATTGAAGTCACTAGATGTGTGTGAAACTTTGAAATACGGAATGCAAGTTAATAAAGAAATGATCACGTTGCGATTCGGCCATGGATATATTAAATAATACATCGCGCTAAAAAGCAATATTTGCAAATTTATTAAATGTAGCGTTTCGACAAATTTCTTATTGACAGTTCATTATTAACTGCAAATACTGTGAAACATTTGAGTAATTTGAGAGCTAGCAATTTTTGTTGTTACATGTTTTATATGTGCATAATAATAAAAGGCTTTATTTTCTTTTAGCTGAACGTTCGTGAATGTATGTAGCGATATATTATTTTTCTGCAGCACACAACTTTTGATTAAGTTACCAGAATGTATCGTTATTAATGGATAATTACATGTTCACAAACGCAGTAAGCCCTGGAACGCAAAGGTGAGCAAATAGTGACTGGTGTATAGTCTGTAGTTAAATTGGTCATTTGTCCGATGGACAAGAGCAATTCTCCAAACTCTGGATACAGTGTCTGCAAATATTAATTAGACAACTGTATAAGCAAACGTGCAGTAGAAACACATTTGTGCTGACTTATAGTTCAATACACAACAGATGCGTTACGTAGATACGCAAACGCGCTCGTTAGAATTCAGATTCGACTCTGCTGAACATATTAATTAACAACATTTGCTATAATTAAAGGAACATTTTATTTAAAAAATCCAACGAACATCAATGCATTATTCTCCATTCTATTGTTACAATTTCGTTGCAATATCAATAGTACTTGCACGCTTTGATTGTACACTTTCCCGGACTAATTAAAAAAAAAAAGTCTACATTGACTACTCTAATTCAACACAGAGCTAAGAACTGCACTAAAAATGACACGGCTCTCGTTTTAATTGGCGCGACCTATTTGTCCCAAACACGATAGGCCAACGAGTGCAAAAATGATCCCATCGAGAAACAAAATATGGCATCGAAATTCTTAAAACACAAACGCACGCCGCTGTCACCGCACGCGCTCCCAGGCATATTCATTTGAACACGCGTCGTTCCCCATTTTTCACAAGTGTCCTCAGGCGCGAACCGCAATGACCAACGATCCAGGCGTCCCGTGTTCAAATCGTGAAACAAACGGGTTAACCGCGTGGTTCTCATGTTCGTGCAATTTCCATGAATAAAAGGGTGAAATTGTACGAACAACCGTGGGACGTACCGCCTCACAAGCGTGTAAAAAGAAACCTTCAACGAAGCTCATCTTAATTAGCTTGCAACCACCCACTAGGTAACTAGTCCTTGTTACTTCGGGCTTAAATTCATTCTGGTTCCTCTTATTTTCGCCATGTTCCCATAGCAGTCCCATGGAGCTATAATTCTTCGAATAAACTGGTTTCTTGCTGTGGAATGTGGCCTACATGCCTGACCTCTCTCTCTCTCTCTCTCCCTTTGTCCTTCTCGCACTTTGGAGCGGTTCTTAAAGACCGGAAAGGGGACGTTAGAGCTTCAGCTTCCTCGTCTGGTCTCAAAAAGATCTCTGCGGACGCACGTATTAGGTCAGGAGGTCGACCGCATAGCTCTTTTTACATTAGGACGCGCTGTATCGTTGCACATTTAGTCATTGGCCTGTGGCCATTTGGGAATGATGAAGCGTTGAAATACAGGAGACTTACGCGATCCTGGGGGTGCGGAAAATGATTTGCGTTTCATTTTATATTGCTGACATAGTATTTGTCAGTTTAGGAATTGTTTCTTTGGCTTCATGTACATGTACAATTTTGACTGAACTATTTGAAAGCTATAAATCTCTATCAGAAATGAGACTATCGCACTGATATGTCTTCTGGCAAAAGGGCGGAAAAACGAAAGAACGAACATTACGCTCGAACAACGAAACGCTTCAATCATCTCTGTTCTTTGTCTTTTTTGCGCAAACTATTTCGACCACCCTCTTCGCAGTGAGCTACTCTCGACGCCGATTTCTCGTTTCTCTCCATTCGTCGCGAGCTCGTCGTTCAGGATATTTTAATACACCTGAATACACACTGAACAATCCTTTTATTATTACTATTACTTTCTTTTTTTTTTTTTTCGTTTGCCACACATTTCGACCACCCTTCTCGCAGAGATCCACTCTCGGTATCGATTTCTCATTGCTCTCCACTCACGAACGACTCGACGCGCGTCATATAGAGCTCGCTTCGATATCCGCAGATACGTTAACGTTACTTTCCATTGTCTGTTACAGAGTTTACGCAACACGGTGACAGCCAATACGACGGATGCATGCGAAACGCGTGATCCCTGCCAGCACGGCGGAATCTGCATTTCCACCGACAGCGGACCCATCTGTGAGTGCCGGTCCGGCGATTATGAGGGCGCCTATTGTGAGAAAGGTAGGCTGTTTTACACCCGGAAGCTTCGTTGTTTACGATCGTTGTTGTTTCGCCCAGAAACTCCTATTTCCGAAAGCAGATAGACAGGTTGCCGCAGTCCACATTGGGTTTCGATCTTGATCTTCGTTGATCGAGCTCTGGTCCCGATTCCTATTGTATACGAAGCGATACAGGGGACGTATTGATAGCTCATTATCTGGACAATTATGGAAACGATAGGCGTCACCGACGAAATTTAATGAAGAATTATTAGTACGCGATTAATAATACCACTATCGAACGTGCAGTCTTCGGGGGGGTCATACCGTGGGTTTTTTTTAATATCGGCGAAACAGTTTAAAGGACAAGAAGAATACCTTCAGTTTTCTATGGTGGTTTCTGATATAAAAGTAAAAGTCAGTCTCACAATTTAAAACGAGCTCAGGCGGACTGTTGTACGATTCTCTTTCACGACGTTACAGCCGTTCAAAGATTGATAATTTTTCAGTCAGAGTTTAGTGATCGTTCAATTTCGTGGAGGTGCGCAAGTTACCTGTGATATTTCACTCGATTTATATTCGCGTCGAAGGTGAAACTGCAGAAAGTAGTTTAACGTTAAATAACGGTGTGTTACACGCTCGATTATTGGGCGAATGTGAAATTATACAGTGCAACTAAGTTAATGTGTACCGACGATATCGTATCTATAGATTTGAATATTTCTGTAGTAATACGCCGTGATCCATTCGAACGACGTTAATTGTAATTAACAATCGCGGCTATGTTAATAATACACAGCATTATCATCAATGCTGGCGCGATGTTAGTTTAACACCAATTCCATCAGGAAAATCGATTACTATCGAATTGAGTACTGTTCTGAATGTACGTGGCTTTTGATTTGACAGAAGTTAAAGCTGAATCGATTGAAAATGAATATACGCTGCTGATGAAAATCTCATTTAAAATCAACAAAATGAATTTCAATTAATTAAGCGTAAAAAATGTATGAAAGTAAACTGCTAACAAACTATCATGACAAATTAAGAGTTACAAACGGATGTCACATATCTGTGCAAATTAATGCATACAAATATCACAATTAATTTACAAGTCGCTACGAATATGAAGCATCGCCAAAAATATCGATCCCCTTTCACCCCCCCCCCCATCGATAAATCAATAAAACAAACAAAAATTGTCGTCCACCACAGTGTCCCGCATTCCACCGTTGTCTACAATCGCATTATTTTTAACACCTAACAGGCGCAACGTACACGACAGCGAATGACGACATCGTGTACAGATCGTTTAAGCCCCCTGCCACTTTTAGCCCTTCCGTTCCTCGATAACAGCGGCGGAACGTCGAATTTTAATAAGAGAGTTTTTCCAGTCACCGTCAGCATGATATATTATCGGAACGATCGGCGCCCAGCGTCGCGTAAATATTTCGTGTTTTTCGGTGCTGCCGAACGGAGCAACTGGCGCATACGATCCAATTAATCGCGACACAGACACGACCCCCTTTTCGCAATCAGCCTTTTACACCGCTACACTTTCCGCGCTGTTAATCCGTTAATGCCATGCCAACTCGAGTTCACCTGAAAGCGATATCGATCATCGTGCCCACCGCATCGTCGTCGACCGATAACCCGCTGATCTCCGTGAACGCGGCAGAATTTTAATTATTCACAGGAAGCCCCGCTCGCCGCAGCCTTTTATCGAGTATCGATACATACGTGAGACGCGTAAAACCGAGACGTCCGTTCTTCGATATCGGATGGAAATTTCGTGGGGTAGTGTATGGCTGGATTCTGGAATTTCCGGGAAATTACGAAATAGATTTTTAATTTAATGGGGACGCTATTATGCGAGGTTCCGTTGTGAATATACGTGGTTGATTGTTTTTCTCTTGGTTTAATTATTACGTAGAATAATTGAACTCTGCTTATTTGTCAATTAATGCAGCTTTTTTTTTTAATAGGATTACCCGTTTCGTTCTTGATTTTCGGGATATTCGTATTATTAATGAGATGAGCAGTATTTCTTTTTCGACGTTTGTTGCAGTTAGTATGAGAAAGCAACGGACGTGATGTTAACTGATCATCAATTAATTTATCAAAGACTATTTATGAATAATAAGGCCACGAGAGAAATAGATCCGTCATATATTGGATCGCGGAATTTTATTCTACCTTGTAATCGGCTAGCTTCGCTGCTAATAATTTTATTCTGCGCTATACTCACAATCATGGTGAACTTTAACTTTTGCCCCGCACGCAATTAGGAACATGAGACATGGGGTGTTTCATTCATTGTAGAATGATAAAATATCGCGAGCGTTTTATCGTTCGGCGATATAATTCACGGCATAAATTTTAGAGAGAACTTCCAGGTACGATAAAAAGCACGACTTCTGCAGAACATGATTTGCGAAAAATAGAAAGAAAAGAAACGAGAAGGAAACAGAAATGTTCTACATAAGTAAATTGAATCTCGAGAATGTTAATTTATAAATTGCTTTACGTGGAACGTCTAATTCTTACTTATAATATTTCAATTTATTATTTTATTCATGCTTCCTTTAATGTACCTTAGCCGACAAGAAACATTGCGTAAAACATCGGCTTGAAAATATAAGAACAGCAGAATTGTTAATTTATCTCAAGCTTTATTGTATATGTATATACCTTATATATTCACGGATCATAACAGCACAATCCTCTGATATAGTCAGGATAATAGAATATTCGAAATGAATATAAATATTTAACAAACGTATTTAAACATTGTTAAAACACATTTTAACTCCATACATACATCATACGACCCAGTTCTTGCACACATCCATTTAGACAATCACTTCCTCAATCAACGCCACATAATTTTTCACTCGCTATTACACAAAGATACGAATCACGTAAACGACACGAAAGTCTTCGCCATTAAATGACCAAGTAAAAAAAAAATAATAATATCCTTTAACGAAATTAATTCACATATCAGATTGGTCACAATTCGCCACTGATTACATTTCACTGTCGTTCCGATACCTCCACTATAGATTACGAATGCAGTTTTAAATTTTCGATGCTTCAGGGAGAAAAGAGTTTCAGGTTCACAAAGCCTGTCGTGGCTACGTAATAATCCAATCTAAGCTAGAAAATTGTCAGCGAAATGCTCCCTTCTCTCGGTCCATGGAGGATCCTCGAAGAATGCAAGATCACGTCCCGACAGATTTAAAAGGTCCGGAACCGCGTGAGCGAAATTCCATGTTTCTCCGCGGATAAGCAGCGACCGAGATTTACTTTAATTGCGATTTACTATGCGAGGTAAAACTCTATGGCTCAGCGTGCACTTACGTTTTCTAAATACTAATACCGTCAGATGCTTCTGATTCGACGTTCCATTCCGCTGAACGTTTGTTCCCCAGCCGAAAAAGGCCGGTCGTCGCCAGCCGATAAATTCACCCCGACGAACCATTCGTTCTCTCATTATAATATATTTGAATAAGCTTCGTATTTTTATCCGCCGGGCGAATTTTGAGCATGTTCCTTTGGTGGAATGCTGATTCTTAAAATCGTATAGGGGAATGGTGGTGGAGTCGATTGTGGACGAAGAATTAATGGAGTTTTCTCGCGACTCGTTGGAATTGCATTTTGTGAAATGCAAAGGCGTGAAATAGAGTGAACTGCTTACCGAATTTGTTTCTATCCTTTTTGTGTGATAACGCATTCAGAATAAAGTGATTGTAATAGAGAAATGGATACATCGCTGTTTCCACTGTTAACAGTTAACGCTCGTCTTTCATTATCGCCGAATATGATTGTTAAACGATCTCACAATCATTCCTAACTTTTGGCTCGCGTGCGCTCGAACCATTCTCGATGTAAAAGGCTGCTCCGTCTGAAGTTCGTTCAACATTGTATTTAAACGCGTCCTTAGCTTCGTACAGTTTCGAACGACTTTTCTTTCAACTTTCAACAGCACGATCCGTTCTGGCAAAGAGCAGTGTTTAATTTAAACAACGTACAATTTCAGTCACATTCAGAGTCACGTCCTTTGTGATAAACTGCTGATTTCCCTTCGTATGTGCCAAACAGAGAATACTATGGCCTTACGTGGAGAAACAGAAGATATTCCCTTCGCAAAGTGAAAGGCAAAGAACATGGAATATTTTCTCGACACCCGGAGGCAACGTTTGCTTTTCGATTATTCAGTTCTTCGCAAAGAAGTGAAAAATACGAAAGAGACAGAGAATTAAATAAAATAAGATACTGTACTCTCGGTCGCGAAAATCGACACGTCGAGCTTAGCAAAAAATTTGTAGAATGGGAAATAAGAAAATAAGAGTTCATCTTGTTACTCGATATTCATAATGAATAGAAATACTGAAGTCGAGACACAGTTACTAAAATAAAAAAGTTACGAACCGAAGAGTATTAAAGGATTACAAATCGTGAAAATCACGAAATCTTTTGAAGGAAAAAATCAAACATTGCGCACGCGGAGAAGCGTTTTAATAACGAATAAATTTCCGCCACTATTTTCCGCGGTGTTTTATTCCGTCACGGTTCTCTATGAAAATTTCCGCAAGCTCGCTCTTTACGAGCAACTCGCGCAACTCGTTCGAACAACGGTTGCCCTCTTATCCGCAAGGGGAGCCCCCTTTTATCGGCGTTCTCGCTTCCTTATTATTCACGGCCGTATCAATGCTTTAAATTAATCCCATCGCCGCGTTGGGTTCATTGTTGCATAAAACACACGGCAGCTCGTGCCGCGAATTCATTGCCCGATTAACGGGATGCAATGCACGCTCGCTTCGTGAATCATTCTTAATTCACACGCATCGCGATGCAGTGCCTTGGAGCACTGCGGAGAGGAAACGAAATACATGAGCCGCAGTAGAAAGTATCGATGCGATGAAATTTGGAAAGGATGGAGTGTAAATACATATTTCTAGATGGATGGATTCTTTCATTTTGTAATCATTTTATTGGTCCCCAATTATTTTGTTTAGCTTTATAGCAGTTAATAACTTAACTGTCGATTCGTCTTTGCATTTTATAATCATTTCATTGCTCTCTAATTCTTTCAAGTATCTTGTCCAACCTGTTCCTTAAACTGCCAAAGAAATAAGCTGCCCAACAAATCGAATAATTAATCAACCAAGACGTGTCCCAACTACAATAAAATTCCCAAATCGCTGTAAGCTTCTCGTTATCCTGAACGAACGTTATCTCTGCCATTTTTCATTCTACAAACACCACCATTTTAGTAATGAAAGATTCCACGATCAAACGATCGTCAAATACCATCATTACCACCATAATCAAATTTCCTTTGCCCGGCATAATTTCAGTGGCAAAGGCTTGCCGAATTTCGTCGCACAAAGTATCTTTGGGTACTCACTCGCGCGCGTCTGCCTCTCAATCCTTTCTAAGCTTTTCCACGATGGAAAAGCGTCGCTCTTCTGTGGTATTTGTAAGAGATCCCGACGGGCTGATTATTCTGACCCTAATAAATCGTCCGGTTCGTTTTTCTTCCTCTGCTTCCATCGCACAGGCGTTCCCATCGCTATTTCATCGTCCGTGTCCACTTTCTTTCCGCGAAAGTCTGACACGAAGCTTCAACATGGCCATTAAAGCGGGAAAATTACGTTATATCGCGCGTAACGACCGTCTCTGTGTCCACCGTGAAAGACAATCGCGTTCAAGGAAAAAGCTGTTAACAGGGACGAGGAAAAATTCCGCGGAGAATTCTGTACGGTTTAAATTTTCCGGCGATTACGTGTCCCTCGCGATAAAATGTTATCGGCCGGGTCGCGGGACGTCTTTTTGCTCGTCCTGTGGTTCCATTATAAATGATTATTATATTTATAATACGTAAATTATTATTACATTTATATTTCTCGCGTGTCTCATAGTTACATAGTTTATTCCCAATGTCGAAAATTGTCTCCGTGTGAAATGAAATATTACTTATATATTTTCCTTCGCACTTTTACAGAAGTGGTACCAAATTATTTCTCTTTCTAAATTGCAATGCACGAGAATGTGGTCTTTTCTCTGAAATATTTTTCAGCTGAAAATCCTTCGTTCAGAAGCATCTGAAAGTCATTATCGGTCGTTTCATTCAATCGTTTAGCAATCGCATAGCATCAGTCGATCGGTCTCGGTGTTGATCGATTGTCTTGTGAAATGGAATGGAAATGATAGGAGCGTGATGTCGACATTAAACAGCGTACAAGACGAACGAGAAATGCGAGCATCGGCTTCATTACGCGAGGGTGACGCACCCCTTCCTCAAGATTGTTGATTGCCGACCTAGATCCCATGCGCTGGATACGCCGTGCACTTCGATATTTGTGGAACGACGTAGTCCTGATTATATCTGGGCATCCGGTGACGGTAATCGGGATCTATTGGATCGATTCTGTCTAAATATCAATCTGATTGTTTGTCAACGGTTGTTGGTTAACAGATTAATGGATTGATTGTCAATGTTTCAACAGTGCAAATATCGAGCAGCGTTTTTGGTTTGGCACTGTACAAAGAATGGCAATATTTGTAATCCCGATACTGGTGCACCGTCGAGCGGGCCGAATTTAATGCAAAGTATAATTGTCCTAGCTACAATGTCACTGGTCCGATGTAACTTTACATTTTAAAAGATCTCGTCGTGCGCGATATCATTTCATAGAAATGAAACACCTTCTCCGACAATAAGAAAATTAAGAATAAGGAAGAAAACTGTTTCCAACATTGACGTGCCGCAATTGAAGGCGAAACTTTATTCTTTGTAGGGAAGTGCACGTTAAAAACGTTGTATTACCGTCTTCTTCCTTCGTGGGATAAGAACTGCAACTTGTAATAACGGTTGGTTCGCTGTTTATCTTATCGGGGGTAACGTGGATTCCGTAAAGCGGAGCAAGTACGGGTTAGGTAGTGAATTAACAAAACATTTGTCAGCATAATGAAATAGTTAAATGAGATAGACGAATTACTGGATGCTGGTAAATGAGAAACGCGAACATCGGGCTCACTAAATTGCAGAGGTGGTATTTCCCTCCTTAAGACCGTTGATTGTTGACCCACTTCTGCGTTCACAATGTACAGATACTAGCACGCCCTCCGCCATTTCCTACAAACTTCCAACATCTTCTGCCTCTTAATGAATTTATCTTTCACAACTAACCATCTCGTGTACTGATACGGGGCGTAAGAATATGCAAGCTGAATTGTTCCCGCTGTGCGTTATAAAATAACGTGGGTACGGTATCATTCTTGGGAACAGTGAATTACACACGATATATCGTATCTGACATCATAACACGTAGCAAGATTATATACAGCGCGGAAGAACGCGTAATTATTGCTATTCATTTTTTATTCCACGCCACAGATGATGTTTTAGCAAAAGAAAACGTTATTATAACGAGGCTATGTATTGTTTTGATCAATTACATCCCAGAATTGCATGAAATTTCTTGATATTATGCTCGTGAATATTATACGTCCCTTTCAATTGAGAACTGCTGTATCGGTAAACGTAACGTAAATGGTTCGCCAAGCGATGCATGCAGTTACGTGAGCATACATAAATCAGTACAGGCGAATTAATCAGAAGTATAATTATCGATGTTACTATTAGGATCTAGTTGTACACGTTAACCACATCCACTCAGGGTTATATCCTATTGACCTACTTCTATTAACATTGGCGAGCACACGTGTTTCCCCGTATTCGTCATTTAAGAATAGATAATACGACCGTGTAATCTTAAGATCCCAGCAGCAGAACAGCAATGCTCAATCATTCATTAACCAAAAATTCTCTCGACTTGTCTTAATTGAACTTTAGTGATGTCCCAATTTGGGAATTCGTTCTCGTAGAAGCGTCGATTTTTAGAAGTCAGTCTTCCACAATAATTGTAAGCGAAGAAAATATTACAGAGAAACAAACACGAAGCTATTCGACACCCGGGCTCGTACAAGGAGTATAAGTATATTTACTTTATTGTTACTGGTCACAGAATAGAAGGTTTTCATCCACGTGAGGCGGTTGATCGTTGACCTATATTTCGCGGCACTACGTGCAACTACAGCGGAAATGTACATGTGCCAACCAGTACTAGCTGGGAGTCTGTCTTTCCTTGTTGAATTATGTAGTAAAATTGTGACCGTTGAAACGTGAAATGAATCTAACTGGGCCCTCGTTTTGTAATGAAACATATGTTAGTTCCCATTGATGCAATGATAATAATAAGGCACCGTTGCTTAAGCGGATTCAGATTTTTACTCGTATGGATTACATTGATACTGAGAATTTAATTGTGCTTCTTCGACGAATAAATTATTTTTCTGCTGATATAAGAACTATCGTTCGAAGGCCAAGAATTGAATTATCGGAACTGACGATATTCCACCACTTCTGTTCTATTACTGTAACATTGGTTAAGCAAAGAACGCAATGGTAGATAGAAGGCTCCAACAGATCTAATAATTCTTAAAGTCAGATAAAATGAGATTTTTTTATGTTTTTAATGCAGTGACACTTTTTTTAACGATGCGATGGAAAGGAAGTTCGAGTAGCGCAAAGGAAATATAAGTGGAAGTAGTATAGGTCGGTGTATGGTCAGACGGACACGCTTACTCTTATTCTACGAACTTTCGTACGTATATTATTTTTATACTGCTGCAAGTGAACGATATATGAATTTAAAAAATACATAAAAACGTATGAAATGTTCTGATATTTGCAATTTAAATCGCAAACGGCTTTAATGTAACAAAATCTTTAGAAGAAGTACAATTTGCTTGATGTTAAATGAATAAATTGCCCGATCGAATTAATCAATGATTCTTTCAAATAATAAATTCTACGGCCACTTTGTTGATACCAATAAAAATATTTATTGTATTAATAAATATCTATTTTTAATAGAATTTGCATAGCCAATTTATTCTCGAAATTAGCGCCGCATTATATTGTTATGTTCACAAAATTGGCGTGCTACAATTATTATTAGTAGCGCTAATTAAGTGCCCGCCCGACAGGTGCATCAATTCGTAGTTGTGTTTAGTCGCGATTCGTCAATTCGACCGTGATCTGCTTTATAATTCCTGTTCGTGCACGTTCCACCAATTCAGCTGAAATAGTCACGATTCGTTGGTGAATTTTGCTGACATAATAGCGTATCACTGTTTGAATATCAATCTGCTACTGTTTTCTGCGGTTACATGCTTCGACAAAACAGAATCATAATTGAAAGGGAAAACAAATTCCAAGTCGAAGAAAGCAAAGTCCCAATTAAAAATTTCTGAATCGTAAGAAATCTCTTATATGAAACTCAATAAAGCATACAAGCGCCTAGTCATACTATATTTGAAATTAATAACTTTTGAATCTTTATTAAAATAAAATAAACAAGCAGGGTGTATTCGATGAAGCGTAAAAACCTTCTACGGTCTGGTGCAATAAATGTGCAATAAAAAATATATGCTTAAATATGTTTCACATTATAGAATCCGCTCTAATACAACATCAATCCACCGTGAGAAAAATATAATTGAATCGATTTTTCAAAAATTGTTGAGTTCCACAATCCTTTTAGTCAATGGAACTATTAATTCTGTAAGAATTGTTGCGCAAGTACATATTGTTCTTTGACCATAGGTCAACAAATTTTAATCCAACTCGCGTTCTAATCCGCACGGATATAGTTGTACGATTAATCCTTCCTATCGCACAGGGGAAAAATTGTCATGGAATTTCAGTGGTTGAGGTGGTTGTGCACGAAATCAGTTGGGTCTGCTTTCTCGATCGATTCGAGGCACGGGAATCGTGTACCAACGAGAGAACGGATGTATATCGTGGTTTTTACGAGGCACGAAAACGTGATAACTCGTTCTAACAGGAGAAAGAAGAATCGGCAAGTGTATTTTCGATTGTATCTTTGCCACTGTATCTCATGGCTAGAGATGCTTTACGATTTGTGTTGAGGATGAGTGTTGAGATATTCTTTTTTGGTTCACGCGATAGACTGAAATAAAATGCATAATTTTTCATTAATCATAGTTTAAACTGTTGTACGTATAGTAATTTGTGTAACCAACATTCAATTCTTCCAAACAAATAGTCAGCTCTCGAAGAATCATTACTTGCGGTTGAGAAAAATAAAGAGGCAAATGTCGCGACATTTTTATGCGATAGAAATAAAAATTAACACTATCAGCTACATATACGTATATCATTTTAAAAATATTATTCCATTGCTATTAACAGTTAGTTCTCTTTCATAGCTACCATTCGGATCTGATACATCAAAGAGGCCAATACAGAAAAAATTTCTGTTCAGGTGGATAGGATTGTCGTTAATTATGTCCATCGTTAAATTTACAAAGCATGGTTAAGTTCTTTACTTTCTTTCTTTCCTTCTTTCTGTTTACACATAGAAGCTTGGAGCACGGTGCTGCCTACGGCGGGTGTCGGTGATTACTGGGCTTGGGAATACAGTGAGTCACCCTAATTACTAAGCTAGAGGGACCACGATAATATGGTCCGGCCTAGGTAGAGGTATCGCTAGTATTGATCAGTAGATCGTAATTCCCTCTCGTTAATGCATTCCATAAGACAACGCATAACTCTTGTGCACCTGGACCAACATCGTGAACGATTTTTCGTTAGACCACCTTGAACGTTCTCTCTTCATTGTTATTCGTATCTGAGTCTTTTTTTTTTAAATAACAGGTATTTGTACATATATATATATATATATATGTATATACTAGTTACACGATCCTATTCATCAAATGTGTCCCACCCTTTTGATTACGAATATATTCATTTTGGTGAATGTATGTATGCGTGTGGATCGAAAAAATTTAATTCAATGTATGTTGAATGTCCTTTTAATGTAGATAGATTATTCGCCCATAGTTCTGATTAATATCTTCGGTTGGAAATATTGAATGTAGAAGAGTGAATCGAGGTATTGGTTCGTTCACCCTTAAATTTTGGTGATTGGATAGCGATAACCTGATGTTGGAATTCGAAATTATAGTAATAAGTAAGAAAGGAGGCTCATTATTTTCTTGTATTTGTTATGTCAATACTAATAACAAACTTGAGAGGTTTATCTAATTCTGGTATAACTGAGAAACCAGAGAAACGAAATTAAGGGCAGGGTAATATTAAATAGATTCCAGATATCGCACAGTTCGCACTGTTGAATAATATTAACAAGGTAGTTGTGTATAAATTTGTGTAAAAGTTTCGAAGAAACTATACGCAGTTACTTCTTTCCTTCGTAGGTATAATAAGGTTCTTTCCAATTTCTCCGGGCAAAGCGTAACAATTTACCGCAACATTCCAATTACCACGGCCAGTTGTCGTTACGAATATTGCAAAGAACGATTTAAGGGTGAAATTAGAGTCACTAAATAATGGAAGAGTTTTAAAACAATACCGACGAAGAGATTAATCGGTACATGGCTTGCCGTCTTTTTAATCCCAATTTGAGCGCAGCGTAGAGCCAGATAAATCGCACTTCGTTAGTTTGATTAATTGATCTTCACCATAGAATACAGATCCCTCTTAATATAGATTGTACTTAATACCTCTTAAGGGCGGTTGATGGTACGCCCAATTTTCCATCGCAAAGATAAGTGAAATTTAACACGATAATTTGCGTTCACCCTGAAACGAGTTCGTTCGACTTTAATTAACAAGCCGTATAATTTTGCGACCAAAGCAAACGATAAGTGAATGGGTTGCGGAAGTATCGATACCGGCGTTCCTTCGAATGCAAACGAAAAAAGAATTATTTAAATTTCATTGCTTCATTCATAATCTTATAAACTAACAAACAACTGATTATTTTCAAGAACGTTCTTTCTGAAATTCTGCTCGCGTTAATCCATTTCTTCCGCGCGATTTTTCTCTTTTCGAATAAATGTCCGATCGTTTTTCCAGCGTATAAAAATTAACGCGTTATCAGAGTTGCAAATGCTAGGGCGGTTTTTGAGGAGGTTCATTTAATATTCAGCGGTGTGATACAGAGACGCGATAGCAGCGAGTTCAGAGGATAGTGGAACAATTTGAGGTACAAAGGGTTGACCCGCTCGATGGTCGAGCGGAATTCAGCCTCGAAATTCAAAAGCGATGCGGCAATCCCGGCGAGCCGTAATTTATCCTTTTGTGTTCAGATTTGTTTCCAATGAAGACGCATTCTGCGAAAACGCGAAATTCCCGGCTACTTTCCGTCCCTCGTGGTAATTACCAATGGGATTCGTTTCGTGTGCAACCTTAAAAGATTCAGCATTCGGGTAATTTTTGCGACGTTCAATACAACATTCTCGTCCCTTTTTCACGGCACAATTATTTTCGTAAACCTCTAAACTCGTGCATGTGCAAGTTTCATAATACATTTCTCAATCGCACACTTTTATTCCTCACGGAACTGGCGCGAAACAATTATTTCTAATTATAATTCGAAATGGGAGAGAAATGGGAGAGAAATATTATATAATTTTCTACAAATTATTACAGGAACATCCTTGAACTCTCTACCCTCTTTCTTCCATTCGCCAAGGCGCTGAACGATCCGAAATATTTGCACTCGTCGCGAGAGTACGCTCGTACATTGTCCAAGCAAGCGATTCGCGATGAAACGAGGGAGAATCAAAATCGGAAAAAAGACGAGGGGGAAAGGTAGAAAATCACAAGGGGAAGCATACGTAATAAAAAGGGGTAGAAGAAAAATAAGAAACGAAAGGAGTGTATTTTCTGCGCGAGGTATTTGGTGGGAACAGTTGAAAACGATGGTTTAGCAGTCGCGAGGGGTAGTCAGAGAGGTTTAAGGTTCTTTCACAGCCGTTGGAACGTAATATTCTCTCTGCCTGGGATTTATGCCGCAGTGGCGGAGTACATGGTAGGACATATCGCAACGGGGGTTGATCGAGGGTGGCGAGGGGGGTTACGTTGGATCTCTCGACTGCGCCAGGAGGGTTGGTCGTAGATTATAAACGGTCGTTTTGTTGCGTTGTTAGCAAATGCCTGACGCGAGTGCAGCGTGAAGGGGTTGAGAGGGGGTTACTTGGGGTGGGACAGTCACTAATTAAGTTTTTCACCCAGAAATTCGTGGGGCTGGCCTGGCTGGAATTCCTGCTGGTACCATCCGTTGAAAAATCGACGAAAATGGCCAGCTGTTTTGCTGCACACGACGCAGTATCAGAGCGCGAAATTCGTGGCAAGCACCGATGCTAACTACAGATAAATAAAATCCCTCCCCTCGTGTTAAACGTACACTTTTTATGGTAATTAAAAAGTAACCTGTCTCTGAGCGTCGAGTTATATGCATTGTGCGGGTTCTGATTGATCGACAGAGATGGTGAAATGGTTTACATTCTTCATATATTTATTTATTTTATTTATTCTGTTAGACTGTGAGTAGTAGGAATTTACTGAAACGTTTAAAAATAAAGGAAGCAATTTTTTAATATCTTAAGTGAGGAAGGTTATTAAGTTCACATCTGGATTATACAAATTCTACGACAGTATTCTGTTCTTTTATTACAACAATCGTTGTACAATATTCCATGTGTTCTAAAACTTATAATTCAATTAACGTTGTACCGTAATCATTTAACGTTCAACGAATTTATCGTTGATTAATATCTTCTTTTAAATACATTTAATACACCTATCAACCTTGATAATATCTATTGTAAGATCTATTAAATGTTCACTGATCTATACATTCTGCACCATTATTCAGAAATATTGGATCGATACTGAGTTTTCTAAATAACACGACCTACAGCATACGGATGCTTCTGTTTGTACATTGTTCAACCACTCCATTTATCGATCAAGGAATCATCTTGTTTCATTAGAAAACGATCCACAGTTTGATTGGTCGGACACGATAATTACTTAACGTGAGTCTGTTGTAACCAATGGTCGTTCGAAATGCACTAGTACCTCAGGAGGTATGCAAATTAACGACTAAACACCGTGCCGACGTAGGACTGCTATTGGTACGAAGGGCTGGAGTTGACCTAGCCTTGCCTAAATAGCCACATCGACATACATTTAGTTTACACCAGTGGTGACCCTCCGATTACCCTCGTTGCCTTGGTGAATTGTCGCACGAATGTTCTCCATTAATCTATTTCACCTTACACAGTGATCCAGATGTCTTTTGACTAACCCAGGTGCGACTGGAATCGTCGGATTAATTTGTCTTTAACGCGAGGAACATGTTATGTAGATGTAATACACGTTTCAATTATTTCCTTTTGCCGATGTTAATACAATAATGATACAAATTTTCTTGTAACAATTCGCAGAAAAGTTTCAACGAGGCCCTACACAACTTCTTAACAAACAATTCTCTAAAGCAATAATGAATATAGATAATCACGATTACCAGTGTTCTGTATTAATTGATTTAATATTTAGCTTCAACAAAATATCACGTGATTCTCTCGCACGTTCCAAGATCTGTCAGATCTATTAAACAATGGTCTCGCATATCAACGTTAATGCCAGCTCAGCAAATCGGTCTAAACACTAACCATACATCAGCGCGACAGAAATCTCCTCGGAAGGATAGCGCGATGAAGTGATTCATAGATTTTAACCAGACCTTTTGTCTCGATATCACTGGAGCCGTGAAATCATAAATTCAATAATCACCGCGGCAGGTCCAGGATCCGCGAGATTAACTGCTCGTTTATCGCATTAGTGTCGGCGCGAGTTCTCTGCGACATTTCCTATGCACTTATTAAACGCGAGAAGCTTTGCACCGTCACCTATAATTGCAAGCTCAAGCTTTCGAAATGTAACGTGGAATAATTACAGAAAGATAGTATACCAGTTTCTAATAGAAATTCATTCGAGCAAATCGTTTAAAATTTGTGGATTATTTATTATACATATGCCTCGCATTAATAAATTCCCGAGACTCGTGTAGAGATATTCATGGAAAGAAAATTGGAGGAGAAAGAGATTTGTTGTTGTTACACCGATGTTTGTCTCGATTTTTTTCTTCTGGTTCCTCGATTAGAAAATTGATAGAAAGTGGTGAGCAACATCGATTGATTTTATTTAAAAGAGAATGTTGTCTAGTACAGAAAATTCATCCTACCGTATTCAATTTAAAAAGTAACATGATGCCTGTCATCTTAAAACGCAACCTGAATTACATTTCCTATCGATAACGTTATTTACAAAATTATTCAGCACTCCAATAATCCAACATCTATTATACCTTCCACGTTACACCAAGACGCAATCGGGCGGTAAAAATACAAGGATTAGCCAGTGGGCCCTGTGTAACACCTAGCAAAAGAAGTTCGCTCGCCTCTCGCGTACGGCAAAGCTCAAAATGAACTTAGAACCGCCAGCTGACCTTTCCAAACGCAACCACCTCCACTCATTACCGCCAAAGTTTCTCAGTGACCAACTCCCGTGCGTTAATTAATTTCATTTTCCCACGGTAAATTTTCGTTCTATCCAACGGCAAATTACGTAGAATAATTAGCAAAGTGACGCTAATCGAGTGGCCGCGTGCAAAGGCGTCCGACGCCAACGAAGGAAGCCTTAAAGGCGAACGATGTCCCGCGTTGCTCCGAAACCATCTCAAAGGACGCTTCCTGACGTCCCTGCGGCTCGTACAGTGGCCAAAGCTGCCATATTAGCATGTATATTGCGTCACGTCGACACGACACGTGAGGATGTCCCCCCGGGCGGAAACTACGGGTCGGACCAGGGTATCCCGGTTTCCGTTTTACCAGTCCACGCAGCGTTGCGGCCGTGCTATCTCCGACACTCGGACACTTTCTGGTCAACGCGGATAGTCTAAAGTGAAAAGGGACTTCCTTTGTTACCTGGGAAAAGCTTCCGCTTGTGTTCTGCCGTGAATTCTGACCTTGGGAGTTTGCACGCCACGGGTGACCGAATGCGCATTGTTCGCTGCACTTGCGAAAATCGCCCCTCGACGGGACCATTTTCCGGGGAAAATGTGATTATTTGTTTCGCCGTCCAGGCTTTTTTTTCCCCCATTGGTATTGCACTTCGATCGCGATGGCGAGGTATGAATATTTGGTATGACATAATTGTTGAGGATCACTGATTAGTTATTTTTATTATGCCAACGGGAGAACAATCTTCCCGAGCTTGGCCACTATTCCATCGATCGTGTGCAAGGTTCATGTAAGAACGAACGCAGAACTTTGATATGTTTCTGAAATTTATTAATTTATTTGTTCCTATATGTGTATATAGTAGGATACGTTTGATGAATGTTTAAACATCCCTCGACAACTGTGCTCGAGAAATGCATATCCAAGAACCAAACCGAAGTACCTCTTGGGAATTATGATCCTGCCATGCGTTCAACCAATTCGGAGTTTGTCTAAGACCAATGTGCTCCCAATTTCTCGAGACACAAATGGGAGGAACCTCCGATGCATCGAGACAGAATCGGCGAACTTTCGAGCACCGATTCCCGCGGGAGCCTACAGTTGAATCTTTCGCTGTATAGGAAAACTTGACTGGTGATTCGTATTCATTCGAAGGGATATCAAGAACCCGCCGATTCGTATCAATCGTGGTATGCATACTCAGTTTGATCAGTGTGTCCCTTAGTGCCGGTCCGTTTCCCTGGCGAAGGGACGCATTGAAGCTTCCAATTAACTAACGTATCTTTGAAACCGAACACTGGATCTCCCTACGTTGCTACCCTGGTTCTACTGTTGACGTTAATTAATTGTCTTATGCAAGTGTTTGACTTATATATTCCATGATCGTTAGAGGTGTGTCAATTGATACGTTTAATATCCATTGAATTGTATGGAACAAAGAATAAGGCGACACTGAGGGCGGGGTTAAATTAACAAATTGAATTGCTTATTCGGCCGAAAATCTCGAAACGGAAGAAAAAGTATCGAGGTGTTGTCAAAAAAGTATTTTCGTAAAACGAACTTATTGTTCCATTCGTGAGCTTCGTCGAATGACAGTTAAGAAAGGACTGCAATAATGATGTTGCTATTCACTTTTGCTGTTCAGCGAGAAACTTGGCCGCGAGGACAAGTCGGTGGCAAACTTCGAAAGCCCGTGATTGCTGCCGTGTAATAAAGTCCGAACGCTGAAATCTCTATGCACAGAGTTGCACGAGTTGCCACTGGTTAAGAGGCGATGAAATAGAGTACACGCTGTGCAGTGAACTCCGGACTCGGAATACCGAATTCTGAATCGTCGATGAACAACATAAATCGCGTATAGTTGAAACCGCTGTACATAGTGACGCGTGTGACTAGTTGAGTGCCAATGAAACGGAGAACGGGGTGTGCAGCGAACTGTAAACTCTGAATTCTCAGTTCTGAATTATCGATAAATTGTGCCCGGCGAAATTGGTTGATACTAGTAAGTTTGATTAGACCGACTGCGGAGTGTACAATAAATAACTCGTATAAAAGCTTTCGTCTATTTTCGTTTTTCATTTACTCCATACGTGGTGTTTATACGCGCAGATAATTTCTACATTATTTTGTTTGTTTGTTAAGGAAATTTACGAGAAAATCCGGACGTATAGAACTCGAAGGGTACATTTTTCAATATTGAAATCTCATTATAAACAGTAATGCTAAGACGAATATTGATTGTTCGATATAAACACTTAATTGTAATTGAAACGAGATTTCAGAAGTTTTTCTGTGATGGCATAGAAACGTGAAGTAAGTTAATTATTCCATTATTCTGTTATAGTAAACTTTTCTCGTGCCGCATTTTAGAAGTGTGAAATATTGATTCTGTCAGGTTGAAAGATTATACTAAATGATCGAATTTATTATGCGCCAAGTTGTCGTTTAATTCCAGCGTATGAATGTTTTTTTCGCCATTAAAAAATGTTTCCATCATTCAATGTACGAGCACGTATCAGGTTAATGGCTGCTATGTGATGAAATTATAGTCATTTATCTAATGTCCGCAATTATCTTGTATTGATTGAAATAGTGCATTGGTGTATAAGTAACGAGGCATAGGCAATTAGTACGTGTATACATATAACTCTGGGCTGTAGCATAAATCTCTCCACTAGACTGCATTCAGTCCGTATGAATGGTGGCTCAAAAGTTGTTACTAAAATTGCACATATTAACGTATGGAGATGTTTATCCTAATGATAAAGAGAAAATTGAAACTTAAATTTCAGATTCACATTAGTACAACATTTATCATTGAATTTGTAACAGCAGCATGAGTTGCAATTTGTTTTCAAGCCCTGTGGTAAATAACAAAATGTTCATGGTTTTTCTATAAACGGGATACGCAAACCGGTTACCGCCTATATTGACTTGTACTACTTGAAAAACACCATGTTGGCCGTATGATTGACCTGTATCACTGCAAACTCAAAGTTTTTTGCGTTCCGTTCAACCGTTCTCCGCAATCTCAATATTTATTTATCTAACAATATTCAATAAGACGAGACAGAAATATTCTACATTTTTACAAATTTAAAATATCACCGTATTTTGACATTTCGAAAATCCAAATCGTATTTAGCATCTCCCATTACTTGGAACATATTCGATTTGGTTACGTCGCTTTGTTTTATACTTAAAACCAGAACTCTTTGTTAAAAAGCTTGTGCGTTAATATTTAAATGAAATTCGCTTTAACAATAATTCTCTAACAAAACGTAAACAATAACAGGCATCGAAAAATCTCCAAAAATACCGTACCATCGCAGTATCGTATTTCCATACACGTTCGTTGCATCGTGAAATAAATCTGTTATCCACCCTCGGCGAACATTTGTTCGCAGAAAGGATCCGCAAACTTTCCATTCCTATCGTTCCCGTGTTTCCTTCGACCTCTCGGCCTTCTCCGCGCCGTTTCGAAACTTCGTTTAGTCGAACGACGCGCGATATTAAGCGGGCAAAAATATCATTCTCCTATCGATGACGTTTCGAGGCAGAAGGCGAGGCAGATGCGACACATTTCTCGACCAAAGGCACTATAAGTCGATACATACGAGGCGCGGGTGTAGCTCTTCCGGAAGAGCGGAAGATCTCGCCTCTCCCGTCTCCGTTGTGGCAGATAGGGAAAGGCTGTTTACGAGACGCTGTGCACGCAGATAAGAACGATTACGGCTAAACATTTCTATCGAAATTGGCTGCGATATTGCTCGTTCGGTTATACACCGACCCCGATGGCCGTCGTTCGCGGGAAGCTGTTTGATAAAGTTCCAGGCAGGGACGACGTGTTGAAACTTTTTCTAAAGGGACGGTGCAAAGGTTTGCCGAATGATAGGGAAAGTATATTAATTCGCTGATCTTCTTCTACCTTAATTACGGTCCTTTTTGTACACCACCTGTATAAAAGTATCGATCTTCTTTTACGATTTGAATAACAGCTTACGGCATCGAAGACATATTCCGCATAATTATCAAATTTACTGCCGCTAATTGACTTCTCCAACGATTCTCCCTTCGGTTCTTTTTTTTTTTTTTACCTGGCGAACCACGGGTGATTTAACGTCCCTCCCGGAGGGATCGAACTTTTAATGACGAAAATACGTAATATTTCACGGGATGAAACTTCGAAGCGGCGCGCATCGTCTTATTTTTCCGGAATTTCGCTCAACTACCTCCCGGCCTAACGAGTTCCCAGGAAACTGCTTTTCGGTAACGAGATCCCGATGAAATCGAACCTCGACGACATTTACACACGCGCGTACACCGATATGCATGCGCGAAAAGTCAGAGTATAGAAAAGGTGGTGAAAGAAAGATGCGCCGATACGAGACACGTGAATGAAAAATAATATACGAATCCACTTTCGCGAAGTATATTTCATTAATTTTCGATCGTATCGCAATTCCACCGCATCGGACGGCTCGGTCGAGTGTGCCGTCTTTGGTAGACCGGGGACACGGTGGAAATCGGCTTTATTGAAAATTACCCACGTCCCCTGTTACAATTTCAAGCTCCTTTCGTCCGCCTCGTCGGACGTTCTTTGGATTAACCGGATAATCCGGCGGGTGTATATGGCGGATACAACGGGAAGGAGGCAGGAAATAAATCGAAGGACGTCTTTAGTACGCTTTTATCCTGGCCCTCCATCGAGATTTATTAAACGAGCTGGGTACCGACTCCGTACAGTTTCGCTCGCGCGTCTACCGCTCCCGGTTCAGTCGGCTTAAACTCCTCGAGATAATTTATTTTATTGCGTGCCCTAAGCAGCCGGATGAGCATCGATATCGTGCGGCCTGTTCATACAAATTGTTGGCCTATTTGTTTGTTCATTTCGTCACCGGAGAAATCTTTGTTCCCATTTTCCGTCGCAAGTCGCGATAGGATTACATTTGAACGGCTAAAAAATTTCGACATCCGGCTCGCCCATATCTCGAAGTATCGCGTGAACAATAACATAAAAACGTGTTTCAAATATTCGTCGCAGCTCCATCGTTACCAGCCGCGACGAACGATCGTCGATCCGAGCGAGCACTAAAATCGGCGTCCCATTAAGGGAATGCTTTACACACCCGTCCACGACGCGCCCGTCCGAGCCTTTTCGTCGTTCCTCCGCGGAAAGCCGGGCAGCAACTTCCTATTTGACAGAGAAACGGGTCGACAGCCAGGAGATAGGGTGGCGGGAACGGCGGGGGAGTGTTTACTCCGGGCAGAAACTTTTTTTTCTTCACGTGCACGAGCACGAGGGAAAGGAGAAAGGATAGGAAGAGGAACCGGTCGAGGAAAATAGGAAAGAGCAGGAACGCGGCGAGTGGCACGACTTCCAAGATGAGAAAAGGTCCCGGCTCCTCCCGGGATCTCGTTACATCCGTCCTCGAAGCTCTTCGAGAGATTACTCGGCTAATCCCGCGTGGACGACAACGGGGACAACGGGAACGTCGGAGATGAGATCGAACGACACCGTTAATGCCACTTTTATCGTCTCCGGGAGTCGTTGGAATTTATTAAAATCTCCCCGCGACTCTTCTTGGCCGCGGGACTGCACGCCACGTCGCGCCTCACTGCCTGACTCGTTATTTCGTGAGATAAAATTGTTCCCCGCGCGATCGGCAGAGCACCTAACCCGGCTTCGTAACGCGTTTTACGACGTGGTTTATTCCCCGCCGGTGTACGAACACCCACGGTGAACCGCGATAACGCACCGGCGGGTAACCTTTTCCTTTCTGTTTATTTATTTATTTTGTTTTATTTAATTTTTCAGCTTTTCGGGCTTTGGTTAATGCGGTCGCGGATGGCTTTCGGCCGGGATTTTACGCGTGAACCTCTGTCGAGAATTTTTACGAGCGCTGAAACGTTGGCGTTTAAATGGTACGATGGAGTGTTTGTTACGCAATGGGCGGAATAATAATTTGCGTTCTTCACTTTACGATCATTTTTAATCTACCCATTACGGTAGAGATTTCTTGGTTACACCATTCTAACAGCCGTTTAACTTTTGCTTTTGCATTTGTTGTTTGTAACGAGTTGGGAAGTTTCGAATAACAAATGGAGGCTGTTTCGTTTGGTTTCTGTTTTGCGGGAGTTTGTAAAAGTAGATATACGAAGGGAGGCTCCTAGAAACAGGCTGCCCGAATATCTTGGCTGTTATCACCGTCATATTTCCGGCACGCCTTCGGTTGGTAAAAATATTATTAACATCGGATTATGTGCACCTCGATGCACCAAGCAAGTTTGGACTGATGCATCTTTTTCTAAGGGATATATTTTTCACGCCGAAATACTGCTTTCTGTATCGAACGTTGCTTTCCTCGCAAAAATGGTAGCGCAACGAAGAATACAAACTCGTTGCCCGTCAATGCGACAAGTGCAGCCGACCCTGTTCGCAGTGATATTAAAATACGGGATATAAAATCAATATAACGCATGCATATACGTGAACCTTAACAAGAAAATGTTCAGTTAATCGTTCAAATTCTTCGAGCCACCCGAGACAAATCCCGGGAATTAGCCGACGCCGTTGAATAAATATTCATAACCGAACGAACGGGGTCGGGGATCGTCGTGGGACTGTGTAAAACGACCGGTCGTATTTTGTTAATTGCTTTCGCGAACGTATACGTGCCGTTTCATTGGCGTTCAAGCTTACTTGGCCATTGTCTTCCACGGCTGCACCGACGGAGTTTAGCCGAGAGATTTACGGTAAAAGGAGGGACGGCGTCCGAAGGGTGGCGAACGGGGGTTGGGCGCGATTGATCGCGAGTGCACCAGGTGCGGGACTACGTAGCACTGGCACCCAGAGTAGGACCCACCCATCGCCGACTTCCTAATGAATGGACGACGATTAATACGGATTAGTAATGGTGTGTGTATCGTTCGTTGTTCCGCGTAAAGGATTCCACGTCTTCGGGTCGTTCATTATAGATCTGTCCGGGAAGATGGCACACCGTGCCCCCGATGAACTGTGCAGTGCAAACAGTAGGCGGCACTGACACTGAGAGGAGAATAACGGAGATAGACTGTCCTTTTCTACTTATTTTAATCGGAGAAATCATTTTTTACGTCGGTAGATTATCGGGTACAATTTTGGGGATAAATCGTGAGGCTGTTTTAGATCCAGGAATATGAATGTAATTGAAATTAAATGGATGGGGTATGTCCGTTTGACGGATGGATAGACGAAGTGAATTGTTAATTCGCGAAATTCGGTGAATTACACTTGGATTGAACAGAATATGTATTCGATTAAACAGCAATTGTTTAATGAACGGTACTTAAATATGAATGCAGGTTACAGAATGATAAATATGTTTGAGATATCACGGCGCTTTAAGTATGCTGTGGTAGTGTTTAATAAAAGGGTGATTATCGCAAGTGCGCCTTACACTCGACATCAGATAACCAATTTACCTTGTAATTAGTTTCCCATGTAATACCTGTTTCGTTCTAAATCGTATATGATGTTTTCATTCCTTAAGCATGATATCTGCGGCGGAATAATTATTGCAATTAATTTTTGTCCATAAACAAAATGCTACACGTATACGTTTCATATATGTATACTTATATTAAAATCATGGGATTCAAAATTGCACCCGCTACTTGTCCATGATGCACAGATAGTTTCGCAATTGAATTGTATATATTCGTCGCGTTCGTTACACCCATTGAGAGAATTTATTCTTAGCAATTAGATTTTAAGCGCATCATGAATAGCTCGATCAACGAGTGGCTAAATCAATTTGACGTAATTAATATTAATTTACTGGCTGATGTTACTTGTTTGATTATCCTGCAGGCGGAAAAACGGGTTACACAAATTTCCTATCCAATGCTGCGTAATTAATGAAGCTTTACTGTTACATCGCCACAATATTTGGCCCATGCAATAACAACGATGCACGAAAATTTAGACGCTTGTTAGTGATTCACGTGAAACTAAACACTTATTCATTTGCGAAATTAAATTTTACAATGACCAAAATATATTAATACCGTCATTACAAAACTTTATTTCTAAAGATACCAACGTTACAATCGTTAATGAGAAATCCATGAGATATTGGTATTTATTTTCAAGAAATAAAAACACGAGAATGTACATTGCAGAATTCGCAGCTTCGTGTATCTATTATTAAAATATGTATAATAATAGAGTATTCTAGATTTCAACATCGGAAAATTTTCAAAGGAAGTGCCAATATAATGTCGAACGTCGACGTTGATTCGAACACGGGGCAATTAGACCGTTTCAACGTTAGGCTCGGGTTTTTTCTCGAAGAGTTTGCATTAATTAAAGGCAGCGGGACGGGCGACGGTGGTCGACTAAAATATTCAATAGTTGGAGAAGCGGCTTAATTATCGGCGGGACGGGGCGCGTTAATTATATGATACTTACGTTAGCCGCTGAAAATTACTATGAAATCGAGCAGTCGATTTAGGGAAACACGGCAAACGAGCCCCAAAGGAGCAAAACCGTGCTAAGCGACACACCAATCTGTCGGATATTGCGTAATTATCGTGACTCATGGACAGACCAACCCAGAAGATCCTTAATTTTATGGTAATTGCCTTGCGCTAAGTAATGGACTCATTACTATCCATGATACAGAAATATCATATTATAATAGACGATCGACTAGTATTAGTAAATAAATTGTGCAAACAAATCAACCGGAACATAAAGAATCAATACGCAAATAAATTTGTCAACAATCTAAAACTGACCCAAGTGAAAGCTTAATAAATTAAAGTGTCAAGTGTATCGCGTATACATTCTCAAAATATAATCGATACCATTAACAACTGTGTACATTCGGTTCTCCGATATCGATCACAATCACTACGTAACTTACGTTAACACAAAGGGTATGATAATTATTCGTTCGATTCAGAGGGACCGTAATCACGTCAATTAGGTGCCCTGCAATAATACTTCACTACCAGTTCATCAAAACACGCCACGATCATTTTCATTAAAACGAAATACTTCTTTTCGTATAAGCACCCCAGGAAACAAGGAACATATCGTTACTCAAACAGTTCCCGTGATCTGCGCACGCTAAACGAGACAGTTCGTGGTTACATTTATCTCGCACGTAATTACAGCGTAGAAATTAAGCTCGAGATGATCGAGGGGCCGGTTCCCCGCGAGGCTGACCGTGTCGATATTCCATAAATTGCACGGCGAAAGAAATTCGCTCGGGAACGCGGAACGAGTGTCGAAGTTTCTTCATAATTCAACGGAGCACAGTGCTTCCAGGGCGTGTTTCACAATTAGTCGAAGCCGCCGAGCTTCAATCCCCCGGCAACCCCCGTTACGGACCGCAGTTCCACGCTGCTCGACTTTTCCCCCTTCGAGCGGAAGCTATCGCGTGCTGAAAACTTCTCCCTCAGCCACTACCGTGCTCCGATCGCTGTCCAATGAATGAAGAAGCGTGCCGTGGTAAGCCGTGTAGCGTGAACCGCATTTAGTGGGATTTTCTATGACTGCCAATAAATTTCTGCCGTTTTCTTCGGGACTCGCTGTTCACGTTTTCTTCCCAAGGTTTTTTCGAATCAAGCCGTGGCACGATTTTTCGATAATTAATCGCCGTTGCGTTTCGAACGTCGCAGCAAATTAAAATCGCCGAAACCAAAGGGCGAATCAACAGTCCGACGTATTTCGTTCGGAATGAAACGCGAGATCATCCCCGAGCCCCTTTCGTAATTCTCTCTCTGAAGAAGGTAAAGAAGAAAACTCGAACCTAAGAGAGCACGGTACCAAGAGACATCAAAGAACTTTCGTTCACCCGTGATGTCTTTTCCCCGCGTTCAACGAAGTCGATGCAAACCGCTTTCGTTTAACGGGATTAGATCCCCGGTGTCGTCTCATTTACCCGTCCGCCGCGTTTCCTTCAGCGCGAGCTGGCGCAGCGTGAACAGCGCGGCGGACAAAGACGAACGGCCGAGGCGGAAAGAGGATTCTCGAGGACGCTACCGTTCGACGTGGCTAATGATATCTCCACGCGTGTCCTCGCTTTGAACGGGACGAGAAAAGAAATAATTGAGCGCACTCGACGCCCGTGTCCCTCTTATCGTTAGACAGGGAACCGGAAGCCCGGTGGCCGATCTTCTACCGGACGGCCAGGCTTTTCCATCCGTGAGAGTATCTTTCTTCGCGTGCCCAGACGTTCTCTGCAATTGCATACAACTCCGACGATCCTCTTGATGCTCGCGCGCCCCACTCTCTTGCGAAGATTGAAACGACCCGGGCCGGGGGACGCGCAAGTGAACAATGTCTCCGCTATTGAGTGGAATACTTTGGCCGTAGGGGGTGCGTTTCCAGGCGACTTTTGTGACATTCATACGGGCTTCGTGCCGTGGCTTTTTGTAGCGGAGGGAAATTTTCGAATTCGGCACCGGGTGCCTCCTGTAGCTGGGACAGAGACGCGTGCGTAAAATGGTTGGGATAAGATAGAGGAAAGAATGGAGAAGAAATGTATAATAAAATGGCAAAGTTGAATTATTATTGAGCAATGTACGATGCTATATTTGGCTTGTTTCTATTTTTATTTTGTAGTTTTCCTAGAGTATTTGAGATGCAAGTTGTCCAGTATATACTGTATGTTGTCCTGTTCATTTTGTTTACGCCGATTTGAAAAATGAGAAATTAGGTGGAAAAGTAGAATTGTGTATTATTAAAGAACTGATACGGGGTTATTAAATGGAAGGTTCTATTTTTTTTTTTTTTTATATTTTTATATTCATTTGCATTTTATTATTTGCGTGTGGCATACCATGAAGAAGTTGTATTATTAATTATTATTGCATAATGCAAAGTACGCGAACATTAATTAGAAGAAAGGGCGAAGGCAATTAACTCTTCAACTGATTGTCCTGAATAAAATAATTTTATTTCAGCCGTTGCATGAAACTGGGTTCGCGACTGACATTACGCTAATGAACTTCTCAATTACGAGACGTTATACACAGAAATTTTCTGTATAAATCAAACAAGTCGTAGGTAGTAACGAGCAATTATAATACGAAACGGAGCGAAAACAATTTTTCGAATTACCTCTTGCACGCCGTGCTTTTTCACCGAATCAATATTTCCCTTTAATTACATCGTGTATAAAAATACAATGCAAATTTGAAGAAGACATTATCGGATATCTCGATAGGGCATCGCGTGATCCAGTGCAATTTACAGTTCCCTTTCTTTTCATTGCGTACCTCTAAAGACACAGACGAGTGAAAGCCATGCAATTACTTTAATTATAATCAATGCAGCGAAATAATGCAGTTACCATTGCAAACAGTGACGATGCGTGTACCCTTTTCCTTTTTATTTCCGTAAATAAAATCATTAAAATCAGAGGCAAGCAAATTTACAGTTTACTTCATATCAACCTAGTGTGGATCAATTCTAAATAACTCCATCCATAGACATAATAAACATGTCAACTAGGATTAACCACAATTTGAGATCGTGTAGGACAACCAAAAATGCTAACAATAAGAGTACTGCTTTATGATCCCACATATTGTAAATATATATACAATATATAATTAATATTATCCACCTCAAACACATAATTGTAGTTAATTAATTTCGTGCCCTACTGCACGACCGAAAGCTTCTTGCCAGGGGCGGTATAAAGTCTCTCATTTCAACCACCAAATTCAATTCTCGATTCCATCACGAGCGTCAAAAATTTCAAACGAAACCCAACAAATTCTGTTCACTGCCGAGACTCGCCGCATCCCCAACTTCCTAACGATTCGCGAATCACCTCAGCCAAATTGCTCATTTCCAATTGAGTCGAAGGTTCCCATAAGTCATTAGTTTTACGACAGGCATTCCATGGGTCCTGTCGGTCGGGGATCCTCGGATGATTTGCGGGTGGTAATGAACATTTCAATCGGCGGGTCTGTGCATTCAAACGCAGGGGGGCACACGATTTGGCACGAAGCCAGGGCCATTAAAGCCAAGCTTATGGCCTTTTTGCCCGGCCTTGCGTCGGTGCACTTTTGTTTGGTCGCGCGATAACAATGGCAAGATGGAAAATAATGAGAGAGGTCTCGCCCGGGTTCGTGTCGCGTACTCACGTCGACGTCGACGGTGATCAGGCGTTTCGAGACGGAATTAAAAAGTTCGAGTGCATTAAGAGAAAGAAGGAAGAACGCGAAGACGAACGGCCGTGTAAAGCTCGTTGAATTTTAATTAAGTCGATGTTCCGGCACACGCATTTTCGTCGCACCTTCGTGCACCTACCCGAGATCTTTATATTGTAGCTTTCGAGTGTTCATTTCATGCTGTATCATATTTGACAGGGTAGTCGAATTATTTGTGTTCGACAAGTAAATCGCGAGTGCACGTTGTAGAGAATAATAGGAAACCGATAAATCGACGTGCGAGATATCTGTTCTTGTTCGTGAAGAATTATCGTAATTATCCAAGGGTTATCTTCGCGGTCAGGATTCTTCCGTTTTGGAGTAAAATATACGTACGCGCGATTCAGTTGTTTTAAACGCAACAGATCCCTCGCAGTATGCACCAACTTTTCAATTTCCTTTTACTCACGATTACTCGTATGTCCTTGCATATATCTCGCTATAATATTTTCCCATGATTTCGTGATTTTTGTCACAATCGTTCCGGTCACGTACGCTTGTCGTGCTCTTTACACTCGGACCATGCTTCCACGTTTTATTTATATTTGACTAACCGTGAATGTTGCATCCGTTTTGTTACAGATAAGGCGCCATCTGAAGCATCGTTCAGAGGAACAGAATATTTGACGATAGATTTGAGCAAAGGGGATCCGGTTCTAAGCACGCAGGAATCCATCAGTTTGCAATTTAAGACGAGACAACCGAACGGCCTCCTGTTTTATTCCGGTAAGTTTATCGATCATTTATCTCAGCAGCATTCGATGCTTCATTTAAATATCGAAGCTATTAGATCGACATAGAACGGCATATTCATACGCAGAAACATTTTCATCGTAAACTTCAGGATCGTGCTTTCTTTCGATTAGAACTCGAACAACAGTAATACATTTTTGTTTAAAATGTATTACGATCTCTTTTTTTCAGCATAACATGTGCCAAATGAATAAGTATTAAATGTTTCCCCTTCTTCGTATGTTGTTATATCGGTCATTTAAAGGGGAACAAATAAATAGATCTCGCGTACTTTCGTTTTTACTTTTAGGATCAAAATTATAGAAACATCTAACACTAATGGCGAAATCGAACAAAGCGCATTGACCAATTTCAAGTCTTCAGTACAAAAAATTCTTTAGAAGAATTCTTGAAAAAATGAAATCTGTAAAAAGAAATGTAACCTTCTCCCCCAAAAAATATTTCTCTCGTGTTACTGAATGTTCCTAAAATATTTTTCTACGCCAAATTGTCGAACACATCGATGGACGATCCAAGGGCAATCGGGCGAGGGTATTTTTACGTTTAGAATAAAAGTCGTCCCGATAATTCGTCGAAACGAGGCAAACCCGCAACGAATCTCGTGATTTTCGTTTGCTGTCTGAGAAAACCTTTCGAGTCGTTCGCATGAATTAAATATACACGGGACCGGGGAAATATATTCGTGTCGGTCGCATTGCAGTCGTTGCTCTTACAACCTCTCGGGCCGCCGTGCGACTGAAGGCACTCGGGTTAAAAAGTAAATGTTCCTGGCGTGTTCCGTAAATTGCTTCAAAATCGTGGATGCTCTGCCTCCATCGGGGCGCGTCGAATTATATCTTGAAGAGGTAGTACAATTTTTTTTTAACCACGACCAAAGTCTCGTTGCCGTGAAAAGGTACACTTTGTGGACGTAAATGTGGTTTAAAGCGGTGTTAGTCGAACTGTGGATTCGCGTCTTGTAGGAGATACGCAACTACAGTGCAGTGATAGAGGGAGAGAAAAAAAACGAGGGCTGTACAGGTCTGCAGAAATCGCAGAAGTTTTAATGAGAAAATTTCACGAAGATGCACATACGTTGGAAATTTTCCGAGCTGAAGTATTCAGATGCATGCAAGGTCGAGTTACAAAATTGTACAGTGATATAAGTTTGATTTATTTGATTTATCGTTTAGAAAATGGAAGAGTGCAAGATATATTTTGTCATCCCATAAGTAATTATAATATCGATCTGTTGGGATGACCCAGCACAGAAGCAGGATAAACAATACACGAAGAAATATAAAAGTACAACGTGGTCCTTGTTGCAATACCTAATCGTAGTTTTCTTTGTCCAATCTCAATAAAAAACACACACACACAAGTACAAGACAGATTGTTCATAGAGCAGATGATTCACATCTGTCAGATCATGGCAGTGTCACGTAGTACATCCAGCGGCTATTATACTGGGCATCCGGTCTCGATAATTAGTGAACCGCAATTGGCAGCTTCTTGTCGACGTCATCCCCAGAGGAATCTTCCTTTCTGATAACGTATCGGATTTCCTTCCGCCCGGATCTCATTCCGAAAGGCTGGATTCGACCCGGCGGATGTAATATCTCACACGTGATCTTCCGTTGCTCGTTGCCGGTGTGCACTCGATAAGTAGAAGCGGATAATCGTGATCTCGCGAGTATCGAATGATTGGGAAAAATAGAGATGACGATAATTGCAATTAGGATCGAACTGGTGCCCTGGCACTCTTACAACAGTTCCTGTATCGATAGAGGCTCGATTATTGAGTTTCCAGTAGTTGCTTTGGACGATTGAACGATACACCGTGATATCGAGAGGATATTTCTGCTTTCTTTCCTTTTGCTTTTGGTTCGGAGAACTGGGCTGTTCTAATGCTGGCCTATTCGTCTATATGTGCGCTGGAAGGGAATGAGTAATTGCAAGAGTAACTGCATAAAACGCATCGCGTGCGCTGAATTGTGATAGAATTTCTTTCTGTTCTTTTCTTTAATTGGTGATTCGAAGTCGCGTCGATACGTGCAACGGTATATTGCAATTTTATTGGTCCACCGATTGAGTTGTTGTTCGCGGATTGATCGGACGCTGCGAAACCGTCTCGGTCCCGGCGCGAAGCGAGGCCCGAAAAATTCCACGACTCTCGCGTAACATTTTCGCCACGGGCATATTTTACGAACGCGATACAATGCGCGGGAGTAGCCGCGACGAGGTCACGAGCTTAAACTGGCGAAACTACCGGAAACGTAGCAGCTGGATGAGAAACGGAACTAGGACAAGCTGAAAAAATAGGTGGAAAAAAAAAAAGAAGAAACAGGGGCGGAACCAGCATGTAACCGCGATCTCGGGTGAAAGAACCGAGGAAGTGTTCTTCGTTACAGGGGGAGGATTTGTGCGAGTCGATGGAGCACTCGAAGTGCTGCTGGAAAATACCACGAGCTCGAGTACGGCTATTTTGTACGTGTTAAATTGAGAAGAAAGTTGCAGTGAATATACTCTTCCGTTGAGGCCGCATTTCTTTGAAGCTCGGTGGTTAAATTGATGCGGCATGTAAAAGTTGATGCATCGCAATTTGAATCGTGCCACTTCCTTCTTCTCAATGTCCGAGATTCAAGGGGGGGCAGGTGTTCTGTGCAATATTTAACCGTGCAAGGAGAATCGTTTATTTCCATTTCTTTTCTTTTTTAAAAGTTTGTGGAAACTCATATATATTTAAACGCGTAACAATTTAAACGTGTATGGTCAAAGGGACACCGCGCTAACAGGGTTGTTTCGCAATTAGGAATCCTTTTAGCCGTCAAGTTAAAAGGTAACGATGCAGTAATGACGCAGCAACTGGGCTTTCGTCTTTGAAACCAGCAGTACAACCGTAAATTTGCTGCGCTCACAAACACTGCATTATGGAAAAAAGGATTTCTCTTTAACAAATCCTTGCCCTTCGTGCAATCAAAATTAATTTTCATAGGGAACCAATGAAATTGGATATGAAGGAAACGAGTTGCAATCTGCAACCAATCGTTAACTTAAAACCTCTCTCTCGATCCTTCCGAACAAAACGGACAAAAAAAATAATACTAACCGCAATCACTGTAAATCCTTTCTCAATCCGGACAGTTGTTTTTGTTTCCCCGTCGAAGCCCACAAATTGCCCGGCTAATGCTCGCCCTCCGTCGAACTCGACCGGTCTAATAATCATTTCACGCCTTTGGAAAATTATGTTCTGCGCGTGCCGTGCCGTGCCGTTGCCGTCCGTACTCGGCCAAACAAAAATCGGCAACGTGAACGCCGGAACGACAACGTGGTCCTGGTAGCACGGGCAAAAAATGTGCATAATTTAAGCGGCTGACCATAGGTACAGCTTATCTGGAGAACAAATGGGCGAGCAGGGGCTGCAGAGCTGGTGGAGATGCGACACGGGGAAGTAGAACGTGCACCGTGTGTAGATGAATGCACGTTTATGTATGCGTGCGTGTTACAGCATTGCGGACATGCTCACGTGGGACACGTGCGTGTGTGTGAGTGTGTGTGTGTGTATAGGTTTTCGAGCTCGCGGTGCCGCAGCCTCCTCCTTTACTCTTTCACCTTGCTTTTACCTTGCGACGAGGCGGTTGCTGCACCAGATAACGTATTTCGTACACGACGATGGTTATCGGTTCAATTCTACTTCTGCTTAATATCTTTCGGATTAATCAGCCTCCGTCGGGGAAATCGAGCGTGTTATTTCGAGGCTCGGGTGGCTGGTTTAGCGTGTAGATTGGTTATCGCGAGGAACTTCTAGGTCGGACCTTAAAACGCGATTTTTATCGGCCCGAGTCTGCGATACTGGTGTCTCCGTTGGGTTCGGGATTTGTATCTTTTTTTTCTAGGGAAAACCTGTGGAAGAGATAGTTTGGGTTTGGTAATTTGATTCAAGTATTGGGACGCGGTATGGTGTTCTTGAAAAAGAAATGATTTGATGGACAGAAATGGGTGTCAATTGATTTTATTCGCTTCAATGATATGGTATGATGTAAGGTTGTAAACGGAATTAATTAAAGCAAGTAATATGTGCAATTTGGACTGCACAAGTATCTTGATATTTTCTTATTTTGTTTTGTTATTTATTTTTTACATTACATATCGCTGATTGTTTGGTTAATGACGAAAGCACCTTTTTAGTTTTTCTTTCTTTCTTCAATTAAATTTTAAAAAGTACTGCAATATATCAACGCTTGGACGTGTCTGTAAATGTTGCTAAAATATTGCTGTTCGTTTAAGTTAGTTTCGATAATTATTGTTACTTCCTTGGCGTTCCACGTACGGTGTACTTATGTGCATTGCGTTAAACTGAAGGTATATACGTACGTGTTCGTGTAGTACGTAAAACTTTCTTAGAGACAATCATTTCTACTTCTACAACTTACATGCGTGCAAGGTACCATACAATGTAATTTTATCTGAGCATAGAAAAGCATGAGTTGTGCAACGCACAATGAGGGTGCGGCGTGAAATTCTGCAGCGAGGCTAAAGTAGCACGAAGAGAGTTAAGTAACTTTGATTAAAGTTTACAATATTGTTCGTTTCAAGGGGGACGCGTAAGACGATAGTAAGATGATATTTCTGTATCATTTGTTGCATTTACTTTCATGAGTCATTCATATTCCATAAGTGAACTGTTATATATGCCTGAACTTATTATTTATGAGAACTTTTTTGTTCAAACAGGCAATGGACGCAATCGCGCTTCCTGCCCAACTGGTAATTAAAAGTTTCTATTTTATTAGCTGTTAATGTTTCATACGGACGACGATGATTTTTGCTTCATTTTTAAATCCCATTGTCGAACTGCCCCCAACTAGCATTTACCTATTGAAAAATTTCTACACTATTCTCTATAAATGCACACTATCGCAACATCCTTCGTGTATTTTAGTCATTTAGAACTATTCTTCGTGTTTCAACGTAACACTTGACTCTTGCGCACGTCGAATTCATTAGAAGTCAAAGGGGTGAAATATTTTCCATGCAGGTACGTGACGTCATATACAGCATGTACACAGAAGCAGACAATGTTAACCAAATTTCACGTATTCAACAGTAGAAAGTACTGCGATTGGAACAAAGCATTTAAAAACAAAGCTATGAGAAATAAAGGCATGTAAAATGGATTTACACAATGGAATCAAGCGAAATTCCTATATCGGTTTGTTTAATCTGTGAAACACATTTTCCTCTTCTATCTACTGCTTTAAATTTAATTCTGTTGCCTCCGGTATAAAAATCTTCGATTGTTATTTAGACTTTCGACTACCACTTCCCGGCATCGACCTCTGCACTTTAATACATTTTTTCGAAATTTTTCTCTCACGCAGGACAGTCTCGTTGAAAATTGAAGGCCGAGCGTGGATGTTGTGGATATTGCTTTATCATAACGATCGAAACATTTGAGAATTTTTCGGCGTCCGAATATAATAATTAAAATATCATACTTACGCTCCTTTGGACCACGAAGAAAGGCCCTGCGTTCGCATTAGACCGACGAAAGTGGATGAAGCGAGCGTGATACAGTTAGGCATATGCAAATACGCGTCTGCAATTAAGTGTACGGCCCGGTCTGCATTTTTTACGCGCCCTAAGTCTGGAATAATTAGCGTGCGGTCACGGTTTAAATGCAAATACCACGGGCAACGAGAGAGTTTCGGGCGCAACTGTACGATGCTTGGAGCAATAGGATTCTGATGATGTGTCACGAACCACGGGAAACGAATTTCATACCTTAGGTAACTGAACAGGGGTATTTGAGTGCTATGGAAGTGTATTGTTTCCCGCGACGAATATACCGAACGAAATCGGTCGATAACAATTGCAAAACGGACTAGCAGAAATGCCACCAACAATACCACGTCCGCGATGATAATCCCATTTCGACGCTCCGTTTCCACGATTGACGCTCGAAGAGACAAGAGGAAATAAAAAATACCTGGTGGAAAAAAAAAAAAAATAGCGCGAGGAACAATCTCGTCAAGCTTTTCGCGATTTCTCCGACGATCGGGCCAGCATCGGATTCAGGGAACATGAAACGACGCGTATTAAACGTTCGTATCCGCTTGCCATTAGTTTCGCCGCGTTTCGTTTCCGGTTCGGCTCCGACGGAACGACCGGCCTCGTCGTTAATAATTATCGCGGCGAACGAACTGAAAAGCCCCGCGGATTATGCCGTGCCGGTATATCGGCGAGCTCGTTACGAGCCGAAGGATTAAGACACGGCAAACGACACTTTATTTTTATTGTTCCCTCATAGAGCGGTCCGGCCGGCGTGGCGGCTCGCACCGCTTCGTATAATCATATTCGGGCTGCGGGGGGATTAAATTCGCGTTTCGACCCTGTGTATCTTACATTTACGGGGGATTAACGCGAATTATAATCTCATTCTGGACCTTCGACCTTTCGCGCGGACGACGGTTAACGAAGTTTCGCGCTATTGGAAATCAGAGATACGGCCGTTCTCTGGTGTTTGCGCCGCGATTTGTTCTCATCGTGCAACGCTCGTTGCGCGTACTCGCGTTGGACGCGCGCGAATTCGGCGCGGAGTATTGAAAGGGATAGTAGAGCGATATAGTTTCGATGGTGAGAAAACAATAATTAGTTTAATTTCTTTGTCATGATTGATACTGTCATAGGAGTGCAACAAGATGCGCGTTTATCGGATCGCAAGGTATTTGATAGGTAACAATGTATGGTTGATCTTGGCCTGTTGTCCGTTGTGTACGATACTTACCACTATCTTCTCGTTGTTACTTTCGCACCATAGCAATTCGCGATACTACTACGTTCACACTTTTACGAATGTAAACTGCCATCGATACCGTTCAATATATTCTCACGCTGTTATATGTACAGATGTATAGTGATGGTACTCGCAGGTGTGCACTTGTTGTATCATTTTGCGACTCGTTTCCGATACCGCGACGGCGAGCGAAACGAATTCGTAATTGGGGTTTGGCAGACATTTAACGAGGAGCTTGATATGAACTTTATACCACTAGTTTCGTACGTGCGCCGTTCGAAACGAACACCCGCGGTCTTTAGAATAAATGCCTCTACGTTCAGTGACACGGGCACTCGTTGAAAATAAGTAGCTGAAAAGCTGTGTCCAATAAGACGAGAGGTCCTTTACGGCGATTCCCTCTATGGCCATCTGCGTCGCTCGACATTTTGATTCCGCCGCTCTTTATTGAAATATCAAAGAAAATAAATTTTCGCCGCTCGCGGCCATCCACCAATTTACCCCTGTGCCTCATGAAATCATGAGCGGGGTCACAAAGCTGCAGCACGATTTACATCAAAGTAACCATTCTTGTTTTTTCTGCGGATCGTTTCAGGGGAGGGAGATGATTATCTGACCGTGTCTCTGAGAGACGGGGGAGCAGCCGTGGGGATGACGTTGGCCAAAGGAAGATTGGATCTGCATATAAAACCAGCCCGTGTCCGGTTCGACGATAACCAGTGGCACAAGATCATCGTGCACAGGAAGGTTCAAGAGGTGAGTAAATTCAATGATTTTATTATTAGTAGATTATTGTCACGATTACTAAGATTGCGTGCGAATAAACTGAGACACGTAATAGAGGAATCATTCCATTGCTAAGCGTACCAAAATGTCAACACGTTCTCTGTAATCTCGTCTCAGTTGCAATAATTATTCGGCTAATCGATTCAGCTCTACACTGCACACGGTGTAACTATAATTGGAAACGCTAAAAATGTGACGCTTCATTTCTATTAATGCCACAGTTGAAGTTTGATGAAATTTGTAATAGTACTGTGACAATTGCATTAATAGTGAAACATTAATGCGCGCATAATATTAGTCGCAGTTCATACATGTTTCCGCGATTAACACCCATTCATGTGCTCGAACATTCGACTCAATTAGCATTTGAACGTTCTACTTAGAAACTCACGATAGGATAATATTCAGTACATTAATTATCGCGTCTTAACTTAATGTTAATTATTGCAAAATTGACTAACACCAACGAAGATTAGTAATTGTTTTTTGTTCCTTTTGAAACATTTATTCGATTGCATTAAAATACGAGCTGACAAACAAGGTATATTCGTGAAATACTAATGGAGCACCGACGTTGGATGTTCTTTTCTCCATTTCTCTTGATCGTTTCGTGCAAACGTAGACGACAAAAAATAGTACACACGTGAGATACTAGTTGTACTGTCCTCCAGTGGTGTTTCTCGTGTGAATCGAATAGGTTTTCTAATGAAAGACACTTTTTTACGCGCACAGTTTTATTTGCATATGTTATTGCAGACGCTTCGACAGTAGTCGAGCGTGCTTGTTAAAGTTTTTTTTGCAGGGACAGTTCTATACTTGGTGGAGAATTCATCGGGACAGTGAAATTTTAACGAGATACAAAAGGACTTTCAACTTGCTAATATTTCATTCTTAATATTATTTAACGCCGACCATTTAGCATGTTCTGCATTCAATATTAGATAACATATCATCGGAAATTTAATACACGATATCGGTTGCTGACCGTGTTCGATGAAAGAAAAAATATTATGAAATCCAGCTGCCCCGGATATCAAGGAATTTCAATTTTCTATCAATTCTCTTGCGACAAAGTGGACTTCTAATTACTGAGATGAAACAAACGAAATGATAGATATTATACAATGCAAATGAATTTGAACGTTACCAAATATTTCATGAATAATTATAGAATTGCAAGTTGAGACTGTTTAATCTTCCACTCAAGGTAAATATTAAACAACTTTCTGATGTCTTTATTTGACGTACCTTGCTCAATTTATCTTTTTTTTTAATAACATTAAAGTGCAATGCAACACTGACTCGTCGCAAGTTCAAATTAATCATTAATTAATAACTGCAAATGTAAACTAAGATCCTGATAGAAACCTCGATTTCTCTTCTACTCCAAATAACCCAAACCATACCCAACGTAATTGTATTTCAATCTTATAAAAAGGAAAAGCAAATCCAAGAAAAAATACAAAGAATTCACATCAATCCTGCAAAACGTCTGACTACGGAAAAAACAGTTTTCTCTCCACCGGTGACGATCGACACTCAAAACGATCTTCGCTCACCCTCGTAGTAATCTCGTTAAAACCGGAAACACGCTGGACTCTGGTCAGTTCCGTTGTCCAGTGTCGGTGTCCCGAAGCAAATAGATCGGTGAGGACAATATCGTTAGTGTGTCGTAGGTATACAGCAGTATTCGTCGTGTATTACGCGCCATAGGATCGGTTAATGCAATTATTTACACGTTAGCGTCGCGACGAAGGGTACTAAGCGTCGTAACAGTATTCAACGATTAAACGATTTGATTTTTGGTTGCGTTTGTTCGATAATTTCGTATACGCGAGAGCTTCGAGGCGAATTATTAATTTCTACACACCGTTCGATTCTTGTATCTTTTTCTGCAGACCCGCTGCGGTGTACTGTTCTATTGTACGAATAAACGAGTCACTGTGTTATCGATATTTTTTACGCCATAATCGATTTACTCTGAAATCTTTCATATTTCAGTATAATAAAACAGAGCAGAGCAGAGCATATAAACTGCAGAAATAGAGCAGAGAAACTGCAAAACTAAAAAGCAGCAGAATAAAAAACGTCAATTAAATAACTTAATTATCCATAATACCCAATGATGCTCACTAGAACGGTGTTTAACAATAATGTTTCCTAAAATCATACAAAGTCAGGAATAAAAAAACACGTACAAGCGTGTGCAAAGACCGCCGAATTGAATGTTCTGGCTGGCGTTAAAATTCCCCCGGTTGAACCGTTCAAGAAGCACCCCTCCCAGTCCGGTTTCAACGTAGCGATCGATCGACAGCGATTACGGGGAGACGCCTGGACGATCGGGCAGGATGTTGGGCTCCCGGGGAAATTAACCGAAGTGCCGTTACTGGAAACATTAGTGCGGGGCCTGCATGGCATTGGCGACCCAATTCATGCACGGGATAGCTCCTTGCACATCCGCAGCCCTTAAATCGTTGGCGTGCACGGCGCCGCGGCGCATTCCCCGCGCGGCTATCACCGATACAAGATAACGGATAGCCGGCCAGAAATAGATAGCCCCGGTGCCTCTTCTAAGATCCCCACGCGGCAAATGAAACGCGATTATGTCCCCGTTTCCTTCGCAAAGATGGACGGGGCCGGGATGGCTGATGTTGGTCTGGATACGCTTGGGAAACAGGCGTGATTTAAGATGATCATCCGTCGGCCGCGATTTATCATGAGAGCAGAGGGGACGTGCGTAGACAATTTGTGATACGTGTCGATAGGACGGGGAGGGGAATATCGTTTCGTTGTTTGGGATTGCAGTTGAAATTGTTTCCAAGTATTAATTGTACCCGGGAGCTATCGGACGTGTAATATTTATTGTTAATACTTGTTAGATCGTATTGTCTGTTCTGCGTGTCGACCTATTTCGGTGTGCACGTTTTTTTTTTTATCGAATCGTGCATTGATTGATTATTATACAATGCTTGTGCAATGTTACATCGAACTCGGTGTATAATTCGTGACGAATATTTTTCTGCGGCAATAGCGTGAAATTATTTTTCTTGCAGCTTCGACACACTCAGCGGCATTGTTATTAACGCGAAAATTTCTTACTTCACCGTTTAGTCATTTTTTCGCCCCTAGCGTCAATTACTCAGCTCGCGGGTAGCAATCTCAGCGGGCCCACGCAGTTAATCGTGAATCCGACGAAACAAAAAGAGTCCTCGGAGGTGAAGTAAAAACACATCCGGGGAACAAATTTCTGCATTACCGCGGAATCCCTGTCGGGCGGAGCGGGATGGTCGGAAGCAACGGTAAGAAACTTGGAGCTTGACGGCGAAAGTTTGACAGTTTCAATCTAACCAGTCGGCCTGTGAATGTACGCGGGGCAAGTTCACCGGTTCCTTTCTTGATAACTAGTTCACCGCTTCCTCCTCGCAGACGTTCCCCGCCGTCTTTTCCATTACGAGGCGGCGGAAAGCGTGCACCGCGAATATCGCTGCACGAACTATATTCCGATTGCCGTGTTGTTGCTACGAATTTCGAGACGCGTGAAACGTTGAAAAGAAGTAGGGCTTGGTGTGAAGTACGCTCTTCAGTGGTATTTCGTGGATTGGTTTTCTGAGTGCCGCTTGCACGGTATGAAGATTGTACAATATCGTGAAAAGTTTCCCCCGGCTCGAACGTGAGTCACTTTCATTTTGCATTTAGTGCGCTCCTGCTGAATTTGCGTCCCCTTGGTGTGCTTTAAGCGTGGTCCGATTTGACGTTGTGCGGAATTATTTCGTCGATGGGGAAAGGGGAACTGTTAATTTTCATCTGCAATTTTTAATTTGCAATTTTTAAAAAAATTGGATGACGGAAAAGTGCGCTTATATTCCTCGAATTCGTCGAAAATTTGATAACACCATTGGCGACCTTTGATCATTATTAATTTTTTTTTTTAATAAATGGATATACGTTGGAGTAACTGACACTTGTCACGAAGTCGGTACGTAATATTCACTGAATGGCACTCGGGTGTTCGTGTTTCATGCGATAATCGCGCGGATTCCTATTTTCATTGCACCGCAAACTATTATTAGCGTGAACACGACTATGTTGATCATACGTACAACGTTGTTTACTTTGAGGGGAATTAATGGGCACTAATTACTGAACAATTCCAGGAATTTTTCTGCGGAAAAGTGCAATTTCAAGTGCACTGAACCCGTGCTTGTAAAGTTCAATAGATACCCCATCGAAAAGTTTCTATTCTCTATTATTATTCATTTCTATGATTACACCAGTATTGAGATAGTTAGTAATTTTCTTGGACAAACTGTTTTGTAAATTTATACAAATTTATTTCTATAAATAAATGTTATTGACCAATTATTGATCTTCAAATGACTGCGTGAAATTAATATGCTTAGCATAGATAAATCGAGTAGACCGAATTTTAGAATCGTATGAATTTTATTTGCAATTAGACGTATAAGTTCTCATAGAAATGCAAAGAAATGCACACTCAATGAATAAAAGATTATTCAAAGCATTATTCTGCTCGTGAGAATGTTTTCTCAGTTTTTTCGCCCGACCGTTTCGAACTTCATGAAACGCTAAACTTTAGAATCTTAAATTCCTATTTTTATGAAGGGGTCTGAATAAAATGCGAGGAAAGAAGATTATTGAATGTTCTCTTTTTTACGAACCAACGAACTTCGTCTTAAATATCCTTTTGTGTATTCCACTTTATTGCAAACTTTCTGGCGTTCAAACAAAAGGTACTTAAACTTGATACAGCACGCTATATATATTCATGCTTCAAAATTTAAATGCCAAAAACTGAGAACTTTCTTCCCACCAGAATTTAATCTTAACATAAATCTTTAATCTCAAACAAATTCACATCACTGTTCGCAATATTATCAAAAATCAAAACTTCATGGTACATGATTATACGCTACATTACAATTACCACCGCGTTAAAAAACCTCCACATTTACACCGACCATAAAAAATTATATTTGCAAAAAATAACATCAGCCCCGATAATTGAACCAGTCCAAATGTTCCCAAGTTCCGCAAGGAACCAAGGAAACCCACAGAGTTTTTCCACTGAATGGTAATGTCACATCCCACATATTATTTCCAAATGTCCAAGCCCGCTTCAATATTGACGTTTCCTCTCATTTTCGCGTTTAATGGAGCACCCTTGTCGCTCGGGATACCTCGCCTCCTGCATTACGAATATTCCCAGGGAAATTATCGAATACGTGGCATACTTGCCGATGGGTGGCCGAGCTTTCGATCAAAGAGACGCGCATTGCCCCGGTCCGAGTATGTCAATAATGACCGACCGTATTTTGCACTATCAGCCGGTCGTCCTGTTGCAACGGACGAAGCAACGGACGTCTTGTACGACGATTACCGTTGCGACTAGCGTGTTCCACGTACTCGATAGTGTGTCGTATGATGTATCGAAGCGAGCTTGTCTCCACGTTTGCGCGAAAGAAAGCTCCGGGGACAGGTTTATACCTGTAGACAAATATCTGAAAACGACACAAAGCTGTAGCTTTATATTGTGTATCGAGATACGCAACGCTTGTTGAGCTGAATTGCCTCGTCGCGACATAACGAGCTCATCGCGACGCGAATAATGGCGTTCCAGATGTGATTTTAATAGGGTGGAAATGAAAGAAGTTAGAGCGAAAAGGTGAGGGACGAAAGTTAGATTGGTGCTTGGTTGCATGCGTTGGCGACTGTCAGTAGATTGCCAAAAGGTGGTGCATAGCGCGAACGTGCGTTGCGTGGCGAGAAATGAATATAAAATAATGCATGTGCAGCGGGAATCAAAGTAAACGCATACACCTGTTCATATTTTTATCTGTCGAGAATTCGTGTTTACCGTGCGTTCACTTTCTATATAACATTTGATCAACAAAACAAAATGGTTATTGCGTACGAAAGGAAAAATGAGAAGAACATATTTATACTTCAATAATAAGCACAAAATTTATCTTCTGAAGCGTGAGAAATTGTTAGAATAATAACACCCCTCGACCCGCATTTTCTCTCGTTTTTTGAACGCGCAGTCGCTTTACGTTCTTCTCAATTATTTTATCCACCGGATGTATCAATAAACTGTATCCCCTTCGGCTGGAAAATGCCACAGCCTTCTCTCGGTTCTCACTTCGACACAACTTGGCACTGTATTGAAGCAACACCCCGAGGTAGACGGGCTCGAATCTTGCCCGTCGACCGCGTGTGCACGCCTCAGGTGGATGCAGCTTCCGCTTCAGGCGTGAACGTTAATGCAAGTCGCTGCGAGTGGAACAGAGAGGGCAAGGAGATTGGGTGTCTAGACACCCCCACCCTAATGCAAGTGAATTCTAGACAAGCTGTATTCGTTAAAGGTGGAAACAGTGCTGGAAGGGTGGTGGGTTCAGGGTGAATGGGGTACAGCACTGACGTAGGCGCGTGTGTCTCTCAAACGCGGGGGGGAAAAGCTGATTGTTGTTAGTTTAATACATAATGTAATACTGGCAATAGGCCCAAGAAGTGAACAAGTGAAAATAGCATTGCGAATAAATGATTTTGGTGTTTTGACGTGTCGACAGAGAATTGAACGATTCGGCGTGATTTGTGACGCTTGATAACAATTTCTTTACGTTGACCGTAACAGTTCTGCGCAGCCACCTTATCGATCGTGGCGTTTGCGTGTTAAACGTAATCAAGAATCGCTGTTTGCCATAGTTAACGAACGGTAACGGGGAGTGCAGTGCATTAAACCGGAGTCGTGCGTGCCTCTGGAATGTCACCGGCCGAGACTTCTCCGCAGGTGCATCGAATTACTTCTCGAAGTCGGCTACGTCGACGGTTTCCAATGGACGCGACGTAGTTAGCTTGTCCTATTTACCTGTGATCAACAGCTGTATGCATTCGATATCGTTCTCTGAAGCTCGTCTTTTTTATTAATCGTCGTGGACGGTGGTAAACTGTTTTGGTATTACAGTCTGATGAATCAACACGGCACTACTGCTCATAGGTTAATTAGCGAACCCGAACTATTCCTTTTTTGAGCAATAAAATCTGAAGAATTTTATTTTCACTTTTACTTGACTGATATTGGTTGAATTCAAGGAAATTCTTTTATTAGCTGTCGTACATATGTGAATACGTATTTTCAGTTTCGTGTCTTTTAGTGGGAAATGTTGGTTCTCTCCATACTTGATAATAATCTTCCGATTCTGTAGTCCTTTGGGTATTAAACTAATTTCCAACTAGTTGCACGGACCAAGAATAATCTCATACAAGCCAGCAACTTTACAGAAACGCAGTATATAGTGTTGTAGCAATCGCTTTGCGATACGCCACTTAAACGTTTTTTCGCCAAAATATTTTCCAATCCCCAAAGACAAGCAACCATTTATGCACGTATATTCCGTGCACGTTCCACTAAATATTGACATTCGAACAATAAAATTGCAATCATTTATTTTCCTTCGTTTCGTTGAAGCAGCGAAAAGAAAAAAGAGAACCGAGGTAACACAATATTTGCATGAAAAAGAAATTCACATTCTAATATTGACCTACTGACAATGCTACACTTTGCGCACACTGAAACAATTACACTTTCACAAATCGTAACATCACAGTCGCAAAGAATGCCCAAGCAACCCACGAAATAATTTACAGTTCAATTAATGGATCACGAACCACATTTCCCCAAATAAATCGCGCACGAGAATTCCTTCGAGCTCCTCAAAATCTCACACGCACAAGTGCCACCCTTGTGCGTCTCCCCGCCACGACCCTCTCCGCAAGACACAAACCCCGACCACAACCCTCTCCGCAATGTACGCGCACCACTTCCTTCCTCGAACGATTTCCGCGCCGTTTAAAACCACCCTATCCATTCGTCGACGTCCTTCACGTTCGCCGTGTCAGTCGTTTCTCATACTTTTTCCCCGTTCACCCCGTTCCTTCTTGCGTAATTACACCCGACCCCGGCGAGAAATATCACCCTGCGTTTCAATGGTGCAGTGTTATCGGCGAAGGCGTAGGTATTTCGCTCGCGAATAGATTTTCCCCCGAGGGAAACCGAGCAGAGATGGCACAGTTCGATATGGAATTCAAGGTATTCTCGAGTTTTCTCGCTGTGTCGCCACGACGACGACGTCGACGACGATCGTATCGACGCATAAGTTGAAACCGCCACGCGCTCGTTGATTTATAGTTGGCCGAGCTTGAGCGACGGATATACACAGTCGCGAAATATCCCTTTCCGGTTTCTGGCTGGGTGTGTGTAGGTGTGTGACAGGGATCGGTGCTCTGAACCGTCGGTTCCGGTCGTCGAGCTTGTCCAAGGGTATGAAGAAGGAGAGCGAGGGGGGTGAGGAGACGATACGGTGGTTAGAAGAAGGTGAAAGAGGATAAATAGGGATTACATTTAGCGCGGAAGGAGCGCGAACTGGACCAATGACACGGAGAGATCGCAGAATCTGTATTTGTGAGACGTTGAAACGTTAGGTTGAAGTGATTTCGTGGTTATTTTTTCGAACAGGTATTGGGGGGTGATATTGATTGTCTATGAAGAATTTTTATTTCTCTTCATCGGATTTGTATTGTGATATATATTATTATTTTTGTTAATATGTAGTGCAGAGGAAGATGGTATTCGATATTCATGTTGGATATAAAGCGGAATCTTTATTTCGAGGGTTTGATTGATTGGCCTAAGAGGTTCGTTTATTATTGAAACAAATTTTAATGGGTTGAATAAAAGATAGGTATTAATTATTGGTTGTACGGAATGACTAATTCACAGATTGAGATATTAATATGTATCACAGATTCATTCTATACGGAATTCTTGGCAGCTGAAGTTAATATTTTATTTCGTTAAAAATGAACTGATACTCCCAAGTGTGGGTATAAGTCTAAATTGTTCTCCGGTTGTTAGAGAATTCATTGACATTATTACACTTCTACACTAAATTGACAAGAAACTTGTTACAAACTTTAATACATATATCCACTTCTTCTTGCTAATATCGTATTCATTAAAGTCCCCACTTGACACACATGCAATGCATAAATTCCATTTCAATCTGAGCATTCCATGAAAGCAAAACGAAATTCGTGAACAGAGCTTTATACACCATCATCAACGTGCGACACAAAAGAACTTGAATGCTACAAAATTTTAATGCACAATATTAGCATTCTGCCGCGTTCCGAATTCTCTGAGGAGAGTGGAGCGGGACAAAAATTTCCAGCACGAACGAAAATAAAAATAGCACCACCGTAATAACGAGGCACGAATTCCGCGAGACCCACTGGATTTCCAGCTTTTAATGAAAGCCCTCTCCCCGGAGCTTAATGAACTTGACCGAACTTTATCGCCGCGAGTTCATCAGCGAATTTAATCGGAGTCCAACGAAGCGGATAACCGATCGGTGGTGAACAATGGGCTTGCCAAGTCGTCTCATCGTGGTGTTAGGCGTGACGTTAGGATAAGTTTAGTTCTGTCGGTGTGCAGAGGCTCGCGAAAGTTGTACGACTCTAGAATTTTCATTCCGAAAGTTTTTCGTGGAAACGATAAGCGCGTACTCTGCTTGTTGGCCTCACTCAGCGAAACGTATAATTACTTTGGGCGTGCGATAGTTTTGTAAAGGATTGGGGAGGACTTTTGTAAAGGATTGGGGAGGGGTTGTATGAAATTTGGCGATATCTGTTTGTTATCATACAGTCCTCCGTAAAATTGGAGGATCCAGTGAATTATCATCGTTAAAGTCTCTACTTTGACATGCCGGAAACCATTTTTTTTATTCTTTTGCATCGTGTAGGGGCTGGCAAAGTGGGAGGCACTTTTTTTCAAATTCGTGCAAATTCCAACTTTCGAAAAAAGTACCTTCATACTGCCACCCCTTACCTGACGCAAACAAATCTTATAAAAAAACGAGCTCAGGGCTGTTATAGTAGAGACTTTCAACTCTAAAACGAGCCCAAGTAGACCCTTATACTATGTTTTTTCATGAAGTTAAAGCAATTGAAATATCAGCAATTTTTCGTTGAAAATTTACCGAAAAGGAGGAGTGTATTTTTGGATAAAGTGAAAGGCGAATATGTATTGCGTAGAATTTATATTCAGCTTTTTGTTGGGTGATTTTTTTGGCAAGGTAAAAGTACTTAATTAGTTCAAAGTTTTTGATAGCACTGGGATGCTTGGTCGACGATTTTATGGTAAAAAAGTTCGTAACAGTGTAGCTCGTTTAAAATAAATACGAATAATCAAGCAAGTGTTAATAATAAAATTAATTAATTATGTCGGTCACTGTAATAAATAATGTCAAGACCAAGATATTTGCAGGAAAAATTAAAATGATAAATTTTATTCTCCGATTAAAATACATTACAATAAAGTAGAAAGCTATTTAATAATTATTATTGCCGTACGCTCTGATATTTTTAGTTCGAATACAGTTTTCAGATCGTATTCCAGACTTTGATGAAAGTTAATTAACATTTAACGAAAATCTGTCGCTGAATTTAACAGTAACGCAACCTTGACCTAACGCAGATTTTACCCGTTAAATTGGAAATTCAGCAAAAGCCTTGTCACAGCTTAACCCTCCTTATTTGTCACGATTGCCAGAATAAGTTGGACCTAGAACGAGAACAATTCGTTTTACGAAGGGTCGTCAGTGTTGGAAAATTGGGTCAACGAGTACCAATTTATTAAGATCAATACGTCACAAATTGTACGATTCTTGCGTTTCAGCTACTCTGAACTTCTTGACCCGAAGGAAAATTATCATATTTGGCCTTTCATGCACTATTTTTTACAAATATGTTATTAAAAAGTGACTTATTTTCATCGGACTAATGTAAAGAAGTTTTTTACCATCTTCTTTGAAACAATAATTATATCTAAATCAATTTTCTTCCTCCTCTAAAACGCCTAGAATCGTTTCTTCTTAAACAATTGCTCATGCACCTGCTGATTCGACATTTTTTTTCAGATTCGCGACAAACTGAGAAATTGTGACTGCGTTAATCGGAATGCAAGTGAAGTTCGACCTTTAACTTCCTGTCCCAAATAAAACGTCCCCGCGCCAAAGCGATAATCAGTTTAAAGTTCCAATCAAAAACGTCAGATTCTTGTTCTCCAATAATTCGTTATTATTTTCCCGTCGCTTCGAACCTTCCTCCCAATTTTCTCTTGCCTCGTCAAATTATAAGTGCATTTGTTCACATCAGAATTACGCTGTCACCAGCACGCAACCTCCTACTTCGCAAATCCTCATTCTGAATCCCGGCAAACGAATCTTGCATTCATCATGACTTAAACGGAACTGCTTTAAAATTGTACACCGCCACCCCGCGCCTTTCTGTCCGCGCCGTGCGTCGCCTGAACAGTAGTTACAACGCGCGAACTTTAAAAATTCGCTGCCATTAGGAGGAAGCATCTACGTGCAAGCGCCACCCACCCAGGAACATCCCCTCTTGGATATCTAATTCCGTGCCGCGGTGTACACAGAAGTTCAGCTTTAGCGACGTCCAGGAATACGCAAACTACCCCCGCGTTTTATCCAAGCGAGCAGAGAGCCATTCCAGTGTCGCGAAACTTCTTATGATAATCGCGGCGAAACTTTTTCGGCGTCGCCCTGCCACGCGATCAGCTTGCGAAAGGTTTCTTCGTCGTCGATGCATTCGTGCGGAGACGTCTTCGGAATATCAAGCGGGACTCGTGTCCTTTCCTCGAATCGAAATGTCCTGGGTGTCTTTGAAAAATGTGTTACGCCGCGTTGCTGCGCATTGCGGTGTCGATTGTAAATTTCGGCCAATTTTGGACGCTCGAAAGCAGGGAGAATTGTGGGTTGGATAGTTTTTGTAAATAAAATTTTAGGGGTGGCTGAATCTTGTCGATTCTTGAACTGTACTAATTTCGTGAGAAACATATCGGTTTGTTTTAAAGGGAGGAAGGCCGAACAGAATTTTCTCGAAGGCTGTTTTACATTAGAAGACGGAGTGGAATGTCGAAGATGCATTGACGCATCGAAATTTTCAACATTTTGCAGTGCCGTTCGAAATTGGCTTCTGTACAGGAAACAAATTACGATCGTTTTATTTAATTGTTCGCAATTATCTTCGCGACATTGACCAAAATAAGCGTATTATTTTGTGCATTTATTTATCAATGCTGTTCAAGTATTATTGTGCAATTATATGGAAACACAGCAAACGTTTGCTCGGGTAAATATTCAAATGCGCGACGGTCCACGCATATTTCACAATTATGTGAGGGAATTTTGCGGTTGAAGGAACGAACCGATACAATCGCGAGGACAATTTTTTGGACATATTGTGCATCGCTCCGTTATACAGATTCTGGAATTTTTCACTGAAGCTTTCATCAAGAATCGAGATCAATTATTTATCAGTGCGCTACTTTACGGGATTCCGACGACTGATGCTTCCTTTCTGCTTTCTGTTTCAGATCTCCTCCATCACCAGCTTCTGCAGGGTGAGTAGCTACTTGTCTGACAATTTATTGGATATTGATTCATCCGCGTTCTCTAAAGGACAGAGAACAATGCCGCTGCTCTTGTCTCTTTGGCTTTTTCGATTCTTCTGTAGGGTGTGCCGAGAGAAAACGCGATTTTTTCTTCTTTTTTTTTGCAATCGATTCTCGAGATGACTTTGAGCGAAGCATAAACGACGAATATTCGATGCACGAATTTTCTCAGAGTCTTAGTCGTGATGTGAATATTTTTAATTGTCCTAATATTTTCTAATTATCCTAGCACTTTCTTGTCTGAAAATTATTCCACGATATACAGCTATATTTAATTTTCCTTCTTCGATGGATGAGTTTAGCCACTGCTAAACGCAATTGCACGGGGAAATGTCGATTTTCTTTTCTATTTCATTAATCGAAACTCAGGGATTGGTAATCGTGAATGTGGCATACGAGGGTGCGCTAAATAAAAGCGTTCGACCGAAGGTTGATCGATTGCAGCCTCTGGTGTCTTGACATAAATTTAAAAATTAATCGTGAGTTAAAAGCATCGGGCTCCCTGTCGTTCGGGATATCGGTTTGACATATTTTCCTGAATGTCGATAAAAACAATACCTCATAGCTAGAGCCAGATGAGAGAACCCAGACGAAGCCATTAAATCGCTCGTTTTCCTTCGAGCAATAACCAGAAACGAAATCCCTGATCCCATCCCTTGACAGGGATTCTCTCGATCGATGGAAAAACCAACTAGCAATCGTGTCTATTGGCAACCTGTATTTATTCCTCTGCTCCCTGTTTCTATTTCTTAAATACTTTGACGTAACTGAATTTCTGAAAAAGTTAACGATGAGATGTATATTTGTGTATTAATATAATTCATACGTAAATATTATTCGATATCTTCTATATTGATATATCTCCATAGAAATATAGTAGAGATTCGAGTGACAAAATGAATGAATCATTGGCTGAAGAGGGACATGTTAATTAGAAATGAAAAATTGAGGGAGGAGGGAAAGGATAGAGAAGATCGAAGAAACGTCTGGAATACTCTGGTTGTATCCCTGGGGGTGGCAGAAAGTCGAAGGATAAGAGTTCGCAGCCCGAGGACATGAAGAGATGGACGACTAAGCTTCTGGTAAAAATGGTCGCCATTACTCCAAGGCACGAGGAAGTTTCTTGTGCGTGATCCTTTGAGGCGTAGAATGGCAAAAGTCTGATGGAAATCACGTGGGCAGATATCGATTTTTCCGGGTAGCAAAGCTGTCCTTGTTTCTGTAAACAATATTCAAATAATCGATTTAAATGGGCATACGATATCGTAGATAAATCGTTTAATGAGTTCCAACGAATTATAGACACGGTAAATTGGTACTTAATTGAGACAAGAGGTGTAAAAATATATAATTAAATATATCTATGGAGAAGATTAATTTCTTAGCAGAGTGTTCCTTTATTTAACGGATGACAGGATAATATTATAAAGAACATCAATTGTTCCACCACAAATCTGTTGAATGTTCCTCTTCAAAAGATACCTCATTGCTTAGAAGTATTTCGTTACATGGTTAACTCTTCCTACAGGTATAATTGGACAGGCTCTGTATTCTAAATAGGTGTTCCATGATCGAGATACTTCACCTCTGTCCTCCGTTACCCATCACTATTCAAATTCCGCCATGAATTATGCAATATTTTCTTAAAACTCCCTCAAAGGAAGAAGGAGGAAAATTTCTGAAACGGCTACAACCAACAGCTGTCTGTTTACTCTTTCTATCTTGACAAAATATAAAATGTGCACGGAGATGTGTGGCTCGCGTACAGAGAGGAGAAGGATCGCAAAATACCAGCGAGGGATCGGACAGAATTACGTGGCGGGTATCTGGCTAAAAATGGTCGTCATTTATGTAACCGGTCGAGAAGTTTTCACGAAGCCCTCGACCCTGACCGTGTCCAATAGTATTTCATTATTAATTTTGCGCCGGAAGTTGGACGATGTCCAAAGAAATTCGGTTCGCTGTAGAAATCTCATGCCTTTCAAATGCTTTTAAGATCTCCTTCGAAATTGCTTCTTCTGCGGCTAGCAAGGTGGAAACGTTTCCTCGTCCATCGTTTTCTACTCCCCTCTATGCCCCCCACCTGTTCGTGGTCTAGGACTTGACGCCTTTAAATCACGTCCTATAGTATGTAGGCAACGTTGGAAAGTGGAGAGAGAGAGAGAGAGAGAGAGAGAGAGGATGATGAAAATACTTCGGTGAAATAGTTTGTGTGATACAATAACGTGTATAAATTTTCCGTGTAATTTAATACTTTGGCGCTCGTCTATTCAGAACTTGATGGGAATATTGGTGGAGAAATTTGGGGAACAAGAATCCGCGGGTATCTGTAACAGATATAATTTTCCCCAACTTTCTCGCAGTTGCAGAAAATTGTCCACTTTTTAATGTTTGTATAGATTTGAATTAGAGAACGAACAATGCCGAACGAAATTATTTGCCCGACAAATACATAGTTCATAACGTTTCTCTATATGGGACTCTAGTCACTAACAGCGTACGCAGTTATTGCGGCTTAATTAATTAATACTTTTATTAGGAAGAAATTATTCGTAGATGTAATACTTGCTATTTTTTGATTTACGTGTTTCTTCGAAAAATATTGAGAGATTATAGTTCAGAAGAGATTTGGTCAATATTTCTGGTAATAATTGTATTTCGTTAAATACACCTCGGAAATTAATTATACATACAGGCATATACACGTGCACGAAATTTCACGATGCAACAGTGACGGTTAATTTAGTGCACCGTGTGTTCGCGACTCGAGAAAATTAAATTAACACATTCTCTCGCGTTAACGTCACCTCATTGCGTATGGTAGTGCGTACAAAAATTACTGTACTCAGATTTCTGTTAAAATGCATATTTTTCGAGGGGAACAGAAAATCAGAACCACCCAACCACTGCACAAAACCGCCGGCACTCCGCGTTTCTTCTCGCGCATTTCACTTTTCTCATCACCTCCACGCTCGACGCTGTTGCTAACATTCGCTCGAATAAATTCAGCGATGAACCAGCAACACCACCGAACCTTTTTCCATCGGTGTTTTCTTGCCAGGAAATTCGCGAACCGCTTTTCAAGCGCGAGTACCATCGCCATAATTTACGATCTCGTTATAAGCGAAGAAATCGTTCATTTTCACGTGACAGAATCTACGGGGAAGAAATCTTCACGCGAGAGTAGAAAAAGAAATCGCTGTCGATGCGAAGGGATGAATTCAGGGGGTGAATTTTTAACGGGGCAGAGACAAGCGTAGCCGTGGCAATAAATTATTTACGCGGCAAGCTTTTGTAACAGTCGAATCGGAGTTCAGTTTTACGACATTAAATTTGCCGTCGTTTCGCGGTGCATTAATGATTCGGAAGAATTAAACGAGATGAAAATACGCGTGCGTCGCGTTTACGGTGCATGGAATACTTTGTTGAAATAATGGTAATGGCGTTGCTGGCGGTTTAATCGAACGGGGTTTAATTAGTGAAAGAATGGTATTGATGCAGTTTATTTTAAAAAGATAGTACGGCGGAAATGGTTTGTGCAAAAGTGGAAAGAAATTTGTTTGACGTATGTTGAGAAATGCTTTCGGAAAGCTTTACTTAATAGGTGTATTAATTCGTTCAATCAAATTTCGGCACTGTGAGTAATTTTTGAAATTGTACGAAGTTAAAGGAAGTGCATTGAATTTGAATGTAAGTAATGTATAAGTAATGTAAAGTGCATTTTACATTCAAATTAATGATAATTATTTATAAACAGATAAATGCGCTGTGTGCTATTTTATTACCTTAGCAGTAAGATTACTACACGCCGTATAGTACGTGCGCAATAACAAAAAGTAAAGTTTCCGTAATGCATGGCAGAAAAAGCGTGTAGAGACATTACGATGCTCGGGGAAACAAATTCTCAAACAGCCGCAATAATGCATATGACTTCTGCCGTGGCAAACAAAAATGTGAAGGAAATTTCCAGCCACTGTTCAGTGAGATAAAAAATACTGCACACAGCGGTACCGCAATAACAAGCAACCAAAAAAGAAACAGAGGCGTATACCACGATGCACGCATAAAAATAAATGTTTTGAACTACGATAATCTGTATTAATTAACGGGGGCAGAAAAGGATTTGAAGAAACTTTCCACGAGTGATTTACCAAGATTAAAGACGCTGCACGGGATAATAGTATCGCGTTCTCGATGTATTCTCAGAATTCTATGATATTTCGCGTAAACCTTCCATTCTGTACCCTCGTGCACGTGTTACGCAAACAATCCGTGCCCATAGTTTCCGCTTGTATTTCCCTCTGGCCGTTTCTGAACGCAACAAATAACCCCAGACCGCGAAATTTCTTCTCGTTTGGCCTCGTGAACTTTTCGTCCACGTTTCTGGTTGAAATATGGGTTAAGAGTTGAGGAAAGTGGAAGAGCGAAAGAGTAAAGGGATGGCAACGACACTTTTCGAGCATGAGAATGAATCTCGAGACAGTGACTTAGAAAATGACAGATTTAAGAGGTGAGGGATAATAGAGTGTAGGAATTAGAAGGGTGAAGGGGAAGCAGCAGTGTTACAGAAACGTATGGGGAATGGAAAAGTTGAAGAGCGAAGCGGTTAAAGGGTTGCAAAGTTAAAGCATGGCCGATTAAATTCAATGATTAGAAGATCAGAGCGTGATAGGGTTAGAAATTGAGAAAAATTTCAGCGAAAATGGTGGAGTTAGAGAATGACGGAATTAGGTGATGAAGATGTGGGGTAGTGAGAGACGTCAGGATGTGATAATTTAGGGAATGCAAGAGTTACAGAATGGAAAAGTTCCACGGCGAAAGGGACAATGGTGGTATTGTCGATCAATTATCAGCTTCGGAGTGTTTCGAAATTAGTGTCACAGAGCGAGTCCGATTACAGAACGAAGAAATTACAGAACAACAAGATAGATGAACAGATGCCCGAAGGAGGATCAACCGATGACAATATTGAAGACCGCATAAATGCCAAAGAATTGGAAACCCGAAAAGAGATGGAGTTATGCAGCATTCTGAAGCCAGAGAATGAATGAAACGTGCGCCATAGAGCATTAGTGTTGCAGACATGAAAGAGTTATAGAGTGAGAAGTGCAGGCGATCGGAAATTTGAATTAGACAATGATAAATTTAGAAGCTGCGAGAGTTCGAGAGTGAAATAATGATGGAGGAAGAGGGAAAAATAGTGGGGGACACGTTCGGAAATTGGGAAATCTGGGAAACGAGCCAGAGGGAATGAGACATGTGGCTGACGACACGGGAAACGAGAGACCCGAACGTCCAAGTGGAACGAAGGAGAAATGGGAAAGGGTGCGATGGACGAGTGGTGATGGACGGAGAAAGGTGGCTGAAATGGAAAATGGAGATAAATAAGAGATAGAAGGGTAGATGAGAGGCGAGGCTGAGTGTCGTAGGGGAGGGAAAATGAGTCACAGGGATGAAGTGGACGAAGGGGTGACGCGTATGACAGAAGTAGAGGAAAATCCAGGTTAAGGATACAAAATTTATGGGCGCGCGTTAAACGGGGATTATTAACAGGAATAAAAAGATTTAGAACAGGCAGATAGGGCATCGTTCTCAGTTCTTTGTCGTTTGAAACAGTTTTTGGGAAGCAATCATATCGAATCCGTTGCAAACAAATGACTGATCGAAATTCATGTATCGAGCTATTTGTATATTTATATTTCATTAATTTTTCAACTGTCAATTATACAGACGTGAAGCAGAAAGTACAAAGAAAGTACAAACAACGATATTTACAATAATTAATTCCACTGGTTCCTCAATTCGTATGACACAATATCAGCAACCCAAATTACTAAACGTCCCTGCCCAAACTAACAAACTAACGCAGCTACGACAGAAAGTTATTCGCGAAGAGAAGCAAAACTAAATAAAAAAAAAGCTATCCATGAAAACGAGCCAAAGACTAGCATCGTTAGAAAATGAAAGAAAACTAATGGTCGTTAAGGGAAGGGAACGACGAAGATCGTAAAAAGGCGACAGGGTAATAAGGGGAAAGCGTAACTAATAAGGAAACAAGAGGGGCGGAGGAAAAGAAAAAAAAAGTGGGAAGTAAGGGTAGCAGCAACGCGAAGCTCGAAGCGGAAAGAGGCAGAATTAATGAAACAAGTAAACTGCGCCGCGCTGCAAGCTCTAAGTTGTAATTTACTTGGTCCGCAAACCCATACGTTTCAAGACCACCATGCAGCCCTATTCTGTCCGCTTTCCATCGGCCAGGGCAGTTTCTGTACGAGTTTGCTAATTCGTATTCAGAAGTCCACCTACGGAATCGGGCTTGGAAGTTGGCGGTTCGAATCCTGTGGCGACGCCTCTGCGCCCTCGAAAATTGCTTAACCCGATTAATTCGACACGTGGCCGATATTTCGTTTGATTAAACGACCCCCTCGTTGTATGGACAATGAAAAAAAAAGGTCAAGGCTGAAGCTTACGTCGATGTCGAGGGGAAGGTGCCTGTCGATCAGGAAAAAAAACATTGGTTGGAAAATTGCAGATCAAGCGGGATCGCTTTTTTCAGATGGGGAAATGTATTTGGATGGATAGATCACAAAAGCGATTATTAATTATTAGTGGGGAACGATAATGGGGACCTGTTGTATGATGTGTTGTGTATGTGTTTATTTATTATTGGGTGATGAAAAATGTGCTTTAGTAGGGAATCGTCATGTTTTCTAACAGTTGATTAAAGTTACTCAAGAAAAGTGAAACCTCTTCAAGAATAAAATGGGAGGCATCATTTTCCGTATCCGTGAGTGGAAAGTGGCGTTTATAAAACTAATTGTAACTGTAAGAAGTTTAATTGAAAATTATGCGGCTGCAAACCGCGATAAACTCAAGTGCCGGACAGCTTCTGGATATTAAAATTAGAATGCACGAAGAGAGCGCGGAATTGGCGATAAAGAAAAATTGTGACTTGCACGGTATTAAAGCCTATAAGAATACGTTTTCCATTATTCGAGATGGAAAAAAATTGCCGGAGAAACGTCAGCGGAGGGAATTGCTTAACACGATTTACTTGTCCGGCAAGATTTCCCGAAAGCTAATGCGACACGTGAAAGCTGACGTTAGCTGGAAACGTACACGCAATAGCGGATTACAGTCGGCTCCTACCTGTTTCAGCATCGACGGCAAAGGAAGTAGAACATTATTGAAAACAGGCATGGAAAGCGTTTCTCGTTAAGTGAAATTTTATATTTAACGCATGCCCACCCTTGGGAAACGTTCTAGTAAATAGAATGACATGAACTGATAATTGGTATTCTGCCGTTTAAAAACTCTTAAGAAAATCATCAAGGTGCATCCAATAATCCCACACAAAAATCTTTTGAACAGCAATACATTAAAAATATCCTGGATTACAGAAACCATTAAAAAAAAGGATAAAAAATATCTACCAGTGTTTCGAGGGGAAAAGGCAGTGTCAGCACATTAATCGGGATTTATTAATTTCCCTACGACATGGAGGAAAAATATTTAAAAACGAAACAAGAAGAGGGACGTGAAATGTTTCGCGAGGATGGTTTTTGCCGCGGACTCAAAATTGAATCGTGTGTCAAAGTGAGTGTATACAGAACGGTTTTCTCAGCTTGGTGGGCGCCAGGGGCGGCCGTAAGAATAGCCTTTGTAAACGAGCTTAATGCGAGCAAATCCCGAGAAAAATTCTCCATAGCCCGATTTTTCTCTCCTCTCGTCGCGGCTGCGACAGCGCGGATAAAACCCGCGTAAAAAAAGTTGAGCATCCCTGTCGGCATTCTCTGATGGTATCATAAAATATGGGTCGCGAAAGACTCGGGGTCTTGAATAGCAATTTTCGGCTCGTTGATCCTGATACGTGAACCGACCACGATATCCATTGAAGTGCGGATATTAATAAAATTATTCGAACGTAAACGTTGGTGAAATCACGTTTTTATATCGTCCATTGTCGGCTCGTATAGTAAGAACGGATCAGAAAGTTTGTCGAGAAGTTCTTCTGTGTTTTCTCTTTTTCGACATTTCCAATGTAAGCTGGGGTGTTTTCTCGCGATGCAGTTGGATACGTGGACATTCTTCTTACGGTTTGGCATCGTATCTGAATACGTCAAGAGAGAATGAAAATTGTAATTCTATCATAAATAATTCGTGGCCCCTTTACTATATTTATTTGTAACAATTCCAAGCGTAAATACGTATCGTTTTAAACACTTTACGGTGGATATTCATTCGATTGTCGTTCGTATCACAATTCTGGAACGCGGCGAGAAGAATTATTTAAACAGCTCTACATCGCTGGTGCGTCACAGTGAATAAATTCATATAAAGATAAAAAGATTTGGCTGAAAAAAAAAAAATGTATTCTCTTTCGAATGGACATCAGAGAGATTTTATACAAATTGCATGGTATTTAAAATAACCGTCCATCGTGGGAAATCGTTCAGAACAGTCTCTGTCCCGTGTAATTTTGTCGATTTAACGAGGCCTTGCACTCGGCCTCGCCATTTTCATTGCGACGATACAGTGCGTGGCAGGCACTGGAACAAAAAATGATTCCGACAATTTGGAACAATTCAGCGGGATGACAAAGAGCCGTGGCAATTCCATTTCCTGTTCGACTTGCGGCCCGAAAATTTTCATGGGCCGCGCCGAGAACCGGCACGATGAGTGAATTTACGTCACAAACGATTAATGAAAGAATTTAATTGTTCGGCACGTGACGCAAAGGTCAATCTCGGATTCGAGAGCTACGATACTTGTCATGATATTCATAAAGAGTAGGATTAAATGATAGCGCAGGAGACAAGAAATTTTTTCACGCGCTTCCTGAGAAGCTGTAAAAGAAACCCCGCGAAATCTGAGGAATCCTTCGAAGCTGAAACTCATTATCGTAGCGTGTAATTACGAAAGGGACAGGCTAGGCTGGCTGATTGCGCTTATCTCGTTCTGAACTTCTACCACGGAAGATCCTTGCTCGTCCGCGCGCCGTTATAATATTCCGAAGTTTCGAGACAAGTGCTCCTCCATGCTGTGCACTGATTGCAGCACGTGTAAAGTTTTAATTGTGCGGCCGTTTGAAAGCTGCGACCCAGGGACAAGTCGAGTTCCACGGCAGGTAACGAATTTCGATTGGCCGATAAAACAAAACTGCAATATTCTATGTAATGCTCGCGTGATCGCGTCTGCCCTAGACCGGGAACTTTCACTAAGAACTACCGATGCGACCTTTCATTTATTACTCTTCATTCATCACAGATCTCGAGAACCGCGATAAATTCGGAGCTTTCCTTTTTCACATCAACGACCGCAATTGATTGTCTTTGGTTTGGTCCACCGGTATAATGAAACAACGTTGTTCAACGCGCGTAAGGCAGTCTCTGCCGTTTCATGGTGACCACTTTTCGCCCGGAAAAGGAGTTAAACAACGGGGTTAATCGCGTCGAAGGTTAGTTGAGAGTGCGGCGGGTAATATCGGCTTAAAGTCGGCGCGAAATCCTGGCTCGTGGCGAAACCAACGTGGAACTTTTTAATTAAGCCAATCAATCCGGCGTGGACGCACGGCGACCATCGGGATCCGGCGAGAACAGGAAATGAAATTTACTGTAGTACACCTTCGGAATATGCGGAAGATGAAGATAACGACATCGTGGAAATGCGAATGGAAAGTTTCAAGTAATTAAGAGCCTTTTCGAACAAGCTAGGAGCTTCACATTGGTACATGCTGTCTGACAGCGCACCGAAGTATTTTAATCCATTAAACACCAACGTTGCGTCGACGCGGCATTTCATTTGCAATTTTCACTCAGTCAGTTTGTTATCATTGAATCGTGTGTCTTCTAACGTTGAAAAAATAATTCAATTAGACCTGGAATAAAAACTGCCTCGCTGCCAGTCACCAAAATGAAATGAAAACTTCCAAACAGAACTAGCAAGATCGCCGTTATCATTCCTCAATAAATATTCAACGTTTTTCTTCAACAACAAGATCAACGAATATTCTCTGACAAAACAGTAAAACGTCGAATCAACCGACAATGTATGTATCATCGAACGACATCCCCCAACAGAAACTACCCCCCGTCGCTTGATCTTCCCCTCCCTTCCAAACTTTCCACCACCCCTATTCCCTCGCGTGGAGAAATCTCCAGTGGCCATAGGAAACTGCAACGATTCCCCCATAAAGTTTAGCATTTAGACAGGCGCCTCTCCTCGCGTATGTACAACGTCGAGTGGTCCATTACGAGTCGAAGAGAACGCGTCGATAGTCCTTATCTCCCATCTTATCCTGCTCCTTTTTTCGGCATCTCCTTACGCTAAAAGGGCCGGCCGGATGGAGGGGGGGGGGGACCATAAGCGAAATCTCCAGCGCACTCCTAAGAAGGACCATCCATCCCTCTGTTTCTCTTCTCCGCGGCTCCTCTTCGTTCTTGTAATTAGGCTGCCCTCGAGGATGCCTCCACTTCGACCAACGGTCGAGCAATCTCCATTGCAATTCCCGCGGTCTTATCTCGGCCGTTTCTTCGCGAGCAAACAGATCTCTCTGGATACGGAGAGGAACAGTCGGTGCGGCGTGATAAAATTAAGGGCGAGCCGCTCGTTTGAAGGGGCCCACGGGACCGTTCCTCGCAGCGAAACTACCACGAAAGGCGGCTGCCACAGCTCGAGTGGTGCATTACGATGTTTACCGTTGCTCAAACGCCCCGGCTCGATATTGTGCCGCGACGCCGGCCCTGGCATCGGCCGAGGGCATTTCCGGCCGCTTCGTTCTTGTCTGACTGCCGATCTCCTTCGAGGATATCGTGTTCGAGGGTGAAATAGCGGCCGACACGTGTCGGATTCCACCTTGTAACGCGGCGATCGTCGTTTGCGATGTGATTCGGATATTGCGGCAGATCTGCCGCCGCGAGGTATTTTCGGAATGTGGTTTTTTATGTAGGGTGACTCGTGTACGCGCACGAAAGTCGTTGGTGATTCGCCAGTTTTAACAAATTTCGGTCGTACAGTTATGGGAATTATATGGCTGGGTACAGTATACGAATATGCGTTCAATATCACTTCGGTGGAATGAAACGAAACGTTTAGCAATTGAAAAGTTTTGAGCAGTGAAAATAGTGCTTGAAACGCTGGGAAATAATTGTGGGGGGAAGTTCGAACCAAGCTGTGGAAAAATGATAATAGCGATGCCAATAATTTTCTTGCAATTTTTTACAATTTTGTTACTTGGTGGGCAGAAATGGTTGGGATTATTTGATTGTTCTCCTTTATCAGATACACGGTTGTTGATTAACAAGAAAGTGGTAATTGGGAGTGATAAGGATCAATAACTGGTGAAACATTTCCCCAGGATCTATTTATCCCTGTCGTTGTTCCAAGATTCAATCTCCTTAATGGCAAATTATATTCTCATTATGTACTGTTTACGGCCCTCGTTAGCGATTTTCCCTTAATGGCCCGTCATACGCTGCATAAATATTAAAAGCGAAATTAAAGGTATACCACGTATCATCGAAATTCCATTGCCGAATCCCATAATTAAATATTACAATTTGTACACGATGATTCATTTGAATAAAACGCAGTCGCGCGTCTCATTCAACGCTGGCAAAAAAATTAACATTGCAAACGTTCGAAACAGCCAACGGATAATTAAAAAATGTAGCCGGTTAATGGTCAATTGATCGAAATCACCGATGCAAAATGAGACAAGCGAAACGGCCAAAGGGAACAGGCAGAAAAAGCCACCGCGAATACACCATAAACCGTAAATCCGTGGCATTCGCGTCGAGGCAAATGAGTGTCACAAGAGATCGACGACCCTCCGTTAAAATAAAACGCTACGCGTGCCCCAACAAAAAATTCTTGTTTCGCTCTTTCCTTCCTTCTTTTTTTTGCCCGTCGAGTACAGCACCAACGACGAAATTGAATCCGTCGCGCTGAACCGCGTCCCCGTCGCGTCCGACCGAGTTGGCCACCCTTTAATCCGAAATCGGAAGGCCACACGGCAACGGGTCCGGAGGCTTTTAAGCCTCCGCGGCCGCGTAACTTTCCCGAAAGTCCTGACGAACTTTGCCCCCCATTGCCTGTTACAGCTATCCGCCATGGTCGATGGGATTTACGCGGAGCACGGCCACACTGCGGGCTCGTTCACACATTTGGCAAGCGATCGGCTGCTGGTCGGCGGTGGTGCGGACGCGAGATCCTTGCAGGGCGCCAAGGGGATCAACAACTTCGTCGGATGTCTGAGAAAGGTGAGCGAGATACACGTTCCTTCGTTGGATCGACGTGATCCACTTTACCCCTTCTAATTTATTTAAACGGTTCGCCGGCTGCTAAAGACAGGTGTATGCAGAGTACTCGAGGATGCCTGGACAAGTTTGTGATCGTTGTGATTCTTTGACGGGGAGAGACTGTGAGAAGGGTTGGCTTGAGGAGAGTGGTGTTTTGGGGGTGATGGAGGTTCCGTTGGAGGAGAAGGGTGGCGGTGAAAGATTTTTTTGGGGGGATATTGAAGGTTTGGTAGAAGGAAGTACATGCAGTGTTATTGTAGTATATATAGTACTTCCATTAAGGAATGCAGAAGGCATTAATGCACTCGTGACTGATTTAAGCATACACGTAATTTAAACTCGTGCAGCTTTATTATTGGCAATAAAAATACATTATAAAATTTCAATTTGCAAGGAGTGAAACGTAATAATTGAGTTTCATTAATTTTTCATTTCCGTCGAGAAGGAACCGCAATAATTAATAGGCAACCCGATTAATAGGTTTGTTAATCTGGAAACTATGGATTAATTGAGAACTGCCCATTGAGACTTGTCTTTCGACGAATTTACATAATTATATCTGAAGTGTCGCGTCAAAATCTGATGTCTCATTGAAAGGATAAATGGGTAAGCGTAATTTCGAACGACGACCGAGCGGAAATATTGGATCCTTTAAAAGTCTGTCAGGACGAAACGGTATAATCCGAGAACCAACGAGACCATTCTGTTGCGCTGATCGCGGCCGCACCTCTGCATTTTTAATTCGTTATCGTTGGTCACGGACGTGTCGTAACGTCCACCTGGTCGTCGTTTTGTCCCGCGACGCTTCGTTTCATTAAAAGATAAAACCACACATTCGCGTTGCCGTGGCAAAGCCAAATATCTGGCGCAAACGGCATTTGAATGCCACCAGTTCATGATTTCCTCTCGAATTGAATTAAGATATTATTTTGCAGCAAAGGATGCAGAGCATTTCATGGAGAAATATAGAAAGGAACGAAGACAAATATGTGCACTGATTTCGTTCGGAAAATATTCAACGGTATTCTGATTAATAATTATTATTTTTTGCGAGCAAGCTGATATTTGCAGTCGGAGTTATAGATATATTTTATGAAATGAATATTCCGAGCTATGTGTATTGTTTGATGTATCGTTACTTAAAAAAAATTTCGATCTGACAATTAGTCTATGCGTTCGTTTAATATGTCTAGATCGAATTTTTTTACCTCACAAACTGCAGACAAAATTTCGTATCACAGATTGCGAATATTTCTATACACAGTCGTAGTAATTGTAACGTTGTCCCTCGTAATTGGGAACTCCGTGCAAACTGAATAATAATGTATACAATGCCATGAACGGAATCGTGAAGCTCGTGATACCAATGGTCAATGGTATCAGATTAAATTCAAAAGGGCGCTCTCTTTAAAGCAGTTCGGTCCGATAGAGGGATCGTTTGTCAGATAACGAGTGTACAAATCGCCCCAGGTGCTGCTTTTAATTCATTAACTCCCGTGTCCTTTTGTAACTTTCTCTTGCGAACAGCCGACGAGCCGGAGCTTCGTCGCAGTGGCAATTACTTTAATACGAAGTTCGCAAGGCAATATAGCAGTAGCAACGAGTCGATAGTAAATTCGCTTTGCTGCAAATCATTTTCAAATAGCCAAGTTCGTTTCACATTAATCTCCCACGAAATTAAAACACAGAACTGTTGCTCCCCCATAAAGATGACTGAACTCTCTGTCGTTGCATCGCGATGAAATATTCATGGCGAACATGTACCTCAGACAGTCACGGGGAAGGGTACCGGGTACGAAGGGGAGTCTAATAAAGACACGAAGGTAGCGGCGAAATGGTGAAAAACTCGAAAGGTTAACCGCGGCCGTCGTTCTTTAGACATTGTCGTTTAAACAGCTCAAACGTTGCACCACTGCCGGCGCTATGCAAATGAAAATAGCCGTAGGCTTCCTCTTACGTTGATTACTCTATGCGAGTCTCGTCGGAAATAATTATGGAAACAGAATAATTATTCGTCTGGCTCGGGAACGCGGAGACTTTGCGATGCCGTCGCTTGAAAAACGATTACACCACCGATGTCCCTCTTGAGGACCGAAAAGAATGCAACTTCTCTTTGCTTCGGACGGTTAGTTACTGTCGGATTCATGTCGCGATATTTACATAGATTTCGTAGCTTCAAATGGAATAATTCATGGGAGATTGTAGAAGTGGATTTGTTTTGAATTAATATACAGTTACCACCGATTTCTTTCTCGCATATTAATTCTGGAACTGCGAAAGTTGTTAAAATAATCGATTTTTATGATTTCTTGCATTTAGTTCGCAATATTTTTTCCTCGCACCAGCTACTTCGTCGAACGCCAATAATTCTGGTGTCAATTTCAACGGGAAATATCGCGGAGCAAAAAGAGAAGGCGGTACAGCGAAATATTAGAACGCGTGTGCATCTGTCAAGAAAATTTATATGACGGCACCCTCATTTTCCATTTCCCGTTTTACCCGTGGCAAACCGAAAGAAGAAAGAGCCGGTTCGATACACAACCGCGAAAAAAAGCCACGTGCGCGTCATTCTTTTTTCAAACAATGTAGGAAGTTTCATTTTGCGCGAGCGTCGCTAGATTTTTCGACCCAGTCCCGGGTCCCCTGGGAAATATGCAGCCCCCGGCGTTTCTCCCCTTGAAATAATGGAGGATTGTTTGCTTAACGATAGGAGAACACGGGAACGGTCGATAGTTTGCCTCGAATGATCGAAGAATCGAAGGAATCTCGTTTCCGGAAAATCAGATGGCATTTATGCGAAACCGTTTAGGAATTACCTCGGTGACTTTGAGAAGGCGATATTGCACAATTCTTTTTATGTTTGATTAACGATCGGCGTGGAATAAGTTTTAAGTGCGCACGAATAAAATAGTCAGCTGTGTATTTTTTTTTATTTCGGTCAAAGTCAACAATTGGCGAATGCAACGTTCCATAGTGAAACATTGAAAAAAGAAACGCTCGAAGTATGGAATTATTATGTGTATATGCAGATCGATATATAATTTTCTTTTCATGGCGAATTATAAAATAGTTAACGTTTTATTCATTTCTTTCTCAAATTATATGTCATGGTTATTAGAAGAAGTGCAACGATAGTATACAGACATAGATTCTGTTTCTCCAATTAACAGCCGACTGTAACTTAATTCCCGTAAAAAATTACGATTATCCACGCCCTCAAAAATACGACTGATTATCCGAAGTATAACACCGAGGCAGCGCAAAATTGTCGTCGTAATATCCTCTTAGCTTCCCCGATATCGCAGATATGACGGAACTTTTGCCGGTTAAATAGTCGCGGCGTTATCCAAGAAGACGCTAAACAGAAGCTTGTTCGCGTCCTAAGTTTCGTACAATCACAGTTTCCGGTTTCAAAATTCCGATACCTGGATCCATCGTGCTGGGAACGACGGTTGGATACAATATTCTGCGGTCGAATTTAAACGGAGGCCCGCCATTACTGAAATAATACCGTCTGCCTCGGTTTCATTTCGGAACTGAAGGTTTCGGGTTTCGGTGGAACCACCGTGCAGTTGGCTGAAGGGAACTCGCTTAACCAACGACTATCGCATCCGATGTCATACTCTACTTCACGTTTGTTAAGGTTCCCCGAACTATGTACACTCAGTTAAAGATATGCCAGAAATGTTAATGAGGTCTTAGCGCTTTGATCGTCGCGGTTCAACCACAAAGACCCGTCGCGGAGACGTGTACCTACTTAAAATCTTTGATTCGCTTTTCAGTTTGAACTTCAATATAGAAGGTCCGCGCGGATGGCCTGGCTGCATTTGAATGGCACGAATTCAAATACGCTTGACTCAACTGTACATTAATTCTCTTTTCTTACACACGGTTCACTCTGAGGTAGAAAGAATATTTTAGCGGTTGCGATAGGGACAAAGGTTTCGCCGTGCGTGTCGTCAAGGGTGTCAGAATAATTTTATAAGGGAATAATTTCGCGACGATGTCGAAATTCGTTTAGTATTAAATTCTATTTTTATATGTAGAAAAAGTTCTTGCGTGTACAGAATTTAAGTGGCTTTTAGAGTGACGAAGAATGCAGAAGAAAATTGATCGGATGAGTATAGCAGAATTGCAACAATGATTAATATTGTTAATATCGGCAGACTTCTTTTTGGTAAATTAAGTAAATTGACAAAAATTGCAAGCCGCGGGTAATCTCGTTAATCCAAAGTGATTGACCCTTCCCTCTTATTCGATCGGCCATTCACAACGATTGGCCTTTTTATTATCGTCTAATATGCGGGCGATCGATTAATTAACTTGATTGCATAGTTTACGCGAGAAGTGAATTGGAGGGAGATCGTAAAACCGCCCGAAAAATCAGCGAATATTAACCATCAACTGCTGTTATAGCCATACCTATAAATAATGCTTCGCCTCCCCCTGATAGCATTATAAATGGCGATTTGTCGGGAATCGATAAAAGATATAAATCTCGGCTAATACGTAATTACTATGTTAATGTGTTCATTAATAATCGGGAAACTGGATTTATCTTTCAATTAGTCCTGCTCATCTGTCGAGAAAAATGTAAAAAAAGCAATGGTGCCTCTTGAATACTGCTTGTGCAATCATTGCTATATTTGATTGCTATTATTACTGTCGTTATTCTCATCTTTACGATTCTAGTTCTTAACCAACTTCTACTTGGCACTTGATTTTCTTCATCGTTTCTGCAATTTCTTAACTTGTATACTTAAAGGCATTTTTCATTATATTGATCACCATTCTTCACTATACAAAGGATTTCAAAGCAAATAACAGTTTCAAAATAATATGCACACTTCGTTCCTCCGATAAACGAATAGCAGGTAATGTAACAACGCAAAATCCAGATAAACCATTCTCCGGCTGCAACGCATACACACATATATACATGTACATCAGTATGTATACACAATTTTCCGAATCGACAATTCACCAATAATAATAACCCCGCCATAAATTCGTGTTTTGTTCCATTCCGTATTTATATCGCGATATTAAAATCCAGTTTAAATCGTATCCGACATGATCGAGCTGGCTCGACGTGGAAATGAAAATCTGCTTCCTTCCCTTTCTCCAGGTCGAATTCGTCGCGGAGGGGGTGAAAATGGAGCTGATCGAGGCAGCCAGGAGCGGAGCCGCGGGCGCCGCTGCCTGGGGCAAAATGGATTTCCACTGCCGGGAGCCAAAAGCCTCGGACCCAATCACTTTCACCACAAGGGACTCTCATCTCGTGAGTATTCCCACTGTATTATTCCGCTATGTAATAAAAAAAAAAGAGAAAAAGAAAAAGGGGATACACCCACGAACAATGCGGACAAATTCGACGTCGGTTCGCGTCGAAAAGAGAACCTCGAGGAAATTGCTATGCTCGTTTTCTTTTGACGATGTTAACGGAGTAATTGCGAGTGCCATGTGCTTATTGTTAGTGCACTGTAACCCTATTAACCCTTTCTGCTTGAAAGCTGCGGACGAATTGATTTTTGTAGGATTATGCGTTTCGGCGAATTTGTGAATACCGTCGACAATATTTATTCCCGTTTCGTTCCTTTTGATGTTGAAACGTACGGCTGGGACGATAGTCGCGGATGCGATTGGATATTGGGATTAAAGGGTTGAGTTTCGTTGAATATGGGGAAGCGGAGATCAACGGGAACGTCGATTATTTCAATATTAGCTCATCGGTAGAGCGGTTATTGAAAAAGAACAGGGCGAGCCAAATGTTATATATTTATGCCAGCGCAAATCTCGTTCATAGGTGTTTATAGTGCGTAATTAGTGTATCTACGTTTAGCGCAAACAGCACGGCTCTCCTTTATACAATGGATTATGCCCGGTGTGTTTAAATTTGTAAATGGCGTTCTGCTAATATTTTGGCAATAGTATTCGCGTTACGATATGAGTTTGGGAATTGTTGATTTTATTTGTTGGTAGTTTTTTTTGAGGAAGTATTGCAATTTTTTGGAGAACAATGTTCGATTGAATCATTTCCTTGAATATTTCATGCGAAATTTAATGGAAGTACAAAATCTGTTTTATTCTGAATGTACATAGTCGTTAATCCCTCTTTTTGGTTGAAAGAGATTTCTACAAAATATGCTTGAAAAGTTTAACACAACATTATTCGTGTTCGATATTCTAGATATTGTATTGTACACCGCGATTCAATGAAAATAATTAATTATATCGTAATAATATTTAAGGCAAAGCAGCTACAAGTTTTTTGATATCGTTACTAGAAAAGAAGTTCAGAATCTTGTACAAGTAAAACTACGTGCTCTTGGCTGAGAAAATAAATTTCCGAATCTTTATCCAGGGCAAACAGTGCAACCAAACATCTCACAAACGTATCTTAATTATTCAGCGCAATCTTCTTTTCTACTCTTTCATTATCTCCGATAATCGACGTATCTCGACACTCAGAACGTTTTATCATTAATATTGCATCAAGCACGAAGGGTTACAGGATTTCCCGATTAATAGCAACACCATCCATTCTATCCCATAGAAATATACGTCCCTCGTCCATTGAACAAAAATCGAAGAACCAAGAATAATGAACAATATACCAAACAGAAATAGTTCTTTCAATAATGTAACTCTGCTATCTGCGAAGAAATTCAAAGGCTTCCAATGAAAGGACAGGCAAATGATTTTCAGTGCAACCTGCTGCTACTCTTACGTTTTCAGCGGGGAAATTTAAAAGTTGTGTAGTGGAAGAAACAGATTCGTAATGGCCTTTACCTTATCGAATGCCGCGTTACCAGCGCGGAAATTTAAACGGAACCGCGACTGAATTACTCGGCGCGGTTCGCATGGCAAAGAGCAGAAAGCAGTGGAAACACCATTTTCCCTTTAATTCCTCGGTTGATGACTCTCCGTGCAATGATTGTCGAGCACGTTTCACGGTATTCGATTCATTCACTGTACGTGGTCCCAGTGTTTCTCAAACTTTTTTCGATTGATCTATCGTGAGCCTCGTCAGTAGGAAATTCGGTTTGGTCCAAAAATTTGTATGCTAGAGAAAGATGCCATTTTACAAAGGTGCCACTTAATTTTAATATCGTATGGGTTTGAATACTGTGAATATTATTAAATATTTGGGAAGAGATAAGCGAAATCAAAATTAGGTGATTGAGAAAATTGGATATCTAAATTCGCAGATGTTTCTGTTTAAAAATGTGGAATAACTTATTTGAAGACTTCTTAATTTAACAGACAAGAGTATTTGTTCTTTCAAATTCTCTGAAAAGATCGTAAAATTAAAAATGGTGAGAAATATTGATAAACCAAAGAGACGAACGGTACAATATTGGCAGTGAATGCGCCATATAATTTTCATCCCGACTATTCCCTTTGCATTCCAATATTCCAAGGGAAGTTCCAAGTGTAAATGCTATACTCGCCAAAAAAAATTGAATACAAATACTATTCCGAAAATTTCCCTCCATATTATTTCCGAAACTGCAACGCGTACGAACGTCTTGCTCCCTGAACCATTTACATTCAAATACACAGCAGTTCCGCAATTGATTAAAAAAGTGGAAAAGGAAATTCTCCATTTAACTTCCAATCCAAACCCGCCGCGCCTCGCGGTCTGAAATAAGCTCATTGTCAACCGCAAACTTGAGAGCTGAAAAATCCTTCGGAGTACCATTATAACGGCAAACCAACTATATGTATATTCGAGCAAACAGAGGAAAATGACGTCGATGGAAACCAGGTCGAGTGTGGCTGGATCGGTGGAAAAAGTACAGAAGGATCTCCCATGGACCTCATGGAATTTCAATGAAAAAGTTTGCGAAACGCTGAGAAATAAAGAACGAGGACCACGCGTACGGTCGAGCTTTCAAGGTACCGCGAAACGTCGTCGTTACCATTGCAAATCCTCGTTGCCCCATCTGTCGCGAGATCAAGGTAGCTCTGAAAAGGGGATGAAACGGAGCGTGAACCAGAATGGCGGCTCGCTTAACCGGACACACGCTGGCCAGAAGCACATTTTGTAATTCTCTTGTTGCGATGCTTGTTTACGAGGTCGACTGTTCGCGGTTTATGGTCGCCATCGGGGACGCTTTGTACTCGCGCCATTCTTAAACGCCGCGGTCGACGTTTCTCCCTTCTTTTTATCGACCCATTCGTGCGACCGTGCGCAATCATCGTGTCATACAGTGGTTCGGAATTTCTATTAGCTCCTCTGTATCGATGTTACGAGCGTTCTTCAATGCATTCGCAATTCACCGGGATACTCGGAACGCGTCGGGGAAACAATAATTGAACGTGGAATTTTTCAAATCAGGAAGATTCGCTGTGTACAAAGTTGTCGTTTTGTGCGTAGCGAACGGATCGCGTCCAAATTCTGTACGGTCGAACGAAAATCCGCAGCGCGCTACAAATGGCACAGAACATACTACGATGAATGTGATAAAATATCGGATAAAAAGAAAAATATTCGACCGACGCGCGTTTCGATCTGTTCTTCCCAGAAACCGGAAAAAAATATAAGCAGCCGGACAAAAGCTTCGATCTGCAAACGAGAATATCGCAACGACCCTCGCCCGCGCGCGACAAATTAACCGGCGCGATATTAGTAACAATTTCCCGCTTCCAACAGCGTCGAGGAAAATTTCCATTCTCGCGCGTCGCCTGTCGCGAACGACTCGTAACCCTTTCAGCCGAACCCCCGTTCGCGCGCGCGCGCGGGCGCGTCAGCGTGAGGGTTAATAAAATATCCGAGGAAGGGGCCGGGGGTGGTCCCGGGTGCACGAATTCAATTTCGCGGCGGCCTGAATACATCGTGGAAAGTGGCAAAAGTCCAGCGCATCCGGGAATGCACGTCGATGCACGTGCGCGTTGTCGCCGGTCCGCTCGCGTTATTCCTACGAATCCGGCGCGAATCCCGCGAGACATGAAAATGCGGCCTCATCTCCCTAAGCGGATCATGTGTCCCGTTGTGCCGTTGACACGCGCATCTCTGCCGATACTGCCAGAATCCGTTGCTTCGACGAGATCCAGATTGAATCCGTTGAAGTGACGACGACGCGAGGGCCCGGCCGTCAATCTCTATGAGGGTTCGTTGCTTCGGGACTTTCTTATGTTATTTTTCATTCTTTTTTTTTTACTGGGTTCAGTTGCGTGATGGATTATGACGGAGTAGGATACTTGTTGTTTGATTATTTTCATGGTTTCAGCTGGAATGTGGGTGGGGTGTGGTTGGGGTGTGGGAGGGATTAATGCGTACGAAATAGGGGCTGGTTGTTTTTTTATTTGGAATCGCGGGTTTAATAAATGCAGAATTTTGTGGGCGAGGAATTTCGCGATTGTAATATCTTTTTTTCCAATATGGTTTCTTGCCTGTCGTTATTCTGTTACGAGTGTCAGTGTGCACGGCACAGATTTACGAAGTTATAGTTTATATTATATGTTATATATCGGCTTTTTGTACGAAATCCTGCATTCTTTTTGACAATGAAATCGACCTCTCGATTACGGCTTGAAGGGGGGCAAACAAATTTGCCAATATAAAAATGAAGGAGGTGCGAATGAAAGTCGACGGGAGTAGGAAAGGGGACTCTTCTCGTGAGCATCAAACGAGAGAATTTCTACGTCACTCCTTTTCTAATGGAAGCTTTTAGATGAAAGATTGTGATACGCTTTCGCAGGGATGGAAAATGTATTTTTCGTATCGATATCAGGAAATCGGTATTCTTCATTATGAAACATTGCATCGTGCAAGCTTTGTTAAGTTGGCTTGTGCGAAAGGGCAAAGTTTTACTTCTTCATTCTAGTTTGACGCACATAAAAATATTAAAAAAGAAGCGCAGAGGAAGCACTTTTAAATACGGAAAGAGAGGATCTTGTTTCTGGATCAAAATCGTTTTGCTGCGTTTCGCCTTGGTCGAGATAAAACAATTTAACAAAGACGAACAATTGTACAGAGAAAACCGACTGAAAGCAGAACTGCCCAAACTTTTCTGTTGCGTTTGAAGAAAGTGTTGTCTGCAGTAATTTGCACGGCTTAAACGGAGAAATCTGTCGACGTGAAAAGGAACTTTCTCATCACTGTGGTGATCCCTCTCTAAAATACTTGTAGGTATACACACATTCTTGCATACACTACATTTCGTCGATAAAGTACTAGTGTTAATTAACAATAACAGAGTTTCGTTTCTAGTTTGTATCGAGTTAGTCAGTGTACCTTGTACCTACGTGACAAGATTTATTCGAGATGTACAATTGTCCAAGGTGTAACAAAATAGTCAAGTTCTGTGCGAAAATTCGCTAGACAAATATCTAATCCGAGTGAATGCAGTTTCATTTGCGCCCTGTTTTCTATCGTGCTCCATAATCTAAGAAGGAAAAGCTCATTTATTTCGACAATAGAATTTAGTTGGCGATAAGAAGCCCGTCTACTCCAAGCGAGGCTGAAATTGCATTTGACGCAATTTTCATAGATGGCAGGATACTATAGGAATGGAGATGGCAAAGATTTATGAGTTGTAAGGTGCTGGAATCCAAGACAAAGGAATAAAGGGAGAACTCGGAGGTGGCCGTGCTGCACCGAGTTTTCTACTAAACGATAGCCCGTCCATGAAATCGGAGCATAAGAAGTTTCTCTGGTGTAATTCACTTCTTTGAAATTAACAATAAACTAATTACGAAGCTTTGCGAGGGCGAAGATATCTTTAATTTACTAATTGCTCGATTGAAATGTTGATTCTGCTAACAATAGATAGTGCCGTGAACAGTTGAACAATTCAATGATCGTACATCGAACGACGTTCTTATTCTAAAACGTTGAAATTCTGAAATTCGGCAACTCAGATCGCAATTTCGGCCGAATTTTCTCTGTTTGCGAGCGTTCGAGCACACGCGGCCATTAATATACCCATGGATTCGACCGCGTATTTTCCATGGCCCGGGGGAGTTTCGAGGCGAGAAAAAAATCATCATTCGATTAATTAACGAGATCTGCATATCCATTTGTTGGTCGACGCTGGCCTACGCGAATTCGTCGTTTATTCCAGGGCCGCCTAGCCGCATAAGCGAACGCGGGACACGCGATGGGTGCTCGCTAGGAAAATGCGATTTGCGCAGGGCCGTTTAATTGAGGCATCGTTTCGCATTAGCGTTCGTCATTTAGCTGGGCTTGTTTTGCGAGTTTGCGACGCGAATTCGTCGAACTGGTCGCGGCCGTCCGATTCGTCTCGTTTTGGAAAATCATCACGCGTGTACCCCACTTCGCCGAGGAGCAATACTGTTTGCGGCTTGCAATTAAATTCGTCTCTATATCGTCCGGGTGGAATCAATTTATTATCCAATCACGATTTCTTGAATTCTATCTTGTAATTGCACGGTTATTTATATACGCGTGCGTAAAGTAAAAGAAAATTTAGATCTTAAGATATTTTGGAAAAATTCCTATGATGTTAGTTCTCTTATTTGTTGTTAGTTATTCTTCCTTTACGAAACGTGTTCGAGTATATCGCGCACAATTGAACTTCGAAGCAGGGAACATAACTAATGTCGCGTTCAAGCTGCCTAGGTGTGAAAGGTTGCAAAAAAATGATGTCATGAATTATAAAGTTGATTTAGCCCCGGTGCCGAACTTTACTTTCAGCTTATCGCAAAACTTGAGAAGTTTCCACGCGCCCCATGGGGTTCGTATTTTCGAATAAGGATATAGAAAAGTTTGCTAAAGTGTGCCTCGTTCGTTGAATAATCGATATAATGACACAGGGTTTTCGGATTAGAAGGAGGAAAAAAAGCACTCTATTATGCAAATTCTCGAGTTTCAATAGAAAATATAGAAGATCATTTACTTGCACCCGTTGCACGTTAAAACAATCCAACATTACCATAAAAATGTGCATACAAACCGAAATTAGTCCATACAATTCAAAATAGAGAAAACTCTATCTGTATAAAAAGTTACATCGTAATAATTTATTCCATTGGATGTACCCCGACACAGACACATAAATACCAATTTCTTACACGCAAAACCTCTGCACTAGAAAGGCAATGAACATTCCAACGGAAAATCCGGAATTATTCTCGTTACAAATAGCAAGGGGAATCATTCCATTGACGAACACGCCTGGCAGTCCGTCAATCTTCCCCTCTCTATTTACAAAAGAATCGTTCCCCAAAATTAGAAAGGCTCTCGCGATGATCCCGTTCACTCTCGACTCGCACCCCGGCATATTTGTGCAACTCGAGAACCTGGAAGCTCCACAATGGATCAGCGAGACAATCGATTGGCAGGCGTCGAGCTACCAAGACAAAATAACCAGATGAAACAGTCGATTTCAAACTGTCGTACCGTGGCACCGAAGAGTCGTTCGTAGTTCACGCTCGACACGAGAACGAGAACGTTTCCCCACGTAGGCGTCGATCTATATGTACACGGGGTGTCCTAAAAAGGGTCAAGACCAAACTTATACCACTTAGGTAAAAAGGTCCATATAAACTTATGTCCGAAAATAGCTTCGCTCACGAGTGACGAGCGTTCAAAGATTTTTATTAAGTGTTCTGATAGTTCTAACGAATGTTCCAAATGGTTTCCTTCTGCAAGGAAACAGTCTTCCATTCTGTCGAACTCTTTCGAACGTTCCTGCTGCCGTAGAAACAGTATTAATTGCATTTTATATGCGTCTGTCGGTGATTCTGTGTCGATTCCGAGAACGAGCCTCAAGAACAATTTCCCTGGAAATCTTCGAACGCCAATAAATCATTCTCGGATATAAGTCTGTACGAACTTTTCTTTATCTGCTTGGCCTCGCTGACACGTGGTACAAGTTTGGCCCTGACCTTTGCAACCACCCAGTACATCGTCGCCCGGTCATTTCCCGAAAATCTCGGTTCACAGAAATGAGCAGTGCAATCGTAACGCGTGATGAGCTGTCGCGTAATTTTCACGGCACCGCGTCTGCACGCTCTAACGATCCGATAGGGGAAACGGGACCCGGGTATCTGGCTAGGGGGTTGAACAATCTCGGGCCGCGTTGCACACTTTATCCGATTAGCTTGACTCGTATGTCGACGAGAAGCTGAAGGCTGCCTCACGTGCTAGTTTGTTTGGATTCTTCCCTCTCCGAGGAGTTTAAAGAATGTTTTCTTGGGCTGGCGGGGTAAATTGAAGTAGGTTGTGGCCCGCGGTAAGGATGTTGTAGGTCTCCAAAGTTAATTTCAGCTTGTATAAATGCGCGTTGTTTAGAGAGAACGGCGGGCTCCGGTGAACAAAGTATGTGGTATTTTCCTTTACTATGAACGTTGAGATACAGTTGGCGTAGAACAGGTGTTGGCGAGAGATATTGTTGTACAGCGATTATGTAATCGAACAACGAAGTATCAGTCGTATTCATCGCGCCGACAAATGCAATACAATTACAAAGTTTAATTTCATTCGATATCTCCATGGAGATCCGATGCATTTTTAATCGTTAAACACGTCGAGTTCCACGATGGGAATAATTTGCCCGCGGGGAAGATGAAATAAGTAACGGTAAAATTTTAATGGAAGTTTCATTAATTCAATTGCGGGACGCGTTTGATCACGGTGCTCGGTGAGCCTCAACCACGGTAACAAACAATTCGTTGCAACATATACAATTGCTTCAACACTATCCACCGACGAAACTGGCGGCTAAAATATTTCCACTAAATCAGTTGGATTTTCGTTTGTCCCGCGGAGTACGTCGCACCAGGTATTTCTGTTATCCTCTTCGTTTTTTGCACGTCCCGAGGTAGCCGCGAAATTAAACGACTGGGATATTTAAATGCCATACCTTCGAGCGTGTTTTCGGTTGTCCAGACAAATTTCGCCACACTCTCGTTTTGATAGAAAATTGTATATTACTCAACGATGCTGCTGCTTTGCAGCCTGTTGTTCGATCCGACATAAGTTTCGACGGCGATTTCAAAATATTCCGGTTAACGCGAAACTTCTGTGTACATATTGAAAAATCAGGTAAACAATCTCGGTTTCAATATTTCCAGAGATTTCATTTATAAATATTCTCTCCGAAACATTAAATGGCAAATACAGGTAACGTATTGAAGAAACTAATTAATGACGTATAAATGAATAATGTATTGAAGAAGCTGATTAATATGAAATAACAGCGAGAAACTCGCCTCAGAAAACGTCAAATATCCAAGCTTGATCCAGCCAAGGAAAGTCGAAGAGTTTTTCTTGCATCGTCCTTTGTTTCCATCGTTCTTTGTCCCTGATCGGACCGACGGTAGTTACCGATAATTAAAACGTATCCCCTCTCGTGTCCATTTTCACGTCTCGTCGACGCTTGCGGGATTTGGCCGAGGAACGATTCGATTTAAGTGCCGTCGATCGATTTTTCTTTCAATTAGGAACTCGGAGAAAAGTGCCGGATTCGTAATTTCTTGCTCTGCCTCCTTCGGCTCCCGAGATTCAGCAAAAACGTGGGAACAAATTTGTGCCGGCCACCCCTCCCCGTTCCAAACAATGTTTCGATTGGATACTCGAGTTGATGATTTAACAGACAAAATTTCTTCGCCGAAATTCCAATTGACATTAAGACGACCGGTTAACAATCGAAGTTCAAGTCTGCGGTTATCATAATTGTTGGTCCGGTAACTTCTGTAAAAAATAAAACGGTCGACAATAATTCCAGAAATGCTTGAGAAACCTGCAGTGTCGTATTCGTTCAGTTTCATTCGGCCAATCTTCCATATTTATTGCAACATAAAAAGCCTATATTAATTCGCACGGAGGTAATAAAAAGATAATACAAGAGAACGATCGTAAACAATAGAACATCTACCACTGTACGTGCGTAAACGTTTCCGAGAATTCTGTAACAGTTTCAATCAGCGTCAACCCCATAGCATTCTCACGCGCGACACGTTCATTGTGAAATCCCTCGATCCGTCGAAAATATAAGTTGCCACGCCAGCGGGCAACTTGAATTTTCGATATCGCAGAAACTAGGTTGCGCCGGGTACGATCTCCGTTCGCCGGCAGCCGCGATTCGCAACAATTTTCGTCACGTTACGACAATTTTTTTTTCCCCCCGCGAAAAAATCGTTAGCTACGTGAACGAATTTCGCGCGATGCGTCCCATGGAAATAGCTGCGATCGACGTAATACCGGCTTGGTGATGTACGCGGTCAATGAAAACGCACGGCAGCCTCGGCACGGCTCATAAAATATCTATAAACCGAGTTTCGGTCGCCGGATTGAACGACAGCGTAAACGCCGTATTTTCAGGCCCGCCCGCACTGACATTTTGGTAATTGAATCATACTTCCGGCCCGCCACGACGCTTTTACGACCGAACGTTCTGTCATAAATAAAGGACGGTCTGATGAAACTTGACGACGTTTCGCCGGGCGCGACGAGCCTTTTTGCGGGCATCAAGGTCCGCGAACGGAATGACAATTGCGAAAGGTTAAAGCTGACACGGTGATAAAACGACGCCGCCTTTGCTTGCCGATCGATGAAGGAGATCATTGCGACTCGGGGAAGTCCTCGGGGTGCGGTGATATTTCACTTTCGTTTTAATGAAATGAAACTTCGGACGTCTCTTTTTACGTATCATTTGGCAAATTGTTCTGCGCCAAAAGTAACCTACGACACCGTGTCAAATATTAATTTGATAATCGATTTATTTAATTGATGGGCAAATTTCATTTGAGGGAATAAAGGCGAATCCCATGTTCTCCGGCTTTCATTCGCAGGTACGACGGCCTTCAGGACAATTAGTCCGATTATGCCTCTCAAACAAGGCCCCCTCGATTGCTCGTTATTTGCGTCGCTCCTAGCTCGTGCGAAACTTTTCTATCGGCATTAAGCGAGAAGTTCAAGGAAATTGCCGGTGAAAGAGGCCTGTTCAATTAAATTGAATAGTGCGATCCTGCGAATGGCGATAATTGCTTCCCTCGTCGAACCTGTACCCCGACCATGAACGTTCATGGAGATGACGACGAACAGCAAAGAGGAGAAATCGGTATCGATAAAAGTCACGGAATAGTAATTGCAATTGGTGAATGTAATCAATCAGCTTCGTGTAACGTTGCTGACCGGTGAGATTTTTTAATCGATTAGCACCGAAAGGTACAAACGAATGGGAATCATTGCTCTTTAATACTCTTAATATTATTTTGTGAGAATTCAAACGATTGGTTCGAGGAAATTCTTCAATTCGTCGGGATGCCCCGAATACTGATAAGTTAAGCAATCGAGAAACCGTACTTTAATCGACGTGATTGCCGAACGGATAACATTAATTATTATTGTTGTCAGCGGGGTTTTCCCTTTTGCACGTAATGAATGGCGGTCGACTAATTAGCCGGGCATGTTAAAATTGATTTAATTGCAGGGGTACACGTGATACCGTCTAATTAGAAGCGATATCAGATTCTATCGAAATTCCTCTTGACAGATATTCGATACCATTCTTCCGTGATTTCTGCAATACTCCAACACAATTTCGCTTTCGATTCGATTTGCTTCTATACCTGTAACGCTAATTGATTTTTAACTTACGCGTGAACGAGACAACCAATGAGCCATTAAACCCCAAAATATTTCCGTGTCAAATAACCGGCTAACGCTGTAGCAAGCGAACACTTGGAGCCAGCCAATCTATGGCGGCAGTCAGCCAGGTTTGGGGGAAAAGAAGAGGGTTGGCGGCCACTTTCGTTGCTCGCTAGACAGCGGGGTTCAATTAAATCGCGACACCCTGTGGCCGCGGCGCAATATCGAGTATTTACCAGCCGAGAGAATTGGCCGGCGGGTTCGAAAGATCCTTCAGGGAATTTCGCGATCGCGTAAAAACTAATTATCGCGTGCAACGTGCACCGCGAACATTTTGTTATTCGCGCGAGACGACAACGCGGAGACGAGTCTGGCGCGATCGAATTTTGGATGCACTCAATCGCAGACGTGCGACACAGAGTGACAAATTAAGTGTTTCATATGTTCTTTTCATTTTATTAAAAGAATTCGTTAAAACAATTGTCTCAATGGTAAATTTAATATTGCCCAGTTGTCTGGACAATATGATTTTTACTCTTCATGTCACGTCGTTTGATTAGCGCGTCATGCCAATAATTATTTGTTAAAGACAACACTTTCTCTGAAGTAACTGTAGGTAGCTATAATTGAATAAAATGCACTGCTTGACAAACGATTCATTACGTTTAATCATAATTGGCCAACGAAAGGAATCGCGGACCGCCGTGAATTACACTTATGGGGACGTTTATTATCACGCATATTATTCGGACGTCCCATTATTTGACCACCAAAAGTTAAACGATATTTTAAGCGTGGAACATTTTCATAGATAGGTACACGTATATTTGCATACTCGTGAGTGCGTGGGTCAGCTCGAATGTCATTTACCCTCCGGCCACACTAATTGAAACTCGTTATATTCCGAATTACTCCCATTGCGCCGGATTCGCATTATCGCATTACCGGTTTAATGCACGCGTTCCGTTCATTTGCCGTGCTAACCTTTTTAGCCAACTGTACAAATCCTATCGTTAGGGCGATCGCACGCGTCCAAACGCCGGTTAGCAATCGTACGAATCCCATGGCTTCAAATCGTTTATCATAATTCTCCCTAATTTCGCCTCGCTGAAGTTCGTTAGATCGCGCACGGATTTCTTTCTGCCCGATCGCCGGACAACATTGTGACCGCGATCGTTGCACGTCACGTACGAATATATTTAATGTTTTCGTCGATGATTCTCCCAGCGAAATGTTTCGGAAAGATAATATTAATCCGATGATTTGGAGTTCGAATTTTGAGATTCGGTGTGTATAGAGTGTACAGTGAGTCTCGCTTTGCTTCTGCATACTTTGGTTTTATCGCAGCGCGTGATAAACGATTGCATACATTTGAATGCATGCAGGGATATAAAGTGCTCTTGCTCTAATTGTGTATTAATTTGCAAATTTTAAGTAACGCGCGATACGAATGCTTAATTTGTTGTTATTTGAATGAAAAGTTGCGGTCGGGATTAGAGTAATTACGTACACAGTCGGAGCAGAATTTACTGGTACTTTGCGTATGATATGAACATTTTAGTTGAGGCTACGAGGATTTGAAGTTTCTGTCTCCTTGTTAATAAGCAGTTGCTAATTAATACGTTCCAGTCTCATGAAAATTTCAGCGTCAAATATCCATGTGTTACGAGGGAGTAAATTGCTACGGCGACGAAGTCAAACAAACTTTGTCCTATAGCTGTGTACACGTTTCTTCCGACAAATTTGCATAATGATTTAGCAAGCTTTGGGAAACCTTCAAAAATAAAAACTTGATCTATAGTTCTCCATAAAAAGAAGGATATTGTACAAATTTGATTAGAAACAACGTGGAAAGAAATATTAATAGAAATCTGTCACCATAGTACTGATAATTATTTCGATTTCGATACACAATTCTCTCCTCTCAATTTGCGAAATAACTTCGTGATACCTGCGATAAATAATCCGCTTATTATTATTCAAACACTGTCGGCCATTAATCAAAATTTAAATGCCGTGCATTAATCATCATAAAAATTTACATTCCAATTATCACAACTACGACAATGTCTGTATTTTTAACCTTCTCAATCTCCAATAATTTTTCTATTATTCATTAACGATTCACACTGATACAATTATTATCCATCAAATTATTCGCAACTGTCTGGACACGTGAACACGTGAGCACGATCGATGCCTGTTGTTAACATCTCTCGATTATGTTTGTCCACCTATTAAATGTGTTATTGTTTAATGCTACGCTGTTTACTGTTACGCGGTGCGCCAGCTCACGTAAGTCTCGGGCTACGAATCAAATTATCAATCAGCATCGGTTATACTATTAATTGTAATTCGTGCGGCACCGAGGCGTAAATTTAAACATACGTCGCATTCGGAACGCGTAGATCATTGTTGTAATCGTGTAACTATGTACGTGTATTTTCCACGAATACAGGGAGAGAGAGAGAAAGAGAGAGAGGATTGTTGCCCGCGAATTATTCATCTCAATTTTACTGGTTCGATCAAGCTTACGCCGCAACCATTGAACCTACTGAATTATTTATGGGCCGGATACGGGAAGGCGGGAAATTTTCCTTCGAACTGGAATTCCGTTCTCTTTTAACGCAGCTCACAGAGTAGAGTAACTTGCCTAACTGATATTTCACCGGAATCTTTGTATAAGCTTGAATAATTCCACTTTATAGGACTTTGATATTTTATTGATATTTCGTGAGTTCTTGTTAATTTACTGCGAACGGAAGTAGGGGATGTAGTTAATATTGTTTCCCTTTTTCTTGGTTTAATAAAAACCATTTTTGAAGTAATAATCTATTTATTATATTGGATTATCTGATTAGAAATTTGTGCGCTGCTATTTTTTATATCCGATTGAACATGGTTCGAAAACGAAAGAACATTTCTTTACATTAAACCTATAGGATAATTATCATTTGGTATCTAATTCAATTTCCCACTTTGCTCACGATTTGCTGCGAACATTACTCGTATAAATCGTTACCTGTAATTTACTATCATTAACATTTCCCATTCGCGCAAGTTACGCGCAACTTTCGGTGGAATTGCAGAGAAACGAAAAAATAATGCGCGACAAAACCTAAAACCTGGCTGATCTTTTTTTACGACGTGCGCCCCGTTTCTCCCGGAAGCCATCTGATTTATGTACCGGATCTTCCGTGCTCGCTTGTTTCACGCGTTGACACACGCCAGCGTTCGCCAGCCCGCCCCGCATATTTATTATCTGGCTAACGAACGCTAACCGAACGAAAAGAAATCGGAAATCGAAGTTTATCTGCGACACGAACGACTGGACAATGGATGGGCAGGCGCGATCTGTATGAATTAAACGGATTTCAATTTCGTTACGATCGTTTACGCTCGTGCGAACAGTACGTTAATTGGAACGGTAACCATTGTAATTTGCAGGTTTCCTAATGATTCGCGCATCACACAACCCTCGATCGCTCCTAATAACGCCGATGCAATGAATAATAATTCGACACGCGTACCATAATGCTTCGACTGTATTTCATGTAACACGGGAGAATCGCATAATGTCCGTGAAAATTTGCTCGACGAAACGCCGACAATACGTAAATCGCTTCGTACAACAAAGCTGCGGAAAAATTTCGATCGGATATACGTATATGCAATACGTTTTATTAGCAAGCATTTCAGGTATTTCCATTGAAACGTTTCGTTACACGCACGTTTGCACAATTGTTAGCCTGCAAAATCGCGGACACGTTGAAACGAAAGCAGCGCAATTTTTTCCACCGGCCCTTGGTTCGTTTCGCGGCCTTCTGCGCCAGCGATACTGGAAAAATGCAGAAGCGTAAAAATATGCGTGCGTAAAACCTGCGAAAATAAAATAAACAATCGTTACGGATCGGCGCGCTGGCAAGAAATATTTGTCGAAATGCTGATTCCTTGTAAACGAATCCAGGTTTTTGTTTCCCCCTCCCCATCGACCAAAAAGGTCGAGCAAAAAAAAGAGAAAATGCGGAAAAAAGCGGGAAAAAGCGGGAGGAACGTTGTCGTCGGTTGACTGCCGCACGCGTGACAAACTTGTGGTATTTGAAAAACTCGCCCTTTGTTTCGTTATACGTCGACGTTAAAGCGTTTCGATCGCGACAAGCGCCACGATTTCCACCGAAATTGAGTAAAATCCAGTCGATTTTATTTTGCACGAGAACAGAAAGGCGTCATGACGCGTCTGACTTACGTAGATACGTTGGAGGAATCTGTTTGCGAGTAGATTAACATGCAACTGATACGTGCGAACAAATAAAACGCTGAGCACTTTTCAAGCTATGCAACGTGTCTTAACTTTTTAATTAAATTCGCAAATTCTACGGCGAACTTCGAATGTCATTATATTAATATTAATTAAAGAGAACTTAATATAAATCGAAATTGGTACACGTACGAACTGTTATCGTTAACAATTCGTTCACGCCATCTCGATTTTCTATTCAAGCTTGTTGCGCTACTTCGTATTTTTTATTTCTTCGTGTTTGTTGCTTTTCTCGCCGCCGCGTTGAGACTCAGCCGGGCAGTAGTTAATTTTATTTAAAGTAGAAAGCTAGGCAGAAGCAAGCAGGGAAGCCGGACGCCCTGTTATTAGATAGTTCTGGACGGTTCAAATTTCAGGGGCGAATGGCTACCTACTCGCTGCCCAGTATGTCATAATTACTCGCGAAAAGTATTGCGAACGAAAGTTGTAACCATACCTAGCGTTAGTGGCCACTCGAGAGCCACCATTTTCCGCGAGACTTCTTTTTTCCTCGTGCACGCTCGTTTCTCTGTGTTTCATCGTCCGCTACAATAGCACCGGTGGTTAATTTGTGACAAATGCTCTCTTCGAAAGTTTTTACAAATCGTCAGGTGGAAATTAACCGAGGCACTCGATTCGGAAATATCGTAGAGTTTAATCGAACAGTTGTAACAGAAATGATTGTGGACGTATTATATTAATAATAATATCGGGAACTTCGGTCGCCTCATTTTGGCAAAAATCTGGTCGTTGCTGAAACCGCTTTGGACAGTTACAATGGCTACTGTTCTTCCGAATCCTGTTACAGAAAAGCTTTAATTAAGACGGAGTCTAACGACGATCCCGAATCGAGTGGAGCCTTCTCCAACGATAATCAAAGGCCTCGTTGCAATGCCACTTTCCCCGAAATTAAACCGCAAATCGGACCTGCAATTTTGCCGCACAAATTCCTAACCATAAAGTGAAATTCCGGCATTATTACCTTAATCATGAAACGATAACGAGACACCTTCGGATCAGCTCCCCGAGAGAATTCTATTCCGTTATTAGCATGAAACTGGTTTCAAAAATTGCGATGCAATAGAATTTGAGGCTGCAAGTCCTTTTTACAATTGAATATTAAAGATTAATATAAATACGATTGAATTTTATTTCTTTTATTTCGAAATTCATGGTTATCTGTTTTCTGTTTTACTATGTTCTTACAATTTCTTATTGTAAAATTTGTGTTCAGTATATGATGATCGCTGCAAGTGTGTGGCAGGTGTTTTGTAAATTTTTATCTGCAACAAGGAGTATTTTTAACGCAGTAAATCGTGCATCTGAGAGAAACTAAAATATTTGGGACTATTATATATTTATATAAGCTCTTGCATTGGAAACAGTAAACTTGTGTTTTTATGAAAATATATAATGCAGCATTAATTTTTATTTTATTTTATTTTATATCGCACTTTTCCCTTATTTTGCTAATATTGAAATGTTTTCGATTTCATGGGTCCAATTTCATCCAACATTTCTCGCGTCTCCCATACTCGGATTTTTATCCCTCGATGCTTCTATATTGATTTTCTACTTTTCTGAACCACTCTTTCATCTTCTAATAGTCTCCAGGTGATCCTTTAATAACTTTGATCATCTAACTAGCTTTTTACCTCTGCTACCTGGACGTACTAATTCCTGGCCTTTCAACTCAACGATTCTACTTCTCTGAGATTCGATATTAGTCCATCTTGTCAATACCAACCTTTTATCCTGCCCTCAATGTCCGCCTCTTTAATATTCGAACAACCGAAATTCCAAAAGCCCTCGAACCTTTCAACATCACTTCTATCTTTGCGTTCCAAGAGTCCACCTCTAGAACTTTCTTCTCTATTATGCATCGGGGTTCTTAAATTCAACAGCAGTACGGATTTCGCCTCAACTTCAATTCTATCCAAACCAACAAATTATTTCACATTAAATTCCTAATACCTCAATTTCCTCCCTTCCGACTACCTTCGTTCCAGTGCGCCGCTAGGCTTCCTTCGCCTTCGACCTTTCGTAGGAAATTAGTAAATGTATCACGATTGAATAATTTCATCTCGTTCAATTCATTCAGCACGGTTAAATGAATTCAACTTGAATCCACCGGAATTACATATTTATTCGTGCGATTGAAAAATTTCCGAATAATATTTCTTAACCGCGTTCAATTTTCTACGACATAAATCGGCACGTACGAAAGGGGAGTATATATTCGTGCATTTAATTAGTATTACATTGATCCAATTTTCCGTATAATTCTCGCGTGTGAATTTTCAAGCCGAAATTTTTCCCCGTTAAGTACATTTCATCTGTGCATCATTTTCGTGCTATCTCTTCCTCCGATATTTCGTCGCGATATCCGTGATTAAATACGTATAACTGACTATGTATCCGGCTTTCACGCTGTAACGCGAAATACATTTTCTTGCGCGAGCGGGTGGGGATGGGAACGCATCAATCCACGGATGATCGATAATTTCCATTAAAGGATGGAACCAGCTTGGCCGGTTTAAAAAATCGTTCCCACCGCCAGCGATCCCTTCCGGTGATTTATAATAATCAAACGTGCCGCACCCTTGCATTTATAGTCGAGCATTCGCGGCTGTTTCGATCGTTTCTGCGGGATTTGCGGCTGATCGTGTTTAAAAAATTAATCGTGATATACGACCGTTTCGCGACATCCTCGGCCGTTGCTCGCTTCGTTCCGATATCTTCGTCGCGCTATTAATTCGCCATTAATTGGTTCCGCGGTAACGATTCAAAGAGATAACGAGTAGAACTGTGACGGCGTACGGCGAGTTTTAATAACGGACTCTCGCCGAGCAATTGAAGCTCGTGATATCGCGATGGTTGTGTTAATAAATACATGCTTCAATTATTATTGCAACGATACCGATAATCCTAAAGCGATTGATTTATTTCGTCGAATTTCCGTAAATTAGGAATAATAAATATTGACAGCGGCGAAAAGAAAGATTGACAAATTTTGGACGTATATCGTTTCTCTGATGCACCGAATATAAGTTTCAATCTTCGGAACTAAAATATTAAGATTATTCTTTCCCCTATGTATACTATCCGAACGAAATGAAATATTTCAGAGCAAAACGAGTGGTGTAATGGCAGTCTCCGTTTAGGCGATTCGTAAAATATCAAATCGCTGAAGGTGTGTATTAAAACGCCGACTTCAATTAAAATTTATTAAAACCAGCCGGGACGTGCAATGAAGGGGTCAAAGGCCGTGTTCGATGAATATTCTCCGGGAAATGAAGATACGTATTGTCCGCTCTGCATTTACTTAATATTTGCGTTTTTGTTCGATGCCGAAGGTGAGCAAAATTTCATTTTCAAAGCTCTCTGCTCGACGGGTTTATACGGAACAAGAGTGATACGAAATAAAAGGGAGAGGGAGAGAGAGAGAGAGAGAGAGAGAGAGAGAGAGAGAGAGAGAGAGAGAGAGAGAGAAATGTGGGGGAGAAAGAGGAAACAATAATTTGCACTGCAGTGGTGTTGCAAACGAAGTTTTCAAAGATCATTAAGTGCTGAGAAATTGTTTGAAAGTTGTCCACGCACGAAACGCATCATAGACGTCGCTTTATTTCGTGTCGTTCGCTCAGAATATTTCCTGATTAATTTGCATGGAAAAATGTAGGAAGAACGAGGTCCTCTGAGAATGTTGATTCGCTTATTTTTCGTTATACATACTGCGCGTTTGCTATACTCTTGAATCACTTTGATAACGGGGAAGTTTGCATATTTTGAAACTATGAGAGATGATATTTCGAAGTTCGTAAACTTCTTCTTCTTTTACGCTTAAGATGGCACAAAATGTTTTTCAATTGCATGCAGATACCAGCTCGATTGTGATAGAGAACACGAAATCGCTAGGTATTTCACAGAGCAGATATTTATTTTTGATAGACTATTATTTTCAGTTCCAAGTTAAAATAAACACGATCTCCGAGAATATTTATTAAGAATCGATATGTACAGTCGCAAAACTAGTTGTTGAAAAAATAATATTTTTGGCCAATTCTTGTGTAAAAATTTATTGCTAGAAGATCTCTGCAACGAATGTTTTCAATGAATTAAGGAAACTAGAGAAAGAATATAACAATATTGTACGTACCAGTCACGTGTTCATTTCAAAACCCTTTCGCTTTCATTTCAATTTATCGATATAAAGACTGCAGAATAGAATTCGTAACTTAACGACCTCTGGTTAATGTATAATTATGACGCGCCTTCAATTAACTCGCACAATCCATAATACCGCACACAAATGGAACGCGTTTAGTGTGTTCCACCAACGCCTCCGTATGTATTTCTTGCACCCTCCGTCACCACCCCCTGCTTCCACAAACCACAAACCACAATGAGATTCTGCCACAGGGTAGGATTAGTGTAATTCGTGAAACAACAGTATAGCAAACATTTGCTATTTCAACGTGCATCTTCGCCCCTGTCCTCCCTTTCGTTTCCCTGCTCCTCTTTCTCTGTCACACACGCTCTTCTACTCTATTTCTCTTGATCCGCCTACATCTAGTCGTCTATTCTTGCGGCTGTTTCGTTAAGTATTTTGGATCTCCTTTGTATTAGTTTCACTTGGCTGCACTTACACACGGGGTTTTGTTCTGATGTCTGTTTCGCTCTTTGGTAGGTTTTGTACCTGGTGATAATCGTTAAGCTTGGCGAATCGATGCTAACGTAATAGTAAATATTACATGATAGATGTTAACGAAAATATGCAGGTCGGCTTGGAAAATTTGGGGAAGACAGTAGCAGAAGAGTAAAATAAAATGTTTATATAAAGTACAGAAAGCTTGTATTTATAGATTCTTCTTTTTTACGTATCTGCTACATCCAATAAGTCGTGTGCATAAATTATCGGATAACATTGTCGTACAATTATATTCCAATAAATGTCGTGCATTAATTTAATCCAACTGCACACTCTTTCTGCAGAATTATCACGCGCCGGCACAATCCCGCGTTCGCTAAATGCTTGGCGCGTTTGAAACTTCAAGCATCCCCTTCGTTTTGCCTTTTTATTCAACCACGTTCGTCAAATGTTCCGTAAATTCGCCGTATTTACACCCTTGTGCAAGTCTCCGACAAAATGTCGACAGAACTAGCCGCAAGTTTCCAGTGTTTTCACGCGAATCTGCGAAATTTCTGGGACGCTCAGTTCTCTGCGGCCGTAACGCGAAACTCGAAATTAAATCGGTTTCAACGCGACCAACGGTATAGTTAACGCTGCAAGCAACTATTATATATTTTATGCAACATATTCCCGTGTATCGTTGCCACCGTTTAGTAGCTCACCTCATAAAATTCACGCTTAATGATGTTCGGCCAATTTATATGTCGTGTATTCAGTAATAGTTATCATCACACATTTTTTTTATAAAATCCATAAATGCAAAGAGGAGGATGAGAAGACCATCTATTTAATTATTCGACTTCTTTAAACGACTTGTTGATGTAAGAGGATCAAATTTGGTGAATTTTGTAATATTTATTACTATCGTTCTATAATTGTTGATATAATGTGCCACCAATTACATCCAAGCTTGCATTTCGATCGAGTTAGATGCAATGACAAGTAGAAGTGGAATAGGTCAGCCAATGGTCAGACGCGCGCTATCCTCGCCACATATTAAAATACGAAACGAAACATATTCTAACAACGTGGCGGTACTTCAGATTAACAATCAAATATTCACGATTTACAATAAATTGCAATTGCAATTTACAATGCAAATCATCGAATAAACAATACAAATAGGAAAATATTTTCTGATGGAATAAAAATGGATGAAAAAGAAGTTGAAGAAAAATTACAGCGCTTTGGGCAGGCAACGCCACAACGACGCTATTTTTTTCTCTTCGCCATTGTTCCCGGACGTGGTGTTCACGTATGCAACGAGCTCTTCGTCCCGCGCCAGCAAGATTCATTCTGAAGATACCTCGTTCGTACCTCGTCGACGGTATTTTATTTAGCCGGGGCTGTATATTTTCCAGCTGGCTGAGATTTCTTCTTGACCGCGCGGAAACATTCTGAAAAGGGACGGAAGCGCGACGGGAGGGTTGGAAAGAAATATAAGGGCGGCCGTTAAGGGTTTACCTGGTTGAGTAACAGTGCCACGCCGCAGAACGTGTTAATAGTATGTAGAACGAAAGTGCTTTTCGTCGATGATTTTATATCACGAAAGTGGTTTATTCGAAAATTGTCGCGTTTGCGATTTGGAAATGTACGACGTGGAATGGATTTTAGATTTTAGTCGAACGCTTTTAATAGCACACGTTTAATGGAAACGGAGGATGAGCTAGGTGTTCGGTTGATGTAGGTTAAACGCGTATAACTTTATTTTGTACACTCGAAGATTTAAGTGTCCCATTTTATTTTTAGTATTCTGTGTTACGCGCGCTCATACGTACATTCATTCGAAGGTGGTGCGTTTAATTTAAAATATGGTGGATATTTTTGATATGTTAGAGAAGCACTAATATTACCCATCGTCCACGAATATTGAGTCTTCTCGATGTACTAATACATTACCTATTTTTTATTTATAATTCCTTTCATTTATACTGCACTATCATCTACCGTCTTATCATCCATTACGCCTAAAAATGTCATTCTCAAAACGTGGATACCTCCGTACACGATTTTGTAAAAGACCAAGATTCCTTTCAAGGTAAAACATTTATTTTACATTCGCGAAAATACATAATTGCAAGCTGGCTGTATTCAAAAATAACACAATTCATCATATAAAATTATATGATCACAGAATTGTATCTCAAGAGCGGCTAATATTGAATTCACACGTATGCACCCCTTTCATCTCAGACAGTAGTAATACATTCGTTAGATACAATACCCTATTTCCACTTCTTGATTCCGTCTCGGTGTTTCTCGACGTATTTCGTTGTACTGGCTCAAAGACCGGCCGGCATTTTGCGGCTAGTACAATAACGGCTCGTAACTCAGCACACCTGTATTTCGCATTCATTATCAGGCTGCAGGTGTTACGTAACGAACGGGTCCGCGGCTCGAGCTCGTGACATACGTGCAACGAAATATTGTATAAACGATGTTGGTACGCCGCTCGTTTCTGTTCTCCATTTTTACGAGCCGTTCGTGTTTCACCCTACCACGCTATTTTATACCCCAATTCGAACTGTAGCAATGAACCCTCGTGGCAGAAATGGGAATCTTGGCGGGGTGATTTAAAGACGGTAATGTTTTTGGCGTCTTATTGGTACTCGAGAATTCGAAATGTTTCCATATTTATTCGTACAGGATTCGCCCAGCGCGTATGATAGATTAAAGGAATTTAATCGAGCGCGCTTCTTTTTAAAGAATATTACCGATTACAGACATGAACTGAAGAATATATACGCCACTTGTCTCTTTACTTCTTGGCAACATATTTTCGGACCGCCCGGTATTTACCAAACTGCTAGAAATATTCATCGCTTGAATAATTATCGTACTGTATCTTTGGAATGCTGTTCCTGAGATTTACTTGACACTGTCGTAAATAGAACGGAAGCCGGGATGCATTTCAACTTCGCTGGTACCAGAAATGTTCAAGCAGAAAATATAAATGTTTGCACGTTTATATCTTCATTTCTAGATATTCGTACGATTTGACCCGAGATATATCATTCTAAATAATTCTGCGCTGGGTCGATAATGTTCACTGTAATTGGAATTCCCGTGGTTGGCGAGATCGATGCATACACTGCATGCATATTTCTATTCACATCTCTGTGCACGCGTTTCGCATAGTATTCAGCACAATCAGTCACGAAATCGCGGAAGCTACGGGTTGTCTCTGCGAGCGGGGCTTACGTGACGTCTCGAACACTCCCGCTAGGATGTCGCGTCGATAATAATTTTATAATGCTAACGAAACGTCGCTGAAACACGTCAGTAATGTAATCCAGATTTCGCGACACCTTTCTTGAAACATCTTTGTTCCGTTTATTCCGTTAATGTATGGACTACAGTAATTCTAACAATTTGATATAATCACAAAATAGAAATGTTTGCAGGTCGATGCCCGTTTCGAACGTCAAGGTATTCATCGATTAACAGCTGCAGATTAACGTCACTTTGAGTAACGAAGGTGCACAACGTTTCAGAGCAAAGTTTTCTAAGCGTTCAAGTTCGATGCCTGCACTCTCATATTTATGACACGCTCACTAATGCTCTAAGAAGATGCACACTCACGACGCATCCAGAATTCCCAAAGGTATCAGCTTCTTGACTTTATCGAACTAACGAACTTTTGCACAGAGTACTTGATACATGATTAAAGTCGTATTAAAACCGGCATCACAATATCTACATAAAACGACGTTTAATAAAGAACACTAATATTCGTTTCAATAGTTTCACAACCCTTTTCTCTCTCGCTCCCTTGCTTCTCAATTCACCAGATAATTTTGATGTCCCAACGAAACTCTATCTTTCGCACAGAAATCTGAACTCTATTCTCGTGATATTGATCTCGTTGTTACACGATATTGAAAATTGTTCTATCTTTCTTCAGAGATATTGTACAATATCGTAGTTATCGATTTAATTTGTACTTTGTTTCCATTCGTCATTACTGTCTGTCCACCGTGACTGACACAACTGCCAATACGAAGATTCTCATGTCCCCTTTATGAAACAGGTAGAGGACACCGTTTCGGCGACGTAGCTCGTTAAACTTATCATACAAAAGTGTCCTATAAAATCTTGTAGATGACAGAGTGAACGTTATCCTGCGGGAGGATCTCGTGGGATTTACTCGTCGAGGAGGTGCTCGACAATGTAACTCGCTAAACTGTTACTCTGAATTCACTCTAAAGAGACTTTACTATCTCGACGACGCTAATTCATTCGCCGATGGGACCCCATTGCCGGGAATGGGGCTGTAGAATCAATAGCGATCCGTTACACAGCCATGCTCCCACGTTACAGCGAAAAAGGATTCCCCTGTGAACGAAAGGTGCAAATGACTTCGGTAATTTCGAACGAATGCGGGATTAGCTGGATTAGCTCGGCAAGCGGCCGTGAAAAATTTCTCAAAAGCTTTGCAGTATATTCAAATAAAAACCCGAACACTCGCGAAGAGTTGATTCGACAATTTCTAAAAAATGTTATGCGCGACAACATAAGCGTGAGCGTAAAAACAATTTACACACGCAACGCATATACGAACGATATGCGCAAGCTGCACGATACGAAAAAATGCAGCGTGAAAACAAAAAAAACGCAGACAAACGCATACATGGGAAAAGGAGCACGCGTGGGCAATAAAGGAAGGGGACGCTATAGTACAAATTGGTTGCCGCCAGAGAAAAAAGAAGGGTGGATACGAAACAAGTGGTAAAAAGGCGGAAATATATGATATTACGAGCTGAATCCGTGAACGGAACAATCGTTGGTATTTTATTAATCGATAATACGCGCACTTTTTGCCGGTCTAGTGTGTCCGAACAATATGAATAGCGGTAGCACAACGATTCACGCTCGTTTTTATCGCAAGTTGAACACTTTCATTCGTCGTTTAACGAGAGAGAAACGAGCAAACCCATTTCCCTATCGATAAATACACGTATGTGTAATTGAAACTTGGGTATCTCGTCATATTTCATATATTTCTCAATTAACTACCAAGCCATTGTCAGCAAATCTCGAGCACAAATATTATTCAAAACCCAAATCATTGACAATATTTATTTTCCATAATAAATCCACGACAATTATAGAAAATAGAAGTATCTTTAAATAACATCGCATTGCAAATCCAAACAAGTGCACCCCTCCTCTACATTCTATTTTATCACAGTTCCATTCATAAAACGATCAATCACAATTTTCTCCCTAAGAAATTCGTTCGTCACGACGGAATCAAGTTGCGAAAAATCGAGACCCAACAATTAAAAGTTATCGCTTCGTAGCTAAGTGGTTCGATGAAGGGTTAAGAACTCCACGGGGCTCATTATGAGAAACGCGGACGAAGATGAATGTTCGTCGATTATCGAGCCACGTGACGATAAATTAAATATTTTCGATGCGAGGAACGAGTTAATACTAAAACGCTTGATTACTCGCAAGAGCGCGACGTCAGTATTCGCGCCCTAAATGAAATTACTGTATACGCGCGAAATAACACGGGGCCGAGCAACGAATCGATAATAATTGGCCAATTTCTACGTCGAGATCGTTTGGCTGGACAATGGAATCGAATCGTGAATCCGGCGCCGATATTAAAGTGAATTAATATATCGGCGGGATTGCTTTGTAACGCGTGCGCTCGAATCTTTTTTCGCCGCGGTTTAATGGCGAAATTAAAAAATAATGGAGAGTTGGGTCGGATGGTTCCAGTGAAAAGAGGGCAATGATTAATTTGCCACGCTCAAACGGAATATTCGAATACGTAGCTGTGCGACTAGTTTTCCTATGGCTGGAATTTTTCGAATGGAAAGGAAACTTTTAATTGAAGCTTCCAGTCGACTGTTATTATTTATAAATTATTATAGTATAGTATTGGCGGGGATAGTTGTAAATGAAATAGTGAAGAGAAATTATTTATTGTACTGCATTAAATTTCCCATCGTTAATAGAATTTTCCGCTTTCAAAAATTAATTAGTTCTATTATCATCTTTCCCCACTGCTGTATCCTCCTGTTCGCTTAACGATTTCTCGATTTTTTTCTCGATATATTGTTTCCTCACTACCTCAGTTATTTATGAGCTTGTATATTAGAAGTTGAAATGAATTACGGAACATTAAACTGGGATCTTCAAAGCTGGCAATAATAAACTATGGGCGCACCAGTCATAAGTAACTTCATTTGTATATTTGAATTACCACTAAGTGCGTGGATGATTAATGCAAAATGCACTCATTTTACGATTCACGTAGCGGCTGCGACTCTTTCGTGGATACGGGTCGACGAACTTTCATTGTCCCGCATAAAATCTCGCGTTATCCAAAAATTCGATCGTTTCCAGAGTGAATGTACGACACACGTGGCCTCTGTTTCACAGGCACTTGGATATTTAATGTGCAATTATACGTTCAATATCGTCATTTGAGAATTACTTGCTACGAGCACATTTTACGAGTAAAAGGGCAACTCTTTATTGCGAGCATTATTATATTAATTTACGAGCTCCTCGATGCTCTCTACTTTTCGCATTATCAAGCATTCACGATAACAACGTGTCTACTGAAAATCGTTCATGTAGAAGCTCGCGTCAATTATTAAAGCGAGCTTGACGTATCGTGATAATGTACAGTGTACAGAGCGACCAGTACAGTAAGAATGAATATTACCAGCATTGCATTAGCATGACAATACTAATACATTGCGGCGAAGTGTCAGGTTATCGTTGTATATTTTACTATTAATTATTGCTCGAATTTTCGAAACTCGTGGTAAGAGAAAACCGCGTTTCACGTTGCATCAACACTTAATAGTATTCAATTACCGATTGATCATTAAAAACAAAAGTGATTGACAACGAAATTCTCGTACGCGTTCAATCATTTTCCCGGAAAATGAATAAACGAATCAACATTTCGTCCGTTATTTCGATATTTTATCATTTACCATGGGTACTGCTCCAAAACATTTGCCAGTAGTATAAGACAGCCAGTGTCAGACGCGCAGAGTCGTACAAATATCGTTGGACAGTCGAACATGCATTTCCACACCAACAGCTCGAAATAATCGTGGCAATAAATTGTAAACGTTCTGTTATTCGCGATTTCCATTCCTCTTCCAGACTTCGTTGTTAATTACAACGACGAGAATAACGATCTGGTTCGAAGCGATTCGGCGTTAGTTGGTCGTGCGGCGATAATTGTTGTTCAGGGATTCTGGGTGGGTGAAAGGATTGAACAACGTGATATCGATACAGAGGATAATTGAAGTTCGATTCAGGAATATACGCTCCTTTTAGCGTTTGCACGTACGTTCGCGCAAATGTGCTTCGTTGGCTGGATAAAAGTTGCGTCCGTATGAACATTCGATAAGGCTTCTTCATAGCGACGATAATAAGAAAGAATTATGACAGGCTTAAATTCTGAAAGAATTTTCATTGTGTTGTATTATTATTTTTCGTAGACAAGAAATTATTTGAAATTCTCTCGCGTAGCAATTTGTACAATTTCATTTGCATTGATATTGAAAGTATTGGACGTTCATTTGCAAATCAAACGAACATTGATTAATATACGAGTGCCTTCAGGTTACTCTTGTTTTACAATTGTTTACAATATAGCATTCACGTCGTCGTATTTTCATATTAAATAGATTTGATCGAACATGAAATGAGAATTTCTCCGCAGACAATTTATGTATATTAAAGCAGACATGTGTACATACGAATGTTCGGAAATTTTGATTCATCGATGATTGAAATGTTTAATTATATCGAAAAAGGAAGAATGTTTATGATTTTGATATCTAGGATACAAAACAAAAATATATCTTCCCCTATTTCTAGTATAAAACGTTCGAACTAGATTTAAGTCCTCAGCCCTAGATAAGCATAATTCTAACGAAATTTTACCAGGTAACGTTACGACGATCGGCACCAAGTCGCCAGCAGCACTAATAAAAATGACTAACCACGCTTCTTTTCCAGCATTTTTAGGTATAACGAGAGTATACGAATCATCGTAACCTATTCGTGAATGCATTTCCACGTCCGAACCCTTATACGAAGAACGAAATATCGCATCGCGCCAATTATTCAATCGTTCTTGTCAATCGACGACCCGCAAATATAATGAAATTACGCTCCCCCCTAATTTATCCTCGATGAGAAATTAAACCGAATGGCGCGCAAAGAAAATCGCGCAGCCAATTACAATAGAATACAATAGAACCGATGTCGAAATGAATATGAAGCAAAAAGTGCCCGTAACCAACGAACTATCCGGTGAACGAAAATTTCTAAAATCGATTCTCAATGTTGCTGTCTCTTGTGCGCCCTCGTGGTCGTGGTTGAAAATCGGGCCGAACGCACTCAATTGGACCCACACGACGGGTGTTAAGAAGGCTGCGGCTACGATAAATGCAAGGCGACTTCACGGCGCCGTGGTCACCTTCACCAGTCCAGAGTCCCACCTGGTAAGCCTCAGTATCCAAAGCTTTGAAACAAATTAAAAGACCAAAAGAAAAAAAATTATATATATATATTCAATTGGCAATAGCAAAGTAAACAAAAAATACTAACAAGAAAAAGCAAAAAAAGAGTCACTGAATGAAGCGCAACAGAGAGCCCGCAGGTGAAAAGCGTGCTCTCTTTGAAGCTGATTCGCCCGACCACTTGATACGCACCTGTATAATTAATCTATACATATATTGTCCATACAATTGGCTAAATCTCACGCGATACCTAGCTTTTTAGCGAGGAGCGATCACCAGAGCACCAACTTTTCTTCACTAACCACTCACGTACCCTGCTCCACACTCTCTTTCTCACTCTCACTCTCTCTCTCTCTCTCTCTCTCTCTCTCTCTCTCTCTCTCTCTCTCTCTCTTTCTATTTCTCTCTCCACCTTTCTGTTCAGTTTCTTTTCTTTATCTTTCTTTTCGAGAGAGACTCGCGACGCGGTCGAAACGAGGAGAAATCGGCACGACGATGAAAAGTTTCGAGTTTTCCCGAACTGCCATCCAGTTTCTCGATTATGGCCCCCTCACACATATAAGTCTACACGCTCCTGCGTACCTCTCGACGACTTGAATGATCGAGCAGCAGCAGCAGCAGCAACTGGGTTAGCTTCAGTGCAGAGAGTGCACTCGAGTAGATGGAATTTTTTCCCGGAGATGGTTCTGATCGAGTTCTCTTCTTGTCTATTTTTTCCTTAGGACGGGGACAATTGACGGGAAAAAATTTCGAGCATCCATTTTTGTAAGCAACCGATTGAACGCTCGTTCAAGGATGCACATTAACGACTGTTTGATTCAATGTTATAAAAGTTGCGTGCAAACGTCGGATTTTCTTTGATCAGTTATAAAGTTCAGTTAATAATCGTTTTAACGAGATTTGAAAATATCCAATTAAATCTGACACGGTACTTCGTTAACTGCTTATTGCTCCGAGAAATTCTACGCGGCTAGAGCACTGTAATTAAAGGGCCAATGTAGAAATATAATTCGTTGTGCTGAGAAATATGAGTAAGTTCCGGAGGGGAATACAATTTCAAATACTCGAGCGACAGGTCTTAAGTTTCAGAGCGCATCTCCAAACATGGAAAAGAGGAGAAGTCGTGTTGCAAGTTCGAGACTGTTAATATCGTCGTGCTGATTTCTCGTCGCCTTCACCGCGAGCTTTCTTGTGGAATGGTTAGGAAGTCTGTCACGATTTGTGTATATATATTACATATATCTATAGTTCACGCGTGGGGTTCTTCTTCACGATCTTAAAGCTAGCCTCTTTAGGTACACCACTGGTCACTGCACATGCACGCAATAATCTTCGCTCCTCTCGTTATCATCATCACTATCATTCGCCTCGTCACGATCACTAATTTCATCTGCGCAAACCATCGTAATCGTCGCGTTCATATTTCTAAACTCGATACCTCGAGGGCATCCGTTTTCACGCGTCAGATAAATTTGCAATAAAGAGAAGAGAAATTGTAACATTAATTGCATAGCCTCGAAAGCTTTCAGCAAAGTAAACGGAAAATAAATATAATACATGCCATAGAATCAATGCATCCGTATGAATTTGGAAACAAGTTGAACATTTAAAACGAAAAAATTTGCTCGCGAATGATCGATTTCACGAAGTTCAAGTATTATCAGTGACCCGAACGACTTAAAGCCGCCGCGAAAGTGAATCTCTGATCTGACCAGAGATATGCACTCATTTCATCGTATCATACTCTGTGCCACGTGGAATGAGCGACTAATGAGCGTCTGACAATTTGCCTTTAGCTCGATGCACTGAAATGCATGAGGAAAGAGGAACGAAACGAATCGCACCGCCTGCATGTTGACGCAACAAAATCTACGTTCTAATTGTTCTTTCAGGACGAAAACCGACCGCGTTCCACGTGTGAACGCGACACGAACAATGCCTGTCTTCGTGACCGGCTACCTTCGTGACCGACGACGATCGATTTGCCTTCGAAAACTGTGCTGAAACAGAGACGTTCGTGATTATGACGGAGAATAGAGGGAAACATAGATACCGCAATTGTCATCTTTCCTGCATTCTTTTTTCCTTTTTTTTTCTCGCGGTAGAGAAAACATTTGGAGAAATTCTTGGAACTACATTTAACCCATTGATAACGATTGTCGCAGGTACACGCATTTTCTGACAGCAAGTTGTAAATTTTCGCGACGACATTTAGGGAAATTCGTAGTATCTGTATTTGTAAAATTTGCACAGTGATTTGAGTGGACTAAAATTTGGTATGGTGGTACTTGTTGGAGCTTTTGGGTCGATGACTTATCGAGTTACCGTTTTAACGTTTCGCGCAGCACGAAACTTGAACGAGAGCGAAAGAAGGGACGACGAATTGTCGAAGTTGTTCAAGGGGGATATAAATTGATTTGCCGAATTAAAGTGAAGTTCGGGGTTTACGTTCCGGTTTCATGTTTGAGTTGTTGAGATTGACTGTGGATTCGGAATTCGAAATAACGCGAAAGCTGGCAGGCAGAACGAGAAATTAAATATACAAATACGAAGAACGGATTAGCCAAATACAATTGAAACGCAGTGCTTTTCGGAGGGCACCAAATTTCCTATAATATTCCCCGCCTCTCGTGTTGCACACAAATAAATCTGACGCGTGCGTGAAACCAATATCCAAGGGACAATGTAGAACGTTATCAAAGGGTTAAAAAGTACTCCCCGAGTCGTACGAACGCGTTAAAATCCCCAAACCGCTCGAACACGGTGGGAAAATTCAAAGCTTCCGCTCCGAACGAAAATAATCGATCATCACGACGAACACGTCCATTCGATAGGCGGCCTGTGCGCGTATGGAGAAACGCAAAAACATGTAATCTAGATTCCATCAATGCGGCCAGAATCGAAAAGGGCCGTATCCGAAGGGAGCAATAAAGTTACGAAACGTCGCTGGGTCATCATCGTTTTCCAGCAATGGGAGGAGCGCATAAGGTTATCCGTGCATCGGCGACCAACGCGAGAACATCAAAGAAATTTGGACTTCCGGCCCTGACGTTCCACTAACGGGATCAGTTCACCCTTGTCTCACGTTCGTTTCACCCTTACACACTCTCTTTCTCTCTCTTTCTTTCCACACACCCATACACACTGACTGACGTACACACCACTACAAACACTTTATATATATATATATATATGTGTGTGTGTATATCTATGTATCTATAGATACACACAGGAACCCAGACACACGATGTTACACAGAAAGACGTACACAATCGCCCATTTTGTATCTCTCACCCCGCGAATAAGCTCTCTGTGTAAATTCTCGTCTACGAAGGTCTAGGTGCAGCAATGGCTCGCGTAACCACGACACCAATATCGTAACTCTTGCGCAGCTGCAGCACGGTGGGGCTCTGGGTAAGAAAACACGAAATAACTTTGAATATATATATACATCTCGATTACTCGGCCAACGGTGTGCCAAGTTTCTAAGGTGCAACGAACTCGACGATACATCCCAGTCAGTCCTCGACTGACGCAGAAAGAGACTGCCATTGTTTCTGCTGTGTGCAACGTGATAAATGGAGGCCTTTCATTATCATCGAATGTCTCTGGGCAATTAAACGGGGTTAGAGAGTATTGTTTTAGAAGGGGTTACATTTCACGTACGTGTTCCGTTTCCTTTTTGTTATTTAATACGAGCGACGTCGAGAAAGGAGAGCGAGATTATTCGAGTTCATATAGTTCAGTGCTTTATGCAGTGATTAGAGATACAGGGGAATTAATTATGTTAGAGGCTTCGATTTTATTAGTGTTTCTCGAAAGGACGATAGGTTTTATTAACACAAGAGAATCAATTATGTTGACAGATTGATACAAAGTGTTCGAGAATAATTGAACGGACAGAAGCATCGGGCAAATACGTAATTATAGATTTACATTCGTAATTAAATAGACTCCATATTCGACGGCGAAAGTGATTGAAGAAAATCTGTCTGTGATGAATAATTTTCAAGACGTGTCAATAGAAATGTCGTTCAATTAAAGCTTAAACTCGCCGATCATCAGCTTTCACGATCATTTCGTCACCGCAATCCAATTAGAATTTATCGCTCGCGAATACATTAACACTCATTAAACACACCAGCAATTCTATATACCGTAAAATATTTATCGCCTTTCGCCCGGAACGACACGGTGTTCATTCTCAGATCGCTTAAATTAAGTCCCTCAGAACCCAGTTACGATGCGCCAGTTCAAAAGCGTCGCATAAAATTGCTACCATAGAATTTCCTCCCCCAGGAATCTTATTCCCACGAAATCACCCACGCCTTTATTTTCTTCTTCGACTCTGACTCCGTCTTGCCACTCCGTCCTATCAATTCATTTTTCATCGAACGATTGAATTTTGTAATAGAGCAACGGGTAGATCGTTAGACGACATCGATATCCAAATCGATGGCCGCGCCACAAGAAGAAGATAAATTTTCCTTCGCCGTGGCCGGAACAGTTTTAACAAAAGGCTACGTTATAGGCCGTGACATAGTTCCTTGCGGTTATGCATCGACCTATAACGTTGAACATCAAACTGGAAACTTGCAGCTTGCACGAAGCAACTTGCGGTTCCGCAACTCCGGGGAACTTTACTTCGACAGCTCTGGGCAAATGCAGGCGGAGGCAAGTACATTGAAACCCGCACAAAGGATGCATCGTGATAGGGTTAAGGGGAAGACCGTGCATTACCCTTTTAAATTTCGTCCATGCGAGAGGTCATTTAACTCGGGGGAAGGAATTACGCATAATATTTTCAACGAAGGAAATATGTGATCGGCTTGGACTTTTCGTTGCAAATCTTTCTCTCTGTTAAACTTCCTCTATCGGCGAGGATTTTGGTTAATTACGTTTTTCCCTTTCGTTTCGCAGTAAGCTTCCTTTGGGAAAAGTTCTTTGCATAGTTAGAAAAATCTTTGCCCCCTTGTGTAAATATTCTTAGAGTTTCCGATTCTTGTCGGGAAATGTAATAGATTCGGAGACACTGTTTCATGGCGGGTATTCTTAATTATCTTTTTGTGCAGGAAGTACAGTATACGGACGCAGTATATTTGTCAGATATATCGTGCACGGAACCGGAAAGAGTAGTTGGCATTGAAAACTGCGTTACTTCGGCGAAATTGCAAAATTTGCCTGCCACGGCGTTTCTGTAGCGCTCGCTGCGAGGAATAACGAGCTGGCCAAAAATTTTGGGACAAACCTCGTTGGTCGCGAAACAATTTCAGCGTGTCCTGATTTTATTCCGCGTTTGGAAATAAGCGGAAAATTGGAAATTACCAGCGTAGCAAAATTTTGAATCGTCCTTTTGCGCGACGGTCGCAAGTACATTTGTTTTTCCATGAATATCGCAAAATGTATACGCAATTGCAATCACAGAAACATTGAAAACGCACGGTCCCGTTTAAGAAATGTTCTCCTCCGTATCAATAAAATTGCGCACGTAATTCAACGTAACCACAGTTACAACTTTGAAGATCAAAAATGGGAGGTGTATCGTAAAATAGTCAGTCAGAAAAGGAATATTTATCGAATTCGATAGTTCATCCCCTGGTCATTCTCTCAGAAATGTTTCACAGGCAAAGAGATATTTCTTTCTATTTATCCGCGACATGTCATATTTATTTCTCTAAACATTTTTAGAATGATTGAAATCACTGTTCCCCGATCGAATCAGAAAAATCTTTCGAACACTTGGAACAGAGACGATTGTCGCGCAGAAACTTCGAAGGGAGATTTATTTCTTCGCCCACGACCGGCCATTTTCGTCGACTGATAAACAATTCGTCTAGGGATCGTGGAGAATGCGGTTTCAGGTTAAATTCTCAAGCAGTGTAACCCCCCAGAGGGTCCTGGCTTCCAGCACGTATCATCCTCGTCGTTTCCCTTTCCCAACAACGTAACTATTATAACTTACGGCCCCGGACAGCATCGCTCGAATCTGCCACAAGTTGTGCAAACTGCCCGGTCCCCTCGTCTGTGATGAAAATGATCTCGAGGCAAAGATCTAGAGACTCGCTAGAGGTCGCCTGATCAATCTTACAAACTTGGTCAGACTGTCGAGAGTCTTTTCGACAGAGGATATGATCGAAAGTTGCGATACGATAATCGGGAAAAGTTAGATCTGGGGTGTATCTTTTTTACAAGATAGTATGATTGCGATTCTTCGGATAGAATGCTGTTTTCTGAGGTGGTTTATTACGGATATACGATTGTTTGTTCTTGATTTTGTTGCGAAATATTGTCTAATTCGTGGCATTAGTAATAGAGTAGTTACTAAAATTATCGTGCTAACATTTCATAGGAGTAGAATTTTCGTTCGTTCCTATTTGATGGGAATTAATTAAACAATTAAAATCGGCTAACTATAATCATTTGTATAATGTACCAAATATCGGTTCCTTAAAGAATTAACTTTACTTGAATCTTTAAGAGCTTCTTAAGAATTCTTTCAACCTTTCGCGGGATGCATAAATATGAACACCCGACGTTTCGTAGATAGAAATTGATCCCTAACAGAGGCTAATGCTTGTATCCTATAGCAGAGGATCTAATTGGTATTGCAAAGTTCGTTGCTGGCAGGTTTTCCCAAGGCACAATCTGGATAAGTTATTATAGTTCACTCAACAAATTAGTGCCCTCCGAGAGTTAAACACAGATTGTTATTCGATGATTAAACTACCCGACATTGTCATATGAATTGATCAACTTTTAATTACTAACATCACGAGGCACGATTGTTCCTAATTATACGATTGATACCTATTGATACATAATTATACGAAATAATATAACATAAATATTATCGCGCACTTTCCCAATTTTTTTGTCGAGAACGAAGTAGTATGAGTTCGACGGTGGTCAGCCCAGACAATTATTTTCTAGGCACTGAAGGGAATGTTTTATCACGTGCTACATTTATCAGATTCTCTTGTTCGCGTAAAATAACTGTACATGTTTAAATACGCTGCAGTAAATCTATCTGTTCTAACTGATACACTATTCCTCGTTCTTTCTTACTGCAACGGTTGAACAGTATATCCTGGCGTTCAATTAATGCCAACAACTATTCCCTAGGCAGCGGAAAAATCGTTCCTTCTCGCAAATCCAAGATGAGATTTAACTCGAAGAACAACATAACTGTTCGAGTCGTGCAAGCAAATATTAAAAAATATTTAACACAAATCGGCAACCTTAAATAGCAATGCATAGTAATGCCTGAAAACTTAATCTCTATTACAAGTCAACGAAACCAACAAACATGTCTTAAGCGAAATACTTTTTCTCGCCTATTAATAATTCAATGGTCTTTCGATTTTTCAAAAAATACACTTACCTCGAGTAAATTCAAGTTCCAATGATTTAGCGTACCGTGACATTTATCATCCAACCATTTACCACCCAATGAACGAGTGACCAGGTGCAACCATATGCTCTCTCACGTCGAAATCGGCTTCGACCGGAATCATGCGAACATCCCTTCAAAATGGAGCTTCTTATGCGAAAGACGACGCCGTTCCGGTTGCGCAATAACGTCGCGGGCGCCTATAATCCCCCGCACGGTACGTGTATGTGAACAGCGTTGACCTGATACAGGACACGAAGCGTGTTTTCATCGTGATGTCGTGCAGATATTCACGCGATGAACGTCCCCGGATCCCCATATAGATTACTCGATGGACATCCACCGGAAACGTTACATGAATATTTAACGAGCGGCCGGTAACGATGCGGCTGATATAATATGGTAGCGAATCACGTGCGAAATTCGAGCACATCATAGATAAATGTCAGGGGTGCAGAGGTAAGTACGTGAATCGTGTGTTCCTTGAATATTCGTGGAAGACGAGTCAGCTCGTCGCACGTATACTGCCGATAACTCTCTAATTCCTCGTTCGAAAATCCTTCTCGATTTCTGACTCACCTTTACATTTTCAAGAAGAATGCAAATCGACGTTGCAAAGAAACGCGGTACAGAGGACGGTACAATTTTCGTTCTCATTCTAATATCGCAACGGCGAATATTTTCTGCCGTCCGAATTCATAAAACGAATCGTAGAGACACGGCGGGCAAAATCAGGTCACTTGCTCGAAGAATATCACCTTTTAAACAACCGGCGGTCGTTATTGAGTCGACTTTAAAAGACACCCCACTGGCGGTAACTAAACAGTGAAACGGCTGTACGGCTGTTTCGCTGGAACTACTCGCGTAAAAGGGGCAGTGAAATTAAAATGTGACGTCGGAACGTAAATGTAAAGTCTTGTTTTCAAGTCACGACGATCCGGACAGTCGTTCCGAGCGGACGAATTTCGAGAAACTATCAACACCTTTTGCGAAAGCCCCCCGACTACTTACCTGCCAATTTCCTTCTGATTTTATGGACCTTCGGTAACGATGGGCCGTACTGCGCGAAAACTGAAGGACGTTTTACAGTGCTGAGCTTACATCCGGACACTCACGAGTGTGTACAAGATGCAACCGGAAGTGACACTCGCACCCCGTTAGAGAACGCGATACGATTTTAAGGGAGCGTTTATGATTTTATCTGAAGTGTCGCCTTGGAACCTTTTCCTCGTACTTTTGGGTCTTTACGAGCGATAAAACGATATATCACCCCATAAAATTAACGTTCAACCCCACCGTTGCTTCGTAAATCTTGACAAAACTCGAAATGTCCGGTAACGAAATCTTTACGATTGTGCAGAGGCTGTGAACTATTCGTGTATCCGTGTTGATCACCCTTGAATATCGTCCGGTTGCATATCGATTCGTTAGAACAGTAAAGTGTACAATTTGGACCAAAAGTAGTAGCGTATAGAAATGACAGTTTTAAAAAAATATTACATTACTAGGAACTTGAAAAAATTGCGGAGTTAAATAATAATTGCAAAAAAATTGCTAGCAAATCGCAGAAGCAGTTAGCAGGATCAAATAAAAGCACCCATCTGTTACATGAAAAATCTGGAACTCTTGTCATTAACAATATCAATCACATAATGATTAAACATATAAATGGTCGACTCAGTGCGAATGGAGGAAGGGGTAAAACAGACGAGAAAGGGCTGGTCTGCAAGGTCTGCAACTGATAGCTTTCCAGCATCGTCGTTCCAGCATTCGTTAAACCACATCTAAAAGCCGACCTCTTTGCAACCGCTTCAAAGTGGTCCTTTATTTCGTCCCGTGGAAATTCGTTCTTTGAATTATCCGTCCCCTGTCGTCCTCTTCACGGATTAAACCTGTCCCGAGGGACGGAGGTTACTGCGGTTCGCCACGTACGCCATGACACCACCACCAAGAAGAACTCCCTTCCCCATAAACAATACCGAATCGAATCTCTTTTGAGGAGAACTCGACATCAAATGCGAACATCGGCCTGTTCACCTCGCGCGTCAGTTCCTGTAGTAATTGAGCGGGGCATTCGGCACTCCGCTCTAATTGGAACACTTGGCTGCGATGGAGTTGACGAATTCGACCACTTTCACGCTGATCTCGTCCTCGCCGTGGCGATTTTTGGAGATTTTGCCGTTCAGGTTGCTGAATCGCGATCGTTTCACGGGATCTCTTTTCGTTTTGTGTAGAAAACACCTGGACGAGGTGGGGCGAATTTTATCTGACGCTAAATATATGTATATTTTGCAGGATATTTATAAGGGAAAATATTTGTCACATTATGTTTCGAAGTTCTCAATATAATAGTTCTCGAATTTCGACACGAACATTCGCGTCGATAAGCCCCTCGAACAAACATTGATTTAATTCCTCCGCGCTGGTATTTGGTAATAAAGTTGTCGCAGTGAAATTTTCATCGCAAACGCCAGCTGTTATATTCAACAGACGCGGTGAGTTTTGTAATTCGCATTCGGAAATTCGAAGCAACGGGCTTCGAAGGAATTCTCGCCGGTTCATACCTGGATCCGCGCGAAAGATTTTAATTTCAACCGCGAATTTCCGAAATTCTTTCAACCAAAGCACGAGCATAATTTTCGTCCCGCGACACGCTTTCACGGCTTTAATTAAACAATATCCTCGCTGGAACCGCGGCCACCCAAATAGCTTGTTCGTCACGAAGGGATCGGGCACCATGCGTTATACGTGGCACGTTCCAAATACCTCTTTATTAATTTCACGTATCAAATTTCGACGGACTAATTTAGTTTACGAGTTTCTGCGTATCGGATTTTACGCCTGTCAAATCATTTCTGTGCCGATAAATATCAAACCTTGCTAAGTGCACCGTGCTGGCTCGTCTAATTATTTCGAACGATGTACCGCGTGGCAAAATGATTCTGCACAGTACGACAGAAACGGGAAACGTGTGCAGTTAATAGTTCACCACGGCCAATGAGCGTTTATTGCACCTACTAATTGAAGGGAAACAAGACAACGGATAAACGAAACGATTAAATTGAATGTTTCAATATTAACTTATAATTTCTACTTGTTCAGTCACGTTTGCGTTATTAAGACGGAAGAATATTTCTTCGCAATTTACGTACAGCAGCTGTATAATAACATATCTCTTCTTTAATAAACGCAAGTGTTTATATGGCAGTAGAAACAATTGATAATTTATCGATTAAAATTAAAAACATTTCCAGCAGTGTAGAATTTTGTCGCAATTTTTTTGAAATACATTTTGAAAATCAGAGGTATCGTGCGCCGGCACTTTTCCGTCCGACTGCAAGCTTCAGGTATATTAAAAGTTATCGCGAAGCCAAGTTTCCGTTCTCGTCTCAGTCGAATTTCATCGAATTCCATCAACCGAGATTAAGAAGGGGATACCACGGATTAGTAAATAATTTATTTCACGAAGTAATTTAACTTTTCTAATTGATCGTCTCCGTGTCCTCGGTCGTTTCGCTCCGCCAGTTTCGCGGGCTGATTTTGCAAAGCCGAACGGGGCTGGAAGAAGGGTTGGCGGCTGGAAAGTCGGAAGGGTGAAAGGGTGAAAGACCGAGCCAGTTTCGGGATGAAATATCCCCCTTTCGAGGAACGACGAAGCACCACTTTGCGGTTCGGACTTTCGAAACGAATTTCTGGAGGGGCGGGAGAGAGTGGGAGTGAACACGACGAAAGGGTTGATGGTTGGGATTGCTCAGAAGGAAGAGAATAGCCACCTCGTCTAAACGAGATTTCTCATTCCCGGCTAATTCGAGAGATTTCACCGTGGAACGAGTTCTATGATTAATCGTGGCGGTCCTCGAGGAATCGCAAAAATGGTCGGTCTCGCGAGTTGCACCGCTGTTGCCTTATTTCTGTTGGAATGGTGGACATTTATTTGCGGCAGGATACTATTGAGCTCGGTCCTTCGATGGATACCTTGGCGATGCGTTTTCGATGTTAGGCTGTATTATTATCACTGTTATCTACCGTTACATTTTGTTGAGGAACAGGAAAGATGGGAAATAAATATTGATAATATTCAATTTCATCCCTGTGATGTTTGCGAGAGACAGGGGAATCCCGTTTGCCCGATGATTTTTCTTTTAATTAACAAGGTAAGCAATTAATAAGCGCTTCGAGGGATATAACGAGCTCATTACGTAGGCGAACGGAATATCCCAGTTAACGACAGAAACTGAGTCGTCCTCGAGATTCACATTTCCTCAACCCTGCGGCCCTTTTATCCGTTTTCTTTTCTCCCCCCATCTCTTGAGCGGCACTTCATGCCGAGATTCTTCGCCGCAGAAATCTTGAAAACGTGGAGTACATAGGAAGACTTGTTCCTTTGGGATCGTATGTTTTTTCTATGTTTCTGGATTTAAATGGAAGTCTCGATCAAAAATATTTTCTTCGCTGCCTTTCACAAAAAGGGTTGAAAGGGCAGAAAATCGGGAACAATAATTTTACCCTTGCCGTCAAACACAAAATCGCCCAATTAACTATCTTTGAAACTAGCATTACAGCGTTACAACCCAATTTATCCTTTTTTTCAATGAAATACTTGGACGATGCATTAAACAGTTAAGCAGTACATGCATTGGTAATGATTTCTGTTATCTGATAATAACGCCCCATTATTATTATCTCCTTGACCACAATTCTTTCTTTTGAACTGAGGAATCACGAGAATATTTTTCATTAAGACAATATATGTTTAATTGTAGCAATATTCAATATTCAATATTTAATGTCGCCCTATTTTATCCGATAAACCCCGCTCCTCAAACAATTCAACTCACGCCTAACCACGCTGAATTCACATGAAACGAAATGACTGCCTTCGCGGTCGTTCGTTTCTTCCGCGTTATTCCTCTGTTCTCGTCCCTGCGAACCGCCAAACGACACCGTAAAAACATGTCACGCGTTCCCGCCGTCTTTTATCGACGAAACAGATGTTCAATAATTCCTTGAAAACGTCAGACAGAGCTGTAAAAATTTTCTATTTAAACAGATCGATCGTACGATCGTGCCTCGCGTAAATCATAATAAAAGAGATGCAATATTTTAGACTCCGCTTCGGTTTTCTGTGCAACCTTCCATGGAAAATTGTTTCAGGACAATTTAATTTCTACGTAGAAATTTGATTTGTAGCTGATAATGAAATTAATAATTAATGTAATGGCAATAGTTCGCGGTATGTGAATTGACGTGAACATTTGGAATTATTCAGAAGATAGTTAAGCAAATATTTGTTCAACGTTCCTAAGAATAGATTATGTAGACAATGAATATGTATATACTTGACACATTATATTGAGTATACAGTTTCAATATTTAGAGCGTATTAAACGTACAAGCAATATACGTCGACAAAATTTGTAATAAATAATTCATTGAACTGTACATTCTTAAATATCGCGAACGCCTCAAGATTCACAATGAAAACGAATTGCCATTGACAAACGTTCACACTGTACGAATCAATTTCTTCAACATGCAAATTTACTCCAAACATTACGCTCTATTTTTCCTTCGTAATTTCGTGTGCCTCGCTCGGAACCCGCCGTGCTGAACAATTTCACACAGCGCCCCATAATACAGCCGTCAATCATCCTTCCACGAAATTTCACTCGAACTCAACCAGACTCTAAAGACACCCCCGTGACACACGCTCTTCAACACTTCAGTCGACAATTCAAACGCACCGAATCTACAACTGTTTCTTTCAAATCCACCCCCAAGTCGTGCCGCGGTATCACTCGGGTAAAGCGTTTCGACGTTTCCGCGTCTCCGCGCCAGTTTTCCTCCATCTCTTTGTACCTCTTTTTCTTTCTTCGTCTTATCCTCTAATCCGGAGGGCGAGTAACAGACGGTAAGACGGAGAATTTCTCGCGATGGGATATACGCGTCGAGACCGAGGCTCCAGTGAATTTCTCGATGGCGAGACGTAAATCAGTCAGCCGCGGGAGACCCGGTCCCGCGGCGAAATTGAAGTAAAAATTCCACGAGCACGGGACACGTGATTATTCAAGCCGTCGTGCATGATGAATGGACTGGTCCACGACGGGGAGCAGAAGAATTTTGGATTCCGAACACGCCGGATCCGCCGACGCTGTCCCCCGTTCTTCATTCTTCTTCAGGACGCCGAGGGATTTCGTGCTTCCTCCCGGCTTTTTCCTTTTAACAGACGTTTCTGCTTTTTGTATCTGTTTTTTTTTTTTTTTTTTTTGATTTTGTTTTATTTCATGTCTTCCAGAAGTGGCGGCCAAGAGTGGAGGTATTAAGAGACATCTGTCTCGTATGTTTCAGGTTCTGCCACCCTGGAAAGCGGCCAAGTCCGGCAGTATATCGTTCAAAATTCGCACCAACGAGGCTAACGGTCTGATCATGTACAGTCGTAGCGGAGCTCACGCGAGGGTATGTATTTTTTCATTGGACTAATTATTTTCTCATTTAATTAACGATTGTCGCCGCGAAGGAGATAGCGGGGGTGAATTAAATGTACACAATTGAAAATAATTGTGTTGTACAGAGTATGGAATTGAAAAAGGGTAGTCAAAATGTATGTAGATATTAAATAATAAATTGAAGGTGAAATAACCAGGGCCGAGTAATAGAAGATTAATTCGTGAGCAAAAAGACGAATAAAGGTAAATACTGAAAAGAAACTGAAAGTCCGATAACATAAATGAAAACTGGAAGCAGCGACCGATAAAGATAGGAGCGAAGTTCGTTCCAGGAAAAGAAATGGGAAGATAATGAAAAGGGGTGGCGTGATATGGTACAGGGGGGACAATTAAATTACTAGCCTTGATCGAAATGTATTTTTACCAGATAAAAACGGGGATACAGTTTCAAAAAATTGTCCCCGGGAAAGTGTTGTTAAACTGATACAGGTGTATAATCGAATTTTTCGTCGCCGCTGAAAATTCTGAACTCATTTGTCCACGTAAAGAATGATTCTCTAATTGCTTCGTTAGAGCGGTAGAGTTACAGTTTGTTTGTTTCTGTCACTTTTGCATTATACTTCTGGATACTAATTATTTACTACGGACATTTATTTCAGATTACACGATTCAAAGGGTTCTCCTTTCTGTCTTTCTTCAAACGTACCTTTAATAATACGATAAAAAGCAGTAATAATTAAAAACAATTTACGTTCACTTCTTTCTAACATCGTAACTCAAATAATATCATCGTCTAATCGAACAGACAGCCGTGCAAAATGTCCGATTGATACTACCAACTAATAATAATATCGAAATCTATTAAGTACACAGTCGCTCGGAAAAGTATTCAGCCGCCTAAAGCGATTAAAAAATCTCTATCCATTTAATATCCACTTATTTCGTGCCAATTATTCAACAATTCCATAATTGCCATCGAGCGAGCTTCAAAGGTATTTGCCAAAAACAGATAACGAAAATTATTTCACCCTTTACTGGTACATCATTCCGTGGCCACATAATTTCGAACTCCTGCAACTCCCTGTCGAACGCAGCGAAGAAGTCACGGCGAAACCGTCGACGAATGCTCAACCTACGGCACGGCATTCCAACACTTTCAACGATCGTGCAGATATGTGTAATGTGCATTAGCTTTCTGGGACACGAGATGTCCGAGTAACAGCGCAGGAAATGCATTTTCGCCACTCGACCCGCGTTCTACCCTGCGGCGGGCAGTTATCTCGATTCAACAACACCGCGTCGTAATTCTCACAATTATATTTCACCGTTGAAACAAGAGTTTGCGTCGCGCATTAATCGCGGCCGCGCGACGCGGAACGACGCGATATAAATCGGAAAGTGGCGAGAACCGAGTTCTCGTTAGGGGTGCGTTGGCGTGCGTGAATTCATGCGACTTGCTAATTATCAGAATCCCCGGGTCCCACGTGCGAACGCGTCGATACGTGGCTATTAGTATAATGCCCGCGAAAAGCGAATCTCGAATTACTTTTAACGGCGGCGTCTCTGTCACGAAATTGGAAATTCGTGTACAATTTTTGTCAACGTCCAGGCGTCGTTGCAGGATCAACGATACCGAAGTGTGTACAGGGGTTGCGTTTCGGTGAACATTCGAGTGCGGACAAATTTTACCGTCGCGCGTTGAGATAAATTGGGGGGCGGAGGGTTGGGCAGAGTTTTGATGTTGCAAAGGTAGGCAGGGGGATGCAGGCGAATCGTTGTTTAAGGGAAAAAGGGTAGACACGGGCGGAGAGTTTTTGCCATTAAGAAGTGGATAAGGGATAAGAAGTTGGGAAGTGTACAAGTTTTGATGTCGAGGGTGAGATATCGCAATATAGAGAACAGAGAAATTAGTTGAGGATACTGAAAAGAATGGGGTTGTTCAGACTTTTTAGGGGGGCTATTATAATTAACTACGCGAAGGAGAAATTAACGATGATACTTTGGAGTACGGCATTCGTAAGAATTGGCAGTGCCGGTTGAGGATTGTAAAGCATAAACAGAGAAAATAATTAAAGTGAAATAGATACTTGTTCGTTTTTAAATACCAAACAGGCCTGACATATTAGATCCAATTTTATTAATCATTTTTATTTTCAACGAAGTAACAAGTGTTTCGAAATAATCAGCATTCATTCTTAAAAATACTATATTTTATTCACTTATCGATCGATTTAACTAAAAGCTATTTAAGACTTGGAAATTAACAACACGTTCTCCCATTTAGGATATCAGTTATATCCTGAGAAATAACGTGACCCGATTTCGTGCTTGCAGCAGGACCTTTTCGCATTCGAAGTCTTCGGTGGACACCTGTATCTGCATGCTGACCTCGGAAGTGGACCCGTTAAGGTGAAAGCATCCAAGCTACGGGTCGACGATGGCACATGGCACGACGTGGCACTTCGACGAGTCGAAAGAGACGGACGGGTCACTGTCGACGGATCGATTGTTGAATTCCGTACGCCAGGTAAGAAATGCAAACGTCCATTTCTCATTCGATCCTCCTCTTTTATTCAACATAAACGTTTCTTTCGATACAGACGCGCAATTTAAACAGTAATAAATGCTGGAATACTTTTGATCAAGTAGGCACATGAACACCGTAAACTATATTCAATGAAATGATTATAAAAGTACAAGAAACGTAATTGCCTGGATAGCTAGGATATTGACGTCACAGTTAATAAAAACAGTCCGTGAACAATTTTTCCACGATCGCGGAAATTCTTTAACGTTTCACGCATATTTACATTCCATAACGGAGTTGCTGCTGGAACAAGAGATGTACGCGTATACTAAATTGAAATCCGAGCTAAATGGAAACATAATACAAACATCAATCGCCGAAGGAATACTCGCATCGCGTCGTTGGAAATATTTTCCCCTCCGCCCGGCGTCGATCTCGTTTTTCAATCCTGTGTCGCATACCGTCGCGTTCTTTCCATTCTCGTTTAATCTCGCGGGATGCTCGCGCGGAAGCACGCCGTTTATCGTATAATCTACACGCGAACGGAAGGAGGCAAGGGTTTGAGCACGAAGCCGCTCATAATTCAGAGTTACACAATCGGGGACACTTATCTGCAGGTGCAGCCAACCGTTCCATGCGTGGAACGCAGTAAATCCTCCCCATTGCTTTTTCTACGATACCCCGGTTTTATTACCGCTTAGTCCGTTCGTTGGATCGCACCTTTTTGGGGAGAATTTCTTCGCCTCCGTTTGCCTGTTCGGTCGTGCAATATGCGCGTGACCACGCGCAACGGCGTTCGCGATGTTAGACCAGAGCGAGATCGAATTTCCAATAATTTTCTGGTAATTGTATTTGTCTTTTTCTGCGGCGGTTACAATGGAGAAACTTTATATTGAGAGACGTGATTTCCTGTAAATTGTTCCGTTTGTTGTCATCGTTGCTACCGATTCTTCGTTGCAAAACGATTCTTGTTATTAAGTAATCTGAAACATATTTTCATCGTAATACGAGATATCCAATGACTATAAAAAAAAAGCCACGATTTCGTGCAATCGTTGTAATCGAATGTCTCCCCCCCGGTCATGCACAATTGACCGCCGCTTTAAAACCATAGATAATCCCTCGAGGGCTTCCGAATGTTGATCGAGACTCTTCAAATGCTCGATCGAAAACTTAGTCATAACTTTTAAAGCTCGATGGCTGGACCGGAGAGGATAGAAAAGACCAATAAATATGGAGGTATTACGGGAATGATGGTGTCGCTCGGGGTACACGCGGAGGATCTTGTACATTTATTAAGCCGATAAATAAACAGAACGCAGGGAGTTTCGAGTAGCGGATTCTTTATCGACTTCTCTGTCGTTCGGTTCAAATAACGGAGCCCAGCCTCGCCACAGAAATCACGTTCTTCCTGTATCCCTTCGAGATGCCTTCGTCATGGTCCAACACCTTCGAACGTTCTCCATTCGAATTTTCTTTCCCTTCTATTTCTCGCGTCTGTGTACGCGGGCTACGTGTTGCCGGTGTGCCATTAAATTCTAGCGGCGAACGATTTCCTGCGACGCCTTTTATCCGCTTGCCATTTGCCATAGTCGAATTTACCATTGCTCGAGAAATAGCCGTGCCGCGAAGCTTATACGTTCGAGACTTTATCCTCCTACGGGCACGTTTGTAAAACGGCTACACAGAGCGCACAATAGATTCTTGTATTAAAAGCTGGTGGCGAGTGCCACGTCCATTCGTAAATTGCCTGTATGGATGGAATTGTTCAACTCGCCTGTGGCATTGGCATTAAACAGAGAAATATATGTAACGCCAGCCGGATTGCATTGTATTTACCCTCCCTCGTGATAAAAGTTACTCGAAGCCCTTGGTGGTCAGTCGAATTACACGGTCAGTTAACTTGCCCGTGAAACTCGCCTTTGAAATCCGACCCCTCAGCAATTTTCGCCTGAAAACGGCGCTCCAACCCCTAACTGCGACGAGTTTACGCGAATTCTTGGACTGTGAACGCTTCCTGCGGGCCAACTGCGTTCGTGAGACGAGAAAAAAAATCTGTCGGAAACTGGCTCGGTCTTTTGCAAATAGTCTCAGCATGTGTGTGCTTCTGCTAGCACTTCACGCTTGAGACTTTCGCGACCGCAATTGGAACCCGATCATTCGATTAAGAAAACAAAAGCAAGGGAGAGGAACAGTTGTTGCACCAGAAGTAATTCGCATGAAACGAAGAGAACCTTTTTGTTAGCTGGGAAACTTCATTTTCCCGATCTTCCGACGACATTTCCCGCCAGAGAAGATTATCTAACGTGTCAGAAACGTAACGGAATGAAATCTTCCGCAGGCATTATTCGCGGTAAGAGGACTGTAATCGGTTAAACATGAATCATCGAGGTTTCCAACCTCGATCATAGGTAAGCCAATAACATAATCCTCTGGGGGGGGGGGAAAAACCATTCGTATCCGGGGCACAACGGAGACCATCGTCGACGAGATAAACGTGGCCACTATGACATAAAAACTTTACGTGCATTTTATCGTTGTTTCGTAAATGTTTGAGTTATTGACCTTTCCTTTAGAACTCGAGGATTCATCATTGGGATGCATTTTTCGATTGATATTTATCGATTCCACTAATATATCAATTTTTAACTTGGCATTGTAGCTTTTGTTTTACTGGCACTTTCATGGAAAATTTTCGGAAAAGTGAAACCTTTTCATAATGCTTTGCATTATTTCTTGCAATTGTAGGATCAACATCAATTCGTTGTTTAATCGCCGACGTTGTTTCAACATTATTTTCCTTGGAGAAATACGAACTGGTTGATCTCGTATAGAATAGGTTATTTATCCGAATTTATTTCCAGGCAATCTTACGGACAGAAAGAATTGTATCGAGTTCGACCAGCTACTAATATCATTCTCACAGTACGTGCACATAACATGCACGATAAAATTGTAGTATTCGTGTAACATGGAAAATATTGAAAGAACATTTTATTGCGCTGTAATAAAATTCTGCGAAAGAATTCAACACCCCAGGGGCATTCCGATCCAGTAGTACAAACATAAAGCGTACAGTAAACTGTTAGAAACGTGTAAACATAAAATCCACATGAATTGTTGGCAAATAGGTAAAGAGGGATAGCAAGGAAAATTTGTTACTGCAGAAAAATCTAGCCGAATCGTGCATTATAATTAGAGGCAGACAATATCAAACTATTTGTACTTCTCTTTTTAAAATGAGGAGGGACGTGGACAAATTATACTTACCAGAAATTGAACAAACTCATGCCAACAACTTTGAGATACAATCTCTAATCAGAAGATACTTTACAACCTGAACCCTCCAGTTTCATAAAAGGGAGCACCAGTACGGGAAGCACCGGGTTTTACGTTTTTCTTTTCGGGGATCGATAGTGTTATATTCACGGTACAGCGATCTAATTAGCATAATCCAACCCACTGTAAGACCGCGCAAGAGTAAAATACCTCCGCATATACATTTTATCTAGTAAATTATGATTAGCAGTCGTAGTTCGGTACAAAGTACAAAGTGGTTGCATTTTACTCTTGTGGACGCGTCGTCGAGCTTTTACGCGTTTTTTGGTGGTAACAGTTTTCAACAAACGAAGTAGTCGTCCATCTTCGTTGACGGCAATTTCGTGCTTCTCTTCTCCCCTTAGACCCTGCATTTATTTTTCCCTTCGACCTATCTCGCTTTCTGTGCGTCACCTTTGCAGAAGAAAATTCCCTCCCGTAATTCTATTTCGCGTTTGTTTCTCACGATTGGCAGGACTAATGTATTATTTGGCATTGTTTAATAAATGTGTTATATTATTAAGAATAGGTGCGCGATATATTTTTGTACATCGATATAACGCTCGACCGCTGTGAAAAACATCTTCCTCGTTTGTTACTATTAATTCGATCGCAACGCACCGAAATTGTGTTCCGCACGAGGGAATAGAAGCAATCGCTTCACGACACCCAGTCATTGGATGCTGTAGAAAAATACGTCGACCACTTTTGGGGAAAAGAAAAGAGAGGGGCCACTTTCAAAAAGATTACGGGACGATTAAGCACGCTCGGAGTTTCACGAGCAGCGGCCTTCATTTTCATCGGGTGGATATGTATATGTATATGTCGTATCCCGCTACTAACTCGAGGGTTTCTGAATTTCTCTTCCACGATTTTCCGCTGCTCGTCTCGCGCGAGGGAAAATTTAGCTTTGAACCGAAGGTGGAGAACGAGAATGGGGGAAAAAAGGAGAAAGATACTTGGGCTCGGGATAATGAACTTTAAGCGGGGTTCGTGAGTTTTTAATTAACGTCGCATTAACTGGCCTGCGGAGCGTCAGGCCGAATAATTGCGCATAGTTCGAGCGTTTTCGGACGAGCTCGTCTTCTCAGGTAAGGGCGCGATTTCGGTCCTCGAGAGGGTAATGGAAGAATCGTGAATGGCTAATAATGAGAATGGCGCCGGGAACGTTGGCGTGGATGTTTCATAGGAGAGATAGTGGGCGATAAAGGTTGATCGAGGGAATCTTGATTTGCGAGCTGGAGTTCGTGGTGCAAATGTACTCCACAATTTGTGGTGTACAGGACATGGCTAAGTAAATATTTTTGAGACAGAACGAATGGAAAAGTAAGGACATTGAATTGGATTTTCTTTCTATTAACAATGGACAGGTATTGTTCGTAATTTCTTTAACAAAACCTTTTTTTCTGGGATCTGTTGTTTAATTAATTTACTTCAAACATGATACGAATACAGTTCGTTTGTTTTTCTTTTCTAGATATACATGGACGATTTTAAAGCAATTTCTGAACTCGAAGTGAAATAGGATTTGGGAAAGCTAATGTACTTGTAGAAAATGTAGTAGGATTACGAAGTTTTAAGTGATCGAATGAAATAGTACTTCGAGTGGACGATGTATTCGTGAAATACGTAGGTATTGGTAGCACGAAATTTCGAGTAATCGAGCGAAATAGAAGTTTAAATAGGCCCGGTGCGAGAAAGTTCAAAATTTGTTCAAACTGTAAACTCTGAAATAATTGATGAAGCGAAATTTTTAATTTATCAGAAATTGCAAGGGAATCATGAACTACAATTAATTATCGTTTGTATATTTGTTGGTAGCACGTACAGTTTAAAGCAATATGGACTGTCGTGGACTAATAACTCAATTTGAAACAAAAGAAAAAGGAAATACATCAAACGCTAATAAAGTTTGAACCGTGCAATTTTCTTCTGAGAAAGATAAATTAAATTGCTGAAATAAATTAAATTTTCGTACACCATTGGAAGGTACGATAGAATGCCAGGAGGTGTATAAAAATTTAATAACGGAAAGCCGTAATATGGTTAGTTCGAATGAAATGCAAATCGTAAAATTTTATTAACATCAATTGCTTCGACGTACTACGTTACTTCGTTAGAACGGAGTTTTCTACACGTGCTAATAAATTCTCCGTGGTTCATTTTTATAGATATTGTGGGATAATAAATTGCCGGGGATACAAAATTTCATTTCACTTGCAGAACGAAAAAATTACAATAAAAATATTTCCATCTGGAATATTGGAAGAAACGTAATATTAATGTCATCAGATCACTGCGAAAAATGCTTCTCTCTCATAGAAACTACTTCTGACTAGCATGCACCACAAACTAATATTTATGACTAAAGCTATTATAAAGAAAAACTATTTATTATCAATAACAGTGATACTAAAACAGCTTGTACGAAATGATTAAAACCTGAAAATAAATATTCTCAGGCGCAAATTATATAATTGTTGTATTATATTAGGAATTGCATGTATTAAAATTACTACGCTATTAACTATTGCACCCCGTAATATATCGTCTAAGATTTACTATTTAAAAACCCAACACATGCAAAATAAAGAGTCGTCATTATAATTACATATTTCTTCGGAATAATCTGACAAGGCGACATTTTTTTATTTTCCAGGAGATTCTACGCAACTAGATCTGGATGGGTTATTATACATCGGTGGCGTAGGTGCGCCATTTGCACCTCTAACAGTTCCTCCGGTACTATGGACAGGTGCCTTGAGACAGGGTTACGTCGGCTGCATGAGGGATCTTGTCATAAACGGGCAACCAATCGATATAGCTGGATACGCACAACAACAGGACTCAGGTATGTATATGTTATCCACTGTACAGGTAATACACGAACACAAACACTTTCCATTTCATGAGAAATTACTCAGCTAGACAATCTTTAGTGAACAAGTTTGATGAGGCATCGATAATCGTTAACTGTTTCACGAGTTGGACCACATTTTAATATGTACAATATTCATTGCCCGGCAATAGAGTTTGTATTTCATTAAAAATGATTGAAACGATATAACAATTTATGGACAGTGATATATGAGAGACTCAATATTCTAGTTTCGAATAAATTAATAACAAATTGATACGATATCACGGTTAAATAGAAAGCTCTTATCTTGCCGTCTAAATAATAGAAAAGACATTGATGTACTGGAAAATAAAAGCGGCTATATATTTTATAATATAACGTTACCGCGAGCATCCGGAATACGTATGTGTATCATTTAATAAACGACAGTGAAATATTGACTCAAATTGTAGCTCGTTATTGCATTGGAGTTTTTTTCGCCACGTTCTTGTTTCTTTGTCGTGACAACAGCGTATTCAGTTCACCGCTGGATTATAACAGTTCTGCCAATGCCCAAGTAATAATAAATGTCGCTGCTAAAAACTCTGATATATAACGTCGTGTTCATTTTAATACTGTCAACCGCGGTAGTGGGTAGAACGTGTAATACATGTTCAGACAAATTTTTCGCTAGTTAATGTGTACGTATAAAGACAGTTGGTGACATTTCGTTAGTTTAATTTATAAATTGAAACATTTTTAGTATACTAAGAATAGACGAAAATTGAAATTTAATTTAAAATGAAAAAGATAATCGAATAACTGAAGTGTAGCATGAGGCAGCAATGCAGTGGCAGCAATCTTAATGTTTATACAACTTATTTGCTAAGTAAATATTGTTTCACTTTACGACACGCGATAAGGAATTAGAATAAACGTAAATCGACGACAAAAAATCATTTTTCAATGTCAAAAAAGTTTTTCGCTGCGGACAGGATTCGAACCTGTGCGGGCATAGCCCATCAGATTTCGAGTCTGACTCCTTAACCACTCGGACACCACAGCTGTTGGAAGAGTTGTACTCTATTTAGTATTTCAGGCAAATTTACAGTAATTTAATAGTATTGAATTTTATGTAATTATGTTATATTATTTATTATATTTTATTTCTAAGCTTCATATTGAACAAATTTTATTTATTAATAATTTAGAAATCGAAATAATACAATCAAATTGATGATGGTTTAAAATACTATAGAGTGCAAAGAGTTGTTAGACTTACCAAAGCAACAATTTTTTTTTTAGTTAGTAATAATTTTTAACACGGTCTTATGTTAATTTTTAAAAAATGTCGTTTCGGAGTGAATTTAAATGAATACTATCGGACGTTTGAATACATATTTTAGGCATTATTGTTTATAAAATAAATAATAAATGCCACTTTTAGAAACATATTTATTTTGCAATTAAACGAGTATTTGTTTAATATCTGCCCAATTCAAGCCTTCTTTAAACAAAGCCCAACATCTATATTTGCAGCTTAGATTTTTAAGTTGAGATCAGGGATATTTGATAAATAAATACCGTATAATCAACTAATAGACGATATTACCATTCACTATTATTTCGATTCAAGTAAACAATATTCTTAACTAACTTACTAATTAATTCTCAACATTTCCATGCGTATCTCCGATAATTGACCTCACATGTACTATTACGTATCGATAGGGACATTATATGGTATGGTTTTCAATGGTTTTTCAACGAGATGCACGAATTCCTAAAAGAAAGTCCCGCTTTGCAGAGAGACGAATTACTGCATACACATGAACTAGAAACACTTGTCACTGTCCCCGTAATTTCGTTTCTTTGGACCGTTTTACAGGAGCTGTCAGGCCGGCTTGTCATTCTCAACCACCCCACTGTCCTTCGCAACCCTGCATGCACGGTGGCCATTGTCTCGAGGGTTGGAACAGGTTTCACTGTGATTGTACAGGGACGCCCTTCACAGGTCCTACATGCGGGAAAGGTACGAATTTTGCTTTGCAATACTCCATCGAGAGCTTGTCAATCAATTGGTCAATCGTAACGGATTACGGCGTTTCCATAAAGAAAATTCGACGCTAATTCCATCAACTACTTATTGCTGCAATCGATAATTAGGTACAATTCCCGTGAACTTGACGGACCTTGATCTCGCTCGTTTCCAGATGCGTCGACGTTGCACTTGAACGGAACGCAGCAAATGACAGCGTTGATGCCAGAAGACTCGAAGACCCAAGCCGAGGAAATAGTGGTTCGCTTCAAAACGACCAGGCCACGTGGTTTGCTTTTGTCCACGAGTTTGGAAAATAGTCCCGATCGATTGCAAATCTACCTCGAAGACGGCAAAGCGAAGATGCTGATCCACATAGGTGACAAGGAAAAGGTGAGCCGAACATTCTCATATATCCTCGAAATTCATCTGCAATCATGTGCATTACGCGCGACGTAACTCGATTGCGCTTTGATAAAATGATACGTGGTGAAACGGAATTAAGTAAAAGTGGGACGCGAGGTTGGATTTTTTCGAAACTTTCGCGAGCTCGATACTCAGGAAGTTCTTACTACATGATACTTGACTTTTTTTGGGGGAGAAATTTACCCCGTCGTTTCGCTGGTATTCTCAGGCTGGCCTCATTAGAGGTCTGAAAATACTGCGGTGACCATAGGGGCAACAAAGTGGAGTACTGTGAAAGAACTTATTACTTTAGATGGAACCTTTTACCATTCTTTTGCGGTGGGGTTTATTTGTTTCTCCGGCCGCAATTCTACTAAATGTGTAACGTTCATGGAGAGGGGGACGTCCAACGAACTGTTAAGGGATGCAAGTTTAAAACGAGGAGTCTTTAAAGGGACTGTGGTCTTTTTAAACTTCCACCGTAATTCAGTTTGCCCTGGCGAAAAAAGTAATAAATTCACAATCACTTTCGCAACAATCATTTCTCTCTGTGGAAAAAGTAACAAGCATTTGCCGCAGCTTAATAATTCAGGATTTCATTTCCTTTTAATGAGAACATTTTGTCAGCTTCGAGTTTCGCGTTGTGGATAAATAACTGGATACATAACTTTGATGTAGTTCCATGTTTCGCGAAACCGTGGTGCATTTATTAAATTGCGAAAGCGCCAGGAAGTATTATATGCCACAATAACTACTAGTGAACGTAATAAGTAATTTCATTGGGAATTGAATGAATAAAAGCATTTCACGATTACACCTTTAATTATGCAGCACGAAAGAGTAGTCGTAATTTTTTCAATTATCCCACGATCTGGAAAATTGCTATTAAAATTCGGGGCGCTCGAATAAAACTACAATCTCCAAACAATCGAACATATCATATTCTTTGACCGCTTTTCTTTCGATCTGAATAGAGACCTGTGCAATATCTTTTTTTTCAAACGCACATTTCAGTGATACACAAATGAGATCCATTAATAGCCATCAATGAACGATATTATTACAAGCTTAACAGCGAATAATCTCTTAAGATCAGAATACGAGAGACACGCAAATCTGACAGATAGAGAAGTGAAATCGCGAAACGAATGCAACGAAGCGACTTCAAATAGTGCATGTCTACAAATTCCTCTGCGAGAATTATTATCCCTCTGTAACTTTAGCATTGACGTGGCCGGTAAATTGAAATCCGCAGCCTTCATGTAGCACGATAAACCATGAAAATTCGAACGACCTTGCTCAACCCCAGTACGATCATAATTCATCGATTCATTCAGCCCGTTTTTCCGCGACAGAATAAATTGGCTGTAAAAATTCAAATCGAACGCGAATCGACGCTGCCGATAGAGCGGCCTGTATTCATAATTCATGGCTGATCCGAAGGTTGGAGTCCTTTAACGAGAGATATACGTGTACAGTGTGTCATCTGAATTTGTAAAATGAAGGGACAAATAGATTTGTCTAATCGAACACGTTTACAAAGCATAGATTCGTGGCTGTAAACTACTGTCGACAATAAATGAAGACAAATTTATTGTATTCTATTTTAACTGTACAGTACTTGTATTTTTCAAAAATTTCAAAACTCACGTGACTTTGATGCACACAACAGACAGGTAGCCAGTGAATCAAATTTGGTACGACACATATTCTATTTCATAAAACAATTTGCCAAATAATAATTGTATTATCGCTCAACGTCTACGTCTCGCAGAAACTAAAAGTGGAAACCAATTGCGAGTGTAATAACAAAATTAGAAAAGAACGACCCTCTCATGCTGCCTTCCATGTAATCAAGCAAAATCAACGTTAAAGGCGGTAGTCTGTATATGCAGATGTTTTTTCATAAAAGGTATTGTTTTTCAGAAAAACCATATCGCGCTGGAAACAAAACCATACGGAAAAACAATAAGAGAGCGCAAGCCATTGAAAACGAACATACCTAAGCAAATATCTGACGGCGCGGTGTTATAATTGGTCCAGTACACGTCTTTATGTATTCTGGCGCTTATTCCTCTGCATATCCCATGATACTCTGGCGGGCGTACAGCTTGTACTGCACTCGCAGTGTAAAGTCGAAATGCTCAGGGTTCGTTATTTAATCAATGCAGCTGTCTCCCCGGTTCGTTTTACCCTGCGCCGATGTGTGCTTCGTGTCGCGATACGTTTCGCCCTTCTGCAAACTGGCATCGCGAATGCGAACAGCTTACGTACGGTGGAATAACATCGTGGGCTGGAGAACGTTGCGCACACGCGAGTTATTTCGAATTCCAACGCGTACACCTTGAACTTCGAATATTCCAAAAGGGAGCTGATCGCGTTGTTCGTTATTGCCGGAGGATTGGAATCACTGTTGAGGAAATCACCGATTCGAACGAAGTAATAAAAATCTCGTGGTTTCAGGCTACGAATGTTTGTGATTTTATTTATTTCCTCTTGTAATATTTCAATGGGTCAACTGGATTTATGTTCGAAAGGTAGCGTCACGTTTGCATTTGCGCAGGTGAAAATTAATTTGATTAGGACTAACTTAATTAATAACGTCTGATAATGTTTTAATTGCGAAATAATTTCTCTGCGAATTCTACAATATTTTACAATATAGGAGTTGCAAATAATTCTACGTGATCGTGATGAAAATGCCGCACTTGACAGAATTAGATTTATTAAAACAAGAGGTACAGATTCCTCAAGTGAATGTTCCCCAATTGAACCACCAAATGCATTCAAATTGGGACCATTGATTTCCATTTTAATTCGAACTGAATAATTTCGAACTGTAGTCCGTATGTGTTCGATTCCATTCAAGAGATCGTGCTTTATCATTTGAAATGTGTTCAATGTGATTAAGGCCTGGAACGTTTCGTTCCAAGCTTCCAACATGCTACAACGCAAAAGATAACATTCATTATCTCCAAATTCTTCCAGTTCCGAAATATTTGATAACGTCGTACAGATAAGTTCTAAAACATTTTTTAAGAATTCCAATTCAATTGCTCCTCTCTATCCCCCCACGCTTCCTTGAATATTATTCATGTTCGTAAAATGTATAAGGAACATGAGCGTTCACGTGAATGAAGTACTTACGGAGTATAATGTATAGTTGCGAGCACCAACATTTCCATTTCGAATGGGAAACTGGTTGGAGCTCGCGAATACAACCGCATACGATTAGAGGAGGCCGTAATTTACGTTTATGTTTCAATCTCAGCCTCTACACGGCCTCGATAATTGAATGGAATAATTGATACGGTAATGAACATTTCAATTAGCCCGAGCAAATTGGAATTGTCTTTTAACCGTGTAATAAGGGGCCCGGGCATTACAATCTTTAATCCGGAGTGATATTGATTTGAAAAGTGCTGGGGATCTTTTGTACATTGATTAAGCTCGAGGAGTGAATATATTTACCTGTGCATTCGTAACGATGCGAATTAAGAAGGGACGGGGAGCTGGACGAAATTGTATGTGAGCCGCGGGCACGTAGATATGCACAAGTAGATTTGAATCTGCCCGGTCGGTAAACAGGCGGGAACGAAAATTGGGTCAGTGGGTGAGCGTTATGTGCCAATTAAATGGTTCGAATTAATTAACGGCGCGCGAAATTACCCACCCACACTTGCGATATAAATTGGAAAACGAAATTGGGAAAGGAACCCGGCCGAACGTTTCGAATAATCAGAATGAATACGTCGGGTACGCAAGCTTCTATTCGAGCAGCGTTTTACCGCAATTATTGACGTTTTTCCGATCAAGCCTCTTAGTCAGGTCGATGGATGCTTTAATTGCAGATATTGCAACCCTTGGTCGTTGGTAGTATTGGAGTATAAACGGATTCGTAATTCTTCGTTTTTTTGGTTTTTTTCTGTGGAGATACGTTCTACATACTTTGATTAATTAAAACGTGGTAAAAAGTAATCCTGGGGTACACCATTAAAAAAGAAGCAATAGGGAAACTATAGAAATTAGTTCACCGTTAAAACGAGGGATAATTAGAAAAATTGTGTTATGAATAATTCTAGAAGCACTTTGAGAGAATTCTATTCGTTGCAAAGGTCCGAAGTTATTCCGTTAAATAAATATAATAAATAAATCCAACGCGTATAATTTCGCAATTTCGTGGATCATATTTTTCATACTAAATTGGGAAACAATTTCCTCGCGATTGATACCGCTTTATGGGCAAACACAAAAGTGGCTGTAATTAATAGATAAAGGAAAGGTGGACAAGCGAGAGTGAAAGGGCAGGGGTGGAGGGTTAACGAATTTGCATTATGCACCAGCTAACGAACGAATCGACGAACCGGCCCCCCAAAATTGCTCAACGATTTATTGGTCAGCCGACTGGAAGCATCGCGATTGCAAAATTGGTTACACGTACAGGCCAACTCGTTGCGCAGGGTTGGAATACTCCGGATGATCGAAGGTAAACGAAGAGGGCTGGTGCTTAGAGGGTGTGTTCAGAAATTCATTTGATCCGCGCGGAACGATTAGTAGGGGATGTAACTGGGACGAGATAGGCGATTCCCTGGAAAATATCTTTTCCTAATCGCTGTGCGTTTACGTTGAGTTAAAAAAACTCATGCATTTATCAGTCGCTTAATTTGATTAAAAGATTGCAAGAGATATGGAATTTAAAAACTGTTTTTCTTTATGTGAAACCATTGTCTGTGTATCGTATTTATGATATTCGCAATTTCTAATTTCTGCAATTTATTAATAAATAATATTAATACAGTATGGGAAGTGAATCGTAGTAAAAAGGGCGGAAAGTATTTAATATTATCTAATTTATATACAACAATTAATCGGAAATGAATAATCGATTTATATTATAAATGAGTTTACGGAATTGTTTACCCTTATCTACAGCGAATATTCGTAAAATTTAAGCAGTACTATTCAACATCCAATACACGATTGAAACAATATGACCAAGTTAGAAATGTAAACAGATCAAATCACGAATAGATCTTCCATTATCTCGATTATGTGCACGTATGCACACGTGTACACATGTCACGGAGCGATATATTTGGAATTGTTCAATTTAATAAAGCTACGCCATTATCTACATATTAAACAGATCACTGTCGTTTCGATTGGAATTTAATATCGCAGCCTTGCTTCCATGATCGAAATAATATACAAAATTCTAGACCCTGAATGCGGCACTTTCATTTCTTCAGCAAAATTAATATCATTATAATAAATAAGGAATCAGCTAGTTTAGATAAACAAATTTCAAAGAAATCGGTACACCCAATATAATTCAATGGCAAAACGATTTTATTCCTAAGTCGATGTAAAATATGCTTTCAGGCACTTGATATCTGTATTTCATTCTTGTCCTCTCTCCTACTTCATTGTATTTTATTTTATTCTATTGAAACAAGCGTCAGCTTTGAAGAACAATATGACAAACACAATATGCATAATGCTTTTACATTTTAATAATCTGGAACGTGTCAATAGGATATTCTAAATTTTGCCTCAACTCGTTCACCAATTTTCCCTTCGTCCCTAAATCTGCATCTCCCCTTTAATCGTCGTCGGAAAACTCAAAATCAATCTGGCGATCGTAGAACATTCTCGCAAATCTTTTTCAGAAACCAAAGAGGAAGAAACGATGCTAAAACTAGGCAGAAAGAAAAGGTAAATGAAATCATGTTGACGTACAGAGACTATATAGATTGCACGTGGAGATCGCAGCGGAATCCGCTTCACCGCGGAAAAATTTCTTTATAGAGCAGGATGAATATTTAAATAGGGAATTTTAATTAAAGTTTGCCCCGATCGGTCAAATATTTACGATCCCCTGATCAATTTCCGGGAGGACTCTCTTCCCACCCATCAACCCCCTGCCAATTCACCCTTCTTTTTCCGTTTTGTCTCTTTTTCCCTCTCTCTCTCTCTCTCTCTCTCTCACCCCTCTACATCATCGCCATTTATTTTCTTTCGTCGCGTCGGACGAGTTTTATCCGTCGACGGCAAACGGAGCGGCAGTAATGCCCCGTGTCGTCCTTGGAAATAATTCTTCCCGAAGTGGAAACGGAGCGCGTTTGTTTCTTTCCCCGACGAAGAAGCCAACCACTCCACGTTGACGCGTTCTCTCGCCTCCCTTTTTTTTTCTTCGTCCCTTGCGGGCCAGGATCGTTTCGATTTCTCCTCTTCGGCGAAGCAGCAGGAATTTCTCCGCCCGTGGATCGTCGAAGAGGTAAAGGAATCGGAGAATGAACGCGATAAGGCGAGACCGTTCGCTTTACGAGCTCGTGAAAGACCTCGGTGCTTGATAGAGATATTTCCTTGACTTTGATTCCAGTCAATTCACGTCTGGATGAAACGGCGGAAGCCCGAAAAATTACTCAGAAGCGCAAATTAATTGGACGAGGACTGTATAGCATGTCTCGATGATCGATCGGCTGACATTAATAATCGAATTGCAATGATGGAGATGTTAGTTTCATCGTCGCGAACTGTTTCGCTGAGAACCGGTAGACCGATTCGTTCGATTCGTTCGCAAGATACAATGCAATTCGTACAATTCTCGCGAACAAAGAGAAAATCGCCAACCATGCATACATCTGAAACTGACAAAGAATTCTTCGGAACTCGAAAGCATATGAACGAATCTGTGAATCCACTATATGCATATATAGTACAACCAAAAACATCTACTCCCGTATTCTTTTACCTTATTCGTATCTGATCCAGTTCCGCGTATTACCCCAGCATCTCTCAGTGTCCACGTGTAAAGAAATAACGACACGACTGTCGCCCTTAATTACAAGGCAACGAGCGTAGCGTCCCGTTAAATTTGCCGCGATATTTTTTAACAACTCCCCTCGCAGCCAGTCGAGGAGCGTCCCTTACCCCGAACGAGGTGAAAAGACGCGAATTTTCCCACGGACGATCGATAAACGTTATCGCGTGGCCCGACACGATCGAGCGACCCCCGTGCAGCTGCGATTTCCTGCGCCGAACCGCTACACCCGATGAATTCGATAAAGCTCGATCGTGCTCGAGCACCGCGACAAAACGTCCCTTAATTGCCCGGATTGATTCGCGGGTAGGTGCAGGAGACGCGCGATTATCCGAGCGTGAGTCGGCGATAAAGTTCCCCGGGGGGCGAGCCGTAATATCCGTCTACTGATAGACTTTCTATGTAATTTCACTTGGCTGTCGCTTGGCAAGAGTGCTTTTTCGCGTCCCCTACCCCGATACCTTGCCCCGTTCACCCGACCGACGACGTTAGATCACCGCGCGAAGTCCGCCGCTATTCGAATCGGGACGATCTTCGATGAATCACGACGGATGATCGAACGGGTTAGAGAACACGGGCAGGTGTTATCGTTGGGTGTTCAGTGGCAACGCGGGACTGTTGGTTCTTAGGATGGTTTGATCATTGGTGAACGGGAAGTTGAAATGTTCGAGGGTGTTTTCTGATTGTTGGATGGGTTCTTGGCGGGCTCTATGGTTTTTCTTATTATTGCATTAGATTGTGATAGTTTATGAGAGCATGCAAATCTTTTGCCACGAATGAATAGATGTGTAAAGAGATAGATATTAACATACATTTCAACCTTCTTGTATAAACGGCGAGGGTACGAATAGTTATGGGGCTGACTGTATATCAAATATTCGTAGAATTGAGTCTAAATCATCGTCGACGACCAGAACCCTTCGCAGCACTTCTTATTACATAAACACCCATTAAAACAACAGTTGCAAGAAAGTACAGAAATAATCTATAATACAGTAATCCATATAAATACTAATCGTATGTGCGCAACGCACCGAGTGAACTGGTCAACCCGAACCTTTTTCCCGTTCAAAGGAAGAAAAAAAGAAGAAGACCCGCGATTGCATGAAAAGAAAAACAAATAAAAGAGACGACTCCGAATTCGTATCAAAATCAGAATGAATTTCATTTGCGGGGGTTAAGCGTGACCGTCGTCGATCGAAAGCTCGTCACTGTGAACGATTGAAATAACGTTTAAATTTCACAGGGGCGAACACGAGCGATAGCCGGTGGCGCGAAGGTGACATCCAGGTGACAAACGTGTGTCAGGTGCCACGTGATAGATGAATATCGCGGCCGGCAGCGTGGGGCCAAACCAGTTAGCAGATAGTGACGAGTTGGCCGGATTTATGGTGGTTTAGCCAAACGAGGGGCGCCGTGTGTTGTTAGTTTATCGATGCCACCATACTACCCGGCATGGTTAACTATACGCGCGTCGAGATCGTTGCGAGAGCCTTGAATAACGGGGTCGCATACATTACCCCGTGCTCTCTGGCTTTATGAAAATGCACACGCGGCCGAAAATAGATTCGCGTTAATCGCCGCGTTTCTCTGCAGTTAAATATCCTTTGTCATTTTCTGCGCGTATATTAATCTCTATTGACGCGCCGCGTCCGGCAAATTATCGGGAGCACGCTCGAAATCGATTTCGTTCATTGCGGAATCTTTGTAGGAATTTTATCAATAACAGCCCCGATCGACGATTCGCTGGATACGATCGTTTTGTAAATATCGATGTTGTACAGATCTTTTGCAAGATCGTATTACGACGATTGCCCTCGATTCTTTGACGATTTACCCCTTGCATTACATTCGGAGCTATATGTCTTTTAAATCTGTACGAAGGACGAGAAAACGTGTAACTTTCGAATACTGTTCTAAAAAAAGGAACCGAGTTGCGCAGAACCAGACACAGTTTTAAATGAATCGCACACCTGTCTTGGGGCAAACAAAGATTGCGGCCTCGTGCGCTATTCCATGAATAATACACATTTTTATTGAACTCAACTTCGCGGCGAGATGTTCGACAACTGCGGGGCGAAAAAAAATTCTGGAAAAATTAATTCGCGCGACCCTTATGCCCTGCACCGCTCTGGAACGACCCTCGTAACTTTCGGTGAAGTGTCAGGCCACGTCTTCGTTAGGGGCCAGACCCGAAAACTGGCCTCGTTATGCTTCCCGAATACCGGCCGGTCGCTGGGCGTTAATTGCTTGCACTCAAGTTGCCATTATAACATCCGCGGACGTAACTCAATCGGCGCGTTTCCGTCAGCGGCGTTTTCGCTGCTTCGCCGCGCGAATTTCCTCGGCGTTTCAACAGTTGCATCCTGCGACACGCAGTCAATCACGCATCAAGGCGATGGGTATGTGTAAAATCGGGGCCGATATTCCAGTCTAGTTGCTTGTCTGCGGCGAGCCAAACATTTGCTCGCGTGAAACTAACGTACTTATTCGTTCGCGAAGCGTAATCTCGTTTTACTAGATTGGCGAAGGGCGAGAGATTTTCATTAAGTGCAAAAATATCTATAAAATAGAGATCCTGCGTTTTTCTTTCGTTAAGATAGAGCCATTGTAGCTTATTCTTAGTGGTAGAATTGATGAATAATTAATCAATTATTCAAGTAACAAATATTTCTATTTATGGAATATAATGTACCATTGTTATTTGTGTAATGAAGGTTGTGTATCAAAGTCTCCAGTTGATTGAAGCAAAGCTACGAAATGATTTGTCGAATGGAAATGAATGAAAAATGGATCTGCCTACTGGTTCATATAAATCAACATTTGTAACATGATATGCAAAACTTTTGTTCCCAGACATTGCTTGCCGGGCAAGGTTTGAACGACGATATGTGGCACACCCTGAGATTTTCGCGAAGGGCGAGTTCTGTGAAGTTCCAAATCGATGACGAAGCTGCTGTACGAGGTGAGTCGATGAAAATGTACCATTGATTATAGAATTATTGCGATTGAGAGTTATTCGTTCGGTTAGTTAACTGTTCCGTGAAAAAGTTATTCCGCTACAAGAAAATTCTAGTCACAATATCTTGCACCTGGCATTTCAATAATTCCGTATGGTTTAATTCAGTTTCGATTTTACTACCAATAATATTTTGTTCACACTTTTACGCCCAAACACACGAACTGTAATCTCATTAGAAAAGTTCGTCGTATTTCTATCGGAATTGTCATTGGAACCGAATGAACGCGAGCAGAGTGAATCCGTATCACGCTCCCGTTGTTCGCCGCGCCATTATAGTTCCCTTTTTGGACTTTTGCGCCAGGTATCTAGTCACACACCGGTGATCTCGTTCGCCCTTTTGGAGAAACGAGTACAAAAAGAGGCTCGTTCACGTTCGAAATCGAGCCCGCACGGCTTGCAACGTATCTACTCGAACGGGGAAAATATTTCTATTCGGTTCTGCAGTTTGACGAATATTCAGAAACTGGGCGAAACATTTAATCCTCGAGTTCCAAATCGACAAGATTGTTAATTGTTCCGTAGTGCAGAATAGAGACCTTAACCCCTTCTAACAAACAAAAATATGCATCGAGAAGATTAACGTTTTGTCAGGACAAGGTATCATATGAAATATCATTTCCAACGCAAGTTAGTAGGTACTCATCTTCTCTCGACGTTGCGTTGCAGTACAATATATGTGTGCATCGCACGGCAACAAGCAAAACTGCCTTCGCCTCGATATCGGCGAAAATAATCGAGAACGAGCTGAAGAGTTGTTTCGAATCGTTCTTTCTAAGGCATGGCGCGTTGAAAGTAAAAATTGTTCGCACTATCTTCAGCGAATTGTCAGCCGCGCGTCGCGACGTTTCGAAACCGATTAACTATTTCGCAGCTGCGACGGACGTTCAATTTTATCTGGGTGGCGAGATATTTCTGAATGTTATTCGAACGAGGTGCCGTTCGCGGCCCATGCGCACCGTAGCCGCGTTAAAAAGTCATGGTGATTTTTTTTCGATGAGAATGTGAAGTTACACGGAAAGGTCGTTCCCTGCCAGCTTTTCGTTTTTTCGAGCGTCATTCATTTTTTATTGGATGCCTCGCGACGGGCATAAGCTTCAGTCGAGGGCACGAAATTGGATTCAAGGATTATGTAATATTCATTTGAAACGTTTCGCGGGCCTTTTTTTGGAACGTCTGTGTTTTTTTGTCCACGCTGGTTTTTCGACGAGGGACAACGGTTTCGAGCTATATCTTGGATCACCCGACTTTCAATGAAATTCAGTAATTAGCTAAATAGGTACTATGCGATTTACAGAGATCCTGCTTTGAGTAAAATTATTGCGGGTCCCGGTATAAAAATCTGAAAAATATTCTGACAAATATTCGAAAGTTATTGAGCAATATCGTTAATTATTAGAAGTATCTATTCGACCAATCTCATTCAGTAATATACTAATTTAATTCTCGACAGTCAATTATTTCTCTGAATAATTCCCGCAACGAAATAAAAATATTCTCTCAGAATGCAAATTCCTATCCCTTAATAAAAAAAAGGTCACACGAAACGGTAGTGTGTAACGTGAAAAAGTTTATCGATGACGTTTGACGTAATTAGTCAAAGGTACAGCCAAACCTATTATCTCTTTACCCAATAATTGTATTACCTATCCAAGCGCACAAAAAACACACCTTATTTAAAAAAAAAAAAAGCAAAGAAATAAGTATCTCGCTTCAATGATTCCGTAACAAAAGCGATAGAATAGTACACCCATCCGCAATATAAACAACGAGAGTCGTTCAATCGATCAAAGGATTGATTCCCCTTCCTTTTTTTGTTTCTTTTTTTTTTTCTTTGCGAACGAACGACAAAGTGTAACGAAAGTTTGACGTTCGTCAAATGCCTCGTAACGTCGCGAAGTAAGTGGCTCGTAACAGTTAACACTGCGTTCCAATCTATCGTGCGTTCTTTATCGCCTCGAACCTGATCAGATTGTCTCTCATTGCTGGCTACAGGCACACGGCCCGAAACGCGGCTACACACAGCGTTGCTGCAGCTACAATTTACCCTGCACAATCGTCCTCGAAACGCAACGTTTCGAAGGCAATCAACCGTTTTACGTCTGGTACAGACACACAATTTACTCCGTCCTACACTCCTTACCCGCTTCGACGTTTCTAACATCGTGTCGTTTCATTTGCATCGATACACTTCGCAGGGGAAACACGGGAACTGCAGGCGCATCCTGCTGATTTCTCGTTCGCGTTGCACTGTAACTTGGAACTCAACTTTCCCTATTTCACGAAGGCTCGTAGTCGCGCGGCTTATTTGTTGCGCGTTTCGTTCTTTCTTTTGAACGCTCGCTTGCTTCGGTTTTTATAGAGACGTTCCGGATTGATATTGCTGTTTGAAACGTATATTTGGTGTTGTAGTATGCGAAGAGAATGCGCGACAGGAGTAAGAAAAGAGTAAATATTAAAATTAATCGAGTTACGTTTCGTTGTAATTGATGTTGCACTAAGACCGTCGTCGTAGTATCATCGTCATCGAAGCAGGACAATTTTTAATTATCGCAACACACGCGAGACTGATTCTGAGCAATTGAACGGAAATGAGAAACATTCTCGTACAGCTTTTCAGCCTCAAGCTGAACTGATCGAGTGTGTAGTTTGTTTTTGGGGATACTCGTCGTTTTCAATACGACGGAATTAACTGAAATATTCTTTCTCTGACAGATGTAGAATGCGAACCTTCGCTGGTGACAAAATGGAGTTGGTAAAAGTGTTACGATTCTGTCAGGAGCAGGATTTTCGGGCATAGTGCATGTCGACACCGAAATTTTTCTGTGTACATATTCGGTCTACGGTCGCGTGGAAAATGTACGGAAAAGCGAGCAGATATGATTTCTAGAAAACATTTGCCGTCGAGGAACGCTGAAACATATTTCATTCCGAATGTAGAATTTTTTTTTTAATGAAGAATGCGTAATTTTATATGGAAGATTGTGACGCAGTGAAGATGGCCAATGAAAAGTTGCATGGAAAAAGCTTTCTCTCAGCTTCTTGAATTGCCTCGTATTAAAGTTGAAATTAACACGCTGAAGTTGGTTCGAGCAAACATTTTAAAATAATTAAACACAACGCGGCCACCCTTATTATTGAAACCGGGCACATAAAGTAAAGTTTCCTTGCAGTTCCAATTAAGGAACGAGGAATGACGTTTAAATGTTGACAATAAACTTCTCCGTATGTTCTTAAGCGCTTTGTTATAATAATGACAAGTAACTCTGTGTTCGTATAATTCTACGAAATTAAGGGTGACGTGTGAGACTGAAAGAACGTCTACAATAGCACGGCATAATATTCTCCATCATTTATTACTTGCTTCTAAATTGTTAGGGTAAACGGAACAATACGAAACACAATCAATTTCACTTCGAATTATAATGTAACGTTGAGTAAATGTATTTTCGCGTTTTTATCACATTACTCCAAAAATGTTGTACATACCTTCCAAAAGTTTCATTCACACCTAATTAATTTACATAATCCAGAAGTCAGTGTGATCGATTCCACGCGTTATATAAAATTGACACAAAATTTCCATTCCTAAACATAAAAGTTTTACATTCGTATTAAAACATTCTATGCAAAATTAGTTTAAGAAACAATGTATGCCAATACATGCATCAAATCAACCCTCCGGCGAATTTAAACACTTTGACAAACGAACGTGTCTCAATCGGGTCTAAAGAAATTCATTTCCCGAGGATCGCGTCCCACGGAAATCACAACGGGCAACCATTTGCAAGATCTTCTGCTCGATACGGCGTGCGAACGTTTAAAGGCCAGACCCATAATACTCGGGTCTGTTCGTCGTACCGAAGGTAAAAGAGGAATCAGCCTCGAACGTATCGCGGGGCGCATCGAGCCGCGAGAATCGTGCATTCGAATATCGGGAGAGGAGCTGGGGAAGTTATCGCGTCGACGACTGCCTCTGATACTCGTATCTTCCCTTTATGCTCGAACTGTCTCGAATAGACGGGCGAGAAGTCGATCTCGAGGGCATGGCGGCGAAAGCGGGAAGGAACGGTTTTCAATCGAATCGCGCGACCTATCGACGGGAAACGCGAGATTTCATAAATCCACCGTCCACGTCGGCAACGATTCTCCACGGTTCGACGTCGGCGAATATCGCGTTCTCGTCCCACGCCCGCAGTCTCGTCTTTAATTGCGCGCGCCCGCGCGGTATTAATTATAAACGATGTTAATTAAAGCGGACGTGGCGCCGGCGAGTCTCGCGTTTCACAGGCCCGCCGTATCATTTTACCGCCTCGAACCTCGCGGAGTTTTCGGGCAATTAATTTCGATTATAACCGCGCGCGAGACGAACGATCGAGTTGTTAGTGTGGCGACGTTTTTTATTCCTCGCATTTCTATGCTCGCGAACAGGCGATCGATTGCATATATTAGGAGAACGGGGAGTGGTGTAAATTTGTTGGAGAAACGCGGGATTAATTTTAATTTCGTTTATTTTGGGTCGCCCGATTAACTCGTCGGACTATCGTTACGATATAGGAATTAGATGTAATAAATATAATTCCATAATTGATACTGTATAATGATCTGAATTAACTGGTTTAATCGTAAAGGATTTGTGGTTACTTGAAAACCTTGAGAGTATATATAAAAATTGCAGTGTTGTTAGGAAATAATCGTAAAGGTTTTGGGCGTTGTGCTTTTCCATGTTTCAAATATTCCACGATATATAACTTGTTTCACGAAATTATAATATTAGAATAGTTAGGCAACCGTTGGTCAGGTAATCGACAGGGAGAAATTGTTCGATTGAAAGGAAACGAGAATATTTAAATACGTATCAAATGGACAAACATATTAAAATGGTATGCGTATTTTTTTTACTGTACTCTCCAAATTCTCTAAAAATCTAGAGCCTAAGCGGTTAAAGACAGCGGTATTGATTTCACGGGACTGCCATTTTCTTTTCAACAGGGGCTACGCACCCTCGAACGTTCTTTTCGATCATGGCTAGACCGTTGTTTCGCCGTCGTGGTTGCTCCACGGTACGATATCGTATTTGAAAATCCCTATTTAGCATAAATATCCGGGCAACAGCCGAGGCGAGCTCAGCAATTCCGCCAGGAATTCCGGGTTCAAGCCCGAGGAGATGGAAGGACAATACGTCGACAGCGGAAGAAATACGAGGGCAAAGGAAACCAGACGGAATAAAAAGTGGAAAGTAAATCTAGGGGAGGGTAAAAGGGAAGAAAAGAAGGAAACGCGGGAAGAATTTTATTAAGACCCGGAAAAATGAAACTCGTGTATCATGGTTGTCTTGCTGTTACTTAATATCCTATTAAAATAATTATTCCACAGTCCTCTTATTCTGAAATGTTGCGAAAGTCTGATCGATTTATTCTGTTTTATACTGCCCGACCTGTCAGTATTTCTGTGGTAAATGATATACATATACGCATGCAAATTGAAGTACAAAAATATATTCAACTTTATGGAATGTAAGCAAGGCAATGATATTGCAGATTAGACATCGTCATAAAATCAGGCATGTATTTATAATAATTAATCACATTAAAGTAATACGAAAAGTAAAAGCAAGGATAATGAATTACCAAATTTGTAAAATGCTGGCACTAAAATCTGGTCAACTTTGAAAATGAATTATTTTATATCAGATGCCAGACTGATGGTATTTTATTATTACACGACGAATTTAAACAATTTGCTGTTTGACATTTTTTCGCCACGCCTCAGAATAGAGTAGCGTATACCCTCGCTTGAATTGAACAAGTTTATTAATGAAATGGCGAGGTACGAAACGGAAGCGATGAAGGAAAGCCCTGTGTCCGATCGGATTTCCTGTAGACGTATAAATACGTCTTCGAGTCGTGTGCACAGCAGGGTGCCCTCCCTGGATGGTTCTCTTCCGATAATCAATTTCTAAATGGAGATCTATCAGTTGGCGGTGTCGCGAATCGTTCGATCCCGAGAGATTTATGTTATCCTCGTTGCAATAAAAAGAAATTTCTATGGGTAATATATTTCCTGTGAAAACCTCGTGCGTGGTTCATAAAATGGTCTTACGATTTTACAATTAGATGATCCAGATACGTGATCTCCATATTTGTTATTTTATAACAGTACGGCTATGATCATTTAACTAATTGTCCCATTGATTTTAAACAACAACGCTCAATTTCAAAAGAGAATTTTCAACCACGCTTTAATATATCTTCGACAAGATATTTTCCGATATTACGAAGGAGCGAAATTTTAAATAACGACAGGTGATAGTTATTGTTTTATACGTTTAGTTTTTGTGATCGAACTTTCCATTAATATAACCAACGATTATTATCTGGAGCATCGATGGAAAGTGTTGATTATATCAAACACAAACTAGCGAGGGACATTCTATAGAATGTATTCTTCCAATAAACAATATTCCAATCAATATTTATCAATGAACGAGTCTGCGATCGTGAACCATTCGGCCTCGTAAAATTTATGTGGACGTTTTAACAGCGGTCGATACTTTCGTTCAGTATCAGAAACGCTTTCCCGACTAGAAAATAATTCTCCGGTTCTCCTATATCACTACGAGTGGATCATATTTCTTCGAAATTATCGACAGTTCCGTTTCCATTATGAAGCACCGTACGTCGTGTTACGAGGGGTCAGTTAAATCAAGCGTTTCCAAGACGGGCGAACTTTCTGCAATCGTGCAGCTGGAATTGAAATTTTAAATACGACGATCTAGAATACACTTCAATGTGCCTCTTGATTTTAAAACGATGGCACGATAAAGTACATGATATATAATATATAATGTTAATTACATCAATGAACCAACGGCAAGATGAATAAACAAATACAATTGGCGAATTAAAGTCAGCCGAGTTGTAATCGTGAAATCTTCATAAGACATTTAGCCCTTCAAACTAAAATGAAATATGTATTTTCTCATGGAAACGACAGGCACCAGGGACGTGGACATATAAAAGATCTGGTCACATCATTGATTGCACTTAAGAAATACATTTGAACGTATCATTGACCTGCGCTACTTCAAAGAGTATCACGCGGGCCTGACCATACCGCTGACTTGTACTACTTAAAACCTATTTCTCCGTGCGTATTACTGACCTGTGCTACTTTAACAATATTTCTCAAGCCACATTAGTGACCTGCAGTGCTGTTAAAATAATATGCATACACGTCTGGCCGTATCACTGACCTGCACTATTTAAAAAAAATATGCCCGACGCGTCGAAGCGACTCGGAAGTTGTTCGTATTCCGCCTCACTTCCGTCCCTCGCGCGTTTCCTCCGTTTTTTTTCCTCCTCTTTTTCTTCTCTCGCTCTTTGCTGGATATTCTCCGCGAGCGTTTTACGCGCCTCTAAACGCGGCAACACTCGAGGCTTCTAATTTTTTAAAGCAAGAGCCGCGCGGCGACGATCGTCGCCGAGAGTGTCGGCCAGCGTCGTTACTCCAGCCAGATGAAACGTTCGCTCACGGGTGTAACTCATTCGCAAGTTTCTCGGAGAAACGCGGTGCTTACCACGTGAAAACTGAACGTTCACGCGTGGTATTATTTCGCTTTGTGGACAATTTCGAACAGTAAGTCATTAGATTAATATTTCCCCCGTTGAGCTGAACTGCGCGAATTGTGCGGCGAAATTTAATACCCCTCCGTTTGAGGCATTAATGTCTGCCCTGGTATGATGCTTACCGTGTTAATTGCAATTAGGATCTCGCGTAACGATCATTTTTGTCAGGTATCGATCGCGGTTTAGAACTGATACACGTACATGAATAATCTTGGCATCATGTATTTTGTCGCATGTTGGTCGGTTAAAGAATTTCGAATGGTATTGAGTGTAATTTTATTGGCGTATTTTCGACGCATATTTTTCTATATAAAATTATTTTTAAGTAGTATCTGCTGTGATATTTTTACGTAATCTAACTTGGCTGTCTTTTTATTTCGGAATAATAAATTTTAAAGATATATAGTTCTTTATGAACGATACATGTATATACAATATACAGTTCCCGCGTGAGAATGTGAATACGCACTGTCCGAATTTATTTTATTTCAACGATTCTGTACGGACCACGAAAGTTCTGTTAAAAATTCATCACTGGACGCGTTCTCCGTAGTATTCGTTAATTATTCATGCATCCAGTGTCCAGGGAGCATCGTCACTCTTTCCCATAGAGTATTCATGACGAAAGTACAACGAAAGCATCTTCGACTAATCAATATTTTCGATAATAATTTACACGTCGATAGCTTCGGCCGGTGTTCAGTCCAACGTTCCTAAATTTATCGACAGATCCGTGAGAGAGTAACTTCGCCCGCACTTTTCCTTAGTTTGGTATTCGAATGGATTCTCGTCGTCAGCGAAATAAGGTAACACGCAGACAAACACTGTCATCGAATTATTTCAATTTTCTGTGCATCAACATTTTTGATTTTAACCCAAGACACGAATCAAATATTGGGTGAATATTTCTCCATATTTTTCTACTGCTTCTACGTGGCATTTATAGAGAGGCTAGAGAATAATATAAAACAATTTGAACTTATATCATTCTTAAATAAAATCTCTGATTGAAACATTTAGTAACACCGTTGTCAAAATTATTGCAGCTCGAAATTTCAAACCGACATAAGTACCTCCATGATAATAAAAAACGAATACTTACTTCTTTGAAACTTAACATCCCTTTAGTTAACGCTCCTAAACTAGCAAAAATATACAGAAGCTCGCGTTTCCTAATCGATAGCTAACAAATGATAAATCGCACGCTAATCCCTCCTAAATAAATAGTTCGAAATGCAGAAAATTACCATATTTCAAGCATTTTTCGCCGTGCTGTTTGCCATAAAGTCAACTGTGGAGCAGACATCGTACGTTTAAAGTCGGCTACAAGGGGCGCAGCATAGAATCCCGTCTCCCATAGGGATCGTGGGAATCGATGCCGATGCATCCTGCTTGCGAATCGAATTCAGAACTTTGGAAAAAGCTCGCGTTCCACCCAAGTCGTAGCTCAACTCCCCAGAATTTCCCTGCTGAATCGTGGAAGGGAGCTTGGCGAACACGCTCGGCTAAATTACAAATTTCTCAAAGCGGTCGTCGAATGAAATCACAAATTCCAAATGCGCGGTCGTTTGCATTCAGCTGGCGATCCTTCGAATCGGGACGCTCTTATGAATGCTAATTGGAGATTTTCCACGGGGGGGGGGGGGGAGGTTTCTGATGCTCCGCGATGCTCCTTTCCGCCCCACACGTCAGAAACGTGGAAACGCGATCGTCGCTGCAAGTTTCATGGAAATGTCTTGGAACCAAACTCGAGCCTTTATCGTTCGCCAGGCTTTAGACGAATGTTTACTTGTTGGATCAATTGGTAGTGCGATTTTTCTTGTGTTTCAATCTCTCCCCTTGGTCGATGGAGATTGGAGTAATTTTGTCAGACGTGATATTACGATCATCGAGATATTTGTTTTTGTCCGACGTTGTCTTGGACATGTTTTGTTTTTCACAACTATTTTTTTCTTTTTATGTACTTACATCGATATTCAAGTGGTTGAGTATTGTTTAATCAGTGTTTCGATATCTTCAATAATTCCGTAGATAGTGTTACTTCGGTCTGTTCCTTCTTGATAAGATTAGCGTATGCGTGGAATTCTCGGTGACGTACTATATCAACACAGATAAAGCATGTAACGATGAAAGCGTGGCGTAAGCCGAAATGTAAAGTCGGACAGCTTAAACGTCCGCGTAAAATTCTTTCTCGCCATTACCATATCTCTTATATACGTGTCATTATTGCAGAAAGGAGAACCGTAAAGATATACTGCAGTCTTTTCTCGTCCCCAGTGAAACGAATAACCGCTTTAAATTCGTTAAACTCCAAATTACTACCGTTTCATATTTAACTCCACAACTTTCCCTACGCACTCTACATCACCCCACTCGTATTCATTTCATTTCGACTTCGATACTTCCGCGTCGTCGGAATTGAAATCGCCTTTTCTGTCCCGCAGAATATTTCCGAGGCATCGTTATCATCGGTCCATCGAACGGTACAACGAATTTGTCCCGCAGCTTTCCCCATCAATCAGTATTCAACTGTATTCTCTCGAAACGTCGTGTTCACCAGTCGAAAACTTGGACTCGTCGATGAGCGTCCTACCGTTCCCGGGGATCCTTAGCCGAATAGCAAATCGCCGGCACGCAAATTCCCTCTTTATCGTGTCGGGTTCGTTGAAACGGTCAAGACACTGGCTACTGGTTCCAATGGGTGCATTCGAAGTCCCGCGAATAATCGATAGATCGTCCCGAAGAATTCCTGACGACGACGTTGAAAGTTCCGCGCCACGTTTATTTCACCCCCCCGCCGTTTGTTCACCTGGCGTCTCGGCCGTCCATCCGCTCGCCTTCTGGTCTGCCAAGTGGCCTTTTTCATAAATAATCGGCAGCCGGAAGCGACACTGCAATGCGAACGTCGACGTTCCTTCGACCGGAATTCAGGGAGAAAATCCTGCGTGTGTCATTTGGTAATTTGATGGTGTCGCGGTAGATATTCTGTTTCACTTTTTGACGCAAAGGTTGATAGGTTTCGAAGTTTTTGGTTAACGTAATATCTGTCGGTCTGAGAATTAATAGATGCATTTGTTGATTTTGGGAATGGAGAAATTTTCAGTGTTTAATTATGTTTTTGTTTAGTAAAGTGGCACCCATGTATCTTTCGTATGTACATAGTTTATTCTTGCGAATATTGGATACACAAAAATTCACGGATATTATATACAAGGGAAACCTTTTAACAAATTTAATTAAAAAGAAGATGTTCCATCAAACTGTCAAGTTATTAGACATAATATATATAGGAGGAAAAGTGAATAAAATAGCCGATATAAATTCTTGCGATGGAGGAGTAATTTGTCGTTCCGCTAGCATCGAAGAATATCATCTAATCGAACGCTGTACGTCGTCGTTACGAGCTATTAAAAAGGATAAACTTAACGTCAAAATTAACGTCGTTATCCTAGAAAACGTTTAGCCCTCCCACTCTTGCCACTCATTATAACAGGATTCTACTTTTACTCCATTCTTTTTATGAACCTCTCGTTACACTCTCGAGTCTTTACGAGCTTCGTAAAAATAATCTCTCTGCCAGTTAGTGTAGCGCGTGAAAGTGCGATAGTGGACAGGCATGATAATGTAATGATTCGTTCGAGCGAGTTAAAGTATCAACGTCGATTTACCACCTTTCTGGTGATAAAAGACTGCGAGCCAGCAACGAAACGGCCGAGATTTATGTTCATTCTTTTGACAACGCGACGGGATGGAAGTAAAACGAAATAAATTAACCGCTTCGCCATGGGGCTGAATGATTCATGGGTATTTCATCGACATGGCGTGACGTTTTTAAAAGTTATCGCCTTGTTGATTTTTGATATTGCTAACGGTCGATGACTAATGATAAGCCGAAAAGGAATATTACGCGGAATAAGGAAGTTATTACGGCGATTAGACGTCTTACGATAAAGTCGTGCGAGTAACGGGACGTCTTCTTTGATCAGAAGCATGTGAACGAATTTGCTTGTATCTTGTTGATAATGATTTCGTGTCTGTGAATATTCGTCGAATATTCGTCGAAAATATTTTTTTTCACATTGCAAAAGGCAATTCTTGCGATTGAAGCATAGATTAGCTGAAGTTTTGCAAAGAAAAATAATTTTGCTCGAGTAATTAGCTTACTCGACACGCCATGTGTTTGATTTTCTGCAATATTCGAGGAAATAATCGTACAAATATAAGCGAAACACTGTGTCGGAGGTAAAGTTAATTTGAAACGCTTCCGAATAAACCCCAGGAGAAAATTATCATTACCCGTGCTGCGATGAAAAGCCGAAACGCCATTTTCCTGCTCGACCCGATTATACAGGAAAATCGAACGAAATCGGGTCATCGGAAATTGCGGCGAATTTCGATGTCCACATCGAAATCGCGTTTTACGTTTTAAAATTATCGTCATCGAAACGTTTGCAAACGGCGAGACTAATTTCGTTCGTTCCTCTTTTCAATCATTTTCTATCGCATTTCAAAAGGAATGAGAAGTATAGGAACACAGATATTTTACGTTCAAACCTATTTCCTTAGGTGCACCGCTGGGGTAACGCGCTATTTCCGTATCAATTTTATTATTTATTAGCAACACATTCCGGAACAGTTAATTCGCTATAATAATCGCCATATAATCGCGATGTCTTCGTGAACTATAAAATTGCTGACGAACACCGTTTACTGGACAAACAGCCCCGCCAGTTCTCCCTGTCGATTCAAACACCTTTTCGCACTACCAAAGAATAGGATTAGAATCATCGTTCTTCGAACCAGAATTTCACCGTGCAACGTAAGCCCCGAAGCAATCTCCGAATCTCGGCCACGAATTTCCAAGGGGGTCCCCGCGATTCCGAATAATATTCGCATCGATTCGGAAACACAGCCCGGCCGTGTGTGTGTGTGTGTGTGTGTGTGTGTGTGTGTGTGTGGGTCGCCGTGGGTATTTATTATCGCGGCAAGAGTAGCCCCGGCCTTGCCGGAAAATCCAATCGGCCTGTTCGGGCCGGACATAAAGTTTCAATGCCGCCGCGTCCAATCTCTTGTAAAGCTGGCCGTAATGTATGCGCTTTGCAGCGTATCTGGGACGCCGGGTGTATCCCTGTCTATAACCGATAACCGGCGACGCGCGTCCCTCTCCGTGTGTACACGCTACGCCCACGCGTAATTGCGTTTCATGTGCGAACGCAGTGCACCCGATATACACTGGATCCGGTCCCATCGAACGGCCGTTTGCGTTCTCCTCCGCCAACGAGCCACCGTGGAATTTGCATTGGCTCGTTGCGCGATATTAGTCGCTTCCTCTGGCTCTTCCTTAGCTCGACGGTACGTGTCCCCCCCCCCCCCCCCCCCCCGTTGTAAAAGTACAACGACGCGTTTGAAGCGGATGCCGAAAGATTGATGGATCATTTTGTTTGCGACAATGAAAATTCTTATATTTAATCGTTCGGACGAACAATGACGATAAAAGCGAAGACGTCTATCCACGGATGTCGATCCTGAGGTATCGAGGATGTCCGTCGTATTCAATAGTTTTAATGCATGCAGTACCCCACGAAGATTCCAATACGTTCGAGGCACGCTTCATCGTCGTCGAAGCTAATCCGAAATATTTCTTAAACGGTGCTTATTCCGCCGTTTGAGTATATCGTACGAGAGTCGCCGAACCTTTTGTCAATCGAGCCTGTTAGCACAAGGGTCCCCGAAAATTGTCCGCCCCCTTTCAAGCTAATTCCAATTAGCAGAATCGAAATGCCAAACGTTCAAACGTCGTCGTGGAAACTTCGAAACGGGAACAGGCTGAAGTGTATGAAACGCGTTGCAAAGGGAACGGGCCATAAAGTAGCATCTAAAATAGAGCCTTTGGCCATTGTCAACTGGAAGCACGTTCATTGCGAGGCATCGTGGCTCCTCAATAAAGCGGGACACCCGAACCTGCACGGCCGCGCCCCAGATCAGCCTATTAAATGGACGGCGAGTGCCAGCAATATTGAGTTACGTGGCAATACCCTAAATTGCTTGACCGGGCTGGCATCGCCATAAGCTCCGCACGGTCTTCACTTGGACGCTTGTCTCTGGTATCGATCGGGCGATAATTACTGCGCCGCTGAGTGCATGACATCCTTGGGCTGTTGCCCGCAAGAAGCGACAAGTGACAGGAATACTTTGCACATGGTGCACAGTTTATCGAGAAGATTCACGGCGCGGGTTGTCGCGTCGTTGTGACGATAAAATAAGGACTCGCGCTTGCGAGAGTGCTGCGTCTTCGTGAACTGATAAATTGTCATTTATTGATCGTTCATTTCTATTATTATTTATTTAGCAACTTGGGTTTCGTCAAGTCTTCGGTTACATTGTTTTATGGCGGCCATGGGTTCATGATATTTCGTTGTTGCTTGGTCTCGTTGGTTGACGGAGTTTATCATTAAGACGGTGAAGCTTTGTGTAAAATGTTATACCAATATACAGTAAAATTAAAACGTGTTTTATACGGTGCACTGTGTCGTATTCTGAGACATCAAATTGTTTATTGATAGTTTTAATATAGGACTTACAAAATGCAATTTAGTTCACGCTCTTAAACTTTTTCTCTCGTGCGCTTGTGACACGTATTTTCTTCAGCTTTCGAACGAGCTTAATGACCCCTTCGAAACATACGTTGCCATCAATTGTTTTCAATTCGTGCAGTAGGTACGTAGCAAGCTCATCATTTAATGAAACATCGGCAGACATATCTCGATCTTCGACATCACTGAGACGATACAAGGTTCTGCAATTTCCAGTGATCGTTCCTTGGAAGCAGCAGATTACTTCACTAACCGAGATACAAATTCTGGTTCATCTCGAAAGACAAGTTTAGTTTTGAACGACGTAGAGTACTTCTGCTTTGACCAGAAAAGTTTGATAACTTGCGGGACCCTTGGAAACTATCGGCTGCGGAGTATCTAAAAGAATGAATCGGACGCAGTATCTCGTACCGAAAAAGATAATCAACAGATGCCACAATAATAATTAATTTCAGCTGGGAATAAATGTCTTGTGATGACGAGAATAATTTGGAAGCTAAGAAAAGTATTCCAATGTTAAAAGTATTTAATAATAAAAAGGGATTAATAAAAGCCCGTCAATGGAAGAGCAAATTTGATGGTATTAACTTTACACGGTTTTTATACACGCTAGTATCAAAGTTATTTATATTTCATTTTTACCTCGTTCAATAGATGTGTTCGTTCAATTATCGTACAAAGATTTTCAAGACAAACTCCAAGACAAGCCCTTGCGATCTTACAAAAATGTCCAAAAACGTCGCGATTGAGGCGGAATCGAACCCATCGGTAACAGCAACCGCCACAAAATCAGCCACGTTCATACGCCTTTAACCCCAACTGCCCCTTAATCGGTCAAGTCACGGCGCAGAAGTGCATATGTATACGTTGACGGCTGGCAAACAGGGCATAGCTCATGTTCGAAATCACAATGCCAAGCAGTTGGCTGTGATCTGTTAAGGACTGCCTTGACTAACGACCGACCGATAGCCCGGCGATCGCGAGCCGATCGAACGGCGGTTCAATTGAATCGTAAATCGACATCAAACAATCCGCAGGACTCGCCGATCCCCCGTTCGATGTTGTTCGAATCGAACGCGAGCCGAAGAGTTCCCGAAAGACTTTGCACGCCGGCACGCTCGTTTCTAATCACGGCGCGCGTTTCGCCCAAGTTTCTCCCGTGCGGGAAACTTACACGCGCCGCCGGCAGCGAAATTCGCCCGGTTTCGACCGATCCGGCCGAGTTACATCCGCAACACTCGCTCCGGGGCGAGAATTTGATTATAACTCGGAGAATGCTTATCGTTCGATCGAATCCGAAACTGAAACAACTTGGAAATTACTCGGGAGATTCAATTCGCCGACGCTGTCGCGGCAGCTGGGCGGAGTGGGCGGCGCGGGTCCGATTTTGCGGACGGGAAGCTATTCGCGTGTACACGCGTTCGTGTAATTATGCAAACGAAAGGATACGTTGGCCGGAGGATTCGCGAATTACGCTTGGCTTCGGCGAATTTTGCGATACATGTCTGGCGGTCAATTCTGGACGCGGGCGTTTGGAGACGTTTACCGGCTGGATTTTGCGCGATCGATTTTGATCTGATTGGGTCTTGGGCAAATTTTATCCTTGCACGATTAGGTGGCAAATTTTGTTTAATATGGTTGAACAATTGTATTTACGAGTAATGTGAAACGTACATGAAGTAAAGAATACAGTATCTATTTATATTTTTGTTCTCGCAGCACATAGAGCTTCGCTAAATTTGTACAAGAAGCGAATTGATTAAATTGAATACTTAAATTCCTTGCACTGTGGAAGAAAGTATTGGGTGCGCAGGAAAATAGAATTCGCCCTTGTGCGAGAAATATTTGTTAACGTCAATTAAAGTGAAACATTATTAAAGAATCGGATTATTTTCCTTCCCAAATTGAACGGCTGATATAAAAATGAATTTTCAAACATTTCCAATTTACAATCAACCAAACATCGACACTATCACTGACACGCAACGTACCATTGAAAATCGATTCTCTGTTTTTATACACGATGGTCCTTTTTGTCAAATTTTCACAGAATTCATCCTCTTTTTGCACCAGCAACTCTTGAATGAGTCTTGGTACGTTGTTCACCGACAGCTGTCGGTACTTGCATTGCGCTATTAATTTACATAGTTCAGTGCATTGCGCCTGGGGGCAATTAAGCTTAATAGTAGCCCGGTAAGATGGTCGCAAAGAACAATGCCCCGATATCGATCTTTCCTTGTCCCCGGATAAGGAACAATCCCCGGGCCGGCTAATAATTAAAATAGTTCCCGTGTAACTTTCAGCCCGAGTTCCGTTCGACTTTCGCGGGTACACTCGGTCTGACTGGGAGGCTGGATTCTTATTAACGACTTTATTTTAATTTCGTTTCGCTCTTATTCAGCGCAACTTTTGTTTAAAGAATCCAAGCAAGGAACTATTGCACAAATTGTGAGATGGTAACAAAAAAAAAAAAATTATACGGAATACTCCAAGTGGTCCAAATTTGCACTCCACTCTGTACATAACTATTATTAGTTCCATGGTTTACTCGCAGTTTTCCCATATTTCTCTCATACTTTTTCTAATTTTCCATGTCTGTCGCAACACACATTTGCCAAAAATTTTTTGCAACGATGTGGAACAACACTGAGAAATCGCTCGAATAATATTTCCAACGAATCGCAGATTCGGTATACGAACATGAGTGTGGCTCGATTAAACAATATTTTAACGCCCCGCGAACATTTAATTGTTCGCGAATATTTGCAGAGCAGGCGTATAAAACGAAATCCTGCAGTCCCAGCGGTTTTATATAACGCGAAAAATTGACACGTTTATTTTTGACATGATACAACAGTTTTCCAGCGAATTTAACAAAAAAAATCGTCTGCTCCCTTTGACAGCCGAAACGCAGCTCGGGAAACAAAGCATTTTGGAATTCCGCACGCTACACGTCGGCGGTTACTTGCACGCTGGAGAGGAAATTCCACACTTCGTTGGCCAGCTCCAGCAAATCTGGTTCAACGGCTACCCGTATCTGGAAATAGCACGGAGCTCCGGAAATCATCAGGCATCTCATCAAGGTGTAACGCCGATCATCAGGGTTACAGGGAAATTCGGCAAGAGGAATCATCCTGTGCATTACCCGGTCACTTTCACGTCGAAGCACACCTTCGTCGGTTTGCCTGTGCTGAAAGCGTACGTCGAGACGAACGTTTACTTCCAGGTAACATTTTTTCAACGATATTCGATCCTTATTATTCGAGAGTTCGTAAATTTTATGTGCTTTTCTTTATTTTACAAAAATGCCCGTTCCGCGTGTTTCATGATAAAATAAACTAGCAATTCTGTGCCAGTGGAATGATACTTCTTTCGTTTGAAAGTAACATTGAACGGTGTGTCTTTGTTGAAAGTATCTTTCGAAAATCGATGCCCCTCGTTGCATTGGAAAGCTTGTATACCGAAAAGAAACAAGCATACCATTTTATTCGTCGAAAAGATTTGTTTCTTCCGCGTACACACGCGAGATCGACTACGTTCCACCTCGAAAGGGCCGAGCACGAAACATCCAAACTGCATATCATCGTAATATCATCGTAAATTCAACGTATCACCGCCGTCAATAATCGTAAAGCTTCCCCTCACAAAAATATACGGGAATACTTAGCCCACATTCGAAAATACATCACACGAGCCGCAACCCTTCGACCTAAAACGGCATGCGACGCCCGGTTTTAAATATTTCTCAAAGGTGGCTCGACTCGTGTTGTAAAGTTCGTGTACCGCACCGGGACCACAGAGGAAATGAAATGTCAACGGTGACGTGTGCCCACAAAAGGTTAGCCGAATTAGACCCTCACGACCCCGACCTGTGCTCGCGATTCGATGCACAAACTACGGATTAATCGTGGCACGTGTCGCGATGGCGCACGTAAAAACCGAATCGCGACCCGTTCCTCCGCGCAAAGTGACAGGCAAGCTTCTCTGTCCGTCACCTTCGTAATTGCGTCGATCTGTAATGGACGGGTTTCCGCTTTTTCCGGTGCCATTCATCGCAACTTCCGGCCCGACCGTTCCTGCTTCCCTCCAGCGAGCATTGATAGTCGTGGTAAAGCAGACGATCGACGTCGATCGTATGCAATTGGTTGCCAAAGTGTCATGACTTCTGTCAATGACCTTCATTTCATTGCAGTGTTAATAAAACATTGCGATTTGTATAATAATTCCTCTTTATATTTATTCTCACGGTGTCGTCGAATTAGACAGAAATTATTGAAAGGTACCACTACTTGAGAATATAGAATTCCTTTTTTAAAATCCGAGTTTTCAACCTTATAATATAGCTTCAATAAATGGAGCGATTCTCGCGTCAACCTTCCTCTTGTTAATTTATTCGCTCTGTTGAGAGGAAACAACAATTCTGAAGTACCGCGAATTCGTGTGAAAGAATTGTCCAACCACAATTCTAAAACACCGTTTCCCCCAGAGTCTCGTAACGAGTCGGTTGTCGGTTTGCTTTCGATTTTTCTTTCCCTCATTCTTATTTTCGGCCGCTAACGTATCCTTGCTCGTCTTCCAGTTCAAGACCCGCGAGGCAAACGGCTTGATCCTGTTCAACGCCGGCCGCGAACGCGACTTCATCGCTGTGGAACTGGTGAACGGACACGTTCATTATGTGTTCGACCTGGGTGACGGCCCGGTCAGGGTCAGGGACACCTCGAGGTCTAGGTTGAACGACGGAAAATGGCACGCAGTCAGCATCGGAAGGCCGGCACCTAAGAGGCACACGCTCGCCGTCGACGATCATGTCACCGCTGTCAATAGCCAGGGGAGCAACGAGAATCTCGACTTGGATGGAATCCTGTATATCGGTGAGTGAATCGTTTGTATCGTGGCCACGGTCGTTGGCAGTGAAAACGAAGTGAAAAGTGCAATTACAGGATAATGTATTTGGTCGAAAATGACTGACCATTGTTCTTTATCGAGGCGGAGAAATAATACGGTACCCTGTACGATTTTCACTGCGAGAGACTGCTAGTCGGAAGCTATATAGTCAGCCGAGTTCTATGGAAAGTGGGAAAACATTTGAAACGAGAGAAAGGGCCGAAGTGCATACCTGATAAACGATTGTTCTTAAAGAATGCATTCATTGCAACGACAAAGGGAATTAAGTTTTCCAATAATGCACGCGCGGGCGTAGAATGTGAATAATTCGTATAGTCAGGTAATTCTGGAGGTAAAAACGTTGCAAATGTTCCCATTTGGTTATCGGGTTTTACTTCAGACATAAATATGATATAAATATTAACGAAAAAAGAAAGAAAAATTCGTTCTACTTCTTTGTACTAAAAGAGTAGAAAATTATACTTAGGTGCAATTAAAAAAATTGTACATATTCTATTCATTTACTCGTGCATGCTGATAGAAATGAACAACGATACTGCACTGTAATACGCGCAAAACAAATGTACAGCCCCCGTTGTGCAATTTCGTAGAGCGGTAATGAAAGTGCGACCGTATTTATTCGAGTAGACGAACAAGAAACGACGCTTTGTAATATATCGTCGACCTTCGACGAGGGTAAAAGCGTATCTCGATACTCCCAAGACGAAATATTACTTTATGAATCACGGTGAATTTCGAAAATCTCGAAACGATAAATCGCGCGGCGGCAGCGGCGCGGAGAGATTGGCTGGATCGATATATCGGACCGGCGTGATAAGGCCGGGAGGTTTTAAGATCGATGAGCAACGCGTAATAGCGCGAGAATGAAATCATCGATCAGATATATCGACGTATAAATAACTCTGACACCCGGCGACGAATACTCGAATAGTGATTTTTTTTCAAAACTTGCCTCGTTACGCCTGTCATCATTGCGTCTCGTTACGTCACGTAGCGATGCAATCTGTGAATCGAACAAGCAGCTTCATGCTGCATCGGTTTAACTGCACGGGCGGAGGGTCGAGAGGTACAAAGAAAATGGTAAATTGCTTTCTGACAGATTTATTCCTTCGGAAAAATTGGTAAAAAGACATTCTTCGCAAGGTGCATGCAAAAATCGTAGGTACACGTCCATTCGACACATAGGTTTAAGTGCGGTTGTGTTCTATCCTTCAATTGAACGAGCTGAAACGAGATAAGATATATAATGAAGAAATATATTGCTGGACATAACTGTGCGACAATGATATCCATATATCTAGCGAGGCGAGGGTTTCTTGGAATACTTGATCAATTAAATTGACGTAAATGTAGGTATCGTTGTTTACGGGGAAAATATTGCATTTGCTCAGTGCCTATTAAGCGTTGCTAAATTAAATGTTCATTGAATTGTGTACGAAATTAAGGAACGACGAATTAAGGAGAAACGAACGCGGTAACGGGAAACTTACAAGATCTCTCTGCAATTCCCCATTTTGTCCCTCCTCTGGCCTGACGGACACCCGAACATAGGAATTACAAAGATAGTCTTAGGACCAAAGGAGATTTGTTTCGCGCCTTTGTTGAATTCATTGCCGGTGCTTCGATCCCCCACCTCCGGTATCATCTCTGGCGCCTGGCCATTATCGTCATTATTCGCGAATACATACTCAACGCTGCTGAACAAATTCTCGTCATCCGACACATGACCCTTCAGCAGCTTGATCTCGATCTGTGGTGGTCGCAACGGAGGTGAAACAACCATCGACTTGTCAGGCAGATAGTTTCCCAATTGATCATTCTCCCCGATCGATTTCGATAATGTTATTGGCGAATGCACGATTATTATGACAAAGAAAACACTGGCCAGGTTCGACGCGCCTTTCGACCACTTATTCATGACGGTTGTTGATAACAACAAAATTCCTCGAAAATCGTTGCAATATTGCGAACTATTTTAACCGATCACTAATCAAATTGGAAAGTTACTTGTTCAATTATTCTTCACTTCGTTGTCATCGATGATAACGGCGTGGCGTTGTCATGGTTAACGTTTTTGTTGTCCAATTAACTCGTCCGATGGGATATCTTCGATGTGCAAAAATTGGATTTTGTCGGCAATTAATTGTGCGCAAATAATTGAACAATGTGACGGATCATTGACGGCTGACCACTTGGAAATGATTTTATTCGCAAATCCTGGCAGGATTGGCCAGCAACGCATCCGGCCTTTAACCACAATATTCCGCTGTCGGACGAGATTAGATTTTATAAGCAGTTTTCTGTCACCTTGCATAGGTCCCCCACCTTGTCCGTTTCTTTTTTTGTATTTCAACACCGATCTGCGGAACGCGATGATAAACGAGTGATAAAGCGCACGTTGATAAGTACCACGAGACTTTTCGTATTTCATAATAAAAATTCATGAATTCGTGGTCGTCATAATTACATTCCCTTATCCGTCGTAGATTTTATTTAATCGTGAAAACGTTCAGAACGGTGGTGAATGTTTAGATATTATTAATTATGTATTTACGGTTGTATTCATTTCTTTGTTCGGAGTACGTGTCAGAGTAGCAGCTGAAATTATTATTCCTGGACACTGGTATTGCTTACTCGATGGTAGTAATAAGGGAAATTAATATTAATCACAGAAAAGCGTAGAAGATATGTTTGGATATATTTGTAATAAGTCATGATTTAGTCTTATTTTCAAACTCAGTTTAATTGTTACCGAACGGTTGTCATGTACAGTGAACAAAATGTTTGCTAAATGAGTGTATGGTTCTGCTTTTATATTCAGGTGCAAGGAGAATGCAGCATAGCAAATAGAAAGTTATAACAAATTTCTTACGTGGTCGGATATAGTATACATTATTTGTAGAGTCGAGGTAGCTGGTGCAGAATACGATAAACTTACCACGAATCGCGTGATAAGAATTAGGACAAAAATTGTGGTTGATCGACGCCTTGTAATAAACCAGTTGCTCATAGAGCCGTCTAATAAGTAGCTCGAGTACCTAATATACCTACATAATGTGTACTAATATCAATTAACAATAGGATCCCTTAACCCTTAAAAATAGGAGTCGAATATATCGCTGACTACTTGACACATCTATACTAGATTAATTAACAATGTATTGTATTTCAACTACGAAGCGCTCACTAAAATAGAAATAAAAAGAAAATGATATATGTTTTTCTGTAATATATAATCTGATCAATAATGAGAATTAATAATATTGAGAATTATTCCATTTTTAAGAGGTTGATGAAAATGTCTCTGCCAGACTGTTAGAAATGAAGCAATATTTAGACTGATTCCCGTTGAACGAAATTTCTGAGCATAGGTAGCCTCAAATACCTGACCGGTTTTTCGTTACCCGTTTTATTTATAAGCAGTCTGGCCTCCCCCTCCGTGGTACACCTGTTTTATTTCTCACACGATTCTACAATAAATTAACGGACTGCGAGAACAAACGACAATAAACGGGGCCGAATTATCTTGCAATCGTGCCTATAATTTACCTCTCCTCCAATTACCAAAAAATGAGCACTAACAATAAGAGCAAGCAACGAATGATAGCAATAGTAGATATCCGAGATACTCGAGATAGTTCGAGACAGTATGTTGTTGAACGATTTGAACTTTTATAGTTTTTGCTCTTCCTTGTTGTGTGTTTCTTCTCTTATCTTATCTTTTTCTTTCTGTAAGTATTATTTTCTATGTGTATGTTTAATATCCATTTTTCTCCTTGCCAGTGTATTCTTTGCGCGGCCTCGAGTTTAGTACTCACGTAACAAATAACATTCTATATATAATTTCCTTATCGTTTTACTTTTACGTTACGTAAAATTATTAACGCAATATCGTGTTGCGCGAATCTTTTGTCGCGCCTCCAACACAATAACGGTAAGAATTATTTTGCTATGCGAAATCGTCCGAATAACGCATTCCTGTCTCGTTATCGCTTCAAATTCGAGCAGAGCAATGAAAAGGTGCAAGGTTATACAATCAATATATCTTGCGACGCGCAATTGAAACTCGCGTTTCGATACTTCTCGAAGTTTCTGTTTCCCGTTTTCCAAAGTACTCAAATGTCGCACGACGCGCCCCGTCTTCGAAAGGGCTCAGCGTGCCTTAGAAAGGGCATGCATTCCTAATAACTTGTCCTCGGAAAAGCCCTTTCGCTTTTGCGGTCAGAGCGGTTCCGAGGAAGGAGGATTCTGGCCACAGTTTCGAGTCCAATCGACCGAAGTTCATCCCGCGAACATTAAACAATAACTCTCCTGCGAGTTCAGGCAACTAACACCGGACGCTTCGATGTTTCAGGAGGCGTGGAGAAAACTCAGTATGGCCAGTTACCGAAGCAAATACTCAGCAGACACGGCTTCGAGGGGTGTCTCGCATCGTTGGACCTAAGCGGCGAGAGCACCAACCTAATTTCCGACGCGGTGGTCCCCAGTTCTCTGGTGGAGTCCGGCTGCGAGATGTACGGAAGCCTTCACCCTGGCAAAAAGTGCACGCACGACCTGTGCTCGAATCACGGCACGTGCGTGCAACAATGGAACAGTTACACGTGCGACTGCGACATGACCAGTTTCACTGGGCCAACGTGTAACGAAGGTAAAAACAATATGGGACACGTTTTTAGGTACACTCGCATACAGGCACACGAACCTTCGGGTATGTCGCGAACGCATCGATCGATTGTTTCGCCTCGACTTTTCGTGGCGTATTTTTTTGTGGCCGATGGGTGGTTGCCATTCGGGACGGGAAGCGGAAAAGCAGATGATCCACCGTGGAAACGCGATGCTTGTTCTTACTTTCGTTCGAGAGATTTATCGTTTTCTCGCTGAAGTTTTGCTTGCGGAGCGCGGACGTGTTTATTCGCTGGGAACTTGTGTCTGTTTGTTGTTAGACGGAGGATAAACGATTCATTGTTTATCCTTTGTGAAAGTGGAGTGTTTTTTTCTTCTTTTTCTTAGGATGAAAAAGGGATTCGACAGAAAAGGAAACTGGTTTGTTTTCGTTGTATTATAATTTTATTGTCCTATTTTCCCTGTAAAAGAATTATGGAAAAAGTCGCACATTAATGTTCGTGTTTCATGTACGTTGTATAATGCAGACGGTTTTGTTGTCATGTAACAGGTGAGCGGCATCTGTGCTTTTTTCGTGAAAAAAATATGGGTGGCGTCTTATTAAAATGTATATTAAATTTCTAAAGTAACGTGACACGTTCGAGCCGAAGAAGACAATTTCGGTATTCCTGCTTGAAAATTTTACTGATACAACATTCTCGGGTTCACCGTTCTAGTACAGAAGATTGCTTAAAGCTGACAATACAAATAATTTTATTACAGGCACAATTGTTCTGTATTTTATAAATTATTATACTTGTATTATTTGACTAATGTTTCAAATATTGTTTCAAGTTTAATTTAAAATATTTAAAAAGATTCTCTTACTTAAGATAAGTAATATTAAAGACAGTTTTTCCCTATATCGTACCCCTCTCCTTGAAATGTATCCAAACTCAATGGAGGATAGAAGCCATTGAACCTGATCCTAACCCAGCATGGTTCCTTCAAAGTTCCTTTAGAAACGCACCTACCAGACTTTTCTGCTACCCTAGCCCTTAAGGGCCCCTTAATTGGCTTGATGCGTTAACCCTTGCGTTTAACCCTTTCCCGTATATATCATGGCGACAACATTGCAGCAGTGTAAAGGTTACCTTGCTAACATTTTCTAACAGCCTACTCCGTTCCATCTCGCTAATGAATCTCCTCCAACAATGGCCAAACCATTCCTTGTACTATCTCCGTGAAAAATTGTTCCTCCTTTAGCATTCTAGTATCCTGGAAGGTAACCGATCAGGAATAATAAATTTCCGATTATCGATTGCTTCCATTCATCGAATTGAACCCGATACCGTTCTTAAGAAACATTCCTCGACGCGTTAAGAATTCAGGTAGGCCCTCCCAGAATTTCCAATAGGGCGCACGCAACTTCTTTGATTTTCTAAGTTCCTTGCCCTAGAACGACGAATAATTGACTTTCACTTTTTTCCAAAGTACAGCTTGACCTGCGTCCATTCTCTCGCCTTTTCTGGAACTCTGTTACTTGGTGGTTTTGTAATTCATTTTTAAGTCCCAGATATCATTAAGCTGTACGAAGTTACTAAGCGCGGCTAAATATCTTGTTAATAGGCGTAATTATGTTGTTAATAGGCGTAATTAGACTTGGAATTCGCCTGCTGAATATTTCTGTTCTCCCTATTCCAAAGTACACAAGTGTAATCTTGTAGGCAATCGAATAGCTTAGAAAGGGCTTAGGCTACCTTGCCGGCAACATAGATCCCTAATAGCTTGCCCTTGGAAAAACCCTTTCACTTTGGTGAAATTCGGGTGAAGAATGTCCTTCGTGCTCTATTCTTTGAAAATATACGCGTGTCAGCTTGGTACAAAGTATTTAGACTATTAATCATTAAATTATACGAAACTTCAGAAGTTCCAAAGTGATTTAGCACTGCTGCTTTAAGAGTTTCTATTTACAAACTTGCAAAATTAAAAATTTTTTTCTCTGAAACGAGCATCTATTTATTCAACGCCGCATCGTTTTAATAGAGAAAATATTTTATTAAAAATGTTGTCACCGAGGTCTTCGTGATAGGACGAAACAAATTCGCTCATTTCATGAGGTACTTTGCATCTGATTACCTGAATCTGGAGCACTCGCGTGGACTAGTGACAACGCTGTTGCCTTGAACGTAGATGCGACGAATATTTTTGAGGGAGAAATAACATATTCGAGTGGTTTTCATAACGTCATTATTGTTACATTTTCGCCGGAGAACATTCGCACTACAAAGTTCATATTTGATAGTAATCTATTGATTTTCTATAGAACGTTTGTTTGCCAATTATGTGTATTTTTGTGTTGCAGAAGCAGCGGCGTACGAATTCGGTGCTGTAAAGGGAATAATCACGTACACCTTTCCACCTGATCGAAGACCGGAAATGAAGAGGGACACGGTTGCCTTAGGCTTCGTGACCAGCGTGAACGATGCTGTACTTCTCAGAATAGAATCTGCTTCGAGCAACGACTATCTTGAAATCGAAATTGTTAGTAGACCAAAGAAGAATATTATGTATCATACTTAACAGACTCTGCTATAAGTATTTAAAAAGGGAAATGATTTTGTACAAGATTTTAATGGCACAAAACAGTTGTTCAGCTAAGCGCGACAGCAAGCAAATATTATTGAGCCTATGCTGCATAGTTGCATAGAAGCATCACGAATTTGTACGCGTATAATAATATGTACACGTAAATATGTAGAAGATAATGGAACAATTATTAGCGGAAAAGTAGTTGCGAGGAAAAGCTGCTAAAACGTACAATCGAATATATGTTGCACTGTATCATACGTTCAATTTTACGTTTGTCAATGTTCTATTAAAATTGTTAATTATAGGGTAGAACAGTGAAGCAGTTAACATTTTGGGTGCTGTTACGACTGACAGTTTGATAATAATGCACTCTCCGTGACAGATTTCCTGTCGGAAGATAATTTCGTGGCATTTAAATCGATTAGACTATGATTAGATTGTACGTTAGATGGTATTGAGTATTGATTATTCATATAAAGAAGAGGAATAAGTAACCTGGCATGATCAATTGTTGCAAAAAACAATTGTGTCTAAAACACAACACATTCTGTTCTTTTACAAAAGAAAAATGGTGTAAGAATTCTACGATTAATTTGAAATCATCTGGAATATTTAAAAACCCTTTAAGCATAATGAAATCACATATATGGCATTAATGAAAAATATACTAAATCATTGATAGTTTCAATTTTAGTTTACCAAATTCTGTGCTATGATCCAAATAATCAATTGAAATAATATTCAGAAAAGTATGTGTTTCGATCTTAAGATGTATATTTCTGGCCAATAAGAAATACTGAAATTCGACTTCAAAATCACGAAAGAAAACTTATATTATTTGAAGATACAGAGGTACAATGTTTAAAAAGAACATTCGAATTTATATTACGCTATATTATATTCAATTCCACGTGAATCGATGCAAAGATTTACCAATAAAATAATCAATACGCAACATCAATTAAAGAAGGGGACGAATAATGCAGCCTACAAATGTCAAGCTGAAAGTTTAGTCCATTCATAAATCCATTAACTTATTCGTTAATCGTTTCGTTAGGCGCGCGTTTGAATTTCGTTTCTCGTCGCACCACTGACAGTTTCTTATCTCACGAATCTTAGACTCAACAGTCAATCAATTATTCCAACTTTCACGATTACGATACCGTTGGCGCAACCATGCGTCGACTTCAATATTACGATAATATGATTCCAGGTGGAAGGAAACGTGTTCGCTGTTTACAACATGGGCACCAACGACCATCCGATCGGTGAAGTCGGTGTGAAAGTGAACGATAACCAGTATCACGTTGTCAGATTCACTAGAACTGGTCCGAACAGCACGTTACAAGTCGACGATTACAACTTGCAGTCCAATCATCCATCCGGTAAGTGATTAGCTACTACGCGATCTTTTTATTTTATTTTCCTACGTGCATGATAAATTGTCCTGATTACGAGTAATCTCGTGCACGTCTAAAGATCAACGTTTGACTCGTATCACTCGTTGATCCACGATTTACTATTTACTATTTACTCAGAAAAATAGTAACACACCAGCACATATGCATTCCTCCAAAGTCCGAGTAATTAAGGTATTCAGATAATACAGCCAATATTCCTTACCATCAGTCAGTTAATCCGACTGCTAATAATATTAATATAATTAAAAGGGAAGAGCGAGCGAACGTGATATTTATGATTTACTTTTGCAACCGAGTTCACACATTTCTAGAAAGTCTGAGACGAGAGAAATACTTTCCTCTGTGATCTTTTTAAATAGACCTCTTGATTTCTCGATCTCTTAAAACGATTAAACACAAGATACGACATAAGATACGAAAGGAGTAACCCGGACGATCCGGTGGTCGAAGAGCAACTGAATGGAGCAGCAGTGACCGGGATCTTTTTATAAGCTTGCATCGCACCATCGCTGCCAGAACCGTGAGAAACAGTCGGCTACATTGGTAGGGCTAACGATCCCACGCATTCACAGCGTATTCATGGTTGTCGATGGCACAAACTGAACGTCGTACTTGTCGCGGGAAATTGATCACGAGCCCTTAGAATATCTGCGAAACATTTGGCCCGTTGCAATTACTTACTGAACAAGCCCATTTGCTGGGTACTCGTTGAACCTGTTTGAAGGGTTAAAAAGTCGAACAGGCTGTTTCTAGGAAGGGTCGGACACGTGAAGAAATATTTATTACGCACTTCCACCATACCCCCAACGAATACAATTGAATTCGTGTATAATTAGAAACTTGTGACTCGCGTTCAGTTCATTTGAGACATTTCCGAAATATTCAAAGATGTCTGGCGTGTTCGTTCGAGGGAAACCCGAAGGCGCCTCCATGTTGGCAGGAAAATTTATTTGGCGGCAAGGGAAGGGATTTTCCGAAGAATACCATTGGGAGATGGTGATGACCCGAGGGCGGGGCCAAAGGTGCTTTTGGAAAATACCTCCGCGATATTTATGCTGTTCTGCTTATTCAAGATCGGATAATTAGCTTTCACTTTTTCCACAGTACGAATGCATACGCGCTTGCTTGCAAATCTCGCGGTCACTTTGTTAATTTTATCTTCAACCGTTTCAATTTTAAACATATCATTGGGAAAATAGTCTCGCGAAACTAGTAAAAATAAATACCATATAATTAATTTGATAATACCTTTGATGTCCGTTTCGTGTAATAACATTACGATTTACTGTATTGCTTTCTATTAAATATTTGCTGTGCAATAGTACAGATTAGATCGAGCATAGCAGCCATTGGGCAAAAGGAACAAGGAGGCATGGTTCCTCCAAAGTTCCTTGGGAAACGTACCTACCAGACTTTTCTGCTTTCCTAACCCTTGAGGGCATGCTAATTGGCTTGTGGGTGTTTAACCCTCGCCCACATATCTCATATGTGACAAGATTTCAGCAGTTTAAACGCTAGCTTGCTGGCATTTTCTAACAGCCTACTCCGTTCGGTCTCACTAACGAAGCCTTTTTTTTTTGTTATCATTGACCCAGACCCAGTTTGCGACATTCGTGTGAATTACTGGCTGGAAAACGTTCCTCCTTTAACATTCTGTTGCCCTGGAACGAAACCGATCAAGAATAATACACACAAATCTGTCGCACGAATTTTATCTCAATATCGATTCGTTCGCGGGGACGAATCCACGCCACGATTGGAAAATCGTGCGTCGCGTTTGAAATTTTCCAGCCCCTCCGCTTCTTAGATCTTCTGAGTTCCTGAGCTTAGAAGCACAGTTAATTGACTCTCACTTTTTTCCAAACCGCGGTGCAACATTTCGCCCCCCTCCCAATCTCTCGTGATTTCTGGTGCTCTGTTAGCTGACAATTTTCTAATTCATGTTTTTGCTATCCGATTTCACTGCACAAAGGTTTCACGACACGCATGTTTCGATTGCTTGAGGTTTTATTATTGTACACTGTATAACACGTCAGAACGGCTTGGTCAGTTTCGGAATACCGTCTTCTAGAACTTCTTTGATGTTCATGTTTCCCTTTTTCCAAAGTACTCAAATGTCATCCTTTTCCGTTCCATATTATTACATACGAAGGACCGGCTAATTACATTGCACCCGTAGGAGGGCGAATGGTACATTGCGTACATAATTGGATTCAGAATTTTCCTGCCCCGATACCTCCCGACGTTTCTGTTTTCCGTTTTCCAAAGTACTCAAGTGTCATCATGTCGCGCGACTGTCATACGTTTAGGAAGGGATAAGTATACTTCGCCAAGTTTGAAACGTACCTCTCGACACCCTATTAGGAAATCGTGTGTCGCATTTCAAAATATACCTAGAGCGTACTGCTCCTCGAATTTTCTAAAATCCTAATGCAAAATGTGTACCTAATTGACTTTCACTTTTTTCCTAAGAAAAATCGCCCGTCACCCGCTTTTCACGAAATTCGTTGGCATTATATATTACATTTACAATGGTCTAGTAATACTATTATATTGGTTTATTTATCCTTCCTTCGGGTGAACTGCACGAAAACTCTTAACACGTTCGATTAGTTACGGTTTCAGGTAGGACATCGGGCAGGTACAAGATTACAACGGGACGGGAAATTTTCCTTACCGACCCTCCTTTGGGTTTCTGCTTTCCCTTTTCCAAAGTACTCAAATGTCATCTTTTTCTGTTTAGTTTTCCCACACGAAACTGATATCCCCCTGAAGCGGTTTATTAGACGTAATTAGGAAATAGAATTAAGTTCGACGATGCTTCTTGCCTTTCCTGTGTCCCGCATTCAAAGTGACGCGTGGAGATGAGAAGATGGCTGTCCACCTACGAACTGAACAGTTCTGGGGTAAGAACGGTTCGTCTCCTCCGTCCAATGTCCACCAGAGAATCCCATTTTTAAATTTTATAAAAATCGACCTGTGAGCACACTTGGCATCGAAGTTGTAGCATCACTAAATCATAGTCGGAGAATTGTCGATCTTTGAACGACTGTAACTTCGTGAAAAAAAAATCGTACGGCAGTCTACCTAGGCTCATTTTAAAGGGCGAAGCCTGTATTTTCGCATTCCTGAATTGGTTTTTTTTCGAAAGCCATTTTGTATCAGAAAACGGAGGGAAAAGGTGTAGTTGATTGTTTCTCAGAGTACGTAAAGTTAGCACGTTCGTAATAACTTCCATTAAGCTTGCAACTAATCATTGACCATGAGAAATTAATAGTCATTGTTATAGAGTCGCGAATACTTATAAATAAATCAAAAGGAATGATAAATATACGTAGTCAAATCGGTTAATAATTATATAACTTTGGTATTCTTCTACGCGCGTTCCCATATTCGTCGAAGCAGAATTAAAAAATATTATTCTCGAGTAATTTGGTACCGCTTTCGTATTCCGCCCGAAACTGCAAAATCTTGGCTTTATTGAGGTCTAACAAATCGACGACGAGTGGAGACTTATCAAGGAGAGTCCACCTCCATCGTTTTACTGTGGTCCCAATAGTCGAGTTGGAGATAATTGGCTCGCTCATTAAACGGTCACTTCTCACTTAATTTCTTAGCGGCTTTTTCCCTCCTCGGTTTCCTCGCACGCCCCCGGATTCTTCGAGGCAATTAAGTTCCTCGAGGGTTCGCCAACTAAATTCCAACAAGATGCGAGGATACCATTCGTTGGCCACCCAAGAATTTCTTCACGAACGATTAAATATTCAATGAGTGATTAAGAATAAAAGATATAACATAGCGTGAAAGACATTCAAATTTAAACATGTTACTTGTAATGATAATAAAACTTCTATTATAGAAGCCAGAGAAATATAAACGAATAAATGAAATCATAAAAATGGAAAATGAACGTAATCTCTCATTTTTTACTTCGATGCCAGGTATTACTTTCATTGCCATTATATTTGCTAGGATTAAATATAGCAAAACAATTGAAAATACATTTTATACGTTTCGTTTAGAAAAATTTTAAGCACGGTTTAATACAAAATAATCACCGATTTTCCTGCTTATTAACATTACACCTACCGTTGCCAAAACACGGTTCTGGATTATGTTTCCAGGTACAAAAACTACCTGACGATTTATTTCTAAATGCATAGCATCATGGGGAAATACGTATATACATGCACATAGGATACTGTTCTTCTAACAATGCTTTCGTATTCCGTTTCTTCACGCATTGTACTGCCGTTTATGAAAATGAATGACCAAACGTCCTTCCATTAATCATGCTTACCATTAAGTTACTGGCGATCAATGCCTCAGACGTTCAAGCGCCTTCGGATTGTTACAACCAGGTAATAAACTCTGCTCACCTTCACCTCGGGTGGTCGGGTAATTATCCGACGAACGCGTCACGCGAACCTTCCGCAAGAATGAAAATTCACCGCGCCTCATAGCAGCCTGTTCTTGCAAATAACAGAATCGATGGATTCCGCAAAATAAACCCTACGGCATCCTAGGAATCGTAGGGCTGCTCGAAACCTATGCTGCCCTGGTGACAAAATAAACAACGCGTCAACAGATATACGCATCGTGACGACGAAGGACCCGTAAGAACGCGCAACCCGACGAAATGTGTACGTGCACAAGAAAAATTTCCTTTCGCGGCACGAACGCAATTCGTCGCAGACATTTCCCCGCTTCTAACGCCAATTATAAACGCTTTCCTCGGCAGAAGCGACGAATCTATGCAAGAAGCGAGGGAAAATCGTCGACGTTTTCCACCGTTCATGTTTCCCCGATAGGTGGTTTTCCGTCCGCCAATTTTCCACGATTTTCCGCATTTCCACGCCGAGCGCTGCGAACCTTCGCGCACTTCTGGAATCCTGCTCGTACGGCAAACAACTCGGGGCTCTGTCTAACGTCGAGGCGCAAAGGAAAAGTGATTTCACGCCGGTGCAGACTTTTCCGGGCATTTTCCGGGCGCCGCGGTGCTTTCATGGTGCCCTGTTGAAAAAGATTCGGGAAAAAAAACAAACTGACGAATAGGCGGCAGAAGGGATCCTCGTTTTTCTCTTTTTTTTTACGACAGCTTTTCCATTCCTGTCGCACCATGAGCTCCTGGTAGATGTTGGTCGAAAAAAGCAGAACACCTTCTCCAATAACTGCTAAACGTTACAAATACTTGTCTAATTTCGCGTTTCTCGGCTTCATAGTTCCCTAATGGGCCATTCACAAAAGTAGAACGGTCAGCGTTGGTTGTCCAATTGGCCGGCGAAAATTTTCACTCGCACCTACACCGGCGTTCTAACGTCCTAGTACTCCGAAAGATGTTAATCCGCCTCATTAGGTTGTACACGTGTGATTTATTGCGCGGCGGTTCGGTTAAATCGTCGGGGAGCGCGGATAGATCATTGACAAAGTTGTGTGAATACCTTGTTTCTTTGGTGAAGCTGAAGGCGAATCTTCTTCATGGGTAACCATGGAGTAACTTCCTTCGTGATCATGGTATCCTGGCGATCATGGCGACGCCTATGGTGTTTGCTCGCCATGGGAAATGCCATTGTAGGGTCCCGATAATCGGGTACGTCGCGAGGTAAAAGTATGTACGTTGAACAATTTGGCATAAAAATGTTATCTCAGATAAATCGTCGTTGAGTTGTGATAACGGAAACGTGAGAAGCTTTTAATCGTCATCCTTGATTAATAAAAAGCAATTGCATAATTCTGCACAGTGGATTTACTAGAAAGCGAAGTGGACACATGGGAAAGTCTCCTCATATTTGTCAAACGACATTTCACGGTCCTGCATTACTGTCCACCCAGGTTACATGCGCCCGGTTTTATTGCCCGTGTTTGAGCGAAATTTAGCACGATTCGTGCCCAGTTTCAACTGGCTGTGTAATTCCCGCGAGCGCCTTAAGCAGAAATTATGATAAATGTGAACGCACCAGTAAGCAGCTAGCTGAAACGAAATCGAACGTGAAATTTGTGTCCATGAATTATCATCAAGCATATCCTTATTTCATCCTATCAACTTCCATTGCAAATGTTTATGGCATACGAAAAATATTTCTATAATATTATCTTTCACAATGGAAAGAAAACAAATTTGCTTTTCCTCCGAGGAACTATACAATTGGTCTGCTATATATAATTCTAAGAACTATATAATTCGCCACTTGTAAAATAATTGAAGCTCTGACATTGGCTGACATCATTTTTCACTTTTCCTTTTAATTCAATTTAAGTAGGAACGATTCTTCTTCTTTCACATCAGATTCACTAGATAACCACTCTTCATCTTTACAAATTTCTCCGAAACGATTTTATAAACTCAGCATACCGCCAGACAGTTACGCTGCCGCGAGGGAACGTGAAACAGAACAAACGCGAAAGAGAAGGGGGCAATGGAGAAAGAGATACCGATGAGAAAGGAGGGGTGCATCTAATTTGATTTAATTAGAATAAATTTGCTTGCATAAAAGACGACAGGGCGGGGCGAGCTCCATGCGAAGCATATTAGCCTGGTAGCTAAATTTATCAAATTATGCGTAGCTCGTTCGATTTCTATCGTCGTAAAGGCCGCCATCGTAAAATGCAGCCGTACGATTCAATTGCACATTTACGATCGGTCCACGTATTTGTTCAGGCGAAGAAACACCCGCCACCGCAGTAATTTATCAATTTTTGTTTTTATTTGGGCAAAAGATAGTGAACAATAGACTGAACCAACATATATACTATGGCACAGCTGCAAACATTTATTTAGTTATTATATCATATATTATTTATTGACAAATGTTTTATCACTTAAAGTACATGCGCGTAACTACCGATATTAAACAGGTAATTAAAACTACTGTCGTGCCCTGTTTTCTAACAGAAAGTGATCTATTATAATACTTTTCGCTAATACATATAGGAGACGTCTCAGGCGTCGGAACCACTATTTTTAGAGCAACGAAAACCGACAGTTCGCGGGGATTTAAAATGAAACCACGACGGCCATATCGGTTCACTAAATGTGTTCCTCGGGCGCGGTGAAGGAGTTTCGATGGCCACCATCGAAAAAGCAGGTGTTGCTCTTCTTCCTTCATGTTCTCCTTGCAGCTAAGTGGTACGACCTTCGGCGTGGACCCTTAACCCTTTCCATCCGAACAACATAATTAACACCGTCACCCGAGGCTCGTAATTGCACGAGCACGTTTTACCACGCGCAAATGGCACTTTCCCCCATTGGATTCGTTGGTACGCGACGTGGGTGTCTACGGCGACAATGGAGCGCAGAAAAGTGTTCATGGTAACCCATGAGACCCTCCGGTTCCATCATGAAATCCTGATGCACGAAGCCACATAGCTTTTGTTCGTGACTTGACCTGATCAACACGGAAATTCATTTGGCAGGCATAACTATGCTTGACAAACGGAAACCTTACTTAAGGATATGGTTAAAATCGAGTTTTTTTTCATAGGGGTTGAATTGTCTTTCAAGGAACCGACCACGAAGCCTCGACGAATAGGTCGGAGTAATCGAATGAATTAATTGTTGCGAGATTATCCGCGGTTCATCTGAAGAATATTTCGATATTTCTTCGAACGTTCGTCTACTTACTAGACTCCACTATAATCGCAGACTTGATACTTCAAAGTGAGTAGGCTAAGAACACAAAGGTTGAAATATTTGAAAAAATTGTTTGGGTCATTTGAATATTAGTATCAATGGAGTGAAATAATTAAATACGATATTTGCAAAATATGTGAATCGTTATTACAATTTTCGAATTAAGTCCTTTTGTTTCAGGTCTTTTAGTGAAAGATTCGAACAGATTGCCATTATTATTTTAGGCCTCGGGTATTTAAAACCGTAAAGGGGGTACTGATTACTGATGAAGGGTTCTCCCATGGTGATATCCTCCTTGACGTTCTGGTATCCTAATCATACAGAACTCGAACCTTTGTCGCATTAACCCTTTGAGTGGACAATAATATCAGGTCAAACACCGTGCTCCAATTTCATCCCTTCCTATCCCCATTTCCGGCCACACTGACCTCCAGCCCGTGTAACTCCTGAATTTCTTGCTCTCCTGATACTTTTCTAGATCATCCTGAACCCTTTGGGACAAACTTCTTTTATGTTCGTCTAATCGGTCTGCAGGTAACAACGATACCTGTAACAAACATGTCTCCCTTAAATCGATTGGTACTAGTGTTGCCATAGCATTGAAGTTTCCCCGTAGTTGCCTGCAATCAGTCTGCAGGCAATACCACAATAAACATCGATTTCTGCGTGACAGAATTTTAAAAAATGTCTATCGTTGTAAACAGGTGTTGCGTCCTGCCTCGTAAAAATTCACAAAGTGCCCATAGAAATGGTGAGCGAGGAGTATCGAACTGAAATGACAGCAATAAAATAAATAAAATTACATTTGGACAAAGATATCAACGAACAATATTTCTCCTCTATTTAAACAAACATATTTGTATACAATAAATACGTCCATGTCTCACGCGTTTGTCAATGTTTGCCCCAAATGAAAGCCTAAATTAATATTTCACAATTCCAGCAACAATTACAGATACGAAGTATCGTTTACCATCGAGGCAGGAAATAAAACTACCAATTACAAAATGGGCGTACGATGGTGTAACCTAGAAATAATCCAGAGCCTTGCCGTTCTTCAGTAAAAGGTAAACCGTTCCTCGTCTTCCTGGTACCTTGTCCTCTAGAAATCCGTCGCAGCTTAGAAATCTAACCCTTTTCCCACGTCGACGCAGGAACTCTCGAGGCAACGTCCGCCATACTCCACTCGAGTCTCGTCCCGTCTCCCCTTTTCCACACATCCCGATACCATCGGGCTGAAAGACTTCCTCTTCGGGCATTCTACTCCTCTGCTTCATATGTGGAGGGCTGCGTGTCCCCCAAGTCACATATTCTCTCTCATGCGTGTCACACACGCGTGTCCTCAATATGCACGGCTGACGCTATCGCTCGCTAACGACTTCCTTTTTGTTTTTACTTTTTTTTTCTTTTTTACGGTGTTCCAACAGTGGTGAGAACAGTGCCGACAAACACTGCCCATTGGACCCTCGATTATACGTGTATATATTAAACTCACGTTCCGGGTATTTGTTTGGTTTTTCGGGGGTTTCTTTTTTTAAGCATTACTGTTACTTATGGTTGTTAATGATTGTGAATAATCGGAGCGCAGAATTTTATGCGGGAATACATGCACAATTAATTATGCCGGGGGACTATGTGGCGAATGACCCACGTGTTTCTTTCTTTTGCTCTTCTTTTACTCATTGTTACTTGAGTTAGTTGCAATATTATTATTGTTATTATTTGATGCTGAAACGAATACGACGTTATGCAGATATGTGAGCAGTATGCAAAGAATATGCTGGCGGGGAAACATGTAATTAAGATAATTAGGTGTGGTAGATAGAAGAAATAGAATAATATATTTCTATATTTGTCTGACGGCAATAGAAATTTCTGTCAAGCTTCTCCTTCTTGATCTACTTTCTGCAAAATAGTTTATAGGGATAATTACATTAACATCCGCCGCGAACCAATTTTTAATGATATTAGTGAGCTTGTGGAGAATACAGACTTATATTGCAAAGGTAACTCGGAAATATTATTGTTCCTTCTGTCCTGTTTATTCGGGATATTATTTAATTGTTGGTAATGCAATGTATGGTTTAAATAAGAGACAATAATTAAGGCGGTGAAATTTTATTCGATTAATTCTGAAAGTTGTGGAAGAAATTAAGAAGTATAATTATGTACATATGTACTATCCCGTGGAAAAAGTCTATCAACACTTTAGAACATATATTATAGATACAATGAACATTTCTATCGAATAATTTTCACGAATGGTGGGCGTCCTACGAAATCCTTCTTCACCGGCTGCAACTCTGGTAAAAAAGGTCGCGCAGAAGGTCTCCTCCTGCATTGACCTAACCCAACTCTATTCAACCAATTTTTTACCACCGCACCCCTACGCTGCAACCCTTGTTCAGGAAACCCCCTGTTCTTCATGTTCTTCTGCTCCTGAAATATCTTAAATAGCACGTAGACACCCTACGAAATAGAGCGAAACATCGTTCCACTAAAAGACATAAATAATACGCAGGATAGCGATAAATTTACAAATTATTATTGAGTATAATATTATTCTTCAAATACACCCCATTTAACTTTCTTCTTTCGACTGCTCCACCCGCTCCATAGATCCATCGAAACTTCAGCTACAATTTCGATATTTCTTGTAAAACTCGCTCGATGAATAACAAAAGTATCATCCTTGTTTAACGAACAAATCGAACAAACCACGAGTATCCTGCTCACCAGGACGATTCGCCCGTTTCGCCTCCTCTCGTGTCCTGTTCCCTGGCTACCTAAGTAGATCAGTCGAACTAAACAGGAATTTCAACGCTTCGACGCCGTCTCTCCCTCCATGTATGCGGGACAATGAAAACCGCAAAAAGCGTCGTTCATACATCGCCCACCACGCCATAACCATACAAAATTACCATAGAACGTCTTAGCCAAACGCTGAAGCAGAGTTCTTAATGGCCTTCGAAGTTATTAAAAAATTGTCGTAAATTTCCGTGGGTCTCGTGACCGATTTCGCTTTGTTCGATGGTCAGCATCAAGGGGGTTAAATAATGCAAACGGTCCAGGGAGATTTGTCGGCCACGCCCAGCATTTGAAAAGGCTTCCTCGGATCGTATAGTAGCCTGGCCACTAATTAGGGAACTCTATTCAGTTGTTCCCCGTTGGGGTGGCGCCTTACGTCCCTGAGGGAACTTTCCATGCATTCTAATAGGGCTGAAATAATAGTTCCCGGAATGATTGTGCACCGTCGGGTTCATGAATATGTCATGAGGCAGTTGGTGTCGTTTTGTCCTCGACAGAAATAATGAGGTAAAGAATGAGACGGGGGGCGCGTCGGTGACTTTTCATAAAAATATCGCAGAATTCGGATCGTTGGGGTGGATGGTTATGACATGTGATTGTCCGTCCGGAAATATAGCGTGGCCGTAAAATTAGACGGTGTTTTTTACGAATCAGTTTATCCGGTGCAATGTATTTGAAACCTCATTGAATTTGATATAATAATTTTAAATAATGATTACGAGTTTGATGGTAAAAATATCTATATAATTGGCCAGGTAACTTCACTTGGATCAGTTAATTTTTGCTGCTGCAAATTCTTTGGTATATAATTGGAATAATTATATTTCTGTCGTAATCGTATGAAATCCAAGGTTCCATGATCATTTGAATGAAAAAATTCGTGGTTCGTTGCGATATTATATTAATGCAAGAAAAGAATGAACAATGGATATTCGTATGCAATTTGTAGATAATTAATTAAGTTATTTAAAGGTGCCATACGGTTCGAAAAGAAGAACGATTAATGAAACGTTAGCTCTGTATCGCGAAGCACAATACATAATGACAACTATTGAACCTTTCAATAATAATGCTGGGAAAGAAACGTACAGAAATGAAAGAAGTTAAGGAAATAAAAACGAGATTTACACGACACGTGAAACGCGTATAAATTAATCGTAATCTCCATAGATACGAAACGTGAATTATTTACGACACGTTGATCGAATGTTTCGATAAATTTCAATCGCTGACTGAGTCCTGCATTACATTTACGCAGGAAAATTCATTTGTCGCGTGGCAGCAATCATTCATCCATTATGCTGCATGGATATCCAGTGTACGAGCATCAAGATTCGAATACACTGCTCGTACATGAAATATTGCGCATTTTATAATGCACAGCGATCAAAAGGGTTGAAGGGTTTTGGTGTATGTATCTCGAAACGGTCCTACGCTACTTCTGACATCCTAATTCGTAGGTCACGCCTCGGTCGAAAATCTCACGGCGCATGCAAGGCCAAGAACTACACAGGTTTAGGGGTAGTTTCGACCACACTGCCGAGAACATATGCTCCTAGTAAAATCGTCACGCTTTAAGCTCGAGTTTCACGCCCAATAACAGTGATTCCCTGGATGTACCAAGAAGATACCGATATTGGAAGTTCCATCAGACCCTGCACTTCCCCCACGTTTTCCGAAACGTTAAATAAATCGTTCAATAACGACGAATAAAATCGCCCCAAAGAGGGTGAAGTCTGCATTATTTCATCGTCACACAATATCAATCAGAAGCATCAGAAGTTTGGCGAATATGACAAGCAACCGGTCACAAACAAGCAAGAATATAAATTTCTGAATTGTTAATATTCATGGCCGCAAGAAAGAAAAATTTATACGCATATTTTTACAAAAGCTACAACTATCGAAACCAGACTAAGTTCACTATCCACTAATCCACGGAAAATCGAAGATACAATCCCGATTTTCGTTTCGTCGACGAACCCGCCATAATGTCGTCCCATGGAACCACCATAGCCCACCACCATTTTCTTCCCAGCCACGGTTTTGCTTCCTCTCGTCGCCTAAGGCCCTAATACCCCGGTGGTTGAATTTGACCGTGGGCGAGAATCGTTCTCACGGTCGATTCCTCGAGGAGGAACCAGTCGGTCGGTTGAAGTCGAAGACCCCCAGGGGTCGTGGGAGGGTTAAAACCTTTGGTCCTTCCCGCCTATCTTTCCCCTACAGCCAACACAGCCGTGGACCTTTGAACCCGTGGAATTTCGCGTCTGGCTTCGGCTCGTCGATAATTTCCAATGGACGACGACGCCACGCGCTGTGGACAGTCCCGGCGAAACTTAACTAACCTAGGGATGCTATAATTTCTCCTTTACGACTGCCAGATCCGTGGATACGCCGTTGGAAAAGTCGTAGAGGGCTGTGAATGCTACAGTATAATACATATATATATATGTACGTAGATGCATACATACATGTATAATGTATATACATGGACCTTAGTCGGATCTCTTCCCCTTTATTCTTCGATTTTCTTGTATAATATATACGGGCGTTTTCATTCGTGTTTCTTTTTTGTGTCGTTCTTGGAAAGAAGAGGCGGCTTCTCGTAGAGGCTGCCGCCACGGGGCGGCTCGTGGGAATTCCAGGACGAGCCCCGTGAGAAAGCGGCTACGAGGAGAGATTGCTTCTTCTCAGGGTTACTAGGAAACCAGTCGAAACGAAGAAGCTGCGCCTTGAAAGAGCACACGAATAAAGGGTACGGGAACGGTTTATGAATGAGGGGTGGTGCGGGTGGTTTTTAATTGAATAATTATATTTGTTTGAAATAGTTTGGGCAGGGTCGTTTAGTTTTCACTGGTATTTGGCTAGAGGGGTTAAGCCTTCGCTGAGAAATTACACCGATAAGATTTTATTTTTCTATCCGTTATTAATGTTTCTAGCTTGTGTGGAACAATGTAGTACATAGAATACGAGGCATAGGCAAGGACTTCCTCCATATACTGGTTTCATTAAATTGGAAACTATAGAATGGCAGATACAAATGTGGAATGTTCTTGGTGAAACAGCGTGGAGAAGGAAAACTGATTGTATAATTGCTATCATTGTGAAACATTTTTAAGGGTGACACATAGGTTGCTGATATTTCACATTGTTAAATGCTCATTCGTTTCTCTGCTGGTACGTATGAATAGAAGTTGAAAGGATACAAGACGTTAAGTATAACGCGAAGTAGCTATTTTCTGGGTGTACTACTTTAACGAAATAGTTCGTAAGTAGTATAGATGCACCGATTGTTCCTTTGCGGTAATAACTCAAAGGGATTCAATGGCCACTGCGCCATGGTCGTACGTAAATCTGGTTCAATGCTGTCCCATAAACATGATATAACGCCAATCGGTTAAATACGATCGCAGCACAATAAATATTCTCGCACCGATTGTTTATCAAGAAAGAAATGTATCACCGCGGTTTCGATAATGCGGTACACCAAGGTGAATGACGCGAATATGTAACAATCATTTAAAATGTCAAGATTGGCCATAACATTTGACAATAATTATAAACGAAATCAAATTCATTTGCACAAGAATTGAAAGTCTGTTTCCTTGCGTAGACAGTATGCAACAGTGCCAAATGCGAATAAAAAAAAAATAATACAAATTGTGTCAATTATAAAAATTCGATATATATTTGTACACAATTTATGTAACAACATTGCATTTAGCTACATATGAAAAATCTTAAGACAAGTTCAGAAAATCTGACATCATCGTCTAGTTAATATTTCTTTTCCACTTGTCCACCAAAATGCATTTCTTCCTACAATACAACAAAGAGAGGGAAATCAATCACGATTAAACGTCATCGACCCGGTCTACCCACACCTCTCAGAGTTCTGGATATCTCCTATGTGATCCTGCGAGCTTGCTAACCCTGAGAAAACGAACTTGCCCTTCGAACCTCGGTTCTCACGCTCGGCGATCTTCTCGTCTTATCTCGAGGCACCTCAGGTATAATACGTGTAGAGAAGTCCTCCTTGCTGGTAATCTCCGCCAGGACATCTGGCCGCCCTTCCTTTCTTTTTTCATCCTTCTTCTTTTTTTCGACGAATTCCTACGGTCAACAGCTGTGCGGCCTACGAAAAAATCTTCACGGTTGGCCATAGGAATTCGTTGCTTTTCACAGCCTTTGATCCGAGTTTCCTCTCCGTTGCCCGTGAACCCGGCACGTGAAACGCAACGCCTCGAGAAGAATGTCAACGGAAAAACGCGTTCGTTATTTCTCGTGTGTTCCTGCTGGTTCTGTGAACAGGCTGGCCCACGTCGCTCTGAACAGGAATCCGTTGATGAATATTCCAGCGGGGTACCTTTGGAAAAAAAGATCGTTGCTGGAAAGATCGAACCGTCCCACTCTATGTTCCCGATTCCCACGAGCCGTGAGAACGACGATTCCGTGGTCCGTGCGTTCTTCCCGCGCGTGATAGAGGAACATGAACGAAAAAGAGGCTTCGTCGCGTCGGCGATCACGCGTGAAACGCTTGATAACGTTAATTCGTCGTTTAGGAGAGGGTTAAGTGACGATTGTCGTGGGGACATGGAGTCGCGGCAACGTTTCGGACGAAAATTTCGGCTGCCGGGCGACGCGGTGTAGGAAAGGGGTGTTAGGATAGGATAGCTACGTGCAGCTCGAATTTTCGTCGGTTCTCATCGTTGATTTTGTCGTCAACCCTTGTGGGATGTTGTAGATGGAGATGTGCGGGGATGATGTCTCTGTATGCAGGAGAAAGACAATTCGGCGATGTATTTAAACAATCCAATGTGCAATATGTATTTAACGTTGGTGTGCGAATCGCTTCGGATGATTGGAAGGGGGTTGAGATACCTGCTCTCTAGGAAGAATTTCAACGTAATCATTATAATTTAGAGCCCCGACATTATTCGAACACATTATTATATTCAATTACGTGTTTCCATAATTTAACGAATTTGCACGTTTGGACAATCGATATGAGGGGGATGATGTAAATGATTAAATAAACACGATTTTGTCACTGATTTTTAATACCAAATATCGATTTTTTATTAAGGAAAAGTCTGCTCGAAGTGCCTTTTTACTCAACATCATAGTAAAATTGAAATTATCGACAATCCAATACGCATAAACTGGTGCACGTAGTAGGACGATAATTGAAATCAAGAAATCTTAAACAGCACCCTCAAATCGACAAAAGGGACAATCTCAACAGCAATCGAAGCATCCAAATCAGAATCAATAGATGCGCCAGTTACAAACGGTGTCGGGGCACAGCTCCGACCTATTCGACGAATCGATACCGCTTAAAACTGACCCCAGTTCGTAACAGCCCCTTTCTTGAAGCACCACGAGGCGCAGTTCACCTTCTCACGATTATTGGAGAACCATGTGCGACGAGAAAGTGGGCTGAAATTGAAGATCATGCGGCGGCGATCGAAACGGGATGTCGGGTCCTTTTGAAGTCGCTTCTTTTTTTCCGCGACGGCACGTGCTGCTGCACTGTCGCGCGACAAACCCGTGGAATGTTGGGGCCAATAAAGGGAAGGAAAACGCGCGACGGCACTTGGACAAGTCATTCCCAGGGGCTGTCACGCCCCCGATGAAGCGTGAGAACGAAAACGCCCGGCCGGAATCGACAATCGTCTCACGTTCAACAGAGCACCATGCCGAACGAAGAGATGTTGGATTCGAAATTGGAAATTTGAAATGGGTTGCATCCGTGGAATGCTCGCAGTCACGCGAATCGTTGCGTTCGAATGTTTCTAAAATGACCGCTTAAACGGCTGAAATGAAAGATCTGTTTTCATTTGCCCACAGAGTTAGTTCAATAGGACGCTGCCAAAACGATCTAATAGATATATTAGGTCCGCCGGAATGTTCTGCCCGATAATGTCATGTCAAGTCTCGACCTTTATGAGGCTGCCTCTTTTTACCATTGCATTTATACGCATGTGCTCATCCAAATTACCAACTTTTCTAAATATAATATTCTGTCGTAGAAATGAGGTCGTGCCACGATTTGTATATTATACGTCCTAATGCTCACGGTTTGGTAGCTCGAGTAGCCATGTTTCACACCCCCGTTTCTACGTCTCCAAATAACTTCCAAATCCCTCATGCTTTCCTACGAAAAGTGTTTACCAAAGTCATTTCCGTGAATAGGCGAGAAACCACCAATTTGTTCCGGGATATTGACTTTCCCTTTCCGTTGTAATGTACAGGTCCGTGCGTACATTCCAATGTTTAGTGTCCATAATTATGACAATCATGTTTCACACCTTCCATTTATCATTTCGAAACGCAACTTCCAACCACTTTATGCTAGCCTACGAAAGTTGTTTACCGATTTCCTTTCCCTAACTAGGCATGACCGTTCAAATTACAAGGGTCATTGTGGTCAGCTGTTAGACCCTCGTAAGCCTATTATGTATTTGACTTTACGAGAACGCCGTGACTGGCGAGCCTTCTCTTAATGCTTTTAAGACGCATTCTCGCTGGTATGGCCATTGAGTAAAAGAAGTATTAAAAGTTGCTTGTCTGGATAAAGATACTATTCCATTCGAGGCTTCTTGGTATGTACTTGAAGTTGAAAATTAATTAGGAAAGCAGTGCTTAATATTTTATTTATACATACACTTAAAAACAGTTAAAAAGAAAATTGTTATAAAGAAATTCGGCATATCTAAATACATAGATAATAGTCATAAAATATTTCAAAGGCTTGACCGATAATCGAATGATGAATAATTCCCATTCAATAATCAATATCTCCCGTTCCACCTGTTTGCCATTAAGTCACCCCTGTTTCCACCTTCTGTCTCGTAAAATTGAAAATACTCGCCGATATGGGCGCAAATCTCTCACGGACCAAAACGCGCATTTCAATTCGACAATCTTCTCGAATCGAAATCTGTAGCGAAATCATTATTATTAACACACGTTCTGGTTCCGCCGAGAAGCTGAAGATAAAAGGCAGTAGCAGGTTTACGTTGAAGACGAGCACAAAAGAACTCTCTCGCCATAGAGGAATACTGCATACGTACCTATAATACATAGTAACTCAACGATAGAAAGTGTTAGAAACGCCTCCTGCAACATCCTAGCCTCCCGACAACTTTATGACCAAAAACATAATATATCCGTCGGAGAATTAATTCCGTACGTAGCGCAATCCCACCCCACGCACGTGCTACCACCATTCCCTCTTCGATCATTCCCATTTGACGCGTAACACCGTACGCGCAACATCGATGTGCATACATACGTGCATGCACATTTCATACACAAATTCACCATCTGGAGTCAGCTGCTTCCCTGATTCTTGTTTACAGCGACTCGCAATTTTGTACGTGAACGTCGGCTACCGTGGCCCCATTTACAATTGTTACACGAGCCCACAAACCAGGTATCCACTTAACAATGCCGCGCTTACAATCGAGAGGGATCGAGGGCCCCGTACCTAAGAGCCCCGTCAACGAGAGTCGTAGGCTACGCGTCTTTTGCGAACACTTCTATGCCTTTTCTAATCTCCTGCTGCTTCGACACGCTCGAATGATTTCGGGGAAATTCTTCGCCGTAAATCGGCACGTAATGCGAAAGTGCACCTCCTTTTTCGGGGTCCGAGAGGCCCACGTGCCCCCTCCCCCTACGTCAAGACGGGCCCGATGCAACTTCCTGGCCTCGGCTGTTCGCCTATTCCTTGTGCTATAGAATATTGACTTCTGACTGCCAATGACACTGATCATCATCGGCTAAATCGGTCCTCAAGTGGCTGACGACAGGTATCGCTCACCTTGCGATTCATCCCTGTCGATTTAAAGGTGGCTCGCTTAACGTCGGTAATCGCCAAACCTTCATACTTGGTCGTTTAAACACTTAACACAGTATTTCGTTTGAGTATAGAAATATTAGTATTAATATTGTTCGCGCGGCAAAGTGACGGGAATTTAATTAAATCGGCTGTTACTGTAAAACGAGTTTATCGGGACGGAGAAAAGAGGCGGTCCTCGATACCTGACAACCTTGTCGAGGGCATCATTCGAGGCTTCAAGTATCCGTGGCAAGCACGAATGGCCCCGCCACAGGTGGCCGCTCGAAGGCACCTGAAACTAACGGACGGCGTCGACCGCGGCAGGTAGACGGAACCCCGCCTACGGCCAGGTAAAAATCGAATGACCCGCGTCCGCGAGCAACGTTCCTAACTATTTCTGTTCGCCTGGTGGAAATGGTACCAGGTTCTCGACAAGTGTTAACCCTTTCGCCAATCGGCGAACCCAGAAGGTCGGTTTATGGTTTCGCGGCAGGTGCGCCGGACGACTTTCTCGTGCTCGGTCGAAAGTGAAAATGCGTGCGCACGGCGTGACGGTGCGAAGGTAAACACGCCTGCGTGTACGGGGGAGTGCATTCCAAGGACTGGACAGGTGAGGAAAGTCGACCGTCGTTCACTTGATGGAGAACGAGAGATCTCGAGAGTTTCATGAGAGCCTGGTCTACAGCCGTCGAAAATTAACCCTTTCTCTGGCGTGCAAACCGCGCCCCCGGCTTAGACCCAAGGCCTTGCCGACCTCCTGGACAATCTTGCGACTCTGGTGCTTGGTCTTCGATTAATTCGTGTTTACAACGTTCTTCACGCCTCCCTGCAAACTTTAACGGGCCATTAACACAAAGGTATCGACGTTTCTTAATGTTACGCGATGTTTATCGCTCTTCATCGTCCACGCGTTCCGTCTGCGTACGCGTACCGATGCACCTGTTCGATCGTTCCTTGCGCCAGTTTTGTTTGGTTAATTCGTTGGCGCTCGGTTTCAACGTGATTCTGGGACCCTACTACCTGGAGGATATAAAATTTCCGTTAGCGTGATTTTTGAACAGGTGAACAGACTCTTCAGGATTCGTGGATTATTTTATTCCTGTTCTCGAGTGGCCAGGTAACTTATACGTATGTATGAGGCTGAGAAGTTTAAATGTGGCAGATGGAAATACTATATTTGCTGGAAAACGCGGCAGGGATAAGTATAATTTTCTCGCGGCTTCGTTTTCAAGGCAAATTGCAAAATATTCTTTCAATTGCCCTTCCGCAAATTGGAATGTTTAACATTTGTTACGGTGTTGTTTAAATGGCCGATTGCAGAATTTCGAACGTTAAGATACGTATGTAGTCATAGGAAACGATAATTCTTTTACTATTATACAAGTCTGACAAAAAGATCCATAATGTACCAAAATTCATAGACGATGGTTTAAAATAATGTTTAGTGATCTAGACCGAATTGCAACCGGTTCTTGGTTAGTGCTAAGATCCTGATACCAAATCTTCCGTTAATTTATATTTAGAATACCTTTAGCGGCCGAAATGAATTGTTATAAAAATGATCGGGGTATAGGTGTATACGTGTGTCAATATCTTTCACAGAAAATTATATGGCGGGCTAAGGGTTAAACGGTTCGTTAAACGAGTTTTATTACTGTGACACTCTTTTCCGTTATAACGTCCTAATAGTTGGGGTTCGTCAGATATCCGTTGAAAAATACCCCGAAGATCCTTGTGGTAACGATAATAACGACCGTAGAAATAGAAATGGGGGTGCAAGGTGCAAGGAAATTCATTCCGAATACATTTGCTCGAGGCACATTAAAATCGTTGTTGAATGTAATTTCGCGAAAGAAATTGACGGCGCAATTGTTTGCAATTGTTAGAAAAATATAATGAAACTGGATAAACCTTTGCGAACGATATTCATACTGCTCGACGTGTCTTTCTATAGCACGTATTTATCGAGCAATCTGCTCTATGATCTTCAGGTTGTCTAGGATTCTATATTTCATATATGATCTCCTAGTCACGAAACGTATCTAGGTAGTGAGATCCTCTTACTACTTCTCTCTTACTATATACGTGCATGCACGTGGCGATACCTGCACCGAAGAACAAAACACTGTACTGCGTATTTGACAACAGGTAATTTGAACCGATGAAAATTCATCACCTGTATCTGCGTACATTAAACGTTCGGAAGATAACCAATTATTTCTCTGCTTGTATTTATTTTATTATTCACAAATTTAATCGTGGACTTTAACTGTTATTATCAGTGAGCTGCTGATTATTTCATTTTTAAATATCGAGTAATATTTGGCGGAAACTGTTTGACATGTTTACAGTTCATAGATTCGGTCGTTCACTGTTTAATAAAGAACGAGTGATATTAACAGAGGAAAATACGTACACCCGAAATCTTTGAACTTGAAGGATATTTTCGTGTACAATGCCCGGTTCAGGATCTACCGAACTCCACGTACATTCTGCTACCCTAGCACACTTGTTTACCAAAATGGTTTCTTTTCACCGAAGGGTTAAGTAGGGGCGAAACCATAAAGGGGAAGAGACGCGGGCTATGCCAGACTCAATCAATGAATGTCTTATTCGTTCCGCACGCGTATGCACTCCTAATCGTTCAGAACCAGTGATAGTGAGACTCTCTTAACCCTTTCAGACGGACAGTGGTCTCTATAGGCTGACAGATATACTATACGTACATAATGTTTCCACGTTGCAAAAGAAATATGAATAAAAATATGATTTTTTTTCATTACTAAAAATATAAAGACAATAATGAGACACCGTATGACGACTCTTCTGTTGTTGACGACAATCGTCCTTTAAATTCCTTAAAGTTTAAAGGTTTAAAGTTGAAACCTCAACGTGACTTCTAGTTAGTCCATTCATCCTTCCGCAATCAGTTCAATGGTGCCTGGTACAAAATATGCACCACTACTGCGTCCAGATCGAAGGACTTCCAAGTACCTTATGCTACCCTACGAGTTCTGTTTACCGAACTCATTTCCTTAAATGGGCATGAAACCGCAAAGGCGTTTAAAAGGGCGCACCGAAAGCTTAGCACGTACCCTCGCTCGTATGATCCTCTATTCCCCGAGACCAACGCAGCAGTGAGACGTTCCTCAACCCCTTTAAACGTCCGTACGTACATCTTCGATGCAAACCGGTTTTCGATTTATGTTCCCCAACAGCGAACGGTCATTGCAAGGGGAACAGGTGTTCGATGGAGAAACCTGTTCTGCATAGTGCGTTGCTGCACGCTTCGAATGCATCCGAATGACTTTCCTCGGGCAAATGTTATTGTATAATAGATATTTGGTGTTCATTATATGAGACAGATAATAGGAATGATTGTAATTTATCCAGAGGGAAGATTAGATTATTTATTGCTATTAAATTATACAGATGTGCGATATATTGAAAGTGAAACGATGCACACGGTCATCTGATTTATAGTGGGGCAAAAGGATTGGTATATTAAACTTTGGAATGGAGGTGTCGCAGAAACTTGAATGAGTTCGAATGTTTTGAGCTTTCTTTTCTTTAGAAGACGAATCTTCTATGGCCTTCGTTATTTTAATCGTTGTAGGTAATTATTATATTAAACGTCTAGGTTCCTTGGACAATATTTTGCTTTTTAATTGAATATTCATAAATAATTTATAACTAGACGACAAGTAGTCTTTGGACTATTTTGTGTTAAATATTTTCGTTATTTTTAATCATCACCGTGCGCCCCTCAGTTTTGGTGTAATTACAATTTTTTTTAGAAAACGTTGTGGTATTTATTGTATTTCCTTCTTATATTTATATACATATATTAAAGCATTCTAGTAGATGTTTAACAAAATTCGAACTTCTTTGATCCTGCTATTCCTACAGTCCAGCATTTCCACATTTCTTGCAAAGTGAATCCTGTACCTAGGACTCCAGGACCATTGAATTTTCGTACAAACGAATTTCGGGGCTGTCATGCTAGCCTGACACTTCTGTTGACACAAGATATTAACATGAATAACACCCCATTAAGCTCAACTGACCGTGAAATTAAGGAGGCCCTTAAAATGATCCCACGGCTATAAACTCATAAACAGGTCAGACCCTTCTGGTTAACAGTTTAAGAAACTCAAGAATATGTTTTCCTGATCCAAAAACAGATCAAGTCTCTTCAATCTTCAACCCTATCGCTTAGAGATTTCTTTTCACCCTTTGTACGAGTCTTATTGAGATCAATATTCATTGCGACAATTAACCAACATCGTTCGCAAACATTTTCGCGTTGACAAAATTTTCCCATACAAACGCCTACGCACCAAGAAGTCACTTTCGTTAGTTTCATACCGTCCTAGGACAGTTGTTTACACAGGGTAGCTTTAAGAATGAGGCCTGCTTATTAAGCGTGAAATTGGCGTCAGTAAACTGGAACATTGAGGTTTCTTGAAATTGGAAGGAAGATTTCCTTTTTCGTTATAGTTTGCTGATACATATACAGTGACACATTTTTTTTTTAAGTGGTCATTTAAATACTGCCACTTCGAACGCAGGTCAGATTTCATATCTATATTTCGGGTTTGCTAATCCTACGATTGTGAATTCCCTCGAAGGGTCAAGGAAGAACCGTCACCTTCTGTATGACCATACAACCCTGCTGAAAGTATTCAACGTTGGTGCCGCTGCGAAGTCAGGTTCTCACGCCGTGGCTTGACTTTTCTACACGGCTAAGATTTTTTTTCTTACGAGCAACTGGTCGAGGGCGGATGCCAAGGATTTAACGGACCACTTCTCGTTTTTTTTCCCTTTCCTCCGCTCCTCGTCCCATAGAAGTAAAGATTGTCCCGTGAGACTGGGTCGTTGTTGCCTTCCTTGAAATAAAGTGGGCAATATGTATACACGCTTTGTACGAAAGGCAATGCAGCATCTTAAACAGCTGCGCCGTCGAGGGACTCGCAGACTTTATTGAAAATTCGAACAACTCGAGCACTTGCTCGACGATAAATTGTTTCTGATGCGCGTGTAATGAATTGTAATGAATTAATTAGGACTATACGCTTTCGCGATACTCAATTAAAAATACGATTGAGCATAATATTTGTGGCAATGATATTATGACTTCAATTAAACATCAAGCAATGTTGAAAGATCCAATTGTATTCACTTTCCTAAACGCCTGAGGATATATACTGACCGATTGCTAATAATTTCAAGCATCGACGAGTACCTACCCCTGTTCAATCATTTCAAAGAAAGCCCTCAATAATAATAAAAAAAAACGCATAAAATAAAAATCCACCACACGAATTACATCAAAATCGTCGCACAAAACTCCCACAGGTTCCCATGTCACTTGCGAAAGGGGTTAAACGAGGCCGTAATTACAATCCAATTAAGAACTCCACCGTGAAGGTCCGCGCAAAGTGAGCCAACGAACCACCGGAAACCACGCGGGGGTGGAGCCGCGCAAGAAGCTCCCCGGTACAATCGACTTCCCATCTTTTCATGCGATCCTGATGGTACAAGCGCCACGCGCCTTCGCCGTTTTCCCACGAACCCTCGGCGGGTTCTCACGCGGGTACGGTCATACTTTTGACGCCTCCTCTCCTCTCTGCACGTGTCCCGTCGAGACTCGTCTGAAGTCGAAAAAAAAAAATAAGAGAAGAACAAGAATCAGCCAGACGGAGCCGGCAGAGTGGTGAGGGGAGAAAAAAGAGGAAAAAAAGGTGAAACGTGTTACCCGCGCGAAGATCAGCGCCCTTCGAGACTTCCTGAAGGCGCATAAAGTCCTGGCAGTCTCGGGGTTTCGATTCTCGCGTTCCCGAACCGACTCTCCCACGGTGCGATCCCGTGGGAACGATTTAATTGGCCCAAGAGGAGAGAGGAGAGAGATCGAGAGAGAGGAGACGGAGACGAGAGAGATAACGCCACTCTGGTGTTCAGCGTGCGACTTCGAAGAGGGTTTATGTACCTTCTTATCGCCTTCTCTTTTTCTTCCATGTCTCGTTTTCCTATTCGCCTCCTCGACCCCTTCGAGGCCCAACGTCAAACACAGCGGCGGCCTTTAAATCGTTTAAATCCCCTGCGTCGACCATGCGACCCTGTAAACGTTTGAGAATCGAGCGTGGACGGTCGTAAAGATCGATTCTTATCGTGATTTCTTTTTCCTGGCTATTTATATTGTGCATACTAGTTGGACAGGATGTTGGTGGATAGATTCTGTTGATCCAGGGACAGGATGGGTGGAATTTGTTGGACAGGGGATCGATGGGGATGAAATATTGAGAATATTTGTTTGGGGGCGAAGAAGGCACAATGACAATGGCCGTGGAATTTTGTGCAGTGAGCGTGGGAGTTTCCTTGTTTGCTCGATGGCTTGTGACACCTTCCTGTTAGCTGTTGCGTTCATCGTGCTACTTATCGTTTGGCAGTTCTTCGTATTCGCGTTGCGAAACTTCGAAGAGACAGAGGCATGCCAATATGTATTTTCAACACGCGGTATCTTCGACCGTATCTTTAACTAGCAGCCTAGTGAAAATACAGCCTAATGTAAATGAAACAAAATTAACCATAATGCATTTGTTCGCGACACTCGTGCGACAAGTGAACGCGAAATAACAAAATCCAAGAACAAAATAAAGAATGGCCCAGAAACAAGAAGATCGAGAACAATTCGTCGAACTTCATTTGCCCACGTTTACGCACCGTGTGCTCCCTTATCTCCCACATTTGTTTGCCATCCGTCTAATCAAACGTAAGCCGTTCGAATCGAACGATCACGCTCGACACGTGACAAAAATGCCCAAGCGTGATCTCATCGAGTGGCTCGTCTCAGATCCATACTTTCTCACGTGCACCGGGCACCGTTCCCGGGGAACACGAACGATTCCCACAGGCTGGTCGAAAGCGTGAGAAGAGATGCACAGCTTGTCTCTGGAAGCAACCAGCCGATCTGCTTCGGTAGTAGGCGTTCAGGCTTGGAAAAGAGTTGATACGCCCGGCCTGTTTGTTCTTTCGCGTTTCTCCGCGTACTTGACGAGCGTGCTTCCCACGGGACACCCTGTTCGCAGAGCGTTCCCGGCCAAACGAGACTATACGAAAGGACTATTCCCATGATCGTGAGAATCCGTACGACTTCAGGGGAAACGGATTCCCAGATCGACTAGGAGACCAGACGGTTGATGCTGGTCGAAGTGGTACCGATTTACCCCTTGCGCGCTTTCCTCGATCGATCCACGTTCCAACATGGCGCTTCATATTTATAGAGGATGGTATAAGCATCTGGAAGATCAATTTTATTCGTTTGTCTCTTAATCATTGAAGGGAAGGAAGGATATCTGAATAGATCCTATTGTATTGCGAACGAAAGACTATGGGGTTGCATTTGAAAAAATTAACCCGACCTCCTTCAATCTCTCATTATTCCACCTGCAGGAAAATTATTCGCGGGTACCACATAATATCCACGTTTTATGTTATAACTTTCGTTTCTTGTAGGTTCAACCCCTTGTGAGATACTCTTGCTGTTTTCACTTAACTGTAATGCCTTGTATAATGGGAGATAATTTATTAACATGCATTGATTCATATTTTCATACGTATCTTGCGGTTAATGAAAACGCGTTTCATACGCGAAAAATCTTTTCATACGCGAACTCGTATCTATCTATTAAATTCAAAGAAATGTGAAGCACATCGGAAATGTCAATAGAGCCTTGCTTAAGTGCGATAGCATATCACTGGTGTCTCAAGATTAACTCCCTCCAGTGTTATCTTTGATGTGACAGCAGACACTTATTGTAACAAATTTACCAAGAGTTCCTTACTGTGTCCACCTTCTTCGTCAATATTCTAATATTTTAATAACGCACGATACTTCCTGACGAATTATATTATCGGATTCCAGTTGCACTGAAATACCACTTTACGTGCTTTACTTTAAGAAAGCTCCAACTTATCAATTAGGCCCGCGCGTGTGAATGTAATTGCCGTTAAGAAAAAAACGATAGGAGGATCGTTGACCTTCGTCCCTTAAAAAAAAAAGGGTCATCTACGATGTCCTTAATTCGACCAACGATCCTCTGATAATCGCCTGGTACAAGGACCACCAAATTCAACACCAAATACGACATCTTCTCACGGTTCGTTCTCACAGAGGTCCGGAGGGCCGCCGAAATCTCATTATTTTTTGTGCCAACACCATGAGAAACCGTGACCCATGGGAAAGTGTACGGTTATGGGTATCGAATACCGAAACTGTTCGACTGCGGTGCCGGCACTCTTCTCACGTTTTTGAGATACGTATTCCCCGACGCACAGCGGCGAGGAATCTCTTGCCGAGTTGAATCTGATTTCGATTTTACGACCGTCTATTTCGGCCACATTCCATTTCCTGGCGTGAGAAACGCCTTGCGACCTGTGCCTCGAGATGCGGCCCAGATTAGGTCGGAGTATCGGGGGGCTACCGTCAGCTGTTAAAAGGGTTAATTGAGTTTCTTGAATGTAGCCATTACGCGAGCGGCCGGTTCCAAACAGGCGATTAAAAATCTGAAACAAGATCTTTAATTTGTGAGCGCAGTGATCAGTTTTACCGAACCTTCATTATGAATCGATGTGTCCATGTACAAGCTTTCGTCTATTGTAGTATATCAAATTCGAGACTTAAATATCTTTATGCATCGCCTACAATAAATGTACATATATCAATAATTTCAACTGTAATCTGCCATAGATTAAATAAATAAATCTCTCGGTAAATATAAATAGAAAATGAACGTCAAATTAACCGTTTAAACGATATTCATCAAGCTCTTTAATGCAAAATTAAATTCCGTTAAAAAAGATTCACGTCGAAAAGAACGATTTCTTCGACTTTAAACGGAAGATACAAGGGGAACGGGTTTCAGTACCATTTAGAATAGCACACACGCAAGGTCCACGTGTATAGAATGTAAGAAAGGTTAGGGTTGATCTAAGCGACGTGTTTAGAAGCATCCGGCAAACATGTTGGAGTGGTAGCTCTCCTAAACCAAGTGGAGCTCGCACTAGGACCGGCCTTGAAATCCCAAGGTTGTTCTGAACCTGCCAGACGAGTCTGCTACCTGAGGCTATAGCGGTGTTCACGGTACCCCACTCATTCACGACCACAACTCGCTCTCCTCTTACTACGCCGCTTCATTCATAAACGTGCGTGCGAATGCACGAAAGGAAACTTTAACAATACCTGTCTCCTACAAATTTATTTTAACTATTATGACGTTTTCTTTTCTCCTCGTTCCTTTTTGTTCGTTCCCTCGTTTGAGGGCAAATTACTATGCACACGGTAAAATTATATTCGAATGCAACAGAAATAGGTACCTGTTCACGAAGCTCGATTCCATTTTCCTTTGTAGTCCATTACTCGCAATAACGATTCCTACTATTATTATTATAGTAATGTCAGGAATAAATTACCCGACAATGAGTACGTACGTATCGATGAAACCGAAAGATCCATTGAAACATTCCAAGTGTAATATTCATTTGCAACGATCGTAACGAAGTAAATCATTCATATCTATTTAAAATATGGCAGGCAATAAATAAATGAACAAAATCCTTCAATAGGAGCAATCTGAACATGAAATCGTACGAAATCATTTCTCGGAATCTCGTTGATATTACTTCTCGTTTGAATTCACTTTATACCACGGACGCTCGAGCGCGATAATTAATAAGCCGATGGCTATACGAATGTTATAAAACGAGCACGAGGCGACATGCGTCGCGGTAATCAGATTTACAAAGCACGCGATTGTGTATACGCTTACGTGTCCCGTTCACGTTTCGTACATACAAAACGGTCTGGTTCTACTCGCATGGGAATCATCGATGTTTCCCATACCCAGCGTACGCGACGCAAAGGCATTCCTTGGTTCCCACCGTAAAAGCTGTGTGAAACCAGACGGTTCCCAAACTGAATCCGTGAGACCGATGTCCAGTGAACGCGTTTCGATTTCGATTACAGCATCTATCTACTGCATCGCGCGAAACGAAGGAACAAATTACATATTCATCTTCGCTGACAACGTTCAGGTGGACAAAGGTTCAGGAGAAGTTGGAATCGCGGGTTCGAAAGAATTGAGATGTGGATATTTATAAAAATAAAACAATAAATATTTATTTATTGGTAGGTATGTAATCAATCTGATTTGCGGTGGGAAAATTTAGATTTATTTACCTATGTGTTAACATTAGCGGTTCTTAGATATTTGTTTTGAGTTTGAGCCCAAGTTGTTTTAATTTGTGATTCGATTTGTGGAGATATGTATCCATCCAGTTAATATTTATATTATACTAAAATATTGATTAATAATTGCTTTCTTTTCGATTGCAAGACGCAGGAACCGGTTGCAAGTAGGGAACAATGTTCTCGATTGAACAGCCGCGCCAATTACTTTCACATGGGCAATCAGTCGCGGAATTGGGAGCGTGGGAAAGTGGGTGAAACTTTAATAAGTGCTGGCACGTGCTGCGCCATAGCCGCGCACGTGGTCAGGCACACAGGCGACAGGAAAAGGTCTGAATAATGAAACGATATCCTGTACGTCCCGCTCATTGTTTCGTTACACGTGTGAATAACACATTGTCCCGTGTAAAAAATAAATACGTCCGATAGTGAATACGTGGAAGGACGCAATCGTTAAATTTTCATTACCCACCCTCTGCAATATTTATCCATCGAATTGAAAAGCACACGATAGCTGTTTCCTATCCGCAGATGAAACAGGGTCCTTATAAACATTATACTCCCGTTTCTACAAATATCTGATATTAAATCCGTGCATGCCACCGGACTGAAAATTTTCTATATATTTGTTTCAACAATTTTTTTTATTAATTTTATATCAATCGACTGGCGATCAATTGATTCAACGATTCTTGCTATTGTATGAAATTAAATACAAATGATTGTCTTCTGTATTGCTCACGAGACTCTCAACAATTTTACATCCCTTACCTGTCAAACGACACACGCCATCGCTACGGGACCAAAAGTATTGGGCAATTTCATCCACGTGTACTTTCTTACCTCCTGATCCATTTTAACCGAATGTACCACTTGTCTAAGCGATCGAAGTCGACGCCTTGTCCCACATTTGGGGCTCGGCACCTCCACGTCCGCCATACTTCCCTGACAGTTTACTTATTAATTTAGATTATGTCGCGCAAGAGCTAATTGTCACAAAACGTTAGACGACAAGGATATCACACCGTACGACTCAATTAAAGGCGTCTCAGGTTTGTCAAAATAATTTCTTCCAAATAGAACGCGCATCGAAGGTATTACGTTTATATACTTATGGACCGAGCAGTAAAATAAAATCACGTTCTCGTTTTTAATTAATTCGCACGCGTTTGCAAAATATAAGAATAATTACGAAATAGTATACGTGTTGCTCAACGTAAAAAATGTGACATAATTCATTTATTTATTAGGAAAAGCAAAGTACCGACTAAAAATTCAATAGAAAAGTCTTTATTTAACGAAACAACCCACAATTGCGATAATAATAATAATAATAAATTTATTATAATTATGTTATACATAAATCGTTAAATAAATTGCAAGTACAAATAATGAGTAAATTGCAGCAAGTATTTAACAGAAACTAACATTTCCCTCCATTAATACAATTTTATCGAATTACCTGAAAACGATATTGTAAAATACCGCGCTAACTATTCGAAGAAAATACGAGCAACTATCGAAATCCATTCATTACCTAATAATATCAAGTTGTATCAGTGAGACAGCACTTGTACACATATACACACAGCTATTCTTAAACCCACTGCATACGTATGGACAAATTTAACTCTCGTGCCGGGAATAAAAAGAAAGGGGACTCGGGTACGAAACGTTGGTTCCCATTGGCCGACAAGAATTCGGTGGGGTCAAACAGTTCAGCGGTGGAATTCCGGCCGCCTAAAATCTCTCGTCCGACCTGCCAAGAGAATTCGAACGCACCCACGTCTCTCCTGCTCTCCTAATAAAGTGATACAGTTTATTGGACTTCTTCAGATCGGAATGCGGCGTGAACGACACGGTTGACCCTTTCGATAAAGCACCTGTCGCTCCGCGGGCACCTGTCCCATTGTTATTGGCAGGGAAATCGTTTCAGAGGCATGTACACGCGACACGTGCGCCTGGCACGTGCCCCACGTTCGCATTACTTCACGAACCGACGAGCCACGGCCGACCAGCTGTATTTTTATGGTACGCTGATAAACTCACTATGCCTGATCGACAAGTGCCAGCCCGACAATAGGAAGAAAATATGGGGAACTCGAAGATGAGCACTCTACGTGCGTAGATTTGCTATACCCGTCCGCGCAAGGTACCCGGTCGATTCGCTGATTCGCTGCGTCGATTTGATATGTTTCTAGTTCTAGAACGACGAAATTGGTTTTGGAACAGAGGGATAATTAGTCAAATTGTTATTGAATTTCGCAGGTCGATATTTTCGCGAATGAATAAATAGAGAAGACGATTATATTTGTACCTGCCGTATTTAACGTAGCGGGGATTGTCGATCGTTGGTTAAATTATCGGATTTTGTAGACGCGTCTCATGTTTACGAGAATGGAGATTGAAACGATTTCGAAACGGTTTAACGAAGCATCGAATAACAGGCCCGACGTTGTCCGCTTTTGTTTACAGTGAAATGGTTATGCGCAATGCGCTGTGGCGTATTTCTCTCATCTGACAGTGAGTAAAAATGAATTTGTAGAACGGTAGTGACGTCAATCGCGTTGACGTTTAAGGATTCCGTGAAAAGCTGCAGATTTAGTTAACAATACAGATCGTTTATATAATACAAAGCGATGAGCGAAGCTATCCTGATTTTCTGCACGACTGTTTCAGCTGTTGATCGATTCCATGCGATATTTAAGCCAGCAATTACCTGTGTGCCAGAAAGAATAAATGAACCATTAGGTAACAATTTATATGAATATAGTAGGTACAGTGTCGAAACAGCTGGGGCTCCCTAAACAAACAGTTCATATTTGTAAAAGTAGATGTTCTATTCTTCTCGACGAAAAATGACAGGAATATTGATTGTTACAAAGACTTAGACAACAAACATTCAGCCTGTACATATCAATAAAACACGGAAGGCCAGCAAAACGGTTGCACAAGCAAGCAGATCTATCGAGAGTTCTTATCGAAATGTCTTGGAATAATAAAAAAAAAATGAAAATCTCACCTGTGCACCGAAGTCGACGAGAGATAGCCGTGCGACACCTGTACCCTGGCAGGCCATTTCTACGGTGCCTAAAACGGTACCAGAGTCCCATCCTCTCGTCACGTCCTACAATCCTGGTAGGCCTGTCAGCCAGCCTCATTTTTTCTCGGCTCACCGAAAATTATTATCCCTAGTCGAGCAATAATGACACACCTGTTCCGTCCGAGCAGGTCTAATGGCGAGGAGGCTCGTTCGATTTCTTGCTTTCCTATTACCAGGTGATATTTAACTCGCCCATGGCAGGTCACGCGGATGCTCGAACATATTCGATCCCGGTCTCATTCACTGTTTCTAGTCGCCTAATAAAAAAATAGCCGCATTATCGATCACTGCCGATCCCCTTTCATCGCTTTAGAACTCGAGCTTCTAATGCCGCAGGTAGTGACACGTTTGTGATCACTGGTCGGATGATTGGGTTCGTTGCAATAAAAGGTAACACGTTGAAAAGCAGAATGGATTTACTACATAGGTGTGTAAGTCCTTTGTATTTCCTGCCAGATATTTACGATTTATAATAAATATGCTTGTGCCTGCTTTCAAAGGATTATTTTCCCCTGACTTGCTTGTTTAAATATCAATGTTATTACTTCGCTAGTGGAACAACGTGCATTGTAATCGGCAAGTGTTTTAATTCCAAGAGTCTTAAGAATTAAACGTTCCATATCCGAATTGAATAATGCGTACGAAATATTGTAACTATAAGTATCGGATATTAATAAAACAATAGTGGGAAACATTCCATAAAATTTTTAAGCTGTTAGAATTAATTTATAAAACGTTATATGAAATTGTACTTGGCGAGTACGCTCATAATGACCCATTGCAACCCTAATATTTTGTTCGAGTCTATATAACCCGATCCAGATTGCACATTGTTACAATTTCCTTTTTCATTTGAAACTTTAACATTTTTCAATTTTCCTGTCAGGTTTTAATTGAATTCCAACGTTTCAAATAAACAGTTGTATCAATCTGAAACCCGGATCGGGTCACATCTATATTTTTTATTATAATCTATATTTTTATTGCAAATATATCGCAAGTGCGTTCGTAGTTATGGTGCGTGGTATCGTACAGGAAGGGCAGATCGTGCCCTAAAGAATTACATGGGTGTCATGTTAGCCTGCTCTCAAAACCAACCAAATTTAGGCCCTACAAAGGGAAAGGGCTCGAAGCAAACGCAAACGTGCAAGAGTAGGGATCGAGGGGGAACCTTAACTTCTATCTTCTGAGGTGCACACCGACCAAGTGGACTGGTCACTTGTTACCCATGCCAGACCCAGTGACTTCTGTTCGCCTGATCTGTGGTCAAACGAAAACATTTGTCAGACGGTGAAATGGAATAAATTAACCCTCCGACTCTCACCTGACCGTGTTCCACAGATGGAATACTTAAGTTGTATTTCTTCTGCTGGCCATTTGCAGAATATTATAAAAATATTTTGGGTCTTGTTGCAGGAGAGCAATTACTTACATATATATATATATATATTTCTTTAAATTATTGTATTTATTTAGTAGCGGCAATTGAAATTGTTTATTGCAGTCGTTAACAAATTTTTACTGCTTAATAAAATAATTTACAGAATAAAGAATCGTAACATTCTGAGTGAATATAATTATCAATGCAACCATTGCAAACATACATTTTATAGATAGTGTTCATTCGTACCTGAAAGTCCTTTTTCAAACAGATTGAAACTTCGGGTGCCTCCTTCAATTAACTGAACCTTTCTCTAACAATGTCTATTATATGTTTCAGGTCGCCAGTTGACCGTGTTCAATAGCCAATCAACCATCCAAGTTGGGGGCCGATGGAATCGAAACAAAGGAAGGGTCGAGAGGCCATTTCTCGGTATAATTGCCGGTCTTGTTGTAAATGGTGCTCGAATTTTGGAATTGACTGCTTCGAAAGATGGCAGAGTAACTACAAGGGGAGATGTTCAATTGTTGCCTCCCGGAAGTCTTCTGGATCGTGCAGCCCCTTTGCAAAGAATGCAACAGGTAAAAATTGATATACATATACGCATTTATGTATGCGACTTGAAAAATTATTTATTCAATTAATCTATAATTAATGATAACATTAATTTAATAAAACGACAGGAACTTAAAGTCGTAAAATAAACGTGCAAAATTAATGATAATACCTTTATGGAATAATAATATTTAAATTAGTTAAATAGATAATTCTCCTCATTGATATCCATACGTATTCAATTTTAGTAACATCATTTAATCAGGAACGTCCATATTCCGTGTGAATTTTTGTTTATTTCAAGCAAAGCAATAAATTTCCATATCTTGTTTTTCCATTGTAGACGCCGGCATCCGGTTTTCCCGGCGTTATGGACGACCTCATATTTTCTGGCGCCGGAAGTGGCTGCGCCGCTGACGACGAGGACCAAGAATGCACACCGATCTATGAGCCTGGTTCCGGTAAGTGTAAGTAACATTTTCAAAGGGCGTAAGCAATTCCTCCGGCACGTTTGCTCGCAGAGGAATTTCATCTACGCGTTTACATTCACATCTCGCACGTATCGATATTTTATATACGTGCACGTTATGTGAAACTTTTCATAAATATATCAATATTTATTGCACGATACAACGCGTGAAAAGCAAAACAGAAAAGGATTATGCGGTGAAAATTCTTGTAATACGTGTCGATAAATTAATTGGCTCGGGCACAAATTTTGATGGAATTTCATATTTCGATGAAAATATCTGTGTGAAACAATCGATCTGTTTTCAAACGAAATTGGAACTCACATTTGTTCAGTTGGACTATATGCATATATATATAAATAGCGTAGATGTATAATCAAATCTTTGCCTCGAATGAATTGACTTAAAAGTTATATCAAAGGGTAGATTATTCTATTTCCAGTCAAATATGTCCTTACAGTTCTTCAATTTGAACGCTCGTTTTCAAGTTATTCACGATAAATAACTTTCTCGCAAGTACTCGTTTCGCTGGTACGTTACTATATAAGACCGCGAAGCGCTCTTCATTCTTGTGTAGTATGAAAGGAGAGAAGTTTAGCACTCCCCTAGACAAGGATGGAAACACACATAAATTGGTAAGGCACTTGTCGTCTTTGACGGCACTTACCAAAATTTTTTTTTAAAGAATGTCTTATATCAAAAATAATTTATTATGTATTTTATATTATTTAAATCAAATGCTGAATAAGATATTCATTATTGAATATATACATCTAATTCAGTATATAAGAAGGAATTTTATATCTTTTCTGCTATTCTGATTAAGTTTTTAATGCTGCCCTATTTCGCATTCTGCAAGAACACAGTTAATAACTTTTATTATGAAAAATACCAGAATTTCATGCAAAACAAATTTTTATTATTCAGTTTGATGTTTCCTTTATAAACGAATAGTGATAATACATTATTTGGAATATAGGACATGTATTTACGATAAGCGATCTCTTTTATTACTTTGTGCACACCGATATAACATTAAAAATTAAACAGGAGAGAAAATAATTATGATAAATTATATATAGACAGTATGCTCCTCGAGTAATAGATAAAACAGACGCTAAACTTTCTTTCGTTACAGAAAGAGTAGATAGTAATATTTATAATTACAATTTCAACTTGCATCGTAGTTCTATTTATATTTATCTTACAACACTTTTAACATTATTGCATGACTTTATTAGAAAATTTGAGAACAAAACTGAACATCTCAGCAGCCCTATCCACTCTACAGAAAAATAACTTGTTCACAATTTTCACAGAAATATTACAAGACACATATGTTTTCATGTGGCTTGCAAAACGAATTCATAATCAATCACGTAATAGATATACGAAATAAAGTGTTCACAAATTTAGTCTGCTGCCAATTTTTACTCTCACAATTTCCATCATCGCAATAATAGTCACTACATCAGCAATACAAAATTGATTATATATTTAATAACAGTGCGACACTGCGGTACAATAATTAACTGACATAGTATCGCTCAGTACATTACTCGAACAAAACTTCATCTAATCGAAATCCACCGCTTCGTCTTGATAATCAATAATCGAGAACATTATCTTTAAATGCCTTATGACGGCAGACGTTTCACAATCAGGCAGATGGACACACATATACACACATATAAACGCGCTATCAGGTTCGAATATAGCATGGCATGCCACCTTTTCGACTTCATGCTTGCCCGATTGTATCTTCGATTCATTTGCATATTTAGGATCCCTTGCTGGCACCCCACCTTTCAACTTCCTGTTGACCTCCTGTTTCACTCTGGTAGCCGGCTTGGGAATCTTCGTTGACTGACTAAAAACTGAATTAATACGATCCCTTTAATAAATAGGCTGACGCGTAAAAATGTGAGATTAAGCGCCGCTGGCAATTAAAGTGAGATCATTTTGGAAGCGTGGGACGTTGAATGATAAAAGATATCTTCCTCGGCAAAACGGTGTTATTCCTCTTGCTTTTCTGTATCCTTCCCACATTTTGTTCAATACATTGATCAAGAAAATGCATTTAACAATATATTTTTGAACGCAACCTTCCGGGAGAGAGTTCATTTATAAAAGTTTCATAAAAATGTTAATTATAGTAATAAGTAATTCTGCCTGAGTTACTTATTTTAAATACATGTTACACGTAATAGATGTAAATATATGTTTTTAATGGAATATATTGGCACACAATTCGGTAAACAAATATTATTAATACAGTCTTCCATGAAAATATGAAAATGTGCATGCAATAATTTTTCGATAAAAATTACTCTCAAACATAAAATTCATATTTATTTATTTATTTCATTTTGAAATGTTGTTTATTCGATCAGAGAAAGACAAATCCAGTTATAATTAATGATTGACGCGAGTCGGCTTAAAGGTTGTACCTATATGGGGTCGCAATTATAAAGCTTCTTTGAGCACATTGTCTACCTTTAGAGCTAAAACGTCGATAAACATTTCCATGGGTGCAGAAGCATTCACATTTAAGCTTGAACAAGATACATAATAAATACCCTTCTTAATATTTAAAACATTCCTCACGGACGAGAAAGAACATTGCTATAATTTTCACGATCATTATAAATAACGAAATAATTACAGAATCATTCACTGGAACTTGTCACACTAAAAAATTGCATTACAACATTCCTCCTTCCACAAATTAAATCTTTTCGAAAAGAAATATTCACTCCCACCATATCAAGTCCACAAAATTATTATCTCCACCAGTTACACACTTCGTTACCGCCTCTACTTCCAGCATCAACGATCATCCGAATTGCAACAATTACAACCGCGTCAATTTTCCAGAGGTCAAGAAAATTAATCTTCCGAAAATAGAACGAAAGAAAGCTGACCACCATCCGTCGACGATTGAATTCGAAGCTTAAACGAGCCCCGATGCCGGGAATGAAATGCTTCAATCAAACGGACATTCTACCCCCATTATCGTTCATCCCACCCCCATAGTCCCATAACTCGTGGCAAGCACATTTTCGCCCCCCCCCCCCCCGTTTACACCGATGACGCAGACCGTATACCGGAAACCACGCAATCATACGGAAATTGTGCGTGCCTCGCGCCACCCTACGCAATTTCAACCCTCTCCCCCTCTGTTCACAGACGACATAATAACGCCGGTCTACGTCGCGCCGACGAGGTCGCCGACGACACTCAGGCCGAAGCATCACAAGGAGAACATCCAGGAACGTCCGTCCTGCGACGACGAGGAGGATTGCGAGGAAGGTTCCGGCGAACCCGTCACAACCGAGGAGATCTTCGTCACCTCGGCCACCGGTCCGTCTTTACTCACTTCTTTCACTTCGTTTGATTTTTTCCCCTCCTGTTTTCGTTGGCCATTGTTTTCAGGATAGTCGATTTTCCTGCGTTCACGAGTGAAACTCACGACCCCCGGTATTGATCCTCCGCTCACGGTTTTCGCTACCTCACTTTCTATGTATATGTGAGAGAGAATGTGAGGAGAGAGAGTGGTGTGTATGCGCGTGTGTACGTGGTCATGCAGATGGAGTATTTCCGAGACCTGTGTGGGTCATGAACGGTTTACGTTACGAGAGAATAAATTGTAAATTTTCTTTTTTCCTTTAGCCCTTGTGGAGGTTTCGGTGGAAGGGTGTAGGATTTTGTAGCTTTTTATTTTAGAGAGGTAGAGTGGAGTGCAGGAAAATATTGGTGGCAGGATGTCGCTTTGTTTAGAAAGTACTCGAAGGGGATGTGTTTTTTGAATTGTGTGTAGCTTCCAAGTGGATACAGAATACAGAAAGAAAATCCGGCGACCACAAAAAAACAACCGCAAATATCTCCCAAGGTTCTTCATCCCCGTGACAAGCCAAAACAAGCGTCCTCCGACGAAGTCGCGTAGCATATTTATTGCAAGCCAGATCAACACGTTTCGAAGCGGTTCCACCCTCCGTTATGCAACTATGAAGCGTGCAATTGAGCCAAGAGGTTTGCCGATCTTCGAGATCGATCGACGCGACCAAGGCAGGGTCAAGACAGGAGGGGAATACAAAGGAACGAAGAATGCGGGGAAACTCGTTATGGAAATGCTCGACTCGTCGGCGTCCTCTTCATCTGCATATCCTTCAGCCTGGTGCGGCGAAAGCTCCGCCAATCCCGACTGCCATTGGTTTTAAGTTGACCGTCGCAAAAATAGCTCTGCCTTGTTCGGCGCACGACGTTGATGCGACATCTTTTCAAGCGAGCCGCTCTTCATCGCAGAATAGGCGCCTCCTCGTCGTCTGCTCGTCGCTCGTTTATACGCGGTTAAAGCAGTTTCACGTTCGTCGACGGACGAACACGGTCGGCGAGAATTCCGAGCGTTAAAAATGAAACCGCCCCGCACAGTTCGTTGCACTTTCCTCCGGTCGGCATTTATTTATTGACGAGCGAGATTCATTTGCTCGATCGTTCTTCGCGGGGGAATCGTTCGTTACTTCGCTTGAAATATGCAGGTACAATACTTTGAGGGGGACTGATAAATCAATGCGAAGATAGCTAGAAATATGGCAACGCGAGGTATACTAACTTGATTGTTTTAATTAGTTCTCGGAAGATGTTCCTTTAAAGGGGCTATTTTCGAGGCAAGCAGCCGCTTCGATCGACGAATCCTGAGCGGCTAATGAACTTAGCCGGCAGACATATCGTAACTAGTTCAACCGCGAATCGATGGTGAACACCCGTCCGGCTTACTTTATACACAAAACAGCGCGTCACGTTTCGTGTACACGCCGGCTGCCAATTGGTTCGGGCAGTTTCTTTAACAACGACGGACAGCTGCGTTTATTACGGAAATCGATTAGTTGAGTTAGGGAATCACGTTGAACAGGAGAAACGGAATTCCGTTTGTTCGTCGCATCTTCGAAGCTGTTTTAGAAAGTTAGAATTTAAAACCACTCTCTCGTTAAAAGCCTCTCTCGTTTTTGTATTTTCCAATTAATACACCATATTATTTTATGATTAACTCCCATTAAGCTTCAAATCCAACTATCATCGTACTTCACAAATTCCTCTTCTACTTCTACCTGAACCTAGAATAGGTGTTTCGCGAGCTGAAAACGATACAGCGAAATCCCAAGTCAGAATTAAAAACGTCGTAATACAAATTAAAATTCTGTAAAACTAAAGAACCGACATGATTGACGACAACTGGGACGATTCGAAATTCTAGACGATACTTTAATTGGAAAAAAAGACTTAATGGAAACATCGTCATTGCACAGCATTTATTTACACTCAGTGTACAAGTAATTTCTATTACAGCACAGCTACTTTCGTGCCCCCGTTTGAACGCAATCGCCCATACAGTCGAACAACAATGCCCCCGTGGGCCTCGCTTGAAACCCCATAAATCGTCGCCACGTCTATTATCATGACGAAACCGTAAACCGAAAAGGGAAACCAATTAACCAAGAAACCTGTCATCCAACGTATCTGTTTAATGCGTGAACGTGTGTACAGCAACGTGGCCTCTCTGGCCACGCACGCGTGAATACCACCCGGCCTACGCACGCGTAAATATTTCCCTTGGCGCGTTACTACCCCATCCCCCAGGCGCGAGCCAATCGGATACGCGTAATTGCAGCAGCCGGCTGACGTTTCTCTCTCTCCTTTCCATTTTCCAAAGCAGACTCGAGCTCGGTGACGTACACGACGGGCCGCGAGTACACCACCAGCCACATCAGCACGCAAACGTCTCCAGGCTCGCCGTCGACATCGACCCGGGACATCGTCACCGTCTCCGTCCAGTACAATGTGTCAACCACAGACCTCGAGACCAGCCACGCCAGGTGAGTTTGTCAGTTTATCGCGAGGGCAACCCGCGCGGAGGCGACGCTCACACTATCGATAGATCTCGGTCGCTTGAGGGTTGATTGTTCGAGCTGTCGTTTCTGTTTCTTTCTCTTTTCGACTCGAGCGTTGCCGATCGAGGGTTATCGATCGTGGTGTTGCGAGTGAAAACTGGTTATTTTCTTATTTTTTTTTTTGGAGGGAATTCGTTTTTGTATTTCTTTTAAGCCTTTCCCCCGTTCCGTTGTCGGTTTCGTAGAGTGTCAAGTTCAGCTGTACCGGGTAGAATGTTAACAGGTAACGGGAACGATTTTATTGCAGCGGTAGACGCGTGAAAATTGCAAATTGAATTTTATTCTGAAAGATATTCTTGTATCGCGTTGTCCGGATGGCGACAGCTGGCCCACGCGGCTCGAAACGTGACGATGCATGTTATCGTTACGCAATCTGCTTGTTTAGAAGAGTTCGGGAAGTTGGAAATGGTTTTCGGACGGGAAATGAGAAAGTGGAAGTTCCCTTTCGTCGCGTGTTAAATTCTGTATAGTATTGTTTCATGGGAATCGGCCGTTGTTTGTCGAAAAATTTAATTTTTGAGGGATATTTTGACGTATTTGTGAACTGTCCACGCGCAATGATAATTGTCGCGTTCAAACGATTTAAGTGTAGAAAAAAAATGAGACGTTTCTATTTTGGTCGAAAACAGTGGTAAAAGTAATTATACAGAAATGATAATAATGCAGGATATTTTCGCTTCTGACAGTAACATCATTTATCACTTCAACTACCTCGATTAATATTTATTGTTTGCCATTACTTATTTCGCGTCGGGGATACGTGGGGAGATGAAGAAAAATGCTATGCTATTATAATAGATAGCACTCGAAATAAAAGATAAATATAGTGGTAATGAGGAGAACCTCGAAGAATGATTTTCCACCATTTTTCGACACAATGAACACATTTATCTTTCTACGCGTATTTAAATAGAAAAGAATTATCTATCTATCGTTAAATGGTGCGAAACGAAATGACGTTACCGTCAATTGAAATAATTCAAAGGACTCCATTACCGTGCTAGAATATTCGATCAATTGATAAATCGAACGCCAACATCGAAATTTTCATTATGCAAAATTTAATCTCCGCGGATAGCAACACTGCGAAACACCTCGCGCGTGCATCTATTGCACACCTGACGAACCCAAAGCATAATTTAACGCGATCACCAAACGCGTCCGCAAGAGATATAATAAAACATAACAAAAATCATTGAAACGCGAGATAATGAATAACGAGATTCTCCATTGCAGCAGCGTCGTGACGCAGAGATCGACCACCGTGACGACACAAACGACCACCACAGAGATGACGGACCCACCCCCACCGCCTCCACCCCCGATGTATCCACCGATGCCGACACCACCGAAAAACAACAACAACAAAAGGATAACGTCCGAGGCGGCAGAGAACGCCGCCCTGATTATCGGTATCATAGCCGCGGCGTTGATCGCCATCGTACTCATCATCCTGATCATCCTGAAGTTCAAGAATCGCCCGGAGACCAGCTACAAGGTGGACGAGACGAAGACGTTCTGCCAAGATCCGAACGCGGCGTTGCTCGGCGCCGCCGGTTCCGGTCAACAGTTCAACGGAACACTGAAGAACGGCGCGAACGGCAGCAAAGCGAACAAGAAACGGGAACTGATAGACATCAAAGAGTGGTACGTGTAGATAAGAACATGCCGTCAAGATCCATGCGCCCGCTGGAGTCGCACACGTGCATCCCTATTGAACATCGTGCCAGGTGAACGAGCGTGCATGTACGCGCGCAGCACCAGCCCGACGGCTCGACGAATAAACGTGTTCGAGCCTCTTCTCGGGCACCTCTGTTGGTGCTAGAAGGACCGTCGAGCAATAGTTTGAACAGGTCGACGAACGTGATGCAAGAGCAGTGACGATGCTTCGTGGCATGTACGACGGATGGAATGTGACCGGAGTACAGTGATCGAACGATTCGCGAACTGTTCATACGTCGCGATAGAGAATCAACGGTTGAACAGGTCGGACGATCGTCCATCGCGTATCGGGGAAAATTATGTTAGTCGAGACAGGTGCGAACGACAGCTCGATCGACGGTATCAAGCATATCCGATGTTACATCGACGACGATCGGTGCCCCGATCGACGCTGTCTACATCGTCTAGGCCGAATGGAAATTGTGCGACGAGACACGGGGTGGGATGATTGTTGCATGGTTGGAGGAGGCGCGAGATTTTTTCTTCGAACACAGGAGAAACGTCTGGACGTAGCTGGACCGATCGCGTCGCACGGATGAGAAGTTGCGGGAGAGGAAACGATAGAGGCATCGATGGTGCGCTCGAATGAATGGAAAAGAAAATGAAATGTCTGACTGTCGCGCCGATCGAAGACGTGTTCGAACAGGGGCGAGCGTCGATCCAGGCGTTCGTTGCTCGTCGTTTGGGGCGGCGCTCGGCTTTATTTCCAGCACTTCGCCCGAAGCTGTCGTGACTCGCAGGGCGAAGCGAAATTGAATATTTGAAGGGTATCGATTCCATGAAATACGGTCGCGACCTTTTTCGGAAGAGAAATTAGAAGGGTCGCGAACGAGACTATCGTCTCGATTTCTCTCGCGGACTCGTCGTCGAAATCAAACTTCTTCCTTGTTGCTGATACATTGTTAGTTAGTGTATTATATTTATTGTACATGAAAGGATTTATCGCGCGCTACGATAGGGCTCACGTGCACGAATTCGAAGAATTTCATTTATATATAGACGTGTCGCTTTGAGAACGCGTCGCGCCGTATTTCTGGGTGTCGGGGTTGTGAATAGGGGAGAAATGATGAAAAGGAATGCTCGCCTTGAAATTCATTCATTGTCCACGGTGTACGCGGGCGAGGGCGACAAAGTGTTGGAATTAACGCGTAAGAACGAAAGTATCGATACGAACGATCCTATCTAGCGATTAATTGAACTTATTGTTGTATAGAAGAAAGAAAAAATATATATATATATACATATACAATATTTATGGATTATGTTATGCGTGTAAATTGTTTATTAAATTATAGATTTTATTAAATACAACGGTGGAAGAGAGCGTGAGTGATACGGTGTGCGTGATAGCAGAGCGAAAGAAGAGAGAGAAAGAGAGAACGGTGGTCCGCGGTTGTTTTGTTTGAATAAGGAGAAGCGACTCGAAGTAACATCGATGTTATTAATGGTAAGTTAACTAATTATTGCAGAAGTTGGAGAATACAAGTTCTATGTGATCGCGCGCGAGAACACTCGGAAGACACGGTCGATGTAGTTGGTGGCACGTAGCCATACGCAGATCGATGCTTAATACGTATACACAGGGTGTGAATGCGTTATTGCCAAAACGAATATACATAAAGAAATCGAGTTCAACCGATTTTTAACCCTTTGATGTCCGACATCATTTTCTGTTCCATTGCTGGTTACCGGTCATGCCCCTGAATAATTACTTTGACACTTCTTTCGCGATTCCCTCGACGTTCACTGTGATAATTTATTGGATATCCGGCTGTATACGTTCTTCTGTGTGCCGAGCTTCGCCGATCGAAAGAAAATATTCTGCACGAATTGAATTTGCGCCACGATTCCTGAGACAAAGGGCTGCGAAGGGTTAATTGTATCGGAGTGTCGTTACGAGATATCGAGAGCATCAGCCATTTTTATCGAACTCTGTCGCCTCCTTAGAAATTCTTGGAGGTCTTCTCGTCCAACTTCCTGTCATCGGTGAGAATCTCTCCTTACTACGAATGCGCGGACAAGCTTGCACACAGGCCAACCGAGCTTCCCCCGAAGCGTAATTGTCGGAAGAATGTTTTATATTTTCGTATCACTTTGCTCGATGTGTTCTGGTTTGAAAGAGTTCTCTAGTCAAGACTGGCGCAACTTGATTCATTATTGCATTTTGTTATTGGAGGTATAAATATACAAAATTATTATTCCTCTCTAATAAATGAACGATACAGCTGCGAGTAAGTATTACAAATTGCCGATGGTTGGCGTACCTGAATAATATTTCAAAGGGACATACCAAAATATTTGCATCAACGACTTTATAAAAATTCTTGTTCTCCAATTGTTGAAGTGTCGCAGATTTGATTAACGAGTGCCGCAAGTGAAGGCTACAATCTCCTACTTCGTTTGCAGAATGAAAGTGTCACGTCTTTTATTTTTATCTGGGCTGCTACTTATCGTCTTAAAATGGACTCACTAAAAGACTTTTGTTTCGAGAAAGCAATAATGCAATAATGGAACGTGATACTGAAAGATGGATCTATAAGTTAGATTAATTATCATTGATTTTCGAGCTATTGGCATGCACTCCTAAATCAATAAAGTCGTCGAAGGGACAAAAATGTATGCAGTACTCGCTGGTGAATGAACGGGAGAGAGAGAGAGAGTGTGTGTGTGTGTGTGTGTGAGAGTGAGAGAGTGTGAGAATGTAAAAATGATGCTCGCACACAGTTGAAAGGGGACCTCCTCGTTTCGACTACCTATCGAAGGCAAGATGAAAAACGTCCGATTGTTAAAGGCTTATAAGATATCGTGTGAAGCTGTTTTCTAAAAAAAAAAAAAGAAGGAAGAAAAACGGCGTTTCTCGAACATCGCAACTCGAAACCCCGAAGTTCGATGAAGTAAGAAAAACAAAAACCGATAAACGCGAAAAAGGAAGGAAGAGAATTTAGAAAAAAGATTTGTCGATTCCTCCGCGATCTTTCCTCGAACGGTGATTTTTATCAGTATATTTATCGTACTAACTGAACATTCTACGAATGCTCATACCAATTAAAAAAATTCCACGATGGTCAAAGATTCGAGGAACGCCGACGAAAGTTTCTTCTCTGCTCGCAACTCGACCTTCACCCTGTTCTCTGGAACAACTTCTAGAAAGTTGTCCAAGATTTTCGTATCCGACTTACTCGCTCTTATTAATTACGATTCGCGTTTCACGCGTTTACTCCCTCTAGTCCGATCGGGACTTCGTTAACGTTGTAGCTCGATTTTAGCAGTGTCACTTGGCAACGATAACAAATTGTCCTCTAGTCGCTTTTCGCGCAGCGAAACAATGCTCGAACGTGGTCACGATCTCCGAAGGATCGTAGTAAACCGCGGACACGCTGCTTCTCTGCGCGTTAGCGATTACTACGTGACCGAAATTCGATTTCAATCGATGTCGATATTCTCTGCTCGACGATCCAACCCGAAAGTCTCTCATTTCAATACACGCTTCGAAGTACGAGAATATTTTCGACGCGCGGAACTTTTTAGAGAGGAAAGTTACGATTAGTCAAAACATTAGATCACTTTGTCTATAATTTACAAAAAGCGACTCGACGCCACACTTGAACGAAATATGGAACAAAAGAATCTCGGTCAACAGCGTCGCTCTCAATAATTAACGGGTAAAATGGCAGTCGGGAAAGCACAATTTACTTACGCGTTTCAATCGGGAGAAATTACCGAAGGACGAAATCAAGAATCAAACCGGTCATGATCAAACGCATATCAGGAAGGAACTCTAACGCCGATTGTTCGTTCGACAAGAGGGAAATAGAGGAAATGATGGAGACGATTAGTTGCAGAATGTTATCAATGGGCATGCATCAAAGTATCGATAGATTTTACCGTTCATTGATATGATACTGATTCTCGGTTTTCTCTTTTCAAAGAAAATACACTGGATATCGATAGACAGTCGGGATATTAATTGTGGATTGAAAACTGCGTACCGACAAGCGGCTCGAAGCGTCGTCTGACACGCACGGGCCGAATCTACTTGCTCGCGCGATTAACCGTGAACCGTCGTCGACGAACCGATCACTGGCTGGGGAAGGAGAAATTCTGTCAACTGCGACTGAGAACTTTTCTAAACTCGTTAAAGATAAACAGGAAAGAATAGAAGATACAAAAAAAGAATTTTCAATATAATATCGAACTACCGTTTCTTATCTAAAATCGCACAAGAGCTTGACGAATCTACATTATAATAATGTCCTTTGCCGATAAGAAATCAAGAAGCGTGATTTATCGCCTTTCCTTATTTTCTCGCAATCTCATTTGTTTCTTCCTTTTCTATCGCTCATACGACACCTTGTCGAATAGTTACGATCGAACGATGCAGTCGCTGTTACACACTTAAACGACGCTTAAAAATGGCACAATTATCTCTGCTCTCTTGACTTCTCGCTGACCTTGCAGTCCTCAACCTCAAGATCATTCGTAGGCTATAAAAGACGATAAGTCGGTGTGGATTTTTCACGTTTACCTGGCTAAAGTTAAGTGGGCAGTCTTAACGATATCGCTGTTCTCTATCATTGACGCAACATTTGAAATTGTGCGTTTATCGACACAAACTTAATGATGTCGGCGATGCCTTTGTAACAAAAAAAAAAATCGTGCCTTCCGGCGCGAGAAGAAATTTTTGCGATTGCACTCCGAAATCGGTTATCAATAAATGTAAGTCGTGGAACTTTCCTATTAACGAGAAACAAACCATAATAGCGTAAGAACGATCAGAAAAATAAAAAGTCTGTTGAATGGTAACATTGATTTCGTTATACTTGTTTAATTATCTGATTTTAATTAAAGAAAGGCTTGCTGTCTCCTAGAAACTGTTTTAATTGAATCGGTCTGTTTCATCTTTCACTGGTACTTAAATAATAATTTAGCGAGTTTCGAAAATCCTTTAAATAACTATGCAAACGACATGGTAGAGTTGCGTTAACGATATTAAATCACCATGATTTAAAAAATTCTTGCAATTACGCAATTTTATATTAAAAATAATGGCATGCACAAAAGCGAAAATCGGATGTTTTCTTGTACTACAATATTTATCTAACAAATGGTGCCGAGAAATCGCTGAAGTTTCATTGCAAAATCCAAATGTGCGATCGATGAAATGAGGAATAGTGCATCGAGTACCGTGGAAGTGTAAAAACGTTCGGAACAATGTACAAAGATAATTTTCCCAATTGCATACCATATGTCCCCGCAAACAATTACAGAGCCACGAAACAAATGTGTCCTCCGTGCAATACCGAATTGTTGATTAACAAATTAGCCGCCTGTGACAATTTTCGCGATAATATCTCACCTACGATAAGATTTTCCTGTTCGTTAATATGAAAGTACCGTAACACAAATGCAATTTTCCTCCATTTCCCCCCCCCCCCCCCCCCCCCCCAAAGGGAAAATGAAAACGATTCAATTAATTGTACCAATTGTACACTGTGGCATCGCGTGTCGCGAAAACAGTAAATCGTCATTAGCCAAACGAGGAAAAAAAGAATAAAGGAAACACGCGTTAACCAGCCATCGAGTGGCGCGAACATATTGTTATCACTGCCCTCCAAACTCTCTATCTTGCATATCCTTCGATGTACTGACGACTAACAATTTATACTAAACTAATTAACTTCTAATAAGATATCTTACCGAGCAACATGTTACTCTAACTTAACGCGTTAAATCTCGACCTTAAGTGTGTCCCGCGAAGTAACATCATACCTAAACGTAACTATAAATGTGTAGTGCGGCAAACAAAGAAAGTGTAATGGAAGAAAGGAAACAATGTGAAAGGCAGAAACGAAAAATCGTATCGAATGTAGGGAGCGTGTGAATGTGTGAGGATGTGTGGCGTATATGTGCGCGTGCATGCGTAAGTTGTGTATGTGTGTGGGTGCGTGAATCGTGCAAGGTTCGAGAAAGAGAACTTGACAGATTCTCGCAAGCCGAAATTCGTTGGATCGTAAACAAACGAGAAGCGAAGAAAAGGATTAAAAAGAGAAGAAATAAACAAGCTCACACACAACTGTATCTGGGGTCGCTATAGCTAGATGGGAATTATATTTTACAATTGTACAGTGATTATACGTATGGGCGCACTAAACTGATTCAATCTATAGATAGCGAAGATAATTGTTCGTGGACGGGACGGGGAAGAGAAAATTGTGTGAAACGGGAAATAATAATAATAAGAATAATAAGAATAATAAGAACGATAAGAATACTAATAAAAGAATGCAGGAGACAGATAAAAAGACGCAAAACAATGTTAGCGATAAAGTTATGCGAATGTCTAGAATCGACAGGCGATCGCGAAATATTTTTGTTCTTTAATAAGCTGAAACTCTCGATTTTTACATGTATACATATATATCCTATTATACATATGTGTGTATGTATAGTAGAATTCGAGCGCTGAACAAAAAATGGATCATCCTCGAACAAGGGGAGAGTGCACACGATCAGAGTCGTTTTCGACCCAGCATATTCTGAGCATGCTCGAGTCAACCCTTTCGTTTCTTTTTATTTTGCGTTGTTTTGGGGGGAACTTAAGACGGACACGAGCCAAGTACCTATATAAAGATACGAGCTGTAGCATAAATGATGCATTTAGATTTTTTACATGTCAATGCTATGCCTCATGTGCCGTTTCGTTAGAATTCCCGATTTAAATGATAAAAACGCGCAGATCTACATACGATAAAACACGACGATCCACGCAAGCGATTCACAAATACTTTTACTTCTTTGGCTGATAGCTATTTATGTTCTACAAGGCACGAATGGAGAGTATGAGAACAATATGTAAGCGAAAAATGAACAATGACGCTCGACACGTTTTACAATTTATTTAACACACAGAGACACACGTGCATATACATACATACACACATACAACTACAGCATACACACCGTGAGTAATGTGGTGGTAGTGCGCGTACAGAGACGCATTACGACATCTCTTGAAAATATGGAGACATGTAAATACATAGAGATAACGCCGTAACTACAAAATTATATGAATAAAGTATTGAAAATGTGCGAGAGTTCTTATTTCATACCCTGCTTCACATGCGACCCAGGATTATTACACGAATAAAAATAACAATTATGGGTCATTCCACGCCAACAAGATCACCTTTGGACGTCGCCATCGGCGATTTCGCTGTAAATGAAATATGTTGTAGTCCATGTGAAATTAGGGGGGGGGGTTTAAGTCATCATTTTCGCGGTTGACAATTTGTTTAGAAAATACAGACCTTCAAAGTTTGTAATTTTAGCCATTTTTGCGAAAATGGGCTTTACTCAGGAATTTTAAAGCTTGTTGCTACACTACAATAAACGATTTACAAATGCTCCATGTGCTGTTTATTTTATATAAACAATTTAAAAATTCGTTTGACAATTGCACCGTCGATATAAATGAGGGCCGATGTAATGATGATTCATATTATTCCTTGACCCAAGCGCTTCAATTTGAGATGTCGTTGATTAAAATCGGCCCAGCAGGAGCCGAGATAATCGAATTTGTTGAAATAAATTATAAACAAATGCCATTAATACGACTTGCAGTCGAGCTACATCAATGATCATTGGACACAAATTAGAGCTAGCGGAATAAGCTACCATCTCAAATAGGTGTGAACATTATTCCATGCGCAGTTCATTTGTTATAAACAATTAAACAATGAAAATTGTTATTACGGTCAACTGGATACAGTTACAGCAACGGGGTATTTTTTATCGTGTAGCTTATTGTTTTCTCGTTCATTTGACACCCCATTTATTCAAAAACAACCACCAGCAGCCGAGATAAGAATTTTTTTAAATTTTTATCGACACAAACAGTCGAAAATCGTGTACGTGGCGCCATCTCGCGTTTGCGGCCTTTTTCGCAGTTTTGCTCACCGCCAAAACCGAATTCCTGGATTACATCGTTAATTTAGACAATTGCGTTTTCCTCGGCTTCCAGTGGATATTTCTTAACCGGACTGGGCTTAAATTAAAGCTACGAGTTACAGCTACCTCCTCCAACAGATGCAACAATAGGGCATTTGTGGTTTAAAAGTTATAAACAATTGAAAAGTTGGCGAAAATGCTATCCGGGTCATTGCATATATCTCGGCTTCTGGAGCTGCTAGATCAATGATCGAGTGCTGAAAATGAAGGTAAAGCATGCTGCTACACGACAATAATCGAATTACAAATGCCGCACTCGCCCTTTAATTTTTATAAACAATTAAAGGATTCGTTTGAGAATTGCACCGGAGCTATATACGAGGGCCGATGTAATGATGAATCGTGTTGTTCCTTGAACCAAGAGCTTCAATTTGAGATGTCGTTGATTAAAATCGGCCCAGCAGGAGCCGAGATAATTGAATTTGTTTAAATAAATTAAAAACAAATGCGATTAATACGACTTGCAGTCGAGCTACATCAATGTTCATAGGACACAAATTAATGCTAGCTGTATAAGCTACCATATCAAGTAGGTGTGAACATGATTCCATGCGCAGTTCATTTGTTATAAACAATTAAACAATGAAAATTGTTATTACGGTCAACTGGATACAGTTACAGCAACGGGGTATTTTTTATCGTGTAGCTTATTGTTTTCTCGTTCATTTGACACCCCATTTATTCAAAAACAACCACCAGCAGCCGAGATAAGAATTTTTTTAAATTTTTATCGACACAAACAGTCGAAAATCGTGTACGTGGCGCCATCTCGCGTTTGCGGCCTTTTTCGCAGTTTTGCTCACCGCCAAAACCGAATTCCTGGATTACATCGTTAATTTAGACAATTGCGTTTTCCTCGGCTTCCAGTGGATATTTCTTAACCGGACTGGGCTTAAATTAAAGCTACGAGTTACAGCTACCTCCTCCAACAGATGCAACAATAGGGCATTTGTGGTTTAAAAGTTATTAACAATTGAATAATTGGCAAAAATGCACTCCGGGTCATTGCATATATCTCGGCTTCTGGAGCTGCTAGATCAATGATCGAGTGCTTAAAATGAAGGTAAAGCATGCTGCTACACGACAATAATCGATTTACAATTGCCGCACGCGCTCTTTATTTTTTATAAACAATTTAAAAATTCGTTTGGTAATTGCACCTCAGCTATATAGGACGGCCGATATAATGATGAATCGTGTTGTTCCTTGAACCAAGAGCTTCAATTTGAGATGTCGTTGATTAAAATCGGCCCAGCAGGAGCCGAGATAATTGAATTTGTTTAAATAAATTAAAAACAAATGCGATTGATACGACTTGCAGTCGAGCTACATCAATGTTCATAGGACACAAATTAATGCTAGCGGAATAAGCTACCATCTCAAATAGGTGTGAACATAATTCCATGAGCAGTTCATTTGTTATAAACAATTAAACAATTAAAATTGTTATTACGGTCACCAGGATATAGTTACAGGCAGGGGGTATTTTTTGTCGTGTAGTAGCGTCGCTTCCCTTTCATTTGAGACGTCGATCATTAAAATCGGCTCAGCAGAAGCCGAGATAAGTGAATTTGTTTAAATAAATTTATAACAAATGCCATTATATCGACTTGCAGGCGAGACACATCAATGACCAGAGGACATAAATTAAAGCTAGCGGTATAAGCTAACACCTCCAATAGGTGTGAACAGCATTCCATGCGCAGTTCATTTGTTATAAACAATTAAACAATTAAAATTGTTATTACGGTCACCAGGATATAGTTACAGGCAGGGGGTATTTTTTGTCGTGTAGTAGCGTCGCTTCCCTTTCATTTGAGACGTCGATCATTAACATCGGCTCAGCAGAAGCCGAGATAAGTGAATTTGTTTAAATAAATTATTAACAAATGCCATTATTTCGCCTTGCAGGCGAGATACATCAATGACCAGAGGACATAAATTAAAGCTAGCGGTATAAGCTAACACCTCCAATAGGTGTGAACAGCATTCCATGCGCAGTTCATTTGTTATAAACAATTAAACAATTAAAATTGTTATTACGGTCACCAGGATATAGTTACAGGCAGGGGGTATTTTTTGTCGTGTAGTAGCGTCGCTTCCCTTTCATTTGAGACGTCGATCATTAACATCGGCTCAGCAGAAGCCGAGATAAGTGAATTTGTTTAAATAAATTATTAACAAATGCCATTATTTCGCCTTGCAGGCGAGATACATCAATGACCAGAGGACATAAATTAAAGCTAGCGGTTTAAGCTAACACGTCCAATAGGTGTGAACAGTATTCCATGCGCAGTTCATTTGTTATAAACAATTAAACAATTAAAATTGTTATTACGGTCACCAGGATAGAGTTACAGCCACGGGGTATTTTTTGTCGTGTAGCTTATTCGCTTCCCTTTCATTTGACATCCCATTTATTGATAAACCATCGCCAGGAGCCGAGATAAGAATTTTTATTTATTTTTATCGACACAAACAGTCCAAAATCGTGTACGTGGCGCCATCTCGCGTTTGCGGCCTTTTTCGCAGTTTTGCTCACCGCCAAAACCGAATTCCTGGATTAAATCGTTAATTTAGACAATTGCGTTTTTCTCGGCTTCCAGTGGATATTTCTTAACCGGACTCGGCTTAAATTAAAGCTACAAGACAGAGCTATCACTTCCAAGAGTTGCAACAATAGGGCATTTGTGGTTTAAAAGTTATTAACAATTGAAAAATTGGCAAAAATGCACTCCGGGTCATTGCATATATCTCGGCTTCTGGAGCTGCTAGATCAATGATCGAGTGCTTAAAATGAAGGTAAAGCATGCTGCTACACGACAATAATCGATTTACAATTGCCGCACGCGCTCTTTATTTTTTATATACAATTTAAAAATTCGTTTGGTAATTGCACCTCAGCTATATAGGACGGCCGATATAATGATGAATCGTGTTGTTCCTTGAACCAAGAGCTTCAATTTGAGATGTCGTTGATTAAAATCGGCCCAGCAGGAACCGAGATAATTGAATTTGTTTAAATAAATTAAAAACAAATGCGATTGATACGACTTGCAGTCGAGCTACATCAATGTTCATAGGACACAAATTAATGCTAGCGGAATAAGCTACCATCTCAAATAGGTGTGAACATAATTCCATGCGCAGTTCATTTGTTATAAACAATTAAACAATTAAAATTGTTATTACGGTTAACTGGTTACAGTTACATAAACGGGGTATTTTTTATCGGGTAGTATATTCGAGTCCCTTTCATTTGAGATGTCGTTGATTAAAATCGGCCCAGCAGGAGCCGAGATAATTGAATTTGTTTAAATAAATTATAAACAAATGCGATTAATACGACTTGCAGTCAAGCTACATCAATGATCATGGGACACAAATTAGAGCTAGCGGAATAAGCTACCTTCTCCAATAGGTGTGAACAATGTTCCATGCGCAGTTCATTTGTTATAAACAATTAAACAATTGAAATTGTTATTACGGTCAACTGGTTACAGTTACAGCAACGGGGTATTTTTTATCGGGTAGTATATTCGAGTCCCTTTCATTTGAGATGTCGTTGATTAAAATCGGCCCAGCAGGAGCCGAGATAATTGAATTTGTTTAAATAAATTATAAACAAATGCGATTAATACGACTTGCAGTTGAGCTACATCAATGTTCATAGGACACAAATTAATGCTAGCGGAATAAGCTACCATCTCAAATAGGTGTGAACATAATTCCATGTGCAGTTCATTTGTTATAAACAATTAAACAATTAAAATTGTTATTACGGTTAACTGGCTACAGTTACAGCAACGGGGTATATTTAATCATGTAGCTTATTGTTTTGCCTTTCATTTGACTACTCATTTATTAAAAAACTATCACGAGGGGCTGTGATAATTGGAACGACGAGAAATGCATTTTCGAAAATTATTCAATTGTTTATAACTTTTAATCCACGAATGCACTATTGTTGCAACTCTTGGAGCTGATAGCTCTGTCTTGTAGCTTTAATTTAAGCCCAGTCCGGTTAAGAAATATCCACAGGAAGCCGAGAAAAACGCAATTGTCTAAATTAACGATGTAATCCAGGAATTCGGTTTTGGCGGTGAGCAAAACTGCGAAAAAGGCCGCAAACGCGAGATGGCGCCACGTACACGATTTTCGACTGTTTGTGTGGATAAAAATTAAAAAAAATTCTTATCTCGGCTGCTGGTGGTTGTTTTTCAATAAATGGGGTGTCAAATGAACGGGAAAACAATAAGCTACATGATAAAAAATACCCCGTTGATGTAACTGTATCCAGTTGACCGTAATAACAATTTTAATTGTTTAATTGCTTATAACAAATGAACTGCGCATGGAATCATGTTCACACCTATTTGAGATGGTAGTTTATTCCGCTAGCATTAATTTGTGTCCAATGATCATTGATGTAGCTCGACTGCAAGTCGTATTAATCGCATTTGTTTATAATTTATTTAAACAAATTCAATTATCTCGGCTCCTGCTGGGCCGATTTTAATCAACGACATCTCAAATGAAAGGGAATCGAATATACTACACGATAAAAAATACCCCGTTGCTGTAACTGTAACCAGTTGACCGTAATAACAATTTTAATTGTTTAATTGTTTATAACAAATGAACTGCGCATGGAATCATGTTCACACCTATTTGAGATGGTAGCTTATACAGCTAGCATTAATTTGTGTCCTATGAACATTGATGTAGCTCGACTGCAAGTCGTAATAATCGCATTTGTTTAAAATATATTTAAACAAATTCAATTATCTCGGCCCCTGCTGGGCAGATTTTAATCAACGACATCTCAAATTGAAGCCCTTGGTTCAAGGAACAACACGATTCATCATTACATCGGCCCTCGTATATAGCTCCGGTGCAATTCTCAAACGAATCCTTTAATTGTTTATAAAAAATAAAGGGCGGGTGCGATATTTGTCAATTGATAATTGTCGTGTAGCAGCATGCTTTACCTTCATTTTAAGCACTCGATCATTGATCTAGCAGCTCCAGAAGCCGAGATATATGCAATGACCCGGAGGGCATTTTCGCCAACTTTTCAATTGTTTATAACTTTTAAACCACAAATACCCTATTGTTGCAACTCTTGGAAGTGATAGCTCTGTCTTGTAGCTTTAATTTAAGCCGAGTCCGGTTAAGAAATATCCACTGGAAGCCGAGAAAAACGCAATTGTCTAAATTAACGATGTAATCCAGGAATTCGGTTTTGGCGGTGAGCAAAACTGCGAAAAAGGCCGCAACCGCGAGATGGCGCCACATACACGATTTTCGACTGTTTGTGTCGATAAAAATTAAAAAAAATTCTTATCTCGGCTGCTGGTGGTTGTTTTTCAATAAATGGGGTGTCAAATGAACGGGAAAACAATAAGCTACATGATAAAAAATACCCCGTTGATGTAACTGTATCCAGTTGACCGTAATAACAATTTTAATTGTTTAATTGCTTATAACAAATGAACTGCGCATGGAATCATGTTCACACCTATTTGAGATGGTAGTTTATTCCGCTAGCATTAATTTGTGTCCAATGATCATTGATGTAGCTCGACTGCAAGTCGTATTAATCGCATTTGTTTATAATTTATTTAAACAAATTCAATTATCTCGGCTCCTGCTGGGCCGATTTTAATCAACGACATCTCAAATGAAAGGGAATCGAATATACTACACGATAAAAAATACCCCGTTGCTGTAACTGTAACCAGTTGACCGTAATAACAATTTTAATTGTTTAATTGTTTATAACAAATGAACTGCGCATGGAATTATGTTCACACCTATTTGAGATGGTAGCTTATTCCGCTAGCATTAATTTGTGTCCTATGAACATTGATGTAGCTCGACTGCAAGTCGTATTAATCGCATTTGTTTATAATTTATTTAAACAAATTCAATTATCTCGGCTCCTGCTGGGCCGATTTTAATCAACGACATCTCAAATGAAAGGGAATCGAATATACTACACGATAAAAAATACCCCGTTGCTGTAACTGTAACCAGTTGACCGTAATAACAATTTTAATTGTTTAATTGTTTATAACAAATGAACTGCGCATGGAATTATGTTCACACCTGTTTGAGATGGTAGCTTATACAGCTAGCATTAATTTGTGTCCTATGAACATTGATGTAGCTCGACTGCAAGTCGTATTAATCGCAATTGTTTATAATTTATTTAAACAAATTCAATTATCTCGGCTTCTGCTGGGCCGATTTTAATCAACGACATCTAAAATTGAAGCTCTGGGTTCAAGGAACAACACGATTCATCATTACATCGGCCCTCGTATATAGCTGCGGTGCAATTCTCAAACAAATACTTTAATTGTTTATAAAAAATAAAGGGCGCGTGCGGCATTTGTAATTCGATTATTGTCGTGTAGCAGCATGCTTTACCTTCATTTTAAGCACTCGATCATTGATCTAGCAGCTCCAGAAGCCGAGATATATGCAATGACCCGGAGGGCATTTTCGCCAACTTTTCAATTGTTTATAACTTTTAAACCACAAATACCCTATTGTTGCAACTCTTGGAAGTGATAGCTCTGTCTTGTAGCTTTAATTTAAGCCGAGTCCGGTTAAGAAATATCCACTGGAAGCCGAGAAAAACGCAATTGTCTAAATTAACGATGTAATCCAGGAATTCGGTTTTGGCGGTGAGCAAAACTGCGAAAAAGGCCGCAAACGCGAGATGGCGCCACATACACGATTTTCGACTGTTTGTGTCGATAAAAATTAAAAAAAATTCTTATCTCGGCTGCTGGTGGTTGTTTTTAAATAAATGGGGTGTCAAATGAACGGGAAAACAATAAGCTACATGATAAAAAATATCCCGTTGATGTAACTGTATCCAGTTGACCGTAATAACAATTTTAATTGTTTAATTGTTTATAACAAATGAACTGCGCATGGAATTATGTTCACACCTGTTTGAGATGGTAGCTTATACAGCTAGCATTAATTTGTGTCCTATGAACATTGATGTAGCTCTGCTGCAAGTCGTATTAATCGCATTTGTTTTTAATTTATTTAAACAAATTCAATTATCTCGGCTCCTGCTGGGCCGATTTTAATCAACGACATCTCAAATGAAAGGGAATCGAATATACTACACGATAAAAAATACCCCGTTGCTGTAACTGTAACCAGTTGACCGTAATAACAATTTTAATTGTTTAATTGTTTATAACAAATGAACTGCGCATGGAATTATGTTCACACCTGTTTGAGATGGTAGCTTATACAGCTAGCATTAATTTGTGTCCTATGAACATTGATGTAGCTCGACTGCAAGTCGAATTAATCGCATTTGTTTATAATTTATTTATACAAATTCAATTATCTCGGCTTCTGCTGGGCCGATTTTAATCAACGACTACTCAAATTGAAGCTCTTGGTTCAAGGAACAACACGATTCATCATTACATCGGCCCCTGGTGATAGCTTCGGTGTAATTCTCAAACGATTTCTTTAATTGTTTATAAAAAAAATCTGTCTAGATAATCTGTTAAGGGAAAATTCAAAGGGCAAAATCTACAATAGTACCTACGGTTTTTAATATTACCTACAACTTTGATTGAATATATCCACCTGTTGTTAAAATTACTGTAAAGTTGGGTGCGGATGCAATATGTTTTTCTCTACAAGTAAAATATTATAATTAGCAGCGAGACTTGCCAAATAAATACCGTATTTTAATTTATTACGCAGTTTTGCGCGCTTACGCTGGAATTGTTGTTCAGTCATTTGTCATTTAGCTTATATTTCTTGCTGCTAGTTAAATAACATTCCATGCCTTAAAATTTGAATTAATAAGACTGCTGGGCGCGCTAGTATGAAGCGCGTCAGGAAGGCACCGAACTGATGCAAAAGTATAAATGATTGCTTACTGCTGTGTTACTTTTCAATATTCGAATACTAATTATATTTAACAACTTTTGCAATTGATATTCTTCTTTAATTTACATCAATGCTGTGATACAATTCCAACTACATATATTCGTATTTCGACGTGCTTAGTAATCGAAATTAATCGATGTTCGATTTCTTTATTATCATTATATTAAATTATATTAAATGTTCCAAAAAATAAATAATTAAATAATTGTAAAATGAAAAGTAAATAGAATTATTTTTATTATATTAAATAATTTTAGTAAAATTTCTCTGTAATTGCCTAGCATACACTGATAAAAAAGCGTGAGAAGAACGCTTCGCAGCACTGCTCCGTTAGACAGTCTATTCTGTACATCATCTGTGATAATACGCGGTTTGGAGGTTATGTTTGTTAGAGCAGTTTGTAAACAATAACCGTGACAGGAGAATTACGTACCCGTTAACAATGGAAAGGAGTCATTTAAAATGATTAATGTCCTATTTCAGTACCCAAGATTTGTTATTGCAAAATTGTCATTGGAAATCGTGAAGGAGTAACACATTTTACACGAATTCATGTGATGTATAATTTCATTGAAATGTATATAAAACTTCTCATTCTTTTGTGCGTTTTACACATAAATAATGCTTGGGAGGTTCGTATTTTAATTTACTATTCAAAATATTTGAAACCTCCATCCTGATGAAGAAATTACGAAAATCTTATAACCTTCGCAGATACCGGAGAATTTCGCTAAAACAGGTCACTCGAATAACTGGGCAGTGTTGGTTGATACATCGCGATTTTGGTTCAATTATCGACACGTAGCCAATGTCCTATCCATATATCGTAGCGTTAAGCGTCTGGGTATACCAGATTCGCAGATCATTCTAATGATAGCAGACGATATGGCATGTAATCCAAGGAACCCCAGGCCAGCCACCGTGTTCAATAATATCAAGCAACATATTAATGTTTACGGAGATGATGTGGAAGTGGATTATAGGGGTTACGAAGTCACGGTAGAGAATTTTGTGAGATTGTTGACCGGGAGATTAGCACCGGACACTCCAAGATCTAAGAGACTATTAACGGACGAGGGTTCGAATATATTAATTTATCTTACCGGCCACGGCGGCAATGGATTCCTCAAATTTCAAGATTCAGAAGAAATTAGCAGTAAAGAACTTGGGGATGCACTGGAGCAAATGTGGCAGAAGAGAAGATATCACGAAATCTTGTTTATCGTTGATACTTGCCAAGCTAGTTCAATGTATGAGAAGTTTTATTCCCCGAATATTCTAGCTGTTGCTTCTAGTCTAGTGGGAGAAGATTCACTTTCTGTGAGTAGCCACTGCGGCTTCCTGGAATCTACATTTCCGTTTTTTAACTGTAGGATGTCAGTGTTTGTTATTTTGTTTACAGCATCATTTGGACCCCGCTATTGGCGTTTATATTATAGATAGATATACATATTATGCGCTGGACTTCCTGGAAAAAGTGGAGCCATCTAGTTCCAAGACTTTGGGAGAGTTTGTAAGTAGCAAAGAGCATTAATATACCAGAGATAATGAGCATTAATATACCAGTGAATTAATTTACATATTCTTACAGCTGAAAGTTTGTCCCAAACATTATTGTGTATCAACTGTGGGGGTACGAAAAGATTTATTTAGACGAAATCCTGATAAAGTACCCGTCACAGATTTCTTTGGATCACTGAGGCCTGTAGAATTAACCACGAGTATAATGAATGTTTTGCCCGTGGAAACAAATCGAACGGAGATTATTGAGCCGCAAACGAAGTACTTTTACGTTGCGCAATTTCCCGATGTATCACAGTTTACGTGATTCATAGAAGTAGATGCAAATTTCCTACAGGGGAAAACCATGTTTGCTTTTCAAATATTTAAATAAAAGGACGTAAAATAATGAAATATTTAATGTTAATAAAAGAAAGTATTTCCTGAAACACTGCCGCCTCTTTTTCTTTACCGTACTCATTGCCGCATCTGATAAAACGACGTATATTTAATTAGTAACTCGCAACGAGAAGTATGCGTATCAAAAGACGACAGATAAAGAATCGCGTTTCACTGTGAATTACAAAATATCTTACTGTTTGTGGAAAACAGCTGATGTAACAGATAATGCCACTACTAGACTGTTGAGATATACGGATCTACTAAAGCGTAACATATTCTTTTTCCACGTATTACGACTAATTCGTATAAGAAATACGCGAATAACATTAAGAAACTCGATAGTTACGAGTGTAATTATATTTTGTAATATTTTCGACAAAATTATGTTTTATGAATTGCAACGAATACAATTTATCATTCGTACTATACAGTTTTATATTTTATACAACAAACTGAACTTCCAAATTTGTTATTCTAAGCATATTCAGCTCTTGTTCCTGTACTGCTATCTTACTAAATTACGAGAAACTTCACCTTGCCCCGGGAATGTTAAACTGGTCACGGTCGAAGTTCCGTCTTCCGGAATTATCTTTCAATGCTGGGAACCAACCAGCATCTAATATAGAGGGGAAAACATTTGATTAGGTACAATGTCAGCGATATAAATATTAAACATTTCTCCGTATCATACGCGTAATACTCATATCTTCAACGTATTGCGTTCATGAATGTGATAAATGAAAGTCTACGTAATGATATCATGAAACGTACGTATAAGTCGCGTATATAAGTATGATAACAGTCACTTCAAATGCCAGTTAGCAAAACGCGATTGACATCAGTGCGCGAGTAATTTTAATTTACCTAAACACAAGCGACGCATACAGAAGTCATTGAAATCCCTGGATTTTGTGCACTTTTTGAAAGTAAGTATTTGTAGCAAGTACTGCTAAATTAGAACAATCAGGTATCGCTCGATTGTAACATTCCTATAACAAGTTCTTACATTTTTAATCAAATAGACACGCTTCGCTTGTATTACTTTTAACTCTCCTGTGCAAACGTTTAAACATTACTAATTGTGACGTCGCGGCGGGAAAATAATCATTAGTGTCATCTTTCACCCTAAGGAATATTCTATTTTTATTACGAACTGGTCTATAGCGAATTAATTTGTGTAATCTTACAGGTAACTTTCATTTTTCAGATGCGTTTCTGCGGTACCTGTTTGACAATAATATTGGCACTGTGCACTTTATCATTTGCATTCAAGCTGAACGAAAATTACGTGGAAGTGCACGAAATTGACAAAAATACATTGGACCCACTAGGACAATTACCACCTCAAGATCCTGCGGTTCACTCTTTTCCAACAGTACCAAGTGTTCCTCTGATCCCCACCTGTGTAAAAGCAGGATACTTACGTGATCCTTTCAACTGCAGAAAGTTTTATCATTGCCAATACGAGAATGCTGTTCCGGCCGGCTTCTACTGTCAGGCTGGATTAATATTTAACACGATTACTGATTATTGTGACGATCCTGAGAATGTGGAATGTTGACAGGGAGGCGCTATCGTACAGTGTTTAAAATTTATTAGAGAAATTTGTACCTTCTAATTGCGCTGGTGTGCTAGGTGAGTGTAATGTGTGACTGTTGGTAAATAAGGTCTACTTGTGAATGAATTGCTACTGTTCGTAGTTTATAGGTATTTATTTATGACAGTATCTATAGTAAACTATCTTCGGATCGATTGTGAAAGTTATTTAATAATTGAAATATTATAAGATGTGTCGTTACAGGATGCAATGAGTGTATAAAGTACGTGTGAGGAAAGGATAATGTAAGTCGATTGCTGTAGAACAAAATTGTCAATAAACTTATACATTTGATGCAAACGCGGACCTTTTTCTTGGGAAAATATTCTTTTAAGCTAATACTAAGCGAATCTTAAATCACCCTCGAAATGAATATAGACGAACGCAGACCGCGTACAATGAATCATGATTTTATTTGTTATATAATAATATCTACAATAAAAATACCACATCGTTTGAAAAACAATTTTCGTTACAATTATACAGTGATTTTATATAATAATATAATATTTAGGTTTTCGTTCCAAATAAGATGTAGCGATGAACATACACCTCGCAGTGGGAGTGAGAAAATACATTTTTTTTTGTTTTGCAAATTCCACATTGATTTCTTCACTCAGTGTTTATTTTTTTCACATTTTTTTTTTTTTTTGCAATACGCAACGAACACACTCGAAATGGCACCACGTCGCGTCGTCGTATTATTATCGTGTCTTACACTAGTTTCACGGTCGCGTGTTATAATTCTCACGAAATAAGGGAAATTTCTGCCTCCGTTCTGTGGTGCAAGGGGACCTCGTTTCGAGTCGTTCGTTCCTATTGTTTTATTTCCGTTTTCTTCCCTTTCCTCTAGTTTTTGTCCGCTTTTGAAATATTTCGCATCGCGAGCACGTCGGCCCGCAATTCCTCGCCATTTCATCGGTTCAATTTTCTTTTTCCCTTGTGCCTTTACTCAGCGAAATTTATAGAAATATTGGACTAGAGTAATCCAACCGTTTCCTATCTCTTCCATGTAACGCGAGCATCCACCAGTCTAATTTTTGTTTAACTACACTTAGTTAATAGTACCGTAATGTCATCTCAATATATATATATATTTATATATATATCATTGTATTAGTTGTCATAATATATAGAAAATACATATAACAATTATTTAAATGACTCACAATCAATCATTTGTTAGAATGTACATATATGTGTACACATACGTGCAGATATGTATACATATATAGATACATGCATACACACATGTATACATACATATATTTATTTATTTGTTTATTTATAATATTTATATTTATATTCATCGGTGTGTGTGTTAATTTTACATGATATTTTTTACACTCGTCGTTCGGAGGGAGGAAAAGGATGCCGAGGAAGGATTCTGCGAAAGGTGGAGCAATATTTCCGTAGAGGTGGGAAGGGGTTGGGATTCGCAAGGGATTAATAGACTTTTCATACATTTACATTGCCATTCGTCGTGCCGCTATTTTTTAAGTGAAAGTCCTCTGAACTTAGTCGATATCTTACAAACTTGCGTTACTTGTACTGTAATACGTATCCTCGCACTCAACGAACTCTGTTCTTTCGTCGTATTGTTTCGGCTGACGCGGAGCAGATGAAATTTTCATTTTTATTGTTCCTTCTTTATTCCCGTTTCTTTCTCCTTTAAATCATCCTTTCGATTTCGACTAACTATATAGATTTACCTTTGATCTTTACAAACGAATTTACCTCTTTCTCTCTCGCTCACACGCACACACACACACACACACACACACATTCTCTCGACCTCTTGCTCATTCTTCGAACACTGGACACATTTCTTTTGCCCTCCTCTAATTATTTTTTTTGTTATTAACCTCGTCGTTAACGGTGCACGTAAATGTTTGCTTACATAGATCTAGCATATTCATATCATCCAGTCTCGTCATTGCCGTTCTTTCGCCGACACCGAAGTTTTTCTTAACCAGGAACCTTTTCAATTCGACTGGCGTGTCCATCGGATTTCACCTTTTTGCCTTTCTGACATGCCTCTTTGAAACGCCCTTAAGTTATAACGCACGGTAGGAAACGGCGATAGGGCGACATCGTATTATTCAACAAAAAAGTCACAATCACTGATATTACTGAGCAAGGGTGATCGCTCCCCTCGTAACTCGCCTCTTCTTCGTCCCTTTATCTTTTTTTCTGTTGAGTATTGAACTTGTGCCGAAATATCTATTATACATACATCTATCGCTTCAATGTGTACGTCGAATTCACTATATCGATTGAGTTAAAACCTGTTCGAAACATCGTTATAGATTTCTCTTTCCTGATTATCCATATTGAGCGGAAAGGTATTGCTGTGTGGTTTTCTCGTCAAGAAGAATTTCGTCTTTTGATATGTCAAACGTCTAGCTCGCCCTTTGCCCATCGCGTTCACCGGTTCTCTGCCATCAATTTCGTCGTTCTCCATTGAATCGCCGGGCAATGAACGAGCTTAGACCTTAATCCTTCGGTGAATGCCTTTCAATAATTCTATATTTTTGTCTCATATAAAGTCTCTTATCATACAAAAGATAACGCCGAAGGATTAATCAAATCTTCAAAACCGGTTTTGAATTTGGACGTTCGAAGCTTTCGACCCCTAATATCGATTGTTCACCTGAGCCAATGGTTCTCAATCGGTATTCATTTATGCATTAAACTTCATCGTTTGTTTGTGTACGTTATATCGTATTTTGATTTCGAGGGTATCATTGTCCGGTGGAAAGATTAAAAGAAGAGTTGCGAATTCGAGAATATTGAGAATCTTTGATCTAGGGTGGTAAGACTGGATTTATTTGCGTGCCTACGTTTATGATTGACGTTTTAATAATATCTTCTAAGCTTCAACGTGGCAAAGGTTTGGCAGAATAATCGTAGCCCAATTTTCTCGTCAATACCAATGAACAATTATCGATAGACGCGGAGAGAAATGAATGTACAGCAAAGTAATGTAAAAATTATCCTAAAATATTTCCTAATACATATTCTTCGCTCGTTTGATTGATGGATTGAACGTTATGATCTTCGGCTCTATCTTGTACATTTTACCCTATTATCTTCTGCTCATTAAAATGAACTTAAAATAACGCAATGAGTGTCGTAAATTTCGCGAGGATTAATTCCTTCTCACACCATCGCGTGAAGTTCACAGGAAACTTGCGTTAACAATCAGGGAACGAGGAAATCAAGCGGCCCGTCGCCTGTCCACGTCCATGTCGATCCTTGTTATCGCTTTCGCTTTACAAAGTTGCTTAAAAGTACGCAAAAAATTCTTCACCGAACATCGCCACCGTCCACGTCATAAAGACGCACCGATGATCGACGTCGGCCGCTATATCTGTGCATTTTGATTTAGAGCTTCAGCCACGGTTTATTCTGTACGGTGTAAATATACTACATGTAATATCGTTCGCATAAATAGTAATTAACACGCAGCGAGGTGCGAGAAAATGTGCGTTCGCCGTCTCCCCGACGACACGATGATTCTATTCGTTCTTCGATTCATCGAGTGGCCGCACATTCCTCGCCGAAGAAAGCCCTCGAGAGTCGCAATCATAATCACTGGATCGACGATTTATTGAAATAGCGTTACCGACAACCCTCAATGATTTACTTCAATTGATCTCTACAATTATTTTCCCATTTACGATTCTTCGTCATTTCGTCCGTTTTGATTGTCAATTTTGATTCTTCAACGATATCTCACAACGATCCTCGACTCTCGAAAGCGATCTGTGCATAGCCTGCGTGATGTCCCCTCGATCTTGTACATATGCATACGCATTTATAACTCGAAGTACACGAATCACGGAATCCATCGAGGTTGTCGAAAAGTTGGATGGGGTTGGAATCGGAAGGGTCGAAATGGGTTCTCGCACACCTTTGCTCGCGACGCATGTAAAATCCAGACTCTTTGTACAGAATATTATTGCATGCTACGCGTTCGCCGGATTTTTTTTCTCCTTTTTTTGTGGCTACGAGACATCGTATTTGCTCGATAAAATAGTACGTAGAGACGAGCGGAAGAGGAACGAAGGTAGTCAATTCAGCCTCGATGAATTTATACACGGGATAGTGAGCGGAATATCTTTTTCGCCTTTCAATCACCGGCTGGAGACCGATGCCTTTTGATTACAACGAGATTTTGGCACGGTATTCATTTATAAGCGTTTCGATTTTCGTTCTGGTCGCAGATACACGATTCATTTAGGGCGAGCTGTTGTTTTGCTGCAGCTGTTCACATTGTAGTGCGATTTTGATTAATCTTCATTGCGTTTTTTGGGGGGCTTTAGCACTCTCGAGGCTCAAATAAAATTTGTCTGCCGTGTTATCAGGGAGAAAATATTTGCTGTACATTTCGTGCATTTATAATATTGGTTTGATTAGCGCTTGCGGTAAATGGTACGAACAGAATATTTTCCTGCGATTTGATTGTAATTACTGATTGTTAAATTTTTGATTCTCCGCGAAGTATTGCAAAGTACAAAATATCTGTATTGTAAACTGAGGTACCAGTGTAGAATGTTGGATATCAAACGTTTCAAGTATTTCGCAGAAATTTTTGATCGGAGATCTTCGTTCGATTCGTTGACAATTATTCTTTCATAAACTTCGATCGTTTTAACGCAGAAGAGATTTTTTGTTGTTTGCGGATTCGATTGGATACGAGAAGCAGTGTCGACTCATTCATTCGATGGTATTTAAAAAATTCTAACTAGCTTTGGATCGCCTGAGATGATAACTGCTAATCATAATCTTAAATTTAGTCAAACAAATCCAAGTCGAAGAAAATACTTTACAAATCTAGTCGAGCGAATCGAAATTTGTGTCTAAAATTATCAATCACTGAATACTGCGCGAGGCGACTGGAGGCATTTCGTTCGTTCCTCGATTTCACAGAAATTCTCGCGACCTATTATCGCGTTATAGAAATGTTCTTTACCCCAGTATGGAAGCTTACAAATAAGCGAGTGTCTTCGAGAGATTTGAAGAGGAATATACATAGATATATATATATATTCATTAGGCTAACAAGCGGATACGAAGATACATAGACTAACTTACGCTGGAAACACTCTGTATTGGCACTAGTTTCACTCTCCGATCGAGTAGATATCGTTTGATTGAAAAATTTTATCAACAAGTTTTACAGCTAGAAAAGTTCTTATGTTACTTATCCATTCCGTTAAATAGAAAGCACCGCGCCTCGTATCCGCTTCCTTTAATAATTAGGTACAATAGAGTCTATCTAACGAACGAGAAAACACGAGGGATAGGGCCAGAGATGATAGAAATGGCGCAATTACTTCGGCTCCTTACGAATTAATACTTTTCGTACTTCGTTCATACACAGAGACACGACGCGCGCATATTTAAGGACTAACTAACAGAGGATTGTCTGTTTAAGGGGTTTTCTCATCCGATTCAGTGCATCCATGAGGCAGTCAATCGTCTATTTTAATCCATCGTGAAAATTTCGAATTTCATTCGAACACACTCTACATATATATATATTTTAATATAATTCCATTCCTTTTCCTATAACAACGTCAAAGAACGTCCTCCACCACGTATCCGCCGTACGATTTCATTTAGTGCGTCATGAATGCAAAGCTCCCTCGGCCACGACGCTTTTGCTATCTACCGAGATCTATTATGTACATCAATTCCTTTTAGACATAGCTAATGTTTCGTTCCTCGTCATAGTTAAAAGATTATACATTAAGTGTAGAATCGCCGGAAAGAAACGACGTACAACGTGTATGCGCAAAAATCGAGCCTCGTTGATTCTTCTTTTTAACGAATTTGCCTCACTTTTGCGCACTTCATACGTCGCGTACCACACACACGCACACGAAGACACTATGTTCGCATATCATTCTAACCCTTCCTCTCTCTCTCTCTCTCTCTCTCTCTCCCTAACACTTTCGCCGTCTATCGCAACACCAAACGATTCCCGCTACAAATAAAAAATGCCCCCTTGTTTTTATTCAGTTTACTTAGTTTCACCACCTTTCTGCTAACGGGGGATTCGGTATGGAGACGAGGTTCCCGACGCTTTGCCTTCCGTCTTACCTGTCGTTCGCGATGCTGGATTCGCACGCGACAAACGACACCGGCCTCTCGCCTCGCTTCTGGCCAACTTTCGTGAGAACGTTCGCGGAATTAACGGCGGTTTCGGGGCTATCAGGAAAGATGCTAGCTAATCGAAGGGTGGCAATCGGGGCGCATTATGGAGGATCGAAGTGTCCCTTGTACGATCCAACGTCATAAAATGCAAGTACGCGCGTAGTGTAAATAGAATTTGGTTGATTTATTACATAGAAGTGGCGAGAGGATGATAATTACTGCGGGGTAAATTGTTTCGCTACGATCAACTGGAAGGTCCGTTCGTGTGACACATACAATGTCGAAGGATATCGACTTACTTTTCATGCTTCTACTTCGTGGGTGGACTTTTGCAGAATTTGTGACCGATGATTGTTTCTTTTTGTTTCGAACGGAGTAAGCGACAGAAGAATGACATTCTTTTGTGGAAGGCGAATTTTGCGTTGCAGTGAAAGAATAAAGTAGCACTGCAGAAAATCGTGTGGCGTTAATTTTTCCTTCCAGTTGATCGTACATAACGAACAATGAAAAGTATTGGATTGATGAGATTCGCGATTTTACCTGCAATTCATTCAAGACCAACTAGCTTGGAATAAAGAATAGATACGTCGCAGAGAAAACGAAACTTTCATTGTCAATAAATATGAGATCAATTTTTTCCTTAGGCAGTGAAGAAGATGAGAAAATGAACAATCAAACGAATTCGTTTCACCTCATTGATCGAGATAAATAGTGGGGCTACATCCCTTTCTTTTGGCACGTTGTTGAGATCCGTCGGGATCCGTTGATTAATAAATTGATACGAGAAGATTAATAAAACTAATAGGCATATTTCACGTCGAAGAAAAACGTCGCTATAAAATACGAGTGATATAATATCAACAATTATATACGCAAAATAGAATACTGTGTCGTTGTCTTTCATCGTGCATAACGATCGTCAAAATCGCCGTCTGAATGATTTCGCACAGAACTCAGGAATCGTTAACTCTGCTACGCGTTGTCTTTTTAAAGCATGTAAAAAGCACGTACAGGTATCTAGGATGATTATTTCCGTTTGGGAAACGAACAGAAAAATGGTAGAAGAAAATTCCTCCGCCACCGAAGAACACGCTTCCACTTTCCCATTCGAGCCGATATCAAAAAGCCTTTCTTTCGTTTATCCTCCTCTGTGTCACTTTCTATCGCTCGTTCTTACGTTTTCTCGCTTCCTCTAATATCGTGGTTAAAAAGTCAACGATTAGTTACCAGAACACAAGGCACTTGGCTTACACATCATACATATTTTTATTCATTTTTTCGTTTTTAATCTCTTTTGTTAGTCGCTTGCTTTTGGTATAGCTCGGTGTTGGGATAGCTTGCGCAAAACGGCCCGCGTGCCTCGGACGAACGACACGAAACGTCGATTATTCGCCAATGGCAAAACGGGGAAGCCTGTTCTCGATTTACTACCACTCTTTGCTAGCAAACAACTTAGAATTCGCTAAATTACATTCAATGGAGCACAATATTCAGATTTATTTATCACGCTTTCGGGCATTTAGTGCAACCAATGGGAATCATTCGTGTTAACGTAATGGACCAGCGATTTTTCTATTAAATTGAAACGTAGTTCACTTCACAGCGAACTGGAACATTTGGACGAGCATTTCGTTAGTACAATTAATAGGTTACTTTCAATGGTATCTTTAACGTGGTACGTTTTTGCGAGATTATTTGAACAGACGGTGGTAAATCGCGGTGTTGAAAAAAGGAAAGGAATATGTTACACACGAATTACATACGAATTACATACACTTATCTATACATTTCGGACCAGGTTCTTCCCCTACGAAATACGTTTTCTGCAAACGGGTGCTAGGATGGCCAACAACCACGTCTCCCTGTTTTTCCAATGCCAACCATCGAAAGGAAAATTCAATTCAGACCCACGTCACAATCGATCCTCTGCTACTTGCTAAGATAATATCAGCCTGGCAACATCGATTGAAATCGTTCGTTTCGTGTTTCGTCGTCGATCGCAGGGCGCCTTGCAGCGTATGATGGAAATAACACGCAGCAATCACTCACAATATCAATAGAAGAAAATAGTCCATATGTGTGTATACATATATATATATCGCCGCACATATATATATATACATATATATATACTATGCATGCAATGCAGTAATAATATATATATACATATATTTATTTCATATATCCACTGTTCATCATCATCATCATCATCATATATATTAGATTATACATTACATCTGAGTATTAAAACATCTTTCTTTCTCTCTCTTTCATGCTCGTCTCATCATTATGCCGTGTTCACGATTTTCAATACTCTCGTGAGGCCAGGGTTTTCTCGGTAGATCTGCCTCGTAACGCTCATCGAATGGATAAACGTTCGGCACGATAATCAGGAGAACCGAAAGGTATGTTCAGGTGACCGGCGTAAATGTTCAATTCAAACACGTCGTTTCGCGTTTCTCGTCCGATATCTGCGCGCAGATAAACCATCGGATCGCCAATCGATCGATCGTGATACGTTCACAAACGACTAGTGAAATATTCCAATGATACTTTAGACACATCGACGATCGGCATAGAAATGATCTCTCGACGCTCGTTTTCTGACGATCGTCTCGGTCATGTTTCGACGACATTGTTGCAAACTCCACGTTTATAGAAAACTGAACACCGAAGCAAGCAACCCGTTTTTTTTCTTTCCAAGATCTCCCTATTACCTCCGCGCACCTTTTCGCCAGGTACCGAAGCGCCCTTGGCTCACGATCGCGTTGCGTTGGATGTTCCTTCGCTTTTCCCTCCTCTCCCTCATTTCGTCTGGTTATCTGTTTCATTTGAACGAACAACATCGAAATTTGAATCGCCCCTTCGCTACCTACCCCCTGCACATAATCAGCGCCTGTATATGTAAATATATATATGTATAAGTATCTATTTACATATATACATATAAATATATATATTCCCACATATCTATATATAATAATTAATCATAATAATAATAATAATATCGCCTTTTCGCATTCCAATATTTATATATGTATATGTATATAATGTATACTAAATAAAATCGTATGCGTACGCAATATAATGTATAATCGCTAGACCGTGGTATATTAGTATCGCTTTTCGAACGTAATACTGATGCGCAAGATGCTCGTCGCTCCGGCTAAGCCAAGTCAGCAGAATCTCATTCGAATTCCATTCGTACGTTAAAATTGTCTACTCCTGTACGCTTCGTGTCATCAATGCCGATTCCTTCGTTCCTTCCGTGTCCGACGATTCATGAATCGTAGCCTTCGCCGGAACCTCGAGCTCTTTGATTCTTCTACACCGATCCCCGAAAAGAGATCGCTCGGTCGCGTGAAAAGTTCTCGCAATTGTTGTTGCCGGAAAATGTTGTCGCAAACGATCACGCAGGAACGTCGCGGCGTCTCGATCGGAGACTTCGTTAAAACTTCGTTAACAATGACGAAAGCAAACGATTACATTATAGCTATCGACAGACTAAAGAGATACTAACACAGTTGGCGATCGAGATTCTCACGAGGCCGTGGGTGGTATTGGACAAAAATCGATGCACCTTCGCGAACTCGTTCCGACTCGTACGACATTTCTCGCGGGAACAATTTTCACGCTCGCCGGATTTCTTTGAGGATCGGTTACGACGTTTGCGCCGTCCTCGTTGGCCGAAGATTAATGTGGTGGAGTCGCACGTCGGGGTTTTCGAGGCCTCCTCAGGGGGTCTTTTAACACCTCCCCGACCGTGGATCGGGGAGGGATTTCTTTGAATGTAGGCCATACGAGTTTCGCGGTACTCCGTTTTCGTTGGCGACTCGATACCACATCGCGCTTCAAATTGACTGAACTGTGTGTAAGTACGTAGAAAGCCCCGCCACGTGATTGCCTCCCGTGAGCTGATAAAGTAGAATTTTCAATTTGCCCAGAACCGCAACATCTACTGTACACGGGTTCAAGTGTCCGTAAGATCGCATGCTCTATGGTAACAAGTCAATTAGGAAATATTGTCGATAATTTGAGGGACAGGTTTGACGTGGAAAGCGGAACGCAACGTTGCGACTAATCGTCCCGGACTGAATGGGACAGATTAATTGAAGATTTTTCTCTCCCTCGAGAGACAGTCATGTGACGTATCGTCCCGGGATCCCTTTAAAACGGGATCTCCCTCCCGGCCAGCTGTAGTTAGCGCACACGCCACCATAACACAATTACTAATATATTGTCCATATTGCTTATGGCACCAACTTTTGAGCGAGATATCATTGCACATATTGTTTCACGCGTTCGTTCCGTCGGAGGGTTACGAGAGGCTCGTCTGCGAATCGCGGTTTCGTCGGAGGAAACCGGCATCCTTCAACATTTTCCCGCGAGTATTGAGCAAAAAGACAAATACAAGAGTCGGAGAGAGAACGTGTTCGTTTGTTTGTTTGTTTGTATTTTTTTTCGATTTTATTCTTTTTTTCTTCGAAAAGACTAACGTGACGAGGATAATTAATGTATAACAGCTACGCTTACAGGTAAGAACTAGTTGAGCAGAGAAGTGGAAAAAACAACGACGATGCGGACACGCCCGCACCGATATTGCTACCGAGTACACGTTTCTTGTTTCACTCTATCGTAATTATTGCGATAATAACCGTGCGATAGAAAATGCCCGTGTCACATGAATATTCTGAACGGTGCTGCCCTGAGTTGTCCGCGCGATATTTTTCTCTTTTACTTTCTCCAAATAACGGTCCGGCAGCGAAACGTTTGACGAGAAATCTAAAACGGGAGATCCTCGGACGAGAATTCGTGCGCTCGTCGTATCGATCGAAAGAAAATTGAATTCAGTTCGGGGCTCGTGGAACAGGATGAATTTGTAATGCGAAACGAGTCGTTGGACGTTTGAAGACAGAGAAGACGACGATGATTTTGTGCGAACGAGATCAATGATTTAACCAATGTTTCCGCGTTTCGCGAATTCTTCCTTTTTCATTTTTCTTTACTTTCCTCTTTTGTTTACGTTTCATTGTCCGTCGTTTCCATCGAATTGAATATATCAGTTCTCATGTGAAACGCGACATTACGTATCCGTGGCTTCCCTACAGCTGACCACGCATCGAATACATTAAAAACGCTATTAACAATACATCTTGCTTTGTTTCTCTGTCGTAGTAAAAGTTATAATAGAGAGTAGTATTTAACATCAAATAGAAGAGTATAAAGAACCATGCTGGCGTATAGAGATAGACATTAAAGTAGGTAATAGGTAAGAGGTCGATAGATTACGATATCAATATAATCCAATAAATAACTTTTCACTTGTTTTAAGAGTAGTTTCTTTTTTTTTTTTCTTGCATAAACGTTGATGATCATTTAGTAGACTTTTTTTTTCTTTTTAATACAGTATTTTGAGCACATTCCTCAGGTGTATAACCACGCTACACTTTCTTCGCCGAGTTGTACCAATATATTTCTTCGCAATGCAACCCCGCCGTCGCGTCGCTTCAATTCGATTATCAAAAACACGTTTATGTATCTTCCTAGCGAACAAACGAGCCACGGCGCGGATTAAATAATCTAACGATGGCATCGACGCGAAAGAAATCGCTTGTAATTACACGAAATCGCATTGAACGAATGTTAACCGCGAGAATCGAGGAGCACTTCGCGCCGCCATTTGATTGAAGATTCAAATCACCTAAGAACATAATGTGCCAACGTGTCGATAAGTGATCCTGTACCTCTCGACATCGTCGACGTTCAAAATTAACTAGCGCGTTGCGCAAATAAATTATCAGGCTACGCTTGTTTTCTCTTTTAACGAGCTTAGGCGAATATCGGTAATATCTAAAACGATTTATGAAATAAACGTGCAACAATCTCACGCTCTACGAGGATTATACTATGTTTCGCTGCGTTTTCTCGAAATGGAAAACCCTGGCGAAGTGAAACAAATGTCAGTGGAACCCGCGTATTCGTATGGAATTAAAATCAATCGTCGAATTCGTTTCCGTTTGCGCATTTCGTTCACCCGCACGATCTTTTTTTCCCTCTGTTTTTTGTTCTCGTCAGTGAAACCAAAATTGTATTCCACGAACGTAATCCGTTTCATCGTTAATTTAACTGTTCACTCGATGTTGTCTATTAGAGCTCGACTAACGGCAGTACAATATCGGTACAACTCACTAGTTGATGGCACGGGTCCGCCTATGTACAAATATGTAATACCATATACCACATACCATTTAAATACATCACATATTTATCATTTTTTTTCGTTATTTATATATTCTCCATATAGATATATATATAGATAGATATATATATATATATATCATTCTTTTTCTGTGACGTGGAGGGACTCGTTTGTACAATTCATGCATATCTTCGTTACTGTTTCATTGCTTCGTTTTATCGTGCCTTTCCCCTAATTTCTGAGTAATCAGCCTCCAGAATTGTCTCTCGTGTTTTACGCCGCATCAAATCCAGAATATTTTGCGCACGATAAAGTGCCGCGAGTGAAAGAACAATGAACGACGTTTTAAATACACAATTGTTACAAGAACGTAGGTTAAATGATTCATAAGTACATCGTCGGTGCGTTCAATCGCAAGCGTGCCACGCATTCGACATGTGTCGTGAACTTAGAAATTGTTGAAATATTTAATTCACAAAATCGCACGACAACCAGTGCGTGTTCTGGATTCGATCTCGCCGATATTTCTTCGAACGTCAATATTATCTTCAACTTTCTCCCCTTTCCCTTTCACTATTAACTACGCCTGGGTTTCTCCGATTAAGAGTTAGATTACGTACATACAATAAGAATTACATTAGTAGAAACTTAGTTTCCGCAACAAGTGTATTGTCTTAAATGATATGTCTGCTAATTTTGTTGCATTCGACTTGCGCCCCGAACCTGCGGCCGGAACTCACATAACAGTTTTACACCCTTAAATGAACTTATATTAAGACTCGAGCCACCTGGGATCTTAGTTAGTACAGTTAATTATAGATTTCTACGATTACGCTCCCTTATTATCGCTCTATACGAATTTCCATTCGCCCTTCTTTGTTTCTACTGGAGGCCGTTCACTCAGAGCTTACAAAATCGTGCGTTCTTCTGTGGTTCGCAAAGGAAGTATATCCATGGGCCGTGAATATCGTTAAATATGTACCGTTAAAAAATAAATACACGCAAAACGCGTCGGGCGTTCAACGACAAAATACTGCATTACGAACTCTCTTGGATCCCTATTAAATATAATCGATGTTTGTAAATTTCAACACTCGTCAGAAATATCTTTTTCAAATGAAACGTCGTTTGTCGCGTGCGTTTGTTGAACTACGTACAGTAATGTGGAAATAAGAGTACGATTTCTAGTGCGCGTTTGTCCTTTCGTTTTATTCGCCGGTTTTCAAATAAATTTTATTCAAAATTAACGGAACGGTGCCCTTGGTCATACGTCTGTTCTTTTCACAATCGATACGCAATTCTTGTCTGGAAATGAACGAACGGTGCTTGGCCGGAAATTTTGTCGTTTGAACAGCGCGTTACACATTTTGTCGATGATTGAGAGGTTTGAGAGGGTCTGGAACGGGAAACATTGGAAGAAACACAAGACACACTCGCATAAAATACAGACGATTCTCTCGTAAGCTTATAATCCAACGAATCTCCCCGAATGCCGAACGCGAGGCGAACGTTTCTCTCCCTTCATTTCACTTTGCCTTTGCGTATTCGTTTCTCGTTTATTCGATCTCCGTTTCGCGCCCCTTCGTTCGTTGCAACGTCACGACGTGCCCTCGCTCGGGTATCTCGGTTTAAAAACAAGATTGGAAGATTTAGAACCATCGTTTGCGTGGATTCTCCCTCTGTCATTATTTCCTCATTTTTGTTCGCCGTTTGTTTCTGTGTTTAAAACTTGGCAGATTCCTTGAAAGCATCCTCAGTCACTTACATCTCTTTTTTTTTTCTCGCTTTTTTTTCCCCCTTTTTACACGTGAAAAGTTTAAAAAGTTAAAATGTATATCGTGATTTTTTTTTTTTATTCCTTTTAATGGTAAAAGTTAATAAGAAGAAGAGTGTTAACAATAACAATATCTTTAAGGTAGAGTTAGAGCAGCTACGATCGACGAGCACATTCTTGAACAACAATCTGGAGCCTCGACTAATCGGGACGCACGTTCGGGCGTTCATACGAACCGTGAAGCATCGTTCGAACTCGTATCAACGCCAATGCGCGTCAACGTTTCTCGTTATTCTGTTTCTCTTAAGCTAAAATTCTTGTTGGAAACGATGTTCCCATACATACGCAAAGAAACGCGATACAATGCAGCGTAACGAGTAACAAAGAATTTGTATTGTTCCAAACGAATTTCGTGATAACAATGTAAACCTCAACTAAGCGACAACCAAATTGTTAAATAATTGAATTGTCTAATGTAATGAATTATCAATATTAATTGCAATTCGCACCATAAATTTGATACAATACCAATTAGAACGGAGAACAAAATTCGTCTCGTCATCGTGGCAACAATTTGCAATACAATTGGCACAATCATTCAAGGCACCTTACATACAGGAACATCGTTTGCCTGCCCGCTGAAACGAAACGGTTTAAAACTGTGAAACGTGTCGGGCGACTCACCACTGTTGCTCCAAGAGTTTCGACCCGTAGTCCCTAGTAAGGTAGAAAATCAAGCCAAGTATATATACTTTATTTATAATATAGATCCTTCCTAAAACAACCTAAAGCCTAGCCTACGTATTTTTTTGTTTGTTTGCGTTAAAATTCATTCGAATTGTACACACAGACACTGACGTTTAGAATTATGTACAGACATGTACACGGATTATGTACACATAGTATGATTAGTCGAATAATAATCCATCTCTCTTTCTTTTGCTCTCTGTTCGCCCACGATTCATTTGCAATAAACGCTCTTTACTTCGTGTCTGCATTTCGGTGCGCGTATATATATATAATGTACTCATGGCTGTATGTATAATCAATTATATGTTACAGTTCGAACGCGATCGCACGAACCGATCGCGAGCCGAAGTGAAACTTGAACAACGTCTCTCTTTCTATAGAGAACTATATCTCGCCTAGGCTACGAATCATCTTCAAATTACATCAATCTGTTTATACATATGTATAATGTTTATGTATATATATATAATATATATATTAAAATTTATTCTGACAAATATAGTTAATATATATTTATATATATTAAGTAACAGAGGTAACAAAAATCTTGAGGAGCTTCAACAAATCTACGAACGTTTCTCTGACAAGTGAACGCTAACTCGTCGACATTTAAATACTCTAATGCAATTATAAATTAATTAAGTAACTACAGCGAACGTGCAACAAGTCGTATTAAATTTACAGCTACAGGATCTGCCCGCGAACCGTTTCGAAACGAATATCGCTCTCCATCGTGTGCTTCCCGGAAACAATCAGGAACACAATAATTTTTCGTTTCTTTACCACCGAATCGTTTCACCATGAACGACTGATTCTTGTCCCGTAACGGTTTTCGGTTCGTAAGCCGGTCCCGTTGCCAATCAATCAAAAGGAATACAAAAGAACAATTTAAAAACATTAAGAAGGAAAAAGGAAAACGACAAAGAGGCAACAGGTAACAGTTAAATGTCTTGTGGCACAATCCTGGGTACGTTTCGCGTGCCCGTAGCCGTGTTAGGTACATCGGCAACCGCGATCAATCGTACAACCCTCGCAAGCGCACCAATCGTGGCCAATACTCCCGTCCAACCCCGATCAGTGACATTTCAGCCCATGCTAGTAGCTAGTTGAAAAAATTTAAAAACACCATCCATCGTGGCTGTCGCTCGTGGACAGCACTAGGCCATTTTATTCGTCGACGACGTGGGTTTTCTTTTTACCGTCACTCCGGCGTCCACACGTTGAGTCGGAAGAAACGAAAATGAAGAAACAGACGGAAAGCTTGCACGTTCGATTATCATCCGTTCGACAATCCAAACGATCCCTGCGCGATCGGTTCCCGTTCGCCGGACTGGCGTGGCGCGACGTTTCGTCCGTCCCAAAGTGACACGAAGAATATAAGAAAAGAAAAAAAAAAGGGGGACTTCCGTTACCCTGTCTCCTCGTTAAACAGAGCTCCGACTACGAATCGCGAAGTACGTAACGACCACCGGGCAGCCTCTATCTTCGTTTCGTCATACGGCTCGCGAGAGTCTAGATCCTTCGTCGGCCAGAAATCACGCCGGTCTATTTGATCAATCAACGAACACGATAGAGGCGACCCGCGGTCCGTGTCTCTTCTTCTTTTTCTCCTTTCATCGTTTCACGCGTACCGCACCTGTTCGCGCGGGCGTATCGTCGCATACGATTAACTTACGGTATGGCGGCTGGCCCGGTTAAAGATCAAGCGGAGCTTCGCTTCGTTCAGGTCCGTGGCGCGTGCATAGAGGTATTCTCGTTTATCTTTCAACTCGTTTCATTCATATACGGAACTATTTATCTATCGTGGCGCCGCGACGGTTCCACGCCTTTCATCCCTTAAAAACACTCGTTAACGTTTCGCGGCGAGCAGTAGGCTCGGACGTTGACCTACGGGCAATACACGGGACGCGTCGCTTCGATTTTTCGCGTTGCTTCCGTGCGCCGGCCTAAACGATCATTTATATTTTCATAATAGTAGCGGCTGCCTATACGCGCGACCGTAAAATACTTTCCTACCGTACCGTTTACAGCCTTCGTTAAGGTAACTTTAGTTGAACCGGCTGGGCATCGTCCTATGGTGGCCTGAGCCGTGTCGGGTTGTGCCATAAATGCGCTGGACTCGGGGCGCCGGTGTCACCGTTGCTTAGCGGCAGTTGTTGCTGACTGAAGTCTTGGGCCTGCGGTGAAACACCGTTCGACTGTTGCTGCTGCTGTTGCTGTTGCTGTTGCTGTTGCTGTTGGTGCTGCTGCTGCTGTGGTTGCTGCTGTTGCTGGCGCTGTTGCTGGCCGTGCTGTTGCTGACACTGCTGCGCCTTCGACTGTTGCTGGACAGGCCTCTTAGATTCCTGACCCGTTGAATCGGGCGAGGGCACTGGCCTGTGCGATTTCATGTGCGCGCTTCTGCTTTTCACTTTGTTGAAAACTCTGCAAGATAAATTCGTTCGATTGTTAGAAATCGAGGACAGTCGGGGACGGTTGCGAGGGGCGAACACGATTCTTCGTTACGGTATGTAAAGTACAGTACTACGGGGGTGGAAGAAACGATGGAATTATGGCGATTCAAGGGGGGAAGAAAGGGGGTTGACACGATTTTCGTTTTCCCTCGGTTTTCTTAATGGTCGCTCTGGACGAATTTTGCGACACTCGTGGATTCTATTTCGGACGACGCGCTCGGCATTTACGATCGTGACGACAACGACGTATGAACATTGAGCTAATTACTGACGGGCCATGCGTATGATGCGCTGCAGCATTAATTATTATCGATTTCTACAGTGATGCAAGCGTTCTAAATATTTATCGATGTAATAATTCACCTCGGCGTGCGGCGAGCAATTGTAATGGTGGCACCATTGCGATGCAAATGAGCGAGACCCGCAGGCTGGCACAGAGGGAAAGGAATGAAAGTCGTAGTGGTGCGGATTTAATTGAATCGACGGGGCAGAGGTGTTGAAAGAAATATGTGCTCTGGAGAATGATGTTCCTTAACGCACAAATGTCACATAGTCGTTGGGTTACTACGTGGTAGTGATAACTATAACACGTTACACCACATTCTCTAGTTTATACGTACGTCGATGCTCGTCTGATAGTTCTGCAGAATTTTTGTAACGTTATTCGAATCTTTTCAAGCGTGCATATTCGAGCAATGACTGCGTTCAATGTATGCACGCAAGTTATTACTGAATACTATTTTCAAAATAGTGTAAATAATAATGTAAGAATAGAGAGACAGACTATTTTGATGTGATACATTCACGGTTTGTTTAGCAGCGCACAAAGCAATTGGTCGAGCACGTCAAATAGAGAATAATAGTGTATTTCTTGGTAAATAAATTCGACTTGCTGCCATAGAATATATTGTATAATACAAGTGGTTGGTTTATGGTAAAACGTGTTAAGTCAAACATCGATTAGAAAGCAGTCATTGAAGCAGCAAATGGGATACACGCATCGTTATGAGTCGTTCTGTAAAAGTATAATATGTTTCGCGATCCGGAGTATCTATAAATATCAGAGATATATTTTCTATCCGTTCCTATATTCTTCCAAGACCAACAAGTTTCCATTTACACACTTGACTCCGCGCGATTATTCCCATGCGAAAGAAAATTCCAATTTTCTCGAATCAAGCACTGCATCCAGCACAGTTAAGAATCCTGTTCGACACACATATCTCTGATAATCACAAGCTCTCCGTCATATAAGTATACAACAAGTAACCGGAACTTTGGGCTACGAAACGGGCACAGAAAATTCGTTACATGATTGAAAAAAAAAAAAATAAAAAATAAAAATCGCACGCAAGAATGCTCTCCGTTCTCTGTTCCCCTCCTTTCTCGTTCTTTCCTTCTAAAAAGGAATGCAAGGTGTTCTCTATATGTGCTTGTGCCGATACTTGCCGCTCGTACCCGCCGCCGTGTATAAGATTCGCTTGTGTCAGTGGCTGACCGTCATTATTTATTCGAACGGGCAGAAATTTGTTTACATTAGAGATTTGGAGACTTACTTCCCGCAAATCTTGCAGGGGTAGTGAAGTGGGGTGGGCACGGGTAGTTGTTGCTCAGAACTAGTGTGAGTTTGTGAGTTGGTGTTGACTGTGGCGTGGCCGGTATTGCCGGTTTGGGCGGTTTGGGTGCTCCCGGCCATCGTTACTGTTACACTTCCGCTAAAGCTCTGACAACACAAAGAAACACAAAGCCAAAATAAACAACACAAACAAACAACAACGACGACGACGACAACGACGACGACGACGACGACGACGACGACGACGATGACGACGGACAAAGATAAGTAAACGCACAAAACGGTGGTTCACGCAAACGCACAACCGCGCTCGTTCCTTTGTGAGAAGAAAGCGTGAGAGAAAAGTAGAAACGACAGATCCAACAACAAATCACATGCGACACTTAAACGTTCACGCGTAATCTACGCGTGTCGTGTGGCCACGCGTTGCACGTCTGAATCGAGGACGGATCGATCATCGATCATCTCTGTTAGTATACTCGTGATCGTTTAAAATTATTCGGTGCAGTTTGAACGATACGTCTTCGATTGCTTGGCAAGTAGTTAGAGAATGTATATGATATTCTCGGCAATTCTCTAAACATTTAACGATCGTTCTATGCTTTTTATTTGAAAAGAAAAAAAAAAAAGAAGAAGAAAAGACATTGTAGTGCTCGATGTCATATCGATGTTCCTAGTCAGAAATAAGCGGTGACACTGTGAGTTATACTGAGCAGCTAACAAACTTTGTTACTTCGTTCTCTGATAGGCAAGGTCGCAGTGTTCGTTATCGTTTTGAAGTTACTCGTCTTCTTTGTATTAAGTAAAGCTTGCACGGTAGAAAATAGAGTACACAGAGGGCAATATACGAACAGGGGTACTCACATCGGGGCAGTCGTATGCGAATAATCTCAGCTCTCCGTCGCTCGTGGTCAGAGTGGCCGAGTTTTCCCTCTCGTTTGTCTGTAACTGAGCAAGCAATGAATCGTGAGAATCGCGATTGAACTCGGCGAGTTTGATTTCATCGCGAATTTCGACGCGACAAGTGATTCGAACTCTGCGACAGTTCAAAAAACGCGTAACACGAATTTGTACTCAAAATATTATCCCACAATTTTCCAATCAAACATTGCTCCACAATTTTCCATCGCGAAATTAGTCAATCGAACAATCGCCTCAACAGAATTTTCTTAAGATTAATTGAACCAACCAGAGTGCGATGGAGAATCGACTTGTCCTCGCTGAAGTCCATCTCCGTCACGGACGCGATGGCGTCGCGAAGCTCCCGGGTGTCTTTGCAATCCTTGCTCTCTGTCTTAATCTTTGGTTTGCCGTGGCGAACACGCAGTCTCTTGTATTCGTCCGGGCAGAGCCTCTTCCATAGGTAATAGAATTGCACGCACTGTTTCGCGGACTTGCCACCCACGTCTCGTGAGATCGCAGAGAAGTCCTTGTTGTACTTCAATAGTCCTTGATAGAATGCGTCCATTTCTTGCGACGTCCATCGGTCGGTCTCATGGCACTCGTAACTGAGCAATGGATGTTCCGCTGGCAATGGAGGAGTTGGTCTCATCAGTTTCAGCATCGCTTCCTGTAATATTTATAATGATTTCCTTCATATAACAAAAGACACAAGTAAATAAATGAAGAAAAGAATGATTTTATATATCGCAGTAGAAAATAACATTGGATTAAATGTATGTTGCAGCGAGGAGTTCAAAATGTATGCTATGAGTGCGATTTGAATGTTGAGGAAGGATACTGAGTTGGAACTGATCAATGTATTTTTAGGAAATTATAATTTTTACTACAAGCAGAATATATTGATATATTTACATTGAATAGAAGCAAGGCTAGAAGAGTATAGGGTAAAATAGGATGCCGAGTTCAGAAGATTATAGAGTCAGGTAGGATTAATGTTATATTTAGAAGGTGGAAAAAATTGAATAAAATATAAGAGGAATATACATATATTACATATATACAAAGAAGACAAAATGTGTAACACCCTTTGTTCATGGAACAAAACTAAAAATAAAGCATACAAATTAGTTCTCTATAAGACTTTCAATAAAAAATAATAAATTAACATCAGGGGCAATCTCTTTGTCCTAGCAATCCACAGCTTTTAATTTCCGTGTAATCTTAGAAATTTTACTAAGAATAGATACACGTGGACTGTCAAACGAGAATAAAATAATGAAATTAAATTATAATATCGTACATGAATATTTCCTCTGCACATGTGCAGCAGATGAAGCGCGTACTCTTTGTTTCTTCCCCCACCTGGCACCGCAGCGCAGCATGCAAATTGCAGATACATCTCCACTGCAAAACAAAAGTATTTCTTTCAAATTCAGCATGTTCGCGGGGAAAGCAACATGCTTCCGTGGCGGAGCATGAATTAAATGCAATTTCTGTTTGCGTAATGATGCCTATCACAGCATTGCGAATGTTTCTCGTATTACCAGTGACCATTATTACAATTTCCGTTCATGCATAATTTATTTACTTCCTGGATACGCTCCGAGCGGAGTTGAGTAGAAATAACAGAATTTTCATTTAACAGGATTCCACGAAATAATAATTATTACACAAATCGTTAGTTTCAATTATATAACTGTTGGATCTATGCTTCAGTTTCGATTTCAATATTATACTGGTACATGTAGATTAGTTAACTTCGTTAACTTTGTTAACTTCGTTATTTGATAATGCAGTGTTTTCTGATTCGAGAACACCAGAATTTCATCTAATTAATAATAGGTACATTATATTTGATAATATGTACGTATTAACAAAGTAAGTTTCTAAATTATGCAAAAGACTTATACATATACACACTTTACATTTCTAATTAATAATCCTTTAACTCCTCTAGTCTATACCTTTCGTCGCTGTCAAAACGCATATATACAAGCCAAATATAAAATCTATTCCCTCAACTAGAACATGTCCCTACTACAAAACTCTTCTGTTCAAAAAATAAATTAAACCTCTCGGTTACTCGTCATTTATATTACAATTTCTAAAAAAAACAAGAGAAGAGAAGAACAAAGCCAACCAACAAAACACCACTTACGCTCATTGTCCGTCAGCACGTTATTTATACCGGGATCCCAAAGCAGATGATCAGCCTCGGGCTCGCCTCTTTCTCTATCCCCATCGGTGCCGATCGGTGGTATCGTGGCCTGATATCTCGTCCCAATATTGATTCTAGGCGGGGGCCCGTCGTTCCCTTGCGAATCGTCCGAACTGAAGTCGGAATCCCTCTCAAACTGATGCAGCCTCGCGTACAGGCCGGGCCCGGGCCTCGAAGGATCCAAAATCGGCGGCGGTGTGTAGCTGCTGTCCCAGTGACGATCGCAGGCCTTCCTCAATCTAGACGGATACGAGTGCGATGTGTTCGCATAAAGGCCGCCGTCCATTCGTGGCCTCTTTCTACATTGTCTGACCGGGCTGCCAGCTGGTACATTACTAGGATTGAGAAACACATCCTCGTCGAGAAGCTCTTCCTTGATCTGCTCCACCGGTATCGGCAGGTTCCCACTAGGTGTCCTCTGTCTAAGATTGTTACTCTTAGCAGCGTTCGTCTGTATAAGAAATTTCGCCGGGTTCACCACTTGCTGCTGATTGAATTGGCCAGCGTTGTATTGGTGGTTCGTCTGCACGTTTAGGCCGAGGTTCACGGTGACGGGCTCCATCTTCGGCGTGGCCAGTCGCATGTCCTTCTTGAACGTGACTGCCGGGCTCAACGAGCCCGTTTGAACGAGCACGTTGGTCTTCTGCAGTCCAGCCGTCTGGATCAATTTGAATTCGCCGTTGTTGTCCACCACGATGCCAGCTAGACTGCCGTTGCCCAGACCGAAGTCCACCAAGTTCTGGCTGGTGATGAACTTGTACGACTGGAACTCGAACCGCCTTCGGCTAGCTGTGGTGAAGTCCTTCGGCGTCGACGACAGCAAAGGGTCCTCGGAGTTCGGCATCATTTGGCTTTGCAGCGCGTGATGGGGCGACACCGGGAAATTTGTGCCCGTGAACGACACTGGTCCCGGTGACGAGACCGAGGACGGCGGCAACGAGGACAACGGCGACGGTGCCGGGGTCGCCGATAACGGACTTGGCAGTGGCGAGTGCGGATTTGGTGAACCGGAACCGTACAGGTCTGCGTCCGCGTCAGATTCACCTGGCAACACCTCGCTGAGCGCTTCCTCCACCGCCGCAGCTGAAGACATGGTGGACGCGTAGAAAGCAGCCGACAGGGGCGACGACACCTGTCTCACGCTCTCTGGATCCTCTTGCGGGCTGAGCAGCGGAAAGCTCCCGGTGAGAAGTCCTTCCTGACTGGCTGGCGGTGTTGGATATGTGAAACTTGGACTGTCGTGTCTGGTCAAAGGTGATGGCAGCGGAGACTGCGTCGGCAACGTGTGAGGACTTTCTGTGTACTGAGCACCGTAGGTACTGAACTCGGCTAAGGAGTCTGGCAACGGGGAGTTCACCAGAGCTTGCAGGTCCGGGTTCACTGTGTGCTGGGACGAGTATCGGTCCTCCAGGGTGATGTCTTGGAGTTGCTCGGCGGGCTGTTCTTGAAGTAGACTTGCTGTCTGGAACTGAATGGTTCGTTTTCTGTTATATATGTTGGATCGCAGAGTCGCCCGATAAAAGATCGACTTGAACTACTTGTTCCTTCCAAAAAACAGACTATTCGTTGCCAAATTTCAACCGGTACGTCGCATTTCGAAACTGTTGCCTATAATCCCAGTTTCTTTCTTTTTCGCGATTCGCATTTATGGAACAGTAAAGTACAGATAGATCAGCAATATCATAACTTGATAGTATATTCGCGATATTTGCCATTTTACCCTTTACGCAATGGGAATCGGAAAAACTTGGGAATTAGTACGAGCGACGGAATCGGGCAGTTACTCGAAATTACTTCCAGCGTCTCAATCGCGGAGAAACGCTCCACCATTCCCCGTGAATTTCGTCACCCGTTGAAAGACCGTAAAAATTTCTTCGCGGATCGATTCAATCAGCCGAATTTTTACAGCCGGAGAAATCGCCCTCCCGAGTTCCTCCCCGCGATATCGATCGCCGCCCCAGGAACCCATCGTGAAACATTCAATTCGCCGTGGGACCGAAGTGAAAAGTTCGCAAAATGAAGGTGTTACGGTGGCAGGACAACGGATGCCGCCATTACAGCGGAATTCCCGGCATCCGTCGGTCAGACATTAACGAGACTGCACGACGACTGCGGGGGGGTTCGCGGCGCGGTGAAAAGGGGCGGATAAGATATCCGGCGGATAGGCGGAGAACATGGACGGATCCGGTGCTTTTCAAACGGCACAAAGCGTCGCTGCCGTCAGCGCAGTTAGCGCAAACTACTTAGATAATTCGCCTTATTAAATTCTGCGCCCGGAGAGAGGCTGTGCCCCCTCTGCCCGGTCGCGTAATTGAAACTAAAGCGTTTTCGACGCTCGACGCGGAACGAAGAACAGGATGCTGGGGCTAATTAGCTCGTCAAAGGATCTGGGATATTGTCTCTTGATGCGAGCAAACGAAAATGCGAGCGCCTACCCTTGATTTCGTTCGCGCATCGCTGCCCCTAGAAAGTCCCTTATCTCGCCCTATCCTTTTTGATAGGATAATTTGAAGGTGACGATCTAGAGCGAACGCGTGTCGTCGCTGATTGTCAGCGTCGAGGTTAAATGGACTGCGTGATATTTGATATTTGAGTATCACAGGGCTGTGAAGATTTAATGTGACCATGTTTTATATTCGAAATTTGGGGCACCTGATATAGATAACTTTGAGAAGGATGTACGCTATTCCCCGTAGCAATGAGACATTGTAATTAGTATCAGTAATGAAATTATTTGGATGGAAGGATTATAGTTGTATCAACGAAATAAATGATCCAATCGTATACAAATAAATATTTGTATCGAACAGCTGGAATTTTTAAGTAGTATATGTTTTTGGATAATGTAATTCTACTAATATGCGGTTCGAAAGAGTGAAACGAAATGAATATAATGCTTTACCTGAAGCGAATCCAATTGGGTAGCATGAAGCAGGACACTGTCGGGAACTGCAGTGACTTGCTGGAACACTTCATCTTGAAGGCTTGGGCTGAAGTAGCCGCCATCCTCAGAATAACCTGTCATCGAGAAACTGTCTGTAACTGCGGGCTGAGCTTGAGGTTGATTATTTTGCTGTTGCTGTTGCTGCTGCTGCTGCTGCTGCTGCTGCTGCTGCTGTTGCTGCTGTTGTTGTTGTTGTTGTTGTTGTTGCTGCTGCTGCTGCTGCTGCTGATTGGTTGCCGATTGAACTGATGATTGATACGTTAGGTGTAATCTCTGCCCGGGGTCTGAAGTTGTTCTCTTCACAGCCATTTTGGTGGTGCCCTAGCAAGTTCGAAATTTCATTGTTAGACAAATTTTATTTTCAGTGGATGATCTTTTGAATGCGAAGGAATAGGGTAGGAGTAACATTGGAAATTCAAATGATATATAAAACTATGTCAATGAGCCGAGAAATATCTTAAACTACATCAGTGTGCCAATTAATTTCTTTAACGATAAATTAAGCTTTTATGTAAAACCTCGTAAGAACAATATAAATGTAATAAGATAAGTGTACGAACATGTGAAAAATTCTAATTTCTAGTCCATTAGGATGAACAATAATGACGAATCATTCTGAAAATAGTAAAAAGGATACCTTCAAGATCATGTCGGCCAGCGCCTGCGCCTGTGCCTGGGTCTGTGCTTCCTGCAGCTGCTTCTGCACGGTCGCGTGTCCGGAAACGGTGACATTGGGCTGCCGGAAGTGCTCGCCATCCGAGAGTCTGCGGACCTTCTCCGTGGTGGCCAACGGTGGCGGTGCTGGTACAGCGAAGCTCGTTTTACCGGAAATTTGCGACGCACTGTCGGCTTGGGTTGTAAAAACCGTTGCATTTGACCGGGGCTGTTGATTCGTGCTCGTGTCTGCTGCTGTAATCGATTGAAATACCTCTGTAGAATAATTGTACCCAGACTACACCATCGGCGTTGTATCTGTTTATGCAAATAGATTTGCAAAGAAGTCTCTCGTACTTTATATAAAACTTGCCATCAATGACAATAACGATGATACGGTATTATTTTGCTCGCAGTCTGTCGGATTTAAAAATACAGATAGAAATGTGAAATAGATATCCTAGTTACAAATTGAATTAGTTTGAAATTTTCTGTATGTCACAATGTAAAATGTCAATTAATATTGAATTTCGTCAGACACTTTCCACCTTCGTTTGTTGCACAATCATTCGTTTCATTACAATTTCATTCCATTCTAAACTGTGAAGGATTTTTAAGGCAATTGCTACTAATCGCGTGTATTCCTTGTTGTCTTTGCCGTGTCACCGAATCCAATATGCATACGTGCTACGGTTTCAATCAATATAGCGGGGGAGCTTGCAGATGTAACCGGATCCTATCAGAATTAAAATGTCTATTGATGTACGAATATTAATTTCTGTCGAACGCGGTTAATACTGCAAGGTTGAACGATTTATCAAAGCAACCCCGTCCCCATTCTCGTCATCATTAAACAATATTTCGACGAATTCCATTCCAAATAAACATGTCTATTTACTTTATCTCCGCAGTTTAATTTCCGGAGAGCGGTGTGTCTGTTTGTGTGTAACTTGCGTGAATTTCGTCCGTCGATAAAACGTGCAATCACGGCGCATGCTTCTCGAAACGGAATCGTTCCCGTCAGAGCCAATCAATGAACATATTTTATTAGTTAAGTGTGGCGTCTTCGAGTTAATCGTAGCAATTATTCGTGCATCAACAGTATCGTTTCTTTCGCAATCAGTAGAATGGCCGAAAAAGAAATTCTTAAGATTGACGATTCATTAGCGCGTTAAGTGGTAGTTTAACAATAATATTTTCGGTTCGATGAAAACCTTTGGTCCTTCGAAAATATCGAACAACGTTTAATTCGAGAGGACAGGTAAAGGTATAATAGAAATTATTCCAAGTACTTTTACTTTCCCTATAAAACAATAATAAATTCATACAATTTATTTAGCGTTGACGTTCAGGTACGATGTTTTCTTCGATCTGATCACTTTGTCCTATGGATATTTCGACCAAGTAGACAGTGAAATAATTATTCATTCAAGTATTGAATCGCACATGCGGCGTCGATGTGAATCGGATTCGAGGTATCCATTCGAATCGCTTGCTTGTTCGTGAACTAACGCCTGGCGATTCTCTGTTTCGTGCGGCTTGTATCATTTTTTTTTCGAGCGGAAATAAACATCAACGGGCTGAATAGAAACCGCGAAAGGGAACTGGAAATAAAAGAACTTTTTATTGTCAGGTACCAACGATACACGGTCGGTTCGAACTTGGGAGGGGGAGGCGATTTGCCACCCTTTTTTCATGCGAAACCCCTTTTAGGCAATCAATTCGATGAAAGAAATGAAAGAAATGAAAGAAATTGAGAAGTTTCATGAGAACATTTCAGTAGAATATACCACTAACTGGTCAGACAATGTAGAAATAGAACTTGTACATAATTGATAGACGGTAGTATGTTATACAAATAATACAGAAACATTTAAATTACTATTGAGACAAATAACATGAAAATGATATCAGTAGTACAAATCAATGCATCGTCAGACGGAACACAAAGAATGCCTTTATTATTCTATCCGCGAGTTTCTATCCGCTGTATTACGTACTTCTACCATGGTAGGTGGTTTTATGTACAATTAATTAAACGAGAGGTACCAGGACGAAGATGGAAGAATCGAAAGGGAGAGATCGGTAAATCCGGTAAAGGGATTCACTCCGTCTTTGATCATCTCAGCCGTAGGTATTAACCCTTACTATGACGTTAATACGAGTTAATCATATTTCCAGTGAAGCAACCGTACCTGCCTGAAGTGTTTCAGGTTATGGATAATCAATTACGAGAAGTGCGGTCTTCTGAAATGAGCACCGAATCCGTTCGTTTTGCGCGAACAGTAATACGAAAATACGTGAACGAAAATATTTAAAACACGCGTGCAATGAACAATAATCAGAGCAAGTAAACTAAATCAATGAATTGCCAGACAAAGGAAATGAAAAACATGGGATACAATTATCTTATTCTTATTATCCACAGAAGAGCGTACAATATTTCTCGAGAGAAAGTATGTTGCAAGTAGTACAGGTCAATAATATGGCCGACAAATATGTTTCAAGCAGCGCAGTGCAGAAATACGCCTGAAAAAATATGTTTCAAGTAGTAAAGCTCAACGGTGTAGCCCACGCAATGTTCTTTAAGCAGCGCAGATCAACGACACCGTCACAAATATTTCGTTTGCCGTTCGGATATAGCTTTTGTTTTATTAAAAAAAATACACGGTGCTACGTGACACGAAACCGATAGACGCAGAAGCTCCTCGAGCAATAAATTAACAGGAAACAAGTTCCCCAAAGTCTTTACAACGCGGCCAGCTTTACAACGTTCCATCAGTTTTTTCCGCACGCGATCAATATTGACGGCGATGTACGTACCGCGAAGACACACAGCCGCGAATGATGGGCGAAAAATATATACCGGGGCGCGAAGCGTCGTTTACGACAGCGACGAAACTCGACAGATATAAATGCGCGCATATCCTGGCCGGGGCGCGTGAAGGAAATGGGATCCGTCGGGTGTGCAGCTGGTGTATCGCGAAAGGAAACTTTTCCACGACGATTCCATGAATATCTGGCATTCGTTCTGGCCTCGAGCCCGCGTTCGACTTCCTTCCCCCCTTTTTACGCCGCGTGTTATGCACCGCGATCCTCGGTACCACGACGTTTTTTGCTCGTCGTCGACCCACCCCGTCCTCGTTAATAAATCAACCGAAAGAAATTAATATCCGCCCTTTGACTATTCCTTCTACCTGGCGCGGCAAATTGAAATCGTTGCACGCGCTCGCTGATCGACAGACAGGGATGAAAATTGTAGCGAAGGAGACGATCGATCGTTGAACAATTTGTCCTGCGTGATACTTGAGAACGTTTCGTTAAATTGGGGGGGGGGGGGGGGTTGGCTGAGAATATTATACGTACAAGGACATTCAACATACAAATGTCCAACATCGTGGAGAATTATAAATTGACAATAAGTATGGCAAAAATTATATTATTTTTCATGTCTGAAAGAAAATGATTTTGCATTTGTCAACTTCACCAATTCGCGCGCTCGGTCCATGGTGTTTTTTTTATTTCTTTTTCCTCTCGACGAAGGTTTACGATTGTGTATTTAAATTTCGAATAAAACTTACACAGCTGCGCAATCGATAAAATCAATATTTCATATTAACTCGTCGAAAAATTCGCGCGGTGCTCCGCGAGACGCGACGTTGTATTTTTCAGGCCGCGCCGCTGCACATAACTTTATCTGGTCGCAAATCCATTCGATGGCCGGGCATTTGTACGGTCACGTAACGACGCAAATCCACACGGACGAAACCGCCGGGGATTTTTGTAAATTGCCAATCATTGATCGCGGTAAAGCAGATTGTCTCCTACCAAGTGAACGTGAGTTCCTCTTCGACGTTGTTTTTATCTTTCCGTACGGAAACTGTGTCCGCTCTCGCTACGTTAGGGGAGATGGTCGGTGAAAAATTCGGATAATCAATATTTTTTCGTTCCCTTTCCTCCGCGAGCAGCGATGATTAGATAAAAAGGAATGAAACGAATGAATCGCGACGTTTGAAAGTGCAATCGCGAAATAAACGATTTCACATAAATTCAAGGTTTCTACGGGATATATTTATATTCGTTTAATTCACAGGTTTCAATTTAACGATGCATAGTTTATGCAGCTGAAACGGGAATAAATATTCCGGCTGAAGATTGCAGATTACAACCGAACAAATGGAATGTTCACGTTTCTCGCAGTAATTATTTTGAATATATATTATTTCACATTTGGCATTAACACTCGTTGCAAACGTACTCGTGAATCACAATTATCACAATGGCATTCAATCGTTTCATTAAAATTATCATGAAAATAGGATTAAGTTTTACCGTAACGCGATTTTACGTCCATTTATTATATCTAAAGAATATCGGGAATTTTATTAACAGGAATATATTTCATTTACTCGGGGACGTCTTGAATTATACCTTTACGGCACATATTCTTTATCCATTTGTCAAAGTTTCGCAACGATCAGCAGATAACCGCGATATTTTACCGACCCTCCACTACCGGCGTCGTCATCTTATCGTACTTTTCGTTGAATTGCACCGATGCACCCGGCATCGAGTTATGCACCGTCAGCAGTGGCTCGTACTTCACGGGGATCCCGGCGAACTCTGTGTAAATCGTCGTTTCAACTTCAAGAATTATCGCATCAATATTACTTTCCAAGTTATGGGCTGTTCGGAACGTTTTGCGAACAATAATCCGTTCGAATTTCCCGAATACACTCATTATACAGTTCGTCGGCCAGTTAAGGCGGACAATTGAATAGAAAGATACGGAAATTGATTTTTTTTTTTTAGTCGAACCCAACACGATGCCCGCGATGTAAATCTACGTTTCGTTCGAACAATTTGAAAGCGGATGAGAATTTAAGTCAATAGAAATACCGGTGTCTCGATTGAGTTTCAAATAATAATTACTTTTCGCTACACTTGTACATTCGTAAATTTGTTCCTGTATGTTATAATCTCTGACATTGTGCAAATTCACTCGGCGTTATCCGTTGAGTTTGTAATTTATTATATTTACGCGAATTGTTGATTTTTAACGAGAGAACGACAGAGTGGAAGTTTCACGATTTTCAATATTTGGCCTGGGCAAAACGCGATAATTGTTTCAAATTTCTCCGTTATTTTCGCAGATACGTTATTACGCCCGTCGAACGCTATAGTTCAACGGTGCTCGTACGCCTGTAATCATTTATTCATTTACAATCAATTTATCTGCTTATGAATGTTTCGCTCGGCGGAATATGTAGCCCCCCTAAATATGCAATGAATATTTATATCGCGTTCGCCGCGGCTTGTGCTGCGTTCTCATCAAAGTTCACGCGCTCCATGCAACGATTTCTTCCTTTTTTTACATTTTCTTTTTGTATCTCCTTTCTACCCGCATACCACGCGCAATTATTAAAATGAACAATTGATTCGCGCGGCAAAGAACGGTTAGGATAAAGGGAACGCTAACAACAAGTAAAGAGTGGTGTTGCTTTGAACTTGAATAACAGCATTGTCGGAATGAAAATTCTGTACGCGCGCAGAATATTCAGCGCGCAGTTGAGTCAAATATTTTCCTTTCATCGTGATCACTATTTTCTGTTAAATGCACGACGACAAAGTTAAAGGGCGGCGGGACACAGGGAGAACGTACAGAGGCGTGACAATTTTGTGTTCTCTTTTAATTACAATAAAATTATATATTGTAGAGGGGTACAGCATTGTGTTAACACTGTTAACACAGATGGTCGGATAATTAAAAAGTCGTGAAGAGTTAATGTATACCACGTTGGCTGTATGTTAAGAAGTATTGTTTACGCTAACTGCAATGATTTTTTATAGACGCATATATCAGAATTTTCATTTCAGATTAATCGTTTGCCTGCGGGCCTGTAATAGGTACATGGCTAGTAGAATATGTCCGTGCGCTGTCAGACGAACTCTTCTATACATTACCGGCCCCTAGCTAAACTAACTACTTAACTTAGTTTCTTTAAAACGAAGAACTAGCAGAATATATCAACGTATTACCAGGCGAAATCATTAATGCAACACGTTCGAAACTCTCTAGCCCAAAAACGCGGCGATAATTTATTTATTTACTCGAGAATCAATCCATTCTTTTTCAGAATCCCGAATCCAATTTAAAATTGCGAAAGCCTCGCGTCGACGAGGCGTCGTCGCGACTTTTAATCGACGTTTTTCTCCGGACACTTAACTGCATCGGCTCGTCGACGAAGTGCGGCGCGATGGGATGCGTCCGTCATCAGGCGAATAGTACTCGACGACCAATAACACCGGCAAATTATTTCTCAATCAATTCCGTGTCCATGGGTGCATTTTCGGGCGCACTTGTCGATTCGAAAAAAATAATGGCCATCCACCATGACGGATCCATCGAGCAAACCCGCGTACAAACTCTCCGTGCAATCGTTCACCAGTGGCTCGCGTTTGAAACGTTCGCAAACACTACCTCCACGGGCGCATCCTTATCTCATCATATTTATTGTTTATTTAGTTCCTGTCGAACGGTATATTGCGTTCGAGTGCAATTAATGAATACTATTTGTTTTACCTGAAATTGCTACTCACCTTTTGTTTACGAATGCAATATTGTACAACAACAACAAAAAAAAGCGATGCGCAAAAATTGAATAGGTACCGGGGGTTTTTTTTCAGTGTGCTTTCCGCGGACGCCGGTTCGTTCGATAATCTATTCGCGTAGGAAATTACATATTCACCGAAGTGGAATTTATTGAGATATTGCAAGCTAACATTATCTCGACCATCTGCACAAAACCAGATTCTTTCCATAGGGGAATTCTATTTTTCCCTCCTGCATTCAACTTCGCAGCTTTACATTTACGCGCCTCACAATTTTCGACACGCGCAAGACTCCGTTCTAATTGGACACGCTTTACTCACAAGTGTTCGAGCCGGTTGTAATCTTGTGTAACGCCTCGGGATATTCTTAGAAACGTCTCGCCCATAACGGAATCCGTCTACCGACGCAGAATGCGCGGAAGGGCCTTCGGGTCGCATTAATTCGGACAGATTAATTCGGGCACTGGAGGGGCACGGTGGTCCGCGAAGAATACCCGCGAAAGAAGCGACAGTTTCGTTTCTCTCTGCTCTTGGCAACGGTCGATGGCGAAATAGCGCATAAATCGCTAACGACGCGCACTTTGTTACAGAATACGCGGCACCCGGCCTTTCCGACCCCTTCGCCGCCCCACGCCGTCCCCGGGCCATCGCGGCCTGGCTTGATTTATCGTTCGAACGTGGACAATGCGAGAAATATTCTGGCGTGCCCGCTTCGTAAATCACGATTCTTCGGCAGTCCATAGAGCGGCGAGGAGGAGACGCGATCCCTCCCTGCCTGGAGCATCGCGCGAGCTTCTGGCAAATGTACAGGCTCCGACGATTGGACGGATACACGCGTAGGGAAAGGTGAACAGAGGCGGGCGGAGGTACGATTGGATTGAGATACGTCGCGGATATCTCGTGAATCATCGGTGTCGCGCCCGCGAGTTTTGTGTTCTCAGCGTCGCCGGCCGCGGATGATCGGATTAATATTTCTTCGTGAAAACGATCAGGGGTTGAAGGGGCGGCAGCGCCGATCGGGGGGTTGCAGAGGTTGCATCGACGAATGCTGATTCGCGCGACGCTTTTGCCATTTTTTATTTTTATCGTTGGGGGGCAGGGAGAGGTTTTCGTTGAGATGTAAGTAGGTGGGAAAGGTGGCATCCTTAACCCTTTCGCTATATGCATGGTCTCGTATGTTCAGCATGTGTTCGTTAAAGAGTAGAACGAACGTTCTGTACAATAGGATATCATTATGTCAATTATTTATGTGGATTATTGGTTCAGTACCATAGGTAATTAAATAGCGTTTGCAATTAATTTGACTTGTTATTTCCCGATCTTCGTTCATGTTAATAATATTCAATGTAACTCACCAGTCGTTCTTTTCTGTATGATCTTTTCCTCGATAAGTGCTCGGACACTGACAGACGCGGTTTGTAAAGGCGGCCCAACGACCTCTTTCTTCTCGCTCTTTTTGTTCTCAGCATCCTGAAATATTTAAACATATCATTACGTTAATAAAATATTTGATTTCCAAGGTAGCAACACAACTTTACACTAATGTTATAGAAACAGTTGTTGCGATCTTTTTCCGCTATTGTCTAGCATTATCATCCATCAATTTTCGCAGGGAATTAACTATCGGCATCCCCGGAGGGCCTCGCTAATCGCATCTTGATCGGACGTCGAAGACAAAGCTTTGTTGCATAACACAATACAACTTGACCCGAGCTAGAACCGAGTTCCTGAATTGTCACGGATCTAATTTTAAAGGGCTCGTTGACAGAGGATCGATTAAAATGTTAGGCGCTGCTTAAGCCCGCCAAGAGAAGGTGAGTCAAGAAAAGGTGGATGTCCAGCGATGAAGTAACATGAGGAAGGGGATGTGAAAACGGAAAAAAGATGCAGCTGGCAGAAGAAGGAGGATTGGTGAAAAAGGGAAAATGATAGGAACGACGTGGCTGGCGAATAGCGTCCGCCTTCTTGGACCTGTTCCCCTTTCGCTTGGAAATTTGTTTGTACCGTCATAGTGCACTTACTGTTGCAAGCATACAATTGCATACCGCAAAAAAAAAACAAATAAAAAACAAAAGTTGAAAAGCATTTACCATTCCTCCACAATAATCTAACATAACTTAGCCTGCGTCTAATTTTCGCCATCCCTTCTGCACCCTTCGTCCCCAATTGCTCGCACAAAATTATATATTAAAAAAAAAAAAACCCACCGGTCAATAAGCAAGTACAAATGAATTAAATCGACGAACCATAAATCGGCAGCAGATCCAACAATACCGCCCATCCCTCCGTTCCCGTTTCCTCAACAAATCTTAACCATGTTAACGCACCCTCCAGACCCCCTGTCGACCACTCCCCAAACGACCCATAACCCTTGTATCGTCTATCACGGGGCAACCGGTCAATCGGAAACGCATTCCGCGCCGGCTGATACTTCGATCGTCGGGGCCACGCGCAGATTAGTGGCCCCGATGAAACGAAGGGTTAATTGTGCCGGTCCTTCGGACGCCACGGCGCCAATTAGCATACGTGAACGTCGGACGTGCATATATCTTCGTCCCGTTTCGCGTGAGACCAGTTCCCTCTTCCAGGGAACCATGCATCACCGTGACACGCGTTCCCGTGTCGTCATCTTGATGAAACCTTAATGACGGTGGACGCGAGATAGAGACGGACAGAGGGAACACGATGAACCTGTTAATCGCTTGATCGGCATCGCTCTCCTCAATTTCCTATCCGCTACTTCGATATGTGCCTTGTGTTCCTGCACGCTTTGTACGTCATTCTGTACTCGTGTGTGTGTGCATATGGTTATATATATATATATATGAAACATATAGATATACATGTGTATTCTATATGTATGGTATATATCTATATATGCACATATTATATATATCACCTGCCGCGAGATTGAACTCTGTCTTTGACGTGGCGAACCACCCTCGCTTCATGAATATTGATCGGCGGCCGTTAATGCGCTGAATTGATTGCGGAACGTTCGCTGGCTGCGACTCATCAATTCGATCCGTGTCGATTCCAGCCAGAACGCGAGTACTCCCATAATGTACACACGTCCCGGTCTTTTTTCCATAGCTTTTTGTCTTTTTTCCTCGTGTATACGTTTTCCTTTTTTTCTCTTTTTTTTCCCTTCTTTTTGCGTCCCATCCAGTTGGAACACGGGGTGTCTCGCGGCGATGATTTGCACGCGTGTTTAGAGGAATCTTCTTGCTTCTTTTTTTTCATTCGCCGGCTCGTTTCTCGCTTCTTTTATTCGTCTATTTAGGTGCGGCGGTTTTCGGTGGATCGCGGGCAGACAGCGGAGGGATGGTCTCTTCCGCGTGATTTTTTTTCTTCGGGGACGAAGAAAGAACTGCCTTCGGAAGTTTCAATTATGCAGGCGGTTGCGAAATGTTTCCCGATAGTGCGCCGTATCGTGCAATTGAACTGAGAATAATGCACGCTGCTCGGTTGAAGTGGCGATTGAGTTTTTTGCGAGATTTTTAATTACGCGACATGATTTATTGTTCGGGGAGTTTTTTTTTTTAATTTTTCTGTTTCTTCGATAATTAATTGTTTAGCGAGGAGGTGATTAATCTCTGTGCGTTCAAGTATTGATCGTTTCTGGCTTGGTTTACAGCGGGATAAAACATTGTTATGAAAAGTGTCTTTATTAGAAAATTTTAAAGGGACACCTTAGTTCTCGCGTAACGTTTTCATTGACGTTTAATTAAAGTCGCGATTGAACATTAAACGAATTCCGATATGAACATTATTGGAATGTTCTGTAATGGATTCGTCGGTTTTTCGTTTAATAATAAAATGGCAGATATTGGATTAGCGGGAAATGCCACGAATTTTCTTAAAACATATAAATTCGTTGATTTAATTTACGTCACGGTGAACGCGTTAAAATATAGAATCTACTACTGATGAAACGATTAAAAATCAACACGCACTGATATGAAATTAATCATAGCTTGGATTTTATTTCAGTTGATAATTTTACAATTATTGTATTATAATTATAATATGTTAATAATTTCTGAAAGATAGAAACAAAAGGATTAGATTTAAACTTCATATTACGTTTAATAAATATGCAATTCAATTGATCCTTTCAAACTTGTATTAACGAGTTACAATTTTCATTTCTACGTAACTACCACAAAGTAGAAACCACATGTATATGATCTGACAGACACCATCTAAAATTTCGCAAATCTTTTTGTGCATCGCGTTTTACACCGTACCGTACATTTGGAAATGTTTGGAACAGTATCCATTACTCCACGGTATATCGCGTATCTTTCCGTAACAATCAACTATTTCTTTTAGCAATTCTATTAACATTTTTCATATCACGTACCAAGTGAATTTTTGAAAAAATTCGAAAATTTTTACGTTCTGCAATCCAAACAGAGGCTCAATCGCTTTCATCGCCGAAATTACGAATCGCATTTTCGACAAACATTCACCGATTCTCCGCTGTTCAAAGTGAATGGAAAAAAACAGAAAAATGTGACCCATTTATCTTCAGCACTTTTACCGATTATATACCAAAGGCAGTGGACCAAACTCCATTTATTCGAGGATTATGGTTTAATCATTCTGCAAAAACCTTGCGTTCCCAGCGAACGGTGCATCGCGTGAAAAATATTCAGGCACAGCTGAAACCAGACCGTCGAGCTCTGTCCCTTAATCCCGTCCGTCGCGCAACGCTCGTCCAACAAAACCTTAAACCGCTTCGGGCCGACAATTTTCGGATGGAGAATTTAGAATCACGGTGGCCGTTAGTTGCCAGTCCCGTCGACATATTCTGCGTGTCACACGATTCTCCAATTGGAAAACGTGTAAACGCGTACAGCTTTTCCAGCGACGTCATCTCGCGACGAAATTTTCTGAACGCGTACGCGTTTGTGCTCGACCCGTGAACATTGCACGGACGTTCATCGTGCGTCCCCGAGCGCCACGCGTCGCGACGTTACGCGTCGGGCCTCCGGTCCTCGATCGCGAACACGGCCACGGTGAACACGAAGGTTCCGCCCGCGGGCATGAATATGAATGTCTGTACAGTGTGCACAGATCAAAATGAATGGATCCGGACGCGGTCGCGTGAACGGAAGGCTGGACGCGAAACTGGATACGCTGGACGCGCGTGGATCAGACAGGGTGAGTGGTCGGCGAGTTGAAAACTCGGTTGAAGCCCGAAACGAGTGCACCCCGTTGGAAACCCGACCGGTAACCGGCTCAGATTCAATCTACATAATGGAGAAAGCTCGACACAATGTTTGCACGGCCCTCTCCGGCCGTGCTGCCTCCCAATCTTTCCGTCTGGAACCGCCGCCGTGAAAAGCGGAGAGCTTGTTAATGGGTTCATTTGGATTCGATCATCGCCTTACCGTTCCATCCACCCCGGCCATTTTCCATCCAGCACGATCTTCGCTCGTTTGTTCGTTTCCAGTCTTTGCTCGATCGACTCTGTCTTTCGGTGCTTTTGTTCCCCCTTCTCTGTTTCGGTCTGCCTCGCTTTGGACGGCCGACCGTGAATGGAAGATCGAAGGGTGAAATTGTTGGTAACAGCGAGGACGACGGGGGCGGGGAATTGTTCGTGCAATTTCAACGTTAATCGTGTTTTTATTTCGCGACGCTTATCTGTCGAATTGCTCATTAATGGGATGGCATCCTGCCCGTTCAAGTAAACAAATAAATAAGTATTATGCATTGCGCTGCACGTGTATTCATTTCGAAATTCTACTTTCCCGCATCACGATGTTTCTTCGAACGAGAATCCTAACACGGAGGAAAGAACAAAATCGGGAATGGTATCTTCGGGAGAGATCTGCTCGACTTTCTACTTTTTCTCATTTTCCTCCCCTTTTTCGCGAGAAGGGAGAGAGAGAGAGAGAGGGGGGTGGGGGGTGGAGAGAAAGAGTCTGAACAGAGGGACTCTTAATAAGGTCAAGGAAGAGGCTGGCTGTTGCAATCGTTGGAATAGAAAGATCAGCGATTCTCCCGTCTTCTTCGTCCAACTTCTACGGTTTAGCCTGTCGCCTCTTTCCACGCTGATTAAAAATGTCTTAACGAACGGCGTGTCGTTTATAGAGAAACGCTGAAAGAGACTCGTCTCGGGGAAGTTTCTTTTTCCGGCCCCGATAGCGGCGGGACCGAACGAAGAAACGGCAACAGTAGTTGACGGAACGATAACTGAACTTTCGAGACTGCGAAACAAGTAGACTGGTATGAACGTTCCATTGTATTATTATTTATTATTCTATTATCTACACTTCTATCGTGCCATGTTATAACGACGATATCACGAAGGAATAAATAGTTGCAATAGACACAGATACAATTAATATTTCTTTCCTGATTAACGCTTTAACTGATTAAACTGGTTGATCGCAACAATCGTTGAGCTATTACGAAAATATTGTACTGTCCTCAAGATGCGTTTCCCCTCTTTCAAAACGATCGTCGTCTCGCGTATCGAGAAAAAGAGGCCGGGGGTATTACGTAACCAGCCGAGATTTTCACGAAATCACCCTTTGATTGCATTTCGGTCGACGAGATTTTCATGAAATCACTGGCTGATTACACGAAGCTCTTCGTGCGAGTTTCTGGGATTGCGAATTCATATGGTAATGTCGCTGAACCTTGTACGGCGCCGTGGCCTTTTGGTAAACTTCATGAAATTCTTCTGGAAAATTCAATTCCGCTCTCGTAGTATGAAACGCGGTTCGCGGAAGAGGTAAGCAAAGCCGGATTCCGTATAATTTTCATCTCCAGACTGTCTCGAGGAGAATTGATGAAGCGAGCGGAACAAACCGCGGCGGTTATAATCAAGGTCCTGTTGATCTGAATGCGTTTGTCTTGTCGCCCTCTTTTCCCCTTTGCGCGCGTAACAATGATATTCTCGTACAAGGTAAAATTCTTCAAAAATGGTCCACTGCACTTTGCTGTATGATGGTTGTTCTCAATATATAAGAATCATATACGGGGAAAGTTGTATGGTAAATTCTCTAAACACCTAATCTACCGCTAATTTTAATACAGCAATCAATACTATTTCTCTGATTAATTGTCGACAATTTATAACGATATCTAATACTGAAATAGCGCACGCAACTATTGCGAAATATTAATGTTGTAAAAACATATTACAAATCTGTCATAAAAATATGAATATTGCAAAAGCCTCGGTTCTGCTGCAAGCCTTACCTTTTTGAAGTAACCGCCGTGAAGTCTCATGTGGCCATTGAGGGCTGGTATATTTTTGAATTTCCGATGGCACAAATTGCACTCGACCGGTTTTGGCTCGGTCTGCGACTTGTTGGTTGTCGTCACGGTGCCTGGGGACGCTGAATTTCCCGGTGACGGGCTGCTTTTCCCCACATTTCCGCTTCCTGGCGAGTTAGCTTGCGGCTGTTGTTGCTGGTGCTGCTGTTGCGGTTGCTGCTGTTGCTGCTGTTGGGCTTGCTGCTGCGCTTGTTGCTGTTGTTGCTGGAACAGAAAGCAAATCGCTCGGTTATTAATTTATTATCGCCTAAATTGAATGAACGTTGTCGGGGATTTTTTGTTATTACGCGCGATGTTTGCAATGTTGGTCAAATATTTGACTAACGATCGAAAATTGAAGAACATTATTACCTGCAGTGGAAGTACGGATTTATCGAATATAATTGTACGATGTTATACTGAAGGAAAAATAATTGAGTGAAGATAATGGAGGATCTTTTTGAAAACAGTTGGAAGTTTAATTGACATTGCCAGAGCTGTGGTAACCAAAGCGACGAATATAAATCCCTAGGCGTACACAAAGAATTTCAGCAGAATATTTAATTCAGCTACACAAAGCAGCACTTCAGCTAACAAAGCTCCGCGTGAACAATGAAGCATTCTTTTCACACCTGTGTCGTGACAATTAATGGAAACATCTTGCAATTCAAGCACCCTTTCTGTCCATACCTTTGAAGAATCAAGCACTCTCGAAGATACGATTACCATGAAACTAAATATTCAATTACAATCTTCGCGATTGATTGTTGCCACTCTAACAACCATGGTTGAAGTTGCAGTTTCTCGGTGCCTTTGCTTCTCAAACGAGTTCCTCTTAATACGATACGAACTGGCGGGTTGGAGATCGCTGCCCAGCTTTAAGAACCCAGAGCTACGAAGAACGATATTCAATGTCGCAATCGAACATCAAACGATTGACGATTTAAAAATTTGAATTTAAATTCGAACAATTAAACATTAAACAGATTTTTCTTCGAAGATGTGAAGATTTAAACGTGAAAATTCAGAAACATGAATTTGAACGAAATGATTGAAATATTTTTATTTGAGGATTTCTTTAAAAAATTTGAATTTGAATTTTATATCCCGTCGCAGATGTCTCGAAATCGAATCGAATCGCGTCTATCTATCGCTCGACCAGCCGGGACCTCATTGCTATTCCGACTGCGATTTCGATGCTACGATAAATCGTAGAACATCGAGGCATCGAGTATGTGTTCGGGCCACTGTGCGATTTCAGAGTAATGTGCATTTCAAAGTGAAGTATTGTCCGATTGTGAGTCGTCTAGGAAAGTCGTTTGGCGTGTATTTGGAGACGGGGGAGTTTATTCAGCGATAAGTCATTGAAATTGGGTGAATGCATCGATGATTATTTAAAAAGCGATGAAATTCAATGAAGCTGCTTGTTCTCAGTTTCAGTATCGATTTGTTGATTACATTTGATTGATTTTTACCTGCGCAAATTACGCGCCAGGCACCTTCATTTTTTTAGCTTCTGCAGTCTTACCAATATCTGGCGGACTCTGATTCAATTATTACAGACTTTTCGTAATCATAGAAAGCTTCTAGACAAACTCGAACATCAAAGTGAACAAGTTAGGACCCGTTCAAGTATTCGCCAAAACTTAGCAAACTAACGAAGTCTACGTGAATTAGAACGTGGAAGAGTTCGTAACGTTTGAACTTCCCAAAGTATACGAAACCTTTGAAGTCAACTCGACGTTCACCTCATTTAGAACTTCTTTCGTTAGGAAAAAGAGGCGATGCCCGCCTTCGGCTTACATCTGCAGCACTCTTATTAATTCGGGGAACGTGTAAAACCGATTGGAAAATTGGAATATCTGCAGTTTCTACTGAAGGCTATTTAATATCAACTTTTAATTCGCTATTTCATTCTCAGATTAAATACCACTTTGTACCCAAATCAATCTGGGCAATATACATATATTTCATACACAATTCAACAACTTATATTCCCTAGAACTCTTCTACTTACGCCGCACGCCTTTATGCGTAGGCGTCTGACTACGCGCGTCCTCATTCTACTGGCCAATAAATTGAACAGTATATTTGATTCCGCTGTCCTCGGTACCCTCATTATGACAAACCAACAATACGTGTCCCTTTTTAATAACGCAACAAAAATTACCGAAACGATAGATTCATTAAAGAACACCACATACGTTCTCAAGTTGACGTTAATTGTTATTCCCTTTTAAGTTTATGATTCCCTCGGGCGATATTTCGTGGCGTGGGCATTCCGTTCGATTGCCTTCCACTTTTTCCTTCATCAAATACGTAATCCAGTCGATCGACGATAATCGCGGCTCGTTTGTAGCAACGATGCACCGTGGTACACCAATGAGTTTCATTTAAGACTCGACTGTCAGATTCGATAAAAATCGTTTAAATGCGTGCAGCCCGAACAGTTGTATGTGTATTTAACGCTGGGATATAATTTTGGGCACGTATTGTCGTTTCAGAAAAATTCAAGATATTTATTCCCTAGCATTAACGTTCTTAATACCTGCATTCAATTGTCCGCTTAGGTCTCCGCAATTTAACATTTCTAATGCTTAATTTGAATTTCCTACCTTTGTCCCCGCGACTTCACGATCAATGTACCCTATCCATTTGAAACCATCCAGCTTCATGCCGCTGACTTAATGTTCCTAATACCCAGTTGGATATCTTCTGCATTATGTCTTACAACGCGACGTCCAAAATGAAGTTACTTTACAGGAAGAAGTAATACAACTTTGTTCGCCAGCGATCGTGTTTAATTTAATAAATTAATGGAATCAAATTAATACAACGAAGTAGTGATCAATGAATTGTGCACAATTCTTTACTATTACATTCACTGTACCGATCATGGAAACAAAACCCGAGTCTCTCAGGTTTCATATGTTTTGTAGTCGCCAATCCGTCATTTTGCCTCAGCTTTCTGGGGCGAACGACTGGACTTGTTAAAGTGCAAAAATTACGAGGCATTTCCGGGACAGTGTTCGCCCGTGAGACAGAAAGAAAGTCGGAGCTTCAATGGCTGGGCTGCGTGTTCGACCTAAACGTGTCGAAAATGTATAACGACACGTCGTAAGTGAAACGAATCGTGGCGAAATTGACGAAGCCACGCAGGGAAGGAAAGAACGATCGTGACAATTTGTACCGACCGTAAAGGGTACGGGGAGAAAGCACGGTGAACAGGTCGAGATAAAAAGACGGAAATAGAAGGAAAAGACGGAGGACGGTGCCGGCGTTCAGGCAAAGAGGAAACACGAGGGAAAAGAAGAGGTAATTGAAGCTTGAGGACGCGGAGGGACGAAATGGTGAGCGTCAGGAATAAATGCAGCGAGGAAAGTATTTCTTGGACGTAAGCACCGGACTGTATGGCAAATGAAGCTGCGAACGGCGACGTGATTGTGTAAACAATTTGTTGAGACTTCGTCGGAAGACGATAGCGTGCTGTAAAAAACGAGCATTTATGCTTTCCTTTTTTTTTTTTTTTTGTGACTCCAACGGATTCTCCTCAATGGTTTCTCCGATGTAGACTAGCATGTCTATTCGATATATAGCTCCATGATCAAAGTAACACGTATCTTTTAAATCAGGACAAACGTGATATGTGAAGACGCAAAGTGCAACCTGGAGGGGGTGAGTTAAGATCTTCGGAACAAGAAAGGGAGGAGAATGGGGAAGAATCCTCAGTGTTAGAGAGTGGATTGCTCACGAGGGTCGCTACAGGATTGGACCACTATCTTGGCTGCTTCTGGCATGTATGATTAAATTAGAACAATGCTGGCATAACTTCTACTGCCCGTTTATTCCTCCTAGTACTCTCTGTACACTGCCTGTTTACCACTTACTAGATGCTGGCAGTTCAGAAACTCTCGCACCCTCCCCTGCACTTGAATTCCCTTCCCCTTCTTTAGCTCCCTTTCTGCCAATTTATCTTGCTTTTCCTCAATCGTATACGCGCATCATTAATTCCCTTTCTTCTGCAAGGTACAATTATTATTTTATTATAAAATGCTTCGCAATTGACCTGTTTTACGTGGTATTATTATTATCATTATTATGCAAATGTATTCAAAATTGCGGACGACTGTTAGTCTACAGTAGAATGATACTTCATTGGTCAGACGCACACTCCACGATAATTTCACCTATAGTACAAGTATTTTATTGTAGGGGAATTAATTATTTCTTCATTTCTAATCGATCTTCTCCTTTTCTTAAGCGTTTCAATGAGGTTTTAACGTCGGTAACTTTATTGCATGGAATATTCCGAATTTTGCAGACTATGCGACGAGTTTAAATCTCACTTGAAACAATTTATTTGCCCAAGTATACGCAAAGAAAACTTCCACGTTTAGCCACCATTAGTGTCGCGGGACCCGTCGCAAATTATTCAAACTTCACTGGCGTCAAAAGCACAGCGTACCTTAAACCGTCACTCCCAACTTTTCGTCACGTTTTACGACCGCTGCCTTCGCCGGTTTCCCCGCAGAAAGGGAGCGGAGCTTTCATGAAAATTTTGCCAGCCGGCAGCCGGGGAAACCACGATCGGCGATAAACTTGGCGGGCAACTGTGGATCCGGCCACTTTGTGCGACTTCATATTACTTTTTCAATTATATACCTGGCTGTTGGGCCAAGCTGGTGGCTGGTACGCGTTAGGCTCGATTAAAAGTGCCATAAGCACAACAGACACGTGCGTCAACAATCTCGTTCTAAGTGGAAAGGACGGCACGCTGAAATCGTCCAACGGAATGAAATTATAATGAGGAATAATATGAATAATAACAATGATAATAATAATGTATACGAATAACAACGATATGTAAAATAGTTAAATATGCGACAAAGTAAAATACGAATAAAGAAACAGTTGAAAGTAAAACTGTATTATATAAAAAGAACTAACGCATGGAAATAATGAAATATTATTACATTCCCCTATCGAGTTTCACTTTCACTGTGCTCGCGATTTTATCGAAAATAAAGGAAAGAGTTTCTTCATTGATTCGCGAGTATACAGTAAAAATATTCAAATACTACAAAGCTGCGGTAACTTATCCTTGCACACTCGCAAATTTCGCAAAAATAGTTAATGTCTCGAATGAAAATATTTACACACTATAATTCTAACTCTAGAAGAATTTCGTTCAATTTGATGAACGCTTTAGCCGTTACCTCACATCACCTGAACCAGGTGAAATAAAATCTCCCTCAAGCAAGAAATACGGAACCGTGGCAACACGCTCGCGTGAGCACAAAATCGCGAGACTAATCCTATAAAGACTTGTTACACGACAAGATTCTTTCTCTCGTCGTCTTTGTCTACGCACAAACCGAATCAACGGCAGTTGCCTCCCAAATCGGAGAACGGTGACGGAGGGATTCGATTACAAAGACTTCCAGATCTCTGCTTCCTCTTTACCATCGCCGGCGTGGCTCGGCTCGTTAAAGATTAACGTCGTCATTCCGCCGTCGCGTTCGTGGTTCCAAGAGCCGGAACAGAGGGTGGCTAATGTAACAAAGGAAATCTGAACGACCAGGGGCGAAACCTAATTACGTAACTCTCTTCTGTAGAACGGCCGTTCTTCTACTGTTCGGTTTTTCCTAACCACGGAACGATTCGTGTGGCGTCTATCGGTACACACCATCTATCCGTGTAACTTCTTGGTCCCGACAGGTTCACCAATCCTTTCGTTACTAAATATTCGACACGGTCGTCCGATATCGACAGATCGCTGTGCAATAAACGTGACTTAATTCAACCGTCAGAACTCCAATCAACGTGTTTATGTATTTTAGTTTGGCGCGCGAATAAAATGCCGATTGAAGTAAAACTGAACTGTCGGCACTGGAGTATGAAATAAAAAAGAAAACGGGCCACGTAATAGACTGTAAGACAGACTTTCTCTATCAAACTGAACACACGCACCCGACCCCGTCTGACAACTTTCAACAAGGTTTCCACCCCTATCCAAAAACCACCCCGACACCCTCCCCTCAAAATTACATCAACATTCCCTCTCGAATCGACGTCCGCACGAATCACGCCGTTCCTCCGACACTTCGACGACACGCCACGCCACCTTACATCGACGTGCCGGTGTTCGCGAATTTGCGTGCACGGTCGGGTTGCGACAGAGGACGGCGGATAGGCAGAGCTGACGGTACCAGTAATGGAAACAGAATGGGATAATTCCGCGAACCGCGGACGGACGCGGTAATTGCGAATAATTGCATTGTCTTCGAGTCCCTCTGATTCTACTTCTCCGCTCCCTTCCGTCCCCTCTCAACCCTTTTCTCCGCGGTGCGTTGGTCCGTTCCTCCCGCGGGCTCGCGTTGAATTGCTTCAGCACGAATTGAGAGTACCGTCGGTGGAAACTCTCATACCGCGCCAGGTTATCCCCGGTTCTCTTCGTTCTACCTTTCTCCTGCTGGCTGTTCGGTTGGGCTGGCCAGGGTCCGGTTAGAACGACCGTCGCAACGGAATTACGTTCGAACCGGGGGACACCCGAGAGCCTTCTGAAGCCGATCTCATCGGGTGTAATTAATTTTTGCAGCCGGAGATTGCCGGTGGATTTCGACTCGTCGAATTCTGGCGATTGTTGCGGCACGCCGAACGGGTTTGAGACGTCTACAATTTGAGTTCCGTGACCGGTTAAAGGGTCGATATAGAAACTGCGAAGGTCGTATAATATTTGTGGGGAAAGGGGCGGTATTCGCGTCAGATTTTTCTGAAGAAATCATTCAGGTTCCGTTAATGCTGTTAAGTATTGTGCGGACCGCGAATGATTGATACTTGAATATGTTTGTTTCGTTTCGAGGAATTTGTTGTTCCTTTCAGCTTTGCGTTTCAATTATACGTAATTCTAGGTGTACAATGATCGCCCCGATTCTTCTGCAATTCAGAATACATTACGTATCGCGCGAACAGATATACAGTTTACTGATGGACAAGTAAGAAGAACTCAAGGCAAGCTCGTCGAGACGAAGAAGAGACTGGGAAAGAGTAGAGAGGAATTGTTTTCGAGACGGACAATCCCGATAATTGTACACAGCTGCGTTAGTTTTCAAGCCGTCCACGCAGAACGACGCTGCACTCCAGTCTTTGAATTTCAACTCGAATCTGCGACGAACGGTCCTCGCGAGCCAACGCGTTAAACAACTTGATTGCGAGCCAGATGGATGCCACGAAAATGGACGGCTGTAGTTTAGAAGTCTTTTAAAATCGTGTCGGACAACGGTGTCCCTATTAACAATCGCGCGACGAAATCGGGACGAATTCCTCGAAAATGTCACACTTGATCGATGGTTAAAACGATTTATTTAATAGAGTATCCTATGCAAAGGTAGCAGACTTTCGAAGGTTTCGAGGATTTTAAATATAGATTGATCTCGGAATATTTTGTAGGCGCGTAGATCAAACGTAGGCATGTTCGAAAATAATAAAATTCATTACAACTTGGGATCCTGTCTACTTCAATGCAGGAGAACATTTGAATGCAAAATTATTTCGCCTGAATTATTCGCTGCAGACTTGTATGGACCGGTGACAAAGAATTCTCGTTCCATTGAATATAATTGTTTGAAGAACACAATTACCTTAATTTCTACCAACTTTCCCAAAGATGTTAATTGACAGATAAACGGCACAGAATGATACCCATATACAAGACACTGTCAAAACTAAGTCTAAAATTATTTATCAGCGCATACGAAGAGATGTATTAACAATTCGTATCCAAGAATCAATTACACATTGATAATAGCAATTGATCGCGTATTCTTCGAAAGTTCATGACGTACTACAGAACGTTAGGATAACTCGACGGAACATAAACGTTAATAATTGCGTGGATACACGGTAGGTCGTTCGTGTGTCGTGCAACAGCCTCGTCGTTGTTGCTTTATCTCCGTATTTTACGTCGACTTCGCAACGAGAGCTCTTCACGACAAGAGCCGACACGTCGATGGAGCTTGAGCCCGTGTTGATATAACTCGTGGAACGAGAGGAAAAACGAAAGGAAAAGTGAGGCATTAAAAAGTGGAACACGCATCACGTCGAGCTAATTACCATTCTTTCCCCGTTGTTCCTGTTTATAGAATAATTAACGACCCGTCGAATAGAACACTGATTTATATCCGGCAAAAGGTGACTGCCAAATTGCCGGAGGTAAATATCGATTTCTCGATTCGTGATACGTCGCAGTTTCTATGCTTAAGCAAATTTGTGTTAACTGTAGATTTTCAAGGTAAGCTATTGTTCGAAACAGAGCGAACCTTTTTCTTACCGAGATGTTATATTTTTCAATAATTTTAGTATTTTGTATCATAGTAACTGAACCACTTTGGAAGTTTCTCCACCTTTGCGCGAGCTTTCTGTGAAAATGATATACCATAGTGTCTGAAGATTTCCGTTCGTTTGTTCGAACGCAATACTTCATCCTGTTTTCCTTCTTCTTACTTTTGTTTTTTATAAAGGTGCACCACCTGTATCCTCAATTCCCCCTCCGTTCCAAGATCAAACGCGACAAGATAAATGATCCGGCTGAAAGGAACTGTCTGCAGCTTCAAACACGAAGCTTCTGCAAATTGTAAAGAAAATGCACGCGGAACGAAAGAAGGGTAAAGCACTTCGGTTCTTGAGAGTCGTAATGCTAATTAAAGTTTCATCCATTCATAAATCAGAAATGATTTCAACGCTTTCGAAAAAGTATTAAGGTTGTCGTCACTCACGAAAAGGTATGTTTCAATTATTCACCCCCGTCCAACCCCCAACACCACCCCGTTCAGTCACTCGACCACGGAAAAGTTTGACTTTTATGCGACGGAAACAAATTATGCTGGAAACACGGGGCTCAACGTTAATTTCCGGCCCTGGCGTTTCACGGTTCTCGAATTTCCTTGATAAATAATGCTCCGGGGTTTGTGGAAAGTTTATGATTGGTACGAGCACGTTTCAAACTTTACGGCAACTCCGCCTCGTGTTTTTCGTTTCTCACAAAGCTATGAATATTTAAACTTTTATAATTACCGGTTTATTTGTACCGACTCGTTGCCGGCCCGTTCGCTCGTACCTCTCGACGCCCCGGAAATTCAAGACGAAGAAAAGATACTGTTGCTCCGCCAACGAATCGAACGCGACTGCCGGCCGTGAAATAACGAAAAACATTGAAATTCAATCCGATTCAATGTACAACGATATTGCATTGAGAACTGTCATTCAATTGTATCTTGACAAATTAATCGGTCCATGGGTTCACAAATATTCTCCCCATTTTGTATATGCATATGTGTGGTGTTACTATATCTCTAGAACCTACAGTGCATCGATGCGTACACAAATACAATAAATTTCAACAAATCATATTCCTCATTATATAGCGCCTAACAATTATCATGAAAATCGGCGCATTCAATTAAAAGGGCACAATTACCGAACCGCCCCTATCCTCCATACCTCGGAGCGTCCGTAGCTCAATAATCCGGCGTCACCCTCGAAAAGCAAAGCAATATCGCTCAACAGCGCCGATAACGCTTCAAGATCGTCGAGCCGGGGCGAAGGGGTTCACAGAAAGCCGAGCAATCCGTTCAGAAGAGACACGGAACAAAGCGGTCCGGGATATCTTGATCCGGCCGCGACATCATGATTCATCGCGCGGGTCAAGGATGGTGGATGAGGGTGGCCGGCGCTCCAACCGGAGAAGTAAACACGACCCCGACGAACATTATCGGGCCACGGTGACAAATCCAGCGCGAGAAGCCAGAGGGACTAGTGCCGTGCACGCGGCAGGCAAACACCTGCACACAGATCTGCATGCATGCATGCGTACACGTGCACACCGTGGACACACTATACACTCTTATCGTCGCGACGGTGTGCCCGAGACACGGGACACGGTATTCACCGTGCAGTTCAGCCGGCGCATAAATTCCTCGAACACATGGCGCCTGAGCTTATGAACAATAACCACGGCTGGCTCCTCCACCTCCGCGGCTGTCGTCGTTGATGCCAGCGGCACGTTAGCCGACCTCCTAGCCGGTAATTACGCCAGACCCATAAACATTCGGCTCACGGTTCAATCTCGCCCGGAAGACAAGAGACACAAGTGCCAGGCGTGGCTTCCTGGCACATGCCTCTCTGTCTCTCTCTGTCTCTCTGTCTCTCTGTACCCGCGACCGTGCCACCACGGATCATCTGCATAACGTTTTCCGACTCGAAGAGCCCGGCCTCTGCGGATTTCAGCCGGCTTATTATGCCGGTGATGCATGCGTCCGCGACGAACGTCGCTGCACTTGCGAGCACAGAGAGGGCGGGAGAGACGAGACAGCGAGTCCACCTTGGGAGACGTCGTCGAGGTTTCGATGGTTCTGTTTTTCGGGGGTCGGGGAGAAACGAACGGGGTTTGCTCGGGTGAATTAGGACGAAGTGTCGCGAATGTGAAGCGGATTATTGGGCATACGTGAGAGCTCCATTCGTTCAATTGAGAATGGACTGCGTTGGCATCGTTATTTGCGAATCATAGTTTTAGTTTATTAAGGCCACCGCACCAGCGGTTACGGCGAACAATTCGGTACACGTGTTAGAATTTATTGCCTCGTAGATTGCTTTCAAAATCTCGGCGCCACGGTGGAGGGAAAAATCTATCGAAAAATGGGGCTGTTTTAAGGTGGATGACAGAATAAATCGAACGCCCGGTAGGAGATGGTGTTAGCTGGTTTCACTGCCGGATGACGAACGGAAACACCAAATTATATAAATCAGAAATGCAAATTTGTTTTGCATGCACGCGGGGAACTGACTCAATATAGTTCACGCTATACGAGCTTGGAGAATTTTTCTAAGACGAGCAAAATGTTTTGCTTAAGCTGAGTAAACAGACGAAACGAAGAAAGTTCCCCCAACCCCTCAAAGAAATTAAGAGTGAACATAAATCTGAAACTAAATAAAACTTTGTTGTATTCTGAGATATTTCCCTGCACGATAATGTTACAACAATATTGCGGAGGTACAATTAATTCTCAAATATAGAAAATATCTAGCAATAAATAATTTGCCAGCCCGACGAACCGTCAAACGTTCAACAAAGCTCTCAGTCCAAGCAAAGCCCCGAATCTATTATTACACAATCCACCATACGCAATGTACTACTATAATAATACCGTGCGAATCAATTATCCGTGCAACGCGCGAAACTAATTACCTTACACGGGGCATAATTCATTGGAACATCAGCCGTGCGCGTCTAAATTATCCGAGGGCCTTCCCACAAATCCTTTGGACGTGAAAAGCCATCAGTTTGTTCGAGGCACGGCCCGCCAAAAAGAGGAGATCATGAATCAAACAGATCATGAATCGAAATCGCGTTACGTCGACGACAATAAATACGGCCCCGTCATAAATATTCGGCCCACGATTTAATCTCGCCGACGAGGCACGAGTGGCAAACGTGGCCCGGTAACAGATGTCCCTTATTTGACCAAGCGCCGGGGATCATCTGCATAATGTTCCTGGCAGAAGTAAACGATCCTCAGATTAGGTCAGGAGTTCTCCAGAACCTCCGCTGCTCCGTTTCCGTAATGTCCCGGCGAACGCCGCGTCACGTGCAGCGGGTTCTTTAAATTACCGATTGTCTCGTAGATCTTCGCGAAATGGGATGGTTCCGCGCGTATCTTCAGAACTAGCGGGGCAAGTCCCATAAATTTCCATTGTTCCCGCTTCAACCTCGAATCGGCCGACTTAACTCGACGTCTGGCCGGCGCTCGACGGGTTCCCTGCGGCGTGCTTGCAAATTCGTTGGAATATATTTTTCTCGGGGAATTTTTCAAACCGGCCCCCGATCATTCTTCGGAGACTTTTCATCGACAGCTGTCTGGGTGGTGTTCATTGTCAGCGAGATTCTATTGTTACGTACCTTGCCTCTGCATTGCGCGAAAAGTCTACCTGCTCGTGGTGAATCGTGTATTTTGCTCGACGATGATCGCGAGATTATATGCACAATAACAGAGAACAAATATATTTAAATAATGATTATATGCAATAATGATTCTGACAGTCTTCCAAAAGTATAATATCGTTATGACAGTTGTTTTCTTTATTCGCCAAATGTATTATTCCATCCCATGGCAGCTCGAAAAAATATAATTCTGCCAAAACGATCAACGAGCAAATTAAAATCGATGAATTCTGAACGGCACCCGCCTACCCCCGTAACCGATGTTCGAAACAGCATCCCCAACGATCCACGCTACTTACTTTCCAACCCGGGTATTCTATAAAACTGGACAGAGTAAAATTTGCCCTCCGTTCCTAGTCTTTCAGGGCACCTAGTAGAAATTTGTCCAACGGGGCCAGACAAGGGATCCTTAAACCGGCTAACGTTAGGGCAGCTCGTAAATTCGGCCTCGTCTCGTTCTCCCATTTCTCTCCCTTTCCTCTATCTCTCTGGCTATCCGATGGCGAAACGACTGGTGGTCGCGGGAAAATTCTAACCAGTCCCGGCGATCCGTAGTCGCATTTCGCATGCACTCCGCGCAGAAATTGCGCGACGTGGATGCGTTACGCCGTTTTAACGCCACGACGAGTCGGTCGACGACCACCTCGCCAGAGGGTCGTTCAATTTGGCTCGGCGAACCTTCATTCCAGCGGCGTTCCCTCCGCTTTGCTGACGCCGAAAGGGCTGACCCCCCTTATCTCGAGTTCGAGTTTAACGTCTCCGGCGTAAACTGGATGACGTGTCTAATCACGCGATGCAGTGTCCCACCTTTAGTTCGGGCCGGGCCACCTACAGTTTCGTTATTTTCCAATTCGGAGCGTGCACGTCGGTATGTGGACGGTTTAAGTCTCGCCAGTCGCGTGCAACGAAAAATACTTTCACACTGCTGGAACATTTTTCGAGCTTCCAAGTATCCGAGGGTGGTGCAGAGAATCGTGGTTGAGATAGTTCGTTGCTTCGAGTTGCAATAAATTTGGTATATTCCTACGGGATAATATTTTGCAAGGGTAAAACCGTCACGATATTGTTACGCTAATAAAGAAATACAACGATCTTATGGAAATTCAAAGAGTACATCGACGTTGATGTTGGAATAGATCATTTACATATCGCCGAATACATTGCAGAAATGTTTTAAAATGCAGAGAGTCTGATAAAAATTCGGTAAACTATTATTTTTTTAAGGTGGTTTTCGTTCCGTACACTTCTATCAGTTTCGTTCGCGAACATTTCCAACGAGCGTCATGCCTGCAGAATTGATTCCAGGGAATTCTTATTTTTCGTTTCATTGTTTCATTGTTTACAAAGTACATGAACGAAATTTCATTACGTAAAATTTGATTATTCGTGCGATTTCCAAGCGCATCGTGACGTCGTCGGATCGAGAAGCGACGTTCGTGAAATGCGTGAAAAAAAATATATGCAAAGGTCCCCGCTGACGTTCGAATAATACCAGCCGTGTGTGACGCGGAATATAAAATGGGTGGCCGCACTTGAATCTTTTCCCCAGCCGCGTATGCGATTTATAGGGGGCCATTTTGACAGGAGGGAAACGTACGCACAAAAGAGCTGCTTCCCGAATATTTGATATACACGAAAAAATGCAGGTGCATTGGGCCGTCGGGGATGAATATAATTTCGTAGAAAGCTTTCTTCGTCCGCCGATCCTTTGAGAGCTTAGTGAAACACGTTCCCCGCGATGATCTTTCGCGTGCGTTGGTCCGGGAGGACAATTTGGAAATATGACGCTGCACTCTAGCGGATTTATACGTACGACAACGGTTTCGAATGTTGGCGAATTTAATTTTCGATGCATTACGTTTGGGAAGTGAAGCAAGCATTAATTAAATAGTATATAGAAGAAAAACTTGTTTAATGTTTCTTAGGAAATCGTGTGTAACTTCTGTTTCTTGTTAACTAATATTTGCCACGACACTTAAATTGCTAAATATTTAATGAATGGATGCATTCATAAGTCCAATTACTTTGTCCTATCTTCTTGAATGCTTATTCTTTTGTTTATGTTTCAATTCTTTTGCCCGATTGCTTCTTCCCATTATCTACCCTTCATTTGAATTCTTCTTCTCGTTTCTGTTTTTGCCAGGCTTACGACGAACGAAAGGCACGTCGGCGGTACGCGGATACCTGCACGAAAACGATGAAAATAGGGTAATATAGTGTAAACGACTACGCGGTAACCGAAACGGTTCGATCGGTCGATATTCGAAACAACCGGCAATGAATAGCGACAGGAAACTAGGCGATAACTTGCTAATGAGCAGCATATATCACTTTTCCGATACTGCAACGAAAGCACAACGCTGGTGTTGAATGGTTCGGATTGCAATGTGGAAACGCTGAATCGTCCCCGCGAAGCAATGTTCTGTGAACCGCCCCTGTAAATCATAACATAGTCTTGGCAAGGAAGTTAGTTGTCGAGCTGGCGCGTTTGACGGATAATGGAAAATATTAATCCCCGCGAAATATTCGTCCCAGCCGTGCATTTTCCAACCAGGAAAATCGCGTATTACATTCCCGCCCGACGCGTTTCGTATTAGATCCGATTACGCGATCGCCAGCGACAGACTATGTGAAGCTAAATTGATGATTTTTCATTTTATGCAGCACGCTCGTTGCATCGATATCCCAGATTTGTTCCTCGCAATCAGATAGCAGGGGGAAACTGCGTTCAATAGTAGTTGCATCTCGTTGCTGATGATTTAGTTACAATTATTAATATTCGATAAACTTGGATTTATTAAGGTTAAAAGGATTATCTATAAAATCCGCCTGATAATTTGCGCCCGGTAAAACAAAATAATACCCACTTGTAAAATATCGTTCGAACAAGAAAATCAACCAGCATGGCTAACAAAAGCAAGCGAATAAGGGATGAAAATTTTATTTTTCAATCGAAAAACGAACGAAACGTTAGTTCGACCTACTTTCAGACTTAACCGGATTAGACACCTGTGCATACAAGTATGTATCATCCTCGTTCATAATAACATTTTTCAGCCGCGCCATCGCTAACGTTCAACCCGCGAAGCCACAGGTATGATGTCTCCGTTAATTTCCACCGAGAGCAGTCGACAAAGACGCGGTGTACAGTAACACAAAGCGACAGTTACCCCGTCGCATTTTTCCCTCATTTTCCAACCAGGTCGCGACGAGTGCCCTCCAGTGGATCGATCTGAACGCAATTCCAGCGAACGGGAAAATCCGATGAAAAGCATCGCTACGTTGAAAATTTGCACGGGCAGAGCACACGCGGTCAGAATGTAGACGTCATTGTTCCAAGCAGTCCTTTTGTCAGCGAACGAATTACTGTTGCTGTTTAGACCCCTCTCGCCCCCCCCCCCAACCGTCCAACCCTCTTTCTCTGCGCAACCATTTTTATCCTTTCAACGCTCCATCCATAGTGCAACATCAACCTGTCTACCCTTATCACCCCTCTATTCTTCCTTTTTCCGACCTTCCTCTGTTGCGCAAGACCTTTCCCTCATTTTGCCCCCTTTACCACCGCCGATCGTCCCGCTTCTCTATCCTTCATCCTCGCACGATACTTTATCGCGCCCTTCGAACTTTACTTTATCTCCTCTCGCACGCTTGGCTTTTAAACATCTATTGCATATAATAGACAAACAGCTATCGCAGAAATCCGTTATGTATGCGTTTGTCTATCAAGCAGCATTTATTACAGCCGTTCGGCGTCGAAAAATCCTTTCACGGTACCGATCGGCGTAGAACACCACCGAATCATCCCCTTCAGAGAATCATTCGTCCCGGAAGTAACAATAAATTGTATCGAATCTCGCGCGAATGATTAAAAACCTTGCGATTCACCGTGTCGATAAATTTCGAGCAAAGTCCAGCAACGTCGCACCCCCCCGCCATCCCCGTCGAAAAATCAATTCCAATCGCGTTCCTCTCCCCGACAGCCGAAAACCCTAACTGGAATCGAGCGTACGCAATCGACGATATTTCCCTCCGCGCGGGGAATATATTGTCCGACGTGTCGGCGCACGGCCGGTGATTATCGGGAAAGCACGATGTCGATACGAAAATTGCACATTGATTATCTCGAACGGGCAATCTGGCGTGCGTAGTTTCGCGCTTTTGCCCGCGACGCCCAGCGCGGACCGGCGATCATTATCGGCCACACATCGACTGCCACGACGCGACGCTTGTTCCGCTTTATTGTCAGCGTGGCCCGGCGTTGCTGTTCGCGACGCTGCCCGCGTTATTGCTGTCGTTACCGTTATCTGTCCCGGACCGATTTTGCGTTTCTCTTTTTTCCTTTTTTTAGCGCGAGGCTCGCGTTTTTTCGGCGCCACGATCGAGATAAAACCTCGCGTCCGATGCCGATGGTTCGGCGGACGGATGATGGACACGGGGTAATCGAATCGCGGGTTTGCACGGTGGCTGACCCGTTTTGAAACATTTCCGCGGTTCGTCGCGTTACCTGCTCCGCGGCGGCTTAACGGTGTCATTGTTGCAGTTGCGTCCACGTTGCTCCGTTCGGTTTTTTCGTCGCCGATCGCTTAGGATCGGGGCGATGACGACGTGGATGACGTTGGAGGAGATCGTGTCAGACGGTGTGAAATGAGGGTGCAAAAGGCTTGGGTTAGGTGTAACGGTGTTCCTGGACTACGGCGGTGGAATTGCGGAAAGGGGTCATATGTGAAAATACGAATCGTTAATGAAGTTCGCAGATATAGTGGACAGTAGTAATATCTTCTTAAAGTTCTCTACGATATCGAATATTGCTGATCTTACAGCAAACCGAACTCAACTTGTTTCAAATGAACGATTATCTAGATTCAGATCGATTCCACGATCAGTCGAATATTTTACGTCTAAAAACGAGTTACGATCATTCCAATGAAAGAATCCAATTATCCTTTAACCAATAAATATACAATAAATTCCTACCGAGAGTAAGATTCTAAAAGCCAATCTACGTAACAACCTACATAATTCGACATTTGTAACAAATAACCTTGCGATCGTTCAACCATTGGGGTACAATTTTTTACGGGTCCACGTACAGCCTGACAAAGTGCCTGTAAAGCAAGGCAGCGACCCAGTAATTGGACCAAACCGTACCGAACGAGAAACAAAGCTACCCCCATCGTACATTCGTCGGCATCGCCGAGCCGATGCGCGCGTAATCCCACGGAACGAGGGACAAGTTCGAATCTCCGTGTCAGAAATTCGCGACAAGCACGGATGCGAATCCGTGGCATTTCGAACGGAAATTCTGCCCGGTTCGTTCGTCGGTCGCCTCTCTGGCGGGAATCATAACTTCGTGGATGACGTGGAACACGATGGTGGGACGCTTTCGTCGACGAGCCACACCACTGGAAACGACCATGGGGGATAACGGAATAACGGAAGCGTAATTCGAGCACAGGTAACGCGTAAGTCTGCTGGCGGCCGTGTGTCAGATAAAGGTGGGCTCTCCTACGTCACTGTACGCCGGATAACGAATTCGAGCGCTGATCGCCGTTTCAGTATGCTCTGTTGTCGTAATTCGCTAATATCGCGTTTGAGCGTACTGTCTAGTAATTGGGCACGTTCACGAGAGAGCGATGGTTAAAGCAAATAATATTGAGAGATCTGAGATTATTCGTCGAATGACTGACCTACAAATAATAAGCAAATAATTTCCTGAAATTGATCTAGAGCATAGGAATGAACGATCTAAAAATGTAACCGAAAATTATCGCACCCTTTGCGACATTGCGTATTCATTCTCGAGAAATGAAAATATTACAAACTTCCGCTTTCGATAGTTGAGCACTGCAAGTTGAAACTGTCTCAAATCGTATAAACTAAATGTGTTCGATATAACGAACCCAGTTGGCAAATAAGAATCATAAGTAATACTTCGCGAAATTCAACGTTTCCCGAACATCAAGTAAATCATACTATTGAGCCCCGCGTTCAACCGAACGATTGTAATCTTACTCCATGCGCACTCCCATTCCCAAAGCACCGAACTAATTCCCGTCATCGAACATCCAAACATCCATTGAGATCTCATCATGCCTCCGTTCGGAACCAGCGCTTTGCGTCCCCGTTCAATCGACGGGCTCAAGAAAACAGAGTCGTTAATGCATCGAGGTGGAGCAAGGCGCGGCGGAACATTATTTACCTGCAACGAGAACCGATACAGATAATCCGGCGGATACTGTTGCGGATACTGATGATGCACATGATGATGATAGGGCTGCTGATTGTACGGTTGCCCTTGCTGAAGCTGAAACTGCTGCCGCTGTTGCTGCTGCTGCTGCTGCTGCTGCTGCTGCTGCTGGTGGTGCTGCTGCTGCTGGTGGTGGTGCTGTTGCTGCTGGTATTGCTGTTCCAGATGCTGCTGCTGGTGCGGCTGATAATGATGATGGTGCTGGTGATACCAGGCATGATTGTAACCATCCATATCACAACGAAGTCACGTTCACGGTCCACGGCCTCGAACGTATCCTCAATGCGAGGTGAAAAAGGGAAGCTCACGCAAATGGCAAACATATCAATCACCTGCCAAACAGGGCCCGGACGCTCGATCGTCGTATAACGAATTCTCTTACGCGCGGAATCCTCCGGCGTCGCGACGCGGGACCCGCGTATCTGTCTATTGTTCGCAGCTTCCTTTGTCCCGTTTGACGGATGGCACGGCGAATCGGCGAGAAAAATTATTGCGCCCCGCGATAGCCGGCTTCCGAATGGGAAAAGGCCGATTGTTCGACCCGCGTACCGTTCGAGGGCTCTTATTCTCCGTTCGCATCGGGCTGATGGGTTTTTGCAGCGCGCGCGCGCGCGAGCGCGCACGTGTGTATTGTCAGGCGAAGAACACCGGGGATACGGGGGCGCGACGAAACGGCCCCGGAAAGGGTTTCGATTAAACGGATTCAATTATACCCGGCGTGCTTGCAACTTCGCAACTTCGCGGTTGTCGTGGACGGCACGCGGGAAAACGCCTAACCGCGAATCGTTGTTTTCTCCCCGTGTTCCCGATTTCCACGCGGTCCTGCGAAACTTGGATCTCTCCGAACTTCGCCGCCTTGCACTTCCGCCGGATCCCGTATTGCACTCCACTAGGTGATGATTGCGGTCCAACTAACTCGCATTCAAATTGCCGAAATCACCGTGAGCCGCTGGTGGTCCTTCCCCACTCTACTTGACCCCCACGGACTATTATTGTCCGTCCCCAGGAGGATCTTCCTCCTTTGCGTTCTCTCTTTTTCGTTCTCAGAGAAACGACGGACCGGTCGGCCCGCCAGTTTCCTTTCCTGCTGGGGGTCGTCTTTGGGAAAAAGAGGAGAATCAGGAAGAGAAGGGGTTTGTGCGCACACCTCGCACTGGAACTTCTGTTTGAATCGAAAACCTGCTGGCGAGATTTCTTCCTGATGGCTGCCGCATCCTACGTGGCTTTCCCTTTGCTTCCGTGGCGGCGAATCGCGGAGGACGTACTCTTTTCCTGTTAGTTGAACAGCTGTCTGGTGTCGTTCAGGAATGGTTCTTTTAAACTGACCGATCGGACGAGGAAGAATTTTCGATGGTTGAATGTAACATGTTGGATGTAGACAAACTTTCTCGTTTAACAAGTATAAGTTTCAGAGGTTCCTTTCAGATTTTATACCGAACGATGTACACGACGAAACGGGGTCGGTCCCTTAAGTGCATTTCTACTTAAAGCTGATTTAACCTGACAATTAACATTCGCCATGCAGTTGCCGCGTTATCAGTGAGCACGCGCACGAAATTCATTAACGATTATGCACTTCTAACATTCACCCGTTTCATTTTATCGCGGCCCGATAATCATTAACCCGAATTAATTCTAGTCGTGACGGTCCATTACAGAACAGTAATTGCAACACCGCGATTCCCATTACCACCCGTTCGGATCACATCATACGCAATTAAAACGAGCCAATTAGAGATATTCTAATTGACCCAGCCGATAATATTCGTCAACAGTCCTCAGTATTCATATCGCGGAGACAGAGGTAGTGGAAAAAAAGTGCACCACTGCGAGAGGAATTCGGCGAAATATCAGTAACTCGACTGCGAGTTCAAAAAGCCCAGGGCTGAAGTTGAAAAATTGCTGCGAAACGCAGTATCGACGTTGCATGAAATTGCAAATAAAAATTCCAATTTTTAGACTAGGTAGAATCGTGGTGAATTTAATGCCACGGCATTCGCTTGGATATCGCAACGTCAACTATTCAGGGAATGCATTTGAATTCTTTAACAATCGAACAAACTGTTACTATTAACGATGCAAACTTTCATTCGTGCAAACTGTTGAATTTATTAATTGCACGACACATAGTTCGAGGGGTGAGATAAAAACGAGCACCAATTATTAATTGAACAATCTTCAACTTTGAATTCAAAGTGCTAATAATAATGCGCATAATAACACAGAAATGATTTAATACGATTGATCATTCGCAATATTCATTTCTCGATTGTAGAAAAATGCGTGCGGTCGAAATTCATAATTGCAGAGAACGAGAAATTCGATAATGCGAAAATCAAAATGTCTCGAGACCTTATAAAACTACCATTACGTCAAGGAATAAGTATAATGTAACATCCCCACCCGTGCTCCCTTTAATTTTCAACTCAATCAACCTAGACACACAATCTCTCCGATCCATCCTATCAATACGGAATCCATTATCATTGCTTTTAAGTCCTCCCGATTCTCCCTCTGTCCTCGAATCCTTTGGCTCTCCAGCAAACAGGTTAGACAGGGTTTATGAATCCCTCCGAGGGTTCTGCTAAAAAGGCGATTGTTCGACTATAGGGAAGGGAGAAGCGGAGGGTTCGTCCAACCCCTTTCGCGATGTTCGAACGGGTAAATCTAATAATGCACGGCCCACGACACCCTGCGAAACGTCGCCGGCGACAAGTGTCCGATGAGATTTCCACGGCGGCAGAGAAAGGGGTTTCGGGGAGCGGAAAAATTCGAAACCGGGCGAATTTCGTTCGGCTCGGCGAACGTTCCGTTTCTCCCTTTCCCTCTGTCCTCCTCTACTTTTCGCGGAAACAATGAGGAGGGCCGTGATAACGAGCGTCCATTTTGCCGCGAACGTTACACCAGCCGGAAACAAACGGCCGGCAAAACAATGAGACCGAACACGCTGGTTGGCCGCCGCGATGGTAATTCGAGCGCGCCGCGAAATTTTTGCGAAAGCGGGATTATTAAAGCGCGTAATCCTCTTTAATAATCGCACAGCGTGGAACATTAAGCGCCCGGTTACGCGCGCGCCGTGTTGGGCTAAGTAGCCGAGTACCGTCGAGATCCAACGAAACAACCAGTGGTTCGGTTTTCGTCTTTTCAATTCCGTCAGAATTTCCGATCCCGATGCGTTCCACACGGCGCGCTAATGGCGAACGTTCGAAAGTTTGTTTGGCGATCGTCGTACGTCGGCACGCCACTTTGCTCGTAATTGGGAGAACAGTTTTGGTTTGGAGTCGTTGCGGGGATTTTCGAATTAGAGTAAGTTTAACGGATGCACGTTTCACGCGAGAAGCCGAGGTAGTAATTCGTGAATCAAAATGGAACAAGTATTAGTATAGCGTGGAGATCCCTTGTATTGAATTTCGAATATGCAGTTGCGTTTGCATTTTTCATTTAAACGAAATCGTTGTTGAATCCATGAACTGATACCAGAGCCACGTAATGGAGTAGAAATACCATACATCCTGCAGCAGGGCAGACGAGTTGATACATTTTTCGATTTTCCATTTTTCTAACGCTTGTTTCAATCAACTACTGAATAACAAGTACGCTTGAATATACTATGGCCCTACCTCTTTGTTAAATATCATAAGATGCATAATTAAAAGTTCATCAATTTGCCCTGCCGCGGATATACAATATTACTACCCCTTCGTGCTTTATTTCACTGAAAGGTCTGTTTGCCTCTTCAGCGATACGTACCTGTGCCTCGCGCCGGCTCGTCGCCAAGACGCATGACACTTCACGTCTAGCGTAATTGAATCGCGACGGGGCCATCGGACGGCGCCCTTACATTTACGATTCCCTAATTACACGAACAATAAAACCAACCATAATTAAATGCTGTACACGCGAACCTCCCGCCCGTTCCTTTTGTGCCGCGTTCGCGAGCCGACTCGCCGTGTCACTAGCAATTAGAATACAAAAAGAACACGGCAGACGTGGCCGTCTGTAACATCGTTTCAAAAAATTGTCGTCACCACGCTCGACCCAGTTTCCCGTCGGCCCCGCGACGCATTTCACCGCCGCAGTGGCATACGCTTATAAAAGTCCGACCGGGCTAACACGATTGTAAGTTACACGCGTCGAAAACACGCTTGCACGTTCGATACAACGGGGCCGAATGTATGTACGATGCGTACATATGTGCACGTGTGTCCGGTTCAAATAGACAGGGAGAGAAGGGGGTAAAGGGAAGATGAGAGAAGGGAAGTTGAGGGAGATGGGACGAGACTGGAAAAGTGTGCGGAAGGAAAGAAACGAAAGGGATGATTCTCAAGGGTGGAGAAGAGGAAAGGTGGGAAGAGGAAGATTTCCTGAATACGTCGTTATTTTTATTGGAAGATCGATCCGGTTCACGGGGTGAAGATTATGGAGAACAAAGGAGAAGAGAGATTTCGGTAATTTTCTCAATTGCGGCTTCACAGGGGGTAGTTTGCTAAGGGGCGAGGTTCAAATAATTTCGACGTTTTTAATCTTACTGTGCGTGGGCCCAATAAATTCGGCATTGCTATAACTGCATAATGGAAAATAAACGAATGGAGAATAGACTTATGAATAACATGGTTATTCCTTGTTATTTACATTTCATCACTGCGTACGATTCTAAAAATACAATATACCGAATGAAACAAGACAGAGCCGTGCCTGTAAAGTTAAAAAATCAACCCAATGACAAACATAAAGCTAAAAATTAATAAAAAAAATGAAGAAGGCGACGAATACGATGAGCACTGGGTTAAAGAAAAAATAGCGACAGCATATACGTTACCAGGAAAATTGTGAATACGTAGTGATAGCGGGGGTAGTTCTGTTTTGCACGCGTACCGGGCTCGGCGAAAAGAAAAATTAATCCGCATAGAGGACAAGGGCGGTGAAAAATTCAAAGCTTTGCATGCGAGCAAAAAGCATCGCGAGTGCGCGCCTTTTGAATCTCTGTACCAACGAATTAAGTCTCCCGCTGGACCGAGCATCGTTGATGGAGGACTTTTTCGCGTTTCCAATCATCGCGAATCGAGGAGGCTTTCACGTTCATGCACCGCGGCAAAAGTAAGCATTGGTATGAAAGGACCGACTACCCCTTTCCGTCTACGCCTCTGCGCGGAGGAACTTAAGCCGGTTCATCGATAGATTTAATTTTATTGAGTAGCGAGATCATCGAAGTAGACTACGTTGATATTTCTCTCGCGTTTCCTTCCGGTTTCCTTTCACGTTTCACTGAACGAACTGTATCTATTGCAGGAAATCAGGTAATAACATCGCTGTTTTTCCAGTGCTAGTGTTTTTCACTTGATCCATACGTTCATTCTTCTGCTTGTCACCTCGTTTCTTTTCCTTTTCGTTCCCAGTACACTTCCATTTCAAATGTTTTTCAACCCCTCAGTTGAAAATATTGAAATAATTCAGGAACCCAATCACTATTGATAAAAGCATCAACATATACCATTTTATTTCAAGTCTTTGCGTACCATCTTCCCGTTAATAATTACAATCAAGAGATATAAAAGTACGCTCCTCGGAATAATCATCTCATTAAAATGTGTCCGATGCGCTTCAACACGCGCCACGCAGTCGTGTACAAACCGTTCTAATCATCCCGATGTCGATGAGACATCGATACGTTAAGCCTACCTTCATTCCATCCCCAGCAAACGTCAAATTTTTCTTTTCCACCACGATCCCCTGGACATTTTAGTCTCTGGTTAATAACGCGACACTGCACGTCGTAGTAATTCGTCGACGGCCGACGGCCGACAAGATTAAAGGATCCACGAGCGTGTGCACGTATAAATTCGAAATGGGGATAATTACGATACCAGTCGTATAACGAGCCCATAAAGCGCCGCTTGGAATTGGCTAAATTTATCGATCGCGTCCCAACGATACGCGGTCGCTTTTTATGCGAACGATCCCATGGTAATTCCATTTCGCCAGCGAATATACATGAGGCTGTTGCACACGCGTACACGTGGAAATACTGTTAGGGGGCGCATTCCTGACCGCGCCACTGTTTGACGTTGTTTCGCTCTCGAAAAATAAAGGGATAGAAAAAAAAGACGAAAAAACCGGTGACACGACAGTACAAGGTATATCGTTAAAAGGAAACGATTCTCGCTAATTTTTGCCCTGTGCTCGCTGCGAAATATGCAACGAGAGCGATGCTGTTTCGCAAAGTATTGCCCGACGAATTAGTGCATGTTAACTGAATTGGACGTCGATAAGAACACAGTGAAATATTACATTTTGCAATACTCCGCATCGTTTATAATTTGTAATTTAACAGTTGGATAAAATCGTTCTACGCAATAGTTCAATGCAATGAAGCATGGAAATATTCTGCATGTGATTTGTACAAATTTAATTACGCTCGATGGAGAGCCAGAATTTTTATTTTCCCCGCATGCTCAGTACTTGCACAAAATTTTTCGGCATTTCAATGAAACTCTTGTATCCATTATATCGGCCCTACTTTGCAGAAATGCAGAAAATCAACAAAGCACCGTGCTTTTTCTTAAATCGTTTCACCATTATATCAACAGCTCCATACACCCCCACCCCCCTCCCTCCTTGCACACATCCCCGCAGGGTCCAATAATAATGACAAGACGGAAAGGCTGACAAATAAAATGCCGATCGTCCGAAAGCCCCTTCACACCGCCAATCCCCGAAGACGTTCTACCAAAAACATCGCGGCGACATTTCGTTCGAATCGACACCCCCAAGCCACCCCCGTTATCCGATACCCGTGTTCCACATCCGTCCGGCAAAAATGTCAGACTTCAAAGCTCGCCGAGGCCAGTTCGTCATCCCGTTCGCAAACGAGAGTCACCCCGGATACCTTCTCCGCCGTCTCGTCCTCTGAAAATCTCCAACCCCCGCCTACCCCCATCATCATCTACCGGCTCACAATCCTCTCGCCTCGTATTTATGTTCTTGAGAGCAACCTGCCAATTAGTTTCCACCCTTGCCCGACTGTTATGCACACTTTGAACAACTAGAGACGTGGCCCGGTACTTGCAATTGGATACCAGTATTCACTTTCAAGAGTATTCTCGACGAGCTTTGTAGTCCACGTGCGACTCAACCTCCCCCCGCACACACACACACACACACACCGTCCGACCCTGTCCCGTTTCACGATCCCCTTTTCCGTGCCCCGTACGCTCATGCTCTCACCCCCCCAATTACGTATCCGTCTCTCGAAGATCGTTCTCTCCGCGGATAATACCGACCCTGCCCACCGGGAGAAATCGAAACCGCCTTGGAAATCGTGCGCTGGATAGTGTCACGAAGCCGCAAAATGATTCCCCCGGCTTGGATTCGCAATCGCTGGAACACGCCGAGGCGTTAGGCGGGCAGATAAAGAAGGGGGTGGTTAGAGAGTTTAGGTAAGGGGGAAAGGGGGGGGGGCGGCGATAACGTCTAAGCAAGGTGGCTCCGGTCGAAATGGCTATTCGGAAATTACGCCTGAACTTACGCAGGCGGTTCGGTGTGCTCGAGGTGTTATCGTTTTGCGCGTAACGGGGATGATAATGATCGCCGTGTGCTGCATAGAGGGGGGCAATCGTAGCCTCTATTCGGTGATTAGTCGTCGCGATTTTCGATTGCGAGACGAACATGCGGGTAGAAGGGGTCGAAAAGGCTCGTAAAGGATTTACGAAGTTTGCGGAGTAATAGCTTTTAAGGGTATTTAACGATTCTGGCTGGAGTAACGGAACAATGGTGGTGAACTTTCCCGGATGAAATTGAGAAGTTCAGTTTTTCAGGATGAAACACGCCCCTCTTTGTGGGGGGGCGGTTTAAATCTCCCGGTTTTTAATACTATTTGAAGTTCGATCGATTCTACTTTATTCCCCCTTTGGTTAGATTATGACGCGCGGTGGATTTTGTATTATGATAATCTGCACCTTTTATATTAACCGGTGGGAAAAGGTGGCGAGGAATAAAATTCTATTCGAGGTAATGGAACGGGCAATAATATTCGAACCGCATTCTTCACGTATTTCATATTATTTTTCGCATTATTCCTGCATGTCACTGGCGTACAGGTTAGCGCCTCAGTACGCCGCCTGAAATATTTCCCTTATTTGCATAGATAAACTGAAGTATTCCGTGCATGTCTGCTACGATTCCGTGGGGCTTACCGGGGCAAGTTCAGCACACCCTTTTTCTCGGGCGCATTTAAAAATCTGCCTTTAACCCTTCCGCAAAGAGCACGCCACGTTTTCGTCGCGATAACGCCGCAGTTACGATAGAAACGTAGTCACGGAAAATTATTCAGATCCACCGTTACTATTATTACTCAACGGCACACGTTCGATCATACATTTACCCAAACCTATGTAACAAATATGAAACATTGCCAATTCATTCGCGACACATGGAAAAAGAAACTTCAAGCACGCAGAAATATCGTAAACTCCATGCTTCCCACAACTCTGTTCTGTAAACTCCGTTCGGCGAAAAAATTCTTCTTCCGTAACAAACAAAAAAATAATAATAATAAAATCTCCCGGAAAAATCTTTTCCAATACGAAGTTGCTCCAATTTCAACGACATGCCAATGGAAGCCAGTGCAGCGAAAATCGTCGTACAAATTCTCCGCATAAAAAAGAAAAAAAAAAGAGAGGAAGGGACGGTATTTATATTGGATAAAACCGCGCGTTGAAACAGCTTTGTCAGACGTTCGAGGCAAGAGCATTTTTTTTCACAGCCATGAAAACGCATATTTCGCGAGGCCGGTCGGGCATCTGGCGCGTAAGGCATCGATCTTTGTTCAGTCGACGGCGACGTCGACGCGAAAGCGTGCAGGACGATACAGAGGCAGAGGAAACAGGAAGTTTATATAGGATGTAGGATTATGGCGGCGGGTAGTAGCAGGATTCTTGCAATAACTCGCCACCGGTTGGCACGGTATCGCAAACAAACACGAAGGCGAATTGAACGGAGGCGCGCCAAGTATTTTCCAATTACATCTTCCATTAACGATCATTCCTCGTGTACATGGACCTATCTCATCGTGAACGGATCGATGCAAGGAGGCACGCCGGTTTCTTCGAGGGGCCGCGATACTCGAGGCAAGTTCGCAAGTAATTTGTTTGATCGGCGAAACGATTTCATCTGTGGGTGTGGGTGGGGAATAGAATTGATAATTGGGGTTAGAAATGTGTTGGTTTTATCGACGATTAACTGGCTGATTTTACGTTCCTGTCTGAAGTTTATTTTCGGTCGCTGAATTCATCGTGCCGCGCGAGCGTATTGAAGAATGGTCCGGTCGATTTTGTCGACGGATTTTTAATTGACGGACGAGAGTACGTTTTTTTTTTTTTTTGGGGCGGAAATGTAAAGGGTTGATCAGACGTTCAATATTTACCGCCAATATTGGACGTGACGATTAATTGACAGTATCTCGCGCGACCAATAATTGTGGCCACTCTGTTTGGGCCCGATTTTTCTTTCAATTATTGTCAATCTGTGTTACTGATCATTCCAGTTCTGTGATCACGATTGGACGTGTAATACCATCGACAATAATTATTAGTTCTCCGGACTTCTTTCAATATGCGAAAGTACGTTGCTAGCATCGAGGAACAACTTGGATGGAACTATAATTTCTTTGCTTATCTTCGTGAATGTATTGCTGTACTCTGATTGATTTTGATTTGTACTTGATGTACTCGAGGAACTAATACCTTGCCAAAGTTAAACTCATTCCCATAAACAGTAGCTCTTCCCTCAAAACAAGAAACGTTTACAAAACATCCTACAGCAGTAATAGAACTTTCCAACCACGTCGTGAAGACGTGAAGACGAGAATCTTGATTGCACGCGACCAATATATTATATTTCGACGTAGCATCGGCCAATGGAAATCCCCCCGGGCGGCACAGAAAACAGAGAAACAAAAATCTAACCAAAATCAGGGGATACGTGTTCATCGACGAAAATCCCGGCTGAATGCTAACGGTCCCTCGTGACCACGAGGCAAGGAAAAAAAAGAATTCACCATAGAACAAGCGGAGGGACAGGCGTCGAGGGTCATTAGCATGTTAGTTTCGGTTCAAAATTTAAATCGCCACGTTTCCATCGCGGAACAGCGTTCGCGTCTAACCAGGAAGACAGGCGTCTCTTTAAACTCTTCAACGTACTTACCACGATCAACTGGAAGCAAGCACCCGAGCAGAGGTTCGCGCCAACAGGGGAATGAAAAATACCAGGCCGGATCAAGAGGAAAACGATGGAGGAGAGAAAGGCACGGTGAACAGCAGGGTGCAGCTGCCGGTCCAGATTTTCGAGTTCAACGCCGGCAATAAAAATCGAAAAGGAGAACGCGCGTGTTTCGCATTTTATCAAGGGCGAGACCATTTGATCGCCCAACGTACTCGAGGATCGAACGATTCGCGGGACGAACGTAGACGCGATTGGTCCGAGGCAACGTTTCTCCGCCGTGAAATCCACACGGAAATCGTTCCATTGGTCGTCGTCCGGTCCGTAGGGGGTCCGTTGTACCCGTGCGACGAAGAAGGACGCTGGATAACTTGCTGGGGGTCGCGATTCACTGGGGGTCCTCTTCTTAGGGGTGGACAGAGCGGTGAAATTCTTTCGTCTAACGGGGTGCACGCGACACCGGTCCGACCGGATTCAACTGTGAGAAGATACGTTGCGCAGGGTTAGCCGCCGATTTCTCGCGGCGATCTTCCTCGTTGTTGGCGTCAAGCAAATCACCCCTTTCGCTTCCGACGCGAACCGTAGACCCGTTTCGCGGCTACACGCCTCGGGAACACTGGGTTATTTAAAGGGAACGATCGCCTTTGCTTCCGGTCGGCGAGACGGTTTGCATTTTTAATGGCAGCCGCGTCTCGTTTGCGCGCTTGGGAATCGTTTCGATCCGCGAGTCTGTGCACTCGCCTCCGTCGAATGTCGTCGAATCGACGATACGCGATAGGTGAGAGCCAGGCGTGTATCAGCCGAACACTTGGCAGATGTTGGACCCGCGGCTATTGGATTTGGAGCAACCGTAACGACGCCGACTATTTTCGGAAGTTCCTTCGGAAGTCTCGCTAAGATTTCCATTGCTATTTATAAGAGCGTGGCCGGTGTCGTTCAAGTTCCGAACGCATCGAAGGAACGCGCGAGCAACGCGTTGCCTTAAGAATAAATACCCCGAGAAAGAAACGGCCAACGTCGAGGAAGAAACAACAGAAGCGAACGACGGACGAGAAGTAATCAACGCGAAACAGAGTGTATATGAACGAGAAACGACCCGACGCAAGAAGTCGAGGGAGAAGGGATCAACGTTACACATGGACGATCGCGAGGGAAGAACGGGACAAGGTGAACGACGAGAAACAAGACGACGAAAGAGGGACGAGGAAATTGAGAGCGCACTCGAGTTTACCGGTGGGCAAATGGCCCGGTATACGGTTCGCACGGTAATGGGAAAGGCAACAGATGCGAACGCTGGCTGTTTCGCGATGAAACTATCGTGTCGTATAAAAGGGCGCGAGAGGCTGGCAGAGGTTAGCCTGCAACCGACGACATAAACTTACGATAGTGCAAACGACCACGACGCACCGGAACCGCTCCTATTCCCTTTCCGTTCTGCTCTAACCCCGCGGGGAACACGCTACCGAACTCTATTACCCGTTTCTGTGCGAACCTAACGACCCGTCGTAATTCTTATTCGCCCGCGAGACCGCCGCCGCATTCCGCTTCCGGATGATCGTGCTCGACGCGAAACGTGCCGATATTTCGTTGGGGGCCCGAGAATATTTTTCTCCGTTTACGGGCACAATGTTTCGAGAGCGTAATTTCCGTCGAACTGGGGCGGCACTACTTCTTGGGGGACGTTTAAAAATTGATTTCTGGGCAAACATGTGAGATTTGGTATTTTTTATGAATTGTTGCTGTCGCATTGCTGTTGCGGAAATAAATCGAAAATAAGAGTGAACTTTGTAGTAGATTAATTATTGTTCTGGAAAAGGAGAATTTGTGTCCGCGGTCTTTCTAGTCTTCGGATGTACGTATTTATTTCGCGCCCAGCTTGCTCGGAATTATTAAGGACCAGTTCTATTATTATTCGAGCACTCTCGTCGTTTTATTTCACCAATGTTGTAATATTAGCGCAGCAACAAGCGAACCGAAGCATTCATCTGTAGTAAATGTAACTCATTGAAGCGATATACGTAAAAGTTATGCTACACAGTTTCGGGCGTACAAGTTTGCAACATGCTAAACGTATTATTTCAACCGCCAGCCCTGGCATTATTTCAACTTCGCATTGAAATTGCATCCATGTTCCGTACGAATGCGGGAATTCATCATATTTCGAACAACGAACCAGGTTGCGATTGCAATACGAATCGGTCGAACATGTTCGTGAAATATACGAATTTTCCAAATATTTATTAAAATATCGATGATATAAGTATCTGTTTGTAAACTTGTGCACACTATAGTACAAACGTCAACAAATAAAACGCAAAAGTTTAGATGGTTCGAGGTAAAGAAAAAAATGCAACGTGATATTTCATTCATAACAACAGACAGCGCAGTACGTATTACCAGCAACCGCAATATCGCAAAGCAAAATATACACGTGTTCGGAATTGCTGTATATCAATGAGCGCCAACAGATCCACAATTTTCTCGAAATTTTTATGCACTCCAGCGTTGCACAAGCTCGTAAAACATACACAGACGTAAGCTTGCAGTTCATTCGCAGCTGACTACCCTTATTCCGTTGCATAAACGCGCCGTGTATTCGCAGAAAGCGTGCTTCATAACTATAACTGTTCCTGACTATTTGCGAGAAAACTTGCGGAATACATATTTTTTTTTATATCTCTTTCTCCCGGTGGTAACCAAGATTTTATATTTTTCTCTGCCTTTTACTCCGTCGATTGCTACGTAATTCTCCTTGGAAATGATACGTTCCTTCGTGCAATCCGCAGTGAAATATTCTGGATTATTTTAATTGTTTTATAATGCTCTATGGTTTGAAGATTCTGATTTCATTCCAGCGGGACTGGAAATCTTGCACGATACATAAAAAAGGGGAAATCATACATCTCGTGGAGGAAGAGATCAGGGATACAATTATTCAAACGAAAAGAAAAATCATTGAGTTTAAATACGTTCAATAGAATCATTAATATTAAACTAATCGGAAGTCTATTAAGCAAAAAGTCAAAGCTTTCGTGAAATGATCACATTACAAATATCGCATCTCATATAAAGAAAAATACCAGCCTACCAAAAATTCTTCGCACATTTAACTAAACCCTCTCCTATAACAAACGTCGCAGCCAAACTATTCGGTCGATAAAATTTCTTGTCCAAAAGGAGAAAAAACCTAACACGAAGTCGTGGAAACAACTTGAATGCATTAACCGCGTCGCTTCTGTAACGAAAAACCAGTCAGACAAAAACGACGAGACCCACGCAAATACGAATATCCGGCCAGCTCTGCGAAGATAAAGCCGTCGGACGTACAGATCGAGGATCCCTTCATTATTATGCCGGGGCGTATTCAAGAACGCTGCCGCAGATCATATTAATTTAATCCATACTCTCGTTACAAGCCCTATCTTATAGTCGGCTAGGTAAAACGACGATCGAATTCGCCCGGCTCGATCGGATCGCCGTATAGTTTCGCGAGTTTATTCGCGCGCGTGTCCACGACAGTACAATCCGTAATATGCACATATTAATATCACCAGCGTTATATTTACAAGTTAAGCATTCTCCGAGGCTCTGACCGTGGCCACGACAACGGTCGAGCAGAGTGCATACATATTAATGCAACCGTACGATCGCCGAGCTGCATCCACTTCCTCCATTTAATCTTCTATTCTCATTTCTACCGTTCCTGTTGCCTTTTGGAATTTTCGATTCTACATACTAGTGCCAGTCGAAATTATTGTGTATTATTATTTGTCTTTTTTTAAATTTATTATAAGAAAAATTCGAATTTGTTGCATTCTACTTGCATTTGTTGCAGTCACCGATAGCAAATCTTATGATAAACTTAAAAGTAATGTTAAGTAATTTCGCGCGGGTCGAACTAATCCATTTTCCGCCTTGTACGTAGCCTCGTTCAAAAATATTAGTCGGAAAGTTACAATTTATACTGGTATTACTATTCCAACGTTGTTGGCGGAAGCTTAAGGGAATTCAAGTTCGACGTTCCGCCATGTCTGACAAATCGTCGACCATCAATTATTATACAATACACCTGAACCGAGCTAAACTAACGAAGACCGAACCCATCGTCGACGAAACATTCATGGAACGTCTACGCTCCGAGTGGCAAAGCAAATTCGACGTCGCTCGAAACTCTGTAACTGTTATTGCCTCGTATCGATTTGAGATCGTCGACTGGAGGCCACGCCGAGGGGAAACGATTTACGATAATTGACGAACAGAAGAACGTCTCCCCCCGTTTGGATATCGTCGAGAATACGGCGAGCGCCGTCGATGGAATAATTTTCGCGCGACCGTTCCGCCTCCGGCCCCCGGTTCTTTATTAATATTCCACGGCGTCCAAGAGTTGGAGCCGCAGCTGTGGAGCCCGCGTCACGATTGAAAAGAGTCCGGGCAGGTGCTTTTCGAATTCGAATAAGGGAGGGCAAAGCCGGCGGAGCGGGTTACTTGTGATTGCGAGTCCTTCCTGATTCGATCTCGTTTCCTTCTCCTCTCGCTTTCGCGGGTCATCGTGCTCGAAATCGTGTCAGAGAATTGCCAGCTCGCGGACGGAACGTGGGACGGATTTACAGGAAATTCGTGCTGCACCTTCGACAGATTCTGCGGTTCGGTTTTTCGAAATTAAGCCGGAAGGAATCGAACGAGCGGATGGAAGAGGGTATTGCGAGGCAGGTGTGAATATTTCGTTTGAATAATAATTCGCGGGAATGAAATGAAATTTGTCATTCGTCTTGATGAAACTGGAATGATAACAACGGAAAAATATTGCAATTGATAAGGAGTAATAAATGTTGGCACGATACCAGTATCGGGTTGTTAATATATATTCCAATCAAACGCACGTGGCATTTGTTTAAAAGTGGTTTCGCATAAACCGATATCAAAATAATGTTAAGATGCTTTATGAATCAAATCAATATTGCCGGGGCTACATTTATTACCACCACTGTTTTCACTTATAAGTAAACGTCGTACAATAACCGGGATACTCGTAATAATAACAGCAATAACACCATTCTCCACCCCTCCACGTCATTAGCCCCAACACACCGATGCGACTTCCATTAATCCACTAGATGTTACTCTTCCAAATATAAAATATCCATTGCCATCTAATCGCAGAGGGCGAAAGCCGCTCTTAAGGGGGGCCAAGCGAGACGTCACGACCCAAGAAGAATTACGGATCTGCCGTTCGACACGTCGCACGAAGGGAGGCCCGTTAAACCAAGCGTGTAAAGCTCGAAACGTTGCGTGACTGCAGTCCGGTTGTAACGCGAAGGAACGTGCATGCACGGTCTGAGTCGCGGAAATACCGATACGTGTTTGCTCGTTTCTCGCACACGTGCGAATACAGAGGACGGGCCGGAGGGAACCGGTGAAACGGCGAAGGAGGAAGGTAGAGAAATGGAGGCTGGACGAGGGAAAACACTATTTCCAGCAAAAAGTTCGCCAGCCGGAGCGACGTGGCTAAGAACACGTCATTGCCTTTGCAATTTGTGGCCGGCGTGTTTACTCTTCCACTTTCCCTCCGTGCCGGTTAATGCTTTAGGCCGGCCGCTTTAAATCACGGCTATTTCCGGCGGAATTGGGGCCACGCGATTGTGGACCGCGCGCGTTTTTCCATTTACGCGGGCCGAGCGCAACGGGATTGTAATTTACTTTGATGGATCTTCCGGTGTTTCGCAGCATCGACGGAGACCGATCCCCGGGGTATAAAAGTGTAACGTATGTTTGGGAAGTGACGGAATCGAGGCCGGTGCGCGGAGATTGATGGGGGAAGCATTCGTCCGATGTTGCGCCGAAGTGTTCTGCCTATGATTTCGTTATAAGTGCGCGCTACGGGAAATTTCTTGCGATAAGAACGGAGAGAGCGAAGGTTTAATTACACCTGTTTGGGGTGGGCGGAGGTGATTTATTAACGCGTCAATCAGGCGATGGTGCGTTGCTGTTTGGAATTGTTTCTCGGTTGAGCAGTATCGATATGGCCGATACAATTTATTCTTCTGGAAATATCGTTGTGGAAATCATTTTTCGGTCGGTCTTTATGATGTTAGAGGAATGTTCAATTAAGTGACATTTAGTGATGCTCTGTTAAAAAGAGATTATAACGATTGTACTATGGTAAGCAATACGAATAATTAACACGTCCTATAATAACGATGATATAGAAAGAAATGATTAATCAAAAATAAACGTCAGTGGGCTGCCCGATGATTACAATTCGCAGATTTTCCCTGCTCGACAGATAACAACAATTGCCTTAGGAATATAACAGCGATTCACAATCGTTAAAATTGTTATTTGCATACTGCACGCAAACAGATTACTACAGAACCATATGATATGAACGTATATCCAAAACGGGATTCGAAGCATGTATATTCAACATAATCCTGTCATTCTCGATAATCCCACATCAAAAGGATTAATCTACAATTCTGAAACACTCGGCGCGTACAACCTTGTCGCGAAGCTTGCCGACCACCGCCTCATCGCCGTAACAAATTACGTTAAATTCCAACTCAACTAATCAAACACACCACCCGGCGAGTAAGCGAAAAAAGATCCGTCCGCGCCACCCTACACCCATTAAAAACCACCCCGATCGATCTGCGGGTGAAACAATTTCATGTCCCGCGCGCCGAGCTGACCTTTGATCACGAGGAGTAAAACAAAGTTCCAACAGATCCCGACTGTAAGTCGATTGTTTCTACGTTTCGCGAGCGAAAACCACCCGAACGCCCCTTGGATATTCGTTCTTCCACGAATTCCTGACCAATTACGACCAGGTTCCCATCTCGTATTCGCGGGCGAACGACAAAGCCAACGATATCTTCGTTTCCACCCGCTAGGGGTGTTCGACCACCCTCTATCGGCAAAGATCTCATACATATTAATGGCGATCCGATCGATTTCCAAGCGAAACCGCTTCTTGCTCTGTTTAGGGACGCCGACGTTTCGGCGCGTAAGCCCTCCCGTCGGCCACAATGGTTATTATGCCATTAACGTAATGAAGTTAGGCGGTGGTAAAGGTTCCGGTGTTGGTCGACCGGCCTGTGCCTCGTTCCAGAACGAAGAACGTGATAAAACGAGGGGGGTGGGGGGGTCGGTTTTAGAGTAGGCACTGTGGTAGTACGGAAGATGACCTATCCGTGTAACGATTTAATGAAAAACGACAGGCACCGTACGGGTTCTTGAAAGAATTTTTTTTTTTTTTTTTTTTGGTTGAGGAAATTGATGATTTAATCGGGGGATAGTTATTAATTTTCTGACGGCGGTGAAGTGGTAGTTCGAGGGCTTTTGCGCGAAAATTAAGCCTCGGTATGGATATTGAATAACATTGTAAGTGGAAAATTAGTTTCACGATTGATGGGATGTTTAATGCTTCAACATTTTATCACTTCCCTTCAGATATTGATTTTCATCCCTTTCGTCCGTGTCGAATGAAATTTTCTGAAGACACGTAAAAACTTTTTAGCATCGTTAACGAACCCTCGATAAGTTTTGAATGAGCGATGCATATTCAAATATCGTCGAACTAGCCTAGATTTCATTTCCAAGCTCGAGAATACCTATGTACGAAGGTGAACATTTAATTAGCTCACGTGACTCTCGATAACCGTTGCACTGTACTTAAAACTGAAATGTTCACCGGCGAATATTTTTATGTACTGCGCCAGTTATTTAGAAATGCAATTTGCAATTCACATCGATATAGATATTCTTTCGTTTTACGGTACGTACAACCAATCGATAAAAGCGCACGGTACGTTGAAACAAAATAATCGAGTGGAAAAAGAAGCAAGGGGTGCACGTTGGCCCTCGCTAATGCATTGTGATTAACGTTTATTGTTCTTATACACGGATTGGAGCCGGCAGTAAACAATTTGTCTCCGGGGTGGACTGTGTAACTACTATTAGATCGATTAAGTCGACGTACAAGGCGGACCGTTTGGATATGTTTAGGTGCCTGGGAACAGGATTCCTTGTGGCAACAACGTCTCTGTTTGTCGATTGTATTTCTTGTATCAACAATTGGGAAATGTTAACGCTGCATGAGTCGTAATTGCTTTCGTTTGAGAAGTCTAAACCAACCTTCTAAAAGCAACGCCGCCACGGACAACTTTGTACAAGTTATTAAAAAAAATTGCAATCGTAACAACGAGAATTATCCTATATCTTCACCAATTATTCACAATTTCGACGCGCTAACGTTGTTCTACTCTGAAAGTACGGAAGCAATAAAAGGAGAAGGGATATAAAAGAATCGGAACGCTGGAAAAATTTGTACCAAAACCCTTTTCGTCTCATTTCATCGTTTATAAAATCCGATAAATCCTGTTTAACGAGGACTCGCGAATTCCCGTGTAATTCGTTATAATTTGTTGAAGCAATTTCGAACCGAAGACCGAATTCGTTGCAGCAATAAACGCGCAGGAATTATGATCCGACGCAGCGGCCAAGAAAATTGCCGAAGAACGATTCTGAAACGCTCACCTATTTCTCATCCCGCAATTTTTGTTGCAAAACCACACATTCTTCAAGATTTAACAGAGATAAAGGCACGTATAATCTTCCCTGACAATGGATTCGAAAATAGCGCGGCGAGATATTATTCTGCATCCAAGAATCTCCATTTCAATTTTATTCCAATTTCCCCAGGTGTATGCTTGAAGCCCTCTCCTCCTCGTTCCAATTCACTAAGCCATTATTTAATCGCGGTTTTCGCGAAATTTTTAATGCGATTAACAAAATTGCATGCGCAGTCAAAGCGAACGGCCGATACGATTACAGTTGGCCAACGTGGAATCTCGCTACCAGAATTCAAGTGACGCCGACTCGAAATGACCCACTTTTTGAATACGCGGTACAACCGGATTAATTGTAATAGTCGTTTCGAAAGGGGAACTAATGTAAATTGGCAAATTATCGCGAGTAACGCCGAGAAAGACTTCCACAGGACAAATTCGACCAAGCAATCACGGCTCTGTTCATAATTTAAGCGAGCACGAACTACTGCCACTTTAACTGGTCACGCTGATCAGTTTTAATTATAAAATACATACATCATTAAAGAAAATTTCGCCCGCGGCATCGCGATGCACGAATTTTGCTGTGCCAAAATGTTGGCTCCCTATTTAAGTAATAGCCGTCAGAATGCTTTATGAAAATGTCGACGAGTATCTTGGTTTATAAATTCTTGATAGTATTTCACATTTGGATGCTGAACATTCAACTCAAAATAAAAGCGGACGCACAAATTTAAAGAACGAGTCGATTTGAGGAAAGTACAGAAGTAGTTCTGCTAATAACATTTTTACAACTCTAACAAATATAATGTTTACCATAAACTAGGCAATTGTGCACGCGTATATAAGCGCTATGTAATTAAAAAAAATTAATCGAACAATGTGTAATAATAGTTACTTACCTGAATGTGACTCCAAACTTTCGGCTTTGGGCTGGACCTTGCGTTGTTGGTTGCATTCGAACTTCCAGAATTATTGGAAACGCTGCCTGACGAGGTTACAGACTTGGACGGTTTTTGCGTTTTCTGAATTTGCGCCGTGACCGTGGTCGACGAATTGCTACGCTGTTGCTGCGGCGGCGCGGTTGTTTGTTGCTGCTGTTGCTGTTGCGTTTGCTGCATAATCTGCTGAATGAGTTCCAATTGCTGCTTCGTGAGGCCATCGTTACTGGCGCCGGGCGACGTGGCACTCTGCAAGCAAACGAAAAATATTCGAATAAAATAGCCACTTCATGTGCGTACGTGCATATCATGTCGTTACTAACGGAACCTATGATCGAATGTGAACGTAATCCTTGTTACCTGTACCTTTGTAAAATTGTTTAGTACGATTATCTTGCGAACTGCGCGAATAACGCAAAGTTCAGGCGGGCTATCCGTAGTAAACATTTTAATCGATAACAAATATGAATTGATGTAACGATGTCTAATAGTATGAAAATCGGGTTAATTTAATTGCACATCGAGACCTTTTTTTAATTTTTTTCGTATACACCTGTTATCAGCGTGCTAAGACCACGAAAATAACATATAAGATCCTACATTCCCTGCGTTATTAAACACATTCAATTGTACGTATATGAGAACAGCATACTGCGCACGACATACATCGCCAGTAATAAATACACAAGTACAACAATGAATTTACGGCAACTCAATCGAAATTATCATAATAATAATACAGACCTTTCGCTACCCTGTTCTAATGGGCACGAACACATTTATCGTCACCGGATTTGCTTTCGTAAAGTCGTTGAAAAAACACCCTGCTCCCAAAATCATTATTTTCCCACCACGTCGCCCTTCCGGGCATCAATCGTTCCATTAATTTCCGTTTACTTTGAAAGCACGTTTCCGTTAATTCGCGGCTCGCAAATTTCGCCCGGCATCCCAGCGATATCCATCGATCGATATAGCAGCGCATCGCACGGAAGAACAGTGCTTCCCCTTCCGAGAAATTCCGTCCACCCTCAACATTAACGACGCTCGTAATATTTGCGAAAGGATCGAATCATAAAATTTCGCGGGCGTCCCGTAGCTGCACGCTCGCTGTACGGTGAGCATACACGCGCGTAAACGCCTGGCGGCCCACCGAGAGAACAATGAAACTTATAGCCGATATATACACGGGGTATCGCACCTGTGTTACGAGGGTACGTTGTTCCCCGTTGCACGCACGCCCCGTTTTACAGTTCAACAATTTCGAGGCGCGCGAGGTTCGCCCTGCCTGCGCCGCGTGTTATTGCCAATTTTTTGAGATTCGTATCCATGCCAGACCAGCGGAAACGGAAGGAGATGTATAGAGAGGATTAACGGGGGTGAGTTGCGTCGGACGGAACGGGTTGTTTTTGTTTTTTTCCGATTGGAATATTGTCTTGCATTTTGCGAATGAACGAAGTCACCGTAAATAATGTTTGCATTGCGTGCTGTAATTAAAAGTGGTACTTCACAATCTAATATGCAAACTGTACGCGTGCAGTGAATTGTTATTTTGCAAAACATTCGGTATCAACGGTGTCGACAACAAAATTACATTTCGCTCGAAAATTGTTGGCAGCCGCGGTAAAATATCTCCGTTACCCTCGCATGCGCGCGACTTCCTTTGAAACCCTTGTTCTCCGCGAAACATCAATTCCTTTTTCCAGCGAATATTTTTTCCTCGGTCGTAAAAATTGAAAGGGATAATATCCCGACGATAAATTCGGGCGCAGCGTCCCGCGTAAGATAAAACAGATGGACAAACGAGTGGAGGCGGAACGAAAAGCAAAAAGAGAGAGAGAGAGAGAGAGAGAGAGAGAGAGAGAGAGAAAAAGAGGAAAATCGAGGAAGACGATAAAAAAAGAAGGGGGTTGCAATACGGTGGACGGAAAAGTGGAGAAAGGGAAACGTGCGCGATTCTGGCGAACGCGTGCAAACAAAAATAATGGCGAATGCTGGCAATGGTTGTCCCGCGAGTCGATCGTTTTTCAGCGGCGCACCATGGAAAAACCGTGGACGCCTGTACGCTTTTTCTATCCGACAGAACGACCAGCGACGAGGGCGGACAACAAAGGAACACAGGCGGGGCCGAATTTCACGATTTTTAATTAAGAGACAGGTCCCATTGGGTTACCACGGACATATACTCAGCGTGCTATTCGTGTCACCGGTTCCCCGACCGATCCTCCGCGGCTCGAATTCCTGAATTATTCGGGTGTGATCGCAGAAAGGTCAGCCATTCAATACCGCCCCGTTCGTTCCTGTGCGGGCGTTCTGGTTATTACGGACGGCACCGAGCCGAAAAATCTCGGGGACATGCTGGTTATAACTGACGTGAAATGACAGGAAACGAGAGATATATGAGATACGTGTTTTGGTGTTACGTGGTTGCATCGTTCCGATTTTGTTTCATTCTTTTTTTTTTTATGACGTTCCCGCCCAACGTGTGCATTGTGCCGCGGCATTTGAATCGGTATTTTTTAATGCGCCGTTTCAGTGGACGTTCAGATCAGCAGTCACACTGTTCTACTTTTTATAAGGAGAGGGTTGTTTTTCGATTTTTATGGCGAATAGAAAATAGTACCGGAAAATTATTTTCCATGTAATCTGGAATGGTTTAGAGTTCGAATGGATGGAGAGGAACGTGTCACAGATTGCTGTACAGTGTATCATTGCGACGAAAGTTTCCTAACATTCAGTGAAGAATCGGTGAATAAATGAATTAATCTCCTTGATAAAGAGGGGGATCGCATGTTATTGATTTGCACGCGAGCGAAATGCAATTCCGATTCCTAAAGTGTCAGTCGATGTACACGTTTCACAGTGCGCCCAAACTTTCCGGTGTCGCACTCTGCGGCAAGAACATTTTTTAAATCCAAGGAGGGGAAAAAAAAGCAACGTCGACCCGGTCGACGCGAAATAATTTCGCCGTGGGAGCAGCCGCTAATCACTTTTACGCGGACGCGACCAGCACGAACCGTGGGACGTCTACTGGGGGGTGACGAGCACGAATTGAAGCGTCGATTAAAATTGGATTTGTTAATTAGCGCAGGGAATGTGCGGTGGCCAACGTTCCCGATCCGACTCATACCTTATTAAACCTTCATTTCGTAATTCCCACGCTACCATTTGTCATCGTTGTAATCAGTAGACGGTTGTTTTCCACGGGCGACGCGTTATTTTTCCCGACCACTGCCTTCGTGGACGAGAAACGGAACGGTTGACAGAAGCTGTTCCTCCGTCGGCCTCGGGCGATTGTTATTCAGGGCGATTAAATGATCGTACGGAAATAATTTGCACGCAAAAATTGTGCATACTTATTAGCGAAATGATTATCCGCTTGGCGCATAAATCATGCGAGGATTTATGTTTCGCGAAGCTTTTAATCAGTATCATATATATATATATATATATATTGTATTCTCGTTTCACCGTAATTACAATCGGGATCAAAGTCAAAATATTAATTAATCGGAACGATTATTGTACGAGTTTATGTTTTTGTTTTAATTATCGCAACTGTTGCTACTTGTTCGAAATCTGCGTGTGTAATTCGAATTCATCCATGTGCTTTAAACGCTGTTCCCTCGTGGCAGATTTTCATTAATGAAAGGAATCGATGAAAATCGTAAAGACCCGCAATGTTTTCCATTCAAGTATTTTAACAATGACGCGCGAAATATTTTATTACAGCCTGAGTTCGTGCCTGTTTCTCCTTTCCTCTGCGAGGGAAAGAACGCGCAACAGAACGGAACGAGTACGGTTAACTAATGCCGCCAAGCAAATATCACGTAATTATAATTAAATATTTAGGAGCGTACGCGTACCCGACCGACCATCGTTCGGTTCGTTCTCTGTGAAGAATTAAACACGGGAGATTGCATGCTCGCGCAACGTATGATGTTTGCCATCTAAATATACCCCCGCGCTATTCGATCCCTTTAATTTTGCACTTCGAATAGAAATAGTCGGCGCACGTTGGGCGTAATATTCATACCAAACAGACACGCATATGTGTTCGCGCGCAGAAAAGAGATGGGTAAAAGAGAGGCACATTAATGTGCTTTCAATCGATACAGATTTTGTTTAACACAATGCCGAATTGCGATTTCGCGCGGACCCAGTAATGTTATTATTCCCATTCGCCGCGGCATCGATGCACCTGCACGTTTACGCACGCCGATTATTGCCGTTTAAGCCGATCGATCGTTGTGGATCATTTTTTGTTTGCCAAAAATATAATGGACCGTTCTAAGTCGAGCGTTCGTTAGTTCCCAAATATATGGGTTTTAAACGGTGCATAATATCGTTTCTTCTTTCTTCGTCGTGGAACGTTTAAATACTCAAGCTCGCAATATTTGGGATTAATAATTATCGCATTCACCTTGCATTATCATAAAAATAGTGAAATAATTTGCGTTTTAAAACAAATCTATGCGTGCCACGGTTGCATTCAATTATTCGTCCAGCCCTCGCCTTAATTTATCGAATTTTATATCGAACTCGCTTTTTGTCATACACCACCGCAGAGCAAACGGCTATTTGTAATCATAACAAAGTGGTCCCAGACGTGGTCCCAGACGTGGTCCACGAGGAGAACGCATTTGTCAGCCACCAGCTCACGGATGTCCGTTCTTCAAAACGTCTCTGAAAGTTTGGTGTTATCTCTTGTTGGACGAATGAGCTTCCCTGACAAATCGTTGTTTCCGACGATAGGGTGTGTGCCGACAAACGGTGGCGCTCGCACTTGCTTCCGTCGTCTACCGTTTTCCTCCCTCGTGCATGTTCTTCGCGTCCCTTACCACGGATGAATATATATTTTCGATACAACGTTAGATGATGCGAAACATATCTTTCCAAATCGATTCAGAGACTGAGATCATTTTTACTGGTGATAGAAAATAAGAATACATCCATGAGATTTTGTAACGAGATGACTGGTGCTGCCAAATTATCGTCGACTGAGCATTCATAGGAGAAACAATTGTTTCATATAAGTTTCATACAACGAGAGATAGAAAAATTCGTCACTCAAAAATACACACTACTGATACATTTTTATAAATATAAAATTATTCATTTACCTCGAAACACAAGATTTGTTCAAGAGAATTTCATTATTTCCATTTCACGCGCAATCCAAGGTTCCCAGGTATCTTACAGAATCTTCCTTTTGTACTATCAATTATCATCCCTTAAGTATATTCCAAGCCCTTGTGAAATCTTCAATTCATAGGAAACGCACTGAAATACTTAAGGCGGGTAGAAATTTCAACGCGGGAACCCCGCTCAAAGTCCCATTCTCACAATTTACCGCACACCTAAAACCTACAGTAATTCTCCTCGCCATTATTGGCCTCGGTGTCTCGCATCATCTTACCGTCCTCCTTAATTCTTTCCTTCCTTCCTTCCTTCCTTCCTTCCTTCCTTCCCCTCGCCCTTCGTTCGACATTTTTCAAAGGCAGAGCGAACGCGGCAGCGATTTCAGGATCCATCGTGCTCACGCGAGAATCGCATTATTTTTCTGCCACGTTCCCTCCATCTCTCACGTCGCTGCCACGCTCGTTCATCATCCACCTTTTCTCGACGACGACCCACTTTCCACGACACCGCCACCCCTCCACCCCCCCCCGCCCCCCGTGCCGACGATATTTTCGCGTCGCCGTTCTATTATTTATAAGCATATACACCGATGCTTCTTCTGTCCGTTTCCGGCGTTGCTATCACGCGGCACCGGAACACGAGAGATGCTCTTTTATTTCAATTGTTCCGGATGTAGAAGGAATGCCGGCGAGTTTTTAATTATTCGACCACGTTTCCGACGGCTGTGGAAAGCGTACACTCGTATTTACGTTCGCGACTTCGCGGTGGTTTCACCGTGCCGGTTTCATGCACGATCGCTCGAGCCTCTGTCTACGATGACGTTTGTCGCATTTGATTCTGTGTCACAATGTTCGTGCGTTTTGTCATATTAATTTGCACGCAACAATGTTCCACGGGCTCGCTGTATTTAATTATCAATTATACTTTGGCGACCTTACGACGGTGGACAAGTTATTTGGTTTCGAATATTTGACGGCGTTTCGTTGAAGGGGAACGTTTAACGGAGATTCCTATTAGTTTCTTTGGCGTGAACTACGAAGATTGTGATTTTACATGTTACGATTTTTACATATCAGTGTTTTGTGTTTGATCGTTAATATTGGCTCACCCCCGTACGAATGAAATGAAATCATAATATTTCAATGATTAATTTCACGCTGTTACCGATTCATTTCCGCAAATTCAATTAATTTAGCAAACCTAAGGGCACAATAACAATTACATTATGATTTAGACGTGTCCCTATTAATCAAAGGAGCACTTTCAAATCATTCTCGATACAACAAACATCGAGTGGATATTTGTCGGGATACAGTTCGTTTAATTATGATAATTAACGTATTAATGGGCTCACTTTGATTAATGATTGCGCTAGATATTAACGTGTGCATAACGTACAGCAGACAAATATTCATTCGACTCATAGAGGCGAAAATGTATTTTATCCGCAATTCCATCTGCAACCCCGTAATTATTTTCCATTTTAATAACCATGATATTGCCACGATAATATTTAACGTTCTCATTATATCATTATATCGTAGCTTCGCGAATTTCGTATCGGTTCCGTAACAATTCACGCATTACATTCGTGATTCTATCTTCTTTTAAGAAACGACGAATGAAACAACCTGTACACCCGTGAGACCCCGATACCCAAGATCGAGCACAAAGTTCGAACCGAGTGGAAGAGGCAGCGAAGAACGAAGGGCTATCCCAAGACGGAAAATGGAAGTTCGAAAATATATTCCAGCTTGAGCGACACATATGTTATTGTCGAGAGTTTGGCGGACGAGCATCCGGTGCGCAGGTGAACGAATGTTAGAGGAACGAAGACGCTTGGAGGTTGATTGTGGGAGACTAGTTGACTGAAAGACACTGACGCGCCTGGTAATATCGTTAGGGGGTGTGGAAAATGAAATTCGATACGACCCGAGCAAGAAGGGTGAATAACGAGGAGGCCGAGGGATGTAAGACTAAAGTGGTTTGCGTCTGTTCGAACGATTTTGTGTGAATTATTACGATATCGATTTGGACACGTCATGTGCGCGGACTGACAATTGGGAATAGTAACGAGAGGAGGTCATTGCGGGCGAAGATATTGATGGTTCGTCTTAAATAGGCCACGATGATTAATCTTGTCAGGAATAAACAATGCTGGGCACACAGGGTAGCATAATTTTATTTGCTTCCTTAACAAACGATCGTCAGTAGAGCGAACAGATTTTTCGGGCATTAATGTAATGGTTGAATTGGCCTTTGGAGCTTTCTGTGATTGAATAATTTCGAATACCGCTGTAATATTTTCTCCCTGCCAGATATAGATAGGAAGGGGTGATAGCATAATTTTAGTTCCAATTTTAAAGGGGCAAGTACAGTACTCTGTTGAAGAGAATTTTTACAAATCGCCTTTACTTCTTCCACATTTATAAAACTGCCCATTCAATATTCACCGTGAATACAAAACACCGCCCTACCATAAAATCATCCGAAAGAGTTTCGCTAAAAAAAAAAATTACGATCCTCCAGAACTGAGAGCGTTCAATGTAACCCGGTCACCTCCTTCAACCCCCTAATTATTTTCACGCCCACCTACTTTCCAAATGCTGCCATACCAATGTCTCTTCACAGCCGAGCGAAAAAGAAAGGACAACCGAGGAAAGTCAGCCTCGAGTGTTTTTCCAACAAGCGTCGTTCTTCGGTCCTCAGCGAAGACGCGAGTCAGGTTCAAGCTCCAAATGAAAATCGACGGGACGGGACGAAAATATGTGGCCGCGAGAGAATCTTAACACCTGGCTCGCCCGGCGTTGTGGCCTCCGTGTGGCGCTCGCGATGAACTTAAACGAAATTAAAAGTGCGACAAGCGTCCCCATCTTTTTTTTTCTTCTTCTTCTTCCCCCGTTCCTTTGCTCCCTCGACGGACCGGCAAGGCAAACTTGTTCGTCCACGCGGCCTCTATTGAAGTCTCTCCTTTCTTTTTTCTCTTTTCTTACATCCGTCGAGATAATCTGGCTTAATTAATTTAATTCCGGAGGAGAGCGAGGGAGAGATGGGCGCAGGCCTGAAACCGTTTCCCTTCTCCTCGACCCGATTCTCCGGCTGCCGGCACGAAACTATGGCAACCGGTTCGTTAACGAACGTTTTATTATACGAAGCTTAGCTTCAAGCAGACGTTGAACTCGCCATCGATACTGCAAGCACGGTTCGCGAGCACGCTCGGATGCTATCCGCGTCTTGTAATTGGGTGATCCGCGCTTCGATGCCTTTGGATCAGCGATTGGGTTACCTTCAGATGCATCTCGCAGGATGGATCGATTGCAAGATTGAATCTCTACGATGGCATAGTTTGCTACGCGGAACGATCGTCGGAAATAAATCGGTTTTCTTTGATTAATCAGCGAATCGCGTGCGAGTCGGGATCGTGGATGGAAACGGCTTTGGGAAATATTTCTGTATGAAAAATGTGATTCCAATAATGTTGTAGCATTATTGGTACGTGCTTTCCAGTGTGAACTGATTGCCAGTATTAATAATATTTTAATTTGTAGATACCGTAGTAGCCATTCATAAAAACGTAAATATTGGAAATATGAGAAGGATCAAAATTTTATTGGAAAGCCTCGTCAATTAGAAACTCACGCGGGGTCGAAAATATGTTGGTTAAGTGCCATTGGATCAGCCACGAATTTTGTTTCAAATAGAAATATATCGGACACAACCGAAAGAAGAAAATTAAAGTGCATGGGCATGGTGCATGTTTCGTCTTCGTGTACTTAAAATCACTGCTCATCGATTTGCCAGTGAATGACATCGTTTCGCTACACAAATCGTCGAGTTTCCACGGGGATCGACGAGCAAGCAAGTTCGTTTGTTAGCTCGTTCGCAAAGTTCCCCGGAAGTTCCGTGAACACGGTCCTGACCACTCTTCCGTCTCTCCTTTCAGCCCGAGGTCTTGCCTCGACAAAGGTACCTGACAATTCTCCTCTTTTACTGTACAGTCAGGTTATCAACAACCGACTGACTACTTCGAGAAAGCAATACTGGATGGAACTCCGTTCATTGCTACTGGATAATTTGTTTCTAGTCGGTTCGATTCTGTTTCATGGAAACGTTCACATCGTTTTGGGAAGAGAACAAACAATTCATGGACTCTATGATGTATAAAGTCTTCGTCAGAGTTTCAAACGGTTCCGAAAGTAACTGTTAGTAACTGTAATTTAAAGATTGTTGACTGATTAATAATTGTAGAATAAAAAAGAAACAGATGTGGACAGAAATTTCGATTCCTGATTGCGAATAAAGATTTTATATTTTGTACATCTTCAAACGTCGGTAAATTAAGAAATAGCATTGTTTTTAAGAGTGATTGAATGAGAAAAAAATTGAGTCGCGTTGGTGTATTAAATTTTTCTGCGAAAGATATGTCGCAAAACTCGCGGGACACCCTGTGCATACGGTGCATCAGGGTACAGTCTGTTCGATCGACTGTCACAGGCCTAATTGCAATATCGTCAGGGGGTTGGCATTCAGGCCTGGCATTAAAGTGGAATTCCGTTTCGATTGGCTACGATGCTGAAGTGACGTTCATAGATACATACACGTCTCCCTTCGTCTTTCACTTTCAATCTAACGCCCTTTAATCTATTGCGTTACCGGCTTACCCCCGCAGCATTTCGAATTGGAAACATTGAAAAATCAGTGTCCCACGTTCGATGTGGAATATAAAAGTAAAAAAAAAAAACAATCGACGAATCGAAAACCTCCAGGTTTATGTCGAAACTAATATTACATTTGATTCATTGTTGTTTGTTGCAGAAATATAAATATTAATTCGAATAAAACACCTGCCTGTAGGGGAATGTTTTAAAGAAACATTGACTATTTGTATTCGTGTATATTTTTAGCATCGAGTAATACGATTAAAAGCAACGAGGGATCGACATTAATTGACGTCTGCTTGTGTGCTAAGAACACAGAGTGAATTCGCTGGAATCGATACTCTTGTTCCCCGTTCTCATTACGAGCTTGAACGGAGGAAACGAGAAACGAGCAAGAATAATCCCTTTATAACTATGTGCCGTTTAAAAGACACTGCGAGCATTTTAAAAGCGAGTGAAACGTACATACGTACATTCGTGTATACCATGTATATTATAAATACGAATAGAGTATTAAACATCACAGAAGAACTCGAGTCGATTCAATTTATGGGAATCTTTGTTTCCCCGGCGAAAATAATTTATAAAGAACGAACGTCGATCGGCATCGAACAATCGACGCGTTCTGATGGAAGAAATTGCATACTATTTAAAAAGCTATAATTGAAATCGCACGACAAACGTTTCATTAAAAAATGGAATTTTTTTTACAAAGCAGCTGTTTTATGTTCATACATTTTAATCTCATTAAATTGAGACGAACAACGCGTGATTGAAATAACAATTATTTTCATTCCTCGCAGTGCACGAAGCTAGAATTGTTATTGAATCTTAACAATCTCGACAATTATTATTCCCGAACGCTCAATATATTACGTATTTCCATATTTCACGTATCCACTGTACGAAATACTCGAGATTTTTCACATATTGACCTTTCCGACGGTGACTATCGTAGGAATTCGACCGAAAATCCCACTTTTCCCAATAAGTTCGGGGAAATGGCAACGATTTTACAATAGCGTGTAAGAAAAGCGCGGGTAACCGATGCACCGGAGGAAAATCCGACTGCACGTGGCAAAAGTTGTCCATTGAGCGCGAAACTGCGATGCTGAGAAGCAAATTTTGCGGTGCGCCCGGCGTTCCGGCAGGTGGAATTCGAAAGTACGAAAACTCGATAAGGTCCCGACCCGATTACACACCGCATCGGCTAAAACTTTTAGGGCACGAGCTTTTGTGGCTCGCTTGTGTTCCCCCGAGGACGAAATCTAACGCTTTGGAAAGCATTCTCCCCTTTTTTCGATAACCCCACCCCTATCCTTTGGCCAGCGAAACTTCCGATCTTCTCCTCGTACCAGAATAGCAGATGTTCCGTCTCCCTTGATATTCGCCGGAAGTCGAAAGAGTTCGATGCAGCCTTTTCAATTGGTTCTCAGTTTGGCGGAGGAATTGTGAAAATTGTAATTGGATTTGTTTGATAAGTGAAAATAAAAGGCGACTTCGTTTCACGAACTTTTGGCGGAATATCGGCGACGATTTCGGGTTTCATTTCAATTTTCGTTGGACACGGTTTAGTAAAAATAGGGAATGCATTGAGATTGTCATTTAACATTAATTAAACGAAACGTCGCTGTGTTCTGAAAATTGATCCAGGGTTAAGCAAGCCTTTCGATTTCAATTAATTTTGATCAGAATATTCTTCCAAGTAAATCATTTTGTTTTGTACATGAAAATATTTGTACAACGACTTGAATAGCGTAAAAATAATGTAACATTTTAAATATTGCTTCTCTAGTCGCAATTTATGCTTGAGACGTTACGGAAAAAGTAGCAGATGTTGCTTCTGTATACTGGCATTAAACTGGTAAACGTGATCAAAAGATCGAACCCATTGGTTGAATGTTTGATCCCTCATTCCAAGGCACCGGGTGAAACTGGGTTACTCAAACAAAGAACTACTAGACGCGATAAAAGGTAAATCTTATTTCTGAAAGCAAAAATATTATTTCAAGGTTCTGACCGAACCGCCATACTTAGGATCGATAGAAGATCCAGCCTCTAGACACGTCTTCGTCTAGATATGCAATATTTTTCTTCTTGCCCAGGTTACACAGTCATTCGACAAGTCCTGCGTTTAATAACAAACTTATATATCATACGCTGTGCGCTAAATATTTTGGCATTTTCCATTCGGATTGTAAAGAACAAATGTTTAAAAATGTACGGATAGAGATTTTTCTTTAACGATTTTTAATAGTCAATTTTGTAAGAAGTATTTAAACAAATATTGATATTCTTTGAAATGTCTTCAATCGGGCTAATCGAATAACTAATATTTCGAACATTTCTTGTACTATATTAAAGTGAATATTGATGAATCGAATTGATGCGCTTAAAAAGGATTCGAACGAACGACGAATTAATTTGATTAAGTTTCCGCAATTTGGCGATCGCGACTGTTGCACGTGCGTTTAATTCTATGCCGGCGAATGTGCATTTCTCGAGTTGTTCCGTACAACCGTTTACTCTAATCGCTATTTCTAGGTAGTTTGCCAATTTCATCGCGGAATACCATAATCGGATAAATGAGGTACTTAGTTATACCGCTACAGGCAGACGTGCCGACATAGTTGCTCAACCACGAGTTGAAACAAATGAAATCGGGATATCGATAATCTTCCGTGCATCAGCTTGCACACGTGCGTTACATAATTCTAAAACTATTCCACACAATTTATATTTGCAAAAGTAGAAACACAAGTACGTATTTATTATTAAACTGGTCAGAACATCAATATAATTCGTTCACATTGCTTGAACACAGAAACATCTATTCTGGACGTTTTAATACTTCAATGTGTAATAAGGAAGCAATAATAAATGCTCCCAATGTTCTTGTCGACGGTTAATAAAAAGAAACAACCATTATTTCCGTTTTATCCTTTTCCTATTTATGTTCGTCACATTTCGTGCTTACGCGAAGCTCTGTCGACGGGTAAGCATATACATGAATATACGGTGTGTCGATTTTAACACGAATCTCTCACGTGCCTAACGGGTTACAAACGCGCCGAGATTCCCATCTTCAATTAACCGTATATCAAGCCGGCTGCCTGTCCATGATTTAAATACGACCCCCTGTAGCAGGGAGCAAGGGTCTCGCGAATTCGACGCGGCAAATTTACGATTGGTTTTTGCAGTCGTGTTCTAGTGTACCTTTACGGCTTGACGAATGGCAGTGCCTCGTAAAACGCAAGTTCAAAAACACCTCGTATTACGGTACGAGGATAGCGACGATAACATCGTATATTTCTTTTATTGTTTTTCTTCATTCCGCGAAGATTTCCGTGGCTAGATGCAACGAGGTTTCGGGAAACAGACGAATTCTCGTGGTGTAAATCGAGGTGTAGTGCGAGGTGAGTCAGTGTTCACTGATGGTGCCAGTACTTGTTTTTAAAGAATGCGGACGATTGATAATGACAATCCAACTTACGCGAGAAGAAAATATTATACGGAAAATAAACGTCTGGTTGAAATAGCTTTTTACCCCTACAAGGTATTCCATGGTTCGCAATGAATTTTTTAAATCAATAAATGCATATTCTTCTATGGAAATTATTGTGGTTCTTCTTGTGTACGCATGTATCGTGCGTATATCGCAAGCATCTTTAATTATAAACATTCAAATTGCATTCGTATCGAGTTTGATTCAAACTTGATGCTCGTGTCAGAAGGAATTAATTTACCTGACGCGATATGGAAATTTGCTGCACGCAAATAGGAAATTTTTTTTTATCTGCGCCACGAATGCTCCCGGTATATCCATTTTTTACTTTGGACAGGTATCAATTTAAAATCGCGATTAATTTACAAAAAATTACTTCATTGGAATAATTTGCCCGATTTTCTGTGCCCCCGGTGTCATTACCATGCAAATGGGAACGAGATGCATTCGATCGTGAATTATTTTATATAGAAATATGGGGGAACGGTATGTAGATATTATGAAAATGACTAATCGATGTAAAAGGTTACACATCAATCGAAATAAATGCAAATTAAATTATTGTAAAATACCTCGCCCTCCTTACAATTAGATTCATATGATTAAACAACTTCCCAACCCCGAACGTACATTTAAAAATTGCGCAAACTACGAATGCCAATTACAATCGTATACAGAAACATCTAACCAGCCAAAAGAGAAATACCCACAAATCCCACACGACTTCCTATTACCCTTAAACGAACTCACCCCTCCCGAAACAATCACCATCTCACCCAGCAGCGCCGCCTACATTTTCCTCCCCGAAAAAACCGTCTCACCTCCAGCAACAAATCTCCAAGCCCAACGGTTGCAACACTCCGCGCAAACCAGGCGGCTAATCTCCACGCAAACGATACAGCGGCGCTCCCGAATATCGCGCCGGCAAACCGAGATTTCGATCTCTAATTAGCTGTAATATCAAATGAACACGGTGCCGCGAATCCGCTGCAGCATTCGGCTAGAGACGCGGATAGCGACGTCTCCAAACGTTCACCATTTTCTCCGCCGTCTCTCGCCGCTGCATAAGACCGCAACGGGGAACTCGAGTCGCGCGATTACAAAGTACACGCTTCTTGCCTTCCACCGACACGCTGCCGCCCTATTGCTTCACCAACCGTCGGTGTGTTTGCGTTAATATCGCCGGTGCATTAATGCCCGTCGGTTTTGCGCGGCGGCCGTATGAATATGTATGGCCCGACGTTGCGTTGGATTTATGCGAGGGTGCACAGAGCTCTCTTTCATCCCCGTTCTCCGCCGCCATCCGTCTGTCTCTCCCCGTTCAACTCGTGTCGCCCGTTGATACCAGCCCCCTGCTATCTTCGTCAGCCTGCGCGCGTTTCTGTGTCGGCGCGGTTGCGCTCGCAAGCGAGTGCATCCCCGTTGCAAACGCTCACGGAGCACCCCGACGTCGCTGTCCGCGTATCCGCGTCTTCATCCAATAGCGACGCGCCGCTATCCACGCGTGATGGTGACTTTGATTTGTAACACGAGCGCGCAGTTTGCCTCTGCAAACAGTGGACCGGCCGATGGATGAACGGGATGAAGCATTCGACGTCCCGTGATCGGCGGATGATTAACAGTTTTCGACCGAACTGGATTCGGAATTCTCCCTCCCTTTGCCACTTGGTCGAGTGGCTCGGCGTATACGCATGGTCGTTCGAATGGCGTCGCGAATTCAGGCGAAAGATGATTGGGATCGGCATTCCCGATTAGATCGATGAATGTGGGCGGCAGATTATTGGGGCTGATTGGAAATTAGGGTAATTGGGGTTGGCGACTGGGAAAGTATTTCGCGCGACCCTGTTGCGGGGGTGGTTGGTGTTACTCTAGTTTTATGATTTATCCTGCTTGAACAATTCCATTTTGTGCTCGCGATTGGATGTACAAATTAATCGGGGGATAATTATGTTTTTTCAGATGTGGGTATCAAAGTTGTGCCCTGGAGTCGGCAGAATTATATTGCGAATTAGTCACGCGTTTAAGCGCAACGGGCGATTTGGAGTTTCGTTTTTCGAAAAGTGTGGAACTTCTTGCAAATGTTTACAGGTGTCTGAAGAGTTGTTAATTATTAAAGGTCCAAACAACCGTGGTGAGAATTCTTCGAACTGCCAACGGTACAATTCATCGACCGAGGCCAGTTCTAATATCGACCTACTAGAATTCCAATCACGCCATCTTTCCGCCAAGATGCCCCGATATATCCCAAATTCCCGCATCCAATAAATCTCACGCCGACCACGAGCGTCCAAACCTAACCACTTAAGACAATTCGAATCCGCTATTTTCGACCGGTGGACGCTTCGAATTATCCTTTATTTTTCTCAAATAGAATCGTCCCCAAAACGAAAGTACACATGCGCATACATAGTTGCCCGCGTATTTGTCCGTCACGGAAACTGCCGCGTGTAGACACACGTGTACGAGCACTTTAGATTAAAGCTCTCATCGGGCACTTTGTCCGTTGGGATGCTCGAGGAAACTCGATTAGTTCCGCGGCACGAAAGGGATACACGACTTTTACGGTGCTTCGGCCAAAGATAAAGCCGATGCAAGAGCGAGATTCCACTATGCGTGCACGGATGTTTGATTAAAGCCCGGCACGAACACGATTACCTTTTTGTAATATCTCTGGACCGATTCGGATACCAAACACTGCGGTCCACCGAAAGTGGTTCCATGGAATCGCGAATACAATGATACGTTCGCCAGCGACGAACATCTTAATCGATTGGTGTTTCGTGAGACCTGTTTGGATGGAAAATTGAAGAGAATCTTCGGAATGTTTAGGTATGAAATAATTTGTCGCGTGAATTTCAGTCCGCGGTTGTTTCCGTTGTAATACAGAGTTTTCATATCACGCAGTTCAAAGACGCGTTTCTTTTACGAAACTTCGAAAGAATTTTTGAAAAGAATTAATCGTGCAATGACGATTGGTGAACATCAATCTTTGGAGCACTGATTTACGTGAAATAGTGTAAAACTGCGAACCGTGCTCTTTCAAGCAAATATTTTAAATCATCGTATAACACTGGCCATCACAGTTTCCACGGTTTCAAATATTTTGAAAAATTCCTGCCCTTTCGCAGATCGAATAAATGACGGTTGAGAATTCGTCGACAACCACTCCACTGCAAACAACAAAGATATCCGCCAAAAATTTTACGTATGTAATACCGTCACTCGAACGGTTCAGGTACAAAGCATTTAAAAGCGCAGCCTGTGTACTTCAGCGAAATATAACGCAATGAGTGCACTTGCCCGGCTATTATTCCACTGATAATGATTAAAATCAGCCCAGCCCGGTGAAACATTTCAAATGGACGATTTCAAGCGTTCCCCGTCCAGCTACGAACGCTTCGTCGTCAAACAGAATGAATAATCCATACGCTCATTAAAATACCTTTTGGATGTCCACTTTTGAAAAAACTGAAATTCTCCTGATATTAAACTAGAATGGTACGATAGAAGAAGCTACTAAATTCTTAGATAATTAGAGTTTCTCGGCGTCGACGAACTTCGGCAAGTATTGGAACTATAGATTCCGTAAGTTTCGCATTACAGGAATAGTTCCAACGAAATTTCCATCTTAACCCCGTGTTCTCGCCATGAAATTACTCCAAAACGTTCAATATTATTTTTAATATTGGTTACCGTCTTTAAAAAATTGGCAGGAGCAAAACTTGTGACGCTAGTAGTACTGAACCGTTTGTATTTCAGCAGAAGGGTCGATACATCGAAGAAAGAATAGGGCGCAAATAGAAAACGAATTATTCCGGCCCGACAGATTTTTCATGGGGGATGTCGTCGACTTGTCCACCTCATGGAACACGTTCGTGTCCTCAGCTACCTCGACTATTGAGGGGTGCATATAATTTTTTTTCAGCGTCGAATTACTCCCCTCCGTCGAGAGCCAGGCCCGTCGGACGATACCAATTTGCCTGGGAATTTACTTTCCGACGAACAAAAAGGCCACCCCCTTTCAGCCGCATCCGTGGCGAATAAGCGAACACGGACGTTCCATAAAAATCATACGTGGACTCCCATGGAATCGATGGTCTCGTCCCCGTTCGAGTGGTCACTTCGTTTTAAAAGGTCCGCGTGGTGAAATTAGAACAGGTCGAGTCGGCCAAGGAAGGAGATAGAACGGAACCAAACGAGGAATTTCGTTGGTCGTCCCCCCTGAATCGCGGGTTATTACAGGTAGATTAATATCGTTGACCCTCGATCCTCGGTCGCTCTTCGAGTCGAGCGGATCTCTTTCTCCCATCCCTTCTCTACTTGTTCGTCGATGATGAAAGGTTTCGACTGCTTTGGGGTGGGTGCGTGGAGTTGTACGCGATGTGCGCAATTACATGGAATGGTTTGGTCAATGAGGAGATATATATGGGAACAGTAGAAGAAAGGGTGTTCGAGATGATGGGAGTTATTATAATATTAATTGGACTTCGAGATATCGTATTTTTGGGTTAAAGAATTCGCCAAACGCCAATTTAACGTGCCGCGTGCAATGAAAAAAGAGAGGAAAGAAAATAAGCCTCAAATTCATCGCCAACCCTTACACCGTGTATCATAAATACTCGAACTATCAGCGCCGGAGAAACTGCACGATCGACAAAATTTCGTTCAATTATGCTTGCGGTCTAGATCCCCGGTGTTAGCGTAAATATTCAATTGCTGCGCGTTATTTACGACTCGTTGCCGTTTCTGGTGTCCACGATTTATTCCTGCGTCAAACGGTCCGTTTAATATATTTTACCACACCGCTTCGCCGGGCGCCTGTTCGCCTAAACGCGAAAAGGTAATCGAAACTATTCTCTTTGATAACGAGCAATCTATTTACGGCCGATCCGCGCGACAAATGACCGCTTTTGTAACAAAGTTCACGCCGGAGGTATGACCGCTAGAGCGATCTTCATTATCCTCTGCATATCGAGCTACATTTTGCAATGACGATTAGGAATCAGCTAATTAACCTGATAGGGAAAAACAGCGGATCAGGCTCGGTTAGGAAACCATAGTTTCGAAATCGATTCTAACACGTACAGCTCATTCGTTGCATTTGGATACGTGTAATTAATATATTGTTATTATGTTAGACAAGATATAGAACAATTATGGATTGGTATTTAACGTGTCTGTATAAAAGAAGCAGGAACTCGATATATTAAATATTATAAATTATTGTTCGAGGTAATATTGGTCTAGTTAACGTAATACTGCTGTGCGAAGATACCTATTTATTAAGCCAGTATTTTATATAATACTGTGAACTTGAAAATGAAAAACGTTTGGGTTAATTGAGGCACAGTATTTGAAACTTCGTAGTCTGTAAATGCTTCAAAATGTTTTGTATCTTGTTTGTTGAAAATATTCTAATGTACAAATACATTTAAATGAAGAACTCTGTAATATTAACGACGACACCCTATCATACTGGCAATAATTGTCGATTTGTCAACAGTATTAATTGCACTATGATTTCATAAATGCACACAACGCTTCTAACTTCTAAGCTCCGTGAAAAGCTAAAGATTAAACAGCCCCGAGAAAGTGTAATAAAGCTTGCTTCATCATCCAGGCAACGAAGTCCATTAAAGAGTTATTCCTACCGGGCACCGCGACCAGACACGAAGAATCTATTATTCCAACTCCCCGATTACTTTCAAACATTTAATTAGAATCTCTTCGGGCACCGTTACGAAAGCGGTCCCAGAAAATATGACGATTCGCATGCCATTCAGCCGCGTAAAGAAAAATCAACCTCCCAGTTCAGCACGAATTCTGCGCCGGCGACACCAAGATTTCCCGGATTATTTTTCTCCACGGAGCTAATAGAACGCGAATAAAGTTCCGCGAGAGTCCCTCGAGCAAAAGTTTCATTTCGCAGATCGTCGTCATACTCCGGCAAATATTATCGTAAATTTTCAACTCCTTTCTCACCCCTTTACGTATCACCTGCGATACCCCATTCTTCGTCCCCTCGCCCCTCCTGCCCCCACGATCTTTACCTCGTTCGTTGCACGCGAAAATATTTCTTTCCCGCGGATCGATGAATCGAGCCTGGCCCATTCGACACGCTGGTCATCAATAACTGCGGTGCTTAGCCTGTTTCTCTGATGCATTAGCGGCGGAATAACGGAGAGCTCGCTGTGCAAGGGAGGGCCGCTTCTTACCCCGAGCTTAGTTCTTTCTCCATTCCTCCACCCCGATCCATTGTTTTTCCTACGTTTCTTCTGTCAACCGATGCTGTTCTATTGTCGTGCTCTCTTCGATATTCTTGTTTCATTCCCTTGGAGCACTTTTTTTCGTTGTTATTGCAGTAGTGCGTTACTCCACGTTAATGATTGTCACAGGAACATGTTCAATTTTAACCTCGATTATAATGGCAATTACAAGAGATCGAAATAATATTCGCGTGAAATTCACGCATGTGCATAGAGTTTCCCCGGTGACGTTAATGAACACCGTTTGTCTGAGAAAATTGGGCGACCATTTGACTGGAATTTTATGCCATTTCACGCGGAACGACTTTCCATCGGACGTGCTGTTGCGTGGCATCGTGCGGCCATAAAAATGTTCGCCATCCTCGAAAAACTCGCGAACCAGCACAGTTTAATGGCGCGTAACAATGTTGTCGCCGGTTGCGGTGGGCCGGTTTATGTTCCACGAGCGGGGGAAACGAAAGTGCACGACGGGAAATCGACGGCGCTTCCGATTCTCATTTTTTACACGGGCCATCGATGAAAATGTTCGCGCGAATCGCGGCTGCAAAATTTCTCTCCGCGACGGCTCGCGTGATTTCAAACGTAATTATTCGCAGAGTTTTTACGAAATATTCGTGTCAATTCTTTTCTCCGATATTCTATCGCCGGTGTTGCAACGTCGGCACACGGGTATTCGGGTGGTTGTAACTCTTATAATGTAACGAAAGCTGTAATTGAACGAGAGAAATGTTTCCGCCATTATTTCAGGTCAATCTTTTGTTTAATTCATCCATTTCGAATATGCACCGCTGCAAAACAAGTGGGTAGAATGTAAATTGGGTCAATGTTGGAATGAGAGGTTGTAATCCAATTAGTATCGCCGAAAACAATAGCTGTAGATCTGTTTCACAGATTTAAAAGAGTGAGCTCTGCCAATAAATAAATGGAACAGTAACGGCAACCATGATTAACATTGTCCGATGAAGCTTAAATTAAAATCTTCATTTCACCCTTGGAAAACTAAAAAAAGAATAATTCTTCGCGAATCGCGACACGCGTCGCAAGGTTCTCGGTATTGTGACCGGGCCGTAACGTTGTTGGCAAACGATGGGAGAAAAAAAAAGACGAAAGTTTCTCCCGAGCGAGCCGTCGGAATTGTCGCTAATCGGATACACTTTCAGGAGAAGGGCCGACCGATATCGAGCCGTTCGACTCCCTCGCAGACAGTTCCCGCGGGAAAGTACGTCAATTTCCGTTCACGATGGCGATTCGACGAAATCCCATACGTCCCTGCTTAGAAACGGCTGTTCCGTCGATGCCCGGAAATTTATCGTCCGCCTTCGTTTCTTCGTCTTCGTTTACCTTGCCTCCCTCGAACCATCGCGGATCGTTCGCGTGTTCGTCCAGATATCATAGATATTTTCAGTTTCACAGTGGAGAACCGAATCCTGTGCACGGACGACGAGGATAGTACGGCCCCTCGGGAAGACAGCTTCGCGATTGTTGCACTTTGGAAGCAATGTTTTGTATGTTGAAGTTATCGTGCGCGGTTGGTTGTTGCATTGGATCACTCCGTCTTCTTGGTATTACGGTACCGGTAATCATTTTCTGTTAATAGAATCGATGAGTCGAGATGGAAAATTGGAATATTTATGGGACGCGAGGCAGCTGTTAGTCGAGTCCCGTGAGATTGCAAAGGCAGTGGAATGTGTTCACAGAAATCGTGTTAAATATAATTCTTGCGAATTTATGCGCCATAGGAGTACAATATTTTGGACGTAATTTCTTAAATAAAGATATCGACTAGTTGTACAATAATCATATTATTCTCGGCATATCCCCCTTATTCATTTATTAAATTCAAAATAACATTTACACCGCTCAAACTATGTAACAATATTTGTGTTCTATCAATTGAAATGATTGCAGTACTTCGAACCGATATGCAAACGAATAAGCGAGTGCGTTTGAGTGGGTAAAATAATGTGACCGCAATGTGATCGATAAGAACCGTTCGACAAATGTATTCAGAATGTTATCAACGTACCAACGGAAACCGGAGTCCGAGGCATTAGCGGAAACAGAATATCGTCCAGAAGTGCATTAAAAAAAAAAATCCACCTCCATGGAACACCAATTAACACGCTGATAGGATAAGCGTCTCAAAGACTGCTCAGACTTTCATTAAAATCAGCCGAGCACGGACCCCGTCGTTCGAAACTTCGTTTCGCCGAGCACAGACGATAATCACGACAGCGATAGTAATCGTTTCGATCGGCCGAGAGAACGAGAATACAGATCAGATTCCACGGAGGAAAAGTGAAGAGATTTGCTCGTGGCCCCTCTGGAGGGGGGGGGGGGCGTTACGCGGTAATTCCGTTTAAGATGATGCCACGAAGATACGATATATCCAGAACGACGAAAAGAAACCACGATCGAACGATAATTTCGTCGGGGAAATCGAAGGAAATTCGATGACGAACCGCGCTCAGGAATTACGGGGGATTAATCGACCGAGTCGTCGCCTTGACGCGATTATGGGGTTCAAAGAAGCCGTGCTAACTTGCCCCGACGTTCAACTCACGCAGTGCAGAACTCATCTCGACTGATTTTCTTTGTATGGGAATGCTGGATTTGGCGACAAAGACCGCAGGATTGTTCTTCATTCTTGTTGTTACGAGGAATGTTGTTTGGCAGAATTGTTTGAATTTTTGCGGAACATCGACCGACCTCGCGATTTCGTTTATATTTTCTTCAGTCTCTTTTATCGCGGGCTTCGTTAAATCATTTTTTCCCGTGCATCGCGATTTTCGGACTTGTGGAATTGTATACTTGGAGTGCCACGTGAAACGAGTTTATTGTTGTTTGATCGATTGCCGACACGGAGTGGGCGTTAGACAAATCGAATTGGGCACGCGATTGTGTTTCTTGAAGCACCCGTTCGGTATTGTTCAAAGGTGGAACGATCTTCAATGCACATTACACACGTATTTGCGCGCGTTTGGAATTTAAAGTGCGTTTATGGCTTTCGATATTGTGTGAACGTTCGCGGTGTTCGCGGAGGCGTCTACTCGACGTGACCCAGTAAAAGTTTTCGAATGGAAAATAAAACTCTGGAATGATATCGTAGATTTATGGCATTCCTCTCGCGGCGAAATTTCTTCGCGCGGTGGACTTTCAGCCGGGAAGTGTGCATTAAAAGTTTCCCGAGAATTTCCTGTTTTTCTAGATACGGAGAGAGCTAATGGCTGGAAACGGTCGATGAATTCAATTCTGTAATACCTGCACCTGCGTTACAAAGGTCGTCAACAAAAACTTGCGAGCGGTCCTTGCAGCGGGGGATAAAGTAACGATGTTCTCCATTAAGTTGGATAACCTTGTTCCGCCGATGGAGCAAGGGAAAAAGTTAATTAGAATAATGAGAAATTAATTAAGCGAAGACACGATTCTCCAAGTGCCATCCTATTTCGGCACAGAGATCTCGTTAACGTTACTTCACACAATCCTATGTTATTTAGATACGAGATCTTAAGTATGGTTGCTCTCATTAGAGGACGTTTAATCAGCGATACGAGCGGTAGATTTATTAACGAAATACCTGGACATGTACATTGGAGGCACAAATACGCACAACTCTCTGGCACTTTAACTTCCCCAAGAACGAATGAAGGAAATGAATTTTAATAAAACAAACGACGATACTAGGAAAGACTTAATCTCTTCTTGAGGAACTTATCGAACCCAAAATATTGCCAACACGCGTGACGAATTAAATCGTCCTCCCTTCACAAAGTTGATTCACCATTGTCTCTGAAGGTGTGTCGAATTTCGTTTCGCACAAGTCCATCTGCATCCTCCAATGGCTCCATGGCAGGTACAATAGACAGACACTGTCGCACGTGCACTCAGACAATTGTGAGTTCCATGATTGACTTCGAGGATCGCGATACGTCTACGTAGTCGTAATAGGTCGGGCCACGTGTGGGGGCCAGCCACGGGACTGAAACACGGTCGAACGTAATTTGCAAACTTCGAAACACTCCGATTCCGATTTTGATCGAGATTCTAAAGCCGACGGGCACACACAGCAGGCGCGTGTATACGCGTCTCCCATGTGCACAGTGTCCCCAGCTTTCGTTCGACCCAGTTTGCAGCGTCTCCACTCTAAGAAGATAATTCGAAGCCGAGTGCACGCGAAACGTACCTCTGAAACGGTAATCACGATCGCCCCGGATCACGTTAGGTTTGGGTTTGCCCCGCGTTGAAATGGGGAAAACTTTCTGTTGCCGGTATTTTGGGGAACGGATGAAATTTTTGCCGCTAAGCGGTCCGCTCGGGAAACGATGTCTGACACTTGGAGACTTGTTCCACTTGGCGATGTCTCTAATCATGCTTCCCGTGAACTTTCGGGATAGTTTACTATTAACGGTTTTGTGTCATTATTGTAACATATAAATTACGTGCTACAATGTTTTTATTATGTAAACAGAACATTTTGTTACGATTAGAATTAAATTATATGTTAAGTTATACTGTTCTTATGTTATATCATATACAAACAGGGTATCAAAAGTTGAATGCGAAAACGATATATTTTGAAGTGGAACATTTTTGAAGCAACCAGAGATGTTTTGCAACCTATTCCTCCATAATTCTAAACTGACTTAGAATTATATTCTGTCACTGATTCGTAGAACCAAACTGAATATCATTAAAACGGACAATTTGCAATAACAAATTTTACTCTTAGACCATTCGCTACCGTCGGGAAATAAATTAAAAGCATATGGCCGCGCAACCGGTCCGTTGTTTCGATTCGTGGAATTCATTTGCAATTTAAGAATACCATCGACTTCCTCCTACAAAGTGCATGCACGCGTTCAGCACCGTCCGTGATTAAAGATAATTCATGGAATTCGGGCGATTCGCTTGATTCCACCTAATTGCAGCACTGAAATTCCATCCGCCACGTATCCCTTTCCCCGTGAAAATGTTTTCCATGAGTTTCGCCGCGTTTTATCGCGAGCATCGCAGTGCTTCCACCTCGATTTTAATCATATTAAACCCGATGCTACGGGAGCTCTTTCAGATGCCGGTAATATTGACAAAGAGCACCGGAATTTCATATTACACGCTCCTGTTTTCACGGTATACATATGCGTTCTTCGCGAATATTGTTATCATCGTACAACCGATCGCACCTCTGCAAATACGCCCACACGTCCACGTCGCTTAATACTCGCCAATTAAGTGTATCCGCATCGATGCATTCATCACTCCTCTTTTGAATTCTCTTTTCCCATTTCGATCAGAGTTCTCGTGGAAATAAAACGTGCATTAACATTTCTACATTTCAATTCAGATCGATTGTTGTACTTTCACGTACGATTATATTTTCCTTCCATTCAAGAACGCAATACTCTTTAAGGTGAAAATGATTGCATCGAAATGAATAATTTTTAGCAAATGAGTGTAACCTGTCGGATTTTCATGTTTCTCAAAACAGGTACGAGACTGCCAGAAGTGTGACAATTATTTCTTCCAGTTTGAAACGTGGTCGTTTCAAAGAATTCCAACGATTAGCGCGGCAAGTATCGAGATATCCCGTCGATCCTGAAAATTATCGAATTACCAGTGTCTAACCGGCGAAGAGGGGTTGCCACTCGAATGACAATACCGAGATCGACGCCAAGTTCAGGCGACGCAGCGGTACGACCCTTTCCTTTACGGCACACCTTGCCCTTTGCCGCTTTCGCCGGGCGTGCACGCTTCCACGAGCAAGAAAGTGATTTTCTGCCGCGATAACCGTGATTTGAAAGACACGCCTTTACCGTGCAATCAGGGGCTCGGTTGAACGACCGACAGACGCCTTTTGATGTCGAATCATTGCCAAACGTCCCCTCTGCGAGCTCATCTTTCCGCCACCCTCGAGTGGATTTCGCGCGACGAATCCGTTCCTCTCACCTTGCGTGTCGAAGGATCCGAGATCTTCGAATCCACGATGGAAGTATTTAATTCGCGTTACAGTTGTTTCTGCGAGCAGACAATCGAAAGCTGTCGTTTTATTCGAGAGTTATCGTTGTTTCGGTACGGTGCGTCGATTTGTAACATCGCCACGGAATATATGGAGATTCAGGTTTGGCACAGAAGTACAGAATATATTAAAGTTCAGGAAGCTGTCTATATTTATATAGTACGATTATACCGTAATCACTGAACAAATTAACCAACGAAGGAAAGAAACTTGACAGATGTCGATATCGAAGTGAGATGTCAAATATAACTTAATTATCTATGCAAGCGGCACCTGTGGCTGAAAGTTTCGCTCTTCAAGAAAACAAAAATTCTAACATTGTACATCTAAACTATCTTCGCTTGCATTCTCCAAGGACAATTACTTGAAGGCTGCACAGGCATATCGCAAACTCCATTTACTAATAATCGAGGTTCAAAGTCGAAGAAGAAGGGAACGAAGGAACTAACTCGATTCGGTAACATTCACACGTCTAACCCAGACGGAACTCGATAATACCATTCGGATACGCGTTCAAGGAACTCTAAACTCTCTCTTTCTCTCTCCCTTCCTTTCTCTTTTCCTCTCTGTCTCTTCTGGGCTGCGCAACCTTCGATGAAATATCGTAAATCACAAGACTCGTTGCGTCTGAGAAGTTTTCATACGCGGCCGATTCCACCTCCCCTCTCTCCTCACCCTTATCTTCGCTATCTCTCCCCGTGTTCCACCCCTTTCCGCGTCTCATTCTCATTACGAAGTTCCCGGTCATCAAATTTTATTAGCCCCCGTTTCAAGGGTTCGCTTTACTTCTAACTCTATACCGTAGATTTGTAGTCTCGGTTTAACTACCCTCGCTTCTTCCACGTCCTCCTCCGGTTCTCTCTTACCGGTACGCGTGCACACCCATCTTCCGACCGCCCTTTCGCCCTTCTTTCGCCCTTGTATTTTCATCGACGTCCAGGCGGGGAGAAGGGCGCGGGGATGTAAGCGCGGCAGGCTCGAGCTTCGGCGACTTTGAAAGCGGCAATAATTCTGTGCTCCACGGTCGAGAACTAATTTCCACCGGGCCTGAAGGCGGCTACGGTGGACGGGAGGGATCAAGCGAGATGAAGAACGGTGGACTCGCCGTCTCCCGTTTCGTCCTTTCCCTTTGTTCACCGCCCTCTTCCACCCCCTCGTCCTGGCTCCTCGATTCCTCGTGAGCAGTTCGTTTTCTCTCGCGACCCTTTATCGTCCGACAATGGCCAAACGGCTCGACCCGCTGTACCGTTGCCGACCGTCGAAGCCAATAAAGACCCTCAGGCTGCGACAGGGACGCCTCGTTCCACGGAAAGGCGCTGGAGCGAACGGAACGACCGGGACGCAGCGTTTCCGGTTGTTGGATCAGATTTAATTGGGGCACCGACGAATTTTTAACTGACACGGAAATGGGCCACGTGTTTTCGCGAGAAAAGGGACCGCGGGGCACGTAAATCGTGATCGTCAAATGTCAGCAAGTTAATTGGAATGGAGTTTCACATAAACTATTAAGTTTATGTCGAACCGAGTGTGCAATACGAATTAATGCATATTGAGAAACGAACATCATTAATTTATGCGGGAAGAAATTAAAAAAGTCGATTCGAGACGGTTTCATAGTTGCCGACGGAATGCTTCATTGATAAAGCAATATTAATCTTGACGAATCCTTAAACTGTTATGCGAAACGTTTAATTATTGTTGATACAGTCCGGAATTAAAGTCGTAACCGTGAGACTGTTAACATACCTTGATGATTTCTTAAGAAAATTCATCGAAACTTATTTCTGTATAATAGTGGACAGCACTGATTGGGGTAAAGAGTATTGGAGTACTATTACTGGTACAGAGTTAGATTTCTCCGGCTATTTACGTGAGACGCCAGTGCCAGTATCTAATTTCTGACGTTTACTACTGTCGTCAACGTGCGATCTGTAACTACCACTTTCGGAGTTTCTACAAACTCGTGCTACTGTCACGGCTGGCTGATTATATGCTAACCAACTCCACTGTTAGTCCGCCCGCTCCTGTGTGCCAGTGTAAACGATGGCTGACTGATACGACCAGTTTCTACTGCGTCGGTAATGGCCCGCAATTCGCAATATTAACACTCTGTTTGTTTAGGACATCGTATTACTATATTCTTGGTAATTACGCGCCCTAACCATTTGCATAGCGTTGTAACTATAGCAAGAAACAGGATAATGTTTTATCCGCAATGGTATCTTTATTTCGTTAATTTCTAAACGTATTTCAATACGTGTTACGAATTCATTCGTGCGATATATAATTAATTCTTAACTGAAAAGCCAAGCCCTATAATTCGCAGAATCGGTGGAAACAATTTTTTTCTTTACTTCCTTGAACGAAGAATTTTGCAATGATTACAATAAACACTGGATCGATAAAGGAGCATCGAGAATTGTATTATTATAAAATGTATTGCAACGATGACAATCTCCAACGAATATCTCTAAAGCACAGGAAAAGCAAATAGTAATTCTTCAAATCCAATTATCGAGCCAAAGGGTCGCTCGGTCGGGACAAATTGAAAACTTCGAACGACGTATAAAAATTAATGAGGGTGCAATTGAAGATCGCACAGCACGCTAGACAATCAGGTAGATCAACGTAATCCTCTTACGTCGCTAGATCTTCGGATCCCCGTTGACTGGACTCATCCAGGTGGGTGGCTGTTACTCTAAGCCATTAAACCTATCTCAGGTGAAGGCAATATCGGACCAATTTCGAAGAAACGGTGTCACGATATATATCGACGAACACGCGTCAAGTAAATGCAATGACAGATAAATGATAAAGGTCTATCTCGTAGAGATCAGACTTTCTTTTTTTTTCGTTTCTTCAGTATCCCGTAATAGCGATGGCATAATATCAATTTTATCGCTCTAGAATTTGTACGAAGAATTATTGATTGTGTGGAATCTGTTAAAATAGCTCGAGATTATTATGAACTTTCCTTTCGAGAAATTGTTATATCTTTTATCTTCGACCTAAAGATTTAACCAGTGTTTTGTAAGGGAATTCTATGGAATATCTATATGAATGTACGTCTATTGAAATAGTTTCACTGAGAATTAATTTTGGTCACATTGTTGCACGATCATAAGTGCTGTGGAAACATATCAAGCATGTTGCACTGACCTTTTGCTGTTGCGACTGCGAGGGTTCTGTGGCGAGCAGTTGCTTCAGGGCCGGGTGTCCATGGCCATTCGGCGTGGATGTTGCACCTGGTGTACTGGGTGTGCTAGGATTGCTTCCTGGTGTATTTGGCGTATGAGGGCCGGTGGTGGGGCTGCTAGGGCTAACGCTTTCGTTCACCTTGCTACCTGCATGATGATTCTCCGTATGCCTCCTCAGACTCCTCGCGTCGCAGTACGACTTGCCACAACCTTCCGCTTTGCATTCGTATGGTTTTTTATTTCGATGCGTTAGCATATGCCCGTTCCTGTAAAATAACAAAGGAAAATGTGTTAAATGTTGAAGGAGTCCTGGGTAGTGGAATACAAAGAACGTATCAGTTTTTAAATCTATGAATATGCTAGTGTTAACCATGCCAGTGTAAGCGTGACATGTTAATAATTATCTACACAACTATATTCGATGAATAAGAGTGTCCGATCCGCGTGTAGTGCGGAAATGCTAAAAAAAAAATTCAGCAAGGAAACAAAAGAATTAACTTGATTAAGAGCTGGAATATTTAAGCAAATAGAGAAACTCAGAAACCTCGTACGCGATAACAAAATAATACTGACCATCAACTAGCGCAATTTTCGCACACATCCAGTAGAAACATATTACACGACACATGTCATCGAGATTAGCAATAGAAACCGGAAAGGGTTGCAGCAGAAATTCCACGTGAAACGCAGAATTCCTTTCACGTATCGCCAAGATCAAGCGCACACTTCTACGGAGTGTTTCGTAATCCTCTCGTGATGCATGAGGAACATCCGAGAGAACTCGATCATCCGGCCCCCAGGCCAGGCGCAGAAAATTATGTCGGCCCAATTACGTCGCTATCTATCTATATGGAGGATCTGCTGAACTACGGAAATCCTGTACAACGAGCAGCACGACGATCTTGGTGTCGCGTTATCTGCGAGGCACATCTAAGCTCGCCTTCGACGTGACAGCCTTACGGTCGTTTCACCGGGCTAAAGACTCCTCTTCGGGCAATTTGCCCGATATCCATGGTGTGTAATACCATCGATGGGGCGAAACGCAAACGCTGGACAGATTCGCGTAATCTCCGGATGAAAAAACGCTCGGTTATTCGGTGAAAGGGAGTCCTCCGGTGAAAGGACTAGCAACAAGTTGACGTGTGAATTTCGAACGAGGGTAAAGAAAGTTTTCCTTCTCCGAGAGACGTGATGGGGTTAAATGGTAATCCTTCCAGGTAATGCCTGGGTGATACTGAATGCGAAATACCGGGTTGCAATGAGCGTTTGGGGCGAAGAGAAATTTCGTTGAATGCGGAACCTCCGCTGATTGTTAAATTCAGGCGAGGTGCGGGTGTTGGAAAGAAATACATTGCAGAGTTAGATCAGTACAGCCACTAGAATTTTCTGTTGCTTTATTAAACATTTTGTATCCTATTCTTGACGCGCCAAAGAGAAAGGAAAGGTAAATGTTTTACACCATATACTTTCAGTAATAATCGTTACCCCCCGCGTTTCGTGAAAAGCAAATGCCCCTTCGACGAATCGTTTGTCTCGCATAGCATCCAAAAAAAAATAAGAGGGAAAAAATTCTGAAGGAGGGAGACAGAGCAACAAGTTGGCCATGTGGTCTTACCGACCCAACGAGGGGTACATTTAGTGTCCCCCAGAAGTGTCTGATACGTTGATCCATCCATGATACTCTGCGCCATAATTGCATTTATCCGGCAATGTGTTACACAGTGGAAATGACATCGTTAAACGACGCGCAGTCGTAACTATAATCGAGATCCAAGATTTAACACGGATAAAACAGCCGACAAGTACGGCGGTAAATTGTAGATCTGTATCGCGAGAAATGTTGCCTGCCCTCGTTTTCACCGTCAATACGAGCACCTCCGTTCGGCGGATCCGATTTCTCTGGGCAAACATTTGCCTAGAGTATCACGGCGACGAGAAAGTCGAAGGGGAACCGACTCGGATAGGGAATTTTTTCGAGTTGGCCGATTAATTTGCGCTGTCGCTACTGAGAAAAGCGAACTTCCCAACTATCGAGTGTTTGTTTCGTTTAACTTGGAGTTCTTCTTGAAACTGAACGATTTCATAAGTCGGATACTAGAATTATGCTCGTTGCCTTTTGAGTGTTAAATGTCAAAAGCTGTGATTCGAATTAGTAGAATTGGGGGATGACGAGTAGAGCTGTCTGAAAAGTCGTTTGATGTTTTAGGAAATTGTCGGGGCTTTTTGAAAAAACTCTTTGTAACCTTTAACCTTTCACCTGCGAGCTGACCTTTCGTTTTAAAAAGGGGAAACGAAGGCTTGGTGTAATTGGCAAACGTGGAACGCTCGAAGTTTTGCGGACGAAATGAAAGGCATACATCTCCTATTTTTAATTGCCTTGACATTTAGACATTTTCGAATCGACTTCGTACACTTATCGATATATTCGGAGATAAATTATTCACGCCTGTTAAAGCATATCATAACTACTCGCCTACATCGTTCCCTTCTGTGCAGCGTCGTATATTATCCAAAATACAAACTTCCACCTATAATAATAATAATAAAGATAAAATAAAAATCACAACGACGACAGCAGAAAATTGCTTCCTGCCGGTGCAACGGCAAAATAAAAAAAAGATAAACACCCCGATACACAGGACAGTTACATTAAAAATAGAAAACGCGATCCTGTCAGCAGAGTTCATTCGCCATTAACGTATTCCAAGCAGCGCCACTCAAGGCGTAACCCTTTACCTCTTCCCTTAAAACTTTAACGAGCTCCCGAACATCGTCCATGCCTCGTATCCCCCCGACAGCAGATCCTCCTGTGGATCGCGGGAAGTGGCCAGGGCACAGCACGAACGACATCGTTTTCAATAAATTTTCCAACGGTCTGGCGGGACCGTTCCCCTCGCTATCTGTCCAAGTTTTATAGTTCATCGATATACGAACGAGTTCCTTTAAATTCTATCGCCAGGCGAACTTCCAGCTGGCTGGGGTTTAATTTGTAAGAGCTAATTCGTTCAACTTTTAACGTATTTCTTTTCTGAGTCTCGCACGCACACAGGCACAAAGGGACATATATATGCGCACATACATACACGTGGTCGTGCGGGTGATTCCCGTGGGAATCGTCGACCACTCGGGGATCGATCGACCCACCACTCGTGACTACCCGCTGGCAAAGGGTGAAAGGAGAAGCAAGAAACGACTTGCAGAGGTGTAAGGAAGGTGGGATAAAGAGCGTAATTCATTTCGTAATTTGTCCGTGCTTTACGGTAATAAAGCTTGCAGAGGGGAGCGCGATCTGAATAATTAATGGCTACGATTTATGGCGTGGACGGTATTGTTGCTTGTTATCATGTTGGTCTTTCTGGTTCGGTTACCGGCGCGGATATGTTTGAATACAAGTTTAGACGGAAGATTTATTTATTGGCATAATGCGGAGGGAAATGGTATTTTTCTGTAAATGAGAGTGAATGAGAGATTGTACAATTAATGTATTGGGGCATTTTGAATGATTCAAGTGTCGATTTGACAATGTCAAGTATGAGGTATTGTATTTAATTCATGGATCTGCATATTTGTCGCCAATAAAATTGATAAATTGAGTTTAAAAAATTCGCTCAATTGAGGATCATATAGTTACTCGAATCGAGTACTGAGATTATGAATGAGGGAACTTACTTGGCTTAATTAAATGGTTCGTGAAATATCATCTACACTATGGAATCTAATTTTTCTCACATAACAGCTAAGTAAGTTGAAAGTACGCCAGTCAAAACAATTAATCTCGACAATTGCATTTTTATTTAATTCTTCGTTGAATTTAATCGATATAAGAAAGGCACAATAAAGCACTGCAAGGACGAAAAAAGAAATAAATAAACGAAACTCTGATCGTCGATCAGAGTCGATCAGACAGATGACCAAAGATCGAAATCGAAATACATACACCAATAGCTGTTGCATGACAAATTCATTGTACGAAAACTCCCGTGTATAATCTGTGGTACTGTATCCTGAATTGCATTCAGAGTTACTGAAACGCGGTATTGTTCTGTTTTAAAAATAGTCGCAAAAAGGTTACGAACGCAGCGACGATTCATTATTTGTTCACTGCAAATGGACTTGGGTTTCTTCGTGGAAAAGATAAGAACCTCCGCGACACGAAGGTGTTTATACCTTCATAATTTCTTTCGTTCTACTTCCTTTTCACTTGGCTCCACGGTGAAACGTTTTTAGCGTAGCCAAGAGAAGGAAAAATGGTACGAACAAAGACCGTATTGAAGACGTCGTAGCGGGAAAGGAAAGCTTCGCTGCTGAAAGAGAAACAAAAGAACGAGAATTCCACGGATCCTTTTTTCCTTTAATGACGGGATATTCTTTGAAAGGCCAGGCTGACAATATATTTCTAAAGCAGAATCGATCAATGTTCCCCTTCAAGGTTAATAATGCTCCGGGATAATTGGCTCGAGTCTTCCGCTGTTAAGATCAAAATAGGGGAAGAAGTTTTCATTGATTTCACAAGCCTGTTGACAATTTCGCAATTCACACTCCACGCACGTGTGCACGAGAGATCCTATATTGCGTGAAAATTGCGAAGAAATAACCGGGAAAGAAGAACTGCCTTCTGAAAAGAAGCTCTAACTCGCGGTTCAACAGAGTTCCATTCGCTGCGAGGTTCTGATGGAAACATGAAAAACAACTCAGCAGTAAAAACACTGCTGCTTTTAAAAAGAAGCTTAATTTCCAGTTGCATTATGAAAGGAGTTGTGGAGATCTTTTTTAGAACGTACCCATAATTATGGCGAGGCAGAATTAGTTAATCTCGTGTTAAAAAATAAATTTCTATCATGGAATAAAAGTTTTGAATACGGCGCCACGCTTTTGTGAAAATAGCTTCAAAAAAACAAAATGTCGAGATGCGAATTTTACGAGTTGATACTCTTAAACGAGGAATACTTGAGCCACTATCGACTACTTCTTTTTTACTATCGTTTATTTTATATTTTAACTTTTCGACTACCGGCTTGAAATTTTAATACCTTTTCAGGGCTTAGCCGTTCATGCTGATTTCGTGAGACGGGGATGAAATAATTATTTGATACATTTACCTTCACAACTTCTTCGTTTACAATATAATGTATCGCAGAGAAAACGCAGTCAAAGTTCCTCTTGCAATTCGCAATAAACAACTCAATACAAAAAGAAAAAAAAATGAACAAAATGCAAAGAGAAATATATCCCGCGATTATTTCCCTCCCCTATTCGTTCGCTCTACATCGGCCAAGTTTAAATTCGCACCAATTATCAACTCTCCATTAATTCCACGGTTGGCAAAGGGCCGCGGCAGGGGGTGGGGTCACTATCGACTTCGTGGAGGCCGTTTGCCGCGCTCTATTTTCTTTCATTTCACGGGGTCAGAGCATCCTTAATGCGAGGCGGACGAGACGGAAGCCGAGGAAACAAAGGGGGTATCGACGATATCGAGGTGGGAAAGCAAGCCCTCTTTACAAGCGGAAGACCGAAGAAACGACCAGGCTTCCCCGTTGGCTGCATCGCCAACGACTCTTTCTGAATCCCATCCCTCGTCTATTCCAGAACCCTCCCTACAGTGCCACGAAGTTGTCGCAAATCCCTTTTGGACGAAGAGACTCGACTGCCCTCTGCACACCAACCCCTTCTCTCTCTCTCTCTCTATATATACTATTCTGTCTTTCTATATAGCATGTATAGATATAGCCGGGCTCTCTAAGAACAGCCCTCGAAGAGAATACCTCTCGAGGTATAAGCGCTTCCTTTCGTCCTTCCTTATTTCAAGCGGCGGCGTCGCCGTTCGAACTCGGGAAAAGGACTACGTGGATTTACTTCGATAACAGAGATACGCCGTGGAACTTACAATGGCGGGGTGGCTCGCTCGGCAAGAAAAGGGGTGGACCAAGGGTGAGGGGGCAGAGGCGAAGAGGCGAGGAGCTTCTGCCCGCTGGACCAAGCGCCACCACCACCCTCTGGAGAATAAGAATCTCTACGGAGACGTTGTCCTTCGAGCGTCTTTTTTAGATTTCAATTAAGTCGCCTCGGGAACGTTCGCCTTCGAACGATTGAAGGAAAGGGCTGTCGTTGGATTTATCGGAACGGACAGCGATATTGCGGAAGACTTAGGGACGAGACAGGGTTGTGTCGATGTTCGTTTTAACTCGCGTGAATATTGAGGGGATGATGATCGTTGTAATTATTGTTTTGTGATTGGGTGTCGATGTGACAGGGAGGTGATATTCGATATATTGATAATGAGAGTTATTTTTTAGACTGATGTAGTAAATTGCGTTAGAAATAATTAGTATCGATGAATGATAATAAATCACCCGCATATCGTGATTTTTGAAAAGCAATGGTCGTATGCGATAGTACTGTGGCAGAATTGTTTAAATAAATCGATCGGGTTTCGATACGGTCGCTACTCCGTCCTTGCATTTTTTTTTATTTTGCGTTTAATTTGTTCGGTATTCGTTAGATTTCATTGAAAAATTCTTGTATCGAGTCGGAGATAAATTTACATTTATTTGATGTTATTCAGTGCTACGTAAATTACGATCACAAATTTTTCTCTGAATATTACATCGCCAGGTTTTATTTCAGCGTTGAAATGCAGTAGAATTAAATTCAATGGACGGAATCGATTGAAGTCTGCTTGAAGCGAGTCGGGTAGAAGCATATTCTATTTGCTTTTCTAACTTTAATACTTCCCTCCTCCGGGCTTCATTTTTCATCTTGAAACTTTTCGAATTTATTTTTCGATTCCCACATTTCCACGGCCTTTCGTTACACTCTGATTTGCGCTGGGTCTTATCGATTAATTGAAACGAAGAAAAAAGGGCACCAGAAGCGAAGCACCGCGCGTTACAACATTTCCCTGTAAATTCTATTCCACGAGGGGCCAGCAACGCGAACGGTGAATACCCAACGGAATCAAAAATGTGCAAAAGAGAACAATTGTGGTTGCAAAGCTCACTGCCGAGGAAGGAAGCTCCGTCGGCGTTGTTCTTTTATATTTCCTTTTGTCCGTTTAATTACCGCTGCGTAGAACAACGAATTCTCTGCAAATTCTACGTAGCATCCGCGAAATAAGAGGCTTTCAGGGGATAACAGGAAACAGGTTAAGTACCCCGAGACTCTTTCTTTCCTCTCCGGTGTACCGTTGCCTAAAGTCGAACGGGGGGAGCCTGTTTGGAATGTTTTTGATAATAAGAACTCGGGGAATTCACGGGGGATTCGTGTCGTTCGCTACGGCCGCGAAAGAAACGAACGAAATGAGGGAATTGTTGTTCGTGACCCGTGACGGAGACAACGGTTCCGCGTTTTTCTCTCGCTAAAACCGTGTCACCGACAGAGAAGATTTATCATCTCGTGTTAAATCATAGGGTAAATACGATTTCTTTATTTAATAAGTTACTCGAAGTGAATCCTTAGCTTTGTATTCTATGCTTGGATAGGCGAATGTAGTTTTTGTTCGTGTAACTTAAAAGCACACGCCGTTGGAGTTCCTTTTCACTGGTGTAATTAGAATGTATTAGAGGACGGATAGAAAAATGTGCTGAAGAATTATTGCGTCCTGGAAAATAAATTATTCTCTTTACTTTTTCGCGTTCCCCTTTGAAATTGCGAGTGATTGAATTTTTATAGTGTAATATAATGCGTTGATACGCAAAAAAGGTTCCCGACACGATTGAATGTTAAACCGACGCTTTCAATTAATAAACGTGTTAAAAAGTTGCGCAATTTCGTTCGCGAGGTAATAAAACAATTGCGCACAACGAATTGAGTTTCAAAGAATCCGAAAGGAACGGCACTGAGAATTCTTGTACGCGAGGGAAACGAGAGAGGGAGACACATCGAGTGGAGGAGCTTCTTTTTGTCTCTCAATTAATTAGTTGATTTTCTTCATGCAACGGGAACCTTTTTCCGGGCTGCCGCCCCCTCCGAGAAAATTCTTTGCTAAATACTGCCACGGCAAAGAACTTCAAAGAAGTATCTCAGTCGCGACAGTTACAATATTACGTTCGCTGAGTTGAAATATCTTGCACAAAGCGCGGAGGACGTAGGTTTCTCTCTTCACTGAACGTACGAAAATTCTCGGCCCGCTGAACATGAATTAAAGTTCACGCAGAATTCAACGAGCAAGAGTCTCGAGGACGAAGTGCATTTCATTTTCATACGTAATAAACTACGTACGTGCCGTCGTATGATAAAGGAAAGAATTGCGAATTAAAAGATCCGTTCTTCCGAGTAACGCGTCTCGTGCTTGAACTTCTCGAACGAAAATTCTATCGCGAATTGTTCTGTACACTTTAATATATCGGAGACAAAAAAAACGGTATACAGTGCTTCAGTGATAAAAAATGAGAATACATTTTTCATTCCAATAGAACGATGCTGCACAGCGAAGTCAAGAAGGGTATCTCCCCCCTACGGGAAAGTGGCGACGAAAATTGGCCAACAACTTCCAGAATTTCGGCATCGCTGGGGCTCATGAATTTCAAAATGGACTTTTACGTCAGCGGTCCCGCCGGAGCGCGATATAGCCCACTTAATTGATACGAAAATGCAAACCGTAACAGAGAAAGTAGTTTAACGATGTTGCCCCGCTCGCAAAGCGCGCCGATAGATTTAATGACAGCTCTGTCAAACGGGAATAATACGATTCGTAACGTTCTAGCGAAGCTCACTTTTCACCATTCTTAAGATGGAATCGTAACCAGGCTGAACAGCCATAGACGCCGAAGTTTAAAGGGATTCGTGGAGGAAAATACAATTCTTTGCGATCCCGTACGTACCGAGCTAGGTACTTAACTTTCCCGTCCCGCCCCTCGAGATATCCCGGGTTAAAAGGATTTCAATAAAAACAGGAAACAGGCCAAGGACTTTCTCGCTGATCGAATAGAGCCGTCCACGTCGTTTACTCGAATCCCGGCATATGCTTTCTTGAAAACGAGTTTCCAAGTAACCGACCGGGAAATTTTATGGACACAGGCCAAATGGAATGCCCGCATGGCGGAGGCGACAATGCTTTACCTTGTGGTGCAGTTTCTTTTTTTTTTTTCCTCGCCTGGAACTTGCGCGAAATGCTAACGGAATTCTTGGGATTCTTTTGGGGGGGATGGTTGCAGATAGTCGCGGTTTTAATTGTTCGAAGTCGAAGATTAATGAATCTCTCTTTCTAGATCATTAAAAAACAAGTTCTATATGTGTTCCGTATAAACGCAACATTAAACGAAAAATCCTTCCCCAATTTTTTGTAAACATAATATTGAAATAATTTCATACACGTCTGTGTATAAGAAATATTCAGGACAGGGAAAATGTGAACGGGTATTGATTCAACAATACTTTTCGATAAGTTTTCAGACACTGTCAACGGTCGAGGCATTGTTCGCTAATGTTAAGAATCGGAGCGTATCGAGGAAGAAAAGTTATTGGCGCGCGCAATACCTATGGGGTTCGAGGAAACTCTTTAGACGAAATTCAAAGAACGATATTCCTTCTGCTGGTTGGCTCGCCAAAGACACGATATACAGTTCTACGCGCGGGCAGTGTCAGAAAAGAATTATTAAAGAAACCGGGGGGGGGGGGGGGGGGTGGAGCGAAATAGAGCGACATTATAAATCGCCCCGAACGAAATCTCATAAAATGGAAAATAGAAGCTGACGATCGCCGCTCGAGTAATGCTTGGTAGAATGGTTCGAACTAAGGGGAAGAATGAGTATAATGCGATTACGTGTAGGAATAAATGCTAATACACGTCGAGGCGATGAAACATGCTTGACGGATATTTATGTTCCAGCCAACTTTCTGTTACACCGTTAGAGCGAATAATTTATCGTTGTTTTATGTAGAATTTTCAAAATAGCCTTTCACGGTCTAGCGGTTAATTCTATTTTCGTATTATCGGCGAGTGTAATTGTTGTGTCGCCTGTGGGATACAGGTTTCCCAGAAATTTATAGGTTTCCAGAAATTCCTTAATTCGAGAAATCGTGGAGGGTGACAGGTCAGTGCTCTTCGACAGGGTTACGAAAACTTCATACAGCCTCCATGATCCATGTCATGTGCCTACTCTGTTACCAAGTTCCCTGAACCTCGGCCAATCAGCCAAGTGCCAAGTGGAATTAATAAATATCCCAAGCACGAGGAGCAACGGTCTCAAACGGTATCAATAAGTTTCTCACAAAGCGTTCGACGAATCGTGAGTAATGCCGCAAAGCCAAGTCGAACATGACAGGGAAGGAGGGAGAGATAGAGAGAGAGAGAGAGAGAGAAATGAGCCACAAGAGGCCAGCAGAAAGGAAAACTACTGTCGAAGTGGAAACTTGGTCGAGGTGCGCAGCGAATCCCGAATAAGGAGGATGGAGAGGAGACGAGAAAGCGAAGGAAGCAGAGGAAGGAGGATTTGTAGATCTTTCTATAGAAAGAAAATACAAGTCTAACCTTTCTCGACCGGCCGACAAGTCGGACCACGGCTAGCAACTATTGATTCCCCTTATTCATCTCCTCGTTCACGAGTAGAATTCAATCCTCGATTCTCGCGAGCCTGTCGACAGTTCTTGTCTTCTCACGTTCACGCCTTTCCGTTGCGTTCGCGTCGAGTGTTCGTACTTTCGACACGTGGACAGGCGGGAAATAATTGTTCCTCGACGGTTGCACTTTTTTTCTTCGCAATCGAACGAAGATCGTCGAGCTCGATTGAGGACTATGCGCGTTCTCTAAGATTCGGGTATCTGATTCGTGAGAAATTGTTTAAAGTTTTTAGAAAATATCGTCCAAAGAAATCGTCAGCTACACCCGTATGACTACGGGAGATACCTTCGATTCGTTCAACGTCTCGACCGTTCTGCCAGACGCACAGACCACGATTTCAGCGACTAGTAACAATCGTGAGCCATGCGGCTCGCAACAAAAGGGCGAGGGAGCTCCTCTCGAAATCCAGCTTCGAACGAGCTACTCCCGGGCCGTGGCCTGCCTACTCAACCGACATGGTGGATCGTGTACAAGGGACAATTCTCTCGCGGTGTGCACAAAGCACCGAAATAACTGTTGCATAATATTACGCGGTGCGCGTTGCCTTAAGAAGTCCCGTTCGCCGGCAAGAACCGCGTATATTCCCCGAGAGGCTTTGATGAGCGTAGACAAAGTGCTTCCGTCTCGTGTAAAAGTGTTTTGCTCGAGTTCTCGGGTTCTCCTGTCTGCCGGAACTCCGCTGACTGATGGAATAATAGGCGCGGTGCCTTTTGCCGTTGGTTTGAACGTCGCAAGAAGGCAACGGGGAATTGTCGTTTTTTGATAATTACCTATGCGAACAAGCAAGGGGGAGGCGCCACGGCGCCGGTGCTTGTTAATCGACGCGTAAAAGGGGTGAATCGTGTGCATCTATACTCACAGGTGGTCCTGCCGCTTGAACGCCTTGCCACACATCGTGCACACGTATTTCCTCTCGTCGCTGTGCGTCAGCTTGTGCTTCGTGAGCGCCGATGCGTTGTTGAACACCTTCCCGCAGACCTGCAGACAGAAAACAGTGCAACGTGACAGCGCGTCTTTGTGGAAGTGCTTCGACCCCGACAGGCAGCTTAATTGGCTATTTATGATTTCGGGGTTAGTAGAGTTTTCGTTGGAGGTGAAGCCGCGGTGGTATAGAGCCAGGATATTTAATGTTCCCGGTGCTATCAATGAAAAAGTTGGAAAATGCCTATTTGCTCGGAATCGTATTAGGGGCGATGTTCTGGTGGCTTCGAAAATTAGAGTTCCCGTTCCTGCAAGTTAGAGGTCTCGATTCGATGAGAATGATAAATGTTTGAAGTATTATACGTATCGACAAGCGTTTATTGTATCACTGAAAGCGGAAACATCTTCAGTATAATACAGATCATTTGTTCCGTTTCCATGGCCGATGATCTGTTTGCTTCCACGGAACAATGACTTTTGAACTACAGTCGGGGTTGGCGTCTTACTAGATAATTTTGGCAAACAATTTTGAGTCGAATTGTGTCGAATAATTCGACTTGTGTCGTATAATGGAATAAATGAAATGAACAGTGCATTGTAATTTCGGCAAATCTATATTTAGTCATCAGCATTTGTGGAACACGTTTTCAGAACCGTCTAACATTTGACACATGTTCCTGCCAACCGTGCGAATGTGCTTGACGTAGACAGGGCTGCTACATGTTCGCGTAACACACATTTCCTAGCATCCATTAATGACTGCTTTCCAAAAATACACCACGCTTCCTGTGCTTTTTAAACGGTAAACATACATGGATGGACATACTTCTACTACCTCCCAAATATCGTTCTTTTGCAAGCATTACAAAAATAGTATAACGTTAAAACGTTTCTCCTAAACATTACATTACCATTAACTATTCCTGCATTGAAATAATTAGCACTTAAGTACACTTTCATTCAAAATGTATTTCGATGAAAATATTATATTAACAAGATGGCAAATTTTGTCGTATAAACGACAAATCGAATCTATTTTTTCTTAACTAAATATAGAATAAATATTGAATAAAAATTCCAGTACAATTACATGATAATACTAATTCTGAATTGTTCTCCAAAGTGCCATATTTCCCACGACACAAAAATCAGTGGAAATAAATTAACAACCCCTAGAACTGCAATACCATAGCGATCCAACGAACAGTTCAATTCAATTATTCCTCGGAAGCCTAATGGAACTCGATGTTTAAAACATTCAATTTTGTCGCCGCCAGTATAACAATAATACCGCATTAATAATCACAGCCATCGGTCCCAACTCGATTTAATCAGGCAACCTTATCGGAACGTGGCACAATTTCGATCTAACTCCGTGGCAAACGATAGTCGACGGCTAATCAAATGAATTACTTCCAATTGTACTTCGTGCATTTAATGCACGATAATCATGGCGCGTTTCGCGCGAATATTCGCAATTCGCCATTCGCTGACCCGCGTTTCGAACGGTTCATTATGAACACGCGAACCCGAACAACGCCGGACACGGTTTTCAATTACTACGCGTAGCCGTCGTAAAGCCGGCCCGGTCACGGTTTACGATGGACATTAGAACGTCGATAAAGATACCATTGCGCCATTGTGAACGGCGTGCTTCCACATTCGTGTTACCATGCGTCATGGTGGTCTATCTCTTCCAGGCGTGTTATCACCATCATCAGTTTCAAACGAGTAACAACGCTCGCGAAATTATTTCTTCAACGATAGGGGATGTTATGTGTCTAGATGTTACCCGCGGGTTTTTAATTTAAACCTACATAATCGTCTGTCGTTTGGGCTTTGTTATACAATAATTTTATCTAAATTCCTTTGGGCCTTCTCCTTGTCCTGGGAGACAATTATGTATTCAGTATATGTAGCTCTGCCAGTTATAAACAATCTGTATGTTAACGAATGAACTCATTGTTCGGAGAGAGGAGTTTCTCTGTATATTTTTAATAATACACAGCACAGGGGGTGTTGAAAGGTGAAGAAATAAGTCAGAGAAGGGCTTGCGGAATAAAGGTAAGAAATTAAATGCGCGTTCACAAAAATCAAAGCTGGAAGAAAAGATGTTCGAGATCGTATTCCCGTTCCATTCAGATAAGGCAATCTCCCATGCTATTACAAAATTTCTAATTAATCCGAGACGCCGGCATGGCATTTCGCGTGTTAACAGCAGCCAGGCGGAAGGCACGGTTGGGGGTGTCAGAGATGGTATGCCTGTTAAGTATGTGGAATTGGGTTTATTACTCGCTCAGGGGCGTGCACTATTTCAGCAACTATTTCGGGAAGCCAAAGGCCGAGGGCCCGCCTGCACATGGCTGTTGTTCCATTTGAAAGTCCTACGGGCGCGCAAGAATAGCCGGGATTGGCGTCGAATTTGCCGACGTTGAAAATCGTGCGAAATTCCGCGGCTGAAATTCGACGACGAACGAACGGCGTTTCTCATAAAACTACCCCACTCTCTTCGATTCGATTCTCCCGTGTTTCTTTGCTCTTGTTCCCTCGGATAGATTCGGACGATTCGAGGGCGAACTTGAAACTTTGTTTGATTACGGTCAATAAATAATTGGGGAAATGATTTAAATATGGTATTTGATTGACTGGCTGTGAATTGCAATTGCTCGACAATGTACAGCTTATACGACGACTTATACGACGACGACTGAAGAGTTTTAACATTTCATTTAGGACTGTGAATTAAAGTTGCCATTTATTCACGAAGTTCTTGGTTTCGTGAGAACGCCAGAATGAAAATATCAGCAAGGAACGTGAAGAAATAAAATGGTGGATCCAATTAGACATAAATGTGTGCACGTGGATGTACAGAAATATTTGTATCATTTTGTGCCGGGCAGGGTTTGAAATATGAAGTATGAAAATACCAGAAACCTGTGTTTAAAGAGAGGCTTCTATTACGAAAAAGTAGCGCATGTAATTATACCGTAATTATGCTACTAAAAGTGCAATGGTTTTGTTTGCACTCTGTACGACGTTTCGCCGCAGCAGTTATTATATTAACTATATCGCTTTAAAATTCACTGGAGCGCATAATTACCTCAACGTATGAAAAGTATGGCAAGTGAAAGATCTAACTGACACGAATTTTCTATTATATTTGTGTCAATTGATAATGGGAATTAATTGTTATTTACCACCATTTAAAAACAAACTGCTCGTTTCTGTCAAGCGAGATATCCTGTATACATAAAAACTAACAAAGTGGTCAATTTCCATCATCAATCAACGTCGAAACTTAAATGATAGTCTTAAAAATTCGACTTCTAAACATAATTCTCCACCCTGAATTGTTTGAACACCCGCCCAGGAACTTCCAAGAGATTAAAAGCTCGTAGTACATCGAAAGTCCGCTGATACATTGGCAGTGGTTCGCGTCGCTAAGTCGAAATTAATTTCCAATGCAGCTGCGGCCAACACATGGCGTCGTTGACTGGATTCACGATTCACGGCTCCATTATCGGAAAACTTCTTTCCACTTTTCGTTTCACCGTTATTTTCATCGGCCTGACTGGGCTTCGATTCTGACTACGTCGCGTTCGCAGAAATTTCCCTCGCCCCCCGAACCGCTTCCAACTTTCTTCTCTATTTCTTTCATTCTATGACGGAAGCTTCCGTTTTCCTAATGGAACGAGAAGAAAGGATAAACTGTCGACTCAGCGATCGCTGATACTTCAGCCGTGAAATTTACTGGTTTCCCGCAAACGAGCGTCAGAGAACGAAGACCTCGTAGAATTTCGATACCCCGAGAAAATACGTATCGTACGTGGCTTATGAATTTCTCTGCCCCTCTCATCATTTTCCTCCTTCGTCGCGATTTATCATTCTCGGTTGCCTTTTGAGAGAAGGATACGTCCTATTCATTATATGCGCGAGGCCATGGCATTTTTATTGAATGCGGGACGATTTTTATTTGACTCTGTATTTAGGAGTTTCGTTTCGAACGAAGTGTAGAGCGTTGAAAACTAAATAGACCACAATCTTGCGAAATGATTTTCAACACCTCCCAAAATTTCCGATATTCTCAATAAAATACCTTGTATTTTGGGGGGATAATCTTGTGTTCAGTTACCTGTTAATGCAGTTATTATGGTATTATAGGTATCTTCTAACATAGATAAACCACCCTGACGTACGTAACGCGCGACCTCTTAACAAGAAAATGAGTTTATTATCCGAGATGAAGCGAAGCTAAGTCTGGTTACGTGAGGTATATCATTCTTTTCACCCCTCTACAACATTTTCCCGCCCTCTACTTCCAGGCGGTGAAATGTAGGTTAATCGAAGGAAAAGTTAATCACAATCCACGCTATCAGATTAATAATCTTAATTAAAGTCCTGCCTGTCGGTATATTGTATCATAATTAAAAATCATTTTTTCCTTCCTTTTTAATCAATGACAAAAACGAGATCCCTTACGCGAGTGTTCCTTGACAAGAACTCCAACGGAAAATCCTACATCGATAGCTCGACCCAATACCACTTCCAATATTACGCCAACTTCTTAAACAACATTCAGTTTTCGTCCACGTCAAAAACGCTCATCCTACTATAGATTCTGACAAACTTCAGCTCCGACGAAATTCAACTTCCGATCCAACTCTGTCCTAAAACAGTCCAAAAACATTCCACGGAACTTCCAATAGGATCCTCGGCATACCTCCAAACGTTCCCTGCCAATCGTCAAACGCGAAAGGACACAAGCGTATATCTATATACCGGTGTGCACGACGGTATCGATAACGAGTTCGAGTGGAACGGGTAGGACCGAGAAAATCCTACGACCCTCCACCCCACCCCAAACCCCTCACGCCCCCCCAACTTCTAAGCAGAAAATCTAATTTGCGTAGCCCGACTCCTAAGGAGCTGCGGATCTACGGACCCGAAGAACACACGGGAGTTTCAATTTACGAGCCAAGAGGATCGCCAGGCGAGAGAAGCAAGAACGTGGGGGCAAGAAGAACGGGGGACGTTTCAACGGGCCTCGACACTGGCTGGTCTTTCCATCCCTTGGCCATCATCTTCGTGCCAAAACCCGTATCTTCCAGCCCCGCTAACGGTCCTTCCTCGAGAGCTAAACAAACATCATTACTCCTGGCCTTTCTGGATCCCTCTGCCGCCACCGGCAGCCACCGCACCGGCCGTCCCACCCCCCTCCCCGTCGGCCCTCTTCCTCTATCGCCACCCTCGTATCAACGTGCACGTCGGCAGCAGCGGGCCTCCTCGTGTCCGTGCTGCCAAACCCGCCAATGTACACCGAGCGACGCCGCTCCTGAATACGTAATCCGTCGGTGGTAACATTGATACTTCGTTAGGGATAAAGCTGTGGAGCCGCCGCGGACGGGGGTGGATAAAGGGAGACGGCCGATGGATGAAGTTAGATGATGGCACGAGAACCGACGATTCGTGGTCTGAGTGCCACAACGTCTGCTGGTCGATTCGGTTAACGTTTGTTCTCGCCACCCGCCCAGCCACCGTTGAGCACAGGGAAATGAGGAAAACGGCTTTGGACATCGTTTGGAATTACTGGGTGTCCGGTAGTGTGTACTGTTCGGGTGGATTATTTGATGCCTTTTTTCGGGGCCGGGGGGGGGGGGGTAGGTTTACCTGGTGTCGCAGTTGGGACGAGTTAAGCAGTTTAGGTATTGAATGGCATGTAAGTAAATGAATGAAGGAGAAACTTCATTGTCAAGTGTGTATCAGTAGCTTCGTGTTCTGCGTATATTAATTGCCCGTTCCATAGTGAAGACAATGGTTGCGTTGGTTTCGGAATGTTTCTGGAACCTGTTTCCCAATCCCACACGATCCTCTGCCAATACTAATTATACCGAAGAAAATCATCGAACGATCCTACGGACAAACTGTCCTGCCCGTGCAAACAGAAATTCTCCTAAGTAGACTAAAACCTCATGTTTCCTCTTGTTCAACTATTCTCCGTCTTGTGGATCCACGCGAGACAGCCCTGGCCAAACATAAAGAAGAAGAAAGCAAACATTTCAAGTTGAAGTATCGATACATCCTAACCAAACTTTACCCCGATCATCCACCCTTCGACATAAAAAAAAAAAAAGATGGTCACCCACTTGATTCACATGCAACCCGCTTACTGGATCGTTTCTCCGTAAGACCGTCTTTCTACTAGCAAATTATATTACGGCGAACACTAATTTGCCGGTTTTTCGTTCAACTTTGCAATTAACACACTATCGATATCGGCATAAAAATATCTTTTACGTTCGTTGTATTTATTTATTGCCATCCCTCTGCGCGTTTTAAGTAGTCACAGCAAATATACCAGGACTTCATAGTACCCAACTATCATTTTGAAATACCATATCATCGAATCTTTTCAACGCCCTGAATGATAACAATCATAATAATTCCTCGAATATCTTGCATCCCCTAAAATTCTTGAACCAATCTCAAACCGATCATAAAAACCGCTCTCGAATACCCCGGCAACCGCAATGCACGTCCCCTTCGAAGAGCTCTCCCAACGTCGACCTACCAATGATACACCCGCGCCAGCTACGCAAGCAACCCATAACCCTGTGCGCGATCATCCCCATAAATCACCCCATAGTTCCGCCCTCGACCGTACCGGTCCGTCGACGAATCTTCGCAAGTGTTCCCCGGTAAAGTCACCTAACATCGAGCGAGCCAGACAGCCCGTAACCGCCCGGCCAATTAATTAACTTAACGACCAGCACGGTCCACCTGCGCGGCTCACCTTAACGTTCCATAACTCGAGAAACGGATCGACGATCGCCGCTGAAAGGGCAGCGCGCGCTTGTCAGCCGATCGTCGGCCACCACGTGGCGCCCCGGCATCCAAGAGTTTCGATTCCGTGTGCTCGAATCGCGCGGGGATGATCGCAAGTCGGGGTCAACCACCCTCGAAACCCCGTCCACGATGCTATCGGACTCGTGGGGGGAGGGGGTTGGTTGTAAAATCCGGCACGCGTGTGTGCACGATGCACATCGCGGCGGAGGAGATGGAAACGCACGACGGCGTGGAAAACGGGACGCAGAGGGAATGCGACGAGGGAAGCTGAACCCGGGTACCACGGGAGGGAGGAACGCCATCAGATTTCGCCCGGTTCAATCGGTTCGCCCCCATTGTGCTCGGTGTTCCGCCTTTTCAGATTACCGTGGTTCGACCGCAGGGAAACATACATACGTATGTACGTACGTGCACGGGTGGCCGGTGTCTCGCTACCCGTAAGGATCGTGGCGATCGCTCCGAGTTATCTCGGACGTACCTCGCCTGTGATCTTCGCGCAGCCCGTTCGAGGATCCGTTACATTGTCCCATGACAATGGACAACGGGGGCCACGTCGTGATCGCAACGAGGTGAATTTTGCGCGCCCCTGCGCGCGTCGACAGGGGTAATTGTACGCCGCGGCGCAGAGGGAAATGGGAATTCGTGCGGTGTCCAAAGGGACGTGTATCTTCCGGCGGGTTACCGCGACGCGGAAGTTTTTAAGGGAGCGATTCGTTTCAAGTGGAATTAGACTGTATTGTGTCGGGGCTACTTTTGGTTCTGCTCTTGTGTGCTCAATTCGCGCAAGAGTATCCGTCGGGGAGCCCTGAAATTTGATAAACAAAAGTTACGTAGTGCAATGTTTCATTCCTCTGTCATAGAATATTGAAGTTCTTCGTTGCCTATACGTTAATTGAATCATTATTTTCGCACTGAGAATACTTTTCACGAGTCGAATATTTAACTTGTTACAATCTTTGTGGATTCGTGTGACAATCCAAATAGTTGTCCCCAATTAACAGGGCAAATACCACTTCCTATCAAACAACAACAAAATTGTATCTACTCGAAGGGAAATTTTGTCTGAACAAACAGAATACGCGTGTCTCGTTGAAAAAGAAATCTCCAGCCATCGGTATCTAGATTGAGCAGAAGCGGCGACAAATTGAAAATATAACTTTGAAAAGTAATTAAGCGCGTCCGTTTCGCCACTCGATGACGAGAACCGGTGGAACCTCGACGACGGTGAAGTTCGAGTGGCGTTCGAAAATCGGCCGTCAATTAAAAGTATCAAACGGCGAACGACGAGTTGTCGACAATTTACGGATAAAGCTGGTAACGGCGATCTACTTGCCGGCTTTCACGATCCCCGTGCAACGAGTAACTATTAATTTCCCGTAAAATTACGGGGACGGCCGGCCGTGTCGCGGCGTCTCGAACGAGGAGCACCACTCCCGAAGCTTCCACCTCCTTCTGCTTCGTGGATTCTCGTGCCGATATCCGAGCCATAATCGAGCCGTGGAGGATAAGCTTAATTCGTCCCTAACTCGATACATCGACGAGGCTTGTCAACAAGCCGGCCAGGCCATCATTTAATTACGCGACAAGTCGCTCCGTAATTCGCGGCTCTTCGTTTCTCGGTGATCCAGTCGCCGGATAAAGCCGGGGGAAGATGCCGAACGGACGGAAAGGGGGGGAGGGTGGAAATCGTGGAATCTTTTGACCCTCGATTTAGTTTGAATTATGAACGACGTGCCGAGGATCGGACAGACAAAGATACGTGTACGTTTATCTTCTGTTGCTCGTTAGATTGGGCAAAATGTACATCATTCAGTGGCTCATTAATAAGACAAACTACCCTGTCGTCAAGGGTTCTCGAACATTTTATCTGGCAGAGGAAAAATTGTTTCGGCATTGCCGCCTTCATTTGTTCAATTGTTCGCTCCCAATTCTCTTTACGAATATTCAATAAAGACGCTGAATATTATCGTGTTACGATCCTGCTGCTGTCGCCACGCTATCCGATTAGTCCTGTTCAGGCAAAATATTTATAAAAATAAGGCACCCCTATACGAAGTGTCACCAGTACAGACCAAGACCAACATTCGCCCCGCTTAAACATCCATCAATAAAAGTCCACCCCTTGCCTAACCACCGGCATTCATCCCCTCGCTATTAGCCAAAATTACGCCGTTTCATCCCCTCGAACAATTCCCTCGACCGACGGGGAGGGAACGTAACGCGCGTGTGGCGTAACTTAAACGCGGCACGAGAAGGCAGAAAAGAAAAGCCAGCCAGCAGCACCCGACTTAAATGGTCCTTGACGTAACTGCGCTGCTCGGTTACATGAACGAAGGGATATCGCGTTTGTGTGTTGCACCCGACAAGGCGGTGTGTTCCTTCTGGTCGCTCGAGGATCGCGTTGCCTGAATATTCAACAGCCTTTCGACATTACACACTGTTCACTGTGCGCGGGTGGAGCGTGGCCGCGTGTACATGTGTGCACGCGTGGCTACGAACAGTTCGGTCGTTGCAAGCTGTCTTGCATAAACAGTCCAACGTCGATGGAAGCTTTCTCGGCCTCGTAGTCGTCGTCGTCGTCGTCGTCGTTGTTGTTGTTCCCAGTCGATCTGGGTCACGCGTGCACACCGAACGCACGCTTGCTGTTTAGCGTTTCGATAATACGAGCGAACCGTGATGTAAGTAACGCAAGCAACGGTGAGGTGGGTCTAGGAACGCGCAGCAGTCGGGAGGATTTCGACGGGAATCGAGAAAGTATGAGAAACGACCGTGAGCTGGTCGACGAGAATGGGGAAAATTTTGGAATCACTTTGGAATATTTGCATGCTCGAAAGGAATCGCCGTAATCTTGAAATGCACGGGGGAAATTTCGAGGATTTCGGAATCGAAAATATTTCGGTGGCTGTGATATGAATTTCGGGGGGGGGGAGGGGGGCAGTAGTATAATCATTTCCAACGCGATGGCAGAAAGTAGGAAAGAGTTGCGAGCTTTCCAGTGGTACTATCAGGTATTCTCCGGGCGATAAAAAATGACCTGCCATGAAATTATATTGAACGGCGAAAAAGAAGGGTTCCAGTTTCGAAGCGTCTAAAAACCGATTCAAACTTGTTTTAATATTAAATATTATATTCTGTAAATAGTTGAGACGTTAAAGCTGTACCATGGGGATATTTTTAAAAAATTGAAAAAACCAATATGAAAGTTATGAACGTTCGTATAATATTGACGTTACGGCTAAATGGAAAAGTTATCCCTTTTAGAAGATTTCTGGCAAATCAAATATCTGTTATAATCAAAAATTCTGTTAAAACACGTTCGTAAAGCTGCCTGATTTGTGTTTGCTCGAAAAGTTGTGAAAAGCCTGTGAAGCAGAGATTAATTAGTGCGATCTTGAAGGTCCCCTTTGAAATAGTAACCACAAATATCTTGGTACGGGGTGGCAAAACTAAATCCTTTGACTGCGCCGGCTATATTCGAAAATTGGTTTACCTTACACCCGTCGAACGCAGATATCGTGTTTAATTACTGTCGTTCAGGAAAATTGCCACATTGTGAATTAACGGGGAATATGTGAACGCATTTTCTGCGAGTCGCGGAAGAAATTTTGTAATTGCAATAAAAGAATATGCAATTAGTTTCATAAAATTATTTCCGCGTCCTCGTACAAATAATATAGGTCAAAGAATAAAATCCTGAAAAGTGTGCTTCCACTTCCCGCCGAATATAATTAATGTGCTCGACTATTTTCAGAAAATTTCATATCCGGCGAATTACAGTTTCCTTCAATTCATTAAACTGTTACGAACCTCGAATGCTCGCAGGCGAATACCGCTACGAATTAATCGGTAACTGCGGGTCAATTGTTTGTACCTCTCATCTGGATTGAAATTAGAGGTAGTAGACAGAACCGAATTGCAGATCGGGAGGCCTCCACCCAATATTTCTCTTTACTTTGTTCACAAATTGGGGATAGGAATCAAATCGGACGGAGCTAACGAAGTAGACGGTACTGGCTACGACCTTGAACTTTTGGCCTAATTGCGCCGTGGTTACAAAGTAAAGCGTCGGCCCTGAAATACTACAATTGAAATACGTCAGATGTACGGTGAACCGTGAGTGATAAATCAGGCAAGAAGAATACAATTAGAAGCGAAAATGATCTAAAATAAATTTGCAATTGAAACTCTACGCAATACTCGACAGTAAAACCAAAGAAGCTTCACTGGTAGTGAATTCTGCATAGCCCTGCGTCGCTTTGCGTTGCACAATTATTTCAAATAATAAAGCTCCAACCTTGATTCTCGCTACTCCAGCCACGAAAAGACAGCGGAAGGATAATGAAAAGCATGAACGTTCGAGTAGGTACGCGAGAAAACAATAGTGATTTACGGTAGAAAACGAGGAGGCACAGAAAAGCGATACTAAAAGCACGAGGGGTTAGAGGGAAGAATCGGGAAAATAATATTCCAAAAATTGCACGAGTGTGGGAAGCGTCGTAAACGAAAAAAAAATGTGAAATGAAATGCTTAATGAAGCAAAAAACGATAAAGAAAAAAAAGGAACGAACAAAGTGGAACAATGACGGCGGGGAAACGCGGAACGTGAAAATAAAGGCCACGACTTTCGGTAAGCTGGGGTCGATTTTGTGAACTTGTGGTTTCCACGGGCGCACTTCGTTGGCTATCGATCGACCTTCTAATTCGATCGTTCGCTAATGAACTGTTCCACCTTTCTCCGCGATTTCACAGCAAATTCTCCGCTGCAGCCCGTCCTGACGAGTTAATAAAATTGTCAAACGAACGTCATCGGGGACGCTGATCGGACCGAGCACCGATTCAACCCTGACATTAAACCGTGTTTCTGACTGTGATTGTGACTGTGACTGACGAACAATTTCTTTCGCGACCAATGGGGAGGATAGAAAAAAAATGTCTGATCACAGTTTCAACTTACATTTGGGGACAAAGAGGAACGATACTTTAATCGAATGAAAAGATTATCGATACGTGCGCGTTTGTGCAGTTTCAATAATTCGCATGCAATTATTGCGCCTTTAATGACCCGTGTGCCCAGTTTATAAATGGAACAAAGAAATTCCTATTACCGGATTTCATTTGCAAATCGACAGGATTAATTATACGTTCAGTAATTATTCAGTCTTCTCCCGATATGAGTAATTTTTAGAACAATTCTTTCTCTTCAGATCATTAAAACTAGCGTCAACAAATTTTTAATCAAATAATACCTGGCGTTATGAGTGGTTTAAAATGATGCCCCGAACTTTCGGAACGAAGTACAGACAATTTAGTACACGTAACAAATGTATAGTCGAAGAATAACAATCCTACCTGACACTGCTGTGGTCCCTGTCGGTTGGGCGACGATGCCTTCGGTCTTGGTTTCTTCACTCCCAACTTTCCCGGATCTCCAACGCCGGGTCTCGACTCCTCGCTGCTGCCTGCAATCAAATAACAGATCCATGAAGTGCTAGTTCGTTTCCATCGGGGGGGGGGAGAAATCAATAAATCGAGGCATGCAGCCGCGAGAACCAGTGCTACAAATCGCGTTTGAAATTCGTTTCCACGTTCCCATCGATCGTCAATAAAACCATTACCAGCGCACCGACGTTTCCACATCGTACATAGATCGACGATTTCTAATGTCAATCCGCGCGAGAGATTTCGCTCGCGCACATATGCGCAAGCCGTTTTCTTCGTACGATCCGCTGCCCGATAGAGCGGACCGTTTCTTCGCGAGACTTTGACTTGCAGAAGATTGATGGCTCGTCGCGTCCCTTTTTGCGATTCGACGTACAGGATATACTTAATGGCCGATTGGCCCATCGTCAACATCGATCGACGGCTCGAGGAAGAAACGACTCGGAATATCGGGCGGTAAGTGAGGAAAAACGACAGGCCGGTTTTATGCACGGAGAGGTGTCTTCCCCGGTGCGAAGGATATTCGTTCGTCTTCGAATACCACGTTATTAAAGAACGTTTTCTATGTAATGTTATACGTGTATCTTTCTGTTGAATTGGTCAATCGCCATTGTTATCAACGATTCGCTGAACGCCTCTAATATTTCCGCAGGGAAATTATGCTACTGCTATCGGTACGCACGGTCCATACAGAATTACCATTCTGCCATTTCGTTGGCAGCAAGCGCATAAAACATGAAACAATGCCAAGCAAAAGATATACAATCGTAATCCCTTCACGCCAGCTGAGCTTCAACAATGTTGTTCTGCGCGTAACACAATTCGAACCGTGAAAGGGTCGAAGCGACCGAATTATCGAGAACGACCCTCGAAATCGAACTGCGACCATAAAGAGATACGACAAAGTCTCCAAGCCGAGCATCGACAAGCGAAAGAAGGGAACGTTGCCGCAACAACAAGGGGCACGGCCACGGGGTGGTGTTTGCATAGAACGTCAGCGAACCGCGAGACCCGCGAACCAAACGCAAATTTCCCCCGATTGTGGACCGTTCACGGTAACCATTGTGCCCCCCGACAATAATAACCGCGATCCGGCCGGAAAGGGGAACGGCCCGGTTTCCACGAAGAAAGAGGAGCGAAGTCCACGGGGACATTTTCAATTATGGCGAACACATCACAAAGAACAAAATGCCCCTCTCTGACCGGAGATTGTGCTTGGCAAGCCTCATTTCCGGCGGCAGGAGCAAGCTCTGCTCCTCCGATTTACTTCCAACGAGAGATACGTTCCCCTTATTGTCCCCTCTCTCACTTCGCCACGCTGCTTGTCGTCGAATCATCGTTGTTACCTGCCCAGGAACACCTGCGTTCGTCTCTCTCGTCGACCTATATTTGGCGTTTCGCGGCGTGTTTAATCGACGATTGCTTCAAGAATGACCATTGTAACCGAGCTGCGCAAGGTTCGTCCGGTTTTATATTCAGGCGAAGTAAGAGAAGCGTTCGCCTCGTTTAGGATTTAATTATCGCTGTAGGTCGAACTCGTGGTCGAATACGTCCGCCGGCGATTCTTGCGTATTTTGTTCTCTATTTTCTGGGGGCAGAGATCGACCGAACGAACGATCACGGGGAGGGGCGACGAAGGTAATTATAGGACCGAGGAAAGGTGCATGTATAAGGGGAACGTTTCCAGATTCGATCTAACTCGGAACGCGAATGCGATACTATTAAAAGTCGATTCTCCTGACGAATAGATTCGGAACCAGACCTATTCCACTGATAACATCGGACACCAGAAGGTTTACTCGACTTCAAACAATCTCCATAAAATTGACAAACATTAGAACGCCCAAGAAATTCCTATCCTCCATTCCTAAGCCTTCCACTGGACCAAGGGTGAATCGAATACCCGCGAAACTTTCTAGCCTTGAAATAAAAGATTCTTCGACGAAGAATCCGCCTTAAGTACACGCAGACCTTTCTCTCTCCCTCTCTCTCTCTCTCTCTCTCTCCCCTTCGTCTGGCATCTCCGGCGAAACTTTTTTCGTCGCTGTCCCGGAAGTCAAGGGGGGCGCAGCGACGGGGTAAACAAGTCGCTTTTCATCAGCCTCGACGGACTGAGCCGTATTTACCGGAAGAAGTCAGCGCGCGTGCTCGTTCCGGCGGCGCAAACATCGGACGGAAGATAAATGTGTATACACCGAACTTTAATAATTTTGTCTTGGACCACCTCGCCGGCAACGACGGAGACGTCGGCGCAAAGGGGACGCGACGCCGCCGCGTCTCGTGACGTCGAATCCGCCGCTAATAGATTCACCTTTCCGGGCCGCAGCCACGGCTTCGGTCGGCCGCAATTTAATAAATCAACGGTTCTGTCTTTGATGCGGCGCATACCGAGCGAACTTGATAAACGAGCCGCGACCGACCGACCAGCGCGTGTATTTCGCTCGACCGGTGTTGAATTCGAACCGAGGGCCGCGGAATTTTCGTCCGCCTGTCGCGCGCTCCTTCGTCGTTCCACCCTTAATTATAGTTCGTTTGGACGGCAACGCGGAACGAACTTTCCGTCAATGGTGTACGGATGAATTCGCGGTTCGATTCGATATGTGCTGTACTAACGATATGATATAAGAACGGGTAGGTTTGTTGGCAATTAGAAAGCTGACGGTGATTCAGATTTTGGGGTGGTCTGTAGGATCCATGTATGTACATAAAGGTATTTAAGAATTTCTTCTTCGCAACTGTATTTCTGTTAAACACTCACGCGTACGGATGACACACCTGTGCATACCTCACGTGTAATGTTCATTATCTTGGATAACATAACGACTGGATCTTTCCATCATCGGGAAATAAAATGTCCTTTACCACTGAATTTATCTAACCACTTTAGTCCATTATTTCAGGAAATAATAATCGAACAGTGAATCATACAAATTCTATAATTTTGTTACCGAACGAACATTCCTGAACATGGAATTCAGCCTAAAAAATAATTCAACAGAACATTCCCCTCCCGATCGGCGACTCCCTTAACCCTTTTCCACCGATCTACCCATAAGCCCTACCACGAACAAAGAAATCCGACCGTGCTTCGTACACCCGGTACTTAATTCGCGGACGCGTTGAACGTTTCCCTGCGATGCTTCCAGCAAAGCCACGGAGAATCACGCAAACCTAACGCCTCCGCGATCGTTGATCTACGCGTGTACACATAAGCAGCGCGCAGAAGGTGTCAGCCTCAACCCGGGGACCCACAGGCGGTGGGATGCGTTTGTAATTCCATTTACCGCGCAAGTGGATGCTGCAACGCGCAGACGGCATGCTTAATAAAGTGTACTTAACCGAGTACAGGGCTCCTCCGTGGCCTCGTCACGATTGCATACGCCTCTCGTATCCCCAAGGGCGACGGAGTTTCGCCCTTTGCCGTGAAACCCTGCGGGTCTCAGAAAGCGATGCGTCGCGACGACGACAACGACGGCGACTACGCCATGGACCACTGTGCATAATTGCATCCCCGATCATGGCGAACGCGCAGACACGATTCACTCTGCGACACCGTTCCTACGACTCTCTGATATTAAATTCAAATGAATTCTGCGATATTTTTAACACACGCGTATGCATTCTGCGGTGAATGGGTTAAATAATATGTTTTAAACTTTAATGTCACTGACGTATCAGATTCGACATTCTTTTATTCAAACATCTTACATTATATACGACACTTGACTCCCAATTTTACTACCAAATCGATCGCGTAGGGTACCAACTGTTTCGCTGTACTTTCGTCAAATGTCCTATACCAGTGATGAGCAACGTTTGGCTCGCAGTGGGCCAAACAGTTGAAAGCTACTACTTTACGCGGGCCGCAATATTAAATACTCAAATATATTAATCAAACAATTTAATTTAAGACGCAAATAAGCCATTTCTTATTTGATTTATAGCAAAATTGCCTTCTGTTTTTTTAACATATACATACTAATATACAATACATTTTATAGTGTAAAGGGGTATACCTCTACATATTTTTTTAATTAAATGGAGTTAATTAATTACTGAAATTTAATTAAATGAAATAATATCCCTGATTTTGTTCGTATTGTCAATATTAGGATACGATATTAGATTTTAACTTTTGGCCAAACGTTGTTCAAAAATCACGCGTGGCCCGCGTGTCACTTGTTTTCGCGGGCCGCACGTCTGTGGCCGGAGGGCCAATGTGGCCCGCGGGCCGCAGTTTGCTCATCACTGTCCTATACAGTTGTCGTCGCACGGTGTCGCAAGAGTTTAGCGCAGAGCATCTTGTTTTTTAATTGCTCCCCGTCGCTCCATTGCGCCGTTAAAAGTTTAACGAGAACGCCGCGGTCCGTTTTAATGGCTCGTTCGCGTTCGTCGCCTGGGGCCCGGTTAATTGGTAACAATATTCGAGCACGGTAATACATTTGCGATTGGCCGACGTTTTGTCCGGTCGGCCGGTTGCGTTTCATTCGCGTCGTCCCTTCGGGCTTGCCTGTGTCTCAGAGAGCGAGGCCGTCACTTCTCGGCTGGCGTGCATAATTGCATCGCTAATCTTACTAGGCAAACACGCGGTGTCGCGGCTACGCTTATACTTAACAGGCCGCGGAGGACGGGGCAATTGTACAACAACTGGGGAACCGATTAATATTCATACGGTCTGGTAATTCGCCGCTGTTGCGATCAGCTTGGATGAAGATCGCGTAGAATGTATTGCACTGGCGTTTAGAAATAATTGCGGTTCTTTCTGTGTCCAACGCAGTGAACCCGCTTCCAAAGACGAGAATATGAAGTATTCGGTATGGGAGCGTTTAAATTGTTTTTCCCACTTTTCTGTCACTTTAATTTGGTCAAGGCCCGGTGTTTCATTTCAATTCAGAATAAAATCAAATCCTTTTGTATGGTTCTTTAAAAGACGAACAACAGGGGAAGGGGTAATTTTGCAAAAATAATTTCGATACTTGTTATTCATATCGAAACGTTTATACGAAACCGCAAAAACGACGAGCCATCATGGAAAATGATAAAATCGGTTTCACCCAATACCAAATGTTTGCAAACTGTAAGCCAGCAACTACTGTAGATCGATATTGAAAATCGACTTACAGAGAATACCTAACGAATTCCGATAACAAAGTCTTTCGCATTCTTTTCCGTGCAATCCGTCCAATTATTTTCACCAGTAATAGTATCGTGCGCATTTCAGCCAGACAGTGATACGTCGTTACGTCGTTCGCGAAAGAAAGGCGAGGCTTTAATTAAAGGAGGGGTGGTGGTCCTGTAAGATGGCTGGCAGATACCGCAAAACATATTTTCCTCGGGGAGCACGGTTGGTCTTAATTATCCGGCACTTCGGGCACTTTACAAGCTATGCAAAACTTCGTGGCCGCCGTCGACAACGACGTGCGGGGTTCGCGACGACGATTTTTTCCCCGTATATACCGCCGCATTAAGCCGCGACCCGCAAAAATGTCGGAACGCTGGAAATGCGCCATCCCCCGTTTCACCCTCGTGATATTTGCCCCGCGGTCAGAATAAATAATGCATGAGAAATAATTGTCTTACCCGGCTGCGCTCTTTGCGGCAACCTCATTTGTCGCGGAAGTTTGTTTGCAATTCCACCGTCAAAGAGCGGCCCGACGAAATTGCCAACATTGACGAACCTAATTTCCGTCCCTGTCTCTCTGACCTTTGTAGTTGTTCGCGTCGCGTTTGGTAGAGCATTGCTTTCGGTGCTCGCCAACCACGAAACGTGGGGCCCTCTAATGCCTCCTCTTTTTCGGAGAGGGGCGAAACGCGACAGAGAATTCTTTTTCTCTGTGCAGATGTTTCAATGAGACACGTTCGGCTGTGCGCTTACGCACGCTTTGTTAAGGGTTTCGTGCGGGGTGAGCTTGAAATTGTGCCGGACATTGTTTTGGTAAACATCAATGGTGAAAATTCTCGAATTACCTCGGGAAAGATTTAATTGGATTAGTACGACGAATCATGCTTCACTTATCGGTCGCAGTAACCATCTGATCAACCAAGAAAAGAAAACGATTCTCTATTGCACTTGGCGTTAATATCAATGCATCGCATTAATATTAACAGTTATTGCCCGCAAGCAACAATAATATTGAACCGTGCGCGCAGTCAGAATCTCGGCAATCCATTAACATTAATTTCAGTGAATTCGGGTACAGCACTGGTGACCCGTCCGTTTCAATCGCATCGCACGATCCTCGTCGCAAAGTATAATGCCACGTATCTGTCCCAAAACGAAAGGGAACATTGCTTGCGAACTACGACGGTACGATCTCGATATTAATTGTCGTCCCTCGAAGAACGACAGTGCCGGCCTGGCGCGCCGATAAGAGCCGAACTGAGATGGAGATATTTGCAGGGAATAGGTAATTTTGGCCAGTAATTACCAGCCGCTGATAATTCCTTGATTGGTAACGGGAATTAGAGGTGGAATCTAATTATCTGGCATTATCGTTAAATCTGATCACTGACGGACAGTGGTCCCCTGCAGTGGCCTGGCCTTGCCATGTTAAATCCCCGAAGCCAAAATCGATTTCAACGGCGTCGTACACCGCAATCAGCTACAATTTCATCGAGGTCTATTCGAAAGTCCGCCCCTCGTTCGTACGGCACCGTTGCTTCTCGGTTCCTCAGTAGAAAAGGTCGGCCATAGCGTGGCCATTAGAAGCGAAAAGAGCAGGGACCGCGTTTCGCGGGCTCGTTTGTCGCGATTCTTCGGCGAGTGGTCAATCGATGTACCAACTGGAATATATTTCCGCGTGAAACAGACGGATCTATAAATATCGAGCTATCCAAATATCGTCGGTATTTGCGTTCCTCGGATTTGCACAATACGCGGACGACGAAAACTCCTGGCGTTTATAGATGTGTCGGGTGTTGGTCGCCGCGCCGTTCACGCGTCGCACAGTATCGTTGCTATCGATCGTGAGCCACGTTGCTGAGAAATTAGGTGTTCAGGATTTAAATAAAACCCTCGTTCACTACTGTCTTTCATGTTTTGTATTTTTAAGTAAACAACAAATTGCGAGAGAGCTATAATCTCTTGGGAAAAATTATTTTATACAAATTGTTGTACCAGAGTTCGGAGTTGAATGGTTTTTCAAAGGATCGCAAATATGACGGTCCCGTTGTTTGATTTGATTAATGCAAGCGATATCGTTGCCGGAATTTAATGTGAAAATTCGGCAGACAACGGTAAAGGGAAGGTTTTCCAAATTTCCACGAAATATAAACACGATGAAATCTGTTTGACTGACGTGCAAATTAATTCACTGTAAACCTCGCGGTATCTTTTCAATCTACGTTTTCAGAACCAATAATTGTATGGTACAGCAAAATTGGGAGATCGAAAAAGTAAAATCTCAAAGGGGGTACTTTCGAAACGCAGTGCTTCCGAGTGTTCGACCCGCGGGACAAATTTTCAGAACGAATACACGTGCACCCTTTACGAGTACCCATAAAAGGCCGCAGTGAAGCTTAACGACTGCATAATGAAAACGATGCGTAAACCGGGGAAAAAGGGGCTGTTTTTTCAACGTAGAAGCATTGACCTTCTGAAGTGTGCTGCCCTCGTAAAAAGTGCAAACAGATGTGTAAAGCGAAACGATTGTACGTAATAACTTCTCTTTTTATTATTGAACTCTGGCACCGATCGCCGTTTCGCGTGCCCTTTAACTTGACTTCCGTTCCTGTCTTTTTTTTATGCGAACTCTGGTTCCAGAAACAATGATTGGGAAGGTGGTAATAAATTAACCGATAAAGCGAATTGCGACTACTAATCGATTGAGGTTATTGTGTTCCCATTGAGTGTGAGATAAATTTGGAGTAACAAGAAGTGAATTACAAAATACCGGCGTTAATCGAATTTGCGATTCTGGAGAAACGGAATTTCATCGCGGAGCTGTATCAATCGTGATTTTGTGAAACTGTACGGCTCCGGCAATCTTTGTTACTTGTCGCGAAGTTTATTTTAATTAGGATTTCTGCAGTGCCGTTTGCTCGCTCGCGATTCGCGCACTGGATATTTTGCAATCAGTTCCAGCGTCGCGCGGACTTTTATTGTTACGTTGTTACGCGTGCATTGAATAACTTACGGCTGTTGTCGCAAATTCAATTAAAACACGAACAAAAAACCCCGTCGACAGACAATCGCGAACACGCGAAAGTCAATATTTGACAAGAAACGCGCGGGACCAAAGTTTCGCGTAAAAATTTCGAACGAGATAATGAAACATCTGCCTGGAGCATTTTTTAATTACACCTACACCGCACCCTGAATATCGCGTACCGCGAAAGTTGACGCGAACGATTCTTTTTTCGTATCCCGAGAAGAGAATTCCATTCATTGATTTGCAACGAATACGCGCGTACCGGTACTATGAATATAAAAGAAAAATCGGCCTCAATCCACATTCTTAACGAAATCAACAGCGCGGTTTTGTTGCTAAAAGCAGAAATACATCGGTAAATAGAAGCACAACATCGACGAGCCTTTAGAGCGCGTCGAAAGTTCGCCAGTACTTAGAAAAAACAAAAGTGAACAACTTTTCAAGAATAATGGTAGAAAAAAAAAAATGGAAATCTCCGGTTGAGAACGTGACGCAGCGAATTCCCCCAGCATTAACGAACATCGCCGACAGTGATCGACTCTCCACGCTCGTGCACCTCCGGCGAGTGCATTCACGGAGCATCTATGCAATTAAACGTACAAAAAGCCACGTACGCGCGTATACATGGGTAGGCTTGTGCGATCGTGAATGAATACGCTTGCACACACTAGCACGATTCGAGTGCAGAGTACGAACCCGCGTACACTTCAAGTGGGCCATCATTCCACCCTGCGGATGCACACCGCACGCCGGCCGCGTAATGCGTGTTGCAATAAACATGAAGATACGATCCCGCGTGTGGATGCGGCGAATTCCGCGCGCGATATGCATTCCGTCTGGGTATTACGAGAAGAATCCTTCCGTTTCGATGCATTAACGTGTTCCTAACTGCACGGAGCAGCGGTTCCGTGGTCTTATTCAACATCGAAACGATCATCGTCGTACTTCAACCGGCGATTTCGATGCTTAAACAGATACAGCTCCTTTAAGATACGAGAGCGTTGAGTTTGCGAGCGGTTTCGCGTATGAAAATCATTTTCGCAAGTACGCGCGAATAGTGTGTCTCTTCTGTTGATTTGACGAATTTATATAAGTACAGTTCGTACAGTCCTGATTTTGCGATACTATTATTATTATCGCAATTTAGACATTGGATGATGCATAATTCTAAGCCTGCGCGCCGAAATGAAATTTGTCCAATATTTTCGTGAAAAGAAAGCTCGAATTATGTTCAATATAATATCTGAAGTGTAGACCAAAGTGTAGAAATGATTTCTAAAATGTACGAGCGCGTCTAAGAACAATTGCTCGCGCGTGGACGAACATTTTCTCGGGAAAATTATTTGCCCCGCGATCGCGTTCAATAGAGAGGAAGGTATTTATATTTCTTCGGTCCCGCATCTGGGCCATTCCTTTCACGGGGCGTTGGCCATGGAATTTAAAACTGTTCAGGTACCGCCATTCGGGCGTCTTTTGTAGCGACGCGCAAAAACCTATTTCACGTGTGTTCCTGTACTTATTCCGGGCAACCCTTGCTCCCCTCCTCTTATTTTTTTTTCTATAGCACCGCTTACTTTTACCGCGACTCGACTTTCTTTTATAGGGAGCACTTATATTTTTAATTCCCCTTTACGTTTTCACCACCGTCGTGCCCGACCGTTCCTCCTTTTATTCCTCTGACCGCGCTTTCCTTTCTAATATTTAATCCCCGGGGATTCCGAAATAACCGGAGAACAAAAATTTCAAAGTTTCCCCCCTTTCCACGCTTCCACGGGTCCGTCGTGCTTTTTGCTACCTGTAAAATAAGCAACGAATCCACAGCGCGCATTGAAGACGAAGTACAAATAAAAATGAAAGATGGACCGCGAACGGAGAAAGGACGTCACGTATTATATATTTTCGCGAATGGGGATTGTGCGGGCAGCTGAGTAGTACGATCAAAAAAAATTGCATCAAATCCTTCGAATTTGCCGGATGAAACGATTCAAGCACCCCATGATTTAAATGTTACGGTCAAAGGTTAAAGTGCAGAAAGGAATATTTATATGGAACGTGTTTTATTTAAATATCCCGCTTAATTGAGATTCTACGCATTGTTCTTGAATTATTTTGTGCAAGCTGAATCTTGTTGAATAATAATAATCTGTCGCAGAATTTGACGAAATGATAATTTCTACCTGCGTTGACTTCTACGTTCAAGCTCGAGAAGCTTCTATCCAATTTTTCTTTCAACAAAAACGAAAAGTTCGCGCCGGCGCGCAACTATGAAAGTTAAATTTTATGGCTCACATCGAGCGGCATCGTCTTCCGCAGGAAGTAGATACCCACGAAAATGTTACTTCCATCGGCCAAGCACGAAACAATCTCGCTGCTTCCGCAATGTCGCTTGTAAAACCAAACACACCCTCCGCGACGAACATATTGCATGCAACGGTTCGCTAATGCAGCTCCCGGTGTAGAAAGGAAAATACTAACGAAATTCAATTCCGATTTCAACCCGTTTAGATGATATATTATGGAATATTCTGGCTCCCTCTCGAGCATTAAACAGGAAACTGAAATGCGTCCGCGGGTGTGGGAAAATTATGTGAAATAGGTACGCGTAAACAAGAAAACAGTGGTACCTTGCTTTTATATAAAATAAAAAAAATATTTTAAGTGCAACAAATCAGAATATTTAGATATTACCATTGTATTAAGATACTTTTATGAGATCTTGTAACATTGTTATAGATTTTCATTCATGTAGAAACATTAACGGATCGGGAAAATAAATTTGTCTGGCAACAGAATTATAGTTGCCTGATTTGATGATGTGTGTGTGCTTTTCGTGATTCGCCACGAGTATCCGATGTATATTCATCGTTTCGTTGCATTTTTGCGGCAACGTATCCCGCTTCTTTCACGTTACCGTGGACCGCTGCGTTATACCAAGAATCCTTTCACTTGAGCAAACAACAGAACGTTTATTTGCTCCGATTCAATTTCAAATCGCTGTTTATTTTCAATACATCCTGCGAAAACAGGAAACTCCGCGAGCACAATAAAAATAACGTCTGAAAGTACCATCCCCGTCGGCGAGGGTACATGGAATAATATCCGTACAAACTTCTATTGTCTTTTTAAATATTTGTTACAAACTTCTGCTCGGTCTCATAGTTATTCAGTTGTAAAGGAACTGAAGGAACTGCCAACTAAATACTCGTACATTGTATTCGACTGCAAACAATCAACTGCGTACGTACAATTACAAACTTCCTGTTTATCTGAGTCGGAAATTATGATAATTTAATTAACGATAAATACCGTGAAAACGTTGCGCAAAGTTCGATATTAAAGCTCCGTGGAGCTTGCGGAAATAATCTGTAAGAGTAAAATGATTAGAATTTCAATCTGTATCATTTACTTGCTAAACCGACAAATAACTTTCTTTTCCCACCGATACAGCGTGCAAACACGAGTTTAGAGGGAATGCTCGTTAAAACTCGAGGCATCGTTAATCAATAGCGACGGTGACGATCAACGATGCACGAAATCTCTATTTCGCGTAGGGGGCGAGCCGTTTTAAAATATTCAACGAACCGACCAGTGTTTTCGGTTTGACCAGCCGATCGATTGGGAGTCTAGCGAAACCGAGGGAAAACAATTTGTCGTCGACCAGTTGTCAGTCTCAGAGAGTTTCGCGACATCTTGTCAACTCGATGCACAGTGGAAACTAGCCGGAAGTCCGCGTCATACCAAACCGTTGGACCCCGGAAGTTTGTCTTGGGTTAGGTTTGAAACTCGATATACGTTTACATTTCTGTCTTGGAAACTGAATCCTTAGTTTTGGAGAATATACGCCGTATGTACGTTTCTCGCCAGCTTTGTTCTTCTTATTTGTTTTCTGCCGTGTTAAAACGGTATAATCGTTGTACGTGTGAGAGTAAATTATTGCAGAATCATTTCTATTATCCTGAAATAAATGTATATTGAAATATTTATACACGCAAATTATTTTTTAGTTAATTAAACAAGGTGTCTGAGCATTCAAATATATATATTTCTCTCGCGATAATAAAACCGAGTACTGACTTTCATATCGAACAAATGTTCAACCCTAAGCGTGTCGTAACGAACGTGCAATGGAATGCAATTTTGGTATAATTACAAGATCAGTCGGTTGTAGGTGTTTCCGTAATTAGGTTAACGTGGAATTTTTATGCAGGTCTGGCATGAATAAACCATTAACAGCCGCAACGTAATGGCTATTGCCGTGTCTGAAGAACCGATCGCCTGACAAATTGCTTTAAACATCGATTGGGGTGGAGAATCGATACTTTGGTAATGTGTAGTTGGGGCAACGTCAGGATTTCATTTGTACGAGTCTTATTTAATTGAACGAGGTTTTAAGAAACAATCTAAGCAATTGCTTCGCAGCGTTTTATTCTTTAAAACAATCCTAAGTAGTGGCAACTAGAAATTATTGCTCGTTCGAATAGATTATCGAAAGACACGGTAACAGTAACTATAAATGTAAAGCTTATAGAATGCATATCTAAATTCCTTCCCACTGCTTTATAAGGGGAGAACAATTTAGCAACGAAAAAATAGAAGGCAGAATAAAAATAATTAATAGTTTCAAACACGCCTGTCACAAGTATTAATAATTCGCAATATAACTACTATCTAATAAAATTCACATCACGTTATAGATCATTTTCTAGAATTGCTTGAACTTATTTTACAGGAATCTCATTCGCCAAGCAACATAACGCACAATGACAGTAACATGACGACCATGCGAATGATTTTTCTTTTACGATTACCACAAGAAGCTTACGTGCCAGCGAATTAACTATCGCACAGCGTAAGAAACAATCTGAAGTTATAAACGTGTGCTGGCGTTTGTTCTGATAAAAAAGCATCGCTAACGTTCCGGAGCAGAGGTAATGGATACGAGGCCAGAACCAATGGGGCAAAATCGAGAACTGAGGGCAGCTCCGGCAATAGATAGTTCGGCTTTTTATCAACGTACTCCGGAATATATTGCGGGAAGATGGAGGGGATCGTTAACGTCCACTATCGTTCTCTACCGCGGTGCTATCAATCAAGCGAAGAGAAAATAAGTATCACGCGACTGATGGTGCTTAAACCTTTCCTTTACTGAAGTAATCGTAGTCAACCAACTATCAATGAACAGGTGAAGACAGATGGCGAAGGTAATTAATTGTTCCCTTAACTACTTCTCGAAGAGAGTATTTAAAGGGCAGTAGTCCAAGTACGTGATTAGTCGAACAGTTGGTCAATTTTCTTGGCCCTTCGTCATTACCGGTCACGCAGTGTGTATAATTAATTTTGCAACTCCATTGAAAGAAGATGTTACAGTTCCGAGAGAATCTTATCGATTTGAAATTGAAATATGATTAGTTTGTTATGGTAGACAGCCCATTCGGATAATTTCATTTACTTTGAGACCATTTGTAATTTTAAAACTCGTGTTCCATTTAACGTGCATGATATTGTATCCTGATTTGATCAGCGTTTCGTCGCTAATTAGATTAATTAACGTAGCGGGACAAAACGTTCGCCTTTTATCCCATGGCAGCTTTGATCAGAATTCTCCCTTCGTGGAATCAAGCCGACAATTGTGTCTGACATTCGGCGTTGAATTTCGCGGTCTCATTTTTAAGCCGGCATCCACGCGAACAACCTTTCTTTTTTCGACGTTTCATTCTCGTGTCGCTGGAAATTCTATTTTCCTCCGGCTCTAATGCGTGAGACGTTATTAAGCAAGATTTTTCGCTTGCTCTTTGTTCACGTTTTTATAACATGGAATAACAAGAAGTTGTTCATTTTGCTTTCGCAATATCAACATGCGTCGCTGCGGTGAAAACACTTGCACGACTATTGCGAAAGTTTCATAGTGAATCCATCAAATATTGAAACAGGGCTTCGTATGATTTCTATGCAATATTTCCAACGTTAAACGAATTGGCTTCTGTTCTGTGTCATATCGATTTTACTACGAAGCAACTTTTAACTCAACCTTATTAACATTAACTAGTCGGTACGATACGAAATATCCTTTTGCTCGACATTAAATATAAAACCTTGGTTTCATCGCTATACTCGAAAGGAGGAGCAGAAAGAACGCGGGTGGAAAGAGCAAAAACGAAGGAGAATAGGCACGAAAATGGGGGATCGGACTGAAGGGAGGGATCGAGCAGAATGGGGGCAAAGAAAAGAAATACAGCGGCGGTGGCGTCGCGATACCGGCGGCCAATAACGCTCGCGGACCACCCCCGCCGTTAAAATCGCTTAAACCCTTCCCCCCGCGGGGTAGATTTATTGCGAAAGGGCTTTAAAAAAAAAAAAAAAGGATAGAAAGAAAGAGTCGAAGTGGAGTTGGGGGTGGCGCAGTGAACGAAGGACGACGATATATATCCGCCGGTCCTGTAGAGCCCTCCTCGCGGGGTGGAGGTGGTTTTGTAAGCGTGCACGGAAGGAACAAGCTGGAAAAGGGATGCTCCATGGACCGGGGGACGGGAATGAAGAGTGGACGAAGAAAGGGAAAGGGGAGGACGGACGGTGGTGGTGTTTCATGTAGCTGGCGGGTGGCGCGAGCGAGGGAAACGACAGCAACCACCCCAATTTATAATATTTATCGCCGCTGGCCGATAATGGAATTTCGCCTGGCGCGTTTATGCGTGTATATATACGGCGTTGGCCGGCCCCTCTTAAATCCTGAATCGGGACGTATGGCCGGCTTCCACCCTTCCGCGATATTCCTCGTAAAAACTGGCCGCCGGTGGGATGTGCCTTTTTATGGTTTTATTTGTTTATTTATACGGCCTGCTGCTGGATTTCTTCCTGCTGTGTCTTTTTTTTTTTCTCTCTTCCTTTTCACCGGTCCGATTCGATGTTCGGTGAAACTCGGACTGGAATTCGCTCGTAAGGGGGGATGCTTGATTGCTCGATTTGTACGTTGCGGGAACCGAGGTGAATTGATGAATGAAGCGCGGAGAATCTGTGTTTTAATGAATTTATCGCGACCCCGATTCTTGTGCCACGGAGTGCGAGTTTGCCGCGGTTCAATTCATGCCCGGGCATTCTTGTTCTATTAAATTTTTATTCGACGAACTTCGAGCCGGATGATACGTTACGGTGATTGCGTTAAAATTGCTGGAGCGATGCGCGGATCGTGGACACGGCGAGCAAAGTTATAATAAATCAAACGAAACGAATCTGGTCGCAGAAATTTCGTCCTGTCGGATTGTAATATAACCGCCCGTTTGATTAATAAATTAAGGGATGTTTGGACCCCGACGTACGCATTGCTCGAATGACAATCACGAATGTTTAAAATAACCCAAATGTTCGTGTACATCTCGAATCAGCGCCATCATCGAACGACCCCCTATCCTACCCTCTAAACCAGCTGAATATAGCCAAGTACCGACATTCTGCAATTAACAAACCAGTAAGAAAACAAGACACAATACAAATGTCGACCCTAAAAAAGCATACTAATGCGGAGCCTCCAGTTAATTCCCAAGCACCTGACATTATCGAACAACCCACGATACTAATCCCTCGAATCGCATCGAACTCTTCCACCCTTAAATCACTCCGTTCTAAACATCGATACAGCCCGCCGTCCAGTATCGTACCAGCGGTGCTCGCCGCGGCGAAATCGTCGTCTGGGTCGTAAATCTCGCGGCTGGAAGCTTATCGATTAGCGCGAACGAAACGGAAAGCGGGCCGAGGCGAGGGTACGGCGCATAACGAGCGGCTCGTAAATACGTTTCGTTGCGTATCATCTATCCCGTTTGTCTGGCCGCGGGCTACGCACGCGGCCGTGTTTATGCTCGCACGGATAATGCGCTCCGTTATAAATTCTCACCCGCGATGTAACGCGATCCACGTGTCTATTTGCGACGCGAACGTAGCCTGTCCTCCCGTCCCGGTTAGCCGTGCAAATTGTCGGACAACGGCGTGCAAATCCAAGCCTCGAACTGGGCACGTCGCGGCGCGGCCGTTTCCCTAATTAATCCTTTTCAATTTTCTCTCAAATATTGACGCGTCCGCCGCGTATGTGCACGCTCACCGGGCGTGTACGCCCGGGTGAACGTTCAACGGTTTCAAGTTCGAGCGAGAGCCGGGAAATTGCGAGATTTCCGCGCGACCGCTTCCGAATCGAATCGACGATGCCCCCTTTTTATTCATTAACGGAAACTGCCGGGACAGTCCTCTGGGACTGTTTGTTCCGGGAACACGTGACGCGAATCTGGGCCACAGGACCCTCGTTTTCAGCTAGCGTACGCGGTATGTACCTTTATTGCGGAATCTCCGGACGCGTCTTAATTGCGCATTCAAGCGAATTCCCGGCGAGGACCGCTGTGGGAATCCAGTGATTACTTAGATGTCGTTTGGTGAATTTTTTTTTTTTTAGACACGGTTCGACGGGCGGCATTGCGAGGATATAGAAAGATGATCCATTGTGTGCACGTTTTGTCTTTGATAGCGGAAGACGATGTTGGAAGTGCAGTTATTTAATATTATGGACAGCGTTGCGTGAGTAGCGTTAATGTTACTCGTTTATTAATCCAGCTTTTATCGACCCCTTCCATACACAGCATTGTTCAGAGTGAACACCTTTTTCATACACAAATTAATACGCTATTGATTAATTCGGCAAGCCCACTTTACACCAGCTTGCTGAAAATGTCAATACTGTTACCTGGCGAAACTACTACAGAATATGTACAAATGTGTAACTTCGATTGAACATTTCGTACAATTATTTTCACTGCGTCCATAGAACCCGAAGCCGCAAGCAATTACGCGATACAGAACTGGGAATTGCCGACTTCCCTATAAACAGGGAAAGAACCCCGATTACCGATCTTCACCGGTAAATTCGCGCGACGTATAGCTGAAATCACGCCGAAGACAGCTATTAACCGTTGAATACCGCAGGGTATTCGCCTCGGCAACGAGTATTGTTCGAGATTCTTGGAAGGTCTTGCGCACACGAACGCGTGGCAGCGAGACGAGGAAGGCCGATGCAGCTAGTCAAGGCGAATTTCTCGATAACCCAAGTTATTAACTCATAAAGGCCGAGTTAAGGCTGGGTTAGGGGGATGAAGCATCCCTCCGCCATTATCGCGAATTTACATACCCGGGCGCAGGGGTGACGGAGATGAAGAAACAACCTCCCTTGCCTACTCGTCCTCGTTTGCCCTGCACCATCAACCCCCTCCGTCCGTCGACAATAAAAGCTCGCACCCTGAAGTATAATGGTTTAATGTAGACGCTGTCGCCGCGATGAGCGACGGCGAACGTGAAAATCGGGACGGTTGATTAACGACGCCGAGGAACATCGATATTATTTCGTTGCTGGGTACGAGAATATTATCCTTGGGGAATTTTCAGAAATAATGGGAAGGGGTTGGAATGTTGGCAGTAGCAGATTTTCGGCGATATAATCGAATTTGGAATAGGCAGTGCATTTTTTAATATCGATGAGCACTGATTAGACACAGTAGAAGCTGGGAAAATTCATTTTCGCGTCGAGGTAGGGAAAACGGGATAAGGAGTGGATGTTAACACTGTGAGAGAGAAGCAAGTAATTATTACTGTGTTTGACTGTTAGAATAATGGATTCTATTTCTACATTTCCTAGGAATTACTCAGGTTTCTACTCCAAAAGGTGCACACCTATTACGGTGCGATTAAAGTGGTCCCGTTCAGAAGTTTTACTCAATTATGCGCGAGGAAGGTGTATCTGTTTGGCGATGCGAGTGATACATCCGATCGATCTAGAAAGTATTTAAGTAGTTTAATAACTATATTTCGAAGCTGAAATTTTTGCCGATCGACGGCGAACAAATTTCTGGCCGCCGCAGATGCTCTGCACTTTTCTAACACGTACACGTGGCCGTTTCACTTTCGAAACAATTACGCCGGGAAAGGGGAGAAACTTTGAACAACACTTTTCTCTTTATAGTCGTTGAACTGCCAAAGTAACGCTGCCACGCTCGCGTAAACAAGTACGCTTTATGGCTTAGGTTTAAGACGCAAGTTTTTAATGATCGTCAGTGGACCCCTAACTGGACTGCATTAGCGCTTTCAGGTGTGCACGTATTGCCGTGAGTTAATGGATCTCATGGTGTACACCGTTGGCTCGACTGCCTTATACATCTCGCGCCGTAACTTGACGTTCTCGCGTGAGAATGAAGTGAAATAATCTGTGGAATGGACTGGAGGGTATTATCTTTTAGAGCAGTTGGTACAAGTTATCGCTTAATTATGCAGCGATTTGGGTGAGATGTTGCGCTGGCTCGTTTCACAAGAAAGAAGATTCTGCTGAGAATCGATAGTCGAAGAAGAAGGGAACCGAACAAATTGAGAGGCAAGAAATGCGGACGATAGAACAACTTGAACTACGGCTAATCATTGTAAATCAATTGTTTTGCTACGATATTTTTGAAAATGGGAGTGCTTGTATTTATCACAGGTTCCCGTAGATTTTATTTTTTACAATAATTCTTAGTTATTAATACAAGCACACAAAACTGGTATAAATTCATTTGCAATGACGTGCCACTTTTATGTTCTACACATTTGCGCAATGAAAATGAATTTCGAAAGTTCTAATTTCTTGAGAAATAGTTTCACATTACAGAAGACGACTTTCGTGTGTTCCTTAAACATACCTGTTCCGTATAACAAATTTTGCTTCATATTTTCGTACAAATTCGTGCGTGTAATAAATTTCACCATGAAATTCACGATACTTGAACCCCATTACGCTTGTAATATTAACAAAAATATATTTCTAACGTTCGCACAAAATGATTAATTACAATAGAAAATCTTTCGCTGTTTACTTTCGTGTCGTCCGCATTTCTTCCCGATCGGATCTTGTACGTCCGTTTATCTGGCACGCCGATCGCGCGACTAATTTCCCGCAGAGAGGACGTAATGGAAAAGATGTACAAGCTAAGAGGGATTGGGAATGGGAAGAAAAAACGAATCTCTCGCACAATAATGTAGAATAGCGGGCAGCACAATTGGAATGAAGACAAAGAGCGAACGAGATAAGGGGATGGAAAGAAGGGACGGAAAGGGATAGCGATAAATGGAGGGCAAGTCCGCCGAGATGTGAAATGGGTTTAATTAATCTCCGCCTAATTGTGTCAGAGACCTGAGATTTCCAAGGACGTATTAATTTATGCCGGCAAATTATACAGCCCCAGCAGGTGAACGCTTCTGCCATTTCTCGTCCGTTCAAGACTTCACCGGATTCACACTGTAATTGTACGGAATGTTCAAATAACTCTGCCTCCACAGTGCTCTGCTCCCTTTTTGTCACCGTCTATCTTAGTTTCCGCGATGATCTGCACGAGCTCCTGTATCAATGTTTGCGTAACTATGCGTTTCAAACGCATCGTTTCAAGCAATGCAGGGCGCTTAACAATTCGAATGGAAATTGAGGTCTGTAAATTGCAGGACAATATCTTTGGTTGAAATGATAACAATGACGAGGGCAACATTCTTATTGAAGATACTTATTGTCAGCAACATATTCTTCGGCGCATTTTTGTGCAATATATATATATATTGAAGATAAAAGACATTAGATGAAAAAGACAATGCTAGACTTTGATATATGGAAGTAATAACGTGTTTTGTACTACGATAAATCTGATTTATCTCCGTCGCTTGCTTTAATGAAGCGAAGGATAATATAAAGCTATTGCACTTTGTCTATTTGTACCAGGCATTAAAAGGCTACCTAGATCTAAACTAATGATTTTATATAGTCCCAATAAATTCCCCCTCAAGAGATTCAGCTGATAATGCATACTTTTTATCCCTGACTTGCCACCTTTTAACTGAATCGTCCAATTTCCCCCGAGCACGTCTAACAGACAATACACTGCAAACGCCGCCATCCTGAACCCATGTTCGCCAAGTCTTAATAACAGGTAATGCTTCTTAAACCGATCAGCGATCAATAATTCCCTTTGCAGTATCAACGATGCTTAATACTGTCTGCCGCGACCCGTTTCGTCCCGAATGCAAAGGGGATATCTATCCACTGAATCATGAATTTAATAGATTGCACCACAGCCCGCCGCCGCCATTTAACGAAACCTTCGGCCTAATACCGCGAACGTTCTTTAGCGAATGAGAAGGAGGGACCGTTAAAAAGCATCAGGTGTTTCGCGAAGTTCTCGCACGATCCTCTGTCCAGGAGAAACAAAAGGAACGCGACAGGCGCGAGGGAAACGAGGAGAAGAACGGCGAAAATGGCGAAAATGGCGAAAAGGTTACGTGTCGACAGGTGTGTGTGGGGGGGGGGGGGGGGGGGTAAACTCGCGCTCTTATCGTGGACGAGTGTGCAGCCAAGAGATAGCGGGCAGCACGTCAAAGAGAATAAGCGATCGATACTCGATGGCCCCTTTGTCGAGGGTTTAAATCGCGTCTCCTACGTGTACGGGAACGGTGGCCAAAAGAGAGGAGGAAGAGGAGCCAACAGAGACCGGAGAAATCCTTGCACCGTAGATAGGTAAGCTGCGGCTGCTCGACCACCAGGAACCGCATTACACGGCTGATCCGGGCAAAAATTGTTTCCCCTCAAACAGGATCGACGGGCAAGCAAGAGATCCGGTGAACTGCTCTTGCTCCTCGTGGGAGGCGGGTAAAGAGTTGCGATCTGTTCTGTCCACGTTTCTTTTCCATGTAAAGTGGCTGTTTGGTAATCGTTTGGGGCCGCGTTGGAAGTTTTCAGTACGGTGTACTTGCGTTGGGTTTCGTTACTTTAATAAATCCGTTTGCAATTTTTCTATGCGGTACTCGAACGTGGAACTGTAATTACGTGTTATTTTTGTTTCGAATTTTATGCTGACATTCTTGGTCCTCCCTTATTAAAAAGTATCTCAATTGTCCCGAAAGGCTGTCAATTCCTCAGATTGGTATCTAAGTTTACCCAAGGAATTCCTGCACCTGCTGCATCATCCCCGGGAACATCTTTATTTTCATTCTTCCTTGGACGGGCTTTCGTTCGCTGCTCGTGGGGTATACCTCGAAAACGAAAGCAGACGATAGGAGAATTGAAAGGAAACGAGAATCCTCCGATATTATTCTCAGAAATGGAAAGGGCCAACGTTCTTATTGACCACGGGAAAGTGAGGAGTTTAGGACGACACATGGACGCACACATTACCTTTGCAAGGTCCAGCGTCCCCCTTTTTGTCCTGGCTCTCATTTTATAGATGGATTGCTTGGGTTTACGCTTGCGCGACGAACGAGAAGTTTCCCCGGCTTCTCGATTTCACTTCGAGAACCCAACCGTTTTCATCGATCCGGAAAACCCTTTTACAACATCTTGTACACATCGACGATATTTGATTATCATGAGGAGAAAAAGAAATAACATTATTTTAGGGTGTACGGTAGATGTATGATATTTATTTAATTCAATTAATTTCATATGATTGTCAGATCATGATAGAAAATAAATGCATGAACTTTGAAGAAGTTTTTCAAAAGCATACTTATACCTAGTTGCGTTGAATCCTTCAAATGAACTATAATATTAATTAAAGTCAGTAGAAAATAAATAACAATTATTACATTGTAAAGATATTTTTTGAAATTTAAAAATCATATTAGTCTCTTAGATATTGACATTATACGTTTATCAGGAAGATAGTACAATTGTTATAAAAACGTACAGGCAGAATCAATATTAAACTGCTTCATTCGTAAATTCGTTATCATTCTACTGTTTCGAATAAATCCAGGCTTCAGTTTGCAGTTTCCTTTTTTTTTTAAATACGCGAACATGGAAAATAGGGAACAACGATTCACGGTATGTACCCATGCCTATTTCAAACAAATCAACGGGCCTCTATCGCCCGGAACGATCCTTCGTTCGTTCGTTATTAACTCAGCAAACACCAAGTATCACGGAAGAGCAATATTTTACGCTGAGAATACTCTTCAGGACGTCGATCGTATCCGTTTAGAGTTTGCCTACCGTGCTTGATTCTTCATCGCCGACCTATTTACACTCCGCTCCGTTCGAAATTATTGTGTAACGTTCCATTCGTAATTGGCGAAGAATCTCTGACTATCGAAAAGGGTGAACGTTTAATAATTATTGCGGTGGCACGGTTAACATTTATTTATATTACTGATTAGCGATTGCGCTTGAAACGTAGACTGCACCGAATATTTTCGAAAGAAAGCAAACATTTTTCGGAGGAATGGGACGAAATATTTGCTCCACGTGCAATCAATCTATCCTCCTTTATATTTATTCAACGCTCAATTGTATTACTACGTTATCGATTAAAAATCGCACGAAGATATGCACCGATGATTGGTTAAAAATTCCCAAGAGGTGTCACGGATATTCGCAAAACTAGCCAGCAAAAATTATAGCCATCAACAAGTAATCAAATGAAAACCAACAGCGCGTGCAAACTTCAAATATCACTATAAGCTTCCGCGCGTATCCATCTTCGGATTACGCGTTTCCATAAACACTGTTCAAGTCTGCGCAGCGCGGACGAATCGCGGACCGAAATACACGCGTACGAAATTCGCAATTACACCGAGAGGCATTGCTTCGTTTTGTCGCGTGCACCTGTATATGCGCGCATCTTCACACGTACACGGTCTTCCGGGAAACCGAATCCAGAGCCGGTCGATCATTTTCGACCGGAGAAGTTCGAGCACCCTCGCAGTTTCGAGAGCTGGATTAACGAGTTTCGTCAAAGCGGTTCACGACGTAGAGAAGCAAAGGGGATGAGTACAAGGCGGGGTGGCAGGGGGGGGGGGGACAGGCACTGTCAGAGATTCCAGGGAATGACAAAGTCTCGAGACGATCGTTAAATCCATTCGTAACTGGGGGAACTGGTCGCTTTGACTGATGGGAGACGTCGCGGTTAGAACAAATCACTTTTGTCGCTAATGCCTTAGACGTTACTCTCACGAATGCTCGTAGGGCTGCTTTCTGTTCGCCGAGATGGAACAAGTATTTCATTCGAAACGAAGTATACGACGACGGAAGACAAGGGTTTTGCGACGAATTAACTAAATTAAATTGCGCTACGTTGGGTGGAATCAAATTTTTGGTTAATATTTAGTAAGATGAAGTTAAATTTGTGATTTTATTGTGACGATGATTAGCAAGTAGGATTTGTATTCTATTGGTATATCATTTGTCAGGTGGAACGTATTCTTGCGGCAAATCAATTTTGGAACTGGGAATATACATGGTTCGAAGCTTCGAAAATAACGATGAGAATCCACGGGGAATAGTTCCCATACATTCTAAAAAGTTTCTCGAAAATTTATATCGCTTACGCAAGAATAAATTGCATCGAAAATTACACCGGATGCAACGCTTATTCCAATGCTCCAAGTTATGCCTCGCAAAACGATGTGAACTCACGCAAGAAGCATCTTATCGAAACTTTCTAGCACTAACCATAAATAATGTCGTATGATTGCGCGCAAAATGCAGCCGTGGAGTCTTGCACTTTCACACACTCCATAATCACCTTACGTGGGATATTGCTACTTTAAAAATCCTAACATAATACTTGCAATATTTTACGATAACTGTTACAAGTATAATTTAAAAATCATTTTCCAATTCTGTTCATAGCACCGGTAAAAGTCCGCAAGAAAATCTTTGACTGTAATTAACAGCAACGCTCCATAGCCGAATTGTAATATAATCAAATACACCAAATACTATGCCTCAGTTGAAAGAAGAAAAGAAATGATTGATACTCTTTTTCTTCTTCCATTCCGATCCTAAAGAATACAAGTTTGGTGCGATATTATAATTCAAGGAACGTATTAGTCACTTCCAACTGTGCTCACTTTTGAATGTGTCTGTCTTCCCCTCAGAACTTTCCCCAAAATTCAATTTATAAGCTCGCCGGCCTCGATAAAGCAGCCTAATGAATATATCGTTTCACGGAACGATCCATCGTCACCGGCCTATCACCACTTGTTGCTACGACATGCCATGAATTTCCGGTTTACCGCGAGAAACCACGATCATGTCTACCTGTACGCCCATCAGCGTGAAATGGACACCTCCAGCGTGGAAGATTCCGTAAGATTCTCCGTAAGATTCTTCGGGTACTTTGGCCGTGCGCCAGTACACGCACACACGTAACACGCTCGCTACACTCCGGGCAATTATACGTATTGTTATCTTGGCAGAAATCGTCGGATATTTTTGGATAATTAGGCTCAGCTGCTGACGCGACGTGGATGATATGTAGATGCGCGGTCGAGGTTGCGTCACGATTCTGGGAACTATTTTATAGAATATTCTGGGTGGATAATGATAGGTGCATTGGTTTAATCATTCCGAGAGAACGATCCAAATTTGGAGTTTAAATCGTGAATTCGTTGTAGCTGACGAGACAAATGAAGCGAAGCTTTGAAATATTTGTGTTGCGGATAAGAGGTACTGTTTATGGGGAGGATTACGTCTGTGTCTATGAATTAATTTGAGTAATTGATTCGGTGTATTTTTGGTTGGGAACATGAGTTGAAAATAATTTTTCGAGAGACAGTATGAACCAATTTGATAATAATTTTGCTAGAAATGTAATTTATATACCTGTTACATGTTTCGTGGAATTTCTGTTAGTGTTCCTAGTGTTACGTCATTTCTATTACTCTGGAAGTGTTTGAGCAACCTGGCACACTGTTTAAAATCAGACATTTAGTTGTTAGTCTATTTAGAAGCCTGGTCTTAAAATAAAGTAAAACTAAACTAGCTAAATCTGGATACCAAGATTAAAATTAATTCTGAAGAACGAAAGAGAAGCAGAAAACGACGACAGTGACTAAATTTATAGTATTATTTACAGATCTTTGAGCGACTACATTTATTTTTAACGTTCAGATAGTTCTGCATCCTTCAGTCCACACTTTTACTATAATTTACACGAATTCATACCGCGTCCCATAACTTTACCATAATTTTGCATTACAGTTCCGTGTGAAACTCATCCTCCTTAAAGTTCAACCCTGCAGATGTAATTGCTGCTGGCACAAGTGGTCTCTTAACAGTCTCACTTGCCACCGCACTGCACTAACTTCCCGCTTCGTATTCTGTTGTCACGACCCCGCAAATAATATCCCCCGAAAAATTCATTCCAACCAACAAACATCGGAGAACACCAATGCCAAACTTCTATTTCCCAAAACACCTGTCCCAACCCTCGATTTCATAAACATCGAAAATCCTGGTCTCCGCGTTACATTATCACCGTCCACGAATTTATCCGCGAAAAATTCATCACGGCAGTCTAATTTCCCCCGAAAATTTCGAGAAACAGTGAAAACCCCCTCACAATCATATCCCAGTCAATTATTCCATCCCACAATATTTTCTCAACCGAGCTATTGCCGCAATATCTCCCTCCGCTCTCGCATACAATTCCGACGAACCCCTCCAGTGAAAACAGATCCTCCTCCTCCCAGGATCCGCATAAACATACTCCAATCCAAAGATCAATCTGCAAGATCGGCTATATCGCCCAGATTCGGTTGTTGCACGCTTGGCCGCTTCGAAATGGTTTTCCGCGCCGGCATTCGTGCGAGTCAGAACAGAGACCTATACATATACTTGCCAGAAGGAGAACAGAGAGATAGATAGAGACAGAGAGAGGGAGAGAGAGTGGATAACAGGCGGGCTAACCGGCTCAGAGAATCGCGAGGAGCGCACGAAAGGCTCGCGAGCATCTATCCGGGTGTGCACGCTTACAAACCAGACCAGAGGGTGGCTCTGCACTTGGCGTGAAAGGCTGTTAGCATAGGAATGGTTCGGCCTCGAGTGGAGTGGTCCATTGTCGGGTCAGCCGTTCGTAGAAGTGCCATCGGCCTCCGAGTGTCGTATATACATCGGGGAAAGAACACCTATCACACTCTAGCCGGCGTCGTATCGAGAGAACGGGACAACAATGGACGAGCCGGTGGATTCTCCTTGTTACACAACCGTCTCCCCATTGTCCCGGCTGTTTGCGCTTTGCCGCGCCCGTACGCGTCGCGACGCCTCGACTACCTCCAATCCGCCCGCGCTTCTTTCAACGACCACTCGCTAAATGGTTATCCGCTATGGTTTAGAAGTCGCAACGGGATACCTCGCCGTTAGACGACCCGGCGCTTTTCTTTCTGTCCCGTCGACTGAACCGCGAACGCCGCGCCGGCCGGGTGACTTTCGTGATACAAGGGTGGGACGAAGGGTTTGTGGGCCCGTGGGGATGACGCGTGCACGCGTACGTGTGTTTTCGCAGACTGCACGGGGGAATATTGGCTCGGTGGATAGCTGAGGTTTGGAGGATGTAATTGTGCCTTTTGGGATATGCACGGGAGAGAGAGATTGAACGAGCGCTTTGCATTCTAAACAGAGACGTTTAGAGTTTTCTTTTTATTCCATGGTGATGTGCGAATATCTCAGAGTCGAGTACCGGTTATTATCTAGATAAGCAGGGAAAGAAGTTATTACAAGGCTGTCAGTTTCATCGAGTTGTATATGAAATTCTTGGATAACGGGTAGAGTAAGTGAGGTAGTGAAAGTGATAAGCTTCGAAACAAATTAAGGGATGCAAACGCGAAAAATGATAGAACGACAGTAATTCCTGTTGGCATACCTGTATCGTCGATCATTGTAAAAGTAATATCGCTGCAGTTCCAACGAAATTGGTAATCAAGGATAATCAACGACACTTTGGATTAATAAATTGTAATCATTGAAACAACACTTCCAAAACTATTCTTTATCATCGTTTTCTACCCCAGTCCACTATCGCAACTCCATACACGACCAGAATCTGAACAGGCACTGTACAAACTTTCACGGATATTACCGTTCGTTCGTCCACCATTAGCAAACATAAACGAGACTGGTAATTACCAAATCGATTGCACTGGCGAACAGAAAACAAACGACCACCGCTCCACCTTAGCGATCGAACGATAAAATTGTTTTTTCCGTTCCTGACGGACACTGAGCGACACGTGGTAAGTAGCCAGATGTCTGTCGCGGTCAGAAGCTGTTTCATGCGTCAAAGTGGCACGAAAGTCGTCCGCCATACTTCGTGCACGTTTATCTTCGCTTCAAGCGACAATCCTTCGCCCCTGCATAATAAACTGTCCGTTTCTGTTTTTGTCTTTTTAGATCGCCTTGTAAACACGCCGGATAAAACAATAAAATTATGGAACGGAGCCAAGTGAAACCGCTGTGACGTTTTCTGCCTCCGCTCCTTCCTGCCTTCCACCCCCGCCCTCTTAGTCAGTTATTCCGCTTGGTTCACGCGAGCGCATATCGCGTACGTGACGACGCATCGCGCTTTATTGCCGAGCAATTTCGTGGAATAAGCCAACGCGGAAAATTACACGTCACTCTAGCAAACAGCTATTCTTCCTTTCTTTTTACGATTCTAATCCTTGTACTTTTGAATTATCGAAGAACGCTGGTTGGAATGCTGGATTTTCCTCGATGGATATTGTCGACGACTAGTATTACGTGGAATCCATTCAAATTCGAATGTCTGTCAATGATCAGTAATGGTACATCTGAACTTTGCACGACAGACATTTTTAATTCAGACACTGTTTATTGTAATGATTGATTTCTTCTTAAATGTACTATAAAGTACACTGGGAGGACGATTATTCATATACACAATCGTAGCAACAATCTTGCCACTTAGTTATAAATTAAGGGTTAATACCTGAGCACTAACAGGTACCCGAATGAATAAAAATCTAATCATTCGACATTTCGCGGCCTCTTATATTTGACCTCTCGATTCAACAAATCCATGTTTTGTGAAAAATGATTTTCAAAGTATACCCGATGCAGTAATCGAATGAAGGGTCTGCAGCCCGAGGCTGCATCTTACACGTCTCCCGGAAGTAACCGAGGAATCCAAGTATCGACAAGTGTGGCTCGTCTTCGTTGAACTTGCCGATCGATCACTTTGCCTGCCCTATCGTCGTGTTCTACTACTGCGACACACGCTACCGTCAGCCTTATCGCAGCTGCTATCTTTCCTGGTGCCGGCATCACTATAACCATTTCAGACAGGCACCGTTCTGGCTCGTATGTCACTATTACCAGTGTCATCCCTCTTTTTGACTCTCAGTGCACCTAACTCGCCCCTTTCCGTCTCTGTCGGCCGGCCAGACAAACCGGGGAATTCTGTTTTTCCACCGCGAACCGATCGACTTGAATATATGTAAATCAATTCACATATCGAAGGTATAAATGTTATTAATAAGAAGCAGTTAAGTTTGTCCACGAGTTCTAAAGAATACGAAGTCTTCCAAGAAATTCGAGAGTAATGAAGAGTCTGCGACGGACAAAAAGTACAATTGGCGTCAAATAGGTTGAACAGGAATATTCTGGTGGTTGCACACTCAGTTTCAATGATTGGACATTACTCGGAAGATTATTTGGGAACAGTAGGATCAATTCGGTTCTCGAATTATTCATATCTGAATTGCGTTGTGCTAGGTACCAATAGACTATCCTGTTCGCGGGATGATATCAAGAAATAGCTGACGTCTACGTTCGCGCGAGTTGAGCCGTTTTTTAAGGAAGCACCAGCCTACTTAACGGGGCGCATAAATTCCAGGAACTAGTTAGTAGGCGTGCCGATATCTTCCGGACGGAGTTTACGACAAGCAGTAAACTCGCAACACCTACAGGTTCTGCAAACAGCCGCCGACTTAATAGCGCGGAAAGATTCTTTCCCTTCCGGGCGAATTGTGCCGTTGCATCTACTGTAACAAGCAGTAAAAGGAACAGGTTAGGGCCCAGGAATGGTGTCATCAGGGCACGGCTGTTAAATTTTATTTTCCTCCGTTACGATGTACGAGGTATATTCCTATTAATGCTTTCGATCAGTGTCAACAAGGTGGACGCGGCTTCACGTTTCATAGTTCGATTCAATATTCGTTTATTTTTCCTTGCAAATGCGAACGAATTTTGCTGTTATCAATTTTGCTCTTAAAATATCGGACTGCAAAGAATAATATATCTTTCAGTATTCGGAACGCAGTTCCTTTTTAAGCGCATTATACCGATTGCTTCAATACTATTATCTCATATTAGAAAAAAAAAAACTTAACGATTTATTCCGAGATGACCGAGTTCGACAAGCTTGACAAAATTTGACGAACCAAAGTATATTAATCGTAACATGTATTCGCACCTGCCGAAAGAAACATTAATTCGCAAACAATAACCTAGCTGCCAAATGAAATACTTTCCACTGTACAGAAGTACGCGGGCAACCCTCATTACGGGCGGATGGTCAAAAAATCGCGTCGCCAGAACGCTCGCATTAAATTTTCCTTCCGTTCCAGTGGCAGGCAAAGTCCTCCCCCATTAATATCCCCGATTGGCGTCGGCGAAACGGTCGAAGGCTCGTTGGGAAAAGGGAGCAATGACGGCTGGTGGACAATCGAAGAATGGAAATACATCGGCGCGTGGCGGTGCAATTGCAGGTGTGGCGCGGCGACGGGTAATTGAGCCGCGCGAGTCGCGGAGAATTGATTACGCTGCCGCGTATCCGGCTGCTCTTTTACTTCCGTTCATCCTCACCCCATATCCTTCTTTCTCCTACGGATCTCCGGTGGAAAAGGGGGGGAGGGGATCGTGTCCCGTTTGCTATCTCTATCTGTCGGTGCGCACACCCTCTGCAAATCTTTGTGACATTTTCATTAACCCACTACAGCCACCGTCCGTGGAACGACTGCGTCGACGTGGATTGGAAGGGCAAGAAGAAAGACAGAGATACGAGGGAGCAAAGGGGGAAAAAAAAGTAGGAACGGGGCAAACTCTCGCGTAGAATAATTAAATACGTCCACGCGAAAATTCATATTTACACTCGAATCCATTATGCGTGAGAACCTTCGCGTGTTTTTCCTTCCTGCTTTCCACTTGTCGGCCTTCTCCACCGGAATTCGCGGTTCTTCCATTGCGACCGTCCAGCATCTTCGTTCGTCCCCGTGTGTACAGTGTCTCTGTTTGATTGTCGGGAATTATGTAAGTGGAACGACACGGAACACGGGGGGACGTTCGGCGTGGTGCTTTTAAAATTAACTGCACGATGTTTAATATCTTGAAATGTCGTGTGAGAGGCGAGACCCGAGCCCGACGTTTCGCTCGTTCGTTTTGCGAAATTATTACAATGGGATGGATATTAATGAACACCCGTGGCGACTCCGGCAAATTGGGACGAGTTGAACAATCTCGAAGTGAAATTCGACGATAACGAATCCCTTGAAAGTCGTCCTTGTACACATTCAAGAATTGCCGCATTGAATTGAAAAATACTGGTAAACACTTGCTTGGATATCTTTCACAGAAATATTTGAGAATTCAAAAATGCAATGCATATATCAAAGTTGCACAACCTTTGAGCATCGAAAATCGAAACTTAGGCCGAAATAAATTACTTTCAACTATTATGCTTGCATGCATGTTACGAGAATCCGTGGTTCTCTGAATGCGTTTCATTGTCCGGGAAATTGCTTGTCGCAATAAGCGAAGAAAGGAACTCAATTTAACGCGTCCGTGGGTAGCATTGACTTATGTACGTAGCCGTTTCTAACGAAACGTCGCTACGAACTTGGCATAATGTCGCGAGAATCTGAAGAATATGGTGATGAAAATGGTACTTCATAAAGGGAAGACTTTAACGTTCCCCCGGCAGCTATGCGCGTAGTCTAAAATGTGAGTGTCCAAAGTGCAAAATATATGTATGTAATTTCTCTGGCAACCGGCATGAATTTTATGTGATTTAATTTCCTTCCTCTGACTCCCTTTCCAGGGTGCAATATTCAAGACCTTTTGCGCAACGTGCATTAATGGAATACCTCGTGTACAACAGACGCGAGACATTTACATTATCCAAGAGTGTATAACAATTTTAATAGTATATCAATTGTACGAAGAATACGGGAATATTAAATTATTCGTACTAAATTCTGCAACACACAATTTTTTGGCACTTAGAAATCGGTCATATTCGAATTTTGCGGTTAAAAGGATAAATGTCAAGAAGTTAATGGTCTCATATTAACATTATAGCTATCTCAGGCTGTAAAAGACGAGCGTTAAATTGCTCCGAGCTGCCTCAGGATAATTGCTTCACGCATATCAGATAATTACGCCACTCGAGTCTATGGCCTTATTAATGTCATTCGCTGGGAGTATTCAGAGAGTACTCGTGACTCGATATCGAGCACGATTTCGAGAACTATGCAGGAAATTATATGCATTATGCTGTCTAAAGTGTTTCTTACGGTGAATTATAATTAATATTTTATGACATATTATCTACGAAAGAAAATGTTCCTTAACTGTAATATGTAATACATAAATACTCTTGACAATTTTAACTTATAAATTACTTTTTACTGTCATTTTTATTTCTGCTCTCGTGCTTTGTTCTCATTTATGCCGACGCCCATATCATTCACGATCGTCGAAAAGAATTCACGGAAATATGAACGCCTTTGGTGGACGCATTTACTGCGCCAGATAAGAGTCGTAAGAACACGAATTGACTTTTCACGGCCATTCATATTTTAAGCACAACGAACTTCCTACACGTAACTTCGTTCAGTGGCAAATGATCTTTGCAGTAAAAATTTTTGTGCAAGACTTCGTGAAATACATCGAACTCCGCTTTCTCATAGAAAACAACAGTCCATCTTGAAGGCCCACAAAAGGAAAAATCTCGCCGATACACAAATCTATCGATTCTAACACCAACCACGGATTACAATTTATTTAATTCCTGCCAAGCAACATCCACCCTTTCGTCCAGCCATCCCTCTGCCCCGATAACCATCCGAGGTTTCATTCAAAACGCACGCCACTTCGCCGCGTATATTACATTCCCGCCCAATTTCACCGTCAATGTACGCGCCGTCTAATTGGGAAAAAAATTATTCCCGCATATCTGCCACGATCGACATCGCTACGGGGCTAATAAAAATTCATCGTCGCGCGTGCATGCGCTTTGCTAAATTTCCGCCCCTTTCCAACCCCCGTTCGCGCACCCCTCGGCGTGTGCACGCGTTTCTCCCACGGCGGACGCGATTCGCGTGGCGAATGGAACGCGTCGCGACGCATAATAGAAACCGTAGCTGCCATGGAGAAAGCCGGTGCACAGTGGGACAGATAGACGGAGGGTTAGGGGACACAGAGATAGAGAGGGAGAGAGAGAGACAGTGGTAGAGAGAGGAGAGGAGAGAACCGGTCCGTGGTCGAATTTCAGCCGTCTCGATCAATTTACTTCTCGCTCGCGGCTGCATATCAATGCAACGGCGGCTTCGTGCATCCGTCACGGGCGAAATCGTGCGGCGAAACGCCGCGTAATTAGGTATTCCTGCCGATGCTCGTCTCGCGGGGACGTCCCCGTTTGCGATTTAAATCCTATTAATGCGTTCACCGACGGGGACGAAGGGAAACACGCCGTCCCCGTCGCGTCGGTGCGCTATGGATTTTAACGTTCTCGAGAGAATGGCTGAGTGATAGCTGGAGATATCGGAACGCGCACGTGCTGCTTTTATTATTGGACGTTCGGAGGACTTTCGTTCCTCGGGGTGAATGTGGGTTTCGTGGTATCGAGATGGTACGCGGGTCAACCAGGAGAGAGTTTTGAGTATCGTTCATCGGGGGGGGGGGGTAGTATTGTTGGTGTAATTCCTGGATTATCGACGCGTTTCGATTTAGAATTTCGAGTCAGTCTGCGGCGAAGGATAAATAAATTGATGGCACTTTTACGGAGATTTTTGTTCTACGTCTTTAAGCTTCAATTAACGGGGATAGGGTTGCGCATTGTTTTTTTTAACGCAATAGTACTGCATGTTTGGCACGCTGTAATTTGTTATTCATATTTTATACGTGCATAAGTAATGGATAAATAATATCACTTCGTCAGGATTGTCTTGTACTTTGTACTCTGTTTTTTTTTTAATATCGACGACCATCTTTTCGTCGTTCATTCTCGCATTGATCAGCATTATATTCCATTGCAGCAATTGCCCATAAATTCAGCAACTTTGGATCGGTTTCGAGCTATGAAACGGAGCACGAAGTTTCCGAATGGTCACCTATCTAAGCTTGAAATCGTGCTCAACGGAGCTGAACCAGCGTGATCGGGTATCGAGCTTGATAAAAAGAAATTACGATTTCTAATCGAAATAAAGAAAAAATCAGACAAATTTTGATAACGATAAAAACGCTTCGGCCTCAACGTCGCGACGATATTCAACGAATATGACGGATTCTCCAAGTTCCCAGGGCGTTCCATAAATCCGCGGCGTGCACTTCGGGCTCGAGAAGATACGGCTTAAAATTCGCCGCAATATTTCCCCGCGGAGAAGGCCGGGAGAAATCGTGCTCGCCTGGCACAGAAAAATTAGCACCGCCCCGTAACTCTTGCGATTTGTCTTGCGCGGACATTCCGCGCGATTGTTCGGCGCTGGTCGCGACGGAACGAGCGTCGTTACCGTATCGTTTGTCGTGCGACGATGCTCCGAACGAACGCGGAACCACTCGTTTCCCGGGAACTTTATCGCGCACCGCCGTTTTACTCGAAAAAGAAGCCGATGCTTGCAACTCTGACTTGATTTTACGATCGATGGAGTACCACGAGATACAAACGGCGACGGTCTAGAAGGAAGGCTTCAATTGCGAATTAACGGCGACTTTGAGTGCTCGAACAAATTTGGGCAGCTTTGCATTATTACGAATTTAAAAGACGAGGGAATAAAGAGGGGTGATATGAATATCGTACGAAAGGAGAATCGTTACGAATTATCGATACGCGAAACGCTATTTATTTAATCAACTTTCTCTTTCCAAATGTCCAAATCACCTCCGATATTGAACATATCGGGATTTATTTACGCGCGGGCCATGTAATAATGCGAATACAAAATCTCCTCCCGCGTTCACAACCTCATTTCGTATAATTCCAGGATGCTCCGTCGTTTATTTTATCTCTCGTCGGTCGAGCATAGCCGAACGATAAATGTAACCTTTTAAATATTAGCGTGCATTAATCGAATTTAAAACACGGGATGGCGCGTTTGGAATTTATCTGCTTTAAACTTGTGGTTCACATATCCTCGTCGCCTTTTCCCCCCGGAAAATAAGACTCCTCGCAAATTAGAAATTCACTTTCGATTCTCGCCCCAATTGATGGCCGATCGCCAACGAAAAAAAGCAGGAGAACGGAATTAGAAAATATCGCCGAGCTTGCTCCGACGCGAAGGAAAAATACCGATACACCGAACGTAACACTTTTATGTACAACGCTGTCCAGCGGAATGGGACACACAGTGCATACAAGCATTCGAAAAGTAAGGTTTACTGGCGACTACCATGTAGCAACCCCCTCGTACACGCTAACCGGTGGCCTTACTATTGCAAATTGCCATCCGGACGTTTTTATTTGGCCATTCTCTCCCCGTGCAGCGCTCGTCCACCCCATTCTCTCGCAACCTAATCGGCGTGGAGCTGTTCCAGACTAACGTTACGTCCTCGGATTAAATTTCTACGGTGTACTTTTCGCCTGGCATTTCTCTCGTGCCGACGCGCACCACGCGCCACGCGTTCTTCCCTCAACGTTTGTTAGCAATATGTATATTCCTTTTCATCGAATCTGAACGATGTATCCCTTCAACTCGAACTTCGATGAAATCGTTTCGTTTACAGTTTCCCTATGAAATGTCTCACGCTCGAACCATCCTTGTATGAAAAGAAAAAAAGATTCCGCCATCGAACGATATTATAACTTTCACGATATGAAATATTTCGAAGCAAGTGAATTTGGGTGTTTGAATTCGAATACAATGCAGCAATTAAAGTTTCGCTCTTCTCGAAAGAAACTGTGCATGGTTCCTTCGCGTGTCCGCTCCTCGCTTTTATCATGATTATCGAAACGAACTTTATCCCAGCCACGCATCCTCTTTCCTTCCCGAGTTCACAGTTACTTACACGGTCCCTTTACCCTTTCAACTATCGTTCTTTATTCTCTTTTCCTTTCGACGGAGTTTGCGGCTCTTTCAGCTGTGTACTTATTCGTTACATCGGGACCGTAAGAAGGAAGATAGAATTTGCGGGTGCGAGTACACGGCACAAGCTGAAACACACGACGGGAAAGAGACGAGAGTACTGCCACTCCCGACAGCGTTTTTCCGTGAGCCTTCTTCCGACCTGTCTTCCGCCTTCGCATTGTAAAGGACACTTTCAATTTAAGTTCATCCTGTCGAGCTTTTTGCCAGATCTGTCTCGGAACGATCAAAGGAAGCCCTTTCTGTATTGATTAACTCTATGGTCCTGCGAGGACGAACCACCGCGGATTTCTCCTTCTACGTGGTTCGACTCGTATAGGGGGGCAGCTGATATAATTAGTGGTACTGGGAGATATCGAGATAAAACAGCACATTTACAGAGCGCTATAAATATTTCAATAAAATCGAACGTTCCAGGTGGCGGATAAATCGTGTAATTCCTCGACGGGAAATTCAAACGGGGACAGCCTCTGTAATCCACGCGACAAATTAAAACAATCAACGCCGTCGTGCCGTAGCGCGTACGTGTAGGTGTTTCCTACGTGTAGGTGTTTCCTACGTTGAAAAAAATAGCGATAAAAGTTAATAAATGTCACGTGATCGACGCGAAGCCAATACCCAAAGCAGAGTCGTGCGAACGGTGCTCGGAAATCCGACAATACGTCTTCCTGTGTCTATGGATATATATTGCACACCCATGTACACGTGCACCAAAGTATTCGATATCCAATAACTCGCTTCATAATTACAAATCGATACCTTCCGAGCTCGCCTCGGTTCTCGAATGAAGTCCCCGGTGTCGAAACCCTGCGCCACGATTTCCTTTATTACAATTTCACCCGTTCGGGGGCGATTTGACTGGAAGAAACTCAATGGACCGAGCCATTATGACACGTGGCCGTTTCGCCGTTTTCGCGCAGCCAAATCTAGCAATTGTATTAATTATAACGCAGCGACAGCTGCGCGCTTGTTTTTCGCGAAATATGCTATTGCGTGGACGAAGAATGGGCATACAACGGAGCGACAACAGCCAATCGATATCGGCCTACGTGAAAGCGAGTCTTCAAACGCGGTTATACCAGAGAGAACGAGAACCTTTGCGGATGCACGTTCGCATAGAATTTATGATGCAACCAATCGCGAGAACAATTTACGAAGAGAATTGCCGATGTATCGCCAGGGTATGCGCGCGTACACCACGAGACGAGTGTCACGCTTTAATCGCTCAAAATCTTCTCCACTCAATTCCACAGCTGTCCCATTTCCGTTCAGGCGTAAGAAAATACTGAATGCGTTCAACCGTACAGTTGCGGCACACATCGAATAATGAAAAAGGGATCGCTTTTATTCGCGCATCGAGAATCGAAGATCCCCGGGGTAACTGTGCACTCTTTCGATCGAGAAATTAATATCGTTATCGTGGAGGGGCTTTAATAAAGGAACACGGTGTGCATGCGTGCAATATTCTCCACGCAAAAGGTTTCGACAAGTCGTACCAGCTGGGGCGAAAGTATTCATTCGACAAATGTATGGAAATGCGGAGGGGCTATATTTTGAACATTATTAAACGTTATCACTGATATTAGGAATGTTACCACTGATAACCGTACGTCAACGGTAACTAATTGCAGTGCTTATTACACGCATTAACGATATCTCTTATGCAGCAATTGAGAACTCGCGTAAGGGGTGCATTTAATCCCACGTGTCTGACTGCACGAACGATTTCACCCCTGCCAGCCGCGTACAAATATTTTTCCATTCCATTCTTCTTCATAACAAAAAGGATTTTCGTTTGACAATCCGCACAAGCGTATTGGCGTGTCCTCGTGTAACACGTCTCGCGCGCACACACACACCCACACACACACACACACTCACGCCAATACCACCTGTGCCTGCGGACTGTTCGCTGGATGTCGACGACGGAGAAATCGTATTACTAGTGCATTGTGGGGGCTGAATAGCCCGCATTAGACCCAACGAGGTTGTACCATAGACCTTCCCCCTTTCTCCATCTCTGTCTCCCTCTTTTGATACCACTCACACTTTTCACGTTCACCCCGTATCATTACACCGACATCGCCTCCTTCCCCCTGAACCTTCGACGGCGTTCCCTCCGTTCGCCCTGAACCCCTGCATACCAGCGCCCACGACCGCCTTGTTCTCCAACGAGCATTCTACGACGCTGTTTACGAACCAGAAGCGAGATAGGAAACGCGGGGCTTCGAGAATGCCGGAAGTTTATGGATTACGGGGCGAATTAACGCGAAAAGTCTAGTGGAAGCGCAGGCCGCGTTGAAAGAAACGAGGAGCATCGACGATTCTGATACACGTGTTTGACACCCAAGGATCGATGCTTGGATATTTCTTTAAATTAAATTTCGGGCGCGTTTCTTTATTTACTGTGAGGAGATTTCGAGTTGCATTATGAGTCCTGTTTCTTAGTGATCGCGATTTGACCTGACAGTAAATCTACTACTGAAATAACAATTACAATTGAGCAATCGATGAAATCCAAAAGAAAATAACACCGGGTCACTTTAAAATTCGCACCAACGTTTTGCAAAAAAAGCACTGCCCCTCAAGATATTCAAGCCTCCTCGAACCTCCCATTCCCCTGTCGCTCGCTCTCTCCGTTCTCAACGAGGCCCATTCTCATCTCCGTTCATCGCGACACAAAATCGAGCAGATCCCAAAACTCAACGCGCCCACTCAACCGCAAAAATCTACTCGCGACTCGTCGCGACGCCGAGAGACATCGACGCGGGAGCCGAACTTTCACCCGCAATGTACGCCCCCATTCGTCGTAACAATCTCGGCGTCGCGACGTCGATGGGAACGATCCCGCCTCTCATTACGCCCGAGCTTTTACGAGCTCCGCGAACAAGCGACGAAAGGCAGACGGAGACGGAGCTACGGCTGAGTGATAGTTTCGGAGATTGGATAAAGAATCCATAAGTTACGACATAATCCGGACGCGTACGCGTCGCGTCGCTGTCTCGAAGGACCGGACGAGGTGATTTCCTCGACGCGACGTCGAAAGTAACGGAAAGCTCGTGGACGAAAGAGAGTGGCAGCCAGGGGGGGGGAGCAAGAATGCGCGACGAACGAGTCGAAAAAACGCGGCCAAAGATTTACCAACGACTGGCTGTAGCTGCAGCGAGCATATCTTTTTTCTTTTTTTTGGTTTTTTTCCCTGCTGGATCGCGCGAAACAGCGATACCAACGAGCGGATTGTCGCAGCTTTTGCGTGGCAGTCGTTATACACGGAGGCAACGGCGGCAGAGGGGGTGAATTGATCCTGAGTGTAACGAGAGTATCCGGGTCAGCGTGCACGTCAGCCGGAAGTAACGCTATTATTGCGCGAAAAATGATTGGAAGATCTCTCTTTTGCTTTCTTCCTATCTGTCTCTTTTTTGGGGCGGGAGGGAGGGGACGTTGGAAAGTGATGAATATGTTCGTTGCCTGGGTGATTTTCGACTTGTGACTGGGTCTATTTATCGGGGGACTTTTGATGTTCACGAGGCTGCACTTGTGGCGAGAGATCAATAGGAAACGGGAGACGGCGAAATTTTTGTCGTGGAAATTGTGTAGAGAATCTTGGAAATACTTCGAATTTCATTGGTATAGTTGGTTTAATTAATTGGCGTCTTTGCAAGCAGTATGTGTGAGTAGTGAGTTAATAATACGAGGCGAGAAATGTTTAAATTAGGGTAGAATTTCTTCGTCTATTCTCTTGTCAGCTTTGCGATTAATTTAAACTAAACAATTTTTAATAAATAAAGTCCGACAGAACGATGAAGTGCGATATTAAATTCAGAATAATCGCGGTAAAAGGGTGACTAAGAAATATACTTTTGTACGCTTATCACAATTAACCTAATGAGGTAACAAAAAAAGGAAGCTAAAATGACAGGGACAATCTTCCATTTGAATACGATAAATTTCCATTTAATTCACTGTTCACCAAGAAAATCTGTCCAACATTTGTTCATTTCCACTTGATTTTATCGTGCTGTTTACTAGTTAGAATATTGCTACGTAAAGCAAAGTTATTGCGAGACAACAAGCTTACTATTCATAAAACGCGTGGGAGTGGTCCCTGATGTAATGCACCGGAAGGATATCGGTGGATTTCATTGCCAAGGGAGAGTCGGAAGTCGGGTCGTAAAAACTTGGCACGAGTTCATCTTGGATGGAAAAGCTAAGGAGAATCAGCAACCGGCTAGGATTTTTACGATTCCATCGAAGTGCCTTCTTTGGCACCAGATAAACTGTTATCGAGTGGCCCGATTAATTAATTTTCTGCTTGCTCGACAACTTACAAAATGTACAAAATTGAAATACACTTCTATTCACGACAAATACCGCCTGCGATCTTTGCTACTCTTTTTCGATACATAATTTTAAAAAAATATTAAAATCTCAAAATAAATCAACAATATTCATCGTAAAGCCCTACAATGAAAACCGGAAAAATATCTGTAAAAAAAATTCTACGCTATTAAGCATCTCTCCCAGATGCTTGCAATAAATTCTTCCCAGCTTTCGTATCACCAGCGACCAAATTATCAGCCACCCTTCACCCAATCGAACATAGCAATTTCCGTGTACACCTTTGTGCGAAACGATTCCAATTGGCGTTTCTAAATTAAAAGGGCCAGTATCGATGGCAGCAGGCTAAGCAAGCTCTCACGCGAATTGCGGCAACAGCACACGCGAATGCCCACCACGGGATCAATCATATCGAGCAATAAACCGGTGACTGAAACGATCATACGCCTGCCCTGTACAACCCTGGTACGCTGCACAGGCTCGTGTTTGGGTTGCGTGCGATGTTTACGGTTTCTCGTAATTGATCCGTCGACCATCGTCTCTAAAATCAACTCAATCTTCCCCATAGAGGGAGAACAGTTTCAGTGATGCTGGAGATCTTTCGAAACGACGACGTATAACAGCTGATGCTACACCTTTTATACGTTCGAAATTCTTTGACTAACAATTTGGAACATTTCGTTTGGAACTGTGCGTGAAATTTATATTAATTATTCAGAAGTAGTGCTCAAAGATTAAGAATATTAACAATTATTTTCATCTTAATTATACTTTCAATGGACAGCTGACAAATTCGAATCTAATCTAAGGGAAAGGGTTCCACGTGACGCATTCTAATAACGCGAACAGCAACAGAACGAGTTCTACAAGACGACGACAAGCCGATGAACTTAACACCCCGTTCGAAACGACGAACAAAGAAAAATCGATGATTCCCGAGGAGGTATCGAGACGCGTCTTGCCCCGAGTGCCATTATAACTATCGCGCTACGCTTCTGAAATTGACACCTCTCGCAAGAAGATCGTCGTTGCAGTATCCGGGGCCGGGATAACAACGACGCGGACGACGAGAAAGTTGAATCATACACCGTGAACGACAGGAAAAAGGTGAAGATTCGCCGCCGCGTGGCAGAACTCGAGCAAACTTGGCCAGCCGAAAAAAAAAAAAAAAAGTTCGATTTCACGTTACACGCAATCAAGTTCGCGCAGAAAAACAAAACCACTCAACGCCTTGCAGCACATGCTGCACGGATGGCTCACTGGGCGCAGCGTTTCCATCGATAGGATGATTGGTGAAAAAGAGTGTCGGGACTCGATAGAGAGATACACGATGACAATTTTTTGCCACGACGTTCGGCAGTCAAGGTGTGCAAATATGACCGATTCGATAGGCGATATTTCGAATGAAGGACTTTATTGACTATGGAAATCTCGTGGACCAGTTCAGCATCGGTTATCTCCCCAAAATAACTATGATAAAATTGAAATTCACTGTAGTACAACGTTTAAGGAACTTGAATGACAAAAATAAGACGAAAATCAGACGAGCTTTCAAATATATCACTAAAGTCCAAACCGCGCTGTACTGGGCGTAAAAAAAAAGTAGTTCTAAATCTTCAGAAAAATTGCCATCAAGGGAGAGTAGCCCCATTAGTTCAAAGGGTGCAAGCGGCGGGGCAGACACAAATTGCAGCGAGCCGAAGTCAGAAATGAAGTTCCTTCGAGAACAAGCGACTCGCGTGGCAAAGACAGAAGGGAACGAGAAGGGAAGAACAAAAAAAAAAAAGGGTGGAAGGAGAAAAGGTAAACGAGAAGTCCTAGGTACGATTCTTTGCCCCGGCTCATTCCGTGGTGGTGGAAAAATGATCTCTCTTTTTTTCCCTCCCCTCCCCTCGTTTCTCTTCGTATTCTCATCTCCGTTAGACTTTTTTTTCTCCACCCCACCAACCCCGCGCCCACCCATTCGCACACCGTGGAATGTTTCCGGAGTGTAAAGGCGACAGAAGGACGATAGCTCGGCGCGCGCGTAATTGCTTCGACACAAGAATGCAATATTCCTCCGACTACAACGATTTCGACGTATTTTTTTTCTCCTTCCTCTTTCTTTTCCCCGGGCCGAGGTTCATCCCTCCGGTTGGCGCTCGCGTGCCAGTCTGATGTCTTATTACGAGAGCCCGCGTCTCCCGGTGAATTTAATACGAGCACCAAAGAATACAGAGAACGCCTCTGTCGCCTTTCCGTTCCCACGGAGCATCCACCGCGGGGTCGTTTAATAAATTGCCACGAATGGACGCGTTCAAACGCAGCCACGCGCCATTTCATCCGAACGTTAGTCCCAGCAAGATCTTTCGGGGTCTTTGCGGCAAGATTTTTGCTTACCCCGCGCGAGTAAAGCGCCGTTTATTAAGGATGTTCATTCCGCCGGCGAAAGGTAGACGTGTAATTTTACAGATTTCTGATTTCGCGAAATGTGTCAGGCACGAATTGTTCTTCTATTTTGAACTGCAATAGATTCGATGCACGATCGGTCGCAATGAAACGGATCGGGGTATATCCGAAAGTAATGAATTCTCTCGCCCCTTCGTTCGCGCAACCCGAGTAGCCGTGAAACGTTCACTTAATTGAATCTGAGAACTCTCCGCTGTTACCGAACGCAATAAACGATTATTCTCAAATCGAATTAATTTCCGCGTTAACCGTTCGGACGGGCAACTCGCACGATTACAGGAGAGCACGAACGTTTCACTATTGCCCGCTGAATAATTCAGCTTCATTGTTCTCCGCATCTTCGTCAGTTTACTGCGAGGCGTTCGAGAAGAATTTCGCGTCGTCTTTCTATTAATCACGAGAAAGCCAGACCGACAGCAGGGTGTTCGGTTCGCCGCTGGCAACGCACCCCTTCCTAATTCGCCGGAGTCGACGGCTTCACAACCTGGCTAGTCCTAACGCGACATTCGACGGGACCAAGGTTCGGCCGTCACGTAGCAGGTAATATGCAAATGACATATCGTCACGATGAAATTTATTCATAGACGCGACGGCCCGCAGCTGCGGTTTCGAAGTTCCCATGTCGGTTCTGCGTCACCCAAAATTGCCGTAATGAACTTGCACGATCGTGCAAAAGTTCCATACGCCGCGGTCACGCTTGAATTTTATGCGCGAAACGAATCTGCGGTTGTCGCTCGTGCGCTGAAGCGATGGCCGAATTGTCTGATCCGAAGTTTATCAATAGGAGAGCACGTGAAATTCGATTAGCTGGGATTTCTGGACATTATTTCGTGTCTTTTTGTTTGACGAACGAAATAGTATTAATCGGAAAGATTGTTTGAAAGAAAAACGGAGTGCAATTCGGGTATTTATTATTGATATTGGAAAGAATGATTCCCAGAAGAAGAATAAATGAGAGGAACAGGATAGTCGAGGCAAGAAAACGGACTTCGGTGCTATTATTACACTAGCAAGTATAAATTATTTTCAAGTTCTCGATCCTTCAGACATGAATGCTGCTTGGAAACGTCATGTCGTGAAGATCGAGGTGGCTCTTGAGAATGACCTCGTGAAACATACCATCGTGCAACATCGACGAAACTTGATTCACCAGCAAATCTAATTATCCACAATAATGATCGATCTCTTTCTCGCGTCGATTACAACCTGGTTTCTGTCCAACTTCAGAGTCCGAAGAGGATGGAACGCCATGCTTTCTCTACCCTAACTAAATGAAACGGGGATGCAGGCAGCGGAACAATTTTCCTCGATCAGCGGCAACGTTATTTTTCAGCCAGAAATCATTCGCGGAATCGTTAGAACGGCTTTCCTCCCCGAAGTCGATCCTTCTCCAGGGAAACAACCCCCGAGAATAAGACGGAACAACGGCAATTAGAACGCATCGCTATGCAGTAAAAAAAAAAATCGAATCAAACACGCGGTTCGACACGGTCAACGGGCAACACGCTTTTGGCATCGAACCTCGACACGCTTGTCTCTTGGCTCGTCCGTCGAAATCCGATATTTTTTTGGCCAGGCTGCTCGTTTATTTTATCCGCGGCTGAATCGTGAATCGAAGGATGACAGATTGCGCCATGTTACTGCATTCTATCACAATTACGAATCGCAACGGGCCGTTCGTCGCTATGTGTTTTCGTTATCCTTTTAACACTTCCTCGCGCGCTTCTTTTTTTTTTTATCATGGATTTTCACACTGACCCGTATGGAGGATCGAAATTTTAAATAATCGACACGACGATGATCGAAAGACGATCAAAACCCCGATGCGCCAGACATAATTTCGCAATATTCACTCACTATTTCCCATAGTCATTTTTATTTCCGTACTGAAACGTTACGAATATATTGTATCAACCGTGTAACCTCGGCTATTAATTTAATATTACTCCGATGTGTCCAAATGGGCGACGAAACTTCATCGGAAACTACCTCGCTGAATATTTCCCTACCAATTTCATTTTCTAATATTTCACCCCAACGGCTATAACGTAGACCAGCGAAGTTTCCGATCGGTGCATTAAGTTGTAGTTTCCGGTTCTGGGAAGGCGTGTTGATTACCGTGTAACATGTCCCCAGGAAACAATGCGGACATTTTATAGCCAGTGTACAACTGCTATGGTCCCCTTATACTTGCCTCGAACAATAGGTATTATGTAGCGTGGCGCACGCACGGAAATGGCTTCCCCCGGACTTGTTCGAACTAGTTGTAACTCACTGTTCAACTGCGCCCGTTGACGAGCAGCGCAACAATTAAGCAAATGCATTGTCCCCGGCTCCTTCGTCTAACGACTCTAAACGATCGACGCCCTACGCCCTTTCGACCAATTCAATTAAAGACGATGCGGGACGGGTACACAGATTATATGCAGCTCGATTGTTCATAGTTTTCGGAGATTTCTAGATTTTCAAGACGATATATCTTTGTTACCAATATGGAAAATAGTTGATCGACGGAAATGATGCAAGAGGGTAGTGTTGGCTAGTGCGGTTGCATTTTATAAGTTCTTGTACAATAAATCATGATGGATTTAGAAATAGATACTTTTATAACAGTACCTGTCAATATTTTTATGAGAAAATTAAATGTGTAGAGTAGAAATGGAAGTTGAAGACAGTACTCACCGGTATCGTTGTCTCCTGGCACTCCAAGACTATCGCTATTGTCATTGATGAAGGCCTCTGCCGTCGACGTGAAGGTCTGAGGTGATAGTGTAAGGTCCGGCCCACTCTCGTTATCGAACAACTCCAAATTCCCGTTACCTGAAGAAAAAACAAGAGTTTCGAATACATTTATTGGCAATAAAATTCACTTACACATTAGAAAAAAGAAATTGAACACAAGTTTACGAAATATATATTAGAACTCCCTTTATAAATAATTATTTCCTATGAATTGTTCATCAAGTGATTCCATATTTTCGTTAACCCTTGTACGAAATAGAACCAGGAGATGTGCGTAACAGAATTAAATAATTGTACTATTTTCCAAAAGTCCCTATGGTGAATAATTTGCTTCAAGAAACTCATTTTATGTTCCCTTGTAGAAACGTCAATTAATCATCGATTGAATCTGAAAAATTATTCGTCGGAACAGTGGACGAATTTCACCGGTGCGATTGTTCTGTACCGACGTTCAAAAATTTCTTGAACGAACGCCAATGGACGGGGTTAAAGAATCGAGGAGAAAAAGCGTTAGGCTGTGTTTGCGTCCGTGCCTTCGGGATCATTCTCCGTTTCCGCGAATGCACTGCGCCCTCGTTTTTATTACCGAGCAACACGCAGAAGCGAAATCTCGTTCGTCGTTGATTCCCATCGATGCCAGCTTGCTTGACCTCGAGGTTGGCAAACGGTGCTGACAGATGGACAAGATTCTTCACGTGTTACGAAGGGCGTAGCTCAAAAATAATTGGCTCCGTTTGTTACGATATGATCCGCTTCCAACCCCCGGCAACCGCCACGAAAACAATCCCATTATTCCCGATAAAGAAATTAATTGTTCCACGGCTTATTGTGTGCTTGATTTGTGGGCACGTGTAACAAACGATAGCGCGCACGAAGAGCGTTACTATCGTATGTTGCAATATTTGTTTTATTCCTTTATCAATGGAGATAATTGGATGAAGTGCGATTTTCAGAAAACGGACAGCAAATTGCAACCATCCCCATGGAAGATTAGATACCTTCAGAAGGGTGAATATGTTCCATGGGAAATTGATGTTTACGAGCAATCAAAATTAACCGATTGTGATTCTCGAATTAACCAGGACCGCTGTCTAAATTAAACCTTGAGATAGAATGATTATACTCTAACGCCATTAGCTTTCAATAAATCGTTTCGCTGTCCTACGAGTATCAGCTGTTTGGTACAGTACCGAAATAATAATAATGCTGACAACAATTGTGTCGCGACAACGTGGTTTACACAGTCGATCGATTATCATCGTCATCAAAGTGGGATTAGATGGGTTAGGCAGCGAAGCTGGCGAGTGTCGCTTTCGCATATTCCTCGGCGCACTGACAGCAAGCTGAAGTACTCTTACGAGAACTAGAAGCCAGTCGAGGATCTCTCGAGACCTTAGGTGGCCTTCGCGATCCGGGGACAACTGCTGCCAAGTGGTAGCAAACTTTGACTGTGGATTTTAGGTTACGAAGCCCGTCGCGCTAAACGACGACCTAAACTACGTCCCTACGCTTGTCATGCTTTTACTACGACCGCCTCGGTTCACTCGATTATGCCGCGTCGTCGGCCAAGATCCGCCTGAAGAATCGTCAGACGCGAGTCGTGTTTTCGCATCAAATTAACAGAAAGAGAAAGAAAATAATGGTATCGTAGCTGAAACAGTTTTTCAGATTTGGGTGAAACGAAGTTGCGAGCTATTCATTATTTTGCATTCGAAATGTGTATTCATTTTACCTGAAATATAAATTTGCGTGACGAAATTTATGAATCAGGTAGCAGTAGTAAAAATCTATTGCCTTTCGGAACCCGTATTATAATATCAATTAGAAGTACACATCAATGATACAACATTATTACATTGGAATTGGCGCATTACTTACATTATTTGCACCTCAAACATTTGCGAGAAATTTTCATCTGTTATTCTCCTACACAAGGTTTCCCGGAATTAGCCACGGTACTTCGTGATCACTGTTTCCCAAACGGCACCCTTTTCCCTACAAGTTCTAACAACCGTTTATCGACTACGACATAGCAAATACGACCCACATTCCGCGTATTTACTCGAAACGTTTCACATTACAACAAATATTTATCCAGACAGAAAGAATTGCATAACGAGAAGGTACAAAATAGTTCCTTAGTAACCATAACTTTGCCTACCAAGGTAACCAAAACGAGATAAAGCAGCGAGCACAAAAAAAAAGATATTCAATTTACCATTAGTACCACAGAAATAGAAGAAGCACGTCGTAAAATATAACGGAGACGCCATACATTATTTAACATCGACCAATACTTTATTCAACATTAAGTGGACATTCCAAAACGAAAGATCCGCTGTCCAGGTGACTCCGGTCGACAAAATTATACGTCTTCCACATGCTAGAGTGATACATAAGGTATTACATATCGTATTCATCGTTGGCGCACACCGTTCGCGTCGCAGACGAGCGTCCGCGTTAATTCAAAGCGACGGTATGCATCTCGCGACGGATTAACATATTCCGGATTATCCGTCCGCGTTTGCGTGAATGCTTGCACAGTTGGGCTGGTTAAATATGTAAATATAAGCGATCCAACCACGCTGGACGTTGTCCACACTTACGAGCGTTCGACGAATTACTCCTGGGCGCACAAAACGCGATACAAAACGTGCACGCGACCGTGGCGTAAGCCGGACTGCCACGATTGTCATTCTCGAAACGTTTAGCACCTGTTCATCGTAGACACGAACAGTTTATCTGTACCATTCGGGCGTGCGAGGAACGAGGGTCGTCGATACGATTGCAAATGGAAGTCCGGATCGAATCGGAGAATCCTGCGGCAATTGAATGATTAAAAGTTTACACCCACCGCAGAATCGAATATCTCGACTTGTTCATTCAATGCGATTATTAAATATATGGTATCGGGGAAACTGGTAATCAAATTCGTTATTGGTTTAACTAGAAGCGGGGCGGCTTTAATGTTTCATGCAATCGGGATTCGAAGTTTCGCCGTTTTATATTTCATGCGTACATTGGGCATTGTTTAAACTGACGATGAACAATTTTATACGCGTGTTTTTTTTCAATCCATCAACGTTTGGCTTTTCAATGTTATCTTCCAATTGTTGTTATGCGAAGTTCTGAAAGAAACGATAAGACTTTCAGCAGGACGACGAATGAAGATTGTCCAACGAATCAACGAATTCGCCGCTTTTTTTACAATCGTTTACCGGATATATTTTTAATCCCGAATAAAAATCACTGCCGGCAAATATAAATATTACAAATCGCTTCCAAAGTACGTATCATTCGAATACCTCTTCCCAATCGCATCCCTCGAACATCCATTTCGCGCACACTCTCCCAAGAATAAACAACCAAAAACAAAAATAAAAACGAATCCAACAAACCGAGCACCCTCAACCCAATTTCTCAATCAGAAGCACACCCTAGTTCAACGTTGCTCGCGTCTCAACGCAGAACACGGGACAGTACGAAGTGGATCACAACAACAAAAAACCCACATACACGCTGGATAATCGCGAACAGCACCGCAATCGGAATTCCCAAGAAATGAAACTGAACACTGAGAAAAAATTGGAAGCTGGAACAAGGGCGTTCCAAGTGCAACGGGTTGATCACCGTCGACGAAAGAGCCGTTGGTCGCGAACAGTAGGGGGTGAGAAACGAAAGGGGGTGTGCTGGAAGGAAACGGCCGCGCAACCGAGTTTATTCAACGCGCGAACGAAGCCCAGATATTAATTTTCTTGATGTATATGGATGAGCTCCGACTAGGCCACGGTGTGTAGCCCAACGGCAGGGCGATCCAGAGAAAGAGGGAGAGAGAGAGAGAGAGTGATAGAGAGGGATGGGGAGGAGACGGAAGGGTTGGAAGCAGCCACGGTGGCCAGGATGGTGATGATGCTTGCCGAAGGTGGACCCAGGTCGGAGGAAAGTACATAGTTGTAGCGATGGTGGGCGGTCGTACAGAACGACGAAGGGTGGTTAAATTGCTATCGATCCCCGAAGCTTCGCAAATATCGTTTACTTTACCCTTGCAACCCCTTCGCAAAATCCCATCCACGCTCTCCCGCTATAAACGCCCCGACATCGCTTCGAACGCGATTTCGCATCACGTATCGATCCCTCTGCTGCTGTTTTCTTTTTTTTCTTTTTTTTTTTTTAGAGGCAGAGAGGGTGGTGGAAAGATTGCAGAGAGTCACGGAAGATCTTGAGAATGGGTTTTTGACGAGACACTTTCTGTGAGTTGTTCTTTCAAACTCGAGTGGAAATTCGTGTCTTTGGCGTGGGTCGGGGTGTGGATTTCGTGTTTCGAAGGGAGGGGCTGAAGGGACGAAAGTGTGCGGTATTTTGGCGTCGAGCGCGGATTACAATAGATTTCAAGTTTCCGAAATCGCTTAATTGTCGAATCCTTAGAATCTGGAAAAAGTTTCTGAACAGTTAACAAAATTCCTCGTGGTCCGTTTAATCAAATCGTAATTAACGGCGGCAAACGTGTCGACGTTGTTACGGACTCGTGGCAACATTTTTGAAACCGCGCTCGACGGAACACCTGTGGGCGATCGATAGAATCCAATATTCAAGCTTGGCAAATTTTTGTTTACTTTTCGGCCGCTGCGTTGTCAGAATTGTATCCTGTCAAATATGTGCTATCAGTCGGATAAAGCATCGACACTTTACGTGCTGACAATTATGATCGACGCTATCTTTGCTTGGTGCGTTTCAACAATTTGCTTTTCTCGTGTTATTGCAACAGAGTTGTTGAGTGCCATAATTGATAACAGAATTATCGGAGTATCAATGGTGCGTGATTAGTGTCTTTCAAAGGGACGTTTACTTATATTAAATCGCTTTAATATCGAAGGAGAATTTTTTCAACGGCGCTAAAGAAATGTCAGGCAATTTGCAATTACCTTCTTCAAGACTTGAAACGGCATAGCACTTAAATATCTTTATCCTTATCCCGGAATCGGAATGAATACAATGCAGTTCCGTTGATTGTTATACATATTTCGAAATGATACCAATGGCTGATTACTCAAAAAATTGGTCGGACTCCGATCAAATATTAGACGCGACAGCATCGGCTCGCTGTGAAAAATCTGCCGGTCGTCGATGAAGTTGCAAAAGCAAACGGGATCGTACGTAAAGCTAACAAAATACACCAGCGAGAGTACACAATTTACATTGCGGTTTTGTTTGACTGTTGCGCGGAGCCGTACGGTCCCCGCCTCTGTAAAAGATATTCAGAACGGTAGCCGCGGTCGACTCGGGATTTTATGAAAAATATCGTGTTTCACCGCTCGATGAACGGAGCTTCCGGCGATTTCCGCATAGTACGCCGAGCGTAAACGATTCGGTTCGTCGAACAGCTAAGATAAAACTTGCCGTATGAGATTTCAAGTATACAAATTGCAATAAATATAATTTCCAAAAATTCACGCCGACAAAAATGATAAAGCTTTCATCGGTTGAAAATGTTAACAATTAGCAACACTAACGAAACTTCATTTGTACAAACCATTATCAATTTGTCTTAATTAATTCGGTTTCAATCGAGGTATTATTTCATATATGTTATGCGGTAAATAAATTCAGCGAAATTATATTTATCAGTGAAACGTGGGGAAAAATGAATACGACATCAGTAATTAAGCACACGATGAATTACGAAAGACTGGCTATTCGTTACCAACACTGAATCGCCAATAATTATTGTCAATCAATTATTCCACTCTCATCAAAGATACTGATAGACAATTTTAATACACAATTTATAATATAATTGTAATACACTCAGTCCTAATTGTCCTGTCAAAAGGAACCACGATCAACAAAAATAAAGTCACCTGTCATTTTCGCGAATACTCAAATCACCATCGACCCATCGATACATTTCGTCACGCGTTCAACAGAATTGTACACAGACTCCCACGTCCGAAGGACAATTAACCGCGATTTCGACGGGAAATTCTTCATCCCCATCAACACCTTTTCCCGTTTCCCCCAAACAATTCACCGAAACGTCGAAGACTGCACACATCCATGGAACGACGTCCCTCCAGCCGAAGGTTGGTTTCTTTGAGCCGGCGATATGCAAATTGCATTAAGTGTCCGTCCAAGCCCGAAGTGTACGCTGTATCACAGCCCCGCGACCGGCATTACGAAACTTAAGCCGTAGCGCACAAGTGTCGCGAGCTGCGGCTGTCGTCCTCCCCTTTGTGCGGACTAAGCCGGAGCCATTATCTTTCGGCCAGCAGCGGAGAACTTGAACCTGAGCCGCTAGTCGGTTCCGTGCCACCTTTCAACGTCCTTGCGAATCCTTCGAGGAATCCTTCCCTCCTCTGTTCCCCCCCTGATCCCCGGGGCCGTCCTTTGTCGACGGACGTTCCCTCGCGAAATATTTCACGGCCAGCTTGCCGCGGATAATTAAACGACTTAGACGTCGGAGGGGTTGGGGGAGCGGGTGGGCGAACGAAGACGATGGTCCGGGTTGATGAACTAACCGAGACGCGGGAGATTGGCCGCTTTCGAGCAAGTAGATGCTGACTTGGGTAAATTGTTCCGTCGACGGTATGAAAAGCGGTTTGGGGTGACTTTCGTAGCGGTGGTGCTGGCGGTGATGGCAGGGTTGCAGGGTGAGATCCGGCATTGGCGGGACACGATGCCTTTGGAAGTGCGAACGTTTGAAAAGTATATTGTTAAGCTGGCTGATATTATCGATATTTAGAAATGTTGCGACGTCGGTGAAGTATGATTGATAGTTTGTATTGAGTTGGCCGCGAGTTCATTGTGCATAATACATTACGTTGAATCAGGTGAACGTTCGATACTGGTGGAACCGTTAAATTTATCGTAAACTGCACAGCTCCGCCAAATTAAAGGAACACTGAATCTGAGCCGAAGAAGATCGACATTTCGACACCAGTAACTCTGTGAAAACAAATTGTATGACGTGCTACCTGGGCTAATTTTAAAGGGAGAAGACTCTACTTTCGCATCGCTGAATAGAACATTTTCGTGGACCCTTTCGTATTAGAAAGCCGAGTGGAAAACTCAGGGTAAAAAACAAACAAAGACGACGGACAAAGAAATTAACCTGTGCACGCAATTCATTGTCACGATATCATCGGGGGCTGACAGGTGATCGAACAGCGGCACCCAGTCGATTGCCGACATTAGTTACTGGTTCGATCCCAGCGTGCACAAAGACGACCTAATCGGTGCAGATGAGACGGGCAGGGGTAATCACACTCACGGCCCAATAATCATACCATTATAATTAATGTGCCGCAATTAAGGCGGTAATATAGGACGGGCGACAATCGAGCCGTGATTGTCGATTAAACGTTTTCGCAGTGCGAAACGACGCGTTTATCGGCGCGACGCGCCCCTCGTTTCGCGAGCAAGCCCGCTCGTTACACGACGTGCTCCGCTGGAAAATGCGACCTTCTGGTCGCTGGGTTCCAGAGAAATGTTAGGCTAATGGAGGTATTAAGCGTAGTTTAAATGAGGATACGTGTACCGTTTAAATTTGTGCAGTAGTGTTACTGTATTTCATTTTACTTCACGATTTTATTTCTTTCGTTCCCTCGCTCTGTTTCCTTAATCATAACTGGCAAATAGTACGCATACGTACAAAACGGAGAGATACATCCGTCATATTTTATTCAACATGCCTCGATGTGCCCTTGGTGTCATTGCTCTTTATAAATAAATATTGCGCATGTTCTATTTAAAGAGTCAGAGGCAGCGAGGTGTTTAATAGAATTTTTAATTCAGAACTCAAACAAAGAAGCTGCAATTTAAAAACATTACTCGATTATAAATTTGTAGACGCTTTATTCGAGATCGCATACAGTTCAGCTCGATAATGATTTCGAACTGAATAATAGTGATGTGAAAATCTCGTTTATCATTGGACTGGCAATTCGGCCAGTTTGTTTAACGAAAATGGGAGAAGAAAGGATTCTGCTGGACGTTCGCGTTCGCAAAAATCACGGGGCATATTTTCGAGATCGTACGACCGTGAAACGCATTCTAATTATGGCGCGCAATGAAATCGCGCGAGAGTGTACCACGTTGGAGAATATTCTCAGACGAAAGTTTTGGCAAATTTCTGTCTCGACGTTGTTCCACCGCCCTCGGAAAACAAAGGGTGCCCACGTTCAGTTACAACCGGTGCTCATTTTGGCATCCGTGTGCTGAATTCTTACTTCCGTAACTGTTGACCGAGTGAAAAAATTGAAAAAAATGCCACCAACCCGAACGGCAAGAACACACTTCTGCTACAATAAATAGAACTTCGTATGCGCGCACAGTTCCCAAAAAAAATAACTGAAAATATCTGCTCCGCGATGCTGCACTCCTTGTGCGATATTTTCGAACGAATTGCAAACTCTTTTTTTACTTAAACGTCGAAATCTTCGAGATATCGATAAGAAGCGTAACGGAACCGAGGGGATCGAAGGGGGTGGAAAAGCCAGGGGGATAAAGATATAGCGGGCGTCGGGGAATAAATTGGATTACAACGTTCTCGACAAACGTACAAAGGAGACTGAAGGGTAAATAATGGAGCTGGGAAAAAAAAAGTGGAACGGAAAGTGGCGGGGGGCAGGGGGAACCAGAACGAAAAGGGAAAAAAAGTAGCGAAACGCGCGAGAAGAGTTGGTCAGGGTAGAGAGGCGGACACGTACGTTTAAACGGGGTGAAACGAAATGTGCGGGTGGAGCGAGCAAAACGGCAGAACGGACAGAGAAAAAGAATAACCGTAACGAACTTGGCGCAATAAGAATCGCAAGGTAACGGGCTCGCCGGTATTATTTCGGTAGCGAAGTCAATTTGCAATCAGCGGCGCAGCCGTTCTACCCTCGTTTCCGCCGGAACGAGTATAGTCCGTATTTACTATAATGCGATAAGAGGCGAGCGGTATCGTACATTTAAATGAGACCAGCTCGCGCACTCCAAGCTTCCCTTCTTTATTTCCACCGTCCGGGCTTCGTCGTCGTTCTTTCTTAATCCGTCGCGGGTCTCCTGCTCCGTTGGCCGCCACGATAAAGATGACGGCGTCCGAGGAGATTACGAAGTCGTCGGAAGCCATCGCGAAAATTTCGGTGGGGTGGTTCGATGGACCGGCAGGGTGGTTCGTTACGGTGCTACGATTTAATCGTTCGCTGTTCCGTGTTGGTTGGATGTATTTTTAATGCCGAATCGTTCGAGCCTGGCGCGGGGATAGATTATTCTTTTCGTAAATGGGTTTTAAATTGCGCCGGGAAAATGTAATTCACGCAGCAATGTAATGGAAATCTTGCGGTTATCTGCGGTTTTTCCTAGAAGGCTTTGCGAGACTGTACGTTTTCTGTTTGGTGATGTGTATAGAAATGTGCGGAACTTTTTTTTATTATAACGCGTGTATTTGGTAACGAAATTGAATATCTGGGTAAACTCAATTTATTGCATGGTTGATTGGTACTAATTTTGAGTCATATATTTGGAAATTATATAGACGCACTTCTTTATGCTGTTATTATTGATTTTAATTTAGTTGAGAATTGTTCTCGCAAATCAACGAATGTACGAATGCACATTGGTGTTTCCATAAAATGAAATTGCAGACTTTATTCTTAATATTTTGTCCACTTCACACAAGTGTGTACATAAATATTTATAGTTCAATAGCCATCACCTGTTCAATGGATATGAAATATCCTTCGCCCTCGAGGGCGCTTAAATAAAAAAATAGAACCGTAAAATTGTGGAAGTAGATTGTGGGAGCCTCCTGAAATAAATCGACAATGCAGAATGCTTAGGAATGACCGCATGCATGTCAAGTATCGCAACTGGGGTACCCGCAAACGTGTTCGTTTATCAAGGGTTGATATACGAGCGAATAGAATCGATAACTTTTGGTAGGTAAAAAAAGTTTGCTCGATTTGGTGGAGTCGATGTGAAACGAAACGGAAAACTTGATCGTTCGAAGCATCTAACTAAGTTGAGGCGATTCGATATTATGAATATTTATTAAGACAGGTTATTAATTTTGAATTAAGTACTTATTATCTAAATATTCACTCGCTCCAATTCCAACATTTCCAAACATAGTACGTGTAAATTCCGCAATAATCCCGGTAAAATATTTATTATCTTTCTATACCATTATACTATTGACACTATTGACGATCATTTTCCGTTTAGAATAAAAGAAACAATTTCCATGGGGCTTTACACGTTCTCAAGTATGTTGAAGCTCAGAAATTCTTGCCGTTTATCACGTCACCTTCTGCTTTAATTTCATTCACGTTCCTCGCGTTCCCTCTGACAACGGTCTCCGAAACAATTACCCGGCAGAGTGTACAGAAGCTAATTAGAGTTCGAGGCAGACAACGTAGAAGTCAGGGTTCAAGTCTTTGCTGTCGCGACGGGAATAGCAGAGGAAGGATGCGGTAAGGGATGCGTACTATTGCGGGGCCTGAGTGGTCAATTTATTTGGGGTCACTTATCCGTTTTCTCTCGAATAACAACGCCAACCAACAACCATAAATATGTTCAACGAAACGGACAACTGTAACGAGACACTTCGAATCTTTCAATGATAACACGAACGAACGGTACGGGTTTAACAAGTTACATCGAGCTAAAATCGTCGATTTATCTGGATAAATATTTCGGCAATAATTTGTATTCAAACGTAAAGATATTTCATTATGATGCGATTAATATTGCGAACGTTCAACATGTTGGTTTAAATATAAATGACCCGTTACGAATTTCGGTTATACGAAATTGTATTAAACAAGCTGGAAAATGGTATACAAGTGAAACTGATGTGAAACGGAACGTTTGATTAAAATAGAAATTAATTTATTTTTCGTTGAATCGAAATCTTCTTACCTTATGGGAGTCACTGCAACACTCTGGTATTTACGGAAAGATCAATAAACAGGTTTCCCAAGTGTCCATTAAATGCTTAAATAACGGATAAAGCGCGAATACATAAATCTCTACTGCACTGTTACATAATAATTATCAATTATCATAAGATATTAAATCATTCAGAATTCGCTGGATACATCAAGCGGCCTATATGTTAATCGGTTTACATCGGAATATCGTATTGAATTAACCGAATACATGATACAATAATGCGTGCATAATATTTATTCGCAATATACGGCTGCAAGTTGACCGTTCGCGACGTTCACAAAAATTGTCAATCCCTGTAGTCGAACACACGGTAAATAACAATTGTTACCCAAATAATAATTAACCCATATTCGAACATATCTACTATCCGAACGTCAGCTAATTAACTCCCAAAAAAGCGTCACTAACATTGAATCGAAAAGAAAAACTCCACGAAATATAGCATTAAAAATTTTAATCGAACTTCGATTCATTTCATCCATAAACGGACAATCGCTGTGCGCAAGAACTGTCACGGCTGTACGCTTTTTCACCAGGGGAGAACGCATCGGAAAACTCGTGACGTCCGCGCCGTTGAAAAACCGTGGGATCGCCTCCTCGTGCATCGACATCTCATTATGGCTACGTAAAAACGCAATTTTCGGCTGAGCGCAATTTCGTTCGTTTGTTTCGCGCGGGACTTTCTCCCCGGACCAACAGCTGCGTGAGCCGAACGTTGTTCCACGACGAGGGTTCCCCACGTACCTACGCGGGGAACATTAATTAAATCGGCTGGCTGGAGCCGGTGACCAAGGCAGAGGGACGGTGGAACACGGGGCCGGAGAGGGGTTGCAAGCGTACGGCATCCCTTTGACAGCGCAGTCAGCTTCTATCGCAAATTAAAGCCCCAGCGGTCCCGCATGAAAATAATTTCGAGCGCATAAGTTTCCCATGCAACCCGAACCACGATTTTCATGTTAATCCGTTCGTGGAACGCGCCCGCGAACGCCGTGGCGAATTATCATTCTTTGACAGACGGATCCGAATTCCGCGATTCCATGAAGGCTGTCCCTCTGAAACGACCGGAGCTTTTTGGAAATGAAACGCTCGGTTGCGCGTTTGTTCCCGCGATGATTAGTCGTCATCCATTTACCGAGTTCGACGGTTACGAAGAACTGCGAAGCGGTGTTTGCGCGACGGTTTCGTCCGGCCTTGGATGATAAACGTTTTATTGGAAATTCATTTTCAAAGCCGTCCCCGGTGGATCGTTCCGACATCGAATTCCACCATCGGGAATTTCCTGCCGCTGATTAGATTCACGAAAATTCGCCCTGCCTCGCGCGAAAGGACTTTCAAACGAAAAGGGCCGCATCTCGCGCCGATTATTACCCCGCGAAACATCGGGGCCGTATCGAAATCACTTTTCGACGACGAACCGCGACGTTCGCGTCGTCGTGTTTCATTGCGGGCACGATTATTACCAATTCCAGCGCGCTCCCGCGTCCCTCGCAGACAAGAAAAAGAAAAAAAGGGGACACGTTCGGGGCAACCCCGGCCGGCTCGATTTCTACCCCGGATTCGCATTCCCCGGGCGTCCCCGGTTGTGCCGCGCAGTTTGTACTTTTTGCATGTCGCGGCCGGCCTCGGCCCCGCACACTTAATCAACTCTCGTTACGGTCTAATGGCTTAATACCGTGGCTAGCTTTGTGCAAGGGCCAGCGGGATCTCTCGCCTGTAGGCTAATTCGAATTTAAACCCTGCCACTTGCTTCGCCTGGCCGCCACTCTTCGCCGAGAGTTACGCGGCCGTAGTTTTCGCAAACGCTCCCGAGGCTGCCAACCTCTCTCCTTTCTCTCTCTCTCTCTCTCTTCATCCGACACATTCACGTGCACATACACTTCCCCTCCTGTAACTCTTGTTACCGTACCTTCAATTACGGACCATAACTTTCCGTTGACCGGCGAAATCACGCTTTTAGCTGAATGCGTCCATTACGTCGTAACGCGGAACGAGTTTAGCCGCGGCAACGGCTGAAATATTCGTACCGCCTCTGCCGCCCAGGTACGGAAGATTTCGAAACGCTGCTTGGGAATCGGTCGTTTTCAACGCGGGACGGACGGTTTGCTGTACACTCGATACGCTCGACGGCCAATTTGTTTCCCGGGGTTCGTCGCGGTTCTGGGCGCAGGGGACGAACGATTATTGCTGGATGGGAGAACGAACGTTGGAACACGGAGGCCACGAAATTTGGGAGGACCCGCGTGGTTTCGTTCGCGGTGGTAAATATATCGGGACGGGGCGGACGTTCGAAAGGAATTTTTGGGGGATTCAAGATTGGTTCTTGTTTGAGGGATGCTCTAACTGTAAGGTGCTGCACTTATTTGGATCGTTTGTCGTTGAATGAAACACTGCGTCCTTACTGCGGACAATTGTAGCGCGACTGCTTGGCACCAGGGTAGGGTGGAATAGTCACACTGTCACAGCTCGTAACACACTCTATTGGATGGAGTAACTAATTGCTGTTCCCGTAGATTAAACTGTTACTACTCTGGTTAATGGTTTGCTATGATAATGGTTACCACGAGCCCGGTAGAAGCATGACAAACAGATGTTCCTGTCGCCTGCTGATTCCCCTTAGAGTCGTTTAAAACGTTCTTCGAACATCGACGGGGCCCCATTTCTCTGCCATTAACGCCCTTTGAAACGGAATCAGTGGGGTCAGTGATCGTGTCGATGGAACGCAACGGATTGAACATGTAAATAATTATTAGATAATCATCGGAGCAACAAGAGAGCTGCTAGATATACCTATGCACGAACGAAGAGAGATGTTAAAATAATTTAGCAAATATTTTGGTAAAAGATGTTACCAATGTCGAAGAATTTAATACACAAAAAAAAAAATCAAAATCATCGAGCAATATCGATATTGCTGAACACAATCCAATTTTCGTATGACATTCGTGATATCAGAAACGTGTGTTAAATAATATTATCGTGATATTGTACAGCGGTGCAATTGTTTGCATGCACAACGTCAGATTTATGTTAACGATACTCGCGAAAAATGTCAATCATCAAGATTCTGATTAAACGATTAACCTGGTTCGTACGTTAACCCACGCGTATATTCCGTTCTGTACATAGGCATCCACCTCGCTGTTGATATTGTTCGGATTCATCAGCCTAAGCAGATCAAGGATTATATGTAATTAACGTCCGATTGATGCAATGATCTGCGCTCAGTTTCACACCTACGGGACAGGGGTACAGGGTACGGCGGGACCTAAGCGAAGGCTTTCCATGCCGTAAATGGATCCAATAATCGCCAAGATTGCCATCATCTCCGGTGCTACGAACCTAAAAATAACCTTTAATGTCCTCCTTGCGCCTGCTCGAAGCCCCTTGCGACGTTCAAGGCCTTTGATTTGTTAATATCAAAGATTTCCCGAGCACTTAACCGTCAAAGGTCTCAATGGAAAATCACTCTGGAAAATGTGGCACGGTAATATCGTTGCGGAAAGGTTGACGAATATTTTATAGCCGCCGAAGGAACGGTCGTGGAAGACGATACAATATAAACGACCGAATATTATCATTCCCTAATGAACGAAACTTCCCTGCGATTTTAATCGTCAGATTCGGCGACGTGGAAATAGAGAAAGGATATTACAATCGTCCAATACGAAATTCTTTACAAAATTCTATACTATTGTTATTAAGCCCACGCCATTCACCAATACGTAATCGCCAATTCCCAATCGAGTTATCGAACCGTTCGCCATAATCCGTTGTCCACGTACAAAAATTCCAACGCACTCGCCGTGCAATAAGAGGCCCTGTTACAAGCACGCACACATACACCGGCATCATATTAACCAACCTCAGAGGCTGCAATGAGACACGCAGTCTCACAAGCGATCCCGATACGAAATCGATCGGACCGTGCGTCGCGTTGATCCCGAAATCGCACACGCACGGACAGGTAGGGCCGTCCCAAAGGTGAGTATTGGTATCCTCGGTGGCGCGGCAATTTCGCGGTGAACCCGGGGAAAATATGTATCGCGGGCGGCTCATCTGTTTTAGCCGGTAGGCATGCGGGCGGCATGTGCGACCGTTGCCGACGCAGAGCCTCCCAGCACGCTGCCCGATTACATCGGCGTGCCCCAGGTTATAACAGGTGCTGGACCGGTCCCACGGGACACCCTGTATACGGTAAATACGGGAGGTCGCCGTCGGGAGCACCGGTTCCCCGCACCAATCGTTTGCAGGTCTTTGGCTGGTGTTGCGTTTGAAGCTGCGTCCATGGGGGTAGGTTGAAGCAAAGTATGCGGTGGAAGGGTGTTCTTGTTGGTACAGGGGAGGTATTGCTGGTGCGGTGCGGTGCAGTATCGGCCATTGGTCCGCACGGAAGATTCGCAATATTTTTGGTCGCCCCGTTGGAGTCTTGTGTTTATTCGACGTTGCAGCGGGAATTGGGCGTACCTGGGCTTGAAGGTGATGAATAATTGGGTATTCGGGATGTCCCTCTGATTTTCGGCTCGGAGGGATACGGATGTTAAAGGGTTCGGAGAATGGTAATTAAGAATGGTCGATCGTTTGTAATACGAGATATTTGAAGCTTGTCCAAATAACGATCGCCAGATTTCTTGCTTCGAAACGGTTAATATCATGCAGGATTTTGTACAGAATATACTATATAGAATACAGAAACGGTTGCTCAACAGTGTCGGGCAATTCCATTTGATCCGCGCACGCACAGCAATGGAAAACGTAAAGTAAGACGAGCACGACGCTCGATCGGATGCATTTGATAGGAACGGAAGAGATCGAGGCACGTTGCAGCGGCAATTGACTGGCACAAAGCTGATGACGCGGAACAACGAGAAAATCAATAATTCGCGAGCCGCGCGTGTTTTTGTTTCAACGTAATTAACAGAGCCCTGCGCCTCCCATCGCCGGGCTACCTTCGATTCCTTTGAACGACTGACTGGCGCCCGGGTTTCACGTTGAACCGTAGACGGATCGAAGGAAAAAGGGACGCGCCTCTAAAGCCGGAGGGACCCTTCTTGTTTTTTTTACATGCAGCTCGTTATTTTCGGATTAATCTACCGGCCGCGCGGCGGAATTCGGCGGGATAAAAAGAAAATGTGGAGGGGGAGGAAGAATTCGCTTGGGCGCCATGCGAAACAGTTCGAAGCGGGAAAAGGTGGCCAGGGGGAGGCAGGAAAACGGAAGAGGGAAACGCGAATCCAACCGTGTGTATAAACTTTAATTTACGGGGTGATGCCCGGGGGTACGATTCGAGCTAATTTCACGTCAGTTTCACTCTGTAGGTCTGATCTCTGCCGGACGAATCTACCGTGCACAGGTTGTGCACGCGCGTATACGTACACTGTCAGCCGAAAGTTTCGAACGAATTTCTTTGGTTGTGCAACCACAGGCGAGATATAGGAATAGACAAGACGTCCAATGTATTTTTTCGACCAGCGTTTCTGGGACACCGGGTCCCATTACAATTTCCGTGTCACTCGTAACGTTACCAGCAGATTATGGAAAACGATCCGAAAAATAAATAATTTTAAAGAATTCTTTTGTTCTTCGCCTCAATGAAAGGCGAAAAAGGATATCAAACAATTAATGTTAATTAAAAATCTGATAACCCTTTCGCCCCGTGCTCTATTCGATTCATATCCATTCTACAATACTTGTAACAGAAAACGTGCAGTTCGACACGATATTCAAAAACACCCGCCTTAAAGAAAGAACAATACCCCCTCCTCCCCCCCAGTTACCAGCCAATTAGCGCAATCTATTTCAAAAATCTGCCTCTTTCGCGCAACGGGTCTCGTAGTGAACAGACGTGCTCAGAGTGCCCGCCGAATTAAGGTATGTCACATACGCTAATATATTCTCGAAAACAGGAAATGATATACGCATCGTTTTCATTTCCCTGTCTCCCCAGTTTTCTGCAGTTTCTTTGCTAATATCAATGAATATTTTGCAAGAAATGAAGGAAATATTGTGCAGGGAACGGAATCACACCGCGTGGCGTGCATTTTCAAATCGACTCGAGTATGCATATACGTAATATCATTTTCGTATGCGTATATGTATCTCGGCTCAGAATTCCATTATCTTGCCGCATATTCTGCAGTTTCTAGCAATATCATTATAATATTGATGATTCTTGATACATTTATCCCTAATTTCAGTTCGATTCTGTTCCACGGCGTTCCTTTCGCTTGGTTCGAATCAGGACCGGCGGAACGCGTTCGAACGTGACGCTGACGGGCGGGAATGCATAGAACCGAACTGACGCCGTTCCATGTGTTCGACTTCTCGCTGACAGGTAAGCGTTCTACAAATTTCTTGTTGAGATAAGTAGAATTGTAACAATATATCTCTATTGCATTATAATTCGTGCTACGTGTAATACTTGTACGATACAGAGTCGCGTTGTAAACAAACAGTAACATAATACGAGCAATTATTTCCGCGTATTTCTTCGTCGTTTCTGCTGGTGGTCGGGAGGCTTGTTTTTCCTAGAAAATATCGACAATTTATCGCCAAACAAAAACAGATTATCCGGTAACGTATGCGTTGAAACATTTCTAGGAAACGCATGTAATGGTAAACAAAACTGGTGTTTGGCTTTAGTCGGGTATCGAACATAGCCTAACGGGAACGGGCAATCGCGAGGGGAGGGTGCTCAGTCTCCTACTTGACACCGTGCTGACAAAACATATGGGACGCGGCTCAGTGAGGTGCGTTCATAATAGCTATACCAGAATTATTTGCTCTCTATTACCGTTGCCGTTTATTTAATAGGATGTTGAATTACCACTTCGCATAATATTGCTTCCATGCAAAATCTTTTGTTAGCATCGTGTGTTTGTACATTTGCAAATCGAGTAATCACATTTTCTGCCGAATTCGAGTTGAATGTTGCTTTAGTACATTACAATTGTCATTACTTTCGTGCACTTATTTAATATCCTTGTTATTCTTTGGTCCAGGTGTATGGAGAGAGCTGATTACATGGAATATAGTAAGCCAATAGCCACAATGACGACTAATAATTCAATGCAGCCAGGGTCTGTTCATGTGAGCATTTTAATTATATTTTCATATTGATTTTATATGTTATGTGACATACTAAGATGAAACAACCACAGTTAAAATACTTATAAAAACTATTACATTTTCTATACCAATTACAATTAAGTAATTGCAATTGGAATAGCATTTTTTATTTTGCACTTTTTACATAATGCATATGTTTTTATGTTTTATATTTAAAAACATATGCAATAACTTATTGAATTGTTAATCTTGTATGTTTTCCTTGCATATTTGCATATTTTTAATTCAAACTTGCATATTTTTCGTGGATACTTTCATCTTTGTAATGTATATTTACATATTTTCGAGAATATTTTCATATTTCTAATGTATATTTTCATATTTCCAATGCATATTTTCATATTTATACAAACTTTTAATGCATATTTACATATTTTCGTGCATATTTTCATATTTATAATGTATATTTTCATATTTATAATGCATATTTTCATATTTTTACAAACTTTTAATGCATATTTACATATTTGTCGTGCATATTTTCATATTTATAATGCACATTTTCATATTTTTACAAACTTTTAATGCATATTTACATATTTTCGTGCATATTTTCATATTTATAATGCACATTTTCATATTTTTACAAACTTTTAATGCATATTTACATATTTTCGTGCATATTTTCATATGTATAATGCACATTTTCATATTTTTACAAACTTTTAATGCATATTTACATATTTTCGTGCATATTTTCATATTTATAATGTATATTTTCATATTTATAATGCATATTTACAGATTTTTCGTGCATAATTTCATATTTATAATGTATATTTTCATATTTCAAATGCATTTTTACATATTTCTAATGGATATCTATATATTTTTCGTGCACATTTATTTTTCATAAATATCTAGGATGCACATGTTTTATTGCAGAAAATTTTGTGACCGCGCGCAATGCGGTCGGTAGAGTCAGTATTTGCTTCGAAGTTTTCTAGCTTTGTCAGAGCAAGTGGCTCTGCTTAAATTTTCGCTCACACTTTAGCTACACGCGATTGTCGAGTCAGTGTTTTTCACGTTCTAGATATTAATGCTATTATCAGAGCACCGGTGCTCCTTTTCAATTATTTTAATCGCGAAAGTAGCATCTTAATTTGTACGCCGATATAATCTGCGGTCGCGTACTTAGCCTTTTATTTTTATTTTTTTCTTAGATTCGTTATCGGAAATAGCATCAGTGCATCACTGAAGGGGATGTTTTATGCGACACTGATGAAATGAGAAATGTAAGTATCTTTTAAACAGTTCTCGGTTTTCTGTGAATTTTAAATTCTCTAGATTTAACTGTAGATTTTAATGTTGTTCGCTTTCCTGTTTAGACAGAGTTTGAATACTTGCTGACGATTGCGTTCAATTGAGATGCCTCGGTGATGTCCCTGATGTCTTCCACCAGTACACTTCCTCTATACTTCCAGTCAACGAGTTGGTGAGTCGCATGCGTTTTGGTTCCTCCGGTCCCCAATCATGCCGTAGGACGTTTGGTCCGAAACGGCACGGGTGACTGGTTGTACTTTTAAGTAGTTTTGTGAGCATAGTGACTATGGGTATAGTTTTTATACCCGTCAGTTGCAATTTTCTTGTGTATTATTTCTTAGATGAGGCTAGATCTGCCTTCTTGTACTTCGCTTTTTTTAATATAAGAAAATTAAGAACCATAGAAATATTTTTTATTTAAATAAATATTCCTCTATTTCATCAAATATTTGATGACAGTAATAAATGCATTGAACAAATGTATATATATATATATTGAGGACATTGCACATTAAATTTATAAATGCATTTATAATCAATTGAAATTTGATTTCACTGGTAAGTAGGGCAGAAGTCGGATACCCTCCGACTTCGTTGCTGCAAGTGTTTAATGATTATAGTAATGATGCATTAAAGTAAATAAATATAACGATACGTGTTAAAATCAGCATTGAATATGCATAGCCAATGTTATAGTCGAGTCATTTTCGTTTGAAATTTATTACACATTATGTACAAGAAGGCACTTTGTATACGGGTAGATTTTCAAATCGGAGTAGCTATTTTGGACAATTTGCTTCGATTAAGGAATCACCCGAGGTTTATTTGATATCCTGCCAATTTTTCGAGTAAATATTCACTTGCATTTATTTTTGAATTGCATTACTTGTTCTACTAAATTCAATTTCAACGACAGTCAATTTCCTTAATAAATAAATTATTTATCAGTAATTTTTGTTGATATTTCATACATTACAAAGTCGAGTCATTTTTAAAGAGATTAAATATAAAATATACTATTGGGCTATTGCAATGTTACGTATACTAATCATCTTTTTAGATCAGGATTTTCAGGTTTAACCCCTTCCGTGTTCATTGTCAGGAACTCACTCACGTGCCCAGGTGCTACTTGGGTGAGTGAAAGGCAATGGGCACGATGATCATATGGTTTTTAAATTTATAACAATGTTTGGCGGCTGACATTTGCTAGTGTACCGTGCACGACGTATTTTCCACATTTTGTGTGTATGTGGCTAGGCTGTGGAATTGCGTCGGCTCGGGAATTTGATAACAAATTATAAACGTATTTAGCAATATGTTTTACAATTGCAAATACATACATTGAATACCATGGCCAATTATGAAAATATGGTAATAGAGTACTGTACGAACCAAGTATATTTGATTGAAAGAAAATGTACAATATATTTTAACGAATGAATATTTTACACGAGAGTAATGCACAAGCATATACGTTTACGCGCATTTACGCAATGGTCGCTAGCCTTTGTCAGCCGATTTCAGGAAATGGTACGTACCCTTAGAGTGTGAATGATTGTATGCCAAGCTCGGGTGTCGGGGGCGTCCCGGGACGTCTCTCTAGTGTAGGCTCTTGCACCCGAGTGTTCGATTGAGAATCGTGGAATGTGGTGTGTTTGTGTGAATGCTTTGCCATTTTTTAAATATAGGTCTAGGCAGGATAGGTAGTATACCTTCTGGTGTGCCTGTTAGATATAAGTAGGTAGGGCCGGGCAGGTTGACACAGTCTCTGATCGGGTAGGCATTATTTCGCGTGTTCAACCTGTTTCAGGAAATCTAATTTGAAAAGTCGACGGTGAAGCTGTGGCACGAACGAAAATGCGTTCGCCTTTGGCTTTGCCTATCGATTTTTCGAATTTTTCGCGGTCGTGGTCGCGATTTGGCTTCGAAACGAACGTGACATTATGCTCGAGGCTGCACGTGTAGGCGAAGATCGATTACAATTTTAGTCGTAAACTTTACGATTTTCCATAATCGCAATTTTTTCGATTGTATTTGGTCGTGATTCGTCCACGTGTGTTCCGTTTAGTTACGCGGTTTAGATTTTTATTTTGTTTATTTGTTTGTTTCCGAATAGAGCCTCGAGCCTAGACTAAGTTTCAGTGGGCATTGCGCCCGAAGAAAAGAAGGGGCTATATGCCGAAGAGGCCCGACAAACTGTCACTCAAGAGGGCAACTACCAATGACTCTGCATCCTTTGGATGGAGAGCCATTCTTTCTTACTATTTTGTCACTATGCTCGCCTTTGTATGCTGTAGTTGTAGTTTCTTGTTTCCAGCACTCATCATCGTATTGGGCAAACCGCGATTTTTATTAGCGTCGCGTACGATTGAAAGCGGTTTGCATTAGAGTTGCGAATAAAATCAAATCGCGATTGCCACTAGAGTTGCGAATAAGTATATCGTGGATTGAATTAGAGTAGCTTTTATATTAAATTGTACTTGCGATATGTACTTGCTTTTAGCGTTGCGATAACAACTTTCGTCTTCCTATTCTACACAGGTTTTAATTAGCATTTTCATTACCGCGATATTTTTCCATCCGAAATATTTTTCTTATATTTTCATTTAGTGTTGCGACGATAAATGATCGCGATTTGAAAGTAGCGTTGCGACCACAATGAAATGCCCAAATTTGTTCCTGAGTCACCAAAGGCAGCTATTAAAGCTGTATAAGGCTACGGTTACAGTGGATGCGTATTCGGACGACTATGTATTTTGCATTTCTATATAGCACGCCGTATAAAATGGACAATCTTTTATTAACAACCTTGTTAACAAATGAAAGATTAAAACGGGGAAATTCAATTTTTGCGTTTACGGTGTATAAATATTTTAGTACAACTAAACGTTAATTGACTGGCGTGATGATCGCATTTTGCCAAATGGAAATGTTTAAAAATTCAATTGCAAGTATGATTCTGACACGTCATTAACTTCTTTAGCGCGCGTGGTCGGAGTAGACTAATTGAGCGGCTTCGAGTTTGCCAAATCTAAACGGTTGTTGTCATGCAATGATTGTAATTTTTTCTGAAACTACCAATTGGAATCTATGTAAACAGATATTGCATTTATTCAACTTGATGTTGCACCCCACTATAATTGTTGAAGAGAGTTTTCAGTTGTATACTACAATTCCCATCCACTATTACATTCTACAATGTATTTTTCAGTAAGTTCATCTTTTCCCTAGCCCATTATGATAGCTCCGTAACTTATGTACTGAATTTATAAGGTGAGGTTCCTAATATTTTACTCCTTCTGAGTAATGAGTTTTCGTTGGTTGGCATATACTACCCTACTGAAGTTCATTATTTTGGGTGCCTATAGTTATTTGTTTAAATTAAATTTATTTACTTAGTAGACGGTTTACATTAAATTAGTTTGCACAAAAAATTAGAGCCATGCATTAATTTCTGTACGATGAAAAAATTTGCGAATGGGATCTGCTGCTTAACGAGTATAGTGCTTGCTGCTTAGAACGAGGTATACATTTTGTGCTGAGGTTCGCTGCATACTAACGCGACAAGCTTTTTATTTATACATGGACTGCTAATTATTATATACGATTTGCAACAGTCAATCCTATTGTAATTGCGCAAAGCTTTTGAAGCATTACGCTCGCATGTGAAGAAAGGTTTGCGCAAAGGAAACTGACGATTGCACATGGTAATGATAATAATGGCAAGTTCGGGGATTTGTGTGCGAATTAAAAAGAAATTGACATGCTAAAACACGTACTTAAACAGAATACATATGTATAGCGTGCTGAAAAGCAAGCAGTATGCTCATGCTTCTGCATGTTTCAATCTTTTCCTGCATGTTTCAATCTTTCTCTGCATGTTTCAATCTTTTCCTGCAGTCCCCTATTGGCAACTATTTTATTATATGGAAATTAAGGAACCGTTAGATCCGCAACTTATTTCATTAAAAAATATCATGCAACATACCAATTACCATAGACACCTAAAGCATATGTCAGTAAATTTAGTACGACAGTATTTACCACTCTGCAAAAACTCATTACGCGGATGGAGAAATTAGTAGGAATCTCTTCTTCCTAGTGGTTTTATTTCAACATGTGACAGAGTCAAACTCTGTTTTTGAGTCGCTCAGTTCTTCGTTTTTATATTCTTACATCGTTTTATTATTATTTTATGATAGAACCGGTTGCTCTACTGTTTGAAATGTTGTTCCTTTAAAAGAAAATCTCGATATTTTCAGTCACCAGCATATTTTCTTGCTAATGTTTCTTATCGTACGTCACTTATTGTTAGTTCATTAGACAGTACCGGCTATTGGTACAAGGGAAACATATTTATATTGGTTGCCTATGACTATAAATTTGAATTAAATTATTTAGATAATAGACCTTTTACATTAAATTAGTTTGCATTACAAATTAGAGATAGCATTAATTCTTGTACGATAACAAAATTTGCGAATAGGAACTGTTGTTTAACGAGTAAAGTGGTTGCTTCTTATAGCGAGCTATACATTTTGTGCCCAGGTTCGCTTCATACCAGCCATAGCGTGCAAATTTTTGTATTTAGACGAGGACTCCCAATTATTATATACCTCATGCAGTTGTCAAACCTATTGTAATTGCGCAGAGTTTTTTTCGATAAATTACGCTCGCACGCGAAGAAAGGTTTGCGCATGGAAAATTGACGATTGGACGCGGTAATGATAATAATTGTAATAATGATAAGTTCTTGTATTTTGGTGTGAATGAAACAAACTTGAGACGTTATAAAGCATACTTGACCACAATACATATGTACAGTCCGCTTGCAAAGAAGTACTATGCTCATGATAATCTTTGTTTGCAGTCTTCCATTGGCAACTATTTTATAGTATGGTAGTTAATAAATCGTTGATTAGCACGACGAAAGTTTAGAACTATAAATTATTTTATTACAAAACGTGTAAACTAGTAAACAATCATAGACATCCAAAATCTATATCAGTAAATTTAGCGAGGGCCTCAGACCTTTCGATTCAGAATAAAGAGAAATTAGGAGGAACATTTTTTGAGTTTTTTTGCCTACTGCTTGTATGAAATCATATGACAGAGTCAAACACAATATGTAAGTAATATCAATTTTCACGACGTCAATTTTTCGACGTTCTTTTATTACTTTGTGACAGAGTCGATCGCTCTACTTTTTGAGTGGTTGTCGCTTTAGAAGAAAATCTCCCTAGCACCTTTCGTTATTAATGTTTCTTATTAAACGTTACATGTTCCATAAGACAATGCCGGGTGTTGATAAGGTGAGAACGTATATATTCCGTCCAAGAAAATGCGATTGAAATTGCATGTACAACGATCGAATGCTATTTCACAGCTGTTACATCTGATTTTCCTTCAGAAAGCCAAAGTATCTTACGAAGTGTATATACGCACGGTGTAAAGTACCCCGGAAGATTTCGTCCTATGGTCGAGGTGAAACGTTTAGTTGTATTAAAATATTTATACGCCGTAAACAGAAAAATTAAATTAATTACAATGGGGTAAAATGAGATGATATTTACTTTTCTTCCATTATCGTAGGTGGTGATTTTTTTAAACAGAATATTTTCGCGGCGTTGCTCAGCTTGGTGTTGGAGTCGAAATTCGTAAAATGCACTGGATGATCCAGAAGCACATATCTGTGGATTTATTTGGGCGGAAAGTGACCCCTTAAACGCTAAACTGGATCCGCGAAACCACGGTGACCACGTGCGAGTGACGATTCACGATTGGTTTGTGGTATTCGGGGCGTTCTCGCGTCGGGAACAATAGCCGGACAGCGCGCATTCTGCGCTGCTTTAATTTCATGCAAACTCGTTCCCGGCACGGCAAGATTTATTGCGACGATAAATCTGGAACGGGCGTCGCGACGCGACATCTTTTCGAGCCGTGTGGAATAGAAACAGAAGTGTGGCGGGTTGCGTGCCAGTAGACGTCTACAGCTGTGCGGTTTCGTAATTTGCTGCATATAGAGATGTTCGAGGCAGGCGGGGAATTTTTGTGATCCCAAATGTTGCACGGTTATTTTATTGCACGCGAAGAAATTGTGTCAATTTCCGGGGAGCGCTTTGCGCGAAAATGATAATATTGCAAGGACAATGTTGAAAACGGCTCTGGTACACATTACACAAAATTGATATTATTTTCGATGGTGTAATTTAAAATTTGAGAGAAATTCAAGTGTTGCAATTATAATTGTGAAGGATTATTTGCTAGCAGAATAGCAACAGAATTTCCTTACTGCAATACCGGAACGCTATTTGTAGAACTTGATGCAAGTATTAAAATAAAGTTCTAAGCCAATTAATCAGAAGTTAGCAATATTGCTGTTTCTCCGTAATTGAAGCAATGCAAGAGCAGATAACGCAATCCAATGACGCAGTCTACATACTAGTCATTAACAAATTCTTACACAATTGAAGAAACATTATTAAAAGATCGTCGGACTTATGTGCAAACTTCTTTCTTCGTGATTCCACACACGAACAGAACATCGTTTACCCGCATGCATGAAACGCAAAAAGGTTAACCGAACAGAGGACCCGAGTAACTCAACCAACCAACCGCCAAAAAAGATCTGGAAACTTGGCAGCGAAACATGGAACTCGTAGAAGAAAAAAAAGTGCGCTACTCCGGTGCACGATGACTCGTGATCCAGGAAGTGTGCATCCTCCTATGAAAATTTACCATCCACCTCGTTGCACGCGATCTGACACATGTATGGAGTAGGGTTGGCCACCGGTTATGGGGTATAGCTGGCTTCAAGTCAAACAGGGTGCATATTTTACGCGGCAGGATAGAAGTGACGTTCGCTGTGCAACCAAGCATCACAGTAACTTATCACCGTGCACAAACAGCAAAAACCACCTCGACTATTTAGACATTGTTTCTTCGATTTGTTGTTATTCACTTTAGAATCTCGGGCTTTGTATTTTTATTTCTAATTTATCATTCACCGTGTGTAGCATGGTCTTTCTTTTGAACCTTCATAGGGGTTGTTTCTTTATTTAAAAATTATTTTCAATATCTTATTTGGAGGCAACTGCGTTGCATTGATGTAAACAAATTATCAACTCAACTCGTCTGCTCAGTACCTGTTCCGCGATGCCACTGTTGCAAACAATACTTCCACTCAAAACAATAAAAATCTCTTCAGAAAGAGTTCATTATATCGATTGATAACCCCATCGCAATGGCCCTTATCAATGTCAGGGCTCGCGCGTGGCCACAAAATTCGACACACCCGGAGGACCTCGATGTAGCCAGGAAGCGAGAAAATCTAGCCCCGTATCAGCCCGATCAACTACCTTCGACAAGCTTCTGAATAGCGTTCTCGAGAAATTCGGGCGGAATCAACGACGTCGGGATCACGCGGCGGCTCTGAATAGCTTTAACGAATCTAGAAGCGTGCTCTCTCCTCCGCGTTCAGGGTTAAATCTTCCCCGGACTCGTTCAACGATTTTCCGCCTCCGATAGCCAAGGAACACGTGCGAGCCACACTAGCGTCGGCGTGAAACTTCGTTTGGTGCACGAGGCTACGTGTCCCAGAGCTCCCTCTTAAATACGTGATGCCGGGATAACGGGATCAGGATTCCCGGAACACCTTCAGGAACTGTGCTGGGATACGTGTGCCCGCGCCCGCATACACACACACACACACACGCGCGCACATATATATATATATATATATGTACTCACGGGATTAAGATTCGATCGGTGATTACAGTTCGAAGAAAAAGCCCACGGTTCCCGACGGGCGACCTATTAATGGTTATCTGGTCGGAAGATAAGGGAGAACGAGAGATACGATGGCGGGTTTGGACTCGAAATTTCAGATAAGCCGGCTGGGAATAACGACGATCGCGCTCTGGGTCTTTTAATGTCGTCTCTGCGGCGGCCGTATCGTATAAATTTGGTTAGCTTATCGATCCCGCGGATCATCGATTTAAAAAGTTTATTAATTTCTTGCCTCTGCGCGATGATCGTATATTTATTACAATTCTCCGTTCCATTCGGGTTTCGTGCAGTCTTGTTTGGTAAATTTGTGAATGATCTTATTTGCCGGATCCCTGGTGACGGCGATGAATACGATTAAATCAATCTTAACGATCTACTAGAAGCCTGCCAGATTTCTATTACAGTAAAATATCTAAGTTACATACAAACGGATCAATATTTAGCAATATCCTCGCGGAGACTACTTCATCGAGTTTCGTTTCGAACAAAACTGATGGAACCTAAAGCATCGACGAAAACATCGACTGTTTTATTGGAAAAGAGAACGGCCCGAAGAAAAGTCTCCCAAGCATCGCCACCCGTTTCGAGAAGTGAAAAGCCTAATTCAAAATCTCCCCCAGCGCACGCACAATCAAGGCTAACTAGCGTAGCACGTCCTCCCTAGTACACCCGCTGGCCAACAAAACCTCCGCGGCGATGTATGGAAGGACCACTTCGCCAAAGGAATACAAAGGGACCCAGATCCGGGCGGGATCCGAAAAGAACCAAAAAAAAAAAAAAAAAAAAAATGAACGAGCAGAGAGGATCGTTCTCTCGCCTGCGTGCCATCCGACCGAATGGACGAGCGACAGAGCCGGGCACCGTTGTGCCCAACTGGAAAACGGTCAAAAGTTCCGCGTGTTCGACCAGCATCGGTTTAAGTTTCCGCAGGGCCGAGAAGTTATAACGAGAATTGCTACGGCCGCAAAGTTTTTGCGTGGCGAGCCTCGTGTCCGCGCACCTCCGACCCACCCCATGCTTCCGCGTACGTGCGGGGGTTCCTGGCGCGTCTGTTCATCCGCTGCGAACGTTCGCCACCCTTATCGTGGCGTCCCGTGAATTGTTCGCGCGCACCGCGAACATTTTTTTATCCCCCGCGAAACGCACCCTCCCGTCCCCACAGAGTTTGCACCAGTGACGGCGAAACGTTTCTTTCCCGCGATCGTCGCGCATCGTCGCCAGGTGTTTCGCGCGATGGGAATGAAACGCTGGCGTAATTTCAGACTTATTGCCGCGAGCGACGATTCGGTTCGCCTTTATCGCCCTGGCGTTCGTCCCCCCCCCCCCCCCCCCCCGGTTTACGACGTCACGTTCGCGCGAAGGGTTACACGTGTTTTGACACTTGACGATAGATGGATAGAGGTCGCTGTGATGTGTTAATGGAATTGAGGGGTGGCGGGTAAAAGGAAGTATTGGTAGGACCGATTCGACGGGGGGTTGAGGCGGGGTTGAAGCGGATATTGATGAAACGATTGAGAAATAGTGTCGGTTACTTTTCGGCCTCTCGCGGGGCCTTGTTTATTTAGAAACGGGTGCAATTGTGGGCGAAATGATTTGGCGAGCTCGCGCGTGAATGAGGAGGGAGCGTACAGGTAAATGGAAGAACGTTGACAATTTTTCTCATCGCCTTTTGGAATATTTAGGTACAGCAATGGGACTTTGTCTGGGAACTGCAGAAAAAATAGGGCTGGTTTTGTTCTCATTATTATTTTTTGTGGTATACTGTCATATGATTTTGAGAATTTAATATAAAGGAACGAAAATATATTTACATTGATGTTGATACATTGTTAATAATGTCGTTTCAATGTAGAAAGCAATGATTTTAACAGTGTCGACAATCAGAGTTACTTTGCAGCCTCGCGGTCTGACTATAAACGTACTTACACTACTGCCGCATTGATATCTGCTCCAAACTCGGAGACAGTTATAACGTATATTATTAACACTTTCTTGAAACCTTTGCGAAACTATTTTAGCACAATAAATTGTCTTCCAAAATAACAATACCGTCCTCTTGCCGAAGTACAATTTCACCGTTTCCAATTCGAAACAAGTATTTCATAATACTTTTCCGAATAAAACGTAACAGGGATCATCGCACTTTCATGCCGAGAAATACTGAAACATTTAAAACCATTTACGCCCTATATCTCCTCTATTCATTTAAATCAATATCGTCTGACCATACCCCCGCCTAAACTACTGCTAAACGAGGTATCCTCGTCAATAACCACCGCCAATAATCCAAAAGCACTGTGCCTGCGTGAAGAATGTCCTCGATCGCCGAAGAATACCCCGACAAACAAAGGACACCGTGAAAAAAAATCAGCGAGGTAAAAGATTACCGGTATAAAACGCCAGATCCTACGATTTCTCGCCGAGCCGACGGATTAAGATCGCGAAAGTTTTGACGCCAGCTGCAACGGGGGAGTGGGTGCGGGGTGCGTACAAAAGAATCGAGGAGCAACGGCACAAGAAGAGCGGCCTGAAAAGCGGCTTGGGTCGGGCGGGGTCGCGTTTGAAGTAGCATTTCCTTGGCACAAACGGCCCTCTTAATCAATTGCTAGCACCTTTATCGTGGCTCTCGAGCTGCGGCCGCGCCTGAACCGTAAAGACCCGGTAACAAGCCGCAACTTCGATAAATCTCGGCCCCCTTCTGGCGCTCCTTCTTTTCCAGCCGCGACCGCGCGAAGAAGAAAGAGAAAAAGGGTGGAACGGGAACGCGGGTCTCGGTTCGCTCGGCGTTGGAGGGTACCGCTTGGAAACGCGAGACACAGGGGAGGATAAAACGCGGCGGACGCGACAGGTGAGAAAGCTTTCGCAAGTTTGGCCCACATTGACGAGCACATGGTCCACGGGGAGAGGGGAACGTATGAAAATCCAGGATTTATAGGGATGCTCGCGGACGCGGACGGTCGATACCGCGAGTGGCACCGACAAATCGTCGGCAAGTCAACGTTCGATCGTTCAGCGAATCCCCTTTTCCACGGAGTCACGGGGCACCCACCGATTTGTGGGGCCAGACGCCTTTTTCGAAGCCCTGATAAAAGTTTTAATCCGTTTTCTGCGGATCGTGACCGCAACGGCCTCTCTGTTGCTTCCGGGATTTCGTCCTGGAGGAATTCTCGCTTTTGTCCACCGTTGCAGGGAGAAATACGGGATCGAACGAATGTCTGCCTCGTGATAGTTTAATGAGCGCTTGAAAGTCGGCGGCATAGGAGATGCGGTTGGTTTCGGTGGTTTAGAAAAATCGGACTTGCTATGCTTGGATAAATTCATTTGTTCACTTAAATGTGTTCTGTTTGTTGCTTCAATGTCGAGAGCGTGCGGAACATGTAAAAAATCGAAATTTAGCGTCGCATTTATTTTTCGGATTATATCAAGGCAATTTATAGTACTATCTGTACTATCAAATCGTGTACTTATCGGTGTACGAGAATCCAGGCTGCAGAATGAAAGCGTCGACATTAAGAAAACTTTTATGTTCGAACTGGAGGTATCGAATCGCGGTTTGGTACGGCAGCGATAGCCCCTTAAAACGATTTATCCAGATCATGCTATGCGGTGACTGTTCCATTCGACCAACAAAAGTAGACGTTCAGTTACGATCGAAGCACACGAAAGTGTAGCAATCTGGAAGTTCCGCGTTTTAGAGGAAGCGGATTCGTTGGTTACGCCTCCATTTCCTTCGGGGTTAATCGTTAACGCGATCGATTCCCGAGTTTCTGTCGGGAGAAATCGGAACGACGTTTATTTAGATTTCGAAAGTCGGCATTACCTTTCGATGCATAATATCTCGAAATTGAAATTGAAATTGTGCAGGTCCGCTACCCGAGAATTTAAAGCGTTCTTAAGATTGTTTCAATAATATAGAAATTTTAGGTAGCAAACTGTTTACTTCAGTTTTTATTTTAGTATTTCTTTTTCTGCATACGGCAGAAACTATTTCCCCATTATTTATAACATCATCTGTAGCAGATATTATTATTCATTACATTATTGTCTATAATAAATCCTCAATAGAATCAGACACAAACGGGTGCAAATAATGCGTCACTAAATCTCCCAACTAGTTCGAAATCTTTAAACACCTTAAACTCGCCAATGTAATTACTTAAGCGATCACCCCGCTGTATAACACGCTCGAATCTATACATAATTTCTAACACCTAATAAACTCTACTTATACCAGCAAGTACCGCCATAATTCGCCAACTAATCGAGTTCACAAATTGTACGGGAATCTAGTCCGCCGGCATCGGGGGCCGATAAAACGCAACGAATGGCCAGCTTATCAACGAAAAATGCACCGCGCAAAAGTGCCGCCGATAATGCGTGCCGGGGATCAGCGTATTTCAGTAAAATATAATTCTGCATTAGGCTGCACGCGCGTGCAAATTCGCCGGCTAATCTGGCCTGGGTCGCACGCGCGCACTTCGAGAACGTGAAAATTAATTGCGATCCCAAAAATACGGGGGATACGATCCCCATTATAATAAATTCGGGGGTAAGTTTCGCAGAGGCTGCGACCCCGCCGGAATTTATGCACCGTATAAGCCAATTATTTATCGTCCAGCCGGCCCCGCAACATCGACCACCGTAACACATTTTTCAGCTTGCCCCTGATTAATCGCCAATCAGGCGAACGTGAATTCCTTCAGTTATGACACTGTATCATCTCATGTCACTGCCAATAATCATTTTCTCGCGGAATGAAATACATGGATTACAATTCTTTGTTACGGTAAGTCCTGGAAACGCCATTCAACTTAGCAACAATTATTTTCAATCGTGGAAATTCAATAAATCTTCATCTACATACGACTGTTATCAAATGATCTGTGGTGAGAATTATGTCGTATAAATAAATCCATTGAAAGAAGAAGAATTGAAAAACGAACTCTCGGCACCTTATTAAAATATTAATATTTTATATTTTCTACCACTTACCACTTGCATTATCTTTACCCCTACGTATTCTACGATTACCACAATGCCTACGCATAACACGTTCTATGTAATAAATAAGAACAGCTGCCCAGCAAATATCCATTAAACCTGGACATCGACGCGGAACGCCCTTGAATATTCGTGAGCTGTTCGTCGTGTCGAAAACTTGCCACGCTTCATCGGTGTACACGGGAAAAAATTAAAGGACATGTTAAAAGAAGGGTCTTACCTGTGCCAGCTGCCCCCAGCCTCAGGACAGCGTCGCCTTGAAGAGAAATGGAGAGGGTGGCCGACTCCCCGAGGCGGGCAAGAACTTCTTCGGGAATATCCTCGGCTTCGCGAAGACGGAGGGTCACTTCTCCTCCGCCTTCGCCACCCTGGCCACCTCCACCCCCGGGACTCGTCGACGCCGAGTACATGAACACAGATCCGAACCCATGTAATGACTGCAACGGCAGCCTGACGCCGCCCACTTCCCCGACCGGACCCTGAAAAACGACCGGATCGTGTTAAGAATAAGATTTTTCGAATGCCATTCTCCTCTGAGAGCATCCACGACTTAACTCGGATATCTCAAAGTTCACAAACAGGCTCGCCCATTCCGTAAACCCGTGCAGGAAGATTTAAAATGGACTGGCGCGGAAAACAGAGATATTTGCCTTGCTTTCAAGAAATGCCAAAATTTTTTCCTTCGTCGTTTCGAGGCTTTGTTAAATAATATTAATAACAATGATAGTATCGTCCGGGTAATAATAATACATTAAATTGTACGCGGAGGAGAATTATAAGGAATCGAAGCAGTGCGTCGTTCAAACATTATTACATTTATGTAATCGGAGTAATGAAATCGTTTGATCGTGGGTCGATTATTTAGAAGAAGAATTGCATTCGGATTAATTCATTTCTCAATGCACAGTTGTGCATTCGGTAAAACGTTTTACAAATAAATGGGAACTTGCGCTGTCTGTTGTGTCAGAATTGGAATAAACCGGGCTTTCTTTTTACTTCGTAACAAGATTGAAGAAGACGAGCGGGACCAGAGATGCGTTCGAGTGAAGCGAACGCGTAATATCGAAGTGAACCGTTCAGTTTTGCGACGTCCAATGACCGTTATCCCCACGAGAGGATCGACGACGCTATTTCTCGTTGCACAAGATACGCCGCGCGTCGCCGAGCGTTCTTTTACGAGCAGAAATATTTTGCCAATTTCGCCGTTCATGCAGATTTCAATTCGCGAGCGTCAATATTTGCTGAATCCCGGCGAAAAAGGATTTCGATGTACCGCCATTCGATTCGGCGTCAAACGTTCCGGCCGAGCCGTTCGCTCCTCTAAAAACGGTAATATCCAGTGTTAAAATAAAAGGATCGCCGGGGATAAGAGGGGAAGAAAAATAGCTGGATAAACGTCCGTGATATTTCCGTTCCTGTTTGTCTAGAAACGGGTACGATCTCGTCGGCATTTGTAAATCGGACGCGATTGATTTTCGAGGAGGAATATTTGCCGTAACGTGTTTAGCACGTCAAGCAACTATTGGAATTTTCACGATTTTCCTAGTAAAGCCTTGCCACATCCAATTACCGCGTGAAATATTAGAAATGATGAATGTTACAACGAAACGTGAAACTTGTTCTATATTCATAAAGCTGCACATATGACGGCAAACCGAACGTCGCAAAATAAAATAGAAAAAAAAAGAAGAAATACCAACCAATAACATTTCCACGATCATTCGTCACGGATTCGACGCTCCATAATGCATTTCAAATACCGAACGTGAAATACGGCCGCAGCCACCTGCATATCGATATAATAACGGTAGCCGGAACAACGATTCCTCGAACTCCTATTGATCATTGAAACATCAGTTTCTGCCGTCTGCGTTGTACGGGGTGGACGTTTTTCGTCGCACAAAGGCGTGCAGCTCGGGGATCCGATGATTCCGGCGCTCGAAATTTCCCATGGCAGCCCCTTTGTTCTAGTGTCATTATTTGCGTAAATTGACTCGCACGCGTCCGACTATTTCCACGTCACGTATTCCGAGGTATTGAGCAGCGTTGCCGGCCATTACGTCGGCCGCGACGAGAGTAATTTATTTTAATGGTCATTTTCGTTGGCGAATGACCTCTTGTGAATAGGCCACGCATAACCCGCCGCTGGAGAACGCGCGATAGCGCAGATACTCTCGAAATGGCAGCTACTGCCGCTCCGAACAATGCCGACGTTCCGGTTTTGGTTTCCTTTTGACGTCGCGCTTTTGTTATACGTACAGCCCGTTCGAATCGTTATGGCGCGTCATACTATTACGGCACGATCAGCGATCGTTTCATAGTAGATAGTATTTCGAAATATCTGCATGTTTCCAAGAAAGAGTTCGATTTAGTTCATTCTACTTCATAAGGCAGAGAGGTGCTCCATAGTCAAGGTGTTCCATAAGTGATATGAACATGCTCGGCTTTGATGACAAAAGGGACAGATCATAATGAGAATGTGGAAGATTGAAAATTGAATACGCGTAGTGGTTCTGATTTTTGTCATGTATCATACATATGATATGTAGGACGTTTCGATTATTTCAATACCGATCAGATTTGGAATGAGACGACACGAAAAGCTGACAAATACACGGTACGCTCTAATAGTATTTTTAGGTGAAGTGACCGATATTCTGCGAATTCGAACCAGCCAAATGTGGCGATGCGATGGCTCAACCTTTTATTGAAAACAGAATATCCCGCATCGTCAGCAGGAGACGGAGGGCTTTACGAGTTTCGAAGCGTCACCGAAGACGGAAATACGATGCACAGTTGACGAGTACACTCTAGAATCTGGAACGTCTCCTCGTAGGATAAACAACCGGAAGCGCGGCCATAACAATACGGATACGCGTCTCTGTGTGCCTGCTTCCGGATCACCGATACATCGATGCGGCACGACCGCAGAAGCTCGTCGGAGATTTCCTCGACTGCAAGGTAAATACGAGCCAGAGTCGTAAGAGACGTGCCGTATTTCGCCGATCTCGCGATCGATTTTGTAATTCAACGAAGAGCCCCGAATCAGGCCTACGACGCAAGAATTGGGTGCCAGGGGTTCGAAGATATTCGACCGTCGCAACAAATCGCCCACGCGTCGTTCGAATGCATTGACATATTTTGTGAAGTAAATATGAAACGTACATATTGATAGAATTTGAGACTGATTAACAATTTTCTTCTCCTAAATCCTGCCGAACGAGGCAAACATTACTGCCGCGACAAATTTAGTATGCATGACAGTTCGATACACACGACACTTTCCGAACGCCAGAAAAATATGAATAACCCCTGTCTCACGTTTCTGCGGAAATCCACGCGACCCACAGTCTCGAGGCATCGGGCGAAAAAACTTTTGCCTAACCGACGGCGACATTTAACCCCGAATCCCCCAGAAGAACCGATCTATCGCGGAATATACCAACGGGAATCGGCCACCCTTGTGCCAACCGTCGCCGTCGCCGCCCGAAAGAAGCTCTCGCGTTTCTCGGGAAAGCTCGTTCCAGGCCGTAATCAAACTCGCCTGCCGCTAGAGGCTGCCGGCTGATAATTTTCCATGCATAATAATACGCGACGCGAAGAATTTGAATAATCCACTTTCACGCTATTTTCCTGTCTGATAAGTCATTAAGCGGCCGCCGACGTAGCCGCAGCGGCAGCCGCGAGGAAACTTAACGGTGGTCGGAGAGCAATCTGCTTTGTCCCGGTGTTTCTGGCGCGAAACGTTCCGTGGCGTCGCGTTGGCGTGATAGAACCGCGAGGCCACGCGGACGGAAGGAAAAGCGAACGCAGAGGGGAACACGGAGGAAAGGGTTGGGCCCCGTTGTTACGCGATCTCGCTTTGTGTATTCGACGCCGGGCGATCGTCCGTACCTGGAAAATTCGCAGTCTGGCTCGCGGCGAACGAACGCGGCCCCCGTGGTCCCGTCCTCCTCGTTGCCTCCTCCACGTTCGTTCGAGCGGCCACAATTTCCCCGTATTACCGTATTATTCGCTTTAACGATTGCCGCCCGAACGACGCCGCCCGACAACACCGACACCCCTGCGTCGGGGCGCGCGATTTTCCATCCGGGAATCTCCCTTTTTTCTTTTCTTCTTTAACTTTCGTCCCTTTGCGTTGGCTCGAACACGCTTCCGGCGTTGATTCGGCCCTCCCGCGTACTCGAAATTACCGGTATCGTTGTCGCGCCCAAGAATGAATTTAAATTTCAAGCCGAAGTGAGCTTGGTCCATTGACTGGTATGAAGGGATGATACGGGAGACCCGATACAAATACCGCCAACTCCATAGAAAAAGCGTGCAATCGTGAACCCCTCGTCGTCGAAAGAGAAACGCGGTGAGAAAGAAACGGCGAGCGCGCGCGAAGGGAAACCGACCGATACGAAAATCCGCGACACGAGGACGAAACGAAAATGGGTAAAATATTCGGGAAGATCGTTTCTCATCGGCAGGGGCAAATCGATGGGGCGTGAAACGCAATGGGAAGAAGGATCGCGCGATCGGCGCAATAAAGCATTCTTCGAAGCTCACGAGGCACCGCGACGGGGAAAAATCGCCGAGGGGTGCCGCGCACCGGCGCGCATAAATGTTCCCGCCGATGAATTATTGCCGCGAAATGGCCGGATCCGGTTTGCGAAAAAGGGGGGGGGGGCGAGGGTAACGCGTGCTGGACACATTGTTTACAAAGTATCTGACCACCGTGATGGCGCGACACGAACCGCTCGTTCCCTCGTTTTTCTGACGCGCCTAAAGTGCGTTCTGTCGTACCGCTCGCAGTGCATTAAGCTGCGCCGGTTGGGGGGGTTGGTTCGAAAAAGTGACACGGCTACGCGATTCCACCCTACCCTGTCCCCGTTCACCCTTCACCGTGCAGCAACATTTATATTTTCGCGGTCGTTCGTTGCGCCGCTTGTCCGAGCGACGAGCAACGATTGCGTCGAGCGCCGCGTGGCCTCGCAGTGACGAATTTGAAGAGGGCTGCGGTCTTTGAAAAGTGTTTTCATTTATAAGACGGACCGGTTGGGAGGGAGTATTGTTGTGCTAATTGCAGACACGATGAATAGTTTTACTCGAGTGGGCAAATTGCAGAGAGAGTTGTTGCCGAGCCGTGTATAAATAAATGATTCTCGTTCTGTTGCGTTCATTAGTTATAAGTGAGTGTATTTGTAAATTTAATTGCGTATCAATTAATGATACGGAAACTATTGGCGTTATTAAAAGCTTTACTGCATTCATGTTGGTTAAATGAACGATTTTCCTGCTCGGATTGATACGGTCTTCAAGCATACTGCATTGAATTCTATATTCCGCAATAATAAAAAAAAACGCAATTAATAACAACACCGTCGTTCTACAGTTTAGATAGTTTAAATAATAAATAATTCGACAGCAGAATTTCATAAAACAGCTTCCACTGAAGCTTCCTGAAATAGGGAGGAAAAAAAAAAAATGAAACGTTGCGAACTTTAAAAACGTGCCAAAAACCGAACTCCATTCCCTTTGCCCAGCGAATCGATACAAAATTTCCCGTTTAAATTCAAGGAATCCAACGATCGCAGGCGGAAACGAGGCGATACAAAATTCAACATACCGTTCGAATACTTCCACGAAACGCGGCGTAACGCAAACATCGCAGCGAACGCCGTTTGCGAATAATTCCATCGTTCCACCCTTTTGCAATAGTATTACATATATATATATTTTTTTTTTTTACCTCCTCCGTTTTCCACTGCAGCGAACGTTACACTCGTTCGCCGCTAGAAATATCGAGTTACTTTTCATTTAACGCGAAACGCCAGTATTTTGCACAGCTACCTGCGCTCGCGTTTCTCGCAAATTAACGGCTTCTCACCGCGGTATCGAGGTGTATCGTTGGTTTGGTTTCCGGCGCGATTAATTGGCCTGCACTTGTAAGAATTTCCAACCCCGACGGGCGAACGAGGAAAACGGGGTATCAAATTTGCCACGACTGTAACCGGGAAGCACGAGACTCGCGTACGTTGCTGCCACGTATCGTTGCCCGAGATAAGATTGCAAAGGCGAGCACCTTCCGCGCGGATATCGTAACCAACGGGGAAAAAAAAGACAAAAAGGACAATTTGAATTGAAACGAAAGAGACGAACAATGGAAAAAGAACACGCGACGCGTGCACGGTATGAATTATTCTCGCGGAACAGAGACGTACCAGTCGCAGGGACGACGAACGCGAGCAACGCGCACAGGTGCAAGCGCGACGCGTTTCCTCGGCGTGCTTTTTTCGCGCCCAGGACACCTGTGAACACTGACGCGACCCTTGTTCGCCAGCCTGGCGAACGGGAACTCTGCTCTGTCGGCTGGTCGTCGCTGTTTGCGCCGTCACCGGCGAACAGAATGTGATTTGGATCGAGTCTATGGGTGTGCAAACATCGCCGGCAAACGGGGAACAGTTTCTAAGCGGTAATTTTTTTTTTTTTAATTGCGCGTGGGCCGCGACGCGTTCTGCCAATCGTTTTTTCCCGGAAACTAGTGTGCCGATTTGTGTTTGAACCGAATGCGACCGGGGCACATCGATAGCGAAGTCTTGTTTTTGGTCGAATTTATTTCACAAAGCGGAGTAGAATTTTTGGTTTCCGCGGTGTTTGAAATAAATTTCTTGCCGGCAAAGCTTTTTAATTAATAATTCAATCTTTCGCAATGTTCCACTAGAGTGGTTCACATTATGGGCTCGCTGGAGATTCATTGTTGCACCTCTTCCATTTTATCTTGCGCTAAGAGCTGATTATTATATTATTCGCAAATACACGGTTTCGCAAGAGTTTCGTGCCGGTGGCTTGTTCATTTGGCGACCTCGTTGATCAAACAGCATCGATTCCGGGGCGAATTTTCCCCGCTGGCACGGGCTTAGCGCGGGATAACGGCGCGTGTGCAACGAAACAAAAGCGAAGCTGGGCGCCGGGGTGGGCCGTTTGTTTTCATTAAAAGTTATTATCCGCCGTGTAAAAACTTCAATGCACACGGCCGGTTAACATTTTTAAACCGCCATTGTGCCCGAAACGCTTTTCTTTCGTTTTTATTTAGTTATTTTTTTTTCCATTCGTTACGTTGCCTCCTCTGGCCGCGGAACACAATTACCGGGAATGACCCCGCGAATTGGTTGCTTCGGTGGAATAACGTATCCACATGAAATTACGATTCGCCATTTCGTTGAGACCGATCCAGCGTAACACACTGTTTGCCCGCTGTTTGTTCGTGCGAGAAATGATTAAAAACAGGGTACTAGCGTTTTAGCCTTTTATTTTTTTTTTCGTTTGTCTGCGTGGTTCCTATCTTTTTGTTATTTTTGTTAACTTTTTTTGCTCGAACAATTGTACGTATTGCAAGCTGTAAAATAACAGGTGGGCGGTGGAGGGATGGTTGATTATTCATCGGCTTTTTCTAGTGGAATAAGCGTGATTTAATAACGATTTGAAATATCCATTCGATCGGGATGGAATGGCTAGAGGCTTCCACTTTTTAAGTGTATATTAAATACGAAAAAATAGCGCAGGGAAATCGGGACGTAACATGTATTATATTACATTATATACAGTTCCATAAGTGAAGCTTGGTTTGATAACGCTGTGATATTATCTTATTCATACAATATTCTTGGAGACATTGTTTTCCTTCATTTGATTAAATGAAGCTAATTAACAAAAAATGATAGATCTAAGGGCGAGAATGGAAAATAAGTTATTTTCTGCAAGGAAAGAGGTAAATAAGTGAAGTAGTAAATACATATCAAGGGATTCCTCCCTTTCGTCGGAATTTCGCGTCGATTGTACGATCAATGAGACGCCAAATCTTATCAAAGAACAATATTACAGAATTCTGGTAATTCCTGCACGTCATAGTCGAGAAACAAGGTAGCAATTGAAAATAAAATGGACCGGTACGCGTTGCCCGTCTATCGGCAAAATATTTCGCGAAATGTAACTTGCTTGTTCTGTCAAACTCGTTCCCCGAACGAAGATTGATGAAAAACGTAATTACCAAACTTACTCCGCCCTGCTCGCTGCTTCTCCCAAAGAAATCTGCATTTAATGTCGCCGTTACTGACAGAAGGAATGCTCATTTCGCAACTTCGTTCTGCTGCACTTCCTGGACGAATTATTTCCACGCGAGGGAACGGTAGAATCTCTTAATACCAACGGACCATCTATTCGGGCAGAAAATCATCGCAATTTCCTACAGAACTACATCGTAAATGCACTGTCGTCACGAAATTCTGAAAGCTGGTAAGAAAAATAACAACGACACCTGGAAACATTTGTTCCACCACCGTTGTCCAGCAAAGTACTGGCAATTATTATTGAAAAAAAAAAATCGAAACACGCTGCACAACAAATTCGTACTCCCGCAACATTGTGCAATAGTAAACGCAGAAAAGATTTCCGTGAAATAATCAATCGTTCACCGTGACGCGCCGCCGATAATTGAATCTCTCGCCCGAAACCCCGGCCGCTTGTACCAATCCCCCGAGCCATCGGCCAAAGACACATTCAACGGCCGCAAAGGCTGTGACACGTGTTTCCGGTAAACGTTTCGAACGTCTCGGCTCGGACGAATCCCCGTGGCGACCGGCAACGACACCGCGAAATAATTTAGCGAAGGCCTTGCACTCGCCGCGAGAACGGAGCCACGTCAGGAACAGCGACGGAACTTTAACCGCGAATTATAGACGCGACTTTTCCCTCAACCCTCTGGCCCCGTCGGTCCACAGTGACGTCCTATGAAAGTGGAGAAAAACGAGCTGGCCTGTCTTTCGCGGCTGTTCCGGGTAAAAAGTTGTCTGGCTTCTATCGGGGTAACGTCCTGGCCGCATATAATAAAACGGCTCGCCTTTCACGGAAACGCTCTCACCCCCCGGGGCGCTTTTCTTTCATTTCTGACGTAATTACACGGAGCGGCGCAAGAAAGGGAAGGGGCCTGCGAAAGGGCGGCCGCGGAGAATGGGACACGGGGAGCAAAGACTCGACGACCCGGGAATATTTCCCGACCGTAGACAGTTGTATATACCCCCTTCTGTGCTCGGTCGCGACCTACTATCATCGTTTTCTCAATAAACCCCCGCTTGGACCAACTTCGACGGTGAACACTGGCCCTCCGTTTCGCCATTCTTTTCACCCTCGGTTCGATTCTTCTCATTGTGCTCGCGCGATGGTTCGGCGATGGCTTAAGTGGGTTTGCGTTCATTCCTGCGACCTTTTTTTTTCCCTCTTATTGTAGTTATTGGCGACGGAGGAAAGGGCGGTGGGGTTGTTTTCGGTGGGAGTGAAACGAATGTAGGTTGAATTTTCGTAGAGTGATACTCTTGATGTTGATAGGGCGGTGTATTTCGTTCATTTTGATTATTATTCGATACTGATTCGAGCTGTTCGAAATTTGTGCACGCGTCGAGGTCGATAGTTCGTCCTAAAAGTCGCGAGGGTTGCGTGTTCCAGCAGAAACATTGATGTTTTCGAGGAGCTGTTTAAAGTGCAGCATTTAAGGGCTTCAATATATTGGTAGCGACTATGATATTTGCGTCGACGAGATATTGGTTTCATGGAACACGAGGCAAGGTTTTACCTGTTTATAAAAAAAAGTATACTGTTTCGAAGTTGAAAATATGAAAAATCTAAGGCAGCCTGCACATACTGGTTCAATTAGTTTCCGTATTGAATAGAGATAATACTGCTTCGCTTCGTGCATAGTCGAGTTTCTAAAATTTTCAAATATTTCTGTTCAACGTTACAAAACTGCGATAACAGTTTTTCAGAAAGGAAAATTTACTTCACAACAATGATCCCCAACATCCTTTTCACTTCTATAAATTCACCCGGATAGCACATAAAAGAATCGATACGACTGCCGTAATATTACAATTTCTCGCCAGTAATTTACCCTTTCGCATTACACGTACAATAGCCGCGCCGTATGTCATGCTCGTCTTTAAATTGCCAACGTCCAGTACCATTCTCCAACGACACCGATTTATTCTTCGTAACAAATACCCGGCAAGACGAGATCAAGCGCATCTCATCGTACTGAATCCGTGTCCAACCGAGGCAATAAATTCTACGAAACCGCGAATCCCGCTATTACAGACGACCCGCGCGTACAACCGTGTGGTCGAAGGAGGGAAATAAAAGCGCGAATCAATCTTGCTGAATCCCGTTTTATACGCGCATTATGCACGTGCGCGCACACGCGAATCCAAAAGGTTTAACTATGAAAAATGCAATTCCCCCGGGGGCAAGAATTTCATCGCGATATTTCTCTTGGCTACCTTGCGAATAGATGAGTTCCCTCTTGATAAACACCTGACTGCGAAGGTTGCTCGCGGCCAGGGCGCTGTTTCTTTTCTTTCCTTTTTATATTTTGCCCAACGAAAGGCTTTTTCACGTGTGATTAATTAATCGGAAAAAGTGATAAGTAAAGCGAAATCGTAGCGCGTCTACGTAACATGGTGAACGACCGGGCGCAAATTTAAATCATCGTGTGAAACCGTGAAATTTTTGTGCACGGGAGTTTTATACGAGTCTTGCGTTGATTTGTCTGAAATATTATAATGCACATGTATTGTATTTTAATGTTAAGTTCGACCAAATGATTAAAATTTCGGTATTTATTTTAGTCTCAATTTTTGGAACAATTAAACTCGAGTTTAATCGAACTTGTCTGGATGCATATTGCTTAATATCGATTGACTTATAATCTCATCTCGAAGACAGAGGTGGGCTACAGACGAGGGCAGCCATGGTGAAGTTTAGGATTATTCTGTTGGTGTTTCCGCTTATGACCCCGACTGGCAAAGCCCGCCCAGTACAGAATAACATTAACCAGTTCAAAGTTAAAATCGAGATATCGAGAATAATTTCATCTTGAGGATTCTAACGTAGACACCAAATATTTAGTCGTTAAATCTTGGTTCAGAAGACTACCAGTATCTTAACGAGTATGTTAGTAATAAATTTGTGATGGATAACCAAGATAACTCTTAGCTCGTCCTACACACGAAATGATATGTCCACGATCAACATATGATTTAGGAATATATTATAACAACCCTTTTATCAAACGTCTCGAATGTTTCCATAATGACGGGCGTGAACTTGCGCCGAAACGAGGGCTAGCATTCCACGAATGAAATCAAGATGAGGATGCCACGAGTTTCGACGAGAATCAAAGTAAGACGATCCCTTTATGCGCGAACACGCTTTCGATTAGTCTGTGTCGGGGGAATCTGTGGTGTCTTGAACGGATCAGGCGGATTCTAACTCTTGCTTCCAAGAATTCCACCCCCTCCGGCTTTATACAATAATTATTCAATGTTCCGGGGATTAGACGCTGCCTCCTAAAATGATCATCTCACTGATTTACAAACTTTCCATTCAACAAAACCGTAATTCACAAATGATATTAGTCGTTAGACAAGAATAGTAGAGCTAATAAATAGAATCACGTTAATGGAAATGCATCAATAATAATTTCGAGAATGAAAATCACTTCGAAGCGGAATAAAATCTGATAGGAAGTTTCATCGAATTAAATAACAATTCCGAAACATACCTCGAGCCAGGAGAAACAAAGATTGAGCAAAATGGACGAGGCGAGATATGAAGGATGGTGGTTTGAAAGAAAAGAAGAGGCAGAACGTCGGACAGCGTTAGGCGCAGATCACGCGCTGGAAAATTGGGCCCCGAAGAAGCAATCTATCATAACCATACGTTCCTCTGGCTGGCGGGGTAAAGGGAAAATGGATGGCCGTGAACAGGTGAACGGAGAAACACGTGGAAATTGAGTTACACCGTTCGACGCCAGACGCGAAAATTCTTTTTTAATGGACGAGCCCTGTCAGCTGCATTCTATCGCGCGGAAACGAACATATGGTTGTTCGGGTTCCGTTTGACGTTGGAAGAAAACGCAATGATCAAGGGAAGCAGACAAACACTGTTTTCAGATCTTAATTTCAAGTTTAGTCTCTGCATGAGTTTCCTTGTTAACATTCTTCTATAACAATAGTATATACATAAAGAATTTCTATTTTTATTTTAGATATTTATAACAATTCAATTGTAATATTTACTATATCAACAGTATATCAGTACATATATTGGAACAATCTGTGTATACCTCGTCCTGTTATCTGAAGAAATAACCGAGACACGAACATTACAATTACGATTTCTCTAACGACACGAACATTCTTCTACTCCCAAATCGCTCTTACTAATCCACCGTGAAATTCCCAATAGTAATACAACATATTCCGCCAATTCTCCCCGATCTGTTAATCGCCGCGGGGCGAGCTGTTGATTGCCGAAACTGCGATGGAACCGCAAATCGAAAAAACAACAGGGACCGTTAACGAATTGTAATTAATAAGCGGAGCTTTCGTGTAAACGATTAAAAGCCCCGACTGGTTGGTACCGCGCGACTGACTCTAATTGCGCGGCTTCGAACCGATGCCGGCGCCGGAAGCGGAACGAACCACGGCGGCTTTGTCAGCTACAAAATTTACCGGTGGTCCCAGGGGCGAGGCTGCCCCCCGGAACTAACGTTATCGAGGCCCCTGGATTAGCTGCTCCCTTCGTAAAATTATGCGTCTCCGACGCTCTTCATTTCCTCCCCCCCATAACCCACCGCCACCCCCTTGTTAAATCGACGTCGCCCAGATACAGGGCAATTCAACAAACTCGTCCCATTGTGTTCACCGTCGGAGTGATTCGCGGTCTTAGGGTAGCGTTTGTGAACTTCTGTATCCAGAGCTTGTCGTGCACGCGCGGAAGTGAATTTTAAATTCGATGCGATATAATTGGGCGATTATATGAATCGACTGAATTTCTGTGGAAAAAGAATTTTGTTTAAGCGCTGTTTGGTTTTTGATAATTATCGAACGGATGAAGTAATGAATTGCATAGATTGGGTTTCGTGGAAATAATTTCACAAAATTTGTACAAAGGCGGTGCTTCGTTGAAATTATTATTTCACGCGTGCTCTTATCGAGAATTTCGTGGACCTATCGATCAAAAGGGCCACGAAATGGCAACAAGCATTTCCTTGTTACAAAACTGTTTAGCAATCCAATCGAACTCTGTCCAAATCCAATCTCGTCGCTCTTTTTCCATTTGATCCAGCAAGCGTTACGATGTAAAATCTCCAGCATGCTCGCGAGCCCAATCGAATTAAGGGAACAGAAACGCAACGAAAGATTTCCTCGTTTCGAATCGAGGCCCGATCGAATTTGTCCCGTCGAGTGCTCTGCATATTTCGCGACAGACAAACGAGTTCCCGCGTACAAACGACACGATAATTACGAATTGCCCGCGAGCAGGAGTATGCTCTTCGATAATACTGAGGGGGGAAAAAACGAGCGAATTCGCCGGAGACGATTCGGCAGAGATCGAGTGCCAACAGAGGAACGAAGAAGACACTCGCGACGAGAATCGTACTCGTCGGCGTTCCGCGTGTTCTCGCGACAGGGAAATCGAAGAATAGGGTATACGACGTAGCAGAAAGACAGGAACGGCGGATCGTTTCGTTCAACTGAATATCGGCTAAAACGTTATTGCGGTTCGTTGCGCCCGCCTATGCGAGAAAAACAGATCCGCCGTGGTGGTACAGCTGCCGGTATTTTCCCTTCATTTTTGTTTCCTCCTCCACCTTTCCTTCTGTCCCTCAACTTTTTCCTGCTTCAAAGAGGAATCGTTAGCTGCTCCCTGTGTACCTCTATTGTTGGCACGACGAGAGCCGGAAATTACACGGATTTCCTTTTCTTCGTCGGGGAAACGATTGCCGGCAGGCCTTGTAATTAGCTGTCGATTAGCGATCGCCAGGTTCCGAAGTCTGTCGCCGGGTTCGTTATACGTCGTTAGCGGGGAATTATTCCGCGGGTGTTCTCGATGAACGGCTGGTTATGTATGCCAAGTAACTTCTGAGGCAGAACCGTTTCCTTATTTCACGGCGATGATTTGCATTATTTACCCCGCTGTCTTCCATTACCCATTGCTTACGTATTCGCCACTTGATCTCACAATTTGGAGCTCAGTCATTTGCACTTGATACTGGGGAATTTTAATCGTGATTTTTACATCATTCCGCTCTGTGTGCATCGCCAAACCCATCGAATTCCTTCGTGAAAAATTCAGCACGTAGAAATAAATCTTAAAAATGATAATAGCACTCGCACGAGATGCTGCGGTACGTATTAATAGCACAAACTGTCTAATGCGTTTACGTGTCGATAAAACGATAAGATTCCTACCATTAAAAATCCAGCGGGTAGAAATAAATCGCGGAAATGACAGCTAAGGCACGCTGATAAACCGCGAACGGAGACAGAAATCGACTTACCTCGGGAACGCGAACAGATGAATAAAACAAGCGTAGTGATTTAGCGAACAGCTAAATCTTCGGGCAGCTACGATCGCAAAGCTTTCTCGTGCACGCATTTAATTCCGCGCCACTTCCAAACTCGAGCAAAATTGACGTCACGGCACCCCCGCAAGCCAACAAGAAACCCTAGTGGAGGAAACATCGCGGGGATTGGAAAACCGAAACTCTCGGGAGAAGAGTTTCGTTATAGCGAGCGCAGCCAGTAGTTACACACAGCCTTTGTAGACTTTTAGTTATACCTGGTACTTGCGAGTGAACGCGTGTGCGGGCACACGCACACGTCCACACACACACGTCCACACACACACACACACACACCAGACGATTCGTTCTACTCGTCACGGTAATATTTGCCCTCTTAATTAGCGTTAGTGCTTGAAATAATTCAAGCGCTACATTTTAATAAACCTTGCACGGAATTTTCCTTTGGCAGGGATGCACGTGGATTATAACAATCGCAAGTTTCGTGGTAAATTGGAGTAACGTATATGTAAAATAATGTAATTTTGATTAATAGCTCGGAGATGTGCGTGCACAAATAGCATGTCTAATTTGAGAAAAGCTTGTTTGAAATAAATGTTTCGCGACAATAATACTCTCCATGACGTTGTAGCATGCAAGTGATAGCAATTTTTTACGCGATACATCGAATACAATAAATGAATACTTGAAGATTTTCGAAACGATGAAAACAACTTGGCTTTTATACAACACCGATCTAACTTATTTCGCATCTAACAAGATTCGTCGTTACGAGAATCTTGAAATATTTATTTATTATTTGCTCCAGTTTCGACTTTCGGTGCCAACAAATTTTCATAATTTTCTACGCCATTATAGGCACACATATATGAATCGCCTTCGATCAGCCACAAACGGGAGAAAGTACTCAGGGAAATCAGCCGTTCAATGCCAGACCACGTTCCCCTCTATTTCCAAGTTTGCCCTATATTCAATTCTACAGAAAGTAGCAACGTAACCTTGTACATTGTATTCGACTCTACTTTCTGATTATCATAATTTCACTCAGTACCAATATGCCACGGCGACCAGGAACATTACCATATTTCGTCTCCAATGAAATTGAAAAAATGACAGTGCGGGAATAATTAATGTGGGATTGGAAGTTTTAGGAGAAATTAAGCCGGTGCAAGTGTAGTGTGATTGGTAACAGGATTATTATATATTTATTATAAACGATACTACGCTATACTACACTATGTTATTCTACTCTATCTACTCTGTATCCACACTGTTCTCTCTACACTGCTCCTCGATCTACACTCCTCCGCTATTCAAGCCACTCTCCTCCTCCACGATCTACACTACTCCGCTGTTCGATCAGCTCTGTCTATTCCCATTCATACATCCACTCGTCTTCAGTCATTCCCGTCTTTCTCTCTCTCTCATTCATATCCCTAAAACATAGAAAACAGGGGACACGGGTCTGCAGGCCATCGTTGCACGCCTGCAGACCAGCTGTGTCCCAGGTAGCCCGGTCACAGACGACCCATGCCCGGACGTTGGGCGCTTCGCACTCCTACATTAATTTTGCCAAATATCTGTACCTTTCTGTCACGTTACAAACGAGAACCTGCCTAGAATGCCGTCACGCATCTATCCAGGTGAACGCGAAATCGTGCTCCGGAGCACCGTTCTGCCTATTAAACTAACATTCATTCCCTGGAAAAAACTCGACGAGAGGGAAACGTTATGAACGCGCGAGCTCTCCCTGCGGAAGACCCACTCGAACGAGCTGCGAATCGGAGAGCTGGCTAATAATGGTCGAACGGCAAACAAGGCGTATTATATTGCTGCCATAAATTGAGGCGTTATACTTAATTTACGCGGCGCACGGAGAGAAAGAGAGAGAGAGAGAGAAAGGGAGAGAGATGGTTGCTTTTTCGCCCTCCTCCCTTCTCGAAACTTTACCAGTTAGCAGTTACCGATAATTATCCGCGCCGCTTTCCTTTCACGAGGCGCGAAATTATAACGCTCCGCTGGCCTCGACGAGAAGCTCGCGGCCTCGAGACTTTTCATCAATGCTCGCCTCTTCTTTCCTTATCTTTCCGTTAAGTGTAAAAAACATTTCTACGTTGCTCGATAGTTCCCGATCTCCATTGTATCGTAGACACGAACATCTTTAAACACTTGCCGGTACGCGTATCGCCTTTGTGTCAATCAGCTTCTAAACTTCGGCCGAACAGCAGATATAATTTCGGGCCGAACAGAAATTCCATGTCGCGACAGATTGCCGCGAAAGCACCTATTTATAAAATATGTTCCGCGTTTAATTGTTTCGCGATATCCGGCGAATCATGAACGAAGCACGAGGTGATAGAATTTCCAATCACTTCGACGTTTTGTTTCGTTCCTAGGTAACCTTTCGTCTAGCCAGCCAAAGACGCAAACAGAAGATTCGGTCACCGAGACGAGGGACGAGAAAATACGAAAACCGTTTGGCTCTGGTCCAACGGCGAGCAGAAGAAATTCGTGCCCCCGTTAAACTTCGACGCCGATAGAACGGAAGCGAAGGGAGGAAACCGGTTCGGAAAAAATAGGGGAAAGAAAAATGATTTCAGTTTACTATTGCCGCGACATGAGTAGTTCTGCTCTAGGCCCAGACGACGGCACAATGGGCATACAACTTGTGCCGAAATTTCGTATTCGCGCCTCGTTGGAACCGACTGTTGTTCTTTTCAATCCCGACCGTGATTGTCGAAATAAAAAGGCACGTTGGCATTTGGATACGTGACCGACAGGAATTTCGTCCAAAATTCGAAACATTCCGGCCACGCTTACTCTGAATAATTATTTCACTTTCCATTGGTTCATCGTTCGTTTTATTTTGCTTCCTCGGTGATCCAGAAATAGTAATTTCGTAATAATTTACAACAAAATCTATAATCGCTTACTATTATCATTACTCACAAACGAAAGAATAGCGTGCCTTTCTTCCAACCAAATTTCTGCCTCGTACCGAATTCTGCTTCGCTTAACTACACTCTATCGAACAGTTTAACCCCAGCATTTCGAGCCCCGCGATTTCCATTAAATCGTACGTCATCGACAGTCATTCGCATCGACTGTGCCATCGAAATCATCGCACACGTTTCACGTCCAATCAAACCCATAATCGTTGGCCGAACGAAACGAGAGAAAAGTCGGCAGCTAAATTAAGAAACGACCGAATGGTCCATTCAAATAAGAGGGAGATGGCGAAGCGTATACATAAACTATGCCAAATTCCTCGTACTTACGGCTGGTTAAATATGCAACGGAACATCAGAGTGTGGCCACGATGACCGTATCCTTCGTAATGCAGTGCGATACTTGCAAGGTATCCTGCATAACTCGATGCGGCTAACGGGAGGAGGACGAACATCGTGCATGACGAAATAATATTCCTCGGCCATAATTTCGTGCAGCCTCGCTCCGGCGCACGTACCTCGAGATGTATTTTACCTTGGGCTCGGTATACGGTATCCATAATGCATCCAGAAGATGTAACTCCAGCCGGCGGATGCTGGCTCGGTACGATATAAACGCGAACGTTGACGTCGAAGGGGAACCGGACTTTTCGAGCGATACACGTCGTTATCGTTTCAAGAGTCACTGTTCTAGGTGATAAAAAAAAAAAAGAAGGAGGTGCTGTCACGAGTGCGCTAGATGGACGACACTGGACGAGGGCGTATATCGAAAATTTGGTTTAAAGCTGCGTTGAAATTGAAAAGGTGGTAGAGAGATGGAACCTCGTATTTGCTTTATGGGAATTCGAGTTTCGAGCTTGTGATCCATTGTGTTTTTTTATTGAAACGAAGTTCTGACCGATTTTATTTAGGAATTCAGCGAGGTATGATAATAATACAGTGAATACAGTAACTGAAGTATAATAAAATGGATTATAAGAATTGTTAAGTAACATGAATTTTTGATAGTCTTTCCAGAATGCAGTACACGAACATCTTCGAAACTGAATTTGGTAATAATATTTCTCTAAAATAAAACATTTGTTGCAACCAAAAAAAGATTTAGTACAGTATAAATCGCAAAGTTGATCAAACAAATAGTATGTGTAATACGAGCTGTATTATTATCGTTATATGTTGAAACGCAGTCTGAATAACTTCTCTGCTCCTTCGGTTGATAAGAAAAATAAGATGCCGGGGAAGACGTGCGGAATGTTTCGTCAAATTTAACCAAAGCCGTTGCCAATTTTGGCTCAACGAAGTTTCCGTTCCGTACTTTACGACATGACAATCGGGTTACGCAAGCAGCATTACGCAACCGCAGTTCATTCGCATAAACAACCGAGTTCCTTACGCTTGGCATGATGAACCACGCTGCCACGAAGCAAAATATTTTCGACTATCCAACATGTGTCCATACTTAACATTCCTGTGTACGCGTTGAGCTGAGAGAAAAATGAAGGGAAGAAAAATCGATCGTGGTCGAGCCGTCTGAGTAACAGAAAATTCCTCTTAAAAAGCTGACAAGTTATTAATACTCTGCGATGTAAAGGGAAAGCAGTAGGCGAAACAGTGTTGGAGACTTGATTCGGAATTTTACCGGATATCGGGTTCTGAAATATATGCTTACATCTCATTACTGAAAGTCAATATCTCGGAGCTTTCTCGCTTTTTCAAACTTGTCACCTGTATTTGTCACTGTCGCCTGTTCTTGTCACGTTCCACGCGTGCTTTCAACTTTAGCCCGCTGCTATAACCCGACTGTCTCTCATACGTTCCCAAATAAACCATACGCCAGCGAAACTTAAAACCGTGTCGCCCCGTGAATACAAGGGACGACATTTTGAAACATTTTTCCTGAAATCTTTCATCCCCGAAGATTTTTACAAACTGTTGGTCGAATAGGGTCGCCAATTTGTTCGGAGAAAGTAAAGTTAGTTGTAGGATAATACTGTGGCCGGAAAATGGTGAGAAAAATTAGAAATTATATTCGAGGGTGGTTAATTATTTTTTAAAGCTTGCCCAATTCTGCTGTGTCGAACAGATAAGGATAAATCTCAAGGATCCACCGTTAATACATCGACAGATAGCCATTACGATACAAAGAAAACTGAATTTGCAAATAATAATAATTAACAGAATAATCCACAAGTCCCTTCGAAGTTTTCAATCTCAATTCTTGGCGTTCAAGTAAATACACGTGTATACCACCCCCAGTAACCATGAAAGCTTAAGCACTGCGAAATCTCAGCCGTCGCAGAGACCCAAGCAACCGGAAGTGGAACACGAACGAGCCATGAACTCGCATCAGTCCACGTGTCGAGGTTGCGTCGCATTTCTGCCAACTTGATCGTGTTCGTGGTTGAATTTCTCAAGGTAGAACGAGTTTATAGCACCGGGCCGAAGTATTGCAGCCGTCTACGTGTCCAGGAATGCGGGGAAATAATTGCTGCATATTTAATGAAGCGTAAAGTAACAGAGCGCCGCGCCAATTTCCTCGCGGAAAATGCACCGTTCTCGTAGCGCGACCCGTGCCACCTAAATAAGTATCACGGAAATACGAAGAACGTGCCTGGCTACGCACGGAAATAATTGTTCCATATTTAATGAGACGGAAGCTAAAGGGAGGAGCGGATCCTCTTCTCTAGTTCCAGTAAGATGCATCTGAGTCGATTTTCTCTGGGAAATGGACCTATTTGAAGAATCTCCCAACGATGGGACAAGAAAGGATTTACGTGTTATCAAGAAGTACAAAAATCTTAAATGTTTCATGGTGCGACGTGCAGAGTAAATTTTGAAGAATTCAAGAATCATTGCTGTTATTTTTTCATTGCTGCTCAGGAGTATAATTCAATTGAAGATAGGAGAACATATTTTACGTTTCTTCTATTAAAGAAATTCTTTGAGTAATTAGGATATTTCTACGCTGGATTTGTATAAATGATTAACCATTATAATTGTAATTAATATCTTCTTTAAGTATTGAAATTAATAATTTCGAGTTAGATAGAATATACGATATATGCTTGCAAATATTTTTCAAGCTGTCATCGTACTAATTTGAAACTGATATGCATCATCGTAATTAACAGGTAGAACTTATACCACAATCCCCTGTATTGGATGAAAGAAATAACGCAAGAATATTTAGAATCATTTCACTAATCTTGAACGAAACATAAAATGAATAAAACGGACATAAAATTATTATTATCCTCCTTAACAACGTTAAGCATAGTCTAAATACCAATATACAGCTTCTACAGCGTACCAACGAATGCTTCTCCAAGCGAAACGCCGCTCGAAATGCCAGGCTCTCATTATAAAAGAATAAATCATTAAAGGAACACGGGGTCTAGCAGCTCGACGATCCGCTTCGAATCGCCGGCGCTTGGAACAACAGCATTCCGCAGGCTTTTGTCCCTGAATTAGTAGCAACAATTCCGCCAGGCGTTCGCCAATTGACGGAAAGTAGTAAAACGATCGGCTCGAGGCGTGGCCGTCGCATTTTCAGCAAACTTAATTGTGAAAATAATTGTTGCGCATTTAATGGGCCGGAGGGTAAATAGGGTCACCCTTTTGCCACGTTAAGCCACCCTCCTCTATAAGCACCTTAAGCTTTACTTCTTCTTCTTCTTCTTCTTCTTCTCCTTCTTCTTCTCCTTCTTCTTCGTTCACCCTCTCACGCACCTTCCTCGCCGCCGCTTTTATTAGACCAACCTTTCTCCCGTGTAACTCGCGACTTCATGGGTAATTAATTTAGTTTTGCAATTTCTCTCGCCCAAGGAACCGCGGGCGTTCTGAAATTTACGTTCACCCGAACCATCCTCGCCTTTTTGTTCCTCCGTCTCTGTCTTCCCGCCGAGGCTATTTCGCTTTTGTACATCGTCGAGTAGGACCAGACCTTGCTTATCCGTGCGCCTCCGTGGAATTGATCGTTCCGTGAACATGGTAAATATGACGTCGACGCGTTCGAAAACGCAGCCGCGGAACATTGTTTGGGCGTCCCGCTCGTCCAAGAAGAAATATCATGGCAGCGGGAGATAACCGCTCGATACGAACATTTGCATCGAAAGCATGCGCCGTATACTGTCTGACGACCGACAGATCGAACGAATGTTTTTTTTATACAGGCACGTTTTTAACGCCAGTTAAGTTTGATTTAATAGCAATTGGAGGTGGGGCAGGTGTAAGTGTGGAGTAAATAATTCCGAGAGGAATTGGCTTTTCGAAGCTGATTATGCGTGTGTCGGTTGGTTTCTCAATTTCGTTGGACCGACGTGGATCGCGTTGCAACCGTTGATGTTAACAGATTTCGATATCCCTCGAATTTAATCAGGCACTAATCGCCGACGACGAGGCAGCACTCGCGTGTCTCGAACGGTGAACCCGTTCATTCCCCCTGGAGGTTCCATCCAAAAAGAAACACTCGATACATTGCACGCCGCAGTAGTCGAAGCCGCAAATTTCATCCGTGTACAAAGGTGTACCAGCATCCAGTGTGTTTGCGCGAGGGAACAAGCTCGACGAGTAGGAGGGCGAGCAGGAAGGGGGTTGAAACGAACGGACGTCGCGTCGCCTGGTCTGTGTAGCCTAAAACCGGAAAACCGATGGGAAGGGGTGGGGGTCAAGTGGCAAATATTAGTACGAAAACTGGCGTTGCCGAGCTTGCGAGAGCTTCGCGACGAAAGCTGCTTAAACGTTCCCTTCCTTTGCCTCCAGTTCAACCAGCTCCACCCCCCCAAAAACCTCTCGTTTCACTGCCACCCACACGGAGGGAAGCAGCGAGGCCTGCAGCCCTCCAAGCTCTCCAACACAATTCCACGTCGTCGAAGTTCCCGTGCCTTCCACTCGGTGGTTAAAGCCCCAAACGGATTTGTCGTGTGTGCGTGAGCGAGAGAGACGCGTTTCACGAGATTCGAGGCCAGAGGGAGATGGAATTGCAGCAGCGACGCTACGAATACCAGCCACGCTGCCGCGATCCATCGGGATAGCGATGATAATAGTGTCCGTATATTCCTTTGATGGACGAGTGTGCAACGCGAAGAAGACTTTTCGCGAGACGCGAACGCGTGCACGTATGTATGTATTCGGTTGGCAGCGGCGGCGTAATGTGCGCGTTGGTACAGTTGCGATATGTTTCGCGGAGAATTGTAATAGGAGTTATAGTGCTGGCAGGGTTTGGACTGTTTTGGTGAAACGCTTGCAGAGTAGGTGAATACTGTCGCTCGGTGTACTACTGGATACGGGGACCGTGTTTCGATTGTGTGTACATCCGAAATAAGTTCTTGTTAGTAAATTGAGGAAACAGTAATGCGGTTGTAACGAGAAGGGAAACGACAAGAATCGTGTGTCCCTTTCAATTACCTTTCGTACTTCTTGTTCGATAAGAATTAAGGACGCTTGCAAAGCTTGAACCCTTCGATTCCCAAGCTTCGTCGAACATTTTTTAACATGCAGCTTATTTATTTTTGTATACACTCTCCTTTATGCTGTGTTACCACGTATTAGGTATATGTGTTCTGAAACGAGAAATGTTAAGGATAACAAAAATTACGTAAATGTCAGAGGTTCTTTAAACGAACTCAAATCTTTCGATTTAGAAACAACCAGTAATCTGTCCCTCCGAATTATAACAGCGAAACACTACCTAATCTTCAATCTATTTTAAACAAAGCATCCCAATCTAAACACGATTCTCGGCAGCATTGCTCTAAAGTACGGAATATTACAGCCCGGCCGGGCACCGCCATTAAGAAGCACTCACGTAGCCGGAGTCTTGCAATTATCCGTGCGCTCCGTGCAATGCATTATCAAAGAAAACTGGCCGCACGGTGTCTTTTCCTCGACTGCGACCCCCATTTGGCGAGCGTGTTCGCGGGTGCTGCATGCACGCTCGAATTCATTAAACAGACCACGATGAAGCCTTTTTCTCGAATACGTGAGCTGGCCGTTCTCATTATAACCGATTACACGAAGACGCCCGTACACTTGGTCACGTGCGATTCACGGCTAATGCGAACTAATTACCGGTCGACCGGAAGTTAAAAAGTGTGGACAAGCGACCGCTGGTATCCGCTTATGCGGTCCTTGCTCGTTTTCAGACCCCGTCTGGATAATTCCCAGGGAATGAAAGTTTCCCCGCCACGGCTCCAACATTTCTCTACTTTCCTTCGCTGTTAACTCCGCTTTATCCCTGCGCTACTCGCGTGTCGCTTCTCTTATGGTTCGTAGATTGATTGCAATCCCTTTATAACTTTGCTCGGTGGTATTTGGAAAATATTTTGTGAGCATGCGAGCGTTTTTTTTTAGTGAACTTGTTCGGTGAAAATAGAAATTCCCTTTCCCGATTTAGTGCTCGATTCACTTCTCGGAGTTATATTGGATGCATTCGAAGGTAAATACCTTTTTATAGTAAATTTATAATAGTAATTTGCATTAACGTTTACGATACATTGACTCGAAAGTTGGAAATGATAAACGAATAGAAAGGAGAACAAAATAACTATAACTTGTATCCACCCGGTGATATTAATAATAATCGCAATGCCACAGTAAGCAAACCAAAACCCATGTAAAAGAAGAAAAACAGCGAAAATGATGGAGGATAATATAATAGAGCCAATGGGAAGGAAACTTCTTTATTATATCAGGTTTGACGTTTCCAACGAAATTCGAAGTTATCCCTACGAACATCGATCGACTTGCACGACTTAGCTTTTACACGAAAGCACGCGCTCGTCGAAACTTTTACCGCTAATGCGAAATAATTACTGGCTGCTGGCGAAACAAGCGAAATGTGAACAGGCTCTTGCGGGATCCGTTTATTCTGCTCCCATTCAGCTTCGTTCTGCTGGCTTGCCTCGCGCATAAATCCCCCGGAATAAAAGTTCGCCATTCTAGATGGACCGAATCCCTGCATCTAACGTTATTTCAATGCCACCTTCTACACACCTATGCATCCAACAATGCGCCGTTCGCTCTTTCACCGGGTTTAAAACCGTCGTAAGATATTTACAACGCTCCGGAATAAATGTGTGTTTCGATTCTGTGAAACGCAGCGTAATTGTGGAATCGAAAACGCCATGCGTACGAAAGCGTTCACATTCGTTTGTCCGATTTTAGTTTCCGCGTGAAATAGGGATTATATTAAGGGAAAGATGTGTAGGGCTCTTTTAAACAATTCGCGAGGCTTTTATTGTACTTCATTCATGCTTAACTCTGCGGGAAAAGAAATTCCAAAAAAAATCTCTGCTCGTACCCCCATCAGAAAAAGAAAAAGGAATACAAACCATGCCGCTTTCCCGATAAACCGTTAGCAACCACGTCAAATACTTCCCTTCCCTTATATTCTCCCTGTAGAACTCCCTCGACGCTGGATACGATATTCCAGCAACAGAACCGCCCATGATATTCGTCTTCTCCGCTCGACTCTGGCAAAACGTGCGCGGGAACGGTGAGCGAAAACGGGATGAAAAGAAACGGCGGGCGTACGCGGCGAAGTTGCAGGTCGAAGCATAACTTTTTCATTTCCTAGCGTCTTCCGGTTCTGCGGCCAACTTCCTCCCGACGATGCTCGTTGGGGAACCAAGGCCAGGGCAGGGGGGGGGGGGGGGATGGAGGTCGTGTCACGTTCTTCTCGCGCGGAATATCTTTTGTACGTGAGCCTCCTGAATAAATATGTAGCCGTTTCGCGTGCGCCAGCGGGGAGAGGCGAGCGCGAAGGGGCGAGAAAGGGAACGGAGCCGGCGCTAAGGGCGGCGACGAGCGTGGGGCGAGGCCTGTTACGGGTAAACGATGAAAAATGTCGACCCGCCACCCTCGCACATGCCGCGGAGACAAAGGGACGCGACCACGATAAGGAGGCCGCAAATATTTTCAACTTAATTACCCGCGCCGCTCCATAACGGGCCATTCCGCTTTGGAAGCATGCGCCACGGCGAGACGATGCACGAGCACGTGGCCTTCTTAAGCTCCTGGTCAGAAATGGAAGGAAAGCTCGGGACGAGGTTCCTTTTGGCGACAAAGAAATCGTATTTCTGCAACTGTTCACTGCTGCGCGGTCCCGCGGTGTAGATTCTCAGTTATCACTAACAATCGCCTGACAGCGTTCCGTCGCATTGAACAGCATGTTTGAGAAAGCGAGGTGCATACTCTGAAAGGGTAAAATTACTGGGACCAATGCTGCACAGACGGGGCTATCAAAAACTGCCCGAATTGTGGACACTATTTACATCAGAATTGATTCAATTAATATTACGATGCAGCGACGGGTGAAAGTTTACTGGCAACAGAGATAAACGAACAAATCAATGTTTTTATACGATGGATGTAAAGAGGGAAAGTCTTTGTATTGTACAAATTCCGTGGATTATTTATTTATTTACCAGAAAGCTCGGCAAGGTATTCCAAAGCCGGCGCGACGCTTGTGTATAACATAAATTACAGTCCCGGCATCGAGCCGCTGCTGTCTGTACAATTTTACCGTAACGCCCGAACTATGCGAGTGTAAAACACCACAGTGATAAAACTCACGGCGGAGGATATTTGGATTCCGCGGAAGCTACATACGCTGACGCCCCGACAAGACGGAACGTTTACAATCCACCGGTATATCCGCTTGTTTAGAGAGCTTTGCCGAAACTAAAAAATTTCCACAGAAACGAACCGCGCGTGCGTATCGACGCGATACGAAGGATGGAGCAAAAATACAACGAGTACGTACGTTCCTTGCCGCGGGCGGCGTGCAGTCAAATTCTATCTTTAAAAATCGATCCGCACGATAGAAGCTTACGTACACCTATACGCTGTTGGATAAATTCGGTCGCAAGTCCTCCAACTGTGCTACGCTACGAATACACTATTCCCAAACAGTCGCCGGTTTCTCCGTCCCCCGCGACCATGAACCATCCCCGACCGCAGAATTTCCCGCTGGCAAAAACCTGCCGACGGCAACTGTACCGCCGCGGTCCAGGTACCGGGCAAACGAATCGACTGTGTAACCGTGCATTAGCGCTCCCTTTGCCAGGAATTTCGTTAATTCATGCCGTTAGGGGCATCGAAGACACGGCCGTTGCGGAAACCAGTGCCGTTGGTTCACGGTTGCTCGTTCGCAGCCGCGCGATCATTCATATTTAACGGACCATTTGATGGATTCTGCCCGGGCACGAGAGAAAGGGCGAACCATGCGGAGAAAGGGGAAGTGCAGAAACGATGGGGGATGGGACGTAAACGGAGGTTTAAAGTGTAGCTTGGCGGCGTCGGCGGCAGCAGCAGGTCGAAGTCTCGTAGGTGGGTTAGGTCGTAGTCCTCGGGGATGTTGCATTAGTCACATTCTCGCATCAGTCAAGTCCCTTTCCACGCTGCTCTTCTTTTCTCTCGCTGGCTATCTCTCTCTCTCTCCCTCTGCCTCTTTATATATATACACATATATGCCTTCCTCTTTCTCTGGAGCTGTGCGTTACGCTCTATGCAGCATGGTCCAGTGGCGTCTCTTTGTACTGAACATTTTCACGTGGGAATATTTAACTCCACGGCGGCAAATTACTCTACGGGTTCCTCGGTCACTGCGCGCGCGTGTGTGTTACAAGCAAGCCAGCCAGCTGGCAGGTTGCGCGTTACCAGTAGACCAGGAACCGTTCGTAGACGAGACAGGACTTTGCGAGCTACGCCTCCCACGGGAACAGATAAGGCAGCGCATCGTCGTTCCCGGCTGACGTGCCCGCCCGCCACCAGTCTTCCTGACAACTTGATGTAAGTGCACGAGTACGCTCCGCTCGTTTACCCGAGCACGGCGAGCTTTCTCGTGTTTTTTTTTTCTTCTTTCAACGTCTCGCTGATCTTTTGGGATCGGCGCACGCGATTGGCAATACGGACAGCAATTTTACGTACCGGCGGTAGTAACGATCGTGTGCAGATATTCTTATCCTTCATTATCGAGTTCAGGTGAAACGTCGCTTGTCCCCTTTATTTCCGAGTTTAGCCGATGCGCTGAACGGAAAATATACGCGGCGAATTTTCCAGCGACAAAACAACCCAAGTGAACGATTGGCCCGTGGCCAAAGAGGAGGTCCTGTGTTCCTCTTTGTTAACCGATCGCACGCGCGAACGCCACCGGCGCTACAAAAGTTAATTTGCCTAATGGCGTGTTTAAAATCCGTGGCTCCCTCGTTTCTCGTTCGTTCGCCGAAAACGGCACACGAATTATCGCCCGACGAAAGTCGACGGTATAAATGAAACTGGTGTACGGTTCGCGTAGGTCGAACTCGTTCCAATTGTCGTACACTTTTTAAATAGACTTCATTCTCAAATCACCTCATTCTCTCGAACAAAAGCAGTTGCTTCCTTTATCCCTTCAAATTCGGAACATTTTTACGAATTACCTCGCACGACATCCACTTCGTCAGACGCTCGCCTACTACTTGAGCGGACCGCCCGAAATCAATACGCAACGGTGAATAAATAATTCACGTTTCAGCGACACGCTATTTCGTGAAATACAGGTGCTGCGAGTGCAGTACAGTCTATTCGATTCGCATTATGCTTCACACGAGAAGCGAACGAGAATAGCATGCATAGCTTTGGAGCCCGAGGAAAGATCAGAAAGTACATTCGAAGGTGAAGAGCTTTGAATGAAGTTGAAAGCACGACTGACGACTCCTTCTTTCGCAGAAGGAGCACCTGTAAAGGAAGATCCGACCTAGATAGCATGAAAGAGACGCAGTCTGTTGGCTTCCGAAAAAGTTGATTGATCCTTTCTTTTGTGATACGTTCCACTCGTTCCACTCTGTCCAGGAACAGCGAGCGAAATGGATTTTGTTGTAACTGGCCCTATTATTTTCAATCACTCTTTCTCAAAGGAGCCAAGAGTCTCTGAAACTTTTACTCACTTGATCAGAATCAGCGTCGCGACTCGATTATTACAACCATTACAATTTGGAAATGATTTTCACAACGACCCGGTCACAATTTCTTACATTTACCAAACGATTCATTTACTTATCACTTATCGTAAATCGTTTTACCACGACAAGAAAAGAAATATCGTTGAATTCGTTCGAAACAATTCACGATAAAATACACAATTGATATTTACGACATTGCGTTACTATATTTTAATAAATTATAAGCATCCATACACCGATCGCCAATCGCGCACACAGTACAGATATCTCCTCGATCTAAACAAGCCACGTTATAAAAAATAAATAAACGCCGATTCCTTCTATCCGTATACATCGTTTGAAAAGAATGAGAGCTCGGTGTATCGAGAAAGGAACTGGAGATACTGGATACTTTCGAGAGTGAAAAAGATATGCATCAAGATGCAAAGCTCGAGAAACCACGAGTCTTTGAGGAAAGACTGAAGGGCAGTGAATCGACCCTTTGCCAGAAAAGCTGCCACACATGTCGTTTTGCAATTCAACGTGGCCAGACACGCCGCGCCGGCGTGCAGATATGCGTTTTTGAGCCTGCATAGCGCGGTTAGATTCCGAGTAAGGTGCTTCGAGAATCACTATAAATGGTAATGGAGAGAGGTGTACACCTCGCCTTCACCATCGAGCCGGTGCAAAAAGCGAGGGTGAGACAAGACAAGCGACAAGAAAACGGTTGCGGCACGGGTCGATGGGAAAAGAAGACAAGGAACGGGTGGCTCCGCGAGTGGTTCGAGAATGTAATATTTCTTCTTGCCGCGGAATAAATAATAGCATCGCGCCATTATACGATGGTAATAATACACATTCGACTCGCCACCAGCTTCGCCCGAAATTTCCTGCAATGCTTCCCGATCTTCCGTTGCATTTATATAAATTTCATTTACGATTTACCCATGACGGACTTGCAAAGGCACGAACGATTTGGTGTTAACAGCGGTGGCGGTAAAATGTTGATAAGTTAATGCGTTGCAAGTAAAGGGGACAGACATTGGAAGACGAAGATTATTCAAATTATTAAGAAGCAGGAGAATTTCGGTTCATTTCTAAGTGACGACAAATACCAAAGCTCACCCTTCGATTACTTCAACAATTACAGAATACGAGTAACGAAATGTTTGTACCCCCCCAAAAATACCGGTAATGATCAGCTTGCAATAATATTTGGAGGAACAAGCTGATAGAAAACTACCCCAAACCACGTCACCAATAATAATTCTTGCGGCCCTACAAGACGAACTAGGTCTCAACCAATTTATACTTCCCAATTCTCGAGCTTACCCCTTAGTCAGGCGAACGAAGGAAAAGCCACGCTTAACTCACGGATTTCCATTTATCTAAGCCATGTCGAACGATGTCCCGTGCTGCCGAGTTGAAACGATTTTCCCTAGCGTCCCCAGCTACCACGTTCTCCCCATGATTTTCCACCAATAATGCGTCCCAGTTCCATCCTTCGTGAACCAACCCGTCTCGCGTCCCCCATGTCGTCGGAACGCATAGGCGTCAAACGTTCCGCGACAGATGCGATCCTTCACCGTCCCAGAGCTCGCTGAAACTACTCTCTGATATTCCGTACAGCCGAGACATCTGGGAATGTGAGCAAGCAGAGGCAAGCGCGAGGGCAAGTGTAAGATGCTTCGAATAACTCTGAAGGTGGTAGAATGTAAATTATCGCAGACAATTTGTTGCTCGGACTTAGGGGGAAATTCTTTGCCCGGGATGAAGGTTTTGGCAGGCTGGCGATAATAATTGGGAATGCAAAGTGAGGGGAATTTAATATCGTAATTATGAAGGAAATATTTTTAGCCAACTTTCGATCCAGAATATTTCTCGCGAACGAAGGGATATCACTGGCTGTCTTGTTCGTAAATTATATTCGTTAGTACGGAAAGGTTAATAAACTCTCGGATGAAATAAAATATATCACGAAATATTGATCTTACTCGCATTGAAATACAACGATGAAATAACAAAAATCCTTAACACTTTGAAATCCATCAAATTAATGCGATCCTCAAACCACCTAAACCGAATACTCTTCAAATAAAAATCGATTGCGCATTTCATCCGCGAATACTGCGCGCTCCGCGAGGCCAGAACTCCAGGAGGACAAGCGAGACGCTCCAGCCACAGGAGATTTTCGAACGCTCGAATGGCAAAGGGAAATAACCGGATATTCTATTAAAGGAACAAGCCGGCAAGAACGTAGATCGCGAGGGGGTAGTTTCGCGCGTCGCGTCTCGACGCAACGTTCGAGAGGGTAGGCGCGTGTTATACCCGGCGCGGGCTGCCACTGGGAATTAGTTGCGAGGAACTGTTTCCGCGAGAAGATGTAAAACTCGCGTGGGATTTGTCGACGGGGGTGGGCTGGAAGTTTCGCCGCAACGAAAGGAGTTCTCGTGAATTTGGAATTCGCGGGGTTCCCGTTCGTATCAGCACTCGCTGTTGCCTGAAGCGCGAACCGACTCGATGATGAATGCGAAATGCGTGTTACGCGAACGAACAAATAGAAGAAGGAGAAGAAGAAGAAGAAGAAGAAGGGAGGCGGCTTAGATCTTCCGTAAGAAACGGAGAGGTTCTTGCTTGTTTAATTTCGTCTCCGTTGTGCAGCCTCAATTTGTTTGAAACTGAGAACCGTCTTGAACGAATTTTTGGATAATATTACAAACGATCAGTTAGAATCTACGGAGTTTCTTTTAGCGATATTCTATATTGCACTGCAATATTTAACCATTAAACAAGACTTTTGAATCGAAAGATATTTTATATTTTTTTTTTTTAGGTAGAGGAAACTGTTTTTTTTTATCCTGACTAATATTACAGTGCTTACCTTTGCGATAGGCATATTAATGGATTTTACAATTCAACTAAAAATACACGCACGGGCGCCAATTAACCACGCTCGCGTTTGAGGAAAAAGGAAGTAAAATGTACACGCGGCAACGGAGGAAATTAAACTCAAATATACGTTTCATTACATCCCGATGGAAATTAAACTACAAACTTGGCCAAACTTCCGTTCGATGAAAATATCGATATGGTTGCAGGAAGTTCATCAAGCAGATACGGATTACGAATAAATATAACGTCGGCAAACATTCCATCGTCGAACGTGCGTTATATTTTCGAAACGAAATAACATATCCGGGAAGAATTGCCGTAGAAACGTGTATCGATGGAATGAAAAAAAAGAATCATCCAGCACACACATCGTACAAAGCGTTATCAAAAATTCAACCCGACAATCAGTGCATTCACACCGATTAATTTAATATGCTCTAGATTGCAGCAAAGTTCCCTTGATCAATAAAGCAATTAATCCTGTGGAAAAGGAATTGCGCCAAAAATTGAACGAAACATCGTTCCCCCCAATAATTTCGTATAATTCCCCTAAAGAATTTCTGATGGCACGTGTGCATCGTAAATCATAGCATGTAATATGAAAAGAAAATGATAATGGAAAGGAGGTACAATGAAAGCACGGTAGCGTTGAAACGAGAGTATTTTCTGTTTGGATTGTACGCAGAAAGATATGTACGTCGCAGCATCGTTAGTCACTTTTCACAGTCAACGAAGGGTGAGTTGATGGAGCGAAACTCGTTGTCGCTTTAAGATGCTCCTCGCTTTATCTTTTCGCACGATTTGACAAAAAGCATTTGCCGCGGTAGATTCGCTAAAATAAAACCGACTAGGGACGCGAGCTCGAGTGCAGCGCGACGTCGCACCGTTTCGTTATCTAACGATGTACCTGGATATTTTATATTTTTTCAGATTTCTGCTACGTCGTTGGATAATATTCTTCTTCTTCATTCGTTAATTTGCATCTATATTTAGTGATTCGAATTCTTCGTTTTATTTGCATAATCATTTATTCGATGAGCCTATTTTAAAAGACTGCAGAGCTTCTAGTTCTCCGCCGAGGAAATTGTAGATTCGTTTCAGAGTGAAAATACTATTTTTCAGGGACATACGCAAAAATGTTGCAATGATTAAAAAGTATGCGATACCCATACCTATTGCACTGAAGAATTGCATTTGGTTTAATTGCACAATTCTTTCGTTGCTTGAAATAGTAATAACAGTAAGTAATAAAACTGTTGTGCCAGTGTGAACACCGATAAAATTGGAAAAATTAGCGATTCAAGTTCAGCGCGAAGGTGCCAAATGGAAATATACGGGCGCGCTGAAAAATATCGTGGCCGTTTACTGGGAAAATGGCCACTCTTTCGGTGGCAACCATTAGCATGTATTTACGTTGCGCCAGCTATAATTCATGGTGCACACTGGTAAATTACCAAACCTATTTACCATTCTGATAAAATATCGTCCGTCCAAGTGTAACTGTGCATTCATGTTTCCATTGTTCATTTGTTCGATGAGAACTTGCGAGCAGGGATATTGGAAAATGTCATGTATTAATAATGGATACCATTTTTACTATCGAGGCTTTTGAAATTTAAAAATATGTCAGAGTATTTTCAGAGGGCAGCGATGTAACGTCAATTGCAAGATATTTTTATTAGCTACACAATATCTCTACCATTGTTACAATTAATAACACTATAATCTGCAATCGACGTGTAATCGTTAATAATACAAGTTTTCGAATGAAGTATTGTTCAAATATTAATTATAAATAGAAAACCAAAGGACGAACACAGAAAATTGTGTTATGCTCAATGGAAACTTTGATTGCAAGAATGTGAGAACAATAATTTTCTACAAAAAATTTCCTTCCTGGGTCCGAGGACTTTTAATTCATGAAATTTTTCATGAAAATTCTTACACTCAAGGTAATCGAAAACTAGTTACAAAGATCCTCTAATTGTTCGTCAACAGGCTCAGCTGCTCAGAGCTGAAGTCCCGAGGAAAACTAAAATTTGCAATGAAAAATAAAAGAAGGGGGAAAATCAAAAAGATGAAAAACGGGCAGAGGGGCAAACGTTTCGTAAGTTTCGGCCACTTGAAAAGGTCTATTAAGTACACAGCTTTCACAGGGTTAACAAGCCACCGCAAGTTTAGCAAAGTGTAATTAAATCTAGAGGAGACTACCTTTAGCTTTGGCGAAAGGTTGCAGAAATTTATCGAGTTCTCGAAAAGTTATGCAAGTTTCGAATTACCGGGGGAACTTGCCGGACACTCTTCCGTAGACATCGTATGAAAATTAAACTCCACTATACCCGGAGAAAAAATGTTGAAAATTTTAAGGTAGACGAGGATATTTAATACAAACGAAGCTCGAAACTACTTATCAACCATACATATATCATTAAAGAAAACCATTAATATTCCTATTAATTCAACATGTGCCTAGAGTACTTTATTCGTCGATACATTAAAAGCTTATTTATGGATTCACATGTATACCCTCAAACTATGTTACAATAATAATTCAAACGAAATGATGCACGAGGGTCAATGGCAACAAACGAGAATTAGTTTGTACAGAAAGAAAGTTTCTCTCTCCCCCTTTCCCCCTCGCCGTCCCTCATTGACGGGCCGTCAAGACGCAGAAGTCGAAACAGAAGTCGAGAAGAAGTTTCCCAGTCCGGAGTATCGCCGTAAAATTGTTCCGGAAACTTGGACGGAGATGAGCACGTCAGGGCGCATACGCGACCTGCCCTTTCCGCGAATAAATTCCCGGTACGTGGCCCGAATCGTGGCGAACGAGATATCTCTGTCTGGCTTCCGGTCCCCACGGAGGGCGAGAGAACCGGTCGAGGAATCGGGGTGGGGTTGGAACGAATTTCGGGTCAGACGGGGGGGCTTTCGACTCGCGACGATACCCGGCTATATCGCGCGTTTCCTTTTTCACGCGACCTGACGGGAATATTATAATCGTGGATCACGCGAGAGGCGAGACGCAAGCTCTCCGGTTCGTGCTCGAATTTCTTCGTGCCGTATTTTTCGAGTTACGGCGACAACCGGGAGAGAAAATCGAGGAAACAATTGCTGGGAGAGGTTCGAAGGAGATTTACCGGGCCAACGAGGCTTTTCCTTCGGTTTCATCGCGAGGCGAAAAGATGGTAGCAGGGTGCGCGGCTCGAAATAGAATATTAGTCGAGAGATTGGAAAGCCACGGGATGTAACGAGAGATTGTGGATTTTGTATTCGGTGTCGTCGGGAAATGGGAATTTCTTTTCGCTCTTGCCTTGGGAATGCGAGTTCAATGGTGTTTCGGAACCACGTACGCGGCGTATGTGTGTTTAGTGTGGTGTTTGTTATTGTTAGGAAATATTGTTCTACACTTTTTATCCTCGATAGACCGTTTTGTGCAAGTACTTGTTGGTCGGTTCAATAATACGGGAATTGTAATAGCAAAACGGTGGCAACTTAATCGTACTTATCGTTTATTAAAATGAACAATTAACTTAACTTTCTGTAGGCGAAAGGACAGAAGATTTTTTGACCCCATATCGCCAATCTACGTGAAAATTTTGTCAACCGACTATTCGATCGCTTCAGAGTCTACGAATTTTTGTCAGCAGCTAATTAGCACCGATTCAGCGGTTCAATTATAGTCCATTGTTTTTATTTTATTCGTCGCGTAGTATATTCCAAGATAAATGAAATAAATAAAACTACAAACTACCGAACCATATTAATACAATCGATAAACAAAGGCGAACCACAAATAATCCAGACCTAATTTTTCCGGACACGTCTGTCTAATAAAAAGTCCCTCAAACAACCCGTCCAACGATGTACAATTTACGTGACCATCAATATCCAAGAAAATCTGAATATCGCGTGTTCTTTAAAACGCATCTCGCATTTTCACACGGTCGATCGTGTACACGCGCCTTAGCTATCCCTCGACCCCGCTTCTCCGCCCTTTCCTTTCCGTGACCTCCTTCGTTTCCCCTTGCTGTTTCACTTCTCTCTCGCGTCGCGAGGATTATTGAATTTCCTGTCATTTCCAGAAGAAATACGCTCTATTTACTTTGCCGTGCTATGAGCACGCTCCCGGCCGGCCTGGATGTGGACGAGAAATAAGAAATATACCGAGGAGCCGCAACGAGCCGAGCCCTCCGCCCGCTTATGTCCCGGGCAATTCAACGGCACGCTACTTTGTAGCGGAAACGATCGCGAATTCGGCGAGAGCAACGTGCACGTCGCGTCCAAGCATCGAGTCAACCTCGATCAATAGGGTCGGATCTATTCGTCGAGGCCGGGCCCCGAGAAGTTATGATGTTATTTTTGGAGACGTTCGAATCCGGAAATGAGAGAGTCGGATCTGCTGTGTTTTTAGCAACAATGTGTCGCCCTCGAATACTGTTTGTTATTGATCATTATTGTAACGAGGAAGTGAGACTAAGATTCGTGTCGATTGTGGCCTTGGAACGAAGAAAAATGAAACAAGATTGACGAAGGGTTAATTAAGAACGAATAAGTGTTACACAGAGAGTACTTTGATATTAAGTCCTGAACTGTATGAATTTCTCCACTTATATCGCACCTGCTCGCCACCCCAATCGAGTGCAAGTTACATCGGTCAAGTGCCCCGACCGGGGCGGACAATAATTCAAAACCTGAACGATCGTCCAGCGTTGTCCACGAGCTCTCTAAAACGTTCTCCATCGCGGGCAATTTGCGTCGCAGCGGATCACCCTCGGGCGTTTTCCTCGACGGCCGCGTAAAATACAAGCAAAGGAAGGGAAAGGAAAGGAAAAACATATACAGGCGGGCACAGGCACGCACACGCAAAATGGCCTCAAAGTCACGACGATCGAGGCGCAAATCGACGATGGTTTAGCTCGCAGGCATAGACCCCCCGTAGGATTCTGTTCGACGGCGAAAGCATCCGGGGTCGCTGATTCCCGCGCTTTTCTCGCCCCGTCCCGCCGCGAAAACGCGAGAGGAGAGAAGACGGATAGACAAAGGATGAAGCGCGGCCCAGCCAATCGCGTCCCGCGAATAAAAATCTCATACATGTAAAAATATTCAATCGAGTGTCCTCTCCTCGTGCGCCGTGGCTCAGACCCGATATTTCCACCCTTTCCGCTCTATCTGGGATTGCCTCGAGAAAAAGGGGAAATCCTTTTTCACCGTGCCACCCCGCCTCGCCCCCTTCGATCAGCAGCACTCTGTGCCCGACGGACGAGAAAGAAGAACGTGCGATTTCCTGCCTTTGCAACGGCGCTTTATTAGCGATCGCTGTCGAACATGCCGAACCAAAGCTCGTGGTGTAAGGACCAAAGGGAAACCGGGGGAGATTGAGCCGGGAGGGTATTGCAGAATTCGTCAGCCGTGGAGCAATTTGGCATGGGGAAGAAAGGAAGAAAAGATTCGAGATTGAGATATCGATTACCATCGCCGCTGGTTGGTAACTTTGATGTGGCTGGAGTAATGCTAGTCCACCGTGAGCGCGTCGTATTAGGCATCGTTTAATGCTTGTACGCGCGTTACATCACGATGATGAAGTGCTTGGAATAATTCGGTGCCACTGTATTGGATTCTGTACAGGTTCGGCAAAGCAATGACAGGTATGCTTAATAGACTTTACGATGCTGTAATCGTGTAGCAATCTTGGATTCGCTTTTTGTACGATTTATGTGTGGGATCCAAGAATTCCTGGAAATGGTATGCGAGGGTTTCATATGAATCAGGTGAAGTGTGTATGAAGAGTGTTAGTCGAAACGTCGAATGCGGAACGAGTGAATGTTTATCTCGAGGATAGAGTGGATGGTTTCGGGGAATGCACGTGGAGCCTAGGGTGCATGGTGACCCGTGGTCGAACTGTGACACGTGGTAAGAGTGTATGTATAGGTGTGGGTCCTAATGAGTGAGAACGAATGATGAATAGAATGAGAGGGAAACTGCATGAAAGAATATATGGAGTGGATGGTGCGTGCAAGAGTCAGAGTAGAGACGGATTTGAGACGGAGTTGAGACAGAGTGGAGTCAGAGTAGAGTGGAGTTGAGTTGAGACAGAGTCGAGTGAGAGTTGTCGTGTGAGATAAAGTAAAGAAAGAGAATAATTAAGAGACATGTAGCAATAAAGCAGTTTTATATTAGAAGTAAAAGGCAATCATAATTTCCCCTGGAAAATAATCCTACATACTTGGGGGCTCGTCCGGGATTGTGATTTCGTTTCGTTAGGATTTTCGGGATTGTGATTGCGCGAATAATATATGCCAGTGAATTGAGTTGAGTGAAAAGCTGTTTTGAGGATTGCATTTTAAAGTGTCGTGAGCATAGAGCTGTTGAGAAACTGGTGACTGTGAAGCTGTGTCGCGATCGTGAGATTGGCAGTGATGTTCTGATGAGTTCGTCAGATTTGAACAACTTCAAAGCGACGGTGTTGAAAGACAGGTTGAGAGACTTGGGGTTGAAGACAGTCGGCTCGAAGGCTGAACTTGTAGCAAGGCTAATGGCTCATCCAGCAGGTGCGTGGACGCAGGAGATGGCGAGCGAAAGCGCCGCGATTGCGGGGAGTGTGTCAGGTGTAGTGGAGCCATCGCCGATGAATGTCCAGCGGCCCATTTCTCCTAGGGCCGACGGGCAATTGAGTGTACGCGAAAGTCTTTGGGAGAAGGAAAAGGAGCTGTGGGAACGCGAAGTTCGAATTCTGCAGCGAGAATTGGAAATAGAGCGAGCGGCGCGACGTTCTCCGGTATCGGCGTCGTCGGAGCTGAGTACGGTGTCGAGGGTGGATCCGGCTATTCTTGTCCTGTTGGCGTTTTTCGACGGAACTGGAGACGAATTCCGTAATTGGGAGATGCAGGTGCGACAGCTTCAGGATGCGTACAGTTTGGACGAAAGGGTGACGAAGTTGATGCTGGTGTCGCGACTTCGTGGGAAGGCCCTCGAGTGGTATCACTCTCAGGTCAATGGTATTACCATGAGCGTTGGCGAGATTTTAAGCGGGCTGTCAAGTATGTACCAGGACGAGTCGAATATCGTTGCTGCACGACGGGAATTCGAGAGACGGGTATGGCGCAAGGACGAGACGTTTGCGTCGTATTACCACAGTAAAGTAGTGTTGGCGAATCGCATTTCGGTGGGAGATTTGGAAATGGTGGAGTACCTGATCGAGGGGATTCCTGATTACAACCTGCAGAACAACGCAAGATTACAGAGGTTTCGTACCAAGGAGTCTCTGTTTGAGGGGTTGAGAGGTGCCAGATTGTCTCCAGCAGCACATGGGAGCGGCCGGTTTGCGTCCGCCGACGGAGGACCGTCATGGCGCGCAGACAGGGGGGCACGGCAGGGGTTCCAGCGAACGAGTGGTGCAGAGTGGCACGGGAATACCCAGCAGGGCAGTTTCGGAGCTGGGCGACGGGACGAGAACAATTGGAGGAGCAACGACGCGCGGGCGGAAGGAGCAGGTCAGTCAGGGGGCTTGCGGCGTGACCTGGGTTATGCAAGGAGGTGTCACAGCTGTGGGGCACGAGACCACTTCACGTATAATTGCCCGACAAAGAGCAGGGGCATGAAGTGCTTTGCGTGCGGCAACTTCGGACACATGGCATCGGAATGTCCGAAAAATCGAGCGCCCTCCAAGAACAGCTATTCGGTATCTCAATTTTCTGCGTCTGGCAAGTACGTTAAGTGTTTAGAGGTCGATGGTCATCCCGTTTCGGCGTTGGTTGATACGGGAAGCGATTTAAGTTTAATGCGTGCGGATAGGTATGTCGCGATGGGCGCGCCTCCACTGCGGCAAAATGGGGTGAAATTCCGAGGAATCGGTTCAGAGGAGATTCGTACATTAGGGGAGTTTTCGGCGAACGTGTTTGTGGATAACGATACGTTTCCCATAGTCATTCGCGTCGTTCCGGATTCTACGATTCAGCATCAGTTGATAGTCGGAGCTGATTTTCTTAATTCGGTAAAAACATTAATTGACGGAGGGAAGATTACTATTGAGAAACTGCAACCGATCGATGGGGGCAGCATTCCGATGATTTATAATGTTGACTGTTATGAAGTGAATCAGGTGAATGTCGTTTACGTCGGGAATGAGAGTCATTGTCGGGTTGTAGAGGAGTTGATTCCTAATTCTAATCCTGTGAAGGCGCGAAGAGCCGATATGAACGTAGAGATGAATATTCTGAGAGACGATGAACCCGTGCATCGAAGAGTAAAACGTTTGTCTCCGCCAGAGAGGGAAGTAAATAATCAGATCCAGGAACGCATAAATGAGGGGATTGTTCAGCCTTCCTTGTCAGAGTATGCCAGTCCTGTAGTTTTAGTTAAAAAGAGGGATGGTTCCAAAAGATTGCGTGTTGGTTACAGGCGGTTTAATAAGAGAAGTTTCAATAAGAAACGGAAATTGGCAAGACAGTACGCTGTCAATGATGTGGTGGCGATTCAAGGGACTCAGTTGGGTTCGGGTTTAAAGTTTGCCGGGAAATATTCAGGACCTTATGTTGTGTCTCGGGTATGGCGCAATGATCGGTATGTTGTAAGGAAGATGGGGAAGCATGATGGGCCGTGGCACACGTCAACGGTCGCGGATCGCATGAAACCATGGACTTACGGTCCTAGTGATCTTTCGAGCGACGAGAAGGTGGGAAAGGGGTAACTTTTCTCACCGCATTCATTATTAACTAGTGTTATTGCGTCTATATGTAATTGAGTATTGTAATTAGTTTAAGACTGTATTTTATGATTAAGTTGCGACATTCGAGGCCGAATGTATTTGTAGGATGGCCGAGTGTGGGATCCAAGAATTCCTGGAAATGGTATGCGAGGGTTTCATATGAATCAGGTGAAGTGTGTATGAAGAGTGTTAGTCGAAACGTCGAATGCGGAACGAGTGAATGTTTATCTCGAGGATAGAGTGGATGGTTTCGGGGAATGCACGTGGAGCCTAGGGTGCATGGTGACCCGTGGTCGAACTGTGACACGTGGTAAGAGTGTATGTATAGGTGTGGGTCCTAATGAGTGAGAACGAATGATGAATAGAATGAGAGGGAAACTGCATGAAAGAATATATGGAGTGGATGGTGCGTGCAAGAGTCAGAGTAGAGACGGATTTGAGACGGAGTTGAGACAGAGTGGAGTCAGAGTAGAGTGGAGTTGAGTTGAGACAGAGTCGAGTGAGAGTTGTCGTGTGAGATAAAGTAAAGAAAGAGAATAATTAAGAGACATGTAGCAATAAAGCAGTTTTATATTAGAAGTAAAAGGCAATCATAATTTCCCCTGGAAAATAATCCTACATATGTTGCTGACGTTTTACTGGAACGAAGTGTGAGAGCCAATGGACGTGGACAGAATCAAGGGGCTGATGAGGGAGTAATTATTCTTCAAAAATTGACAAACGATGTTTGCTGTATATAAATACAGTTGTGAGGTGACTTAATAAAAAAAACGAACCTCTTGTTTGGATTACAAAAAGGCGACTCAATCGCGATCGAATTGCACGATTAAAATTCTGATTCGATAAGAAGCGAAATCTTTTGACATTTTCACCCGCGACTGTAAAAGTAACAAAGGCCGTCCCAAGGAACATGAACGGTCGAGAGATTCTGAAATTGTGTTTACTAAGAAGAGACCACAATCCACGTAACCGGCGTCGAACTGTCCGCCATAAAACTCGAACCCTTGAAAATCATTCTGGTCGCTGAAAACACCAGTCGGACGAAGCGACATTAAGTAAACAGGTCTGACGAATGCAAACTGTTCCGGAGTCGAAGGCTGCCACATGGCGAACGAACGCGACAAATCTCGCAGGCGTTAAGGTGGAAAAGCTTTGGACGGCATTTCCAACAATCGCGACTTCGCCCGCCTATGCGGACCGAGAATAGAATGTGACCTACAATTGTCGTCCGCGAACACGGACAACCACGAAGCCAAACTAAACACATATGCCCACGAATTATTAATTAAGATAATTGCGCAACACGATTCGTCAGCAGCGCGTGATTGTGTTTTATTACTCGAGCGACACCGCGATACCGTTAAACTGTTATTGTTTAAACGGTTCCATAGTAATTGCGACAGTAAATACGGTTCCATCTTATTTCTGAGTTTAAGAAACAAAACCTCCACGCGTGTTCGGAAACGGATTAAATTAGAATTGAACTTAGTGGCAAAGCGTACGTAGACACGTTATCATTGCGATAAGTGAAACATCGCGAATACTTTTACATATTGCGCAGGAATTTCTGAAGTTTAGGGAGAAACTTTGAATAGCCATTTCTTTTAAATTCACTGGAAAGCAACAGATTCGTCAGCCCAAAGAGTTTTATAGCACGAATTATTATGTTATTACATTAAATTAAATTACTACATTCTAAATAGGGAACCCGATCGAATTTTCCCAACATTCCCACGTTCAAGTAAAACGCGAGGATTGCGCACACGTTTCGCCCATAAGAACGGATTTTCGCGGCGCAAGTAGAACGAGCGAGCATGCGTCGGCCCTTCCGTGTCCCTGTTTTAGTCGTGACTTTGTTGTAACGAGCGGCCATTTGTCCACGTCGACCGGGTTCGAACGCCAGACGTACTCAGAAAGTGTGCATGAACACGGGGATGAGCAGTCTCGAGATTGTGCTCTAAACGTTCCCTCTCCCTCTCTATTTTCCTCTCGGCTTTTTACGAATCGGATGTCTTCGACTTCGTCATCGCGTAATTCCTCGGCCGACAGACAAATTACAGATTTCTGTAGCCTCGACGGAAAATATAAATTACGAATTTCCTTAAGTTCGTTCACTCGTTTATCGAAGCTTGGAATATTTGTCAGCGTTACGGGGCGTCGGCAATGCGTTTCATGAGTACCTATATGTGAATAAAGTGACTCGCAGAAGTGACATCTTCGACTTGTAATTTTGCCGCATGGTTCGAAGAAATATTTATATTTCTCGCACTGAACTGCCGATGTTCAATGATGCCTATATTGATTGAATTAAAATAATCTGTGACTTGTTGCGAAAATTACGCACGCATAATTACTTGACCGTAAAATTCGACAGTTAACGCAAGATTTCTCTTTAGATAATCGATGTATTCGTATCGTATTTATCGCACAGCAACTCGGCTAAAATTAAGGTCCATTGCACCAGCAACATCTACAGTAAATTCCTTGATACATCGTTAACCTCTCCCGTCTTCGTGGAACTTGAATGAAATCCCCCACGAAATACAACTCGCGAATAGTAGCGTCGTGAAAAACATCGCTCCAAGCGTACCAAAATATTTGAGGACAAAATAAGATTTTAGTCAGCCTCCTGTGTGTCCGTCAAAAGAGACAACGACCGACCCACCAGAGACCCACTTTTTTCGTCCTTGTTTTTCGAAAAATTCCTCCGGATTAAGAAGCGCTGCCAGCTTGTCTCGCGGTTGTGTGAGAGCTTTTTTAGCGCCCACGCGTACGTACACGCTCGGGAAAGGAAGGCATATGACAGTGAGAAGGGGGTAACTGGGTGTGTGGAGAGGAGTGAGAAGAAGACTCGGGGATGACTCAATTCTTGGCACGACGATCCGCAATGCGCGATTACCACACGGCCACGTAACTCTCTGCATCCTTGCACCGGTGTCATCCACACCGCAGACGTTCGATACCCGTCGCTGCTTTATTCCACCGTCAAAAATATCTTGGGGAACAGGTGGGAGGATAAATATTGATGGGAGAATTTTAGGAGCACGTCGACTTGCGTTGAAGTCATCATTCATACTCGTGATCGGAATATACACCGGTGTGCAAAGTGTAAACGCCGACAATTTTTCATGGAAAATTTGACCGTCTTTGACTTTTTACTTCGTGAAAAAGGCAGATCATACAGTAGTCTACTTGAGTTATTTTTTTTTTTTAAGTTCCATTCTATATGCACAATGAAAATAATTATGAAAAATAAACCAATTTCCGTTATCAATCATTCCGCTGTTTCATTTTAATACATCAGAACAGTCGGATTGAATTTAAAATCGTTGCACTACGGTAGGAAAATCGGATCAGTAGGAGACAAGGAATAATTATCAATTCGTTCCAATGTGTGTAATAAATACTCACGAGAAGTACAATCGTAAATAAAAGTTGCCGCCCCGAATGGATGCACCCGCGTTTACCGTCGCGTTCCACATACGAAGGGGTTGAACCGTTCTCAATGCACGCAGCCGAATAACGTCGTTCGGAATCAGCGTAATTGAGATTCACGATATCGTAAAGCTCGCCGAATCGCGAATCTCGTGGTTCGGATGGAAGACTCTCGCCGCAACGGCGTCGTTTGCTTTTTCACCGCGAAGGAAAGCAAACTGCGCCGGCCAGTTTCGCGGGGACTTCGAAAGCGAATCGATCAGCATACTCGGGACGCTTCTCTCCGAGCGGATCCAAGAGAAACACCGTCTCTGACGTATAAATTGATTTAGCACCGTTGTCTGAAATACCTGACAGCGCTTTGCTCGCAGCTAGACAAGCTAGGCTACAAGGAATTGTACTCTGCCTGTTCTAAAGAGAGAGAGAGAGAGAGAGAGAGAGAGAGAGAGAGAGAGAGAGAGACGCAGAGGGGGAAATAGGTAAGGAGAAAGAGAGAGGACTTGCCAAATTTATACCGACGAGGATCCTTTCATTCAGTCCTCGTGGTCCAGGTTTAAACGACACTTCCTTGGGATCTTGTTGCCCGTGTTACTCGCTGAAATCGGACAAAGGAACTCGCAGGAATCGTAAAAGACTGTTTTATTGCCCTTTGAGGCGACTGACGTGGCTCGTCCAACGGAATGGCAAAGGAGCATGCTTTATGTAAGACATAATGGCAGCTGAGATTCGCTTGAATATTCCTCCGGTGACGCATTGCTAGGAATATTTGTACGAGACGGTTGGAATTTTTGTAGCTGTTCGAGTGATGGATTGGGAGGGAAGATTTTATAGGTGTTGTTGGTGCGGAATTCTTGTGGTGTTCTGAAGAATTAAGGACTTCGTTGTTGGACTTCGTTGTTGGACTTCGTTGATCGTCGCTCTGTCATAATTTTATTTCTGCCTATTTATTAAATTGAAGCACGCGTATAACATCACGGAGGCGGTATTAATTAATCGGTGGAATATAACGTTTAACGATGTCTGTTTGAGAATTTGTACGGCAGTATTTGTCCGCTCCCTTGAATTAATAATTTAATGCCGGTGCAATAGTGTACATACACGTTCGTTTCATAATGATAATAACAATGATACGTTATATTAGGAAAGACTGCATTCAGAGAGTAACGTTAATCCGACTGCGAGTATCCACTACAATTTTATACAAAATTAATGAAAACGTTACAAAGTTATTTCTTTTTATACCTTCACATTTAACCAGGTACCGTACGAATGACTTTTCCTATTTATATTCGTCAAATATTTAGCCGTGAATACGCCAAATTAACCATACAATAGCATCGAGGTAATTCGTTACCAGAACCTACCCCTAGCTCTTCGCTTGAATTTCGTACGAGCAAAACGGTCACGGCGAAATTTTTGTCACGCAATTCGATACAGTCGAAATTCCCTTCGAGTGGATCAAACTCGTAACCACGAAGGTTTTATTAATAGTCGCAAGATGAAGCGACTCGATCGCCTGTGAAATGGTTTCGGCTCGCGTTTTACCGCGTCCAATCGCAATTTGTCACCGGCCGTGCTACGCGATACGAACGACACGCTTCGAGCCACGACTCTTTTCCATATTTCACCTTTTCGCAATTAAACTGCAATCGACACGCCTTTCAACGTGAACGCGAAATCGAGAAAAACAGTGCGCCCCGCCCGAACCTCCGCGTCGTTCCCCCCGGCTTCGCGTTCCCAGTCAAAGGTAATTACATTTTTATTACGACCCCCGCGAAACAGTTTTTGCGGACGTACTACAGCCGACTGGTCAATTTACGCGCTATTAGCGTGCGTTCGATATCACACGCTGTCTATTTTCCAGCGGGCGAGACCCGTCGACCCCCACGACCCCCTTCCGCCCCTACGCGTGTGCGTGTTTATCGTGAACGGGGTGAAAATCGATATGTTGCACGTAAGTGAATGCCAGAGTGTGCCGGTGTTGGAAAGGAGGATGGCAAACACGGTATGTCCTGGCAGAGGAACAGGATTATATTAAGTCAGTGAAATTTGTGAAATTTTTTAGCAGCATGTATTAGTCGTTTCGATCATTCAGATGTTTCGAGGAAGGCTCAGCTACGTAGATGATATAATTCATTGTGCAGAGAGATATAAATAAAATGCTGGTAATAATGAATTTCCTCGAGCATACGAGATTCGATAGTAAAATTGGTAACTAACAATTATCAAAGTGAACATCGTTGATTATTGTCAAATGAGTAGAAATGGTAATTGATTTTTTCGAACAGACCGATTTTCGAAACCCTACCAATTCGTCTCGCACACACTTTTTAGACATTATCAAATAAATAATGAATAATCGCACGCTCAATACTTTCACAAAATTAAGAATATTCGCAATGAATACCGTGCGACCGAGAACATCAACAATTCAATACGTTCGTACGCCATCGTAACTACCCTTTCATTATCCGCGAGTACATTTCGCAGAAACGAAGCGACCGAATCATCGTCGGCGAAAAGAAACATTCGCCACTTCGTCCTCGCCGTTCAATCCCGATTCCGTTCCTCGCGAACCCTTTCAATGGAAAATCGTGGAAGCATCGATATCACGGACCCGTGGCACGGTCACGGGAAACTGGCCCAAGCAATTTGAATCGCGCGAAGCTTCAAGGGACCGTAGACCGCGGTATTCGTTTGGACGGTGCGCCGAATCGGGATCCAATATAACCATGATACACGCAAGAACAACAACGAGCAACGGCCGCGTTTGGAGGAACCGTCGGGCAAATACTTTCTACCTGGCTGATTAGCCGTTGATTGCGAACGACCTGAAAACGCGAATTTACGTTCCGTTTCACCGTCACGCCCGTTCAACGTTACACGCGGCCAGTAAACGTAACTACGCGTCGAATTGTTACGTCCGGTGCATCGATGTCCGCCACGCGGCGAAACGAAAGAGGCGAAGCGCGAAGTGGAGGAGAATATTTCCCGATCTCCTGTTCCCCGTTGACCGATCGAACCGTAACTTAATAATCTTCGAACAAACACGGCTTCATCATTAATTATCGTCGGGATCCCGGGTTTAAAACTGTTGGGAAGCTACGCGATATCGGCCCGATACTGTGTGCCGTGCAAATACCCTCGGCAAATATGAACGATTCGAACGCCGGCGTTCCCCGCGTTCAAGCCGAAATCATAGATAAAGCTCCGTACGTTCAATTAAACGTAATTCACCTACGCTGAGCTGCCGGATTGTCAGATTGATTCGTTCGACGGAATGGCAAATAACGATGTCGCTATTTGAAATTCGATGTCGCTCGAAGGGTACGTGGATGGCTTAGCAAGAATTCTTTAAGGTGCGAATTAGGACAGCCGTTTTATCCCTTATTGGCTGTCGATGAATTTGTTATTACTTGGTATTACTTCTTCGAAGTCTTCTGACGTGATATAGTTTCATATCAAACGTTTGTAAAAACTATTGGTAATTGGAGTATGGTCCTACTTGATCACTTTTAAGTGTCTACAATAAAAATGATAGAGAAATAACGGCCTTAAAGAGTTACACAGACTTCATCAGTCATTTTGACAATATCTATATTTTGTAATGAATGGTCATTTGAAATAAGTTCGATAAAATGTGTGATAATAATGTTGATATTTTCCTTTCCGCTGAGAATGTGCACAAACGTTGCGTACACAGCAGGGTATTATTTCCTATTTGTAATATTACTTACGCGCACTGCGATCTTGTTCATTAAATAAACTGATTAAGAATTTATACAAATATACAGGAATACAGGAATATTGCGAATATTAACAGTATCGTTGCGAAGGGATTAAAGCGCACTTCTACCTTTCTGTACCTGTTGTTTTTGCTTGGCGTTCGCCATATTCGAGAGGAACTCTGATTCGAAAGAAAAACCTCGATTTTTCGCGATGCAAAATCGTTCTCCAACCCCCCGTTGGTGTTTCGACTTTACTTTTTGGTCAAAGCCCGCACGAGAACGTTTGGAATTTTTCGCCACTCTTTTTTTGCCGACCTTTTGCTATAAATTTCATCCGTTCGGTGCGTGGATGTAAAACTTCCGATGAAATTCGGAGAATTTTGCCAGCGAGGCTGGCGCATGGTGGTATTGTTCCCGTGCTTTTCACGAAATCCTGAGAATTCGCAAACAAACGCACCTGTGCGCGTAGTCGCGACGACCGTGTTCCCGTTCGCGAACCCCACGAGATAGAAATAGATATGAAATTTTATTGCGTGCAGCACCGGCAAACGCGGGGGCGTTTTACGAGCAACAGGTATTGCAACGTAAGGAGGGGATGATAATAAACTTGTTAATTATAATATATTGGGTTGCCTCTTATGCTAATGGAACGTAGAGTGCAACGAGATGCTGTTACAATAGATTTCTATGGGGCGATACGATTCTATTCCACTCGTTACGTTTATCGTTGTTCCACGACTTCTCAGAACTGAGAGTCAGTATTTGGTTACTTCGTTTTATGCACTGAAGTGTGCTAAACATTCAAGTGGCTCATGAATGAAAATTTAACGCAACACTGTGTACACTTCTGCAACTACAATGTTAGTATTATGCGCGGTACCTGAAATATGTTATCAAATTGAATACGTTGGAAACGCTGAAGAGAATGCACTTTATCACTGTTAACGTTCAGACCAAACCGAAGATACGTATACTCGACAAGAATGGACAGTTTGAAATTCAGAAATATTCGATAGAAATGAATGAAATGTTTAATGAAAAGAAGTAACAATTCGTAGCCCAGAAATATTACAAAATTATCAACACCGTTGACGTTTCGCCATCGAAAACCGTTCCTTCTCGATATTGGATTCCTGTTCGAGAAATTCATCAAAGTCATTTACTTGTTTTAAGAAAGAACACCCCAAATCCACCCCTGCACTGCAGAAACGAGAGTTACAAAACGGTTCGCCATTATTACTCCGCCATTTCGCTACGCCTCGACTAGAGGCGGCCAGACTCTGGCAACCTAACGTGGGGAACGCTTTTCGTGAGAATTTTCGAGCGGAAGAACGCGTCGTCGACGTGCTCTGCTCGAAGGCAGCGAATTTAACGACACCCCGGAGGGTGGTTTGCGAGCTACTACACCAGCCTTACGCGAAAGCTTGACGATGGCAGGAGTTGCCGCGTTCAGCGAGCTGAATTGAAGCGAGTTTATAATAATATGACGCTTAACATTTTTTTCTTTTAATTATGAACACTGCAAATTTGTTGCAACATCACAGTATTCTTGCTTCGAATCCGAAGAAAAATTCGTAGAGATTCAATGTTATGAACGAAGAAGGATATAAAAAACCAGGCTCGTGTATCTGTTAATCAAAATTAAGATTTGCAGTTGAACGTTGTGCTCTGAACCTTTATTTGTAGAAAAACTAATGTTTGTTAACGAACGATTATGTTTTAAAATTTACAGCTTACGATCAACAAAAGTAAACGGAGATATAAGGCACCCAGACATCGCGTTTAATTACTGCGCTAATAATAAACGCGAGGATTGTCCTGCGATTAAACTGAATCGATCCCACCATTTACACAACGAATTGCAACCTAAAGAATCTGACCCCGTACCTTCAGCAGTAATTAAACCAGTCGCTAAAAACTTTATAAACGAGCCAGAAACTCTTCCAATCCCCTTTTCCCCGAGAAAAGAAATATCACTATCAATGACATCATCGAGCTCGTCGAACATACTCGCCAGGAGTGAAATCGTCGTCGCGGTCATCGTTCAACGTTTGCGCGAAATTCCCGAATGGAATTCCCGAGTTTACTCGACTTACGCGGAAACCGCGGACGAATATCCAGGAATCGGCGTTAATTGCGCGCGATAATAACGACGACGACCGGGCGGCTACGCGCACTTCCATGTTGATGCAACCGCGACAGAATAAATTCGACGAAACTTTTGGACCCGGTTCAATAATAGACACTGATTTATATCTCGACCGGCATATTATTACGGGAGACGAGGCGCACACCGCGGGTGCCGGGAGTGCCGCGAGACAATTTCATGCCGATGCCAATTCCGTCGACGCGTCGCGTCGGACGTAAAATCGCACTTAATAACGTCCCGCCGCGACAGAGACGAACTTGAGGACGAGAGTGCCGGCATTCGGGAAAAATCCACGGGCAGATTTACGCTCGCGTCTTACCGCCCGGGCGTAATTTACGCGCGCCGAGTTCGCGCGGATCGATCCGGTTCCCGGAATCTTCTGCCACCTTGAGCAGAACGCGCGTCGAGACTTTGCCACGCAGATCGATGCTTTGATATTTGCTTTTTATACACCTTGATTAAAATGGATTTTTCTTTTGGTTTACTTCTGTTCGAAAGTTTGGGCGGAATTGAAAAGTGCACGGTGGTAGGAAGTGTCCATTTGTGAAGCGGACTTTTTTATGTCTTGTGGAAATAATGTATCGGATATTTTATGTTTCATCTGACTTGTAGTTTTACCGCAATTTGTCGGCAGATATTGTTTCTACTGTGAATGTATATGTTTGTCAATCCGTCAGCAGCAGTGTTTTTTTAAATAAATAAATTTATGCGGCTGTAATTAATACGAAGATAATGCGGTCGAATTTCGAAAATACCACACCAGAGACGTTTATCACGCCGAAAGTTTCTGGCAAGCTCGTTACTCATGAACCAAAAGGAATACATACAACGAACTGGTAACGGGGAACGCGTGACAAATTGGGCGATGCCCATCAATTCGCCTCAAATCACTGTAACGATTGTCATCGCCGCCATAAAAATCGAATCCGGATATGTGTGACATATTTCCGCGTGGTTTGGAAGAAACTTTAATGAACACAAACATGTATCGTGCCGGGCAAACTTTTACATCCATATTCTACTTCGCTATTTCAATAACTATGCAAATTTGATTGACCAAATCAAGCGGCACATCATACATTTATTGGTTGAAAAATATTGTTTAAAGTATTGACAAAATTCCTGACTACCAATGTCCAAATTCATAACTATCTAACATGTACCCTTCATCTTTATTTCTTGTACGCCACATATATTCTGGGCAACGACAATGCGCAGTGATAATCACCGTAATAATAGACGTTACGACATTACACAGGCATAAGCTGGAAACGAATAACGCTTCACTATTTCAATTAAACACTGCAACGAAATACAGTCCTATTCCGAACAATCGTGAAAGCCATACACAGTAATCATCAGTCCGTAAAAAATCACCCCGTTCAACCCTCTTCGCCGTAAAAAAGGATCGCTCGAAATCTATCTAACGCGAACCCTCCACCATGATTCGACTAACGCAAAAACGATCCCACTTGCGGCAATATCGATTTCTTTCTCTCTCTCTCTCTCTGCTCCCAGTCGCAATCTTAATCACCGCGACCGGCGAAAATTCATGCGGGGTCCTGTTATCCACGAGAAGTCTGTGCGCGCGTATGCGGGCGTGGAAACGACCGCCGGTCGCCCCCGTCGACTCTGGTGAACGCTTTCCCAGACCGCACGCATCGACGAGTACCCGGTGCAAGCGGCGGGGCAGCGGCGTCGAATAAATTTGCATTCGCCAGGATTTCAATTCGCTTCGACCGCGGCTAATTCGAATGATAATACGGGCGCGAGCGGATCCGCGTCGCTCGTCCGCGGCGAACGACCAAAAGCTGGACGACGAGAGCGGCGCGCGTTCAACAACGGGCGCATGCAAATCCCTGATTACAAATTAAAATTGTCCCTCGGGAGGGCGGGGGGGGGGGGGGGGCTTTGCGGCGAGGGTTCGAAGAACGAGGAAGCGCGCCTGGAGGGAGGCAGGCCCGTCGTTTCGTTTTAGAAAATTTAAATTCAAATCCGCCGGGACTCGGCCGCGGTTACGCACGTCCGTGCAGTGACATCGCGTGACCGCGCCCCGCACATCCCGGAACGTGGGGAATGCAAATGGACGAGGATGCGTCGAAAACGCGGGGGGAGGAAATGCCGGTGGAGGGATGTATCCGCGGCGAAATACGGGACGCGTCCAGTCGTGTCTTTTTTCTCTCTCGCTTCTCTGCTATATTTCGTAGCAGTTTCCCCCCCGTTCCCCTACCCTTTCTGTTGTTTCCTCCCTTCCTTCTTTTTTTTCCTAATTTTTTCGCCGCGTTCATTTTAGTTGGTTATCTCTGGCGTATCCGCGCGCATTTTTTCTTTCCATTTTGTTTGTTTGTTTTTACGACCAGCGTACGCGCTTTCGTGCAGGCGTGCTCGAATTTCGTGCCGCCTGATAACCGAATATGTAATCTAGATTTCATTACCATAAACTCGCCCCCATTGCAATCCCCACTCTATCCCTATTCGTGCGCCGCTCTTTACGAGGGAGATTCTATCATTTGCGGCGGTAATGCAACCGCGAAGTCCGGATAATACCGCGGTTTCGCCTGACTCTTTCCCTTCCCTTCTTTTTTTTTTTTTTTTTTTTTTTTTATCGTCGCGAGGCCAACGAAATAGAGGATTTTAATGCTAATACCTGCACGTTGCTGGAACGCGAAGTCGCCGTTGGAAATATGACTGGGGCAAATTGGTAGGCGTGTAAATTCCCTTAGTTGGACGAAGTTTGTTCGTTTTTCCCTTTCTTTTTATTTAGGGAAATTCGGCCAAGGGTGCGACACCGTCGAGTAATTTCAGTAAAACGCCGCTGATGCTGACGAGAACTAATAACGCACGGGAAAAGTTGCGTCGAGGGTGTATTAATGTTGCGTTACGGCCACGGTTAATGGGACACGAGGGTGGCAAAGTACACCACAATCTCGACTAATGACTTGAACGTTTCGGAGGGACAATTTTTGTACAGGTGTCGGTGCGACGTTGAGCCGGTGGCGGGATTTTGCCGCGGATGCTACTAATTAATTGCAGCCCAACGTATTGACCACTTGTTTCATTGCAATCATTGTCGCTCTGAATGTTTCGAATAGTCAGTCTACGGACTACGGTCTAGCTGCGATAAAAGTAAATGATACTTCCTAATAGTTTTGCTTTCACTCGGACTTTCGTATCAATTCATAAAACAGGACAGTTCAGAAAAAGCAGAGGTGATAATTTGTTGCAATTAGGGTGAATTGTAAGATTCTACTATGTCCGAACGATTAATATTATATAATCTAAAGTCCATATAGAAGCAAGGAAGAGAAAGGAGAAATTTCAATTTCCGCATATCACAACCATATCACGAATATCAGGTTATCACCTGAGTTCAAATCGAAACGTCGCGAAGTAAAAAACTTCAACCTTTTTATCAACCATTAAATTCGGGACGATGAGTCATCGGGTGCCCTCCTAAAATTACGCCTCCGGATTACGCTTCTTTAAGCTCGTGCAACGGAATTCTCGTTGAATTTATTGCGCTCAAAGCGTGCTAAGCTGAAAAACAGAATACTCGTTGGTACCATTAAGCCAAGAACGAGCGAAAGAGAGAGAGAGAGAGACCGAGGGAATGGCAAACGTAAACGTGGAAAACGATGTATCTCGTTTCGCGTGTCGTCTCAGACAGAAAGCCCGGAGATTAAGCAACGTCTACTCGTTGCTGGATCTAGATCTTCTGTCGTGCAAGTTCACGCATTCCAATCCTAGTTTCGTGCACGGGTAACGAGAAATGAGACACGCCGTTTCTACGTTGCTACCTTTTCCCTGCCTTTGTATCGACCCGTCAAAGTGAAATTTCCAATTTGGATACCGCGCGACGGAAGTGAGAAAAATGCGGGGACAGTTCGGTTCGGTTCAATTTACCGCGTCTGTGTGGCGTCAGAGTTGCTTTAAGCTACCGATTCAATAGCCAGAATTTCCAATCATTTTTTCATTACTCGAGTCAAATTTTCGCAAATGAAAAAATCGATCTGACCCACAAATTGCATTAGTAACGATGCAAATTATGTTGTTCAGTAAACATTATTTTCTTTTAACGCATTTTCGTTCTCCCATTCACCCCTTCGTATTACCATTCTTTTCGCTAGCCTGTACCATCCTATATCGCGTAATAGACATATTTTACTATCCAACACTCGCGGCGAATGTATCAAACCAGCAACCCAAAGGCACTTGACAAAAATCGAACAGAGTCGTTCGCCGACGATACGAAACACCGTAAGCGAAGAAGGGCCACCGTACGCAAACAAGCCCCCTTTCGTTCCACCCTCCTGGCCTCGCTTCGCCAAATGGATGTAACCAACACACAGGACTTACGGGCAACCCCTATTGAAAAGGTCGTTCGTTTCTGAGGGTGGCGTCGCGTAAAGCGACCGTGCTCCGTGAAGAAGCCGAGGGGGCAAAGGTCGAACGGATGCACGAAAGACAGCACGCGCGACGGACGGGGACGAGGCGAGCTTAATGGAGCAGAAACGAATTTAAAAACCACCGCCGGCGCGTCGATGGGAACGGGAAAGAACGAGTGTCGCGCGTGGAACACGCGAGACTGCAGTTGCACGATCCCCGAAAACCGTCTATGCGAAATAAACAAGCTGTTATCCGGCTCGCCTCATTTTCCTCGCGCGACCCCGGCCCGCTTTCCCACATTACGACGCGATGGTGGATCGTACCCATGAGCGCCGCTTTTACGCGCAGCTTGTGCAGTTTCGGAGATTAATTGCCGCACACCGGGGACGAATTTCGGTGTGCACCGTTCTGCCGTGGCGCTCTTTGAAGAATGAGCACGGCGCCTCGATGTCGAGCGAGGTGGAATAAATTTTCGGAGATTACAATGGCCAGGTTTTTTTTTTCGCGGTGAAGATTCGGCCGAAATTGTGGAGTTCACGGTTCCTTTATCGTTGAAGGATAGCCGCGGATTGTTCATGGTATCGGGATATTTCGGTGAGGTAACGGTTTGATATGAAAGGATTATTCCTGGTGTTAATTCATTTGTGTGGTGGGATATAAATGTGGATTTTGTTGAATTCCAATTCTGTGGCCGGTTAAAGGAACGTGGAATGTTTTTCTGCGAGAGTTTTATGTTTCTGTTCAATATATCAAGAATTTCGTTGGTTTTCTAACGATTTAGAAATTTTATTTATTATTTCGCGAAACGAATTATATGAATGATTAATTCGTTTAAAAAATGACCTAACTGAAGGAATTGTTGTAAGCATTAAGCAGCATTGTCAGCGGTACGAACCGAAGTGCTCGTCGATCACGCAAATACACGTCGGATCGTTTCCTTTTGAAAAACTCGAATTTTTCATGGAAGTCGGTCGAGTGCGATTCCGCTTTATTTGCTCTTTCATGATTCACCGGAGTACACAACAACAACAATGCTCCGATTCGCGACCATTTATTTGCACTAGAGTTTTTAACGACATTTCAAATGCTTGCCCCTCTATGCGTTCTCGAGCTGGTCGTCATCCCTGTTGACCTTCGATCGGCCTCGAAATTGCAAATTCCCGAGTGGAATCCGATGAAGCTTCATTTCGCGTCACGAGTTGCAATTCGGTAACACGAAATCGATGAAAAAGACATTGTTACCACGACTGTTCAATTGACCAGCATTGCTACGAAATGCAATATATTAAAATTTCATAGCCATCGAGCAGTACGGATAACACCATACTTTATAGCCAAAGATCTGGAACTCTTAAGGATATTTATACATCGTTCAATTGGTTGCCAAATATTCTGTCACGTTGAAATATTTGCCAGGACGTTTATGGCCCCTCGCCACGTGTTCACCCCCGCGATATTAACACGTTTAACGCAGTTCAGTGTTTGCCACGAGCTTTCACGAGAGAACTCGGGAACCACGTGAACAATAAAAATTCTCTCGTGCCGTTAAGCATTATCGAACGTTGCGTGCTCGGTTGATTAAATCTGCCGCGGCACACGTTCGCATACCGACCACTGTTCGTATGCCGAGAACGGGCGCGCCGCGAGGAAAGAAATCATTACGGGGGAAAGAGGATTTACCATCGAGCTTTATTCCCCGGCCGAGAAACAAATGGGACATGGAAGATGGAAAAAATGGCCAGGGAAAGGGATCACGGCGGATACTTCGCTTGCAGCCGGGAGAATGGAAACGAAAGGGATGAAAAACGAGGGGAGCCGAACGAAGGAATGGCACCATAGAGCAAACGATGATGGAACGTTCATGTCGAAGTTAATGCACAAGGATTTTTCTAAATGAATAAATGAGCCATTAGATACGTATATCAAAAAATATCGAGCTATGTTTACTTTCGAATTATGCGACATTTTTTGGCTCGTTATAAAAAATCTCGCTACAGTGCATGATAATATTCAAGCATCACCGTCACCGAGAATTGTACACCGTTGCTCCAGCTTGGACCGCAACTTGTTCGAAAGTCAAGCATAAATCTGGCGGAATGAATCTGCGAGCAATTTCGAAAACACCGAACCATTAGAGGAACACACTGCGCCCGACGAGAATGAATCCACACGGATAGAGAGGTCCGTCCACGCGATAAAGGGTGTCGTGGCTGCACGAGAAGAGACTGTTCGAGGAGAAAAAGGGCTGATCGGTGACCAGCTGGAATGGAGTCGGGAGAACGACGTCGCAGGACGAGCAAGAACTACGTTACGCGGTAAAAAGGAGGCGGAATGCGAATTGGGAGCGGAGGGACGTGGTTGTTTTGGCGAAGGTTATTTTCCGGATGGACGGCCTCGTCTACTTCGCTATACATCGGGGAGAAATCTCCCTCTCTTGTTTAAGGAGACTTTTTTTCCCCCCCCGACTGTAGGGCCACCGTCTCGATACTTGACTTCCTCGGACACTTATTAGACAGCCGTTCGCCGCCATCTCTATTCAAAGCTTTCACCTTTTTATTTTCACACGATCTGAGCACCTTCTTATGCAACGCTGTTAGACCGTGACGAATTTACGGTGGATCTGGGTGTCGTTTTACAAACGTATATTTGTGCGTTGCAGGAGGACGCCTTTGCGCAACGATGTCAGTTGTGCAAGTATGCAGGTATTTTCGATTCTGTTCCGTCCAATGGGACAAGGTTTTAAAAAAAGCGAGGCCCACGGAAAGACTTGCTCTTTCACGATCCGACGACTAAAAGCATTGTGAAACGGTATTCCGAAATTGCATACATTTCTGTAACGATTGCATATGCGTACAAAATTTGTATTTCATTGCAGGAATGTATTATTATTATTATTATTACGGATTTAATGGAGAATAATTCACAATTTGCTACAGAAATCATTAATCTTCTCCAATTATTCACAAAGGCTGTTCAATTTGCAAATGAGAATTCCATTATTTATTTACGATCGTCATTATACGCCGTGGATAAAATCGGAGATGATTCGTTTATCAATAAAATTACCGACATATTTTTAGAACGCGGACGAAGTACCGTCCATTATAGATCCTCAAATTCAATTTCTCATTCCTCCCGTATTAAATATATATTACCCTCCCCGCGCGCGATTACACGACGAGATACGAACTTCCATTCTATTAAATAAACCACCACAATCCAATCAAATATTTGCCAACCAACCAATTCGCGATCTTTCCCAAACAAATTCAGCAATCCTCCCATAACACTCCTATAAAGTAGAATCGAATTTCTATCTGCACAAACAAGAACCGCGCGCAAATCCCTCCCCCCGTACAGCTTCCACGATTCCGCGACCAGAAAACGTTTCGAAGAGACCTCGTAGGGCAGCGAGGACGATCCCGTGCTGCGATTTATCGTCGAGATCGAGACGCCAGAAGGGGGATGAGTCGAGCGGGTCGGCCCCGCGGGAAAAACGTCAAAGCACGACACGAAGGAGGAAATTAGGGTCGTTAGGACACGTGCTCCACTTTCCTAGGGAGCACGGCAACGAGCTTTTTGCATGATCGCCCCGAATCGATGGTGAAAAGGGGACGAAGCCGTTGGATCGTCGGGGATAGATAGCGCCAGAGAGGATCATTGACGTGGCTGATGAGCCCAATAACGATTCGGGACACGCTTCGGAACAGAAGAGTCCCACGCGTTTTCGTCGGAGAAAGTTGCACGCGACATATCCCTCGTCGGACACGCTTCGTCATCGGCAAGTTTCTCCATTAATGTGTCGTTGGAAGTTGCGTCGCGGTACACACGGATCGAGCATGAAACGATACGGCGGATCGCAGTGGGACAACGTGCGCGTGAATAATGCTGTTTGACGAGAAAACATAGAGCGCAACGGGAAAAGGCGAACGACATCTGTGCGACGTGAAACGTGACGCGAAATTGCCTTCGCGGTGGCAAGCGAATGGCTGGTATAGCGTTTTAAGGAGAATTATGAGTCTTAAGGTGTTTGGGGGCGAAATTTGAGAGAATTAAGGCGGCTGGATCTTTCGGGAATACTTTCCGCGGCTGGGGGTTATGCGGGTGAATGTTGTGTGACATAAGTGGGAGATATTATGGTGGATAGGAACAGTGTTTGGTCGAAGGATTTTTATACAGCGAGGTTTGCATAATCATTTTTTAGCGTTAAGAAATATTGGACCTTTCTATAGGAGTCGATCTTTTCGAGACCAGAGATAATTCTTGAAACTTTTTCGTAGGAATGTTGACAAAACTCTCAAATAAACTAGAGAATTCAATTCAGAGATGAACAATACAGCGGATAAAATTCTTAACCATTTCACTTCCATAAAAAAACAGAATATAGCTCGACTTCTCATTTCTGCAACTTCCTAGTGATTGAGAAGAAAATTACTATAGGAAGAGTTCACTTTAAAAAAAAAAAAGTGAAATCGAGCGAATGACACACGCTAACGCGTCGCAGTTTCCAACAATGAATCACCGATTCGCTTTCCTCGCTCTCCTAACACTGGGAACAACTGTCAGAAATAACGCGATCCCATCGTTAGATGATGATTTATTATTAGTCGATGCGTCAAGGCGTTCCATTAGGAGCGTTAGTCAGCGAGCAACTCTTCCCGCGGCCGAAACGAGGAGTGCACAAACAAATTAAGGGGGAAGCGATCGCCGGATAATAATCGCAAACGAGAACTGCCAGCCTTGGGAACAGACGGACGCTGGGAAAGCGAAACGTTTAATTTCCCTTGGCCCGCGCGGTTCGTCTATTTTCGTGGCCGGTTTTCACAGCGCGACGTGCCACGAACCGTGGAGCAACGTCACTCCAGTCAAGATCTACATTTTCAAGTTCGAATTCTGTATGGAACCTCGGGGATCAATTCTTCTTTCTTTGCGTTTCAATGACAGCGATATCTGGACCGATATGAAAATTGTATTTCTTTTTCAAATTGCTGCGCGCTAGTTGCGTGAAGACTTCTTTTGCGAAGAAGGATTGCTTTCGCGCCGGAATTTGCTAAACGTAAATTTTTACTACCGATGACTCAGTTGGGTGATTCGAGTCCTTATAATTACTCCGAGTTACTGGATGAACGTAAATCTTCATGCGATTAAGCATTAAACGGATATCAAAGATATCTATTTTTGCACGAACACCGAATGAATAATAAACCGAGGTCGACACTGCAGAATTAATTTACGACTTTCCACATGCCCTACCGGCGATTCGCGATTAATCTGGTTTCTGCATGAGAGCTGCATTGAGTATGCTTAAAGTCTAAACGATAAAATATTGCGGGTGCAGATGAAAAGTGATGAAATTTATCGGAACATTCGTCAACGAATGACCAATGTTTTGAATAACCGATAGCCCCTTCCGAGAGATCGCGATAAAAATTGTAAATGCACATATTTTCAACCGGTTCGGGTTCGAAACTCGTTCCGCCTACTATCAGCCCGGCCGAAGTGTGTTACACCTGTTAAAGAAATCTCGCCTATTAATCACGGCCACGTCATAAGTATGTTTCGTTTGCACTATTTTCGCGACAATCGCGCCTACGCCGGCTCGCTCCAAACTCGAAACCTCGCGCTATCGATTCCTTTTTCCACGTGTATATCGTTCGCCTGTCCATGCAACAATGCGACCAGCCGAGTGCCACCTTCGGAGAACGCAAACCGCCACGCCATAAATAACACCGATACTAATATTTATGGAGGCTCTGATGGCAATCGCAGAATCGAGGACAGGGCATTTTTTTTTAACGAAAAAGAATAGAAAACTTTGGAAAAATTATACAGTCCTGCCCCTCGACCATCGTCACGAAGCAATAAATTTTCCTCGGGGAATCGTATGCAAGATAAAGTGAAGGGGTAAATCGTCGACACGTGCATGCATCATGCCAAATCGATATTCTCATTGCATCGATATTTTCGCAAAGGAATCGTGAACAGCTCAGACAATCCAATATTCCCCCGACAAACCGAACGGGGAAAATAACAAACTGCTATTCTCACCTCTACGAATTCATTAGTTGGACGACCGAAATTTCCAACAATTTCGAACCGTTCTGAGAATAACTCGCAGACCAATCTCCAATCTACCGCAACTACTTTAAGACACGCGTGTACATCGTATAGCAATCAACCATTACGTTTCCTGTATTTAATCAGAGGAGCACAATCTAATTCCATTCTACTCGACGCAACAAAGCCAACGACGTTGGCCAGCTGCTTCCAACTCATCGTGGAAATAAATCTCGCGCGGTCGTTGAGGATCGGGGATACCGTGGAAGAACAGGCGGCACCCTTTTTCTTCCCAGCCACACCGGCTGCAGTTCATTCTACGTGCCTGCCACATCTCGTGTGTTCGGCGCGAGAGATAATATAGGGGGCGAAGAAAACGGGGGGGAATAGAAAAACGGAGTGGAACGAAGCACAAGAACAGGGGTGAACGAGGGAGGTGGAGAACGGAGGATTTTACCTCCAAGTAGATCGCAACACCTGAGGTCCATCTCACGGGACACTCTAGTCGCTGCTGGACGAAATTGGCGACAATTTATGGAACTCGCAGCAGCTAACGTTGCTTGTGTACACGCTATATGCAATTTCAAGGAATGCACTGAGGTTCGAGGACTTGTCGCTGTGCGCTATAAATATTCCTAAAGCTTTCGGGACCAACAGTTCCGATTCTTAATATCGATTGATCTTCCCGTCTGGATATCCTAATAAAAGCAACGATAAAAATTGAGTTTGCTTGAATATACAGAAAGGAAAATATAATAATAATGAAGTTCGATATCCGATTTTCACGAATCGAATTTCGAAAGTAAAAATCGAACAGTGCGTGGGCATCGCTGAGCAATTGAATAAGAGTGTCCATAGTCGCGAGTGCGTGTACAAACGATTATTTATCAGTATCGCTCTCCTAACGCAGAAGCAGACTACACTGGCATAATTAAATGTAATTTACGACGGCGACATCGTCGAATGAGGATAATTTACGAGTCCATTATATTCGATTTTTCTCAGAACTCTCGTCGTATTGAAGCAGGGTTCCGCTCGTTTTATTCGCTTTTACAAGCTGACGACGTCCCCGTTCGTTCTGCGATAGCCTTTTACCGGCTCGCTCGTAAACCCACCCTATCTTTAGGGAGAGACGGGACAAAAGTCGACGGATAAAACGTGTTGTGTAACGCGGGTGCCGTCACGTCGCGTCATCTTAAAAATTGTAACGTGACAACCGGCGTAAGTTGGAAAACGTGCGGGAAAATATGTAGCCGTGCGACGCAGCACGTGGCTTTCGACTGATTTCCTTTCCCGGAGCTGAACGTTGCGTCAAGCTCCGGCACAGTTTCTATGCTGCTTGGTTGCAGGTGTTCGTGTTTCAATCACGTAAGACAATTTTCTCTTAAGCGAAACGCACAGGGGTGTATTGCAAGCGCGGAATAACTTTAATTCGAAAAATGTTATGTGCAATTGCAGTAGTATTATTATAATAATATGTTAGATACAAATTTTCGTGTGTGGAATAATAATAACAATGTTAGGTTTCTCAATATTATTTCCGGCAACTATTATATTTGATATTTATATTATCATTGTTTGTGCAACGCTATATAGAATCCGACTGGCCAATAACTGGAGCAATGAAAATAATATTTGTCACATTCGATATTCGATTTACTGAGATAAATCAAAAATCGGTAAATCTATAATTTCGTGGGTTTCTCAGGCAACGTTCACGAGTACACGAACGTGGCGTATCTGGGTGCAATAAATTTCTGCGAGCTTTTTTAGGTCCATTAGGAGAAAACCGAACGATGCAGCATGTGTGCGCCGTGGTCGTATCTTAACAAAGCTCTATGCAAGCGAAATCGGCTTGCGTAACGCACATGTACGATGCACGCCACGCCGGCTGACCCACATGCGCGGTCTTTATTTAAACTGGTTTCCTCCCCGGCATCCTTTAGTACCGTCTTTCGGCTACAATTTCATTAAAAGAGCCATCGGTTACGAGTTCGAGCGACGTTTCGTCTCAGAATTGATTTCTCGATCGTTTTGCGTAAAAAAGTTCTGTCTCAATTGAATTTTCCATTAGTTCAATCCGCGATGAATATGAACAGTCAAATATCCGAAGAATTGAACTCCTTTAGGAAGTTCATTTAAAGAAAAATTCCATTGGGAATAGAGGAAGACATTTACAGTGGCTAATTTACTTAATTAAGAATAACTCAAGAAGCAAAGTCAAAACAGTAAAACTTGCTTGAATGAGAAATGTTTACACCTGTACTATCGTCCAAGTATTTCGCATTCCAAATCGAACTAGATATTTATCCTCGATAAAGCAATCTATCCCTTTCAAGTACGAAAATAAGCTCGCAGTCGCGAAGTTAGCGCACCTTTTATCAGAGGTATCGTAACTTCTCCCGATCTAAATGCACCGATTTAACCGGGAAAGTACTATTACACGGTCCGCATGATATCAACCCCGGCCAATCAGTGCCATTCGAATTTATCGGACCAACGTTGACCTACAAACTCTCCGCGTAGCAAGACGCTCGATATTATTCAGATAATTCGATACTTCCAAGAGCAATCGAATAAACTGTTTGGTCCATGGCCTTTTCAAAAATAGTTGCGCATCCTACGACCAAGTAGTTCGGTATTCAGTTATTTGCAGCGCTCGTGAAACTGGGTTTCGCGTTAAATAGTGCGTTTCTCGTTAACCTCACAGGAGACATTCTCAACGTTCAGATAATTTGGTGCTCAAAAACGCAAGAAACAATTAGTCATCCAGACACGGCGGGACAAAAATGCTGTTGTCTTCAAGTCGTGAGAAGATAACAAATGTTTATAGCATTTCGATCTAATGTCTACGTATCCCATTATCCATTCGTTTATTTATCATTAAAGCAGAACAGCAGTGGTTATGTATACAGAATGAGGGAAAATTTTCCACCAACCCCAATGTATTAATCGTGAGAGAATAATATTTCGGGAAATATATTTCACCAGAATATTCGGAAGTTTTCTGTAAAAAATAATACAGAGTTCGGAGGCTGGTAACCAAATAGAACAGACACGGATTTGTGCAACGCGGAGCGAGAGTTTGCATTCAAATATAGCTTGCAATACTGTTGCAAATGTTATTTAATGGCTCGAAAAGCGGGCACAGAAATTGCTAAATCATATCCGGAAAAGGTGCCGCGGCAACGAGTACAAAGTTAAAAAGGAGCACGCGAGCAAAACGCGCGCCGAACTTACGGTCTGTGTATGAGTCGCCGGCTAAAATATGGCTCCCAAAGCGCGGGTACTTGCTACACGGCAACGTTTCAACTATTAAAACGGAATTTAGTCGTGGCCGCCGGCGTATTTCACTTCGTAACTTATAGCGCTCTTGAAACGCTCGCGTTGCTGCTAAATAATACCGTGCCCTCGTAATATCCACGAAGCAACTTGTCAAATTTCATCCAAGCAAACGCGGAAACATTCACCTACGAACATTCTTATCCGTCTACTTGCGGCTGTAATAAGAAACTTTTCCACGGGTAGGGTGCGCGAGATTAGCGAGTCCCTTTGAAAATGAATACGATATTAGGAAAATATTCCAGCATTTTCCAATATGATTGCGGAAATCGGGAAACGAATATAACATTGTTATGTTTTATATAGATGCACGTATGTATCGGTGATCACGAAAAGTGGATTGAGTTATACGTTTCTTGGTCCGAGATACGTGGAGCTTCAACAATAAACGTGAATCGAGTTCTGTCTAACGACAGGAATGCAAACATTAATTTAACGATTCGATTTTCGATTATTACTTGGCAGAGATTGTTCCACGTTGTTGCGATGTGAATGAATGAAACAGAAAATAAGCGATGAATCACTATTTTATTTAATATTTCGCTCAGACCACTGTCAATGTTCATCGACACATATATTCCAGAAATTTGATTTCTTTCGAATTAAGTCTTGATTTTATGACAGAACCCCCTCCATGATGAACGATAATTGAGAGGTTCGTTAATTAAGATACCGAGGACACTCAAGCGATTCACAGAAAGTGGGAACTTAGTGTACGTCACGTGCGTACACCAATGTTGATTACAGCATCATGAATTACATACCGAGTTGATGGCTGTCATGCTGCAAACTCGACCTGGATCTGTGCCCACTAGCCCGTTGTCACTCTACAACAAAAAAAGAAAAAAAATTGTCGGTTAATGTGAGAAATTTCTGACAATGAGTGGCAAAAGCCCGTCCAAGATTATCCAAGATTGGGGAACACGGTCAGCATAATAGTTAAAGGACAAGAAATCTTTTCTCTCGTGACACATGTCAGTTCATCGGGAATAGCGTAACAGTGGTTTGCTAATAAAATAGCTTGAGGCAAAGGTAACAATAATAATTTTACTTCTTCCACATTGATCGTCCTATTTTCAATGATTAGGGTAAATATTTAAATGAACGACATAAAGCCACGATCCAAGATCCGCCCACCGTGGTTCATAGTAAGGGGCAAATAAAAATCGATCCTATTTCTATAAATTCCAAACGGAAAGGCGCAATCCGACCTGGCAGAATCGTCTGGCCGATCCCTCCTATGGGAATGGCCGCTGGTAAGTCGCGTGAAGATTCTCCGTCTCGATTCGACGGAAACGTTGGACCGTCCTGCCGGAGCGTAGCCGCGAAGTCACGCGAGAACCGATCGGGATTATCGGGATGGAAATTCTATGCTCGCCGCGCGGACGTCGGAAACGTGCTTGAGAATCGTCGAGGCGTGATTCGAGGAGGCGGCCAGCGCCAAGAAGCGGCGCAAAGACGACGACGACCACGGAATCCAGGCGAAAAAGCTCCACGGTGCAAGTGTCGTTCCGAACTTTGATCGTAAAACAGCGCAGAACTTCTCCGACTAGCTGGGGCGTTCGTCTTGGACGTTCGCCAGATCGGTTATACTTGAATAAATTTGCGTGTCGAATTGTCCGCGAGCCGCCGACCGTTCCTGATGCTCTTTGTCTTTATCATTCTCTCGTCATTCCTCATTCCGGCGACTTTGGTTAAATAATTGATTGAACCGCGATCGCTACTAAACGACGGTATTAAATCCATTTATCAGCTCGCACCATTGTACAGTATTGACAGGACCGAAGTAACTAACGCTCGACAATTTCCTTGATAGGGGAAACAGGATTTAGAAAATCGATTTTCCTTTACTCGTGGTTTCGCCAATTTTCGTACATGAAGCACAAAATTAATTCTCGAAGGTATAAAAATGGTAGAGCTACGCGTCGACGACACGATTTTATGATGGCCCTCGAGCTAAATATTTATTAGACATTGGACATGCACTGACGTTTGTCGTAGGTACGTAAATATGCAGTCAACGAAATTAGCTCCGCGTGAAATTTCTTCGTGATATCGAATGTGTAAAGAAAGAAACGGGTTCTGATAATAGGTAATATCAGGTTAATTATAGAGCCACCCAAATGCTTCCAAGTTTCAACAAAGCCGACCTAAAAATTTCCATGGTTCCGCTTAATGTACTACACTACTTGCTTTCTAAAAACGAAATGCTTTGCATAGTTCCGAAAAATGAATAATAAATCGAACCGTTAGACTGTGCACCTTAAAGTCATAAGAAAACTCCAATATCGGGAAGATATACGAAGCACAATAACTCGCGAAGTTCAATCACCGATTCGTACGGAGTTCGGAGGCGCATCATTCAATTAGGATCCGCAAACCATAAACCTCTGTTCCGATCGAACTTTTGACGCTTCTCCAACAGTGGCACAATCAGAATGAACGACCTGTCTCACTCGCGGGAACCGTGATTCCGGCTAGTTACAGCTGTTCGCGCTCATTTTTTAGACTCGCCCCTTGACAACCGTCAATTAATTATAATCAAGAGTAACACGCGATAAGCCATGACGAAAGCTGTAGCGAGGCATTAATTACAGTCAAACGTGGATGATCGACGCATCAGTCATTAGAGCGTGATGGATGAATAACGCGTTACTGCGCCGAGTTTCAGTAGTCTGTTTCCAATACCCGTAATTTATTAACTTCGCTTAGCCGCGGATTTCTTGCCCGCGTGGCCGCGAGTTCGAGAAACATTGGACAAGATGGATGGCAGGAGAACGGGTCGGGGGAAGAAAAAAAAAATTTTAACGAACTTGGACTGCGTCAGTGCGATCGGAAGACGAGCGTGGCTACAGCGCCGAACTTGGCAAGAATCAGAAACCTTGAACGACACGAAACTGGGTTGTGTTTTGCTTTCGCGTAGTAACTTCCCGTGCCGGAAGCACCTCCTGTGCATCAACGGCGCGGCGCGATTAACGCTTTCGTCTGTCGACAAAAATTCGCCCGGGCAGTCGTACTTTTACGCTTGAAACGCGCTGTAAACCGAAATTTCACTGAAAGAATCATCGTGAGCAGAAGTCGAAGCTGCCTCTATCATCGCTCAATGAATTTCGAGCGTTACCAGTGTCGCGGCTATCGATCACAAAACGGGAATGACCGCTGCACCCAAAATACCTGCGTCCTGAATTTGCAACGTAGACCTTCTGCAAGACTTTACAATAACATAAAATCTGGAATGCATAACGCGTGGTGCAGTTGTGCGCGTTGGAGGCTAGGAACAATGTTCCGAGATGCCCGACTTTACGCGGTCGTTGCGCAGTAGTCGCAGACTGATTTGTTCCCGGTCAGACGAGATCTTAGGCGATCTTTGTCCTCGCTTTAAATACGTCCGCCGCGTCGGCCATTGTTGTAACGAGCGTGGGATAAAACCGTTCCTTGGCTTAACCAAAAGTAGCCGGGGTAATAAAACAGTGAACAGATTTAAAGGTGTCATCTCGTGAGCTCGGTGTACAAAGTTGCAGAATGCAGCCAGAAGTTAAATCGAAACGCGGGGACGTCGTAAAAGAGCACGCCGTTAATTTACGACTGTGCAACAACAAGGAAGATCGACCATGTTCCGTCAACGACGTGGTTCCACGGACTACGTGATTGTCTCGCGACGAGTCGGTAATTTACGGGGGTGGGGGCTAATTATCGACTCGCGCTGGCCTATTTACCAAAGGAAATCGTTCGAGGTTCCTTAATCGTTTGGCGTAAGAAATTTCGAGCCTGGCGAGGTGTCGCAGTTAATACTAGTCCGGTTAGTAACCTCGACAGCGGAAAGAAACGAAGTTACGCAAGTATCGGAATCCATTTGACTACTCCCCTGTTTCATAAACATTTATATCGCGCAATTGTACTCTAATTAATCAACGCACCCATCATTGCCAGGACAAAAAGAACAGCACCAGTAAAAAGGGAGCTCAAGAATAAACAACCAACCACGTCCATCGATTGCGTATTTTCGAGTACGACCGATTTAGAATGATCAATAAATAAACCACCAAGAAAATAACGATTTAGTTATTCTCACAGCTAGCATATATCGATTAGAGTTGTCTACTTTTTATGTAGATACGTTCGATACTTGCCAAATCTAGTCAGAAACCTGTCGTATTCGAAGACGAACTAGATCAACGACCTCGGGTGACAGTCTTTTCAACTGGTTACAATGTCTAGCTCGGCGCAACAGTCGTGCTTCAATATTAAAGAGACTTTCGAGACGATCTAAATAATTCCGCGAGAATTTCGTATGTGCCCCAGAAAGGCCGGAGAGTTCTTCAATTTATAGAAGGAACGTCGTGGAACGGCTTAGCGACTCTTTTTTCCTTTTCTTTTTTTTTTTTGCCTCTCCGCGCTTTAGTCCCTACCCATTTCGTTCTTTCCGTCGCCGTATCTCTTTTTCTGCTACATTTCTCTGTGTTCCATACACTTGTAGTTCGTCTTTCATTCCCTTTATCGCTTCCCGGTCTCGGCGAATCAAAGAGCGCGGTCGTAAAAATGGAGATTCCTGCTGAACGACAGGGCACCGTATCGATAAGGGAAATCAAATTGTAATTCTTCGTCGGTGTAGGTGAGTGTCGACTGCAGGATCGATAACGCGAAAAGAGGAACACAATTATTGCAGATCGACGTGAACAATCGCGGTTCGATATTGTTCCTTTTTCACGTTTCAGTATTATCGCAATAATATTTCAAAATACAGTCCACAGTTCGCATAACATTTCTCCTCTGATATCTGAAATTCGCCAAGCCTCTAATTTCTTTTATACTGTTCTTATGAAAATGACCACTACGATGACAAATAAGTCGACCCAAAAGAAGAGAGAATTTTTTCTCCGAACCATCCATCGAAATCTTTTCCCATTTCGTACGCTCTTTACGTCGACGTGAATCGACGAAACGAATCGACTACATCGAACACTTCTCCCATGACCAGATCGGCAGAAAGAGCTGGGTCCTAGTCTGTTCCACAAACAGAACTATAATTGTCGGTGGAAACGAACGAACAGCACCTTCGACGATAATTCACGCTGTGTCTCTCGCTGTTCCTCCAAATGTCTCCCCTACTTCCCACCCCCTCGTTCGGCTCCGGCACTCGCCCGCAGCTGACACGCTCCAGGTGCGTTAAAAATAGGTAACGACGGAGATGAGACGGAACCGGAGTTGTCAGACATCGGTGGCGTCTGGTAACAGGGGACAGCAAAAAAGCAAGACGAGAAGTCCTCTCGTGTTGCTCGTGATTCCCCGTCGCCCCTGATCGTAACGGTATGGGCGCGTGTTTCTTTTTCCCCCGATCCCATTGCGCCCGGGAGAAGCGAATGAAAATCCAGGTCTGAATAATTCGCACCTGTCTCGCCGCGAAGAAATGGAATGGAGAAGAAGATTCACCGTCGATGGGGGGGGGGGGGGGGGGGGCACGGTAATTCTTCGCGCTATCGGCGACGCGATAAAATATCCCCAGAAGGGATGAACGCGGGGGATCGGCGAGTAATATACCTCTGGTGACACGTACGAGCTTCTTGATCGATAGGTTAAATAATCTTCTCGCGTCGCGTCGGCGGACTCGATATTTGTGCTGGAACGGTGAGTCACGGAAACGAGACGATAGAAATACAGAGAATAACAGCGTGGCAGAACGAAACGATAGTTCTACGACGTAGAACCAATGGGACGACGATCGAGATCTTCTTTGAGTTTTGATCTTTTCTCAATTAAACGTGGCGTTGGCCGGTCGATCGATTAACGCGAAATGTTGCCGCGAATCGACGGATGCTTTGGAAGAAATCGAGTGGGCGTAGGTCGCGTTTGACGTGATTCGAAATGACTGACAGGTAATTCTGTTAAACGAATCGTGTCTCGGCGCATCGTCATGCTGAATAAGAAGTCTGTCGTCTGCGATACATGGCACGTGTGTAATTAGCGTTCGATTCTAGCGAACGAGATAAGTATGAAATATGATATTTTTGTCGTTCGTAATTATTGATTCGTTCTACTTTTTTCGACGAGAAATCGAGAAACGAGATTCGTGATACGTGACGTAGAATTGAAATGGAATGATCCATTGGCGAGAAAAGTATTGTTCATTTGCGATACAGCGAATGGTAATAATCTAATGCATTCTTGATACACCACGGCGAAACATTTTATTTCTATGTTAAGCGGCATCAAGATTTATCTGTTGCGAACAGACCGGTTCTTTCGAACATAATTTACTCGCACGGTTATTTTTGGAACAGTGAAACAGGAAAATTTGAGGTCATTGAGCAAACATCGAGAATTCCACTGATTCTTTTAAAATAGCACACTTCTACTTTTAGATAAGAAATTCTGTGCCAAAGTATTATGTGAGAATCCGACAGTACCTTTCGTGGTTCCATTTTGATGGAGAAAGTATTGTAGAAATGCAATGCTCTGTCTGTATAAATTGAAGATGTCACTATTGATGCACCGATATACAGTCACGCGTGAAGTAGAAACGGCGCGTATTAGTCAGACGGGCGTAAGTAAGATTTCGTCACGCGTCTAAATAGACTTTCTGCGGCTATCTGAAAATTACTTTTTCTAACTATTCCTGTGCGAAAGATATTCATTGACTGGATTTTTTTTAATGGAAGAAAACATGCTTTTTGGGATTAGTAAAATTGTACAATAATCGAGAACGGAAAATCGTGACTAAATTAATTATTACTTTTTATTTACATATCTCTCTTATTTTCTTCTTAAATATACATATCTTGCAATTCCGCATTGATTCCATAGACCAACGTTGCAAGCTTTCAAAAATTTTAATCAAAAAGAGTATACAAGTAAATTAATTCGAAGTGGCTTACACTTTACAATTATAAACACCAAGAGGAATAAAGATCATATCCACTGATAGTCGAAACTTAAAAAAAAATCGAAAACACACCCTTTCAAAAAAACCAATTGCTAACCAAAAATATTACTATTAAAAGCATCTACAACTTCCCTGCGTCTTCAACAGCCCTAACCCAAAGTTACGACAAGAATAATCCTCCATACTACCGGCACCCACCCGTAAACGTCGTTAAACGCCAATCGCTCGAAACGAGTTTACATACTTTCCGAAATATTTCACGGCCATTAAATTCGTTCGAAGCGAGCCAAACAGAAAGCTCGTCCAGAAGCATCGAACAATGAACGACGAAAGATTGGAACGAACTCACGGCACAGAGATTCCCTGAAGCACTGTACCGAACGCGAGCATTGTCATGCTAATAGCTCGCGTATAGAGTCATCGATCATCGCTACTTTGCCTGGCACGCCTCCGCGTCCTCGCTTCTTTACCCATCAGCCGTCCTTTCGAACATTTTCCTAACGTGGTTCTTTGTCAGCGCGTTTTGCCGCCGGTGTTTCCTTAATAACGTAACCCGATACACGCCTGCACGCATGACCGAGCGGCTTTTAAGCACCGCGTAATCACGGAGTCGTTTCGCCAACATCCAACGATGCAGGCAGCACAGAAACGCGGTGCTGCGCTGGTTACGCTGAAAGCTTCTCCTGGACGAGAGAGGACAAGGGTGTGGGGAGATTAGAGGTGAAGATTCAATTTCGAACTGACGGCGTTTGGACTTTGTGCGCACGGCTCGCTTGTTACAGTTCAGTTTCGCTGGATTTTCCTTGTGAACTGCGGACATGCTCGGAGATCAAATGTTTTTAATATCTTGCGAATTTGTCGTTTCTATTCGAAGCTTGCGCGATGCGCGATACTTTGGAGGATTTTTCTTCTCCTTTATGGGGTGTGGTTGCGGAGAAATATTTTTCATTTTTTGGAACTGTTTCGTTCGTTTAAATATCGAGGTGCAGTTTTGTCCTCTTAGAAGAATGCAGGTTAGCCATTTGAATGTGAGTAAGCGAAGTCTCGTTTCAGAGTGTTGGGCGAAGGTAAAACGATGCTTATGCAGTAATGTGAACTTTATTTCAGAGGCGAATATAGCTAGTTGTCCGTACTCTTATTCTGCACAGTCACTTACGATTGTGTCAGCTTTATTGTACTATTCTCCTGTTTATATTACGGTATAACCTGGTAGCATTAAATCTTTTATACAGTCGCCCATGAAATAAGTGTTTCAATGTTCGAATTTCACGCGTGCATTACTGTTCCTCCCTATCCCGTGCATCGTCGGACATCAATTCTGAATCTGAAAATATAATCCCACTGATTACCAATTAATAGTGAACTATCTTCGCAAAATAAAATGCAACAAAGACGCCTGACACGCCCGTCAAATTATTACGATTTTTCCTCGACTATTCGTCTCCGAACATCCGCGTATGATAACCATACCATCCGCTGCCCGCCTAAATAATGCACCACCATAAAAACTGACAATGCGGAAATCTCGTGGAATGGACAGCGGCTCGTAATAACGATCACGATGGCGACGCAGAGAGATCTAATTGTACGACAACGGACCCGTTGATGCGCCCAGAGAAGATACACAGGGGCACTCCAGATTTATACACACCCTCGCCCACAGAGTGCCACACACGCCGTGCACAGACGGCCGCACGGTGGACGAGCCGCGATTTATAATTCCTTTAAGCGGGGCAAGAGCGTCGTCCAGCGCAAATTGCCACGGGGAGAACACGCCGGCCTTGATTTGTCGCTTAACACACCACCAGCTTCTTGGCAAATTGTGCGGTTACGCGGCCGTACGTCTAGTTCATACGTCATGTTTCTCGCTGGCCTCCAAAGTCGAGTTTCCCGTATCAGACGGGGGAAGTATCGCGGTCAATTTTCGTTTATTTCTGGTCGGAAACGGGTTCGAGATAAAATTGACAACGCGACGGCGCACGGAAATCATAATGAATAGATGTTAGATGTAGAGATTACGGGGACACCTACGGTATCTTCAGATGCGTGGAAATGATTTGTTTATCTGAAAATATCTGTTACGCTCACACTCGCGTGCACGCTGCATCGCGTAACTATGGTAGAAGACAGAAATGTCTAATTCTCGTATGCTGCCGTTAAGTTCACGTCAAATCAAGTGTAACGTATGTATACGAGTGCCTGTCGGGAAACAATATTTTCAACCAAGTTACATCGACCATCTATATAACGAAATTTCAGGATGGTTTCGTAGTTATAAAACGCGGCGATATAATTGGGTATGATCGGTGTATCGCGATAGAATTAACGTACATGATTTTTCTAATTGAAATTCATTTTGGTATTTATATTGGCAGGGATATTTCAGATGGCCGACAAACTACAGAATGTTTCTCGTTAATTGTCCGTCGTTGACGAAAACGTTCTAGAAAGTCCTCGAATTCTTGCCGGTGCACGATAAAACGATATAAATTAAATAACGAAATTTTCCACGTTCCGTCCGCTTCATTACGAAATTCCGCCAATAATCACCGTTGATCGAATCAACAATCCCGCCCTCCCGCCCAGCCCTTCCTCTCGCTTCAACCCTTCTGTCATACTGACTAAATCAAATCGACCAAATTAATTCCCCCCGGGCACAGGCGACTGCGGAGAACGAAAAAAGGAGAAAGAACGTGGCGAAAAAAAAAAAAAACCCCGGGAGACGGCATATAGACGAAGAAATGGAATATTAAAAGCCGACCGCCGATATTAATTTTTTCCCGTGGGTAACAGGTGCTCCCGGATCACACGGTCGATTAAATAAATTAAGCGTCCGTGGCGTGACATTATTAACCCCAATTGAAGGGCGAAATGAAAATCGAAAAACGCCGGCGATCCGGTCGAGATCGTTCGAATGGACGAGCGGAATGAAATGAGAGGCGAAACGAGAGAAAGAAACGGCCCGGCGGAAAGAATGAAGGAGAAACGAGAGGGACCGGATCATCGCGAATAAAAAGATAAAAATTGTAGCGATACCGGGGAAGAAAAATATCGTCGGGCCGGGCATCGAGCGTCGCCTCATGGAAAATACAACGTCCGCGGCGACGATCGTAAACGTCTATTGCCAACGGAGGGTACACGCCTCGAGCAGCTACGAACGACGTCGGTTCGCGCGCGTCATTCGTCGAAACGACGAAACGGTTCTACACCTGCTCGGTCTATAATTCCACGACGTTCGTTTACACACATTCCAACGGCTCCGCGGGAGCAATATTTTTACAGGGTTGCGGAACATGCGCCTAGTAGGGTCCCGCCCGACACGTAACGGGCATCGCGTATCTACGAATCTATTAATAAAGCGACAAGGCTTCGTTAATTGAACGAGCGGGGTGTGAGGCCGAGAGGAGCGAGAAGGTAAATTGGTGCAAACGACGCGTCCATTAGCTGTGAATTATAGAAATAACGTATCCGGTATATTGTAAGCAATATCCTTGCCGCCACGGCCGAACGGACACACCGACTGATTATTAATGGTGCAATTTTGTACCACTCTATGGGAGACGTTTCTCTTATTTTCCGTTTGCTCGGCTCGGTCGTCGACATGGTATCTCGATTATCGGATGACGGGAGCGGAGTGGCGATTGTATCGAGGCCGAGAAAATTACCGTCAACGAGTTGAACCCGTGATTTTCTAATCTATCATTTTCACGATCGTGTTACTTTCCCTTTCGCGAAAGCGATTGCAAAGTGTTACGCCGCCTGCGCCGGGCGAGTACTGTGATTACGATCTTCGTCCTCGACGCTTTCGACGATTCGCTGCGACCCCGCGATTGTGCACAGTTATCTGACTGGCTGGTTGTTATGTTTTCAACGGCTTAGAATGGAAATTGGCCCGGAGGCCCGGGCGCGAAGCTTTTAACCGCTCGAAAAATGCTTGTGACAGATGCGCGGAGGGTGTCAATTTTTTGTCTGGTTCAAATTGGTCGTATTTATTGTGACAAGTGCGGGACGTCACGTGTGAAATTTATTTTTACCATCCCTCCATTCGTGACTGAGTGGATTCGATTTTTCGAATCAGTCACGCGAGGAAAATTATGCTTCCGTGTAAGATTGGAACAAGTGCATTGCTTTCATTAGTAAGTTAATATGAACTGCTTTCGAAGGCGCACTCAATCCAGTTTAAAAATCAATATGCAACAACATTGGAATCTAAGTATCTGATTATCAGCATAACTGTTGGACTGAACACAGGCCCCAAAACTGACGGCGAATAGACGTTGAGCCCAATACACCAAAAACTTATCCGAATGTTCGTAAGAAAAATAGCTATCCAACGAAAGAACAAAGAAATAAAGAAAGAAGATAAAGAAAAGGTCTCGTCAGAGATGAGCAAGAGTCGCATCGGTTGCACCAAGTCGCTCTCGTTCAACGTCGACACATAAATTCTGGAAACGAAGCGGTCCGGCTTCCACAAGGAGCACGCGAGACTTGAACGAGGTCAAGAAGAAGTAGTAACGTTGTCGGTTCCCGCCACGTATCCTCGTGATAACTGCGCGATAGAATGTTCTCTTAAATTTCCCAGGTGGATCCGGGCGTACTTGCTTTCGCGATGTCTTTATACGGTTTCCAACGAATCCCTATGCGCCTTGTGTCGGCCCATTCAACCATTCGCGAGAAGCCACGTCCTTCGAGAATAAGCGAATATCGAGGATGTCGCGCGAAAGTGGCTGCTCCCCGAGCCTGTTCTGTTATTTTTCATGTGTGCAACTCGTGCCTGGATTTCGAGTCGAGGATAGTGTGAACGACTGCACGATCGCGCGAACCAACGCGGAACTATAATCGTTTTGCTTCGAGGCGAAGAGAAAATGACCGGAAACGAACTGTTTCTGATAGATGAACGTATTTATTTAAACGACGTTGAACCCGACATCATCCTAATCTGAACATCTCCAATATTATCGGGAAATTTCAACCCTTTTCGCGACCCGGGGATTGAAGCAAGCTCGCGAAGAAATTCTACATGAAACGAAAACAAACAAAAAGAGGGACCAGCTTTACGTAACACGAATTATAAGAGTGAGCAGCAAGCGTGTCTCATTTGTCGTTCACGCGGAGTCTCGTTATTAGTTTTGACTCCGGTGTCCGGGGATGTTCCGGGTCGCAGTTCGCTGCCGGTTAACGGCGGCAAAAAGCACGATCCGACACTCGAAAGAAAAGGAAAACGTGGATGAAGCAACGAACGAACGAACGAACGAACGGGTGCAAAAAGAGGAAGAAAAATAATGAAGCGTGTCGGGTACGCGGCAAGAGATGCACGCATATAAACGCGGGCGCGCGCGCGTGCAAGTGCCACAGAGACGAGTGGTGACTCCCGGTGGTATTTATACAGGGGCTGGAGTGTCGCCAAAATGCTAGAACCGACCCTATCTATCGTCAAAAACACGGCGCACCTCTCTTCTCCCATTTGCTTCTCTCTCCCCATCGTTCTATCGCCTCTTATCCGCCGGTGTCCTCTTCTGCGTCGGCCTCCTGGCCGAGGAGGCGACAGCCAAGAGCGCTCGACACCATCCACACAGCCGTACGATAGCCAGAGGGATCTATCTAGACGGTAGGTTTCGCGGGATGGTCGTCTCGAACCACTCCACCAGCTTTATTTGTCAACCACTTTGTGGCCGTCTGACGAAATTATAGACCCCTCGCCTCGTTGATGACGAAGGTTGCCGTGCATCGTCTAATATCGTCTTAATAACGCTGCTGACATCCGCGGCGAATGGACCCATTACATTCTGTTACTCTGTATTAGATTTTGATCACGGCAATGAAATTGTGATTCGTCGTATGGAGTGCGCGAGACGGGGAGATTGTTGGCATATACAGAATGGATGTTCGTGTTGTTTGACGAATAATTGGTTGACGTAGTTTTTATATTGGGGGCACTTTTGGAGCAGACGACGCGGATAATGTGTTTTGACGATGGTTTGAGAGATATTTATTCATATTGTCCACTGCTGGTCAACTAGTTTATTAGTTGTGTAAATATTGAATTGCTTGTCAACGATTGATTAATTCGAAAGTAATGTTAGAGGTACTGATGTATCTTGGATGTGTTCTTAAACTTTGCATTTAAAATAACTTGAAATGCCTGATGGACCCAGACTTTTTGCTGACAGTGTACTCTTCGATTGTTCTGAAAAAGGAATTCAATTGTCGTGTTTCATAATTTATAAGGAATATATATCTGACGTATGTTCCTACTAAACTTACAACAATGTAGTTGCAAATTCGAATCGCAAATACATTTAAAAAGCAAATACCTGTACGGATGCATTTCGTCCCGAATATCTTGGCGTTTAAAATTTCCATCGTGCCTCTAATATTTAATGTGCAGCGAGCATCCGCTTCCTTCGAGCACGGAAATATCTTTTTGCAAATCGTACGAACAGATTCGACAATATTTTCCGCACAATAAGACACGCGCAAATGTTTGTCTAAGCCAACTAGACTGCCTCCAGGGAGCCAAAAGTTTGTCAATGAAATAAAAATTCCAACGGGTGATTCAACGGTCCGAATAATCGTGCGTTAACAAAATCCGAAAAGCCGTAAAATAAGATTTACAACTGCGACGCTGCGCGGTGCGAACAACAGCTACGAGATTTTCTTAGGGACCACGAATTACGAGCATATCGAAATTATATTTAGCTAATGAGCGTTTGGTGTACTCGACTTCGTTGCACATTGGATCTGTTCGTCTAAGAATAATTCTCATCTTTAAAGATCGTTCGCTGCCCCTCGTCCCTCGAATCGCTGGTGTTTTTTACATCCTTGAACCTCCGTGCAATAAAGCGAAAGCAATATTTCATTGTGCGACGGCAGTAGCTCGTCGCAGAACGTCGGGATCGATGATTAATGGCACAGTGAGGAACGTCACTGATACAATATTCAGACAGTCACGATTACGCATGTACACCGAGTTAAAAAATAAATCTTCATTAATTTGCACCGCTAGACAGTGCATTTTTTTTTTTTTTTTTTTTTTTTTTTTTAATTCCGGCAACCAACTGCAGGTCGATAGTTTTTATTACTCCCTTGGGTACCATTTATAACTGGCGAGGAAAGCGAGTCTCTCGGATATGAAATAGTCGGCGGGACGATTAACGACAGAACTCGATTAACACATCGATTTATATCTTCAAATATATCTGACGTATACGCAAACACTATAAATCTCCCGTACACTCTGCGATGCATAAAATATTTACGACACTAAGGCCTCGCGGATAGCCCGCGCAACATATTAATTTTCCGGATGAACTGCGCGCACGGCTATTCAGAACCTGTGCCGCGGCAATTAAACGTGAATTCATATCTCCCTTCGCGACAGAGAAATTAAGTAATTAAGCCTTTCGCCGATAAGCTAAAGAACCTAACCGATTGCGTTCAAGTGCGCGAACACTAGCCTTCGCGGTTTGGCGAATTCTCGAAGCGTATTGAAAAGAAAGAGAGCAAGCAAGGTGGTTCGAAGAAAAATCTTCATGGACTATTTTTAGATGACCTCGCGTCGCATGAAGAAGAATATCGGTAAATCCGTTCGAGTATCCTGGACATGCGGATACCCACGCGATGTTCCAGATATCTCGTTGACGACGAGGATCTCGAGGCAATGACTATTCGGAAAACGAGTCACTCGAAGCAGGTTATCGAGGGAAGGATTTTAAAATCGAACGACCGAACGACGATCGATGTGGCCGACATGGGGCGATTTTGTCGACCATTTCGTGTTTTCTTGACAATTCGGCTTGTTCACTGGAGGGTGGATCGTTCCCTTTTCGGATTTTTCGTCGTCTGTTGCCCGCTGTCTCGCGATCCCTCGAGGAAAACGAGCGGCAGCCTGCGAGGTCGATCGATCGATTTTCGAGCACGTCTTGGTAAAACGATATTATTTGCAAGAAACACGACAGTGAACGGTTTTGTGTATCTGACAGTTTAATGCTATTAGCAATTTTTTTTTATAGATATATTATAAAAACATACGATTTTCATTCATAAATTATTTCGTCGTTCCTTTCGTGTCGTTCGTCTATCTATCATATGAGCCGCTCATTTGGCAAGTGTTCAACTCCACAAAAACAGCAAGTGGAGAAATGGATGAAATTGAGTGAATTATAGAGGAAAAGTTACTAATTTAGGTAATATATAAAGAATGGTATATTCCAAAAAATTGACACCTTCGTTTGACAAAAAATATCACGCTAGAATTCAATTATTTAATTCTTAAATAATTAAAACGCTATTTAATGAAGGACCACTTAATACACATTAGGCGGATTATAGGAAAACGAAACTAGGACACACGCAAACGTTCTTGGAGTTCGTTTCGTGAAGAGAGGCAACGCGAAGGTGCGCGACGACTCAAGTGGACCTGACAATGGCCCCTTTTTAGAAATTCCCATCGCGCCGGTTCCGCTCGGCGAAGTTTAGTTAATTTCGTACGCTGCTCGCGGTCCGTGCTCATATTCGGAAACATTCGAGCAAAATTTTCATTGTGCCGTCCTCGATGCGGTGCTAAACGTGCACGAGGAAACACGAATGGATTTTGATACGCCGCCTGAACTCGCGAAGTGTTCGTTCGTGCGTGTTTCTCCGCGACGAAACATCTTCGCGAGCTCTGTAAGTGTTTGCAAATGTTCACGAAAGACCCGAATGCCTCCCGAATACAGAGAGTTTCGTGTTCGACTGAAGGTTCGACCCGACCTCTTCGAATAGAACTCCAAAAGTTATTGAACCGTATTGTCGTATTGCGTATAAATTGAAAGAAACAAAAAAACCTCAGCACTCAATTAATGACTGTATCGAATTGATCGAATCCGTTCTCCTGTCGAACTCGATGATTTCGATTCCGAATAATTTTCTGCGGAAGAAATATACATTAATATTGCTGTATTTTAACTACGGCTGCATTTCTCATGAAACTCTCACACGGACCAAAAGAATAGTTTCACGCCACGACAATGAAAGTTAACTCAAACGAGAAATTCAGACGATAATATGTAACTTAAGCAAAGAAGAAAAATATCTAGCGTCTGCCCTCCCGAACTAACACAAACCGAAATCATTTCTATTAATTACAAATGACAGTAAAGCAACTCGCTATATTCCTCCTTGCAGTACACTATTGATCAGCTCCATTCCGGCTTATCAACTATCAAGGTCTCGCGTTCACAGAGCACGATACCTAGCACAAAGAGAAACGAAACTCGTGTTCCAGTGATTCCTGCATTTCCCCCCCGTCGTTGGGGAGGATTTTTCATCAGCACGGCAATTGTCCGCAATATTATTTGAACCGGCGGGTACGGTATCTGGCGCGAACTCCCGTCTTAAGTAGCCAGCTAGTACAGGCGGTAAGGACGTCGTGAAAAGTTCCAAGTAGCTGGCGCTACGGCGAGCAATTAAGAGGATCATTAAAGCGAAGATATGGCGCACGCTTTAAAGCGATCGTCAACCGGCGATGCGATAACCGTAAAAGAATACGAGTGAGGGGTATTAGCAGTGGAAGAAAGCTCGTCATTCCGCACGCACGATCGGCCAGCGACGAGATCGTGAGAAAAGCGCGAGAGGAGGAGAGGACCCCGCTCTTATTATTGTTCGCGTGGACGTGAATTCGCGAACGACTGCCTCGTTTCACTCGTACGCCTCTATTTCCGCGTGAAATTATTGCCTTGGCACCGAGCTGCACGATTTCTTGCGCGATTTCGCGGCTAAACGTTTGCCTTCAACTCCTTCCGCGTGGTAATATCGAAGAGTTTCGTTAGAGGACCCGCCCCCACTATCGCTGTTCTAGTTCAAAAGCAGCGATATTTCAAGCTGATCCCACCGTCCCGTCGGTTGTAAATTCAAGAATGTTTCTGATCCGCATATCAAACGGTGCCGATATTTATGCGAGCGAAACACCTGTAGAAATGCTACGGTACTTCGCACGATCGTTTTATATTATTTCATTAGATTATTCAAGCGTTTCTTTCAAGAACAAAATCCGGAACATTTGCATGGAGTACGCTCTCGAAATTACAGAATAATTCCATTCGACGCGCGATTAAGAAACCGTGCCGTTTCAAGGAATATCCAATGCGGTGTATTATTAAAACAGTTCCAGAACTGCAAGTTTGTCGAACGGAGTGTAACTGGTTTCTACGCGGTCCCTTTAAAATTATCGAGACCGCTATCTGCAGTGGCGTGTACGAGTTGTAATTTCAAAGACAGCGAACGGCTGTAATTATCGTGCAGGCCCCGTCTATCCGTAAGCGTCTCCTATTTGCTGCACGCGGACTAATGGCTCAATAATTGTTTTACGACACCATTACATTTCTCGTCGGCGTATTAACAGTCGGGGACAGCCCATGAAGCCTCGTGTGCGAGGTAGGCCGTCCGAGAAAGTTGTAAGACAGACACGGGTGAGAAGTACAAAAAATTAAGTGCGCGGTTTTAAACTCGGACCGGCAAAAAAGAGGGAAGCACGAAACGCCAGATATCAGAAATTCGTAATTATCAATTGACCACTTTGAATAATTGCATCGACTGTCCAAAACACACGGCAATAGAACTCTCCTCGACTCGGTCGAAAGATAGGCTTCCACGGAAACGTACCACAGTGCGAAGAAATAATGGAAGATCGTTGCTAACTAAAAGGTGACTCGAATGGAAAACAAACGAACGAAAGAATCTAAATTTCTTCGTGCTTATTCTGCGTAAAGTTACTTCTCTTCCCGTCGAAGAGCGGGCGCGAGAGATTCGTCGTTCCCCATCGATCATTGTCGCGCCTCCTTATTCGGCGCAACGATATCCTTCACGAAAAACAATCGAGTTCATGACGAATGCACCAGAATTAGCAACCGCTCACTGACAGATTCTGCAGTAATTTGCAATGCAGCTGTCTAATGTCGCGCGCACTGGCCGTTACGCATTGTTTCGCATCTGCGATTTCGTGACAGCGGGACATTCGTTGGCAGACCGCGAAGACCTCGAGACTCTGCTAGCGGTAGCGCAGGCGATGTTGATTAGGTTAACACGCTGGCGCTTTGCGCGATTTTACGTCTTTGCGCGTTACTGCGCTCCCGGAGACGCACCGTTTCCAGGTGTCACGATTTAATTTACGTTGCAGCCGGCCACGTAACACGACCGGCCGAGAATTGATCGAAAAATCGAGCATCCAACGTCGCGACGATTATACTTTCTTTTGGCTACGGGAATAGCGACGCGGACGAAAAACGTGTCGAGCGTGAAAAGGGAAAGAAGCTTGGCGAAACAGTAAAGTCTATTTTATCGTCGTCGGTCTATGAATACGGTGAAGGTATTTATAGCAGCGGTATATGAGCAGCTGAAATATCATCTTCGAAGTTTTAAACACGGAATAATGGGATGGACAAGTTAATTATTGTTCCAGTCGATTAATATTGGAATGTGAAGGAAGTTCCCGAATTTGTTTGTCGTTAGGGGAAGAGAGATATTTATTTTCATCTTTTAACGATCACACGCGACACATTCGTATTGATTTATTATTTTAACTAAAAAGAAAGATATACATTTTTTTTTAATTTGTTAAACGCGAGTCATTCATTTGTACCAATAGTACGTTCCGTATATCGCATACTTTCTTTCAACCTCTTTGCTAACATAAAAATAATAGAAACTATGGTCATGACATTACGAGTACAAATATCTGACCCGAATAAATTCTGAATGGAAAGGAAAAAAACGTAAACATGAGATTCTCCTAATGGAAAGGTCTAGTTCGATTGATAACATTTAAGAGGAGTATCAGTATGCAAGCTTAATACTATCAAGAAGTAGGGCGATCCTTGAAACGCGTTAATTAGAGAATCTGAGATATTGAAAGCAACACCGATATCAATCAGCCTGATTATCGCGTATGCATCAAATGGTACAGAAATATCCATCCAGAAGACGAGAAATGAGAGCAGCTGTCGATATTCGGCCCCGATGTATTCACTATAAGGTTGAACGCACGTGACAGCTGTATGTCACGCACATAGCCGTGCTCTTTTTCGATCTCAAACACATACGTGTGCAACAGAATGATCCTATCCTGCGTGCCTCTATTCAACAGAAGAAAAAAAGAAAAAAAAAGTAATGAAATGGTACGTATCCAAATCGATTGGATCGCGGTCAAAGGAATATCTATTCTTGCGACGTGCGATGTGACAGCGTAAAAAAATGTGAAGCTTGAGAGACCGTAAAAACATACAAAGTTCTGTATACGATAGCTTGAAGCTTGAAAGAACGCAACCGTGGCGTTTAAGTCCGATATTAAACGGTTCAATAAGTGATGCAATTTTCGAGGAGAAAAAAAAGAGACAGAAAACGGATCGCCACAGGAACGGCTCTCTTATTTCAGTTTCGAGTGGAATCGATAACCGCCCGAGGCGTGAGAATTATTTTTTTAAATTGCAGAACAGGTTCGCGGGGTGGTGGGCGTGGGGGGTTGGGTAGCCGCCTTGTCGAACCTGCGGGCTAATCCGCGATTGGCAACGATCGAAACTACCTGGACGATGGACGACGAAAGAGAAAAACAGAGAACTCGTTCGGTCGATTTCTTTTGCGTCGTTTTTTTTTTTTTTTACTCCCTTCTTTATATTCAGACAGCATATCGTTATGTCGCCACAGCCCGTGGCGAGCCGGTAACAAGTTCTGTCGATTTCCACTCGTGAATGAATATTGAAATGAGTCAAAGCGACGCGGAAGTATTTATTGAGGGGAGTGCAGTGGAAGGGAGGGGCAAAAACAGGAAGGAAGCAAGGGAGCGGATAAAATCCTGGCTAATCTGAAGGTCTAACCCGTGCCGGAAACGAATCGCGAGTAAGATTGTCGATATAAACGGAAGGGGAAAGAAAAAAATGAGGAAACGTTGGGATAAGCTGGTATCCGTTCGTTCCTATCCGATTTGCGTCCATCTGTATCTTTGTAACGGCTTTTGTAAAAAAATTCCCAGGCGTTTTCATTGCCTTGCGAAACTTACGAACATGATCTGAAACAAGTGCGCGAAGTTCGAGCAACGAATACGTAATTATTGTGAAAGATTTCGGGACTGTCGCTTCGGTTTGGTCGCCGCTTATTCGAGATGACGTTGGGTGCAGGTGGAAAATTGACATCCGATGTTTAGAAGCATAGCTGAATCGTGATGTAAAAAGCTTGATATGGATGTATCTCGGAATAATATGGTTTCTTTGTGCGCTATATCTGGGCACGAACGCGAGCAACGTTTTACGAAGGTGATCAGTAGATGAGGTCAGCGGTGGACAGACGCGGAGAATGGGACGATCATTGAGGCGAGAATAACTTTGACATTACGTGCATTCGAAAAATTGATAGATATATGTTTCTGTGGATAATATCACTGTTAATTACCTAATTATTTGCAATTGCAGCGGGGAACAGAATTCTGTCATACAAATATTAACGAGTACTTCGTCTGTATGTATGTATGTAATGCAATCACTTCTGGCGAAACCCAGACGAGCATTCAGAGTAATTACGTTGCCACGAATACTCCAAAAACTAATATTTTTTTCTTCAGACTAATGTTACGGCTTGCTGATTGCGTGCTAATTCATTTATTATTAGATGAACAAAACGATTTATACACGACTCCCGCTTCGAAATGACGATTATCTGAATGTTGGAGTGCAATAAATTTCTGACAAGGCTGCGCTATTTTTGCGTTTGCTACTAGATTACTTGAACAAAAATGAGCGTTCGCAGTTCGTCACTGCATCGCATACAATAAATCTGAGCGCGTATGTCGAAATAAGGAAGTGAGATGAGTTATAAAGTTATCTCATGAATAGAAAACGACCTGATTTAACGAGGTAACGGTGACTCACAGGGTCGCAGGCGAAATAATTGTACGATTTTTTGGACAGAAACGGGAAGACAGATACCCCATTGTTGCGAAAAAATAAATATAATATCTGGTCTGTGACGCGGTATTTTCAAAAGGTAGATCGATCAAGCCTGCGATAAAATATAGACGGACGCAAAAGAAATAACACGTGTAATTTACCAGAAACGATAAACCGCTCCCGCGGAATTATGTAAATCCGAACGTATAATTTCCGAACGACGATTATTAAGCACCATATCGTTTCTCAGGCGTGTAGAAAATTCATCACCTACACATTTATGACAGCTGCTATAACTGTAACGACAGAGGTGAAAACAAATACATTAAACGGGTCGTATCGATAAATTCGAGCTAAAAGGAAAAAAGAAAAAAAAAAGAAAAAGAGCCACAGTGGCGGCGACAATGTCGTAAAAATAAAACGACACATATATGCTCCAGTCTATTTAAAGTGACAGAATCGGCGATTAAGAATCTTGAACTTAAGCTGTTCCTAATGACTCTACGAAAATCTATTTTCGAACCGCCTCCGCGTTCACGTCGAAAACGTTAGCCTCGTTAAAAAAAAGAAAAGGGGAAAAAGTATACCAGATAGTTCGGTGAAGCGACAGCGTTGAGAGCTTAATAAATTATTCCTATCTCTCTGACCTTTTCAAAACATGCAGCATACACTGCGTCAATTTTAAATCAGTGTCACCAACTTCGTAAGCGACTGCACACAATACACGTATACCTATATTAATCCACCATTTTTCAAGGAATTTCCAAAACACCGACTTCGAAGCGAGAGACCGCGGATATCATTCATTCGCAGGAGAGGAGGATGCAAGATAAATCTGCTGGCGCACATGACGTTGTGTTTATTAGTAGAGAAAGATCGCTGCGGACGCACAGTAGATTAAGCCGACACCGTCAGACCAGACGCCTTCTCTAGCTTCTCTCTCTTCCTCCATCCGAGTGAGTCAATAAAACTAACAATACACGTAACTATTGCTTCATATGATACTGAAGCCACCACCACGCCTACGATTTCTTCCCCATAGAGACCCCACAAAGAATTTCCCCGAAGAAGTTCTCAGACGGAATTAGAATTTTCGATTAGAAACTTTCAGAAAATCGAATATCATTCGGATAAACGTCTACGACAATTGATCGAACAAAATCCACATTGCAAGTTACGATTTCCATTCTGCATTCACGCGATTCACCTTATCGATTCGAGCATTTCCTGTTCCTCTTCTCGCCAATGGAAATTCCCCGTAAATATTCGGCGACGTTTCGATTCGTTTCGACACGGTAGCCGCGCACGAACGTTCGAGTGGCCGCTGCTAATGCCCGTCAATCAGAAACGGTACGTAGTAGCTGCGATAAATAAAAGTGTTCCCCCCCGGTGTGTATATTTACCGGTGACTATTTTAAAGCGCCACGCGCGCAGATGCACGCCACCGACGAGGAAGTCGGTGATGCGTTCTCTGAATGAAGAATGCAACGAATACCGAGGCAGTGATTGCGACATGGGTCACTAATATTCCGTCATAGTTTGTTGCTCGGCGACCTGTTTGCAGCTAACCGCTGGAACCGACAGAATCTTTTGTTTATAAACGATAACGCGACGTTCATATTGTTAACGCGAATTTCGTGCATCTATGTGAAAAGCGGAGTAGCATTTGTGACGAGTGTTTAGCGGAGAGGAATTATTTCTATGTAATGATGGTATTCAGAATTTGTGGAAATTTTTTATTACGCATATTCCATAAAACAACGCTATTTCACCCTTTATGCGCCTGTAGAACTTTGAAGTTACATATCGGATATCTATTTTCTGTAAATCTTAGGAGATTTTTTCTAATAATTTTAACGATTTTTAAGTGTCTCGCAGTTGTACCATTGTACTGTAATCAATGTGTCCGTTGTATTCTATTGCCTATCGCAAATTCGGAGCCACAAGCTTTTCTATTCGAACAAACTATTCGAAATCTTTTTATGCGTGAAATAAGCGTGACAAGTCGTTAAGACTAGTTTTATTAGTTTTCTAATAGAACTGATTCTTAGTACTCGTTCACTGTAATTAAAGCGGCCGCAATGTGATCGAAATGTTAACGGTATTCTACCGTACTCTTTTCAAAAATTTAATTACATGTATGCTTCGCGGTACTTTTGGGCCACTCGAATTTTAATGACATTCTCTTCTTATTGACTGGGAAATCTGAAGCGCACAAAAACTATTCTCAGAGTGGAAACATTTGAGGTCACGAGATTGAAATAAAGGTTTCCATATTAAGTAGTGTTATATGCATGCTACAATAAGCGTAACTGATGCGAGGCTAATGTCACGGATTGATGTAGAAAGAATCGAAGGTCTGAATCGTTCTGTCCATTCCAATTCCACTTCCCCATATCGACATCCTTGAATCGTTTCCCAGAATTTCAGTACTACTCTACACTCGTGCAGCAATCGTTTAATTAAATTCCTCGCCATAAATCATATTTCACCCAACACATTGCCGCAAAGTATAATACCTATCCAAACCGTCCAAGTGAATCACTCCAAAAATGATTTCTAAGTATCCTCGACGATAGCGATCGACCCCCGTTAATAGAACCATCACCAACGAGACCGCACGTCGAATCAACGAACACGTGCCCCAAATATTCATCACACGGTCCGAACAGGTACAAACGAAACCAAGATCGCAAAGATCACGAAAGACGACGTGCGCCGGCGACGCATCGATCATCGACGAATCCCAATTGCTACTTTCAATTAAAATCTCTCGATCCGATGGCACGTACTGGTCGTTCTGAAATGAGGCGAAACGACGCGACCGGCTGCAGAGGAACGCGCGAGTAACGTCTCATTAGGTGCAGATTGACCTAATTACGAAAGGAAACGTCTGGCGCACTCGAGTAGTCGCATCTCTCGTCTGCAGTTGGTGCGTTGCCTGCCTTTCTGTGTAAAATTGGAAATCGTTCCCTATTTATAGCGCTTTTCCGATAGGTTCACCGAGGTCGGACAAATATGGAACAATGCACGGAGCAACAGGGAGCGTAAAACGCTACCTCCACGTTCCCTCTTTTGTTTCCACTTTTTTTCCCTTCCCTCCAGCCCAGCAACCCTTTCTCTATCACGGAGAAGCTGCGTTATTATTTTTGCGTACCGGTGTACGGGGCAACCTTGACTCCGTATCGATCGGGGAAAGTCAAACGGAACACCACGGCGTAAAAATTTTCACCGTTTCGTCAAATTTTTGTATCGCGACGTTTTTTGTCGTTGTTGTTTTTTTTTGTATTTGAATACATACAGAAACACGCAGATGATAAATCCGTCGTAGGTCAGAAACGAACGACCACCAGTGTGCCGTTGCTGCACACCGGGGTCTCCTTTTATTCATTCACGGTTTTGCGCTTTCACGGAGCAGCTTCGATCTCGTTGGAAAGCGAGTTTCGTTGTTACGCGTCGCCGAACCGCGGAACGAGACCGTTCGATTAATCACTTCCCGCTTATTCGAATGCGCTCGCCTCGATATCGACTTTCCAGCAAGGAGCAGCAATTCGCCATTCCCATTCGGAGGAAATAGATCAATGGTTCCAGTGGGCAATACCCGAAAGATAATTTATATATATTAAATTAAATATTAAATAAAAATTTATGTCGCTGTTCGTATTTCTCTGACGACGAAGGGACGAATCGCTTAGATCGATGGCGGTGTCCATTATTAAAACGCCCGAAAGTAAGAGCAAGGCTGGAATGATTTTACCAATACGGGGTGGAAAATGTTTCTTGGTCCAGCGAACACGTGTCGTCGTTGCGACATCACCAATGAAGTTAAAATCGGAGCGTCGTTATAATAGCCGGCCATTTCGACGTCTCGCCACGACGATCGCACGCGAAACGCATTAATGACTTGTTTATGACAAATTCCATCCAAACATAGAACGGGCCGAACTAGCTGGCACCGGGAACGATAGTCAACAAATCGCACAATCAGGGATACACCACGCGTTGCAGCAGAAACGTGCGAAGGGTCGCGTTCGAGCGCGTACCGCGCGTAAATCAAGCGGAAACGAGCGGTTGCCGCGTAAAAATGCTCAGAGGACCGTATCGCGTTACCTTGTCAACGAAATCGTCCGGTGTCCCGCCAACCAGCTGGAACAAGTTCCTCACATTTTCAGCCCCCGCAGCGATCTCGTTCTCCCGCTGGAGAACAGCACAATCTTCGTTACGAGCGTGGTTACACGCGGCGACGCGATCACGGCACTGACTTATGTGTATATAAAAAGAAAAACCAATACAAGAAGTGGTAGCCGGCTTTATCTCTCCCCCTGTAACCCTCTCTCTCTCTACTCTTTCTATAACAGCGTGCAACCGGCACACCCGCACTCTTTTTCCTCTTCTTCTTCTTCTTCTTCTTCCTCTTCTTCTTTTTTCTCGTTTCACACTGTGATCGCGTAAAAACGCACCCCGTTATGGCGCCGCTGTTCACGATCAGCGACGCAACGTTCACCGCGGCTCGGTGCGCGCTTATTAGGACCCATTTCTTCCACGGAAACACCACTGTCGATCGTCACACGGCGAACGCATCAAGGTCGCGAAGTTCAATTCAGTACCTGTCGCCGCCTCGGATCGACCACCGCGACGAGGATAGATCCTTCTATCGAGAAGGGTTGTCGTGGCGCACCACGGTGTCACACGGAAAACAGGACCACCACCACGATCACGACCACGATCACGATCACGATCACGATCACGACCACGGGGGGGAACACGTCGTAAGAACGTACAACAGACACAGGTGAGCGCGGAACGACGAGGACAAGCAATAACGGCGCGACGACGATGACTAGGACGACGCGACTACTACTACTACGACGACGACGACGACGACGGCGGCGGCCGGCTCGCGAGGACCTCTTCCGCCGCACGATTCATGACCACCGACGGAGAGCACGTCGCTCTCGTGGCGACGACTGCGCCACTGCACGGTATCTCGTCGAAACGACCCGACGGGGGCACGCGAGAAGGGTGAGGACGGAAGGTCGGTGAAAGAGCGCAGAGGGGGGGTGTTAGAAAGGGAAGGAGACAGGTAGATCAGTGCGCGTGCACGTAGTAATAGTAGGCTATAGTAGAGAGAGGTATATAGAGCATGTGTATATATCTGTACTGTCGGAAGGAAGAGAGAGAAAAAGGTTAAAATCGGAACGAGAGCGCGGGCACGTGCGACGAAGACGCGGACGCAACTGACGGTCGGTCGTCGCGATGCTCTCGGCCTGTCGTAATGCAACGCGTTGGTATCACAGACGGTTGGACACGCACCACACGGTGGGACGGATTTTCGTCGGCGAGACGGCCGCGTTTTAGTTGTTTGTCACGTTGTGCAGCGGCGCTCACGACGCGACGCGGTACCCGACGTCGGGACGCCCACCACCTGTGGTGTTCACCCTCTTTTCAGCGCGCGCCACACTCGCGCGCATACGCGCTACGCCGACCTTGCCGCGATGGACCGCGAGCCCCCTTCGAGCTTTACTTTCTAATCGAGGGGTGGTGACGGGTTTTTTTTCAGCTCTCGTCTTCCCTATCGTCACGAGGCGGTCGCTAACTTTGTTGCGTACCACGTGTCGCGGTTTTCTGCGAGGTGTCTGCGAGGGGGATAATTTCGAACGCGAAGGTTGAGCCCGGCGGGGATCGTGAATTTCAGCGGTTGGCGTTCTCAGAGGAAGTACAGCATATTTGGACTGACGGTCTGTTTAACGCTAGATTTACGAAACGCGTCAATTTGACGCGATTCAGATTTCTCGAAAAACAAAGACTACTGAAGGCCCGTTAATATTGTATAATTAGATTAGTTAAATTTTATATCTAAATGAAGTGCGTTTAAATTAATTTATTGGACAAGACGCACATTTATATTGGCAATCGTTAATCTGAGAGGTGTCAGTAAAAATTGGTGTACAAGCATAGTGTTAAGGGGGTGGGAACAAGTGAAACTGTATAATGGCACAGAGAAAAGCTGGTAAACAATTGTATCTCAAACTCTCAGTGATAATGAAGGACAAGCATTACATGAAACTTTGGTCTAATTGAAGGATTACTTGTGCAGCAATAAAACATGTATCGTTTTAATCTAAAATCACGCTCGAATAATTTGTTCGCCCATTACAGGTAATCTAATTTTCATTCTATTAAAACTCTACTCACGCCCCAATTACCCTACCCTTCCTCGAATAATCGAAGCACTTCCAAGCACAATGAATTGCAGCCGCAGAAGTCCGTTCGCGAAGCGAAATAATCCGCGCTGTTTATAGATTTCCGCTCGAGGTAGCGGACTGTGTTTTGCAATTGCAACAAGTGTAACACAGAAATGATTATATCCGAGATTAGGTGGCCTGGCACCACCGGGGATAAGGAAACTTGGGGAAGCTTGTTACTATAGCGGGAATGTTATCGCACGCCGTCAACGTATGGTGCAACATTTTAGCACGGTTTCTTGCGCCCTGCTCGTTGGAGGGCAGAAAGAGAGAGAAAAAAGAAAATGCAGCGTCTGGTAATCTTCTCGTTTCTTAACGGAGGAGCCGGTGAAACGGACACGCCGCAGCCTTGGCCCTCCGTAAACACGGATTAAGGGAAATGTTCCGGTGTAGCCTTACTAATGGCCATGGAAAAACAAATCCATTTGACGCGGAGCTTCTGCTAATTGTCAACGCCCCGGCGGAATTTCGTTATTCGCTGTTCAAATAATTCCGGCCGAGTATCGTCATCCACGAAGCTCGTCCACGTTTCATTCGTCGCTGGTTGCTGAACGTTGCCCCTTGGTCTGTTATTGCTTCGCGTGTTATTGCCTCGCCTGTCTTCGATGTTTCACCGCGCCGTCGTGTAATTTCCATCGCGAAAGAAACGAAATTCAACGGGTGTCCGAACGCTTTCCCGGAGTTGGATGTCGCCGGTACTTCCTACGCTGATCTCGACCCACTTCCACCGGACAGACATCGTTTTAGAAAGCAAATCATTTCAATTTAACGCGTCCCCCCTGCTCCCCCTGCAAAGTCGCACGGTCACACGATTTGTCGTTTTGTTTGCGCCGTTTTTAAACAGTCCCGTCGGAATGGGGCGATCGAGGCTCGGTCGGTTTCGTTTTCATTTCTCTAAATAAAGTCGAACTACAAAGAGTCCGGATAGACGGTGGTGTTTTACGATGTCAGATTGTAATCGAGTGCGTCGTAAAGTGTGCGGAGTAAAGTGGGATCGAGGGATGAGGTAACGAGGGAAGTTATACGGCGATGTCGTAGGTAATTACGTTGATACGCGTTCGTTATTTAGAAATTGCGAATATAAAGGGAAAGAGTTCGGGAACGTTGGAAGTCACAGGCTCGTATCTTTATTAGATTGCGTAAAATATATACCACGTGGTCTAAGTAGAACGCCCCAATTTTCCGTGCCATCCTTGTTTCGTAATTTAACGAGACTGAGCTCCTAAAGGCGCGCACCTGTACGCACACGTTCGACGAGGCGACAAATGCATTGGCTATCTTGAAATGACAGCGAAAGGAATCGTCGAAGGAACCCTCGAACTTCTCCGGTGCCGATGGTTCGCCGCGACTTTTCGCGAAATACACGCGCGGGTCACGGTGTTCACCCCGGGGCAGGACTACGAGTTTCGAGAGTGAGCGCCAACAGATTTACGAAGTGAGGAAAGAGCGCCGCGCCGTTTGTCTCCGTCGCCAAATTAACCGCCGCGCCGCGAAACCGAATAAAGGCCACACGATTTAACAACAATTTTACCAGCGACGTTAACGACCGCCCCGGCTCATTAATTTCGGATCTCCCCCTCTCTGTTCGCCAAACTCGTCCGCGCTATTCGCGACCAGCTTCTTCCCTTTGCGAGCGATACGTTTCGTCGATATTTTTAGAGGAGCCGCGAGGAAAGCCGGGCGAATCGCTCGATACGAAACAGCAGCTTTCGCGACAGCGGTTTTGCGCCGAGCGATTTGTATGGGTGCACTACGAATTCTTAATAGTGTCCGCGTGCAGTTTGCCAAGGTGTTGATTTATCACCGCGAAATCGGCGGCCCCTGAATCGGACTGGTAATATATGTGCGCGCTCGTGCCGCTTGGGGTTGCAATCAATGGTGTCATGGATGAAGCGATCGTAAAGTTTCTACGGCGGGGAAAATTAAATATCGCTGCTTGCCCGGGCTTAAGTTAATTGCTTGTGTATTTATCGGGATGGAGGGGGGAGTGGATAAGCAGTGGTGATTAATTGTCTTCGCCACGCGATGGTTGGCAGACAACTTTCTCAGCCGTGTACAGTTTTTCTGGATGAGTTGGGGGAATGTTGCGGGTCATTTGTCTTTTCCATTTTAATTGCGCGATAATTAAGAAAAATACGCCGCTATCAGCTTGTGCGCGTCGTTGTCAGTAGCATCTCTAGTCGGGGGAGGAGCAAGGAGTTTCTAAATAGGTACAGGAAGCGTTTTAAGAAAGTATTAAAACATATTTAGCCGATGTCTCGGAACATCTCCGCGGCCATCGCGATAAAGGCACATCTTTTTAATTAATTCTCGAACGTTAAACCTGCCCGGCTACCGGGAAGATACTTGAAGAATTTTTAACAGCGTCGAATAAACTGCACGTTCCCCGCTATTTACTCGGTAGCGTTTTAGTCTTTCCAAGTACGGTAATAAATCTCCTCAAGGCAGTATACTCCCGCTATATACTTTCTTTCCTTTCGCCGAGATTCTCCGAGGGCTTGGATTTAATTAAAATATTCTATGCGCTCCTTATGCCGACATGAAGTACGCGAGTACCGTATACTCCCAAATATAATATTCATATTACGAAACACCGTTGGAGAAAGGAGAAAGGGGGACAAAAATTTCCCCGGTTATTCCTTTCTGACGCATGGGTGCATTCCGGGTGCATTAAAATATTGAATTAATCCGAATTAATATCGCGTGCGTCAAAAGCAACGAACGATCCTGTTTAAGGAGATCTTTTTCAAGGAAATTCTAAACTGTCGAGGATCGCCGTCGGTTGGAAAGATAATTTGCCAAACGTATATTCTGTAAAAATGATCCGTCCGAATATCCAACACAGACTGTGTAGCATCGGCAAACTTGAATAGTTTGTATTCGCCAGATTACCTGCGCAACAGCATCAGCGACTAAACAACAGAAGTTCATACGTGCGATTCGTAGCAGAAATACAATCCTCGTTCCACATATGTGCTCGCGTGGGAGATATTGACACTGCGCGCGCGCGCGTATATTATCAAAATCGGTAATCAAAGTAGAAAATGCATACACACAGAGAGAGAGGGAGTGAGAGAGAAATGAAGAGGGACAGGAGGAGTTTCATACAGAGTGCATGAAAGCGTGCAAATGATCAGTAGAGCGAACGGATCAGTTGAAGTTGAAACGCATAAAATCACAGGATGACGGGCATACGCGATAACGCAAACACGTGTGCCCGCACGTGTTTGTTTGAACTATTCTTTTTTTTCCAGAGAGAACGGTAACAAGTTGAAGATTTCGCGACACAAAATTTCCGGCGTAGACTCAACGATACCGGACAGCCGATGCTTCGACACCGAGTTCGAATTGCTCGATCAACTATTCGACGCTCTATTCGATATATGAATGGCGCGATTCGTTCATCGCGGATCATATTGTTAAGCCAGCGTGGCTTATGCAAGGCATTCGCGGTGAATCGCGAGCAAGGAGCGTTCCGAAAATCCATTGGAATATCGTCTCGCCGACCGAAAAGAGCTTACCGGACTATCGCCGGAAATTTTCGCTGACGTACGCCGTGAGATTTCGAGGGAAATCCCGCTGTACACATTGTGTACGAACGGCGGCCGCGTTAAATGCCGTGTTCACTCGTTACCAGATGAAATATGCTGTTAATATTAGCCGGACGGGCCACGACCCGTGTAAAACGCGGCCGAAATTCAACTACGCCCGGTAAGAACGACGAACCATTGTGCATGCATCCCTTAACGGCAGCGAGAAACATATTACGGCAATTTAGTTTCCCATTCGACATCGGGGCTCGTCGAATGTAGCTGGCTTAATGCTTCATTTAAATGCCCGCGGGTAGATAATTTATTTTCATAATCCATTTATGGATACTTGGTAACATACGAATATCTGTTTCTTCGGTGGATTTGTCTTTTCTCATTCGCGAAACGAATAATCGCTGTTGTTTGAATTGGGGCTGCGTGCAAAGCTTTAACTTGCTGAACCATGTGTGCAAGATGTCGTAATTTGATAAACATCCTTATTAAAATTCTTCCGGGTTTGAAAATTTAATGAGAAGCATGAAACATGTTGAATAGTTTAAACGAAGCTAATTCAATGACCAGGGGTTGCAGATTCTCAGAGTTCCTTTCTAAATTGTCTTCGTATTTTTCTACTCTGCTTCATTGAGAACGATTCATTTTGTCGGGGCAGTGGAAAAAAAATGTTGCCGGATCTCGTAATTTCATCCGCTACATAAATAACACACGAAGTTTCGTGAAGTGTGAGTCAATGTGGCGGGCAGTAATCTCCCTGTTTCGCAGTTCACGATTCGCGCACAGTTGGCTGTGTATCATGGTCCATTGTTTCAAATGAAGTAACTTAATGCATCATCCACGGGTTGATGGCGCAACGCGGATAAGTCTAATTTAAGTTACCGTGCGTGCCCGACTCGACGAAGAAAACTTTGCACGAGATGGAGATGATAGTGGTACATATTATCCTACGTATATTGCCTGTACGAGATGGCGAACGAAATCCGAAACAGCCTTCCGCGCGATACATCTCTAAAAGTCAAAGTGTCACAGCGTTATAGGCGAACGTGCGATATGAAGGCCTGGTTTCAAATAAAATTAATAGATACGGAAAGATTGTGGCAATTGCAATTGCAAGTGCAAGCAAATGTTGATCGAAGTGGTATTAAGGTATTTTAATTGAGAACATGACGGTATACGTAAGTTAAAAGTGGTTCACCTTTTCGAATAGTAACACCTTTCGGGCAATATTCATTATCATTCATTACATTCTTACTCGATAAGATGTTACAAGAAAGCGTAAAGGAACTTCAAACTAACTTGATAAATAAAGAACAAGTATCTATATAAAGCTTATAACTTGTAAACGTTTAATACTAATATTTCGTACTTCCTGAACTTTGACTAACTTAAGAAACATAGTCGAAGAAACGTAAGACTATTCAATAAATTAAATTCATTTATTATTTCCATTTCACTAACATCTAAGAAGATGAAGTTAAATTGAAGTATTCTTTAATTCTTAAAATATATATCCCAACCAATCCGTTCATTAAATATATCATAGAATAAATACCGAATAACCTACACGCGCTGCACCATTCCGTTCATTAATTTCGTTCACTAATTTCGTTAAATGACGAACACCACGCTGTTCAGCTTAATAAATTCACCAACGGTACCAGCAATCGACCCCATCTTGACCCTTACAATCCATCGATTCGGAATCCTGCACTCCGTCAAAATGCCCCTCGAAATCGGGCCAGTTACCACACAGAATTATCGACTCGAGAATTGCCGAACCTCCCCCGTCCTCTGTTTCCATTCCCTATCAGCCCCGGCCAAATGACGTTGGAAAGTCCTGTTCGCCTGGGCGCGTTATCGCGGCGAAAAAATGAAATCGATCCACGCCGGGACGCCGGGTCGTTTTCCAAATTTCCCGCTCGCTCTTGACGCGGATGAAATCGGGACGAAGAAAAATAGCTGACAGATCGTCGGGTGTTACCGTTGCCCGTGGATTACCGAGCACGGCCGTGGAACTTCAGTTTTGACGGACGGCTCTGTTATTACTGTCATCCCGGCCTTCCCTCGAGCTTCTGTCACGTTAATCCTTTCGTCATCGCGCCCGACCCGTTCATCGAACTGTTTTAATGAGATGCTACCCCGCGATGCTCGAGCTTGTCCCCGTGTTCGCAAATGAAATTTTTAATCTGCCTGTCCTGAGCCATCTTTAGGTTTTTTTTTTTTTAATGCGCCGTTACCGGCGCGTTCGACATTTTCGGCCTTGTCGTTTTGGTAATTAATGCGGGATTATCGATGGTCGGGACGGTGTAAAATTTTGACGGGCAGAGAGATAGTAATGGTAGGTGCATGTTTGGCGTTAAATCGTAGTAGGTCTTATATTTGCGGATCTGGGCAATGTATGCAGCGAAACAGTGAAACAACGGGGGATTAGTTGATGCTTGCTGATTCGATCTGTGGTGCATCGTCGCGATCGGGATTGAGAATGTGGACGCGAACGACGTGTTGTGATCGTGTCAAATTTCTGATTGTAGGGAATATAGTTGGAATAATGGATCGTGTAAGTAGCATGACGATTCGTGCGAATAATAAGCAACGAAGAAATGATAATACGGCAAGCAATTCAGAAAATTGTGCCGGCAATTCAAATATATTTTTATAGATTCATAAGTATCGCCCGTTGAACACATTACCATTCATCAAAGCCAATTTTTACTATACCTAATCATTTCCGTAATTTTATGCATCAATGAGAAGAACACTTCACGATCAACTACTTGAACGGACAGATAACAGGGAGAGAACGTGGGAACCCATAAATTACCTGTCAACCGCGTTATACAGACCCGCGTGGAAATAGCCGTAACAAAAGAAATAATCCGAGATAAGGTGTGCAAGGAGCAAGTTACTCGCGATAAAAACTCTCGGCGTCCATCAAGAGAGGAATATTCGTGTTGGTTGATACAAACCATTCAGTCCTCCGGTTTGATACGAGAGCGAAGACAGAATGTTCCGTTCTAAGCTGAAATAAATCGCTCGCATCTGTGGAGAAAGTTTGCCACAGAACTTTCTGTTGCAAATCCCGTTCGATATCCAAATGTTATCCATCCATCAATCTATGTCGGCTCATAATTTCCTCGTGCGTCGTACATTATTGCGAGAAAAGTTAAAAGAACGCTGATGTTAAGTAAACATTACGATTATTAATTAAACCCATCAGATTACTAGTTGCAAGTGGCATCCGCCTAATACAATATTTTAGCAATGCTTGTTCGTAATTTCTTCACTTTATGCAACTACCACGATATTAACTAAAGTTATAATTATAGATATTCCAATGCATTTAAAAATACAGTTCACAGACCCAAAGACAGATTTGCCTTTGGGACACAAACTGTAATAATTCTAATATAATATAATATAATACAATAGCTGAATCAATACTCAATAATTTCTCCTACGACTCATGCCATTTTCTAATTAGCACTTCGATAAAAGTATTCCGTATCGGAAATAAGGGCTGCCTACCCTTTCTACATGCGAAAACTCCTGTTCAGTAGTAATTGGGTTACATCGCGCGAGGATTTATCGCCCAAAGAATACACGGGGGATTCTGATTCAGTGCCCGCCAGCAGACGATGTGGCTTCGCTCTGGTGTGAGTTCTCGGCGCAAATCAAATTAAAATTCCGCGGCGTTGTTAGAAACGCCGTGCACGAAGCTTCGAAGGAACGTCGGGGCAGGAATATACCTACCGGCGTTCCACGTGCTTGCGTGACTGCCAGAGTTTCAGGGTCGTACCGAACACTTGGAAGAATGGAGGGTTGAATTGCTTTTTCTTCGCCCTTCGTGATCGCCGTGGTTCTCTGACGAGGCTCGGCCGGTCGAAAGTCCGTGCCTCGCCTGCCAATTTTTGGATAATCGTAAAAGCAAAGGTCGGACGTGATAGAATTCAGTTTATGGGGAAATAGTAACGAAAAAATTGAGTAATTTATATAGATAGGCTAGGTCGGAAATATCTGTTGAAAAGATTTCTCTACGAAGCCTTCGGTTCTGACCTACAGATTGTCGATTAGCCACTGTGCTCCTTTTATTTTTTATTAGAATGGTGTAAATGTATTTAAGGATCGATCAATGTTAAAATACTTTTACTAATTTCCTGCAAAAAATAATCTCAATTCGTACATATCCAGTTTCAATTATATTTCATCATATGCTCATTCCTAAAAACTGCTTCTCGTCCAGAACCCAAACCTTCAAATTATTTTTCGCCAATTCCCCACACATACTCGGTACACCTATCGCACAAATATCGCGCCGAATAAACAGTTGAAATACACACTCCAACAGTTCACACACCTTCGGGATAAATCAGTAATTCCCCCCCCGAAATAAATTCCAAGGCCTACGGAGAAGAGCGAACTCGAAACTCCCAGGCGCAAAATCGCCACACCGCAAAGGTATCGAGGGCAGCTCCGTCAATCAATTGAAAGCTCGAAAGGGAAGGCAAGTCGTTTCTCGCCGGATGCCACGAAGTTCCAGTATCGTATCGAGAACAGCCGAAGAGGAATGAATCGAATGTTTGTTTTTCGTCGTCGCGGAAGATCGACCCGTGATTCCGAATCGGTCTTTCTCGTACGGTGCTGCGACTAAGAAGGATCGATTCGTCTAAGGGCACAGGGCTATCCGTTAACGGGACGAAATAGCCTCGAGGGAGATATCCTGTACGCTGCAGACCGAGTTCACGGCGAGGCACGGCGAAGCACGGCGTCTCGCGCGCCAACTCAGCCCCAAATTAATGCCTGTCCCTCGCAGTAACTTATCCGCCGACCGGGTATATTATGGTCCACGATCGCCGTTCGCTGACGAATGGTCGGCTATTTTCTTGCGAAGCTTTCGCTATTTCTCTGGCCCTGCTGGCCAGTTAAAGCAACGCGGCCACACGCCGCTGCGGATTCGTCTTTCGACAATTTGTCGGGGCTAAGACGATTCGCACTTTAAAGCACAACGTAGGTGCAAGGAATTATTGCGAAATATTGCGGGATCGTAGTAGTCCTTCTTTCGATGATGTTCAAAGATATTCCCAGTTTTGAACGAGCGTAGATTTTCGGAAATGCTGTGGACGATATGGGACACGGGATAACTGGAATTGTATTATACAGAAGTTCGATCATAGCTGGTTTAATGCACCTTAATGCACCTTACTTGACATATTGTGTTTTTAATCGAACGCTGTTTCTAATAAGTAATCATTTACTATTATTTCGATGAAACAATTCGTTAACGGCATCGCAATTTGGAAAGTAATTTCGTACGCACCGATCTAATAATTGTTGGCATTTCTAACAATAATTTCTAACGATTTCTACTAAAATCTTGTTCAGTACATTTTATTGATATACATTCGTAAGCTATTAGAAACGTGAAATACAACCAGTCTAACGAAAGAACGGTCACTTTCGTCGTCGTTCCGTCGAGCACGTTGGCATAGTCGATGGCTTTGAAACGTAATCATTGAATCTCACCTGAAACGTCATCGGGTAATTCGTTCCGCCGGATTCGAAGGTACCAGAGATATTGTATCTTTAGAAACCATTTCGGAAAGTTATCGGCTGTCAAACCGAGACGGTCCACGTTCCTCCCGTCAAGTGAACATCCGTCTGGAGCAACAATATATCACGCGAACTCGCCGCGTTATAGATATTATGGTCCACCATTGCTGACGCTGAAGGATGACCGACTATTTTCCTACCGAGCTTTCCCTATTTCTCCACCTGTCCGCCGTAAGAATGATAGTGAAGCGGGCTTAACGTAGTGGAATTGCACCCTAAATGACTGGACAACCTTTCACCCCACCGACAATGTTTGTTTTACAGAAAGTATACAGTATATTATGTTGCTATAACAACGCGTGTAGATCATTGAATTGAATGAAACACAGAATACCGTTTCGTTCGTTTTGTACAATTGACTTTGTTTTGCATGAAACAAAGAAACTTGTAGTCCATAAATCAAAGCTTGTAAAAAGTTGCAAGTATTTCCAGCCAGTATAGCGACCTTTTGGTACTAAAAGATCATTCTTACCCTGATAAAATGATACTATTCTAAATAATCAATTCTTATCCCTCAGCATTTCTCGATAATTTAGTATCCCCATATATCGGCCCCGAGATATCGCCCCTAACTCATAAAAAAAAGAGGAGCAGTAAAAAAATCTTACCTCGACGAAAAATTCCTTCCCACCGCGGAAACTCTTTCGAAAGTCTTTACTTCGCACCAGAAATAAGAAAAAAAATGTAATCCCCAACCCGCCGAAACCGTTTACCCGTCCGCGGCTTTCCCACCTCGCAGCCACTCTGGCTGATGCCAAATGTGAATGAGATGAATCAAGAACCGTCCACGTAAAGATGGCCAGATCGTACCGAAGATCGGAAATTGACTCGATGAACCGTGAGCGCACCGCTCGTTTCCTTTTTTCCCGTAGCCGCGGTTCAGTGTTGTTACGATAGATCTCGGTCTCGTATCCGTAACCACGTATGCGTTCCTTGGCCGGCTGCCCGACCCGACGAGGTCTTTTCCATTCGTCGAATACGTAATTCACGTGGACACCCGTCGTCTGTGCAGCGCCCGTCGACGACGACGATCCTCCTTCGAATCGCGCGCGGAACGCGCCGAAAGAAAGCGCGACCGCGCGTAATCCGACCTGACCCGTGCACCTACGCCGCGTGTGACGACCCCTCAAACTCGCTGTCCGCATTTAGATTTTTACGAGCGATCCTGCTCGGCCATGCGCGCCTAGAGTTTTGCGAATTTTCGACGCGAACGCCGTTCGATTCAAAGGTTGACCGCGTCGGTTATTTTCGGCCGGTCGAGAGGTGGTCTGTTGGATAATCGGATCGACGGGTTGCGTTCGAGGTGTGTGTTGCTCGTGGCTGTGGTTTTTCTCTTTTTTTTTTTTTCTGTTTCATTGAAAACACGGTGGCGAAGGTTCGCGAAATTTTGTTGCACAGAGAGGCTCGACACGGTGTGGTGTATGAAGGGAGCGGCGGGCACGATTACATTCATGTCGATTTTATTGTATACGCGGCAGGGCATGGGCGATGAATTGTATAGACGGGGCTCTCGCGATGTGGAGGGTTTACGTGAAATTTCGTGAGCGCATTCGACATGTTTCACTTCGTACGGCATGGCGATGAAAAATTGCTTATTAGAGGAATTATTCGTAGGACAGCTATGAGATCGTATAAGTACGCTTCGGAAAAACTTGACGATGTAATCTAAACGAAGATTAGTTCAACAGAGTTCCATTGAAAGCACGATCTCCTTAAAACCCCGTATCTCTGGCAGTTTGCCATGGTTAAAAGTTAAACTTAAATGCAATTAAAAAATAATGGACTAATCTCAGTTATCTCTTATATGTACAAAAAAAAAAGAAATAAAAAAGGCAGATTAAATTTCCAACTGAAACGAGAAGAAAGAAGGAAGAACGAACTTCAACCATCGGTTCCGGCAGACCAGCGGATACTGTATATAAAGGGTAACTCGAAATTCCCCCATTTTCGTGGACCGGAAGGAATTAAACGTTTGGCAACCATAGCCTCGTAAATATTTAGAGACCGACGCGCGGGTTTTTTGATCGCATTGTTTCGCACGAATCAGTGGCAATCTCGCCCCGGCTGTTCCAGACGTGGCGTCGCTTTGCAGTCTCCGTAATTAACTTGGTCGTACAAACGAATCTAGACCGTTCTGTGCAGCAACGGCGTGGTCGGTACTGTAAACGCGCGAACGAAGTCGATTGGCCTAATCGTAATTTCAGCAGGACGAACGGCCCCGGCAGGACCAATAATCGTTTCACGGTCACTGTAACCGTGGAAATTGCCAGACGGGTTAACCGTAATTACGATCGTTCGTTATACACGAATCACGCCTGCCGCGCCGTTGTTAATGACGTTCACGTAAGGAGGTTCGCGCAGATAAGAGACACCATGGACCTTTCGGTATTGCTCGATTTTTATTCCTTCTCGTTGCCACATCCTCGGCACGATGTATGAATTTAAATTGGGTCTTACGGTCCCGAGATAATGACGGAAACGTGAAGCTCATTTTTTAGAGGCAACGGAGAACTGCGTTAAAGAAGACGTACTTGAGATGTGGTGTAACAATTCGTAACGTTGAAATAAAATTAGTAGAATGAAATTCAATATTTCACGAAACAGTGAAAATTATTCACGAAGGAAATCGAGGATACTAACATTTGTCAACTAAAACGTGACAGTGCATTTTAATTCATGCACAGTCGAATAATTGACGATTATTGTATATCCTGCAATAGTATAGACGCAAACGTGTACCAATCTTTTTTGCTTCTGCCCAAGACACCATTCGTATAAAATCCAGGCGTAAAAAATTAATGAAAACGGTCCAGGTACGCTTACCTGCGGCACGTCTGCCTACTGTACGATTCATTTTACTTCCGTCCCTCGCATATAAATTCGCACACGCATCCCGGAATACGTACATCGCCTATTAAACACCAGAATGGAGCGCACGAGCAGCTGCGAAGCGTGCGTGTATCGACTGGCCGGTGTAAGAATGACCCGTCAACGAATAACAAATATTTACGCGGAAAGCGTGGGCAAGTTTTTACAACCAGCCTGCCGGACACAGCCGCCGACCGCTTAGCAGGCTGAAATGAAATACAAGCATCGGCCGCGCATTAATTACCACGAATTCGACGTGGCCGCGCGAAGAACGTACATTACGTACCTAATCACGTTGAAATTTATCAACGGGTCCGAGCGGCACGCGGAATTAATTATAACATGATCCGGAAAAAGCCCGAAAAATCTCTGGTAATTTACAGGCCGGCGTAACTGCACGGTCGCGATACGCGAGCGTACGAAATAATTGCTCGCGTAAAAATACCTCGTTTCTTCCCTAATGAAAAAGGGATTACGTGGAACCAAAAAAAAAAGTAGATCGGCGGATAGACTTATAGAACGAGAAGCTGAAAGATCTTATCGTATCGAATATCATCGCTCTAAAAGGAAATCAAAAGTGCCTCGCTACAATCGGAGTGCAAACGAAGCACATCGGGCTCGCGATTAAATAACAACTCGGTATCCAAGAGATCCAATAAAATGTGGAATATATTGGTATTTTACTTGTTCATCGTGTAATAAATATTATTAACCCGCTGTGATTTTTATAGATTGTAACGAGGTAGATTTGACAAATTGTTTGGTTCTTGGTGCACATACACCTCACGTATTATGGTTCACTCAGAGCTAATCATTTTGCCCCTTTAGAACTTTCAACGACACCGAATTTGTCTATCTTCCGGTTTAATTGATCCGGACACAGACAGGCTAAATAAATTCAGTTCTGAAACGATTGGAAAGACTCGACCCAAACCTGACCAGAACTCCTTCTTCGTCATCAATTCCTGGCTTCCAATTTAAATACACGATTACAATTGCATTATCAGTAAATTCCACCGCCCGATCAAGGGTGTTTCCCCAGTCGATGTTTCGCGAAGTAAATAACAAAGGACAAAATGCAGTCCAAGTTCAGGCATCGGGGTGGGAAACAGCGTCGCGCAAAAACGGGAACGCATCTCGAGGTAAGTAGGTCACGATGCAAATAGTCAAGCGCAATTTGTGCGGCATCGCGGTACAGCGTCGCGGCGCTCGTCGTCCGCGGTACACGCGGGGAGGGCAAACCGCGCCGAAAATACGCGCGGATTCGCGACGGAACAATGAGCGGTTCGCAGCGGCGCGCGCCGTCGCGACGCGTCACGAGCTAACGGCGGCTGTGAAATTTCAATTTTCGCCTCGTTTTCGCTCGACCCGAGGCCGGCAAAAGAGAAACCGCCGGAAATGAGGCGTGTGGGTCGCGCAAAAGCGTTTCGCGCAACGTAGGAGGACGAGCACAAAGGTGGATTTTTTCGCGCGCGGAACGAGGGAGAGAGAAAAAATTGTTCCCACAAACGTTTGTCTTGTCTGACCTGGTTTCCGCGTTGCCGTTACCGGTCCCGCGCGTTGTGTCAGCTACTGGTCGACCCCCTTCTCGGAGAGTGCAGTTAATACTTTCCTTCGCCGGAACTGTACCTGGCGTGGGCGGAGAAATTATGCGGCGAACGACGGCGAACGCGTTCGAGCGGAAGATTTTCAATTCGCTGCGATTCGGCGGAGTGTGGGGACACGAGGTCCTGGTTGCACGATTTTGGAATTCGAGCTGGATCGCGTCTCTCTTTCAGTTAACAGAAGACAAGCAGTTGTGAAAGACACTGGCATCACGCCGCGGAAATACACGTGTCGTCTCGTTACGTTACGTATATGCTGATACGTGACAATCGTGGTCCGGATACACAGTTGTATCACGTTGAAACATTAACGACTATAACGTTTGCTAACACATCGTTGCTCTTCCATTTTTGGGCACACGTGGGAATGGTAGTCTGGAATCGACGTGAAATCCTCGTAACGCCGTGAGAGGCGCGATTATAATTTATTGCCGACAGATCTATAACAATAGAGGTGTATCAACTCGCACGCTACAAATAACTTAGAAACGTGCAAAAGTTCCTCAATAAAAAGGTTGAACATTTGAATCAGAAAGTCCCATTTTTTTAAACTACAACAGTGTACATTTATTATAAACAAAAAGAAATCGCAACTTTTCGCACAACCGATGATCAAGTGTGAAAACGAAAGCACTCGCGGGATAAGGTGCCCCGACGGAACCGAAAAGTGGAGCGCAACCATAAAATCCGCAACGATCATCGGCAATGAATTTTCAATTCCACCCCCATCCCCCGTCGTTACGCTTAATTTCCACCTGCACAAAGACACGACTTCCCCTCGACTAAGCTTCTTCGCCGGCGGATGGCTCGCGTTAAATCGAAGCAGCGGGCTCAATCGGCCGAGGCGCGATAAATTCGCGCAACTAGGCCAGTCATCGATTCCTAAACGCCTCGACGGTAATCCGCATTCTTCTCGCGTCGACGGCCAATGCAGACGATGCCCCCAGTCGACGGCGTTATTGGCCACCAGCTAGAACGACGAGAATTTACTCTCGAGTAGAGTCACCTGCGCGCCCCGCCAAGGAGAACCACCCGTGGCCCCATATACAACCGTCGGCCAACACCATTGTAGGCGCCATGGTGCCGGTATATATTATGGATGTACGTACGCCGTGCAGGGTCCAGCGCCGAAAAGCCGAGCGCGTCCTTCCCCCATTTATCTGCACTGCACCGGAGCCATGCATAATAGAACAGAGGGTGGGCAAGCGGAGGGAGGGCGAGAGTGGTTGTAAGAGGCTAAGGGCGAACCGGAGGCGACAGGGTATGACCAAGGCATGGGCACGCGATAGTAATAGCCAAGTTACCCCATTGTGCGAAGTTTGCTTGCACGGGGCGTCCTGCAGGCTCGTTGCACCGCGTGCAAATGCGGGACCATCGCGGCAAGGTGGATTCGTGGGCGAGGAAGGGGTTGTCGGGTGTGGCGGTTCGAAAAGCCGGGGGAAAGAAGCGAGGGGTCGCGGGGTTGCATACAATAGAGTCGAATAGAAGTGTGGCGGTAGCATTTCTCTGCTACGAAAGACACCGTGATGCCTTTAGAACTTTTGGAAATTGGTTGGTGATAATTGAAGGGGAGATCGGAGCGGGGACTTTATTTCGCGCAAGATAATCGCGTTGACGCATTGGCGATCGGCGGTTCCATTAATGATATGATCCTCGTTCTCGAAAATTGCGCGGCGTCGAGATTGCAACTGAAACGGCGAAAATGCAGGTAAATAGATAGCAGTTAAGTGAAACGAACGCTGCACAGTAGAATCAGCCGCGCTGTAACAAGATCTTGCAGAATATCGAACTTTAATCATTGACAGAAATATTCCGCGGCCGTCAACGATCTATTCACGTTCATTATTCGTCTCGTCGAGAGTGTAGTTTTATAGTCATTCGAAATATTGTGTGCAATCTTCGAATGGGAACAGAGAGGCGGATAGAAATGGCCATGCACACGGAGGAAGAGGCAAACGCGATGGGCTGCGATGCGGTTAGACAGAGATCAAGGGAGATCGGAAAGCAAGGAGCAGAATAAAACGGGGTATATAAAAGGGGGTGGAGGGAACAGCAGGCACGCGGTGGAGGGAGGAGGAAGACATCGCGAGGGTAAAAGCTGAAGGGACAGCGCAACGCGACCGGAAACGGAAGCTCGTGCAGGCGCCACCGGAAGTGACCTCGTAATTCTCCCTTCCAACCCCTCTTCACCTACTGTGCACCGGCGTTCTCTCCACCCATCGTTTTCTCCGTCCACCCCCTTCGCCCGTCCAGCCATCAACCCTGAATTATAGGCCGCCTCTAAACCCTTTTGTCTGCGCTTTTCCTGTCGGGGATTCGAGAACCAACTCCCGCACCCCTTTGCTCGTGATTTTCGGCTCGCTTTTGTTTTGCTTACTGAAACGCTTGTCTTTCTCGTCACCCTTTCATGTTACTCCTTCTCGCTCACTCACTCTGTCTCTATTGCGAAGAAGACGTGGCTTTATTGTTACGAAAACGGTACTCGCTCACCACCCCCTTCGTACTCGGGCTTTCAGGGGAACGATCGAGGTCTCGCTTTAAATCGTCGGTTCCAAAGTGTGAGAACTTTTGTTAACTGTGCGTAGTACAATTATCAAGCTGCCAGTAGAAATTACGATTGGACGGTGCCCATCGATCGAGTTTCTTCGTATCGATCGTGGACTCGGTAAACGGGGTGCGCGAAGAGGGCGAAACATTACTATAGACGCGTTCGTTGTTTGTTTGCGCGGGATGAGAACAGAAGGAATGGCTGGAGGGCGAGAATAACGATGAATCGAAAACTCTGGTAGTTCATGCATCATTTTTGTTCCCATTATTATTGACAGCACTTTGATAAGACCACGCTTTGTATTTCGATTTGCAATTAACACGAATTTAGACGATAGTAAATAATTGTTTTAGAGGGGAGAATTAAGAATAAAGTAATGACATGGAGAATAAAATGAAAGAGAAATAAGTAGTAAATAGAATTCGCTATTTTATGGAATTATAATTCCTTCCTCGGGAATAGAAAATGACAGACGTGCAAATACTTTCGTGACATTCCTTTTATCGCACCATGCTCGAATATTTATATATATAGTCCGGCTCCTGTTGCCCATTCTACCCAATAATTGTCCCCTTAATTCTTGACAAGCGACACGAACAAGCCATTCCAAGAGGAACGGCGCACCGCCCGCCTCGGCTTTCCAGATCCGCGTAAATTATTAATTACTCGCGATCGTTCCCGCCTGGCTGATCCTCCATTGAACGGGTTCAATCGACTCGAAATCCCGTGGAATCTCACGAATCTTCTCTACGCGGGAGAGTGCCGTTCGCGTTCACGATCGATTCGTCGTCACTGGACACAGCATCCACAGCGAGCATTCGTTCCGGACGGGTGAACGGCGCGAGGAGGGGACGAAGGATCGGATCGGGCACGGCTACATAAAGGAGAAGTAGCGAAAGAAAAAGGAAGGCAGATGGGTGGAAAGAACGAACGAAGTAGACGGCGGGCGGTCGAAGATGCAGAAGAAGCGGCGGTGGAAAAAGAAACGAGAATTAATTTCCGTTAATTGCTCCGAACTGAAGTTTGCTGAAAGCGTTTTATCGAATTGAAAGCCTTTCAACTTCGCTCTTTCCAGGGCTTAGCGTTGGGGATGAAATGCCGAATAGACAGGACTTGTGTTCTATACGAGGGCGCGCGAGCGAGCGGGCGACTAAGCGCACCGGAGCGTCTGCGTGCGCGAGTAACGTAAGAGGGAAAGAGGAGAGGAGCGGGCGTAAGAGAGGACGGAGAGCGAGAGCTAAACGCCGGCAATTCGGAGCACTCTGTTCCCTGATTGCATTTAATTACACGTGCCCAGCCCCACGGTCCGCTACAATTGCTACATTGTACGCTCGGACAGCTGAGCTTCCTAGAGGTACCACTCGTTCGCCGCCGCCTCTCCTCTCCCATCTCCTCTCGATAGATAGCTGGGCACACGAGCCGTCCTGAGTAAGTGCGGCGAACTTCGCCACTGGTCAACCGACGTTTCGTAATCGCAGACCGGAAACGTATCTACCTATTTCGTCGTCGAGTACACCTGTCCGAACGCCTGCCAGCTGTTCCTTCGATGGCTATGGACGGGACGAAGAAAGAGAGGCGGAGAGAAATTATTGCGTGCACTGCTGCGCGAAAGATTTGGGAATATTTAGTTGAATGGAATGTAACAAAGTTACTGGGAATGTGTCTTTCGTTCTGCAGCATTTTGCAGACAGAAATTACAACAAAGATGTACAACAGTTGTACGGTCGTTATCAACTTCGATGATTCCAGAAATTTATACCTGTGCCCGAGCTAGTTTATCCCATGGTGGATACGAGGGGTGGATATTCAAACGATAAAGCTGGTAGAGACAGGAAATCGCATGTGAATACGAGGAAACTTCCGGCAGATATCCGAGACGCAAACTTTTCGAGGATCCGACGAACCGTCGGTATAACAATTGGAACATATTCTATGGCAATCTAATTAAGCTTCCGGCGAAGTTTCCCTCGGGTCTTAATGCGCTGACGTTCGGGAAGTAGTCGCGTACCGTACCATTCAGACCGACGCGACGGTGTATTAATGTTATCGAGAGCACGGTAATTTCACTGAAATTGTGGCCATTTTTGGCGCCGTGTAAGCTCTTGACGAGCGATCACGTCATCGTTAATTATTGCGAAACTCACGATACATAAGCTCGCGGCGAAAGAAGAATTTCTACGGAGCAATTACTTTCAAAGTGTTCACTAGTTGTTTGTGCTCGTCAAGGATTAGGACGGCTCGATAAGCACAATTATTGCTCCTGAAATATTTGGAATTTTCTGTTGACGAAGTTCGAAACCATTCTCCGATACCTGCCAACGATTCACTTTGTACATTGTTACGAAACTCCTAAACCGCGAGAATTATTCGACGTATTGAGCTATCACTTCTTTCCTCGAAATTGCGTGATATCATTTGCGTTCATAATATATTTCGGGAGTAATATGCTTTCGTAGGTAAAGAGAATTTGGAATAATCCAAATTACGAATTAGTAAATATGAAGTTGAGAGAACGGAAAGAGAGATTCATATTCTGTTCCACTCTCTTACTAAATTCTATTAACAATGTTATTCACGCCCTGATAATATTTTCCTTTATACTATTCCCCTTATTCCGACTCTCCTAATAACCAACTGCACCTTCACTGTCTCCATTACGCTAAAAAAACCAATGCAAAGAAATGAAGCAGAATCGTATCGAAATAACCCCGGCCAACGTGACAACGCAAATCGCGAACGAAACTGCCTCATCGAATGGTTCCAACCGATTTACCCAAATATTCCGATAGCCAGCCAGGGAAAGAACAGCGATATGCCACCGGCGGACGCTGATCTGGTTCAATCACACGAATCGATCTGATGGCGTGTAACTAGTGTGCTGGACGATCGGTCGTTCGCTCGGCTCCCTCGAGATATTCTCAAGGGTCGATAGATAAACGAGTAATCGCAGCGGCAATGTAAATGCATGAAACTCGTTTACAGAATGTTCTACATCCGGATGTCCTTATCCGGTGGCGCACAACTGCTCATCTTCGAATGTTCCCGGTACTGTTCCCGATAGTCTGTCCGGCTGACGGGATCAAATTCGATGCAGAAAATGAGAATCAATTCGGCGCTAGTATTGGCTGGACTGAAAATTGGCGAGGGGATACTCTATCTGCAGGAACATTGGGTGTTCCCTATGCTCTCATAGGATTGCTCTGTTGTCCTTTTATATTGATTTTTATTCAACAGCTCGACAAAATTGTTTGAACAAATGACGCATCGGAGTACGCAGAGTGTTGTCGCGGAAACGAGACAGACTAGAGCAGTTGAATTAATTAGAACAGGAAAAGATTATATTATAATAAGGCATAAAAACTTCGTGGAAACGAACGTTTGTGCGCTTAACGTCTCTGCTCATTATATTTTCTCTTCCTCCGAAGTTAATCACGCGAGTTTTGTGTTCGTACGCATGGAAAATCATTTTTAATTAAACGGAGGACAGAAACTTAGAATTTTCTACGTGCATGCAGGGCAACGCGCTCGAACAAATCGAGATCCGTTTAACAGGTATATGAAAAGAAGGCGAGGCGGAAAATAATATTTTCAATTGAATTTTTATATGAAGTTAATTGCCACGCTTTGTTTCCGTACGTTTCACGATTCGACGTCGCACGCGCATTTTTTTCGAGGGAGATAGTAATTCTGCTCACAGCGTACAATTCCGCGTATTTCTATGCTGGATTAAAAAAAAGAAAAGAAAGAGAGTACGGTCGACTTGAGAGTAATGAAAATACGGAAAATTATAACTCAAATAAAAGTAGGTCATGTGGAATATGCTCGTGGATGTTTTTCACCGTTTATAGCCGCTCATGCGAGGCATGACTACGAAAATGAAAAAGATTAGAATATGAGGTTCGAGAAACATCTTTTCAAAGATATCTTCAAGACGTTATTGAGTATTATCATGTGGAGTGAGTCCCGTGCCCGGTTAATATTCGAAACTTCTACTCGACATCAGGTTATTTATTATCTCGCATTTATATTTAATCTAAACGATCCACTTCTGGTTTGCATAAAAAATGTTACGCTCAGTGATCTCGAGTAGCCATCCTTAATTTCGCAAAATTAACCTGATTTCTGCTCTGGAAACGATCTTAAGCTGGTATAATGTTAACGACGTTTAGCGCTAATTGGAATATGAAATACGTATGATTTTACTTATATGTATGTGTTCGAAAATTTGTATATATTTACCCTCAACCTCAGAATCTATTCCAGTCCATAAGCGTGTACTGTCTACCTGAAAGATTAATTATTATAATTCGCCTCTATTATTGAATTACGTGGAACGTACATATATATCCTTGTATCAGCAAAAGAGAAATAAAAAGAACATCGATAGGAAAAGAATTATGGAAGAATTAACAAACGGGAAACCTAATTTCCAATCATTTTCATTTGCGAGAACTACGAACGCTACCGTAACAAACCGTTCGAATTAATGGAACAATTAGTGGGCGAAATGTATCGTGCAGGTTTCGAAGAATTTCTAATTAATTCTCCCGGTTAATTGGGCGGAAATGAAGATTAAAAAGTTCGCCGGTTCGCTAACAAGAGGCAAAGCGGAAAAGAAACAGGAAGGGGGCAGGGGATCGTATGGCAGCCGAGGAAAGAAAGCCAGAATTGGACGCGACGAGTTTGAAGGGTGGTCGCTAGTTTCGAAGGTAAATTGGCAATTTAACAAATTCGCAAAGTTCCCGCGCGAAACTTCGCCGTTTCAAGGGCCGCTCGAAGAAGCATTCCGGGAACATAAATACGTATAGACGTATTTATACGTCCGAGTTGCAATTGAAAACGAGCCTCGCGACTTTCTACTCTCTCGGCTAATGCACTTGATTTATTTAGATCGCGTGAAACAATAACAAAAATTCCATTCTATTGTTATCAGGTGACGTTTGATTTATACCGAACAATGTGGATTACATACTGCTGTTCATTTTCACGACTCTCCACGCACGGACACTATGTTGAGAAAACAAGGAAAAGTTTGTTCACATTCGTCGGCAACCTGTCGCTGTAACGAATACAAAATAATATTCTTCCAATAGCTTCGTAAAGGCGGGATCAACGCGATTTGTCGCGGAATTATGCAAACTCCGGAACGCGAGGCGGTTGGATTTCGGGCGAGACGCGTCTGCTAGCCGGAAAAGCTCAAGATTAACGCGAGCCTGGATATCCGGTTGTACAAAGAGAATGCGGCTGTCGAAATTCACCGCTACACCGTCTCTGCACGTATGTAATCGCGTTGACATTTAATTTGTTGTCCTCGAGGCTAATTCGTCGTCTTACCCGATGCACCGTTACCTGATTACTTCCCCGTCGGTGCAAGAATAAAGTTCCACGAGCGACAGAGACGACGGAAGTCTTTTGACAACGGATAGAATCTACTTTCGATTAGGAATTAGGACCGCATAAAATTCTCAACATTCTTCGCGTTTGCTTTTCTATTGGAATGGTTTATTTATCCAACGCTCGTATTTTCGTCGAAGAACAACGGATGTACCGGCTGGGAAATCTTCATTTCCCGGTTTCTATATAGCCGCTTGAAGAATTGGCAAATCCTTAAGCAAACCACGAAACTTCATAGTCGAGCTACTTGAACCGCCGAGTGCTCTTATTTTTCTCTTGAGCGCAACGAAACAAAGCTGTGCCATTTTTCCTTGACTCTTTTGTACGTGGCACGATGCAAACGGCAATCGTTCGAGCCTCTTATCGATTTAACGTTCGAGGCCTTTGCTTTGTTTCTTGAAGTTGAATGGTTTACCTGTTGCTCCGTTATGAAATTAGGCAGACATTTTTTTTCACGTTGCGGTGGCCTAAATTATAGCTTGCATGGTATGAAAAATGGATGTGTTATTAAACGAATTTAAAAGTCTACGAAGATCATGCTGGACGGAGTTAAGAGATTGTTTCACTGCGAATTCTGTTTTCCATTCTATAAAACTGTTAGCTTTTCGGCGAGAAATCTCAGGTAAAATTCGTGCTACCGTACAAATCCCGTAATTTATCACAGCTCTAGCGAATTACAGTGGTTTCGGAAATTTCTGCTTTTCTCATATATGAATACTCTCCTTTTACAATATTCCTATTGTCCGAAAGCTAATTTTCCGAAACAATACAAAATTCGAGAAGCTGAAAATTATTTAATATATTCAACTGCAGAACAATTCCTCCGCTAAAATAAATAAAGCAGAAGTGTAAAGAAGAATAAAATCTATCCATAATCATTTCTGTCGAATAGAATACGTGCATTCTACGCAATTTCGAAAAAATCTCCTAACAAAATCGACCAATCGACAAACGGACTCAGTGGCACATTAACGCCGCAGGATCCTTGAACAGATTCACGAGACCGTTTTAAGAATACGGCCCAATTCTATTGGAACCTTTAGAGGCTCCATTGTTCGTCCCCGGTGATTTATCCACCGTGTCGTTAGCCAGCCGCAGTAAAGCACGTTAACCATCAAATAATCGTTATATATAGCTATAGAAGAAACTGGTCGCTGTTTCATCGGCAATGAACCGACGTCGCGTCGAGATCGACCGAACGTAATTGTAGATTCAACTACGCGAAGAAAGGAGGGGGACAGAGAGACAGAAAGATAGGGAAGGCAAGAAACCGCCGCAGCTGTTTCGCATAAGTCTTTCAGGAAGAATAATATCTTGGCCCGTGTAACCGTTCGGTCGCTGCCTTCACGGAAAGATGTGCAGGCTGCCTTAATAGCTCATGCATCAGCGTGAATGCTCGCGGAATTTCCGCTCAACAATGGACGCGTTATTCCGCGCGAGTCCGCTCGAAAAACTGCAATATATTCCGTTATAAACGAATGAGATCTGTGAATATTTATTTACTGGATGCGGACCCGATGAAGTAATGCGCGGAACGTTTGGATATTCACGTGGGCGAAGGAGCAGGCATGCATGAAATTCATTGTAATGAAGTGATTGGAAGGAGCATGGACGTTCAAAGTATTTCTTCGTGGAAGTCTCGATGCGATACTAATTAAACAAATTTTTAATGAGAACCATTGATCGAGAAGCATTCCTTGGGGCTATTCGAATGAATTCATAAATATTTGCACCAAGCATTCGTTTCAAGAAAAAATGAAGTGCAGTCTTCTTCACTATTCCCTGAGGTAAGAAAAGTACAAACAACTCCAGAGTAAAAATAATGTGTGCGCCAAAGATGTCGTAAAAAGTTAAAATCAACGACCCTGATTGAGACGTAAGAACCGCGAGTCTTTTATTAGATATTAACGTGACGAGTGTCCGCAAGCAACTCGCGCGGCTTATAAAATTTAATGTTTACGACTGGCATGAAAAACCCGTGTCCCCGTTTCGCCGCTGTGGCCGCGCGCTTAGACTGCGACTCGAGTGGAATAGAAATAAGTCGACTTGGAGCGTTTGAAAATGCGAATTGGAGCGGGTTCGAACGCGACCGCGCGACTCCCGACGAGCTGGAGCCGAGCGTGGAGAAGCTGGTGCGAACTGGAGCAAGCTGAGGCGAGTTGCCGCGTGCCCCAAACGATCTCTAGTGAGTTCGAGCGTGTTTGCAGGAGGTTAAACGTGCCGAGAGTGAGCCGTGTCTGACTAGGCACTGTCCACTTTTACTTCGACCTCACTTTTCGTCCCCTCTATTTGCCTCGCTTGCTCCTGGATGTTTTGCGTCACATTTTTTGCAAACAGATACCTCTTTGGGGGATAATAAAATGTACAGAAAATGAGTGGAACGTGTTTGTTGAACACTGTATTAGATGTCGTTCTTCATTCGCTTTCCTTTTGATGTATTTGCGAGTATCGATTGCCGAATCGCTTTACGTCAACAAAAGTAAGGTCCATCGAACCGGGGCAGTATTTCTCGCAGCATCCAAGGAAGGTCCTGCGGTGCGTTTCCGTGAAATTAATTAGAAAAATCCTCGCGTGTCGTTCCAGTGTCGTATGCCTCCCCGCGGGATAGAGAAAAGGATGTGAAACGAGGAAAGAGTAAATGGACAGAACGAGGAGCTGCTGCTCGAGCGTATCGTTCCTCTCACTTTCTCTGCCACTCTGTCTGTCTGTCCATCTCTCCCTATCTCTCGTTCCCTTTCGTTCTTTCCTTCGAACGAAACCGATCGTCCCGGGAGGAACGGAAATCCTTAATTGAAAGCGTCCTCGAGCGAGAGCAACTTCTATAATTCCCCGGTCGATGATTAAAATTAAAAGTCCGGCGGTGTCGGAGGCAGGAAATCGCGGCGCTGCAAAAAGCGGGACGAGAAGAAAATCGGGGCGAGTACCGATCGCCTATTATATTGTTGGACAAAGCACGAAAACGCGGGGAAGACATGACCGGACCATTTTCGAGCTACTGCTCTGCTTTTTTTTTTTAATGCGCCCTTAGAAAGGTTAAGGTTCATTATTTTTCGTAATAACTGAAATGACTGTGATATAAGGGAAGGCACGGCTTTGTAAAAGATACCCAGCGAAGGGTGGCTCTGTACGAGGTAACTAAATGTGGTAGAAGGATGCAGGGGTTAATTTTGTGGAAAGGAAAGAGTGAATTGACGCGACATGTTGATTTTATTATTGCGGAAGGGGTGAATTTTTAAAAATTACTCATTGTACAATAGCTCTGATGAGTATTAATAATTATTCTTTTAATATGAATGTGCAAAATGAATCGCTGTAAGCAATCCAATAAAATGTTGCAGAATTTATATTGCAATTAAATTTTCGTGCAAATAAGAATGAACTTATTTTATACTGTATGAATTAAGAGTGCCACAAGAATTCCATTTTCCAGTGAATAAAACTTATATGATCATAACGCATATTTCACGACCTTCTACTTATACAAGATAAAGCACTGGAAATTATCACTTTGATTTACGTCAATATTGCCCCTAGCGGAAAATGGGTCAAACAAAGTTGCATGATTACAAAGGAGATACGAGGTTCGTAATTAAAACTTTCCAATTGAGGACGTTCCCAAAATTCGAAAGCAATACCTTCAAATTGAACAAAAGTATCCTGTTCCTCTGAAAAAAAAAATATAAAATATACGTATTTTTCGACCGCTTCGTTTACATTTTTCCATTCAACATCGATACATATTTATTTTAACAATGGTATCGAAACGCACAGAGAAGTTCATTAAAAATATCACTCCGTAAACCGTGGAAAGTTTACTCGGAATAGAAACTGCTATCTTGAAAACTTGTGCCAGAGGCTGACAGAACTTGGCGTACCAAACACTCGCAGCTCGTTACTACCGAGAATAATAGATCGACGTAATAAATCGACAACAAAAACGATTGTTTCCCTTCTCTACGTTTTTACGCTCGCAGATTTATCCGTTGGTGCGGCCGACGAAATAAATTACGGACAGCTTATAGTGTTTTGATAGAGAATAATGTGAAATTCGAGCACGTGGAACCGTGTTTTTAACCTCGCGATACATCAAGGTATACGAGATATTAATGGCCAAGACAAAGTAATATAAACTTCTGCCAACATCGGAGCCTAATCTGTTCCAAAGAAACGTGCAAATAAAATTCGAACGATAATTTCAATGATATCTGAAAAAGAATAATTAATTGTATCACTGTCGCCCACTACTCTATCGAACCAATTAGTAAGAATATACATTTTCCACGACCCGTTCCACTTCATTTCGAACCCAATCGTACACACGTTTCCCCGTTCGACAAAAGAAAGAATAAATCTGGTTGAAAGTCTCCTCTGCATCTTTGACTGCAAGATTTATGGGCTCCCTCGACGCCAGCAATCGATCCAGACCTTTCAACCAATCGCCCATACAAAGTCTCCAATTCCAACCAATAAATCACCGAAATCCCGAGAAAAAAAGGAAAGGAAATCAGTAAAAAAAAAAAACATGGAAGAAGAAAAGAAGAGAAACTACCTCGCCCGAAACAACAATTCACCGTCCCGCCCCCGTGAAACCTTCAGCCGCCGCAGTCCCTTTCAACTTTTCGCTATCGGTGACTTCGGAAAATCTTCTCCGAAGGGTGCCCCCCCCCCCCGACCAGCACAGTCATCATATCATTAACGCAAGCCCTCGTATCATCGTTTCAACGCGGGAAGACGAACCGCTGCGAACGGTCGAAGTTTGCGCGAATGGAACACGATCAGCACTCAGAGTCATCCATCTCTCTTGACAATCTCTTTTACCGTCCCCACCCTCGCCCATACCCCGTACCTCCTCGACCCGTCGCGTTTCGCATTTATCATTGGTCGATTAATTTATGCCAAGATTGCTGCACAGTCTGAGACGACAGCGAAGTTCGGGCCGGCTGTCTGTTCCAGTGGGTATATGCCTGTGTAGGAGCCGTTCTACTTGGCCGAGTAGAGGCTAATGGCAGGAAGAGGATCTCGAAGTGCGGGGAAACGGCCTGGTGATACCTGGTAAAAGAGATGCGCGGGTGCATTTGCGGTCTGCGAGACGCGAGGCTGCAGCCGCCACGCTAATGTTCGCGTGCTGGGTTTGTGGGCGCGGTTAACGCTCAGCGGGATTGTCACCATTGTGTCGATAGTAAGTAGTTTTGGGATGCATTGCGCGACAATAGAGTGAACTCTCGTGTGTAAATGGTATTTAAGTGTAGTTGGAGGCTGACAGTTTCGAGATGATTGGGGCTTGGGTGGGGGAGTGTCTCGTTGAAGAGGGTTCATTATTGTGCAATTATTTCTAATGATATTGGAGTTGTGCTGGTGAGGGGGAACAATGTTTGCTTTCTGCATGGAATATAGTGTATCGTTTTAGAGTGAAAAGTGAAGGACCGGGACGTTCAATAGATTTTAAAAAACATTATTGAGTGGTGTTGACGATGATGAATTTGTATTGCATTGTATGCATTGCTGATTAATGTAGTATGATTAATGTTAAATACCGTTGTGAAAATGTTAAGAGTATCGAGAATGGTTTCAAGGTGCAAGAGAATCGGAACAAAGCGGCAAGTTCCACGATCGGCGAAACTAATTGCACCAGCGTCTAATTCGTTTCGTCAAAGTTCTTTAATAAGTTGGACGAACCTAAGGCGGCGGTGTAAGATAAAGTTTCCACCGAACCAGAAGTATTTCATCGGGAATTTAAAGCGGGTCTCCTTTTTCTCATGCAAATTGAACGTTATCCACTTAATTTAACTGGAAAGTTTTTTTTCCTTCTGCGAAACTGTGTAGGACGAATATAATTCACGTTCGCCATTTATATGAATAGACCTTTGAATGGGGAGAATTCCAAGTTCTGTAACCCATAGTAAAAATTTGTTCTCAATTTAAATGTATGATCACTCTCTGCGGTCACATAGAATACCAAAAATAATTCAAAAATAATCTTCAAGCGATAGGAAAGTGAAATGATAAATATCGTACAGTAATGGAATATTAATAAAATAATTCTTTAAACCTGCCATGTACTAATTATTACACAACGAATTACTAATCAATAGATTATCATCCCATCATGTTCAATTCCACAACTATTAAAACATAATCACTGACGACTCCCATACAATTCACCGAATGACCACGGGAAATTACAATATAATCGTATAATAATAAATTCCACGAAATTATCGCCCAACGTTAATTAATATTTCCGTATTACTAAACGTGTTACATATTGCTGCATAAACATTCAACGATTCCCAAAATCTTTCGAGCAGAAATTGGCAAAGATTGACAGATATTCGAAACAATTCGAAGCGTCGCAAAAAGGGAGACTGCACGAGTGGGTGGTGGGGGTTCGTTGGCTCTTTGAAATTTATTCATAAAATTAATACGCCGACGGGCATCAAATTGATACATTGTAATTTCGCGCCTTTTCAAGCAACAAGTCGTAGCGCTGATTGGCAAAAGCTTCGCGTGCACGCGTACCGATACAATTGCTTTTGAAGTATAATCAAAGCGGCGAAATTGCCCCCCCCCCCGATAAAATTCGCATGACGAGGCACGAACGAACGAACGAACGAACGAACGCGGCTGTCCCGAATTTTCGAACCACTTCAATCCCGTTAGGCTGCAAACACACTGTAAAAGGATAATGGCGAGTGTAGCGACGCGCGGGACCAAATAAATGGCCGCGCCCCTAGGCCAGTGTTCACAATACGTGTGATTATCAGCGACGACCAGTGGAAGGGGTTAAATGATGTTCCACAAAAATATTCCCCGAATTTTGTTTGCCATGGACTTCGTCCTGTTCCATGTACTCGTTGTCGCAAATGCACTCCGGATGCTGCATTGGAGGATTGTGTAGTAGTCTGTAGGTTGCGAATGTTTTTCACGAAATTCAATGATTGCGCTGGAGTATTATAATAGATTAATAGAAAATTTTTATTGCAACGAATGATACAAATTGTAGATACTTTTTAGTATTTTTGTATAATTTAGGTATATTTATTTGGTTTACCTTTATCCACAGGTACTTTAAATGAATCATTTTGCATTTAAACAGTGCTCCATTAATATTGAATTAATACGCGATAAGTTAACCAGGATTCGATTAAATATTCTGGAACGGATTAATCCCGGCATCGAATACCTATATTCTATTAGTTGCTGGCAAAATCATTGTTCCAATTATCTTTACGTTAAAACGGATCGGCCCACGAGAATTCTATTAAAGAGGCACGTATTATTAGTTCCTGGAAACGACGTTACCTCCAGTGTCCCTATTAATACACTGCGCCAGAAACGATGTGGAGTGTACCGCTAACAATAAGTGAATAGTAAATGAAACATTTGGCGCGGAAAACAATGGCCACGATTTCACCAGTCGATGACGCGTCGTCTCTTGCAACATTCAGACATCGCGTCTGCGTTCGGCATGTACATTACCAAATAATTTCGTGCTGAATCAAGTTTCTGGCAGCGGCTCCGTAACACGCACTCAAAATACATCGGATCCAGTTGATTTATGCCGAAAGTAATCGTGTTACTTAAAATCGCAGGGAAACCGCTCGGAATTCGCCGTGACAAGATAAATGACGCGCGACCGCGAGTGGGTTGCTTAGATAATCCTGTTAATTAATTCGGGGCGCATTCTACGTTTCTGTTTTTCCGTTAAATATAACTGTGTTAATTGTGAACAATGCTCCCTGTGTTTCTGATCTCGAATACACGCGCAGCCAGCGCGTGTAACTTCTTCCAGTATTAGATATCATTGCTTGAATGGCATACAAATTCGATGAAATTAGATTTAACGAAGGAAATTTTCATTGCATTGCATTATTAATGCACTTCCTTCCATTCACTGACCATTTCACCGTGTGAAATAAAGCAATACAGAAATATTTTATTGACCGTACCAAAAATTATTTAACGGATCCCAACAGGAACAGCGATTCGTTATCGGGGCCGCCTAACAAAAGCTCTTCGCCGTAATAAACAGCGTTCGTTGATTAGCATACGTATGATTGAAACGCAAATCGAGTATATTCATTCGGGACGACTGCTAATTTAACGAACAACATTCCCTGCTTAAAGCCTCGTTTATTGTTCGCAAAGCCTCGTTGATAGTAGCTCCTCTAGTACCTGCCTGTGTCTACGTGTGCACGATATACACACAGTGGATTATACTTGCACACACGCATCGGATTCGCAACGAGCGCATGCGTTTTCGAGTTGAAAGTTTGAAAAACGAATCGATATACGTGAGTACTCTACACGATGATATGATCACTCTCCCCTTCCCCCCCAAAAAAGCACTCTATTACTTTTTTTGTCACGAGTGGCTCGTTCGTTCGCCGCGATGCGATGCCATAAAACGAGGTTCTGAATGTTGCAATACACGAGTCGCGCAGTAGCTTCGTTCGATGAATTTAACGATCAGCGCAGAACATCCATTGCTGCATTTATTTTAATACGGATTGTGAAGATGATTTGGAGAAGAAATACGTGGGGTCTTTTGGATGTTAATTAGCTGACCGCAATGCCGAGTTGGATATATATATATATTTGCTCCTTCGGTTCACGACTGCTTAAACTGTGGAAAGTTAAATTGGTTGGAGGTAACTTGGGTGTGAAATAAGTTGATTGGTTCGGTGACTTCGAATGTGACCATCTGACATTTCGAATGCCAATTGATACGTTTAATGCGAGTGTGGTTAGATTGGTATATTCTAGTGTACAATTTGCTGGAGAACGTAGAATGCTTCTACCCTATTTGATGAGTGTCCACGATTAATTTTTGATATAATTGAAATCTTCCCATTCTGAACGAATATACTTGCAGGATCTTCTTATCCACCTTTCAAGATCAAGACCTTCTCAAGACCATAGTATAGTGGTCCACGAATCTAAATACAAACGAATTCCCAATTTCCAAATGCTAAAAACCTTACACCCAAGCCAATCATCCGAACGAGTGTATACGCGGTATTCGTGTAAATCCGAGAGCTGGTGTCGAACTCGATTCCATCGAACATAGAGGGAAAAAGAGGTAAATAGAGACACGAAAAGAGAGAGAGAGAGGAGTGTTTTGGGTCGCGAGAGTGACTCTCCATCGCGAAACGAGAGCGACAGATACAATTACTACTCGCACATCATTCAAATCGAAGTTGAAGTTGCGGATTTACCAATCGTCCGAAATCTAATTACTATAATAGTTCGAATTATGCACGTAACGAAAGAACAACCCCCATGAGATTTTGTCAAAATACAAGTGTACTCTTTGCGCAACAAATTTTGCATGATCGAATTTTATAGTTCAAGTTGCAAATCTGTATGAATTCATTTTCGCACATTTCTCAGTCCGTGAAACGAAGCAATTTGTTCATTCAGTGTAAACACCAAATATTAAGCCATAGACTAAGTCCCTGTGAATTTTTAAGTAGACTTCTCAGGTCGATTAAAAATATAGAAAATCACTGTTAATTAATTAAATAATCTCCATCGATATCTACAATTTATTCCTGTCTATGTTACATTTACTGTAAATGTAAAGAAAAATATTCTTTCTTACTTCGAACAGAAAAATGGTACCGATCACATGCAGACCGAGGACCATTGTTTCTCGAGAAGTAGTATAGGTCAGCCACGCACTTGCCTAGTCAGACATTGGCCAAAGAAACCAGTATCATTATTACAATTATCGTATACAGTTCTCGCACACCATGCACCGTTTCTCGCAAACTCGAATTATCCCTTTGAATAAAAACACAATTACTAACACATCCCGACATATCAGTCTTTCGTATTTTCACCTGCGGTACAAGCCAGCCTTTTACAGAGAAACCCAGGTACACACCGACGCACATCTATCACGTTGCATGTATAATACACACGCGTACACGCGCAACTTACCCCCATGTACATGCAGCACGAGTTGCGCGCGCGCTGAAATTCGAAGTTTGAAAGACGAATCGATACATGGAGAGGCTGCGTTACCGTAGCGAAGGGCACCACTTGACTACGACCCAATGGGACCATGCGCGTTTTCCCACCCCCTCTGGCCCTTGCTATCTTCCAGTTCAACCCTTCCACCCTTTCTCCGTCTGTCCCTCTTCCGATCCTATCCTCCCGCGCCTTCGCTCCGCCCTTCCTCCTCGCCCCTACATATCTCTCTGTCCTTTCAGCTTCTTCCAAACGTTCGCCCCTCCGTCCCGTTTTACTACGAAACACTGTATTATCGTCCACCTCCGTTTCCCGCCGCCCTTTCGTTTCTCTCTGTCGCGGCGCGACAAAGGCCGCACACTCGACGTACCATAGAAAACTGTCTCGCTGTTCCCGGCAACGTCCAATTAACGTAATTTCGAACGATAGGCGCATCGATCAGGCACGAAACGAGTTTCCGCGCGAGCGGTTCCGCGCGGCGTGGCGTTCGGCCTCGCCTGCGGAGGATTTCGCGGGGCGTACGCGAGCGGATAGGCCGCGATGATAACGAGCGGGGCGTTTTCTGCGTATTAATTAAACGACGAACGAGACGCGGACGGACGCTCGCCGGGGTTAATTAAGTTCCAGGCGTCCGGCTTTGTTACGCGCCGAGCTCAGGCCGGATCGACGCTGATGGATCGGTGTCGTGGCAATCGTCGCGACGTTCGCTTTGCGCATAATGGTTCATCGGGATACGGAAACTTTCGTGGCGGCATTTATGATCCGTGCAGCGCAGCGAGTTTCTGTTGTTATAAGCGTAGTTTTGGTTTCGGTTAGCGGTGCTTGATTGAATGTACGCTCTGTATTTTGCTTAGGTAGCGAAGGTTAATTAAGCGAGTCTTGTGCGGTTAGGCGAGGAACGCGAGGCGTGTATTTTAATGAACTTAGGTGTAATCGTTTTCTTTGTACTGCAGTTTACCATTATTTATCGTGAGGGGGTTTGATTAGTCCAGGTTTTGTCGTTTAATTATGGCTGTCTGACGGACGACTTTGAGTGAACAGTATATTGATTAACGGATTAAGTCGCAGATTGGTCGATGGTCGATGGGCCAGTTCTTTTCCAACCTGCGCGAGATATTCGAGATACGTATGAGTGAACGCGTAACGAAACCATGTTTCACTAAAAATCACGCCACCCAACAAACTGTAGAGGCTATCGAATTTCTGCGAATAGAAATGACGAGCTTCGCCAAACGACAATTGATTCCAAACGAAATCTCACTAACGCACTCTCTACAAATCTCTCGTCTCTTCACTTCTAGCACGTAACTCTTCGAAAACTTCCATTTCCCGCCCTTCCTCTCTCCATCTCGTTCCCCCCTTTACCAAGAAAAATATCGCCAGCAAATAAACGAGAAAAATTCCACGGCGTCCAATTAACCTCGCTAATTCACTCGGTCGGTCTTCGTGTCGTTAGCGCGGTGTCTCCAGATAGGCAAGGTTAAACCTCGCAGGTACGTCCAGAGCAAGCGAAGCAATACGCCCCGAAGATCTGCAAGACAGTCGTCGCGAAGCGTGTGTCGCATACCTCCGCGTACGCGTCGAAAACTTGGCCCTGCCGCGCACCAGGCAATTAACGTCTCGGGGTTAATTAATAGGCACGCCACGGAGAAGGGAGCCCGTAGCCATATCCAAAGGCAGTGCAGCAGACATTAGGCAAACGAACGTAAACCCACAGTAACCACCCTCCCCTATCCCCGATCCGGTGTTCACCCTTTTGCAGGTGCTCGTCGTTGCGTGGGCTGATACAGTTACACGGCACGTACGAGGCCGAACGACACACGTATGCTGGATGGACGAACGTCAGAGTAGAGGAGAAAGAGGCCACATCGTAATCAGCAGTACGTTGCACTCGCTGGTGTACGAACGTAAATGTAAAATTGGCCTCGTTAATTTCACTCTATGACGAATACAATCCAGGCCCGGGGCTCGTTACGAGGAGACTAATTAGTCCACGGGGTGGGTCGGACCTCGCGTCTTTGACACGTCGGACGCTTATCTTTGAGACAGGTCGAGTTGGGCGCCGGTTATCTTGGAGTCACGTGTACGAATGATATTGTATTATTCAATGGCTTGCGTAACGGGAATTCTTTGCCACGCCGTTCATTTCGAGGCGAGCTAAATTGAGTTTGCCAAACGGGGGAAACGGAGACATAGGGTGCGATATGTTTTTTTTATTTTCTTTAAGGAGAAACCGGGGAGAATTGACGATGGTTACTAGGGACTGAGACGTACGGAATGTCCTTCGTACATACAAGAACATCGGGGCGAGGAGATTAATTTTATCTGGATATGTTTCTGAGAATGGATATTTATGGACCGTTGTGAGAAGTGGAAAGTTAATATTAAAGTGGAAGGTACACCTATTTAAAAGCGACTGTACAAGTATATCTTGCCTGTTAACCTCCTTTTCACTATGTCCGGCAAAACGTTTCATTGCTGCAATTGGGCAATTTTAATAGCACGAGATTGAGCGTAAAGATATTAGTTTTATCAGGGTTCGAAGATATTCTACTGTACATAAGCATCACTCCCATTTCGTTTTTACAATCAAAATTACCTTGATGAATATTGATCGTGTTAAATGAAAGAAAAATTGGGATAAACCAAAAGTGTTGCACCAAACGATACTGTACTCGAATGGTTTAAAAGTAATATTGTTACAAGAACGTGTATGAAAAATTAAAAATTGTGTACAGTAGAATTTATAATATAAGAGGCTTCCAGACGAATACCAGAGTGCAGTGTATTTACTAACGTAATAAGACTCCAATTTAAGGCCTTAATTATAAGTAGAACGTTTGACGTATTGCGCACTACGCGTGTCTGGCCATATGCGGGACGATACTACTTGCGCGCTACACCGGTCTTCACTGCCGGCAGTCCCCCGTTTAGCATGTCTATCAGAAATGTTTTACTGCTCCTATTTGACAATTTTAATGGCACTAGGTTAAATATAAATATATTAATTTTACTAGTCATCGAAAATATTATATTTATTTTTATACGCGCCACACTGATCTTTATAGTACTTTACATCCTTTCGGTCCCATATTATTGTCAATCTCTCATTCTACCCGTCTATGTGTCTCGCGTCCAAACCATTACGTTGCACAAACTAACAGACACACGTAGAAATTTCACATCAGAAACAGCGAAAGAAGCTTAGAATCGTTAGAAGACATCTGGAGAACTTTCTCATAATCATCTGAATGGCATTCGCAAATGCATAAAGTTAAATACCAAATTAGCCTCATTAATGCTTCTTGTGAAAGAACGACGGACTTTCTTGCTCGTTAGTGTGAAACTAATTAGACGACTTTACGAATGAACGCTGGCAGGCTTCGCAGACGCGACGTTGTGTCCACTATACGCTTTCGGTGCAAAAGAAAAACACGTATGTACATACAAGATGCACGGGTCTTGCAAAATGAATGAAACTTGTTGGTTACGGAGTATTCAATAGGATACCTGTATTTGTGAAAAAGAAATTTCGCAGTTGCAAAAGTTTATCTCCCTTCGAATGACAATTTATTCGATTTCATATATTCTTCTTGCATTTCGTATACACGATTGCAAAAATGAAAAAAATGAATTGCTCCTTGCTTCATTGACACTGCAATGTTTGTGATTTATGTTAACTATTGGAGTACCTGTTGTTCCACTTAATTCTACTATACAACACAAGATCTCTATAATATTCCAGGAAGACACATTCTCCAGACAAATGGTAACACAAGAAATTGCAAACCGAAAACTCTCAATACCATAAAACGGAAATCAACCCTGCCAATCTCGTACCCACCCCAAGTTTATACCATCAAATAGCAATAAACAAGCTCCCTTTCCGCAATCCTGATATTCCATCCACACCGACACGTACATTCGTCCTTCTATCGAGCCATCTTCCTTCATTTCTCTTTGCCGTTCGTGGCGATTGTAACCAGAGGCCCACTCTCAAGCGTGAGCTGCGGCAGTGTCGTCGTCTTGAAAAATCGCGTAATTGGCGTCAAAGGGATCCGATAACACGAAGCTGGATCACTGCCAGTAGATAAGGGGGCCACTCAAGAAGGGCCCAGAAGGAAAAGGGTTCCGGGAACTCGGGTGGAAGGGGTCGGCGGAGAAACGGATAGTTGACGGGTGAGAAGGGACGCGACATCGCGTCGGGTATCAAGAGCGTCGAATCGTTATTCCCGATTTTCTCGAAATAGACCGTACAACTGCAGGCAGCGATAAAAAGCGTTCCGTTTGACGACGGTTGAATCGTTATTGTCACGCCGCCATGCGGGGCTATTTATATAAGGAGGGTGCTTTCCCGAACGGAACGGCTCGTGTGCCAGCCTCGAAAATGGGGTCGAATGGACGCAACGACGGGCCAGCACAAAAGGGGAAGCCCGATAACGGGCAGAAAATATAAATCTCGACGCGTCGGAATCGCGGCATGAAAATTCGATGAGAGCGTTCGTGTTCGCGTACACGCTCCACGGAGACATTTCGGTGTTTAAGGGTGTACGTGTGTCGATGCACGTGCCGCGTAATGCGAGCGGCGAAAATGGGGTGGAAAACCTGAAGTCTGTTGCCCGGTTGACGATGTTTGAAAGGGGTGTTAGCAGCAGAATCGAGACACTGCCAAAAGATACAGAGGAACGTTGCGTTTCTCTATTTGAGAATACGCCGACTCGCAAGTTCTTTCGTATATTTTTCACATCTAAGAGCAACGGCTTCGGATTGCCGCTCTGTCAAGTCGTGCTTATCAATTACTTTGTTCACATTTAACGCCGGGGCCATTTGTAAACGCAATTAATTTGATGCTTGATACGGCATTTAATTTTTTAAAGTGGGGTAAGCTGGAAGCGAAAATGTTGCAGTACATTTCTACCCCCGATTTCTCGACGCGATCATTTTTCTTCTACTCCTGCAATTTCCAAGAGCCATTGAAGGTGGTAATACTTATTGTCTCAAGCAGTACACTTACTCAGGACAAATACGAAAATCACCGACCACCAGCATCACCATTTCCTCGCCGTTTTCCTCGAATCTACGCCACCCCTTTCAGGTCGCTTAAAAATAATTTTTCTCGCCGGGACCTGCCCCACCGACCCGACCACCGTGCAATTTGCACACCCACTCGAGCAATCACCGCAGACAGTTCTCTCCCTATTTCACTCTCTCTCTCTCTTCTTTCTATCCAACCCGTCTTTACCTTTACCCCCACTGCGCTCCGAACAAAACCACCATCTCGCCTCGCTTATCGTCCATTCGCTCCCTTTCTCTCTCGCTGCTAAACGGTGCCTCAGCAAATGCGACAAGATAAACTGCGAACTCTGAAATTCGGTGCACCCGCGACCGCCCTTTTGTATTTCCACCCTCCAGGCTGTGCCCGCGAAGAACGATGGAACACGGGGAAGAACGAAGAAGTACGATGAATGTACGCGTCGTGAAGGCAGAATCGAGGAAACAGAGTGCACGGTAATTACGCCGCTTACGTCAGTTTGGGGAAAGTTTGGCTCGTACGTTGCTGGAGTACGCGTTGCTTCGCGAAGCGGAAATGGTTGAGATCGTTTGATCTTCCGTCGATCGTGCGGTCACGATCTGATCGAAACGACGTGCAGTCTCACCGGCTCCCTCGAGCTGGTATTTATTGCCGGTGAACTGCTTAGGTCGTACGTTACGCGGAGGCCGGAGTCGTTTAGATGGATTTTAAAGGTTGGCCATTGCGGGGGAGTTTACGAAGAATTATAAGGGGCAGGCGAGGAGTGGTGGAGCATTAGGGGTGAGGGTAAGTTGTTTTAGTTGGCTGTGTTTCGTTGAAATGCGGGTAATTAAATAGGGGGTAGTTTTATCATGCAAATTTGGTCGTTTGTATTTTATTTTTATTTAAGTGCAGTTATTTTGCGGGGGACCAGAAGTAATTGTGCATCTGACTTGCTACATAATGAACTGCGGTTGAAACGTAAATATTGTTTCCCTTTATAAAATAAGGATAAGCTTCGACAGAAATAATTTCTCAATTTTCTAAATGTTATTCGAGATATCTATGCTCGACGAACAAACCACCGGATCCAATTGAAAAGTCGCCGGATCAAATCTGAGATATTTTTCACTAAGAGGTATTTAATGAATCAATAAAAAAATTCGACGTGCGCAATATCGCACGATGCTCCGACTAACGGGTCAAAAACATAGGAAAGGAAAACGTTTCACGTTCCTGTTTCTTATTGCATCCGCCAGTTTAATGGATATTCTCAGCCGCGAGTCAGAAACATCGTGCTGCTTAAGCCGAATTTTATAACCCCGCTTCCCTCTCTTTTTTTTTCTTTCCGCGAGGGATTTAAATTGCGGACGCCATTATCTGCTTCATAAAAATCTGCTACGCTTCGCTGTACCCTCCCCCGTGCACCACCGGGTCACTCTGCTGATACAAATTCGTACTGGTCGAGATAAATATGTGTATGGGAGAAACGAATACCCGGGGAATGATCGTGTGCATGTCCAGCAAAACGCGGGACATAAAAGATATTTATGGAGCCAGCGAGGAGAAATTCGTGGTATCATTCCTTATTTTTCGACGGTGACAATTTCGTTGCGATAAGCTGATCAAACTTTTATCATTAATTTTGCTTGCTATGAACAATTACTATTGTTTCATTATCATAGTGCATAGGTTTCACATGTCGTTTATTTGTTCACGAGTCAACGATTATCTGATACTTTTCGGTTCTCACCATATTCATGAGATGTAAAATCATTTTCCACATCGTGAAAATATTTTCCATGAATCTTAGCTCTCCCAAAAATATTTTTCATAGCATCGTTTCAGGCGATTTAGTGTCCACTTAAGGTGCACGAAAATCGAAAAATCAATTACCCAAATTATTCCAAGCGAAGCTGCCAAGCAAACGTCGCATCGCGCCACGTTTACCAAAATCCAAATTAGAAACCGATCCACGAAACGAGGAATACACGAGTAACCGTTTCAATTTCTTCGGCCGCTCGTCGACTCCGCCGATTTCCATTAGTACTACAAGCTACCCCAACGCTCCTTGCGACAGCCATAAAATTATAAAGCTTAGAATCGACGCGAGCACTCCAGGTAGAAGAACCGAGACAGGGAAGATTACAGGTAAGCGAGCACCGGTCCAATTCGCTCGAAGCGAGGCGCAACAACGTTACAAACGAAAAAGTTTCTCCATTATACGCTCGTCTTTTTCATTGTCTCCCCTCGAAGCAGCTGCTATCGCTCTTTTTCCCTCGCAGCCTCACCTTCCGTAGACCGTGGACGCAGTTGTTACCGGACGAGGGCTGGAAATACGTTCGTGTGGCTATGCTGCCCTCGAGAAGTTTTTATCGCACGGCTTAAGCTCGAGTTTACAACTCCTTCTTCATCTCTTCGTTCTCCAGCTTGCCTGGCCCACTGCGCTTACTCGGAGCACGGAATCGTAAACTCGCGAATCAGATTCCAGGGATCTCGATAGACGGAAGAGGTTGTCTTGCAATAATCGAAAGACTTGTTACGAAACCTCTCGTATAACGGAGATAGCTTTCGTATCTTGGAAACAATTGGCCATAAATTGTGGAAGCTGTGTAGGGAGAAAGAAGAAAAAACATCGTAGAGTTTACATTTGTTGGCGGATGGTATATATCAGTCTTGGATCTTTTACGCGGGCTAGTTTTAAAGAATACGTTTACTGTCACAAGTTTTTCATGATACCTCGGGGGACAGTATTATTTCATTTCCTTCGTCGTATCTTTTGAGGTGAATATCAAGCCATATTGAAGGGTATTTTGATTTATGCGAATTATAAGCGATGTCCTGGAGGAACAGCGCAATGAAATTTCGTTGATATTCAGAAAATGAAAATGCAAATGAAACGGTGCATTTAGTCGACGAAATACACGAAACGAAAAGTATAATGAGCTTTGGAAAAGAATTGAAAATATCAATGCAAATGACCAATTCGTCTACTTCGCCGATCATTCGTCAATCCAAAAGTTGACCAAAGTGTCCCAAAGAAATTCCGCCGTCCTTGCTTCGCCTTAATACAATTCCTGCGAGATCAAGGAAACCACTCGGCCCAAGTGTAACCGGCGGGCAAAAACAATTTAAACAATTTCCATACAATCCAACCACCCGCGCAAACAAAACACACAGCCCAAACTATTCGCCGCCGAACTTTCAATTCGCGAAACAGCATTCTTTTTGCAACCTGCTAATCGATCCGAACTCGTCGTGCCGTTCAACGAGATTAACCGTTCGGTGAGCCAAGTGGAGTCCAGAGGTGGCCGAATTAACAAGCTATTTAGCCGAACACGCCGGGCAACGTCGGCCCCCGAAAAGTTTTTAATCAAAACGCGAGACTGGGACTGGAAGGCCGTCCACTGTTCCGAGCTTACCCCGACTCGCCATCCCCCTCTGTTTTTTTTTATTTTTTTATTTTACAAGCGATCCTTTGTGCAGGGACTACAACGTCGTTGCTGCAGTTTCGCTCGATGCCCCTTAACGAAGGCTCAATAAAAGGATGTTTATGGATAAGCCTGGATCAAAGGCGAGTGGTCTGACGCGATTAACGAAAAGTCCGAGCACACCCCCGGTTTCGGCGCATCCCTGGCCGATGCGCAAATCCACTGAGAACGTACCAACGTTATCTCCACGTGGAACACAGGCGCGTACACACGGCGGCCACATCTGTGTTCGGGGTGGCTGTGCGCGAAGCTGTACGTAGTCTTGAAGCTTGTTCAGACTTGCTGTCTTTGTCTGTAGACACGCGATTACTGGCAATGTCTATAGATTCCCAGACAGTTCCGAACAGTTTGTAATCTGCTGCGCGAATGTTTGCAGAGAGAGTTGAATATTTTGGTGAACGGAACGGGATTATTTTTAACGTAATGAGTCGAACGAAATGGGATAGTAAGATGGTGTTCGTATTGTTATTACTTTTTGAGAGTTTGAGGGAGCAAATCAATTAGAACGGCAGAGAATGAAAATCATTCTAATCTAAACACAAGGAAGTCCACGCTTCACAAAATTATATTATAATATTATTCCCAAGATAAAGTGGTTAATGTATTTTGCGATAAGTTTTTACGACAAAGGACAATAATATCTCTTGAACGTATAAGTCCATGGACAGTTTGCAGTCTGTCGTCCGAATAACTTTTCCATGAGGAACGAATATTTCGGTGCACAATACAATCACATTTTCCACTTTCCGAACACATTCAAGGAGCGACAGCAAATAAATTCGAACATCGGCGCGAAGTGAATGATCCCAGCCTGAACATAGGTGAATTTCGTGCAATAAGTCTGGGCCCAGCTTTACGGACAGACGTTCGCCCATGGCACACCGACGTCCCTGCAGCTTTAATGCTGCTGGCCGATTATAATCTCGTCAACGACTTATGCCATTAGAGGCAGGCTACGCCATAGTTCCGGCATTCAGTCGGGCACACTATGTCCCCGCCGCCCTTATCCGTTTCCGTGGAACCTTTCCTCCCCGACTGAATAGCCGGTTGTTCCTCGTAGCTTCTTCGTCTGTCGCGGGAAGATTCGCAAACCGCTCTAAAAGCGACCAATTACGTGATTAAAGGAGGAAACGTTCCCAGACGACGAATGTTCGACGCGCAGTCTTTGAACGCGAGACGCACGAAACCCTATAGTACCTGCCCGTGGATGTTCCATTCTTTGATACCTTCCTCGCGATCACTCGCTTGTTAGTCGCTCTGCTACGTGTACTTATTTCGCAGAAAAGTTGTGCGCGTCTGTAGGACACGGTTACGTGTGTGTTCGTATAAAGAGTTCGTACGAAGATATGGCCGTTCAAAGGGAAGTAATAACGTGAATTCACTTTGAAATTCTTTGGCGGGTTGTAATATGGTAGATGTATTATAATACATAACTGGATACTCGCATGAGTAAAATGAAATATCGCGGGGTAATTTTTATTTGGCAGCTATCAATTGAGCGTGATTGTATTCTAGCATTCTTATATAAAATAACTGGATTTCGTCTATTTTCAGGTGTTCTGTTTGTTGCATTTACAATCTTATCTGAACTTTCATTGTACTGAACTGACATTGTATCGTCATTGAAACTGAACAGAGTTGTTGTTCAATGTTTAATAAAAACTGTACTGTTTTGTTCATCGAGGGTGCCAGGGCGAAGGGGTTAATTTGATCGATTTCTAGAGAGATGGTAAATTAAACTGATCCAAACGTAAGAGCACAAGATTAATGAACTTAAGCCGTCGAAGGATATTTTTCGCAGAAGTAGATCTTGGCTGACGGAAACTATGTCTCGTATCAGGTTTACATCTATGCGATTCAAGCACTATATATCGATGTTATCAGAAATATTGAGGTAAAAATATGAGCATAGTTGGTACAGTTGCAACTCAGCGGAACGAGAATCGCGATTCTTATCTTCTATATTCAATTCTGGCACGGTTATGAGAAAGGAAGCAATGCTTCGTGGAAAAAGATCCATAAAACATGACGTGTTTGGTTAAAAAAAAGAAGATATAAATTGCGTACATAGACTGTGCAGACGTTGAAACGACACTGTTATCAACACGGTTCGACTCTGCCGAACGATATCAAATATTTAATAACATTCGAACTCTTTTCTCATTTACTTTGAAGTAAAGCTCCGCCACTTTGATAACCATAATTGAGACATGCTTATAATAGTTGAACGGTTGTAATTTTCCACACTCTTTCTTGATTCTCTAGCAGCGGTTTATAACGTAAAGTGCAACATTCCTTTAGTATCCCCTAGGCAACGAAAGTTTCTGCGCACTTGTTAAGTTGCCCAAAGTACTTTGCGCTCCTGAACTGTTATCACGGAATAGTGTATAAACCACGTAATTATATGCTGCTAGTGCTGAATACAATTCTGTAATATTAAAAGGTCACTTAAAGTTTCTTTCTCTACTTCACACAAATTGCACAGGGCGCAGACTACCAAAACATTAATTAATAAAGACCGTCTTCTTTTCAATCTTTAAGTCATGGATATTTTGCCAACTGAATATTCTCCCCCCATCGCTCTCAACATCGAAGGAAATTCCCGAAAGTGACGAGAGAACGTGCGTCCAGACAGCTGTCAGACGCGTCCAGCGGCAAAAACGTGATCAAAAAGTACAACGCATATCGATGACAGTTTCGACATTTTCGGAACGGGAGCAACGTTAAAGGTTCGAGCTCGCAACGTCGAATTAACGATAACCGAACATCGGTTGGTGAATAATCGATCGTTGATCCCGGGTTCACGGTGCCACAAGTCAGTTTTCGAAGCGGAATTCTACTTGCGATAATTCGAAACGCAACGTTAGTTATATTTTACTGCCATGGAAATCATGAATTTCATTGATTCGTTGCACTCGAATATTGCCCGAAAGGCTATAGCTGGATAAGGGGGTCAAATGTGCCCCTAAACCAAATTCGACTTGTGACGTACCATACGATAGCTTATCAAGCAAAACCAATTCGAGCCAAGTTTCAACCCTCTAGCTCGACTGGGAGAGTAGTTACAGCGAAAAAACAAAGTTGAAGTCTTTGCTCAGTATCTTCCATTATAGTGCATACAAAATTTTGAAAAAAATGTGAGACATTGCAATTATGGAGGCACATATTGTATAAGTTTTACAGATTTTTAAATCGGAAACTCGAGCTGCAAAAAATAAAAAACGTCAAAAAATGCTGAAAAATGCCGATTTTGTATTGAAGGAATCTTTTACCCAAAATTATATTTTTTTTGTAGGTACGTATTATTGATACTATTATTCTCAATTTTTTTCATATTTTTAAATTGGGTGCGCCGCAGCTAAAAAAATTAAAAACCGACTTTTTCGTCGTTTTTTGCGTGGCAAAGTAACGTATAAGGCAAATTTTCGTCTATTCCTTGCGAAATAAGTGTTTTATGCAGTGTTTCATGTGTTTACATTCAGCAGACCATCATAGGAATCGAGGAATGTAAATAAAACGAGGCGATTGAAGTAACATTAGTCAGTTTATATCCTACAATATTCACAACATTGTTGTGAATATGAAGCCCAAACTGGGCTCTAAGAAAATGCACTAAAGTTGCAAATTGAGATCTAAGAAAAGGCACGAAAGTTGCAAATTGAGCTCTAAGAAAATGCAAGAAAGTTGCAAATGGGACTCTAGGAAAATGCAACAAAGTTGCAAATTGAGCTCTAAGAAAATGCATGAAAGTTGCAAATGGAGCTCTAAGAAAGTGCAAGAAAGTTGTAAACTGAGCTCTAAGAAAATGCACAAAAGTTGCAAATTGAGCTCTAAGAAAGTGCAAGAATGTTGTAAACTGAGCTCTAGGAAAATGCAAGAAAGTTGCAAATTGGGCACTAAGAAAATGCAAGAAAGTTGCAAATTGAGCTCTAAGAAAGTGCACGAAAGTTGCAAATTGGGCTCTAGGAAAATGCAAGAAAGTTGCAAATTGGGCTCTAAGAAAATGCTCGAAAGTTGCAAGTTGAACTCCAAGAAAGTGCACGAAAGTTGCAAATTGAGCTCCAAGAAAGTGCACGAAAGTTGCAAATTGAGATCCAAAAAAGTGCACGAAAGTTGCAAATTGAACTCCAAGAAAGTGCACGAAAGTTGCAAATTGAACTGTAAGAAAATGCAAGAAATTTGCAAATTGAACTGCAAGAAAATGCAAGAAAGTTGCAAATTGAACCGTAAGAAAATGCAAGAAAGTTGCAAATTGAGCTCTAAGAAACTGCAAGAAAGTTGCAAATTGAACCGTAAGAAAATGCAAGAAAGTTGCAAAATGAACCGTAAGAAAATGCAAGAAAGTTGCAAATTGAGGTCTAAGAAAATGCACGAAAGTTGCAAATTGAGATCTAAGGAAATGCAACAGAATTGCAAATGGGGCTCTAGGAAAATGCAAGAAAGTTGCAAATGGAGCTCCAAGAAAGTGCACGAAAGTTGCAAATTGGGCTCTAGGAAAATGCAAGAAAGTTGCAAATTGGGCTCTAAGAAAGTGCACGAAAGTTGCAAATTGAGGTCTAAGAAAATGCACGAAAGTTGCAAATTGGGCTCTAAGAAAGTGCACGAAAGTTGCAAATTGAGCTCTAAGAAAATGCACGATAGTTGCAAATTGAACCGTAAGAAAATGCAAGAAAGTTGCAAATTGAGGTCTAAGAAAATGCAAGAAAGTTGCAAATTGGGCTCTAAGAAAATGCAAGAAAGTTGCAAATTGAGCTCTAAGAAAGTGCACGAAAGTTGCAAATTGGGCTCTAGGAAAATGCAAGAAAGTTGCAAATTGGGCTCTAGGAAAATGCTCGAAAGTTGCAAGTTGAACTCCAAGAAAGTGCACGAAAGTTGCAAATTGAGCTCCAAGAAAGTGCACGAAAGTTGCAAATTGAGATCCAAAAAAGTGCACGAAAGTTGCAAATTGAACTCCAAGTAAGTGCACGAAAGTTGCAAATTGAACTGTAAGAAAATGCAAGAAATTTGCAAATTGAACTGCAAGAAAATGCAAGAAAGTTGCAAATTGAACCGTAAGAAAATGCAAGAAAGTTGCAAATTGAACTCCAAGAAAGTGCACGAAAGTTGCAAATTGAACTGTAAGAAAATGCAAGAAATTTGCAAATTGAACTGCAAGAAAATGCAAGAAAGTTGCAAATTGAACCGTAAGAAAATGCAAGAAAGTTGCAAATTGAACTCCAAGAAAGTGCACGAAAGTTGCAAATTGAACTGTAAGAAAATGCAAGAAATTTGCAAATTGAACTGCAAGAAAATGCAAGAAAGTTGCAAATTGAACTCCAAGAAAGTGCACGAAAGTTGCAAATTGAACTCCAAGAAAGTGCACGAAAGTTGCAAATTGAACTGTAAGAAAATGCAAGAAATTTGCAAATTGAACTCCAAGAAAGTGCACGAAAGTTGCAAATTGAACCGTAAGAAAATGCAAGAAATTTGCAAATTGAACTGCAAGAAAATGCAAGAAAGTTGCAAATTGAACCGTAAGAAAATGCAAGAAAGTTGCAAATTGAGGTCTAAGAAAATGCAAGAAAGTTGCAAATTGGGCTCTAAGAAAATGCAAGAAAGTTGCAAATTGAGCTCTAAGAAAGTGCACGAAAGTTGCAAATTGGGCTCTAGGAAAATGCAAGAAAATTGCAAATTGGGCTCTAGGAAAATGCTCGAAAGTTGCAAGTTGAACTCCAAGAAAGTGCACGAAAGTTGCAAATTGAGCTCCAAGAAAGTGCACGAAAGTTGCAAATTGAGATCCAAAAAAGTGCACGAAAGTTGCAAATTGGGCTCTAGGAAAATGCAAGAAAGTTGCAAATTGGGCTCTAAGAAAGTGCACGAAAGTTGCAAATTGAGGTCTAAGAAAATGCACGAAAGTTGCAAATTGGGCTCTAAGAAAGTGCACGAAAGTTGCAAATTGAGCTCTAAGAAAATGCACGATAGTTGCAAATTGAACCGTAAGAAAATGCAAGAAAGTTGCAAATTGAGGTCTAAGAAAATGCAAGAAAGTTGCAAATTGGGCTCTAAGAAAATGCAAGAAAGTTGCAAATTGAGCTCTAAGAAAGTGCACGAAAGTTGCAAATTGGGCTCTAGGAAAATGCAAGAAAGTTGCAAATTGGGCTCTAGGAAAATGCTCGAAAGTTGCAAGTTGAACTCCAAGAAAGTGCACGAAAGTTGCAAATTGAGCTCCAAGAAAGTGCACGAAAGTTGCAAATTGAGATCCAAAAAAGTGCACGAAAGTTGCAAATTGAACTCCAAGAAAGTGCACGAAAGTTGCAAATTGAACTGTAAGAAAATGCAAGAAATTTGCAAATTGAACTGCAAGAAAATGCAAGAAAGTTGCAAACTGAACCGTAAGAAAATGCAAGAAAGTTGCAAATTGAACTCCAAGAAAGTGCACGAAAGTTGCAAATTGAACTGTAAGAAAATGCAAGAAATTTGCAAATTGAGGTCTAAGAAAATGCAAGAAAGTTGCAAATTGAGGTCTAAGAAAATGCAAGAAAGTTGCAAATTGGGCTCTAAGAAAATGCAAGAAAGTTGCAAATTGGGCTCTAGGAAAATGCAAGAAAGTTGCAAATTGGGCTCTAGGAAAATGCTCGAAAGTTGCAAGTTGAACTCCAAGAAAGTGCACGAAAGTTGCAAATTGAGATCCAAAAAAATGCACGAAAGTTGCAAATTGAACTCCAAGAAAGTGCACGAAAGTTGCAAATTGAACTGCAAGAAAATGCAAGAAATTTGCAAATTGAACTGCAAGAAAATGCAAGAAAGTTGCAAATTGAACCGTAAGAAAATGCAAGAAAGTTGCAAATTGAACTCCAAGAAAGTGCACGAAAGTTGCAAATTGAACTGTAAGAAAATGCAAGAAATTTGTAAATTGAATTGCAAGAAAATGCAAGAAAGTTGCAAATTGAACCGTAAGAAAATGCAAGAAAGTTGCAAATTAAGGTCTAAGAAAATGCAAGAAAGTTGCAAATTGGGCTCTAAGAAAATGCAAGAAAGTTGCAAATTGAGCTCCAAGAAAGTGCACGAAAGTTGCAAATTGAGATCCAAAAAAGTGCACGAAAGTTGCAAATTGAACTCCAAGAAAGTGCACGAAAGTTGCAAATTGAACTGTAAGAAAATGCAAGAAATTTGCAAATTGAACTGCAAGAAAATGCAAGAAAGTTGCAAACTGAACCGTAAGAAAATGCAAGAAAGTTGCAAATTGAACTCCAAGAAAGTGCACGAAAGTTGCAAATTGAACTGTAAGAAAATGCAAGAAATTTGCAAATTGAACTGCAAGAAAATGCAAGAAAGTTGCAAATTGAGCTCTAAGAAAGTGCACGAAAGTTGCAAATTGGGCTCTAGGAAAATGCAAGAAAGTTGCAAATTGGGCTCTAGGAAAATGCTCGAAAGTTGCAAGTTGAACTCCAAGAAAGTGCACGAAAGTTGCAAATTGAGCTCCAAGAAAGTGCACGAAAGTTGCAAATGGAGCTCCAAGAAAGTGCACGAAAGTTGCAAATTGGGCTCTAGGAAAATGCAAGAAAGTTGCAAATTGGGCTCTAAGAAAGTGCACGAAAGTTGCAAATTGAGGTCTAAGAAAATGCACGAAAGTTGCAAATTGGGCTCTAAGAAAGTGCACGAAAGTTGCAAATTGAGCTCTAAGAAAATGCACGATAGTTGCAAATTGAACCGTAAGAAAATGCAAGAAAGTTGCAAATTGAGGTCTAAGAAAATGCAAGAAAGTTGCAAATTGGGCTCTAAGAAAATGCAAGAAAGTTGCAAATTGAGCTCTAAGAAAGTGCACGAAAGTTGCAAATTGGGCTCTAGGAAAATGCAAGAAAGTTGCAAATTGGGCTCTAGGAAAATGCTCGAAAGTTGCAAGTTGAACTCCAAGAAAGTGCACGAAAGTTGCAAATTGAGCTCCAAGAAAGTGCACGAAAGTTGCAAATTGAGATCCAAAAAAGTGCACGAAAGTTGCAAATTGAACTCCAAGAAAGTGCACGAAAGTTGCAAATTGAACTGTAAGAAAATGCAAGAAATTTGCAAATTGAACTGCAAGAAAATGCAAGAAAGTTGCAAACTGAACCGTAAGAAAATGCAAGAAAGTTGCAAATTGAACTCCAAGAAAGTGCACGAAAGTTGCAAATTGAACTGTAAGAAAATGCAAGAAATTTGCAAATTGAGGTCTAAGAAAATGCAAGAAAGTTGCAAATTGAGGTCTAAGAAAATGCAAGAAAGTTGCAAATTGGGCTCTAAGAAAATGCAAGAAAGTTGCAAATTGGGCTCTAGGAAAATGCAAGAAAGTTGCAAATTGGGCTCTAGGAAAATGCTCGAAAGTTGCAAGTTGAACTCCAAGAAAGTGCACGAAAGTTGCAAATTGAGATCCAAAAAAATGCACGAAAGTTGCAAATTGAACTCCAAGAAAGTGCACGAAAGTTGCAAATTGAACTGCAAGAAAATGCAAGAAATTTGCAAATTGAACTGCAAGAAAATGCAAGAAAGTTGCAAATTGAACCGTAAGAAAATGCAAGAAAGTTGCAAATTGAACTCCAAGAAAGTGCACGAAAGTTGCAAATTGAACTGTAAGAAAATGCAAGAAATTTGTAAATTGAATTGCAAGAAAATGCAAGAAAGTTGCAAATTGAACCGTAAGAAAATGCAAGAAAGTTGCAAATTAAGGTCTAAGAAAATGCAAGAAAGTTGCAAATTGGGCTCTAAGAAAATGCAAGAAAGTTGCAAATTGAGCTCCAAGAAAGTGCACGAAAGTTGCAAATTGAGATCCAAAAAAGTGCACGAAAGTTGCAAATTGAACTCCAAGAAAGTGCACGAAAGTTGCAAATTGAACTGTAAGAAAATGCAAGAAATTTGCAAATTGAACTGCAAGAAAATGCAAGAAAGTTGCAAACTGAACCGTAAGAAAATGCAAGAAAGTTGCAAATTGAACTCCAAGAAAGTGCACGAAAGTTGCAAATTGAACTGTAAGAAAATGCAAGAAATTTGCAAATTGAACTGCAAGAAAATGCAAGAAAGTTGCAAATTGAGCTCTAAGAAAGTGCACGAAAGTTGCAAATTGGGCTCTAGGAAAATGCAAGAAAGTTGCAAATTGGGCTCTAGGAAAATGCTCGAAAGTTGCAAGTTGAACTCCAAGAAAGTGCACGAAAGTTGCAAATTGAGCTCCAAGAAAGTGCACGAAAGTTGCAAATTGAGGTCTAAGAAAATGCAAGAAAGTTGCAAATTGGGCTCTAAGAAAATGCAAGAAAGTTGCAAATTGAGCTCTAAGAAAGTGCACGAAAGTTGCAAATTGGGCTCTAGGAAAATGCAAGAAAGTTGCAAATTGGGCTCTAGGAAAATGTTCGAAAGTTGCAAGTTGAACTCCAAGAAAGTGCACGAAAGTTGCAAATTGAGATCCAAAAAAGTGCACGAAAGTTGCAAATTGAACTCCAAGAAAGTGCACGAAAGTTGCAAATTGAACTGTAAGAAAATGCAAGAAATTTGCAAATTGAACTGCAAGAAAATGCAAGAAAGTTGCAAATTGAACCGTAAGAAAATGCAAGAAAGTTGCAAATTGAACTGCAAGAAAATGCAAGAATGTTGCAAATTGAACCGTAAGAAAATGCAAGAAAGTTGCAAATTGAACCGTAAGAAAATGCAAGAAAGTTGCAAATTGAGGTCTAAGAAAATGCACGAAAGTTGCAAATTGAGCTCTAAGAAAATGCACGATAGTTGCAAATTGAACCGTAAGAAAATGCAAGAAAGTTGCAAATTGAGCTGTAAGAAAATGCAAGAAAGTTGCAAATTGAGGTCTAAGAAAATGCACGAAAGTTGCAAATTGGGCTCTAAGAAAGTGCACGAAAGTTGCAAATTGAGCTCTAAGAAAATGCACGATAGTTGCAAATTGAACCGTAAGAAAATGCAAGAAAGTTGCAAATTGAGCTGTAAGAAAATGCAAGAACGTTGCAAATTGAGCTCTAAGAAAATGCAACAGAATTGCAAATGGGGCTCTAGGAAAATGCAACAAAGTTGCAACTTGAGCTCTAGGAAAATGCACGAAAGTTGCAAATTGAACCGTAAGAAAATGCAAGAAAGTTGCAAATTGAGGTCTAAGAAAATGCAAGAAAGTTGCAAATTGGGCTCTAAGAAAATGCAAGAAAGTTGCAAATTGAGCTCTAAGAAAGTGCACGAAAGTTGCAAATTGAGTTCTAAGAAAATGCACGAACGTTGCAAATTGAGCTCTGAGAAAATGCAACAAAGTTGCAAATTGAGCTCTCAGAAAATGCAATAAAGTTGCAAATTGAGCTCTAAGAAAATGCAACAAAGTTGCAATTGAGCTCTAATAAATTGCACGAAAGTTGCAAATTGAGCTCTAAGAAAATGCAACAGAATTGCAAATGGGGCTCTAGAAAAATGCAACAAAGTTGCAACTTGAGCTCTAGGAAAATGCACGAAGGTTGCAAATTGAGCTCTAAGAAAATGCACGAAAGTTGCAAATTGAGCTCTAAGAAAATGCACGAAAGTTGCAAATTGAACCGTAAGAAAATGCAAGAAAGTTGCAAATTGAGCTGTAAGAAAATGCAAGAACGTTGCAAATTGAGCTCTAAGAAAATGCAACAGAATTGCAAATGGGGCTCTAGGAAAATGCAACAAAGTTGCAAATTGAGCTATAAGAAAATGCACGAATGTTGCAAATTGAGCTCTAGGAAAATGCACGAAAGTTGCAAATTGAGCTCTAAGAAAATGCACGAATGTTGCAAATTGAGCTCTAAGAAAATGCAACAAAGTTGCAAATTGAACTGCAAGAAAATGCAAGAAAGTTACAAATTGAGCTCTAAGAAAATGCAACAAAGTTGCAAATTGAGCTATAAGAAAATGCAACAAAGTTGCAAAAATTCTCGACAAAAATTTGCAACAATGTTGCGCCTAAATTTTTGCAACAATGTTGCAAACAACGCCTCGCGAAAAACGCACAAAGTTGCAAAATTTTTGGAGAAAAATTTGCAACAATGTTGCGCCTAAATTTTTGCAACATTGTTGCAAATTTTTCTCCAAAATTTTTGCAACTTTGTTGCGTTTCGTGAGGCGTCGTTTGCAACATTGTTGCAAAAATTTAGGCGCAACATTGTTGCAAAATTTTGTCGAGAATTTTTGCAACTTTGTTGCGTTTTCGCGAGGCGTCGTTTGCAACAATGTTGCAAAAATTTAGGCGCAACACTGTTGCCAATTTTTGTCGAGAATTTTTGCAACTTTGAGCGTTTTTCGCGAGGCGTTGTTTGCAACATTGTTGCAAATTTTGTCAAGAATTCTGGCAACTTTGTTGCATTTTTTAGAGCTCAATTTGCAACTTTGTTGCATTTTCTTAGAGCTCAATTTGCAACTTTCGTGCATTTTCTTAGAGCTCAATTTTCAACTTTGTTGTATTTTCTGAGAGCTCAATTTGCAACTTTGTTGCATTTTCTCAGAGCTCAATTTGCAACGTTCGTGCATTTTCTTAGAACTCAATTTGCAACATTCGTGCACTTTCTTAGAGCTCAGTTTGCAACTTTCTTGCACTTTCTTAGAGCTCAGTTTGCAACTTTCGTGCACTTTCTTGGAGCTCAGTTTGCAACTTTCTTGCACTTTCTTAGAGCTCAGTTTGCAACTTTCGTGCACTTTCTTAGAGCTCAGTTTGCAACTTTCTTGCACTTTCTTGGAGCTAAGTTTGCAACTTTCTTGCACTTTCTTGGAGCTCAGTTTGCAACTTTCTTGCACTTTCTTGGAGCTAAGTTTGCAACTTTCTTTCACTTTCTTGGAGCTCAGTTTGCAACTTTCTTGCACTTTCTTAGAGCTCAGTTTGCAACTTTCGTGCACTTTCTTAGAGCGCAGTTTGCAACTTTCGTGCATTTTCTTAGAGCTCAATTTGCAACTTTCGTGCACTTTCTTAGAGCTCAGTTTGCAACTTTCTTGCACTTTCTTGGAGCTAAGTTTGCAACTTTCTTGCACTTTCTTGGAGCTCAGTTTGCAACTTTCTTGCACTTTCTTGGAGCTAAGTTTGCAACTTTCTTTCACTTTCTTGGAGCTCAGTTTGCAACTTTCTTGCACTTTCTTAGAGCGCAGTTTGCAACTTTCGTGCATTTTCTTAGAGCTCAATTTGCAACGTTCGTGCATTTTCTTAGAACTCAATTTGCAACGTTCGTGCATTTTCTTAGAACTCAATTTGCAACTTTCGTGCACTTTCTTGGAGCTCAGTTTGCAACTTTCTTGCACTTTCTTGGAGCTAAGTTTGCAACTTTCTTGCACTTTCTTGGAGCTCAGTTTGCAACTTTCTTGCACTTTCTTAGAGCTCAGTTTGCAACTTTCGTGCACTTTCTTAGAGCGCAGTTTGCAACTTTCGTGCATTTTCTTAGAGCTCAATTTGCAACGTTCGTGCATTTTCTTAGAACTCAATTTGCAACGTTCGTGCATTTTCTTAGAACTCAATTTGCAACTTTCGTGCACTTTCTTGGAGCTCAGTTTGCAACTTTCGTGCACTTTCTTAGAGCGCAGTTTGCAACTTTCGTGCACGTTCTTAGAGCTAAGTTTGCAACTTTCTTGCACTTTCTTGCAGTTCAATTTGCAACTTTCTTGCATTTTCTTGCAGTTCAATTTGCAACTTTCTTGCATTTTCTTACAGTTCAATTTGCAACTTTCTTGCACTTTCTTGGAGCTCGATTTGTAACTTTCGTGCGCTTTCTTGGAGCCGAATTTGCAACTTTCTTGCACTTTCTTAGAGGTCGATTTGCAACTTTCGTGCACTTTCTTAGAGCTCGATTTGCAACTTTTGTGCACTTTCTTAGAGCTCAGTTTGCAACTTTCGTGCACTTTCTTAGAGCCCAGTTTGGGCTTCATATTCACAACAATGTTGTGAATATTGTAGGATATAAACCGACTAACGTTACTTCAATCGCCTCGTTTTATTTACCTTCCTCGATTCCTATGCTGGTCTGCCGAATATAAAAACATGAAACACTGCATAAAACACTTATTTCGCAAGGAATAGACGAAAATTCGCCGTATAAGTTACTTTGCCACCCAAAAAACGACGAAAAAATCGGTTTTTAATTTTTTTAACTGCGGCGCACCCAATTTAAAAATCTGAAAAAAATTGAGAATATTAGTATCAATAATACGTACCTACAAAAAAAATATAATTGTGGGTAAAAGACTCCTTCGATCAAAATCGGCATTTTTCAGCATTTTTTGACGTTTTTTATTTTTTGCAGCTCGAGTTTCCGATTTAAAAATCTGCAAAACTTATACAATATGTGCCTCCATAATTGCAATGTCTCACATTTTTGTCAAAATTTTGTATGCGCTAGAATGGAAGATACTGAGCAGAAACTTCAATTTTGTTTTTTCGCTGTAACTACCCTCCCAGTCGAGCTACAGGGTTGAAGCTTGGCACGAATTGGTTTTTCTTGATAAGCTATCGAATGGTACCTCACAAGTCGAATTTGGTTTAGGGGTACATTTGACCCCCTTATCCGGCTATAGGCCTTTCATGACAACTAACCATTGGAATATAAATAGCACATTTTTTTGCAATTTGCAGAATCCTTTGGTCATAAAATCCTTTCCTAATGAAGACACTGTCGTCGATCGACAAAACGATCCCGAACCGTTTCACCAGCCACGAGCAAGGTCGAAAACTCAGGCACGAGGGGTTCGTTCGAGAAAGTAGGCTGGAAGTTTGAGTCTCTTGTTACTTCCGTCTGAGGATAACCCAGACACGTTCTCGGTGGCGTCCAGGGGCGGAGTGGGTTTTGGGCGGGTGGGTCGAAGCCAAATGGTTCGTGAGCTAAATTAAAAGCACGAATCGCTGGAAGCTAGCTTCCTTTCTTTGATCCGTAGGTCGACGTGGTCGGCGGTTGTGTACGTGACGTTGTTACGAGAGAAGAAAAAAAGAACCGGCCTCGCGGCGGAGAAACGCAAAATCGAAGACCGATAGGGAGCGGAGTAGAACCGCGTACTCGCGGCGCGGATGCTCGCGCACGCGTGCAAATTCGCATGCCCGTCGTTCCGCGATGACGTTCTGATTTTGATTGATTTTCGCGCTGGCACAGCTGAGCGTGAACGGGGGCTGCACGCGTCGGCAAACCGGCGAGAAATTACAACGTCAACGAACGTCCACGGAGGTTCGAAAATATCCGTGGGACTGCGAACGACAGCGACGGAGTATTGACGTGTCGTTGCTTTTGATTCGGAGGAAAAAGTGCCTGGTAGTTTGCGGATATACGCATAAAATGTATGCATGTGTGTACGTGTTTGTATGACTTCGCGGATATTCGATATTTTCCCTTTTAATGGCATATGCAATGCGCACGATGACATTATAGATTAAGTTCTCCTACAATTAATGGGACGTTTATCAAAGTTCGGGAAAGATACCTTACAGTGAAATTTTGTACAAGGTGTACAGGAAATTATGCGAAGAAATTTTATTCGACGCTGTTCTGCTAAATATACAGACAGTTCAATTGTACACGAACGTGTAAATGTATGGGTAGTTTCAATGATGGCGATCAGTGTCTTGTGAATAAATTTATATAAATAAATGATTAAATCAATTGATTGCAATAATACAAATTTCTTAGTAACTTAGAATTTACTTTGACGCGAGTATAATATAATAAAGTAAAGATCGTAATGCGATTTGCTTCTTTTCTCTTTTTCTTTGCGTATATTTTTGCATCAATAATGAAATGTCACTTTATTGGAGGGAAAAAACGTAAATCTGAATATACGTCTCTCTGTTGATAGATTATATCGCGTTGAAGCTCGGATAGCGTATTCAGAGAGTGAAGGAAAGGGTCACTTGTGACGTCATTCGTGGTGGGAAATGGCCTTGAGCGAGCAATTGATTTTGGACAGGGAATAGTATGCAATTACCATTTATATAATGGTATACCGTTTTATCGGTGTTTTATACAGCAAGCTAGGAGAAAGTAGCGTTAAAAAGACGCTGTATATGTATGTATTTGATTTATGCGCTGCTATAAATCTCTGCATCAAACAATTCTTCAAATAACATACAGCTTTCAGATAAATTAAACGTACAATACTTTCTCATTTTTTTTATAAATAAAGAGAGTATCGCACAACAACCTTTTATCTGAACAGCTTCTATAGGGACTTTAAATTTCCAGAGTGCACACAAAACTGTACACTGTAACATTATCTCCTCCGATACTTAAAATGTGAAATGATTCAATTAATTAAACTTTCTGCCAGGATTGAATATCTCCAGACGAATATCACCGTATTCGTCACGCCATTCGATGCTTGAAGATCGAAACTTGTCGATGAATTAAAATTGATTAGAATATAAAATACATTCTGCATTTAGACAGATACCGAATATCCTTTACCATTAAAGAGAAAAGAAGCAAATGAGTTTCTGAGTTTCACTGCACTCCAGTCCGTTCGAATGCATCAAACGACACGTCTGTCGATTACTCCTTCAATCAATTCCACACCGAAGCTTTTCAGGCCAGACAATGCAAAAGCTCGCGCCGAAGGAACACCGTCGCCAAACACATTTCAGACAGACTGTTTCTTTGATCACGTTTGTTTAAAAGTAACCAAAGCGTCACTTGTCGCCGCGTGTTACGTGTGCATCCGATTTCAAAGTGTCCGCCGCCTTTGTTTTCCGAGTGTCCACTTTCATAGAACGATCTCCTTCTACCGTAATATTATCAGAGTTGAATGAACTAGCTTGATACTCAACATTTACCACGGGCACCAGCCGACCTCCGTGAAATGTAACACAGTCGGGCGTTACAAATTTCCTTCGTTTTCCTTGCCCGTGCACATCCTACGTACGATTCGAATGAAAATGTAGGTCGTAAAGCCGAGGGGCAGAAAGTCGAGTAACCGGAACGATTTATAGCTTCTTCTTGGTTTGGGTTAAAAAAGAACGGCGGCGATAAAAGTTGGATCGTTTAACGAGATCTGAGCTTGAAGCTTCTTACCTATTTTTTTTTTCTTTTTTTATTCAGTTGTATGAGAATGTAAGATATACTTGTATCTTTCCTCTCCCTATTTCAGGAGAAGTGGGGTAGTCTATCAATTTGAGCTCAGAATGGAAATTCGTAGGATTGAGGGATTTCATCGCGACGGTGGTTGGGCACCGAGTGAAATTTTCGACTTTTCTTTTGAAAAAAGAAAATATATTTACATATATGTATCTGTTGCAACGACTTTTCTTTCAATAATCTTCGAATAACGCGTATCTTTAAACGCAACAAGTATTCTGACAGTAAATGCACATGTTGTTGTTTAAAGCTATCAAGATATTCATAGTAAAAAAGACAAAAGTGGTTAACATTGTATTTTATCATTTTTGTGCACTTCCGACTTGTTGGATCCTTGAATTTTGTTGTTCGTTCAAGTAAATGGTATCACGTTCATGAAATGTTTAATTCATTTTCGGGTATGGCAAAGATGAATATCAGGAAATAAAGTGATCGCTGTTTCGCAACGTTCTACTTTATGAACTTATTAACCGGACATTATTACATTTGCATTACAATTGCCGAATTCGCGTTTGCAAGAACAAAGGGAAATTAACTGACCCATATAAATATTCAACTTTATTCTCCAATGAAATTTCCAACTCGGGCAGCCCTCTTAACAAAGTGAAATTTCGTTTTCAAAACACAAAAGGATAGTCGAAAACTTTCTACCGGTAATACGACTTCAAAAAACAAGCAAGATATTCCAGCTCATCTTTACACCGAGACCTGTTGCAATTTGAGAAGATGTTCATAGCCTTCTTCATTTTTCCACGAATTATTCCGTCCGCGAACTTGGCGAACACGGAATAACCAACGAGAAAAACGAGGAAGGAAAGGGGGGGGGGGGGGGAGAAGTGCACGGGAATTTTGAAAACGCAACAATTCGGCTGCATTTTCCGCGAGTAAGGGGACAAAGCTTTCATCTAATTTCGCGTTGTCGGAACTTCGTTTCAAATGTGCTTGTTACGCCAGCTAATTACAAGGACGAGAGGAAATTCCACCTCGGCTGTGCCGGTTCGCGGACATTAAATTTCGCGTCGTTCGCATTCCACGAATTGCGTAAGACAAACAGCGTCCGAAGCGGAATGACGCGAGCATTAATCACATCGTGCACAGACAGAGTGGACATTTAGCTTCTTTGATAGACAAGCCTCGGGGACCGAAAAGAAATACAGCGTTCCTTTGCGAAACACGAATGCCAAGACGAACCGAGGTATTATACTTCGACGAGTTTGCTCTCGTCGGTCGAATATCTGTGACGCCGCTACGGATCTTCGTTCGAAAATCGTAATCGAAATATTAACCCCGTCGCAATCGATACCTAAACGCATCTAAACGTTTCGCGGAAATGATATTTTTTAATTAAAGTGCTGTGCAGTAGAATTCAATACACGTAGAAATCTCGTCATAGACCAACTCGTCGTTGCCATCGACACGACAACGCCGAACCGTTCGTGGTGCAACAAAATCTGACCACCTTTCCCAACGACGACACATCTCCCCCACCTTTAAAGACACATCCGCCAGGAGATTCTTCTTCGCGCGGGCCCAGCGCGAGCACATTAGATTATCCTCCCGTAACGCAAAGGGATGCCATTAAAATTCACGCGAGAGGCCACGTACGTGGCGGATAGGTCGTCGCCCAAAGGGAGAAATTTATCATTCGGTGCCGGCACCGCTGTAAAACGAACTCGCAGAACCGTAGGAAGGGCACAGGCGGAGAGGAGGGACGAAGGTTTCCGTTTCGCGGGCGATGGACGACGAATTGCTTAGAGCTATAAAGAAGAATGTGTCCTACCTTGAGATGAAGAACAAACAGAACCTCCTCATTTTCCCGTGGGGCACTAATGTTTCGCGGCTCGGTGATTTAGCTGCGCCGCGAACTATGGACGACAATGATCGCACGATCGGCCGGCTTGCAAATGACACTCGTTATCGTTAGCGCCAGGCTCACCCTGGAACAACAAGCTCGTGGCTCCGGAATCTTCCGGCCGGGGGAACATCTGTTGGACCTGCACCGGCACACACAGCTGACGGACGCAGCGGCGTCTTTAATTGGCGCACGACCACGGGCATTAACGTTCCCCAGCACTCGTAAAGCCGACCATCGATCGTACGCGCAGCATACATTCGCCGGTGCAAGCCGGAATATTCGCAGCACGCGTTTTATCCGGGGACCGCCACGAGACCGGGGGGAATTTCCGCGAGTATCCCTTCGCTTCAGAGCGATGGCACATTTAGTGCGGGCACTCGAACGAGCGCGGCGATTATGTCGACGATTCTATCCTTCTGTTTCATGGTCGGGAATTTCGAACACAAATCGTGGAACCGTCTCTCGGTGGTTTCACTTACTTTGCCACGATCCCTTTTTCCACCTGTTCTCGAACGACTACTTTCGAGAGATGTTTCACGCGACACGCTCGAGTAAGGGAAGACCGTCTTCCCCTCATATGCAACCACATATTATGCACCGGGTCGAAGCACCGAAGTAAAGGGTTGGAACTAATTTCGACGCGGTGTCCGAAGCCAGTTTCTGCGACTGGCAGCAGTCAGCTCGCCGCGAACCGTACGCCGCAGCATCGTTGAAAGCACACCGGTGAATTTTCTCGACTCGTCACCACTGATACATCACGACACTGGACACGATCTCACTCGCGGGTTGCCATCGGCACACGAAATCCTGACGCTTCAGTCCGGAAGCTCTATCCCGCTCGAACAGGTCGCACGTGACGGATCAGAGGTAGATCGATGGACACGCCGATCGAGGTTTGAATCACCGACAACTTGACTGTCGACTGGCAATCACTCCCCCGCGATCCTGGTCGTAACATTTACCATGTCTGGCGACATTGCGTCTTCGCGAGATCACGACCGTGCTCGGCGATCAACGCGCGACGATGATACAGGCGGAACCGCGAGCAGAGGTATGCGAGGCACAGGCCATCGGTGGACGCGTGACAGCAAAGGCCCTTGCGACAACAACCTGTTAATCACCTCGCGGCGACTCGCGTGCCCCGTGCACGCGTCCCTCCTAAGAAACGCGCGAGTACACCACGCGCAATCGGCCCTGGCGAGCCTCGATCGGACACGCACCAGCTCGCGTTTCCTCGTGAACCGAGGGTTACGATCAAATTCACAGACGCAACAGCGGCATCGCCAGCCGCGACACTCGGAGCAACAATCGTCCCCTACGATCCCGCTCCCGTTTCTCGAGGATCGCTCAAGCCGGCACTATTCGTTTCGCCCGTTCCCTTCGCGGCGCTTCGACGACGTGTCGTCCGGTCGACTTCATCGTCACGGCGAAGCGGATGACGGGCCGCGTTGTCGGGTGTCCGGTGTTGGTGACGGCGCGGTCGGGGGTGGCGGAGCGAGGGTGGGAACAATCACGAGGGTAACGATGGCGGTCGACCGCCGGTCGGTCGTGCAGGCGACGGCGGCGGATGGATGTGCCAGAGTGCGGGCTTACGACGGAATGAGAGGAAAGCTCGGCTTAGGAGCGCTACAGCGTGGCATCGTCGACTCCGCGATGAGCGAGAGAGTTGCGCGTTATCGACCCATCCGCGTCGCTGTATTCAACCGCCAGCTACACGATGCTGCCTCTACGCTCTGGACTGTACTACGCGAGGAGCGACGACGCGTACTACGTCGGGGCGAGCGGCGCGTACGCGCTGACACCGGCTGCGCCGCGCTGGAGCTTGGCCGTTGCGTCGGCGGATCGTCTTGGCGGGCGATCGAAATTTTTCAAGCGATGCGATCGCGGGGGCGAAGAAAACCCGGAGGGGGTTGGTTTCGATGAATGGCTGAGCGAGGGTTGCGGCGGGGTGTGGGTGTTGGTGTTTGCTTCGGGGTGTTCGATGGAATACTTGGGGTGCATTTGTGTTTCGAGTGTTTTGGGACGGGAGGGTGGGATTGTTTGGTAACGTTTACCGGACGATGGGGGTTCGATGGAGTCGCGGAGTGGACTCTTTTCGGGTCGGACGTTTCGGAATTTTTTCGGGGATTCGTTCGGAGATCGCGAACGGGGTAATGGTGGAAAGGCCGACGGAGGGGGTTGTCTAGGACCATTTTAGACGGGGTTTCGAACGTGGCAAGCGGAAGCTGAGTTGGGTGCGCGCTTTGTCCGATTGTTATGGTGAGTTTGAGTTTCGAGCATTGAGCGTGGGGTGGTTTGGCGAACGTCGATTTTCTGACGCGTTAATTAATCGTACCGTGAGCGATACATGGCAGCCATAGTACCAGATCGAATTTCGTTGTAAATCTAGAAAGGGAGGGAAACCCATCAGGGATCGTTGCATGGTAGCAAATAAGTGGTACGGGGAACATCGATCTGGAGGAGAGTTATTGTCTTATCGACCTTTTTTTTTTTTTATCGGAGGCAATATTTGCCAAGAGATTTATATTTCCCTGGTCCTCCTCGCTGTATCAAATGTAACTGTGTTACCAGTTGCTTAACCGATGCGAGATTTTCTCGATGAATGTTATCAGAATTGGGCAAATTTTCTTTGAAACAAGGAACAAGATATAATATGTTATAATGGCAATTCCAGAACTGTTATCTTTCACAACGCACATAATAAAACTTGTAACCGCAGGTCCGGTTCAGATTTCTGTGTTTCGAGCAATTTTTATTTAGTAAATTTTTGTTTTACTTCATTTTTCCGCCTTGCTTGTAAACTTTTACTGTGCCAAAATTTATTTAATACTTATAGCCCGAGACTTCTGGATGATTTGCTCAGTGTCTAATTTATACAGTAGATTTGCATCTCTTTTTTTTTTAATCCATTAAGCACTTGAATGCCACGATTAAGTGCTTCACAATATTAATAAAGACTTATCAGAAACGTTCCTGCTTTAACTCAACAGTTGTTTGATAAGAATGATTATATTACGTCTGAAATGATATTTTATTTAAAACGAAATCAGCAACATACTGTTGCGTGGATGAGCTTCAAAATGATTTTATCCTGTTCCTGCTCAAATTCAGATTATAAAAAGTCGACTGCGATTACTTTAAATTATTTACTGAAATTCGTGTTATCCTTGTTTTCTTCGGCCATGTTTCCATTCGGGAATGTCGGACACATTTTGGTCGTTTGGAATTCCTCTTTCTCCGTACGCATCGGTTTTCCGCATGCCCGTGGATATGCATACACACGTGTGCGTATGTGTATGAACGAGGAGAAAGGAATGTCGAGTGGCGAGAAAAGCGGGCGTGAAACGAATATTCGAAACGTAATTCGTCACCAATTCCATGGCTTTGTGCGGCTCGATTGAAAAGCGGCGAGACGTTTCTTCTTCGTTCGGTTTGTTAAACGAACGAATTTATTCCTTCTCGTTAATCGAACTTCTTTCGAACGTTTGCCCCGAGTTCTCGATGCGCTAGTCGCGTAATGGATGAAAAAGTACGAATCAAGGAGACGAACAATGATTTTTATCCAACTGCGACGGAATGAAGTTTCAGCCAACATAAAAGCAATATATGTATCCGTAGTTCGTATCGCTTTAAACTCCTTCCCGATTTGAAAAGGTCTATGGTTTTACGATTATATGGAACGGCATTGTGGTAGCCATTGTGCTGCGATCGCCACAAAGATGATGGGTCATCGATAATCGGAAGAGCTGCGATGGAAATGGACGAAACGAAACGATGAAGGGATCCAAAAAATCCGGCTGGAAAATCTTCTACCTACGGATCAAAAAGAAATCGGCAAGTGGAACGAGAATGCACACGCATAGAAATGTCCTTTTCAATGGACTCCTCTAACCACTGCGAAATGGACGGGGTGGCATGTCGAGCCCCTCGTATTTTCGTCTTTGTATTAAGCACACGCAGCTTCAATTTTGATCAGCGTTTCATATTTCTTCTTAAATATTATTTATAATACGCACCGACAATTATACATATGTATAATGCTACTGAAAGTTCCATTACTACTAACTAGAATAATTTTTAAATTCGTCGAAACGATTTTAATAATAAGTATCGTGTTATTCTAAGGAACCTTTTCGTTGGTAAATTGCAGTTTCCATGAAACTATTATTGTTACTATTACCATTATTCATAAATTAACGTGAACGGTAAAATTATATATCTCTTGGAAGAAAAACAAAAAATGACAAAAAATCGAAAATGTTCAGTTCAATGGGAAAATAATTTTGTCACGGGAGCTGGCCAAAACGATTACGCGACGGCATGGAAAAAGGTGACGCAGGTGCGAACGGACCGGAAACAGCAACGAAAGCCGACAACGATATTGACAGAAGCTTCAGTTTAATTTCTCCGGCTGGTAAACATTGGTTTTCCAGCCACGCGAAGTTACGTGCACCCCTCCCGTGTCTTGTTCGATCGACAACGGTGTTGAAAGAATCGAGCACAGTCGGAAACGAAAGGCACACGTTTTCGCGTGGCAAATTTGCACGTCGCAACGTCAACCATTACGATGGAAAAACCGCTGAACAGTTTGTATGACTGGCCCAGACCGTGGCGAATCTTTTATTTAAAAAAAACAAACATTGCGGACTTATTTTAGATTCGAATTGAACTTACTGTGTATTTAAAATTGAGTGATTGTTTTTTATTAATTGAGGCGAAGGTGCTTTCTCGATCGTATATGTCCAAAACCTTAATCTCAACGTGATGCTTGCAAATTTTCGATGCATTTTCTAAACGTCGTCTAATTGTGAATTGCAACGTGCTGGTCGCTGTTGATAGGATACGATGTTGATTGTAACAGGGTAATACTGTAAATTATGTATCCACATCGCGTGTGACTATCACGATCAGTTATACCATCGTGAGCTGAATTAGAGAGACAAACGAGAGCACATGTTGCAAAATTAATGTACCGGTAGCTATACTCTGTCTAGGATTATCGAAACAATTTATTTTTCCGCCCATTTTATATCACACCGAGATGAAACGAGGGAGGAAGATTATAAAAGAACGTGCGACCAAATAAGCGCAAGGAAACTGTGCACTGTAAATAAATTTGGAGAGAAATATTTCTTACAGACCATAGCATTTTTCCCACCATTAATTTCCACTGTGAAAAATAAATTATATAACCGTTCTTTCTACCTCTTCTTAATCAAATTATTGCACTAATCCATAATTATATAAACGTGTTCGCAGGACGTGAAAACTATACCTCGTGTCATCCGGCAATCGTTTAACACAGGACAACGGAACTTTCGTGAAAATAAAAATCGGTAACAAGCGGACGTGAGGTGAAATACGCTCGAAGCCACGGCGAATTTATTTATCAGCCGGCGTTGCAGTATTTCAAAATGCGTGGCGCTGCAACGACCGAGTGTACTGCCGGAAAAGTGTTCGCACCGATAACGATCACCCCTCTGTATCGTGAATTATTAATTAATGCGCCGCACTGCCGGTACCCCGTTCGTAATCGGTGAATCGACGCGACGTGTTGGCCACACGGATTCGTCGTGAACGCGTGCACGTGAGTGGTTTGGTTGTTTTTAAAAAGCTCAGAGCGATTAGAAAAGATACGCACGAAGTGAAAATAGTTGCAGTGGGCTGCGCGAAAGGAATAATAGATTTTGCCGATCTGTTTGCCATAGGGATGCCGATGAAAAATTGGCCCGCCGATTTCTCTATATATTTTTACTGCGAACCTGCATTGTGGGCTTTACAGAGAATAGAATTTGAATGTTACGGATAAGAATAGGAATGTAAATAATCTTAAGTGTAACAGCTTTCGATTTAAAATATAAGTGTATCTTCGAATTAGGCGAAATTTGTTGAAGGCGATAAAAAGACGATGGATATATTAGTGGAGTTGTGGTTTGCCGCATACCTGTAATTTTATTATTCACCATAAATCGTAGCGAGAAATGTGTGCATGAAAAATGTGCTCGGTAAAACGTACGACACAGATGCAAATTTAAATAAGGTTCACAGAACCAATGCCCGCAAGACGAGTACTGTATCAATACAAATTACAAAACGCAGCAATTAATATTAAACATCCTACGGTTTACTAATCAAATTTTCAGAGACGGTAATTTGACATGTGTGATAACGTTCATTAACGTTCCCGCAATTTTGAGCTTCGATATAATTAACGTTGCGTATTGATACGTCGCTAATTATTCCAAGTTGCCCCTGTCGTCGCCGAACGATACGGTTCCCAAACAAATTTATCATAAAACCTCGAAATTTGATAATTCCGGAAACCCAGCGTCGATCCGATACCTCTGCAATTATCATAAATACATAAAATGGCAAATCAAACGAGTACAATACGAGACAGAATTTTTTGTTTCTGCAGTTCGTTAAAACAGATCGTCGCAACCAACAACTTTTCACCAATGATCGACAGGCATAGCGTACAGCAATTTTCTATTATCGGCACAGTACACGCGCTCATTGTTGCGCATTGTGCACGTTTATTAACATTCTGACTGGCTGTCAATCAGCCGACTGTCTGATGGACAAAGCATCGTTGCGCCAATTTGTAGAGAAATAATGCAACGAGGTAACGTTATCCAGGGGGAAAACAATACACTCTGGGCAAAGATATAATTAACGGAGTTCCTGATTAAATACGCACTGGTTTAAAGCAATACGTCCATTCGACGAGCGCCCGACGAATGATTTGCCATGATTAATCCTGTCGATGCGTTGCTAATGCTGTTCCAATTCGATTCTTATTGTTGCTGTTGCTATTGTTGTCGATGATGATTAAGTTTAAGCAATTCGGAGAATATGGAGTGTAACAAGACGCAGTTTCCGTTTGGTGCAAATATCCCGGTTGATATGATCATTATGACTGACTGGAAATTTTCACTCGAATGACCGCGATCATCTTTAATATTTATAGTTATGTGACAAATGTTGCAAGCGATTTCCAACTGTGCAATGTATTTAGGTATTTAATTTTTATGTCACTTAAATTGAAGAGATATTTCGAACCTGATGCATCCGCACAAAAACTTGACAACATTATTAAAAAATATTTCTATTCGATCAATTTACAAACTATATATTAGTTAATCTCACACATCGGATCCACCCACGAATTACCTTAGCAGCATCAATTAATTACAATCATAATGAAATTTCTCTTAAATGTAGGACCACTATTTTTGGTTTTACACTCGGAGAAAATTTATATTTCCAACGCGAGGTACAATGCATGAAAGTGTTTCATAGAGCAAAAAAGAAGCGCGGAGCACGTGAAAGCTGGCTGGTTCCATTCCCCTTGCAATTCCAAGAACTCGTATCAACTGGTCCCGCTCTCCGTTGTCGCGTTGTCGACGATGACGGCACCTTCTTCTATTTTCGATCGGTGTGTTGCATAACCAGACTCGCTAAAGAGAAATAGAAACAGGGTGGGAATGGAGCAGGTAAGAGGAGTGTGCGTGCGATCATGTATGTATGTGCGACCGTTGCGCGACAAGTATGTTTGCATTTCGAACATACACATTACCCCGAGGATATTCTAGATTAAACGCATCTTTTCATTTTACTCATATTAAGTGACGGAAATGTTCAAACAGAGCAGCGTACAAATTTTTAAGAGAATATTGCAAAACTATTGTCTGTATCCAACATGAATTATGACAAAACCTATTTTTCAGTCCTACTTCTGAATTTTTTATTTGGAGTTAATAATATATAAATCCGTCGATGCATTGTATAGAAATGTGTATTTACACATCAGTCGATTTTTGGCGAGTATAGTTGTAAATCCTATAACACTGCATTTAACTTTTTCGCAAGTTCGAAAGTAGCAATAAAAGTCGCCGTTCCTATACCATTATTATTCAGAATGAATACCGTGAAATTAATAAAAACTCACGTACGTATGGAGAAAGCCTCGGTCTCAATGTTACTACACGAACCTGCCAAACGATTTCAGCAGTCTGACTAAAAGTCAGCCGCGTACCACTCGTAAGTAGAAAAGGACACCGGTCAGACAACCGAGTAGACCAAGCGATTCCCAATGCGCCGTATACGCATGCTAAATATAATCCAGCAAACCATCGAATATTATTAAACACCTACGTTAAATAACAATCGCACGGTTTCTCCTCCCAAGTATTTTAAGCAATGTCTAATTAATTCTCCCGAACACTCTCCTCTCGGAACAGGAACGATGAACGTTTACATCCCGATCCTTCCAATCTTCCGACATCCAAACAAACGGGCAAGAAAAAATAAATAAACCCGCCCTACGACCGCCTACTTCAACATTCAAAGTACAATCGTTCGACAAAGGAACCGTCGGCATTTCCCGAGAAATTTCGATCGCTGCCGCGTAACGAGCGTATCGGGAGGGGCGTGTAACGCGAATTCGCGCGTGTTTTGCATAATGCAGGCGAGCCGGTGCAAGGCAATAAGGGCTCAGCCTTGATCAAAAGATCTTCCTCGCCCGAAGCATGCCCCGTGGCGTGTGCACGTTGTCTCGTGTACGGAAACAACGGCGTCGTCGTCGAGACGAGCCGTGACGCGGATGAGACGCCAAGCGTAATTCGTCCCTTTTTCGTCGCGAGGAACCGACGCCCGGCTCGAAAACCGACGGCACGAATAACCAATTCCCCGGTACGACAGCCGTGCTGATCGTCGGGAGGACGCGAAGATTTATCGTGACGAGGATCGAACGGGAATCGAGTGATGTACGAGTCAGCCGAACGGAAAAGGGACGGTCGTCCTGGGAGCTTTTCGAACTTCGATCGGCGCGATATTTCTTTTGGAAACTTTTTGGGCTCGATAGAATCCAGTTGCGGATAGGTTTTTAATGCCGTACAGAAAGGTATGCCGCGAGGTTATTCGTTGGAAGTTGAGTAGGGGGGACGTTAGCATGTATCTTGATTTGTGCTTCGATATCGACAAGTTCGAGGTTTGCAGGATTGTTGACCTAGAAGTGATATTTGGAGTGTTTGTGGATACATTTCGATGTCAAGTAGGGATCGAGGGTTCGACAAGATATTAAGATATTATAAGTTGACGTGAAGCTATGTACAATATAATGATATCATGGAAGTATGTCATCGTCTTGGAAAAAATGGAATGCATCGAATACTACGAATGAAACATTATATTTAGAACAAATTGAAAATTAAAACAGCAGTATCAATACTAGCTTAAACCCTATTATTTTCTGTGATCCATTTTTGTCAAACACGCGAGCAATGTGTAGCTATGTAACAAACAAAACTTGCTCGACGTCTGTATCGTATTTTCAATTGTATTTACATATTACATATTAATTTTCACACCTTGTCTGCAAGATTCTACGTCGAATTACACATTTCGCAACAGGAATGAAAAGTGGCGAATCATAAACCAGTCGCACTGTTTAACAGTTAAGAATCTCCCGGTAAGTTCTGCAAACTGAAAGCTGTGGAGAAGAACGTTAAACTCGGCGCCTTTTATCCGCGAAAAATTTCATTCGTGACTTTGGACGTTGGCAGGACTATTTCGTTTCATTAGGTCGTTTTCTCTTATCGAGGCACGCTCGATCGGCCAATACGCAACTTCGCGAGCCGCTATTTCGCTGCTCGATTCAGAGCTCCTTCATAATTGCACGTCGCTGGAAGCGCACTACTTTGAATACGAAAGTACGAAATTTCGTATCGTCGGCGAGCACAAAGAACCGAAATGAAAGAGTTACAGCGAGACGGTTGGAGAGGGACGAGTTAAGGACGATTTTACGCGTGAAATTTTCAAAGACTGCAATTTACGCTGATCGCGTGACGCGGATAAAGCAATTCGGTGGCAATCGCGGAAAGGTAGCAGAAATCGATAAACAATATATTTCTGCAGTATCAGTGAATAATCGGCCCGAATTTACGGACGGTTTTAAGTAATTAGTAGTGCAGGGGAATTAATTTAATATGCATTAGAACAGAGTGCTCGGGACCGTGTCGTGTTTGCCAGCCGACATTGTGTACAGTGTTGGTTTTGGCGAAATTTTTTAACTCGATTCTGGACTGATTAATACAAATACATTTTAGCCGCCTTCAATTTTATTTATGGCGAACGGTGTATATTTTTCAAATAACATATGACGGAAAATACAAACATTCTTCCAATATCCCAAAATCCCGGCAACCCTTTGATACAATAAACCCACTATCTTCGCACATTATCGAATAAAAGCTACACAGAAACTTGATGACCGTTCAATAACTGCAAGTTGAAAATTCGAGAAAATTTCCAGGCTGGAACACATCGAAAACAAGTTCAATTACTATCAGTCTCTACGATCTTAATTTCGATAATCTCATTCAATAATATGTGTACAGTTAATATTTAATTAACAACTACTCGAAGTACAACTAAGGGGATGGTCCCAAACTTTTATCCAGCAGTCCACATGAAAAGAAAAATCCTAGCACCATCGTTTCTGTACTCTTAACAAATCCTATTCTAGAATCGTAGCCCTCGCCTCGACTGGACCAGGCATTCGTCGGGCTTATCGTATGCTTGTATCTTTAAATCCAATTACACTGACGATGTACCTGTGTCCAGTATCGATAGGCCAGGTGCATGGACGTGTTCGTTCGAGGGCGTCGATCAAAGCAGATCGATCGTTCGCCAATCTATCGAATCGATGAATCGCGCGGAGGCCCGCTGAAAACCGGCGTGCGACGTGTAACACGCGCAAACAGAGAACGGATGCCCGCACTTGGACGAATTATATATGCAGGATATAATAAGCTGCCGGCCCTCGAGATATCGACGAGTTATGGCCACCCTAATGGGTTCGTAGTGGTTGATTTATAACGCCGAGCCGAACGCGTTTCGCTTTGGCTGGTTTGTGCCATAAAGCCAACCGGAACAGTCGTCCCTTCGCGACGACATCCTTGGCCCTGTGATGACCCGCGTCAGCTCTCGATTTATCGTCCACCCACAAAAATGTATCACCCTCCTGTGACGGACGCCCCGTGGTTGTCAGAGGGGTGGTTTTGTGGATGTTGGGAAGTTCAGGTGCGTTTCGAGGATAGATGCTGGTTGTTATGTTGAGGAGAGCATACAGTTTCTTTCATGCGTTTGACAGTTACCTTGGCGTGGACAGTTTGGAAGAGAGTAGGACATTATTTTAGTTGGTGGATAGGTACGTTTGAGTAGATAGAAAGGTACGCAAATTTTGGGACGATTACGGGAAAGTTGGGAATTGGAGAAATGAAAAGAGTTGTGCGGCATTAGTGAACCGATTACTATCGCTGATGTTTAAATGATACTAATTTGTTTATGATTTAAGTACGGGTCGGTGCGAGCTACGAATTTACCATTGCTCGTCTCGTACGTAGCACACTCCGAACAGATTTTACAAGGGCTTGAAGTACACTCTCAGAACACGAGGGTCGAGGAAATAAAAATAGGCTGAACTATCTGCGAGTGGGATAGTCCTGGAAATAAAAGCTCGCGCCAGAACCGTGCTCTCAATTTCATATCTAGGTTGTGTATACAAAATTTATATGAATATTTGACAGTAATTTCGATCATGAAATATTTGTTCCGCATCCGTACAATTGAAATAAAAAAGTCTTAAGTCAGCAAACCTTGACCAAACCTTCAGAAGGAAAGAATAGCTGAACGTAAATTGGTACAGCTTGAACAAAAAAATGATTATAGCAAGTATTCATTTTCTTAAACTCTTACCCACCAAAAAATAAAGGAACAATCCCTTAACATATTTCTCTATATTATAATTCAATATATTATTAAAATATGCCAGAACCATTTCCCCTTACGACGAAATGATCGAAAGGGTTCAAAGAGAATATACAACATGAACCACCGATGATCCTCGTAGCAATTAAGTGACACTTCAAATGAAAGACAAAAAAAAGGCAATCGATAAACTTATCTCGCACAGAACCAAAATTTCACAACCGACCCGTCGCCAATCTCCACCCGCGGCTGGCATTCTGTATTCGAACACCAGCACCAGCGACGTGGTGAAAAAATACAAGAGTTAATGCATCATAACGCATTTCCTGCCGCCATTTACAAAGCCCCAGCGACCGCGTGACAAATTGCGTGTGCGACGCAAAACGCAGCGCGTCATCCGCTGTACCGAACGTGTGTATTCATTCCGCGCCATGGGCGATAATCGATAACCGGATGGAGGAACGGATAGATTGTCAGATATCGACGATGAACATCAAAACGTAAAACGATCAAAGTCGCATTTGCGGCGGCTGTCGTTTTGTCGTGCCGCACCGGCGGAGGGGATATCCGTTATCGTTGCTTATCGCTGGCGAACTTTTGATCGTACCCCCGGTCAGCTTAAAATTGCATAAATGATTCATCCATTGCTCGAATTTACCGAACGCGCGCGTTCGGTTACAATGACGCGAATGGCTCGACGTTATTTAGGCGAGAATTCAACTCGACTTATGGATCACCGTTTTTTAACACGAGCTCGACAAGCGTAACATATTTTGAGTAGAAATGTTTTTATCCTTCGGCAGGGAAGAAATACTAGCCCTAACGGCATTAATATATACAGCGTTACGCACAGAATATTGATATTGTATAACGTTTTTCCTAAGTCGTATCGCGTAACCGTAACGAAATGAACGGGATTACTACTTACATCGCTGCATATTATTATTTCTACAACATATTCAGAAATTTACGCGCAGTGGAATCAGCCGTCTGCGTCCGTAAATTTTTTCACGCACGCCGATCAGTGTAATCGATAATTCATTCTCTGCAACGAGCAATTACTCGTTTTTATCGTTACTCGCATTTATCGACAGAGATATTGAGTGCATGAAATTTCACCGGCGTTGAAAATTCTACGACGTCCGTTACAATGCATTAAAGTTTCGCCAAAAAATTCATCGTCCCCTCGTGCATAACGAAACGAGCAAAATGTCACAGACCCTGGTCGAGGGACGCGCGCGAATTTCAGCTGTCGAATTCGAAAGTGGCAACGTCCCTACCAAAATATCACGAACCATACCAAAAACGGCAAAGGCCGTCGACACAAGGGTCCCCTTGTTACGAACAATTTTCGCGCAAATTAACACTGTTAAAGCGGCGTAAATTTCGTCGCGGCTTTTCCACGGTCGTCCGCGGTTCTTCGCTTGCGTGACGCGACGAAATATTCCCCGTTCAAAGGGTCGCGAGCTAGGTAAACACTGTTGGCAACGCGACGCTCTCTGGCCTAGCTTTTTTTCGATTTTGCAAATGGACGAGATAGACGTCGCGCTCTCCGGTTAGCATATTCGAATCCAAGCCGCCGGCTCTTCGGAGACGGCTAATAATCACTATCGACGGGCACCGCCAGCATCCCCCTACCCCATATGCAATCGGCAAATTAATGCAGCTGCGTGGAGAGGGTGTATTTCGCAAAGGACGAACGACGGGGACGAGAAACGCAAACAGAACACTATGAGAGGCAAGTGATCGAGTGAAATTGATTAAAAGTTTCGGGTACGGTAAAAAATGCGGATATAAAAATAAAAAAACCGAACGTGATCCCCGGCCACGAGAAACCGATGTCCTCGTTTCCATCGCGATAAAGCGGATACTCGCGAACGATGTCGAACGAATCGTCTGCGATGCGTGGGGCGGGAAGTCGAAAGCTCCGAGCGGAAGGAACGCGTCCATCCACCGATTCGTTAGCCAGCGGCGATGGAGGCGCCATTCACGTCGCGCACCCTTTCGAGCGGACTCTTCAGAGTTTAATATAATGGCTAATATCATCGGAGATCCGCACAATGCAAACAATTTGAACCTGCGGGTTCCGACCGCCCGTGCCCCTGGAACGAGCCACGGCGGCGCGGGGCGAGACGAGGGTGGCACGCGATAAGGCGGCCAATGAACAGAAAATAGCGTGCCCGCGGCGGAAACTGCGGGCCTCGTCGGCTAAATACGACGGACATCGGTAATCGATAGCGCACAATGGCCCGCGGAAAACGCAGCCCGACGATGTCGCGTTTCTGGCGACGTCCACGACCCGCCAGCACCGTTCCCGGTGCGACGTCGTCGATGGTTACGGGGCATCGACGACACCATTATTGCTGCCGGCTCGATTTTGTTCTTTGTGATCGCGCGGGTGCATGGAAATGGGTGATTAGGTTCCTTTATGGTATCGTACAATGGTGAGGTACAATGATATTCTTGCACAGTTTCGATTATTTGTATAGTTTTATGGAGATTTGGAACGGGGCGAATATTGAAAGGGAAGGTATTTACGGTTTGGGAGGTATTGATCTGTATGGTTTAATTGTTACGGCTTTCTATGGTGTTGTTCGTTGGGAAATTGTTTCGAGCATTTTATTCGTACGATTTTGTTAACATTTCTGGACAAAAGAATGTTAAACACGGGATAGCATAAAGAACAAGCTTACTTTGTAATGACAACGGTGGAGATTGAATATTGAACCGCAGTTTCTGGTTAAAATATAAAGTACGGTTCACCGGTTCGAATAAATTTATCAGGAATACCGGTATTGTCGATCGGGGATTGAACGAATATAAACGTGGAGGAGAAATGTATGACAATCGTAATTGTTCCAGTGTCAAAGTTGCTTGTACATTGCGGCGTACTGCTGCACGAACAAGCTCTGAAACTTTTTAATCCACGTTGGACACTTTCTGGATCTCGGTGCTTTAGGAACTTGTTGCTGGCGACGTATATTTTTTGCGAGTATTATGTGAAACGCGAACTCATTCAATGCATACCCCGGCGATTCTCTTCAAATTTCTTTTCGCAATGCAAAGGCCGGTTCGTTTAACTGCTAAAACGAAACTTTTAATACAAATACCATGGTGCTCTGTGTCTAATTAAAATATAAGCAAGATCTTGTGACATTAAATCTTACTACAAAGGAACATTCTTTTAATTATCTCGCGAACCGCCGTCTAAACGTTGAGATTGTACACGTAGATTGTAAACTGTAGCGGCTTCCTTCTAATAAGATATAAAGTAATGAAAAAAAGAAAATCAAAGAAATACCAATTTCCAATTGGACGTGGACGATTCAGGATATATCGGCGTCGTTTAACAACACTGGTTCAGCATTATCAGCAATAAAGCATGCTTCGCGTCGCGACAACGCTGGCCGTTAGGCTCCATTCGGATTAACAGGGGATTAAAAGGGAAAATAACGTTGGGGATCTCTTTAACGCTAAACGTCACAGCGGAATGGTCGACAGAAAAGCTGCGAGCGTATTACGCGAATTAGCGCCGTAACAACCCCCCGCCTCTCGCGCCCTGCGAAACGCGTTAAATTTTAATGCTTAATATATTAATCGAGAGGTGAATGGGGAAACTGGTCGGTTCACCGAGGTCCCTTCCATATCGGTGTTTTACAACATGGATCCAATGTGATTCACCGTGATTCCGTACGTATAGCTCGAATGATGCAATGTGCGAAGATTAATAATCCCGTTTCGTCGTAATTAAGGGTCAATAGTAACACATACTTAACATTCTGAAACTGTTCTTAGTATGGAATTTAATAGAATATTTAGCGACGGTGATCGCAGTCTGTAAGTTAAGTACACACGACGTTTGAAATTGATAAGAATAGCAAAAATAACAGCTTGTTATACTTCAATGACTTGTACACGGATTTATGGGTCCACTAGAATTAACTAGAACTTCTTGTTTATATAAGAAAAACGTGTAAAAAGCACTATGTATCGTTTAGAAACACAGAAATCTATCCAATTCTCCTATATCTAATAATTGCGAAGCCTTGGATCGAATAGAATAGAAATCGAAAATAGATTTCAACACGGACGACGATCGTTAGAAACATACAACTCGAACATTGTTGTGACAACTATCTTGTATCAAAGTTTAGTTAACGATGGATACAACAGAATGGTACCCCGTGAGTCAACGATACGATCAAACAAATGGCCTCCGAAAATAGAGCAAAAAAAAATAAGAAAACTCGACTGGTACACCTAAATCCCATCTTTCACGTCCTCGATTGAACAGAACTTCGCTCGACGACGTACAAGATCTGTAGTGTATCGTTAAACACCTTCCTAGATAATTGTAGTCAAACATTATTACTCAAAAATTAATTACAATTTTATCACAAAGAGTTTTAACACTTTGTATCGCTGGGCCTGTACAGTCGCCACCTCGTTTCAGATTAAGTGGCCTGTAAAATGGAAGCATATGTTTCGGTTGTTCGGCGACGAACGAGCGAACTTTCGTGTCGATATTGCACGGTACATACGTTATCCAAACTTTCATGGATTATGGCAGCTTTTCCCAGTCCAGGCCTCGTAAAAAATGTATCGCCATTGAGGCATGCATGCTGGTGCGCCTATGCCAGTGTCTGGATTTTATCGCGGATTATATCGTTACGCCGACATTAATAATCCTCCGGAGTTCTTAGGAAGGTATTCTGGCCTGGACGATCATTTTCCAGGCGACTTTTTTACGTTGAAAAATGATTACTCGACAGAAGAGCAACTGACGTTTCGCATAGGTATTGTTTTCGGATTTTCATGAATTCTTGAAACCAGTGTAGGTGCACTTTGTGATTCATTTTTATTATTGACGAATATTACGTTCGTTGAAAAAATCATTTCAATGGGCTTGGACCGTTCAATATTATCTCGAGACTAAATTGAATGGGGTGGAACAATTCCGGGAGTAACATCTCTGAAATAAAAATATAAAGAAAAGAAAAACAAATGGTTTCAAAGCAAGCGGGGAACATTCTTAAAAACATTTCCTTATCGCCGTTCGTTTGGCCGCGTTTCAATTTTATCACGCAAATAGCGTGGCTCGTTCATTTTCAATTTCTCGCGCCGTTTATCCTTCTTATTTCCCTCTTCTCCCAGTTTTAACGAAGGTGAGAAATTCAACAGGATAATTTTCGTATGCAAATACGCCGTTAGCAGCGCGGGCCCTCTCGTAATCGCTCCTCTGCCCATCTAACGAGGCTGTATTGAATTTTTATTTCGCCAAGGCTCGTTATCCGCCGCCGCGCAACGACGCTCCGCCCTGTGATCGATAACGCATTAAATTTCGCATCGTGGATGCATATCGCCGATTAGAAACCGGCCAAGGAGGGACAGAAAAATGTCGAGGAAAAATTGAAGAACCGAGGCTGAAAATGGCAGGGGGGAAGAAAAAAATGTGAAAAGGAAACGGAAAGACTGACCTCTTTCGGTGTTCGTGGTTGAATTAAATGTTTGGACTCGGTCGCGTCTGATGGCGGCGAGCCAACTAGTTTGTCATCAGGAAGAGCTGCGCGAAAACGGAAACGGGCCGGCAGGAAAAGGACGAAATAGATTATTTATTTGATTACTGTTCCACGAGCGATTTATTGTTACCAGCGGAAGGCGATGAAATTGTTGAAGGAACAAGCACAGAGGTGAATAAAAATTAATTGGCGCCGCGAAATTTACTACCACGCGTTGCCGTCCACTGACTACGAATGTATTTCCTTCGTTAATTTATGTTCGAATTTTTGTTCCGTTCTCGTAATACGCGTACGACGGGCGTTATTGCAGATCAAGGTTATCGATTAATGTAATTTTTTAGCTTCTTCGGAATTGCGAATCCGCCGAGGGAAGCGCGCATTTAAAAATCGCGATTATGCTACGTTTCCAAAAAGTTTTTACGAGAACAGATTATTGAAAAAGAATTGTCCGTCGCGTGTTTGGACCGATGCCAATTAGAGAATACACGTCGACAATTCCAAGAAACTTCATCGCCTCGCCTGTACGTTCCAAGTAAAACACGATAGCCGCATTAAGCGTTTTAAATCAACAGATTTCGGCGAACATGTCTGCGCGACAAAAGGGAGAGGCTGAGTCTGAGGCAACGGGGCAACGAAACCGACCAACATTCACAGATTTAGCGTTCGTCGACAAGTGATGTACGGCTTTTTTTTCAATTTCATTTCGCCGTTTCCGTCGTGGAATGGAAGATATTGAAAAACTGACAGACGTGTGCGTGTGCAGCCGAACGAAATCGCGGGCAATCCTCAAGGGTGGAGCAGATATGGGTACATAAGGTAGGAAATCCTCCTTGAATTGTGCTCGGAGCAGCATTGTTACTGGCTCTGGCAGAACGGAGGGCAATGAAATTCTGAAAAATGCGGAAGAAAACGCCGCGGTCAATACGCGGGTCCGCTCGCGTACGGAAGTTCTACCGTCTCTCCCCTGTGCCCATATCACAATCCGCCCTTATGGCAATTATACCTATATCATCGAACGTATGAGCATACCGGTTAGTCGCATCCCGTTTTTCCTCGAATCGTTCCCCTTTCTTGCCCGTTCGGCCCACGACGTAAATCGAGGATCGCTTTAGAGCTTCTCGAGGCGCTTCGCGATTGTAAAGGCGATCGGGATACGGGAGGATCGATTAATGCGAATGGTACGGTGCTTCGAGGATGAATGGCTCGTCCTCGTCCCCGTTTTCCCTTGCCGGCGTTTGCGAGTGTAGGACAAAATTTGGGAGAGATTCTTAGAATGATGATTTCGCTGTGCTTATTATTTCGTTTGCCCGAAAGGTGCACTGTTTTTTATTTTAATCGATCGAACCTATTTAACGTGAAACCATTTTTATATTTACCAACACCGGACGTGTATACTTATCATTTTTAATTTCACTTGGGGCATTTCTATTGATTCCTACTTTATCACAACAAAAACGCTAAAAAGGAAGAAGCTAATCAACACAGCACATCGTAACCATACCATACCATACCCACCGTACTATTCGATCAATGAAACCTTGCAACGAATACAGTAACGTCAAAAAAAGAAAAACAAACGAAAGAAAATGGTAAAACAATCCATTAGACCTCTTCCGTTCCTCTTCGAGTCGTTGAAACGAAACAGGTGAAGGTTGCGCGACCCCAGTCGATACTACTGTTCCATGGCAGTTCCACCGCACTCTCGCCACCCAACCCACCCCCCTAACGCCGGATGACGTAAATCCACGATCCACGCTGATTTTCGAGGAAATTTTGCCGGGTGGCGGTTCAACAATGGCCCCTATATACCTTTTCCCGACCGAAACTTCCCGAACGTTCGTTCGTTCGTTCGTTCGCTCGGATAGAAAAGAACGAGCGACGGGGCAGGCGGGGGGGGGGGGGGGGGGGGGGGGGAGCGAAATTCAATCTTCCGGTTAAAGAAAAGTTAAAGCGGCTATCGGCTTATCGGGAAGTTGCCGCGCGCGCGGAAACGGATCTTGGTCCCCCGGACATATTTAAATCCCCGCCGGGGCTGGCCGTAAATTACCAGGGTTAAGCAAGCACGAGCTGCTAACTCTGACGCGGGGGTGGACCCGTTCGTTGGGCCGGTTAAACGAGCCTCGATCGCTCGTTGATCATCGGTCGCGACAATTAAGGGTTACAAGCTAATGAAATCCGCCTCTGTCGTTTCTCGGCTACGCTCGCACAGTACCAGGCTAGAGGGACGTGTATTCTTAATGGGATTGTTGGAAATCGTTCGATATGTTTCACTGCTTCCATCCTTTGACCCTTTATGGCTGAATTTATTTTCACCCTCGGAAAGAATTTCATTAGTTTATTACACGAGAAACAGGTACGACATTGAATTTACTGGCGGACACCGGGGTGAATCGAACGCGTTGATTGAAATAGAATAATGGTGCGACTGCCAAATACTGTGGAAATTAATTGGAAAACCGTGAGATAGGGTTTCCGAGAGTGTATTCGAGCGCGCGACTTTAAAGGTAACTGGGCGTATGGAGGATTAACGTGTTCGGTGATGAGTTAAGTTCGTGTAACTTTCGTATCGGGTACCTGTTACTCGCGGCGCGGACATTATTTTGAATATATCAGTCAATTCGCCGGTCAAGAAATTACTTCAATCTGCTCAGTTTGGCCTACAGGTTTGCGGAAAATACGTATTCGAATTTGTTTACACGAGAAAAAGAGATCACTTCATTCAAGGAAGTAAGTAGAGGTGCGTGAACGCGTGACATCGCGCGCAGCCGAAGCGAGTAACCGGCTACGACGTATGAATGATACATGAACGAGCCTCCGGATCCTCTCGCGTCCCATTACCGTCAGTAAATCGTCCCCTGGAAAACCTTCGAACGGGAGTGCGCTCGGTCGAGTTTGCATAACGCTCGACGGAGAACGTGGACCGAAAAACGCCGGTAAAAGATTTTGTTGCCCGACGAACGAGTCGGCTGTGTCGAATCACGAGAATAATCTCCGAATTTCTACGTTCGAGTTAACGGACAGAACGCGTGTGCAAGTATTTAAAACGAAGATACTATACTTGTCGGCATTTAAATGTTACAAAAAAGTAGTTTCGATGTTGTCGAAGTTAGCAGGGTAGAAAATTAACCCGCTCAAAAATATTTAACCGCTTTGCTATTTAATTTGGAAGTGGAACATTAAACGTTGGTCAAAAATGATTGTCTTTAATTATAGCAGTTTATTAGTAAACTTCGTCGCAAGCTTTATCGATGATCTATTGTTTCATTGTAGTGCAAATGTAACATTTCTAAATATATATTTGTGGATATATAAAATGCTATAATTTTTAGATTGCCATATAATAATTAAACAAATTGAATATTACTTTCCAATCTAATATGATGCACCATAATGTTACACTGTGCGTGAAGTAAGAATTATATGATTAATCGAATTGAATCAAAGAGGAGTAAGTCTTTTAGATGCAGCGAAGTATAAGTAGTCAATAGGAAGCTACAAATTGTTAAACTTATTTATCTGCCAGCCCTCGAATGCAACAGTTACGCGTAATGGCAACAAATAATGAAGAATAATGGCCCGCGTAATCGGTATCATTGTATTCAGTCGTACCAAGGGCCGCACAGCTCTACGAAGAGTGGAAAACTTGCAAACGGTGCGTTTCATGGGAACAATGGGCCTTCGATAAGTATGCCAGCCAAGAATTTACCATCAAATAAGCCATACAAATCTTTCCCGAACAATTCTCGATGCTCTTAACACATAAAATACGAAAACAAATTAAAAAATTCACCCATCAGTTTCATAACTTTCTAATTAAATTACCGTGAGAAAAGTTGCTACAACTTCTGTACTGCTACGTTACACGTAAACGAATATTTGTCTGCCACCCAAAATACTTCCAAGCCAGTACAATCAGGCCATCGACTGTTCATTAGTCAACCTAAACCACGTCCACCGGAAAATTAGTTACACAACAACAACACAAAAACTGAGATACGCGACGAGACGAGTCGAATCGTTGACCATCGGGTTCGACTGTTTAAAAAGTCCAGTCGATTTTACGAGTTGGGGTGGTTGTTACGCCCGAATCGAAGGGGCTTATGCAAATTGCTTATTATATGACCACGTCGTGTATCGTGGAGATTTTATTACGGCTACAATGACGGTCGAGGAAAGAGGGCGGGAGGCCGAAGAGCAGAAGGAGGGAGGGCGTTTTAATTGGTATGTAAATCGCGTCTCCCTCGCGTTCGCGGTTCGTACACGAGAGTACGCATACAAGGGACGAGCAGGCCGGTTATCGTTTATGCGTGCTCGTACTCGTTGGCTTTACCATACATTATCCCCTCGCTGATATCGGCCTAAATCAAGAGGCTTTCGGGCTATCGATTTTCGAATTGAGAGTGTAGCCTGTAGCCGGGACGACCGACCAAGCCATCGAAAGTGATTTTAATCCATTACGATCGATATCGTGCCATACCCTTTGCCTGGTGAACGTTTCATTTCGGACGGCGCTGTGGCCAAATACCGTCGCGTAAAACGGGGAACGTAATGTTTTATTACACTTGCTCGAGATGGCTATTCCTAGGGTTGTCCCTTAACGTTTATTAGCTGAAGGAATCAGGGTGGAAGATAGTACTTGGACTGGGGTGTGATATTTTTTGCAGTTCTTCCTTTATGGCTGTGAGTTTACAAAGTGTGTCGTGCAGCGTGGGTACTTTTAGGAATCAGAAACTGCTTCGAATTAAATGGCGGCGAACTCGATAGGTATGGATATAAAAAGATTATTTTACTTGCACGAAATGTACGCTACACGAATTATGTTCGTTTTATGTAAAACGTTACTTTAAATATTACTATTCGATATTACATAAAATATCTTCGTTTAACAGATTCAGCATAACAGGTTTAACGTTTCACTCTGTAATAATGTTAAAATTGTGCGGTGATTCTCCTTGGGATTAATAACTCACTTATGCCGGGCAATTCGTGCCAGTAGTAACTCCCCGCAACTAGTCAGACACTCGAATAAAAAGGCGCGGCTATTCCAACGTAATACAAATATATTTACCATGCCGCTGAGATTATTATACTCTTTTTAAAATCAAGTCTATGATCCGGTATTAAAGATATTCAACACGTTTCACATTAAATGAAAGTCAAGCTTACAATATTGTATAAATCTAATTTTATAAGTCTCCTTTAAACCAATCTTACGATTCAAGCGAACAGAACATGAAATAGAGAATAAGACATTTTCCCAGATACACCGCCTTCGTGTTAACAAGTTCAAAAATAAAACAGCACTCATAGAAACACTACTTGCAGTAAAAGTAATGGCATTCCAAATTTACGAGAAGTGCATCGTTCCCCGTTATTCAAGAAATACAAAAGACGTCCTTCCCTTTCGCTTATAAAATTCCTTTCCACAAGCGTCCTTAATTTCCACAAAGGGACCCTCCGTCGAGAACGTCGACGGGTCGACAGAAGTTCGAAGAACAAACGATCCATACACGCCAATTTCCCTGTCAATTGTCGCGAGAAGTTCAGTCGGTCGCGAGCAGTCTCGTTCTCCTTTCCGCCTCGATGTCTTCGTCGACGAAGGTAAGGGAGACACCTTTCCGCATATTTCCGCGCGACAGCAACGAAGAGGGGCCGCGACAATCGTTCCCCAGGATTCTACGTTCCAAGGATGCGGCACGGCGAGACGTAATCAAAAGTTGTCATGGCTACACTCCGGATCCCGTCGCACACCGTGGCCTTGGATCGCTACTCGAATATAAGGACGAGGGTAAACAACCCCAGGTTGTGCATCTCGACAACGCTGGAACGTTTTTCAATTACAGTAACTCGTCGGCAACGAGACCTCTGTTGTCTGAACACTCCCTGCACTCTCGCGGTTGCATTCTGAACGATGACTGTAAACTGCCGTAATCTGTCTGGGACACGTGAAGCGTTATTGGGTCAACCCTTTAACAATACTTGTCTTGAATTCACGGTTGATGTGTGTAACTTATTAATCCCAGTCAGTGCCGAAAATGGATCGAGAAATTTCAAGCTCAAAACACCGCTCCATGCGACGGAATGTGAAAAAAAGTGGATGTATACCGTTCACGACAGAGTTAATAGAATCAGGTCAACGGAAAACGTGGGAAGGGGTAACAGCGGGTCGTTAATTATTCGCGAGTGAGACAAATAGAAAAATTGAGGAGCTCGTGTATTAGCACGTCTCCGGCAGGCAAACGAAATTTGTTTGCCAGCGGCGCGATTTTCGTTCCATTGTTCCAGCGGATGGATCCAATGAGATTCCGAGAAGATTAAAAAGTTGTCAACTGCCCTTTCTCCCACCTTCGTTTCATCCCCCCCCCCCCTCTCACCCTGTCTCATTTTCCTCTTACTATCGCGCCGCCGCCGGGAAACTTTGCTAGTTAGAATTTCGCGGGCTGCGTTCCGAAAGGGAATCACCCTCTGTCGTCGACGAGGCAAAGAAAAAGCACGGGAAGGATACGCGCTTTACCAAGTAGCAAAGCTGCACGTCACTCGCAATTTTCCCTGTTTTCCTTTCCACGAACTATGCGTTAATGAAGGTGAAAGATGCACGCTAAATAAGTTTCTTTTTTTTTGTTTGGATGTTAAGGGCGGAAATTGAAGGGTCGAAAGGTGTTTCACGAGGACGCGGGCTGTAATAGATAATACAATGCGATACGTGAAAATAGTTTTTTTCTTCTAAATATTCAAAATTGTAATACGGTACTGTGATAATAGATCTTGCTTAATTTCAAAAAATTTCAAATTATTGATATGGAAATATTTCTCTTTCTTTTCAATTCCTGCAACAAAATCCCTACTTTATTCGTTTATTCGATTGATTGGTGTAAAAATCTAGCCTTAGATTATTTATTTGATATACACAAGAACGAATGGAAATGCCATCCTCTAAGAAAAAATAGAAACTTCATTGTGCCGCATCTGAAGCTATTCAAAACACCCCCCCCCCCCCCCCCCCATTCATCGAGTACAATTCCTCGTCCCAGCAGAGGATAAAAAAAAGCAGTCGCATTTCGTTAATTATCCTTAGACAAATTCAATTCCAATCCCTATCTCCCGATTTCTTTACTCACCCTGATAAACTTAATTTGAACAGTTCTGTACCGTTCACCGTCGCCTCCCAATTATCGGACTGAAAGTTCTAACAATGAATAATCAGCGTGGAGGCAATCACGAAAGCTGGAAACAATGAGCAAATTATATAAAAGGTCTAATGTTCGGCGAACGGATGCCGGAATTCACTCCGCCGAGCCGCGAGTATCCGAAATAGCATACGATTGCGTTTCACATGACGCGAACTAGAATTGCAAAGGACTTTGGCCCCTTTGAAGATGCGTGCCTTTCGGTGCCGTTCTATTCGAGACGTGCAGCTTCCGACGCTTTCGTCGTCGACGAAGACGCACCGTCAAAGACGTCACGCGAACCGGTCGTCTCCTCCATCCACCATCGTATACTGTTTCTCCCACCCTCGGTTTCCTCTTCTCGCCGCTCCTTTCTCGTTCACCCTCTGTCTGTCGATCGATGTGTGCCGCTTTAAGTTAGTTTAAATCACATAATCCTGAACGTGGATGTGTTTAGGTGAAATCGAGTTTCGAGCAGTTAGTTAAAGTTTGGGAACACTCGGCAATTTTCGAAAAATATATGAAATAGGCTGCGGAGGGCACGATCGATTGGCTTGGGAGGTAGAAGGTTATGGGTGAATTTGTTGGGAAAATTTAGAGACGTGGAAATCCTTGGCAGGAAAATATCATTTGTTTCGTTAAAATTGATGATACTCTGGCGCAAAGTTTTTTTTGTAATATTTTGGGCTCGAATAAAGATATTCTTTTCTCTTTCACCTTTGACCAGGTTTTTAAGGGTGCAAGTTACAATCTTTAACGAGGATTCGGGGTACTATGGATTTCATCGAAACAAGTAAAAGAATACATCCCTGTGTAAGCAGAGCATTCAACTATAGTTAACTTTTTTCATTAGTTAATTGTTTCGACTGCATTTATTCACATTTTCGACTAATTTGTTCACGTCCTCCATTTCATCTGTATTTACACTAATACGAAAAATAATGAAAGCTGAGTTTAAAAAATGTCTGTTTAAATGATATTAAATAAAAGCAAATACACGATGGAATACGTAGCAAGCTTCCGCTGATAATGCCAACAACAAGGTGAACTAATTCACAAATGAAACGAAATTCAGCAAAGTAAACACAATTCTAAAGTTAATACATGGCCGTGACGAATTTATTGAAAGAGATTGCGACGAATGTGTTCGAATGACAATGTATTTATTTCAAAGTATTGCGTATCAACTATCATAAAGTAATCGACATTTCATTTATGGGAAACGCACAATACTCGTAAATTGTCTCCCTTAATCTCGTTAAATCTGCGCATACATTCCGGGAGCATATAAAATGATAAAATCCCGTATGGAATAGAACGGAGAATACCATGGATGACGTGATTACGCCGATGTTAGCGATAGTATTTGTAAACGCAATAATTCACCCCGGTTGTAATTATCTCGTGAAATAATTATGCCGAACAATGGCCTGCAGCAAATATGAACGTGTGCGGGCGCAGAAAATTGTACATAATTCACTTGATTAACAGTGGCCGCGACTTTTCTGTTATCCATCTGTCGCCGAGTAATGGATCTCCAAACGTGACAAACACTTTCGCGATACAATTTATTACGGTTACTTCAATGAAAACTCCGGCGTACCGTGACAAGACAGAAAAAAATAAATAAAAATAAACTTTACACGCGCACACGAGGGACACCACATTGTGTGCGTTATTTTTTGCAACGAATGATCGAAAGGGTGTCACGAAGTTTACATTTTACACGTTTTTCAAACTCTAATGAAAGCAGACTGTGAAAGAGAATTCAAATAAATAATGGTACCATACGAAACCACCCCGATACTTCGAATCTGTGCAGTTTGCATAATTCTTGTTTCAAAGCATTTCCAATATTTGCATACATCAATGCGAACAGCAATTCCGAAACAACTTTTTATGCGCAGCGATTTTAAAATTGCCAGAACACACTGTTTGCAAACGAAAGGGATGTAACGAAATCCTTTGGCAAGCCATTCCCGTTATGGAACAACGTCAGTGTGCGAAGTTTTTATTAGAAACGCTCTTCCACCGTTGCGTGCCAAAGGTACGAAACGAAAAACGACAAAGAGTTTCTGTACGTACACTGCTTTCTGAAAAAAATTTCGTCGAAGCCAGAAACAGCCGTGTGACGCTCACAACGATGCCGTTCGAAAGGTTAACTCGACTTTCATGGCCGCTCCGGTTCAAACACGAGAGACGAGAGGACGGTGCAAAGAGGGCTGGCAAGGAGGAGCAAAGTGAAGGAAGACGAAGAACGTAACATGTTGGCGCGCATGTTTCAATGCAAAGAGTGCAACTCTTGCGCGAGAATGTTACCGTACCGGGTGTGCCAGAAATTGTGGTAGAAGGGAGTGACTCTGACTGGAGAAAGTGCAACGAAATTTTCCCTGAGAAATGTTCCACATTACTAAAATTTGATTTAAGAATTCCATAAGCCAAGTGCACAAATATCGATGGCAACATTGTAACATAATGTAAAACAGCAAATCAGCAAGGTACTCTGTAAATTATAATACTTTTCTATTATTTAATTTAATTTAATTTAATTGCTGACACAATCGATCCACCTGATGTTAATTGAATAATTGCGATGCAAAATATCCCACAGTGTCGACCAAACAGCAAATCCTTCGAAGTTCCAACACCACGCCTGCACTCACGATCGATCTACGATTTCTGACACACCATATATATTCCCGAGATTCACGTCGTGCTCGACGCCTCCCATCCACGTACACACACTTGTATACATATTAAAAAAAAAAAGAAGGAAAAATGTATTTGCCGTCCCAGTTTGCCCCGGTTGGCATGGCAGGGCGAAAGCTCTTCAGTAAATCCAGCTTAAAGCAGCTGTGTAAACGTTGACCTATATTACAATCACACCGGCTCGAGTGCTCGCGACGCCATCGGCCTCCTCGAAGCCGCTACAAAGTAACTTCGCAGCCACCTGGTGCACGTGGTCGGTCGTGTGGTGTGCGTGGACTGCACAGAACGTAGCCCGCGCAAACGACAGCCAGCCACGACCTTACTATTTGCCATGCTTTTTGGCGAAATTCCTGCCCTACAAGCGTCATCGTCATAGCCGCCACTCGATTCGCCCCGTTGATCAATTCGCCGTTCGACAACCGGCAGCCCCTTTTCACCTGGAAATTCGCTTAATTAGTGCCCGTTAGCAAGCACGTCGCGGCCACCGAGAACTTCTATATTCCCTCGGCGAATCGACGAACGGATGGATAGATATTTTAAATGGAAACACTTTTTCCGCCCGCGTGCCCGCTTTTTGCTCACTTTTGCGTGGAGCAAACCTTTCTTCCTGATCGCGACACGAGAATTCCTGGAATCCGGTCGTACCAATTTACCAGTTTCACGGGTGGGGAGGGGGCTTTCTCTGTGTGCGACGAATTTTTCGAATCGCGTGTCCGTGGTCGATGTTGCTCACATCGCGTTCCTTTCATTCGACAAGTGGTGTTATTTCATTTTCGACAATTTTTGCCCTTTTAGAGGCCGGGGACTTGAATTTGTGTTTCGTCGAGGCTCCGTGAGAAGGCGGGTCTCTCGTTGTTACGGGACGGAATTTATTGTACTCCCGCGAAACGCAACGCGATAACAGAAAACGTACAGGCGAAGCGAACGGTGCGTACAATGTTACACTGTTTCTTGAACCAAATTTTCGCGTGCTCCTTTGTGTCCGGCGTGCAATTACAGGCGCAGGAAATGTTGGTTTCTTCGTGGAACGTGATAACGCAGGCGTGGCACGTGCACGACGAACAACGGGGGCACAAAAGGAGAAAAATTTCATTTCACGCGTTGTAAATAGAGGGAACAACGGGCGGGACGGGCGGTGCAGCGCGGACGGCGGAGGTGCTCGTATCGCGTGTCAAAGAATATTCATTTCAGCGTTGCTTGCGAAATTACTTCCGAGAGGTGCGCATAAAAGAAAAAAATGCCGCGCAACGGCGGGCAGACGCGCGCAAAGAAAAATGGCACAACTGCACAAGTACTTCGCTGTACTCCTCCTCACTCTGTTATCTACACTCCAAGGGTTGAGTGGTAAAAGCGGGGAGACACTTAAAGGATTTACGGCTCTGAGAACTCTCGGCCGCTCATGGATTGGCTCGAAAGTACGAACTTGAAACCAAGTGCACGCTCGCCGGAAAATGGGTGGGTGGGCGGTGTTGGTTTGGCGGAGACGGAACGAACGCGGGGGGGATCAAAAAAAAAGTAAGATCGTTCCGACGCACCGCTGGCGCGATCGAATTAACATCTAATTACTCTGGACGCGAGTTTCTTCTATTTCGCGAACGACTACCGGGGGGAGGAAATTGTTCGTGGATACAAATTAACGCACGGTTTTCTCTCTGAGGGGCTGCAAATTGTGTATATGGCATTCTGGATTAATTAGTGAGGTCGGATTTAACGGTGAACTGCTTGCGGAAATTTTTCTTCGGATTATTAAGTGACGAGTAAATTTTTCGTGTATTCGTCGCGCAATTACATCCTGGCTTCGTGGGAGAGTGTACTTACAGAACTCGAGAGAATATTTAGAAACGTCCTCGTGCCACGGTTTAATAGGTTGACTACGAGAAATGATATAATGTGCACGTGATACCACTACTGTACTTAATCTTTGCGCAGGGAAAAATAACTTCACTATCCACTTCACCCACATTTGAATATACGTATTATTAGCAAACAACAAAAAAAGCAATAATGCACATTTTATTGTACACATATGGAAGGTTGGCGGTGGGTCGACAGAAGGGTGAAAAGCTGCCGCTTAGAAATCGAACGGAAGCGGGAGTGAATGCTAAACACGGCTAGTCGGTTACGTGTGGTTGCAGTTTGGCTTCTTAATGAAAACCAGCAGCATAGAAACGTCAGGTTTGGTTTACCTTGAAATTGGATGCACCTCTCCGGCGAGACAGGTGTTGCCGGCGCTACGAAGAACGGCGATGAAAGATATGGATTCGTCTACCCTAATTTTTACATACTTTAACCCATCGCCAATCTCGACTGAAGTCTTTCAGGTTGTTCATTGCAATCACTGGCGAAAATGTTCGTGGTTGTAATGTAATCATGGTAGCCTTGTATACTGACTTGTACTACTTAAAAAACTTGGTTTACCAAATATGGATTTTGCAATTACTATTATTCATTTGATAAATTATTATAGCTAATTCTTTCCTCTATTTCAATTTCGTTGATTGCCTGATAAACATTGTGGCATGCAAATGTGTCAAATTGTTAATTTATATATATATAACTTATGACATGTTTGTGTATAATACTTTTCGAACGGCATCTCGCTTTGTAAGTGTAGCACAAAATTGCGACGTTTGGAAGGTAATTTAATATAAAGATCGCATATCTTGCGTTAAATGCGCCGCGTCTGACATATGCCGGCTTATACTACTGCGCGCAACTTTACTGGAATCTCGCCTTTAAATTACTAACATCCTGTACTTCTTCATATTATTACTGCAATTAAGGTACATCGTACTCTATATTCGTTTACTCACAACACATTTTTCTTCGCGTTATTCATTTATACGTATTGAATTCTAAGTTGTAATAAGTTTGTGCATGTTCTACTTCGGCATAGAATCCTTGAATATTGGTAATATTGATCTAATACATGTGCAAAGGAAGACATTTCCCGAATCCCAGCAGAATCTCAGCTTCAGATCTAGACTTAAGTCGATTTAGAGCGCACCTTGATACTTTATGCAAAACAAACTTTGCTCTCGAAACCGTCCGAAAGATCCGCATCGCGATGCAAAATTAATCAAAATAAAGAAGCGATCGGAGAAGTAATAAAATATTTCCGGAAGAATTATTCATTCTACATCGATAGGAAATATATTCAGAGGTGCAATTATGAATCGGTGAAATTCAAACCACAATCGAAGCAACTTTATCTAACGAATTCTCGCTCACCTGGCGTTTCAATATAACTCCATAGGGCGAACAACAAAATTTTGACTATAAAGACATAGAAATTCTTCGAAAATAACCACGGCAAATATACTGTTCATTAAACCAACGAAGAATATTCGCTAAAGACTAACATTTTATTTCATCCAATATGCCAGAAAAGCCTTTCCCCCTGTTCCAATATCCTCCGAAAAGCCACAGATCCCACAATACCAGCATACATAGGAAACCAACCCCCCTCCCCATTCGCTTTCCCCAACCTCAATAGATCTTACACACTATATCAACCAGCAAAACAATAAGTCCGCACCGATGAACCACCCCCTGTACGTTCCCTTAAGTCACGAAAACTTCGGATACCGGCAGCGACCTCGGCCACGTTGCCCCACGTCGCAGATGATTCTGGCGCAGGTGCGTGTCGCTCGTTATCGACCAGCGATAAACGGTCGGCCAATACACCGATTGCGAGTGTGCGAGGGCCAGCATAGGGGTAAGTCGGGTGGCACGGCTGCGGCCACCAACTATCGAAATGGATGTTCGTGCCGATAGCGCAACCCTCTGCGTTCTGGCCGCTCAATTAGCCCCCTTGCTGCCAACGTCCACTCTGTGACAAGCAACCACCAAATTTCTACGTACCCCGCCACGATTCAAGAGCGATCAACGTTGCTTGGATCACGGGAGCACGGCGAAGGAGCAGCCTAACCCTTCAACGCAGGGTGAAACAAGGGGGAGGGTTTGCGATTAGACCAATAACTATTAATCGACGAGGCACCGCACGTTCTGCAAAGTCTGTGCAACCCTTTGGGTACCTGACGCATGCTGTCTATCGAGTTTACGAATGGAAGAACGGGGGAGAATGTATTGCTGGGGTGCAGGCCGTCTTGAACAGTGGTGCGAGCTGAGAAAAGTTTTCGGACAGAATTGGGGTGAATTTTGGCCGAGGGTTACTGGAAGCAAATGTCGAAGTCCTCTTTCGTCCTGTAGAAATTTTAGTGGTTGTTTTGGCGATGAGAAGTGCGGACCTAGGGGTTGGAGAGGTGGTGCGATTGATATTTAAGTAATTATGATTGCAAATGTTTACGAGGATTTATGGAATATTAAATTATTGAATATTCTGTAAACATCAGTTGCAATAATTATTGACAATGTCTACGAAACGTGGATTGCTTCCAAGTGCAAACATGTCGAGTCAGCTATAATTTTAGACCAAAAAACATAATGCTATTTAAGAATATATCTTTCTCTTTTAATCTCATGAAACAATTTCTTTACATTACTAAGAATAACGGAACTACTCTGTACTGTCACACTAAATATGATAACCAATAAACAAGACCACTGTACCCTGTACATAACTGTACTGTAACGCCGAAAGATAACGAAAATTCCAAGAAACTCAAAGGAACCGTAGTCCAGAGTTTGGCAAACACTCAAGGATGTCTCGGTTGCACTTCCCTGCAGACGTAGTTCGCGTGGCGTTTCTCTTTTTTGATCCAGCTAGCCACGTTCGTGGCCGACCAAACTAGAGATATACGAGAAACGAATATCCGGAAGGGGCGGACGGTCTGAAACTCTGGACTCTGTCCAGCGTGAAGCGAGAGCAAAGTGTCTTCATCTTTCTCATAGAGTGCACGTGTGCACGTATACGCTGACAAACAGGCCTTCCGCCAGGACCAGCTGAACGATGGGACTCGAGTTATAAACTGCGAGATCGAGAAGGATTTGTCTTCCAAACAGATGGGGAACAATGTTGGAAATTGCGGTGGTTTATTGAAAAAAAGGAATATGCTCGTAGCACATTTCTATCTGATTTGCACAAAGTCTTTAGGCTGGTACAGTTCCTTAAATAATGAATTTATTTATTTAAAAAAACATAAACTTCGATGGAAATCGAATTAGTATGATCGAAAGATATTGCTGAAGAATTATTAAAAATATTTAACGCGATGACTGATTGATTACCATCAGTCGTATCATTACTGTCATTATTGATATTAATTCACTCTCAGCATTATTATCGATATTTATATATTAATGATCGAAAGATCACATTACTGCACGATTGTTCACACTATTTAACATTCTCATTGATCGTTTCAATAAATAAGAGAGGTGTTCGAACCGTGACCCAAATATATAGATCACAAATGGTTCTCCACAACCGCAGCAGTCTCTCCCTCTCTGACTTGGAGTAACTTCAGAGGTGCATAATGATGCAGAGCCTTGATCGACAACACGATAAGTCTGATATTTGAATCCCAGGCGAGAAAGGCGTTGACGAGGGTTAACAACGGTCGCGTAAAAGCACGAAGCAAACGAATGGCCATTAGCCGAAAACAGAAGAGACGCGCGTGAGACACGCGAGATTCGCCGTTAACGAAACTAATTCCGTCGCGGTCCACTTATTAAGATCAAGGCGGAAAGTCGTCGACGGACAGACATGTTGGCATAGAGTTGCATAAGGAGGAACGGAGCGCCTCTGATTAACAATGTTTTAGCGTCAATTTACTTACCGTGGCTGCCATGGAGAGACGAGGGGCGGCTCGGACAGCGGGATCTGGGGCTTCACTATGCGAGCCATAGCCAACCGAAATCTGGGCTGCCTTTTGACATTCTGCAACAGAAATTGCCCCAGGTTATACAGGCGATACCGCTGTAACACAGCTATTAGTAAATTTGTTTGGCGGGATTGCGCGAATTTAATTGATCGAAATTAGGGCACAGTTTGGAAAACGAATTTATTCAGGCGACTAAAAAATTGAAAGAAAACCTACTCTCTCTTTAGAAAACCGTGCAATTGAATAATACATGGAGCATCCTCAGCGATAGAAATTGAAATGTTTCGATTCAATCCGCGATCGCTAATCTAAACATGAAAATCAATCATCTGGACTTAGAGCGCGAGCGAACTCAGACGAATATAATGTGTAACACGAACGTAATACATGTTCACGGTTATTAAAATAACTAATCACGTTATTCACAGAAAGTACTCTGGTCCGACAATTCTGGAATGATCGTAATTTCGGTTCCAACGGGGACGTATTCTTGAAAATTAAAGCGGGTTGGCACACAGGCGTTACACGGGTGTCGCTTAACAGAGAAGCAATCAATTTCGGAAATTTAGCTGGTGAACGTGGACAAGGGGGTCGGGGGCACGTCGAAAGGTAATCGTAAACTAATTGGAACTAAATTCGCCGGGCGCAATTACGCGTTTTAATTTGAAGCCTAGGGAAAGTACTCTTTCTCTCCGTCCTCTTGTCGTGGTTGTGGCGTAACCGGCTCCCCTCGCCCCTTTGCGTTTCTCACGCGCTTTAGCAGGGGCTGTATTTTAAGCTAGCCAGTAATTAAAAGAATTACGTCTTCGTTCGGCTAGATAGTAAACTGGCGGTTCTCGAGGACGGAGAAAATGAAACGATGGAGAATTCAGCCCTTTCTTCGTTGATGCTTTAATTGAACTTGCGAGCTATGCGTGAAAACGGGGCTTACTCAATTTTCATTTAATTAGAGATTCGGGGTCGTAGCAGTTTTCGTATGCTCCCATAATGGATTATATCATGCTGAGCACATTTTTAGAACGACGTTGATACTGTAGTTAACAATGTGCGTTTGAAAATTTTCTTCAAACGTGCTCACAGTTATTTCGCATGATAGGTGCAATATAGAATTATCATCAATTAAGTGTCAGAACTTAGCATTAATTGCAAAACAATGCACGGCATTTTATTTATGTCCTAAACGAAAATGCTGGTCCACTTGATAATCCGGTTTTTATACTCAGGTGAATATGTTAACGAGCTTGCTAGGCGAAATTTCGATTAGCGACGGAATATAATGATATCAAATATAGTGCGAGTTGAATGTACTTGTTGGATGAGAGAACGTCTCGAGCATCAGCAATAACATGCAGGCGGAATATTTGATTTCGGGATTACCAGAGTTGAAAGTTTGATTGGCCGTGAACGGCGTATCAAGTTTTGACGAGGTAGACAAAACTACAGCCTGCACGCCAACATCCGAAGCAAGCCACAAACTTCGCGAAGTCGCAGACAAATTGCAATTTAAGGTTACATATTTTTGGCCGGCGTGCATGTTCGCATTAACTCGTCGTCAAGACGTCCCCTTCGTCGACATTAAACGAAACGAACAGCATTTGACAAGGGACGTGTGGCAAGTGACATACGGCAATTTCCACGAAACTTCGTGCTGATTGTTTACTTCAAGTTGGAAATAATTAAATTGCCCTGGTTACCCTTTTTATTTCTATACACGCGTATAACTAGTGAATTACCGAAGATATCGAAAAACATTCGAAATCAAACACTGAGAGGCCAATACATCGATTTTTCCCAACCAGACAGAATGGAAGAAACAATTAAACAATTCTACCAATAACGGTGTCTACGTACTTCGCCGTCCGTTTGATAAATAGAAAAAACTCCGTTCATCTAAACAATACCAAATTACAACAAAACATTTCAATAACAGCCCATCAACCATGCAGCTCCAGTTCCGCGCGCACTTCATCCCTCTCCCTATCAATTTCCATTAACCGATGTATGTTAACCACTTCGCGCTGATCCTGTCCAACCGTCAAACGCTCCCCGCACGATTGTCCCAAGACAAAGACAACAAAACGAAGCGTCCACCTCAAGGCCTAACCACCACCCTACACCGACCAAGTCACCTAATCACCCTCCATTCAGCCGTCCTCTCTATCTCTCCGGTACCCGTGGCAATCGGTCGAAACGACATAGCATTATCCTGCCACCCCCTCCGTCCGTTTCGTCCACCGTCAGGATCGTTTCTCACCCCAACGCTCGAGGACGTTGGTACCCGCGGGGAGTTCGATTCCGGGGGGAAGCATCGGTGTTCCAGTCTGCTTCTTCCCGCAGGATTCCCCTTTGTCTCTCTTTACCCGGCTGCAACCGTGCCCGCGCACCGTTACATGCATATGCAAATTTCTTCCGCCTGTGCGTCGGTGCGCGGGCACGCTCGCTCTCACGTACACGTACAGCCTCCTCGTGCTTGTTGTCGGTGCAAGCGGAGAGGGTCATAAATTAAATGATGTAAATGCTCTCTGTCCACCCTCTGTCGCAGCGCGCAGAGACGACACACGAGCGTTCTCTGTCCGACCTATCTCACTGTCGTTCTTGCTACACTGGTCCCCGTGTGACCCCGACTATCCAACGCTAACCCCTGGCCAGACCCCTTCCGACTGATTATAATTATCGGGGCGGTCCCTGCGGCTCAGCCCCCATGGATGAAAAGGAAAGATAATGGCCGAGTGCCATTGATTCGGACGCGCCTAACTGCCGTCGAATTGTCGTAAGTGTCCGCGGCGTGGGCGATCCTTTCTCGGTGATCGAATACTATCGCGCGGGATGGTTGGAATAAATCTCTGCGTTAGAAGCAACGACAGGGGAGGTATGAATTTATGAATTGCTCGACGGAACTATTGTTATTAACCTTTCGTTTATTTCTCCGTCGATCCGTTAGAATGATTGACAGCCGCGTGAATTTGTACGTGGACAGAAGCAAATGTTAGATTGGATCCAACGAAAATGATTAACAAGCTTGGAGAATTTGTCGACATTTGTATGTGAACTTTGCAAATGTTGCAGTGATGCAAGCATCCTCGGATTAACGATTTCTCCAATCCCAGAAATAAATGGAAAAATCCGCCGAATCGTCTTCGCGTTTCACGAGAATTCGTTACTGATCGCCGATGCCCGAATGCGACTTTCCAATTCGCACTTTCCCAAGGGGAAGAAAATCGGTGGAAAGCTCGACGCCGCCACACCTGTTCCGCTGTAAACGTTAATAGTCGCACGCAAAGTGCCACGGAAACTCATGAAATTGACTCATCACGTTCACAGCGCAGTTTTTAAACGGTCTCGCCATCGCGGCGGGTTTACAAGAACAGTTTTGCACCATCAAATGGGACGCCGCGTAATTTCACGAGAGCGGCAACATGTTCGCGTTTTGCGGGTGCAGTTTTACTGCGGCGCGAACTTGCGCCTCGTGCAGAGCAAATGACCACTTTCATAGTGATACACACGCAACAGGCCATCGCCGTTCGCGTTACATCGCCGGTTGCTGGGCTTTCACGCCTTTAACGCCGTCGTAACTCGTCGGGAAAAACTCAATTACCGGTCGCGAAATATTCAAACCGATAACCATTCGGCCGTTCGTTGCGGGCATGGAACGATAATGCAGCCTCTGTACTCAAGTATTCGTCGGTTATGGTCTCGTCATTATCATACCACCGAACTCGTTAAAACGGGGGAAAAAATCGAAAGATACTATGGACGAGTTACGAGTAGGCAGGACACGTAGGTGTTCAGTGCTTTTTTGTGGACCTTCTGCATTTTAGATTTTCTTGACGCATCTGATATTTTATCGGGGTATTTTATCAAGATGCCTTGCAACGACTTCCTTCGTTATAACGTGGATATAAATAGGACGAAGTACGAGCATATTTATTTGATAAGAGCGGAAGCATCGGAGCATCCAATGCAGCGAAGAAATTTCAGGAGAATCGAAGTACGGTACTATGTTTATCGGAACACGTGGGTGGTAACTCTTCTCTCTACCCGTGCATGCGAGATTTAATGAAAGAAGTTGAAGTTAAAGAAAGACTGTAGCCGAGCAGGTTTGGGTGCGCCATGTGGAAAAATTGCTTGCACGATAATAGAAAGTGTACTGCAATAGAGAGCGACGATGAACAAAATGTCGATTGCTAATAAAATGTTATCCTTCTTTCTGTGACTTTGAAATTCCAACTGACAAACCTTGTGCCTTTTGCAACAGAATGAACAAAACCAAGCCAAACAAATTCAGCAAGAACAATCAACCATGACTCTCGACTTAGCATCGGGCTTTTGAATATACTCCGGTCTATGGAACGACAACACTGGCACTCCTATCGTTTGTTCCACCGCCTCGAGCCGCGTTCTCTTTCCCTCACGGTGCTTTAATCGCACGATTAAATTACATCTCGCGAGGGAAGACGTACAGTCGCGTGACGGTTCACGGCAGAACGAATTTACCCTGTCTTTTACATTCGTTAAGCTTGTTCCGCCACGAAGACTTAATTAAACGACACGACGAGTTGCCCGTGGCCGTGGACCGTGTGTATTTATCCTTTGAAAGGGGGGGACAATTTTATGAATTACCTTCAACTATTTTCGCCAGCGCTAACGCGGACTTCGTACGGTGCTTCGTTCGTAACAACCGTGAAAATTAATGCCGGATAGTTCATTGTCGATCGTTTATCTCAAGGCGTATCGTTTGGAACGATTTTCTTTCAATTTTGTACATTGCTCGATATATACTTGGATTATTAGAATTTGTGTGAGAAAGCCTTCCTGGTTTAGGAGATTTATCCGCCAACAAAGTTAACCGACAGAAGTGTAATAGCTTGGTGCAACAGTACTAACCGTGTAGAAATGAATGTAAAACTTTGTTCGATTAGTAATGATACTTCTACGAAATATATTCTCAGTATTCTGCCCATTAAATGAATAAAAAAATAAATACCTTACTCGCTATTCAAAACAAATTAAAAAATGTCAACCTTCGTTCAACTTATACTACTTAAAACACTTCAACCCCTAACTCACACATACACATCCAACAAATCATCTCCGAATATTCCATACCTCAGCATTCCCTCCTTCAGTAGCCTACACAAAAACATCCCCATTACCCCATCACCCTCGCTACCGCGAACAACAGCATCGCTATTAGCGTCGCGCATCTACCCGATGAAGGAGCTCCCACGGAATCCAATCGAGAAGGAAACGACGACATCGTGCAGAAGAAGTCGAGCAATAGTAGGAGGCAACGGTAGATCGAGACGTTACCCCTCTTCACTGCTAAAATATCCCCGCAAATAACTCGAATTCTATCTGGATTTCCATCGAGCGGATCCAGCAAGCCCGGGAAACGTAATGGTGGTAGGGGGGTGTGGAATCGAGGAATTCCTGGTAAAAGAACGAGAAAGCCCGCTGCTTACGTATTCGATCACCTAAGTACACACGACGGCAGAGGAAAAGAGAAGCGTAGCAGGAACACGATGATCGTGCACGCCGCTGGAGACGTGGCTGCACCCTCTTCAACGGAAAATCGTGAACGTGAACGTGAACGTGAACGTGCGACCCCACGTTTCTCGTATTGGTTCTCGCTAAGCGTCGCGTCGCGTCGCTTCGCGGCGCGTCGAACGGTGAGAATCAAAATCCTGGATCGCGGCTGGCAGGGTCGCGGGTGGAATTTTAAACGGGCGCGGAGACAGAGATACGCGGCGAGGGCCGGAAACGGGAACAATTTGTACCGGCCTTTCGAAATGTACGAATAATCGCGGGTCGCATGCCAATGGCGGAAAATATTTCCGGCGAGATCCCTGAGCTTTCGCGCGCCCACCGCTCCACCTCTTGATCCTGTACCTTTTCCGCCAGTTTCTCGTCCTTTCCTTCTATTTGGCCCCCTCGTTCCGTGGTTTTTTGCGCCGCGCCACTCGACGAGCGGCGGGGGAAAGAATTGAATTTTAAAATTCGACACCGCGACGAATTTTATTGTTCGCCGGGAAATCGCGCGAATTGATTTAACCCTTGCGTCGTGCTCTTCTTCTGCTCGGCCCCTCGTTCCGTTCGTTTTTTTTTTCTCTCTTGCTCGCGCGCGGAATGCTAATTGAACGTGATGGAACCGGATGGGGAATGCGTTGGTGGTAATTGCAGAGAGGTGGAATCGCTTGGACGTAACCGGCGTGTTGGAAAATTGGACGAATTTTTGGTAATTTTTGTGGAAATAATGGGAAATGTTTCCTTCCCTTTCTTCCGTTCGCCCGAGTTTTGTATAGATAATTGGAGGGCTGAAGTGAATTTGGGTAATTTTTAAGCTTGTGGAGTTTTATTTTTTACGCGCTTTTGCAGGACGAATCGGAGTATATTTCAAAATATTTCGATGTTTCCCAAAATTAAACTCAGAGATATTCGCAGCATAATAAAGATTACCGCCAACTAATAATCGAGTCGAAGAGAACCACTTATATATTTCTTCCCAGGGCGCAGAGGGACGAACATTTATCGCGTACGTGGTTGGAAATGCCTTCAGCAATTCCAGAACTCTATTATCATCCGTGACGGCGCCATAAGACGAGGAGTCAGCGGGACAGATATAGAGAGAGATAGAGAGAGATAATGCCGAAGGGAGTAAGTTGTAGTTTACACGTGAAATCCAACCCGTATGCCGACGTAATCGAAATGAGACGGGACCCCCATGTACCCCATGGACAGGATTGATGGACAGCCGGTGGTCCATGACGTGACCACCTGACATTCTTGTCTGATTGGTCTGACATGCCCCAGGGATCATCCATGCGAGTACCATGCCCACGTAGCAAAACGTCTACTCCAATTTTACATTATCCACACGGTATACAGCCGAATCTGCGAGCTGAAATTTCGTCTAATGTCCGACTGGCGAGCTGAACTAAGGTTTCCCCGCGAAGCCTTGCATATCTTGTTAACTATAATCGTAGACGAGGATAACGTTACTTTAGCTACTGATATAGCTCTAACGCGATGAATATTTATTATTTCATTTCATTTTAACTTGCGGTCGAAGGTGTATACGACCAGTTGCCTGGGCGAATAAAATTGAGCAACGCGATTAATTGATTATTTCCAGAAGAAATTAGAAGTACGTCGGACAACGATCGTTGTAAATAAATGGTTCGATTCACGTTTTGCGCGAAATAAATAATTAAATGTTCGAAGCTGTTCCTCGGAGATAACAGACGTTGACCCATCGCGCCAGCACATTATTATAAACGTACCTTGTCCGACAAAAGTACGATTATCTTTATGCTGATAAAACGAAATCATACATACAATCGGAATTCCGTGTTGCACTGATGAAAGTTCATACCGGCCCCGCCGGCGTTCCAAGCGCAATGTGTCAATACTCATTTAAAACACCCATGCTACATAAAAATTGCATCGACATAAATTACAATTCCGAAGAAGCAATATCGCCGCAAAGGGTTCACCGAAACATCGGTCGTTCCGCAAGCCAAGGCCCCTCATAAGGGAAAAAATGCATTTCCATCGCCAAACAGATCTCACCTCCGCCCCTTTCTTCAGCAAATTGCTATTTCCCTGCAGCGTGTTTCATACTTTTTACCGAGAGACAAGCAGCCAGACCACCCTTCGTACATGTGTACACGTGTACATGTATGTATACGCAGACGGCCGTGCACAAATTCTCGCCACTCTTCACACGCGTTTCTCGCGCACGCCCGCCCGTTCACACGTGCCAGGCAATTTTGCCATAACGCGAGAAGTATGCGGCGGAGACGAACGAGCCGAGCGTAAATCCAGCCGGGGGCTGGCGAAGCTTGATTTCACCGGTGCAACAGCTCGAAACACAGAGACGATACTTTCGCGCGTGCACCGTTTACACGGAAATACACGCGCGGCTGAACGTGCGTCCGCTCGCGAGTCAGCAAAGCGTGGGGAATGTCGCCCTCTACGTAATAGTCGCAGAAATTCAACGCACCCCTCCGTCTCGTGAAATCGAAGCCCCGTTCGAATCCGATGTCCACCAGTCGTGCGACTATTTTCGTTCGCGATAGCGACACGGTGTTTTCGTTTCGACGGGCGTTATTGCTGCAGGTGTAAATAATTTTGGACGAGCATTTTCATTTGCCTGATGAATTTTCTTCGCGCGAACCGCGAAGGCTGGTGCCAAGAGACTCAGAAGGGCGCCGAAGTATTGCATGGATGCTTGATACTGGTGGAAATAGATCAAATTGTCATAGGTTTGAAAATGAATGAGTTTGATACATTTAACTTTAGAATTGGCAAAAATGCCAGAGACACTTCGCGCAATATTTTCGTTCTTCGTTAAAACAAAGACAGCAAGCACTTGCATCGGACAAAGTGAACAATAACTTTACTGTGTACAGAGATAGGATATAAAAATACTTTATCTTTATAATATAAATCTTAATGTAACTAGCACGAATTACTTTTCAACCCCCAAACAAGTTGCGCAAGACAGCTTGTATTTTGAACCGAAAAAAGTGTGCAATTATAGCCAAACTAAATTATCGTTGCAGACACATGACATACATCACCGTGCATGCGCACATACTCCCAGTGAAATTGAACATTTCTAAAATATTTAACCAGGCGGCGAACGTGCGAACTTCTGAGCGCGACTTTTAGATTTAGCGCACGAGCGGAGCACGTTCGAAACATTTACGAATACGCCATTAATCAAGCCGATATTTCCCCGTTTCAAATGTTGCAGAAGCGGCGGCGAATTTAGCGTTATCGCCGTTTATAGCTCCATTTACGTACAAACACGCGTAACTGCTTGTACGTGCGTACTCGCAGATGCGACCACCGTCCCAGCGGAATTCTCGAACCGGTCAATGGTGTAGCCACGTGCATGTGGAACACACTACCGAAACCCCATGTATCCACGAAACTAGACACGAGTGTTCACCCCATGCGATCCTTAGGTGGAGAACAATTTATTAGGGGAGACTAAGTTTTGTTATAGTACGCAATCTATTTTGTATATTTATGAATAAACGATTGCACTTGTGTTCAGCAAAAAAAGCCCGCAAAGTTCTTTAGAGAAACACTGGAATTAGCGAAACGCATTTACTATTTACTATTGTATGATCAAATTGTTAAAATAATTGTGCCCAGTATAATATATTTACATTTGTAAAGTGATAAATACGAAAGTTCTTATCCGCCGTATGTGCAGCAGTATTTATCGAAAAACTTTTATCATTGACCCGCCTTACAATTGGAATCTGAAACGTTTCACAAGAAAACGACGAATTCGACAGGCTGTCATAGTTCGAAGCTTCCAATGATCATGGAAGCTCCAGTTACGAATAATGTTCACTACAACAATGCTTCGTCCACTTAGAACTAATAGCCGGGTGAATCGAGCCATTGATTTCAATTTCTTCCCAAAAGTTCTTACACAGAGACGATTGCATAAATCGGAGAGGATTGCGGATTCTATGGCAATGCGTCATCGAGTGAACAAACAGGGCATCGGTCGAAACGAGCGTTTCCATTCGTCGGTCGACACACCACACACCACACACGCACACACCCTGCGTACAATTCGTCCCTGCCGTCGGCTGTCAACGTAATTACACGTACGGGGACCATTAGACACGCGCGGCGCTTACAAACGACTCAAACCACCTGCGAAATCGTCACTTTGTTCCACAGCTAAATCATGCCAAACTCGAACGGGCACTAGCACAGATGCGTTCCACCTCGTTTCGATCGACGTGCGATGCGCCGTCTACGTACGTTGACGGTGATATCGTTCGGAACGATTACGGAAAGGATACGTGTTAATTTAAGTATTATTCTTCGGGTGTGAGCGAGCTGGAGAAACAGACAAGCATATTTATGTACATTTGTATATTTTGTTTGCAGATTCGCATGGCGATTTCATTCGATACAAAAATATGAAATCCTTCATTCGTGTAAGATTTTAATATAATGATGTGTAATTAGAGGGATGTTTTATTAATCAATATGGGCAAGGTACTTTTGTATAGGCTCTGCAGAAATGATTAATTTAACACGCGTAACGATTGTTCTGGCGAAGAATTCTATTACTTTTAGTATTGTTAGGAATGGAATAGTTCAATTTTGAAGGCATGAAGTATTAGTATATAAACGTAACCGTATTACAATAAATATTTGCAAATTGTCATTTTTGTATGCAGTACCAGTTGTAGAATGCGGGGAACTTGATATCATTTTATAATTATAATTTTAATACCGTAACGCCGATTTTATGATCAGTTCCGGACCGGTAATATAATTCTACTGCATCGGTCCAATTGTTCGCAGAAGAGAGATGCTTTCAAGCGATTGGGGAGAATCGCTGTTGGAAAATGTTTCTGTCAAGCACAAGCCACCGTATAAACTTTCAGCCGTTGATCGGTAAATTCATCTTGAGATCCTTTCATTGAAACACAGAAAGTGTTCCACACGAGGGAAATGGATTTCTTGTTCAGTCGTGTGTTGCCATGGGAACTGGGACGTGTTTTACAGACTTTCGTTTTGCTCACGATGGGGCACGAAACTAAACGGTGTGACGGCCGTGATGATCGTCGAACATAATTTTAAATCATTTCGAATATCCTTCTACAAAATATTTCATTTCATAAATACCAAACTCGCCGGAGGTCCAATGAAGATTACACAATATCAATTTCAATGCACCTCTTTGCGATGGACTGTACGTCATTTAATACGTTATCATTGAACCCTTGCGCGGAGCTACCAATAAATTGAATAAATTTCAGCACTTTAACCAAACCGAAAATAATGTCCAGCGCCGAAATAATATGTAAATCTATCGCGATCAAACAATTTCACGGTGCCGAGTAATGCACGGAAATTAAACGAAAATGCGTAACACTTTAATGATAACCAACCCACGTCGACAAAAAATTTTCCCCCCGTTCCACGGGCCTCGTATTCCAATTTCATTTTCCTCCCAGCAACAGCGATAAAGTTGGCCCTTGCCACCGACCAGCAGGCTCGAGTACCAAAGTTTTCGGAATTTTCACGCTGGCTAAGAGTGTCTCGATGTTCGGCTGCAGATGTACCTAACTGCGCTACGGGGCGTATTCATTATCGGGCCGCCGGAACCCAGGTTGCTGAGACGATTAAACAGGGAATGGGAGGATCCTCCAATGATTGGCTACACGGGGCCGATTCAGTGTCTACGGATCTATCGGTCTATCACTCACCCTGGGTCCGCGACCGTGTTTCCCATCTCCGACGTTCTATTTTATCCGTGCGCCGCGTTGCATGCACCAAGTGAAAAATTCGAGCGTTCATGGAAAATGAACGAGACATATTTTCCACCGATCTTGGATACTTTTGGCGGCGGTCGTTTAGGTGTCGTGGACGCGGGACGGCAATACGAGACACGGAGGCTGGGAGAGGAATTTTGATGCTTAATAGTTTGATATTTAAGTGGCGCATTGACTGGGGAATCGAGAATTCTTGGATACGCTTTACTGTATGATTGATTAACAGTAACGACAAAGTACAAGTATAAAAGTAAAGAAAACGTATTTCTCTAAATCGAGAAGAATTCTCTTCAGTGTTTGAAACATAATGTGTGTATTCGATGTTCTCGATGTTCCGATTAAGCATTCAGGGAAACAGGCAGATCCTCGTCAGACGAAAAGACGATACCTAATTAAGGACAAAGCCTGAGGAAAAGCTTGTCGAATATCGCGATCTAGCTGTTCGGTTCACGTAAACCTAGTTGGAGCACAAGAGCTATCGAGAATTGAGAACAGATAATCCGACGCAATTCGACCAAAATGTATCCACGCGTCACGAGGAATGCAATTACAGATTGACGTCAGTCAGGTGCTTCTGAAGCGTGTTCATCGTGCCTTAGGTTTATAACCGGCAGCTTCCAAGCTGGATAGTGTGTATGACTGGCCTTAGAAATCAATATCCTCCTCAAAAAATAGACTTTGCTAAGGGGAAATGGAAATCTTCGCAGCAAAATGTAACTCGAGAAAGTCTCACCGGTTAACGTGCAGGTTTATTTTTTCATTAAAAATTCGTCAAATAATGCACAAGCGTTTAATATCGTCTAGAGTCTAGAATATTGCAAATAAAAAAGCTGTTGTCGAATTGCACTTTGCGTTAACGTAGCATTGCTCTAACATTTCTTCGAATAAGAATATCGAGATAAAAATAGATAAAGTGAGGAGGAAATGTTGAAAAACAAACATAAAAATTTCCATACCACTCGAAACGTAAGGAGAAGCAGAAACGAACATAATAATAAAATCGAACTACACATCTGTACATCTGAAACAATATACCAAGCTTGTATAATTAAAAATATTCTGAGAAAGTATTGAAATACGGCAGAAATTGGTCCTTTGAAAATAACTTGAAAATTTCCTTGAAAAACTAATTACCCATACTTCCACCGACTAAACTTCTATATTACTTCGTTAATCCCACTCGCAACGATAATTGACCCGTCTATGGCCGAGAATAAAATCGATAATTATAATCACACCGACCACCTCCAACGACAAGCTGCATTACTTTCGAACATGGTGTATCGCTCAGGGAACAAGAAATCGATTGCACAGCAACATCAAACTTTTTTCAACGATCTTAAACAATTTACTTCCGCGTGGATGGTATTTGTTCGCGCACGTCCGTGTGGACAATGAAAATTGTTCGTAACTTCTAGTACCACGCGTTGCCCTCGCTTAAGCTACACATTCGTACGTACACGACAGTCTCTGTATTGCATAAATCCTGTCCCAATGATATACGAGCATAAGACTTCCAACTATTTGCCTGACTAGTCCGGCTTGGCACTCACATGTAGGTAATACGCATACACGCGAATCCTATCGGGTCTACGTTTTCGATTTTCGACCTCAGACACGCTCTGAATACGGCACCTTAGTTTTAAGTGCATTTCTGCTTAACTTGCTCAGAATAGATATGCTACAAAAACACACGCGCGCACAATAAGATCATCGTGGAATTAAGTGTACACGTGCATGATGTATAAACCTGGTAAAAAAAACTAGCAGCAGAAGGAATAGCATTCCTTCGTGTTTCTAATCAAATATAAGGGCGTGAACAGTATTCGGTCGCAGATATTAGTAATTAATCATATCTTTGGCAACAGATTGGGAAAATTGGGTAATTTACAGGAAAGAACAATCGCGGAAGGAAGAACGGGAAGCAAAAAGTAGCGGTATCTCATCGACGGAAGTTTGATTCCGCCATTAATTCTCGATAGTGGCCCAGCTTTGTACATAAGAAATCGAGGTTGTTGGAGGCGCGAAGCGAGCAAGAACGGCGGAAGCTAAAGAAGAAGCTCGAGGGATGTTATAGACAGACGAAACTCTGATCCGAAACGAAACGGAACGGAACGGAACGAAACGAAACGAAACGATATCACCCGTTTCCTTCTCCATGATGCGGCCCTTCTTTCCGTCTGTTAGACGTTCTCTTTTTCCTCCTGACGATCGAGCCTCGTTAACTTCGCTCTGCTCGTCTCACCCGACGAGACTTTCGTAACCATGGGGCCATTTACATGTAAATGCCTCTTACCAGCGTACATTTCCACCGGCCTTTTCCAGCATTGGTATCAACGCAGTGTCTCCCGTACCTTTTTCTTTCTCCCTTTTTCTGTCCTTCCTTTTTTTCATATATATATATATATATATATTTCTTTTTTTAGCCAGCGTTCTTTCTCGAGCGCTTGCTCCATTTCGCTTACAAAAGCTTCGGTAATTAAGTAGATATCGCGCTTGGACGTTCGCGGAGGGTAAGGGAAGTCTAGAAACCGTACTCTGGGAGGAAAAAAGGGGGAAGGAGAGGAGAACAGCGCCAACGAAAGTGCTCTCCGTTGAGACAATCGCTTTAATCAAGATGTAGAACGACGGCGGGTTCGATTCCGAAAGAAATCTTTTGCAGGATCCCTCGAGAGGCCGGCAGCTGTTGGATAAAAGTCAAGGGTTGCTCCGATTCGATCCGGTGTATACGTTTCACGGAATGATGCAAATTATTTTTCGCAGCGGAATGATTCTTGTCCTTTTTCCTTATTTGTAACATTTGTTAAGGTGCTTGTAGAAAATCTTTGAAAACGTTAAAAGAAACCTCACTGTGCAATATATTCTCGAACCAATTCCAGATACGTAAACCGCAAGATACGCGTCCCTCGCGCTTACAAATAGTGCAAATAAAACAAGCTGCGAGATCTGTCGAATGAAAAATGAGCATCGTTCCATAGACGTCGTTCGAACATCATCCACCCGAAACAAATTCTCTTCCTCGCCTCGGAAAAAACGATAGATCAATATCTCCTAAAATCGTTCCTCGTCTACCAGCCACCGAGCATCCAAACTAAGAAACCGAAGCAAACGCGGCTCGATCGACGGATTCAATTAATCCGTCGAACAGAAGCAGACGACAGCCGTAATAAATTCAACGAGCGAAACTTGGCGTGCACGGTAAACCTCGAGAGAAAAGGGCGACGTCGAATCGGCCACGCGTTCTCCTCTCGATATTGATGCCGGATTTATGAAGTCTCGCTGGGGTCACGTAGCGTATCCTCGAATTGCGTGGCGAGGCCTGCCCCGAGTAGCTGGTCCATTTTTCACAGGTCCAGCCCGATCGTAGATCGTCCGCGCCACGAAATCGGCCTGGCCGCGATCACGCGGTCGATTCCGTTGGATAACACGTACGTGGTGCCCAGGGTACGTTCCCCATCAGTTCTGGGAGATACGAACGACCGTTACGAAACGGGCGAAACCACGGGGAAGGATCGAAGGAATTGCGTATGCCTTCCGCGAAATAGCCAGCGAGTATGATTCGTGGAGCAAGGGGACCGGCTGATTTTTAGGTACGGATCGGCGATCATGGCGGATATTTCTGACGTGAAACGAAGGTTGGATATCTGGCCGACGTGCGGGATACACGCACGTGGAATGATAAGTAAGTTTGGAATTGGCGTATGGTCGGGGAATTATGTGCGTATCGATCTTGCTGGTTTATGGGGGGGGGGGGGGGAATGAACGAGACCGGGGGGGCAATGGTATAATTGTTTGGAATGGCGCGAGTTTCTTGATGCAACGATTTCGGGGAGTTTTTAATGGAATTTTTTTTGTATTTCTGTAGGCGGTTTGGATTTTGAACATATTTATGTGGTTTAGCGTTTGCTAGAATTGATTCTTCTTGGGCATTACTTGGACTAACGTTACACTATTATAATTTTGGATTGAAAAATATTCTATTCACTGCGTAACAGACTCTATAACGTCTGTTGCATGCTCACTATTCGACGAAACTTACCACTTCCAAAGATATTCATTTATCCAAGAAAAGTAAACGAACAAATTGCGCGGAGAAGCCTGCCACTTGTCGTATCCAAGAGGTGAAAAATATTCATCCTCCGCCTTCGCAGAAACATTGCTTTCGATCGTTCCGTTCGAAGATGCAAGAGAATGCGGAAAGTGGGGAGAATTGGAATGTCAATTCGACTTATACGAAAAGGAATGGAGCAGAGGCACGTTCGACTATCTCCGCATAAAACCTTATGAATGACAAGTAACGAGCAAAGGTATTTGTTACTGCACTGGAATCCGCGAAGACGAATCTTGAGAAGGGACTGACAGCGTTTGCGATTGACATGAAAGTTTCCGTGGCATTATCCCCCTTCGATTTATTTCCTGTACCCTCTACCGCTTCGCGTGATTCGTCTTTTATCCAACAATGTGCTGGAAACAAAGTAATGGCGATCAATACTATTTTCACTATATATTTACACTATATTTGCTGCAAATTAATATTGGGATGATAAGTTTGTTTTTGATTATACATATCCGAAGTCCATTACAAAGGACATCCATGTCTTTCACATGTACAGAAATGCAGAATTAATTATTGAATTGTAGACGTACGAAAAGCTTGCTACATCTTCAGCAATTTCGACCAATAAATTTAAATTAATTATAACAATGAATTCCAGAGAGTCGAACGCTTTTCAAATATTTCAAGAGGCATCTTCTCGTAAACGGAGGGCGAAGTAAATGTCGTATGACGTCAGGAATGACGACTAATTAAACTAATTACGACTTTCGAATGGCAGTTTCCAACGAGACACGCCGCCCACCTGTGTGTCCGTGTATCGTTCGCGTAGCCTTACGTGAAATTCAGCGAGGCAAACGTGCCACCCGAGCAAGTTGCCAACTTATCCAGTTATTATATTCACGTGTGCATCTATAAAGATGCAGCGGAAGATTTCAAGTCGTTACGATTACTTCCATAAATTCGAAAGCACTTAACCGGGAGCACTCTATGCTTCTATACTATGCTCCTGTACTTCTGATTCTCAAATCTGTGACAATATCATGTCACATCGCAATATATATTTCTTTCTTCGCAATACATATGAACGTTATTGTTTTCGGAAATGATTTCACTGAGACACTCCAACAGCAATAATCATCCTGCGTACCTATCTTTCCACGCAGCATATGAAATTGTAATTCGGCGTTGCGTCGAAACGTTAAATGCATTACTTTCAGCAAAGGAAATTCATCATAAATGAGCTCCTTCTACTCCAAGGATACATGTTACTCTTGCGCCACTTTTCGACGAGACTTTTCTTTTTGAAGTTTGCTCGCCATTCATCCGTTCGCTTTTAAAGGCGCAAAATAAACTGTTCCAAAAGCTCGAGAAAACTGATCCTGGTATTGATCTCAAACAGGGAGAACTTTCAAGACACAGAAAACCTCAAAGCAGCACGAGCTTCGTTGTATTCAAACGTTGCTCTCCTGTAACTTGTGCATTTCGAGAATACAGAAGTCACAGTATCTGTTACATGAAATAATTCTCCTATCTAAATCGGATCCAATTAAATTACAATATTGCGCCTTAAATAGAAGACAAAACAAACATAATATAGCTAAGCAACCGAAACGAAATTCCAAGATAGAGTAAGATATATAGAAAAATAATACGAAAACATTCCTGGTGAATGCAAACTGCGGAATAAAAATCAATTCGGCGACAAACGAGGAGCAATCTCAGCGCTCTAATATTTCCTCCGATACCTCCGCGGTAATATTCGAGACAGCGAAAAAAATGCAAAGCAATGATACAAGACGCAACACCGCCAAACAAACGTTCACCTCGACGGGAAATATATGCACGTCATTTTGCATTCCTTTCAACGACCATTGAGGGTCGCTTGTTGAACAGCACCGACACCCTCGTAAGGGACAACCGTGAACGGGTTCGCGCTCACCCCTTCCATCGGCTCGTCCCCCGATTCAAACGTAAGACGCGACACGTTCGGGCTCCTTTTCAGGATGATTAAAAAACACGAACGCGGACCGTTCCGCCGTCCCGCCTGCTCCACCTCCTTTCAACGTTAACTCTCGTGAAAAAAAAAAAAAAAAAAAAGGAGAAAAGAGGGCCCTTCCCCGCCCACGCGGCGGATTCAAGGGTGTCTGCCGTTCGCAACGGCGGCGCGCGATCTGCCAGAAATCCGATACTCGATGAGAAAGCTCGAGGGAGATGACTTCGCTGCGCTGGAAAAAGTTTCTCCCATTAAAGAGATGAGATTTCATCGAAGGCCCGCTCTCTCTCTTCCGTATCTTCGTTCCTCGCTATCTATATCTCGCCACCCCTTTTCACCGTTGCCCGTGCGCGCCGCCATGTTTCATCCCTCGCCGCCCCGCCGCGACGGTCTTATTTTTTAATACGCCTTTTTAGCTGTCCCGCTTTTCAAATTTTTTTCTTTTTTGCTTTCTTTCCGACGAGAAAGCCGCGGTCCGGATTAAATGCCAGCGTTAATCCGATTCGCTGTAAATGTTTTCGAGCGACTCGCGCCCCTTTCCCGTAACCACCCCATCTGTGAGCGCGCTCGTGTGCAACAACGACGAGTTCTACGGCGGAGATGAAACGCGTGTACGTTCCGTGCGTGTTACTGAAATATACGCGACAGGTGTGCGTCTATGTGCGTGTGCGTGTTGTACGCGTTTCGGACGAAAAGGGGTGGCTTTGCTCGATATCGTCTACGGGGGTAAGAGCGGGCGCCTTTTCTCGCCGCGCGTTATTACTTGACCGGCCTCGTAATCTCGGTCGCCGCGCTAAATTTATTCATAGCTCGGCTAACCGTGTTAAGGTGTGCTTTACCGACCGCGACGGGGGTGTTCTCGGTCCGCGTGGGACATTTGTTGTTTAGCTTTTTCTGTTGTCTTTTTTTCGTTGCACATCCCGGCTACTTGATCTAGAGGACGGGGTTAATGCAAGGTTTCTAAACGAGTTTCCGGGGGGAAGCATGCGGTGTGTAGTTTGTATCACAAGGAAGTAAGGGCGAGGGATTTTTCAAGGACGAGAGGAGAAGTAATCGGGATGGTTGTACCCTCCTTGAAATTTCTACAATTCAGCCACTGTTACCGTCAAGCACACCACCCATCCAAGGACTCATCGTTTCGATTCGCGTGCAATCTTTTCCACGAGAATCGTTTTTACACACCGGTCGCGCAGGCTGCAGCAGCTTCGCACAGGCCGAGAAACGTCATGCTGAACGTTTCGCGGCGTGTCCATGTATTATTCAAGCTGACAGTGGCGCGACGCTTAGCTAGGGTGGATCATAGTCGGACGAGACCGCCTGGAGGAGGAGAAAAATACAGAAGGACAGGGAACCGCTCGGCGCGATGTCCTGCAGGAAGATTGGGACACCGTGGATGTCCAACGTGGACGAGAACGGACAACGAGCACCATGGCGACGACGGCAACGTCGGGCTGATGCTGAAGAAGGCAACGTTATTTCTTTGGGACGCTAAGTGACAGGTCGACGGACGTTCGAAGATACTCGTGTCAGAATGTCGCGTAGACGGTGGGACGAATTCGTTGAACGAACGGAGAATTCGTCATGTAAAAGTTTGGACGCGTGTTTGCCGGAGCCGGACAGACAGCAATGAAACCGGTCGCGTGAAATCAGTTTAATCGTTCGAGGAACATTACGTGGCGCAACTGGGAAAATTGGTGTTCCTATTCTTGTACCAATCATATTTGTTTAGTAAAATATTCTTGAGCTACTCAATATATGAAATGCTCGTTAATATTAAAAGGTTCTCTATCTTTTGCACGTGCATCGAAATACCATCATCGAACAGCCACGCCACTCAAGTTTATTTCATAATCGATGCTTTGAAAATATTGAAGGAAAAGTGACGTATTGCGAAGTATCCGTCACAAATAGTTCCAGAAAAATGCTACCTTTTTATTCGCACAATTTTCGTCAAATAAATACTAAAATCAATTCTATTATACAGGATTTTAATTCGTCTTTGCTCTTCGCCATCAAAATTCCCCCTCTCATCGAGCAGTCACGTTAACCCACCCCAAACATCACCCCCCCCCCGGGGGGGGGGGGGGGAAAGAATCGTTATCAACCCGTTCGCTGTCTAGTCGCGAATACAACGAGTACAGCTGGAAACGCAGAAGTACAACGAAAGGAGAGGAGTAGCGACAACAGGCAGGAAGAAAGATAAACGAGCGTCCATCGATCGCTATCGAATTACCCATTCGAACGATTCCGCGCCGCGTAAAAAATACTTTTATTCGGCACGAACGATCGTTCGCCGATTATTGCATTCTCCCACGCGAAGAGTAATGCCCCCTCGGCATCGTTTGCTTCGCACGGCCCTCTAAACCATGCCGGCAGAAAAATGGTGAAAAGAGCAGCCTGAATGTGGGAGCGAAATGGAGAGAAAAAGAAGGGGAGAAAGATGGAACGGCGGTTGTGTGGGTGCGTGGAAGAGAGAAAAAGAAAGGGGGAAGGTATAAAGTAAGAGGAGCGGAGGCATTAGTGGTATTGCCATACTATTACTCGCGCCCCTCTTAATAGCCTGCCCATTAAAGATAATGAACGTAAATTATGCGTAACGGAGCACAGTTAAAAAGGTCTCCTCTATCTACCGCAAAAGGTACGGCCACTCTAAATTGACTGTACAACTGGACGGTTTCGCATGGCGGGACACGGCCGCCCGTGAAGAAGTGGATTGGAATGAGGAATTTATTGTCACGCCGGACCTGTCCGTCCTGTAATCCTCGCGAAAGCGTAAGGTAGATGCGAGGATGTTAAACGAACGAGAATTGGCTGGTTGATATCGACAATATTGTAAAAGCAATCAAGTATTTTCGACAATAGTTCACTGTCTCCTGATCGCCAAACAGTGGTTCAATAGTTTGTATAATTTCTTTTCAAAAGTGCCATTAAAGCGTTGAAACTCCTCTGAGCCCGGCGTACGAGCAGGTGTTGTTTCGCTACTTGTTAAAAAGTCTCGCATAATTTTTAAAAAGTACCGAACCATCAGCTCGCAAATGTGCGAAGCAAAAGAACTTTTGTTCCCAGGATATTCGTGCACCGGTATTCCACAGTTAATATTGTCCTTGACCACGTGAAAATCCTGTATGGATTAGTTAACCGACCGAAAATTACACCTTATCTAAAATCCAAAGCGTAACGCTCGAGCCTGAAACGCTTTTTCTACGTCGAGCTTCTCCTAAAGCAACGCAAAAACGAAGAAACACACAATGGCGCAATCAAAGAATAGATTGGTGCTCGCGACAAAACGGCACACTCTCTATTCGCTGGAGTAAAAGCCGGCATATATATATATATAGTATGCTAGATGTACAACCGTGAAACATTTGTCCCAGCTTGGCTACAACGTTTCACGAGCCCAGCGTATTTTCCCCAACATTTGCCGATATAACTCAAGAAAATCTGGTACAGACGTGCGACGAATATATCCTCCCACGTACTCACGAAAATCAGTATATTATACACGTCCCCCCTCCCCCGTTCAGCATCCCCGTCGATTTCGTCGATTTTTCCGTTGCGATCTCGGGAAGGAAAACGGAACCGTGTACTACTCAGGTTATCTTATCGAAGGTCTACGTGTCGCTCTCATCAAATTTACGAAAGCAGCCACGAGAGTATTTCCAATGCGGCTTCTTATAGCTATTGCTTAGGTCCCACAATCTCGTGAAATGGCGCTTTTGATGTTAAGTAAAGGTAGTTGCATTAGATGTGTACACAGTGCTTTCAAAGACCCGATGTAATTTCCACTGCAATGAAAGTGGTCAAATATCGTCGAAATTTGAAAGAGGTTTAATCGTAACTAACAGTGATCCCGAAGCCTTCGGCTATACAATTAGTCACTTCAATAAGCAACCCTCCTGTGATACAGTTGATTCGTTCGTAATTTATAATTTATATGGAAACCGTGTTGCAAGATATAAAATCATATGATCAATGATTTTACGAGCTCATACATTCACATTGAAATAAACGAAAGCTCAATACTTTCGTCCAAGATAAGAAATCGAAGATGCAATGTATGCTACAACTTTTGCACCGTGTTCTCAGAGTACCGAATTGCAACAGGATTACCTGTACGCATCACCGGGCCAGCGATACGAAATTTCTACGACGTGTACGCGCACGTCACCCTGTTAACGCGATTACGCTATCGTTCAGATGAACGATCGGGCTCTTTCTTCGAAGGTAATAAACAATACTCACGCAGGCAGAGATATTACAGCGCTGTGCGTGAAGTTCATGACACGCCTATGCTTTGGTAACTCCATATTCGGTCGACGCTGGTACGATGGGAGCACGCCAAAGGGTAAACTTTATTCCACGGCATTCCTTGTGCAGCAGCTCCTACCGAGTCGGATAATCAAGACTCTATTGTGTCGCTAATAATATTGGCCTGGTGCACCGGTCGCGTTTTAAAGTCGTGACTCATTGCTCCGTCCAATAAGCTCGTGCCGTTTTCATTTCGCAGCCCGTTCGTCCCAAATACGTCTGCCTATTACTCGTCTCTTCTACACCGTTGTAAAACAGGTATTCGATGGCCGGCGATATTCGCGCAAATCACCATTAGATGCCTGCCAATAACCCTCAAATCATCATTAGATGCCCGCCATCTGGCACACTGTCTGTTAGATAGGTCTCGCTTCTTTGGCGTGACGCAGACCCATTACCATTTAGATGCCCGGTTGCACGGCCCTAGGCAGGAATTCTAATTCGTGGCTACCTCGAGTAAATTACACGCGAATCGCTTAACGCCCGGCGATATTTCACGATCGTCCGCGGGAACGCGAGGAACGACCGCGCGTCCATTCGAAGCGTCGATTTCCATTGGCTGGAAGGGCGGCATTCGACCATGATCGCCGATGATTTACGATGTTTCAGCCGCTGGGCTATCGTATCTCGTTTTCATTATGCTTGGATATGCACGCGCGTTGATTGGGAGGCTGTGCACGAACGTCCTCCTCGAGTGCCCGCGCCCCTCGTACCTTGTATGCTTAGGTACATATGTGGCACAGTTTTAATATTGAGGAGATGTTGCAGGAGATATTGATGAAGAAAAATCTGTGCAACGACAACAACAATGAATATCCCTCTAATACTGTGGAAACACGTTTCGAAAGATCCACAGCAACAGGAGGACGCATACATTAATCTGTTTTATACCGCCCGCGATAGGACACCACGCTCAATCTAAAACAATATCGCACATCCAATATCTGTACGCCGAACCTCACCCTTGAGCGACACTCCAATCACGTCGAACGGGGTGCAAGAATTTCGGCCCCGGAATACAAAACGAACCGCCCCTTTGCATTTCCATCGGCGTTTAAAATAGCGAGGACCCCGGCGGTGCCGTCCCGGACGGTCTTGTCTCATTCGGAGGCGAGGTCGGATCGAAGGACGCCAAATAAATTCGTTTCCTGCTACGCTTAAGGAGCGGCCGGCTGCTATACAGCGGATCGTCTCGTCCATAAACATTAGATAACGGAAACACGGGAGGTGAATGCGGGAGGAGATAAAGGAGGGCGAGTGCCGGTGCAAAAACGAAGGGAGGCACCGGTAATAGGCGCGTCCATGAGAAATATCGACGAGGGGCGGAATTCCGGAGATCTTATCGGCCCTTAACCTTTGCCCTCTCGCACACACTTTCGCCCTTGCGATACGAGCGGGAACTGCGCGATGCTATCTCGCTCGCCTCTGAGAATCCGGCTTAATCCGCGAATCGCTTGTTAGCGGCGGAAAAAGCGTCGGCTAACTCTGAGAATCGACGCATCCAGAGAGTGGGTGGAGAGGTAAGGGAGCGTGAACGTAGCGAGTTCGATCGCGATGGAGATACCGCGAGAGGGTAACGCGCGATGCAATTGACCGATAACGGCGGATAGCTTAATAAACAGAACGGGGATTTTAATGGGAAATTTAATTTTAGGAAAAGCTCGTCGGTGTCTACGGTGGGAACGAATTATTGCTTCGGGGGTGACAGTGATTCCTCGTTCGGCAAAAATCTGTGCGTGAAGAATGTTCAATCGAGGTTGTGAATATTTTTGCGAGAAATATAAAAGAGTAGATTTGTTTTTCATTCGAATTTCGCATTATAAAGGGTATTTGACTGTGGCATTGCATTTCTGTGATACATTTACACGTTTTAATCGACATTGTATTAATACATACTTTCAAACCAATTTGTCTCCTATCTCGTGATACGATTCTTCAATTACTCTCGGCAGCTCACTACCAATTACAGACTTCTAAAGAACCGTAAGAAGTTTCCGGAACGTCAATTTTCTGGACTGATAACTTTAACATCGATGAATCTAACGAAACACGATGAACACCTTATCACGACCAGAAGTAGAATAATCGTTACCTTTGAGAATACTTTCTCCACAAATCTATTTCTACAAAATTGAAAGACTCGAAGAGCTACCTGGAGCATCGCTGTGCAAGACAAAATTAGGAAAATCACAACGACGACCGCGAGTCCCGTGTAAAACGTCGGCAAGAAAGTTGGATAGCCCGGGCAAGCTTGCGAGTAAATAACAAGCACGGAGAGATATAGTTGCACGACGGACGCCGTAATTAAAATCGGCTGGTATTTACCAGGGGGGTAATGAAGGGGTAAACATACAGTTTGTCTCTGCAGCTACGGGCGGCCTCCCAATTTGCCCATACGCGGAGATACACCCGGGAAGTAGAATACGTGCAACCATGCCGGCGAACGTTCGCTGCCATTCACGTATCGTCCGGCAAACCCTGGAAATTCGATTTCGGGATACACGACAAAGCACTGAAACGGCGCTCCTTAAAACCTTCAGCGCGTTAAAAATTCTGCGCCGTGTAACAACTTAATGGACCGCATTCTGCTAAACTTTTCTACCCTGTTTGGTATTGGAGAAAACAATCGCGATACTTCATATCGATTATTGGAACAACTGCAGTTAAGGAATTCGCTTTATATTTGTACCCCTGCCGTGTACGATTGTTGTAATTATTCATATCAATTATACATAAAACAATTAAACAGGACATGTGATTGTAAGTGTTTGTACGCATGGCTGCTCGATATCACTAAAAAAATCTGTGGGGATTTGTACATCCAGGACATTTCTCTTTTCAAGACGTGCCGTACCGAAAGGGTTAAGGACCTGCTGCAAGGGGCATCATTTTTATGTACAATACCATGTATGGCAGTATGAGTAACTTTTGATTAATTTACGAAATTCTATCGAAGTCCCGTCCCCTAACGAAGACATCGAACATGAAGCCACCAAGGACACGAACCGCGCTGAAAATCCGTGCAATAACGGGCACTGGGACGTAATTTTGCGCTCACGAGGAACTGCATTTCTGGGATGCATCCCGGCGATTACAATTCCCCCTGGAACGTAATTCCTTCGGATCCCTAATTGCCGCATTCATTCTCGCTCGACTCCATTCCGAAGCGTTCATGCGTGCGCGCAGTATGGCCACGCGAGCACACACGTGCACGATTTACGTCTGATACCTAAACGAAATAACCGCGATTCACCTGATCCCTCGTCAAGCGTAAAATCGATACCGTTCGCAAGGGTTAACGTCGTTTTCACTCGTTCTTCTTTTATTATTCTTCTGCCCAAGGGAAGGGGGTGTTTCCGAAAGCGTGATAAATCTTCCATCTCGCCCCTCTGGTTCACTCATATCGCACTCAATTCGACGATAATAGCGTGAAAGTCTTCGAGGAAATTTGTCTCGTCCCTCGTAACGGGGAAAGAAATTCATCGAATTTAATGAAGTATCGCTGTGCATATTCGCATTTGCTTTATCGCGGATCTTTTAAACTATTCACTACGATTCAATATCGTAATATCGTAATAACGATCATCGCATCATTTAAAGACAACAACATCATTGAGCATCGTGCCGCGAATACGAAAATTCAAAATAAGAACGAAAAGAACGAATTCCTCCCCATTCCTGTACAAATGCCTATCCCAAAGCGGCCACGGAAATCAACGATAGATTCAATTTCAAAGAGGGCCCAATCACGTCTGACAAACGACCACCAAGTTTACCACCTTACCGTGCAAATGCGCCGCGATGGCCCGAACGAGTTAAATTCATACTCGATTTGTAGACCGGCGAGGATCTGTACGCGCGTGTTCGCACGCGCGACAATGACGAACGACGCATTCTCCGCAGCGCGTACACGTGTATTCGTGTTCGCGGGGAACACGCGCGCACCGCCGGGACGGAATTCGAGCAACGGCGGCCAAATTCGACGTCTCTAACGAAGGGCCGAAATTGGCTCTTAGACGCTGCGTAAGGAGACAATTGGACATCGGCCATTCCGGTGAGCGACAGCGCGGATGCGACAAAAATATGCACAATTACGCTGCGCGCCGCGACGTCGCTTCGTGAATAATAGGCGACGTTTCTCTCCGCTCCGTTTCGATTCTCTGCCCGCGACCGCTCGTCCAGGAGTCGGGGCCAATCGGGGAAATTGGCCCGGGCCATCGCGTGGACCGTTTTATGGCACCGCCGCCACGACGATTTCTTTTTTTTTTTATCCCTCTCTTGTTTCGCTTTCCCGTTTTCGTTTTTCTTCAAATGAGGTGTCGCGGTTGGTTTTTGTCTCGCGAGCTTTTATTGCTCGATATTTCCTTTTTGCCACGGCTCGGCCCGGCAGTTATGGCTGTTTTGAGATTGGCCTTTCAATGGAGCGGAGATCTGGTCGGGTGAAAAAGGTGTTCGTGTTTGCTTACGAGAAACGCATAACAATCGATGGAGGTGACTTTACTTTCGTGCCTGCAGAAAGATCGGATGTTATTCAGATAATCATTTCTACGTATTATTCATTGAACGATTCGTTCAGAATATCGAAAGTTTAAAGCGGACGATATAAAAAAAGAGTACAGAACACCGATACTGGATTGGAGGGCTCAATCTAAATTGCATCGCGTCACTTATTTAACGATGTATTACGGCTTCTGAATGTTGTCTGTCGTTAAACGAAAAGAACACAATTACCGCGGGGCAACGCGTATAATAAAGCCACGAGAAAGTACCCCCAACGGCCCAGCTAGAAGAATGATACCGACTTCAGAACTACCATGACAAAACGACCTTAATCCTCGAGGTGAAACAAAAAATCAAATTTCTGTTTCCCCTATTCGGCGTGCCGCCCTCTTAAAAGCGGCGCCCATGAAGATCAAATAAACGACGAGCAGCGTCACGAAAATATGTTTCCGCGATGAAACGAGAACCAACCCCTACCGGGGGGCCAAAAGGAAAATCATAAAGTTTCCCGCGGACGCGCAAACCCAGCGGATAGGTATAATAAAATCGCGGGCGAAGCGTTTCCGCGCGTTGTTCCCGTTTACCGTGCATGAAACAAGGCGGGCGTAAAATCGGGAAACAAGTTTTTTTTTCTCCGAGTTTTCACGACGCGACTGACCAATCCCTCGCCGTGCTCTCTTTCTCCCTTTCCCCGATTTTACCCATTTCCCTTGCCCATCGGCACGAAAGCGCCGAGCGCTATTCCCGCGACGAGACGCCGCGGCCGCGCGAGGATCCGCGCCGATGAAATTCCGGGCCGAAGCTATTATCGGGAAGCACTCGTTTTAAAATATACCCCCGGCCTTGCGGCATTTGCAATTCCGACGAGGTGCCCGCGAGTTTGCAATTCGTTCGGGTGGAGGCGACCGCGTAGCCGGACAACCGGCTCGGCCGGGCGTGCAGCGACGACTCGCATAAACTCGCTTCAAGTATCGAGACTGACCGGACCGGGATGCATCGGGCCCGTGTTTCGACGAAACGTTGCGAGGGGGCTGTAGCATGACCTCGTGTTCGCCACGGGCGTATAAACGCGACCGGGCAGCGTATTAAGAAAAAGTTTCAGGAAGCGAATTTTTCGGACGAGAGAACCGCGACACGGCGGCACAGATATTTCTGTAGCATTCTTGGTTCTGTAATGTCTACCGCGGGAGGATGCTCGGGGATCGAGCGCTTTTGTGCCCTGCGCGTAGACGCAAGTGCCTCGGTAATTTTTGAGCAGCCAAAAGGTTCCGAACGGGGGTGTATTTAATAGGGACGGGAAGAAAGCGGAATGGAAACTGGGGAAACCAGACGCAACTCGAGAACATCCGCGGGGCGTCGACAAAAAGGTGCACACACCCGATAAGACACGGAACAGCCACTCGAAACGGTCGTACGCGGTGAAAACCGGCGTGGAACAATAATCGTGAAGCGACAGTGGGTTCGGGCGACGAGGGTTATTTAGTTGCATTTACGGTGAATCAGTCTTTTCGCCGCGAATTATAGCGTTGAATGTTTATCCACTTCTGACGAGAGACCCTCCACGCGACCGACTCCTCAAAGTGATGCCGTTAATTTTAATGAAGACGCGCACCCCCTTCAGAAGGACGCGCACCCTTCAAAGGTTCGCCGCGCTTTACTTAGCCGGCGTAACCCTTTTTCATGGCCCCCGTCCGTTTCCCCCCCAGTGCCGTCTCTCTGCCTCGTTGTATACGCGTACATATGTATACCCAGGTGTGAACGCGGGTTGAATTTTGTCCTCTTTTTCCTTCCTTTTTTTTTTATTCCTTGTCCTCTCTCCTTCTCCATGCCTCCTCTTCTCTCGACGTCGAAACGGCCGAAATTGGACGACAGCCAAAAGCGACTAGCAGCACGCGAAAAGCCTGTCTTTTCCTCCTTTTTCCCCCCGGTGGCTTTCCTTCCATTTTCCATCCTCGTCCCGCGAATCGTTTCGAACGGAAACGTTTCCGTTCCTGCTTTGTCCTCGGCTATCAATTTATCCAGCCATTTCTGGGCCCACACCCCCCCTGGCCGCTTCGTCTTCCGTTTATTCTTTTTGCGGGCTTTCGTCGCCGCGAGCACCCGACCACGGATAAATTATTGTTTACTCCTCTTAACACGACGTTTCGCTGGCTCGGTTGTCGTTTGTTATTAACAATATTTAGCTGGCGCACGCCGCTGCAGGAAACGAAGCGCGCGATGGACTGGACGGAGGGCGAAATTCGGCGAGTGCCGGGGTACGTTTTATGGCGTTATCGATGGAAATACTTTTGGAGGGGGCATTTTGAGAATATTGGGGGCACGATGTGGGCAGGAAAGCATTGAACGTTCAAGGGGGAATCGAGCTTTTAAATGATGAAGAAAGAGAGTTGCACAAGATTTTATTTAAATGTTGTATTAATGAAGAATTATATTTGGTCCATGACACTTTGATATTTTGAAAAATATGGCAGGTAACAATTTTGCGTTTTTGTTCCGTTTTATTTTACTTTTTCGTAACTATTGTTTTTAAAAATGTAATACGGAAGCACACTCTAATATCAGGTATTTGAAACATGATATTAATATCGCGAAAATATTTCTACTTTCATCTTTTTAATTACCAATACGACCGTTTCTATTACAAAAAATGTTTTGCTTTACCTCTGGCCGTATTAATTTCTCTGCGAAATATCGTTCGGTACATAAATGCACGCTACACTGAAATATCTCCTTCGCGCAAACTCTTCTATCAAATTTGTTATAAAGCCTGCCCCGGAGTGTTCAAGACAGGTATCAATAATTCGCGTGGGCAGGATAAAAGGCCGGTGTAAATTTAAAGTGCGGTGTATTACAGCGTAGCATTTTTTTCCGCGAATCGGCGAGTGGCGTTAAAATTTATACGACACGCGTTTTCACGCGAGAATATCGAGCAAACTCTGACACGGGCCACTCGGGGGGGCGTTTTTTTTTTTTAATTTTATTTTTTCCTTCACCCTCTCGTTACGCTTTATTTTCGATAGCAAATTTAATAACCGGTGCCGTTGACGCGCGGAGAAAAACAAAGCGGATTTTTAATTATGATGTTGAGCTGCGAAACTTAAAATCCTGCCAGAATAATATTAAACGTAGTACATGTGCCATTTCAAAAGTGACGGACCCGTAGCCGGCCAATAATTATTTTTGCTCCTTTCAATTTCACGCATGATCGTTTCCCGTGAAATTGTACAAGAACGTCGATCATGACCTGATAAATGGTCGTGTACCGTCATACGACAGAAACGGGGGGGGGGGCAAAGAATTAAATACGCAAGCGTTTATTGCGCCCCATCGGATCGACGAAGCCGTTCACGTAAATCAGTAAATAATACATCGCAAACATCACCAGGCAAACGATAAAACGCCCGGCGACCTGGCTCAAGTAGCCAGGAAAAGCGATACTTTAAACTAATTGTCAAACAGCTTCAACGATCCGCGTGTAACAGTGATTAAAAAAATTGCGACCTCCTAAAAACCTTTTTCGCCGAAAGCCCGATGCAAGCGCGTCGCAAGAACCACCACCAGAGAAGCGTCATTCGACCGAATACAAATCTTTCCAAATCCCTACCGAGATATCAAGCTCCCTCCCCCCAAAAAAAGCAAAAACAAGAAACGCTGAGAGAAAGAAACTCGGCGAATAATTTATCCGTTTCCTCGTGCTGTTTCCCTTCTCCGATACAACCCGACCGGCGATGTTTCCCGCGTTCGTTGGCAAGGATTAGAAGAAATGAAAAAAGATTTGCCGCCGGTGTAAGATACGTATAGCGCCCAGAAAAATGCCGCGCGAGCACGGAAATAGAAACGGGTGGCGGTATGATAGCACTGTTGTCGTCGCGGATGAGTCGAGAGACGCGAAACGTTTCAATAAACTTCTCCGTATATATATTCGGAGATCGGGCAAGGGTTTATACGGGAAAGCGAATCGAAGGAAACGTGCAGCACAGCGGAATATTGAGTCGAACGGCTTACGACGAGGAACGTGGCCCGTTTCCGTTTTCGCGGTCCTCTCGCGACACTAGATTCGCGCTCGACGCGCGAACAATACGCGCTGGAAAAGTAAAATACCCGGCCGTGCGGCTCACTGCCGTGGAAAATAGAATTTCCAATACGTCACCCCGAGCCGTTTCGATGACGGAAAGCACCGCGGCTCGTGCATCGATGCTTCGCCTCTCGTTTTGCCCTCGGCCTGTTAGCTCGCCCCTTGGGACGGGCTTTGGTCAAGATTGCGAATCGTCGGGCAAGGAACGCGACTCGTCCGATCAGATACTGACACGTCCAAGTGTACATTTGTTACGTCCAACGGCAAGGAGTTAATAAAAAGGAAGATCGTTCCGTTCCAAGTACGAATGCGCCGAATAGAAGCACTCCGCTCGAAGCACCGCCAGTCGCGAAAAGATCCACGGTCGTGAAGATCGAATAAAACCGCCGGCCTCGAGAGTTGACCATTCGGACTCCTGAAACGCGAGCGTCGAAATAAACGAAACTCGGGCGAAATTTCAAATACGGCGAAAGGATAGTAAATGGCCCGCGTGTATTCCTTTCGCGGAGCACTCGCCGGCCGAAAGTGCAGCCGAGTGCAAACAGTCGTGGCGATTAAGCCGGCGGTAAAAACCGGGGTGGTGGGGTACGTGGATCTAGGTGGTGGGAGTGTAATGCACGTTATGTATTCCTATACAGGAGGCGAGATGGAACCGTGCCGCAGCTTGCCGGAAACAGCACCGCCTCGGCTTACACGCGGCCGTTACAGCTGTTATAGATAGCACCTGTTACCTTCGCTCAAGCTCCAGCAGCCGCCCCTTAACTCTTTTGCCCCGCTCCAACTCGTCGCCCCTCTCTAACTACTCGAGCGTCGCTTTTACATATCGCGCCATCGTCCCCTTTCTTTCCCGTGGACGACCCAGGGATTCTACCGTCGACGTCTGTGCACGGTTGGATCGAACCTTTACAGAGGCAGCTTGAAGACGCGACGCTGGGCGCGATAGTGGTACATAAGTTAAGGGACGAGGGAGGGAACGACTACTTCGACGGATCTCTTTTTTCTACGCTACTTGTCGAAGGAGTAAAACGATTTCTCCGTCGCCCATTAGAACTGTTATTCTAGATTTTAATTGGAGACATTGCGGTGCACACGGAAATGTACACGCGCATTTGTTGCGACGGAAATAATAGCGTTCGAATACGGTGGCATTTTTCATTCGGTTCGATAAGGGGATTCAGTATGGACGTGGTCAGACGCGGCGGAAAAATACGGGTATTAGAGGTACAATTAAAGTAGCAGAGTAGAAATAGCTGTGATCAGAAACGTAGAACGTTACCGTCTCCTACCACGAAAACGTAGAATGAGTCTAGTTTTAAACGTGCAAAGTAGAATGGAACTGTTCGTAGTAGGAACCCGTTTCGGGCTAAACATAATACCATAAATATTAATATCATTGCGGAACTATTATAATAAAATTGTATTACAAGATTCTCGTGAAAAGCAAGTGAAAAATAAGTATGAGTATATTATTATACTCATACTTTTTCCTTACAGCTTGTCAATATGTTTCGATAACCATGAAAAGTTTATCGACGGATGGAGATTGGCCGGAAAAGGGTGATCTAAAAAGAAACGTAACTACTTGCGCTTTCTTTCTTTCTTTGAAGGGTCTTGCCCCTTCCGTGCGACAGGAAATTGATTCGCCTTCACGCGCAGATTTATCTTTACCCTGGAAGGTAAGGCTCATCGTACCGTTCATCCTGTTACATTGATGATCAATATAGGAGACGCCTGTCGTCTGTATCATATGCAAATTCTTCTCACATGTGCACTGAAATTTATTCATCTCACAATGCATTTAACAAATATTCGCTGAACGTTGCTACGTAATTGAATCGTCAGTCTAGATTTAAAAGGAACAATTATCTGTGCAATGCTCAATCAAAAAGAAAACATCATTACCAAATCAATGAACCTGTCGAATGAAATTCGCGCGAATAAAGCAAAGCCGTCCAATGTAATTCGGAAACGTCTTTGATATTTCAGAACAACGTACCCGCTCGACGATATCGCGATAAATCTCCGTCTCGTAACAGCAACTAGTTATCGCGATCGTCCCAGGAATCTCGGGGCACTGCGGTGGATCGGATTATTCACCGATGCTCCTTTAATCTTAATGGAATTACCCTCGAATCGAGTGCTTTCCGGGACGCGCTCATAATCTGGTTGAGTTTCGTCACTCGGCGAAACGATAACCACAGAAACGTAACCCGCCCCGTCTCCGTCCACTATTTTTAATCACGTTAATCCCGCTACCCGCGACACGACGGATCCGTAGAGTTCAACTTATTACAGCGTGCAAGGACGGGTCGTGTAGCACGCACACCATGCTCTTAGGTTACAATCAGTTCGACAAGCAACAACGTGCCACCGGCTGATTGTGCCAATATACCTCACCGTTTCCGCGCGACCGCTACATCCAATCGGTTTCCATCCCTCCTCTCTTCAATGCAGCACTTTCCCCCTGCCCTGTTCATCTCGTCGGGTATTGTACATACATTTTTCCTTTCGCTTTGACTTCGATCCGCCTCGCCGTTTCGCCTGTGCGTCGCGCAATTTTACCACGTAATCGTTGTCTCATTTTTTACACGTCTTTGCACGAGATACACGTGCATGGAACGCGGAACGAGACCGTTCGGCCGGTTAGCAAAGCGGTTAATGCGGAGGGCAGTTATCTGAAAACTTCGTTCATTATCATCGAATAATATCAAGCCTTGATAAATCATCGGGCAAGTGAAATTCCAACGGTACCTCGCCGCCTCGAAATTTTATCGTTTCGAGTGTTCACGCGATCCAATCTCCAGGAATATCCGCGAGCTCTCCGTCCGAGTCCAAGGTGCAAGAACAGTTTCAATTAATCGCAAATCCGTCCGCCGCCCCCCCCCCCCCCCCGTTCGTACTCAAAGGCGCAAGACGTAACAAGTTTCCACCGTTCCGAAAACCATCGGCCAGCTTTATAACCTTCTCGCGACCGCCCTCTTCCCTTAATTGCTCCGATAACGACGATCGCGCTAACGCCGGGGAAATCTCGCCGGGGGTGACCGTTCCCCCGGTTCGAACCCGGGGCAATCGTAAAACGCAGCGTCGGGACGTAAATTCCCCATACCGGTTTGTAATTAATGACGCGAACGGAACGCTGGCCCGCGACAAGCAGCAACGGCGAGCCCGCCGTGTAAAGATTCATCCATCTTTTTGACGTTCTACCGCGAGCTCCTCGAAGGTAACGTTTTCCTGGGCACGGGAAAGAGCCACGCTCCGCAATCGATCGACACGCTCGCCCACATCTGGGTCGCGACTTTTTCTCTAATTACTTGCGGCTACGTGAGGCGCTGCTGGTGGCGGTTTGCAGCAGCCAACCGGGCCGCAGCGGCGATGCAACTTTTCTACGCGTCGGGGCATACCATGCTTTTTCTCCTTTTCTTTCTCCTTTCCTCTCCAACCCCTTTCGCTCTCCCTTTCTCAACCCCCCTTTTCGATCTCCTCGCTCTGTTTCTTTTACAATCCACCTTCTCCACTCCGGCGGCACCCTTCTGTCCTTTCCTCGTCGCGTTTCTTCACTCCGTCGGATCAAAGCCGACGCGCCGGGCGGCAACGGGCGCGACGTTAATCTCGATCAAAATCGCGGATCAAAGATCGTCGGGCGTTCCATGCTGTTCCGCGTGCAGGAAGTTCGCCAGCCGGTTAATTAATTACCGTGAACCCCGCGAAGGATATCGAAATGAGTTCGGGCAACGTGCAGGCCCACCTGGTCTCCATCTCGGTCGTCGAGCGTCCGTGTATACGTACGCGGCGTAACGACCCGGTGATTACCTTCCGTCCGAAGGTTTCGGAAGAAGTGGCGGTAATGGGAGGAAGCGAAGGAAAATCTTTCGGCGGCACGGTAGCCCGTTGCTGACGGCGACGTGCCGCCCGCGTCCCCGTGAAAACGCTTTTCGGATCAATTACGCGAATTCGCAGTAGTACCAATTACTCTCGTCGGATCCGATGATGGACGTGATCGTGATTCCGCGAAAACCTCGCCCGTACATCCAGAGGGCCGCTTCTTCATCCGCTTCCTCGCCCCCTTGCCACCCTCGACATCGACCTTCTTCTTCCCGGCTTGGATCTTTTTTTTGCTCGCTAATTGCATCCGGCCTTTGAAGCTAAGTTTGCGAACAGACGATCTCCGTTACTGGGGGGAATGAAAAACGCTGTAGCAGCGAGAACGCGGCAGAAGGATAGACGTGGACGAAAGGATGGGATACGTAGACAGGCTGTGCAAAGGAGTATCGGAATGGTGTGCTTATCTGCGAGGGATTTCGTGGGTCTCGTGGGATTATCGTTGTCGATGAGCGTTCGGGTGCAGTTCGGGGGAACGGGTTGAAAGATGACAACGGTCAAGGACAATCATTAAGCAGAGCTGTTCTGCGGTCTTGAGAAGTAACGCAATCGCAAACCAGGGAACGGAGAGAGCGACGAGTAAAGTGTTCACGCGCCTGTCCATTACGGTCGAATAAAGGGATCCCATCGTGGCGTTGCCCATTACGTCGTAAAAATACGACTTGCCGGATGTCGGTGGAAAAAAAATGTCGCAATCATTTATATCGCGATTTAATAGCAGATTAACGAGGCAATTTGCGTCGAGGGGGCGTCAGCGGGGTCGTTTAATCGACGGAGACGGCTAATTTGTCATCGACGCCGATACCCATCTACTCGTAATTTCGTCGCGGATAATTCGTGCCGGTCGTAGATCGACCCGGGCACTTCGACCGCGTCGTCGACGATCTATAAAACTAATTGATCGGTTCCGGTGAAATCGATACTCGTTCATTTTGGACGCAGACGCGACTGAGCGCCCCCGCGATCGGTAACTGGCGACAGAGTATTTTTAAATATTCCAATCGACGGGTCCAATTGATAATTAACGCGCGTGCAATTAGTTCGATTTCGTGCGACGCGCCTCCTTCGACGTTACCGCGTTTACGGGAAATTAATTAGCCCCCGATACATTTATCACGAACGATCAAGCCGTGATAAATTTAAAAGGCCTTTGCCCGGTCTCCGGCCGGTTCTCACGAGTTTACCATTATCGAAATTGTCTATAGGCGGCTGTTAAACGATTGTAATTAATTTACCGTGAAATGGATCCCGGCCGCCCTGTTGTCTCGGGCAATCGTTGCGACGAATGCCTCGCGCTCGTTTCATACGCTACCTCGCAACTTCTGTTTACAAATCTAACGCGTGCATATATTCTAGTGCGTTATTAATGGAAATGATGCAAATGAATTTGAGGCTGCTCGCACGTGAGCTGAAATTTAAACAACTGTAAATTGAACCGCGCACGGTGATTTTATTGCAACCTAATTACTCGCCTGCAATTGTACCCTGAATATCAGAAAATGCTGCTATACGCGAACTGTGGTACATTATTATCTACAAATATTATATCTAACATCGTTTCTACAGTATTGCTGCAGCATTAACGCACTGAAACACCAGTATGCTCGCAAAAAAATAATCCAAATCAATCTGTGAAAGGAACAATCTAAAAATCTATTATTACCACAGTATTGAAACAGGTACAATTCACGCACGTGCGTATGCCGCATACCTGCGATGCTAATAGTGAAAAGTAATATCAAACTTCTGGCCGGCCACGTGCGTTCCGCGTCAAAGAGGGGGCAAAACCTGAGCCAACGATGGACATCTACCCGTCCGGGTCAATTCGCGGCAGCGAGATTCCCCCTTGGAAAATCATGCGCCGGTCGTTCGTTTCGTAAAAAACCGGCGACGACGCGGCGTCCCTTTACGAGCGACTTTCGCCGGTATATCGCGTCCCTGGTTTCAACGAATGTCGCTCCCTCGTGGCCGGTCAGCGGGAGTTTTACACGCGTACGTGCGGTATTGATCGTTACGCGCGGGTCCCGTCGCTTTTTACCGGCCATGAAATTTTCCCTAGATTTCCATGGATTTGCTCTGGCGCGGGTCGGCAGCGCGCCGGATGGCGTCTGCTCGTATTTAATGGATAGTTAAGTGGAGGTTTCCTACGTGGCACGAATATCCGCGCTGGATAACCACGTCGCATGTGTCGCGAATACGCGCCGAGTTTCGGAGCGGCTGGCGAGGTAACCGCACGAAAAACGGGCACGCCGCGGACGATCCCCGCCCGTGGAACTGGTTCGCTCTGTTAAGCGCTTGTTGTTGTTCAAGTTTTACGACGTGGACGAGGATACCGGGTTAGGTTCGTCGGGAGGAAGAAGTAGTTCTGTAACCGGTGCGTTTTGCCCGGGTTGTAGGGGCGGGGTGGCGATTTTCTGCTCGGAATTTGGAATCCTCGTTTATTAGGGATCTCGGTCGGCGCTTCGCGCGGGGACGGGAAACTGTCTGTCCATGGCGTGGGCCGGGAAACGCGAGTGTAGCTGAGGAATAATATTCTGGAACTGTAACGACGACCAGTCACATTTTAATTCTCGGGACCGCTTCTTCTTGGTCTTACAAGCGCGTGAAACGATCGTCCATTGAAGTGATGTCTCGCAATTACGTGAACCAGCATTCATTTCCCAATGAAGATATATCCAATCTAACCGTCGACATCGCGATTTATTTCTACCAACTGCATCGCAATTATTCAACTAGCCCTCCCAACTGCACGTTCCCAAACGCAACGAACTCGCCCGACGCAGAATCGAATCGAAACGACGCGAGGTCCGAGAGGATCGATCACCCCGGCTTTTATCTCTCGCGGAAAAATCGCTTATCCGCCACTTGCGCCCGTAATTGCGGCGCAACCGGAGCATAGAAACGATCCGCGTATTCGAGCTGGTACATAACCACACCAAACACGTATACGACCGGACCGTTTCTGGAGGCGGCCGCGGCGCGGATGGAACGAACGCCGGCATTCGTATAGACGCTTTTACGGCCTGCTTTAGATTATACGCCTGAGATAACGGCCGAAGGAGCAGCGAGCGAGCCTTTATTTGCAGTCGACGGGGAAGGTATGCGAATCCGCCCCCTCACGGTTTTTCCCTTAATGCGGCTTGCCCTGCCTCTCTCTGCCCGTTGGCCCTTTTCCCTTACGCAAACTGCGACTTCGTCCTCCGTCGCTTCTTCTTATCCTTTTCCTTCCACACCCCCGTGCTCTAGATGCACGTTCATCGCCCCCCCCCCCTCTGTCTTCGCACAGCTTCAAAATCCATGCTCGAGCCGGAACTTAAGTTCGCCTTTTCGCGGGGAGTGCCGGCGATTTATTCTCGGGGCGAACTAGAAACATGGCCGGACGGAAATTGGTGTTTTTTTGGTTGTCTGTTTTATTGTTCCTTGTCCCTTGTAAATGGGAGATCGGGGAAAGGTTGGATGATTTAGTTGGGAAGCTGGGACTAAGATCGTGTCAATGATATGGTGGATTTTTTTTATTACGTTTGTCGAGTGGAGGTTCATGCGTTCGCGTGGCATTTCCTTAAACGACGGCGAAGGAATTTTGGGAGTAATGTATATTTATTTTTTCGTCGAGTAAGAATGTAGCTGACTTGAGAATGGGTGATTGCCGAGACATTTTCTGAAACGTCTCGATATTTATTAATATGAATTTTTGGTAAATTCCATCTCTTATCGTTGGACACTGTGGTAGGAAATGAGAAAAGACGGACTTCTTGGGACAAGTATTTACTTTGGCATCAAATAATAATTGTACTTGGATGTAAAGTGTACAACTTATTCGAAAAGCACTTCTAAACACTGAATATTACTTAAAGCTTCTTACTTAAAGCTTCGGTTGTGATGAAAGACTCCCTTTAGCTTGTGGTATCATTGAATTGAAAAGAACGGGAAGTTATGTATTTATTCTGATATTTTTAAATATTTAATGAACTCCTCGCTTCAATATTCTAATGCCTCTTCTAAGAAATAAATGAAACTGTGAAAAAAAGGTGAAATGAGGAGAGAATTTTCCCCCGATCCGATAATGCTATCCTCGAAGATTCGTTTCGTTTCGTGATACTTCGTTTGCTTGTTAAGCGTTGATTATTCGGAATCTGAATTCATGGTGATTCCTATGCGCGCCACTTAATAGGAAATTCCGTTTTCCTATCGGGGTCTACCTATCGGAGGAATTCTTTCGTTATTCCGTTCCATTCTTCCCGCTTTTCTTCGAACAATCGTAACTTCCCCTTGCTTCCGCGCTGGAAAATCGCGGTCACGTTCCAAGTAAGTCCAACCGTTCGTACAAAGAGGTGATTTATCTCGACGATGAAAGGGAAGGTATTTAGATTTCCATCCACTGCCGTTGCTTTTCGAAGACAATTTTTTATTCTGCTCCCAACTTCGCCGAACTTTCCCCTTATCTTACACTCGACCAATAAAATATTTCCAGTTACAAACTAAAGATCGTAAATTTCCAAACAATCTTCGGCTGAATTTCCGTTTCGCGGTGACTTGCGACGGAAAGGAAATCTGCTGAAAGCGTTTTATATTCTGTGTTTGTGAAATTGCTATTTATCTTCTTTTGTTATCTAAAGTCTGGACACTGTGCCTAAAAAAATGGACAAAAGCAGCTTGTCCTTTTAGACGTACCAGCAGCTTTGGTAAATTTTAAATTCTCTGTAAAACATCAGGATTACCTCGCTGTGGAATGAAATCGTCGGTTCGCGTTTGGAATTAAAATCTCCCAAAACTTTCTCCGAATAAGACAGCGAGATAGAAGAGAGAAACAGATTTTCGCGAATAGCCGAACTAGATGACTGCTATCGAGAGATCTTACAGTGATTTCGTGTCTCGATCGTACGTTAGCATACTACCCTGTGAAAACTTAAAGTCTGCTAGACTAAAATGCCCGGTGGGCTCGTAAAAACGAGCCTAATCCCTTTATCGCCGACACCGTTGCGGCCAACTATGGATTACGCTCCGGAAATCCAGCGAAGTCAGTATCAATAATGGTTTCATCGTCAAGGTGTTAGCCGCCATTTTAATATTTATTCGAATACCATGATAGATACTGTGTCATATAAGACTAACAACGAAATAGTAGTAATTAATTCTTCAACCATCGCCCGATTACACAAGAAATTATCATTGCGGATATTTCTGTTGAAACATAATCTTGAGTTAATCTTAAGAAAGTTAATCTCTCGTTTTCGTGAAATTAATTTAAACTCATCTCAGAATATTTTTATGCAAAGCGAATCTACCTCGAAATTATAAGAAATAATGATAAGAGTTCTTTCTTTTTGCACCAGATGAACTGGTCTTGAAATGTCAAAATAAAATGTTATCCGGGTCAGTAAGGAGAAAGCGACAACAAGTAATATTGAGGAAAATTTATGATATAGAGATGATATATTAAATACTACGTTCTCCCCAAGTTGAAGGTGTATCGTGAATTTGTAAATTCTTTTTGCCGGCTGAAAACGCGTAGAGCATTCAATGCACGTAATTCGTTTAGTCCATAAGAACATGAGAGATGACGAGACACTTTCACCGTTCACTGCTTACTTTGCATCATAAGCGTATCCAGAATTCAGATTTAAAGGGTGAGCTTCAAAGGAACGCTTTTACTAGCATGGCTGAGGTGAAAGCCAGCTTCCAGTCGGTGATATACATTTATCTATGGATATTCATAATCCCTACGTCCATTTTGGAGATCGTGCTGAATCACAATCGCTGCATGAAAGTACATTGTTGCAAGTGATCCGCGTTTCGACGATCTACTTAGCCTTTTCGTAGGAACGAAATTATTTTGAAATCCAACTGTGTCCACGGATATTCCTGATTTCATTATCGCGCATACACCTAACAGCGTGGTTACATGCTGGAAATAAATTCGGGGACGAGTTATTCCTGTTAAATCCTTTAAAAATGCAAATATCTTAAAAAGTCAAGCTTTACATTATTTGATCGCGCAGTGTAAAATAATAGGAACACCTATTCGTAACAAGTGTTTACATGAAAATAGAGAATTCTATAAGATTTAAAATATTCCTTTACCATACAGTCCTACAAATTCGTAACTCTTCTGTCACACCATTTTCGATTTTCTCGCCACTTCCCATCCCCCACGAATATTTATTTCGCTCGATCTCCTTCCCTTTGAATTTTCCCCCATTCCCATCGTGTTTCTATCTCTACTTGTTGGTAGCCGTTGCTCCAAATTCACCGGCCATTCTTCTCTCGACCGATGTAGTCGGAGGTTCGAGGTAGGATATCGATTTGCCGCGTTGGCACCCTCGAATCCTCTTCAAGTCTCATACTTCATACGCATCGTCGAGAAATTGAAAGATATCGCGTCCCTTGTTCAAAGGGGATAGCCCCGATATATCTCGCTGGGAATCGAAAATTGCGCGTGAAAGTGTGTAGACTTTGAACGATGTACACACATCGAATATCAGCCTCTTAGAAGGGGTACCCTGTTATCAGTTCTACAAATTTTCGAAGAAGGATTTGCACGTTTCACATTTTACATTGCATTTTATACGCAAATTGATTGATATTGTCATTTAACTACTTAGGGCTGAAGAACTTGTAGCCAGTGTCTACGCGTGTCTGCCCGGCGTGGTCTTGTTCTACTTGCGCGCATGGAACTTGGTGATCTTTCCTTTGAATTTGAAAGAATTATTACAGGTTTTCGATATTATCAAACATCAATTTAAATATAAATTAAACATTGAATTGGACACAAGACCACAATTTCTTTCCTCCCACGCCACGATTGAAAAGAATCAAATCGAAACAATTATACGGAAAAAAAAGGAACAGGACCACCGAAAACGTAACATTAATTCTGTCACTCATTTAATTGCACCTCGCAGTTCCCCGTGCTCCACTTTAAAAATGCCATTTCGTTATATCGAATAACCGTTCCCCGTTTCGCTAAATCGTGCCCGGCGTCCCATCAATATTATATCGCAGCCGTAATACGGGGCGGGAATCACGACGGAACCAAACGGCACCGCTGAAAGTCCTCGCAAGCCGAGATATTTTTTTATCCATTCCGCTCGGCGCGCAACGCGAGCTCGTCCTTTCCGTCGCATGAAACTTTCATACGAGCCGTAACATCGCGCAACACGGTACACAGGGAATCAAAAATTCGCTTGCGTAATAGGTTGGAAATGCGTGCGGCAGCGTCCGGATTTCGCCCGGCCAGTTTGCCTTTTGTCGATCGGGCTGTTTCTTTGGGAGAAAAAAAAATTCGCCCAGCCCTCGACCACCCCCAGGCAAACCACCCACCGTCAAACCGGCGCGTCTATTTCCCGGAAAATAAACGCGCCAACCTGCTAGACGAAAGTTAGCACGCGGAAACTTTTTATCCGCTCGCTAATGGCCACGTTTCAGCCCCTGACAGTTTGCAATCTAAACGTGACACGCACGCAACGCTCGCGCCGGTATCTCTTTTCAGCGTCCCCGCCGTCGGGGGCAGCCGCGTTTCACGCGTCCTGATAACCTCGATAATTCCCGGAGATACAAAGAACTAATTTCGTACGAGCAACGAGCCCCGCCAGGCTGGCTGTTCTCGAGACACGAACGCCGCGCCGTGGCCACGAGCTCTCTCGGTAATTTCGTTTTCACCGGCTGAAAGTTTCGCGGTTGTACGCGGATCCACCGCGAGTCTACGTGTTAATTTGTGCATGGGTGTGTGTGTGTGTGTGTGTGTGTGAAGGTCAGATGAATTGGTAATCCTATAAAATCGTACTCGAAATTTCATGTACAGGACGTACTAGTACTGAACTATAATATTATAGATCTTCATGCTGAAGTATTTAATCGGGGTTTAGCAATGTGAAGTGATGTATTTGTTCCTCGAATAGGATATAATATAGAAAACTATACTGCTCTTTAAATATTAGGGACCAGCATAAACAAAAGTGTCAGATGCGTCTGAAACGTGCATGTCTGACCAATGATAGTTCCGCTCTACTTATCCCATAGGAAACAATTTTGTAACTACTTTCTTGGCCAGTTCTAATAAGACAGGATATAAAAGTATAAATCAGAGACAAACAAACTACAAGCCGTACCTGCGAGAGAAACAACATCCTCGAAGAGGAGCCTATCGACTTCATCATTTTCCCATCCCCGAAATCGTCTCCGGGGTGTACCTGCCAGGTATGCGCTGCGGGCCGCCTTGTAACCACCAGTCCTCTGATTAAATCGAAACGCTTACAACGAAGTTCACAGGGCGCGCCGCACTGTATAACGAAAACGCCACGGATATCGATGATCCCTCGATGCCCGATCGCTGCCGAGCCAGTGTACACGGGCCGCAGGGGCGCGCGGAAACGTTGCACGCCCGTGTACCAACGAAGACAACGCGACAGATCGGTTATCGCGAATCGTGATAGCGCGCTATGTCCCGAACAGCGACACGCCGACATGCCGAGAACTACAACGGCACGCTTGGTGAGAGGCCGCGTACACTCAATCGTCTCTACGACGCATTGTTCGACGTAGGGGCGCAGAGTTCTGCATGACCAGTCGACACGTACGATAACACGACATTCATACGCGACGGGCCACTGTTACGCTATTTGTCCTGCTGCGGATCTGCGGGGACAGGTAACGCCAGCTGTGCTTTCGCCGCATTTGTGCGATTGCGGATGTTCGGGGGTCCATAAACGTGCGCAGTGGAAGATGTAATGGGAAATTGGATAAACAGGGGAGGGTTATCAACCGGTTCGACCGCGTACCAGAATGAACCGGTGTTTGACAAAACGGTTCAACTTCGACCCCGAGTTTGGAAAGTCCGACGAATGCAAGGAAATGTATTTTATCGTGGATTGTACATTAATTTATTCGCACCCTTTCGAGAAGCGGGGAACAGTTGTCAATTCTTGGGATAATTTGCAAAACACTCCAGTCCTGGCGGTTTTGAAAGCGTGCAAGAAACTAAGAACACTCGTGCAATTATATAACGCTTGAATTTCGACTGACATATACACGGTCTGCAGAATATTGTCCAGCGAATTCGCAAGAACCGTGACGAACGTTCGATTATTATTGAATTCAACTGGAACAATAGGGAATGCAACGCACCTACTTGAAACGCCGTTCTCCAAAATCATCACCCACTAAACTTCCAACGCCTATCCCCGAAAAATAATTCGGCAACATCGATCACTCCCAACCCCGAGCCACCGAAGAGCAAAGCGGACGAAATCGCCTCAGACAGCATCGCCGGCCGAGCGAGGCCTGTTCCCGCGATGAAATCGACGATGCGACGGAAAAAGGAGCGCGGAAAACAATTAATCGCTGGAAAACACTCTTCACGTCACTCGACGTTGGCCAGCGGGGTTACATGCATACATGCTCGTGCGCCGGGCAGTGGCCGTTGACGCGGGGGTTGAAACGAGGGGGAGGCGATGTACCGGACAATAGAAGAGCTAACAATGCCCAGCATGAGGCGAGCGACGAGACAATGCGGCGCGGTTGCTTGCTCCCCGCCGCGATCCCTAAATCAACGTTCAACATATAATAAAACGCTGCGACGCGCCGACCGGAACTTTAATGAATCGCGATTTTCTTTCAGCGCCGCCTTTCCGTGCTGCGCGCCCATAACCATCTACCGCGCCGGGGCCTTTTGACAGTGTCAAAGGCACACGAGGCTCGCGCGAAACGATCGCCCGATAATTGCGAAGCCGTTACCGCCGTGAAAGAGAATCTCGCCCACCGAGACGATTCTGACCCCGTGTGATTTACGATAACCGGACTACCGCGGAGAATCCACGACTGATCCTTCGACCGAGTTATTTAACCCTTTCGAACGTTGCACGGATCGTCGCTGAACGTGCCGGGCAAAGAGTTCCGCAGTCTCCGCGCTAATAGAATATAGGCAAGAATTAATAATATTTTAATAGTCAGAAATGATAGAGATTTATAGGTTCGCGATATGTTTCCAACAGTTACCATTCGGCTCGGAATGTTTGAGCATGTCCAACGATCCGACAAACAATCTTGCGAAGCATACACAGGAATTAATAGGGTGTCGGTGGTGCATGACTGTTGTCTACCAGAATGTAAATGGAAAAAGTCGACGCGCCGAGCAAACACTGCCCGTGCAACCGAACAAAGCGGAACAATAAATCGGTAAATCGTTGCTGTAAACACGAGCTACGCGACAACGGAAATAACAAAGTCCCCCCAATGAAATCCCCGGGGCTTAGGCGTTATCGTTCGCGATGCACCGCGAGCATCGCGATTCGCGATGCGAGATAAAATTGCCAGAAACTCGCGGGTCGACGGGATCCTCGTTACCAGGGGTGATGCAGGTGCTCCGGGAAAGGTACCCCGCTTCCATTCGACGTCTATATAAACGTTCCGTCTACGTCTCGGAGGTTTGATGGCCACCGACGCAATTTCCAAACGCCCCCTTGGAAAAGTCTAGTCCGCGATAACTACGAGCCCGGGGTTGTGGTGGATCGTTACGATCGAACAGAACGGTCGTGTTACGAGCGCGAAAGTTATAACTCGATATTTGGAACAAAGGCGGGACGCGAGGTTGCGTTTCACTTTGACTGGAGAAATTGCCCTCGTACGTTTCAAATGAAATGAACACGCGGGCGACGAGCGTAGGAAATTCGCGGTTGAACGGCGAAGGATCGTCGGCAGATCGATCGAACAGCGGGATACAGACGCGGAATACGTATCGATCGTGCAACGAACGACTTACCTGCGGAGCAGAGGATTTGCTTCTCCGCGAACAGAGAGGTTTCTACGGTATTAATTCGCGCAGTATAATCGCGTTACAGCGCGGGCGAAACGTAAACGCTTAGTTACAAGAGCTTAACCGGTTGATTCGGCGTAGACTGGCAATAGGCTTTGGACCGGCCCTGGGAAAAGCTCGTTCGCGTATAGTTGAACGGACGATGGATCGGGGAACTTTGTCTGCGCGATCGAAAGGTTCATATTTCGAAGCTCGACGAGCCGGGGGTTCACTATTAGGTTACAACGTGTTCGATCGCTGATCAGAAGCTTCGTAGTTGCACTGTTTCGATGCGTTGTCTTATTTGGGTAGGGATATTACTGATGGAAATTGGTGCTCGCTATTTTCATCTTTTCCCGTTTGACATTGTTACTATCTTTCTTTATTTCGAATCAGCCAATTGTTACAATTGAGAAGGTATTAAGAATATCAAACACGAATCAAAATACCTATTCGCGTCGATTCAAATTTGTTTGCAGAATTGAATCGCCCGTTTTCCATGAAATTAAAGTATCGAAAATTACGATCACTCGGCCAGCTACCCAGCAGCGCCAGCGAGATTCGTTGAACGAGAAATCCAAGAGCTGCACCGCGGCCAGCACAAGAGGCAGAACTAATGTTGGAGCAAAAGGAACATTCGACGCGTGGCAGGCCGGGAAAAGAACCGGCGCGTGCAGAGGAGCCGAGCTCCAAGATCGGAGGATCGAGCACAATAATGGTAAAGTCAGCCGCACAGCCTGACCAGAACATCGTGGAGGAGTTCTGCCCTTCTATCTAACCCCACCGACGTGAAACGAACGGTGGCTAACGGTGTAGCAGCCAGGTGGTCGCTTAAGTCTGTCTTACAAGGCACAGTGGATAGAAGGAAGGAGAAAATGAAAGGAAGGAAGCCTGAAAGAATGAACGTGGAATGGAGCAGAAAAAAAAAGAAGAGAGAAGAGACAGTGAATGGAGGCTGGAAGGAAATCGGACGAGGATAGAGTTAGAAACATCCAAGAAGTACACGGTGCCTCCCACAAGTTTCGACCTGTTCCCGGTTTTCCTTTTTTCGCCGTACTGCTGCTACCAGCACTGCCACTACTGCTGCTACCCGGGTCGACGTTGGCAGAACTTTTCAGAAATCTATGTATGTGCCCCTTTGAACTGTACACACACACACGCGCGCGCAGAAGTACAAGCGTACGTACGCGTACGAGTCCGCAAAAGAATAAGACCGGATTGGCTTCGCGGAAAGGATTTCGTGGAATTCGAATTAGAAACGAAATGTCGCGGGTGCTTCGAGCTACGGCTTCTCCAGGTATTGACTCTATTTCGGGGCAGTGAGCGATACAAGGGACAAGGGGGATGTTTTTTGGGGATAGGAGTGAGCTGATCGGGTTATTTGCGATTGGGCTTGCGATTTGTAGAAGAGCTGTGATAAATATAATTTAGCATACCGTATCACGGTGCACGGTATATTTTGCGGAAGATCAAATTTCAGGAAAATATCGAAACGTAGAAATGGACAGCTCTGAAATAAATTCCGTATTTTACTTGAAGGGATATTGAGAAGGATTAGTTATCTGTTAATTATCGTTCCAGAACTCTTCTCGCGTAACATTATTTTCGAATTTTTCTATATGTTCGATTATACCAGAACTGTAGACTGCCTTAGTTATTAAGCTTGCAGTGTTGGATATTTTTGTACAGTAGATAAAACTTCTAGAATATATGGAACGTGCATTACATCGCGGGCACTTTAGAACCTAGGTTGCCTGTCTTTAACCCCTTCACCCTTGATTTTCCTCTACTTTCTTCACCGTCCCCGTCCAGGCCCCGTAGAGCCTCAATTTTATTTAAGTGCGCGCTCGTTTTCCTTTCTGACAGGAAAAGTGTGTACAGGCTTTCCGTTTGGTATTGCCCCGCGTACACGCGTCATTCCATCTCGCTTGGAGAAAAGAAAGTCAGCTAAAAGAAACGTGTCTATTTTCCCTTTTTTTGCTCCCAAGGCGAATGAATAGCATCGTACGCGCCATAGATTAAAGGTCCAGGATAATTTCAGCGCATTTTCAGGTCGGCTTGGTTTAATTGAGGACACGGCATGAAAAAGCCTGTGAAAAAAAAATTCACTCAACGAAATTTCCACGAACGCAAAGATAAGAGGGAGGAGAGGGAAGGCGAGAGTCACGACTGGAAAAATACGTACGAATTGGGATCGTTCTTGGAGGAGAGATTTTCTAATTGTAGTAGAAGGGTGAGCGTACTTTCGTAAAAAATAAAGAGAACGAAGGTCTCAATGTATAATATTATATAGGAACAGACTCGGACTACAAATCTGATAGGCAATGAACTATCTAAATAAACAAAAAGCAGCAATCGCTATTATACAAATATAATATGTCTGCAAATGTTTGCCTTAAACGTGTAAAATATAGTCGCAACTCTGAACGAGATCCAATACGCGGCGTCTGCAACTTCTTTTTAATGACATGCAATAACTTCGTATCGGTCTCGCGTCGTTCACCAAGAGCATGCTGTAAAGCAACAGAGATCGGTAGGCAACGTACGAATTGAAAACGCGGGACATGCTTCAACGAAGAAGGATGAAGTCTTGTGAAAACATCGATACGAAAACGGAAGGGTGGGAAAAAGAAAGAAAGAAGAATCAGGTCAGAGAACGCTTTTCTGCATTGACGATATTTCATCTTTCTGAAACCTTGGCTGGGAGATTTATACGTCCTTCGAGCATCACGTCGAGTAATAATTTCCGTCATCGACGAGATCAAAGGAACGATTTCCATGGAAACAAACACAAAAAAAAGAAGAAACGAGACAAAATAAGAACATAGGAAAGATTTGACGAAATTCTCAGTGAAAACCCACGCGTTCGGACGTTCGACATATTCCGTGCTAATTACATTTACCCGATATCGAAAACAGTGACTGCGCGTCGAGTAAACACGATCTTTAATTAACCATATTGCGAACGCCAAGTAATTATACCAGATAATCGATGAAACTTTTACCATCAGTTTATTGTGCAGTTAATTAAATTTCGGTGTCTCAATGGTATTGCTGCTGTGCGCGTACTCGATCGCCACGTCATAAAAAGGGAAAATGGCAAACGGGCAATAATTATACCTCATCCCTCGATCATGCGAACCATTTCGAAAAACCGACCTACACATACACCCTCAAATGGATATAAAGGTGGGAACAGGCTCAATTAATTTGTAGTAAAGCTAAACAAGAAACAAAGCTTGAAATAAAACTCCATGGTTACTTGCTACCACACTTATGCAACTGCAAACTATTTTTTCAACTAAGTAACAGCGTTCAGAGCGAAAAGAATATCTTTCTGTTAATAACGTCACCGACTTTCCTCCTCGAGCCAGCAATTAAAATTCGATACCCGCCCCGATAGAGCAGCAAGATTCGCAGACGCGGGACACGCAAAATCCAGACCGCAGACAGAAATTTTCCCTGCGAATTCTCTCCGATTTCCCGACGATATCCCGGTCTCCGGGGGTGAAAGCTCACGGAGCGGCGTGCCTCCCGCGTAATTTCCAACCTCTCCCCGATGTTTGACTTGCCGGGCCCAGTAATGCCGCAAGTTAAACCTCCCTATAACAAACGATCGAGCGGAATTTCCGCGAGGCTTCGGCTGACACGGTGTCTCGTTCGCGAGACGTATCCTCGACGACTGCAAATTTATCGATTCGACGTTTGCGGAGCACGGTATCGAAGTGTGCTATGGTTCGCCGATAAAGCCGGCAGGTATATACTTGAGAACGTGTCGTTTACTTCGCGGTAATTACGAAAATTAAACGAGCTGCCTCGGTAAAGTACTGGCGGCTATTTATAAACGACCGTCTGTAAAGATAAGTTCGTAACGGCTGCGTTTAACGAGAGCTTAAGATGTTTAGTATCTTCTATTAATTTTGCCCGGATGTTATATTAATGCAGCGTACGTTGAGACGAGAAACTCGGAAAAATTGTGCCGATGCTTAACGATGTTAGTTTGCTGTTTAGTGCTCCGGACGTTGCACTTTTTCATCTTGTGAATAACTAGTTTAAAATGTTTCAAAATTGTAGATCAATTTATTGTACAAATAATATGTTTTGATATGTACAATATTGTTGCATCTGAAAGAGCTCGTTTGAAAAATTCTTCTCCCATCTAAAACTTAATACAATATCGCAATTTATCGCCAGATTCGAATTCGGCGGTATATAAATAATAAGGAATAGGAACTATTTTGATCGAAAATGGAAATAATTGGTTTCTAGAGCAGCTTAAATGCAGACACGATACAACCGAACCGTATTATAAGTTATAGGATAAAGCGATCGTAACGCAAGCTTCGAATCTCCTTAAAAAAAATCACCTGGGTGCTTGATTACGCTTAGCCGCTTGCGTTAAACTCGAATTTTATTGAGAGTAAATCTCGCCAGCGGTACAGTGTTCCAGCGAAATGTTTCACGAGTATCGAAGATTAATTTTCAAGCGAACTTTAATCGTTAAAGTTCCTAACAGATGCGCGCCTCAAGAACCAGCATTCACCCTCAACAACATTTACATGCTACCCTACGTAATTCGAACAGCAGCAACAATTTGCACGACAACCCCCTCGCACAGCCGCACACGTACACGGATTCATGTACCAAAGGCTAGCATAATGCACGTAATCGTAATACGGCCACTTGTAACATAATTTTGAAAAAGCTGACCGTGTTCATGTTACGCCGATATTGAATTTCACGATCCCGGCTCGGCTATCTCTCAATTATTCGTCGGCCGACTGGGCACCGCGTAAAATAAACAGGAAAAACGTGTACACGTGTGCGCGAAATATCGGGCAATGCTCGAGAATGTTTGTGCTTTCCGGTACGGGGAGAATTAAATATCATCGGCGACGCAAACGAACACCCTTTGATAACTCGAACGGCAAACTTCGATACGTGTCCCCGTTCGGCACATTCACCGATGCGACGAACGGTCGACGGAGTCGAATTTACGGCGAGCAGAAGGGATAACCGGTAATACGGATAGAGACGGATGTAGCTTGTTAGGGGATGAATGAAAGTTGTCAAGACGGTCCAATTAATGTCAACTCTTCAAGCTGAGTTTACCAGTGGCTTACAACCAGTCCCAACGACCCACCCCTACCAACCCGACCGTCTGCACGCTTGAACATTATAAGCTTTTACCACATTTCAGTGAAATTCCAATCTTCGTGCTTCCCTCGTTTCCCGTGGTCTTTCGGCCTCTGACATTTTTTCCTCCTTTCGTTTCTTTTCCCTGTTACGACTTTCCACCATCGCGTTACCGTCGTTCGAAGGATTTAGATCGGCGATTGATCATTTTTTATTTATTTTTTTTTTTCCATTCCCTTCGCGGAAGGATGCTTTTCGAGGGGGAGTCTATTGTCTGTTACAGAGTTTCGGAGAATTCGAGAGTAGGCTGGTAAGTTACTGGGATGCTCGAGTAGCTTACTCAGCTAGTAATTAGGGATTCGAGGTATCTTCATTAAATACTTTAATAAGACTGGGCTTTTAATAGCCGTTCAACGTCGGTAACCCTTAACTCGCGTTGGAAATTTCACGGAGGTTACGTAAGTTTTGAACTCTGTTTCATATTGTTGCAAGGAGGGTATTATCTAAATGCTACGTTACGAAATTTTCAACCCTCGCAAGCACCTGATTACTACGAAGTTGTAATTAGCAGGAAGCTATATTGCGAAATAAAATTTAGGAATTTTGTCCACGAAAGAAACATGCAATATCGATTATAAATATAAATTCTAACGACTGCTAGAATGCGTAGAATCACTCATTTTTAAAATTTGTTAGGTAAAAGTAATTGATAAAAGGTTGGTTTTTATTCTAATGGAATGGACTTATCATTCAATGTTCAACAAATTGAAAAAATGATGTGACTAGAAAATTTTCATTTTTAACTTTTCTGGTTATGAATAACGATTATAAATGACTAAGATTTTGTTGGTTATAACCATTATTAATGAACAAAATTGTATTCGATTATAAATAATTGTTATTGGGCGGCAGAAATCTTTTTGATAACGAATGATCATTACTGAAGGCAACAAATTTTGTTGGTTGCGAATAACCATTACAGATGACGGAAATTTTTTTTGGTTATGAGCGTTCAATATCGACGCCCGAAGTTTCCTTTTGATTATATCAGATCAACAATTTTAGCTTCGCGTATTTATTAGTTTCTGAGATATTCGTAAAAAGACTATAAGGTGCTATACATTGAAAGCTGCGTAGCCAGATATTACTAAACAACCTTCTTCACTGTGGTAGGAGTCGGCGTCGAGTGTCGAGATAAATTTTATTTGTAAACATCGATTACGAGTATGAACGATACAGAGTCCTGTTGTACGATCTCTATCTACCAGATTTACAATGCTGCTGGAAATATTTTTTAATAATGAATGTACATTATGAAGAAAGCTCAATGAAACGCAGTCGTTCTCGAAGTATGATTTGCGATCGATCTTTTCCTTCTGCTACCAGACTTTGCTGACACAGTAGGGCAGCAAGGTGGCCAACGCACAATGTATCAAAAATCAGAATATAGGGAACAGCGTTATGCATCATTAGTATGCACTGACTAGATACGATTGATCGCTTTGCCTTGATTGGTATGTTTAGAAGAAGACAATGGCTGATTGGTGGCATTGTTGGTCGGCGGACCAATGGGCGAATCACGTTCTTAACGCACTATTTAAAATTACGGAGAAGGAGCGCCGTAGAAGAAGCAGTATCCGGGTGGCAAGTGACGTGATCGAAGTTCTTTTACCGCGACAACGAAAGTAATGATTTCGTTGCGTATTTATCGCGATCTGGCCATTCTTATATACTTCGGAGTGCAAGTCACTATTGTCGCGACGTTTTTCTTGTATCCGCAAGCTTGAACGGTACGTGCAAAACAGTATACGAGTGAAAGTAGAACGGGCTTTCCGTTTTCCCGAAAGTGCCGGCCGGACGCCATGATGCACGTTGTAGCCCTTTGTCTTTACGCGCGTGAGTGTCGTTTCATGTTCAACGCTGATTTTTTCAGTCGTATCGCGAGTGACTGTGCTTGTGATAATAGTTGAAAGTGCCATGGATATATACCAAAGGATACATAATAATGGATATACACCACCAATGGATACATTATAATGGATAGATACCAATGGATATATAATATTGGATACTGTGCGGCGCAAAAGCTACATCGATTGCGAATCGGACCTCCATCTTGATCAGGCGTCTTCTTGGTATTCAATGCGAGGTGTCAACGAACGGTGAGTCTCAATATATATGAACAAGCATTTTTCGATATAATAATTATATTTCGATATAATCGCACGCGCAAAGGAATTTCGCCCGAAAGTACAAGTTCGACACGCGAAATAATTAACCGACATACGAAATCCGGTGTATTGACTATTAACGTTCGAAACGATTTGCGATTTAAAATATTTAGTTAGAAAAATTTTCGAATTATTTACATATCTCGCAATTTATTTTTCACAATCGGGATTGTTAGATTAAAAAACGCACGGGATCATTAAAAATTACATTCTTCGCGTTCTCATTTAATTTTTTATTCGGTCTGCGTACTCTCGCCTCTCATTACATGCATGCACGCGTACCGAACTGAGCATCAACGGAATACACGTGGACTGTCGATTGTATCAACCGACAGGTACACTAATCACGGAGCCCGCTGTCTTTTCAGATTATTAAAATCGTCAAAGTTTCAAAGTCCTCAAAGGGTTAATCTCCCTACAAAATATTTATGGTTGGGTTGTTCTCTTCCTTCGTTCGAACTAACCGCGGAAAGAGCCTTTCTCTTTGTGTGCCATTGTCGGGGCTTGTAGATAGATTGCTCAAGCGATAATTGATTTCCTACGTCGCGTCCTGTCGAATAATTATGCAGTTTTATTGTATACAGATATTCCTCTAACGAATCCTTCGAGACCCTAAGCGTGATTTCAATATACGCGAGTCAGATTATTTTTATTTCCTGTAAACGGGTTCCTTTTGTAGAAAATCACTTGATCGGCATTTTTAATGACCAGGACGGTCTGCAACTGATGCAAAGCTTTGCAAAAATTAGACAAAATTTTCTGATAATTTAGGTTCACAGTTTCAATAGCATTGTTTAACAACTACGCAAGCGATATTAGTAGCATCGAAAAAATAGAGCTAAAAATTAGAAAACGGTTGAACTTCGCGAGGCTTAATATTGATACCTCTTACTAGGAAACGGGTTTTGCCAAGCCGAAACGGTTGTTGTCATGCAAAGATTGTAATCGTTTCTCAAAATTCCTATTGGAATATACGTAAACAGATATTGTATTTATTCAATTTGATGTTGTATGATGTACCACTATAATTGTTGAAAGGGGTTTTCAATTGTATAGTACAATTTCCATCCACCAATATATTCTACAATGTATTTTTCAATAAGTCGATCTTTTTCCTAGGGCGTCGAGATCGTTTGGTAACTTACGTACTGAATTTACAAGGAAAGGTTCCTACTATTTACTCGATCCGTGTAATGAGACTTTATCGGATGGCAAATACTACCCTACTGAAGTTCATTATATTGGGTGCCCATAGTTATTTGTTTAAATTAAATTGTTTACTTAGTAGACGGTTTACATTAAATTAGTTGGTACTAAAAATTAGAACCATGCAATAATTTCTGTACGATGAAAAAATTTGCGAATAGGATCTGCTGCTTATCGAGTAAAGTGCTTGCTTCTTAAAACGAGCTATACATTTTATGCTCCGGTTCGCTTCATACTAACGCGACAAGTTTTTTATTTATACATGGACTGCTAATTATTATATACGATTTGCAACAGTCAATCCTATTGTAATTGCGCAAAGCTTTTGAAGCATTACGCTCGCATGTGAAGAAAGGTTTGCGCAAAGGAAACTGACGATTGCACATGGTAATGATAATAATGGCAAGTTCGGGTATTTGCGTGCGAATTAAAAAGAAATTGACATGCTAAAACGCGTACTTGAACACAATACATACACCTAGCGCGCTGGAAAGCAAGCACTATGCTCATGCTTCTGCATGTTTCAATCTTTTTCTGCATGTTTCAATCTTTCTCTGCATGTTTCAATCTTTTCCTGCAGTCTCCTATTGGCAACTATTTTATAATATGGAAATTATTGAACCGTTCATTAGTACGACGAAAGTTTAGATCTGCAACTTATTTTATTAAAAAATATCATGCTAATTACCAATAATCATAGACACCTAAAACGTATGTCAGTAAATTTAGTACGACAGTATTTGCCACTCTGCAAAAATTCATTACCCGGAGGGAAAAATTAGTAGGAATCTCTTTTTCCTAGTGGTTTTATTTCATCATGTGATAGAGTCAAACTCTGTTTTTGAGTCGCTCAGTTTCTATTGGTACAAGGGAAATATATTTATATTGGTTGCCTATGACTATAAATTTGAATTAAATTATTTAGATAATAGAACTTTTACATTGAATTAGTTTGCATTAAAAATTGGAGATAGCATTAATTTTGTACGATAAAAAAATTTTGGGAATACGAACTGTTGTTGTTTAACGAGTAACGTGGTTGCTTCTTAAAGCGAGCTATACATTTTGTGCCCAGGTTCGCTTCATACCAGCCTTAGCATGCCAATTTTTTTATTTATACGAGGACTTCCAATTAGTATATGCTTCATGCAATTGTCAATCCTACTGTAATTGCGCAGAGTTTTTTTCGATAAATTACGCTCGCACGCGAAGAAAGGTTTGCGCAAGGAAAATTGACAATTGCCCGCGGTGATGATGATAATTACAAGTCCTTGTATTTTGGTGTGAATGAAGAAAAAATTGGCAAGTTAAAAAGCATACTTGACCACAATAGATATGTACAGCCCGCTTGCAAAGCACATGCTCATGTTAATCTTTTTCTAGAGTCCCCTGTTTGCAACTATTTTATAGTATGGATATTAATGTACTGTCCATTACAACGACAGAAATTTAGAACTACAGATTATTTTATTACAGCATATGTAAATTAGTTACAATCATAGACACCCACTATCTATATCAGTATTAGTGAAGACCTCGGCAAAAGCTCATCAAATCTTTCGATTCAGATTAAAAGGAAATTAGGAGGGATCTTTTTCCACCTAATGCTTGTATTTAGTCGTGCGATAGATGCAAATTCCAATTTTAATTAATACAAATCTGCATGCCCGCAACCACCCGAATTTCTTTTCTTATTTTGTATAAGAACCAATCGCTCTACTGTTTGAAATGTTGTCGTTTTCAAAGAACATCTCGGTATTCGCAATAATCAGCCCACTTCGTTATTAATGTTTGTTACTATACGTTACTTATTCCATTAGTCATCACCGGCTATTGATAGATACAGGGAAAACATATTTATGATGGCTGCTTATGATTATTAGTTTGAATTAAATCACTCAGGTAGTTAAATGCTTGCATTAAATTAGTTTGCATTAAAAATTAGAGCTATGCGTTCATTCCTGTACGACAAAAAATTTGCGAAGAGAAACCGCAGTTTAACGAGTAAAGTGGTTGCTTCTTAAAGCAACATTTAATCATGTGACAGAATCAAACAGACAGAATGTTTAAAAAATACTAATTTTCAATACTACAACCTTTCGACGTTCTCTTATTATCTGCGATTGAATGCTCGTCGAGTGCAGTCGAAAGTGGTGCTCAGACTCGGTACGCGATCATTATCAGCGATATTTTCACCATTTATCCATATGCATGCATTGTGTTTTATCATGTAGGAATATATTTCAAGCAACATGTCATACATGTATATGTATTATCATACGGACCGTATGAAAAGGTAGGTGACGTACACATACTATATTTTTTTTGCGCAAGAGTATCATAGGATTCAATGAACTAACTTAATTAATACTTAACTGCTTCCAATGTATATTACTATCTCGCGAGCCAGGCAATTATGTATTACCTACTCTGCACTATTTACAATTAGCCGTAATAGGACCATGATTTCTTCGAAAAGTATTCTAAATGATTCGTAACCAACAAGATTTCTGTCGCCCAATAACGATTATTCTTAACCAATATCATTTCAAATAGGATACTGATCTAGGATACTAGGGCACTATTTACTTATATAGTAAATTTTGTAATCTGGTTATAACAGTTATGGTATCCGATCCGGACACACTCGCGTATGATTAAACGCACGCCAAAAATGTCATTAACGAAAGCAACCAAATTCTCCATGCGCATATTCCGTTCCAATTAACTCCGACAGCAGAACAATCTCTGCCGTAACTCGCCAAAAATCCTCCCAGATATTCCCCGAGTACACAACGAGCTGCCTCAAGGCCCAAACCCGGGCGAAACTTCCCCTGTAACAAGATACACGGACAGCAACCGGTCCATTGTAGCCAGTACATCTTGCTGTACACGTATTACCGCGCGTTAACAGCGTGTACAGGACGTCACGCGTACGAACGGGGCCGATAAAAGTCCAAAGTGTACCTGGAGACTTACGAGCCGGGTTCATAAAAGCAACGGGGTACGGCGTTATTAAGAACGCGCTTTGTGTTATCCTGGACACTCGTGGGTGGAACAGACCGAGCTCCTTTATCAAACGCAAACTTCTTCCGCGCGGTGGACAGGAACTGCGAGGCGGACATAGGATAATGCGAAAGTAACTTCGTCACAGCGCGTGCCAACTTTCCCATGGCCACGGACAACTTTGGCCCGTCTCGAATAATATTATTTTTTTCGCCGCCGTCGCGGGATTACGCTCGAGCGGTCGATCGACGGGGTGGTTCGAGCTTTTTTTGCAATGGGGGTTATCGCGCCCCTGTCAGCTGGGACACCTCGCACGCCGCCGCGGTTCGAGAATTATGTCGTTCCGTTTGCTTTGATTTGGTAATTGTCGGGGCGGAGGGGAACTGCGTGGAAAAATATTGTTCGTGGCGTTGTTTCTTTTGTCGAAACGAGCGAGTTGCAATGGTCGTGCTACGTACTATCGATTTATTTAGTTTTGTTTAGGAGGGAAATGTTAAACGGGTACTGCAGGTCCTTTATTATAAAAGTATAATGTGTGGGTGGGGGGGCATAGCATTGCTCTAGAAGCAACAAGGAAATACCCAGAGAGAAATAGAGATTTGTTGAAAATGAGGAGGGGGGTAGGAAAAGTCTAGAGTACGCAAAAGTGTATTACCGATTAGGCAAACTCTATTAAGACCGTGATCTACATGTGCTGTATGTTAGTTAGGAATGTGAGAGTAACAATTACTTTGGATGATAAAGAGAATTGATTATCTGTGTCGTCGAATATTAAAGTTAATTCTTGTAACATTTTTCGTGCAGAACTTTTCAGAGTTTTTTTTTTCTACACAGTAAGCCCAAAAAGCCTGCAAAAAAATTCGTTTGTATAACACGATATGCTTTGAAACTCTGAAACGCATTGAGGGATCCAATGTAAACCGCCGCTGCAAAGATTCGATAATAATATGGAACAAGATCCTCCGCGAGTAATAGTTTTTCGCGAATAGAAAGTACTTTTACAGACTCGCTGAGTCAGGTAGACCGTACAAACAAGATCGATGGTACTGTCCATGAGATATACTAAAGAAATTCTGTACGATCTGTACCCGAGATAATATTCGGAGAATTCAGATAATCTAAATGCTCCATTTAAATTTTAAGACAATTCAGACAATTCAGGCAATTTTCAAACATTCTGCGTACTCTATTATCCTACTGACAGAGGAGAGCGGTGAGGAGAGATGGTCGTTCATTTTTAACCCACCTGTATACATATACAATATGTATATGTGTATGCAAGCACCTCATGTGCGTATGTATTATTATGCACACTCGTTAAATATCGGCACTATCGTGAACGCGTACAAGCTGGGCCAAAATACGATCACTGATCAACGAGGCCGACATTTCCCGGCACAGTTTCCGGTGGCGTTCGAAAAACATCTTGGAGCCAGCATCGACTTATACGCGAACCAACGATCCACGAAATACGTTCCAGCGCCAGAACTACAAATAAATACAAGTTTGGCCTGGCGTGTATTCACGGGCCAGGATACAAATTTCGTTACACTTTAAAATTTTTTTTAACCGAAAGTTGAAAAGATGTAGTGCAGAAAATTTTGCATCGACGAAGATACAAAAAAAAAAATCGAAATGAATTTAACGTGGCAAATGTTTCCTAAACGTCTGAGTAATCGTGTAGTCGACGGTGGGTCTGTTCCAAAATTATAATCATAAACTGTAGATCGAAACAAAAAATGCAATAGTGATAGCTAAAGTAACCCTTTTAAAACTGATAGAGCGACAGTTAAGATATTTCTAATTATATAATATTAGTTAATATTTCTAATTTTCACAAACCACGGTAATTCGGAGAAAATGAGCAAAATCCTTAAACGTGATTTAAGCTTACCTTCACTGAAGCGAACCCCCGAAAAAATTGGACGGACTCTTAGTTTTCGATAAGGAACTGTTTAATATTCGACGGCACAGAAATAAGGAACTCACAATCAGTACCGTATCAAAGAGATTATTAAAAATTTGCATGCAACGACGCTTTTACCCGCCGAGGAAACAATTTTTATTTCAATTCGAGAAGTCGTCCCAACCCAGGCATCGCACCATCCAACCGATCCTCCTCCGGACACTGTTTTTTCTTAAAATGATGTTACCATTATAAATTAATTAAACAGCAGAGTTTCGGTTAGCTTCATTATCATCAGAGACGGTCTCTACTTGGCAGACAGCCGGCCCGTCCTAAATGCACACGTGATCTCGCGTCTCTCTATTATACATTCTTTTCTATTATGCAAATTGTCAACTATTATGCAAATTCTGGGTCCTTCTTTGGCCGCCGTGGAAAAAAAGATATGTATTTAAACAGGAGGACCGTACAACCTTGTCACTGAACTTCACGTTGCACCTTCAACGAGATGTTACGCAATACAAAAATAAAAACGGTAAATAGGTTGGTGAAAAAAATTTATTTGCATTTGCCCCGTGAAAATGAAACAAACCGGCGAGAGATTATTTTTAAGGAATAATGGAAACGCAAAGCGAGAGAAAAGAATGCGAAAAGAGGTGTTTCGTGTTATCTCTGCGACGGTGGAGCTTGTTAATTAGAAATTTATTAAATTAGAATATCGTTGTCCTGTCTAATAAATATCCATTTGAGAGTGACCACGGTACAAAGTTCGAGGCACCAAGACCTTTTCAAAAATGTATTATCGCGAAAGGACAACGCCCCGTAATCCGTGTCGCTGGAATAAGAGATCGACGATGAAAAATTCAAACGCGACCACTTTTAACTTCAACATCGACGCCGCTTTTTTTCTGGTTGCCTTTGGCGGGGAAAAAAGGCGGTCGAAAAACTGGCTGAAAGCAAGTGGAAATAAATTGTCGTGCTTGTGTCTGATGAGCACGGTATAATTTCGAATTCATAAATATTAAAACGATATGAAGAAAGTTCGATTAATTATTTAGCGACGATGATGTACGCGTGTGGGCGTGTGCTTCATCAATAACCCAGCAACTCGTTTGCTGAAATGAACAGAAACGTTTTCAGCAACGTAATATCTCGTTCGCATTCTGATTAATATCAATCACACCGCTGTTAATTAAATAAAGTCTCCAATTCTCTATGTACAAGTTTCTGCCATGTTATTGAACAATGCATTATTTATGCATCGAGTTTATTTTCCATTTAAAGGTACAGTAATTAAATAGTTCGACAGCGCTTTTATTGTAATAAAAAGTGGGGTGGTTTTCATTACATTACTCCGCAAATTATTTTATTCTCCAATAAGTACGTAAAAAAATATGTACTTATAGAAATGTATCAAAATGTCTCAATTAAATGCCTTCCTCTTTTTCTACTAATGCATTGATCAGGACATACCAAGTAATCTGGCATCGAAGAATAAGATAAATTGTTTAATTCTCGCATTTTCTAATAACAGCTTTCAGCAATAAATATGTCAATACTTCTAAACTACTAATATCGAAGAAAATAAATACTGTCGCTGTTAAATCGAATTCCTTATTTATTTAGTATGATTCGATTATTAAACACAACAGTCCTTTCTTGAGAGCACATCAAATCTGTCTTAAAGTAAAATCGAAATCTGAAGAAATCTAAAATCTTTCTTCTATCATCGATACACAAATTAAACCTTCCACCATTTCGTCCTCCGAAATCTCCAATCTTCGTACCACGTTCATCGGCAGCCGCTAACTTTTTCCAACTCGGAATCTCTATCTCACCCTTCCTCTGCACTTTCATCCTTATTTTTTTATTCCCCACGCTGTTTCATTCTCCATCCCCTACCACAACCGTTTTTTTTTTTTTTTAATCCTTTAATCGAGTATACAGGTACGTCGATTCCACTTGCGTGTGCCGAGGGGTGTGCCTCGGTGAAAGAATTTATCGGTCCACCGCGATGGCCGCAACTAAATTTGCGTTCACGGCTGGCCAGATAAATGCGGTGCCACCGCCGCTTTTGTTAGCCGATGGAATAATATAGGCGGCCGTGTATGCATATGCGTGCCGGTGCGTGCGTGCGTGCGTGCGTGCATCCGCGCCACGCACATGCATCATTTATATATATGTATAATATACGTCCACGGAAGTGCGTGTGTTTCCACCTGTATAGTCGACCCGCAAACTACTGGATGATTGACCAGTACGTGAGGACAATAGGCTGTCGCGCACCGTCGCTGAAATACTATTCGGTCGAGCCACCGACAAGGGTGGAACGGTTGAGAGAGGGAGGGTGAAAAGAAATCGCTCGACGAGATAGAGTTTTTCAGGATGGAAAAACAGAAGAATAGGGGGCGAATAAAGGCTGCAAGTGTAACGCGTGTGCGACATGACAAGACACGACACGTAATATCACGGTGGAACTGTGCGGCCCCGATAGCGAGAATCTGTTGAAGCTGAAGGAAAACGCGTGCATACTATCTACGCGATGGTTTCATTGGGATTGTGTTTGTCCCGATAATTTTATCCTAATGTAATCGAGTTCGGGGTAGCTTCAGGTTTTGGGCATTACTCGGGGCTCGTAAATTGTGAAATTGAACTATAATAGACAGGGTGTTTCATTTAACAGCAAAAATGGCACCCGACGTACCTGCAGCATTCCACGCGGCCAAGGATTAATTTTCTTCGAGGAAAGTTGAAATTGCAAAGCTCGGGTCTCCAATTTGAACCGGCCACAGAGTTTCCATTCCGAGCCGTAGCGTTTTCAGCAACGCGACACGCGAGTTTCCAACTCGGAAACAAAATTAAGGACAATACCGACGCGACGAAACGATAGTCGGGCGGAACAGGTTGCCGGAGCGTTACCGTGTTTTCCGGCGAGGCGACGCGACGCGGAAAGACGCGGAGAGACGCGAAAAGACCCAACCAGCATTGCACGCGCGGGCAACGTGCACGCAAATTTCACTGGCGGCCGTGAAATTCAAGGATGAAAGACATCCGCGAGCGTTAAGGCGTCCTCGAGCGTCTTTCGTCCCCCTTATCTGTGAAATCTCTGCCTCTACTTAGCATTTATCTCCGGAATTAGGTTACCCGCGAGAAGGCCTCTCCCTCGGCCGTTTTTCTCCGACTCGAGAGTTTCGAGCCGCTTTGGCTGGGAGAGCCATGCCATCCGACGTGAGTGAATTAAAACGAGACCCCTCTCGTATAATTTTCAGCCCTTCTGTTACTGGAACGGAAATAAATATTCGACCAAACTGGTGCAGTGGAACGAAACTGGACAAGAAAAAACGGGAGGATAATAGAGGGGAATTTCGAGCTGTTCTAGAAATCTTGGTTAGAGTCCTGCGAGTATTTTTTTAAATTTAATTAGTTGGATCGAGGGTGGGGTTATTATTTGAGTGCATAAATCTGCTTATGTTATGTAAATTTGGTCGGACTGCGAATATTTTATATTTTAAAGAATCATTACCAAACGTTGCTCGTTGCCTTGCATCTCGTTGTTAGTTTCATATTTATTGTACACCTGTTACTAATTTAGTTACTGATATTTACATGCTCCATTAAAATTTCTACTCGTCGAAGTACTAACCCTTAAAATAAATATCTAATTTCCTTCTTGAAAATACTTTCTACGCTTCTGATTTTTGTGCACACTTTCAGCAACCCTTTTTCACCATTACCACCGACACCTCGCGTGTAAAAAGACTTCTTCGAAAATTCATATTCCCCGCTCTACCTAGACAACAATTTTTAGAAATGGAGTGAAACTGCGCGCCGGTCCATGCAAAGATGTAACCACGATTAATTAGAAATGCAACAGGTGAATTATGCAAAACTAATTGAATCCCCCCGCGAGATCGCTTGGAAAAATTGCATTACTTCCGGTGTGCTGCCTATCGTATACCCTTGCCTGGTATTAGAGAATTGCTCGGCTTCGCCGGTAGTTCGCGACCCCTAGAATTTGCTCTGTCGTACTTATACTAAGCGCCTCGTTCGAGTAACCAACTACGTGAAAACTACACTTGTGCCGTGGCGGTAGAACGAGGAGACACACAAGGAGGGAGAAATAGAAAGAAGGTGTAGACGTAAAGGGGGTGGGCTAGTACCCGCGGGGCCAAAGTTTAATCTCGTAAACGTATAAAAAGTTTAGCGAGCTATGCGGCTAGATAATATTACGCGGTCGGAAGTTAGGATAAAGACGATGCAAATTGAAGAGGCGAACAGAGTGGCCGGGATGAATTTCTTTGGGCCTGAAGGCGGCTCAAACCTGTGATAAAGATTAACGACTATTATTCTTGTCGCGTGATGGAAGTTCTTATTCGACGCTGGAGTTGAGTAACTGTCGTCAGCTTGGGTAAATAATGATTCTTATTTTCTGCCACTTTTTTGTTCCTTTGTGTTCTTTCGGTGTCGCGTTCTCCTTTTTCTTCCTTTTTAGTGAAACGTGAGTGCGAAACGAATGAGAATTTTTTGGTCCGCGATAGGTGCGTGAAATGTTTGCTCTTTTAGAACATCGAAATACATATCGCGGTCTAATGAATTCACAAGTTTCATAGGGTTTGTCATATCTTTCGTAAAATTGTCGTCGTAACGATGTCGCCAGTTTACATGTGCATCTTTATTCCAAATTTATAAATCTCGTGAAAAGCGGAAGAACGTTTCATAAATTTAACAAATATTTGATGAATATTTAAAAAAAATATTTAATAAGACTAATTTCTTTGCCAGCCATAATAAAACTGTGAAAGCTAGATATTAATAGTGACGAAGTTTGAAAATCAGCCGACACTCCAAATTTTCTATGCCCAGAACTTAAAGAAATCAAAGCCAAAACTCTACTCTCTTCTCGCGACAAAATAAGGACACGTCCCTTGAGCTCGCTAATATTTCCACACGACTTAGAATTCGCGTAATCGCCTTCGACATTGGTTACAGCTGTTCCTCCGTCTGAAGCGAACCAAGAGGAGCTTCGTGTCTAGTGTCGGCTGTACTTTATGTCTCGACATTAACATACGGAATACGAATCGTCCAGAGTTTCAGGCATCGTGCAGCCTCTGCTTCCTCCGTCGAGTATGTTAACGGTCACGGTATCGTTTTCATGCTGCCTTGATGCCGGCAAATTTTACCGTTTACCTCGTAACCGTAACCCGTGCCTTTATTCCCCGGCCTCTGTGAATTTCAACGGTTCGCCGTGGCGCAATGGAGACGAAAGGACCGTCGGAAATCTCGAAGCATTGCCCACAACGATACACAGTTCGCGAGCCTCTGAATTGGCCCGTAGAAAGGACAGGGTGAACCTTTGCACGCGAGGCATAAGCAGATGCAAAGTGGCGCAAAAACATTCTACCACTATTTTCAAAACCTTTGCCCCATAGCACCAGTTGGTCTTTGGCCCGGGCAAGTGGATGGCAAAGGGACGCGCGTATTTCGCGAACAGGCGTGGAATAAATTTACATTTCGGGGCAGATTGATTTTCGAGCATGGCATTTCAATAAATCGTTCGATTCCTTGCAACTTCTGTCTTATTTACTTCGATTGTCAGTTATCTTCGCGCAAATTAATTGCGCCAGCTACATAAATTCAGAAAAATTTCAAGCCCAGTTGCACAATGTGCCTTTCACCATTCCATTGCTTTTGTCTGTCGACCGACGCTTGACGATGTACAGACCTGGTGAAATAAAAAATTTGGAAATTTATCAAGCAGTCCAAACGGACAATTTGATTCCGCCCGCCCCCAGTCCGGGCATGAAAGAAGAAACAACGCGGAAGAAAACAATCGCAGACGCCGCCAATTAAGTCGCCGAACACGTAAATCACCTGCAACTGCAACACCTAAATCATCAAAGAGTTTTGTCCCGTCAGCTATAATACCTTGAAATAACTGCACCTACGTCTCGCGCCACTGGAAAGCTAATTAGATACTAGAATTCATCCCGTCACGCTCGAGTCGCAAAATAGAAAACGTAGATGTAAATATCGTCGCGGGGCAAGCCACCTGGGGGAGGAGGGATGAAAAGCGTCGGATCTCGACACAAGGTTTCGCAGCGGAGAACATAATGATTAAGACACTCAATTTCTCACTCCGTTCTGGTGTCACAGGACGGTAATAACAACCCGTAGTAACGGTAAACTTGGAGCATCTTCTCTATCCGACAAGGCGCCGTCTCCTCCTTTCATCTTATATAGGAATAACGACGAACGAGTCGACTTTAATGTCTGCCTAACTTTAATATCACGGACCGTCATTTACCTTTCTCGTTAATGATTCACCCATTAAGACCGATTCCCGACAAAGAGGGGCAGCAGAAACTTCAAAGCCCCGGGATCAGACAACGCCGGGGCCATGATTACGTAAGAACTAACGTTCTTAAGCTTCTTTCTTCGTTCCCCGGCCTCCGATTCGAATTCAGCCCCCGCGTCGCATAGTCTCGACGGGATCTTTGCTTGGACCGATAACGAAACGGAGTTGCGTTTGTTCTTTATGCGACACGAGACGAAGCAGAAGCATTCAGGGTAGAGGAACTTCTTTCTTTTTTTTTTGTCACTTACGCTGAGTGCAGTTGAAACGAAGTGGACGGCGATGATTGGTGATTGAATGTGGAAATAATGAAGGGGACGAGTTGAATTCGATGCAACGCGTAGCGAATTTTGGCATCTGTTTTTTCAGCGATAGCTAGATTTAAAGGGCTGTGGGGATTCTTTCCGTTTCGTACGATGAAGTTCGGTATGCATTATTAATATTTATGTAGCGTTACCCACGATAGATATAAAACGTGGAGGGATACATATTTCTATGCTAAAGGTGGTTTACAATTAATTTCCAAATCGTCTGAGTATTCTAAATAGATATATAGAAAATATTCTCGAGAAACTTCATATCGGTTTCGATTGCAAGGGCATTTCGTCAGCAGTTTTGCGGAACACCATTAATTTTTGTCATCAAAATAAACGAACTGTTCCATAATGTATGACAGCGAAGCGCGTATCTATGTTTCAGTAAAGAGGGGAACCAGAACAGGTAAATAAACACCGCAATTGTTCCATTCACCTGTCAATCGAGGTGAAAGATAAACACTTGCTGCATTTATTACACTCGGTTGTGCTCTCTTTATGAGACATCAACCAGAATACACTGGAATCCATCGACACGGTAAACAGTATTGTTTACGTGACTGTGAATGGGAAATGCGACCACTGCAATTCTGATTTTCCTAATTATGGTATCCATCGATCTGTTTACCTGGCTAATAATTTTTAACGTTGCCAATCATTATAAAATTAGAATTACCAATTCTTATTTATTTCTTTCCATACCAAATATTTGTCTTGCCCCCTACAAATTAGCGTGAATTAAAACAAAATCTCAGGATTAGGATTTACAAGTTCAACACAGGCGAAAAATATATTAGCGCATTATTAAACGACACGAGATGGAATCCTTTCGCGGATCCTTTCGGATCCTTTCGCGTGTAGCAAGCTTAATTTACTTTTATAAGCTTGCTACATACTGCGAAGTCGATACACCAACACACGGGCACGACAAAACTTTAGTATCTTTACCAGCTTTCCGAGAAGTTTCGACGATACCATGCTCGAAACTAAATTATCAAGTACATCTATTAAAGTCTTCACTGTTCAGAATTTATGTGAAATAATGCTATTACACTGCAGTTAGTACACGATAACTAGTATAATGTCATTAAGGAACTGTGAAATAAGAATTTTGATATATAACTCTAGATAAAAATTACTCTACAATAATTTGACAAATTTGCACACATTTGAATATAATTTTTTGTTCAGAATAATTATTATATTTAACGGCAAAGCCATACGAATTTTTGTTTACCGCAAAAGTCACGACGTTCTTTATCTCACGGAGAATTTAGCCAAAAAAGTAGTAGGGAGTTTTCGTGGTAGAAATAGAAGGAGACAAATGTCTTTGAAAAAGTGGGAAGGAAGGAGAAACACAATTAATCGACCAGAAAGCATTGTTCTGCACTTTTATCTCAAATATTTCGGTACATACATACAACTTTTTACACTGCTGTAATTGCATTTGACGCTTGTTTATATTATAGATCGCCGCCTATAATTCTAATATTTCAATGAACTTTAAATAAATTTTGATGAATTTTCTCGTTACATTATACGATATTATTGATCGATAGTTGTTTTGTTTTTAATAAATAACGAGCTTAATATTAAAATGTATATAAGAAGTCTTATCGTACATACCTCCGTCACAAAAAAAAAAAAAAACTGCAAGCAAGGTTGCAAGATACTTGAAATAATTTCCAGGTCTCAAATTCCCTCGCGCGAATGCCAATGCCAACAAGAAATTAATTTAGGTCGCAACACCACGCTCGATTAGCTTCGTCCGTCACGTTATCCAATCAATTTTCGACGCTGTAACGTGCAAGCAATTTCAATCTAATTAATAAATGAATATGACGCGATACAATAGAGAACCGCAACGAGCGCTATTTTTGCGCGGATAATTATTACGGCCATTATTCCTCAGAATTGAACACGAATAATTAATTAATTTCACGAGAATTCGACTCTGACAATTTTACAGAGTGCCAGGGAAATGGTAAATGTAAAATTTCGCTGGCTATTTCGATGAAATTATTGCAGACCCTTTCGTTACGAACTTCTTTTATCTGCCCCTACTTTCTTTCGTCACTTTGGATGGTAATTACGCGTCTTGACATCATCATGAATTAAGACCAGGGTCTAATTAGGGACCGTTTGTACGCACGACAGCTTCGTTTACTCGTGTACCAAACGAACGATACAGTAGAAACACCAGCAGTTTGCGGTCAACTTTGATGTCAGATACTGGCAGTCGATGCAACCGTAATAGTAGCTGCAGAATAACTGGAAATAGATCGTGCCCGTGCCTTTGTCGCGATTAACTTGTCATAGGGTTACAATTCCACAGTGCTGCAACACTGTGAGTTCATTACTATGCTCCAGCTGTATGAATTCGAAATTACATCAATGCCAATGATACTATACGTATACCATCGATGCTCGTACCTTGAATACCAATGTTCAAGCAAGTTCCGCATCAAATAACGACAAACTATAAATGCCCGTTCGAATTCTTCGAAAATTCACCAATACTTTATTTATTTCTGAACGGAGAAAAGAAAGCAAGTACGTATACGTATGTACATACATACATACGTCCCCGCAGTATCAAGAATTGCGATCGGGGTGCATCCAGCTGCCCAGTATTCCATATCGAAAAATAAAACGAAACAACCCAGGGAATATTTTCGTCCCCATGAAGGAAAGCAGCCCTCAAGAACCCGTTCGAAACGACCCAAAAAAATATCGTCGGTCTCCGCTGAATTTCTCCTCCAACGGAAAAGGAACGTTCCGCGCTCGCGGTCCTCCTGATCCTCCGGAAAATAAAATCGGCCCCGATAAAAACGCGGCATCGCGGCGCGGCCGGGCTTTACATGCTAACGCACGAACAAAGGACACGGAGAAACAAAAGGGGTGGACTTCAGCGGCGGGGCCGCGGATAAAAGTCGGCGATAACGGGTCTGAAAGAATGGTGAACCGGTAGACCGGACGTGGAAAGCGGACAAGGCGAGAGGGAGGGAAGAAAAACTGGTGACGGCGCCTCGCAAGGAAAAAAGAGAACGAGGAGAGAGAGAGGGGAGAGCAGAGCGGTGGACAGAGGGTGGCGCGAGTAAAAGGAGAAGAAAAGTGGGAAGAGTTTCTTCCGCACAGGATCGATCCGGAAAACTTTCTGGCTCCGTAACGATCGCAGGTGGCCCTGTATTCAACGCGAGGTGCACGGGTCAAGCCGTGGGAAAGGGTACGCCGAAAGAAACTGGAATGGAACGGGGGCGGGAAAGGAAAAACGAACGATTGGAACGACGGGCGGTGGGTAACGAGGAATTGGAGCCCGCGCAAACTTGACCGTACCGAAAAATTGGACGGCTTGTTCGGAACGCTTACGAGTTCTGGACGTGTGCGGATTACGGAAATCTTTCCTCGTGCACGCTTCTCCGCAGACGCGTGTACACATGCGGAAGCGAGGCAGGTAGTGCATACCTGCAACCAATGGCGGGATCAGCGACGGGAACAAGGGGAACGAGACGAATCGGGGCTCTGATGAACGGCAAGGTTCGCGGACCGGTGATGATCGGTACTTATTGATTGCGGATTCGAATTGTGCAAGGTGTTGAGGCGTGGCATTACGGGGGTGTAATTGACGAGAGGATAGTGATGCGTGATTTCTTCGGCGTAATTGTTTTATTCATTGGTCGTGGTTGAAATGTTTTAATTAATTTGGCGATGATATGGAGAAATGTGTTTCGTCGGGAAATATGTTCTCGACGTTCCATTAAATATTTCAGATCGGAGTTCGTCGAACTTTGTCAAGCGTGAACCAATGCGTTTGTTTCACAAATAAAATTTTGTGGAAAATGGAGTCGCTGTGTATTGCGTAGGTGTAGAAAATTATGCGTATTTGATAATGACTTGCACACGTTCGATACATTTCTACTGACAATGAGAACGGTTCAGACGAATGACGATTTATAAGGAATATGTACATACATTCAATTTCGTTCCTCGTCAGTTAAATTGAACTATAGACTTTAAATAAAACAGGCTGCTGGAAAATGATAGAAATCCCTAAAATAATATGAACTACATTATGAAATATGAAAATAAATAAATGAATAAATAATGAAAATTATGAATCATTTTACTAGATGTTCGATATTATCTAGATATTTCATTTCACGAGTGTGAATAGAATATGAATTAATCGAGTAATATGCGATCAGTTGACAATCGTTTGCACATGAAATATTTAAAAGCTCCGATGCCTTTATAAAATCACAGACAATTCTTTTAATATCTCGCCATCTTTGCATACGTAAAACCCGGCGCTAATTTCGCTCGATTCTTTTGGGATTAAGCGGTGCATAAATGAATGTGCATCGACGAAGAATCGATGTTTATAATATTCTATTGTCTTATACCGGCGCGCTCATTATATGATCCCCTTGAACAATGAAACCCGTAAATGTCGTGGCCCATTATTACTCCATTCGGATTCGTTAATAGAATAAAATTTCATTTGCGAGGCGCGCGATTGTAAAGGGAACGAAATAAATCAATGAATGCTTTAATACGCGGCTCTGAATTCAGCTTCTTATTGTCACTGGTTACCCCGTTCGCTTCGTTTCATTTGCATAAATTCTCGCGGACACTGTATTCGGCGATTTCACAGCTGCGGCAATAAGCAGATGCACGTATCGATTCCTAATGTATGAAAACGACGAGGATCTATTTATTTAGAAGGGAAACGTTTCTAGAAGCAAACCAAAACATATTTACAGAACACCGTCGTAGCGTGTTATCGTGGAAGATCTGTGCGTTATTGACAGACAACGGCGCCCAAATATCACGAGAGCCGGGAAACCAAAGAAAATCGTATCGAATCGTTTACCGAACGAGCAAATCAAGCGAACATTCGCCTGCAGCGTGACGAGGACGACGTTAATCCGGACATCCAGGGTACACACTTCGATACATATCACCGGGACAACGATAGAAGGCAGGAAGCTTAATCGTAAGCTCGAAGAGATCGGGCTGGCCCTCCCTTAGCTCGCCGGTGACGTAGAGGCGAAATCACCCCTGCCACTCACCCTTCCGTGAATTGTAGACAGAGCGAGTGTCAAATGGTCGGAAACTCTAATCAGGAACTGAGCAATCAATTATCGTAATGCGCGTCGGCAAAGCATTTAAGCGAGCTTCAAATTACCGCGTGCGATTGGCATCCCGAAAAGCCACGGAGAAATTGCGTCCTATTCAGGGTGAATCTTGCAAATCGGGGAAACGCGGCATTCCGTTCCCCCTCGCAACCCTTGTTGCACAAGTCCATTGTCACACGTGCCCGAGCTTACGTGGTTTGTTGGGCAGAGTCGACTGTAATCTGCACGAGCAGACAATGGAGAGCTTCGACTAATTAAAATTAAGACAATTTGCAAGTTTCTTTAAGGGTGGATCGGTGGAAATACACTCTGCTTGCAACGCCAATTTCTCGAGTGAATCGTAAAGCATGAACGAAGTTGCATTTTCTACTCGACGGTCTGATTGGTCGATCATAAATTCAGAATATTCAATTCTGTGCCTTTCGAATACTTTCGTTGCTCACTGTACATAAACATAAATAAGAAAGAAATTGATTAATCCTACATGCAACGATAGGTCCATTTCAATGTTCTTGGTGCGGGTGATATCAAACAGCAATAATATCCTGCTTCTTATGATGTAGGACAGAAAAAATGAAGACAAAACGGACCAGATGTTGCAACCGATGTCACATCGGAGATGTAACAAAGTACAAAAAGAAAAAGGGAGAAACAGAATCAAGAACTCATCGAACGACCTATGACTATACTCGACAAGTATAGAATCCAAAGAAAGTGAATCCTGTCTAAGCCGTCTTTCTTCCCCACGTTTGCTTCCTTTACTACTCCTTGACTTGTGTGGTCAGAAGCTTTCCTTCTTTCGCTGATCAAACTCCTTGCCTGTTTAGCTGTTCTTCTTTTTTTTTTTTCTTCAACACGGCCCTGGGGTTCCCTTTTCGTGTCTCGTGTCACCAACCTATACATCGTCCATCTACAAGACGGATCTTTCCTTCCCATTCGCCTGTCTACCTACACGTGCAACCTTTTACCACGTGCCCTGGCCCCCATCTACGCACCCTCCACGACCTTCCTCTTCCTGTACCTTCCAGCAACGAACGACGTTGTCGACGCTCACCAAGACCGACAAGGTATACCGTGGGTGCACGGTACGAGGATTATGGAAGTTTTCTCTGCGAAGGTAAAGTTGTCAGGGTAGAGCTTAAAGTTCCACCCTTCTCCCCTCCTCGTTTCTTTCCTCGTCCCCCATTCAGATGTCGCAAACACGAAGGAAAAGGAGAACTCGGCTGGAACCCACCGAGGCGGGGTTGAACTACGCGAATCCATTATTCCCTTTAGATTTTAGTTCCTACCGCCGAATGCGACGTGCACACATACCCTGCCCCGCCGTGTAATACATACGCGATTACACACAGCCCCCGGTCTCTGTGTACCTATGTATGTACGTGCACGGCCGCGCACCTATAGAAAATACATACGTATCTGCCGCAGACAGGAAACCAGCTAGGACACGTTTTTATTCTTCAGCGGTTTGCAGGTTATTCGCCCGTCCCAGCTTCCTAATCGTGCTTTCCTTTCTTACCCTTTAGCCTGCCTTTCCACGTAACGATCCTCTTACCGTACGCCTTCGCTACCTTACATCCGTTCCGTAACCCCCGACCCGCCACTCACAGAGACCTTCCAGGTCGGCGATAGCGTGCCTATGGCGCAACCTGCGCCAGCGAAAACGACAAGAATTATGGAAGTTTGCCTTGCTGCTGACGCAAAACCTCATGCCTGCCTCCTTTTCGTGTTCGTTCTTCAATAAAACCAGCGGAAGCAACGACGGTTGAAACTACACCGATTCATTATTCCCTTTGGATTTTTGCCCTTTTAAGCGAGACACGCCCTATTTATAGCGGTTCTAACAATGCGGTCGTTACGTGCAAGAGCAGGTGTAAGTTATAAGGATGCCTCTTTGCTTGCTCCCTTTTGTCGTTCCTAGTTGTCCGGGGGGGAATTATCAACGAATCGAACACTGGAGTAGCGTAATGGAAAGATGTAACTCTCTTTGAATGGGTTACAACGACAAATTTGAAGAGAAAAATATACCAACACCAATACCAATCGATACACTAATATATTCATAGACATCAATAGATCCAATAATCTGAATGCACACTTTGACGCCTCTATATTCATATAATTCCGTAATGAGCGCGAAAATATCTGAGATGTCCTAACGTAATATTACAAAAATACCTGGATATATTAACAGGATTAATATCCGAAAGTTTAGAAGAGCCAATACAATATATGCAACTCGTATGATCACTGACTCCATTGCAACAAGTGGCGTAGAAGTTACTTTGAGCGTACCAGCAGGACGGAGATAATCTGGGACTCGACGGGCACGATACAGGTGTTCTAGAATCCGTGGGACATATCGCACATGACGCTGTGCACACGAAGCCGGGCCAGTGGATACGATGCTGACTATCTTGGTCTCATGAGATAGGATACAAACGAGCCTGGATTTGTGCGATCTACCTTACAAAAGCCTAAACACGTAGAACACAGCGTAGAACGTTGTAGCTTGGCGAAAACTAATATCCAGCACACACACACATACACACAGATACCTGAATCTACATTCATTCCTTTCATACTTATTTAACTGAATAAGTGAAATCTAAGAAAATCAATTTAAAATCAAGTTTTATGCAAGTTCTCTATTTTAATATCAAGTCTACAAATAAATAGTACGATTATTCAACTAACCATAACTATTTTGGCAAGGTGCTTTCCCATGTTTCATATTATCCATAAATTTTCGGCGGGTAGAAATTCGCTCGATATTGCTTTGTCGATTATGTGGCCAATATTTTTGAAATATTTACCAGGACAGACTTAACACAGCAGATAAGTACTATACAAAAATTGTGCAGAACTTATTTAACACAAGTCGCTGGTCTTGCAACTACTTTTCACGAGCTACCCGTTCTACATGAATCTTGTCAATACCAATACAATTACATAACAGGGAACAAATCCCCTCCGTAGTACTGTAATCGAAAGTACGGGTACCGTGGCTGATGGTAACAACGGAACTTCGAGTACTTGCTCTGACATTTTCGTGTGATGCCGGATGTTATTGACCAGTCGGGAGGAACACGAAGATGTACACGTAGTTGTCGGCATGTTGCTCCAAGTATTGAAGACGGTACCAGGGATGGCAGGGGGTGCGGATGTCTATCGGGAAGAAAAAGGAATCGTACAAAAACGATAGAAGAGTTGGATGAAACGGGGGGAGAGGCTCGAACGCTTACGGTGGATGATAAGGTTGTGTGGTAGGGTCGCCGATGTAACGTTTCTCAGCCCCCTGTTCGCTGCAGGGGATGAAAAGAACTGGGGGGACAGAGTGCTATAATTTTCCAAAACAATAACAGTTCGAGCTGACGGCCGCCAAACCGAACGAACTTTTCCGTGGAAAAGGAATACCTGTGTCTTTATCTTGAATTTCATCTTGGACAAAAATAAACTTCACGTCTTGAAAGTGTTGCACTTGAATCGCTAAAAAGCAACGTCTAAGCGTTTTCACGTCAATTACGATTTAACCTCGAGATTGCATTTGTGAATGGAATTACTCGGTACTATTACGGCGACCGAAGTGCAAGAAAATTGAACGGTTCTATCCGACGATTAATCACCGTTTTCTAATGGCCGAGTGCGGATTAAACGATGCGGGGACAAGAAAAGAGAAGAAGCCAAAAGGAAACGGCGGGGGCATTGCAAAAACAGGATGCAGCAGAGGAAGAGAAGAATTGTATACTTTTTAGGTTAATCGTAGCTCAGTAAACGAGGCATCGAGGCGCTTCACGCTTATAAAAAAAAAAGGGCTTTCCATCTTCTCCCTCTCTTCTGCCACTTCGTCATACTGTCTTATCCTGAGGGATTAATTTCTCGAGGTTTATGTACGTCGCTGCTGGAAGGATGGCACCAGGTAAATCCTTCACCGTGAAGCGTATTTCAAGAAGAAAAATACGACCTGGAAGAATCGCACAAGTCCGGCACTTTTTCCTCCTGTCCTCCTTCTCGTTTTAAATCATCATCCGCGCTTTGGAACTATCTAAGTCGAGGGGGATTATTTCAGCGATTGTACATAAAACGAGCAACGAATGAAAGTTTAGTCGAGCTCGGATATGACGAATTTCTATGAAAACAATTATTCGTACGGTGTCACGGTGAACGTAAACTGTGTTAAAAACGCTTGCGTTGGATATCTTGTCTATGCATATTCGATCTATAACTTATTATAGCACTTCTTTTCTATTATGCAAAGCATCGTTTCGTTTCTACTAAAAATATTATTAACTACATGCGATTGTTTGGCGTGCGAACTTAGCATTCTTAATAAGATAACGATGCACTTTCGATGGAAAACAAAAATCAAATGATTTCGCAGTATAATAATCTAGGTGAATAATTTCATTTGTTTCAATAGCTAAAGTAAATCGACCCCCTGGGAGCGCTTTACCCAAAGAACTGCAAACTGAATAATTTAATAAGACGCAGAAACATTTCGAACACCCGACCAGTAGAAATTACGAGGCTCCATATACAAAAATTATCCCAGACTTTCAACAAATAGTACACGAAGGCTAGAGTTTTCGGGCTGCGATTCACTTTTCCAATGGACAGATGATGGATCGCACGTGCAAGCCGCAAAAAAGAACCAGCATCCAAAAAGGAAGAGTGAACGAACCGTGTGGGGAAAAAAAATAGGCAAATACGCGTAAGAGGAACGAGCTCTGGCCTCATCCCCATGGAATAAGCAGCGTCGATATTGAGTTATTCGCTTAGAGCTAGGATCCTTCGTTTTTCAGAAGCTGGACTGGCAGCGTCGCACTTGCCTCCAGCTATGTCCCTGGCCGTCGACCAAATGAATATTAGTGGTACCCTGGAGACGGAATTAATAACAATCGTTCTCTTCGCCCCTCGTGTCCACGGCCGCAGACAAAACACACACCCCCGTGAAAGCAACTGAAATTTATACCGGGCGACTAGTGTGTTCGACCAGTGAAATCGCTTGGAAATACGAAAGTAAGCTCTTGGCTGCGTGCGAAATCGTATGACCGAATTAAAAAAAAGGCCATGTTTCTCGATATCGATCGGTTACCTAATTTCGCGTGAACGTTGAACGGGCATATCGCCAACTAGTTTCTATGATTTCCAGCCTATTCCGTCTGGATTGTGAGAAATAATTTTTTAATTTCGAAGGATCTTATAGTTTCGAATTAATACTTGCTAATCCTGATGCGACGTTTCATTACTTTCCGCGCTCCTTATTTAAATATATGACACAATATATTTCTTCGGTCATTGGTTTTCGATATTATATGTACAAAAAATGAAACTTCTATATTGTGTTTAAACAAGCCGTGCATGTGTGAAAACGATGATATTTTACCCTATACTGTTACACAGTAGTAAAACATACCGTACCGTAAACTGATATATTCGGATAAAAATATCGTGAACAATGCACCAATATGATACTAGTTGGTAAAAATCTACCGAAAATGCTATTAATATTTGCAGTATTACATGTTCGAGCACAGGTTCGACGGAAATAAAATTATCCAAGCCAATATTTATTCACTTAGCGATCGATAGCAGCGTTTTGACGTCGATAAATAATGCCGATATTCAAGTTTTCGAGTTTAAAAGCTTACCAGAGTGTATGGAGAATATTGAAAAGTAAACAAGCTTGCTTTGAAGGAAACCAGTATGTTATAAATGGGGAATATTTCAAAGTCAATATGTATTCGGGAAAAATTGTGCAACAGGACTGGACTCTAAACGCAACACGAAAAATTATATTGCAGCCTGGATAAAAGAATCGAGTGTTTCAATTATAAACTATCGAAATCTATTTAATTCGCCATAAATAACCTTTGATTCGCTGCAATTCGGAATGAAGAAAATGCTTAATTAATTTCATTTAATTGAACAAATCGTACACCAGTTCAGTATAATTCTAAGAACCGATGTGCACTCTTCATAACATATTGTGTATAAATTACTGCATCCGTATGTTAAACCTCGATACGAACGAAGATAAAAATAAGGGGAAGTGGAATACAGTATGGGCAGATGCAACAAGGCAATGTCGTGGATCGTAAAACTTTTATGCAGCAATTTTGCTTCTTTTCCCGCTACTTTTCCCCTCTGTCTTTCCTCAGGATACCGCTGTACTCGCGCCTTTGTCGTTTTATTCCTGTTCGATTATTTACGTAGCATTGCCCTGCTTTTTAGCAGACATATCAAGATCTATGAAGGACCGAGACGTAGGGACACGAAATCGTACATTGCTAACCTTTCCGAAGGTATCAAACTGTGTAAAACAATTCGGTGTGTCATTTGTAGGAGGCAAACGTTTCTAAAGTATTAAATGTGTGAAACCAACATTGTAGTGACATCTCCATAAATAATCTTTGCTGAAAGTTTCCGAATGATAAACTCCAGCACCGCTTAAGTACAATAAAATCTCGCATAGCCTGTTCAATTTTCTGCACCGTAATAATTACTAGCTCAACTCGAAAATTCTGTGCAAAGCAAAACAAACCCAAGTCCGTTCAGTCACTTTCGCAATCATAAGAACTGTCCACTATTAAATTCGTCACAATTACTTCCAACGCGAAGTAGCATAAAAAAAACAAGGCGGCCAATACGTTTACGCAAGTAATCACAGAAAACTGGGTGGGAAAAGAATTTTCAATCAACCCTCCACTAAAACGCGCTTTAAGCAGCGACCGATTAATCCAGAATTTCAGCAACACGGATATCCCCTTGTAAAAAGGCGCGCCCACACAGAAGGAATAAACGAACTGTGGACGCGAACACATCGTCCCGACATGTTACGACACGGGTTCAATTCAGCGTCGCTTTTGTATCAAAAAGCAGAGTAAATGATCTGGGAATAATGAGGAAGTCGGCGAAGGGAAAATGAGAGCCGGTCGAAAAGGTGAACACCGGCTGGCGTCTTCCGCTTTCAAATCCATCGAGTCATTATCGCGCTTCGACGATCGATGCTTCGATCCGTTCTATGCCCTACTTTTTCCATCCACCCGTCGTTCATGCACCTAGCCGCAGCCACCACGTTCCTCCCGTAGATTACTCACGTTATTGCGCGAAAGCTTCGAGAGCATTGGGTCGCGCGCATTCAGCCGGTCGGCCGGTTGTAAACCTTTTAAGTCCGTATCGAATGTGGCAGCCGAATGTCTTCCTTTCCTTTCGCAGAAATTGAAAATGGAAACATCTTACGGCTGATGAAAAGTCTATTTACCAGGCTTGACCGACGCTCGGACCGGCGAGCCTGTTATCGCGTGTTCACCTCGAAAAATAAATCGGAACAACGGATGCATTCTTCTCGATATTGAAAACCGTGTTCTCTGATCGCGGAATACGCAAACCAATTAACGAATTTTAACGTGCGACGCGCTAGGTGGAATTTCTGTTATTGGCGCATCGGTGAAGATATTGGTCGATTTATGGTTCCAAGCTTTCACGTTTAGATTATCGGTATGAACAATGTAGATGGAATAATTAATCGCGTTCCGATTCCATGGTATTGTTCAGATTAATACTGAACGTAATTAATGACCCGCGAAGTGTAATAAATGCGTTTTGTATAAAGTAACATATCGCAATAAATAGGTATTCTAATAATTCCAAAAGAAACAGAACATGTTTCCAAACGTGTTTAAATGAATTAAAAGATCCCCGTACATTTCATCAAAATCTAAACGCACCGGCATACGGTTTTCAATTTAACAATGGAAGAATACGTTTGAAAAAGCATATTATAAACGGTCCATTTACATTCCACGAATTCAATATGGTAGCCAACCTACGGGCCGACTTACGCTATCCTACAAAGACCCAACCAACATACCAGATGAGCGCAAAAAATATCCAACTCCGCTTCGCAACAATGCACAGTAGCTCGCTCCCACATTTGCTTCCATTTCCCGATGCCTGTAATTTTTAATTCGTCCGCCATACCTTCCTTCTTAATTACCATCTATTTCATTTCCCGCAGCGCTTCCGCGTACCTTGCAACAATAAAATCCACGCGAAATTGTTCCGTTTCGAGCAAGACATGGACACTACTCCGCGACCTGACAAAAAGAACATCCGCGAGCACAATAGAACCCGCAGTACGCGAAACGTACGGATAATGAGACTCTGAATGATAAAAGATCCCCCTGTACAGAATTTCGTGGCACCCTTTCCACGGTGCTTCTAGGTGCAATTCGGCATGCACACACGAGGACTGCGGTCGAACAGGTTTATTAACAAGATTGATGGAGCGTGTCCGAGCGTGGTACAAGCCAGAAGAATAAAGATCCGGAAACCTCGAACGCCCTCGTACACGCGAAACTTTCGAGACTTTCACATTCGTCTGTCATTTCCATCTGCGTGGCACGCGATCCTTGAATCACTTTCAGAATCAACGCTTGCGCGTTTACGCGTTACGTACGAGCATTACACTTTCGCCGGCGACATTCGCGAAACATCTTTACTTATTCACGCCGGTCTTCTCCTGCAAGTATTCGCGACAATGGGGTGCCAGGGGATTCGGGTCCCTGCTTTACATCTTGCACAGCGTTCACGAAAGAGAAAAAAGGGAGGGAGAACGGGAGAAAAGGCGAAGGCAAGAAATTAGAGGGGACAGCGCCCGAAATGAAGTGGATAAGGATAATCGGGGAGATAGGGCAATAATGGAGTAGAAATGAATATCGTGCGTTAAACATTATCTTGCATACACAGACGGTCGTGAAAATCTTGGTAAAAATAATTGCAGTGGGTACATTTCGAATGTCATAACGTTGAAAGAACAAGACCATCTTTTTCTCCAGACTATTTATTGAACATCTGTAAATGTACACAATTTGAAACGTGGACATAATTTCGCACAACAAAATGCAATGATTGCAAGAATACAGGAAATTGACTAATATAAAAACATAGGAAATTAGATACACAAGAATTAGAAATGTTTAAAGATAATTAATAGTCGAGCATACATTCGTTTATCGACAACTTAATATAACAATAATGATCTCAATTAACCGCGACAAAGAAGTCGTTTCTCGTAAATACAGTGCAAGATGATAAGATAACAATACGTTACAAGAAAGATAAAAATCCATTTAGATACAGTAACTACAATGCAAAAACGATAATTGGTACAACATACGTAAAATCGAGGATCAGCTAAGAACAATTATTGTTGGACCCAACCAATGACATATCAGAACAACACAGCGTACATTAAACAGTATTATCTCGAAGACAAATTACTCCTCACGGGCAGAAAACTTTCTTATCGAATTTCGTAAGCCACGCTCGCATTGCATCGATAATGGATCGCCGATGTTTCTGTTTCTCCCAAGACGGATACCGCTTGAAGGGAAATTATCCCCAATTCCGGTCCGAAATTTCACCAGAATTTGCATATTAATCACGAATTCATTGAAAAGTTACATTCCAGTGCGGGTTTACGTGGATTCTGGTAATCGTGTTACGTTTAACGCACTGTTAAGCTTACTTCGTGCACCCAAGGGAATCATGGAATGCTCGGTGTAACCGTATCAACGGACAGGGTAACTTCGTCAAACAAAAAGTCGGAACGCGGGGCTCTCGAGAAAAAAACGATACACGGTTGCGGCGCCACGCCGGAATGCAATTATCCCCCTTACATGTGAATGGTGTAATAAGAAAGGATAGCGTGCTAAATGTTCCCGGGAATTGCAGATAAAAATAATTGGGCGGAGCTGTTTTGCATTGGAATCGGGGCTCGCTCCAATTTCGGCGCACGATTCGAGGAAAATCAATTGCGATCGAGCGTAACGCGGTTGCCGTGTTCAGCGAGAAGAAGAAGTAGAAAAAGTCTAATTTTCTTCGCCAGATTGAAAGACAATGAGATGTGGATAGCCTTTGATTGCGCATAGGTACTTGAAACTGAATAGAATCAATCGACGATCGGGATCTCACTTTTCCGTAGAAGTTTATTTAGAACGACATGTTTCCATCAAATGGAAGAAATAAAAGCTTAGTTTCTAAACATTTCTCCGTTTTCCATTTGCACGTTGAAACGAGGTTTCGGGATAACCAAAGGGGCAAAACAAATATTGATTTAGTGGTTCGAAGTGAACTCGAAGTTAGTGGACAGTTATGTATCAGTTATATTCGATTACTTTTTATCGCGATAAATGGAATACCGTTCGTGTATTGAACTATTAACTAAATGACGCGATATTGAACGAAATACATGAATACGTGACTAGGAAAATATCGGTAGAGTATAGTAATGAGTTATAGCGTATAGTAGATCTTGCGATCGATCTGTATGGCGAAACAAGGCGAGCACCGCGTATCTCAAGGGAACCCTAGTCACGACATTTCAGTACAATGAATTGCAACAATAGATGGTCGAGTACATGACGAAGTACAGTAAAGTAATGTTCTCGCATGAGTTCAGGAAATGGGGCTGAATTATTTACGGGAAAGAAGGGAACAATTGGGTCAGTATGGTCAGATGATTTAATAATTACAAATAATATAATAATGACAGTACGACAGTTAATCGTGATAAAGATAAATAAGTTGAAATCTGTGTACCTTTATTAAACGAGTTCCTCTCGCGTTATATTTATACTTCTAAAAGAAAATTCCCTGCTATTTTCTTACCTACGTAGTGGCTGTAACAAACACGTTAAAGAATGTAATAACTTTCGATATGTACACCTGTACTGAAGGGAATTTACCAGGCATGTAATCACGTACACTTTCCAAATCATTCAGCCTTCGAACAGACAATTCGCCATTTATTTTCTCCTCGATTCCCTCGTTCATTTCATCGCTGTTAAATGTTCGTTTACATCATTATACGTCTATAACAAACTATTTGCCTCTGTCATAAATGAAATGATAATATCACTCGATTACGAATACTATTAGTACTAATCATTTTAAAGCTTCCTTTGCTACGGTTCGTATCTTTAATCTGACCGTCCGTAAGTGTTATTTCGGTGTCGGGCCCGGTAGTTGGTGTCACGGCAACGGGAATGAACGATTACTTATACATTCGCGTTACGATATTCTCGTCAAGCTTGTTTGCACGCCAAAATTGCATAAAACGTGGACGATACGACAACCGCCAGCCGTTGGTGCCCAGGTTTCGGTAAACAAAACGCGCCTCCCCATACGGATTCGGCACGTATCCGGGGAAAAGCGGGGCTGCTCGTATAACACGGTTTTTCACACCACGCAAGACAGGCTCGAGCTCGGGAAGACAAGAAACGTATTCGTTCGGGAAGGACGCGCTTAAGTTTTACGGGGCTTTCAAGGAAATTGAAAATTCTACGGTACGCGATATAATGTTTCTCGCGTTGTTTCTTCGTCCATCGTTCCCTCCGCGACGAAACGCTGGTAATCATCGTCGGGGAATGTAAAAATAGGCGTGCAACACCTCCGGCGTGAATGTCGGCGCGGAAAAACGGGGGATCGTGTCGAGGAGACGGGGACAAAAAAAGGGAGCGGAAGTAGAGGGAACGAGGAAAGGTTGAAAATGGAGGGTGAAAAAGGACGAAGGAAGAGAATCGGTGAGCGTTTCGTGGGGGGATCTTCCAATAGAAATTACGGTAAATCGCGGGTCGACAAGGGTGCAGAAGCGGAAATCAAGAGAACAAGCCGTTCCATCAACACCGAGTGATATATAACGGCGCGAAACTCAAATTAAATATCTCATAATGCCGGGCTCACGTGTTCCACGAGTATAGGTGGGCGCATCTGTACGTGTATTTGGCCGCACTCGAGCCCGCTGGCTGCGAGCCAAACTTTGCCGACACGCCAGATTTGATGCCTAAAAAGGATCGTAAATTTATCTCATCGCCCGTTCGCCCCACATTCGCCCCGAAATTCACGAAATAAATAGAATTTTCAAGGTTTACGCCGAACCCCGTGAATCCTTATAAATTTCGCTGTTATGCCGTGCCGCGCACATGGTTGCGTCGGATAAATATCGTAGCGTCGATCGTGCAAACACGACTTTAGCGTATTTCGCGTCGAATTTCAATTTTAATGTACGGCTGAGAAATATTGTTGCGCCGGGGAGAGTATCGTCGGCCGGCAAAGTGGGAAAAATATTCAAGGAAGAGGAAATTTAATAACATGCCGTCTAATTGCCATGAAGATAAACCTCTAACGATAAATTGAACTAAGATTCCAATATTTGGTCAATGACCGATACATATTATTGGCAAAGATATAAATATTAACCGGAAAAAATACTTTGCGCCGCGGTGTACAGGCTAAGGGGGATACAGAATATTGAACATCTTTCATAGCTGCGACATTAATCGCCCCCCAAGGCGCCCACTCTTTGTTGTTATTACGCCCCTGAGAAATTTACTATTCCAACAGAAGGCGATAGCACGAATTGCAGCGTTTTATTATAATTTACAACGACCACCCGCGGAACTGGTTCAGGGTCTAAGAAATATCACGAAAACGTGTAAAGACATTAAATAATAATTCATAACAAAACGAACCGACGATTGTCACGATTCGCCTCTTTAATTATAACCATGTACCGTACACAGTAACGCACATACAGGGTAATACAGTTGATTAAAAACCTCCACGATCTTTTCATCAATTTGCCAACAGAATATTTATATCCACTCAATAACTCCGCCAAACCGTTGCATTTCAACACCTACCTCTCATCATCCACCAAATAAAGCCTCTCCTTGCGTCACATTCTTACCAAATCACTCCCCTCTTTCTTTGTCAGCCCCCAAATACAATGCCCCTTGAAATATTCGTGGAATTCCCAAAAGACACCAGGCGGTGCCGGACGAACATGCCCCGAAACAGGTCGCTTTGAATTTCAAATACGGAAAACTGCGGCCCGATGCACGCGACCGCGCCTCAAATTCGATCTGGATTATTTAATACCGCGAGAGCCCGGGGCACAACAGGCGACGAGGTATAAGGGGGCGAAACGCGAATCGTCGTCGATGCAACGAGCCTTTCTGATCGAGTTTACAATTACGCGTCGGCCGTCCCGCGTGGCGCATTATCGAGCTTTATAACGTAAATGCCGCGTATCGGACGTTAACGCCGCATCGCAGTCCGCTCATTAATAATAGAAACGTTATTAACGACTTGGCCGTGCGGGAAATATCGCCGGCAATCAGTGCGCAGTCACATTTTCGCGGTAGCGATCGCCCGATTCGGCCTCTTCCGATGAAAAACGGAGCGTTCGACGATGAATTAATCGACCAGAAATGGGAACAACGTGCTCTGAGGCGGACTGAACAGCGCGACGATGGAAATGAATACAGCGGGGAGGGAAGAAATATTCGGCCGATTAGAGTTCGGAGATTAAAAGGAATTTTTTGTTGCTGCTTTGAATTTTTTAATGCGTGAGGGAATATTGCAATTGGCTTTTGTTTCTGCTGATTTAATATTGCTGTTGTTTATGTTTGTCGTATGATTACATATGTATGATGCACCTCTTTTGGGGAGCAAAGTGAAAGATGTGTTTGTAGAGTAGAGGTTGAATCAGGCTTCACTGGTAAATAGTGAAAATATTCAACACTTTTCGCTATTAGAGGGAAAGAAATCTAAATCCCGATTCCCCGTGTTAAACTTCGATACTGAACGATGCTAAATAGACGAGGCTGCTTTGGCAACAAACTGGTACTATTTCATAGAACAAAGTAGAATATGACTTTCTATTATCAGACATAACGATCTGAAAGTAAAATGATAATTGAAAACACGTGTAAAATTGTGGTAAATATCTAGAAGTTTCTGCTGCGAAGCGTTAATATGTAAGTCTATATAATGACTCTTGCAACTTTGAACGCTCTAATAGCATACAGCAATGTAAATTGATTCAAATCCTTTTTGTTCGTGTGCAAGTATGCCACTTATTATTACCGACCGAATGTTGAACTAACGATAACACGGTTACGTTGCATATTTTTCTAAATTTGCAACGGGTTCGCCGATGCATGCACACATATACATGCACCAACATAAATCCTTCTCAATATTCATTGAATGCCCCAATTCGCTTGATTAAAAGATTAAAAAGGAGGGGTGGTGCAATGCATTTTTTTTCCATCAAATTCTCAGCAACGTTCAGTCGCCCTTGTGCAAAATAGAAAAGCATGAATTTTCTCTGGAATCAAATGTTACGTAGCAAAGGTCCGCCAATTATAATAGCATCGTATATTTTCATTCTATTCGTGGTCGGTAAATATCGTTACCACGCAGGAATCGTCGTAATCGATCGATACACCTCGCGACAGCTCGATCGAATAATTTATATTTTAATTAAAGAGTACTGCGTTCGAGGAAAACAAATCGAAATACAATGAAAACGGTGACCTGAAATTGTTCCTCGCCTGGTGAACGTTTAAATCGATCCAGAACGTAACTTGCAAGAGGACAATAGACGTACAATTATCGCAGGCAACCCCCAACCTTTGTTAATTACAAGTGAAAAAAAGGAAAATTAAAGAGATAGACAAAGATGGAAAATGAGTCGCACGAACGGGCTACTAATTACGATTTTCGATCTACCAGAAGAGAGTAATAAATAGAAAACAAGTGCGTGCTAAAAGCCTCGAACTGATGGACAGCAGAGAAGACAGGGGCGTGGGTTGTGGGTAACCAATTTCACGAAACAAATTTTAATTGCAATTACTTCAACGCTACTGCCAGTAGAGCGTGAATCCCCTCTATCCCTCTCTCTCTTTACTCCCTGTTTCCCTGTCTCTCTCGTCAAGCTATTCCCGTGGTAAAGATACACATCGAAACAAAGAGTGTCTCGGGGGACAAAGGTGTCCACCTGGTAATCAACGCGGCTACTATTGTTTATCGTGCTTGTAGCAGATCGAATGCATTTGTTTACGAGAAATTATTAACAGAAGCATGAGTGATTCAGGCACAAGTCGCGGACACTCGGGTAATTGTCGTGCACAGCTGTCGTATGAACATCAAATATGTATAGCCATTTTTCCAGTTCCAATTTTCCAATTCCATTTTAAGAATACATATTTTGCACTAAGCACTATCCTTTCACTATGGATAATCCGAAGCTTGAAGCAACCGACCAGTTCGTTGTGGCACGGTCAAGGGGATCTAAAAAATCTAAAAACGTGCAACATGTTTTCCATTATCTAAGATAGTAGAAGCGGATCGACGATAGCCTTCTCTTCAAGCGTGATGTACAAGATAACCTGTATGAAGGAAACACGGTTGCGATTGAAACGCCGAGCGAACCATTTTACGAGAGCAACCGAATAAAAATTCCTAAATCGTTTTCTTGCGATACGAAAAGAAGATTGCAGATGTACGCTCGAAATAAGATAGCAGGCAAGAGAACAATGGGAAGTACGGAGCCGTAGAAAGCTTCTTAAAGTCAGCCACGGCTCCGATCGACGAACCTAGGCTTTTGTTCTGGTGCATAGGGAACGATTGTGAAAATGTGTAAACGTTAACGTCGAATCAAGCACGATACTCCAAATCGAACTCGTTGTATAGGCGATAGAGAAAAGTATTTACTATCGAGCCGGGAAGAGTACACTTCACACCGTCTACTACGGAGTAATCTCAAGACACGGTACATTATTACAACGTCGTAAAGTTTGCCTCAGGGTGGTCCAAAGCACGCTACCTACTGAAATAGTTGCAGGTCTTTAACCCTAAATTTGTGCATTGGGGCCTGTTTATCGTTAATTCTAACAGTGAGAAAATTAGCACTTAATTATCGTAGAGAAAGTTGCTTGTTTTAATTAGTGCCGTTTTATTTAATTTATTTTATACGTTATACATCGCAAGTATTTTACACTTAAGAGAAGCAATTCGAACCCAGTAGGTACAGCAATCGCGTGAAACGCACGAACCAAAAAGGATTAATGTATCGAGAAGACTTCATAAATAAGTGTGTAACACGGTTTGTTAGAGCCATTAATCTGTTCACGGAATGTTTATTCCCAGCATAGTCACGTCTTCTACGATAATTTGCAGCTTTCGAAGCAAAAACTTCCGTTTGTCCACTCCGCGATAAGGAAATAGCCATAGTAACGAGTTTTGTAATAGACCTAGAGATGCAATTAAATTCGAACCAGAGTAGACGATAACTGACCAGAAATTGTGGAACGTTCCCCTTTGCATTTACATGGGTTCGTGCAAATATAAACTCTCCTAGGTACTGCGTACAATCGCGATGGTACCGGCTTTGCGTTTACCTATTCAATATAGTTGCCATGCTGTGGCCGAGGGACCTGTCCTGTGAAATCGCTTGTAGAAACTGCGATTTTGACTGAAATCAGCTGAACAATTTCTTAGTAAGAAACTGTATTACTACCTCTGAGTACATACCTGTGATTTCAAGAATTAGCTCGTCGGATAAGGAATAATAAAAGTAATGAAACACAATTTTATTTACATTGCTCAAGTAATATTGCGAATATAATACAATACAAGAAATACTTTCATAAAATGTAGGGTTTATCCGGAAAACGATAATATATTATTCACCTTTTTATCCCACCTTTTTACTAAAACTTCTTTTAAAAAGCAAAAATAAATTTATTCCCAGCTCAAATTATGCATCAGACACGAGTGCAACTCGCATCTCTCACAGATTACGTTTTACGCTTTAAAAGAGAGGAATAGTTCCAACTTTTGACCAAGCGAGAAACATCTACGATTATTATTTTACAGAACTCTCTCGTCTACGCGACTTCACCATCTAAACATTCTGTGCTTTTCCACCTTCCAAACAATCATTTACCGATGTTATATCACGCGTTCCAAGCTATAAACACCTCCGAAGCGTGGATAGAGGAGCGTGCTGCGCAAAAAAAAAAAAAAACATAGCGTGCGTTGTTCGTTTCGTCAAAGCTGCGTGCACGAAATATGATAATGAAATGTTGCGCAACAACCGCAAAGCTTGAGGAAGAAAGGGAAAGATGAACGGCCGGTGATGAGGGTTCGTGACTGCATATACCTATGTATACGTGCTCTCATAGGTAACTCCGACACGTCGGAAAACCTAACAGGAGATTGATGAGCCCGTAAGTGAAAGGGCCGAACCGGTGAAAAACGAGACACACAGCGAGAGTTCCTTTTCCGGGTCCGCCTAGCGAAAAAGAAAACTACACGCCCACCGAAAAACGTGCCGGTGTAATTAAGCGGCGGGATAATTACGGGCCGCTGATTTCGAGCGTACAGGTTCTTTGCGCATCCAATTCTAGCGCCCTGGCCGAACTTGCTGTCTTTTAAAATTAATTTCCCTTCGCGTGCGTCACGAACACCGCTCGAAATAATTGGGGGACCACGTTCCGTGCTCGCTAAGATAGCCGGGTGCTTTAAACGCCGGGAAAATGTTGGGACTAGTTAGATTTTAAAGGAACGTATTTAGACGATGAACGTAAAGAGCCACGCATGTATTTAAATATTTCCATGATCATGCGGTCAGATCACTGAAATTTTAGCACAGCTTCTAATTAGATATTTGTGGATGATCTATCGCATTGAGCAGGAGATTTAAGGTATTTACTCTTCCTTATTTGACAACGAAATCGACTGGATATGATAATCATGTAGGCGATTTTACGATAAGATTATTATTAGTGTAAGGAGGTGTAATTAAAATCAACGCCCTTGCAAATTGCACGTGTGCTTCGAAACATTGAGCCTCGAAATGATATCGGGTACTGAAGAATTTAATTGGACACAGTGACGATTACGAGATGTCCTTCGTTATTGCTCCGAAACGTGACGTGACTGAATGCACCACGCGAACATTAAAACGCTACTAATTTCACGGTTGTTTAAGCGATACTGCACGAATATATCGTGTACAATAAAATATTGCACATATACAATGATATGATTTTCATAAAACTAGTTTAAGAAACATAGCTCGACGCAACACGTGGCCAATAATGTTTCTATATTCGCGATTCATTCTATAATCTTTTTATATAAAGAAGAAATTGAGCAAAGGTAAAGTACACAATACATGTGGAGGAAGTACTTTCTACGTCAAATCTAATTTGTAATATACTTTACAACAACATTTGGAAAATTGATAACAACATCCACCTACTCAATATTTATATCCAATTACATTGAGAAAAAAAGATCACAAGTAGCCTTCGATTTTAGTACGATGTCGACAAGTAACTTGCACACGCTGAAAATACAGTGTAATAGAAGTATGTACAATAAAATGCGATTACTCACCAAGTTAAATACGTCTCGCCGAAAATTGCAAACAAATCCCACATTCCGAGCCAGGTATGTTCAGCAGTCGTTTGATGTTACATAATTTTCTAACATCGATGCGTGAGAAAACCGATAGGAAAAAACCGGATCACACGTAAAAACGCGGAAGAAACGCAATCGAATGTCTCACCGTGAATCTCGGTCGAACTTCGCGATTCTGCTCCCGTGGCTGAGTGCGATGCAAACGTGATTACACGGTGCCGACATCGGAAGAAAAACGAGTGGAATATTAAATAGAAAATAGAATTACGAGAAGAGCATTTAAACGATATCGTGAGGACGTGGCAAGGAAATCCGACCTTGTCAGCGTTTAAATGCCTCGCTGGTCAGCAGCACACGGACCGGACGTATCGCTGCATGTATGAGGGAGATGTGCGTGAAGATAGGCGCACCCCTCCAGATTGCCCCGATTTAAAGGGCCCAGGTTTAAAAGGTCCACTCGCGTGTCAGTCGTTGCATGCGACGCATAGAATCTCCTCGCGTTCACGCATCTCCCAATGTCTCTAAGCCTGGGCAAGAAACTTCCAACTTCGTGCACGATCTCGTTAAACGCGTTACACGCGTGCAAACGCACGTTGTCACATGCAACACACAGCGACGAAAATTTCGACGGACTTCGTCGAAAAGAAACGAAAGCAAAGTTGACAGACTGAATATGCAGCTGGCGTGCAGCTGATGCGCGGGCACTTGGCGAACACAAGCCTGTGACACTTGACGTCACGACGACAATGCAACGGACACGTTCCACGCGCGTCAACCATCCGAAAAACGAATGGGCTGGCGTACCCTTAATGACGGAAGGAATCGGGCAACGCGAATCGAAAGGCACAATGTTGCGTCACTGTTTCGCGCTGGAACGGCACGGCAATGTTTCGTTTCCCTCCCTTCCTCCTCACGCCGCCTCCCTCTCAACCACCGTTCTGTCATTTGTTTACTAGCCCGTGCTCGACCACTGTATACTGGTTCGCGCGTAATTGTCAATGCCCACGTACGTTCTGTCAAGCTGCATCGTCACACCGAACGGCTGTCAGCTTGTAAGGACGATTCGCCCGACAAGTCGGCACGCTCGTTCACCGGCGAAACGGACCTGAATTCGCGTACGAAACAAACCACCGCGCACAGCATCCACATTCCACCATAGGGAATCTGCGACCGCGCAACCGCCGGGATCAAATCAGATCTGCCGGCGAAAGTAGTGCCGCGCTTCGCCGAAACCGCGAATCAGATGGCTAAAGGACGAGTGCGCGCCCCGAGAAACTAGTGAACGCGTACTTGAACGTTCGTTTCTAACGTATTTTCCACCGTGTTGTTGAGTTTTCATCGATTTTTCGTTTCGTTCATCGTTAAACATCGTAATTCAAGTGTTCGGTTTTGCGTTGCAGTATTGTACTGTGTTGCATATGTTGGTGGCATTAATAGAAGGAACGGTAAAAGTTGTAACCCTCGTTAGAACGAACGGTTGTACTATCGCAAAAAAAAAGACATATTTCAAACGTGTTTATTTATAGTACTAACGTAGGACTAACTTCACAGTTATTTAAGTTATTAGTTATATGTTATTTGTATTATTCGTGCGCGCGATCGTTTATTCCTCAAATCTATTTTCGAGTATTGTACTTCGAGTAAACCGGCTGTAATTACCGAAGGTTGTTGGAATGCAAGGCTTCACCTGTAGGAATAAGACTGTGATCGAACGCTTTCCGAAAAAGCATTGAAGATATATATTCTCGATAAATGCGCCCTCGAGAGGAAAAATATCTCTGAATATGTATCTAATCTGGCTGATTGTATCAAGTTAGAGTTTTATATCTGCTGTTATTCTCTCGCACAATGAGAGTAAAAGTGCTGCTGGGAAAACGTTACCGTTCTTTCTCACGACAGCCGATTCACTTTCGTTAATATTATTCTTTGCATTTACATTCAATAAAAGTCTCACTATCAAGCACATCGTGTGGATATCACACGAGCGAGTAAAAGTTAGAGCAGCGAAGTTCAATTTAACCTACGTAGTGAAACAGTTGCACGCAGTTACGGAAGTGGCGTCATTCCTATCCCAATATGGCCGACATTCAGCAGAGTAAACAGAGTGGCAATTACAGCAGCTCGTATGTGGGTAAGTGCTGTTAGTATTTTTGTCCATATTACAACTAAATAGAGGGAAAAGTATTTGAAACGATCGTGATAGTGTAAAAGATACTGAATAATCTCTGAAATGTCGTTTGGAATTCGTGTGCCAGCTGTAACCGCGCACCGTTATACCTTCCGCCTTTTTTTTGACGTTTTGTCAACAGTTTGGGAACATTTTGGACGGAGCAGGACGAACGTTAATGTTTTTTACTTGTTTAATATCATACTGATTAAGAGGAAAATAGTAGGTCGGGATGACAACGTGGTTTGCGTGAGGTGTAGCCGAAGTACCGTAAATCGTCGTTGATAATTCAATGTTTCAAACCTGGTGAATTACGTCATGCACGTATGTATTATAAAAAGATGAACTGCTTTACAATTGTTAGGTCGTGACTGCATCACTTCGACGAGAGTTCAAACGTTAGTGAAAATGCAAAGTAACGTTCGCGGTTGTATAGGTTATAATACGTAAATGCTTTTTTTTTGTCAGTAATGCATGACATTTTAATTTCTTACACGAGTAACATCAGATATTATAAGCAGCGTAATAGTCTGTTACGCATTCGTAATTATGTGCAGGAATGCGTTATTCTGTCAAAAGGGAATGACATAGTCTTTAAAGCATGGTGTGTAAGTGCTGCCGCCTTCTGGAAAACTTTTCAACCGTATTTCTTAAAACGAGGGAATTTCAAATTATACTTGTTAATGCCACGCTCGTCCTTGTTTTCTATTACTCAGCAAAATTACCCACTATTCTGCTTTTTGCTACATTGTATTGTGTCAGCTGTGCCATACGAGAAGCTGGACGCCTAAACTGACGCCCATTTTTGCCTTCTAACAGAAAACGCAATTGATCCGCCACGAATATTTGCAATCACCATTTAACATCGTACCTATTATCCGTAAACACTTTCGTAGGTAAGCTGTGTGAACCATTTCACCTGGTACATAGAACTTTCTACTAGATTCCTTGGTTTCCATTTTTGTCCATAAAATTACGCGCACAATTCGTCGCACGATTTCTATGAGCACGTAATAATGTTCGACTATCTAAAGTAATAGCTACAAAATTTGGAAATCACCCAATCCTTCCCAACGCAGAGTCCAAAGAATAATTAAAAACGATGATACATGTACGATCGACACTACAAAATAATTTCGCATTGAATGAAATCCGCGACAATGAAACAGGTGAGAACAAGAGTACCAGAATTTCTAAAGCAATTGCTCTATGCGGAATCGTGTTATTCAAGATTGAAAATGAGAACTGCGTATTGGCATACCTATTCCGTTCGACACACCCGCGTGTTTTATTGAATTCCATCGACAGGTTTATACATATAGGCGCCACGTATCCAATGAAAACGAGTCGTTCCGTTTCGATCCTCGATATTTTACGGTATCCTTTTCCAAGCCGCGAAACAATAAGCAACGGCGCAGTTTCTAAACAGAACCGTGCAAAGGATAAATTAACGATGCATATACTCTTTTGTGCGACTGGCATAATCACTCTCTGCTTTTGCGGGGAGAAAAAGAAACGTGCGCGATACATTTACGCGATAGAAAGCAGATCTGCTAGCTGATACATAGAATGTTCTCCTTTATCGCGATCATTTATCGCTTGTTACGATCGTGATCTTGCAATTGAATTTGTAGTGAATAGAGTAGCTGTTGCGGAATACAATCTTGATTGGCTGAAATTGTAACGTCTCATCTTCCCCACCATAATTAAATACTTTCGAAAATAGAGCTATTTGCACAGCACCGCACTAGTTCAATTTCGTCGACGAATAATTAGGAAAGGATGAAACCGGTTAACGAATGGGAACTGTGTCAATTGCAACTTCGACGACTTCACAATCCAATAAGATAATATTACCAATACTAATTACAAGAGTTTCTTTACGTGAATGTATCAATGCACATCAAACTGCACACAGTCGTAGTTCGTCCGATTTCTACTCGCGTACATCCTCGATTGGTTAAATTAAATTCGCATTATCCAGTCCGCTGATTTCGAAGACAATCGACGACGTCATGCAATGTTAATCAGCACGATACACTTGAACACAGATTTCATTCCTATATTTCCGCGGCGATATTATACCACAGAATAAATGATTATGCTGTCCCTTTAAAATCGCGGCGAGTACATGAAAGATTTTTACACGGCAAACTCGAACAGCAACGCACATTTGCGTTGTAAAACAAAACTACGTAGCATATTGTGCTCGATTCGTAAGGTGTATACATACATATAATGCAGCTTGGCTCTCCAAGCTGCAAGGTTTCGCGAGATCTCAGCGATACCTTTCTGCACGATCATATTTTTCTTATGCGTCGCGTGGTAACGACAAGATTGAGTTCGTTCATGGTTGCAATAAAATGCGTATAGGAGCAATCACACGGTATGGTCGATCTATCCCCGAATACGCGAATGAAACATTGAATCAAACATTTATGCAATGCGTACAATACAACGCGGAGTGTTGCCGAAATGTTTCCATTCAGAAGAACGTTGCAACAAACCATTTCAATTTAATTTACATAGATTCGAAGTTTGATTATTTTAAGAATCTGTCGAATTTATAACGCGGGTTGGTTTTTAATATTTGTTCGTACATGTATTTAGGCTGGTAAGTTTTTGGATGCAATAATAGATTTATACGAGGACCGTGTTTCCGTTACGCATTTTTGCATCTGTATGTTTTTGATCTTTATTATTTTTCAATTTCGTAGCGGATCATTCGCCACGATATTTAATTGGTCACGTTACTTTGTAATTTCCATGATCGCCAAGAGCGGTTCCGGTGGATTCGTTACTTTCTCGACCGGTTAATTGCTTGACGCACCTTTTGTTCTTCTCTTTAAACGTATCCAAGCCTCCCTTGTCCTGCGTTCTACTGCAATTACATTAATTTCTAGTCTTTGGGAGTGCGACAAAAAAATTATTTTCAATCGGTAATTACATTGGCCCCTGTATAAGCGCATTCATAATGTTCGTCGACTCTCACGAAAGTAGTCTCCCACCATACCAGACAACTTTTTAACCCTGCACCGTTAACCAGTTTTTTAGTCGCATTGCTTCACGTGTTTCTCTGTTGGAGACTTGAACGGGACTACTCCGGAAAAATTTCTGACCTAAAAGGCAGTCTCTCTAACTGTTACAAAACTCGTAATCGGACGACGTTATTTTGTTAGAATGTATTGTCGGAATTGCAGTTATTCGGCGACAAAAATAAATTTGGAAATTGAATAGACGAAATGTTCAATTTATAAACGACACTACTATTATTTAAGATCAACAATAACTACGTACTGTACAATAGTTGTCGTTCCTGTTAGGCACAAATAGCTAGCATTGGTTTTTAAGTCACAAATTATACTTTATATTTGCAATATAATTTGTCGTAAGCAGATGGTTATGCCTGTTAGCAAACGATATGTGAGTAGTGACACGGAAATTACTTAATAAGAATACCAAGATAGTGTCTGCACGTTGTCGTGGATGGTTGCGCATTGAATTAACTAATTTAGATAAACTCCAGCTGTATCGCTGATAAGAGCAACGCAGTCTTAACAATCGTGCACGTAAAGTACAAAAATATTGTTTTGTCACCTAAGCTCTCTATTATAATTATTTTGATACAATGCACCTTGAAACATGCATCAAATTAATAACGATTAAATTTTCACAAATATGTACATTAATCCTCAAATTAGTACAATTCACAAATATCGTCTAACACGTTCAATTCGTTTTCGTATTTCTTGTCCAATCCTTTACTTCCGTGACTTCGAAAATTTCTCAACTCCAAACGAGCGCATTGCTTTTCAGTTTCCCTCTCATTTGGCTGCGAACATCCCATGCAAACTAATAGTACCAGCGCAATTAAGTTCCTTGCCACTCGAACTTATGTATAATACCAACGACCGTATCGGAATACAAATCGACCTTCCGTTTCTTCATCCATCCTGTCCCATTGCTGACTGGGCGACTTTTTTTTGCCCCTCCACCTGAACACAGAACTCCGCCTTTCTACCTTCACAGACCTCATTTGTCGTAAAAGATTTGCGTACGTAGATAAGGGACCTAAAATTACGCTGCGTAGCATAGGGAGGAAGAAGAGTAGAAGAGGGATGGTTTCTTAAATAAATATCTTCCCACCGAAGCACGTCGTAACCTCGTGTGTATCGTGGGTTCGATCGTTAACTTCGCGGTTTTACAGCTTCCGCTAACCGTGTGCCGATCTAGAATCCCTGCAGAGGTAACAGACACGACGCTGACGCGTCGCTTTGATTGCATTTTTTCTTCTTCTTCTTCTTCTTCTTCTTCTTCTAAGGCCAGGCTCGTAAATCGGTAACGCTCGTGGAAACGCGAGAGAACAATGAAACAATCGGAACGGGGGGATATCGTGAATAAAGGAGCATCACGCGTTGGCCAGCCACGTGATTTAGAAAGGAGAACGAATCAGTTTTTTGGACGCTGCCTTCTGATCAAGTGGTGTATTTCCTTTTACGCGTGATAGCTTCTGGTGTTCTTACCTGAGTAGGTGTCCCCGTCGGTGCTTCTGACGTTGGATCTTCATTTTAAGACAATTACTGGTGAAGAGAGGAAACATCTGTGTGAGTAGTATCGTTCGTTTTGGCTAAATGATACAATTGGAAATATCTTGCGCCGTTACATATATTTTTCAGTAAGGTAAAATAATGTTTGCTCTTTTTTGAACCGGTTGTGAATGTTAAGTGCAGTGAAAGAACCATTGATAGCAATTTTTCCTCGTTACCTCTTGTGTTTAGAAAACTTCCGGAGGGATGGCCTCCCTATTGTTAGTTTTACTATTCGCCTTGATTTTCGAGGTGCAAAATTTCCCTCTCCATTTGTTACGCTTCATCTCTGCGCACCTTGAAAATCAATTTAAGCAGCCTGAATTGAAAACGTCCGTGTCTGTCTTTCTGTCACTCTTATTCTCTACCTGAATCGAGTATGCAACATCACATTGTAATTGCGTATAAAAGAGGATGATACGAAGTGCAGTGATCCAAAGGTCAAGCGCGATTAAAAGTATACCTGTACTTTACACACGCGGATATCAAGACATGCAGGCAGTAAGATATTATTGCAAGCTGGTTACTTTTTATTCAAGGAAGGAAATCTATCTTTCGTTATAAATACCAATCACAGATGGGAAATCGTTAACTCCTTTGCCTTACAATAACGAGTGGAACTAGTGCAAAGTGATAGGAAAAACATCAGGATAGTTCATAGTACAGGATAAAATCCAAATATAATAAACGCGAATGTTAGTCGTGATAGTTTTTGGCATTACATTCGACTGTTATAAGTTGTTCAAACTGTGCAGTTTCCCGGCGCAGAAATAAAGTAGCCAACTCTGGCGCGTGTAATACATAATATGGTAATATGAATCGTACAGCGAGAAGTTAATAGAAGTATGTGATATACATGTAGAAGTGTATTTGCGAGATTTCAATGTTTAAATACGTTCTCGTGGTTTACACAAATATTTGTTTCCTACTCTCTATATTCTCGACACTTAGATTATTGTTTGCTATGACATCATTTACCGGATCGTCACGTGCCTGCGTTATTCGCTTACGAAACGAATGGCGAACCGATAAGAGTGATTTGTATTTGTAAACGCATCGTAGCATGGTGCACAAATTATCGTGTTTATTTTTTGTCCCTATCATTACGAGCTGATAGCGTGCATTTTGACGTACTCGTTCAGTTCACACGAGTCTCGTATTTTTCTTTTTTTGTTACGCCTGATTATCGATGTACTGCTTATCACGAATGCTTATTGAGCAATTTGATCCAATTAAATACTTCGGCCTCTATTCATTGTCTCGCCATTCCGAAATTCAATTTTTCAAACGATAATTCACGCACTTCCTACGTCTATGGAACGTGTGCAAACCGATCGATATGGGAGAAGAAGCATTGAACGTTTTCAGTTGATTTGTTCGGCATAGTTAAGTCTCGTAATATAGAAATGAAAATAGCCGAGTAAAATTGGAAATAGACATCGAGCGTAAAAGTCTACGTGGGCCACTAACGTTTACCGTGCAGCCATTAATATCCGTTCATCGTAAAGTCATGCCAACTATTAGTCTCTTCGAAAATTGCAATTTGTTTAACGAGGCAATGCCTGCCGGGAAACAGTATCATTTCTAATCCTATATTTTTCTGCTTTACGATCTACGTTTACAACGAGGCAACCGTAAGCAAATATTGATTGTGAAATCGTAACGGTAGTAACTTGTGGTACAATCATAAGTAGTACGATACAGATTAAATATTTCTTTCCGGTTTTTAGATCGTGTAACGTGATTTTCTGATATTCTTTTGTTGTATTCAGTATTTACTACTTTCTGCGCGAGAAAAAATTACTTACAATTGTTTCACTCATTCCAATCTTTTTCATTAGACCATTTCAGTATACTGCGTAATCAAAAATGAGAAGGGTATTTCGTTGAAAATTTATAAGAGAAATAATGTCGATGATTATTGAAAGCGATTGAAAAAGGACAGATCAGCAGAATCGGTACTCTTAAATTTATACGACTTATATTTACCAAATGTCTGCCACAATTTCGTCCAAATCACCTTAACTTTATTTCACTTTGCTTCGAAGTTTCGATCGTCGTTAGATTCAGAAGCCTAGAATACGCGAGAATCACATTTGGCAACGGAAGTAAAGAAAGTTCAAAGAAATTGGAACGATATTTTCAAAAACATGCCACGCACGATTCCAATGAAAATCGGTGCCGAGTTAAACAGACCTGAACAGAGAGCAGCATATGTACATATATTGTGCTTATCCTCTGAGAAAAAAATGTATGTGCAATGTGCAAGGAGGCACAGTCATTGGTGGTACAATATTCCTTATAAGCAATTGTTTTCTTCTTTAAAAAAAAGCATTGTATAATTATTTTAGTGCGTTCGAAAAATTAAAAGTACGAAAAGTGCAACAAGTATACACATAGTAGCACATGACGATTTGTGCCTAGTCTGGGGTTTGATTTAGTCGTTACTTATTGTTAGTTACACGTTAGAGAAAGATTTTTCATTATTAAAGCAGACCTGCTGACAGTAATTATTTTTTAATGCAATTATATAATTTGTTCTTTTATTTATTCCCTACTTATGTAGCATGCTAAACCGACTTTAAAATGATCGCCGTTCAATTATTTCAGTTTACCTTCATACACTCCACAATCTGCACAATATACTTATTGACTTCCGTTTCATCGATAAATAATATCCCCCATTACTCGTCTTTTAAAAGTAGCGACTATGTATTATCATTGTTATCGTTGGTATCGTAAAAAGACGGTATAATTCCATATCAAAAAATCACATCGATCATATATTTTTATTAGGAAAAGGATATCCTTCAAGTATTAATCGCTCCGATTAATTACAAATATATATACACACAATATTCTTCCATTATATCACTGTAGTTAATTAGGGAAAAAAAATCCCGAATACCATCACGAGGATCGGCCTGTATTTAATCGCACAGAAGATGATATGTACAGTAATTCTTCTCTTGGCGCTCGCTACTCGGGACCGGCCGTGAGCGCCAAGCGAATTTAGGTGAACTTTGGGTTCGTAGAAATTTCGGCGGAACTTGAGAGCCCGGCTACTGTGGAGGCACCGATATCGGCGGCCACAGAAAGGGGCAGCGAGCGAAAGAAAGAGAGGAATGAGAAGTCGGGCGTCAGTAAAAGATTAAATGCTTCGTGTCGGTGAGACAACACTAATGCAACGGCGTAACTTTTTTATTGTTACATATATCGCTATAATTTGTTTTTTGAAATATTGCTGAGATTGTGGCGATTAAAATGAGACCAAACACGATAGAATTTGGATTATATTTACATACTTAGTAATATTATACGTAATGGGCAAGGATCCTTACAAGAAGTTTTTAATATAACTTAACGGGCTTAGAGAATAGTCCAAGTCTAAACATATATTCCAATAGGCTTCCACAAGATAGGATGCACATTTATTAGTATGGTTTTATGCCTTTCTAGAAGCCCATGCAAGCACGTAATAATGAAATGCCACATGCAAAACTGAAATCATCAGCCGCAATTGAATACAATAACGAAACGTGTGGTATGGTTGGAGCGCCGAAAACAGAGCCGTCGGCTGTGTCCACACTCGAGAACCAGGTGGATATCACATTCGTCGTCTATGCCTTCACGGCGCTCGTCGAATGCGTTTCGTGGGTCCTCGAGGAAAGTAAAGGCGGCCCGTCTCAATCATTCCGCGGCTTTCAGTAGCCGCGGCCGTCGCTGTTACTCGAGGAACACGAAACGAATTCGACGAGCGCCGTGAAGGCATAGACGACGAATGTGATATCCACCTGGTTCTCGAGTGAGGACACAGCCGACGGCTCTGTTTTCGGCGCTTCAACCATACCACACGTTTCGTTATTGTATTCAATTGCGGCTGATGATTTCAGTTTTGCATGTGGCATTTCATTATTACGTGCTTGCATGGGCTTCTAGAAAGGCATAAAACCATACTAATAAATGTGCATCCTATCTTGTGGAAGCCTATTGGAATATATGTTTAGACTTGGACTATTCTCTAAGCCCGTTAAGTTATATTAAAAACTTCTTGTAAGGATCCTTGCCCATTACGTATAATATTACTAAGTATGTAAATATAATCCAAATTCTATCGTGTTTGGTCTCATTTTAATCACCACAATCTCAGCAATATTTCAAACAAAAAATTATAGCGATATAAGTAACAATAAAAAAGTTACGCCGTTGCATTAGTGTTGTCTCACCGATACGGAGTATTTAATCTTTTAATGGTTAACGCGACCGTCGCCGACGCGACGTGTCGGCTAATCAAAAGGTGCCGAATTACTCCGTCCACTCAGAACTAGAGGGGCCCCTCCAGTGGTGGGGATGACTCGTGAGCGTCTTCGGTAGACATCGTGGTGAGCGACAAGCGAAGAATTACTGTATCTACCTTTACCTCCAGATCATTACGATACAAATATGTACTTCGTTCGCTTCATGCCACCGGCAACGGTACCAACCCCCAACGTAACCAAAGATATTTCACCTGCGATACGCGGTTCGCCAAATCGCCGGCGTAAATCGAGAAACGGGATCAGTAGAATTACGTCTGTGTATTATGAAATACCGGCCCTCTAGTCAGTTTATTCCTGGACGCCGGCAGCGGCGCGAATCTCCGCGAGTGAATTCATTAATTGCCATCCGCGGACACGGAATATCAGTCCATATACGCTCCGCCTGTCGCGATACAAGGTGACACACCGCAAGCGTCACCGATGTTTCACCGGTACATATTCGCTGATTGTGGGATACTGCCAACTAGCGGACTCTCTGCTGCCCTGACCGCTGCTCATCGGCTGACCACCACCACACACCAGGATATTTCTAGTCGGCTCTCGTGTTCGAGTTAGTGCTCGATCGTGTGCGCACCGTAGCACCTGTGCATGTCGTCGTCGCCGTCGGTGCAGCCTCGTTTCCCCGTTCGACCCGATTCGTGTTATCGCGTTCCGCCAGTTTTTCTTTTTTTTTTTCCTCCCTTTTTTCCCCTTTTTTTTTAATTGCGTAAGCAAATCGTGACAGGAACGCTGGATATCCTATAGCGGGCCAATAGAACATTTCGTCGGATAGGATAATCTCGTCGTCTGGTATTCGGTTACATGAATTCCTGGTACGATAAGACGAAGGATCAAGGAGGGGCGGATCGTGCCCCGGCGTGCTCGTTGGATTTCTGTTCATTACGTTGAGGCCGGTCGAACCGAATAGATTTCATAATAAGTTTCTGTCGCTGCAATCGCGTGTACGAAAACCACTGGTGACGACGAATGCGAGTGAACGAGCCGGCGAGATGAGCGAGAGAAGAACACCGCCTAGCCGGAAGCAACGAGACGGGCAAAGGAACAGGCCCAAAGAACCGACCAGACCACCGAGGACGAGAACGCAACAGGCTCGTGACAATGCAGCTATCGATCGACGTCAGATACCTGGTGCGCCGTGGTCTAGCGTGAAAGCCGCTTAAATATCAGACCGAGTCCCGGGGGTTAGGATTAATACCATTCGAAAGTCTTCGTTGTCGTGGGAATCGGTATTTTATCAGAAATTTCGGACGAAATTGGGTTGGTCGGGCGGGCGGACGGTAGGTGTGGGACGTTTGGGGGGTGAGCAGAATGGGAGGTGCTGGATTTAATTGTGAAACGAAATGAGCTTAAATGCGGCCTCGGAGTTTAGAGTTGATTGAAGAGGAAAGTTTGGACGCTGGGAGGGGAATTGGCTGGATGTCAAAAACTCGCGGGCGCAACAGATATTCGTGATGTTGGAGCTGTTGATGGGGTGGCGGTGGCGCGGCGGTAGGATCTGAAAATACGGCATGGCGGATCCTTGAAGTATATGAATGGGTATTTGGATGGTACAAGTGGAAACTTTCGAACGCTATTAGCTTCTTTGTTTCCGGCGATAATTATGCGCTTCCAAATGCGCGTATCGCTTCGAAATGCTGTAGCATAATTATCATTGCAGGAATGAATAGGTGGCCCTTGAATATCAATTCGAGCAGGCGTAAAACACGAACAATTGATTTCTCGGGACAAAATCGTTGGAAAATGTGAATCTCGAAATGCAGCTGGCGCACGAAACGAACTTTTCAGGCAGACTTTAGAGCACAATCGAGTATGATGGTTCGGTTGTAACGTTGGCGTGCATCCAAAAACTCGGCAACGCAACAGATTTACGGCAATGGAACCGCCTATCGGGATATAGGCCGCAAAGTTCATTGTAGCAATAAACGAACGCTCAAATATAAACTTGAGCAGAGCTTAAGTCGCGAAGAAAATTAGCTAGTCGCGTAAAACGGCTTATCGGTAATGTTCTTTCGGAATTTTCTAATGCTTCGCGATGATTGCAACGCGTCTCCCGTTGATTATCGCATTCGTTTCGATTAACGACCCTCCCGATGCTCGATCGCAGAAAATATTCAGATACGTGTGAACGAAAAATTAATTAATTATAAATATGAATTAAATATTGATTTGTAGCCCAGAAAGTACCGATGATGACCCTCGACGAGAACGTGAACCGTGTTCCACGGATGTACCCAAATACGACAGAAGCAGGTGAGGCTTTGAATGGTACATATACCTCTCTCTATCCCTCTAGTATGTGTGTTTGCTGCTTGTCTGCCATATTTTTATTTCCGTCGATAATTACGACTTTTAAACGTAAGAAGAATCTATTCCCCCTAAGTATACATGCAAATGCTATTCGTCAGTATCTTTAATATGCTTACATGTATCTTTTGCATAACAGTTTTTTTTAAACGCAGCTTAGTCTGATTGGTCGCTAATTTGACGTTTTCCAGTGATTTATTTTTTGTTTGTTTTTGTTATCTGTTTTTTTGCAAAACTTTGTGAATTTCTCATTTGCACACAAAAAGCAATGTCACCTCAGGCGCATGAACACGCAACTCGGTGAAAAATAGTATTGTAATGATGTCTGTGTTCACATGTGGATTACGTAATCGCAGTGGTCTTTTTTATTATTAACGATGTCTTGCTGATTCGCTTCTTTATATTTTTTACCTGAGCTCGGACCATGTTACACGATTATTTATTGCGATGTAAATTTCATTCCTCGCATAAAAATGAAATTTATTTGTGATAAACATTTCTGAAATTATTACATTCCGATGATTTTCACTCGATTTACCAAAAACACTGCCCACATTGGTTGACACATTTAAAAGTATCCATTATTTCAATTCCAACATTCAACTGTACATACATTTATACGGTTTCCTTCGCTATAATTTGCAAAAGCCACAGAAGCGTTTCATCTAACTTCTCACTGCAAGCTTTTTATCATCCATATTTCAAACGCTGCACTCTATAAATATCTTTACATCGGCTACGATAAACATAATTCCTCGCACATTTTATTGTGTCATTAAATCAAACGGAGTACAGTTTAAAGTTCCAATCACAAACAAGTGCATGCAAGAAAACAGAGCTCAAAGATGCTTTAGAATTCGTGTGCCATCATTTCTTTCTGAACATCGATCATAATTGCAGACCATAATCGAAACAGTTCCGTGTGCCACGTTAAATTTCCGTATGCACCAGCTTCTCCATACGTCTCGTACAAGAAAGACGAGTCCCATTCTTAATCAGTCGCGTTCTCCAGCCTTTCCCCTCTTCTTTTCAATTCAACGACGCCCGTCGTCGACGCGTCGGTTAATTAAATTCTCGTATTTCGTTTTTCCCTTCGTGTCGACCGAGTCTCCCGTTCTAGATGAGAAATTCGACGACCTGTATTCGCGAGTTTAATGCGGTAATGATTCGTGTAAATGCGAGATTGCAAGGCACCGATGCGACTGTGGATGATGGCAGTCGGCGCCGTGTATTTCGACGTCGTCAAGTAACTGGCGTAAAAGCAGAAGACGTCGAGGAGGCGGAATTAGCGTTCGCCCGAGTATAATTGGCCGTTCGTTCGCAATAAGTAATCGCTCGGGGCTGCTTCGAAGACGTTCCGTCACGTAAAATTGAAACCCTCCTCTGACTCGTGCGAGTTCTATACTTTTCGAATTCCCGCCTTGCGATTCCGATCTCTCGATTTGCTACCGGTTTGTTGGGGGCTTTTATGTTGACATTAAATTGTGTAAAATAGAATATATTCTTTCCGATTCAAGTTCGCAATACACGTGCGAATTCTCGAACACCTTATACATATTGCGTTGCGTGATACATACTATGGGAATGTTGTTTGTATTGATTGTAAAGGATGAAGGTATTGAAATGGAAAGTTCCACGTGCACAGATGTAGGCGACAGAGGAGAGGGTACAAATGTGGCACACATACTCATTTTCTTGTTTTGGTTTAGAGCGTCTCGGAATAGCCGTGGGTAGAAAAATCGATGAAATAAGTTTGAGGATTTTGGAGAAGTGGAAGTTCGGATAGTAATGTGAGATAGTGTCACTTTTGAGTAACAAATACATCGTTTAAAATCAACAGAATGACGAACAAATAGATGAAAAATTAAGCAATTGCGAGATACAAATTTCGATTCAATACTATTCGAATAGTAGTCAAGGGTAGTCAAAATGTGTACATTAGATTGCAAAACGACAAATCGAACTGTCGAAGAGTTAAACGCGTTCCTGAACGGCGGATTTGTGGTCGACGTGCAGCATTGGAATTTGTTCGGTCGTTTCACGCGAATGCAAACGCGTAATCATTCAGCAATTATAAAAACTGCTCGGAAATTGAATCGTGAGAAATTTCTACATAACTCGCGTTCAACGAGGACTACTTACATACCATGGAAACTATGCTGGAAATCGAAAGTGTACGGGGTTCTTGAAACCTGGGATCTGCGTAACACTTGCGATTTAAACTCCATTACGTTAATATCTCCTTCATTTGCACCAATGCCATTATTTTTCCAGACATGTTACGATCTTTAAAAAGGAATATCTGGAATCGTAAGAAATATAGATAATGTTTATAAACATTTTTTATCATCATAATCACCTTCGAAAAAATTTCGTCTTAACAAATTCTGTACAGCAATAACGGAGTCTCGTCAATCAATATCGTAAATCAAATGTTTTTAGCATTTGGTAAGTAATCGCTATTAAATGATATATTTTCGCGTAATTATCTGACTAGATAGATTATCGTCGATACTGCTTATCATATATACTTGCTTCGAAATTTTTCTTAATGTCTGTCAGAAACTTTCTTACCATTTCTTTGCGCCGATTTGGTAATTCCTGTGTGTTAATCTCGCCTTGACTAATTAAATCAAATCACGTGGCACAGGCCAACGTCTTACACGCATAAGTAGCGGTAGTTAGTTCTAGACAGTTTGTTTTCCTGCCACGTGCAATAAATTACACGTCCTTACATCGGTTCATGTGCCTGAATGGTGTCAGCTGTTATGTCAAGGCCTCCAAGCCCCATACTTCCCTTCATCTTTCCGGTCATACTCAATTCTAAAGATTTTGGTCGTTCGAAGATGCGTCGAGATACATCCAACCACAATGCTTATTTCGTTACTTCGCTTTGCTATGTTGTGCATTCTAAAGATCTGCGCAAAAACTGCATATGAAAATCAAAGAAAAATATTTAAATTTTTCGTTCATTTCGTTAGCATCTGTACGGCTTAAATAAAAATTAATTGATAAATATGGTGTTGGAAGAATGGGTACTATCCTGCGTTTAAAGAAAAGCGTAATATATGCAAATGTTCAGCTACAATTATTTTCCATACTGACTATAGGTTCGTGTAGACGTCACATTACGTTACCACCTCTGATTATTAATTTTAATTATCAATGAAACCTGTTAACGTTCCATATTTAATGCAATTTACATAGTAATGTAGCAAGAAAAATATACGTCTGTTGATACTACCTAGCAGCCTGGTAGGTTCTAAAAGACTTAGTAGCAAATGTTATGCGCATATATAAAATTTGCTTGCACGCAACGGAAGACTAAACATATTCTCTTTCAAACGCGGTAAAACATAATGAACTTGATGCGCGAAACATTCTTGAAATGAAATAACCGAACTGAACTGTTTTCGTTCTAGTTAATATCCGTGTAAACTCGTTTAATTGCAACGGAGAAATTCGCAATGAATTAACCAGTACTAAAATATTATTATATTTTGCTCCACCGAATGATAGCCAGCTGAGTGTACTAGCAATAATTCTACGTTTACTAAAGGAATGATTACATAATTAAATGCATATATGTTTTTTCAATTATGGATTTCACTAGACCAATCGGGTTGGGCAGAAAGAATAGAACGTCTCTCAATGAATAGTCAGGATAATAACACGTCGGACGTAGGACAACCTATACAAGTTGTACTTGCTCATCCAGATCATACCTTTGAATTAAACGAGGAAGCCTTGGGAAAAATTCTCCTTCAAGATGATATTAAAGATAGGAGTGTAGTTGTTGTGTCGGTAGCAGGTGCTTTCAGAAAAGGCAAAAGCTTCCTGCTTGACTTTTTCTTGCGATATATGCACAGTAAGGTATGTCATTCGTAAAAGTGAGAACATCAAATGTGGTCATTTATTACAAGCAAATTAGTAATTTGTTTATTACGACATATATGTGTATATTAAACCGTGTCTTTTCCCATTCTATTTCACGCTCACACGGAACATCGTGCACGCACAATTAATACGAAAAACAGTACAACAATAATAACGAAACGGATAGTTCCTGGTTGGGCAAAGAAAATGAACCATTGCGTGGATTCTCGTGGAGAGGAGGCTCCGAAAGAGACACGACAGGCATATTAATGTGGTCGAAAGTTTTCCGTTACACTTTGCCAGACGGCGAGAAAATCGCTGTAATTCTAATGGACACCCAGGGCGCTTTCGATAGCCAGTCGACAGTGAAAGATTGCGCGACAGTGTTCGCTCTAAGCACCATGCTGTCGTCCGTACAAATTTATAATCTATCGCAAAACATCCAAGAGGATGATCTTCAGCATTTGCAACTGTTCACGGAGTACGGCAGGCTGGCGTTGCAAAACTCCGGTCGCAAACCGTTTCAAAAGCTGCAATTCTTAGTAAGAGATTGGAGTTATCCTTACGAAGCGGCATACGGAGCAGACGGCGGACAAACGATATTGGACAGAAGGCTAAAAGTTTCTGACATGCAGCATCCGGAATTGCAGAGCCTACGAAAGCATATCAAATCTTGTTTCTCGGATATATCCTGTTTCCTAATGCCGCATCCAGGCCTGAATATTGCCACTAATCCTAATTTCGATGGTAGATTATCAGAAATTCAGACAGAATTTAGGTCGCAGCTGGAACTGCTGATACCAATGCTGTTGGCACCGGAGAATTTGGTCACGAAAAAGATCGACGGGCAAATTGTTAAGGCCAGAGATTTGTTGGAGTATTTTAAGAGTTACATGAAAATTTACAAAGGTAACGAGCTCCCCGAACCGAAAAGTATGTTGGTGGTAAGTCTTTTTATTCGGCAATTACACATATACAATATATATTCGTTAATTATGTTGCTTCTGAACGGACTCGTTGTGCTTACGCGTTTTACTCTTAGGCAACGGCAGAGGCTAATAACTTGGCTGCCGTAACAGAAGCTAGAGAATTTTATATAGAGTTAATGGAAAACGTTTGCGGTGAAAAGAAACCGTACTTGTCAACGGCACGTCTAGAGTCGGAACATTTACGTTGCATGGATAAAGCGATTAATATATTCCAAAACAAACGAAAAATGGGCGGCGATGCATTTAGTCAGACCTATATGAAGAAATTATGGGAGGTAAAAGACGATCGCCCGTTACACGTAACTCACGTTTTACTATTTATTTAGACCGTGCGAAGATAAAATGTGTTATCGATTTCAGGATATGGATAAAACTTTCGTTCAATTCAGAATGCAGAATGAAAGTAAAAATGTTTTTAAATCTACACGAACTGCAGCGGTGTATTTCGTAATTGTTGCCATTATGTACTTTTTATCTGGCGTGTTTGGTTTTACTGGTTTATACCTTCTGGCAAATCTTTGTAACTTCGTTATGTGCATCTCTATATTGACCCTCATTTTATTAGTGTATATCAGGTACGTGGTTTTTAGAATAAAATAAGTTTCACTTTTTACTATTTAATTACGATTATCTTTATTGGCACAGGTACAGCGGTAAATTCGACACAATTGGAACGGCAATCGATGAAGTGGCTAACACCTTGTGGAATCATGTAAGTGATGTATTCGTAATAGTTTACGCTCAACTGGTGCCTAAGTTTAAGCCATTGATGCCTTAACCCATTTAACACTTCTAACATATTTTGCTAAAAAACTTTTAAAATACTTTTATAATAAAGTCATACAGTATTCTCCTAAACTCCAACTAATAATACAATATATTAAAAGAAAGAGAAGTACTTAAATGTTACTTACATTTTCGATTAGTATATCCATTATCTCTGGAAATTTGTAATACATGTTTCGTTACTAGTCGAATCAAGGTAACTGTGTTACACGTTTGTACATACGTGAGAAATTGTATTATCATACTAACCACAGATGCTCGAAATATTATACAAAATACTGCACAAGCTAAAGAGACAGGAATTTCCTCTACAGAATTCTTGGCAGCACATATTACCTTAGACATGTAAACAATTCATCATATCTCCATATTCCCCGATTCATATCTGCCATTTCTTATTTCCGCAGGTCGAGATTACGCTTACCTTATTCGCTGTATTTGCGCTTGCTGAAGCTGTTGGTCGATCACAATTTATAATAATATTATATAACATCATTTTGCGATTCTCCCCACCTCCTCCTTCGTCATCTCCACCTCCGATCTCCCCTTCTTTTCATTTTGCTTTCAAGGAATCTATTTTTATGAAATATTTTATTTACTGGACAGACATGTTTTTGAATATTATTTCTGAATTATTTCGTACATATAATTTATTTCTACATCGCTACTTTCCCCCTTTGGATTATTTTTATTACATAAAGGACATTACACTTGATAGTACTTCTAAGTTATATTACCTCTGTTTAAATTCATCTGTTGCCACGGAATATTTACATTACATAAGGAACATCACTTCCGATAACACTTCTAAATTGTATAACTACTGCTTAAATTACTATAGATCTTTTTGGGTATAACGTAACGACTCCTAAGAATATTTATGCACGCAACGATTTTGATACATATATTTAGTATTTTTTATATCATATTTTGAGTTAAAAATTACGGCCTTTAATATTATTTTAATATTTTGCCCCTCCTTAATATAAGCTGAATACTAAACAGGAGCAAATGTGTACAAGGTATGACGTTTGCTTATAACTAATGTAGAAGTAACTAATTTCGATTCTATACACTTGAGTTCGAGAAAAGTGCTTTGTTCCTTTACAAATAATCCATCTGTATCATCCATTGAAATATTCATAAAAAGAACAAATACCATTATATGTACAGCGAAATAATTTACAGCTTCAGAAAATTTATACCGCTATACACATGTTTATAAGCTTACCGGTTGTATACGCGTTTCTAAGATTTTCGTAAATACGTTCCTACTGAATAAGCATATTAAAATTAACAATCCTTTTTCTGTTTAGATAATTAAGCCAGTCTATCAACAATTCGTGGAGAAGTCTGTGTCTGTGGCAGTGGCACAAGCTGCTGAAATGGCCACAAATTCAACGATGAATGCCACTGTGACTGCCAATGGCAAGTCTAAGTTAGCATGATGTTCATTCCTTTTCTAACTCAATATCTCGAGTGCATTAGAAGCATAACTCACTGTATTAAAACCAGTAAACAGCATATTAAAATTTCATCGTCTTGACCATGTAATATGAGGCCATAAATAGTTTTGTGCTTGTTAAGTCACAACAAGGGACAGTGCGTTAAGTATATTAATTTAAAGTGACTGTGAATGTATATACGATATATATTTTGATTATTATTCCATGGCAGATTGTTGAAAATTGTCTATGATCATTACTATTACATTGTTAGAAAAATAAAGTTTCACAATTACTGGTAAACAATATAGTTTGGACGAAGCTATTGTTTTGGGGTTGTTAATGTTATTCTTGATTTTTATTTATTTTTTTTTCTTTTTTTGTATTAAACTACATAGACATATATACGTATATAAAAATAAGAAAAAGAAAGCAGAGTGTAAACAAGTTTATAAAAAAAACACACGTCTATTTCTAGATTTTTTGATATTATAAAATTCACATTTGACATTACAACTAGGACAGTGTACTTAAGCGCATTTCAAGATCACAAAAAGGGGAAAGGTGTTCAAATATTTTTCAATGAAAATTCGAACGGCATACACTTTGTATACTTATTCATTATTATATGTACTAACTAACATAAATTATATTTGTGCCAGATTTATCCTACATCGCATATTATTGTATTGATTAATTTTTTTAATAAATCGAAGTGTAAATACTATATAATATTCTTCATGTCCAATCAATTCCTGATGATATAATATGCATACTCTATGTACTTTGTATTTCCCGTTTTCTCCCAGATTCGTCAAACAGCTCAACGAAGTATATGTATAATTAACTTGTACATATATGTAGGTTTTAAGTTTAACAGTTTACTGAATGTGACACGTTAATAAATTACAATTAGCTAATCGCGAGTCACAGGTAATGAAGTAAAATTTGATTTACTGTTATCATTTATTATACAGTTCGTTTTAGACATGTAACTAATTTTATACATGGTTGGTAACAGTAAAAAAAAATACAAGGAATTCTGCTTAATGGTAAATTATCAAAAAGGACTTCCCATCACACCAATGTACGCTAGCAATCAATTATTATTTCAAAACCCCATGAATTTGACTAAAATTCATTTATCGTAAATAGGAGAAGTCTCGTATTCCGTATTCTTCATAATATTTCGCAGAAAAGATACGCTGTGTGAGAGCTCTACTTTAGCTGATCGAAACATCGCGGACTTGGTCGAAAAAGTGTTAAAAATTGTATTTTAAATTCATACTAGGAGCAAGAATTATTGACAACTAATATAACTGTTTTATACACAAACGTTTATATTCTAATTTGTAGGCATCAATAAATACACATATTAAACATAATTCAGTAACACTTGTTATAAAGTAATAATAAAGCGAATATTTTGAATAACAAGGCTCCATATTGTATCAAATTTTTCGTATTATTACATTACAATAATTAACTAACGATACATGTAATGTAAATAATAGTGGTGAAAAATAATTGTTTATTTCTGTATTTACAAAACTGCAAGTTCTCTTTTAATGTTTTGACACCGGCGAATGTAATAGTAGCATATTTTATGTTTTGAACATCCTTCTTACCATATCATCACATTTTTTATTAGCATCTTGCAATTTCACATTGTAAGTTACAAATTGTTCTTTTATTGCTACATTATACGGTTCTAAAGCAACTGCATTTTTTAGATCATCAACTGCCTTCTCTAAGTCTTTCAAATTTCCATGAGCTACACCTCTCCTATACAGTGCCTTAACATTATTACTTTCTTTCTCTAAAATCTTGTTACACAAAAGGATAGTATATTCATAATTCTTGCGATTCAATTGACATCCTGCCATATTGTTATACAATATAAGTCGTAAGTCATTAATGTCTATTATTAACTTTCCATCCAACTCTAAATCACATATTGGCTCAAGCGTAATAAGAACTTTACAGGCTTTGCTAAATCTATGAAACGCATCTATATATCTACTATCTTTAAATAATTCTACACCAATTTCTTTATACTTTAAAGCGATTAAATATTTCTCATCTGGTGTCCACTCCCAAATTGGTTTGTGCGGCTGCATTTCATTCAAACTTATCTCAAATTTAATAATTACACGGCCGTTAGTGCCTTCTAATGATACATTTAATGTGACTAAACTAGTTTCAAACGGCATCATCATTTGTATCGCTCGTTCGATTTGTCGATCTATTTCGCAATTTGCCGTACCTATGATTAATGATCTTTTGCGTATACCATTTAAAATTTCCGAATTATATTTCTGCGTCAAGTCCGGTGCAGTTGCGTTGACAACATTTATGTTTTCAACAACAATCTCGCAATTGGCACGTTCAGTTGGTTTTCCACCAAATTGGCCACATTTTATCACATCCTTTCTCACCATTTTATCTACAGATTCCCATGTTTTAAGTAACATATTTTATTTGATTGTATTTTACCTGTGCAATGCAAAACAAATCCATATATTTTGTTGAAGAAAGTGACATCTATATGATATGTTATAATAAATGTTACGTGATAAATATAATACATATTAATAGCCATACATACAATGTTATATATTAAAAATGCTATACACAGTATAAATAATGATCGTTTACTAATAGGCTCATTGTTTCACATAACCTTCTGGTAATGTAAACCATGGGAGCTCCTATGCCACAGACGAAATATAAGAATAAACCAATCATGCAATGAAATTTTTGGCTTCCAAGTCCTGGGGTTCTAAGGTTTATAGTCGATAATCGTGTACGTGGCGCCATCTCGCGTTTGCGGCCTTTTTCGCAGTTTTGCTCACCGCCAAAACCGAAGTCCTGGATTACATCGTTAATTTGGACAATTGTGTTTTTCTCGGCTTCCAGTGGGTATTTCTTCACCGGACTGGTCTTAAATTAAAGCTACGAGGCATAGCTATCTCCTCCAACAGTTGCAACAATAGGGCAGTTGTGGGTTAAAAGTTATAAACAATTGAATAATTGGCGAAAATGCACTCCGGGTCATTGCATATATCTCGGCTTCTGGAGCTGCTAGATCAATGATCGAGTGCTTAAAATGAAGGTAAAGCGTGCTTCTACACGACAAAGATCGATTTATTAATGCTGCAAGCGCCCTTTATTTCTTATAAACAATTTAAAAATTTGTTTGGTAATTGCACCGCAGCTATATACGAGGGCCGATGTAATCATGAATCGTGTTGTTCCTTGAACCAAGAGCTTCAATTTGAGATGTCGTTGATTGAAATCGGTCCAGTAGAAGCCGAGATAATCGAATTTGTGTAAATAAATTATAAACAAATGCGATTAATTCGACTTTCCGACGAGATACATCAATGATCATAGGACGTAAATTAAAGCTAGCGGTATAAGCTACCATCTGCAATACGTGTGAATATTATTCCATGCGCATCTCGTGTGTTATAAGCAATTCAACAATTAAACTTGTTATTACAATCAAGTGGATCTAGTTACAACAACGTGGTATTTTGTGTCGCGTAGTAGCTTCTCTTCCCTATCATTTGAGACGTAGTTGATTGAAATCGGCCCGGTAGAAGCCGAGATAATTGAATTTGTTTAAATGAATTATAAACAAATGCCATTATATCGCCTTGCAGGCGAGATACATCAATGACCAGAGGACATAAAGTAAAGCTAGCGGTATCAGCTAACGTCTCCAATAGGTGCGAACATTATTCCATGCGCAGTTCATTTGTTATAAACATTTAAACAATTAAAATTGTTATTACGGTCAACTGGATATAGTTACAGCAACGGGGTATTTTTTGTCATGTAGCTTATTCGTTTCCCTTTCATTTGACACCCCATATATTGAAAAACAACCACCAGGAGCCGAGATAAGAATTTTTTTAAATTTTTACCGACACAAACAGTCGAAAATCGTGTACGTGGCGCCATCTCGCGTTTGCGGCCTTTTTCGCAGTTTTGCTCACTGCCAAAACCGAAGTCCTGGATTCCATCGTTAATTTGGACAATTGTGTTTTTCTCGGCTTCCAGTGGGTATTTCTTCACCGGAGTGGTCTTAAATTAAAGCTACGAGGCATAGCTATCTCCTCCAACAGTTGCAACAATAGGGCAGTTGTGGGTTAAAAGTTATAAACAATTGAATAATTGGCGAAAATGCACTCCGGGTCATTGCATATATCTCGGCTTCTGGAGTTGCTAGATCAATGATCGAGTGCTTAAAATGAAGGTAAAGCGTGCTTCTACACGACAAAGATCGATTTATTAATGCTGCAAGCGCCCTTTATTTCTTATAAACAATTTAAAAATTCGTTTGGTAATTGCACCGCAGCTATATACGAGGGCCGATGTAATGATGAATCGTGTTGTTCCTTGAACCAAGAGCTTCAATTTGAGATGTCGTTGATTGAAATGGGTCCAGTAGTAGCCGAGATAATCGAATTTGTGTAAATAAATTATAAACAAATGCGATTAATTCGACTTTCCGACGAGATACATCAATGATCATAGGACGTAAATTAAAGCTAGCGGTATAAGCTACCATCTCCAATACGTGTGAACATTATTCCATGCGCATCTCGTGTGTTATAAACAATTCAACAATTAAACTTGTTATTACAATCAAGTGTATCTAGTTACAACAACGTGGTATTTTGTGTCGCGTAGTAGCTTCTCTTCCCTATCAGTTGAGACGTCGTTGATTGAAATCGGCCCAGTAGAAGCCGAGATAATTGAATTTGTTTAAATGAATTATAAACAAATGCCATTATATCGCCTTGCAGGCGAGATACATCAATGACCAGAGGACATAAAGTAAAGCTAGCGGTATCAGCTAACGTCTCCAATAGGTGCGAACATTATTCCATGCGCAGTTCATTTGTTATAAACATTTAAACAATTAAAATTGTTATTACGGTCAACTGGATATAGTTACAGCAACGGGGTATTTTTTGTCATGTAGCTTATTCGTTTCCCTTTCATTTGACACCCCATTTATTGAAAAACAACCACCAGGAGCCGAGATAAGAATTTTTTTTAATTTTTACCGACACAAACAGTCGAAAATCGTGTACGTGGCGCCATCTCGCGTTTGCGGCCTTTTTCGCAGTTTTGCTCACTGCCAAAACCGAAGTCCTGGATTCCATCGTTAATTTGGACAATTGTGTGTTTCTCGGCTTCCAGTGGGTATTTCTTCACCGGACTGGTCTTAAATTAAAGCTACGAGGCATAGCTATCTCCTCCAACAGTTGCAACAATAGGGCAGTTGTGGGTTAAAAGTTATAAACAATTGAATAATTGGCGAAAATGCACTCCGGGTCATTGCATATATCTCGGCTTCTGGAGCTGCTAGATCAATGATCGAGTGCTTAAAATGAAGGTAAAGCGTGCTTCTACACGACAAAGATCGATTTATTAATGCTGCAAGCGCCCTTTATTTCTTATAAACAATTTAAAAATTTGTTTGGTAATTGCACCGCAGCTATATACGAGGGCCGATGTAATCATGAATCGTGTTGTTCCTTGAACCAAGAGCTTCAATTTGAGATGTCGTTGATTGAAATCGGTCCAGTAGAAGCCGAGATAATCGAATTTGTGTAAATAAATTATAAACAAATGCGATTAATTCGACTTTCCGACGAGATACATCAATGATCATAGGACGTAAATTAAAGCTAGCGGTATAAGCTACCATCTGCAATACGTGTGAATATTATTCCATGCGCATCTCGTGTGTTATAAGCAATTCAACAATTAAACTTGTTATTACAATCAAGTGGATCTAGTTACAACAACGTGGTATTTTGTGTCGCGTAGTAGCTTCTCTTCCCTATCATTTGAGACGTAGTTGATTGAAATCGGCCCGGTAGAAGCCGAGATAATTGAATTTGTTTAAATGAATTATAAACAAATGCCATTATATCGCCTTGCAGGCGAGATACATCAATGACCAGAGGACATAAAGTAAAGCTAGCGGTATCAGCTAACGTCTCCAATAGGTGCGAACATTATTCCATGCGCAGTTCATTTGTTATAAACATTTAAACAATTAAAATTGTTATTACGGTCAACTGGATATAGTTACAGCAACGGGGTATTTTTTGTCATGTAGCTTATTCGTTTCCCTTTCATTTGACACCCCATATATTGAAAAACAACCACCAGGAGCCGAGATAAGAATTTTTTTAAATTTTTACCGACACAAACAGTCGAAAATCGTGTACGTGGCGCCATCTCGCGTTTGCGGCCTTTTTCGCAGTTTTGCTCACTGCCAAAACCGAAGTCCTGGATTCCATCGTTAATTTGGACAATTGTGTTTTTCTCGGCTTCCAGTGGGTATTTCTTCACCGGAGTGGTCTTAAATTAAAGCTACGAGGCATAGCTATCTCCTCCAACAGTTGCAACAATAGGGCAGTTGTGGGTTAAAAGTTATAAACAATTGAATAATTGGCGAAAATGCACTCCGGGTCATTGCATATATCTCGGCTTCTGGAGTTGCTAGATCAATGATCGAGTGCTTAAAATGAAGGTAAAGCGTGCTTCTACACGACAAAGATCGATTTATTAATGCTGCAAGCGCCCTTTATTTCTTATAAACAATTTAAAAATTCGTTTGGTAATTGCACCGCAGCTATATACGAGGGCCGATGTAATGATGAATCGTGTTGTTCCTTGAACCAAGAGCTTCAATTTGAGATGTCGTTGATTGAAATGGGTCCAGTAGTAGCCGAGATAATCGAATTTGTGTAAATAAATTATAAACAAATGCGATTAATTCGACTTTCCGACGAGATACATCAATGATCATAGGACGTAAATTAAAGCTAGCGGTATAAGCTACCATCTCCAATACGTGTGAACATTATTCCATGCGCATCTCGTGTGTTATAAACAATTCAACAATTAAACTTGTTATTACAATCAAGTGTATCTAGTTACAACAACGTGGTATTTTGTGTCGCGTAGTAGCTTCTCTTCCCTATCAGTTGAGACGTCGTTGATTGAAATCGGCCCAGTAGAAGCCGAGATAATTGAATTTGTTTAAATGAATTATAAACAAATGCCATTATATCGCCTTGCAGGCGAGATACATCAATGACCAGAGGACATAAAGTAAAGCTAGCGGTATCAGCTAACGTCTCCAATAGGTGCGAACATTATTCCATGCGCAGTTCATTTGTTATAAACATTTAAACAATTAAAATTGTTATTACGGTCAACTGGATATAGTTACAGCAACGGGGTATTTTTTGTCATGTAGCTTATTCGTTTCCCTTTCATTTGACACCCCATTTATTGAAAAACAACCACCAGGAGCCGAGATAAGAATTTTTTTTAATTTTTACCGACACAAACAGTCGAAAATCGTGTACGTGGCGCCATCTCGCGTTTGCGGCCTTTTTCGCAGTTTTGCTCACTGCCAAAACCGAAGTCCTGGATTCCATCGTTAATTTGGACAATTGTGTGTTTCTCGGCTTCCAGTGGGTATTTCTTCACCGGACTGGTCTTAAATTAAAGCTACGAGGCATAGCTATCTCCTCCAACAGTTGCAACAATAGGGCAGTTGTGGGTTAAAAGTTATAAACAATTGAATAATTGGCGAAAATGCACTCCGGGTCATTGCATATATCTCGGCTTCTGGAGTTGCTAGATCAATGATCGAGTGCTTAAAATGAAGGTAAAGCGTGCTTCTACACGACAAAGATCGATTTATTAATGCTGCAAGCGCCCTTTATTTCTTATAAACAATTTAAAAATTCGTTTGGTAATTGCACCGCAGCTATATACGAGGGCCGATGTAATGATGAATCGTGTTGTTCCTTGAACCAAGAGCTTCAATTTGAGATGTCGTTGATTGAAATGGGTCCAGTAGTAGCCGAGATAATCGAATTTGTGTAAATAAATTATAAACAAATGCGATTAATTCGACTTTCCGACGAGATACATCAATGATCATAGGACGTAAATTAAAGCTAGCGGTATAAGCTACCATCTCCAATACGTGCGAACATTATTCCATGCGCATCTCGTGTGTTATAAACAATTCAACAATTAAACTTGTTATTACAATCAAGTGTATCTAGTTACAACAACGTGGTATTTTGTGTCGCGTAGTAGCTTCTCTTCCCTATCAGTTGAGACGTCGTTGATTGAAATCGGCCCAGTAGAAGCCGAGATAATTGAATTTGTTTAAATGAATTATAAACAAATGCCATTATATCGCCTTGCAGGCGAGATACATCAATGACCAGAGGACATAAAGTAAAGCTAGCGGTATAAGCTAACATCTCCAATAGGTGTTACCATTATTCCATGCGCAGTTCATTTGTTATTAACAATCCAACAATTAAAATTGTTATTACGGTAAACCGGATATAGTTACAACAACGTGGTATTTTTTGTCGCGTAGTGACTTCTCTTCCCTTTCATTTGAGACGTGGTTGATTAAAATCGGCCCAGTAGAAGCCGAGATAATTAAATTTGTTTAACGAAATTATAAACAAATTCATTTATCTCGGCCTGCAGTCGAGTGACGACAATCATCAGTGGACATAAATTGAAGGTAGCAGTAGCAGCTACCATCTCCAATACGTGTGAACATCATTCGATGAGCGGTTCATTTGTTATAATCATTTAAACAATTAATATTGTTATTACGGTCAACTGCATATAGTTACAGCAACGGGATATTTTTCATCGTGTTGCTTGTTCGATTCCCTTTATTTTGAGACGTCGTTGATTAAAATCAGCCCAGCAGAAGCCGAGATAATAATTGTTAAATATTTTGTCGGTAACGATATGTCGATAATCGTGTACGTGGCGCCATCTCGCGTTTGCGGCCCTTTTCGCAGTTTTGCTCACCGCCAAAACCGAAATCCTGGATTACATCGTTAATTTAGACAATTGTGTTTTTCTCGGCTTCCAGTGGGTATTTATTAACCGGACTTGTCTTAAATTAAAGCTACGAGTCATAGATATCCCCTCCAACAGTTGCAACAATAGGGCATGTGTGGGTAAAAAGTTATAAACAATTGAAGATATGGCGAAAATGCACTCCGGGTCATTGCATATATCTAGGCTTCTGGAGATGGTAGATCAATGATCGACTGCTTAAAATGAAGGTAAAGCATGCTGCCACACGACACCAATCGATTTATTAATGCTGCATGCGCCCTTTACTTTTTAATACCAATTAAAGTATTCGATTAAGAATTGCACCGAAGTTATTAACGTGGGCCGATGTAATGATGAATCATATTGTTCCTTGTACCAAGAGCTTCAGTTTGAGATTTCGTTGATCAAAATCGGCCCGGCAGAAGCCGAGATAATTGAATTTGTTTAAATAAATTATAAACAAATGCCATTAATTCGACTTGCCGGCGATGTACATCACGGATCATAGGACATAAATTAAAGCTAGCGATATTAGCTACCATCTCCAATAGGTGCGAACATTATTCCATGCACAGTTCATTTGTTATAAACAGTTAAACAATTAAAATTGGTATTACGGTCAACTGCATATAGTTACAGCAACGGGATATTTTTCACCGTGTTGCTTGTTCGATTCCCTTTATTTTGAGTCGTCGTTGATTGAAATCGGCCCAGTAGAAGCCGAGATAATTAAATTTGTTTAACGAAATTATAAACAAATTCATTTATCTCGGCCTGCAGTCGAGTTACGACAATCATCAGTGGACATAAATTGAAGGTAGCAGTAGCAGCTACCATCTCCAATACGTGTGAAATAAATTCGATGAGCGGTTCATTTGTTATAAACATTTAAACAATTAAAATTGTTATTACGGTCAACTGCATATCGTTACAGCAGCGGGATATTTTTCATCGTGTTGCTTGTTCGATTCCCTTTATTTTGAGACGTCGTTGATTAAAATCGGCCCGGTAGAAGCCGAGATAATTAAATTTGTTTAACGCAATTATAAACAAATTCATTTATCTCGGCCTGCAGTCGAGTTACGACAATCATCAGTGGACATAAATTGAAGGTAGCAGTAGCAGCTACCATCTCCAATACGTGTGAACATCATTCGATGAGCGGTTCATTTGTTATAATCATTTAAACAATTAAAATTGTTATTACGGACAACTGCATATAGTTACAGCAACGTGGTATTTTTTGTCGCGTAGTGACTTCTCTTCCCTTTCATTTGAGACCTGGTTGATTAAAATCGGCCCAGTAGAAGCCGAGATAATTGAATTTGTTCAAATAAATTATAAACAAATGCCATTATATCGCCTTGCAGGCGAGATACATCAATGATCAGTGGACATAAAGTAAAGCTAGCGGTATCAGCTAACATCTCCAATAGGTGTTAACATTATTCCATGCGCAGTTCATTTGTTATTAACAATCCAACAATTAAAATTGTTATTACGGTAAACCGGATATAGTTACAACAACGTGGTATTTTTTGTCGCGTAGTGACTTCTCTTCCCTTTCATTTGAGACGTGGTTGATTAAAATCGGCCCAGTAGAAGCCGAGATAATTAAATTTGTTTAACGAAATTATAAACAAATTCATTTATCTCGGCCTGCAGTCGAGTGACGACAATCATCAGTGGACATAAATTGAAGGTAGCAGTAGCAGCTACCATCTCCAATACGTGTGAACATCATTCGATGAGCGGTTCATTTGTTATAATCATTTAAACAATTAAAATTGTTATTACGGTCAACTGCATATAGTTACAGCAACGGGATATTTTTCATCGTGTTGCTTGTTCGATTCCCTTTATTTTGAGACGTCGTTGATTAAAATCAGCCCAGCAGAAGCCGAGATAATAATTGTTAAATATTTTGTCGGTAACGATATGTCGATAATCGTGTACGTGGCGCCATCTCGCGTTTGCGGCCCTTTTCGCAGTTTTGCTCACCGCCAAAACCGAAATCCTGGATTACATCGTTAATTTAGACAATTGTGTTTTTCTCGGCTTCCAGTGGGTATTTATTAACCGGACTTGTCTTAAATTAAAGCTACGAGTCATAGATATCCCCTCCAACAGTTGCAACAATAGGGCATGTGTGGGTAAAAAGTTATAAACAATTGAAGATATGGCGAAAATGCACTCCGGGTCATTGCATATATCTAGGCTTCTGGAGATGGTAGATCAATGATCGACTGCTTAAAATGAAGGTAAAGCATGCTGCCACACGACACCAATCGATTTATTAATGCTGCATGCGCCCTTTACTTTTTAATACCAATTAAAGTATTCGATTAAGAATTGCACCGAAGTTATTAACGTGGGCCGATGTAATGATGAATCATATTGTTCCTTGTACCAAGAGCTTCAATTTGAGATTTCGTTGATCAAAATCGGCCCGGCAGAAGCCGAGATAATTGAATTTGTTTAAATAAATTATAAACAAATGCCATTAATTCGACTTGCCGGCGATGTACATCACGGATCATAGGACATAAATTAAAGCTAGCGATATTAGCTACCATCTCCAATAGGTGCGAACATTATTCCATGCACAGTTCATTTGTTATAAACAGTTAAACAATTAAAATTGGTATTACGGTCAACTGCATATAGTTACAGCAACGGGATATTTTTCACCGTGTTGCTTGTTCGATTCCCTTTATTTTGAGTCTTCGTTGATTGAAATCGGCCCAGTAGAAGCCGAGATAATTAAATTTGTTTAACGAAATTATAAACAAATTCATTTATCTCGGCCTGCAGTCGAGTGACGACAATCATCAGTGGACATAAATTGAAGGTAGCAGTAGCAGCTACCATCTCCAATAGGTGTGAAATAAATTCGATGAGCGGTTCATTTGTTATAAACATTTATACAATTAAATTGTTATTACGGTCAACTGCATATAGTTACAGCAACGGGATATTTTTCATCGTGTTGCTTGTTCGATTCTCTTTATTTTGAGACGTCGTTGATTAAAATCGGCCCAGTAGAAGCCGAGATAATTCGAGTGACCCGGAGTGCACTTGTGTCGATTTTTCAATTGTTAATAACTTTTAAACCGCTAATGCGATATTCTTGCAACTGTTGGAGCAGGTAGCTACGTCCCGTAGCTTTAATTTAAGACAAGGCCGGTTAAGAAATACGAAAGAGAAGCCGAGAAAAACGCAATTGTTTAAATTAACGATGTAATCCTGAAGGTCGGATTTGGCGGTGCGGAAAACTGCGAAAAAGGCCGCAAACACGAGATGGCGCCACTTATACCGTTTTCGACATATCGTTACCGAAATAATTTTAAAAAATTATTATCTCGGCTTCTGCTGGGCCGATTTTAATCAACGACATCTCAATAGAAAGGGAATCGAACAAGCTACACGAAGAAAAATATCCCGTCGCTGTAACTATATGCAGTTGACCGTAATAACAATTCAAATTGTTTAAATGTTTATAACAAATGAACCGCTCAACGAATGATGTTCACACCTATTGGAGATGGTAGCTACTGCTGCTACCTTCAATTTATGTCAACTGATGATTGTCGTAGCTCGACTGTAGGCCGAGATAATTAAATTTGTTTAACGAAATTATAAACAAATTCATTTATCTCGGCCTGCAGTCGAGCTAAGTCAATCATCTGTGGACAGAAATTGACGGTAGCAGCAGCAGCTACCACCTCCAATAGGTGTGAAAGAAATTGGATGAGCGGTTCATTTGTTATAAACATTTAAACAATTAAAATTGTTATTACGGTCAACTGCATATAGTTACAGCAACGGGATATTTTTCATCGTGTAGTTTGTTCGATTCTCTTTATTTTGAGACGTCGTTGATTAAAATCGGCCCAGTAGAAGCCGAGATAATTAAATTTGTTTAACGAAATTATAAACAAATTCATTTATCTCGGCCTGCAGTCGAGTTACGACAATCATCAGTGGACATAAATTGAAGGTAGCAGTAGCAGCTACCATCTCCAATAGGTGTGAAATAAATTCGATGAGCGGTTCATTTGTTATAAACATTTAAACAATTAAAATTGTTATTACGGTCAACTGCATATAGTTACAGCAACGGGATATTTTTCATCGTGTTGCTTGTTCGATTCTCTTTATTTTGAGACGTCGTTGATTAAAATCGGCCCAGTAGAAGCCGAGATAATTCGAGTGACCCGGAGTGCACTTGTGTCGATTTTTCAATTGTTAATAACTTTTAAACCGCTAATGCGATATTCTTGCAACTGTTGGAGCAGGTAGCTACGTCCCGTAGCTTTAATTTAAGACAAGTCCGGTTAAGAAATACGAAAGAGAAGCCGAGAAAAACGCAATTGTTTAAATTAACGATGTAATCCTGAAGGTCGGATTTGGCGGTGCGGAAAACTGCGAAAAAGGCCGCAAACACGAGATGGCGCCACTTGTACCGTTTTCGACATATCGTTACCGAAATAATTTTAAAAAATTATTATCTCGGCTTCTGCTGGGCCGATTTTAATCAACGACATCTCAATAGAAAGGGAATCGAACAAGCTACACGAAGAAAAATATCCCGTTGCTGTAACTATATGCAGTTGACCGTAATAACAATTCAAATTGTTTAAATGTTTATAAAAAATGAACCGCTCAACGAATGATGTTCACACCTATTGGAGATGGTAGCTACTGCTGCTACCTTCAATTTATGTCAACTGATGATTGTCGTAGCTCGACTGTAGGCCGAGATAATTAAATTTGTTTAACGAAATTATAAACAAATTCATTTATCTCGGCCTGCAGTCGAGCTAAGTCAATCATCAGTGGACAGAAATTGACGGTAGCAGCAGCAGCTACCATCTCCAATAGGTGTGAAAGAAATTGGATGAGCGGTTCATTTGTTATAAACATTTAAACAATTAAAATTGTTATTACGGTCAACTGCATATAGTTACAGCAACGGGATATTTTTCATCGTGTAGTTTGTTCGATTCCCTTTCTTTTGTGACGTCGTTGATTAAAATCGGCCCAGTAGAAGCCGAGATAATTAAATTTGTTTAACGAAATTATAAACAAATTCATTTATCTCGGTCTGCAGTCGAGCTATGTCAATCATCAGTGAACAGAAATTGAAGGTAGCAGTAGCAGCTACCGTCTTCAATAGGTGTGAACATCATTCGATGAGCGGTTCATTTGCTATATAAACATTTAAACAATTAAAATTGTTATTACGGTCAACTACATATAGGTACGATAACGGACTATTTTTTATCGGGTAGCCTATTATTTTCACTTTCATTTGAGACGGTGTTGATTAAAATCGGCCGTGTGGAGGCGAGGTTACTGCATTTGTTTATAATTTCTTTAAACAAATTCGATTATATCGCGTTCTACTGTGCCGATTTTAATCAGCGACGTCTTAAATTAAAGGTCTCGGTTCGAGGAACGATCTGTTCCTGTTTTCCTGTTCTCTTTCTCATATGCTTCTTGTTTGGCCCTCCTTTATTTCTATTTCCTCTGTATATCCCTTAACAATCTTTCTCCCTTCTGTTATATACTTTCTAACATATTTTTTGTGTGTGCAGGATCCCTGGGAGAGAGTGAGGATCATTGACCGGCACTTGTCATCTTGAATAAAATCAAGAAAGAAGAAAGAATTTACTTTTGCCACATAGTTCAGTTATTCTTTAGTTGTACTAAATTAATAAAGCTTTTACATACAAACTATGTAAATTTTTAGTATAATTTTTATCTTATTTTTGTCTATTGTACTTTTTATATTACGTTGTAAGATATATTGTAAATAGATATAAAGGAATAGTTCGTAAGTATTAGCTTGTAAATTTATATTGCAGCATTTTAGTAACTTCTATCTTCATTAAATAATTTAAATAAATCTTCAATAAAAGGAATTCTACTGGTCTTTTTATTTTCACACCTTCACAATCCTTGAAAAGACCTAATTCCAATTCCTTACACAAGAAGTACCGTGGACGAACTTCAAATGCTAAGTTCTAAAGCGAGAAACTTGTCAAAATGACCCTACACGTTATTAAATTAAGCGCTCAGAAATTCCTGGAATATGACGTCATTTCCAAGAATTGCTGCTATCGAATACCTCCTCGCATATCATATTCTCCTGATACAAATCCACGATTTGCAGCACTTGAATTTTTGAGTTTCTGGCAAAAATATCTGCTGAAAATCGTGGATTTGTATCAGGAGAATATGATATGCGAGGAGGTATTCGATAGCAGCAATTCTTGGAAATGACGTCACGTTCCAGGAATTTCCGAGCGCAAAATTTCGGAGTTTCTGGCAGAAATGTCTGCTGAAAATCGTCGATTTGTATCAGGAGAATATGATATGCAAGGAGGTATCCGATAGCGGCAATTCTTGGAAATGACGTCACGTTCCAGGAATTTCCGAGCGCAAAATTTCTGAGTTTCTGGCAGAAATGTCTGCTGAAAATCGTCGATTTGTATCAGGAGAATATGATATGCAAGGAGGTATCCGATAGCGGCAATTCTTGGAAATGACGTCACGTTCCAGGAATTTCCGAGCGCAAAATTTCTGAGTTTCTGGCAGAAATGTCTGCTGAAAATCGTCGATTTGTATCAGGAGAATATGATATGCAAGGAGGTATCCGATAGCGGCAATTCTTGGAAATGACGTCACGTTCCAGGAATTTCCGAGCGCAAAATTTCTGAGTTTCTGGCAGAAATATCTGCTGAAAATCGTCGATTTGTATCAGGAGAATATGATATGCGAGGAGGTATTCGATAGCATCAATTCTTGGAAATGGCGTCACGTTCCAGGAATTTCTGAGCGCTTAATTTAATAACGTGTAGGATCATTTTGACAAGTTTCTCGCTTTAGAACTTAGCATTTGAAGTTCCTCCACGGTACTTCTTGTGTAAGGAATTGGAATTAGGTCTTTTCAAGGATTGTGAAGGTGTGAAAATAAAAAGACCAGTAGAATTCCTTTTATTGAAGATTTATTTAAATTAATTAATGAAGATACAATGTACAAAAATGTTGTAACACAAATTTACAAGTTCGTACTTACGGACTATTCTTTTATATCTATTTACAATACATCTTACAACTAAATCTTTATACTAAATCAGTAAAGCCAAATAAGATAAAACTTATACTAAAAATTTACATAGTGTGTACGTTGAAGGTTTATTAATTTACTATAACTAAAGAATAACTGAACTATGTGGCAAAAGTTATTCTTTCTTCTTTCTTGATTTTATTCAAGAAGACAAGTGCCGTTCAATGATCCTCACTCTCTCCCAGGGAACCTGCACACACAAAAAATATATTAGTAAGTATGTAACAGAAGAGAGAAAGATAGTTAAGGGATATATAGAGGAAATAGAAAGAAGGGAGGGCCAAGCAAGATATATAAGACAAAGAGAGGTTTCATTCAAAAGGAGTGGAATGAAGGGAGGAGGGTTGTTCTAAAATAGGAACAGATTGTTCCTCGAACCGAGACCTTTAATTTAAGACGTCGTTGGTAAAAATAGGGCTAGTAGGCCGCGAGATAATTGAATTTGTTTAAAGATATTATAAACAAATGCAATTATCTCTCCTTCCACTCAGCCGATTTTAATCAACGACGTCTGAAATTAAAGGATTCGATTCAAGGAACGATCTCTACCTATGTTAGAACAACGCACATGTGTAGTTACTGCGAAATGCTCAAATCGACTATTAAATTGTTAATAACAAATGAACCGCTCGTGGAATATTCTTAACACCTGTTGGATATTACAGCTATTACTCCTAGCTTTAATTTATGTCTTATGATCATTGACGTAGCTCCACTGCAAGTCGAAATAATCGCATTTGCTTATAATTTATATAAACCAATTCAAATATCTCGGCTTCTGCTGGGCCGATTTTAATCAACGCCGTCTCAAATAAAGGGGAAGAGAAGCTACTACACGACCAAAAATACCCAGTTGTTGTAACTATATCCAGTTGACCGTAATAACAGTTTCAATTGTTTAATTGTTTATAACAAATGAACTGCGCATGGAATTAGGTTCACACCTATTGGAGATGGTAGCTTATACCACTAGCTTTAATTTATGTCCTCTGGTCATTGATGTAGCTCGACTGCAAGTCGAAATAATGACATTTGTTTATAATTTCTTTAAACAAATTCAATAATCTCGGTTTCTGCTGGGCCGATTTTAATCAACAACCTCTCAAATTGAAGCTCTTGGTACAAGGAACAATATGATTCATCATTACATCGGCGCTCGTTTATAGCTTCGGTGCAATTCTCAAACGAATTGTTTAATTGTTTATACAAAGTAAAGGGCGCATGCAGCATTAACAAATGGATGTTTGTCGTGTAGAAGCATGCTTTACCTTCATTTTAAGCACTCGATCATTGATCTAGCAGCTCCAGAAGCCAAGATATATGCAATGACTCGCAGTGCATTTTCGCCAATTCTTCCATTGTTTATAACTTTTAACCCACAACTGCCCTATTGTTGCAACTGTTGGAGGAGATAGCTATGTCTCGTAGCTTCAATTTAAGACAAGTCCGGTTAAGAAATACCCACTGGAAGCCGAGAAAAACACAATTGTCTAAATTAACGATGTAATCCAGGAATTCGGTTTTGGCGGTGCGCAAAACTGCGAAAAAGGCCGCAAACGCGAGATGGCGCCACGTACACGATTATCGACATATCGTTACCGACAAAATATTTAAAAATTATTATCTCGACTTCTGCTGGGCTGATCTTAATCAACGACGTCTCAAATGAAAGGGGAACTAATAAGCTACAGGATAAAAAATACTCCGTTGCTGTAACTATATCCAGTTGACCGTAATAACAGTTTCAATTGTTTAATTGTTTATAACAAATGAACTGCGCATGGAATTATGTTCACACCTATTGGAGATGGTAGCTTATACCACTAGCTTTAATTTATGTCCTCTGGTCATTGATGTAGCTCGACTGCAAGTCGAAATAATGACATTTGTTTATAATTTCTTTAAACAAATTCAATAATCTCGGTTTCTGCTGGGCCGATTTTAATCAACAACCTCTCAAATTGAAGCTCTTGGTACAAGGAACAATATGATTCATCATTACATCGGCGCTCGTTTATAGCTTCGGTGCAATTCTCAAACGAATTGTTTAATTGTTTATACAAAGTAAAGGGCGCATGCAGCATTAACAAATGGATGTTTGTCGTGTAGAAGCATGCTTTACCTTCATTTTAAGCACTCGATCATTGATCTAGCAGCTCCAGAAGCCGAGATATATGCAATGACTCGCAGTGCATTTTCGCCAATTCTTCCATTGTTTATAACTTTTAACCCACAACTGCCCTATTGTTGCAACTGTTGGAGGAGATAGCTATGTCTCGTAGCTTCAATTTAAGACAAGTCCGGTTAAGAAATACCCACTGGAAGCCGAGAAAAACACAATTGTCTAAATTAACGATGTAATCCAGGAATTCGGTTTTGGCGGTGCGCAAAACTGCGAAAAAGGCCGCAAACGCGAGATGGCGCCACGTACACGATTATCGACATATCGTTACCGACAAAATATTTAAAAATTATTATCTCGACTTCTGCTGGGCTGATCTTAATCAACGACGACTCAAATGAAAGGGGAAATAATAAGCTACACGATAAAAAATACTCCGTTGCTGTAACTATATCCAGTTGACCGTAATAACAATTTTAATTGTTTAATTGTTTATAACAAATGAACTGCGCATGGAATTATGTTCACACCTATTGGAGATGGTAGCTTATACAGCTGGCTTTAATTTATGTCTTATGATCATTGATGTATCTCGTCGGAAAGTCGAATTAATCGCATTTGTTTATAATTTATTTACACAAATTCGATTATCTCGGCTTCTACTGGACCGATTTTAATCAACAACCTCTCAAATTGAAGCTCTTGGTTCAAGGAACAATATGATCCATCATTACATTGGCTCTCATTTATAGCTTCGGTGAAATTCTCAATTGACATTTTAAATTGCTTATAAAAAATAAACGGCGCGTAATTCCAAATTTATAATCTCACTACTAATTACCTTATTGCTAACAACTAATATACACATATTCCAGTTCTCATCGGAAGCAATAATGAAGGGGAATAAAATTATCATTGCAATCTGGTGTACCGTTGCATTGAATCAGTTTCAACAAAATCGGACAATTACAAGGTATCGCAATCATCGAAAGTGCAACAAATGAAATATCACATAACACCCATTGTTAGTTTTGTAAAATCTTATATATTTACATAAATTTATACATTATTCAGTTTAGTCCATTTATCGCTAACTATCCACAGCCATTTAGCAACTTTATCGTTCTTTGCTTCTTTGGAAACGGTACATTGTTTATCATTGCTAGAAAAAAATAAAAACAACATAGCATTATATTAACTACTTTCTGTTACTAATATTTGTTCAAACTTACACAAAGTAGGCTCCAGTTACATCCTTCAACGATGGGTCTACCGCAACGAATAAAACGGGCTGCGCTCCTTTAATGGGTGTCTTAGCAAACATCCATGTCGAAATATTTGTAAAAAATTTACCTATAGCAGATTGATAAATTCCCATATGCCTCATTATTTCAGTTTGTACTAAACCCGGATGAACTGAGTTCACTGTTACACCAGTTCCTAAATAGCATTTGGAAGAAAAACGAATCATAAGAATGGATGTTTCAGTTTATGCCTTATACCAATTTATATCTATACCTTTCAATTTTTTCGCCAATTCCCTGGTGAACAGAATAATAGCTAATTTACTCTGCGCGTACGCTTCGCCAGGATCGTAATTCTGATCACTGTTCAAATCCTTCAATTTAATCGTGCCACGCTTGTGTGCGTTGCTCGTTACATTTACAATTCTTGATGGCGCTGAATCCTTCAAAACATCGAGCAACAGATTTGTCAGTAAAAAGTGACCCATGTAATTTACACCAAGTTGCATTTCAATTCCTTCTTTGGTATGGCTCTTAGGGCATCTCATTACCCCCGCATTATTTATTAGAATGTCCAGCCTCTTATACTCTACAATTAAAACCAGAAATAAACATTTTCGTACTGTTTAGAGATGATCGTAAGGTGTTCTTTGGTATTAGGTATATACACAGCTTAAAGCACGTAATACTGAATACAAGTAAACGCTACTTTCTATATATATAAATTATTCGACCAACTTCTGCAATTTAATATAGAATACGATCGCATACCTTTTTTAAAATGATCTACAAATTCTCTTACACTTGTTTGAGATGCAAGATCACATTTTCTGCAATATACATACTTATTCCTAGATTCTATTACTATATCTCGGCGTGTCTGAAACAGATAACAATATTAATTTGATAATATATTTGGATTATCACATTTAAACAATCGAATGTATTAAATCAAATTGCTAATTTAATATATTATAGGAAATATTAACAATAATATCAATACTGTTTCACATTTTTTCATGTCTCTGCAGGCCATTATAACTTTAGCCTGATGTTTCGCCAAGTTACGAACGATTTCTTTACCAATTCCAGTGTTTGACCCAGTTACAATAATTACTTTGTCGGCCAACTCATCATTATAGTTATAAACATTTCCAGTAATATAATCTCTGCAAGTAGTAAAACATATGCGTATAAATAAAGGTATGAAGGATTTCACATATACAAAAGAGAGAAAGAACACGAAGATATGGAACATTTTGTCAGTATAAATTTGGAGAAGACAAAACAAATTTTAGCTCAGAAAACGTAAATACATTACTTTAATAAATAACCTCCGCCTATGAGAGATATAGCACCCGAATAATAATACAATGGTTTGGGTATGGAAAAACGCATTTTTCCGGATACAATACAATTTCAATGATAATATATTACAAACGTTTCGCCTACGTTTAATAAAATAATGTAAACTTCTGATTTGATATCATGTATGTCTGAATGTAGTCAGTTTTAGTAGATTAGCGCCCACGTGCGTCTACAAACGTAAACAGTGAAACTGAATTTACGAATTCTATCATGAAATAAATACCAGTAAAGATGTTGAACAGATGTGTAAAATTTTTCGCATAGCAGTATTTGTTCGTAGCGTTTTGTTAATGGGGAAACAATAATTATTGATTTTCTCTGTGTAACAATAGTTTGTTTCTTTCGTCTTACCAAGACAAGTATTTAAATACTTACAAAAAGATTTTTACTAATTGCAAAATGTTGATTTGCAATAAAATTAGAGAACAGAGGTAAATAAATATTTCGGGTATACTTTACACTTGAAAACACATACATTATCATTACTTCACCATATAATAACAGGTAACCACTTTACTTTTTGCGCTAAATTGTATCGAAAATATCGATACTGGTAAGGTAACATCGATATGAATATAATATGCATGAAGCATGATGTACAATGCATGTATGTATACACTACCAGCTGTTTTGACACGTGGAACTTTGTATTCATATACATAACATGTCAGAACTGGTGACTGGTGAAACTTAAATACCTTGTACATTATATCAATTTAAAACTTTTCTGTAAAGATAATTTAATATGTCGCTGCGAAGAGCGCTACTCGTTGTTAAGGATAGGACAATATTGCAAAGAACATTTATCCAAAGAGGTTTCCGATCGTCACAAAAGGTTCGCAATTTTATCCAAGGCTGATTACTTTTCCTTTTATGTATCTCCTAGCGTTTGCATGGTATTTCAAAAATGTATTGCTTACCCGAAATTCTAATACAATGGTGCAAATTGTAAATGTAACTATAATCTTTACACTGTGCGTAAAACGTTAACATTATTTAACCACAACTTTTTTTGTTAGAAAAGCAATCATCATGCACTAGCGACAAAGTTATTTACCTTATCTTCATTTACCGCTATGGGTATATGGGGACTCACGAAAAAAAAAGGTGAAAGTGAAACGATCATTACCACGAAAGAAATTCTAATAGGAAAGGCGGATGCTTTATATGACCAAGAAAAATATCAGGAAATATACAACCTTCTGGCCAATTACAAAGTAAATCTACGGGTTTCATGCTTTTATATCTATCTATGCTACATTCAAATGTAAATATACATATACGAATGCTTGTATTACCATCAAACGTTTGTAGGATAGCAGGGACGTCGAAATTCTATGGCGTTTATGCAGAGCAATGTATCAAATGTCTAAGACAGCCAATGAAGTAGATGGAAAGAAACTGATTTTTGAAGCTTACAATTTAATAGCTGAGGCTCTGAAAATAAGGGATGATCATTGGGCCGTACACAAATGGGCATCGATCATTCTTAATACTAAGACTGTTTATGAAGGAATGAAAGTGCAAATAAGAGAATCTTATAATATTAAGAATCATATGCTGGTATAGTTTATATTCGATTAAATATTTTATTCTGCAAAACATAGCATAAGCATAACAAGGGATTGCAAAGTTCGTAAATTTATAATATTTCAGAGAGCGATCGAATTAAATCCAAGGGACCCAACAATTATGTACATGCTAGGCGCTTGGTGCTATCAAGTGGCTAACTTAACGTGGTATCAAAGAAAAATCGCGTCGGTAATATTTGGCACACCTCCAGTTTCTACCTTCAACGAGGCTCTGAAATATTTTGAATCCGCAGAGGAAACGGATCCCAATTTCTATAGTCACAACCTATTAATGCTGGGTAAAACTTACTTGAGGCTAAATCAGATGGAACAGGCTTTGAAATATTTAAGAATGACGGTCGAATATCCAGCAAAAAATGAAGACGATCGTAATGCTAAGCAGGAAGCACAAGCATTGTTAAAGAAGCTTTAACTTAGTTCGAATTGTTTCGCACATATTGCAAGAGATCGTCCGTTACATACACTATGCAGAAATATTTACACTAATTATTTTATATTATTATTATAGAGCGTAGATATGTATATAGTGTATGCATATATTTTCATAAATACGTATTTGTAATCTATAACTGATAAAGGGGGCGAGTATTTGGAAAGTAATGTGACACGAATAATATTGGGAGAAACTGGAGGTGAGGGACACTTCAAGAAATAACAAGAACTGAAATATAATTTTATAATATATTAACAAATTTATTGTAATCGTAAAGCTTTATAAATATTTATGAGAGAGGTGCACGAAGACTGCTGTAACCATCGCGAAAAATTGTACAACGTTCGGTTATATGAATTTCATACGCATTACAATATGTATGTACACTGTAGCAACATATACAATATATCCTGCCTGTTTATACAATTCTTGTTTCGCTTTTTAACACGGCGACTTGAAAACCCTTGCCAAGTATGTTATTACCGCGAAACATCATTCCGTTAGAATCGCACGTAGATTGATTCGTGTAATTGCTAACTATCACAATATCCGATCATATTAGTATAAACGTCGATTGCAATTGCGTAAATTAACTATCATGACGCGAATTGAATTTATCGATCAATTTCATACTTTTCATAGTAAAACGGCGTGTTGTCGATATGCTCCTGGCGATTGATATGCCGGCGAAATCGGGCCTGCAATTCGATTTCCGATATACGCTTTAGTCGCGCCAATATCTCTGGATCGCTGGTTGCCGGTTCATACGTGTCGCTGTAATGCAACAGTACGCTTCGATGGACGATAAAATGCGTCCTATGAATTCCGCAGGGGCAATAACAGTGCAACAGAACTTGAGTCGATGACAATATCACGACAGGCGTTGATCGAACAAGGAATTCAGCGGGGCTGTACTGGCAAGGAATGATCGAAGTCGGTGGCATTGTCACTGATATCTCGTTCTGGAACAAAAAATATGAAAAGTTAATGCAAATATAAATCGAAGTAAATTCACTTTAAATATCGGAGACCGCAGATCCGGAACGTTAGGCAAATGATGTGCGGACATTTTAAAATTCTAGAAATTATTCGCAGCGCTTGTCGAAACTTGTTAGAAATGATTGTAATATTAAATTATTACTGAACATCGTCAGATACTTCATAATTAGTTGTTGTTAACGGGACGAAGAAATGGTAGGAGATAGAATTAAACACGGTACTCACTCTTGCAAGTTCAAAGAGGATATGCACTGCCTGATGACTGATGACCGATGACAGACTTCGATACGCACTGCTTCGAGTTTGCACTGAATATGATTTTCTGGATTAGTGCACGATCTTATATAGTCCTCGTGCCAGCCATATCGTCGCGTTGGACGTGTAAATTACTAATGTTTGGCACTCTGTGCATTGTTCGTTTACCTGGATCGCAAGGGATTAGAACCACCGTACCCTCCCCGCAACAGGTATGTCCAATCCTCAATACCTGGCACACTTTTGCTTTAACTAATTTGTTTGCTCTGTGGATTCTTATTACCGTGCCGAATATATAGGTCAGCTTATACCTGTATGCAACGTTGGGCACGCGCATATCCTTCATTCATGAATGTTACTTTAACTGAAGGGTGCACGAGGAAACAAAGGTGGGCAGTAACGGCACTGGTCGAGAAAAATGCATTTCCAATTTATTAGTCCGTCGAGTTGAAAGCGGGTTACACTACTTACTCTGTATAATTTACGCTCTTTAATAAATAATAATTTACTTGTTACTACTAGTTCCAAGCCTGTGTACCATTGGGCTATCAGAGCACTAATCGTTCCGATCGACAGTTTATACGTGTACATTGGACAGGCATTCGTTAAATGTTACAGCTATCTTACCAGCTACACGAGCTACATACGTTCCTCGGTATCTATCTGGATACATAATATACTTTATACAGAATTACATAGGGAAACACTGAATTATACTATCGATCGCGGTTTCGTTAAATCTTACCGTATAATCGCCACGTGAGTTAAGCACAATGAATTGTACCGTTCAGCGCGTAATCGAAGCGCTACAATGCCATTTATTATTCGTTTTACACCGCTGAATGAAATACAGGTAACCGTAAATTGGGACGATTGCCGCGGTTCCGGCTGTATCAGACGTTAAATCGGAAACGTAGCCGTGCATTTATTGTTTTATTGTTCGGGAATGGCTTAGTTGGGGCAACATTGTCGTGTTGCAAGTAGAGGGGCAACGACCCATGAACCGCTACTTGGTAAGTACAAATTGTAAATTAGAGGAAATTACGTAGCATAATAGTAACTAGTGGTTCACGTTTCGTACTTGTATAAAGGATGGAATTACACGAGGGTGCAATAACATAGCTGGCCGCGTTATACTACACAGATAAAATGTAGCAACCTACTTGTACAGTTTAACTTCGAGGCAATTCATTATCTTTAGATTTAATTGAGTATAATATATAATTTCGGTGTACATACAGCGAATTACTTGTATCTTGCCAATGCTCGATTATTACGATACTAACAATATTAATGTCGACGCTGGAAACGATTAAAAATAATTAATGGAAACTAGATACTTTAATCGCAGGATGGTAATGGAATTCTATACACATTCTTACCGCACTCGCGACTGATTAAGGCTTTCTTAAAATTCCGTAATAACAAGCGCATTCAATCCCGCAAAACTACCCTTGTTCGAACGGTCAACAGTTTCTTACTTATCTTTCGCATTCCATCGTTTAATATCGTGTACATCGAGTTCGTATCTAGGTCGATTAAATTAAGCGGAATAAGGAACGCCATGTCGATTATAATTATTACAAAAAAACTTGGGCTTGAGAGGGAATCTGTGGATCGTGGTGGTCCATGTCGAGTTGCTATACCTACTATTGTCCGTTTGGTCTATTAAATATATACATCGCTGTAATTTTAAACACGATCGCAATAATTTATTTGCACGTGTACTCCTCTGTACGCTCTGTGCACGTCTCGCAATGCACACGGCAGCACCAATGAAATTTACATCTGCACTGCCACGTTCTTGTGAACTGATGCGTGTTGTAACCACGACCGCAGCACATCAGATCGCATCCGTCGGTACCTACAAAAATAACAGAGTTTTGCAGGATAATTACAACCCGATGGTTGCGGATCAATCGAGGTAAAGATGGATTTATTTTTTCGAACGGGGAAAGAGGCCAAATCTTTAACTTCACTACTCGGCTTTCGAGCACACGAAATTGTTACTTTCAAAGATAGTTATCATAGATTAATTTCTTCAAATTTCTGTGCTTTTGGATTAATGGTTTTCGTCAATCAGATATGAATTATTAAGTAGTACGTATAAACGTGATGAACGTGATATTTTTTCCAAAAACTATTAAAATAGAATTCATCCATGGCAATTGGAGTTGAAGGGGTTATTGTCAAGGTGCAATTAAATACAAATTACCTGTGCTAGTACGATTACAATATCTGCCCTGTGTACCTAGGCTGCCTTGCGCCAAATCCGGCTCGCAGTAATTAGGGGATGGCTGCAAGAATACCAGCTCGCTTCTCTTTGGAATCCTCTTTTGTCCTATGCTCGACCCACCCTTCGATTTAGTTCTTTTCAACACTAAATGCGGCCTCCGCGGTTTATTGGCCTTCTTTGGGGGTTGTCGATCGTGTCTAGATTTGCCAACGTCGTTCGGTTTTCCCTGCGTTTTCGCATCATTTCCCAAAATTTGCACCATTTCAACCGACGTTGAGTGCAGAGTGTCTAGGCTCTGTAGAATGGTGAAAGAATTCTTTAAAGACAAGAATTAATAACTGTACTTAGTAATAAATTTTCAGTGTAGTGTTATTTTCTATTTTAAATACACAGTGCGATCTGTTACGCTTGAATTCTTATAAAACATCCGAAATAATATGTCAGACTCTTATACAGCATTAAAGGTACACAGTAATTAAATCCTTTTATTACAAATTTTATACCGTTTGTGAAATTATTTTCCTCCTGATTTATTGCAAGCAATTGTCCCGACATCCGAGAAGATATTAGAAACATTCGTGTCTGCACGCATGGCACAATGAAAAGTAGCCATGCTACGCGTGTACAGTAATAATGCAAACGTTTAATGCTGCAATCCTTGCTGCAACAAGATTGCACGTTGCATCGGGACAACGTTGACCCACTTTTACGAAAATTACCTGCATCGTTGGGGGTGGCGGCGGCGTAATGGCTATCACGGGCCTGGCTCTGTAATACTTTTTCATCAGGGCATCACCGATCTGACGAAAACTAGGCAAGGTTCTCCAACATGTTCTCACGGTGCAAGAGCCGGACACACCGTGACATTTGCATTCCGTTTGCAGCATGGCTTTAACTATCTGCAAGGAAACAATGTTCGCATGATCCAGCAAGCAATCTTGTTATCTCTTATAGCGTAACTTTTGTCCATGAACATGTGTATTAAGTATCAAAAAATTTTTGAGGGTTGTTCGACTGTGGCCTCCGTGATATAAGATCGTCGAAGATGATAACGTGGATTTCATGCGGCATAATTTTACAACGATACAATCGTTGCAACTGAATAATAGCTAATCTAAAGTTTCGTAACTTCTCAAATTTTGTATCTTCCTCAAATTGAATCTCAGTTAGAACACCTATCCTCATTCTTTACGCCACATATTTAATACCAAAGTGTCTGTCCCTAAATAATCTGCCGTTAATATTATTATTATCATTATTATAAAACATCCTGCATGGACCTCCAATTGTACGCCGCGCCGACATGCGTGCGCAGAAAACTGGTTTACATTTCGAATTATCGAGAGACGGTGAGAGGCGGTGGCAGAGGTGGGTTAAAAAAAAATCGTCCGGGGCATAAAGTATGGTACGTGGGGGGGCGATCGACGTTAAGAATAAATCGTTAACCGGCGCCTATACGCGTGTACAAAGATCTCGTACGTGCACGCGGAGGGGAACAGCCGCACGATATATGCGAGTTTTTATTGCCGCCTCGATAATAAAGCCCATCGATGCAGACGAAAGCTCGAAGAACTTTCCCCAATTAAGACGCCGCCATTCGTGCGCTCTACCTGGCGGCACAACGCCATCCTTTCTCACACAGGTCTTTCGTTCCGACCGTCGACCCGCAATCCCTCCCCCGTTTTTACCTGTCCGAGAATCTATTATTACTTTGTTACCCCCGAGTGCGAGGAAATTAATTTCTGACCCCCCGAAAGTGAAACGGCTTCGTTAATAGCGGTCGGAAGGTTACTCGGCACAGAACCGTCGCATTTTCGGGCAGGTTCGTGGTTCGATTTACACGGTGTCAGATTTTCGTAAATGGACGGCGGGATAAATGGAGTGTAGATGATGAAAATTGACCGTCATTGAGAGGAAAATGTTGAGATCCGTGAATGATTTTTAAACGGTTCACGGAAGGTTTCGGGATTACGAATAGAATTGTGAGGGGGCAGATTTCAAACTGTGCCACTCATAGACGGCTATCATTTCCTGGGAAAAATTGTGTAATATGGAACACTTGTTATGAAAACCGTTTCCTGTAAATTCTATAAATTAAGTTTACGATTTACCACAGCATTCTCATATTTATTTACAAAAATATGCATTTCAGTTTTCGCGCATCGAATATACTGAATCGTTAATGAACTAGCATCACTCACCTTCCGTCCAGCTTTATTATTATGAAGGTTCATCAGGCTCCTCGCGTCGCCCTCGACTTCCCTCGCGTCCAGAAACCTACGCGCGAACCTAACATTAAATTATAATATTAAAATCCACGGGTGTGTAACAACTGTCGTGACGTACAGTTTCACGGAGGTTTTACACGCACGTGACACGTGCAAAGGGTGCCGACTACAATTTCATTACTGATCAGGTGAACGATCTTTACCTCATCCCGTAGGTAACGTCCGCGCTGCAACCGCCCCATTCCCAGCCATTCGGTGGTAACTCTTTTCTCGTTCTGTAAAAGAATTGCCAAAATCTTCAGAAAGCCATTTATAAAATCGAAAATGAAACACGCTTATAATTACATAAGCGCATCCATGTCACGTTCAGTCTTTATTGCGAACGACAGGTATACACGAAAGACTTGACTGGATTTCTTTATACGTATTGCAGTAATTTATCAAATGCGTACCTGGCTAATTGCTTTACATTTCGTGCACGTAGCCGCGCCAGTAAGCAACGTTTAACCAACTTGTACAAAATACAATAGCAGAGACAAGAGCTTACCTTACGGTGGGCTCGCAACCGCAAGCTGTGATGTTGCCCCTGCTGCAAGCTGCGGTCACAGCATACGTTACACCAGCCGAACTTATTGCGTACGTGAAAGCTGCTTCCCTGCTTCCTGAAATAGATCAGTGAGAAATTTCCTGTTAGCTCTATAATGTCGAAGCAGGTCTGTCCAGTTTGTGCGGTAGGTAGGAAACGTGTATAGGGCTATCCAGCCATAGAAAAGAAAAAGAAAAACGTGACGGGAGTACTGTGTGACAGATAGATAACGATACACGGAACCTTCGTGGAACAATGTGATAAAGAATGGGGATTCTGTGAAAGGAACTGTTAATTGGCTGCGCTGTGCAGCTGGACGGTATTCCTTTGTCATCGGGTCAGACGACGACGTGCAATTTTTGTTCAACTTTTGTCCTTATAATTTGTTGAACGTAGAAAATGGATAACCCTCCCAATTGTGGAAGTGGACAATTTGTAGGATAACCATTCATTTCCTTGTAGCATCAGGTGGACAGACGCTACAAACTTTTGTTCCGGATAAGTCAGACATGACGATTTTCGTTTTTACCTGGAACTGAGAATGATCTTAAAAAGAAACGAGGTGTGTTGGAAAATTCTCTTTTGGCCACCTGATTTTTATATCGCTAAGATTTATCTATGGCGTCAAATAATCGCAGGCAGATGGAAGACAAGAACATGAACGTTTCCCTCTATTTCATATATCAGAAACAAAAAAATTGTACGCACTATATAAACAACAATTACATTGCACAAATCCTAATAAATGATCAATCATCCATGTTCGAACGCGCCTCTGGCCTGCCCACAGTAGAATCAGCCTCTCGATTAACCGGCTCAATTAAACAGACAGCCAGAAAAACTAAATCAATTAAGGTTCGCAGAGAATCGATTAAAAACGAATTCCTCTCGGAGCAACGAAAGCCTTGACTGAAAAACTGCAGCCGTTTCATAATTAATTTCACGGCTAAAGGATACAATTATTAATACACGTTGAAGACCGTGGATAATCGGGGCCGTGATTAATCGCGGCCCAATTAAACCAGACCCCAACTGTACACAGTTTTTCTTTACTTTCATCATCGTTCAATTCGAAGATGACACTTATTAATTCCCAGACCGTAACTCTCGTCCGATTCGTCCGGCCACGTTTTAATCCACGTCGCCCGATCCGATCTACTTCATTCCGTCGACGTGCATGATACATCAACGGCGCAAGCCCACACTGTCCCTTGGCGTTTCCGTCACGCTAATTTACAGCTATCCGACAGACGTAGGGCCGCGTAAAGCGCGAGCACAATTAATTACCAAGCGGAGCTCTTTCAGCTCGTTTGCCATGCTGAATGAGTTACCGCCGCGTTCCTCTCTTCTCGATGTTGCCTTTTTATACCTTTCTTTCCTTCCATCGCCGTTCCAAACACCTACGCGATACTGTCCCGCGTCCCTGTTGATTTCGCGTTCGCTTGGCAGCCATCAACCACGGCCGACTTTAATTCGAACGTCAGGCCCGCCCTTTACACCGACGCCTAATTATCGCGTGTAATAAAACCCGAGGGGCCGCGGGCCGCCCCCCGGGACAAGCTTGCGCGGGATTTGACAGCGCAATTTTCACGGCTGATCGGTACCTATCGTTCGTTCCGATCTGTGCGCCCCTTTTCACGTTTATTTCTATATTAGGGGTTGTTCCGACGATTGCTCGACGGCACACTGTCGACTCGCGGAAACTGTATGCAGGTGCTCGGATGGTCGTCCGGCGTAATGGTGGAAAGGTGATTTTTCAGTAGGCAAATAAGAAGGAAATGCAGGAGGAATATTTTTGTCCGAGGAATACTTAATTTTGCGAGTACTTCAGTGCTAATAACGCTATTAATTGCAGAGTCTACGCGCAATTAGGCGATGCGCATCTCGGTTTCGGTAACGCTTTTAATCAGCAAATAGAAAATGCTGTTAGTTACTAAAGATCCTCTGTACCGTATATTCCTTTGCGCGTGTACACTCGTGAAAATTATGTAGACGCGGGGATGCACGGTAGCCGCTGCAACTTAATAATCTGTACGCTTCTCAAGTAGCAACGTGGCTGGTAAATTTGTATTTTTACCGCGGTATTGAAAATATGATGCAAGTTTTTTGTACCGTACGCAGGCATCGCTTTGAGGTAGGAAATTGGTGTAAATTTTTTAATTACCATATTTTCCTGATTTTATCACCCTCGCGGCCGTTTTAACGATTCGGCTACTTACGGCACAATAAATCACGCGTACAATCACCAACAAATTGTCGCGACGAAAAAGAAGAACCGCGTTTACATCGTAATCAGGAGTAACGTACGCGATATTGGACGATGGGGATTACCCTGCGACAAGGTAATAAAGTTGATCGTAAAACGATTTCGTTGAGGGGGAGAGGAACGTTCTTCTGTCGGGCATTTCGAAACAAAGCGATGCGTATCTTGCGGTGGTGCTTTCACCTTTGCCCCTTTGATACAAGCATACATCATTGCGCCAGCAAGACGCACCGGGAGATTGAAAAGATCCGGTTAACTGTAATTATAGCGGATCTTCCTACACGCGGTTGCAGGATAATGCTAGTCGATGTTTGTTATGACCACGGGATAATAATTCACAGTCACCGGCACACGTTCTCGCATATTGTGAAAGTGAATATATTAGGGAAGTGCAAAAGATTTGTACCATTTTCATACTACCATCGAGTAAGTTTTGCTGTCATCTGGATACGAGGTTGAGGATGGAGTAGGCATATCACGAGAGCAGAGTGAAATTAAGAAAATACACGTTTCGAGAACTATTATTTGCTATTTGAATTTGAAATTCAATACTTTGAATGGGAAATTGAATTTATAAACTTTTATTCTGTAATGTGCGATGTAACTTTATCTGAGATAATAATTGGGAAATAACATTTTTGTTGGAGCACACATATACATATAACGATCACAGTTAGTTAGATCATAGCACGGGAGCAATCGTGCGATACCTAGTCATCTCACTTGGATAAATTCGTTTCGATTTTTTTTAAGCCTGCCATAAAATTTCCCATTTTTGTTGCAATTGAAAGCAAATGAAGTACGAAGATTAGATATGTACAACTTGCTGTGACGTTGTACTTTCGACTTTAATTTGAACGTAACAGAGTGTCTTACTTGTAGCAGCTTATCAAATTGATATGTAAAAACTGTGTAGTCGAAGTAAGTGAATAACTGGTTTGGCTGATCGCTGAAAGATATTATATTTACTACAATTATTAGCGCCAAGTCAATGATTCGCCAAAGCACTTTAACCATAATTAATGAAACTTCTATTTACTTTATTTTATTGTATAAATACACTTTTCACCAATATTTTATTATAATCACGATAATCCAAAGCTGCGAATTCGTTATCCTTCTTTCATAGTTCACTCGCCAAAAGGGGTCAAGCCACTAGCAGCGATGCATCCAAAACGAAAAATCCGTTCCGCAATAAAACCAGCGCAATCCTTAATATGTTAACGCAGAGCAAACTTCCGCGAAAATACCGAAACGAATTAAAATCTACTGTACTCGTGAGGACAGACGTGTTCATCATTCACAGCTTCAAAGGGTTGATGCGTTCGCCCGAGGGCTGATTAACGCCGAATCCGACCAGTTTCGCTAATTAAATCGTTCCCCGGGCTCGGTTTTACCTGTTCGCGTGAAAATGACGTGCGAACTCGGGTCGGGATACGCAGAGGTCTGTCAGATAAACTGCATTGCGTGCAGCTGCCTACACGCGTGTCCACCCGGTCCACCCTCTGATGCTCTTATTGTCGGGGAGCGGTCCCTTCGACGCCGTCCTCGTCGTTCCCATGTTCGATAGACGGGGAAAACGGACGCGTTCGCGTCGAACGCCATGATCGGCTGGGCAACTCGTAGTCATGGGTTATAACGCGTTCAAGATCGGTATCTCTCCACGATCGGCCCATTGATTTATAAGACGCCAACGAGGCAGATCGGTATCTGCCGCTCGTTCCCGCGTGTACCGATGCCTCCAATTTATGTAGCACGCGACATTCCCGTCGAATCGAGAACGATCCCAAGGATTCGTGCTCGTGTCGGAGTTATTGTAGCATATGTTCTAGGCGACGGATACTGTAGGTAGGTACTTCTTTTTCATGCGGGACGGGGATGGATAGGACAAGCTGAACTTGCGTACCAGTTGGAAGAGCTTTCAATTGTTCGTGGACGGAATATTGAGATGGTTAATTGCCCGATACTTTGGATTTGTGCTGATATTTTTGTTGGGTCTCTATGAGAGATGGTGGTGGTTTCTGTCGCTTTTGTTGGGGCTGGAAGAGAATAATGCATAACCGAGACTTTTTTCTACATGATTGTATTGGACGGTTCTTGTGGCTAATATAGGACTGTCGAATTGATATTTTCTTCTACTTTTTTGGCGCGTGTAATTGGTTCGGAAATTGCATTATTTTATGTGGATATTATGTATTTCGTTATATTGCTTCGCGAGAACGACTGTCGGTGCGTAATAACGAAGAGAAAGGGAGTTCGTTTTCGTTTCAGCTGCGGTGGTTGAATTATTGCTAAATTAAATGGCGAATTAGATATATCTCCGGTTGATATTAATTGTCGTCTAATATTCCTAAAATAACTAGGAAATGCGGATAGGAAATTTCTCTCCGGCCCAAGGTAATCGCATTGGACCAGAATTTTTCAATCTCATTGGAAATATTTATGCCCTCAGCTTTCATTTGTACTCGAAACTTTCACATATAATTAGCAATAAAACAGTCACTTTCACCTGTACGAATTTCCTCGCAATTTGTTTATTATAATCGAGTAGGCGCCGACCTGAGGGTCCTACCGAAGACCGTGTTAACCCTTTCGCAATATTTACCAAATTGTTTACCAACGTACAAGTACCATACGTATAAACATCTAATTAGCCAATTAAATTGATTAACCATGAATGCGAAACTCGTACAAATAATCGGAAGAATTATACTCTCTACAGAAAAGGCATTTGCGTCGTTTCAGTGTCCGAAAGATTTCTCAGCATCGAAATACATCGGGGCACACCTCCCACAGCGAAACGATTGAAATAATAAAGAACGCTATACCAAATTCAATCTGACGGTATCGCGATCGATTACTGTTCCCCATTGGCAAACGAAATTGCCTTCACCGACGTCGTAACGTTGCACGACGTTTCGAGGATCGTTCTCGGCGAGCACGGCGTCGATTTATAGTGCGGCAGGTCGTTTTCCCGCGAACGGACGACGGATCGTATGCGTGGCGACACGGTGGACAGGTAAGCGAGCGGGATCGGTCCGCGGGCCTGATGAATTTACGCCGGGCATTTATGTCAAAGGGACGGCGGCGCGTACATCTATTTAGCGTCAGAAGAAGGCAACGGGGAAATTTATCGTTTCGACGGTGGCTGCTGAAACGAACGGAGGAACGGAGGGAACACTCGACTTTGCATAAATTCATTTCAGCTGTAAATTGTGAACGGGCGAAATGAGTGCCGCTTCCATATTAGGCCGGGACACACGGCGATTTCAAAGAGTACACCTGGATCTATTTGTACAGCGCGCTTTTACAACGGTGCAATTACGTGTACGTGTATCGTGACGTCTTCGTCCGCGCGATTATTAACGTCTGGATGTGTTGCAACCGCTGCATAATGGTCGGTATGTATTGTAGAATTGGCACGCAAGTTCGAGATGAAATGTTGGCCCACTTTAGAAGGGCTCGTTTGGCGGTATTAATTCTGCACCAAAGTAATAAGTTTCTACGTGGAAAATCATTTATGGTTCATAGGTATTTAACGAGCGGTTTCATTACCTTCTGGTACTGGCAGTTTCTGTAGCTACTTTTGGTTCACTTTGGGCGATCTTTAATTTCCACATTCTTAGCCCAGACAAATATACCTATCGAGAATTAATACAGGTTCCCGGACGCTCGCGCGAGATAATACAAATCGTCAGCGCTCAAACGTCCATACGGGGGAACCTGACGCGGCTGGCTTACCTGCGAGCACGATCGTCGAGGTGAAACGTTTCTAAATTAACACGTAACCGGTGATCCGCTAAGCCGCGGCAATAAAGCATAACGTGAGGCCGAAAAAGGACCGGCTCGATCCGTGTCCGCGATCAATCGGCGAACACCTTTTAATTTATATCATCGCGATTTAAGTGACTCGGGTAACGGCCCCGAGAAATTTATAAGAGACAGGTCCTCGTGGGCGTGGGCGATTGTTTACGATCATTCATGGGGTACAAACTCGAATTTAATAACGAATTTTGATTTCGCCATGCCACTTGACCGTGGCCCCGCGATGAGTGTGCTAAAATACGTGTCCGTTTGTTGGACGATCGTTAACGACGCGCATCATTAAATCACGTCCAGGACGTGAGGTGGAAAAATAGGTGTCGCCACGACTATTGGATGGAATATTTGTTGGTCGACGAATTGTTCGTCCCTCTGGGTCGTTACGGCGAGGCCACGTTTATGGTCCGTGAAGTGTACTTTCTTCGCAAAGCGTAGCAGGCCACGAGATATGAAGTGCTTGTTCGTGTACGGTCTTGTAATAGGTTCACGCGTGGGTACGGTCGCAATTTGTTCTTGGCCGAAGAACAAGTTGTACACTTTCGTGTACTTCGCTGACTCAGAAGCAGCCGGCGTCGGTTATTGAGAAGGGTGGTTGCATTTTCTTCGGGGTTGGGTCGAGCGATATAGTTTAAAAGAAAATAAGAGCTACAATGCACACGACGATTATGTGACCAGGTGCAAAGATCGTCCAGCTGCTCATCTTAAGTAAAAATATTTGTTTTGCATATTCCTTCCTATTACCTACTATTATTATTATTGTTCATACCACTTTGGCGCATCAAAAATCAAAGGACGAAACCTCCCTGTAAAACACTCATCGTCGGTCCAACCGTTGCGCTAAGTTAGTACCAAGCTTCGAGATAGACGAAACTTCGCACGACCCGACGTAGCAGATATGTACATAACGACAGGAAAACGTAGTTCCCGTTGGAAAGAACCTCGCGACTGTTCGGTTACAAGCAGTTGGCAAATGGATCCACTTTCACACGTTAACCGATCCAGAATCGGCGACGGACTTGAGGTACATACGCCAGCGCCGACTTGACCGATGATTTACGCCGCCTCGCGAGCGTTAGTTTATTATCCTTCGCGTTTATGGGGCTGTGCTTGATAATCATGAGATCTCTCTCGAACCGGAAGACAAGTCCGGTCCCATGTGCACGATTTAATTTATCCTCGTTCTATTTCCATCCCGATCACACGCGCGCGCAACACGTACGCACGCACGTTCGAGCACGGAAAAATGATTTTTTCCCCAAAACGAAGCGAATCGAATTAGCCGGGACGCGAAACCAGTCCCTCGTTCGTGATGCCACGACGATTCGTGCAAATCGTCGAGAATTTCGTCGCGACAATTCAACCCCAACAGCGCGGCGGACCTTGCGCGCTAATTAGCTGTCGGCTAATTAGCCGTTCCGCGATATACGAGCGATTCGTGACGCCCGCGGCGGTAAAACTGGAACGAAACGGTCCCGACAAGCGTTAAATCACGCTCGTCCAGCATCCACGGCGATTGCGTTCGGGATCCACTCAGGACGTGACGTTGATAGCAGTATTTCAAAACGGTGATGCGTCACACATCCACCTACAACAACATTGTCCGTGGCCGACGGTACGTACGTTCCGCTCGCGGGATGTTATTATTATACCCTCGCGATTTTATGCCTCGCGAGCGATCTTATTAAAGGTAACGAGCACGATCGTATCGCGACGTGCAATAAAATACCGCGGTGTCTTCCCAATCTTCCTTTTCCACGTCCTTTCTGCCTGTAGGCCGGTGAAAGAATTCGGCAAACGGGTTTCTAGTTCAGCCGTCCACAAAGGGGGTTCGCAAATTCGACAAACGGTGGATTGGTCGATTGAATTGGGATAATCTGATTTGGCATGTTTCTTTACTATTTATTTCGAGATCAGTGATTTTTGTTGCATGCGTTTTGGAAAAGCGTAGCAGGAACGTTACATTTGTCGCGACGAGTATTTGCTTAATGTCGGATTCGCCGAGAATTTGCAAGTGTCGCGTTCGTTTTTCAGATTAATCATTCGCTGAGAAAGTCATTCGGGGAAACGAAAGATTCTTTCATCAACGTGAGTCAAGTTTTTTCTGTCGGGAATTTCGGTGCGTTCCGTTTCGAAGAAACGACTGGTACAAAAAAAGTCTGACCTGTGATTAAGCACAGTTAGTCATTAGACTCTTGTTGGTCGGCTCGGCACGGCGAGTCACCGGTGTACCGAATTTAAAATTAATTCCGTTCGTCTGCACGCGAGCATCGTGCTTCTAAATAGTCATTAACGCGAAGCTCATCGGCGTTGGGCGTGCCAACGTGAAATCGCGATTCCTTTTCGGCTTAACTTCGCAAAAAGTTCACGCTATTATATCGGTACAGCATTCCGGTAAGTAATTTGCAAAAACTGGCAATCTGTTCTCGAAAATCTAATTGAATGGGCGGTTCAAATTGTGCACGGAGATAATCAGGGTTTTTTTGTCGCTTACGGCCACGTTTCATTTGCGAGGAAAATATTGCGAAATTGCTGGAGATAGTTTGTTTTTTCAGCACAATGGAGGACTTCGGTTTGACTGTAGAATGCAGCATTACTTTAGAGATAAGGCGCAAGTAATTTGGATTTTGCTGATTCCGATGAATAAAATGTTAAATTAGAACGTTCTGTTCTTAACTTCATATTTTAGCACAATGTTGCAACAGAATCTGTATAGGTTTCCATGTCGTAAAGTTAAAGTCATGTTTCCACTGTGAACGTCGAACATATCATCCAATATTTTTAGATTCTATTTCGCTAAATTTTACACTTTTATTTGTTTCGTTGTTTTATTTAAATTGCCCGATGGGACAAGGCCTGCTAATAAAGCCTTTGTAGTAAATTTATATGCATCGGCATAGATAATGCCGCATGAATGAGAAGGTATCTATTTTTAATGTACGATATAGCCTGACTAAAATAGAATCTGAACCCAATCAAGGAACAACATCGTCATTAGCATAATCGTCTAACATACTCGTCATCTCAAAGGGACGACACTCGAATGATATCTCCTGCATATGATATTAAACTGCGAGTGGCAGATCGTACAAAAGAATCTTGTACAATCTTTTACACATTTTTGCACAACACAACAATTTTCTCGGAAAGAACAGATTTTCAAATAGACATGGTTATTTCATGGTTTTTAGGACAAATCTTTTCACCATACGCATATTATTTAAAAAAGAAAACGTTCATGTAATACCGGACTCCAATAAAAATTAAATATGTAGTAGCAGAAAATCAATTTGAAGCTTAAACCCTCCAGAATTTCAAATTATTCGCGAGCCATTTAATAATGTTCTCCACCGCAAAACCGGTCTAGTAATTCTATCTATCCGTTGCTTAGCCTTTTGTTGGATCGTGCACGATATTCACGATGAAATTCAATATTCCGTGTAATCAATAGACGTCAATACGATTTACACGTCTCTTCGTTTCGGTGCAACGAAAATTTGAATATTGCACAGAGTTGCTCGCGTGATTGACCGATTTCCCAAAAGCGATTCCGTGCGTACCTTTTTGTCCATTGTAATTGCCCAACCGATGACAGGTCCGGCAAGATGGAGCGTTACTCCACTTCATTAAAGAGCACTTAAGAGTCGTAACGCTGGGAAGGTGTGCATTTGAATAGATAACATCGTGTTGACATCTGTATAATGACCTTTATAAAATGTCAGCTTGATGCGAAACACTGACACGTGGTTCCTACAGGTGTGTACAGTATCAAGAAAGCTTGTGCAGTGCACGGTTTTCTTTTTTTTTTCCTCGAGAAAGCTCTTTCCCCAATTCAATTGCACAATGTACATATCTTGTTACCGAAGCATGCCAAATATTATATCGCTTAATCAATATATGTTAGGACAGTTCAATTAATTATACGCAGACTGCAATGAATTATTGAATGCAATGAATTATTTTTTTCACGGATGATCTGACATTAAATTTATTTGCATTATCTAACTACATAAAAAAAAGAAGAAGCGTCTATCCCCAGCCGAGAGAAAATTCATCAATCGTGCGCAAGATAATTTGTTCTCAAAATATACTTCATCAAGGAATCACGCTTCACACCTGCCGATAATCGTAGCCACGCCGCACGAATTCTCACCTAACTAATTATAAGTACATATAGTCCAACACATCTGTCCCGAGCCCTCGGTTATCGAAACAACTAAATTGTAAGTCAAACTCGCCAGAACATAAACGTCCGTCTTAAATCTGGAACTCGATCACCCGCAACGAGCACCACCGTAGAATCTACAATCTACCCATACGAAAAAGAAGATCCTGCGAAACGAACCAAACGTCTCCACGATACACAAAGTCAACAGCAGGTTTCCATGCAGGACAACCTTAGTTCCACGGTACCAGGTGCTCTCTGTAAAATGTCTCCCGGTGCCGAGCTGCGAGATAGTGGTCGAGTTACAGAGATAGTTCACCGGGGCAACGTAGCTCGTCGAACAAATTTGCCAAGTGGACACGCGTGGACAGCCGCAGCTTTACGATCGGTTCACAGCGAAATCCCTTTTCGTGAAGGAGCGTGTAACAGATACTCCGGCGTGAATTGAAACTGATTCCCGTAAGGCGCGCTGAGTGGCTTGTCTTTTCGCCGGGCCGAATCCAGCGTGTGGGTGCACCGACACCACGGAAATTTATTGTCGAACGTACGTTCACCGGAATGAGCCGCGATAAACATGTAAGAGGAGGGTACGTGGCCTCGGTGCTTCGCGTAATAGACGCGTTACCAGTTGCGTCACGTCGCGGGGCGAAATTTTACCGCCCAATAACGACACTTCTAAACGTCTGAAACGTTGTCGAGAATTTCCTCGCAGGGTACTATATTTTAAAGGCGTCGACAACTGGTATTCACAATAATGTAGCGTTTAGAAGTGTCTTGTCGAGGGCTTTCCATTGGCTGGCGTACGTACGAGTGTGGCCGAAGTGAAAAACGTGGCAGGTCTTCGAGATGAAGCGAGGAGATGTTCCGACCGTTTGAAAGTTTATTCGCTGCCTCGTTTTAGAAGGATATTTATTTCCGTTTCCTTCCTTTCATACTGCGGTTGAAATTTTCATTCATCTTCATCGTGTTCCTTGTTGCACGCAGTCTGCATAACTGTGCCCCCTAATAGATACTTCGAACTTCTGTCTCAAGCTTTCAACTTGCTGTTCGATAAAATATTTCACCGCGGGGTAACAAATAAATTCGTCGTATCTTCCTGAAAAATGTATACAGTCCGAATAACTGTTCTCAAATAAATATTTCGATCCTCGAGCTTTCGACCCGGATAAACTATTTAACAAAACAGCGGCAAACATTCATCGCCAAAACTTCCCCCGTGTCCTCCTCGAACATTTTCCGCGCCCTTCCTCCCTCTTCGTACAATCCCCGACGAGATATCAGCCAGAGATGATCGCTCAAGGGAAGAGAATCGTCGGTTTCGCGAGCCGAGGGGCGAATCGCGTGTGTGGGTGCCGAAAAAAAAGGAGGGAAACCTAGAAGAGAAGGCCGCTCGGTGAACGAAGAAGGTGAAGAGAACGGTCGTTGAAACCCGAGGTTATCTTGGTGAACAGGCATGTCCTGCCACCACGCGGCAATGTTTCCGTCTTGTACACTCCCGTGTCCGACAAGATCTTTATTTCGCCGTGAGAAAAATTTATCTGCGCCGAGCAACACCTGGCATCACCTCCCGCAACGGCCTATCCCCTTGTTCCTTCGCACCCCCCTTCCGCCGTTTTCGTCGTGTTTGCCCGCGAGGTTGAAAGTTCGTTCGCGCCTCTCTGGCGTTTGTCACAGATCATTCGAGTTGCACCCACGCGGGCCAAATCGACGGAGGTATCCATTGAACCGCGCGCAGACCGTAACGAACGGGTTTGTGTTCCTCGCGTTGATTTGTGTCCGCCTGTACGTCACCATTTGTACGTCTGCCCGATGAAACGATGGATTCTTTTAATCTTCCTCTGCTTTCGTTCTCCCCGACGATATGGCTGGTTCGAACCAGCGTGTAGCGTGAACGATGGTCGGAATGTCTTATTTAAGCGCGTGGAATTTGCTGGCGATCGGTCAAAGTATCTTGTGCAAAGTATCATTCCCCTCGGACAAGGGCACTTGTATATTCCGTTCTATGTATTCTATATATTCGTAAGGGTGCGTCAATTGTACTTCAGCTGAATACAGTCACGAAGTATGAAAGAAATGTGCTTATAGAAATATTATTTTATTTCGAAACGTGTTACAGGTAGAAGCTCGGTGACTCTTCTACTGACTATAACAGAGTGGACCTGTTCCCGATCCGTATCCTAAGGGCAATTGCTCACCCGTTGTTACTTAATACGTGTACCTATTCGCATGTAAATACGGAGCGTCTTTCAGCGTCGTTAAAATTTCGAATTACAGTACGACTTCGATTCGCAAGTGTGCGTCGGGCTGGTCGTTAAACACGATGCGTATTAATAGCTCGTCGCTTCGATACGCGTTAACGCGTAGATGCGAGCAGAAACACGAATCAGAGTAATAAACGCGTTAAAAAAAAAAAAGAAGAAAAGAAACGAGGAATGATCGAGCACGTATATAAACGACACACGCACGATTACTGAAAGCGAAAGGCAATATCAATGATGGGCCGGCTGTTATAAACTACCCGTCGTTAGTTTCTCCGGGACGATTATCGGCCAACGAAGGGGTTGCATCCTTGTCCTCGCGGCCCCTTCTTCGCTATCGAACGCGCGTTTTCATCTGTGAATAATGATAGTTATCTGGAGGATAACGCATCCGCGTGATACCATCTTTCGACAGAACAAAGGCAGATGAAAGAGTAATCAAGGCGTATCGGATAGGTGTAATTCGTGCGCGTGTTCGAGATACTGATTCACAGAGGATGGAACGGATAACGTCAAATGGGTGATAATATGAAAGCACGATAAATGGGCTTCGGTAACGCGGCAGGCACCTGAATGGCTACGGGGAATGCATTTACGAAGAAGTTTTCAAGGTTCAAAGAATTGACGCTCGTTTCATGGAGTCGCAAGGGATGTCTGTGCCTCTAATCGCTGGGATTTTTCTTCGTATATTTTGGGTTATAATATGGAATAAACGAAAGTTGGTAAGAATCATTAAGCGCAATCGTGGAATTAACACACAATACGACATCGAGTTCAACGTTCGTTATCGTGTACGTATTTTAGCGCGTTAATTGAAGTTCATATTGTATTGCGCCGTGCAATTAATCCTCAAGTGGTAGGATGAAATATATGCTCGTTACAGGAATGGGGGGGAGCAATTTAACTTCGATCGAGTTAACGATTAAAGCACACACCCTCTGTCGAACGCAAATCGATCTCGCATCATTTCTTTCAGCAAATCTCCGATTAGAAAAATACTAGTAGACATTACAGTTAGCTAAGGGAAATGAATACACTTTTTACGTAGTTTCCTTTCGCCCACGGTGCTTCCCTATATCCCGCAAAATTTGGCCACACTTCGGAAGCAAATAAACAAAGATCGGAATACAAAGGAACTCTACGGCAATAAAATGGTAAAGGTATAAAAGAACAATGTAGCGAATGCAATGACCGCAGTGTAACACGATGGAACAATTTCTTTCCGCGGGAATAATAGCAGGTAATATAACAGGCTTTTGAAACGAAAATGATATATTTTTCAATTGTGTGAATAGGGTAATACCTGTCAGAATGTATCATAATACGTCTCCGTGGAACGGGTAGGCGGACAATTTTTACAATGGCATATTTATTCGAAAAGGTAATTACTGACCACAATCAGTGCAATGAATAATCACTGTTCGATAGTCGTAAACGCTGGACGACAATTTGCCCCGGGGACCAATGGGACTTGACTCGGGGACACGATCACTGGCACAACTAGCTGGTGGTCGACTGCAATTAGACTTAATGGCATTTCGTTGCATTTCTGCAAGCTCGCCGTACAAAATAAAAACTGCTAAAGAAGATGGACGCGTGCAAAATGAATGAAATCACGCGGGACAGATTCGTATCGTTGCCAAAGATGGAAGAGATTATTCCGCAAACGAAACGAATAAAAATGGCGAACGCGACGTGGCACAATTAGCACCGATCAAAAGTCACGAATCGTCGGGGGGGGGGTTAACGAAAAACTTGTTCGCCACGGCACAGCTCGGCCCATAAATAATTTTATACGCTCCTAATGAGGACCACCAAAGTTCATAATGAATTCACAATCAACAAGTTTATTCGAGTTTAACGAATTGTACGTGGCCCCCTCCCCTCGCCCCTTACCTTTCCCTTCCTTTCCGCTCCATTCCGCTCTTCTTTTTCCTGATTTCAATTAGACTGTCCCCCGTTATACGCATAACGAAAATCGGATCCGGCCGAAAAATCTGATAAAAGGCAAACGCTGAACCGGAGCGGTTGGTTTAAGCAGGGACAGGTTGAACTCGATCAGATAGCGAGACAATTAACCAATTACTATAATTAAGACACACGCCTCCACTTAGCATTTGTTCCATTCGAGCACGCTCGTTGAATTTGCATTCGAATCGACTCCGGGCCATGGATCGTCCCTCCTTTTCTTGCAAGGCCTTGCCCCTTAACGATCTGGGAGGTTGAATTGATTTTTCTCTTAACTGATCCGGTCCCGTAACAAACACCGGTCCGTGCTACGCTACCTTTTATTCGTTTGTTAACACATTGCGAGCGGCCCACGGAATTCCTCGTTCATCAAAGGAACGAAAAGTTTGGGTCGTATACGGATGAATTTCTGTTTCCTAATTTCTTCGTATTTACGTAATTATGTATTCAAGAATGGAACAGGGGACACGTAGACGTTTAATATTTCTTCCCTCGATATTGATACTATTGACAGATGTTCGACGTGTGAAGTATTAATAACAAATGACACATGAGATCCATTTAAAATCAGTTTACGTGGCCGCGAGAGAATAATTAATTGATATTTCAAAAGAAACATTCAATTTCCACCGTACAGTTAAGAAATACAGATTTCTATATTGAACGCGATCCTCCTGTCCAACATTTATAAAATTGTAACCCCGAACTAAAATCAATCATTCTTTAAAAAAAAAGACTACACTCTGGAACCTCCCAAAATGCAACCACAATACCATTCCTCTTCTCCACCTGGTTACTATCAACTATGGCCCCCGACAAAAGGAACGAGAAACTTGTTCGTGGGTGCATTAGCATAGTTCTCACACCTGGCGTCACTCCATCGCCGTCGGTCACGCGTTCACGCAATAAATCGCGCAATTGGTCAAGGTGGATCGGTGATCGGGGATCACCACGTTCCCGAGATACCTGGGCCTCCGTAGCAGGTGCGGCAATATTAAATAATATAGTCAAAGAGGTGCCTGTGCACCGTGCGTAATACGATTAACCGCGTCACCGTAGGATTCCTTGTAGCCACGCTGTTGCGTCAACGGGGGGTCGCCTAGCATTAGATCCATGATCTATGGTCGAAGCTCGTTTACTGCATTCGTTATGTTGGGCGCATGATTTACGGCTCCTTGGATGCGTTTAACGGGCGGCACAGGATACACAGTCGCGCGTGAGCGTGCCCATTAAGCTTCACAAGCGCGACAACGTGTCTCCTCTCGTCGCTTTCCATCACGACGTGTACGAAACCGGGATTCAGTCAACAGCAAGTCCATGGGGGGTTTCAATATCAGTTTTTTGATAGCGTTCGGACTACCGTGTTCCAGGGCCCGTGCGATCAGTTCTTGGTTTTTCGTTAGTACCATTTTTTCATTTAAAGCTTTTAACGTTCCTACTATTTTATGTGAAGTGACAAGTTTCAAACACAAAATTTATACCAATTTAAAGCTCGAGCACAAGATTTGAGAGTGAAGATTTCGGCAAGGTATATTTCTTTACGAGAAGACACGTTGTGATGCAGGCAATTCGTTTCCTTTTCTTCTCGTGGAACTACTTGCGCCCGATTAGAAACGACGGAAGCTTAATTCAGTTTGGTTTCGAATGGCCAGAATACTTCAAGTGTAATGCTCGGACAACTCTACTTCAGCCGGCAGACGACCTTTTCCTCCGGTCTCTGATACGTATCTGACGATAGGTTCGCCTGGAATTTCTTCCCCCCGACATGCTGCTCTTTTTTGCTCGACTGGTCGGTAGGGTAATTCTCGGAGAACTGGTGTACTTTTACCGCGGCCTTCGATATCGATGTTGATTCTCGGATCGCGATATGTCAGCTGAAACGATCGTACGAACTCTTTGTCCACTGGGTGCCTCGTTGTAATTCACATAGTTGTATAGGTCACACTGGATACCGATCGACGGAATGTATCGACCTTTTATAATGGCTGGTTTCTCTGCCATGTTTTTGTTGGCCTGCTTTCAGCGAGCTAAATGCGAAGGATCGTATAAATTTCTTTTCGTATATTGAAAGTAGATCCTAGTACAGATTCTGGTACGGTTACCTCCATGATATACAGCTTAAGTCCTTGCTAGTCCAAACATGAAACGACGACATTCAGGAATATATATACTTCGTTGCACACAACGTTTCGGTGAAACAATCACCAAAAAACGACTTACAAATCGAACAGCAGAAATCCTGCAAATGTTAAATGTGCGATGCCTACTCCCCCGTCATTATCACCTGCGTCAAAAATTCGACACAGCAGTTTCACTATGAAACCCAGACCTTACCGCACAACAGGTATGTCCAAGATTCATTCTCGGTTCACTCACAATTTTTCCAGCGTGACTCACCCCGTGCCGCTACTTCAGCCTAAGCACTTCGTAACTTCTCCGCGCCCACCCACACGCCACGAACTCTCAAAGTTTCCGAGCGAATCATATCGCAACTGGACCACCTGTATAAATCACCGCGCAACTCGTTCGTGCAGTTGCTCGTTTCGGCGTGAAAAGAGTGCTTTCCACGGGGTGGAGACCGGCGAACGCGCGGCACTTCCCTGAATCACACTTATCGCCCCGGTCGATGAGTAGTTACGTCTTAATAAGGAGGCCAGGGGAACGAAATGGCGGCGCGAATTCATCGCCTCGCCTCGGTCCATTATTAATGGCCACGGTCTTGTTAGCGATTTTCGCAGGGGCACCCGGCTGCCACGGGGGAAAAAGATACGCCGGTGATATATTAATTTATTAACTAGTTTATTTATACGGCTTAAAGAGGCCCCGGTACGCACCGGCCACAGAGCCCCTGGGGGATTCAGCCGGTCGGGCCCAACCATAACTCAATCCACGGATCTTCCAGTCCCCGTTGGCAGTTTTCTACGCTAAACTACTGCCGCCGTATCGATCGTATCTGGCCGGCTGCACGCGCTGTCTAACCCCTGCTTTGCCAAGTTAGCCCATCGTCAGATTGTATCCAATAATGGTGCACACCGGCGAGGCGGCTCGTAAATAGAAATTTGTCTCCGGGCTTTCTTTCCTCGTGCCCCTTATCGTCATCGGGCATTAGGGACGCTCGATAAATGCACTGGGTGTTCCCTGAACTGTTGGCGGAAACTTGGAGGGCGAATAGAACTGGGCATAAGAGTTTGAAAAGAATATTCGTGTCAATGTTGTCAAAGTGGACAATGTTTTAATTGATAGCTTGATTGAAATTGTGTAACGTTTATCTCCAGCAGAACATGTCACCTTTTTCGAGGATAGTTTTCTAGCTAGCAACAATCGTATTGGTTGCTCTTCAATATTTTGGAAATTAAAATGTACATTCGACGTTGCGTACGATAAATTGTATAGAATCGAAGACTATGTAACATTTTCGTTTTTTGAACTAATTCCATTGACCTGTTAAAATTTTAATGCTCCCTTCCAACCATTCGGAAACTCTCTGTATACTTACATCCGAGTCTGTACCAATGGTTACCAGCATTGGTGCCACTTGGCAATTTACTTGGCACACGTACACGATTGCTTTGGATTCGTATCGAAGTCTGGACGTGTGCAAATAATACGGGGAACGCGATACGAGATAGCACGGCCGCATTATGGCGGGCCGAATCTGATTCGAGCAATTGCTGTTATTACGATTGCGATCGATGTCATTAGAACCAACGGTGGAACGGTTACAGGTGTAACTGCGGCGGTAACTTTGGTACCGCGAAGTACAGCGCCATTGGGCGTGCGATTTTAGAAAATGATACAACATGATCAGGAATGTGCGCGAAGCGTTCGTAATGATCTGCCGAAGAATGTCTGCCACTGTACTACACGCTACGAATTTTCTGAACTCAATGTTTCGAGTATTTATATCTTTAATCAACCAATCGGACAAGGAGCCGTAATTATTACAAGTGTTTGCACAAAGGATCTCTATCACTGAAACACACGAAGTTATTTACAAATTCACAATGAAACCTATCGTTGCGATAACAAAATGATTGAACTCCCTAACACCGAAAACTCATACAAAAATCTACGTGAAGAGCATATCATCATTCCCCAAATCAGAGGTCCACTTCTTGTCAATCGAATCAACCTGTTCCAACCATCCCACCGTCCACGTTCCCATTAACCAATCCAATCAATCGAAATTTCTCGAAAGATGGTTCGAGAGACGAGCAGAGCGAAGGCAGAATCCGGGGTAAATGCGTCTCGGGCGATATTTATGAACGGCCCGGTTATCTGGCCTCGTTCTGAATTCATCCCTGTGGTTATCTAAACAGAGACCGGATCATAATTTACGTTCGAAGGTGTATCAGAGGGCAGGGTGGCGAAGGGGGAAGATGGTCCCGGGCCGCGGGACGCCGGCAATGGTAATTTCCCCGGTGCCCGACTATAAATTCTTAGGCGCGACTCGACGCGGTGGTACCTGCGCTCGCGTCCGCTATCGTCCACTCTAGTTACCTTCGCGGGTCCAGAGATACGTTGGATTTACTCGAGCTGAATCCGCGATGCCGGCGTTCTCCGACCGTTCCCGACCTATCGAACAAATTAGCGGCGAGATAAGGCCGACAGAGACGGATCGTTCTGCTCGCGATACAATTACCTGCGGCCCTCGCTACTGCTTGAATTCCCTCGGGGCGATCCTCTGAGACGTGTCCCCCTATTCTTTGGTAACTCGACGGGCACCGGGCACAAAAGGGGACTGTCGATCTTTAATATTGGATAGGTGTAAATGTTCTGTCGAGTTTCGTGCAATCCAGATAATTATGTTATTCACTTCGAAGACGATATTGGAAATATCGGCTTTTTATATGCTGATTTATATGCTGAACGATTTTGCAATTTGAGGGTGATTGGAAAGGGCTTGTTTTTAGATTCAGTCGTTTCAACTTTGGTAGGACAAGTCAATTTGTGAAATGAATTTTCGTAGAATTTTCGAGCTAGTTAGTGCACCATTTTATAGCATTTTGTGTATTGTTCTCGAACGTTGGAAACTCGAAGGAGGTGAAATATTATACACAGTTGAGGATCGCATTCAAGTGCCATATCTTCCACGCGTCACGGTAATATTCCTCCGAATCTTCGGCCAATTACTACCAAGGGGACATTATCGTTCATCTCGCAAACTCCTCCCGAAAACTCGGTCTCGAAGCAGCGATCGTTTTATATCAACTTCGTACCGTCGACGAGAAATTACAGAAACACCAACGGATACTCGAGTCATTAAGAATGGAGTCCCCTAAAAAGGTTTCAAGCTGCGAATTTAGATACTACGTCCGCCTAATGACGGCGAAACGCATAAATTCGGGCACCCACGTGGCACCAGAATTCCATTCGCCCCGGTATCTCGTTAAACAGGGAGAAGACGAGGATCAGAACGAAATAAAATGAAACGAATTTAAAGAAAAGAAGGAAGACAAACAAAAAAACAGAAGGAAAAATAAAAGCAAAATCGAGGTCCCTCGTTAAAACGTGTACCGATTATTCCGTCGTCGACGTTTCCTCGAACCGGTCGAGTCACTCGTCGTCGGACACGCGAAAGTCCCACACGTGTACCAGCTCGATATCTGATCGATTCGGGGCATCAGTTGTCACCAGGCGAATATAGGCGAATCAAAGTCTTCTGACTGATAAGAAAAAAACTGAAAGATCGTGTCGTGTTAATTTCATTGAAATCATTCGTTCGTCTCTAAGTACGGGGGGCGAAGTTAAATAATATTCGTATCGTTCGAGTAATTACGAGTGGCACTGTGTGCCGGCCTTTTTCCTGAATGATACCGGTTCTCCAGTTTCTCGTCGTGGTCGCCGGGTTACGCGGCTCGAAGCTCGTATCTTCGACTCGCGCGTAATTTAATCCGCGAGCGACGCGCTGCCGCTTGATTACGAGAACTGGGAAATTTTCGTAATCGTCTCCATCATTCCGATGCGCGTGCTCGTGCTGCCGGGGCCCGGCTGAAGTTTATACAGGTTCTGCTAATAAGTCTGTCCGGCCGATTAACCGGCGGATACAGGCGATTTTTCAGCGGTGCTTAAATGTCGGTGACTGTTTGATGTTCCTGCCTCGCCCCTTATCAGAAGCTCGGTTGTACCTACGTGTATTACCCGGGAGTGAATTGGTAAGACTACGCGGCGATTACGGACAGGTAAATGGGTGGAGATTGAAGTATTTAGCTGTTGAAGTGAAGACGTTGCAGTGGAATTTAGATAGGCGTTTTTAATGTAAATAAAGAGGTAGATTAATGAGCTGAATTTTTTCGTCAGTTCGCCCGGTGCGCAAATAATTTTGTTACCAGGCGTATAATCACGAGCATTTCGATTCGATAGCTCAGTGATGCAGTGATTTAGATTTGGTTCGGCTATTTCTATCTGTCAGAATACCCGCGTGTATTCGCTGGAATGTCTTGCATTATTTCTTTCTTGCCCCTCGCTCAGGTGTTTTTACAAATAGACTGAGATTCAGTATTTACGGAGCATCGAAACCTATCGCGAAGATCGCGATTCGCAATTCCGCTGTGCGATATAAAGTCATTGGGTGCATCGTCCGCGTTCCTGTATGGGAGCATCCAGAGCTTGATTTACGTTGATGATTCGTCGAGATCTCACTCACGACACAGTTACAATCCATTGAAATACCATCCGATGCTCTTCAAACACGCGGCAGCATTCGCGTTCCGAGTCGTCCGATAACATTACCGACGATCGTAACAGGATCGTGACCGTGTCGTTGCTCGCTCATCGTTGTAAATCAGGCTCAAATGATCGTGTAAGCCTTTCGATCGCATCACTTCGGGCCCGCTTTCGAATTTCGGTTGTGTGAAAAACGTCGCAAATTTAATACCAGAACTGTTATCCCACAGCACGTTAGATAGTGGTGTTACAAATTTCGATAACGAGCATCGATCTTTTGGCGAGAGGTGCGCGCAAAGGGAACATACGAATAATCCAACCAGAATTGTCGTCTATTATTTTCGACGAATAGATGTTACCATTATTTCTCGAATAGATTTCCCTGTCGCTCTGGCTATAGGTGATGACAAAGGATACGAAACGATGAAAAATTGTAGCGGTTCTGAACCACATTGCTCGCTAACTACCATCGAGCAATTAATTTCGTTTCGTCCTAACCATAGGCACATGCGGGGCAGTGCGAGTTCGCCAAGTGTGGGCCAGTCCAGTTATTTGAGACGGATAAGGGGGCGAAGCGCGACGAAAGAAGGTGTTCGAGAGGGCGAGAAGGTGGAGGACTTTCCATTGGGCCCGGCAGAAATTGATAAGACGTTGCATTAACTCGCGACGCGGCTCGTTGACGTTATCCGAGGGTAGAGGATACACGCTCGTTGTCCTGACAAGAAAACGCTCCTTTTTCCTCTCGACCCCTCTCCACGCACACCGCCATGACTCTCCTGTGTCGTCTTTCTTTTCCCTTCATTTTTTATTTTCGTATCTTTCCTCCGGTGTGCGGTCCGGATTACTTTGTCAAGCGGTCAAATAAAATTAGCACCATTCTGAGCCGTATGTACGCGGATTTGTAGGCCGATAGCGGCGATATTATCGCCGGATAAGCTCGAACGTGACGTGTCGCAATTTTTGAGATGTCCACAGACAGGATGTAGAAGGGAAGCCAAGTGTATCGACCCGCGTCGTTCGATCCTGTCCCCTGATAAAACTTCCTCCGTGCGATTCCTTTTCGTCGCGGGTTTGCCGTTTTCAGGGTAATCGAGGCTTATTGCGCGTGTCGTCGGTTTCAGCGAGCCCGTTGTCCGACGTATGGACAAGCTCGAGAAGGCTGACAAGCATCGAACCGCTGAATATTCATTTCCAGTCCGAAGCAGTGCCTCTTACACTATACCGAAGTATTTGTTAACATTGAATATCCGAGGGCCCCCTTCGGAGTGGCTATTATGTTATATTGATATCCCCAGCTTGAACCACGAGCGTCTTTTATTAAAAACGATTCAGCCCCAGCTAGAATATCGCTATGGAAAAAGGTTTACAGCGAGCGATCCTCACAATGAGACATTATGTTCTTCCGCGACGATGAATACTCATCCAGATCGGTTTCCAAATGGACGGTCGTACGGCGAACAGGCAGCTGGTCAGAACCGGGACCGGGGGAAAAGAACGAACCGTGGAATATAAAAATAAGAACGCATCATTGGAGCGGGTTAACCATACCACGGGAAGGCTCTTCTTCGTCGGGAGCCACGGCCGACGAAGGGAACGGTCCGGCTCGAATCCGGACGGGGACATTCTTGGAACTCTTGGTCGGTCTTCTCAGCATCGAGCCAGAAACGAAATTCGTGCCGGATCGATATAATTAAGAGCATCGGCCCCCGTCGATTGAATTAATAATAGATTGTATGCCGAAGTAGCGAGTGGTCCGCGTAATGGATCTCTTAATTATGTCGTTTCGCTGGGACGATTAGGGGGCCGATCTGCCCACGACGTTTGCCCGAAATCGACGCGGCGATCGCGTGAAGGCTCCTAATTTATGAAAATGTATTCAACGCGAATCGGGTCGCAGCGGGCCACGGCGTGCTTTCGATTAATTTTACGTGTCGCTAGCACGCCACTGCGATCGAGGATCCGAGTTGTGATCCGACGTTCCATTGACGGGAACGGAGACGCGATTATTTACGGTCCCGATCGTTTCTCTCGTTCGCTCCTATCATTCGACGCGACGTTCCTCAATTTTCATCCCGCCTGCTGCTCTGCATTCGTTACGTCTGTTGCTACATATCTATTGCTCATCAAGGTATCGTAACACCGTGTGAAATTAATTACGTCAACGGAGGTGCAGAAATATCAGGTATCACCGCAATTGTGTCGAGCATCTATTATTGGACCGCGACAGAAAAATATCGCCGTCGGAAGGGTGCAATTCGAATGTCGGCGAAAAATGTGTTACACACTCGCCGAAATACGTGAATTTCCGCCGCGAGGGATGTGCATTGCCCGTTTGAACAGCCTGTACGCGTGTAAACGCCCCATAGACGGTAGATTTCAATGCCTCGCAACAGGCATCGCAAGTTCAAGCGCGCCTCGTGTTTTCGCGAAACGTGTTAATCGCGCGTTTAATTCGAGAGCACGCACTCCTACGTGCACGGATTATATCGAGCGCATAATGTGAGCGTTTTAAGAGCCGGGAAATATCTCGGACGCGTATATTGCCGCACTTAGCGAGCAACATGTTGAGCGGCCCCGTTAATTTCACTAATTAAGTTAGCGACCGGCTAACCGCCCCGCCGCCTTATGGGCATTATTTATATTTTTTGCACATTAATTTCCCGTCTTCTTATTTCCCGCCGGACTTCCTTCGGCGTGCGGTCGCTATATTTGTTTCGCCCCGCTTATTGGCGCGTCTCCTTAAACATTTACCACACCCAGCCCCGTTCCTCGTTTTCGTTCCCCCGTCAACCCTTTTTATTTTTGAAAATCGCCCGCCGTTATACTTTTCCTCGTTTTATCCCTCGTCCACGTTGATCGGCTTTACGACGACACCGTGAGCACCGCTGCTCCTTAATAAATGCTCACCTCGCGATGCCAGGGACCAGCGGAATTCATAACTCGTTAAAAGCGGAACGACGCGAGCAAGCAACCGGATGGACGGTCAAGTTTTTGCAACGGGTGCACGTCATCCTCCTGTGGGATCTCTATTTCAGAGATTGACACAGGTCCGGATCGCGTGGCAACGAGCTTCCTCGTTGTGCGGGAAATAATTTGCGAAATTTCGAGCGTTTATTCGCAATTATTAGTATGAATGAAGGGGTTAATTTCTACCCCTAGGGGTGAACTCTACGTTCCGTAAGAAAAGATTCATTGGTGTCACTGAACAAATCTTGTATCCATTTCAAATTATTCCTTCTCTAATTCGAATAATTGAACATTAGTTAATCATTATTGCCATTGCAAATACAAAGCCCTTTTAATAAATGCAGCTTAATAATGCCATACCTACTTTCCTGAAAAAAAATTCCTGCACAACCTCGATTCACTTATCGATATAAAGTAAAGCATAAAGCGTAAAATCGATTTCTATCACCGGGGGTAATAATTCGGAATGAATACAGGATCGTCTCGCAATCATCCCCTCGGCAGAGTTTATTCGCGGAATTCAAGGAGCTTGATTGCATTTTGTTCAAATGGAAGTGGCCACGTGACAAAGTGCCATTTGCCTCCTCGCCGATCGTATATCACGGCCGGGATTTTGCTTTCTCGATTTTTCCCGCGTTGAGGCTTAATCCGCCAGGTTAATCATGAGAAATCGCGGTGCGTGCGCACCTACCTGATTCCTATAAACGCTATCGGGACACGGTGAATGCGCGGCCACATCTCACCAGGGCCCCGTGCTTATGGTTTTTAATACAGAGATGACAAATACGCTGTATTTAGCGATATTTATGCGAGCGGATCACGTCAGCTTCTGCCGACTGTACTGCCCAGCTTATCTTGTCCCCGAGAAATATTGCGTTCGCCGTTCGTCGCTAAACAAACCGTCGTAATATTAAGTTACTTCCCGGTCATAGAAATTAACAGAATGAATGATACGTTGGACGCCGAAGGATGAATGAATAAGAATTCGAAGTATTTACGGAAGGCTGAGATTTTATTGTACACTTGCACCGACGATTGCTCGCCCGCGAGACGAACACATATTTCAACCCCCGCGTTCCCAAGTGTTTGGCGTAAAAATTTGTCACGAACGATTCCTTCATTCTACAGCAATTAATCAATTGCCGGCCCATAAAATGAACAACGCCGCATCCAGCAGGAATGAACCGAAAATAATCGTCGACTCCCGCCGCAGATACACATCTAATTCGAACTCGAAACCCAATGTTCGATAACCGCGTTTCGTTTTACCCGACCTCAAATCGATTAAGACCTAACCCAGCCGCGACCCCGAATGCCCACAGAACCTCCCGATAAATCAACAAACGATGAAACAATCACGCCTCGCCTCCACCCGAAGCCCGCCCTCTTTCCCACACGAAAGGGGTTGCAGAAATCGAAACCTCTCTCACGCGTCCAGCTGAAATTTGTTAAGTCCTCGTGTGGGCGGCTACCGAGGCATCCTGCGCGAGGGCTTTCTCGTCGTTCCTCTCGTTTTTTTTTTCCTTCGCGAAAGCATCACAGCGCCCCGTGCACAAGGTTGCGTCGACGTCCCTTCTGCGGGCCAGGCATAAGTTATACGCGTATTATGCGGCTGCCGAGCGGCCGGCAGCATCACGAAACGGTAACACGAGAAACCGGACCCACTTCTAACGCACACTCGAGCACGCTTGTGGGTGTAGGAAGCAAGCCACTCTCTTGCGGCCGTGGCCGTTTCGTCGATTTCCACGCCGATAAAATCCACGCTACCGCGAGCCACCGTTCCCCTATCTCGTCTCCTCTTCTTCTCCTAATGCTCGTAAAAATGTCCGCGGTCCCGCATGGAGAACGGTTATCCACGGTGGACACAGTGGAGAACGCCCATTACACCGTGCCTCCCTAATTTGGAGCTTTCAACTCTGGGTCTCAGGCTCGCCGCGGGGACCGTGGATATTTCTGCGAGACCATTGTTCCCGTGCCTCGCGGAAGGGCGATAAGAATGATGGAAGCTCGAATGGAAGAGATGTGGGGGTCTTTATTTTTTATTTTTGTTTATTTTTTTCTTTTTGTTTGTTTAGGGGGACGGGGTGCCCCGAGCCCGTTTCTCGTCAAGACGCGAGCAGAGATGGGACGCTGGGAGCTTGAGTAATGCTGTCTGACGTTGTTTTAATCGTATTGTTAATTGGCAACTGTTTGTGTATTGTTCATTTATTGCACTAATCTTATTCCTGAACCACGAGTAGGTATATTGCTTTCCTATGGACAAAGCTTCTTTTCCGTTTAGCAAGAGGGGTAGGGGTATAGAAGTGGAAAGTACATGTACAGAACAATAAGTACTGTCTTTGCGAAATTTTTTGCAGAGAGGAGACAGTCGTGATTAGATATTTTTCGACTTGTGGGTTCAACGAAATTCTTTGATGTGGCCTTTAATGGGTGGAGACATATTTATTAATCGAGTTTAAAAAAATTTTGAAACGATTTTACTTCTTCACTTTACTTTAAAGCGATTTTAGATAATAACAATTTCTGCTATTCTCCTCGATCAGGTATTTGCAGGGGAATATTTTTCAGCGCTGCTCACATGGAACACACAATTTACGTTTTGAAAGAAATGGAAATTTCTGTGTCATGTCGAGTCACTGTTCTTCAATTATACATCACAACAGGGGAAGGCAGGCGTGTCGAGTCATTCGGTTTCCTACAAAGGCGGAAACAAATTGTAATTATCCGCGAAAGAGAGAAACACAGAATTTCGAGTTTACACCGCAGGATATGCGGTTTTGTAATTTATCTTCCCTTTGGAAGGAACGCAGCGGGACTCGAAGTAAACTTGGCGTCGTGAAGAAGGAAAAGATGTCGATTTAGCAGACATAAACATTTTTCGACATCGCCATTCTGTTACATTAAACTATTCTATTCAAAATTTAAGCATAATTTGGAGTTCACAAGCATTCCAAATTATGATTCCTATATTCCTTCGGACCGATTGGAAACCTTTCCTTTAAGAAGCAAAATTCTTTTCCCAATCAAAACGCACATCTATACGAAACCAACATCGAATCCCAATAATTTCGACTGTCAAAACCTTCGACATCCCAAAGACTCGTTGATTTATACATGAAAGATCCCACGGTAGAATGTGAGATTAAGGGGGACAAGCCAAAGTTTGGAAATTTTTTTCATGAAAAAACTATTGGTAGGATAGAGATACCAGTGCCTAATAAAACACAGGAAGACATAGTCATTTACCTCTTTCAATTTTGTAACGTGTCAGGTGAGCATACAGGCATACTCCGTCGATTAAAAGATTCAACAACGACGAACAGAGATTATCAGAGGCAACTGGTTTCTTTAATTAACGGTATTCAAATTGATTCCTCGATTTTCATTTATACACATGCGCTCCGTCAAAAGTTCTTCAATGCGTATGCAGATGAACCGGAATTAATGAAAGAAAACATTATCTTCCGAATTGAAATAATTTCATTAAGAACTGGAAATCGATGCCGCGTTCATTCGTAATCTGCCCGGCTTAAAAGTGTTTTCTTGTTGAATCCGGAAAGTCAACATTGACAAGCTACATAGGTAACAAGCCTGGAGATAATGATCAAATTATTTGTTTCGAACAGTACGCGCAGCCACGATACCAGACATTCAAAGTAAATATTCAATCATTTCCATTAACTTCTATCGAAAAATTTCGATTACCGACACCGTGCTAAAATCGCGTTCACAAGAAGATCTATGGTAAAACCACAAACGAATCAAAGCTGTGAAACGTCTTGAACTCGCGCGATTAATGAAATCGAATCGACATTGCTACCGCAAACAGTTTCACAAGTTGCACATCGCAATCTACCAAAATTTCCCCGCAATAGCTACGTTACACAAAAATCGACCCCACGCGAATCCAAACTTCTACATTGTTCCCCGTAAAACGTCCCGACGCTTTTGACCGCGAAGCAATTCGAATCAGCGTGTGCGCAAAAATCCGCCCGAGTCTCGAGCAACAATACCTCGCCGCCCCTCCGCGTCGTCATTTATACCAGCAGACTATTATATACATCCGCCCTGCATCCAGGCTCGGCATCCGTCGTTTCCAGTTCAGGCCAACACGCTCGAAATACCGCGGGCGCTCGCATCCATTACCGCGCGCAAAGCCTTTTGCAGCGCGTTGAACGCGACACAGAGCAACGAGGAACGGCGACGTTAAACGCGCCGACCCGGGCGCGTATAATAAATAGCGGGCCGGCCGCCGGTGACAGGACAATCCTTACCTACTATGACCACGTGGCCGAAGACCTGATCGTTCGCCACGTGGGAACAGTTCCAGCGGTGATGCCTGAACTGATGCCGGCACTCGCGAAGTCCTAGCTCCGCACCCTCGCCCACAGCAGGCATCGCGTGCGGCGCTTTTCTGCACTGCTCTCGTTGACTCTTCGCCAGGCCAGGAATACGCCCGCAGACGGCTGCACCGACCACCACTGCACCGACCACCCTGCAACAGAGTCGATTTCATCCCCTTTAAAGTTTGCACGTCTTTATTTGCCGGTGGACGAAGGGAGTGCCAGGTGTATGGGGGAAGGGTTGGTTGTAGTTGCGACTAGGTGAACCGCGAAGCGAAGAGGATCGTAGAATAAGTGTGGATGGGTAGGGGGGATTGAATGGCTTATCGTAAGGGTGTGCGTGTATTTTTGTAGATTTTGGGACAGGTTTTACGACGGAATAGTGAATCTCGTTCAGGGTAGAAAGGTTGAACTTTGTGTGTAGAGGGAGGAAAAATTGAGACGGATTTTTAGGCGAGGGTTTGCACGTGCGGTACAGACGAGCACAATGTGGCACACATTATTAAAACTTTCTGGTTAATTGTACGATATGCGCGAAGTGCTGAAAGATATTTTTTGTAGAATTATTCCTGGGATGTGGGTGTTGAGTTTTTGAATGTAACAATGGATTTGGAATTGTTGGTTGGATTGATTTTAAGGGAAAAAATGATTTTCTTTGACGATGCTGTTGGAAATGACTGAAAGAGATTACACAGTATTTAAAAAATTTTTGTAATACTTAATTAAGTGTACAGGCATGTGGCATCTGAAACTCTGTTTCTTGATTAATATCGCAAGAATTTAGAAATTGATTCCGTGAATTCTGGCTATTAAATTTAAAATCGAGAGGGTTATTTATTTGTACACCTGTAAAACGTCGCATAAATTCTCCATATTTTAAACTCCTTTCCCTGTAATTTAGCCATCGAAGCGTTATTAATGCCTCTCCTTCGCAGGAATCTTATTAGGAAGCTGTGAGCCTATTCGCATCAAAATTAATGTAAAGTAATTATGCGAATCAATATACTAAACTAAATTCAAGTGTATACAAGAGAAGAGAAACATCTTCTTCTATGTATAAATTCTCCACAAATCATCACAGATATTATTTAAAATCAATATATATTACTTCGTTGTCAAGACGTTTCTTAAAGAAGAGAGCTCGCTAAATATTTCCACCTTCCATCCGATTTCTCATCAAATCGAATCATCCATCGTTTTTCTTTGAACAACCACCCCTCTTGAGAAGAAGCTTCGAAAATTAATTTCCACCCGTCAACATAAACACCAGACCGAAGCGTTCGAATCGTTTACAAATCTCGTACGCAAAAAAATTTACGGACCGACGATTTTTCCAGAAATGAATTTCTTACAAATTATCCTCAACGTACCCGCGAGGTGAGTACTCTGAATTTCGAATGAATTCACCGGTCACCATTTAGCGTGACAGGAACATTGAGAGATCCAGAAACGACGATCGGTGGTAGGGCCCACCCGATCGTACGACGAATTAAATGACGATAAATTCGAACGTGTGAAAGTACGGAACGAGCGTGTCGACGTGGAGTCAGCGTGGCCGAGAGACTCGTTCATTAGTATTTTAAGCTCACTGGTTGTCGTTTTCGTCGTATTACTTCGATTCCGGTGGTACGCGCGTTGTACTTCGTCCTGCATTCGATCCAGCAAGAAATTAACGACACCGCGAATTTTTTATCCCACGTCTTGACCAAGTCCTCCTCCCCGTTCCTTTCTCTTTTCCACGTCTCGCCGCGGTCGTTTCGTTGCGAAAAACTCGCGGATTCATGACAGTTACCGTCCTGCATGATTCATCGCGCCGCCGAAGAAGCCTTCTTGGAAAATGTGCAAGAACGATCGTGAAGCTTTTACAGAATCGTCTAATTGATTACAAATTCTGGAAACTTTGCGAAACGTAATGTGCAATATGGCACGTGCATATATTTCTCCTCCGCGATGAATTACAAACTCTTGCGGAATCGGATCGAGAGTTAGGATTCAGTTTCGGTCCGGTGAAGTATGATTGATTGAAATGGGAACGCAAACGAAATTGGGGAACACGAGTTGCATTAAGTTATCGTTAAGAGAATGTCCTTTAAAAATAATCATTGTTAAAGAGCTGACGCATTTCAGTTCTTTGAAGAAATATAATATATAAGTAAGTGCTGTTGCTTGAATAAAGCGTACACATTCACGTGTTCAACAATATCTGGCCAAGCAAGTTGCGTAAATCCTTGAAACTGTTTCTACGGTGAATAATGAAAGATTGACCTCAGGAGTTATTCGATTTCTCGCTCTGGGGGATGTCTGACAGTTCCGCCGAGTACCTGACAATCATAGCTCTGGATCGAGCGATCCGCTTAAGATAGAGTCGAATCTATTCCAATTTAACCGACCATCGAACCGAAATGCTACAGCACGCCATTACATTATACAATTCACTTTTGTCGGTCCGGAGGGGTTTCGAATGAAAAACTTTTATGCCCATCCGTCATCCCGACCCTAATTTCGACATCTTCACGGGTAACCTGCGGGACGCGATCACGGCATACTAAAAGCGATTACCTGCCGACAAGCTGAAACGTGATACTCTCAACCTCCTACTGGTCCATTGCGTAATTTACATCCCATAAGTCAACCTTTTCGTGGCGGCGGTACCCCGTTTCCAGAAACCGTGGACACACGCGAGGCATTCCTTCATGAAATCTTCACCCATTCATTCTGCCACGAATTTATTATAACGACGACCAACGGGAATTACGAGAAATAGCGAGGAAACGAACGTGGTCGAAATGTGCCAGCTGAATCGTTCATATATTGATGTATATCGTGTATTCAAAGATTATAAGAAAAATATCCCACGTAGACAGGTATTATACTTTTGGAATCATTTAAGCGAGCCCCTCTGTCCGATATTTTTGAACGCCGCTAAAAGCCTGTTTCAAATTAGTCTTAAACACAGCCCTCTCGCCAAGTGTTAAAAACCAAGGGCTCCCGATGATCCATCATCGCGATCGTTCGGGTTTCGTGGTGGAAAGAGCGTCGAATTCAAACAAGCCCGCGGCGTCGCGACCCATCGATCCATAAGGGCGTACATCTCGCCGCATAAAAGGCCATAAATAAACACCAAATGTTACCGGTTGTCATCTCGTCGTTTCTTTACGACGAATAATACAGGCTGCTCTCTAACGGGTGTTGCTAAAAATTGAACAGTCGATGTTGCAGGGACATTCTAAATGAAAATGAAAACGCTAGAGACTTTTCCTCTTGATTCATCGCAAGGGCATGAGATTCGCGTCGACAGCCCGTATAAATGAGTAAACTCAACGCCAAGGGAACATCGTCGTTTAAGACAGACCGTGGAATTCTTCTTCGCCCGATAGAACGTGCCCACGTGCAAACACCGTGGCCACGAGGAACCACCTAGCCCCGAGGGATGGTTTGTCAATGATAGCGACACCACGCGTGAAAACGTACAGGCCAAGGGAGGCCGTCAGACCTTCGATACCCCATAGCTGAGAGGGTGCAAGGGGCGGGTACAAGTCGCATTTCTGAGAAGCATGAAATTGCGACGATTACGCCGCGCCCTCGGGGCGAACGTTATTTTGCATTGGAATGCATCGCGGGGCTCGGTGGCCGAAACTCACCACGTGGAACGATCTACAATCTACAGGGTGTCCTGATGAACGTGAGAAGCTGCCACGGACGGCGGCCGCGTGCCGTGCGAAAACGAGCCTTTGCTAAATCGCCCGGGGACGGTACACGTCTCTTCCTCTGTTCTTCGTCCCCCTCCTCGTCGTTCTTGGCGAACAAGAAGGGAACACGGGTTGACGCGATGGGCGGCGAACGCACGACATGCGTCTTCCGTGATTTTCGTCGGCTGGAAGACATAATCGCGCTTCACGTCTCGGTGAAGACGTCCCGCGTCAGGGTTTATGACGCAGTGGTACCGAAGAGTGCGAGTGGATGTCCAGTACCGTTTGGGAACCTCGGTTTGACAAGTTCCTTCCCTTTTCCTTTCCTTTTTTGCTGATTGCAGTTTCGCGGCGAGGCATGATATTTTATATCTGTGGTCCACGCTTGAATTGGCGATTCTTTTATTTTGCATTGCAGTATTTTTGTTAACTTGTGTTGGCCTTTCGAGTTCTTTATGCGGTCAGTTTAGGCAGTTTCGTGAATATGTATGGATACGTTCTATCTTTGATTCACTTCTTGAACGTGGAATCGGTTCGTTTCGGAATATTTTTAATTGTGTGCCGATAATTCAAACGAGAGAAATGTGAGTCGAAATGTCTGTGTTACGCGAATTAAGGGAGAAACGAATGAATGGATTCAAAGGAGGCTCGCAGTTTATTACAATGATTATTTAACCCATTAAAAAATGTGTATCCGTGTGTGAATATTTTCCTTTCTCTCGGTCTCATTCATTCCAACTGCTTCTGGCTAGCATTCCAAAGCTGGAAACACTCTTTGGCGTTCGACGATCGTCCTGTAACTAGAATCGAACAAGAATTTCGCTGTACCCTTTTACGAAGCAGGAATCCGTGCGAGGAGATTCCGTGACACAGATTTCGCATCTCGCGACTCTAGTCGAGCTTTTTTTTTCTTTTTTAAGAATTTCATGATGTTCTATAGTGCGTTCAGTATGCCGATCGGGATACCAAGAACAACGGGCTCGTGTGCATGTGCTTGGCAGCAATGCATACGTAGCCATTAGCGCGTAATGTATAACATTACGCCTCGCTCGTACGGAGGTTAATGGCGAGCTATTTGCAACAAGCCACTTCAGAATCGTGCGCCACCGTCTTTTAAAGCCGTTGTCATGACGATTTTTACAATCCCCCAATTTATTCCGGTAGGTCTTTCCACTTTTAACGCAGGTAGGACTCATTAACCGCCGAGTACGTTGATTAATAAAATGACAACTCGAAAGTCAACAAATTTGTAGATAATTTTTTAAACATATCGTAGAACAGTATCGCATATACTACAAAGCGTCAAGCGATTTCCAAACAGTATTCCGAACGAGTGTAATAGGAGAGAAAAGTACCACGAATAATTGAATCCGTACTCAATCCGCATCTTATTGTACTCGTTACTCCTCTATTCCCCACAAAGTTCGACCGACAAAAACGACGAACAACTCACGTGCAATCAATCTTTCAACGGAATCCAACGCACGCATCTCGTCAGAGCTGCAACAACTATCTGTTCCGTCGTTATCCCAATGAAAACCTCTGCCTGCTCCGATTCCAAGTTACCCGGAGATCCATAGTATCTATCATGAAATTCATTTGCACCATAAATCGCCTAATAAGACGCAATAATACACTGCTCGGTAATACCGAGGAAGTAGGAGAGCGAGACGAAGTACGCGCGTAGTAGCGGGCAAAATCTAGGGAAATGGAGGAAAATACGAGGGTACTTTGCATAATACCCTCGTGCAAGCTATCGTTAAAATATCTTCCACGGTGTATCGTCGAAAGTCGGCGTACGCGATTCGACGCCCCGTCTCGCCTTTGATCGATCATTATGCACACGGCTTTCCTATCGTTCCGTGAGCCAACAGCACCGCCCAAAGCGGAATCTTTTTCTCCACGGACATTTTAAGTGGACCGATCGCGCGAGCGGTTGCCCTCACAATGATGTTTATTATCCTAATTTCACGAATCTCTGCTTTCCGTTCGAGTGCTGGTTCGCGAACGCCTTCACGATTCTTCGTTGGCAGCTTCGCTGGTCGCGTTCTGCTACTTCCGCTTCCCCGTGTATACTTTCAGCGGCCCGGGGACACAGATTCTTCCAGCTCGTACCGAGGGATCTTCGTCGTAGGCGTGGAACGTAATTATATGCGATTCAGAGAGAGCTTTGTTTCAGAAATGAATTGTAGTTTATTTTTCGGTAATATTTAATATTGGCGGTAGAAGATTATTAATGTACCAATAATGTAGTTTAGTGTGAAAGCTTCTCCTTCTTTTTTTCCTTTATTTCGCCATTTTGATCATTTGGAGTTTCTTGGATGCTCTTTCAGGAAAGTAGATATCAAGCATTCCAATGATACCGATCTCTTGATCTCTTGATACAGTTTGATCTAGTCAACTGTAGACGAATAATAATTTGCGTCGCGGAATTGAGAAGAAATACTACTCAGGGTAGATTGCTCGCAGGAACAGCGTGTACGATACTAGCAGCAACGCTGGCGATTATGTAGTTCCCTTTTCCGAAAAACATCGTAATTACATTGGGAGTTAAACCCCCATTAAGCGGCCGCTTTGACTGTGATTCGTTGTAATTTGCGATCGTAAAGCCCGGATCGGCCGATCTTAATATGATTTATATTTAAATCAGGTTTCACCGTTCTGGGGAATTCAATGGGCCGATGCAAAATATAGCGGGCTAAACGCGTAAATAAGATAAGTGTAGAGTGGCGTGAACAGAAGAACTCTGGGGTGGCCTCTTGAGTCATTTTATGCGCAACATAGGTTCCTATTTATTATAATTATCCAGGATTGTTGTAATTCTGCAATCGAGTTGCGGTGCTTTGAAGAATGCACCAGAACCTGTATTCAACAAGGAGGTTTCAGATTTATTAAGAATGCATGGCATTTTTGATGGCAGGTATTGAGGCATGATTATTATCCAAGTATTTATTTTTAAAGACTTGAACACATTCGCTGATGCCGCGATTATATCGAACGTTGTGCAATGTTACCCAAGTACCTATATTTCGTTTATCGTGTTTTGCAATGTTCAGAATTTTTACACAAAAAAAAAAAAGAAATCTGCCATTCTATCTTGAACTAAAAAGAAGACGATTAAATGGAGAACAGTAATAATAATATTTTGATCCTAGCATTTCATGCACATCGAATTCAACAAATTTTCTTTTTACAGAAATGATAGTTGAACAGACAATTCCTTAATATATCTGCAGTAGACGTGTGACAATGAGAGAAATTCATATTTTTTAGCACAGAGCAAAAGTAAAATTTAACATTGAATAACGAATAAGGGTTGCACGTTGTATAAGTTAACGGGATTAAAATACAGGACGGCGCAAATAGACACTTTTTAAAACGATCTCTCATAAACTTAATCCACGTCACGTTTATCGAGCGCTTAAACGGGTGTCAAGAAATTGTAAGGGTTTCCAGATAACGATTTTTCAGACGAAAATCACTGGCTGCCTTGCCATCGACAAGAGAATTCGTTGCGCTTGACGTAAATCCCTCGAGTGATGCATGATACTGGCAGTATGTTAATGTCTGATATAAAATCTGATGCGTTACAAAGCGGTTCCCAGGCTTCATAGATCCAAAGTTGACTTGATAAATGGCGTAGTAAACGATTTGAGCGCTCGAATTAATATTTTTCGTAATATTTGTACTCTTTCCGATCATCACAATACACAATGACTTTCGAAATTGAATGAAAGAATTTGAAGTCGAAGAAAACTTTCGAATACTATGAAGAACATTAACCATTCATAATAGTCGTCGTAACAATGTCGAAAAAATAGTTTCAATAAACGCAGATACATCAGAATAATATATTTCCATAAATTCTCTGTAATGCTCCTTGCACAGTTAGTACTTGACAAAACGTTTACTCCCGGAAGTCTCGATTATTGACGATACAGGTAAGCACTACAGTCACAAGCACTTCGTGTCACGGGCTATTACTAGAAAATCGTAGATTGCTGTCGTTAAGCCAACTATTCACATGTGCATCCCGCTTACCAAAGGTTACCAGCTAACTATTTGCATTAGGTTGCATTCGCATTATCTTCACTGTCACCGTTGTATAGATGTCATCTAATTGCTATTAAAGGCAGCCTAAAATAAATTTGAATATTTAAATATGAGGATAAATACGAAATTAATAGATAGAGCAAGCTTTCTATAAATTATTAATTATCCATATCTATCAGGCATTAGCCATATTATTATTTATTTTCGTTTTACTTTCAAGCTTTTTATCGAAACAACTAGCACTATGATTTATCGTAATTAACCCTGCAATTGCAACTGTAATACCCCTACGAACTACTATTACTCAACTTCCACCGTCTCTAATGATTGACCGATCAATTTAGCTTCATTCCTCGAAACCTATAATCAATTATTCAATAATTAAAAAAAAAAACCTATAATATTTCTACGCCATCGAGCAAATAGCACCCATTTGTTGCTAACGATTTTCCCATGGAATCTTGTAATGGTAATATCGTTTAATATTGAACACATCAGCCAACTAAACGGCTCCTTAGGTTTCATTATCCTATCTAGCCAAACAGTAACTTGCTCATACATGGTGTCCATAAGCTCGCGATTGAAAATAGAAAATCGAGAAACCAGTAGCAGCTCTGTTAATTATAGCATTCGATACAACCACTCCAATAATTCAAAGCCTCGATACAATCTTGTTAGTAAGCCGGATAAGTAATGGAACCTGCGTCTATCGTCGTCCCGTACACTTTTTCTCGTTTAATGAAACGTTTTGTGAGAGCTCGCGTAACGGAACAGACCGCTGGAAATGGGAATATCGAATTCCAGGTAATTGCCGGAGCCATAGAAAGGACTTCGAGGCAATCGCGTGTGGTCGTGGCTCGATTAGAAACGCGAAAAAATTGTCTTATATCAGAATGTGAGTTTCGTGTACAGGGGTAATCGTGCAGATAGGATAACGAGATAAAGCGAATGAAAATCACAGAAATTAGCAGCCGCTTTCTTGCCGATCTCGACTTTTCATGCGGTGAAACCGTGTCATTTCACTCTTGATCCGTAATGGAACTAATAACGAAATAATGCGGTCACCGTTGAGTTTTCCTCGCGTAGAAAGCGATGCAGCTTGAGTCGCAAGTGCATGAAAATATCTTTCATACCCGAAATAATTTTCCGGCGTCGTTGAAATTCCTTGGAGAATACTTCGTTTGTTTTTATATTTGAATCCGTATTGATATCTATATATTTATCAGGAAAGGCGGGAAATTGGGGTGAAAAGTAGCGGAAAAACGGGCAGCAGAGCGCGCGTTACCGTTTCCATAGCAGAGCGTTTCGTCATCGTCGCACAAGGGAACCGGTTGCCGTTCTAACAACGAAGCTATGCATCATCCCCTTATCTAGTCCGCAGATTCACGACTCGCGATCTTAGCTTCGAGATACGTAGCTGAACCTTCTGCTTGGCGAGTCGACGCACGTGTGTGGTTCGCGCTCGTTGCAACGACGAGGAAATCGCGCGTGCATTCGGTGCCGCCAAGCGTTTTAATGATATTCAGAGGGATTCATTTTTCTGTCACCGAGTGTCGCTTAGCCGGCCGGATAAAGAATCATTAAACATCGGCGCACGCGACGATAAGATTGCGAAATCGTTTACTTGATTGATTTATTGTTGGACTCGCTTTCTCAATCGCGGAAATTTTTTCTACCATTATTATTATTACTGGCTCATACTTCGAATTCCAATCGAGATTTATGACGCACTAGATTGTTCTCGGAATACTTTACTGCGATGGTGCTTTATTACTTTCTCAAGCAATATGAGAAAAAACTACAGCATTTTTCTCACAATTGAATAATTTCATCTACTAATATACAGTGGCAACAAGCGTCCCACTTTTATTCCCATTATGTACCAAACCCTATCAACCTGTCATTTATAATAATTTCGGAACATCACAAACTGAATACGACGATAGGCTTCGGAATTCAGAATGGACTTTGGAAACCGTTTAGAAAACGTTTAGCCGAGCGTAACCGGCACCTGCGTTAAACAGAATAACCAACTCCTGCATTCCCGTAGGACATCGTGAATAACGCAAAAATCCTGACCACGCGTACACGTGTCCCTATAAGCACCTGTTACTTCAATTACGTCACCTTGCCATCGCGACTGTCCGTAAATCCGTTGAAACGAAAACGCTCTCGCGAGAGATTCATTGTTCCAGGACCAGCGGTGTAAAACTGCTCGACCATCAAGATATACAGCGTACAGGTGTAGCGGGCATTAACTGGTGCGCAGGTATTCAGACTATCCGGCCGTGACGCCGTCGGTAAATTTACTGTCCCCGAGAGGCCCTTATCTCGCGTTACTTTATTGCCGCTTATCGTCGCGGTCGATTTCGTTCCTCGAGCATCGTTCACCGTGTTCTCTTTTCCGAGCTGCAATCCTCTCATAAGGGTCCTCCTCTCTGATTCTGTCGGGGAATATGTTGGCGAACCGGGGGCAATTATATTCGAAGACTCCGTATCGATTTTGGTACGAGTAAAAAGTAAATAAGAAAATGACACGAATCGAACAAATCGGCGTGTCAAAAGTATGTAATGCAATGGATGTGTATTAGGGGTGTGTATTAAAGGGGACAGCAGGTATCTTTTGAGTCCTGAATTTGATTTATCGTTGCTCTCCGGTGGTAGAGTTCTATTCCAGGTTCTACATTAATTTATATACGTGTATTAAGAGCAGAGCAGTGTTCAATGTTCAAAGTTCACTGACAGAAATGAATCTCCACGGAAACCAAGAACAATTCTACGCACTCAGCGTACGACCCCGGCATCGCAGCTATCAGTGGACCACCCGATTCCACGTAGAGATCGGGTTATCATTATCCAAGATCTTCGGGACAGTTCAGCCCTCGGCGTTTAGCCCTCCCTCAGTCTGAAGATTTTAACTCGACAGCCCGTGGCGAATGGATTTCTGGCATTCGATACACCGTAACTAATCGTTGGAAGGTGTTTAAGAAAGCTCTTGGGATAGGTCCCGGCTGATTAATCGCATCGATTCGAGCCGCACAATGCTCCCCACCGTGATCACATTCGAAACTCTTTTCGCTCTGGTTACGATGACTCCTCCCGGATTCGATACGCCTATTTTCGTCTCAGGACAGGGATTAAAATGTGCTTTGAACACGATCGGGTCCGGTTACTGGGCCAAATCGATCCTGTCCCGTGGTTAGAGTCGTTCCTCGACTCTTTTATTGGAACGGTCGAGTCATCGACGATTCATCGATAATCGATTCTCACCGGTGCACCACGGTGGGATCGTTTATTCCGTTCCATGACAACGATGGTTTCTTTCAATCGATGTGCTGCGAAGTGTGCCCCGATTGTTCCTTTTCTTCCAGTTCTTGCTTCATTTTTCTATTCGTTCTTCTTCGTTTGGCTTGTTAGCGGAGATGCGCGATGACATTGTTTGCACGGTCATGGAAAGATTCCTCAGATTCGAGGAACAGATTCGATCATTTTGCAGTTCGAATCTGAAACATCGCGTATCCAGGTTCCTCGTCTACCTGCGACCAAACGATGACCCCCCCGGTCCGCGTTGACGAGCTCGATAAACGCGACTCGACCGAATTCGTGTCCGCGCGAAATCGCCCGAAGAAAGAGAAACGAGTGTCCCGGTGCAGGAAAGGGCCCGGGGTGGATTCAATAAGCCGCGCCATAAATACGGGAATTAGATATGAAGTGATACAGTTTGCGCGCGTGCAAGGTACCTGCGGGCCGCTCACTAAATAACGCGGCTCGGTGGGAACAGGCCGGCCCACGTATCACACGCACGCACAGGACCACTTAGTAAGTCCTTAATCCTTATCTATGCGTATCGCACGTATGCAATGCAAAGTGGACACGCATATTGGCCGCGGGAGAGAGGGATCAACTCGACTTATCGAGCGAGATAAATGCGGCTTTGCGTGGAGGCCGCTGTTCGAAAAAGCACGTGCTTGCGACACACGTTTCGCTCCTTTCCGCCTCGACCCTTTCGGGGCAATCGTCCCTCCTGCGGGGTCCCGTTTAATTTCCCAAGGCGAGATTGGTCGCGTGGGTGTACGCGATTCGTCGTGTGCGATCGCCGGGTTCTTTTCGAGCAACAATGAGTATCGCCACGGACGGTCTTGTGTTCCGTGGGGTTCCAGTACGAGTTGTTCGATCATTTTGGCGAATTTCAATGCGTATCTGTGTTTGGTTGGTTTGTTTTCCCTGAGTCTTGCGCGAGACTGCGGCGAATATGGTTGGAATTTTGTTACCTGTGCTCTGTTCATTAATGTTTTATCGAGGAAGATGTACCCCAAATGCGAATGAGCTTCAATTATAAATTGATTAATTTAATTCAAGCTGGATGATCGGATAATGTGTAATACCTTTATCTGCCATTTTAGAACGTTTTGTATTATATATAAATTTCAGTTTCGATTTAACACTATTAATTTGGCTTGGACAAAACCTGCACATGAATGTGTATCGATAGAACTTGCTGGTTTGATCGCTATTAAATCCCAATTAAAAAGTCGTGTATCGAGATACAGGTACCTATTCTATCAGTGCAACCAAGTTGAAGTGCAAGGTAGAAAGTCACACTTTTTTTTATCAACAGGATTCTGCTGGTGTTTAATTACATTACAGCGCCTACAGAGTGCAAATGTACAGGGTGGCTTTTCATCTTGCTACTAATCAATGCTATTCGCAAGGCATTTTAAACATAATACTTTTTTCCTCGATTTAATTTAAGAATATAATATCTCTGTTAAACCTCTAACCCTTTCACCTCGCAACCACATCTTCTTACACATACAAAAAGTTATATCTTGGTCGACTGTCAAAAAGCAATAAAAAAAAACGTCATAAAGAAGAGACATATTACCTACTTATCCTAACGAAAGCTTAAACATCAGCAAGCACAAACTCCTATTAAATTACAAATTCAATGACGCTTTGTTGGAGAGTATCAATTATCCTTTCTATTATAGCCCAATAATAATTCCCATATGAATTTATACTCCCACCCTATATACAAACTAGTGGGACACTTCAATTAAGAATTTCCCATTAACAACGCCTTGTCGAAGCCACAATTAGTCCCAGTGCGCGAACGTCGTATGTGGCGAGCATGTGTCGATGCAAATTAACGCCCTGCGCTTCCCATAAAAACACCCCGGCCCGTATATTTGCGAACAGCAGGAAAAAATTGGATTAATCATCGACGAGTCGATGTTCGCGGACCGTGTCTCGATTCATAAAAAGAAAGAATTGTACTTTATCGTACTATATATCGTGGTAACAGGATCCACGAGGTCTCCACGTCCTTTGGCGCATCCGCCATCAGCAGGTTAATTTAATTCGTATTCAATGCTAATGGGAGGCGAAGTGCTCGTGATTCTTCGTACGTCTCAGCCTGCCTACGCTATTCCTTTGCTTTCCTGTCTGTCAACACACGCTGGTCTTAAGAGATCGCGCATACCCAAACGGGGCGAGGAGAGTTAATTTTTTCTTTATCAACCCTTTCATCATTTGGAACGTGCCAAGTATCTATAGACATATCTTAGACATTTTTGATCGATGCAATTTCATCGATGTTGTAAAGAAGATCATGGGTGTAAAATATGTGAAATCATCCCTCCGAAGTACAAACTTGAATTGGAATGCCCGCTAGCATCAATAATTGCAATAACAATCGTTCAATCTAATATTAATCGAGTCTCACAGATAAAACTGTTACAATCCTTCTCCTGGCAGAGAAAGAAAAATTGAAGGGAAACATTATTCCGAAGTTCGAGCAAAGATCGTACTAAGATGAGAGCAAGTGTTCCCGTTGTTTCTGAATATTCGTTTCGGAAACTCGGCTGTACCTTGACAGTTCGGTTCTTTATATTACAGTCCGATCTTGCCGAGGATGAGCTGCAGAATGAGAAAAACTTGTCGAACGTCCACAGTACGATCTTCGACAAATTTCGACCACGAGCAGCAAAGTTATTACCAGGGTGGAACGGTTTGTAAAAGGGGTCCCCAAGGGGGTTGCCACCGAGGGACCGACATTTTCAGCTCGTCTGGCGTTAATTAAAAGGATCCAGCGGTCACCTCCAGCCGGGAACGATAAGATCATCGTTGACGCGACGCAAAGGAAAGTTCGTCGAAAGGTATCGCCCGCTTTCTCACCGACAGGTGAGATATTTTGCACCGGCACTACGTTTCGAGTGTTCCTTGCTCGAGCATGTCACCGTATCGAACGGTCTATTAGTTACGGTCGGCCAGGCATTGAATTATGTGGGTAAGGAAGAAGATTCAGAGATCAGATACGAATAATTTGGCAAGGCTAATTGGTGAAATATTGACCATTAGATCGGCCACGGTACGGTGAAGATGCCGCACGATTTTCTTGGAGAATCAGTCAGTTTCGACCCCCCTCGAGATTGGGTATGGTAATTTATTTGGTTTCTGGTTGAATTTGATAAGGTCGGGGAACACTTCTGTTTAAGTGCATGGTCTCATTAACAGTTCCAGATAAATACATTGCTTATTAATATATACCTTACTTAATATTACAATGTATCCACTCGATACATTATTAGTGAACCATTAAATAATATCATTTCTCAATAAATAACGAGACCGATCGATTTTGGAGTGCAACAATTTCTTCCGAATTACCAATCACATCACCGCAAGAGCTTCCCTTAAAATCCGGGGCCCAAATCAAGATCACGTTGCTGTGAAAGAATGTCCCTATCCTTCCTCCATCGAATGTACCTTTCAAGACCATCCACAGGAGGTAGACGTAGGAAGAACAATAAAGCCCATGTCCGGTTCATACACGAGAAACATCTAAAACTGCCTAAAAGAGGTGGAAAGTCAGAAACAGGTGAAGCTGACGTTCCATGAAGGAGCAGGGGCCGTAACTGGTCCCAGGGAAAGGAAACGGTTCTCATAAATTCGCGATATTATCTGGGTATCGCAAGGGGGTATATCCTTCATCCCATGTGGAACGTGGACCGCGGATTCCCACGCACGAGGAGCTCGTCCAATTTCGAAATCTCGGGGTCGACCGGGTTAAATGTTAACACGGGAATTATGCTAATTTTCGGCAGCGGCCGGCCATCGGGACATTCGTCATCTGCCGCAGGCCGCAGTTTTCTGCTCGCTTTTTGCGGCCGGCCACGATTATGCGAACGTACGAAGGTGGTCCACGTTGAACAGGAACGTATTTGAAAGTCTAATTCTCTTTTTCCGCGTTTCTTTCCCCACCGCCCCCTTTTTTTCTTCTTCTTTCGCGTTGTTGTTCGCTCCGTTTTTGAAGCTGTTTCTTATTTGCGAACCTTTGCTGACGCTCGAGATTTCATCTAATGCGAGATCGTAATGTCTCGCCGTTGTTTATTTCTTCTTCACGAAATGCCGGAAGGTTGCGAAAATGTTTGTCGATTGGGCAACGAGATATGGAGAAGTTTGTGAGGTATTTAACGAAGCGTATTTCACTATATCCTCTGCTGGTTTACTTCAAATATTATCAACAAGCCATTAGTTCAGATTGAACCTATTCTCTTTCAATGATCGCGTTATTAGTCGTTTGAACGCTGTATTATATTAGCATAAATGTAAGGCTACCAAAACTGGAAATACTTTTTCATCGCGACATCGGGCCAAACAGTGGGTTTATTACTTGTCTAATTAAATCTGTATATTTCATTCTAATTTCATGTCGCATACGAAGAGCAACGAATACACGTTTATATTAAGAAAGATACAAACACTGACGAAATTCTATAAACTCGAAAGAGTGACGCCACCTTAATTTTGTCTGCACCCTCATCAGCCACCGTGGCCTCGGCCGTAAAAAAAAAAGGAGAAGCAAGAATTTAGGAAGCTGACCGTTGAAGTTATTAACGCGAATCGTAGGATACGCCCACGCGTTCGCTAAATCCGATCGCTAATCACAGAGAGACGGTGAATGCATGTCGGAATAGAGAAATCTACAAAAGATGTACAACACTCCCACTCGCGTTTGGTTGCGCGATGCGATCGCCGGAAATTCATAACTTAGCATCAACTGGACGAAAGAGGGTTAATCGGAAAAAATACGAGACGAGCTTTGTCATGGCTGGCCCGGCTGAGGCAACGCCGTAGCTGAAATATAATTTCGTGGATTAGCACGGGAACGGGTTTTGGAAATTTACGTCGAAAATCGCGCGCGTACAATAACGTCAGACACGCCCCCGTACGACGGCGTAAATTACAATGCTTCGGGTGGCTCCTTTAGGGCTGTCTTTAGAAACCATTTTAATATTAAAGCGGTGTATGCTGCGGGTTATTGAAAGATTGAGTCGCTAAGAATATATTTCCGTGAGGCATCGATGACCGGCGTGGATAATTTCAGCAATGCGATATGCCGCGAATTTGGGTCTAAGTTAATGGTGATAATAATAATGTTATTAGTGCAAACACTGGATGAAGGGGAAGAAAGGGAGGGTATAGGCATATGAATAAAATAGGAATAAACACGTGTCATCAATAGAGATAAAATTAGGTGTCCGTAAAGTGAAATTCTTTTTCATTCGGAGTAGTCTGTTGACGAGATTTATTTTCGAAGCACCATTTTTTATTGGTGTTTTATGTAATTTTTATTTCGTCCCATGTGTTGGCACAATTGAATTTTATTCCATTCATCTCGCTTCAATATACAATCGAGGAATGTCTTCTCTTCAATTTTAAAAGTAGTGAGTATTGCCTGGTGTTGCAATATCAATAGGAACACTCAATAAAAAAAGAGAAAGAAAGAAAGAACTAAAGAAAATAACGAACTGACTTTAAAAAGCAATGACACAACTTTCGTCTTCGCGGATCCACATCGAAAGTTCACGGAATCATTCGTACGATAATACGGCTGTACATTCAGCGGCAATGTTTTCACTTTCAACTCTTTCAACATCCTCTCCGTCCAGTCATCGCGCGCACGCGAATAAACAGAATCGACCCGTAATGTCCGAGCGAGCCCGCGGAAGAGATGCATCGAGCATCAAGAAATACAGGAAACGAGAACGAAAAGAGAATCGGAAGGGATGACCGATGACAAAAGTGGCACGGACAAGCAGGGGAAACGGAACAGATGAAACCTTCGCATCGTGACGCGAAAAAGGCGCACAGCAAGTGCGTGTCCCCCCACCTGGATGGGCGTTTCTTTGGACCAGGTATTCATAGGTGGGGGTGGGTGGGTGGTTGGCACAAGAAGGGAGCAAAGACAGCGATTCAATTTATGCCCCGACAATGCGGCTTTGTCTCGCCAAATTATCATACATGAACCTACATGCATAATCCCCTGCTATCCGCGGCGCATTATCATATCATAGACGCGCATTAAAGTACCGGTTACCCTTGCCCCTTCGCCTGGTATTAACGCGAGAGGCGCCTGTGTTTATGCGGCCAGGTAATGAAATTTCGCCCTCACGGCGTCGTCTCCCCTATTGGACGCCTCGATCGAACGATTTCGCGGCCCGTCTGGATCGCTGTCTGAGAGCCAACCATCTTGATCGTGGTATTGGATCGGATCGAGGATATCCGTGTATGTATGCCGTGGCTTCTTTCGCTGTCAGGCAACCGAAGGTGCTGTTCACGCTTCGCTCGTGGCTCGTTCGGACGTTAGCCGGTTTGTTAGACTGATTTATGTACACGGTTTACCGGCGTGTTAAATCGGCCACTTTTGCACTTGGATACGAGGGATTTTCGCGATGCTGAGATACGTCTAGGACGTCTGATATGATTTGAATATGGGAGCAGACAGAGAGAGGAGTAGGCAAGCTTACGAATTCAGATTTCTTACCCGAGAAATGTCATCAATTGTTAATCGCATTGTTCAAACAATTTGGAGAAACTGGTGATTTAGTTTTTACGCAATTGATTTCAATCATTAAGATTGCATTAGATGGGCGGTGAGAGGACGCATCCTCGTGGTTAATGATTTTGGAAATAAAGATTGATTTGCGAATACGGTTCTTGTAATAATCGAGAATAATAGTTAGCAATAAGCATCCCTTAATTTCACTTCGCTACACATGTACGACGTCTAAAAGAAAGCAATGTCTTTAAAAGTAATGACGAGAGGGTTTATATAAATATATGTATATATACATATTACATTTGATACTGGAATTGAACGAGTAAGCATCATTTCATTTATAGAATTACATTTCTCCGAACCCACTATAAATAACATCGAGTGTTTAAGCGTAGTGCAAGTAACAACTCTTGCAGAAGAATATGTTGCGTTTCGTGTTTGGACTGATACCATAAATGGGAACAAAGTTGCGTGAGAGGTCCGACATGTGAACTGCATCGGCTTATTAGATGCATGTTACACCGAGGCTCTGATATAGTACCCGCGAGGGTATTACCGGCCTAGTCACGCTCAAGAATAATGTTTCATGCCGGTGGAACCGATTGAGTATACCACGATGATTGTGCCAACACGCACACGCAGATTTATACCGTTTCTAATCGTCTTCAAAGCTTATAGCAAGATATATAGTCATTGTGCATACACACCTTTTGCTCCTATACGATTGATAAACCTCACTCCTCGTTGATTCCAAATACAGGTATTTATTGTTACAATTTATAATAGATATCGTTGCCTCGCCGTTATTAACAAACCTCTCGTTATGCCTCCTTGTATCCTATGTTTAATTATGCTTAAGAAAGAAATGCGGAAAAAAAATAAAAGGAAGGTGAAGCGCGGGAGATCATTTATCATCTCTAACGTTACGACACATCGCTGGAACGCAGAAAACTTAATGCTAGCAAGTTGCACTTTAATGTTTCATTACGTTCCCCGCACGCGATCATGCGTCCGCTATCGCGGCGTATTAACGTCTCGTCGTCGCGAACAAAACGCGAACGACAGCCCCGTCGTTCAAGAGTAAATATCTATTAAATAGCAGCAACGGGTCAAGATAATTACGAGCGTCGGCGGCGTGCAAACAAGATAACTTACAAGCCTGCCGGTCGATCCCGATCGATCAATCATATCCCATCCTTAAATGAACCGTCGAGTATACGCTCGTTAAGACTATGGTTGTCTACTATGGCCAACGCGAGAAAAAGTATCAGATTGGCGAGACAGAATCGTCATTTTGTTAGGAAACAAAATTGGGTTGAATGGTTCGCGAAAGCTGTAATAATTTTTTTTTGTAAGTCAGTAGAGATTCTAAGAATACTGGCCAAGAGATATTATTTTCTTATAAGCTGAATGGAACTGAAGATACTGATTCTAATGAAGGCGATTTAATTTTTCACCGCAGGTGGACAGGTAAATGGTTTCAATAATTTTCTATTCTATTTCATTTCCTTTTCGCAAATGAACCACCCGAACGAGCCAAGTAGTCAATTCTCCCCTGAAGAACAATTACACCGCATGGAAACACAAAAGCCAAACACCTTACACAGTCGGCGAGTTAATTGCACAACGTAATTACTACACCTCGAGAGGCTTTAACAGCAATGCCAACGACTCTTCTCGCGTACGCTTATTTCGCGTCGGAATGTTCGTCGCATAATAATTGCTCACTTTTATCTCAGCCACAGGAATTTCACTTCCACCGATCATTAAAGCAAAGAATACCGCTCCACGAAAATCACTCCGTCCGTCGCATCGTCTATCAACGAGAAATAGCGAACGAAGAAGTATAAAACTGAAAGTAGGAAAAAAAAAAGAAATCCCGGCAACGTCCCACACCGGCCAGTCCACACTCGTCCATTCCGCGGAATAATTATAATGCAAAAAACGTGATCAGCCTGGCCGTGGTGGAGGCGAGCGAATGAAACGGGCTGGATGTCTCGAAATCGTGGACCGATTTGCATAAATCCGCGCCGGTTCCGCGTGGATCGCGTGCTACGCGACGCGATTCGTCGACAGTGAGGAGATTTCTCAATCGAAGCGGGGCGTATCGCGAGAGGACGACAAGAGGCTTGAAAATCCGACGCATTGACAGGATAATTACACGCACGTAGGCCGGCTTGCTTGTCTGTTTCGTCTCATTCCTTCGTCTGTCAGTTACGAAGAGGGAACGAACCGAAGGAACAGAGGGAAAGAGACACTGGTCGAGAGAAGACGATGAAGAAGAGGAAGAGGAGGAGGAGGAGAAGGAGGAGGAAAATAGAGGACAGAGGAGAGGACTGTGAAGGTGGAAGAAAGAAACAGAAGGAGGCACCGCTGGTAGCTTGGACTCTCCTGCTACTGGCGGATCAACCGCTGGCCACCCACGATGTTGATCATCGCCGAAGATCGGCCGAACCTCGCGCCGACGTTCACCAGTATTTTACATTTGCATAATGGAAATTGCACGCCATGCCGCCACTAGGCTAAACGTTTCCGCGGAACGCGATAATTTACGGATATTCGACGGCGTTCCGTTCGATGAGTTTATCTGTGCACCCGCCGTTTGGTTGGCCGAATTAACGAACACTGACCGGGTCAAGCTCGGTACCTGGATACACGGGGTGTTCTCTGATAGCGCGTGGACCCCTAGGTGAAAAGATCCCACGGGTAGCGAAATTTGGAAATGTCAACAGAGTTTGGAACATTTTTGCAGCGACGAGTTTGGCGTTGAACGTATTTTAGCAAAGCTCTCCCCGTTAATTGTCCATTCTTGAAACAAGCGCATTTGAGAAACGTAAAAACGCACGGTACAAATAGAAATATCACAATAGGAGACAACGCGGAATCGTAGAAAACCTGTCGCATGCGCATTTCCCTTCCTTTTCAATCGATCGTTTCTCAAACACGAAGTAAATTCAAATCAGGCAACTGCTGCGAACATCGTCGGACGGTGTCGTTTAGCGAACATCATCGGATTAGCTGTACAGCTGTACAGCCTGTTGCGTTAGGTGGGCTGCTTTTTACGAAACTAATCGGCATGAATCAACGTTACGTCCGATGCGTAATAACTTAGCTTTATCATCGGAGGTAGGAGCACGTGGATAATACCGGGGGGGAGGAAAGAAGTTAATGCGAATTTATCGCGACTGATCTGACTATTAACTCGGAACATTATGGGACGTAAGTGGCCGGTCGTATGGGAACTGTGTAACCCGTTGTTGGCAAATGTTGTGGGCAAGAAAAGGGAAACAAGCGTGCAGCCGTGGCTTAACACGTTCGATAGAATGTAATATCTAATTTTTTCCTCTCTCTCTCTCTCTCTCAAATCGTAGTCTATTGATTGACGTATAAAATACTTTCAGCAATGACTCCAAGTCCGAATGTCACGGTGGCGCGAGTGAAAGCAGCTCGGATTTTAATTAACCATTTTCCTGCGTGGAATCCAGTTTCGGGTCTCCATTTCTCCCGAATGAAATACACATCCGAAACAGTTCATCTCCCACGTTGCACCTGAAATTCACTCGCCCCAGGAAATTCATTTAGATCTTCCGTGGAAGATTGCTGCGCGCAGCTACGTAAAATATTTCGTTCGGTCCCGAGACACGAAAGTATAATAGTCGTTCGACGAGCGAAGGCGTGCAAGCGTACTTAATCCAGAAGCGTATATATGTTACCGGCTCCGAAACGTATCGGTCTCTATAATCCTGAAAGATTTCATTGACAAAAAGGGAGGCAATACTCCGTGACACCTCTTTGTCAGCTTATGTCAATCGAGTCCGTCCCGTATCGCACCGCGAGTATCGCCTATATAGAGTTACTTTTGTCACGATCACGATCGAGCAACACGATAGCCTGCTACCAGATGGATCAACGAATTTCCAGCCATTATTATCCACCGACGGGAACGCCGTCGATGTCTTAAGCAGCTCGCGTATCCAGAACACCGCAACGATAGGGCCAGATTTATTCCCGTGGGTTCCACGAATCGCGGGACACGAAACACCGGTCCAGGCCCGATAATACCGATTATTTATTAAGATTGCCCCGATGACGAATGCGCCGCGAAGGTACTACGTACGCGGGACTCGGGATGAAACACGGTAGCACGAGTCTTTTTGTAAGCGTGCTCGTGAACGAGCGGACGCGATGGCGCGAGTTTAACGAACCGCTTAAATCAAAGTGTTCCGATCGTCGCGGGGACATTACGAGCGGCTAAATTATGCCGATTCGAGTTGCCAGCGGATTCGTGGCTGTCCTTTATTATTGTTGAACGAGCGTGCGTGGGCGGGATGAATGATCGTTGGAGAAAGTGAAAGCACCGAGGGTGCACAGGCGGGTGTTCGCAAGCTTTTGGTCGCTTCGCGCCGTTTCTGTGATCTCGTTGTGCATTACGATTGTTCGAGTCGTTCGAGTCGCTTCAGAGCGATTGATCCCGCGAGACAGCGGGTCAAGGAAATTGATAAATTCATACACCTTGTTTCGTGAAAATGATTGAAACATATGTTCGACGAATTTTATTCATTTAAGAATGCATTGTCGCTCGCGCAGCTTTGATATATTATTTATTAATCATCTCCCACACAACGTTTTCCGATGCCGAACGTAATTATCAGAGAAATTTAGTTTGCATTGAAAAGGCATCGATCGAATGCTCTGCAAAAGTGCAAATTGTCACGTGGAATTATTCGCCCACCTATGCGCGTCATTTGTCCAAAGCACCTCGCAGGAGCAAGTAGAATAGAGATACAGAGTAAATCGTGTCCACGAGAAGTATTTTGTGGCCATAAAAACCTCCACGATCGCAGTCAGTATCTCGACCAACGGGACAATCAAAAAACCCTTCGATCAATACTATCGAGCCCACGGTCCGTCAGTCGTTCAGCCACCTACGGCGAAGCCCGGACGGCCCGAAGAATCGCCTAATTCCTTGAACGACGGCCGATCGGAAAGCTCGAAAAGCAGGCCAGTCCACGGGTCGGACAACCGGAACACGTGTATAATACAACGGGCGGCGTTGCCCGTGTCCCGGGTGGCGCGAACCGTGAGAAGATCGACCCGTCGAACACGGAACTATCCGTGGCGCGATATAAATTCGACCGGGGATACAGGTCGGGGTCGATCTGTCCCTGCGTCCACGCGGTAGGCCAAAGCAACGACCTGGCCGTGTTGCTGCGTCGCGGACATCGACGACTCCACGCCCTATAAATACGCATAAATATTCCCATAAATCCCGCGTACCGTCGCATTACACGCGTCCCACGAGGGAGGAGGAGGATTTGCGGTTCTGCGGCCCGTGTGCGGAGGATACGTTCGAATCGAAGAAAAAGAAAAGGGTGAAAGGGGGATGTCAGAAGAAAGAGAGAGAGTGGAGGGAGGAGATACGAAGCGTGCAGAGACGGTTTGCCAAGGTGCGCGCAGTGTGTATATCATATATGGAATAAATTACGCTTAACGTACGTACTCGCCGGCCACGGTCTGGATTTATACACTCGACCGGCTTTCTGTGTATACCGATGTAATCGAGCGTTTAGTGCGCAATTCATGGCGTTCATTGATCGGTATTCAAACGACGGCGTGTAAAATTTGCATTTTTATAGGGGTGCCGTGGTGCTCGGTGCGTGTAAGTCACTAGGCGAGGTAGAAGGAGGAGATATAGAGAAGGGAGTGATCACGTCGGATCGGAGTTCGCTCGTTCATGTTTTTCGTTGATGAAACAATGCAGGAGAGCGGAGGGGTAAGTGCACGCGATGCAAATGATCGCGTCGTGGGGGATTGGGGACGAAAATTGGGAGGATGTTGAGAGATTAAGGTGGCTGGAATAGGGGAGGGATTTATTTGCTCGATCGCGATCGTCAGGTAGGGGTTGAAGAGCTTCTGACTCTGATAGTTGACGTTGGAGAACGCCGTCACGTCGATGTCGTTTTGGTTACTATTTTTGTATCACTTTAGTTTAATACGTTTAATTTTGAGAATACAGTAGTATGGAACTTTGAAGTCGAAATGATGACTGAGGTCCTTATAGAATGTAGCCAGTTGAAGCGTGACAGATAATACAAATGATTATTCTTATTATGTGTGCCCGGATTTTTACGCCCTTAAGTATATCGATTTTGATAAGTTATTGACAATTCTACTTTTCGTGTACGAACGTATATTCATTTTTTGTATTACGAGAATTCCGATTTTGTACGACTATAATAGATACGCATGAATTTCACTTGCTAGAAGGGGGCCAACCGCAATTCTTATTTCAAGAACTCGTTTCGCTTCTATTTTTGCCTGTCGCCGTCGTCCTTTCCCGCATTTTAAATTGGATTTTGCTGAGATTAGGATTATTAAATATGCACGGTGTGCAACGATGTTTCAGACTGATGCGCGGGATGTACCGCGCCTTTCGTTTCTCGTCCGGTATGCTGTTTCTCAGGAAAGCTGCATTCTGGGAAACATTTATAATTGCAACCCCCTCCCCCCAATACTGTTCTTACAGTTACAAAATATCCAGTACACTATCAATTTCTCACATCTTTCAATTATTCTCGAAAAATGTTCGTTCATTAAAATTCCTCCGACATTCTTCATCAAGGAAAAATCACACCTCAGCACATTCAAAATCATTCAACAGCTGCGCCTGTTAAAATTAATCGATCAACGTGGAGTTGAACGATGCAATGGTTACTAATTCGCGCTACGTTTCAGAAAAGCGAGAAGCAGAAGGACAGTCGGTCCTGTCCATTCCGTAGGAATGACTCATGTGAATAACTGGGTTCGTCCTGATAGCAATCAGCTCGTTAAAGTTCTGTGGCAGAGAACAAAAATACGGTTTCGCCAGACAATGCGGACTTGTGCACCAGGAAAACGTGACGAGCCAAGTGGTGCCGGTGGAACTTGAACAAGGTGCAAAGGAAACCGGGATGTGGTAGAGAAATGTAGGATACCACGAGCGCAATGAATCCAAATAATTCGACACCTTGTCGACAGAAAACTATTATTCGAAGCGAGGACCTCATTCGTTCGATCTTTTTATTCACAGCTATCCCGAGACACTCTGGGTTAAAAGGTAAAATGACTGTGTGCCATATCCGTGCCCTTTCCTCTACTACGATATCGAAACAAGCATTTTGTTAAAACGGGTTAAACTTCTCTTCGGCGCCGTGCGAATGATTCATCGCGAAAAATTCGCTCGGCAGTCAACCCGTTCGGTCTTCGAACACCGCTTTAAACTTCCTGAAATCGGCCAAATAACCCTGCTCTAAAGAAGGAGAGAAAAAAAAAAAATACCACAGAGAGCGCGTTAAAAGTAACGCCTCGTCGTTGAACGCCCGATTTGCTTCAGTCCCAGCTTCTTTCGGCCCCAAACGATGAAATTATCGGGACCGTAAATCATCGGTCGCGCCTCCCAGCTCGCGACACGCGTTTATCCACGTTTCACGCGGCCAGCAGCAGATGTCATTAGGCATAATTAAACGCTATCGTCCAGGTACTTTGATAACGTGACGACGACAGAAAATCGAAACGCCGTGGACCAGAGATCGTCGTCGCGGGAACGATCCTCGTGGGCGAACTTTCAGCATTTTTTCACCGTCGTTATCGGCGCTGACTCGCCAGGCCGGATAGTACAGGTGTTACTAATTACTCTGATAACACCGTCCAGACTGTCTATCGACCGCCTATCGTCTGCTGGATTAAGTGGTCAACATTTTTCGTTGGTAGCCGTGATAGATTTCTGATAGTTTTCTGAACGGTGGTAGGCTTACGAGCCAAGATGTTAAAGGTGGCGTTATCCATCGTGGAAGTGTATTTCGTTCGCAGCGCAACTAATTATTTAAACAGCAATTTATATCTTGCCAGAGGTGTGTACACATCGGGCCACAAATAAACATTATTTTATGGACGATGGGGAAATAGGAGATGCGCGTTCGTTCGTAGAACGAAGAGCTCGTTAAGCCAGGTATCTTTAGGATCTGATCTTCGGTCAGGTAATACCGAAAATATCTTTGTAGAAAGGTCCTGACAAGCAGGGAGGTGGCGAAAATTTCAACCCTGGCGCCCGAAGATTTATTGAACGGCTTCCCTCATTCACCATTGCCGGTGTGTGCGTGTATACGTGCGACAACGGGACACACGGGGTCCGGTAAGAAGCACGGGAAACAAAAACTTCGAATTGGACACGGATGAATAGTAACACAGCCAGGTGGATTTTTGCCGGTCAGTGTGACAAGTGTGACGCCACCGTGTCTGTTCGATTACGTTCGTTGACCCATTCTGATTTTTTTCTTCTGATTCTGAATAAGGTGTAAGGGACTTGAGCGAAGAATGCCTATTCAATTGCAACAGTTAATTGTACTGAAACTATAATTAAATTCTTCGTATTCCTGAATACATCGAAATGAAATAGAACATAATGCTTCCATCAATATTAATTTCATTTTAATTTTCTTCAGTCTTAAATTTTTGCAATTATTCATCACACCTTCCACTCTATGGGACATCGGGAAAAGTATCACTCGATAAACATTGGTTCAACCTTGTCATTCAGAATTGTCCATCATTTGCATTACGATGCAAAGAGGATCAAGTGCTGCCTGTCTATTCACGTAATTACGCTAAATTATAGTTAATTAGATTTGGCGGTCGTGTTTCATCGACAGTCGTCCGATCGTTCACGATGGTAACAGGGCTTGTTGCAAAGGACTGTGATAATTATAATGAGCGTGAAGATTATAGTGATTATCCGGACGCGCCAGCATTCTTCAGCGAGGATGGTAATTGGGGATAAGAAGGCAGCTCGTCAGCAGCCAGAACTGCTTGAATATATTAAGGCGACTTTTGTCACCATTCATTGGTAGTTCGAGGGCAGCCGTCATCTTTTTTCCTTCAAAAAAAGGAACGAAACTCCTCGTTTGTCTCGTCGGGCCCCATTTTTCTTTCGAAACATAATGAATTCGTTCCGTGTCAAAGCTGGTTTCAAAGCATGCATGCATGTTCGTCAAACATCTATGGCGAATGGTAAAACGAATTTGCTATGCAGATAGGCACAATCAGTATCTGCTATTATTCGATTGTAATTTCCCCAACATGAATAAGGTTGATTGCATAAACTGAATCAAATTGAACTTGTTACAATTCTGTGAACTTTAAATGCCTCCTTTGCCTTTCTTTATTAATTAATCGAATTGCCTCTGTTTTAAAAAAATCCACAGTGAAAGTCAACAGGTTTGTTACAATTAATTCCATGAACTGTCTACCTGGTTCTTCGTTCTTAAACGCTTAAATACCATCGATCAAGTTATCAACACGGTGGTCTCATTTCACTTTGAGCCTAACCCCCTCTCATTTTTCTCCGTTAATTGTTATTATAGAAACATAATCGATACACAGCCGAAACCCTTGATTTTCAACGACGAAACGATCTCAACGACGGGTACTTCGTTCCACACTATTATACACTTTCATCCTCCTTTCCCTTTTTTTCATAGCAATTTCAGGCAAAGGGCTGCAATTTCTGCGCGTCTCATTCGCGCTGCGAATCGACCAGCGTTCGCCGTTTAATTATACGCAATCATCTTCTATCTTTGGTCGTTAGCAATCACGGACAAATGGTTTTTACATGTCAGATATTTACCGCCTTTTTCACTTGATCGTGAAATTACACCGTTTCGTACTTAACCTTATGAATAACACCTTTTACTTTTCAATCTCATTAAGGCCTCTACATTGGAGCTGATCATCGTCTAATAGTTACCCCGGTATTACTTAGAATATAATTTAGCCTAACTAGCCTACCTGCTCGGTGTATCGACGTAAATCTATTAATTCAAGTGTTTTCTTTCATTTTACTTCGCAAAATAATTATGCCCCGTCCTTAGTACAGTTACTTTTCAATCAAACTAGATTCCGTACGGTTCATTCGAACACTGATAAAAGAATAAATCATTTAACAGCCAGCTGGCTGGAGAATGGTAACTGAAGCAATTATTTGTAGGAAAATATCGAATAAATTCTATATTGTTGTGAGAGCTGTTGTATTTTTTCGTTTTAATTCGTTCGTAGCATCAACATTCGACTTTTAACTGTAGCAAAAATAGCGTGCAAATTAACAAGTGCTCCCTGACACAGTGAGCAGGTATTATTTATATTTCGTTCGAGAAGTTCATTTTAATTCTTCGTTGCCTCAAGGCAAGCTACTCCTCGGCAACGTTGTTCGTCAACACGGCCAGAGCTTTCTAAAGTGTATCGACGCGAGATGATTAAAAGTAGATCGTCCCGTCCAATTGGCGGTTGTTAGAAGCGGAGGCAAGAAGTTGTTGCAATTTACGATCACGTATCTGGCTCTGATCCTCGCCAAACGATACCGTGGTTCGCGCGATCATGATCTATGTCTTTATTACGCCGGTGGATGCGTGTCGACGTTAACGAGTGGAAACCGCGTCGCAGCGACGACGATCCGCGAGTTATTGCGTTCAGAAGCTCCGACGAGAACTGGATAAACGAGCGAAGACGAAGGATCTCAGTTGATAGAGATAAACAAGTTTCGATCCTAGATACGGAGCCAGGTTGCTGTGAAGTTTGAGCGGTTTTTGCTGATTGGAAGAATGAATGTTATTTGTGGATCTTTTTCGCCTTCATTCTTTAAGACTTTCATTCACGATAGAGACGTTCAAGGGAAGTATGCATTTAAATAGTCTAACGAATGAGTTACTTGGTGAGTTTGGGAGCTGCAGTATCTATGTTTAAATGAAATGATATTAGAACGTGTCTATTTTCCTGTACCACGTAATAAAAAGTAGCTACTAATGGAAGAAAAGTATGCAGGATTATTTGAAGTTAATTGTCTATTTTATGCGCCACACGTAATTAAAAAAAAAAAACTAATATGCAGTGAATCTTCTTCGTCCCATAAATCTTCGATTACAACAAAGATTACATTATGAGCTTCCCGTAACGAAAAACACAAACGAGCAGAACCACCCAAGACATATGAAAAACATTCGACAAACAAACTACCGGCCAAATGTGCCTACATTCACCGAAAAACAGCTCCAGCAAAAAAGGAAAAAAGAGGACCCATTGGAACGCACCACAGAACCACACCATAGAACACGGAACCCGCACAAAGTTCGAAGCAGGGCCCCGTTCCAAAGCGTTGCTATGCTATCAACAACAACCATCAAACAAGCGAGCGAGCCAATAAAAACGACACCCCAGAACGTTCTCCTACGGGCCGTCATCGTCGAAAGGGGACCAAGAATTCAAGCCCGCTGGTAACCACTTCAGCCGCCAACCCTTTTACGAAACTCAAACCGTCGGGGCTCGAGCTTCTTCTTCTTGCGCCGTTTGATCAATTTGAATCGCGAGGTCGCGGTCCTAGGCGGACATCTTTCATGCCCCAAACAGCCGCGGTGCAGTTCCTCCGAGGCACTTAGAGATATTTTAATGGCGCCTTTGTGTCCTGTCTCTTTCCGCCGAGCGACAGAGAAACGGGGTTCCCTTTATTTGAAACGCGACCGCGCTTTCGTTTCGCCCTTTGTCTTCTTTTCTCCACCCCCCTTCTTCACCCTCTCGCAACTCTTTCCTTCCCCCTTCTTCCTACTCCTCGTCCGCTCTCTCATTATACTTCTTTCGGACGACGTACGTTGACCACTGGTTATTTTAATTGGGTCTTCGTCGAGACTTTTTTCACCGGCCCTCCCCCTTCTTTCCGCGAGGATCGCGTGCTCCGCCGCCCTCCTCTTTCTTCTTCTGTCGTAACCCTTTCTGGCGTCTTCCAGTTCCACGGATACCCGTCGGATCCCGGTCGCGTTGGTTTTTGTACGCGGCGCGACGCGACGTTCGGCGACGACGCGACGACGCGAGGAATTCGATATACACGCTCGCGTGGAACACCTTCAAGGACCATGGGGCCCCGTACCGTGCCCCCCCCCCACCCCCTTTGTTCTTCACCGGCGACGTAGAGAGTATTCCCCTCGCGATGATTCGCGACTTTTAAGGGGCCCCACGGACGATCAATATTTATCGTTAATATTTCAATATTGCTTATATTATTGGAGCCTGTTGTACAAGCTTGTATTGAAATCATCGGCGCGGGCTTTATCGACGCTGTTTCGATCCAGAATAGTATTGATCGATGATAATATTGATCGAGGCTAAACTTCGTTGGATGCAGATTTCTTTGCGACTCGTACGTATAATAGAGTCGCATTGAGTGCAACGCTGAGCAAATGTGCTTTTCTACTGTTTGTGTGTTTGTTTGTTTTTTGTTTTTGTTTTTTTGAAGGAATTTAATATTGGGTTTTATATAGAAGTCGCGGAATGTTTATTGCACCGCCTTGTAAATATTTCAACGATATAAGTGCAGATTGAAGGAGCTACTAACAAGCAGGAAACACATTGTCATAAGCATAAATATATTATTTGTATGCAAACTTACTCGGTATGCAAATTCTTGTTGGTTAAGGCGGTGTCGGTGAAACCTGTATCAGTGATACGAATGTAACTTTGAACTAAACGAGCGGAGAAATACACGGGATTGACGGATGACTGTAACGATTAAGGTAATCGCGAGGACAGTTGCATCTATAATTTTCGAAATGTCATCGAGCAGAAATGCAAATTCCTTTTTTTAATAAGGGGGTCGCGCGAGATAACTTATTAACACGTATTCGGTGTTACGAAATTTGATTTTTCCTTTCTGCCGATATTGGGCAACGTGAAAGACATTTTGCAACATCGATATGTTCGTTTAATATTATTTGGAATTGTTCGCACAGTGGACCAATATTGCCCAATGCATGATTATACTTTCTTTCAATATTATACTCTCTGTTTTTTACGCCGCACTCCATTTTCCCAAATCAATCATTAATTAATTACTGACACTGAGTAAGAATAGTACCTACCTTGGTTCCATCGCATAATCGTATTCAGTATGAAACAAATATTTAAGTACCATTCTTAAACCCGGTTCCTTAAAACCACCTTCCCTTGTAATTTGTACCACACTGCCTACATATTAATTCCGATATTTCATAACAGCCCAAAAGGAATCTGAATACAAATTAAATTACTCCAGAAATAATCAAGCATATTCCCGCTCAATGGAACTTTCTTGAAATATCTCCGTCGAAGGTTTCGATATGCCATTTATCTTGAAAATATCACGAGAACCTCTCGGGGATCGTCCATGAGAGGTAATCGTTTAATTAGCTCGTGTATTCTTTGATGATTTTTATCGCGAAAGCCTCACAGAATTCGCACCGCTTTCGCAAAGGACGACGCGAAAGTTTTTGCGGCCGGGTTTACAGTTTCGAGAGCGACCACACGACCACAGAGATCGGCCACATTGTGGACACGATCGATGGAAGACGAGAAATTAACCCACGGGATTATACGAATAGATATTACTCACACGTCGCACTTTCTCGCACGGTGTAATTAATATTTATGCGATCGACACGAATGGGATTAATTAAGATTCGCGCGGAAACTCGGCGTTACTGTACAAGGAGCAGCTCTTGATCAGCTTGCAAATTTATTAAACGTAACGATGATTAAAAGTCGCGTGACGCTTCGAGCTGTTCATTTCGCGGGCATCGGCGAAGCTTCTCTTACTTTACGGCGAGTGCGAAATGAAAACGATATTTCATGCGGTGGGCTGTGTTTAAAAGCGGCTTGTTAACACACATTGACAAACGTTGTTCCCATTAAATTTGTTTACTATGTCTCGAAAAATGAAAACGGCAGGAAATAAATATTCTTAGCTGGCTTCTGAACAAAAATGGTGATGGAAAACAATAGATGGGAAATGAAGAAAATAAATGTTTATTATTACGCAGGACATTCTAATAATGATTATAGAGCCCTTTCAGAAAACTGTCTGCAAATGTTATAGAAGGGTACACACCGCAATTTTGCAACAAAAAAAGAACAATATTATCATAAATCAAATTGGGCCTACCTCCCTTTAGAACTCCTACGTCAAGCTTAATTGAATATCATTCTCAAGCAAATATTCTCTCGAATTCTCTGCAAAAATAAATCCTTACCAGAAGAATGAAATCTAGCCTATTATCACAGAAACTGTAATATACCATCCCCAAAGTATAATAGGATCCATTTTGAAATCTATTCAAACGTGTATCGTTTACGCAGGTAATTTGCCAATACCCTTATTAGTTTATTTTTATTAACCAGCTTATCTGTGGGATTACAGAAATGAATGGTAGAACTAAAGAACACTAAAGCGAGCTTTATGGTAGCGTTCTGCTATTCGTTTACGCTGGTTGATCGTCAGTAGCTTCGCTTGGACAAAAGTTTTTACGGTGGTTTCCGACAAGCGGCTGCCATAGACGATGAAGACACGAAGCCTACTGCCGAAGCGAACTTACTGAATGGTATTACTACTCTTCGCGGCAGGAGGGCCCAGTCGGGCTTACTTTACACCGTTGGATCTTAATTTAATGCCCGGGCCCCGGTACGACATCGATGCTTCTCGTTCGAATCGTGTCCCACTGGGATCCGTTCTTTGGAAACGCAACTGAGAGCTCAAACGGCTGCCGGGGGTGGCCGTGAGTTACGTTGTTTCGCGAGTATATAAAATTTGCGACAGCTTTTTTTATTTGACAAGATCATCCCGAAGAGCGGAATTCGATTAATGGTCGAACCGCAGCGTTGATTACTTCGACTATTTGCTAAAAGTAAAACGAGAATATTTTGATTTCTCAAACCAATTTTCTTTTCTTCTCTGAAAATAAAGGTGCCCTAAAATAATAAATTGTATTAATATTATTCCAAATATTTGTAGTTCCGATCGTGGTGGATTATGATCGATCGCCGCGAACACGGTATGCTATTATTTAGAAAATTCCCTGTCGAGCACGCAGTTAATTCGAAGGGTTTATGGTGGGCCATAACACTCGTAATTGTCGGACATTGTGTCCCAAGAATGGGCCTGGAATTCCTTGGCCAACCTGAAAACGGCCTCTTTGTGTCCTTTCGCTTGTAAACTGTAATCGATCGCAAGGCGTACAATGCGAGGTTTCGGTCGAACTATCGAATTTGTGGTTGGAGATTCATGAAAGAAGCCTTCGGGCATTTGTGTGCTGATTCTTGATGTGACAAAGGTGTGAGCAGTTTGTAAATTTGTATGAAAATAATGACCATAGTATGGTTTCCTAGGGGGCGAGAGCGGAGAATGTGGATACTTCAAGTATTAATGATATGAAACATTGTGTACATATAAACAGAAGTGTTACAGATGGATTGTTTTTTGTTTAGTTATCCTATTGATTGATTTTTTTAATTGTGCCTCAATTGTCGAAGTAGAAGTAAAATATTATACTTCAATATACGAGTAAACTTGTATAATTAAATATATATTATTATAAAGATATAAACGTATTTGAAAAGTAACATGGCAATTGAAAATTTCCAGTTCAACCTGTTTTCTGAAGTGTATCTTCAAAAAGCATTTATCAAGCTCACCTGGCTTAACGCTGCACTTGTTTAACCAGGTTTGTAAGTAGATGACATTAAGGACAAAAAAAAAGAACGTTGTCTTGGAGATCACTTATTAAAAAGCCATACAGTTATCTTCTATCTGAGACAAAAATCATCGCTCATTTTGAATCACGTACAACATCGAAGATCTACCAGACAGTGTCAATCGATGATGAATCGATGAACATACCGTCACTTTCCAAGCACATGTAACACTTGTTGGAACAAGTTCGAAGATGCTAACGTGGACGATGCGATCGAATCAGGCGGGGCAACAAGACGAAAATTCTCCAGAAAATTGACGTCGACTAGCATAAGCTGAGATTCCGATAATGGATTATCGATCAAATGAAAAATCTGTGTGACAAAACCAAACGATGCATTATAATCTATGGAGATTGATTTGAAAAAAAATTCTTGATTGTATAAATGGACACTAAAGCTTGAAGAACTATCGATCATCATTTTTGTTTATTTAACGATTGTCCTAATGATTGGAAATTAATAACAAAAATATAGGAGATATCTGTCTATTTGGATGAATCGTCCGAGAAAAAGTCTTGCTGCTCTTTTTTGTAGAAAAGAATCGTCATAGATTTCACGGGAGTGAACGTATGAATATTTTACCATTTAAGTACTATCAAGTAATTTTTATAGTCTAGCAAGAAAATTTCTGGTTCTTGGAAAAACTTTATGGAATCGTAAAAGTGTGTGCAACGGAGTCCTACATTCGCATCATAAATATTACTTGAATCTATCAAACATATTCATCAAGTTATGCGAATATAATTGCTGGGCCGAGCAAAAAATCAAATAACATTCCAAGAATTCTCCCTTTCACACGATGCAGTTTTGCAACACCTGGATGGCGTTCATCAGTCTCTTCATTCAATTGGCAACATCAATTACGTACATTGCAAACACGAAAACGTTCAGTTAGTCTCAACTCTTTTCCACATTCTTATTCGCCCGTTAACTAAATAGTTCAGTAATTAATACAAATTTATTCGTTCTACTTTGCATCATAGTGTCCTCTTACAAAAATCACAACCGACTTGAAATAATTTTCCAATTAGAATACTGATAAAATTACATTCTTGTGAAATACAAATAGATCAATTAAAATAAAAAACAAATATAAGAAGATCAGAAACAAAATATATAAGAGTTTAGATGGTATTTAAAAATGTTTCAGTACTCCCGAAATAACTTAGAAACATAGAACTGCACTTGGAACATAGAAATATGGAACAGCATTTAAACCGAGAAACTATAAATACTAATAAATTAAAATATAACATATAAAGCTCCTTCTCTATTCTTGCACGCCATATCAATACGCCCATAACTTTCCCTTAAAAAGTAACCAGTACACAGCTCTGCGAACAGAATTGAATCTGAAACACGTAACACGAAACGATCTTACCCGGCGGTCAATTACAAGAGGTGAACAGAAGTCAATAACCAGAGGGTCGTAAAGCTACACCAACCTCGGCCAGTGGCATCCGTGAAATAATTAAATTCGATTGCAATGAACTGCGCGAAAAACATCGTTCTCATCTAAGCAGTCTCTAATTGATAAATACAGTGGCACTATATTCTTATTTCTTACCTAACAAACTAGTAAATGGTTAAATTTTGTTCACATTTTTACAAGTTTCGTTTCTTCGACAATATTCGAAGGGGCGCCACGCGGTACACGCGAATCATCCCTCGCATTGCCAAAGATGATTACACGCCAAGAGCCATCAGATTATCTTTGTCTTTGCGCAAGCACACGTGAAATTATGCGGACGGTATTTCATCGCCATGGCGGCCAACTGTCACGACCAATGATAATTATCTCTCATAATAATTTAATAGCCGAGCCATGATTCGCGCGACTTTGGGAGCCGGTTTCGTGTGCGGCGATCGCGAAAAGAAAAAGACCCCGAGGAAACTCGAGTATTTCTATCTTGACCTTATTGCGGCCACGATAAACGCGGTGAAACGCGACTGCTGGCTAAATGAGACGATTTTTCCCCGATCGATACGCCGCGTCGCGGTCGATCGGCACCTGTGATCCTGCCGTGCGATTTTTCCTTGTTCGAGAACGTGCAGCATGATATATTTCGATGTAACTCGCGAACAGGAAAAAAGTCGGCTGTTCCGATAAGATGCGGAACGAAATTGAAGTACATAGTTTGCGCACGAAGTAAGCGAGTGAACGTTGACGCAATGTATGTGGAATTTTATATTAGTTTCATATTTTAATGTGCACTGTTCGGGACGACGTATGCCGCGTTGCCGTGAATTCGATATGAGCGGTTTAAAAATAAAATGCCCTCCGGCTGGGTAGCGGAATTTCGAGGAATGTTTGATTTCATTTCGAGGTAGGTAATTGGACGATGCAAGCAGGGGGAAATGTAAGAATACGTTGCACGTGTGAAGTAAAAATAGCTTTACAATTTTGTGACACGCCGAAACGTTTAACCAGAATGAAAAGGTAATGAGAAAATATTGAAAAAAATAGTGAACCGTTGTTGAAGATTCGTGAAAAGGAACCCAGAAGCTCCTACGCATATGCGCGACCCGTTCTCCAAATACACGAGCGTCCCCCCAAAAAGATTAATAGAAGCTGCCTTCGAGGTTGCACCAAAACTATAAAGTTCTCTTTCCCATCGGGGCGAAGGATTACACGTCCGAACGAAAAAGCTAAACTGAAATATCTCGAAAAAAGAATCCGGACGATTTATAGGACAATTGCTGTCGAGTGGTCAATGCGCTCGCAACGGGTTTCCTTCAAACGCATAGATTTCACCGTGTAACACTTTGAAAATGCCGCGAGATTAATACACACAGGTGGTCAGCCGTGAACACGTGTAAACGTCAGCGGGATGCGACCGAGAAGACCGTAATTCACTGCACGATTTTCAAGGAGCTGTCTGAATTTATCATACGCAAGAACACTGGACCGTGCATCAAATTTCATTGCACGGCTCTATGGAAGTTTGACAAGGTGTGACGGGAGCCCAGCACGCGTCGACACGATGCCTGCGCCCTCGCCAACTCGCCTCCCTATGCATTCTCCTCTCCACTCAACCCTTTCATAGACCTTGATGCATTTTTTACGCTGGACATAGAAATGAGTTTACTTTTTTTTCTCTGGTTTTTTTTTTTTTTGTTAACAGAAAAGGAAAAGAACATTATTTGCACAGCTAATGAAATAGTTTCGTGCAGCTGAGTCTTGTTAGGTTGGGTAGGGTTGAATGATATCAGGAAGAGTGAAATACAACAAATTGAACAGTTTAACAGTTTCGATTAGAAGCGACGAAGTTCGGGTTACGAATTTGTCTATCATCGAAGAAATATATTTTGTATCATAGCCTATCCGATAGCGAACACAGGAATGTAGCTCACCGTAAAGAAACAACCTTTATCGCGCCACTATCAAGTAAGATTAAAAGATCCATCAACCTGTGCACCCTAAGGGCGTTGAGAAAAATATGGGGGGAAGAAAGAGGCTCACGAACACCTGAAAATATTCCATCGCCGCGGGTGTGCCCTCGTACCTTCGCGCGTCGTAAAAATCAAAGACGGCAGAAGGGCTCGCAATGTCTTAAGAATCCAGGTCGACGAGCGCGTAACCACACGTATCTCCGACAAAGAACCGAATTACCCGAAACAGCAGTAAAAATTTCGCCAAGAGAGCCTTTGTCAGCCTCGACGTTTCGTCAGCGTCGGCGAAAGGGCGAAAGAATGAAAGTAAGAAAGAAAGACGGCATAAGGGGCAGGGGGAAAGGTTTGCGGGGCGTACCCCCGTAAAGAGCCGGTCGATTTTTATAACAGCCTCCGGGGATAGGTCGTTTACCCTTATCTTCTGTTGGATCTACCGGTGAAGTGCGAACGATTGAGTCCCTGCGACGAAACCGAATCTCGATCGAGGTGGTCCCTTCGTCGTTCCGGATCCCTTCGGGGCCCAAAACGCGATCACTTCGCCTCGTTGGGCCCCGTTGCGTGCCGGCGCGCCGGGCCCTCTCTTTCCCTGCCGTCGTCGTTCTCGTCGTCGTGGCCGTTCTCCTCTCCCTCTCGCAGAAGGGGGTTAGTTACGCCTTTGTGAATATTGTGAGCCGACGACATAGAAAGCTACTTTATAAGTAAGAGGCGATTCCCTCTTTCACCCATGCGCTATCGGAAAGATGAATGTGCTTTATGTGTCGCAGAGGGAGCGTTGGTAACACGAACCACGAAAACGACGATAAAGTTGCAATCTTTCCGATGAACCGTAATCGCGACATCGGGGGAGGAAGGTGGTGAACGCAAGGGTGGCAGGAATTATTGCATGGATCAATGAGAAGTGAAGGGTGGTAATTCCCATTTCATAACTTGGTAGATCGTGAATTTTTCTCACATTTCTCATATTTGTTGTAGCTTCTTAATAAAATACGCGTGGATAGTTTCTTTTCCGTATTTTTACTCCATTATTATTTAGCGACCAGAAATTGAAATTATTTTCCTTCGCCCGTGAATTCATCAAACACTTCTATTACCTACAAGTTATTCGCGACCAACATAAAATAATAAAGTATATTCAAGTATAAAAAATAACAATTGCATCATGCAAATCAGAATTATTTCAGAATGATTCTGGCAGCTAAGTAGAAGAGCTGAAGGATCGCCAATTAGGGCAACAATTCCACTCACTGAACATGTCTTACCTCGTTTGCCGTGGTCCCTGGATCTGCCCAAGAATCAGAAGGGCTATCGCGGTTGCCGCGATGTCACCACGACGCATCTCTTACATCACAATCCCCTTGTTTATTGAATTCATAAAACGGATGCACACGGGACGGTGTTTTACGGTTCCGCAGTCAGACAACCGGATGCACGTCGGATGTTTGTCGTTTCAGTGGCATGACACGCGTTTCACGAACCCCGTCGCACAGCACTGCACGATTTTTCGCACGAATCTCTCTCACGATCGGACACACGCGCCGCACATTCAGTTCCAGTCCTCTGTTGAATTGCAATATACCAGAAAAACTATACTCCGGTGGTAAATGGAAAATTACTTCGATTGCCCTCAGATACTTCGACAAACGAAACCGGAATCGACGTTAAATTATTTAATCGTTCACAATTTTTCACCGCTTCGATCAACTCGTTCTCCGGCCACTTAAAAATTATAATCTCAATTTTCTATAATACGAGTTTCTCAACAAGTTTGTCCGAAACTATAGTTGAACTAACAGTTTGCGAACGGATTTAAAGAAACGATTTTCCTCGCAAGCCCGTCGTTACTTTAAAGTACGCCGACTGTTCCAGCTTCGTTCCCCGTGAACGAAATCGTCTTATTAGCACAACTTCGCGCAGCAATCACCGTTCCATCGACGAGAAGCCTCGTTAAAGTCACCGTGCCGTTTCTTCCCTCTCGAACCTGTCGAAACAAAGCCACGCTCTTTCGACGTGCGCGAAACAGCTAAACTGCCGGGCCAACATTTAAACAGTGTAAAGTGTTTGTGTCGCTTAACTGGTCCGGCGGGAGTGTTTGCAATCGCCAAATACTCGACAGTCGTCCCCTTTAACGGTGACTAAGCGCGAACAGCGTGTCCTCCGCTTGACGTTTCTATACCATCGTCAATTTTCATCCCGAAAACGTGCATTTATTGTACTCCTCTTCATCGACGAATTGCTTCGGGCACTATCAATTTCTTCTCTTCCGTTTCGAACCGTTCGAAACAATTTCACTGTCCGATGCGAAATGAATGGAACGATGCAACGATTCGCGACGAATATCCGTAGATCATAAGATACTTCACTCAAAGGATAACGTATTGTCTTTATTCTTTTCGTCTTCTCTCCATAAACGGCGACCGTTTAACGCAGCTGTCGGGTCATTAGCAAACGGATGCGAATTAAAAAGCCAGCCAAGCCACTCGATAATCGGCACGCCGAGCTTTACGGTCGAGCTTTCAGATTCATCGCAGATATACCGCACACGCGACGTATTATTGCCGCGAAATCTCTCACGCGAGGATATTGCCTTATTGTCCCGACGCGGTTAACGATTCCCTGCCTCGCACTTATCGATCTTCTCATCATCGCCGCGTTAAAGGTCCATGAAGATCCGGCGAGATCGCCGGGCAGTTCGTGATCGATCCTCGCACACGATCGCGAAACAGAGACTGGAGAGGACGCGGCGGACGAAGAGGAGGAAGTCGATGAAAAAGGAAACGTTCGTTTCGGCCGTCCAACTGCTGCTCGCGCTCTTGTTCTCTCCTCCGCTCGGTTAACTTAACGAAGAGGAGTTCCTTTCGAAACAGGCGGCCCTCCCGTGCCCACCGGTTCTTATTGTCCAACACCGTTTCTTTATTCTTCCCTTTTGCCAAGTTTTTGTCCAAGTTATGGCTGGCCCTCAAAACCGTCGCTCTTTATTTCGGCCGCCGAGAAATTTGTATGCCGCGATTCAGCGAGCTTCGCCAGGTGGTTCCGCGATCACGATGCACACACGTATGCCACGATGGAACGCCACGGTCTCGTGGTCTCGATCTCTGCCCTCGCCGGACAGGACGATTCGATTCAACGTGTCAGCCTCGATCGACAACTAACAGCATCGTTTCACCTGCCAGCCTTTGGCGAACGTCGCGCGCTCCAAGGCGACGCGTGTCGTCCGATCTCCCACCCCAAGGCAGATTATCGTCGTTGCAATTAAAATTTCATGATCGATCTCCCCTGTCCACCGATCGGACGCACGAAACACCGGACAGGTGTAAGGGTTGTCGCCTTGTATCTTAAGCCACCACGGGGATACCGATGGGATCTTATTGCTCGTTAGTCATCGTTGATCGAGCCGATGAAACTCGCACGAGATCCAGCCTGCCCAGCGCCAGACGAACCGGAGGTACCAATCTCTGATCGTTCGCGGAGAATCTTCTATCGATACCTCGTGCGCGAAAACTTCACTCCGATCGATTTAATTAATTCAATCTTTCAACGATCTTTCAATGATCTTTCAACGAACGCTCTGGGAACCCCGGTCGACGATAGCACACTACCTGCCGCGCAATCGGCCGTCGTCCAGTCGGGTCGATTTACATCGATCCGACGATCTCAGAGGAACCACAGCGACGAGTGTTCAGCACGGAACTAGAGCAGAGGGTAACTGTGCAAGGTGTGCGCGGTGCAACCCGGTGTTCAAGGTAACCGTAAGCCGACCACCACCATGGGACACGCGAAGTGACAAGCAGCACCACCACCACAACTACCACCGCCACCACCACCGCCACTATCAGCACGAACGGAGCAACAACGGTAGCAGCAACGTCATCGAGGACAACACCGTGGGCTGACCGGGCAGGAGAATAGCAGTGTCAGCCGTCGAGGGGGGGTTAGCCGGCATCGGGTGCTGGACAGGAACACCGCGTGCACATGGGAATTTGAACGAGCGGGCAGAAAGTAAAGCGCGTTCGGTCGAGAGGAGGGCCCGCGATGGACTGGCCTCGCCAACCCAAGTCCTCCTACCTTTGGGATCAGGTCCCAGCCTCTACGATGTTACCTCTACGATCCTACCTCGCCTCCGTCACTCTCTTTCTCTCTCTCTCTCTCTCCCCCTCTGCCTCCCTCTGTCAATCTTTCTCTCTCTTTCTGCTCCTCGCTCGATCACTGTTCCCTGCTCCCTCTTTTTCTCGTTCCTCTTCGTCCCTTCCTTTCGTTCCCCTGCTACACGTCCGGCTTTCTCTGTCCCTCTAACGTCTCTATGCTACTTTTCCTCCCTCTTGATGCTCGCAGTCTACTTCGTATCTCTTCCTCTCTCTCTCTCTCTCTCTCTCTCTCTCTCTCTGCTCCCCCTTATCTTGCTCCCTCTCGTTTCGTATCCCTGTTCCAGCGGCGTTCTCGCGGCCGTACCCTCGCTTCGCTTCGCCACGGGACTTACCTGTTGCCCGATGCTCGAACCCGATCGGCGTACGTCTATATTCGCCAACTTCGTCATGGATCCGCGTCAATTTCGCTCTCGCTACCGGCGATGCAACCGTGTTGCTCCGAACGGACCGGCCCGACGCGATCTTTTGCACCGGTATTCTATAGCAGAATCGGACGGGGAACGGGGTAAGGACGATAGTGGGAAGACTATGCTCGACGTGCACCATCGACGAGAACGATAAGACGATTCGACCGGGCGATTTCAATCTCGATTCGTCGACAATAGATTGCCTCGGCGCGAACTGTTCAGAGATTTATTTCGCGTGAACGTTGAAAGAAAATTGTCATAAATCGCGCGTAGAGCGCGCATAAAGCAGCGCCCGATATTCACCGTTTCCAAGATACCTGTATTTTTTCGTTGTCGAAGCGCTCGGCGCAAGATCGGATCGATTTTAGAATTCCGCAGAACTCGTTTAAACGTTCCGAGAGTACGGGGAGCGGGGTACGCGCGTTGAAACAATAGCGGAACAACAACAGCGCATAAACAATACGATTTCACAGTCTCACGTTATTCAGATAGGAAACAAATACAATGTCGAATGAATCAGTAGCCCTGCATTGAAATTACCCGGTGCTCCTAGCTCGACTCCATTTATCTTTACGCACGTTCACGTGCGCGGCACAGCCGCCGCCGCCGCACCGAGGTTCCCCGGTGTAAAATGCAAATATATATAGCGTTCCGCTTTAGATCGCCTATCGGCTATTTATTACTTATTTCGCATCGGTGCTGTCCAATACAGAATGCCGGAACTTATTAATCTTAACGGATGTCTGTGTTCGAGATGTGTGCCGTGAATTTGCGTCCGGGTAACAATTTCGTGCGCGCATCTATGCACGTTTGCTGTTGCATAACGTGGATGCGATGTTACGAATCGAGAATACGAATTGCTGGGGCAAATTGTCGTTAATGTGTAAAAGCGTTTCAGAGTGGGGAACGTTTGCGGGAAATGTCGTGCAATTTCAACGTACGGTATATTGGAAACATTTCCATTTTTCATTGAAGAAACGTTTCCTCGTTACGATTATTGCATTATTATATCGCTGGCTTAATGTAATCAGAAAAGTGTGGAAAACATATGAAACTATTATTCATGTAAATTATTCAAATAACTATTATTCGTGTGAACTATTATTCATATGAATTAATGCAACGAAGAATGTTGATATCGGGTGAGTGAACTAATCGTTCACTATGACACAGCCAACAGATTATGCATGCCGGTTTGCGTGCATCACTTTTCCACCCCCAACACGCTCGAATTTACTCGTGGCGCGCGATTGTGCAATAGTCAGAAAGACCGATAGGCATTCCGGCGTGAATTCTCGATCGCATCGGCGTACAGCCGTGATTCATTTCGTGGGTGGATCGATCGATCTGCTCGTTCGACGTGGCGCACGAGGGGTGTGTTCCCTCGATTCTCGATCCTGGACAGCGAACATCCTCGTAGATGAAAACGCTCGAGCTGTACACACTGAATGGGAGAGTCTACGCGATCAGGTTGTTTCGGGAACACGGATCGCCGACCCACGATTTTATCCGACGTGCGCACGTTCTATATTTTCTTGAAACGATAAAAAAAAACGACGAGCGATCAACGCAAGCGTCCAAAATTGCCCGCCGTTAACCCTTTCACGGCGATGCGACCCCGCGATCGAAACCGACGAACGGAAATATCCTCGTACGAGATTGGAATTATTAGTTGCGGGATTCTGAACATGGATAAGAAGTTCAGCTATTGAGGCTGAGTTATCGGCGTTCGTAGAGTAATGCCGCGGTTCGAGATATTTCACACGTCGTGCAATGTTTATTACTGAATCGCTGGACGTTTGTCCATTTCTCCGACTGGCTGCGAAATGTTGGAATGGACGTCTAATATTTTACAAGACGGGATTCATTTGTAAATGAGGATTTCACTGTTGGCGTTGATTAACTATGCCCACACCATATTTCGACTTTCACTGGCGTTTATGCGTTTGGTTAAAATTGACCAATCGCGCTTTTCATATTTCCATAATTTATGCCGGTGTAATCTTTAATAAGCTGATTGCTGATATTCAACATAAAATATCCCACAACGCCCGTCAATATATTAATTGCACGTCGCAACATAAATTAGCGTCAAACTAATTTCCGTCCCGACGCGAACACTGATCTGTTTAACACGAACGTAAAATGAAACTGCCCTTCCAAAATTATGTTGGCTTTTTCAATCAACCCTTATGCAACAAAAAACAGAACTGGAGATTTAAATGAACGACGAGGAAGAGCCGCGTCACGCTGCTCGTCCAAGTTTGATTGAACTCGCCGATACCGGTCCGAACGTGTGGGCACTAAAACCTTGTTTAAGTAATAGATGCACGATCCAGTTCGAGCAATAAACTTTTTTCCACGGTCCTTAATCATGCCAATCGTTTTTTCGCGGCTAACAGCAAGCTCGTCCGCCGCGCTCGTAAAACGCCGATGCTTATTACAATTACGAAATTCCTCCTCGACCCCGGACCCGCGGTTCGTTTATCGGCGGATCAGCGGCACAGGAACGACTGTCAGGTGAAACGCGTTACGCCTCTAATAACTTCCACGAACTCGCTAGTTCGGCGGCAGTAACGTGTCTTTAACGCCCGGTCGAATCGTTTCTCCATTAAGCGTTTTTGTTGTACGCGTAAAAGTGAAATATTCGTTCGGTTGGCGGCGCCATAAATGCGGCGAAATTGTTCACGTTCGATCCGTTTAATATCCCGAGTAGCGGATTAGATAAAGGTGGATGAAAGGAATAGAAGATTTCATCGGGCGGGCGAAAAGCTTCGAGATCCGGACGTTTCGACTTTACGAGCAATGGGGACGAAATTATGTACCGTTCACGTCATTCTTCTCGGACGAGTTTACGTAAAAATTGTTCACGCCAGTTTCTCCGAAATTCCTTCGACCGTGAACGCGTAACAAATTTCAAATGAGCGCTGCCCCCGAGAAGAAAGCCATTTTAATACGGTTCTTTCCCAGATCATTCCTGGATCCACGCCTTCCGTATCAGCCCCTTTCTCGAGAACATATTTTCGTAATTTATCCCGATCCTGTCTATACCGCGCGACGTGAAACACAATTCACTTCTGTTCCGCCGCTCGAACGTTGAATATAATAATACAAGAAGGAAACGTCAACGGCGACGTGTTTATCAAATCGTGGAAGGAACGAAACGATGGTGTAGCAATAAAAAGGGGGGGCACAGGCGACATTTTTATGCTCGATAGTCAGGGAAGCCTCGTGGCGGTTCGTGATGGCGATGGAAATTAGAGTGTTGCTGCGTCAGCAATTTTCTGGCCCTTATAGTCGGCCGGCATGCGAAGAAACGCGAGTGGACAGACGAAACGGGGGGATTTTTATTCAAAACGACAGACAAGCACCCTTCGATTTTCGAGGAAATAAGCGTGCGCGTGCAAAATGCTCCCCGGAACGTATTTCATTAATTATATATCATTACACGATAATTGTACGCGCCATATGTTTTTTTGCTTTTAAGGGGCCTTGGTTAAGGGTGGCACTCAGTAAAAACGGAATACGCAGCGTAGGAAAATACCCGTCGAATTTTCTACGATTATCCCACGAACTTCTGCGGAAACCGGGACAATTGATAGATTTAATGTAATAGAAACATGTTGATGGACGAATGCACGATTTACACACTGTCTGAAACAACATCGAAACGATCAATGCAAGTATCCTTGCCAACGGACGCGTGAAATTCGTCAATAATCACAGTCGCAATAGGAGGGTGAAATTGAATTTTATCCGGCCATTGACGACTTTGATTGCCGGTAAAATACGGATCGGCTACGTGGCGGGCATCGCGATCAGAGCTGTTCCATCATTTTATTGGAATGACTCGAACAAACGGCAGGAATCATGTCTGGTTGCACAGCCTGTCGTTTCAGACACTCGACTGGCTTATACAGGATATCCCGTAATAGATAGTGCAACGACCAAGTGCCAGACAATTCTGTGTAAATAAATAACGATAAAGTATGCAGTGAAATTCTTTAGTACAGAATTTCCATATTAAAATCTCTGCTAAATCGGGGAACGGTCAGAAAATGGTAGAGAACCGTACACGAAATTATTATTCCAACAACAAATCACCCTCGTTTCCATTCCCTTAGATAGGCCGAATAAAAAATTAGTCGCGAAGCAAGAAATTATGCTACAACATTGCCACCTACCAATCTCTTGTACAACTGTCAATACTTTTCTTTTATTCATTCTTTAATTATTAACAAGTACGAACGATTATTCAAATGAATCGAACAAGGTTCCACAAAATTAACAAATATTCACATATTTCTGTATCACGAGAACGACCCAACGCACACTCGCATGCAATATTCTGATCCTCGCAACGCGAGTGTTATCGTTTCACGTGATAAGAGTACTCCGTTCGTTCGAGCACTCGGGACCGGAAGTGCAATATTGCGCAACCACTGGCTGTTTGCACAGGACCAGAGAAGACGATCTCACTTACAATGTGAGCTCATTGTAGATTTCCCGGTTTATGGTCACGAGCATGCACGTCGTCGCCTCGATTCACCAACGATCGCCGCCCTCTTCCACCCACCCCCACTTTCAACGTGACCGTCGTAAAAATGTTTACAGCCCACCGTGAATTTCGAGAGCGCAGATTTCGCACGGCGACGCTTTAATGGGACGTCATTAGCTTTATGATATCGCGTTATTTATACTACAGACCCGGGCACCGTCCGCCGCTTTATGGACAAGCACGCGTAATAATGCTGTCACGGTATTCGCGTGTGCGCGTGTATAAACGTCCTGGTCCATTCACGAATTTTCGACACGGTGTGGATCGTTTGTAAATCAGCCATCGACGGGTCGACCGTGACTGTTCAGTAACACCTGGCGGTGCTAATTCATTCGCTTTGTAAGGTGCTATTTAGCGTTTCGATACGGTATCAGCCGGTATTCGGCTACATTAGGACGACTATTTACACTTTTCTACCGAGCATTCGTGGCGAGTTCGTGGCTGAGTTTGTGGCGTTTCGGTTGAGTGTTGACGGGAACACTCTTTACGACTGGTTTTATTATAATTTTGTTGCACTGGCCACTTCGAGCACGGACCTTTTGTTTAATAGGCATTGGTTACTGTATCTAAATTTGATTTCGTAATAATTTGATGGCTTAATAGATAAATATTATACAGTGCTAATTATAGAAGGTATCATTGATTACCAATTATTAAAAATTAGATTATAAACAATTCCTCGGAGACATTTAATGGTACGTAAGATAAAGGTGCCGCAGAATGAAATAAACGACAAAGTCAATGAAAAATTCGTTCAACCCTTAACTTTCACTATGTTCCATACATTCCAATTGCATTCATATATACGATTTTATTTACACGTCGCATATCACAATACCTATAACAACCAATCATTTCCGTACCGTTATATGCTACAGATCTCAAGTGTATCATATTCAATAATAAAAAGAAAGGCGACGCATTATCATCCCATCCTATAAATAACCATGTTGCTTATCAAAACCACTTTACCCTCTTTCTCCGATGATCCACCTATTCCATTTCAGTTGCATAAAGTCTACATCCTCGAATCCTATCTGCTCGCGCATACACACACGGACAAAATATAACCGTTCAGGTATAAAGCAACGAAAAAAGGACGAGGTGCGTTTACGAGTCTGCGTCGGACCCGGGCACTCCCTTAAATAAGTTATTTCGCTGTCTCTAATTCCGCTCCTATGACACCTTTAACTCCACAGTCCATTCGCCGCTCTTTTATGATTACGATACGTCTCCGCGGACGAATCGTTAAAATTCTTCGAGAGCGTCCACGCATCGGTAACACCCTTTCGTTTCTCTTTCATTTCGAAGCGCTGAATTTCGTCTTCGACGTCGATCGAACGTGTTCACGCGTCTGCGGCCACGCGTGTACCGAGCGTGTAAACATCCGAGGTGTACGATATACGTAGAAACTCGTTGTGAACGCCGATTTCGAACCGTGACGAACCGATGATTCCGGAGATACGAGCTGGACGACGATGCAACTCATTGTTCCGCCGCGAAATTAAACTGGAATGCGTTATTTGCCGGCGCCGTCAGCGGATATGACAGCGCCTTTATTCCGGCACGTGTGAGGTAAACCGAGCAGAGAGGTGATTTAATCGGTGGAATGAAATCGACGGAATCCGACCATTTCGATGGTCGGTCAGGTATTTATAAATTATTGTCGCGCCACTGCCTGCGACGAGGTAAAAAAATTAATGGAATATTTAGGAACTGGTTTGCGTAATTGACATGCAATGCCGGGGAAAGCTTATGCGCTGGTTAAAATAAATTATTTTCTTGCGCGTTACATTTGCCTAAAGGTATCAGTTAATATCGTTCTATTATAGTCTGTGTTTCTTCCAATGGGATGACACATTAACGTAGTTTGGCTGCGATTACTATTTGGTAGTTTGAAAGGGACCTGTCATGTAGTTGAAAATAGATCTTCAATGGGTACGAAGAATATACTATAGCATTGTAATGCAAATTTTATAAGCTTCGAGCCTGGTTAACGTTCTCAGAATCCCCCAGGTGTGAACTGCACGTCCTCTTTTAAAGCTGTGTTTAAATGTTCCACCAATACTGTAGCAAACTTTACCAACGTTTCAATGGCATATCGGTGCAATTTATTTTCCAATTTACATCCCTATCAGCTGGAGCTCCAATTCTACAGCGAATCTAAACTATACAAAAGAGACTTTAGAAGATACGAGGAGGATAATAAAACGGAAGCTTCGAAATCGCTAGGCCTGGTATAACTTATAAAATCGAAAAGATTAAAGAGGCTATAAATTTAAACAATTGATTGAAATAAACTTCAACGTTCTTCATATCTCGAAGCACTGAAACTAGTATCGTCGGGTCTTTACAGTCCACGTTATCCAATCTACGAAAGGTACGAGCGAATAGAAGGATAAAAAGTGCTCCCTTGAGAATCAAAAAAATAACAGAAATGAAAAAGAAGAAGAACGGAATACTAGCTGCGTCTGTAGCTGTTGGGGTATCGCCTATCATACGAATTCTACCCTTGTTTCTCTATTATGCCAGCCTTTTCACACAATTTCGACGTTACTCCTCCCCTTCGTCGTCTCCCTTTCTCACTTGCTGCTCAGCATTCCACCGGCAATTCCTTTCTCCGCGTTTCTATTAGCGGTTTATATTTCGGGCAGATGTTGCGCCGATACAATGGCTGCTACACGGGTTAGCCAGTTTCAGCCTCGTAACGGCATTGTTACGCTGAGATATAAAGGATCGGTAGCGCGACCCTCGGGGCACCTCGACACCTCGATGAAAACGTGTTTATAGGTGATGTTTCATTCGAATCGCTCCAGGACCACCGATTCGATTCCTTCTAAGACGATAGGGCCCAAAACGGAACTGTGTCCTCTCTGTTCAATTGGGGGAAACTAGGTGGGCTAGGAAACTAGGGGAACGAAAGTTCGCGATAGGAAATCGTCAATATGCTATCTCCCTTATCACAGTACTTTCAATGTTCTCTTCACTGCGCGTTAAACCTGATCCATCAGAGAATTTGATCAACGCGGCGGAAAAGTAGAAATTTCGCGGGCAATCCATCGGGGAACACAATTCTGGCCCGCGGCATCGTCGAATATCCGGTCTACGAGCACCGACAACTTGGCGGCGCAAGGAGAAAAAGAATAGAGAGGAAAAAGAAGAAACGAAGGGTGAAAGAGAGTTTAGTCGCACTGTTAGTCATTGGCTGCTAACACGGCAAAACCAACTCCTTTCCAGCGTGGGTCGTGCGAGTATTTAATAGGAAGCAATGAGCAACAGGTCCAACCGAGGCTCGCTTGGGTTACGCCCATTCGAACGTGTTCCCCGACCTGAAACCGCTATTTTCTCTTTATCGGTGTGGCTTTCCTCCCTTCTACGAACGGATCAACGGCTAACCGGAAACCAACGTCTTGATATACCGACGAAAATTGAAGCGGCAGTCTCGACTTGTTTTTTTTTTTTTTTTTTTGTCACACCGGGGTGATATGTTGGGAAAGAAAGATTAGGCGGAACGATTGTTTAAACGGTTTAGAGGAACAGGGCATTATTAAGAATTGCTGCAGGGAACAGAGAAGACGGGTTGTTCAGTTTTGTGCAGCAGGTGCAATTAGACAGGGTTGTTGTTTGAGAAATGCCTTTGAAATATTATCAAAGACACGAGGAGAATAAAGAATTGACCATAAATATTTATGGAAAAACTGTGCGTCAAGATTTGCTATGCTTGTTAAAGTTTTGCTGTATGCTATTACTGTGAGATGCGGTTCCTTTTACAGCAGTATAATAAAATAAATACCATAAATGCTATAATACATCTAAAACGATAATGAAGTAAACCGCAGAAGCTTCTTGTTACTTTATTGGGTAGTATAATCTGTTCACAGAGAAGTGCTGTGCCATATCCATGAGCAGCCTGTGTAATTAAGAGTGTCACGTCCCGTAATCTTATTTATTCTTCAGGAGCGAGATACGCAGGTGCCATTCGAAATTAGTGCCACTTATAATCGGCCCAATGGAACCTACACACGGACCCTACAATTTATTTAAGTGCCACTATTTTCTCGTGGAAATACTCGGCCCGCAGGTAATCCAGGTCTGGGAGTTCCATTCTGTTATCTGTCAGCAACTATAAATAGGCTTCCTTGATGCTAAGGGCTGTTCATTAAACCTCCACGTATTAACCGAGCTGTTAAAAAACTGAAATGGCCTACGCTCCGAAAAACGATGTGCCTCGGAGTTAACGGAAACCTTAATTTCCAATTATCTACTGCAACAGTAATTCCTTCCTTGCTCGAATAAATTGCCTTCATTCGTTAATAAGAATTTAGAGAACAGCGACTTACTAGTTCGTTCGCAATAATTTTAAATCTGAAGTGCCTTTATGCTATGTCAATTTAAAAGGCAAACATTACTCATTCTATATTTGTTCACGTTCAACGAAGATCGCCTGTTTATCTTCTCCAACGCATACACGCGTACAACTCTCTGCACCACTGTGCAATACGCTGCAAGAAAAATCGTGGCGCGAGTTTTCGAAAAATCCACGGATATATCTAACATCTTCATTCCCGGCTTCCATCCCCCCCAGAGATGGACCACAGTAATTCCTTCAGAGGTTCGTGGGCGCGGTTGGCGATCTCGCGAGGCAAAACCAATTTTCCACGAGGCGCGATCACGTCGTTCATTGTTTTTGTTCCTATCCTCTTCTCCTTCTTGCCCGGGCAAGGGAGCGAGCTTCCACGATCCACCGTCGACCGGGGAACGACGCCGGCAGAAGGGGAAGGAAAGAAATTTTAAGGAGCGAACGAAACGGAGTCCCGGTGATGGGCTCTCCGGGGATCTCTTTAAAGTGCCGCGGCCTTTCGATAATTAGAGGGCAGCCATTGTTACACCGGGCTTCGAGGAGTGCTGGGGACCAAGTGAGAAAGGAACGAAAAGAGGGAGGGGACGATGGAAGAGGACCAGGTTCGCAGACGGCGAAACGAGCACGCTCGCTCCTTCTTTCTTTCTTCCTTTCTGTTAGTCGGTGCTCGCGAAGCCTGTCCGAGAAAAAAGTCGCCCCTGCCCACGGAAATACGTGATTTTAAGAGCCGCCACGCGATACCACGCCGGCCGAAATTAAAGAAAGACCGTGAGAACTCGGGGAAACTGTGAGAATTTACGCGAGCCTGCCAGCGATCGTAATTTTCATTTTCGCTCGCAGGAAGCTACCGTCCGGACGTCGTTGTCTCCTTCACGACGTATAATTATGCATGCACAGTAACACCCAGATTTTTTCACGCAAGAATCATATCATTTCGATAGTAGATATTTGTGCAGGGTACCTTCAATCAGCAATCTTTTCCCCTTATATTTTTCCGCTGTAATACAAGTATTGTTATTACGGTCACCAATAACTCAAACGTTTGCAGAACGATTCGTTCAACTCGCAATTGAAATTATTCTCCCTCCCCTGAATTATTGAAGTCAAGCCGGACAGCAAGAACGTCCACTGAATCGCCGAGCGTGATTAAATTATCGTCGTGTATTTTCCAGAAGCCGCGATTAACCATTAGACACGAAACTTACCCGAGTAACAAGCGGCCGATCTCCCTCATCGTTGCGAGATACGATTAACAGAGGCTGCAGATTCTCATGGTGTAGATGAAAAAGCTGCAACCGGTCGCAAAAGGGGATCCAGCAACGGCTTCCTTCTTCGTGATCGCGATTCGTTCCACGATGGATCACACGGCGAACTAATTAGTACGTTGTCGGTTTTCATAAATCATCGGGGCCCGCCCGATAAAACCGGCGACGCTTTCTCCAAAGCGAAAGAATGTCGTCGATCGAGCGGCCACGCGATTTTTCGGTGGCCCTTGCTCGGACGAAGCGGTATACAACACTGCTTACAGGTGGACGAATTTGGTATTTGATAATGATAGCTTCTTTCGCTTTGAATCGTGTTTGGAACCGTGACAGAAGAATCGTTTGATACGCGTTAAAATTTCATGGAATAGTTTCATGGAATGTTATACAATTATATTCATGTACGAAATTACTAAATTCATCGAGATGGATGTGCACATATTTTGGATATATTTCAGAGTTAACTAAATAAATTAATGAGCATATACTTATTCGAATAAGTTTTGGTCTATTTGAAATCTTGTGAATTATTTCCCTTCGGTGAAGAAGCTACTGAGCAATCGAATGGGCGAACATAAAAATGACTTGAAGTCGTGAAGTTCCACCGATCAAGTATCACTCAAGTTGCACCAAGAAATTCCTAATTCTTGTCCAATTGAGTACACCTGTTCCTTTCACAGTTACTTTCGAAACTTCTCTCAAATCACCGGACACTTTCCCGAACACGCGATGCTTCTGTTAAAAATTTGTACGGCGAACAACACCAAAGGCCAACATAAAAATCCATCGTCAATTAATGTTCGACTCGATCTCGAAGCGTGAGTCACGAGATAAATCGTGCTGACTTTTCGAGTAACCAGTGGTTACAGGCCGACAGCTACGCGATTACTACAATTTACCGAAGTTCCTGTTCTCCTCTTTTGCCTCTATTCTGAACGAGGGTAAAGGGGAACGAATAAACAGTCGTTTCGTTCTGCCTCGACAGAAGACGTTGCACTTCGTAACATCGGAACACCATAATGATCTCGCAGTTCCAGACTATTCGTCGCGATATCATTATCAGAAATCGGACAGGCAGGTCCCAGAATGGCCGCGTTATTGTTCCACTTTTTTCACCCGGAGAAATTATTAACGACTGCCGTTGAATCTGGTGACTTGCATCTTGAGGCACGCCGACAGCTCGCGAAATTGGTTTTTCATGGTCGTCGTAGATTATGGTTTCGAACGGGTTGCCATCGTTCTACGAACCTCGCTAGAGGCTCGCTAAGCTCCGTTCCGTTTAGTTTTATTCGCCGTCATTTTCTGTGCCATTAAACTGTTCACTTTATTCATTTCCCTCAATGAATACTTCGAACTGACACGAATTGATAAAATGATCCCCGGTTCACGGAGGAACATTTGTTACACTTCCATCAGGACGAAAGCTTGAAAAAGCACCGTCGCAACTTTACCTTCTAACATACCGCGATTCACTCGCAATTATTCACTCGAATTCCAACCACTCTGTTAATTCCTTCGCATTACAGTTCATCGAGTAAAGCCTCGAGTCACGGTTATAATTTCACTTGAGTCGATCGAATAAATCACCCGGTGGCTCCTTTCATTTCGCTCGCCGTTCCTTTCCTTCCACCGATCTAACTGTCGACACTAAAACACACAGCCATGCAATAAATGCACCAACGATAATAAACCTCCGGGCGCTCTGGTATAAAAAAATCACCAGGAATTGCTCAACAGTACATTCTGCACAATGTTCGTCGAAATGCTCTTAAACGTCGCTAAATAAACAATTCGCCTCGTCAGTCCATCAACTTTCGGTCCCGATGGGATAGAATTGTTCTTCAAGTTCACGGAATAGTCGCGCTCGTCGAGGGTTGTCTCTTGCGAAAAAATTAAGGGTAGGCGGTTACACGTCGAAGATCGGACGACAGAATTTCGAGTCGGTTGCATGATAATTAGCTCGGCAGCCACCGTTTCTTTGATAACAGGTTCTCCAGTTTCGGTGTTCACCGTATTCCAGGGCCGACTATCGCGCATGCGTTCGTCCTTTCGCGTCTCCTCCTCGGCGAGGAGGTCGTAAAGATAATGCCCACATGCCAGAAGGCAAACAGACCAGAACGGAAAATTTATCCGGACTCTCTGTGTTTCGAACGTGCGATCGTTCGCGGCGATTAATTCGTTTCGTTAATTCGGCTGGCCTGTTACGTTTGATCGGCCGATGCATCATGTGGGCTATGAAAACGCCAACCCCTTTGACGAACCACGTCACCAACATCTAGCGGCAGGCATAATAACGGGAGGGGTTCGTATTGAAAGTGATTTACGTCGAGTTACGATTCAGTTCGAAATTTCATTGTGGTGCCACGTACATAACTCTACGGACTTCAATTGATCTGGTGATTTAAAAATCGTAGAAAATAATCGACGATCGTTCAATGTTCTACAGTAGAATAAGCGAAAAGTAGTTCGTATAACTGTGTAGTGCATCATAGGACTTTATTTTGGGATATACTCGCTCGTTGGTCTTCTTACTTAATATTTTAAATCATAAATTTGGCAATGTATTTATAGTTGAGAGAACAATAATTTTGTAGTGGTTAGTGAATTACGCCCTGATTTGTTTTCTAACAAAGATCAATACATTCGTTATTAACTCCGATGAAATCGAAGAGGAATTGCGTACTAGCTTTCATACCTCCCCATATAATTGAAGTTTTATTAATCAAATGTCTTAATCGAATGACAGTAAATCATTCAATTGCTTGAAAGTCAAGAGAAAGGTTTGGATCACTCCCATCACTACCACGATCACGACCACCACCACCACCACCACCACCACCACCACCACCACCACCACCACCACCACCACCACCACCACCACCATCATCGTTAACCCTTTCAAAAGGTTCCGTCAGGTTCTTGGCGTTGAAACGCGATTAGCTCGGTTCACGTGATCTCGTTTGTTTGCACGTGTGCGATCGTTTATCGCGGAGATTCGCGTTTAATGCGGCCCGATTCAATTTCACCGGGCAATTACCGTGGCCAGAGGAGCCAGGTTTTTGCATTTGCCAGCGGGAACACGGGGGAGGAAGTTTTGCGCGATTATTTCGCCCCTTCTCGAGGATCGGCTGCTGATTCTTCTCTTGGAAGAGGAATTTAGTTGGAGGGTTTGAGTTGACTTTTGTATTCAAAATCTTAAGTAATCAATATTAGGAAAATTGAAAAAGCTAGGATGCCACGTTGCTAAATAGTTTGCTTCATTTTCAATTCTTTGTAATATTATCCTGAACAGTTCAGTGGTAAGAAAGGAAGGTAAATATCGGATCGTTAGTAACTCTTTCCGTTTTCAATGTAAAATAATAATTTTAGTAGATAACATCTCGTTGGTAATACCATAATGATATTTGATTGACAAACCACATTTCAGTTCTTTTCTATCAGCATCGATCAGACTGGTTAGACTCCTACGACACTTTCGATTTGCAGTTCGACTTAACCGAAACTTAATTGGCATTATGAAATTGAAGTAAACACGTAAATTGGCTGGTACGCGTGCAAAACATGCGTTTAATCTCGTATAAATCAAACGATCTGCTGCAAAAACATGTAATTAGCAGCTCATTAACAACGTTAATTTATTGGTCTGCTTCCTGCAAACGGACTCGACACAAGTTGGATTACTTAATAGATCCTTGCATACCGATTCGAACGGTGCGCTTTTCATTTCACCGATTCGAACATGCATTCCATTTGAAATCGCTCGTAAATTATCAGTTGTGCGTGCGATAAAACGTTCCAATCGAAAGTTTAACGATTTTATGAAAGATGCAATGATTATTTCCTTCCTATATTGCCTGCCTGCCGATTTATGGAAAGCAAGGTACGCATTCTAAACAAAACATCCCGACTACTTCCATGCAGATGAAGGAACGTGAAAGACCGACAACGAAAAAATATGCCTCAAGGTGTAACAAAGTTCGACCAATTATTTTATATACTTTCTAACAGAAAACAACCGACGAAAGACAGTCAAATTCCAGATTCGTATAAACATTTCTATTGCATCGCAGTATCTCATTACTTCCAGCTGAAAGAAACTTCTAAAAGAATCCTACCAATCTCCAAACATACCCATCGCGAACAATAATTCCTCCATCACCCAAATTAAGAAATCAAATTTGCCCATTGAAGCGTTGCCATCAATTCGCAATTGCGTCTTTCTATGTCTCATTCGCCAAGTTCCCCAACAATCTGGAAGCCGTATCCCTGACCAAGCGGGATCATTAAAAAATTTACTCTCTCGTTCGCTACTTCACGAACTTCCATTTCCCACATCGACGATTGAAATGGCCAGTCGCGCCGTCCCGATCTGTTCACTCTGCTTAAATTTTGTGCCACGGTTTCCCCGTTCCAAATATCCGTGCTTTTACGGTCCATAAAGGGACGAGGGCTGCTTTTAGTGGCTATTACACGATTCCCCAGGCCGGCGCAACATTTATGGCTCATGCACCGTGTGCGGCAGTCGTTAAAACACATTTCGTGGCCCATGCGAGAGCCTGGATGCAAGTTCTGTTTACGTTCACGATTAGACTCACGACATTTCTCTGTGCATGTGCCTTCCTTTTTCCAGGATCCTGGCCGTGGACGGCCGCGTCTAGGAGGCGGACACGAGCGTAGACACTTTACTAGGGTGTTTTATGGCGGCTGAACGCTGACCGTCTTGTGAAACTTGTCTGGGTAAATATACAGGATTTTTTTCCCTTTCGCCCTGCTGTCGCTGAGATCTTGCCGGGTTTGTTTAATGGAGACACCGCGGAAAGAGATACAACGGATTTGTTAATAGTACAGGGTTGGTGTTAGTTAGGGTGTTAATGCTGGGACTCTGAATTTTATAGCGCCCAACGTTTTGTCCCTTTTGGTTGTAATGTTGCGCTAGGCAGTAGTATGCAAATAAATTAGATAGAAGAGTTTTATGTATATTATCCTATTCTGACCTGATGTTCGAGGAATGGAACAGGGTTTTGTTTCAGGAACGTGAGTGCCTATTTTGCTACTGCTGTATGCACTTCTCTTATTTTCTGTCATACAAAGCAATCTCGAAATTGTCTTGCACTTATTCACCGCGCACTGCTGAAAGTTATCGAAGAAATTTATCTCTCTAGGAAACGTACAAAGTATTACAAAGCTATTTTATACTCCAAAACGTTGGGGTTAAGAAATACCAGTAGTTTCTGGTGCAAACTTCTTCCCAAGCCGTTTACTCTTTCAAATTTAAATGTAACACGTAAAACAACTTACGCGATTCACCATTAACGATACAAAATAGTACCAAAAATTTTAACAACGAAAATAAAGTGGCGCCGAGAGTTTCCAAACTGTCAAAGAATTCAAACAAATTCCACATGGACATTTCATAATCTCAAATCGAGGATTTATAATCTTCCTGCCTTTCAGTAATCGACTTGCACTCTTTTTCTGAACTTAAATCTCCGATTTATCCCTCGTAATATCGGTGTGCAATTAAGTATCACCCTGTATAACGATTTAACTCTTTGGTACCCGATCGATGTACGTACGAAAGGCATACGAGGGCACAGGAAATATATTGCCCTGTCGGCTCTTTCAGAAGAGTTTCGCGTAGGCGCACAGGTCCGTTCGAGGCAGGGATCGTTTAAAAGGGGATCCAACGACTTATTAGGCACCGACATAGGCTCAATTCGCGGCCACTATTAATACACGCTGACCGATTTACTTTTCCGCATGTTTACAACCTTTTTTCGTGCCGCCTGTTTTTCGCCTTCAACTCGATTTCCGGTTGCCCGGTTCGTTCAATTGCTTATTACACCAGGTGCAGCTTGCATAAAAACGTTTCGTTTCGTATTGAAAGCCGAATATACTCGTGTGAAGACTTGTGGAACAATTTGTTTCCATTACTAAGTTTCTTACTTCTGTTTCTTTGATACGTTCGAACAGTAATTGAATAATAGAGGGTCGATTGAAAATTTGTAAAAACGAAATATAGGAATATCATATTTGTAACTGCATAAGATTGTTAGGTTGAAAAATGTATTATAAATATGCATTCTGTTACCAAATATCGATCGACGAAGAAGCTGCGCGGAATTGCAAATTGAAGACCAATCTCATCGGCGTGCTTTCACGCATTCGCCATCAGGGTCTATGAATATTAATCAGCAAGAATTGCCGGACGAAAAATCGTCGACCAGGCCGACACGATATTCCCGGTTTGAAATCGGATACCAGGTGAACCAAGACCAGTTTGTTCCATATATTCTAGACAAAGCCGGCCACCTATTCAACATCGAATTCACACGTACTTGCTTTTGCAATCTGCTTAAAAAAAAGGGATACCCTGCTTTAAAGCGATGCATTTAGCAGCAGATCATTCCATAAATAATTATTTTTTCACGTGTGCAATCTTAAAAGCTAAAGTGTGAGTCTCATCGTTATTGTTAACCGATTGCATGTTGTTAAATATTAATTATTCTCTAACACCATGCCCCAGCCGTTACCTCTGAAACTCTACTTTAAAGCAAAGTCCTAAAGATTTAAGGTGAATTAATCCTGCAACGCCTCATTAAATGCACTCAAGTTATAGCACGGTATTTTTAATTGAATGATACTTAATCTTCCTTTCTCAATTCTTCTAATTTTCTTAAATGCATAACTGAGTGCTTAATTTCGTTTAACTTCTTGCCGGAATTGTATCGTAAATACACATCAAAATGCAGCATGAATGTTCTCTCCCCACTGTTTCATTTCATTCCTTCCTTTTGCTTCGCTGTTTCTTTATAAAGGAATCATTAACGCGGCACAATTAACCACGCGTTTAATTAGCTGATAAATTTCGCGTTAATTGCCCACCATTATGGTGATACGAGATTAATCGTCCACGATCGCTTGATATTTAAATTAAAAGCAATCTCCCGCGGTTCGTGCGAGTCGCCTGCTCCTGCGGAATATCCTTCGACCTCTTCTTCCTTTTTGCACTGCGACTCGTTTTTTCTCTCTCTTAAACATCTGGGAGCGTTATTCGCCAAAGTGCATCATTTTATGCATAATTTAATCAAAACATATGTGTCGAATTGTTTAATAATAATAATAATAATTTCTATCCGATGATAAAACTTGATATCAACTGAATAGGAAATTGTTGCAAAAATTTCACGGCACTATAATCGTTGAAAAACTTACGATTTCTATAATATCATAAGTATAGAATGATCAATATCTCCAAAATTATAGAAAATTCCCATCTTTTATATTCATCGTGCCTATCTCCCGATACTGCGAATTTTGCGTTTCAGTAATCGAAACTTAAATTTACTGGAGCAAGTTAAATAACTCAGGTGTCGTAATCGGATAATGAATAATAATGAAACACGAAAATAAAGGAGCGCCGTTGCAGTTCTTTACGCACAATAGACTATAAATCATAGAACAGTTGGCCAGGCTCGATTGGATCGTGAATCACGAACGCGTATATTGATAGAAACGTATCATTATATTTTATAAAACGTTTACACAGCGTGACTCACGTTGAACGAATTTTCACCGTGATATCAATCTAATTATCCACCGATTTCCATTCAGTCCTGAGAGAGTACGTTTCTGAACGTTGGAGCAGCGATCATAGCATTTCGATGGAAAAAGAAATTCTGGTCTTTCGAAATATCCGACATTCTTGAGTTCCAAGATAGAGAAGGTATAATGTGACATACATTTCGTATGTATAATTATAAAATATTAAACGAATTGGTAAATCGAGACGATAAATGATAATTGAACAATCACAATCTTTGAGACTACACGAACTATTTATTCCTTTTTCTATTTGGTAATAGATATAGGTATTGGTGTAGGAACACATTTTTTATGGTGGAGATTTTATTTTTACAGATGAAACTTTTAAAAATATAAACTTTATTGTGTCACCATACAAGAATTGGATACCTGTTCATTCTTGCTGGAAAGGAATAGCAAGTTAATAATGAAGGATTCCAAACATTCCCATAACAATAAAACATTACCAAACGGGGCCCAATAGAGGAAAATAAACGTTCGTTGGAAAACGGGGTGGTATGACAGATGCGAACTCGGAGCTTTGTATAACTGCGGTAGTAACTACTAATAGACCATGAACCCGTGGCGGCCTTTATTGTACCGTAAATCAGCCGGCCGCGAATGCAGATATAATGTCTCTTTATGCAATGCGATATCATATTTCATTTAATGGTACCTATCGTGCACAATAATTGTAGGCTTATTTTACAGTCGACACACGCCACGGGAGATAAGTTTGCAGTCGGTCTAACTCGCGAATAATTATTGCGGCCGAACTCACCGATAAAGAGATCACCGATACCTTATCCGGTGAGCTATCGGTACACACGCCAGTAAATAGTAATATAATTAACACGATCCAGGGTGATTGTGCATCTGTATATACGTGCAGTTGTAATCGTATAAAGCAAACGCCGCGCCTAGGAAAAGCTATTCCCCGGTCTCGAAATAAAGATACCTATCGTCAGATATAAACTTCAACCCTGATATATTTTTTGTTTAGATGTTATTCAAACATTTCAAAGTCTTTTTTCGTAGCTGGAGACACTTGGAATTTTCAATACAATATATTCGATACGGGAAGAAATTGATTCAAAGGAACTTTCTAAATGTCAACGGTAAAATATAAAACATACATATTTTTTTATCAACGTTCTTTTGATGCTTGCGACTCGGGTTAAATATATAAAATCCACCTACCTGTATGTGCTGAAATCGAAACAAAAGAAATCATTGTTAAGAAAGTTCTACAATATTTAACAAAGCTTCCCTATGGAGACAGTGGAGAAACGGTGATGCACTTTTCATTAAAAATAACGCGAGTAATTTGCACTGTTTATTAGACAACCTCCGATCGTACCGATCAACGTCCACAATGTGAAACAACGAAAGCGTTGCCGCCAGCACTTTCGTAAGTAATATTATTCTGTTTTACGTATCAATGGCACGATTCCGATATTCTTTCCTCCTTCGTCCGTGTGCAGCGTGACTCCCATTTCTTGCAGAACGCTGCTCTCCACGACACCGACCCTCGTGCAATTACGAATGATCTCTTGATTCGCGGTATTATTCTCGCATAAATTCCGCAACGCGAGGATCGTCCATTGCATTATAACTGCACGAGTAAAATTTAACACGCGCATTAATTAGTGCGCCGGAGTGTATCGCAGTGGATACGTGAGAATCACAATAATCGAACGGACACGTTATAGGGAACAAGTCCGGATTACTTACGTGGATTTCTTGCGTCTATACTGCAGCAGTCCAGAAGCAGAGGAATGGCATCCATTTCACGAAGCTGAAAATATTCCACATCGTTGAGAACACGGCTGTTGTGCGTGGACCTGGCCATGATATCGTGCGTAAAACTGCGAGATGCCGCGTAAAATTGCAAATCGTCATTAAATATAAAATGTATGTGTACATCAGCCGACGAAAAGCATCGCGCTGTAGGAGTCTTAATTCTCGAACGACTAAGGGAAGCTTTGTTTAGAAAAATCTACGTGCCAGAACGGTTCGAGTAGGTGTGCGTTTTATATACATGGTGTCCCATCTAAAAGGGGTTAAGTTAAATCATTTGATTCTAGTGCTGGGAATCGGATATATTCTTAAACAATTCGAACTGTGACAGATTATTCGGGTGGCCGTGGAAAATATTCGATAAAACACTGTTTAACAATGGTGGAAACATACCGAGAAGTTTCGACAAGTTTCACATCGCCACTGCGTGGTGGTTATTAACTTGTTTTTATCGCCCGTCCGGGCTTTATAATTTATTCGAAATTCCTTGAGAACTTTGCAGTTTAAATTTGAGATAAATCTTTGATTTAATAATGCCTTTGTAGCAATTCGAAAGAAGCTGAAAGTTACCCGAAAGGTAACACATCGTCGCAATTTATTTTTATAGCGACCGCGTGGACGCTGATTTATCGCATTTGCCGTTCGCGTAGCCGTAAAAATATTATTTCTGTACGGCTCGATACATTACAAGCCGCAACTTGCGTTCTCAGGTAAGCATTCATGAAAAATGAACTGCCATGCAGATCGAATGGAGCGTAATTGAATCGAGCGTCGAAACGCTCGGTACATTTTATCGACGAGTCCCTAAATCCATATGCATCGAGCCGCTATACGCGCGAATCATCGTGCGTTTGAAATGCAAGCTGACAAGTCGAGGGGGGACTTTGCAACAAATTTTTAAAGCGTGATGTCCACTGGTTAAGAAGCAACCGCGATCGCGATCGTAAACAGGCTCGTACACAACTTTTCATAACGACCCGCACCTTTTTGTCGAAACTGCCTGTGGTTATTGCTAGATTGCATGCACAGGGTGTTCCAGGTTTTTAGAAACGAAGTTTGGTATATGTTGGTGGTAGACCAAACAGAAGGAAAGAAAAACAGTTAAAAGTAATTGATATGCATGATTTTACTATAAAGGATTTGTTTTGTTGCAACTGAGTTTCGAGAGTTAAATTTGCTACTGAAGAGTCGATGATTTCTTGAAACTACTGAAAAATTCATTATTGCACAAAAACTAAACGTGGAAAAGAAAGTCAACGTTTAAGAAACAAGGATTACACTTCTTCTCTTGCACAAGAAGATTTTCATGCAGAACTCTGCAATTTGTCACTGTTATGAGTCATTGCGCAGTATGATATTTTACTCGCAGTGCATCTATAAATTGACCTAGCACTATGGCGCAAGTATTTTCTAACGTGAAATACATAGTGGGTTTTCTTCGTGGATTTTGTAACGCGAATAGCTATTTGCGAATGTTATCCGTATAGAAATGTTTCACAACTCTGTATTTCATGAATGAACCCATTTATACGAAGATTTTCCTTTCATTTTCAGTATTTTCAATCTCTCCACCATAGACGTGCAAATAATTTAAAACGTGGAAGAAATAATTTTATGGCTCATTAAAGGGTTATATGCATATCTAAATAAATTAGGTTGATTAAATGCTGCCCAATCTTTGCACTTCGTATTTGTAATTTCGAATGCGTTGTTCTCGAAACAGTATTATTACAAATGATGCCAGAAGCATTGCGAAAATTACTTTAGTCATTTAGTCATTTACTTTGAAAGTCATAGCAGTACCAAAATTTCGATCGGAGTACACTTCTCTGAGAACGAAAAGGTGTTCAAACAAATCCCACCTATTATACTCCCGCCAGAAGAAAATCGCAAGGACTGTAGATACTTTCCCCCCTATCTATGAGTAAATAACATCTCGAGACTTCCCAAATGACTTGGCAAAACTAAAACAGCTTGCAGCCACAGATACACACGGCAGTAAGTTAAACCGCGAGACAGCCTGTATACTAACAGCGCGACGCAAATGAACGTCGCATAATTTTACGGCCGATCGCAACAAGAACGTATGCATTTTACAATTGCTCAAGAAGCTTCGAAACACCAAGGCACGAGCGTTTACGTTAAACGAAATTTAAGGACACGATCGCCTTCGATACCGTTCTCCTCCATGCCAGACGAACAGACAGCAAACATGAAGAAGACATGAGATGAAAAAAAGAAACGACGAGGAGAACTCTCGAGGTCTGACGCGTTCACGCTTCTGCGTGCACCATATGCGCGCCGATAAAATGATTCGAACGAAAGAAAAGGGTGGCCGTGGTTTCGATCTCGCTAATATATTAACGCGGTATCCGATGCCGACTAAATTGCCGCGTCTTCGACCCGGACAGGATACTTAATTTTCCTTTGTCCGGTGAACAGTGCACGCTACGCGGGATCCGTTCTCGTTCTTTTGTACACTGTCTCCCGTGCCCCAGAGATGAAATCAATAAGAAGCAATAACGATCACTCGAAACGTACGTGTACGTGTAAAACGGCTAAATAAAAACCGAGCAACCAAGAGAGTTATTTCGGTATTAACGTTTGCAACGTTCACCTACACCCGTAGCATACTGCATGTTCCGAACGCTTTTGTTTTTCTTTGTTTTTCGTTTGGAGTGTCAGAGGATGATCTATGGCGCAAAAAGTCTTTGTACGCGGGTGCGAATGATAAATGAACGGGCGGTGATGGTGGTCGGAACGTAGCGGAGGAACGTGATCGCATGGGAATATGATCGGGTCGATGACTGATTGGGAGGAACAGTTGTTTGTCCGATTCATATTGAATTTCTGTGGGAAACTTAAATTTGGTGTTTCTTTTGCGATATTTCTGTTGCGACGTGATACGGATTTGTCATGCACAGACGAGGTACAAATACTTTGCATCCGATGCTTCTTTTGCCACATGGAAATGTTGAATTTATTTATGTATGCAATCGTCGTGAGTATGATTTATGATGATTGTATAAATTGTCTAATTAATTATATAATTTTCATCGTTATTTACAATTACTCCCACACAAGTACCGAATTTCTAATTTCTCTATGAAAAGGATCAGCTGGATCATGTGTAAACGTAAATAAAGATATTCTTTTAGCCTTTTTATATAAACACGTACAAATTCCTATTTCAATTAAATAAATATTTCTGATTGCAGGCGGGTTAAAGAAATTACTTGTTTTAAGTAGTATGTCCTGTTAGCCAGAAGTGCGCGGTGTTTTTCTACGTTCAATACTCAGTAGAATAAGACTGCCGATGCCTGGCTAGCCAGACATATGCGGGTCTACTCTACTTTTAAAAAATCAGTAGAATGGGGCAGCCATGTGCGCATATAGGCAGACATGCGCAGACCTATTATACTACGTATACTAATCAGTAGAATAAGGCAGCCAACGTCTGACTAGTCACGCATGCGCAGGACGATATATCTATTTCACTCGATCACTTTCGACAGATCAAGCGAATGTAGTTGCTCTAGCTACCGCTCGAAATCGTAGAGGGCGGTAGAAAGCAGCAGAGTTTTGTAGAATCGGTATTTCAGACCATTTGATACGAATTAAAAATTTTTGTTTAAATCAAATTTAATTTAAATGAAATAGCGCAATTTGATTTGAATTTAAGTTATTATCGAATAAGACAGAAAATAATTAAAAACGATAAGGAAAAAGGAGTTACTTACCGAATCTTGACACTCCTTATTTTGGTATGACATGTTTCCAATCATTTTTATTAAATCAGCTTTAAAACCAAAGGCAGGATGACTAGATAGATCAGCAGTAGGTGAACCCTTGTCCTCTTCTATTTGATTGTCTCTCATCCTTTGCATTGTTGAAGCCACATCACTCAATTTTTGCAATGGTGTGAAATAATTGTCCGACTGTTTCCCAATCATTTGCATAGATTTTAATAAATCTGTAAAAAGATTTGTATAAAGACCTCCGTGTACGAAAATAATAACGCTACAAAGATGTACTTACAAGTGCAATTAATAAGCAAACTCTTGTAGCCTTTTAGAGACTTGTATGTCTTGCAGGATGTTGCAGTCAGGATAGCAAGAATATCGAGAAGAATAACAATTTCTGTAGCATCCACGTCATCTAAATCGATATCAGATGTTTTCAGGATCAAATCACTTCTCTTGCAAAATCTTTCTATCAGAAATCCAATTGTATCCTTCGTAAATACACATTCTTTTTCCGATTCATCTAACAAATCTGGGAGCTCATTACAAATTATTTGTAATAAACACAATTTATTTTCCATTGGCATATCAATGTATGCACATTTTAACACATTTTTTCTACGCAATAATAAAAGGAACAAAGCAGCTTTTGCACTTTGAAAACCATCCTTAACTGGTTTCAATAGTCGTGAGCATAAGTGTACTTGCTCTGTATCTGTGAATGTTTCCCCTTCGAATTCTTTCAATGCATTATGTATAAATACAGATGAAGCTCTAACAAGTGGCATATGTTCAGAATGTGTTGCATTCCTGTGTACACATAAATTTTGTTTGAGACAAAGTTGTATAGTATGAAGTAATAATGTATGATGCACGATACTTACATTATTGTATTCTTCAAATTACTATCGTACAAATATTTTGGTACATTATAATGGTCTGGAAAACTGCTATCCTTATATGCAAACGTAAATAGATTGCACAGAAATTGAATGCTTAATCTTAAAATTTCTAATTCTTCATCTGGTAAATCTTTGTCAGCTTCATAAGGGACAATGACATTGGTTGTCCATTCTATTACACCCTGATAAGGAAAATGGGATTCGAACGGATAAGAATCACAAGATTCTATCTCTTTTAAATTTTCATTATTTGCCAGGAAAGAATATAATTTATGGCAATATTTTCCTTGTTCAATACTTGTCGGATTATATTGTCTGTGTACGTAACTATTGAAACAAGAATTTCCTAAACATTTCAAGCAGGCAATCTTTATACTATTTGGAACTTCTGGCTCTTCTGTTGTAAGGATCTGTGCTACTTTAGCTAAAATTGGCAATACAATCAATTCCCTGTAATTATATAATACTTTGTATCTACTGTATAAAACATGAATTTGTAAAATGTATAATATTTTACAAATCATACTGTGATTCAAGAGTTCCAAATAGTTTAGGACCGAGAAGGTTAGATAATTCGTGCCAATTTTCCTGGACCAAAGCAGCTTCGAACTTCGGTAATAAATTAATATTCCTTGTGCTCATGGTGCCCTTGCAAACTATACATTCATAACATGTCACATTAATTACTTTTTAAGAAGTACTGCAAATATTTATTTACACGTACTGTGACAAATAACCTTCTCCAGTAAACATGCAGGAACCATTTTTAAATGGTCAACTCAGTGCCAATATAAATACATATAGAAAATTTGGTAGACGATTTAATCAAATTCAAAGGGTACCATTAATTTCTATTAAATCTACCGACGATTATTAATAATTTATATAAGACTGAAGATAACGATTTAATGATTACACTTGATTAATATAGTTGTACCTGTTAGTTGATTGGTTGTAATTCAATTTTCATTTTCGAATTTGTCTTACAAACTGAAACGGCATTACAAAAAACAGAGTTCACTAAGTTATATTTCACGACTTGTAGTTGTACGTAAAATGTTCAGCTAAAGTAGTACTGAAAAATCTCATTAACCTGAAGTTAGCGATAAATCTACTATAAACGCCGGGCGCCAGAAGTTATTACTACGGTTCTGTATTTATCCCCGCCATCGAATTCAAGACTCTCCGTGACTAGCGTTTGTGACAGTCGGCTTAAACTTATTATTAAGTAATTTTTATTACAACAAGAAATCTATCTTAAAGGTAAGCAGCTTTAATTCTTAAAGACTATTTAAATTGAAGAACTACGTTAATTTCTCCTGTCCGCGCGTTTTATGATATGAATTCATTGGTTTTGCTATGTCATTCCGAAATAACCTTACTTCATTTAACCTTTTTTTCCATTACCTCAAATATTCTTGAATTAACAGAACATTAAGGAATTTGGTTTAATAATATTTGATCGCCACTATTCAAGTTCACCATTACTATGGTAATATTAAAGGCATTGATACACGAAGTATCGAATCATAACCTCAACACCCTCATAAAAATGCTGCTGAGTCTTTACAATTGTTTCATCAAAATGTGATCTTCAATGGCACATGCATTTTTGTTTCCAGATGTTTCTAACACGTTCTGAGTACGATCATGGTGTCAACACTTTCTCTCCGGAAGGGAGGTTATTCCAAGTTGAATACGCTATAGAAGCTATAAAACTTGGTTCCACTGCCATTGGGATTGCTACATCCGAGGGTGTAGTGTTAGTTGTGGAGAAGCGTATTACTTCAAGTCTAATGCAACCCACAACTGTAGAAAAAATAGTAGAAATCGATAAGCATATTGGATGCGCAGCATCCGGTTTAATAGCTGATTCTAGAACGATGATTGATCGTGCTAGAGTAGAGTGTCAAAACCATTGGTTCGTCTACAATGAAAGAATGTCTGTGGAATCAACTGCGCAGGCTGTTTCTAATTTGGCTATACAGTTTGGAGATAGCGACGACGATGGTAGCGCCATGTCCAGACCGTTCGGCGTTGCTATGCTGTTTGCTGGTATTGATGAGAAGGGACCTCAACTATATCATATCGATCCTTCAGGCACCTTTGTACAATTTGATGCTAAAGCTATTGGGTCAGGAAGCGAGGGGGCACAGCAGAACCTTCAAGAAGTTTATCACAAGGTAAAACATTACAGTGTATTGTTAATGATATATATTTATATATATTTAGTGGATCTTGTAGTAATTCTCCTTTATGTTATTATTGCAGTCTATGACACTTAAGGAAGCAATAAAAGCTGCTTTGGTCATTTTGAAACAAGTCATGGAAGAGAAACTAAGTGATAACAATATAGAAGTAATGACAATGACCCCAGAGAAACTGTTTCACATGTTTGAGAAACCAGAATTGCAGGAGGTGATTAAAGATCTTGCTTAAAATTTAGAGCATTCGAAGCATGTTAAATTTATTAACATGAATACACACATTTGCGAACAGCAGGAGTGTGTTACGCGATCGTTATATCTGCAAATGATACATACATTTTTCATTGAAAAAATATGTAATTTCTACACAATAAGTCGTTTTATATTTTTTTTCTTTCTTTTCTGGAGAACAGGCGAAAATAGTAAATTATATATCACGTCTTCGGCCTTATGTAAAAGAAACCTTCACATTATTTTCCAAACAGTTTTACATGCTACTATTTATTAATACGAAATTTTGCAAGATTTTAGATAAGCGTATAATTTACAACGACGCATCTCATATAATCATTCTCCTTTTAATACAGCTATTCGATAACTTACCTTCATCGAAAGAAGATTCATTGAAATCAAGATCCAATTCCTCAGGTCCACTTCCAACTCTCCCTTCCGTATCCACTGAAGGGTAAAAGCATTGCAGCTTGCATGTGTCAACAATCATATTTCCTGTACCATTATTTTTGTGCCCTTCAAGGTAATATATAATAAAATATTATGTAGATTTCATTCATGCACATTTTTTCGCATAGATATTTAATACTTCTTTCTACTATTTTATGTTGTGTATAAATTTACTTTTTAATGTCTTTGCATCTATTCTTATGTTTAATTTCTACTGATTAATAATTTTCCACGATGCATTATTCTGTCCAACATATTCATTCCACTTCTACAATTTTTAATTACAATTTCATAAGGTTTTATACCTAGAAAGAAACATTCTATTCGCATTTTTATAATAAAGAGAAACAGAGGGCTGTAGAGGATTGGATTTGATTAAGAATCAAAATCTAACAGCTCAAAGAACATTTCGTTTAGTACGGAGTGTTGAAAATTGAAATAAGAACCGAACATCACTCGATAAAATTTACAAACGCGATGATACATCATACGTTCACAAAAAACATCCTCCACTCAAGAATATAGCAAACAATTTAAACAACTGCAAATACTTGCAATTAATTTCTTTTCGCAAAACAGCATTAGGCGGTGAAATAAAAAATTAGTTCCCCTCGGTCTGGCCTCGCTCTATCCTCGAGGCAATCATCCTTTTGGAAGAAGAGCCACAGTGATGGCGTAACAAGCTCTCCTAGAGCGGATCGTGGTTCGATTCGCGTCGAACGGAAACGAACGGGACGGATGGTACGTTTTCGATTAAAAGCTCTCCGACCCGTGAATGCCCGTATCCGAAATCAATAATTAATTTCGCCCGGTCAGCCGGGGCACAGACGAAAGTGAGCCTGGCGGGAAATGGTTCGGGAATTCGCTCGGTTACTGCGATGTTCCGATAAAACGTCCCTTTTTCTCCCGTCCTCACAGCCGCCAGATTATTGGATATTATTCCATTTCAAGCGTTCAATCCCGCTACGATTCGCTCGTCCGGATTCCCACGGGGGATCCCTCTGTCGCCCGCCGATTGTTGCACACCTGGGTGTTGCATTTTGTTGCATATACCTCGGCTTTATTTTTTCCCCCTTCGTCGAATGCGGTCGAGAATAGTTTTTATTCAATGGAGAAAAAGTTGAAGGGGCAGTTTGTGTTTCGCGCTTACTGTTACGGTGAATGGACAAATTAGCCGAACTATTGTGTTTTGTTTAAAAATGACTCGAGTTACGTGTGTGTTGTGTGTTATGAAAACGCGAGCGCATCTAATTACACGATCAAATCCGGAGAAGGAAAAGCTAGGAGAAAGATCATCTCCAGGAATCGGAGGGAAGCTTTCACGATGACGATACGGATGCCCATGGAGCGAAGGGAAACGGAGTATAGAACCACTAAGCGGGCTAAGGGAAATGGAGTAGAAGGAGAACGAGGACTCCGTAATTAACTGCGATGAGAGCGGCGGGATAGTCCCGTTTGAGTCTCTGAGAATCCCTCGGGACCTGGCCCGTCGTATCAGACGCCAAACACTCCACTCTCACACCGAGTCGGGTCTCGTCGTCGGCCAGCCTCGAAGCCGGCAACGTTCAAGTTTCGCTACGATAATTGCCTTCGCTTCACAGTCGCGCCCCCGACACCCGCGGCATTGGATAAAAGGGGCTCCACCCCCGCTTCCACGAACGAACGAACCTGCAGAACCCAGGGACGAACGGATGCCGCGGGGGAAACTCGATAATAGCTTTCAGCCTCTGAATTTACGCGATTCAGATCTCCCCGTCACGGAAACTCCTGGATACTCTCCTTTCATCGCTTCACTTCCGCCCGCTCCTCCCCTTGCTGCCGCCCGCTGGAGTTTCGAAGAACATTGCCCTGTTTCAATTTCGACGACGACAATGGAAGACGTCTTGCTTGCTCGCAGGCACGGCTCTTAGAACGCGCCTCGAAGATTGTTTCGGTTGACTATATTTTGTTTTATTTTTTGGGGGGCATTTTATTGCTATTTTTTTGTGTCAGTCCGCTGAGAAGTTTTCGCTGTTATTTTGCTCGGATATTTATTCTGGCGAAGGGATATGTCTTTTATATATTATGATATTTTTGTTATCTTCGTAAGGGTAGTATTTCGTCTAGTAGTAACTGAACTTTCATTGCAATTGTATAATTATCATCTTCCAAAACATGAGATGTCGTGCAACTATATTTGTATCGTTACTACGATCTAAACGTATTTCGAAGACTTACTAATATTCTTAATAGATACTATTACAAACCAGTCGGTTGCATAATTCTTCTTTCTCAAGTTCCCAGGATACTCCATGTTCACCGCGTGTTCTTACAATATCCACGCAACTTAATCCACTTTTCCCCGATCAGCAACTCATTTGTCGTTTCGATGGCCTCTCCTGAAGTTTCCTCCGTACTTTCTACTGTCCAGAATAAATCTAGCGGTCTTCAACACGGTCAAACAAACGTTGCATGAAAGATTTATTAACCGCGCCAGAGCGTGGCCACGCGATCCTCCGATAGAATATGGAAGAAATTTCGCTGGTGTATTATATCCAGGAACAAGTCACGAGTTAAAACTTATCCGAGTGAGAGCGAACCTCCGCCTCGAAACCGTTCCTTCCGATACCCGACGCCGCGTAATATTCTTCGTTATGGCCTTCCGGTAGTCGCAGAACGTTTCACGTTTTCGCCCCAGGTATAGAGTAGCTTAGTAAAAGGGTGCTTAAAACGCGAAACGGAATTCGCAGTGATAGATACAGCCGAGGGAAAATTGGGAGTTTATTTAGTCTCGCGGACGAGAAATAAACGCGATCTAAACACGCGGGTTCGACGATCGTTCTTCGCTGAAAAGCAACGCCGTTCATAATGCGATTGCTTTCACTGCAATTCAGTTGAGAAACTACGGTACTGTGCTCTACTGAAACAAATGTAGAATTGTAAATGACGACGGCTGGAACGCGTGCATGGACTAACGTCGACAGATTTCTGTACAGTTGGTATTCTAGAAATTTGGACGAAGGAGGTGGTCCTAGTTTCTGTGGGATGTTTTAGCTGAAGTAAAGGCAGATTGAACGGGGTAGATTGGTTCAGTGGATAAACAATTTTGAAATAAACGAATTGAGGAAGGAAAATAATTATGAAGTCATAGATATTTTGTAACATAACGTGTGCAAATGTTAGCAAGATCTCAGGAAATAAATATACGAAATCGATTCGTTTCAGTTATTTAATTAGCGAGGGAACGAATAACAAAAATTGATTTTGGTAGAATAAAAATATTATTTATTGTTTGTAACAACGGTGCCATAATCGCGCATACAACGGAGCATAAAGAATTACATAACAGAATTACTCATGAACCATATAATATTTACAGCATAAACAATACTTAGCCATATTGCATGCAGGCCCATCTTTTAAATTGCTTCTATTACTCGCTCTAGTGACAGTGCTCTGCAGTTCACCCACATGTTTCACAATATGCAATAGAATGTAATTAATATGCGACAAGATGCACAAACAACATACCAAATGGTAAAACGACAACGAAACATGCGAAACCGTTAACAGCGATTCAAGCTGAAATGTGAAACTCCTAAAAGGAATAACGAAAACGGGAAAAAAAGGACGAAGAACTTTCTTCCTATTACCGAAGCGTCGGTAGAAAACCGGAAGTGCATGGGATCCCGATGTAGGAAGGAGCCGTGGCAACGTGTACAGCTATAATTCACGCATGGTAGAATCGTCGCGATTTTTTTCACTTTCACAAAATCAGTGGTTCGTCCGCTATCTAATAAGACCAGCCGTGCACACACTTTCATATTCTGTTATGTATCCTTTGCAATTCGCAGTTCCCGTGTAGCATAACTTTACATAACCGAAAAAGAACAATCGCTGACGTGGCCGTTAGTTATTCCGCAGAACTGACACAATCTACCATTTATCGATCGTCGCGTGTTCAAGCGATAATTAAATTGAAACGAGCTTCGCTTTCGTTAGCTCCTGTCGTTGGATCAATTAAGCGGACTTAGAATTTTAATTGAACTCGGCTTTATGACATTTTTCGTACGAAATTCGGTAGAACTAGCGGCAGAAAAAAAAAACAGGAAAGCCTGCAGGTGGTGTAATTTTGATTTCGCTGGACAATAGATTGGTTTTGCAAAGCTGAAGAAAGCGATTCAATTTACATCCGATGAAAATCTTAATTTCCAATCTGGAACGCTTCGACTGGCGCGCTTAGATGTTAGATACTTCTTTTGCTCGTCTGGCTAAGAATGAAATGCCTGTTACATTGTAATTATAGTAAACCCCGGCATGTGGAAAAACTGATCGGAGATTAAATTTATTTTTGCGCCATAACACTTACAAATCTTCCACGCTTTATTCCAATATAATAAAATGTTTAGTCGGGAGAGATCTTAATAAAGAATTGGTATACGAAACCTCAATGTACCAAATTACTGTTATTCATTCAAAGAATCGTATTTTAATATTATTAGCGTCCAAGTCGCCGATCTGGTATCAGCGACCAGAATTAATAGTTCAAATTAAAAAAATCTTTATTCAGTAAAAGGTACCGCCCCGTATCAGATCCAATCGAAACTTGACGATGTTTCTAGACACGTGCAGACACCTGGATCGAAACCAGAAGAATTCATTCGTGTGTCCGTGCAGTAGCCGCGGAGAAAGTAATGCTTTCTTGTGCATGTATACGCGAGCTACTTTAATTGCATCGCGAACCGATTAAGATTCACTCAAGATCGAAAGTGTGCCCGGATATGGCCCTTGAATATTCATCTTCTTTTTTCTTTATTCCCACTCCCTGTCGATATTTTCGTATCCGGTGCATACGTCGAGATTTCTCGAAATACCATAAGCACTTGTTTGTACATGATTGTACTTAATGTTAGGCTGCATGGGATGAAATTAATTATTCATCGATCGATATCAATATTTGCACAATTGTATTGAAATGAAAGTATTACGTTCTTGAACATAATTGAACGTTATTGAACAATGGTTAAGAATCGTGTAACTCGTATTGTTAAAATTCATCGCATGACAATTCTATGAATTAAATGCACCTACCTGTCGTGTTTCGAGGAGATATTTTTCCTTCTTCGTCGAGTGAAAGAAATACCTACGCAATAATATAATATAATGACTGAAATGAAACAATCTTCTGTCTTCCTTCTTTTTAATTGATCGTATGTTTTTCCCCTGGTTCACTGCGGGGATCAGCAACACGAAAGGGGAAATTTTGCAAAAGTGAAACTCGTCACGGGTACGAGATATCCGGCAGATTTGACATGGAACGAGAAAGTGTTGGCTCGTTAACACGCTCGCGTGGAATTTCTGCCGCTTTTCGCGGATAAGCACGTGGAAATCCCACTTGCTTAGTGTGAAAAGCACTCGAAGAATGTACTTTGTTTGTTATAGAAAAGATATAGCCGGCGATTGCAAATAGTTTTCTCACTTGACGAAGTGATCTACGACATAATTTGCGGCACATTTATATTTTGTTGTACTTGGTGAAAACATTTATCAGGCGCATAGGTTTGATTAAATCGACGATAATATTTGTAGGTGAAGGAATTTATGAGTCTTCCGTGGAGTGTGTTTAAATGATTTTATTTTCCGATTCAGTTTGACAAATTTTATTATAAATATTCTCTATTAATAATAGATTCAATTGTTTCAGTCAATTATAATATGACCATGTAAATTTAGTGTTTATATACTTAGCACTCACTGTAAAAAGTGTAAATGTAAACTATTAAGTATTGCAAACAGTAGTTAATGAACACTGATGGGAAGAAAAAGTTGACGACACCTTCTCGCTAGGGAATGGGAAAAGCAATATCTCGTGAAAAGTAAAAAGATATTACTTCGGGGAGGAAAATTGAATTAGATCGTGTTACATGACAGACGAGTATTTATTAAAAATCTTTGATACAAAATGTCACTCTACATCGCTCGGGTATCTTAACTTAAATTAGGTACAAGAGTGTTTGGCCATTGCGAAATCGAAATTTCACGACAGCGTTTAATTTACGTCGGCCAGCTCATTGCTCGTAAGCTCGTTTAAATGCCGGTGTTAGTATTTTCTTTGGAACAGTAAGATAGGCACAGAACTCGTGAAACATTACAATTACAGATCTCAAAAGCTTCGGTGTTAAAATAGAATTTAGAAAAACCTGCTTAACTCGTTCGACGAAATTGTGCTATCCGATTAAATATCAGAGATTCAAGATGCTAGTTCTCTTTGAATATCCGACTTCAAATTGACAAGATGGAGCGCAAGAATTTGAATCGCCAAAAAAAAAAAGAAAAGAAAGAAATCCGCTAAACTCTCAAAAATATCTACACGAAGGATAATGTTCGATTTTTACGCCTTGTGCGAAATCCACCTCATCAATTCGAACGGAAAAGTGCATCCGAATCGTGCTAATTAATTGCACATAAACTTCGATAAAGAGTTTCCGTTATAGTTACTCGAGCAGCTCCTTTGCAACATAAAAAATGAAAGACACGTTACGCTTAAGGTAAACACCAGCGACAGAAGAATCAAGAATCTCTTTGCCTCGCAGTCCGTTTGATAAACGATACGCGATCGTGTTCACCAACGCGAGACAACGAGCGATTCTCGTTACAATTTCATTTCTTTCCAAGCAAAAAGAAGAAAGAGACAACAGCCCAGAGATCCAGCAGCGTGTACACTAAAAATCCTAACAAGTCGTAGTAACCGTCTCGATCGCCCAACGAAATCAACGATGATGATATGTGTAACCGCCGCCGTCTCCGTATCCAGAATATCCTTCGTAACCACCGTCTCCTCCTCCACCGCCTCCTCCTCCACCGTACTCCAGATGAACCGGAACTGGCACAGGTACCTTCACAGGCACCGGAACCTCCTTCTCCACAGGCACAGGCACTTCCTTCTCCACCAAATAGGGCTTGTCTACAGGTACCTTGATCGGGTAGGGCACAGGTTTCGGGACAATGACAGGCACATGTTTCTGAACATGGTACGGCTGTGGGACAGGTACTTTGACAGGAACCGCATAGGGTTTCTCTACTGGCACGGGGTACGGCTTGTCCACGGGTACCTTGACTTCGTAGGGCACTGGTTTGTGCACAGGTACCGGGTACGGTTTCTCGACTGTGACAGGGTAGGGTTTTGGCACGTGGACAGGGTACGGCTTGTCCACTGGTATCTTCACCTCGTACGGTATAGGTTTCTCCACAGGATACGGCTGAGGTATCGGGACCTTGACCTTCACCGGATAAGGTACGTGCTTCTCGACCGTGTACGGTTGTGGCACATGTACCTTCACAGGCACAGGCACGTGCTTCTCCACGGTGTAGGGCTGCGGCACTAGCACCTTTACCTCGTACGGCTTGTCCACTGGTACCTTGACTTCGTAAGGCACCTTCTTCTCCACGGTGTACGGTTGAGGCACGTGCACGGGCACCTTCACGAACACTTTGACCGGGTAAGGGACGTGTTTCTCTACTGTGTAAGGCTGAGGCACGGCGACCTTCACTTCGTATGGGACATGCTTCTCTACGAGGTAGGGCACGTGCTTCGTTACCTCGTAGGGAACAGGGACCTTCTTTACCACGGTGACAGCCTTCACGTGTTCGTGCTGGTCGTAGGATGAACCACCGCCGCCATAGTCACCGCCACCTCCGCCACCTCCACCACCTCCACCGAAGTCACCGTAGCTGCCGTGCAACCCTCGTTTCTCGGTTTTCTTCTCGGATGACTCGGCTACAGAGTCATTCGCCGATTCGTTCTCCTTCACGGACTTGTTGGCCTCCTCGGCGAGGATAGCTTGCGTGGCTAGGGCCACCAGGACGATGGCGAACTGCGAATGAAAGATGGAAAGGGGGTGTTCGATGAAACAGTATGGGGTATCGGTGGTTGTTTTTTGAGATGTGTTTAGGGGTTGAAGGGTGGCTTTTGGATGTATTACAATATTTGATAGTATATACATGCAGTAATAAATTAGTCATCTTATGCAACTCATTTATGTCGATCAGAGTAAAAGATTTGTTTTCTTCAAGTTTAACTATGCGTGTTCGTTACTTCAAAGAGGAGAAAGTATAATCGGTGTGATGTTGTATTAGATTTCCTTAAAAATTCAGTGATTTCAATCAGCAATTAATTCAATTACTGCCCATGCAAAAAAATTAATTCAAATCGTAATTCAATTGAATATCGATTTAATATTATTTATTGCTATTTTCGCAAACAAAAAATGTCATAATGTAATAACTATGCTACAGTATCAACTTCAATTCCGTTTTCTGTTACACTTATAATACAATCATTAAAATTTCAAAATTTTTATAAATATCAAAATATGGCAATAACAATAATCGCAATGAATGAACAAGGATACGCTTCAATTAATAAGAGGCACAAGACGTCAACCTTGTTTTACAAAAATAATTTTACCCCGTTCGAATAGTAAGGAATACCAATAAGGAAACCTATACATTTGTCCATCTCTGACGTTTCGATGCTCGAACAAGCAGGATGGAAAATTGTCGCGAAAAACCGTATCGCTTACCTTTATATTCATCGTGGAGTTCGCGTATGTTTTGTGGTGGCGTACAACCACTAACTGAACCGCCTCGTTTTCTAGACTGAGCCTTATATACTGCGCGGCATAATAGCACAGTTACTTTCGCTGCACCTCATCGTCCGTATTACACTTGTGCGTCTTGTTTTGCATTTGCAAAAACGTGATCGCGCTAGTGCCGGGATAACGCACGGGAAATTGTGCACTTTACGCGCTAACCCGTCTCTAATTGCGTGTGGTGATCTACCACCGTTTGATCGTGATCCGTGGCAATTGTTTGATCGGACGGCTTTTAAAATAATGACCGCTCTTCTGTTCGGGATATCGGTTCGCGGGGGATTAGTAATTAACCGGTGAACGAAGATTGAATGGTGCTTGACGCATAGTTTCAGCACCGATGGTGCTCGAAAATGAATGATATTCGTAATTGAATTCTACGAACGGGGAAAAGAATTAAACGGTAAATTGTTTAGAGATATTTTCAACTGCGTGAATCTGGTCTTATTAAATCTTATTAAAGAAAATATTCTTAGAGTGGGTTCTTCCGAAATTCGCTTGATTTCTCTGCGCTTTCAATCTCGAAAATGCATAAACTCCCGTTCAAGATTCGAGGACTACCAAGTAATGACCCATTTCTCTGGTGGAAACCTCGGATGCGTACGTTTAATGCATTTTTGATTATTTAAGGCAAGCAGGGCGTCATAAATTAAGGGCCATTATTATTGCACCGCGGACGCTGACGCGATGCAAAGTGAAGGAAGTTGGCGTTCACGCAAGCGTGATTCGTGCGATGCCAGGAGCACGATTTCCTCGTCTTTGGTCACCAAGAAAATCTGGGACGTGTGAGGTCTTCGTGTATCCTCTTGCGATCTGCCATACTTTTGCACCATTGCATGCGACCGAACGAATAAAACTTTTTATGACAGAGTGTACGAGAGTTATTTGCACGGTTATGCGAGAATTCAGCTTGGAAGATTTCATTTGCCGGATAAATGTTTTGAAGAGGGCGAGGCAGTAAGATAACATTTACGGGTTAATTCTTTCCAAAAATTAGTCCATTTTATTTCACCGACTTCGAATGCTGTGAAATTGTCAGGAATCGTGTGTGTAGGTATTGAATTACGAGAGCATGCGTTTCTTGAAGAATGAACAATCTATAAATAAATCAGCATATCAACCCCTTCCAGACACTTTCAACCCCCAAATTCATTCTGCCGAATTTCATGATTTGCAACCGCAATCATTCATTAAAAATTGCCGAAAATCGTTAGTGAATCGTATTTCGAGAGAGTTTTGATTGCCCCTTAATCCGCTTTATCAGGTAGCGTTAATTCGAGCCGCGGTTTCGCGCGCACAGTGCCACGTATCGATGTATCTGCTAAGGGCGGCCATTAGGCGCGTGTAATTGCTGCAGAAATCCAAGCAAAGCTCGCACAGTTTCTTCGCATGAGGAATACATAATGCCGTATGTTAATACGGTCGCATGCACCGCCATCATTTTGATTCTGCTGAGAGATAGACTCGCAATTTTTAACGATTAAATACACTGCACAAGCACCCAGCGAGCTCGTAACACCGTGAATTCCCTTTATATTGTCTTGCCTCCTTATTTACGAAATTTGCAAAGAATATTGCCATCGTCTTTCTGGGGGGCCGCCTTTATAAATGTCATCTTTGGAACGTTTTCGTTCGTCAGCGATCAATTTATATCGCATTCAGTCACCCATCAAATTCTTTGCGAATCTTCGATATATCTACTGAATCGCGAGCCACGTTTTCTGCCAAGATGTTTATCAACGATTCATATTATAAGAATGAAGGTGTTGTTCGTTTGCGTGCTAATTACTATACCACGATGTAACGAGAAAGTTTTCCTTCCTCTCTTTCAAATTGCAACTGATCTGGTTCGTTCGATACACGTTGCATTATTTCTTCGAACCCAAAATCCCTTGTTATTTTTGTCCGTTTCTATAAACTGACATCGAGTATATTACAGTTCTGTTAAATATATGAGAGTCGTATAAAATTCTCTTAGCAAATTGAATTGTATCCAATGTATGTTTATTATTGTGAGTTCGTGAACAAATTTTTAAATAAGTAGTAAACTAACGTGTCAGAAGGAAGATAAAATTGTTCCACATTTCGCACTTTCTTTTCAGCGTCTTACCTAAATTATCGATAGTTCCGATTGCGCGTTATATGGCGCGTCAGATTAATTTAACCTGTGAATAGAATGCACAAACAGGATATAAAAATATTTGTTTCATTTTGCATCTGATATACGGCATACCCTTGAATATGCTGAGCCAATGAAGAATAAGGAGAATAGTAGAACTTCGCGTGACAAATCACGATTTCCCGTTTCCCCATAAATTACAACATAACGATGCTATTTGCCTTTCTGCTTGATAATAAATACCGCATTATTTGATTCGGTTTAGTTTTATTCTCAAGTAATTTCCTCGTGTTAAAGCTCCCAGATTTCATTCTCGATGAGGATTATATTATTGCGGCTGGTACGATGAAGTGTTTCAAATTGTACGATAAGTCCAGGGGAAAATAGGTAAACCGAAGAAGAATTTTAAAACGCTATATATTAGGAAATTAATTAACTTCAGGGTGATTCGAATCAAAGTTTATGAGATACGATCGGTATTGTGTAATCTACAAATTTATTCATTTAATCATTAGTAAAAGGTCAATTCGCATCTAAGATCTTCGACTCGATTGTTCAATAATATTCAATTGTAATTTTTCTCATCCCTTTGCGAAGACTGCAGATGCTAACAAGCTAGGCGAAATATTAGAAAGATGGGGAATTATTTAAAACACTCGTATAATTTTTCGCTGCATTTCAAAAGAGAAAGATATTGCAAAGCTGCTGCACGGTGCAAATATAATATCACCGCATCATAAATCACAATTTAATGCGTTTACTAACGACGGCCCTATATTTTCAACCACTAAAGTACAGACAGAAAGATTGACTCCGTGATATTCGAATAAATCCAATCGTAATCATTATACGTACACCTATACCACGCGATCTATTAAATCGCTAAACAAATGTACTTTCATACTTTCAACAACTCCAGCAATTTCATCACTAAACACGACTACTTCATAACGTCACAGGAAGCGCTTATAGCGACCAGTGCGCACGTAACATTTCTCTCAGAAAATTCCGTGGAGTTTCCACGATCTGGTGGTTCCTCATCGTTGCTCGCCACCTGTTCTCAGAGCGAAATTGTTTCCAGCCGCTTCGCGACGAAAGTGAAAGGATTCCGGCGACTTTCCCCGAAATTTTGCACCGTGCCCGTAGCCACATCACAGCTAATGTTTCGTCGACACGAACTTCGTGAATTTGGAGAGAAACGGCGTGTGACCGATCACGCGGGGGTAATCGGCCAGCTTCACTGGCTCCACGATGTTAATCACTTTTGTTATTGCAGTACCTACTCTAATTTCTGTAGGTAGTTTTTGTTGGAAGACGGGGAAAGAATAAATCGGAACCGTTTAAATGAATGCTTGTGAGTTTGTGTATTTGAATGGCGAATTACAATCGATTGTAAGGTGATACAATCGTTGTAGCATTTTTTGAAAAATGTTTTATTGCAGTACAAAATCTATATTTGTGGTGGAGATATTGACGATGTAAATATTCGTGGGAGAAAAGTAGTAGATGTGTCTTTCTATTGTTAAAAGCAGATTCAATTATTGTTATACCATTAGTGTTATGAGTCTCTGTGACTTCTGGTCCTGAGAAAGTTAATAATGATTTGATACCTGCATATATTTTAATCATATTCAAACGCGATTTATGATTTTTTTGAAGGTGAAGCGACAAGTACTTATAATTAGTCAGATCAAAGAGGAAAGGGTATTTAAAATAACGAGGTCTACTTTATATTTTAAATAAGCAGCGTTCAATTTCTCGTGGAACTGTTGCATAGAAATCGTTTACACTTCCCACTTTCTTCTTTCTACTTCCTTCTTAAGTATGATAAAATAAATCGACAATAAGATACTGGTAAAAAATGTTGAGAATAAATTGATAATATTGTTCTGCGGTTCTCCAAGTAACTACAATTAACACGAATCGCTTAAAATTATTAACAGTACATTAATTAACGACTTTCACTTGTTAGTGCCACACTATATTTTACGTATGTTACATTTAACAAAATCTCGCCAAGTGTAGCGCGTTGAAGTTGCAAATACGTGAAACATAATTGGTACTATAATATTTATATATTAAGAGCCAGCCAAAGTTTACCACCAAGTAAAAGATTCTCTGCTCTAGAAATCAAGTACCAATTTCAATTTCGATTTACGTCGATTTCCACGGCGAGACATCACGTGGACTCATTTTATCGTCGCGAAATGAGTCGTTTTCATGGCGCACCTGCTGGGTCGGTTTGAAGTGACGCGCGATCAGAACTAATGCATTATTGATGGCCGATGCCTCGATCCCTTGGAGCTCTTAAAAACGACCAGCAACGTGTGATTATGTAACTTTAATTGCGTTCTAACTACTGTGCAATGCAACGGGGAGCGCAACCAGCAGTTTCGGCGGTGCCTCATTTGCCACATTGATGCCCGAAACGTGCCTGGCCCTCTTGGACGACGATTATTTAAGATTTATAGACTGCAAACAGTTTGCGGCCGAAAACTGTCTCGCGTTTACGTTCTGCCGCGTTACGAACGATATATTGCAACACACGTCCGGGAACAGCAAAATCTGTAGAGTATTTCGACACCGAATTATTTTTAATTTGTAATGTTTGAATCGTGGAGGATGTGGAATTGTCGGAGCTTAATTTTTGGTACGGATCAATACTGTTGCCCAAATACTTATTACAGCTTATTTTTATCACGTTTGTAGAAATTATTTTATTATTTTCTGATCGTTAAAATAATGCTTGCCTTGTTTTCACATTTTTTGCCATCACTTGCAGCGGTACTTTAACGATTATGCGAAGTTGGTAATAATAGTTCTACAATACCACACTTTCACACACTTTCGACTAATAATTGAAAATGGATAAAAACAAATAGGATATTAAATTCATTTGAATGATTTATGAATGAATTAAAGCATCGATTCAAATACTTGTTTATTCTAATGTGCATATGCATAGAGTTCCTGAGGTAGAGAATCAGGGTGATTTCACCTGAATGCATATATGCATCTTGCATATGTAAATGTACAAACATACATCTATGTTCGTTTTAAAGATTAGTTCCTCTCCCTCTTGGGCAGTAGATGAAAGTAAAGTTCGTTTCGAATCGTAAAGATCACATCAATTTCACGTCCACTACGTCGTGTATTTATGTTTTTTTTTTTGTTCTTCGTTTTTGCATGCCATTAAATTACTTAATCGGTATAACGTTTTAAGACTTTCAGGGAAATTAACGTACCGAGTAATTGATACGTAACAATATTTAATGACAGACTATTGTGGCTTTCATTTATCGATTTATACTTCGAAGAAGTTTCAATTGAATTTTGCCCATATCAAAGTTACTTTGAAGATCTAGGAAGTGTCATTGTGTATTGGTTATAAATATTGAACGCGAAGAATTCCTAAAAATTCAGAATATGAGACGAATTGATGTAGAAGCTGTTGAAGCTGACGGATATATTAAGATCAAATTACGAAATCTAATCCGAAATACAATTGCAACTTTCACTAAATGTTATCGAAACTGCAAGGAATGCAGTCCAGAAATTTCTTCCCTAAGAAAGGAATACTTGCTCCTTCCTCGTCAAACAATTTGTATCGAATTTTGGATCGTAAAACCAATTGTTCCGCATGGAATACTATTTTATTCGTCACATAAAATTCCAGAAAATTCTCTGCAAAATTTACTCAACAAAGTTTCACATTCATTTTCTACATTCACGTTCCTCTTCATAAACCTTCGAAATTAATTTCCTAGAAAAAGCGACAGTCTTGCATCAGTTCCAATTCAGTGCCAAAGCACGCACGAATTGCAAAATCACCTCAAGTACGCATTTTCGCGTACAATACTCCAGTCGAGGACCAGGCACGAAAATACGTGGACATCGTCGAAACAGCTCCCAGTTTCTGGATGCCTCGCCATCGAACAACGCCGATCCATCCGATCGAATAGCTCCCGTGTCGACTATGCAGGTATACGCGACATCGTTAGACGTCGTGTACTTCGTAATTGCCTGTCGGATCGGACGTGGCGATCGTTAGAGAATCGTCGAACGTACATGGTGCACAGACACGTGGTGCAACCTGGTGCCTGGCATCGATGGCGAACATAATCGAGACACGTTGTCGACGCACGAGTAATACGACTCAAATTACGTGTGTCGCCGGACCCGATAATTGCGCCTTCAACAAATAACAGATCGGCGGCCGTTCATGTCCCAGCCATGGAAACGTAACTTGAACGATCTTTCTCGGTGGTAGCGGAAACTGGGAGTGTGTGTCGTAACGGGGCCGGAAGAATCGGCGACGCAGCTTTTTATGGTGTTTTCAAGCAATTACGCGGACTGTGTAAGTGTTATTGTTGAATAAGAATGGGTGCTTGTGGAATTGGAGAATTTACGGAATGTTGAAAGTCGATTGAGTGTTACGTACGACTTCACCATGGAAGCTTTGATGTTTGGCGAGCGATTGTTTTATTGATTCGGGTAAATATTTGGAGAAGATGTTAAAGTGGGATTTGTTGAATGTATAAGACGTGGTTGATGCGGTGAACTTTAGCACACCCGAATTTAATTGAATACGTTTTAAGGATAATGGTTGTAGTCCTATTCTTTATTAACTTTTATTTAATGAGAGCCTCGTACCTGCTAGTATAGCGAACGAGATTGCATAATATTTTTCGAACGAATAAATACGTTAGCTTCGTGTTAACAAATTTGTGAGTCACTGTAAAATTCCCCAGCTTTCTAGTTATAATTTCGTAATTTGTTAACTAATAGTGCTCTTTAATTACAGAACAACGTTTTCGTTGTCCAAATGTGAAATAAATATATTCTCTCCCTACTCTATATTCTGTTCCACGCAAGTTGCAAGGAAATATTAGAAAGAAACAAACGTCGACGAAACCACAGTTCGAGCCAATAGTTAATATGAAAATAGAAATTCCAGTCACGAATCAAGTACTCAGTCACAACAATTGGCCTCTGAACACAGCACGCGCGCTGTAATAATAGTACCTGGCCCAGGTCATTGAAATTACAGTGATTCGATAGATTTTCGCAAATTAGCAACGTCTAGTCCGAACGATGCGTTTCGTCGAGCATCGAGAGATTCTCATCGAAAATTACCGGAGTTTCTTGACTACGACTTTGCCTCCTTTCGATAGAACCTACACCAGGGCCCTATAATTTTCGACTTTTACACTGATACCTTCGACATACCTTCGAACGAGAGCAACTCTGTTTATATGGCATAGAGGAATCATGTAATTCAAAATTAGAAGGTATTCCGGTGAAGAAATGCAGAGTATCATTTGGCGAATTAGAAGCGAATTATGTGGAACAATTTGCAATGCATGCTGTGTAGTTATATCTCTAAAGTAATTAGGACTAATTACGAACAGAGTGAAATATAGATTTATATTGCTGACATTCTGTCAAGACAATGTGTAGACTGTTGCAGTTTTATGAAATAATGCTAAATAGTTTTTGTGAAATCAGAAGGTACACGTATGTACAATTTTCGATGATTTCTTTATTTTCTAATTTCAAAATTCGCAAATTTCTACAATTCAAATAACAATGCATTTTGTGGAAGTTGTAATACAATTGAACATCATCCAACATTGTATTTATTAAAGTGTAGTATAATGCCAGTCTTTGCTGCATAGAAAGGTTTCCAATTACAAGTCTGCTTATAATTATCACCATCGACTGACGAAACTCGCGACTTGATAAATTTTACTTTCGTTATAAGATCATTTTTACCGAGCTATTCCAGCGCGGTCGTCGATTATTCAACGTGATTTAACGTTAACGAACCCGTCCCGATTTCGACCGTTTCTGTTCCCCGCTTCTCGTAGCAGGTTAAAATCCTAAGGGAGTAATTTTGTAATTAACCCGTAAATCCCTGATGCTCGCAACGGTAGCGAGCAGGACCATCGTGTAATCCCAGCTCGGGTTAACGTCATTAAGGGAACACGCGAAGATGAGGGACGTCTTTAATCTTAATTCGTAAGTTGCAGCGACGCGTGTGCGTACCGTCCAAATGCTTAACGACGTTATTTCGTTGTGAATAGGCTTTGCAATTAATTACATTCGGATTCGATCTACGATTTTAACACCCATTTCGCTGGTACTTATTTCGATAAAATCATACATTGAACCCTGCAATACGATCCCCTTGGAATCTACCAAGTTCGTCGACAGACGACAACTGATATCTCGAACCCGTTGATTTATCGCGAGAAGTAAGACGTCGAAGGAAAAATTAAGTCGTTCCCCGTTGGAACAAAAGAAAAAAAGCACAGAGCAACCGAGGCGACGACGCTCGAAAAGGGTGCTGCCCGGACGGAAACACCGAAGCAATTTCTTAATTAGACCACGACCGGCCGTGGTTTGTACGTACGAAATTAAAGGGATCTACCCATCGAGATTGAACTCCCAATGCGCGCGTCGAAGCCGGTCTTAAATCAAGCCGCTGGCTAATTGCCATCGATACTTTATACGTCGAGGAAGAAGTTGTGCGTGGCCGTTGCGTTCACAGCACGCGCCGGGACTTGCTGAACAAAATAGGGGACGGGAAAATTCTCGACAAAAAATCATCTCGTCGAAAAAAGAATGGGGAAGAAGAATCAGGCTCGAAGCTGTTCGAGGAGAAAACGATTCACCAGCTGATTCAGTGACCACCTTCTCCACTCTACCCCTTTCCAATTTCTTCCCATCTCTCCCAAGCTCTGTGGTCGTTTTTCGTTCCTTTTTGGGTCTCGACGTTTTCGAAATTTATCCTCCTCTACCTTGTAGACTGTAGTCGGTTCGGTTAATAAAAAGTTACGTCGCGTGCAATCAATTAGCACATCGACACCTTGCGTCTATATCTATCGGTTCAGAGGTATTATATTAAATTCGTTTGAAATAAGTATAGTTCAGGATTCTTTGTGTGTGTGTGGGGGGTTTTTTTTATAAGGAAGTTGTACACAATGCATTATGCAATGGAATTAAAAATCGATATATAAAGTCTTTTTGAAGTGTTAAATTTACAAAAGGTGTTACACTTGAATTAAACCGGGTTGAACGAAATGTGCTGAACTGACGACTGCGAAAAAAATACCTTTCACGCCGATGTGCTAATTAAATTCGCAGACCAGTTTTTGCCCGAATTCCAGAAATGATGCTAGCCTTTGAAAATCAAGGGTTACACGGCTCCTTCGTTTACGTCAGACTTGTTTCAAACAGTTAATTCGTAATTGCACCAACGCCGGAATGAGAGATTCATGAGATATGCCAAAACATCGGTCTTGCGGCGTTTGATCAACTTTGTACCTAAATTAATTAACCTGAAAACTGCTCGTCAACCACAGGTGCACATTCGAGTGATCAGGGCTAAAAAAAAGTGCCGTCAATCATGATTAAAATATTGGGTGACATAAATTAGAGTACAAACTGACAGAACGGAAGACAATTAGATCTCGATTTTTATCATGTAATCAGTTTCTTCAACAGTGTCCACAATTATCCACATGAAAGTTTTGCCACTATAAGGGCAGATTTCGACAAAATAATTATCAACTGTGCTTATTTTGACGCATACTGTCGGTTAATGACGTGAATTCAATACTAATTGTGCTGATAATAGCCCTTATTGCGTTCGCGCCCGATCCGACAGATAATTTTCGATGTAATTAATAACAGCGCAGATCGGTATCGAGGATAAGATATTACGGTGGAGGGAGTCCATGAACCACAGGTGTTTCGCATCGCGCAAGAGAGGTGTTAATATTCAAACGATTAATTTCGCTGCACAGTGAAATTCGCGATGGTTTGCACACGTTAATTCGTTTCGAAATTAATTTCACTTTGCGAACAAATTGTTATGAATGCGTGCTATTTTTAAATCCTCTCGAAAGGACGTTGCTTGTGAATTTTTTTTTTTTAATGGAATGGAGCAAATTAAAACTGAACGACAGATAATGATCTGATCATCTATTAGTGCACACGTGAAATTGAATTTTGTAAATTATCAATTTGTCGAAGCGAGATAATTAGATGATGCAGTGCACGACTTTTCTGGTTTAATTGATTTGGTACCGATTTATTAACTCGCTTTTGTCAACTCAACTTTGTGCCCGAATGACTTTGTAATTATGGAACAGACTGGTGGCCTAACCTGTGGCGTCTAAAGCCCTCGTAGCAGAAAGCTGCCCTCCGAAACTTCCTATCAAACCACCCCGTTAATTACTTGAATCTTCATGTTCTAACCGTTCCGACGTCACGTGGAACTTATCTAGCGTCTCAATTATGGCCGTCTAAAAGCAAGATGTTATCAAGATGTGTGCTTCCTATTGACTTCCAGCGAAAACAGGTGGCTAACCCGCTTCCTAAATACAGCCCGCGATAACGATATTTTAATTCTACAAGAATTATGGCGTTAGGGGGAAAGTTTGCGACATCGTACGGTTGGCAAGGTGCGTTAATTAATCATGCGTATACTTTGCTCTTCGTGAGCGCGATCCCCGTGGCCAATAACACGACGGCTCGACGACAAAAGGAGAAGAAGATCCGTGGACGATTTCATTAGCATAATGCAAGTCTCTTTCGATAATCGATGACACGAGATCGGCCTCTTGTAATACATCTCCCTTCTCGTCGTTGTTTTGGAGAATCGTATTGTAATGAAACCAGGTTTAAACAATTTTTCGTCCGGTGCTAATGATCCCTCATTTAGACGCCCATTAATTGTTACGACCGAACGATAAAGGAGCCGATAAGATCTAGAACCGCGGCGTAATTGAATCACGTATTTTTTAATACAGCAGCCGTGAGTACGCGTGTAAGCGACATTAAACGATGGTTCAGGCATATCATGTTCCGCGTTGTAGAAGTTATTCTGTCTTTCCTGTGCGACAATAGATGTGCTCTGTTTTTTTCTTCTTCAAATAATTGCCACGAGAGTTTAGGGTGTAACTGAAAGAAATTTAGAGAGAGTACCGATACTTGCTAGTGCAACAAAAAAAGAAGGTGCAAGAAGCTGCTTTAATCAGTAAAACAGATGTTAAAAACAACTTAACTTGCAACTTATTAAAAGGCATTTTAATTAATTATCAAATCCGAAGAAATTCATGCAACCTCCTTCGAAAAGTAATCACCCGCGTTCGCGTTTCGCGGCGTGCCAAGAAAACGAAATTCTCCCACGTGGGACGAGAAAAATAAAAGGGCAAGTTCCGATTACCGAACCGCGAATCAAGATGCCAAACATTTGCCAAACGGTTTGAAACTCAAGTAAACGTTTCTCGTAAACGCGAATTCCAAGCTATCGTTACACGAGCCTCCCAGTGGTCCATCGCTCTAAACGGATCCCGTGGAAATTACGAATTCAGGAAACGCTCGATGCCGAGCACCGGGTGAACGTTAATCTGGCAAATTGCGGCGGGCCAGCGGCCAAACCGAATCAATCAGGGACTGCCTTGTAATCGAGTCGCGCATTAATGCGTTCTGTAACCCAGTTACAATGGCGGCTCGTCGTCGATCTCAGGTGGAGATACCAGGACCTCGATCGATCGATACACCACGAACATCGTGTCGCGTGGCCGCCACACGACACACCGCGCATCGTGCGGGCAAATAACGCCCGAAGATCTGTCCACTGGAAATCGCCATCGGCGATGGGGATGTTGAAGATCGCGAGAGACCAATGAACGCTTCGAGAGGGCACTCGATTGGCGAGCAGAGATAGGTGACAGTAAATATACCCTCAGTATGTTCGATATTTCTCGTCGGTACTTTGGTACTGTCAATATTGCGCTATATGTAGGGCAATTCTTCGAGTATGAAATATTGACGAGATCGTTCCGGGAAATAATGTTGACTTTATCGTCGCGTCGATATGCGGGTTTTAATTAAATTATCACGCGACATTCAATATCGCACGATAGTCCAATTAGTTCGTATGAAAATATGAAAAGGTCGGCAAGCATGATCGTTTTTGGATACGTTCGATTAATGTATATTTCATCTCACAGGTTTCCTTCAGCTGTAATATGCGACGCATGATTCTCGATAATATGATAATGTAATCACATATTGATTGAACGAAAAATACTTAAAGGCCATTTTTAATAAACGAAATGTCTGAAGGGTTTTCCGAACATGCCGTTACATTGGTAATGCCGAACGATTAACAGGACATACCGCAGTTCCCCGGAGAAAAAGTAGGGATATTAAAAAACAGCAGATTAAAATTTAAAGCGCACGAAAAGGAAGGACGCACGGGGTTAAAAAAGACGAACGGGGCAGGGCGCGTATGGGAGACGTTCAATTTCTGTCGCATCTGCCTAAATGTATGTTAGCCTATGATCATCGTTGGGCCCCGCGCTTATATTATATCTCCGAGGAGACTAAGTATCGTTTGATTGCGATATCCGGACGGGTATTATCCTGTACGTGTCACGATACAAGAAAGATGATCGCTCACGCCGGTGGTTACAGGCAGCGCGGCAATCGTTGGTCACTCGGCCATTATCGATCTTCCGTGTGCAGAAATTGTTTCGCCGCTTTTAGGCCCGGCCAACGGGAATAATTGATACCAAGGGGCGCGTGCGCTGCATCGCGAAGGAAATCGTCGAACAACCGACCGTCCTGTGCCGTGGATGATGATGAAGATTGCACATTCTTAGTGTGCGGCTTGCGCCAAGTTGCCGATCGAATTGATTTATTATCGATCGTCGGGGGAACGGACGATTTATGGAAGAAACTCGGCGGCGGGGTGTTTGATTTTGAACATTTTTTTGAATTTTTTGTATTAACATGTAAAACGTCCCGTGGGTAATCCGAGGATAATTTTATAACGTTCAGAGTTTCGTCTTATTTACCTGCACAGATACCAACGTTTCGATGTGACAGACAATCTTCGAAGTGGCTTTAAGCTAGGCGAATACCTTGAAATTATTATCGTTATATTAGATTGGAGTATTTATTAGGGTGGGTTGAATTGATACGTCTAGTATGGTAATAGTAGCTGTTCGATCTTTACGTTCGTCCGATGAAAATATTTATTATGCAAAGCATGCAGTGACAATCTGATCACGATGCGAAGGGGTGTCTATTAAACACCGGTAATTTTGTGACCGACTTTTTAAAACCGCCTATATTACACAGCAGCTGGAGTATCGCGATTTTTAATCATGGAGCGTCGTGAGTCGTATATTATCGCCCGCGGAAGAAGTATTATTTCACTAATATTCCGTACGTCGGGCTACTTAATGCTGAAATATGACGTCGGTGTACAGGGGACAACTTTATACCGGGTGTTCCTGCGACACACCCTACCATCCTGAAGTTTAATTGTTCTTTTTTTATAAATTAATCTTTAACGTCGCGTCAGGCGAACCAGACCGATTATTACCGACCGTGCACACAGTGGTATATAGCTGCAAGTTTGACACCTTTCTCTGGCTTCTTAATAATAGACCGTTGGCTGTTCATAAAGACATAAATAATCTTTAGTAGGCAGTTGAAAATTGCCATGCTGGTACGCCCCCTTGCCTTCTTTTGCTTCCTTGCGGTGATACGAATACTTGAAAGGGACACGAATATTCGCGATTACGTATTGGAAAATGAGAAAACAATTTTTACGTCCACACTGTACGTACGCTTACACACGCTGCACGGAATATTGCTCTACTTAGAATTTAATTAACAAATGCTTCCCCACGATGTGGAATATTTTGAAAATTTACTTTACAATACTTTATAATACTGCACATTCTACTTGTTACGCTCAAGCAGCGTTTATGTCGTTCAACTAAATTTTTCGACACGATCGGGGAATAAAATTTCTATGCCCATCCCAACATGAACAGAATTTCATGCATCTTTATTCGATTAATATATTCTGCTCGTCTATGATGTTATTATACCTGTCTCGGATATAATGCCACGTAGGGGACGCGAAAATGTTAATGCGACAGACTAGAAGAATGAAATTTCTGTTTAGTGCGGTGCTGTACACATAAGTACCCGCTATCATGAAAATTGGGCCGCAATTTCAAGACTCGAAAATGTGCCAGTGCACGGGGAACGGGTGAGGTGGCTGCACGCCTGTCATTACGAATGATGATGCTTTTTCTTCCACTTTACTATGTTGTACCGAAACCGAGATCTTTCGCATCTTACTGCACACGCGCGCCGAGTACACGCGAGTAGCGATGGGAATTGAAAACGTTCACGCTTGAATTTGAACAACTAGTAACACAGTCTGCTGTACAAACTTTCAAAAGTGATACCGAGATAAAATTAAGAAGTATTCGAAAATTTGATATTTCTTCCGAAAATATTTGTAAATAAATTTTTGTAAATAAAGTATTGCATTAAACAGAACTGAATTCTAAATTTTGGTACTTATCGAAATGATTTCATGGAATATTCGTACAGATTATTGCAAACAGTATTCGGCGTTACTCGATACTTCTACCATATAATTATTTCGAGCCAGAGCCGAGTAGCAACGCGAGAATTACTCTTTCCCGTTGGAGAGGCGATCTTGTGCCCATCGCTGCGTCGTGAAACTATTCGAGGCTACCAGGACACAATCCGCCGAGGTGGTTAATAGGCATTCGTGATTTCGCGTGCTTAGATTTTTAAGGGCAGGTGAGCCCGTGTCTGGCAACTGTCCCCTCGAAGGCAGAGAGATCGAACCCTCCCCCTTCCATTTTCTCTGCTCTCCACCTTACTGTTCACCATCCCGCGTCCACGGGGAAACGGTGGAGAAAAGAATGGGTACGCACGCCGTGGTGTCGAGGAGCCTAGGGTGTTGCAATCGGGCTCGATTCCGACCGCAGAGATGAGAGCAAAAGTAGGCGGCGCCCTGAAATTTCGCATTGACTTTCTACGAGCCTCGTATACCCGGTGGCATTCATAAATCGCTCGACCGGAAGGTGGGAAGAGGGTTGATCGGGCCGACAGGCCCGGGAACACGTACCCCCTTTCGTGCGTGCGCCACGAGAGCTGGATCTTGATAGGGAGATCTTGGATCAAGGGTGCCGTCCTCTTCGGAGCTGCGTGTCTTGGATTCGAATGGGGACGAGGATATTCAGTTTTGTGATGCGGTAGGGTGCATTTTGACGGTCATTGGGATGATTAGAGTGATTGGTTTTTGGCGCCATTTGCGGTGTAGCTTGCAATATTGAAGCATGTCCTCGAGCTGCATCTAATTACTTCGCCGTCTTTGATCATTCTATGTTCCCTGTTCAGATGATTTTACGAAATGGGGTATTCTCAGATCGTATTTAATATGTTTTATATTACTGCATTTGTATTTTAGTTAGTATTACGATATTCTAGTTAATTAGTTAGTTTATTACGATCTTATTGATTCTTTAAGCTGATTCGTGAAGTGGATTTACGAGTTTAGGAATTTGTGGTATCAACTGAAACTGAAGGACGTCTGTGAAAAAAGTTATATAGAAGTAGATTTTTCTTCGCGCTGAAAAATTGCGAGCGACAATGAACAGCCGCGTCCAGTTTCCATATAAACACAGCATCGGGATGCTTCTTCTTGTCGTTAATTGAAACGACGCCGAGCTACGTCGCAGCATTCCGTCATTCAAACGCGGCGTGACGATCTGGTCAAGGGATCGGCAAGACGGCTTCTTGCGCGAATCACCGACGCGGATTTGTCCGCGAAATATCCAGGAGCAGACGTCGTTGTTCGCGAAACTATGCCAACATCGGAGTCTCGTTCGGTTTTCCTTGGACGCTTGGCTTTTTCCTTCTTACGTGTCACGGTTACAGTAATTCCAGTTCGTATGATTGCCGGTTGAGACAGTCAGGTGAAAATAATGGTGGTAGGTACGAGGGAAATCGAGGATCGCTTTTTGACTATTTATTTGCACCGGAATGGACGTGTTGAAAATAAGAGTTAGGATCTTAGAGGGAAATAATATTGAGAACGGCCAGTAGAACAATAATGTAATGATGCGAATAGAGGAACGTTGGGATGGGAAGCAAGGAGAGATTATAATAATAAAATAATTGTCGAGGTAAATGGTAAATCATGGGTCGATTACGTCTTTTTGTTCTCATTTATCACGCGCTTTTCAACGTTTACTAAAGAATTGTATGCAATTTTCAAGTTCCTACACATACGAGTCAGTACAAAAATAATGTGCAAGACACATTAATTTAATACAATCAATGAAAATATAATTGATATCGAGCTGGGTAGTTCATATTCGTAAATTCTTAAAACACCATCCCCCAAATTTTAACCCAAATTTATTTCCAGATAGAAATTTGTACCTTGGTAAAGAAAGAATAAAGGAACTGCAGGGATCAATATAGAAACAATTAAATTGTATCGTATGCACATAAAAGGGAGTTATGCTATTTTTATCTGTTTCTCGTGCCGGAAATACGTCAAGGCTTACGTCAGTTTCGATCCAGCCCCGTCCTTCGAGTCGGCTCGATTCTTAGCAGACGTTCAGTTTTTCAGTAATCGAGTTCCATCGCTTGAAGTAAACGCAGGGTCTCAACAGTTATTACGTGTGACGTGCGTAGACTATGGTTAAGTCTAAAAATCGCCCATCATGTTTACCTGCTTTGTGGCTTCTTTTAAACGTCGGGCCAACCCGCTTATTAAAAGGAACGAACACGCCCGCGCGGAACGTGGAATGTTGCGACACCCGAATTCGTAGAACTAGCTGATGAAGAAGCTTTTCTTACCTCTCTCGTTTCTAGCCGCGAATTTCTATTCGGATTATGTAGACATTTTTGCATACGTCCTTCAAATCGAAGTTTTGAGGGTGGAAATTGAGGGTTGAAAAATAGATAAGCTTGGTGAAAACAAGGTACGAGAAAGGGAAAGAAAAGATGTGAAATTTAGATGGAGAAGAAATTGAAAAACGATAGAAGAGGAAATGAAATTAGGACGCAAGAGCAATAATTGAAAAGTATAATAAAAAAATATGTCATAGAATTGAAGTAGAATAATGTGAAAATAAGAAGGGTGGCAGATATTTTGGTACTGAAGAAATCAAATGATGTATATTAACTTTATAACATTAGCTATTAATAGCATAATTTCCCATTATGTTTGTTATCTTTTAATACTAGTGATTGAATCCTTATGCACATATTCGTTGCGTTGTCATGTCACTGTACTATCAACTGCAATTTCAGGCAAAACAAACAATTTGTCTTTTTCAAAGTACCCTCTTTCCTTTCGTAATTGCAGTCTTACAAATTGCTTTGACGTTCCATTTGTCCGTTTTCGTAACTTCTCGGTAATTACAGAAGTACTTTGTCCTCGTATGGCGCACGAATGATCACTCAAGTTTCGTTAATCTCTTGATCTTGAATATTTTGTTCAGCTATAGAAACAAATTAACGAAACTGATGACCCTTTGCTATCATTTTTATTCTTACAAGCAAGGCAAATATAATTGTTGCACAAGCACTCTTTTAATACCGAATAATTATACGTCAACTAGAGCCTGCATAAATTGTTCATTACTGTCATATCTATAAAACAAACTTTGACCATATTTTCTTCTAACCCAGTACTTGCAATAAATATTATGCTAAACATTAGTCATCTGGGTGCCCCATTTGTAGATAAAAGCATTGCTAAAGCTTGTTCCTTCATTCGCAAATTTAATAATATGATCGCTCACGATTTCCATTGCTCACAGGCGAATCGTGTACCAAAAGCAGCCGGCCACGTCCAGGTAGCGCAATCACTTTTGTTTAGAGCGTGCAATTTCGAAGGTTGCGTCCCGGTTTCTTGTCGTTTAAAGGGTCTGTGTTGCCGGTACCTCGGGGCCGGAACAATTTACCGCGGATCCACCTAAATGGTTCGCGCACGAAGTGTCATTACGCTTCCGAAAAATGCTCCCCGGCACGGTCGCGAAGGGTGGTCCTAATGATACGGTCACACACACGTGCCTCTTCCTACCGAGCGTCGCTTCTTCACAATTCGACCGGTTAACTTGCGCCTATTGTTACTTAATATCAACGAGTATCGATTGAAGTGGACGGAAAAGTTTTTTCATTTGTCGAAAGTGTGCTCGGCGCAAATTTATGCACAGGGTTTTGGAGTCACTTCTGGTCAATTTACAGGGGCTTTGGTTTATTTGATTGTTTATCAACGGCTGCTTGTGGAATTTGTTTGGATAGTAAATGATTGTGAAATTAAAAGAGAATGGGTGAATTCTGTATTTTTTAAAAATATTTTTCAGTACGCGGGTATTTCATTCGAATTTTTTTAGGGATTAGGGGTAGACCGTTGTGAAACAAGAAAGCACAGGTTGTGAAAGTGTTCTCGATAGCGGTGGCTTTGTGAACATTTTTGCAATTATGAAATGAATAATTATGAAGGTAAAGGATCTAATCTTTTAACGTGTCGATTAGTTCTCGGTGATTGTGCTGTTTTATGGTCGTTTGAGAATTATGGTGCAAATAATTCAACGGTAAATAATCAGTTCTATTATTTTTTGATGAGGTCCAACACTTGTGTAATCGCAGTGACTGTGAAACAAGTGGCCCGAAAATGATGGCTTATAAAAATCAAACGAGGTATTCAATTACGACAACTCCTCTTTGCATTATATCTTAACATTGTAGACAGTATTTTGTTTCAATTTTTCTAGATGGTGAATTTCCTAAACTTCCAATGCTTAACGCATTTCGAACAAAGAGCCAGAAGTCCTGACCTAATGGCTCAATGTAATTAGCAACGTTTCCTTAGTTTCACTAACCCAACCCTTTCACTGGAACGTAATTCGAAGAACACTCGCGCCGTGTAAGCGCGTTAAATCACTTCCGCGTGATGTTTTGCTATTTCATTTGGATGTAGATGATTCTCGTAGACGTAAGTGACGATCGTTAATCAGATAGTGACGATTTCAGACAACTGAAAATAACTGCATACATATGACTGCTTTCTCAGACAATTACTCAGTCACTCCTTTCTCAAGGAACAATACTACAAAACAACGAAACATAATAGAGTATTGTTGAATTATTTATTAAAAACATTCCATCTACAGAAAGTACCAGGAAAAATATCCGAATGTACTTGCCATTTCCATGATCCGTGCAAAACGTAAAAATGCTAGAATTCTATCTCTGTCACCGACCCAAATTAAAAGAATCCTATCGAACCAGTTCGCCTCGTCACCAGCTGCCCCAATTACCTTCTTCTCGACCGCATTACACACATAAAAAGCACGCGAACGCTCAGGCCTCAAAGTCGTTGCCAATAAGCATGCAAAGGCGTCGAGGGACAGTGATCGAGTTGGCAACTCGAAAATCACAAGGTTCGCCCGCGGTAAGGGTGTACTTTCGCCTTCGGCTGATGTACATACGAGCGACACCTGTGCGAACGCACCGCTCTTTGTAATGAGCACAGCTGTGCTTGCACTTTTACTTTTCCTCTTTTCCTTGCTCTTCTTTTGTTCTGCCGCGGCTAATCGCGCTCTACTTCAACATTGTCGCACTTTTCGGGCCGAAATCGTTTCTCGTGGCCGCACTCGAAATGACTCAATCGATGCAGTTGGTGTTCCACGATCGAACCCCGTCGAAACGGATACGTTCTTCTACTTCTCCTTCTTCATCTTCTTCTTCTTCTTCTTCTTCTTCTTCTTCTTCTTCTTCTTCTTGTTTTTCTCCTCCTTCTTCTTCTTCTTTGCCTGACGTTGTCTTTCCGAAGGAATGTCGTGTGGCCCATTACCACCGATTATTCCAGCACTTGTACAATTTTGTTGCACCGACGCTGGCACGCATGCCGTCGGTGATCGCGAGCAGATCCTCGCAAACAAAAGGATTTCTTGAAACAGAGTGGATACAACGGTGATGGGGTAAAATATGGTGCAAGTGGAGATAGTCAAGAATAGAACTTTGATAATATGAGTCGCACACAGGCCAAAGTGACTTCCGTTTTGGAATTTTAACAAATTTTTCCATCGCTATCGAGTGTCAAAAATGTGTAAGGTGGTTGATTGATAAATAATTGACTTCAGAAACCAATGCGATTAACTGCGTGCGCTAAATTAAATTAAAAAATTATAGTTACAGCATAGAAGCTTTAATAATACATTTTACAATATATATTTTATAAGAAATTAGAAAAAACTATGTATGTCGATATATGCATTTTCTCTACTTTTATTTTATTGATTTAATCACCAGGTCTAATGAACGGCACATACGTAAACAGAACAAAAGAAAATCTCCTTCCTAAGATTATGCAAGGATTAACTATACTTATGTAATACCATTAGAACCGCAATCTATGGGAAGAAAAGTATGAGAGTGAGAAATTTTTAGAGGAAAAATCGTGATGCAATCGATGTCTCGATAGAAACTTACCGTGTGAACCCATAAAGGCAACATGTAGCCATTCGAAATGACACACACGTCGAATTTCCGAGCACCTGTGGTTTTATAATTGCAACGTCTCACCTGGAGCCTATACTTAGGGGCCAAACAATTATCGCACATAAAGAAAGTATCCGGGAATCACGGAAATCTTTATTGCTTCTATCTCCGAAAACAAACACACTACCTTCGATCAGTGATCGTAATTCATATTCTCTAGATAAACCGCAATAGTTATTATGCCAATCTCGATTTATTTAATGACACTCATTTTTTTTAAATTGGTATCAAAATGGTAGGTCGTTTAAATTTATTTCCTTTATTGATTGGCCAGAGTTCTTCAAATCTATTTCAAATGTTTGATGCTATCGTGAATTCAGGAGGAAATTGCTGGTTACATTAATCGTACTGTATGATTAGTTAATAGAAATATCACTGATCTTCTGCACAATCTGCCAAGAGATTACTTGGAACTGTCTTTTCTCTGGGTGGTCTGAAATTTTCAACAAATGCATGGATCTTTTTGACTTTCGAATTAGACCTGGTAATCTCTTTTTGCTCTGAATAAATGTTCCTCCTTTTGTATTATTATACTAGCGAAAGTGCAAGAGACGCCTGTGAACGAGCAACCTGTAATACTGAATACGACGCTCCCCGTTGCATGATGATTTTATAATATGAAAGAAACAGAGGTGTATCGAAATTTTCATTGAAGACTTTTCTCAGTCTTTTAAAGCTATATTTCATTTTTTGGCAAATAATAATAATGGTGACGCAGAAATTAATTCCCCTATTACATTACATTGGGTCATTCTCAAGTGTGTAAACAGACGAAATCTGTTTTATATAGGGAGGGCTAGCCAACACCCGTCTAGATTATCATCCCTTCACGCACTAGGGCAGCCACCCCCTTTATATCCGACCCCTGACTTTGTCCTCATCGATGAGCACACTCGACTTTAGGGTCATGTCCATTTCAGCGCCACGATTATTCATTCGGCGTCATTGAATGGTAGTAAATATCCGATGGTATCTCAACGATTCGAAGAGTTTAATGTTATGTAGTCTACAATCCGGGAAAAAGAAGTATACAATTTTATCATTTATAAAAACTATTGGATTTTCTAATAATAGAACAAGCGTAAATCAATGTTGTCTTACGCCAACAAATTTGAAAGTACAGTACATGATATTTAAAAATCAATTACCTGCAATCGTCTAACATTTAATTTTAACGAAAACAAATTTTAGCTCAATTGCGCATCATGCATTCCGCCTGTATTTCGACTATTTTCATGCAACTGGAATTTCAACATACAGCCTTCCTTCCGCAACAGATAGCAAGTTTACATTACAATTTTCGCTTCTATAGAAAAACCAGTTATCCTCCTCCCAAACAATTCAACATTCCCTCCCCCAAACACCCCCAAAAGCAACAATCGAAACTATATAACTCCGTCCACCCGACCGGAATTTAACGTCCAGCCGGGCACTCGAAAACAGTTCCCAGAGTGCCGCGATGATCTCGATTCGAGCGCGGTCGTTCGCAGTACCTTTTTCCGCGGCTGTCACCCTCTCATTAGGGTTGGTAAGCCGTCGAGGTGTATCGTACGTCACGTGGCGCGTGGATCCCGGATCAACGGGGGCTTAGCTGCGGATTACCGGTGCATTCTGCTACTACCAGATAACACTGTGTAAGTTGTCAACCGTTCACACCAGTTTTCGGGAGCGTGCCTGAACTCCCTGCGCCCGCGCGGCACGAATAATTGAACGGCCCCTGCGCCCCGCTGTGCCCGAGTTTAACCGGACGATCCGAAAGATCAGAGATACCGGCCGGTTCGTAATTGGATGATCTTCATGGGGAACGGTTCTGGGCTGAAAGTAAACGATAAAACCGCGGATAAAACGCGTCGATTCTCGCAATCGCTGATTTTCGTTCACGTACCCGCGTTTTCCCTCTTTCTGCGTCTCCCGCTGCGGCGAATGGATAACCGGTTACATAAGGGTGAGCGGTGTGATCGCAACTCTTGAACAGCGTTGCGTAAGGATTATGGAAATGGTTTTAGAACAGGGAACAATGGGAACGGGATTGTCTGTCCGAATTTTTCTTTTTTCTTTTCGCGCCAGGTTACTGCGATGGACGCGCGATTAAATTGCTGGCAATTATCGGTTAACCCGGAGGGTTTTCACTTTTTCGTTGGTGAAGAGTTCGTTTGTTGTGTATGTTCGTAACAGTTTTGGGGGATATTTGCAATTGTTCTAATTTGCCGTGCGTATATGTGCATTGTATGGTGATGTGTGAATTGTTCTTTGAGCAGTAGTGACGATTCTATTCATTTTTTCTACCTTCGAGAATTAGTGTACCTTGATATTTATGAAGCTGAATTAAAGATTCTTCGGGCAATGATTGACAACGCAGTATAATTTATCAAGAAAAATCGTCGCTATCGATCTACGAAATTCTAATCCAACAAACAGAATGCATTAGAAACTTCTTTTCACTCATTCTTGCCCAAGCTTCAATCACGTCTGCTACTTTCTATCCACAATAAAATGTAATACAAGCGTAAGCGCAAAGTTGGTGAACTTCTGTAGCCTCGACGGTAATTATAATGTTGCCACATCTCTTCGTATCAACCTGGTAACGCTATCGGTTAACCAGGCAACGATAAACAGGATAAGGTACGCTTAATGCTGATCATCTTCGAATCTCGTTTTACCTGTACGTTCAGTCATTAACGTGTTCAGGCCGTCAATTAAGCTTATGGGCATAATACGAGAAGATTTAAAACTTGGCTCGAAGTTGATTGAGCGAGCGGACCGATACCCTCGTGGTTCTTCCTGTTCCTGGATATTTTGTCGGTACGAAAACCGAGGGGAAACGATTGTTCAATAAAATAAAAGATCGCGCGTACACGTTGAACTGGGTAGAAACGTTTTAAGTATCCAATTAAAGGACCGGCTTTCCTTTCGTGCTTTAATTGGACGGTTTTCGCGGCGTTGCTTGTTTCCGGCACAAAATTGCAGTTTGGGCGAAACGCGTTTAAACCGTGCTGGAATGACCAACATTCGTCACCGATGCGATAAACGTAGTTTAATTGAAGTGGAGAAGATTATTCAAGCTTGGAGATTGGCGTACAAACGAGGTGTTAAAAATTTAAAGGTCTTGATTCGATTGATATTTTTCTCTGTGTTCTCAGTCATAAGTTCTCAGTGTTCCTTCTATTCTATATCTCCTTTCTCTTACATTCGAACATACAACGACTCATACTCCTCGACTCATACAACGACCGTAATTCATACTAAATGTCAGCTTTATCAATTTCATTCCGCACAACAGATGAACCATGTTCCTAGATCATATGAATTTACATAAGATAAGCTTCTTCGAGGAAAAAAAGGGAACAAGCTCATGGAAGTATATTGATCGGCCCCTACCTCAATTGTCTACAGAGTTCATTCACAACGCCCGAACGTGATTGTCCTGCTTGACAATTATCCTGACTGCTTCATTAACCGCAGCGTAAAAGCCGAACAAACTACCTTTTAGTGTACTGAAGAGCAAACTCGTCACACTTTGTCTTCCCTTCGAAGGAATTCGGGGTACCCCGCCTTCTTGCATCGGCCGCAAATAACCAATCTAAAAAAGCAAGGCTGAACAACGCGAAAGAGGGAGCCAAATCACGTGCACGCGTGTCGAAGTCGCGTCTCTCCGCAAAGGCGGCAATCAAAGGGCGGCGGTTCCTTCGTAGCCTAATTGGATGATTTTCGCGAGACGTGGGCCCCCGCAACGTGCACCTGTATTGGAACGTTCGCGATACAGTAATCGCGCACGGTAAAGCCAACGAACGAAACGCACGGACAGTCATGGACTTCGCGACGTGGACGTTTCTTTTTCCCTGTGGACGTCGCGCGAGCATCGAGCGTCCTTTCTTCCATTCCGCTGAAAACATTCGGGCAGCAGTGAACGAGCTTGAACAATTTTAATTCCTCAATCGTGGCCCGCTCTGCTCCAGAAGGAAACGTAGGAAGAAAAGGAGGGGTCGTCGGTGGAAGAAGCAAGGAGGGTCCGTTGCGCCTCACAAATAATTGGGCAAAACTGCTTCTGGCGAATAATTACTCGAATGATTGAAGGCACAGGACCTCAACTCTCGTCCCTGTTGTACGGCCACGATGCTCTAACGAAAGGCCAACGAAATCCAAGAAATAAGCGGAAGCAAAAAGGACGATGCACTTTGCGGTTTGCGGCTAGCGACAGACTCGAAACAGTTCGGAACGAGGATGGCGAGGAATGGTTCCGTTCACGGTGTTGGAAGAAATGCGGCGGAGAAAGGAGATTATGTAAATTAATTTGTGGACGCTTTGCGGCGTGTTTAAGCAGACATGTAATTGATAGATTCGATTGGGATGATTTGCAGGAAAGGGAGGACAGTTTTGTGGATGAGATTGGGAATTAGTGCTTGTAGTTTTTTTTAGATTTCTGTGTTTAGTATTAATGTGGCAGTACTGGTTTCTTCAGATATTTAATATGGTCGAACAGGGTCTTCAACTTTGTCAATTAATTAAAGCAAAATTTTACATTTCCTAAGAAACAAGACAATCTGTCCTCGAACAAATAGTAAAACCATGAAATCAAACAATGAGAAATCACTTCAACTCTGCGAATCCTATCAGAAATGATTACAATTCATGCAAAATCGAGGAACTTTTACAATTTCGTCTCGACCGAACGTACAACAGATCTCAATGAAAGATTTCCAAACAATGGTTAAAATTATTTCTCGATTCTGAATGGGACGTGGTCGAAGCTGTCCCTAGCCAGAGTTTCGAAGATATTCTTTTCCGTGGCTGTCGCGCGGAATGGTCGGATTTTTTGCACCATGGAAGGACGAATCCCCATGATGCGGCGGCGGCCCTTCCAATCCAGCAGACGAACGGATTTAATTGATATTGCCCCGGCCCGTCGACTTTTAATTCGTAATAAATTTCGATCATGCGCCGCGAGATTTATGAAGTCACATCGACCGGTCGACCGTCCATCTTTCTAGCCCCGTGCCAGAAAAATTCACCGGCCAGAGACTTTGGCGACTTTATGGCAACTGTCACTCGGTCTCGATTTACGATTCGACTCCGGTGACACGGGGGACGATCTAAATTTGGTGCTGTACGTCGGTCACTCCGAGCTTCACCGCGGCATCCGTAAAAACGTAATGACTTTCATACGAGTTGAGAAATTAACTCGAGTCAGGAATAACGAATGATGACACATTATGGGGAATTACTCTCTATGGAATATCGGAGGCTTTTTAAATTGGTCTGATTATTTAGAAAGACATTACTATTGATGTGTCGTCGATACACTGTTGAATGCGTTTATTTTGTGATCACATCGGTACATTTATTTTGTGACATACGCGGAGCACGAAATTTCATTGCCCAATAAAAAAACAGATGAATGGTATTTGAAAATTTCAATCCTTTTAAATCCACAAGATAATCAACAATATTTATTGCTTCTCGCTGTAACACATTCTTGCTTTACTCAGCCTTGTTACAAAATCTAACGCAACCTAAAAATCGAATGAGAGCAAGGTCATATTATAGTGGAAAGGAGAGGAAAACACCCCGGTACGTGAGAAATCTCGTTCCACCGTCGCGTCGCGTCGATCAGAGATTTTCCAAGCACGGCGAGCGTTCTCCACGCCAACGATAAACGATCCTCTGCTCAGCTGCACACGCCAAGCACCTGTGCACAGCCAATCAGGCCGAATTCACTCGCGGTGCAGCATATATCTCCTTTAACGCGAGCACCAGAACCAACCGAAGTGCACAAGACGGAGACAGGATAGAAGGGCGGGAAAGAGGAAGGGATGAGAGAGGACGAGGCGAGAGCTCGAGGCGACTAACGAGAGAGTAAGAAGACACCGCTTCGAGCCCCAGAGGCAGCAGACACCGGCAAATTGGACCAACATATTTCAGCTCCCGATCCATTTGCAGTTTCGACGTAAAACCAGTCGTTGGAATCTGGCCGCGGACGCGAAATTCTTACGAAACGCCTTAGGAACACGATTCACCCGTTTCGGACGAAAATGTCTCTCGGCTCGGGGCGCCGAACGAAAAGACTTTTATGACGAGCAACGAGCCGGGATTCGATTACGAACTTTTGGAACCGGATTTCGTGCCGGGAGGACGATGCTGGGCGAGAATTTCAAGAGTTTTGCGAGAATTAATGAGATCGTCGATGGAGGAGGATATGAGGAATTATCTGGGAAGGGAAGAATTGAAAGGATTGCTATTATTATTCGTTTGCTGTTCCGTGTAGGAAACATGGGTTTTGTGACACTTTTCTTTAGAAGTAAAAGGATTGACAATGGTGTTGGGAGAATAGGCGAAGCAACCGCGTTGAATTTGAATACAAAATTCGGAGAGCGTAGATTTGTGTAATGGTAACCGTAGTTAAATGAAAAGATTGAAGATAAATTAAACAATTGGGTTTAAATTGCTTTTAATATCTGAAATATTTACTCTGGCTCTTTTGCCTCGAATAGTAGAGAAAAATATCTATGAAATAACAGGGTGACCGACGCAATTACTATCGGGACATGTTTGTGGTCACCACGTGAAAGTAGATGATGCGTAATAATGCGATCAATTCTCGTAACAGAGATACGATGGCAGTTTAGAATCCCCAGAAGAACGGGGTGCAAACGAACCGCGATGGGACCCCATGGTGCGCCATGGTGGCTGACCTATGGAGTGTGACATTGGTGCATCTGGCAGCATCTCGAAACGCTATTACATTCGTGTCAACGTGATAATGTATTAACTACGCTGCTGAACTATGTTTACGATGACGTGATTCGGTTTTCTAAAATGGTGCAGGGAAACATATTTTATGGGAGCTTGTATTCGTATAGAAGAATTTAATCTTGAACGAGTTTTCATCGTCTGATTAAAGTGCCACTTGCAATTATATACATTGCCTTGATATCTACGTATTGATATTTAATGAGATTTTTCGGGGAGCAAATAAGATTTAACATACGAATTTTATTACATACACTATCATATTAACCGGTAATTAATTGCTCAAGTAAAAATAATATTCTACAAACAATAAATATAATAATACAGATTAAATCGTATAAAGAAAAATATATACACACGATAAATCAAGGAAATCTTTAAAAAAAGTTCCATTAAATCTTCCGTACCATTTGAAAAACCACATCACCGCAAAAAAGAGATCGTCTTCAATGAAGCCACTAGGTGATTCCCAATCGAACGATCGAGTCGCCAGCAAAAAGGCCGTCTCGCATCGACTAATGCCCCCAAAAAGCCAGGGCCAAAAACCAGCTACAATTTCAACAACTCGGACTCCCCTTACACCGACGGATACTTCCCGTCACATTAAGACGGTGCACAGCTCGTTTACGAATGCTCCTCTCCCGACATCCACCAGACAATTGTATCCACGATACTATCGGCCACGCCGAAGTTTCGGTAATTTAATTAAATTCCACGTTCGATCCGCTTTTTCCGTACAACGCCGTGCAATTAAGTTAGACCGCGTATCCGCCATCGCGTGTATCACGTTGACGGGCGTTTTCAAGAAGAACGAAGCTCACCTGTCGCGGGCAACATTGTTCGAAGGAGTCCGCGATGATCGGCGAGATATCGTACAGTAACCGCGTCGGTAGCGCAATGAAATCGGAATCTGGACGATGGCCTTAAGGGGGCCGCGGACCAGGGGGAAAAACACGGAGAGAAATCGATGTTATCCGCATGTCGGAGGGTCCGCGATGGGACAAAAACCGAGAATCCGACAGCATACCTGTCGAAGCGGTATAGAAGCATTGGTGGATGTTGCCCGGCGGACGAGAATGATTCGTTGGCGTGCACGCGAACCAAGTGGCTAAAATGCAATTAACGGCAATTAAGGTGGCCCTTAAGGAGCGATCGAACGGTGTAATTTCACTTGGTTCCGTCGGCCGGGCCTGTTGTTCTTGTTTTCCCCTTTTGCCTTCGTTTCTTTGATCGTCGATTATTGTTCCACTTGGTCGTCCTTTTGATACGACTTTTCCTCCGGCGAATTGCGATTTAGACGGGGCGGGTTGGGAAAACAGAAAATAGCGGGGTTGAATGAGAATGCGGAGGACAGGAAAGCTGCAATTATGCGCCTCGGTAAAATGATTGCAATTATATTTGCTTCGCGTGATTCCGTGGAGGAGGTAAAAAATGGGGTTGATTGCGATGGAAGAACGGGCACGGTGTGTAATTAAGGCGTAAAATGAGTGGGGCAGATAACAATGATCTAACACCTCTATTTTTCATTTAAGCTTGTCTCGGTAAGTCGATCATTTTCGAAGCGAGTAATTTCGTACTGTGCGGTCCCTTTTAATTCCATCAATTAATGCCGGACTAATAAAATATAGTTGGAAATCAATAGATTTTATGATCAATTGGTTAATAGAACTGTACACTGAATGTGTAAATTTTTTACAAATCCATTTTAAACAAGAGGAAACGCTCTGCGTGGTGTAGAAGTAAAAAATAATGGTGGCGGTGCGATATTTATCGAATCAAAGTGTGCGCTTATAAATTTGGTCCTATCCTCTAAACGCGCCGATCGATAAGAACACACCGTAAGCGTACAATTAACGATGATCAAAACGAACCCTCTGTTTAAAGGGTTGACTGTTTAATGAAACGACCGGGGCGGTTTCTTTATTTTTGCCGGCGTTATCTTTCGGCCAGACCTCTTGTTCATTCTCTTCTCTTGTCCCCGGGAATTACAATTAGAAATTAAACACTGGCAACCGAAGTAGAGACGTATCACCTGTCGATTCGATGAGCGTACACCTTGAACGAGACGAAAAAATAAAGAGACCGCCAACCTGCATTTCGAGTAATCGAACGAATGCCTTGCACATTTGTGCTTATACATACGAATTCGGGACGATTTTAACGAGACGATTGCATGCTCTTTCAATGTCTTACGCTCGCTGGATGTCGGTACTTGAAACGATTGTTGGACACGAGGGGTGAATCGATAGAATTCATGGTGATATTTATGGTACCGTTACAGCTTATGTTTGTTACTCGCTATTAATGTAGTTTTTATTAATTATACTACTTATAACATATCATAATGTATTGTGGATAACTAATTATACGTCTGAACGAAATCAATTGATGGAGAAAAAGACCGACAAGGAAAAAGTAAAGTTATCGAGCTATTTAAAATCAGCACGCAATATCGCAATCGGATTTCAGTAGTTTAAAAATTGACTTCAACTTGCACTCTTGTAAATGTGGGGTTCGATTAGGTGCAAGTCAATGTAATATAATATAACGTTCAATATAAACATTGAATTGCCGGCAACTTTTCGGACGTCCCAATCAAATAATTAAATATAAAATGCGCAAGTAGCACGAACGTCACGGTGAAAATTAATTACAGCCAGTATTTATGCGAAATATACCGATACCTATATGCATATTTATGGCAAGTTTAAGGGGCCACGACAATTTAAACGTGGGCAGAACCGAGTTCTCGTTGCGTCAGGATGTATGCCATGCAAAAAGCAAGAGTGTTTCGATTATTTCTGTTACGGCGTGTGTTTCGCAATCAGCGCTAATTAAAGGCGATTAAAATCAGACGTAATTGAATAACGCGGCTTGAATTTATTGCGGAACATGCGATAATTCGATCACAGATGTCGAGCCTCTTCTCGCGGCGAGACGTGTATGTTTCTTGGACTGGGTCGCGAAGCTAACAGGTGCAAAAGGCACGAAATTAAATGGACACCCTCCTCTCGGTAGTACTTCGCTATAATTCTCTTATTTCACGCCCAAAAAGAATGTCGTGTCTCGACGCAAATTTTTTATTTACATACACACGCGAATAAATTCCTCCTACTTACAGTAATACCTGTTATTCGTGCACTGGAAATACTGTTACCCAGATGAAATTTACACGCCTATTTCGACATCCTTCTGCCAAAGTGGCGACAATTCTTTCGTGCAATAAATCAGATCAGGAACCGTTAACGTTTTTCTATTCTAAATATAAAATTACCAGGCTCTATTGGCATTTACTCTGTGAGAAGAAAAAATGATAGACCGAAACATTTATAGGTTTATTACATTATAACGTTCACAGCTGGCAAACCTTTCCATCGTCATTTGTGCCAAGAAAGCTATTAGGCTTTGGTTCGTGATCTCTATTTTCTTAAACAAATTTTTTAATTAATACGAAATGATACAGGGCCGAACGATCAATTTCTTCTCCCATGTAAAAAAGAACCATCACCCAGTGATTAATTTAATTAAGGCGTAAATCTCTGCTACACGAAATGCAACAACCCGTCGAGCCATTTCTACAAGAACCTCGCAGCAGGCTCGACAAAATTCTCTTCGCCCAGGAAAAACAAATTAAGTACTATCACCTGCGCGCACGACGACAACAAGCATCCGTGAATCTCAATCGACGCCCAGCAATGGGAAGTGGGATCAATGAGAAATGTAACACACCCGGGTCCCGTGGACTTCGGAGTTACGAATGCCCCGTGAACGATTTATTTCCCAATACCTTAACATTACCCGCGGCTTTTCTCCCCGACGCGTCACGAAAATGGTGGCAAAGCGGCGCGGTCGGGCACAGGGCACGGTGGCCGGTTGCATTCCAATTAAAGTCGCCGGTTATCATACATTCAATTAGCATAACTCATACGCGAGCCCCATAACGAAGGTTGCTGCGGAGCAAAAAGCTTCTTAGCCAAAGAGCCGATGCATAAAACCAGGCCGTGCGGCGCGCTGTTACGCGCGAACTCGGGGAAGGCAGAGGCGTTAAGGCGCGGACAAGAAGAGGGAACGCGAACGGCGAAGAAATAAATGAGAAGAGGGACGGGCCGAGAGAATGGCACCACCGTTTTACTGTCGCGCGCTCCCGCTCGTTACGAATGCCCGGGCGAAACACGACGAAAACAAGGGGAAGTTGCGAGTGCTCACCGATGGCGCGGATTCGAGGAGGATTGATGTCTTCTTTTCGCCCCGACGCGACGCGACGCGACGCGACGATGAAACTGGCGCGCGTCAGGTGTGTCGACGCCGGAACGCACCCACGTTCGAGGGATTCGGAATCACCGTTTCACTTGTTACTTGCCGCTGATAATGGGTGAGATTGGGGGCAGGGTTTGTAAGATGTGCGTTTATAAAAGTTCGGGATTTTTTGTTGGTTCTTGATGACGAGGATGATGTATTGGTTCCAGACTTTCTATTGGCAAGATTTGATACTGATTTGATATCTTTTTTTTATTGGTTTTACGTAGTCCATTGGGCTGACTTTGTATTTTTCCAGGTTGCGCAATACGATTGTGGTGAATTACAACAGTTTTTTTGACGCTGAAAATTTAATTACTTTAAAAACGATCAATTAACAGTGAACGTATCGAATCAAATTCGAAATCTCAGACAAATTAAAGCAAATAAAGAGGCTCCTTAAGTTCTGCACACTTTTGAAAACGATGTTGCGTCAAATTGTGTCGAAAATGTCATCACTATCGCCGAATTCTATACGCGAGTGCATACAGCAATCTACCGTTTTGCAAACGCAGCAATCGCCCCATTCGAATCACCTAACATTCCTCGGCGAATAGTATCCTCCGCGCAACTCAATACTTCCTGTATTGTAAAGCATAACTATAACTACCGCATAACTATGGACTGTCGCCACGGCAAGTGTCCCTAACGCAACAAATAAATATCACCATTCGTATCCACCATGCGTAATCAACATCTCCTCTACCCGGGACGGAAATAAAGATACAAGCACCCGATCGTAACTATCAAACTGGCGGACCGAAAAACCACCAACGCTTAACAACAATCGCATTAACATCGATATCTACCCTCGACTATGAAGCAAGAACACGCCGTAACAGAGTCACGGGGGAAACGTTTACGAGGCTGGTAATCATAATAATTAGCATCCGTGGAAAAACCAAAGATCACGAACCGAGGAAGCGGTCTGATATCTGGATGGGAAGGAACACGGTTGATTCTCTGATGTGCTCATTAATATTGATGGCTTATTTTGTGCCAGCTAACCTGAGGGGGCACGCATGACACGCGTGCAAGAAAAACCGACCGGCGATACCCGTGCATCCTGCGATGCACAATAATTAGCATTCGAGAAATATTCAGAAGCGGAGACCGCGTCACGGACTTATTTACATTAATATTACTTTATCATTTTATGACGGAACGTTCGTATCGCCTCTACGACTTCTCTTTTAGGTATCGTACGATTCCGACTGGTCGCTTCGTGTTGTCGCTTTTATGGCTGCTGCGCGAGAGACGCGAGGATATAAACACGGGTGTATTGTTTCTAGTTTTATATTGGATTTAATATTTTATTATAGATGACCTGCTTGATTGTTGCTATAAAGTTAGAGCTGATTGATTGGAGTCTCTTTTCCTTCTTTTTTGTACCGACGCGACGTCGAGAGTATTAAGCAGTTGATGGATTCTTCGAGCGGCAGTAGGTTGGGACGGCCATGGTCAGACAACGCGTGATTCAGGAATTGTATCTACATATACATTAAATACTGTATCTATTTTACTTCGAGCGATTAGTTCTTAATTTTAATTTCCTCCAAAGTTCTCGAATTAACAATCTATCAGCCCATATGTATAAAATTTCACGAACACACCTTTCCTCGCGTTAGAAAAACTATTCCATCTTTTTCAACGATGATTCAAAGAATCGCCTGCAATCAATAATCGAAAACGATTAAACCCCTGGAGTATAACCGCGTCCACGAAAAGTTGACAAAAACCCCTCTAAAAATCAAACTACGAGACGGCTAATTGCCAACGGCCTCGAAGAACTCGAAACAAACCCGAAAGCAAGTTTCCTCCAATTATTTCACCGTATCCCAGACACTTAACGTCCATCATCCGACGCTCGTAACCACTACCAACCGACCGATGTCATGTTTACAATGTTGTATCACGATCGACAAATACCTATAATTACCATCCCACGACCACAAGCGAGTTGAACGTGCACCATTGCCCACTATCCCGTTTTGTTGGTGGCTCACGCGACAACAACCTCCACGTCTTCTTTCAGATCGCGTCGACGAATTACCGTGGAACGAATCTCGTCGGTAATGCCGCATTATCATTACCATAACTATCGTTAATTCTTCGTTATACACGATAACCCTGCGATGGCTCACGTGCGCCGCTTACGTATGATCGATAACGATTTTCTGTGGCGGTTCACGGTACCAGATAGACAGACAGACAACGATAATTATGTATTCGTGCACGTGTATGTGCCCAGCATGAACAGAGGATTCTCTCACGCATATCACTGCCTATTCCGTCGAACAATTTTCGCTGCCTACTGTCGCGAGTGACGTCAAGTTACTCCGTGAAATTAGGATTGTAACAATCACAAGGGGTCAAACGACTACGTTTAGTGGATGGTCCACGGATGCCCAACGGAAAGGTTAACATTGGTCAGCAAGTTAACATTGTGCTGGCGAACAAGTTGGTAGGCGAGAAATGAAAGTATGTCCGTGGTGTGCTTCATTTGTGACAATAAATTGTTTGGTCTGTGTGGTAGACACGTTGAAAAGGATAGAAGGATACCTATGCGCGGTCTGGATGTTGGCTGGACCGATTAAGTTGAGTATGATCGTACAGGGCGAGGTTTTATGTAGTTGTCGTAAAAGTTTCAGTTGCTTCCGGAGACTTTATCTGTTGTTTTATGTCGGTTTTTGTCGTCGGTTATTTGCGACGGTTCGATGGGTTGTTTGAGGAAATTTGCTTCTCTTTCCTTCGTTGATCTACCGTTGAATCTTCTCGGTAATTTCTTTGCCTTCCAGTGATACGCGACACGTACATGCGCGTGCACACGTTTTTGGATTTTTAATCGATGCTCGGCACAGTTTTGCAGTTTATTACGATTAACACCTTGGATACGTAAAAAATATGCCAATAAAACCAGGCACGAATTTCAAATAAGCTTGGCGCTATAACATCTCTTTCGACATCGTGGAATTTCATTTGCATATAAGAGAGCGAAATGCGTAATAAAAATTAGTTCAAGTAACAAAATCGAGTCACGGTGATAAAAGTGTCTTTAATACGTCGAACGACTTATGGGAAAAGGAAATTAACAGGGATACACTTCCGTTATGGTTAAAAGCGTAAATCCAACGAATTGCCGAAAGGCGGCAAGAACACAGGGGAATGAGCAACAAGCGGCTATTTATATTTCTCCATTAAAAATCGCCATCTATAAAGCACGGTCATAAAGCTGCGTTTCTCGTGGTAATTAGCGCGAAAGTATCGGTGTACCTATGACAGTAAATTCGATTCTGCTGTCGGTGAGTGGCGAGCGGAAAGAAAAATGAAGGAAGAGAAGAAAAGTCAGGAAAGTAACAAGTATTCTGCTCTGTACAGATTCCAGAATCTTATTACAGAATTATTACAGAATATGGAATATTTTCGCAGTTTGAACAAAAATTTACAAAACAGCACTAGGGGAAGATTCATACCCACCCATTTCCGTTGATCATTCTTCAAACATTCCATTATAGAAAGTCAATGATACAAGTAACACAGCAAGCAAGTACTGTGATTTGAAATCTTTTTGAAAGAGTCACAATATAAACTAAATCCAACAAGATTATACTTGCACGTTCCATTATCAGTTTTATTGCAACGCAGGTTCACCCGAAGTCAGTACGAAATTGAACGTATCTGTTCGTACCTGAAAATCACGAAAAGTTAACAGTTCTCGTCATTGTCTCGATTACGAGCAACCAATTAACCGATAAAGGAAGAAGGATAATCGTTCTCCCGAATAATTCTGCTTACTCGTCCCTCCGGTTCCTTCTGTCATGCCCTCACCCCCGTTTTATTTCATTTCTTTTCGCCAGCTTAATTCACTTCCTATTCCCCCCACCCCCTTCGTCCTCCCTCTCCACGGCGTTCTACCTGACCGTTTCTTTCTCTCCGCATTCGTACGCTTCTTCGCCTCGTCCAGCGGAGAAGTTCGATTTCTTAATTAGCGGTGGACATTCTGGCTGACAGATCGTGAACTCGTTTCTTTCTTCTCCGGCCAGCTGCACGGTCCGCCACCTCTTTGATATTCCCTCGTGTACCTTTTTGTCGGCCGTGTTAAGCGTATCTGCCCTCCGGATAACGAATTACCTCTGATCCCGGAGCCGGGTAAATCCGTCTTTCGGGCACACGCGAACGGTTTCGCTGCGAACGACGGATACGGGTGTCTGTAGCCACTCGTATTTAGTATTATCTGGATTGCGTGACGCGGGGCATCGTGGAAATATGTTAAGTGCGAGGGCCGCGTGTGTGCCGGCCCGCAACACGCGTACACGTGCTATGGCTGATCCTGAAAATGAAACGGCTTTCGGACAAAATTCCTGGAAGTTCGTAAGGGTTTCTTCCCCTCGTCGCAAAGAAAGCTTTTCCAAAGATCGAGCTTGAGTAGGTGTTACATACTCCTCGTGATTCTTCAACTATTTTTACGAGATGGAAAAAATTCTAATCACGCGAACATAGGTGAAGCGATCCTGTAAGTGGTGGCAAACCTACGCGACATAACGGGCGAGCCCATTAACATTCAACGAGGGACACCGTGAGCATTGCTTCATCGTTCTCAGCGTGAATGCGAAGTGTACGCACGCACAGCGGACAATCGCGGTTGCGGCTAGAAGACGAAAAAGAAGACGATAAAGAACGGGAGCGCAGAAAGTGGGATCGTGCACAGCTCCGGGCTCTGGTATTGACTAAGGCTATGCATGGGTAATGCAATAATCGAGTGAGTGAGTCGTCTCGTCTGGTCCTTTCCCGGTCGCCAGGGTTCGCCTATAAAACGCGAACGCGAGCCAGCCCCGTAATTACTGTGGAAGTGACTGGTTACTGGTTAGCGCTTCGCTGGACGAACGCTTTACCTTCGTTCATCGGCTCGATTGGTTGCCACCTAACGGGCGGCCAACAGGCAAGAGTACACCTCGAGCCGGGAGTGTAAATCGAGAGGCTATTACGCGGCGTGGCAAAAATGTTATGAGATATTGCGCCGCCGCGGCGGTACCTTTTAACGAGCTAAGCGAGAGCACCGTCGCTACCATTGCCTGCCCACTTGTCCTCGCCACGGAGTTCTTCCTCGTCGCCGAAAACCAATCGTCGGGGATTCTGCACGCTCGCTCCTCGCGCCGCGACGTACCAGCAAATAGGGAAGTTACGCGCACGGGTGACGTTGAAAATTGTCGGGAATTGGGAAGTTACTTTGATTCACCGCGGATGATTGCCTTCGGCACTGGTAACGGTGCCTCGGCGGGGCACCTTTTGTCGGACCGCAATCACGCGATTACGCGGGAGGATTAGGCGTGGATTTGTTTGAGGATTATGGGAAACGGAGAATCGATGGCTCGGTTTCGGTTGGCTTTTACACGATGGTCTAGCTGGGCGGTTGTAATACTTGACGACCGTGGGGGAATTTAATTTATTCGTTTTACTCTTCCGAGGATCGTGTACGCGAGAAATAGTTATACAAAGGGCGTCTCCTTCTGTAATTTTTAACAGTTTTATCGTCCCGCTCCGGACTGTCGAAATCAGGGCGCCAATATCGCATCACGATCTCGATACCAACGAAGGGAATCTTATCGCTTATAGGCGACGGTTAAGTGATTCGTGCAATTAAGAAATTAACCGATAATCGGACATCGATCGTGATCGCCACGCGAGCAGACTGACGAGGACGAAGCGAAGCGTTTGGCAGTTCATCCTATGTGTCGGGCTTTCGTAATTGATTGCTCCATAATTAGCCGGGCTCTTCCGTCCTTTCGTGACCAACAGGTGCGGCGGGCCTTACAAAAATGTATTAAGAAACGGGCAAACGCCTTCTACAGCAATTGGGAATCAAGATTGCAGGTTGTGCACACGAATCATGCGTCTAAGGAATACACTGTGCGACCGTGCGCGTCCCTCGCCGTCCCCGAGCATCTTGCTTTATTTTCTATGGGCCGCTTTATTGCAGAAGATAGCCGCGTGCATAGAATTTAGTAAGCGTCAATTAACTTAAAGATTTGGCTTAGATACAGCGGGTTGCTCGTGCCAGTGTCGACTTCGATTATTTGTCGCGGCGGCTGTTCGTTTAAAATGCTCGGCGAGGGTAATTGAAGATCCTTATATCTAGTTTGCAGCAAGTCGATTTATTCGTTGGACCCAAATACGATTTAGATCGTAATATGATCCAATATTAATTTCTATAATAATTAAGTCCCGCTTGAAAGAACTTTCGTTCATTTTGTAATGCTACAGCATTGACGAGTTTCGAGTGTCAATTAAAAATCTGTTCGATGGAACGATACAGATCGTCATTGGCAAATCGGAGTTCGCAATATTAATCGCATTACCTGTCTCCGTTGTATTATTGCCGAATATGATACGCGGACGAATGATTCCAATTTTTTCGATCCCGATCCTTTAATACATCCGACACAAACATCTTGCTAATTGCCGCCCGACGGACAAGACAGACAAAAGTGAATTGATTTTCAAACTTTCACCTGACAAACTGTATCATAGCTTCCCTTGCACCAGCCCGTTACACCTGGACATTGATCGACACGATCGTCGCTCTTTTCCATCGATCAGCCAGTGATAACTGTGCACCGATATTTCATGGACGTTCGTGCGACATAATAATCCTCGCTGCATAATAACGAAGTCCGATTCCAGATGCTCGGGTGTTTCGTAATCTGGGTCAATCAGACGTACGAGATTCCGTGTGGAAAGGATCGAGTAATGAAATGACGATAAAGGAGCGTCAAGAGGGCCAATTAAGTAGCGATAATGACAGAACTTGTTGTATCCACATATTACGTGTAATTATTGCCCGGCGCAATCTCACGACACGGATCCAATGATAATTGAAAGCGTATGCCTCGCGCATGAAGCGTCGCGATTATAGGTCTCGTCGGGAGATACGAGAACACCGGGCATAACTGTACAGGTAAAACACACGGGAGAACAGTAAATAGGGACGTTAAAGAAGTGAAAAGAGGTAGATGCCGCGGTATTCGTGTCGCATGAATTTTTCTCAAAATTCACGGGCACACACGTGTATACTTCCGGTGGAAGGGGTGAGATTTGATAAAAAAAAAGAGAGTGCCCGAACATTCGAGTTGGCGAAACAAAATGATGTACCACTGGCTGCTAGACAATTATTAGCAAAATAATTATTGAAGCGGGTTGCTGGTAAAATTCGATAGAAAGTAATAGACGTGAATAAATTTAAATAGACAGTTTTTATAGCAACCGTTAACTGTCGGCAATCAACTTCTCGTTCTATCATCACGAATAAATGCAACTCGTTAGGATGATTTCTATGGTTTTCTTGCTTCGATTGTCAAATATCACTTTGATCGGTGTCATCATTTTCGTTCATATCACAGTATAAAGATATAAAAGAATACGCGACGCCAGCGTGCACACGGAATAAATGACTTACAGTGACGGAATTACCGTCGATTAAAGCAAATTTCCTTTTGCCCCAGAGGATTCAACGATTTACGAACCGTCGCGCCCGCCAGTAAATGTACTTGATCAGAAACGAGGATCCCGGGTGATTCTAATTTACAGTCCAATCTGCACGTCGCCGAATAAATCGCGTTTAATTTTAAAATATACATCACAGGTCCCGGGTATAGTTCCACTCGTTTATGAACTTCCAGCCGTTTAGGGTAACGAGTGGTGCAAACAGCAAAATCGCAGATAAATACGGAGGTATCACGCGCGGAGTCAGCTCGAATCTCAAGGCCTTGCATGATTTCGCTTACTTACCCGTAATATCTTATTAAGGACTCCATCACCTGGAATCAGTAAGACCAGACATACGTATAGTCTAAACAATGCAATTCTAAGCAATTATCTGTCAACGGTCATCGGCTATGTCGCGCCTAGAGCGGCTGTTGAAATTCTCAAATAGTCACGCCTGTGCGTGCATAAAGATAAAAATTGGAGTTAATTTTTTTCGCGCGCGGTGCTTTTTTTGTGCCGAATGCTCAGATGATCTTGCTGATACAAGGTGTAACGCAATCAGCAAGTGAGATATTATAATTGGAATGCAGGGGGAAAAAGTTCTACACTTGCCGGGGAATGTGTGTGTCGCTTTTGTGTTCACATGTTGAGAGTTGAACGCGATGTTACCTCGTACCGATAATTCTGGATTAATCAGATTAAATACGTATGGCTGTTTTTTTTATTGAAATCAGAGTTTTATTGAAAACGGCATTCATTTTGAGTTTAACGTTTAACTATTCAACGAAATCGCACTTCCACGTTTTAACTATTAGCTCGTCGAGTGTCAGCGTACTCGGGCGAAAAATTCGTATACTTCTTGCGGATTGTCGCAGCGGTGTAAACGAACCTTTACGACAGTATCGTGCCAGGATGTTTATCGCCTGGTCAGAAAGGCGCCGTAAAGCGGCACGCTTGATAACACTTGAGGGTCCTACGCGGCCGTAATTCGTCTTTAAGCTACAAATGAGAGCCACGGAGTTATTGCATAAACGTGTTAATTACGAAGATGCCGCGGCCCTACCGTTGCTGTAATAAAGCGATAAAATACGAATCGGGGCCCATTCGTTGCTCGCGAAACGTCGGTCAGCATAGTTTCGCGTTCTACAGCCTTCGTTATAATATAGGCAGATGCTAAACGCCTCTTTCCTTATCTCTCCTTCTTCCTCCCTTTGATGCACAGGGTGTTCCCTCGCAGAGCTTGGCATTTGGATAATAAAATTCAGACCCGCGCGACGTCTTTCGAATCGTTCGTAGAATTTTCAAAAGCAGAGTCGATTCGACTAATCGAGGGAAATATTTGCAGCGGGATTTTTTAATTGACATTATCCTCGTGTTCTGGAGCGTTATATATTATGTTTACACTTAACGCAATGAAATGGACACACTTTTAAAATAAGAAATGTACGATATTGCAAGTACAAAGCTTCCGAATAGTTTTCTTAACTATCTTGAATCGAGACTCTGCAGTAAATCTTAATTGTCCTTCTCGTCCATTAATTAGAATTCAATCACTGAATCATTAGCATAACGTTTAGCACGAATAAATTTCTCGGTTTAAATTCAACCTTCCACAATTTCGATCTGAACGGATACCATATACATAGCCACCCCATTCGTTTTGCCCCTTTTTTCCAACTTCTTCTAACCCCCCCCCCCCCCCTATTCCAAGCAAGGCTGCACTCCACCCAACGAGCAACTCTTAATGAATTTCTCCGCGAAACGACGAGATAATGCGGTCAGATAGATAATTGGGGTAGATCGAATCGAGTGCGTCCAGCAGGACCCGATTCGCCGCGGCACGCCCTTGTTTGGCAGACATTTCATTTGCCGTTCTGTTTTTAACATTATCGCAGAATCTGGCGATTCGACGCGACAAAACATGCCCCTACTTCCACATGTCTGCTTCTCCCACTCGGCGTGGAACAACGGTCCGCTCGTCGTTTACCAATTTTCTCGTTTCTTCTTTGCTTCTTATTTCACCTCGTCACGGGTTACGCGCGAATAATTCGTGTACGTTAATATTCGGAAGCAGGTCGACCTCCGAGCACGTACGAAATCATCCTGCTGGTTTTATTACCGCCCCGTTGTAATTAGTTTTTAGGAGACATTAATCATTATTACTCGGCTATGTAATCTGAATTTCAGTTTTGCTCGAGCGCCGCTTTTGGCACTCATTAATTCCGCCTGCCAAGCGATACCGTGGCGGGGGCGCACATGGTGGACTGCACTCCTTGCTTTTGTTTCGACACGGCAGTAATTTTCGTGGTTGTTTTTATATGGTCGGTTGTAATTAATTTCTGAAATGAAAAATAGTAGAAAATTGAGTTTTTCTTATTACGTAGTTCCTTCTGTTCCGTTGAAAATGTCCCTTCAATGATACACTTATTAGGAGTAATTTGTTTTACTGAAGCATACAGTGGAATAGTTTCGTTAACAATATTTTCTAAGCGTTATAGTTATTTGCAGTTGCTTAATTTTCAATGATATCGCTGTAGAGTATACAGCAGGGTGCAGCTGCTCAGAAAAGATACTTCTGTCGCTGCCTGTCAACCGGTATCCCTGAAAAATTATTGCAGCCTGGTCGAAGTCATTAAGAACTCTGCCGGTGATTGCCGAAAAGATGCTAAATTACCTATCATTAGATACGCCCAACAAAAACGACTTATGGATCGCGGTTCTGTTTGCGCTCGTACTGGAGGAAAGAAAGATTCGTGCACGGATAACGCGATGTACGTGTAAAGCAAGAAACATTTTCTCTCGTATTATTTTGTTCAAATTGGAAATATCTGTACAAACGAAAGACCCTTCTTCACCTCGGCCATAGTACCACATTGCTAACTTCCTTCGACTTGACTCTGAACTTTGGCCACCCATACCTCGTAATTTCTAGGACTCATTAACTGCGTTACTGTCGCTATTCTTTAACCAAACTAGTCTACCTGCATTCTTCGAACTAATGCCAGCAAATTCTCGTAATTGCAAGTAATTGATATGGATATTCTGCACCATGCGATATTCCACCAACAGTTCACACCTTATTAAGGTACAAGGAAACTACAGAAAAAGTGCACAGTACCGTGAGCTGAAACTTTACAATAATTCGAACAAAGGACTTCCAGGATCACGATTGGGCGCTGGTTTTTGCGTATTGCCCCGAGGCGAACCGCGTACAGATCGATTATTTTGACACTCTGGGGGAAAGTAACGAGGTGAGGCACGATGTAATTTCGCGAGATAAACGCGTTTCGTTCGACCTTTCAACAATTTCGATGGAACCCTTAACAAGGATATCTGGCCGACCTTATTCTTAGCCGCAAAAGGAGCGTCGCGCAATTGTTTTTACCGGCGTTTTTTGGCAGGCGAAAGATAATTGGCGACGAGGCCTTTCCCCCTCGTTTTTTTACGATTTCAACCCCTTGGCTGTGTCGTCGCGTTGTTTCTGCGTTCTTCGAGTCCGGTGGGTACGAAATGCACGGAGAATTTCAAGATTTAAAGTAAGAAGCAAACGTGCAGCAAGAAATAAATCATATATTTATTATATTTTATTTATATAAAATGATACCTTTCTAACATGGCCGTCTTTCGTTTTCCCTTTCCTTGAAACGAGGATTTCATAGGATTAATATTATTAATTAATTTTAAAGGAAATGTTCATAGCAATAATAAAAGCACAGATGAGCTGGAAAGAGATTTTAGGATAAAACCAGCTGTGTCATATTGATTATTTGACGAATCTGCTCTCTTGTTCGAAGTAACGCAGCTGGTCATAAGGTTGCAAACTATACGTCGTAATTTACTACCATCAAGGGAAGAGCTGGTTAAAAAATTATTTCGAATGTTTGTATAACGAAGTTGTAAAGCATCAGGAGTCGGGGTACCGCCCATTATTGGCACCTGCCCAGATAATAAAGCAGTTGCTGACGATTATCGAAATTCATGGTTCTCGTGGCGAGCCCCGAGCCAGACTTTCCTCGAACGCAAGCTCTTGGAAACTGAGCCACCATTTTTTAGCTGTACACTTTAACGGGGCTGAAACAGTAAAGAAGATTACGATCATATAATTTTAAGGGCAAATTGAGAATTGAAATAATTCAGTAAAGCGACACAAATAAAGAGGATATATCGTTGAAAGCAACAAAATATTGGTAATGGTTTGGATTATTTGGAATTATAATTATATTGCGGTGGTTAGAAGTTAAACAGCGGTGAGTAGAGAGTTGCAAGGAATTTTACAAAGCAAAGAAAAAATAATAATCGGTATGGTAAGGTATCGTATTGGTAGTCACCGTTTTTGCCGGGCATTACAATATTTAAAAGGAAGTAAAGCCAATCGTGTAATTACGCGTGTACATCGTATTTAAGTATTAGTTCGTTCGTAGTATAATTTTTGCCGAGGAAAAGGAACGACAACCTTTTCGCATCCACCGGTCTTTCGCAGGAAGTTTGCAAATTTCTATGTAACTATCAACATTTTTCTCTTATCAATGCCGGTACAGAAAATTAAATACAAATGTCCGCACATTCTTCAGAAATAACAATTATAAATCCACGTTACTACATGACGATGAATTATAGTATGCACTAAATACAATGTGCTTGAGAAATGAATGCGTATTACGTGCAGAACATATCGACAAATCTTACCGTTAACCAGCAAACGTGTTAATGTATTTTTAATTGCAAGGCCAGAAACTTTAAACCCTTGGAAAATTAATATTGGCCATCTTACTATGGTTCATTTGGTAAATTTACAACAAGAAATTAATCTTTCACTATTTTCATTTCCAGCCAAGATAGTTATTTCACAATTCAATATTTATTATGTTACGCTTTTCTCATTCTTTACGCTATAAATATTTTCAACATTCCATGCTCATGGGGAGTGGCGTTAAGTATTTTTTAATTTGCAACGAGATAGCAACAGAAGAAAATCTGCATTTCATTATGTTTTCATATTACTATCATTTGCAAGTTCTTACCATTAAACAGGATTATCGAGAAATTTCACGTGTACCTGAAATTAACAGAATTCCATTGCGCGAACTTCAACGATCACTGTGTTTCAATGTCGATGCTCGCCTCAATTAAGCTACACGATAATGAGCGTTAATTTGCAGGGAGGTTTATAGTCGGTTGGCATGTCACGCTGACATTTGTCTTGGTCCGCGTGGAAGCAGGAAAAGCAAGGCGAGCGCAAACATGATCCATCGATGCATGTACCGTCGTAGTCGACGATTCTGGTTCATGTATCGTCGTGTTCTCAATATCGGGATCATTTAAAATAATAACTAAATTTTCGACAAGATTGACAAAATCAATTTGCATTCCATTACGCATGTATAATGATAAATTTCAGACAAATGGGTAGAAAACATACAACAAATCGTTTTGAGTTCTTTACAATAATTTACTTTCCGCTAAATGGAAGAACCGTGTAATATTTGTGTTGATTTTAATGTACATTCATATATTTCTATTAATTGTTACTGGGAATAGAAATAATAGACGATAGTATGTTATTTCTACTATCTATATTATTACAAATCTGTTTCTATTTTTTACAACTGCTAAATACAATGGACTCCCTTAGCAAGATGTAAGTGATAGCTTGTAACCGCAGTGAGCTTATCTTGCTCATTTTTTAAAGTCTTTGCAGATAAAACGATCTACGTACCGAATCTGGTAAGTCATCGAATGTTCGCACGATATTCTAGATTCTAGAGCACTGCAACCTCTATCACATTTTCAGATGGAATCGAACGTTTCCGACGTCTCGACATTGTCAACAGTCCTACCATCAAGTCTGAGGAAAACGCCAATTCCAACATCTTCTTCGCTCCAAGCATCGACTCTCCCATAAAAACCACGATCCGAAAACCCTAAAAAATCTGGAACCACCTGCAGCTGTCTGCATCCCAAAGTCTCCAGCGTCCCCGTTACCTCCACCTTATAACCATCGTCCACCTTCGACGATCGATAAATGACGGCAGAACAACGATCATGGGCGTCGGACAAGCCCATCCATTTCCTCGCGACCTACGCCGCGTATCGTCATAGAAGAAACGACGGAGGCAAGGCGGAAATGGTCGTCGGTCGTCTGCAAGTTTGAACGTCGATCAGCCGTCGGATTACGCATGTCCTGGCAGCTGCGCATCCTTCCTGGGCGTTCCAAAGTGCCGCCAATCGGTGAAACCCTCTAATATCAACCACCCGTTCTGTCGTCCAATGGGAACGCTCCCTGGTATCGGCGAGGGTGTCATCGGCCAGTTGGACTACGCGATATTATCATTTTCAACGTTCGGGAGGGAAACGGGCGAAAGATGAGGGAGCGCAGAGGATGGAAGCTGGTGGTCATCGATCCCCGCTCGGCTCTGGGAATCAACGCGGCCTTCGGGCCATCGACGTGGGATGCTACAGCTAGACAGGCTGACGGGGTAAGCAAGCGGAAAAGCATGATCCCGAAGTAACGATTTAATCCTCCTTTCCGTATCCATCCGCTCGGGGGCTAATCCTTTCGCGCAGTTTCTGCTGGATTTGCGGCCGCCGATAGGTCGTTCGAGATAGGAAATTCGTATCGACGTGGTATGGCGGAAGTTGCATGGGTTTTTCTCGCCGGTTATTTAATGGGGAATCGAGGGGGCCTTTTTTGTTGCGAAATCGAAACGACGACTTCGGAGGACGGAACGTTGGGATAGTTGGAACGGAATCGCGCGTGCAATCAAGGTATTACGATTGGTATAACACTTGGGAATAATTGTTGGTATACGTACCGGTTGTTGCGGCAATATGCATTGCGCGTATTCATTGGAAATGGAGGATTTTTTGTTAATGACCAGGCCATAGAAATGGCGATGTCAATTGGGTGGAGACTTGGAATGAAAGAGCGTAATAAAATAATACTCGTACAAGTTTCGACAGGCTTTCATGAGACGAAGAAAGAGTTATTTATTTGTGCAAATTGTGCAACGTTTAATATTCTTCTGTAGAATAACAGATAATTGTGTTAAAAATCGACGGGGTTACTTGCATCGATAACCGAGTCACTCTCTGAACAGGTGTTCACACTTTGACGAAATATTTCGTCCCGCCGCATTCGTCGGACTTTTTACCTCGATACCGTCCGACGCTTTGCCTATTAAACCGATACGATACCTTACGAGGGTCGTTTCTAAAAATCTCCGAATAGAAGGAGGCGTTTCCTAAGGGAGCCGCAATAAACGCAAGCTGCACGATGATAAAGCTCCGAAACAGATTAAGTTGTAACCGACTCGTTTCGGAATCTTACTAACTCGCGTATGGTAATCGTGGCGCCCTGATTGTTTCATCAAAATCGTGCGAACACCTTGCACGACCGCCTCTCCCTTTTTGTTCCAATTGCCATGGTGCACGCTACCGCGGCTCTCCATCTTTCACCCCGTTGCCCGTCTCGCCTCTTCTTCTATCCAGCAAACGGTTAGCGTTCGTTCGCAAAATTAATGTTTGATCACGGCAGCCCCGTGAAGTCCTGTCCGGGCAGAGAGCAAAAATTCTAAGCCTAAAAAAAATAATAGGAAACCGGGTCCTAATATCGTCGGTGGATACTCGAAGCGGCAGCAACAGCAGCTGGACGTTCTCGACGAAATTGCCGTCGATGAAATTGCATCGAAAAGATAGGAGTCCTTCTCGCGAGACCATCCTCGTAGACGCCTCTGTCTTCTTCTCTCAGCCCTGCCTGCCAGCTAGATCCTCTCTTTCGTTTCACCTATATTCCTTCTGCCCCCCCCCCCCCTTTCCCTGGGTAGTTAATAGTTCTAACCGGTTTTATTTGCACGTCCAATCCTCTTCTCGTTCCGCTGTTGTCTTTTTTCGGGTGCATCCCCGTGCAGCATACTTTTTCACGCCTCTCCGAATAGGACGAATCGTTTGCAAATTGGCCCACCTCCCACGGCCTGTCGGGGCACGTATTTCTACTGCATTAAATAAATCGAACACGCTTGGTGCCTTGGCAATTTCGTGGGAGACTTAATCGAGGGGTGGATGGTTGTTTAAAGGATTCGTATTAGGGGTGTTCATTCTTACAGGCTACCATAACTTTTTTCAACTCTACATCATAATTCGTTCCTCATTATTGTCATTGATACCTGCTATCGTTGTCCGTTTATAAATACATTGGAGTCGAAATTACAATTTCCTATTATTTCAGGGAACAACGTTTATTAGATCTGCTTGCGAAGTCTCGTGGTTCAGAGGCAATCGCTCAAATCCTTTTATCCTCTAACAATTTTCGCAATGAACAACGGCGAGTAAAAATAAAGCACTGGTCTTCGTTTATAACTCGGAAATGCTTTGATCCGTTGGAGTGATCAAAGTTACGACCATTCGTTGGGGAAATGGCAACGGATGGGGATACAGAAAAGTTCAGCGCAAATTCCACAGGCGTGCCGGCGAGGATGATGGTTCGGAATTGTTCACCTGTCCTTATTTCCGCGATGAGACACGGTTACAAAAGGACAGGCCACCGGCATTCTGTCGTAATCTTACTGGTGTTCGCCGCCGGCTCGCACAGGGTATAAATTAATCTATTCGAACCATCTGATCCTCTCTCCTCGTTAGGGGTTGTTCCGTTGCTATTACAAGCCTACCCCTATGGTTATCGTTGCGTCCGATCTGATAAGTAGAAGCCACGCAATTTTTACCCTAGTTTCGACAACAGTGTACGTACGTATGTATGTACTTATGCACGTGGGAAATAGTGGTTCAACTTTGGTGAACGTTTCGATGGAAAAGAATGGTTTCTCATTGATGCACGATTGTCATTGGTAAACACAGATGCTACTTACAGTTTAATACGTGCATGTCGCAAGTGAAAAATACATAGTAGAAATCGCACAGCGTTTGGCCAAGTGAATATATTTTAATAGAGAAGTTAATCAGTAAGGTCAAATATTTGCGAAAAATAGTGCCAGACATATTCTCTCCTTTTTCGTAACATCACAAGGATAGAGCTTAAGTGACGCCTTGAATTCTATATTCATATAGTATTCAATTATAAGCCAATAATAAAATACAAAGTACCCTTCCTTGAAAAAATTCGCCTCCCCAACAATGTTTCTAAATTCCAAATTACACTGTTAATTTGCAGGACTCCTCAGTCTCACGTTAGATCGCAATGTTTTGCGTCTTTCCCGTTTCATTCCATGAAAATAATTTATTTAGTCGCGGAATCTACGGCGCCATAAATTACCTCTATCTAATCTCTCGTTAGTCGTCGAACATAGTTCCACCCGAGTTAAAAATTCTCTTAATCTCCACGTCTGCGCCAGATGTCTAAATATTCGGACCCTACATTTCAACATCGTGTCCCGAACCACGAGCAGCATACCGTTTGTAGAAACCGCAACGCGTTCGAAACACCGGTTAACCAGCGATGATCCGTGAACGAGTGCAACCTGCATCGACACACGGACAAAACGGGGGAAGGAAACAAGGGTGAGAGGAGACTTTTGCGGTCCTGCCACTCGAAAGTCGAGAGCCCGACAATCGCTCTATGGGGGGTCGTTACAGGCGCCAAGGGTTCCCCGCTTGTTCACCTATTTATTTGTCATCGAGTCACCGACCCATTAAACAAGACCATACGACCGGTGAAAACGATGAGCACCGTTACGCTTCGAATAACTTGAACCTTTAAATAAATTACAATCGATCTGCAAAATCGATGAACGTTATTTTACAAGCACGAGAAAGTGACCGAAGTCACACCGCTAAAAGAATCACGATTAATGTGTAAATTAACCTTTTGAAGCCTGAACTATGTTGCCGTTATTTCATTCATCACAATTAACAAAGTACAATGTGCTTGAAACTTTCACACGGCAGCGGGCATCGGAAAACGCGGGGCAACTCCGTGTTTCATTTCATCTATTCCTCTCGACAGTACTTCGAGTACTATCAGTACAAGCGAGAATACCGCCGAGCCGGTGCCCTCGCCTCTGCGCACCTGTTCCCGTAGAATAATTTAGAACGGGGCACGCTTCTGTAAAAGCTCGGCGAAGATCGATTCCTATCACTAGGAAAAGAGACGAAAGTTATCGCGATAACTGCGCCGATAGAGCAGCCAAGACAGAGAAATCCACCAGCCCCGATTTTTATCTTCGAAATCGTCCCTTCGAGGCAGGCCGACCGGACAGCCTCCTTTGCGATACAGTAGCGACACTGGTCGAAGGGGACAGCTAGCCGTGCCGTTTTCAGTCAGGGTGACTTATTATACACGTGCGCCGGATAGAAGGGACGATGTCGCTTTTTTTTGCTTTTTTTTTTATCGAACGCATCGAACAGGTTTAATTACCGCCGGTTGTAAATTTCTTTGCGGTGTCCTGCTGCTCCTAAGAACGTGCCCTACGGCGGCTTCGACTCGCCGTTTGACGTTCTGGAATTCAAGCTCTGACGTCTTGTTCAACGCAGTGCGCACCGGTTTAATAAACAATCGCGCCTGCATCAAATCGTTATACCGTTGAATATTTTTACCTGCTTGGTTGACGACGAAGATTCGTGCGTGATTATATTCGATCAGCATTTTGACAAATAAAACGTCCACTTAATCGATGAGGAAATAATCAGCATTCCACCGTACGTGCATCATGATTCATCGTGAAAGAAGCAGAACAAAGAAGGTCGAACCAGCTATCTAATATTCACGCGTGCGGCCATGGCAAATTATCATTTTTCTGCGACCAAATGACCGATGGATTCCCCCGGATCGAGCAACCTTCGTGATGGTACACGAACGACTCGTGGACACGCGTGGACCGTTTAACCCGCCACTTTAATTCGACGTCTGGTCCAGAAAATGTCGGTTCCAGGTCCTATATAATTGTCGAGCAAAAGGTATTGTTGGCTCCGTTTCTGTTGCGCAAGAATCCGAACGGAACGTTCGGATCCAAGGACTCCAACGGCAGAACTCGCGATGAAGATTCTTCGATTTTTCCTGGAACGCACCGGCGGATCGTCTTCGTGGTGTGTTTTGAGGTACTCGCGTGCCACGACTGGAACGATTATTACATCTTCCTCAAAGAAGGAACCAGCGTATTACACAACGATTCCAATTTCTACTTTCGGTTGGTCCCGATTGCTCCCCACGGTTTTTGTTTCGCTTCGGAGCCAGGCGAAACCATTTTTTTGCAAACCGATCGATATTTTTTTCCTCGTTGCGTAATTCTGTGCTCTTGTTCGCCACCGATTTTAGTCCTTTGTTCGTCCGATGGGCGAAGAAGATTGAGGCACGTCGTAGTAGTTTTATATTTTTGGTTGAGGTTGAGGCTATTTTTTAGGACTTAATGGGTAGCTTTTATTATTTAATAATTTATTCTTATTATTTAATAAATTATTATACTGACGAAACCCCTTGTTTGTCATGTTTCACGCGCACTAAATGTACAGAAACAATTTTTTCTACCCTCTGCTTACCCTCGACATTAAAAATTAGAAGTTTTAAACAGGGTAAAAATCGATTTTATCCCCTGTTCGAATTGCGATTTCATTGAACACGGTAGGGAACGCGAATCAGAGTCGCGTGAGCGTGGTGAAAAGTTTTCAGGCGGTCAAAAAACTTTCGACATGCCGCAATACGTTGGCGGGGGCGCAATTGTCCCGCACGAAACCGTGTCGGTGGATATGGTATGTAAAATACCGTTGAAAAGTAAGGAATAGCAACTTCGAGTGGATCAACAATCGCACATCAAGCCAGGAAAGCAATTATCCTTGTATGAAGCGAAGAAATTAATTGATCAACCGATTGCGGACAATTTCACCCTGCTACAAAGAAAATTCTCGTTCCGATAAGTGCAGTCACGTACAGGTATAACGTACACCGGGTAGAAATTCAAATGAAGTTTGTGGGATGTATGGCCTCAAGTTTCTTTGACGATCAAGATAGCGTTTACGAAATGTCCCACGAATAAGAGAAACAAATATCCATATGGTTTTAAATGAAAAATAATTTGGGGCACACAGCTGTCACATCAATTCCGTACTTCAGAAATACTTCGGAAAATGTAAGGAAGCATTTCTGTGCAGCAATCAGTGTAATAAATAACAAAAGGGATGCCATTTAAAATAGTACTGAAGGTAAGTAACAAGTACATTTTTTATAACAAACAATTTGCCAAAAGCAAGAGATATTATAAACAATTCTTCCACGAAGATCGCAGCTAGAAACATTCATAATCCATTACAATAAATGGCACATTTCACAAAGAATCAACCCTCGCCGATTTCCCTCTTATTCCGTTGAATTTCATCAAAATTCTTCTTTCCGTTCGTTTCTTTCACGCTTTAAAACCATCATCCTATAAAAACCGAATACATCCGGCACACCTTCACCCTCTCGTCACCACCGCCATTTACTAGCTACACCGTACAAAAAAAAAAACCCACCCCCAACCGTGCAACCCCGTTCAGCTGAACTCTCGGCGTATCTCTATGACAACACGAGCAAGTGGTGCAGGCCAAGGAGGAGGAGTGTGCAGGATCGCCGGTAGCCTCGTGGAGGAGGCAGAAGGCAAGAGAAGAGGCGCACAGCCCGCCCACACCCCACGTATGTATCTCCGTCCCCGTACAATCTTCCCCCTTTGCTCGAGCCGACCGACTGAATGGTTCGCGTGGAAACGGTAACGCTCTGGGAACCGTGTGGGTGTCAATATGCAAGAAAGAAACGTGCCCCGGACGAAGACAACGATAGCCTTTCTGTTCGCAAGGGGCCACGGCCGTGAGCAAGGTGGGCCACGGGCCATAAGGGCAGCCTCAGCCGAACGCGTTCAGCACGCGACGACACGCTACCGTCATCTTCTCCCCCTCTATGTCTCTCCTTCCTCCTCCAACCACCTGGTACACGTCCCTGTCACTCCACCCTGATCACACATACGTAGGCGTTTCTGCACGAACAGACACCACGACCGAAGCGTGGACCGCTCGTGGCACAGGGGAAGCAAAACGAAAGCAAAGCCCGTTACCCCCGTTTGCGAACCGAGCCCGCGTCAGACACATCGTGTCCTCCGCGTGGTCCACATCATTTGGTCCTGGTCACCTTCTTCGTTCTCTCTCTCTCGCTCTCTCTCTCTCTGTCATTCTATATACCTTCGTAACTAATTGACTATCTTCGTCAATCTCTAAGTGGATCCCCCTTTAATCCCCCGTGTCTTCCACTGCCTTTGCTCCTCTCTTTCAACCGATTGACCGTCCTGCTCAATCCTCAGGCAGGATCTCTTCGGTACCCTTCTTCTTCCTCTCTTCGTACCACTTTTTCCCTAATCGACTGTCTTTGTCGATCCTTGGGTAGGTACCCTCGAGCACCTTTCCAGCCTCCTCGATATATTCCCCTCTTCTTCCTGTGCGAATCCCCTCCCCTCCAGCCCTTGTGCCAACGTCTGCCTCTCTGTCCCGCCTTCGTTTCGCTCGTTTCGCTCGTTTCCTCTATCCTACGTCGTTCCTTCTCCCTCCTGTCCACCGTTTGTCCTTCTCGCCGCACGCTCGCCGGCCAACCGCAGTCGTCCAGCGCGCGTTTGCCCTCGTCGCGCGTACCTGCCACTCCGACGGCTACCAGGAGTAGCTGCACGCGCGCACGAGGTGCCTAGCGCCTGGAGGAGGTCCAGGAAGACACCGGAGAGCGGTACCACTGGAGCACCGGCGACTCTAAGCGTGTGAAGTGAAGTTTGACCCGATCGATCCAAGTCAGGAGGAAGCACCTTCCAATCTCGGACGCTGGCATACATCGTCGGGATCAAACAAATCGACAATTGTTTCGCGAGTCGAACGGTCCCGTGGACGATTCTCGTTCGATCGTATTATTGGCGGGAACACGGACGTCCGATTGGACCGACCCGACAGGGAGGAGAACACCGGGAATCGGAGGGTTGAAGTGCGGAGGCAACGCAGTGCAAGTTGAACCGCGAGGGAAGACGATTGACAATTGAAATTATTCAGACGCTCGGTGAAGAAAAGTGGAACGTCCGTCTTCGCTGGTTCGCTGTTGTGCCCAGTGAATGAACGCTCGTCACGCTGATGAATGAACTGTCTCGCCCTTGTCGTATATACGTGCCCGTTCTACTCATTCATACTCCAAAACAGTTTCGCGAATCCTCCTGGAATAAGTAAAGGCGTCGTTCGTGCCGTTACCTCGAAGTTGTCCTTTAATTATAAAACTGACAGAAAGAAGTGATCGTAACTCCTTGAACGTTCAAACGTTGGATCCTTCGCGGCTCGAGCTTCTATTTCAGAAACAATCGAAGTGAAGAGGAGTTACGAGTGTTCGCCGCAAAGACAGGAAATATACGACGCGATGGTGCCTCGAATTAGGGCCCGCCCGTCGAGGATGACATTTAGCGTGCGTCCTACGGTTGAATCGCGTTGATCGCGAGTCATTAAACAGACAATCGACCACTCGCCCTTCGACGACGCGCAGAAACACAGGACTCGAGGCTGAGAGAAACTCCTCGTGGCCGTCGAAGATCGTAGGTGTATCATTATTGAGCCTGGTTCTCTCCTTGTTCCTGGTGCACGACGACGCATCTGCATTCTAGCATCGTGAAAGCGTAATCGCTTCCCGCGAAGAAAAGTGTCACGGAAGATCGGCGTCTGAACGACGAGAATCATGGTGCCGTTTGAGAACGGAGGAGTGATAGATTAGAGGACTTCCGGATCGGTTTCGATGAAAAGTAGAAGAGGAATCATTGCCTGCTGAAAGAACGCCCTCGTTTGGAAAGTGGAGACGGTGGGTGTTGCTGACGGAAGACTTGACAGGTACGTGATTTTCTTTTATTTCATATTTTGTTGGAACACAAATTTCGAGGCTGCAAAATGGGAATAGAACTGTGGGCGATAATTGTATAGTGTAAGCAATATTGGCAGAGAAATCGTAAGAGCTGTAGGAAGGTTAACTTATTGTAGATGCTTAGAAGCTGAAGACGATACGCAGCTAAGCGGCAGTGGATATGTTGGATATACAGGTTTTATCGTAACAGCATTATTGACATTAAAGTTTGTTTATTATACGCCTATTTTCATGCTACATAATTTATGCAAAAATTGACATTTCGTCACACTCGTGCTGTCTGATGAAATTTGAATAATAATCGCTTTCATTGCTTGCCTGTATAATTTTCACTCTGACTATATTAAAAAGAACGCTAGTTTTCAGTTAATTTAGTTAATATTTGTAATTATTCGACAACTGGTGCGGATAACTTTACGTGGAACATAGCAAACGTTAGTGCACAATCTACATGAAAAGAATATCATTCCAACGTTTTAAATTGTACTCTTGTCCGTCGTTCGACTATCAGCAAACGCAATCCACAAAATCATCCCGCGCCCTAAAAAAAAAAAATTGGTTTCGAGATACCAGAAAGAAATGTGTCAAGTGTAATAAGAGGGAACCACGGCTCTCCGGATCCTCTAGTATCAAGTCACCCCTTGAAACTTGCGGGCCTCCATAAGCCGAAATGAAGGGTATCATCGCACGGTCGTATGCGTGTCAATGACATAACACGAAAATCAGCGGCGCTAATTACGCGATAACGATCCACCGTTAGGGGTCTCGTCTCGGAAGAGAGGAACAACCGTGTGTACCGGTTCTTTCCATCGCATCGGCGAAAGAAGAAAGGAAAAACGCGAGCATGAACGATCGAACTGCCCGTGACTGCGTCCAAAGAAGGAAGCCGTGAATATATGTGTGGCACACACACATAAATACGCGACACGCGTACCCCTTCTGCGTGTGTGCGCATATATATTTACACGTTTATTCGGTTCGAATATACGCGATAAATATTAAAGTTCCTTATAAAACACAAAGTTCTGCCGCTCTGCTTCGCCGGCGCACCGAGGCCTCTGACACGCCATTGCTTCATTTAAAATGCAAATTCGTCCGTGTGGCGTGAACCACAGCGGCCCGAATTATTCTAATTACCCCCCTCCAGTCCCCTGTCCGCCCTTTTTGCTCGTTGCTTCGCCGCGCTCTCTCGAAAGCTCGGCCAGGCTTCTTGTGCTCGCCTTCGATATATTCCAGGGAGGAAAATCGAGATTCCGTTGAGACCGTGCTCGACAAACGTTGTCGATAAGCCGCGAAGTTGGTTCCTGGGTTGACCTTCATCAATATTGCCGTGAAATTATTTATTCGGGAAGGTGTGGGGAGTAGTTCTTTCGGGAAATGTCAGGCTTGAGACGAATAGTTTGAACGGCAGCGATGGTAGGTTATAGATTGCTGGTTACAATTCAACGCGTCAGAAAGTTGGATTGAAGTTCATTCTTCCGAATGTAAATGGTCAGATTAATATCGCCGACACTCGGTTGAAATCCTTATCGTTTTTTGCGAATAATATTTATACATACGGAAACGTGCTTCCTAAATACGAGAAATATCTTCGTAATCCTGATTTGGAGAATGCTATTTGGAGAAGCAGAAGGGACAAAATCGGAAGAAAATATTTATAATTACCCGACTAAATTAATATCGTCTGTGGTGGCCCTATAATTGTCAGTAAGATCCGCAACTATGGTACAGGCAAATTGACTAATTTCGATTCAGCATAGTTGTCCTAATACTTTATAAAAATAAAGTTTCTAGCCACCTAGTTTTTACATTCACCTGATACTTCCCATCAATCTAATACGTTTCATCAAAATCGAATCAATCGAAGCGTCGAAATCCGTTAGCACGACGACGTATTAACATCCCAGACGGAAATTCCAGAAAGCTGGACGAAGGAAGAAGCCGGGCAGCCAATGATTACGGTAGCCACCGCTGGTGTGTACGCAGAAACGTGTTAAAGTGCGCTAGAAACGAGCATAGATTATCGTGGGTAACGTGTTCACGATCCGACCGAGATGTCGTGTGCATGTAGGCCTAATATATTCAGATTTTTATGGCTGGTGGCATATCGGAGATACGACGGTCCACCCCCGTCCCCCTGTCACCCTCCTCCCGCCCTGGTCGCAGTGTGTGTTGGCTGTGCCAGGGCAAGCCTTCTCCACGTACCACTTAAAGCACGGGGTAACCTAATGAATAAACAAAAACTAGATTTCGCTTATGGCTTACACGTAAAAGCGTGACCTTACTGGCGATTTGCCGCTGCGGTTCTCAAATCGAACCTTTCCCTCGTTTGGACAAGCTAGAAAAACGCGGAAAGAGGGTGCGGGGGGGTGGTCGTTTAATTCAACCCTCATGAGAGGGATCGGAAGTGTGGAGAATAATGCGTTACGTATTTTGTGGAAAATTCAATTTTTGATGGACATTTCGTTAAACAGATACAGTTTGATGTATTTTGTATCGTATTTCTCCGGGTCTCCGTAAAAAAAAAATTGGTTTATTGTTGGTACTGTAAAGATCACTGAGTAAACGTTGCAATCCTTTATAATTAAGCGTACGATTTTCTGCAACGTGCAATTTATTACTAAGGTTTCGATGAATACTTCTTGTTCAATGAAACAAGTGTTGAATCATGGGAAAATGGGACAATGGTTTTTGTGAAATGCAACGAGGATAATTAATTTATTTATTGAACTTGCATTAATATGAAGTACGCAGTTTAAATATTGATCGATCTTCTTTGACGCCGAATACTCTCTTGTGCGGGCATTGATGTCTCTGTAACCACCCGGAACTCTTTGATTTCTAAATCATTATACCCTATCGATGCACACTTAATTTAGTTCAACTGTTTAACTCTTTCTTAATATTACTTTTCTTAGTACTCGAAAGTACTGAAAGAACAGATAGACTGAACAATATCTTCATACGTACATAGAAAAATTGTCTTCCTACAGTACAGTACTATATGTATAGCAGTGTTTGATATAGCACAGCAAATATTAGTAAATAATTTAAAGAATATCCAGACCAGCTCCATGAGAATAAAATCATTTTTCTCCAAGAACATAATTTCCTTTATATCGTTACCACACCAATTATCGTCATACATATGTTTGAAACTTGAACGAGTCACTTTCATTCCGCTATTCCACCGTCGAATTTCACCATTTTCACCATTTTTGCACGGCCAAGTAGCGGTCAAGCCTGTTTTTGCGAAAGTATCCATCAGGCCTTTAGGCACGAGTTTTGGCCGGCCGGCGTAATTGAAACATCGGTATCGTTGCGTGGCCAAAAGAAATTACTCGCGGCCCTGTTGCAAACGGGAGAAAAATTCAGCGTGTCGAGTCCAGTGTTCGGTTCGTACGTCACTTTTGCACGTACCGCGGGTCGGCGAGTGGACAAGACGAGGAAAGAAATAAAGCGGGAGGCAGGACACGTGTTCACGAGAGAGTAACACCGGCAAAACACGTGGCGCGCGAGAAATGCGGCGAACGATCCGCATAGCCGGGCCTGTTTGATTTATAATAATCGTTCAATCCTCATTACGGAGATATTTTATTGTGGTGACTGCTGTTCGACGAGAAACTCTCCGCTCGGAATTTCCGATCATCCGTTCGAATCGAATCTAACCCGATGCCGCCTGCAAAAAGCATCCCGCGCAATGTCCCACCTTTCTTTCACTGTGGAACGTAGGAACTGCGCGATATAGTTGCTTGCGCGTCTTTGCAGTATCGATAATCAGTCAGTAGCATCTTATAGTAAAAGATTCCATTATTTCTGAAATATAAGGCGCTTCCTTGTACGCGATTTCCTGTTCCAGAATATTTGTTACTAATCAAAAGTATACAAATAATTGCAAGAAGGTTGTCGCAAAAATTGTGTACGAAATTAGGTGTGGAGTAATTTCTATATTTAATGAAAATAAGTACTGTGTGCCGCCTTGCATTTTTCTTCCGCGCACGTCCACGTACGGTGAACACGAATAAGGGGGACTGCATTTTGTGCAACTCCGACTGCGGATTTAACGACTATCGCTTGACACCTTGAAATCGCTCCGTGATGGAATTTCAGTATCCGCGAACTTTACAAACGCCATATACGTAGGATCGAGTTTTTCAATAGTGATCGCCGACGCCGTAATAACTTTGCACCGTCAATTTTCCAGGTCTTTGCACGGACGCAGGACAAAAGTGCGCGGTACTTTTTCATGCGAGACTACGACTCGAACACGGCATTCTCTGTAATATTTCTTTTCTATCTCGAATTTTACAGAAATTGTACCCAAACGCAATACAAATCCTCCTTACTTTCAATCGCAGTGCAAATCCATTTCCTCCTCGATAATTGCCGGTTTCTTAAAATATTGAATACAGCCCTTTTCACAAGATTCTTCGAACGTCAGATTATACCAAATATGTACCTTTGCAACGATTTATTCCGTTCCAATATATTTAACGGCATTAAAAATGCCGTACCTCCGTATCGTTCCTACCACGAAAACTTCCATTCCCTGCGAGCTAATCGAACCACCCGCAATAAACGAACCAACAACAGCCGACATCAACATCAGATAATCAAAGCAAAGAAAAATTCATCGCCGGTGTTCAGCTAGCCGCAATCAATTACATTCCCGAGGCGTCAAGCTGACACGTGAAACGCTTCGCACGCCCACGTTTAAACCCCGGAGCAGATCGATTCCTCGTCGTCGTCCTCGTCGTCGTCCTCGTCGTCGTTCGGGCACAGGTACTCGCGGCGTACATTTCGCGACGAATCAATCAGCCTCTACGCGAGGATCACGCGTGCCCGTAGCGAGAACGAAAAATAAAGAAGAGGAATAATTCTGCCGATAGGGCGACCGTGCACCGCGTAACGTGTAATAGTTACATCAGATTAGGGGAGCGAGCGTGTAAGCAGGCTTAATGCGTGGGTAGGCATCGAGTGGCCGGGGCGAGCATGGCGCTCATTGCACGTAGCCGAGAATACACCTGAAATTGTGGTGTACCGTTCACGAACACAGGGCCGCGTGGCCATTTGCTCCGCGGAGAGACCTCGACACGAACAAGGACGGGGGTAACGACGAGGGGGATAAGCGGGGCGGCCTGTACCCGCGGGGATAGGGGTGCTTCGGTAATCGCGCATTAATTTGCATCACAAAGTACACGCCACCCGCCACGCTACGCACGCATTCCACGTAGTTTTCCGCTCACGCTCGATCTCTTTAGAGTTCTCATGCCGTCGCGAGCGACACACCCACCGGTTTACTCTCGTTTCGAGCTTGCCGTAGGATTTCGTCTTTCTTTTTTCGCTGTTTTAATGGGGTTCATTGAGAAATTGCAGTCGGCGGAGTGGATAGACGGCGATTGGACGGAATTACGGTTTCATCAAATGGCATTTAAGCGGGGAACGATTTTATATATTTTTAAGTGCTCGGGGTTTGCCGTTGATGGTTCGGCATGAGCGTGCCAGGAGACCTCTGTTTGGAAACTGAGAATACTCCGCTTTGCCATTCGACGTCCATTATTGTGCGGCGGCAGGGTACAGTTACGGTTCGTTTGAATGGCACGTAAACGAATTACGATTACGTACCCGAACAATTTTTTCGCAGTCAGCCACCAACTGTTGAGATTACGGACGAAGTAGAATTTTAAGAGATCTTGGCATTGCTGAAGATTATATTGTATCCGTGGCTTTACGATATTTCAATGAATTCCAGGCGTTTCGGAGGTAAATCGATGTGAATTCTGTAATGTCGTTTCGCGAGCCTACTCGATTTATCGTCGCGCATGATTGTCGCAACGTGCCGTGATTGCGAATTACCGGGCAGGGTTCAATTTCACTGTGATTGCGTTATTTTCACGAAATGAGAGTCACGGTCTGGTAGCGGTAATATTTTGCCGTGTGGTACGGTTGCATATTTAAGGGTTGCCATGTCAAGCGTCAAGCGCGCCCTTTGAATACATTTAAATTCATTAACAGTAAAGGCTATGTTCCCGTAAACTGCGGCGCACACATGCGAGCCTGGATATAGGAAGGAAATATGGGCATCGTTATGCCGTAAAACGGACGAAAGTGCTCGCAATAATTGCGTGCTGTAAAGAATCGACCGATGATTGCAATGATCTACATTCATTAATGTGCCGCTCTCCTTTCTGTTGCAGATTATCACGGAAATCCACGGATCAATATGCCGCATACAGGTGAGTCTGAACGTTGACCAGTTTTTAGAAAATGCGAGATCCCTTTCAGTTTCAACAGATTCTGTGATGTCTGTTAGGAGGGAACGTGAATGATTGCGAACAGATTAATTTAATTCTCCGAGCAAGTAAACGAAGGCACGGGGCACACTTTAATTAGCAACAATTGTCTAAAATATGATACGCGTTGAAAGTTACACATTTTATTTCAAATTAGAAAATATTTTCATTAAAGCACACCTTTCTTTGCACGCATATCAGTCGTGAATGAACTTACTAATATAAGATACAATTAAATGCATAACAAGATTAAGCTACACTGATAAACTTCAACGAGATAAAACAATATTCCAGCATCAATCAAAACGACAAGCGTAATAAATAGGTGCACCCATCAAGAAATTATAGTCACAAATGCTGCCGTTAATAAATCAGAAAGGAGCACAAGACCTATCTCAAATTCCATTTCGAAACTTCAAACCAATCCTCCTCACTAGAATCAACGAATACGCGCCTCTTCCTTGAACCTCTTCACGACGCTTCCTGGTCCTCCTCGCTTCTTATTTACAAAAATTCTTTCCCTCGTCCAAAAAGTGATTCCGGCCGTTCCATTAACATTCAAAATCCACGGTAAATAAGATTCGAACACCGAGGCTAGTAAGTGGAGGCAGGGACTATTAGCAGCCGTCATATTAGCGGCACTAATACAACACCGTGTAGATACCGGCTGCCTCTGATTTATGCAACGACGCGGTTAGGCTCTCGTCGTTATCGTTCCTTGGACATTTAACACGAGGTCAGCTACCGTCGGCGAGATCAGAAGACGAGCCTTCGTTCCAAGCAATCGATGGTAAAAATTAAAATCTCTCCTCCCTCCCCCTAACCCGTCTCCTTCCGTCACCAGCGGCGCACCATTTCTTTCTCATTCTCTTACTTTCTCTCTACAACGTTCAATACCATCGTCCCGTCGCTTTCGTGCCCACTTCGTGGCTCCTCTACGAACGATTGGCTCGAGGCATCAGCTAAATTACGATTTGGTAGGCAGTTTGACAGTAATTAACGAAGAATTTTATACGGCGAATCGGGATCCGAGATCTATGGACCTGTTATTAAACGACTTTAATTACATCGCGCTGTCCGATTCCTTTGGCCCCACCTAAACGTTTCACCTGGCCGACACGTTTGCTCCTCTTCAGCCTCCTTTGACGAGAGTTGGATCGTAGCTGAATATGGTTTGCTCGAACTCTGAACGGACTGAAGAACGAAGGTTGTCCATGAGATGAATGAAAAATCCGGTTTATTACGGTAGTTACCCGATTTTCGTTTGATAGAGGGGAGAACGTTGCGGTTGGCAATTAGAAATTTGTTTCGGGAATGCGACACGTTTGTAATTAGTACACACGTAACTTTTCATTGTGGTTATTGTTTGCATTGTGGTGATGACTCGTGGCAGTGTACTGTGTAGCGCTGAAGTGAGAGGACGTAACAGGACGTAAAATATACGAGACGGTGAGGTGAAGGAACAATTAAATATGTAGATATCTTCGTATGTAAATTCTAAACGCTGAAGTGTAATAAAAGGTTGAATTATTTTTAGATTTTTATCTCCATTAGCTCATGCTCAAGCGTTGGATAATTACGATATGCTCGGGGCCGAAACTTTTATTCCACTCCATTTCATTTCCCCTGTCTCGTTATTATTATATCGCATTATCCGAGAAGGAAAAGAAAATACAATATCGAGAGTCAACGAACCATTAGCGGTTCAATTAGCTGTAAGTGCAAGTCCAATAGACAGCCGCGGCGAACGGGTTAAATATTATCCGCGGATTTCAATTACGAATACTTGCAGACCGACGTAGAATCGATTCGATGGTCGCAACCGCGTGTCTCTCTTACGCGGAGGAGACTGTACGAGAGAGGCAAAAATCTATTAGCGTAGATGGATCGTGATTACAGGTAGGCAGGTGTGTAGTTTGGTTTAGGGCCTAAATGGCGAACGCGATAAGGATCGACGCTCGCTCGCATTAGTTCGCTAATTCTAAGCCAACCGTTATTATGTATCCAAAGATACCCACCCCTGCGCTCTCCTATGCGCGTGCCGTCGCATAAACATTTTTTTTCACCCTGGTGTATGGTTTATAGTCTGTACTGTGTTACGTGTCGGTATGCACCGACATGATTTCGGATATCTTTCTCTTCGTTCGTTTTTTCTTCCCCACAATTAGTCCCGCTTCGTTCTGCTCCAGTCTTATCAACCTCGTTCGATCCCTCGTCTGAGATTTTACTCCCCGAGTGGTATACGAGCAATTAAAGTTACTGATTCATGGTGATTACGCTTCACTTTCATGCGGTTTTTTTTTTAAAATGGCTTTTTTCCTATAATGCAGTGTAGCGGACTGGTTTCTGTTCCTGTGTGTAACAGAATGCTAGGTTAATTGTCTTTTTATTCTTGCGGTGTATGGTGTGCGCAGCGATGTCGGTACCATGGTTCGGTCGTTTATCGGGATTACATTTTTATTCCCTGCCTCTGGCGTGATAATTTTCTAATAAACGATCTTTCAATTTCAATTAGTCGGATGTACCCGATAAGTCTTACTTGCAAAGTTTCGCGTCGTGCACTTTGTGTGCGTGGGATGTTTACGGGGATCTGTATGAAATTTTGTCGACGTTCGTAACCGATACACGCAACAAAATGTGTAAAACGATGAATTCATTTTAAACACAACCTTTATTGGCGACCACCGACAAAGAAATATTTACGAAAATCAGCGCATTTTTCCATACGGATGGGAAACATAGAATTCCTTTTGCTCGATAATACTTCGTGAAGAAAAACCGCGACAACTGTTCGAAATTGAATGTTCCGCCCTTTTTTTCCGCTGAATCGGGGCGAAGCTCTGTCGGCCGATCTTCACGCTCGATAAATTTGCACCTTTGCCAGCGCAGCGGAGACGAGAGCCGCGGGAATCCGACATTTATTCGCGCAATTTCACGTTTCACCCCGAGATTTTTATAAAGATAAAGACAACTTCCTGCTCGTTTTTTGCCGTAATAATAATTTGGCCCGCGGTCGTGTCGGTCTGTCGCTGTTTCAGCCTGCGTGTAATTTCGGCCGATCTTCGGTGCTGGAACAGGAAGCGACACTCTTTTTATCGTGTAGCGCCAAAATTAAAGGGGGATAAAGAGGGGCGCGTGTGGTATGGGTGAGAAAGAGAGGAAAGGAGGACACATGCGACAGGAGTTTTAAGGTGGTGAAATAATAATTGCCGATAAAGCCGAATAAATCGTTACCTCGCTATCGGGTATCGCCGATGAATAACGAGGGATCGACACGCGAAAATTTCTCCCCCTTTTAATGTAATTTTTTCGTAATAACGTGCCGAAAAGTTTGTCGCCGCCGTTAAGGGGACTGGCTGTAAATCATCCGCCGCGGAGGGCCAACGACATGCGTGTTTCTTTTATTACTGTCGAGCTTTTTTCGCAAATTTCTTCCTACATTTTTCTTTTCGTTTTCTTCCCTCGTAATTACCTATCTGGCTCATCCGACGGGAAAGTCGACGAACGTGTAATTTACATAACTGTAAAGAAGGATGGTTTGGATGAAGAATTTTCGGCGACTTCAAGAAGTAATTCGAACAAAGTACCGATTAATTCGTTCCCTTGCTTGCGTTTCGTATTACGATGCTGATTGCGTGTGATTTGCCACGGGATGGTTTTCGTCAAAGAGTGTAGAGCTTGTTGAATTTTCGGTGGAATAAATATTGGGGTAAATTCCATTTACCTAGTATTATGCACGGTGGATTTATGGGGGGGGGCTTAATTCCCGTCGTGCTGCTTGGCCGTTTCCATGGTTTTTGGCATTTTCGAGAAAAGAAGAGGCCGCAGAAGACGGCGTAACTCAAATTTTATGACGCGTGTAGTTTAATGCGTGTCGTACGATTTTCAACGCGCGGATATAAAATCGATGATCGATTGACGTTTTTATTCCGAGCATTACGATTTTACGATTCTACGGGCGTAGACAGTTTGCCCGACGGCGAACTTGCTGCGCTCGATTTTACATTTTCGTTTGTTGAGGCATCAGGAATATTGCGATACTGAATTACTACCGAATTCTAGTTGTATCGGAACTTCGGAAGCTGAAATAATTTGACGCGTGTGCGTAATTCATACAACAAATTCGCATTGGGCGAATAAAATATACATTATTTCTTGAGTATTGGGTTGTTTTTTTCTTCTTTACTGCAAGTGCCAGATATATCCTTGGACGGCGCTTTACGTTTTGCAATATTTCAGATAGGTCTTAACGGAGGCGTACCTGTATGTTTCATTTGTTAAGCGTTCGCCACTTCTTTGGGGTGTCGTTTACTTATTCAATATCATCAAATTGAAGTACTCGTCCTTTTTTTATTGGAACTAGCCGACACACCTATGGAATGTACTTTATGGACATACACACGTTGCATGTACTTAATAAGATAATACTTGAATGTTTGTTTCGAATCCGCGAACATTAAAAGTTTAAGGCTCTAATTATTCAAATCTTCTTTCTTCGTTCCGTTGCTTCTCGTCCAAATTCATGGTAATAAAGATAAAGCTACGAGTCGTGCAGGATTATGCGAAACAGTTGTCCCAACGTACACGAAGTCGATTATATTCGTTGAGTATCACCGTGGAATCTCAAAACGATTCGCCGTCGAACTTTCAGTCGTGAAACGAATTATGATAATTTCTCGTCGATCAAACAAACCGTGCCCCCTTTGATCTTCGATTAGTCGCGACACTTTTATCGATCCCTGAATTGCCTCGTATTTTCACCCGTGCCTGTGCATCGGCAAGTAGCAAGGTGGCCTATAAAATGGGAAACGCCCGAAAGTGAATCGAATATCAACGAAGATTGAGCAACTCGAAAAAAAATCATCGGATTTCGTCGATTTGAAAAAGTCTATCTACTTTTTTATCATTATTAGTATTTCTACAATATGTCGCAGTTAAACATACGCATTGATATCTGGTATTAGGTACAGTAACAATTGATATGGAAAAAGGTATAATAGTTTGACATTACATCTATTAGCCTTTTTCTACTTTTCTTGATTACACTGAACGGTCAACGCAAAGGTACGTATTAAATTTGCTTAGGTCAGACACTGCATTCGCGTACGTCGAATGTAACTGAATCAAGTGAAGGATGCAAAACGCGAGACAAGCATTTTCTTTGACGTTCACGTCAAGGTACGATATAGTCCAGAATAAACGTTTATACTAGAAATTATGCATCATTACGAACGTGAAAAATTCGATATTTACATACAGGCATTTACTTGAAACAACGTAACAGAATTACCTTCCCTACTCCGTTCGTTCAATCACAAAGTATCACAAAGTGTATCATGCGATCATCGCATCGCAAAAAAGCACGCTTCGGCGCAATTAAAAAGAGCATAATTGCCGGCGACGCATAACAATTACAAATCGCAATTGCACCCTTGCTGCGCACGAAAGCTGCGTAAAATCGAGTACGCATTATCCCGCCGTTCATCGGGCACGTTGGTGCACGGGGAACAGTGAGAAATAAGCGTTCGTTTACATAAAACAACGACTCGACGAGTTAGCAAGGTGAAGCAAAGAGTGACGTGTCCCCCGTAATTTGATTTCTCGTCGTGTGCGTGAAAAATTGTTAAAAACGGTAATTCGACGGATCAGGCGGGAACGTTTGAAAATTAGCGGAAAACAATTTCGATGAGCATCGCCGTTCCTTTTTCTGCTTCGTGCCCTCGAACATCCGCCGGCGGAACAGGGGATAATTATATGCCTCCTTTTTCCTTTAGAGACGCATGCAAGAATGTCAGAATGACGATTATTCCGGCCTATTCGCTGTCCGCCGGGGACATCCGACTTACCAATACTATTATCCGCTAGGCAAAAGGGCATCTGCCCGTTGCTCCACCCAAGATCGTGTACAATCAATTAGCAAATTATCGCTTCTCCGTGCGCTTCAGTGGATGTGTAGCTGTCGAGAAAATGCACCTGCTTTTTTCCGGCAAAAGGTCAGCCATCAAAGGTTCATCGACAGCTCTGGTTACCTAATTAGGCTAATTCTAGGGTAGCCGTTTTTGTTCTGTCATTCGGTGCCCTTTCGTGTGACGCCGGTGAGAACAGTGATACTCTTTCTTGTGACTTTGCAGTTTCGTAATTACTTAGTTACAAGTATATGTGATGCTTAAATATACATATATGTACGCGTGGAATCAGTTTATATCATTTTTGGGAGCACTATGCATTTCCATGACACTGATAGAGCTGATAGAGCTGAATATCGGCAACAAAACGAAATTATTGAAAAAAGCAATTGAAATTATTATTAACTAATGCTCCGTTTGAAAAAATATCGATGTTCTCTTATTTAAATGTGTTGCTGGTTCCCTATCTTATTAAAGATTTATTTATTTAAATGAAGCTATACTGTTTCAAGTTTCAATAGGGGGAATAGTTACACGCTAAACGAAATTGTAGACTTGCTGATTTCAACCTCTGAATAATATATTGTTGCAGGTCAGGCTGGTGTTAATCAATTGGGTGGTGTGTTTGTTAACGGGAGGCCATTGCCCGACTGCGTTCGACAAAGAATCGTGCAACTTGCATTGGTCGGCGTAAGGCCTTGCGATATTTCACGGCAGCTCCTCGTCTCCCATGGATGTGTCTCGAAGATCCTTACAAGATTCTACGAAACCGGAAGCATTCGACCAGGAAGCATCGGCGGAAGCAAGACGAAAGTGAGTATTTCTCAGAATTTGCATTAACTGTAGGGAATGAATTAAAGCACAATTCGGGGAAGAAATCAAGGCACTGAACGATTATTGTACATCGTACTGTACTCCAATCATTATGAATATTTTAAAGGTAACATTGCAAAATATTCGAACTTGCGTTCACGCCAATCGTACAATCAGATTCAGTGCTTATAAACCCATGTAATTTCTGAACAAACATTCTTTCAACGAGTTTCACCAACCTGCACAGTTTTTATCCGCGCCATCCGAGATACTCCGTACAAACGAACCATAAAGAATTTCAAGAAAAGGAAACTGACGAACGTGGAAATCGACGCGGCTCGTTTCAACCCCTTCCTAGATGGGACCGCGAATGGGAGACGAAGAGAGAGAAAAATAGAGAGAGAGAGAGAGAGAGAGAGAGAGAGAGAGAGAGAGAGAGAGAGATATGAATAAGTAGAGAGAGAAACATTGCGACAAAAAGCGTAATAAACGGAGGAAGGATGTGTGCGTTATGGGGCGGTGACACTGATGAGAGGAGGCGAGACGTGAGCGCAAAGTCGTCGTCCGGCAGCGCAGCGCTGATGTGATTTTAAGTAAGGGCTGCGCGAAGCCGACAGTGCGCGCAATTATCCAAACACCTTGCAGCGGTGTACATTTGCATAATTTCATGGCTGTGCACGGTCGCTTTTCTTGCCCTCGCGCCACCGTCTCCGTGTCGCGCGCGGAATTATCGGTACGTACGGGATCGCGTCGCGTCGTTTCGAATCCGTGGGGAACCCGGCAAGGATGCGCGAACGAAGGGAATCACGGGGCGATCGTAAAGGCGATCGTTCCGATCGAAAACGAGTCGAATTAGAAGCACTTAGCGCGCCCCTCGGGACCGTTCCCAGGCGCGAAAAGTGAATTCCGTCGAGCGATCACGCGGCACCATCCTCGCGCGGACTTTTAATAATGCCGGTTCGATTTGAATTTTAAATTCTTTGTTTACGACGCCGACAACCGGGGCCCCCGGTTTTACGATATTGCACGCCTTTCATTGAATTTTTCGCCCTAACGAGCTCCGCCGAGGCGAATCGATCGTTCAATTACGAACGGCGTCGGTGACATTGGCGCAGGTATAGATAGAACGGGATCGTTTATGGTGTAATCGAAGTGTATCGTTCGCGTACATGGAGGCTCGATGGCGTGGTTTCATTATCGATTTACGGGCCGGCGCGCTTCGAAAATTCTCCGCGACGGACCAAAATTAATATTGCTTTTCTCTAATGACGACACGATTACCTCTATCCGCGTACAATGCGCATAGTATGTGCGACGCTCCTTAAAGAATTGCTACTCTTCTTCTCCGTTAGCTGCTATACCCCTCGCGCGGCCGCGAAATAGCAACGAAATTACGAGCTAACGAGTTAAAGCCCCGACGTGAATCAAACGATATCTCATACGCAACGTGATACATGTGTTCGATGATCAAGAACCTTGAGGTGGTGTGCGGATTATCTCCATGCGGATGAATCCTCCGCGAAATGGAACCGCGTGCGAACCAACACGGAGCACCGACAGGCACCGGGGGAAGACGGGGAAAAAGAAACTACGTTTTGTTACCACGCGTAACGTCACTAATGACAATATAATTGCACGCTACCAGCACGGTGAATCTTTTTGCGATTCGCCCGTGCGGGAACTCTCGTGATCCCCCGTTTCGGCTTAATGAATTTATTTTAATAACGGCCGCGTCTGGCGTGCAACGACCTACCGACGCTGAATTGCGACCGCGGCTCTCCTCGAACGTTGCTTCATGCCGCCCGTGGAAACCTGAGGAGCATATTTAAATTCTGACTGTGCTCGAGGACTATTACGAGCGCATGTAAACGATCGTCATCAGCGGCCATTATCGTGGCGTGTTCGTTTTGGTACCGATGACGCCAAAATAGTCGAGCCGCCGGATATTGCGTTTCTGCCGTTTCCACCGTGGCCATGAATTCCGTGATTTGTTCAGGAATAATGATGAGAAAGTGGTTACAGGCGAGTTAAGATCACGGGGACCAAGTTCCGCCGCTTCGAGGAGGACTTTCAAAAGCGCATGGTTGATTGGCGATTTCAATGGCTCTTGATACGATCCTTCTTTGGAAAGTAATAGAAGACGGTACTGTCCCCTTGGTTCGAGATTTTTTTTTTCTTGGAAGTATTCTGCATGCGTTGAGTTGTAGAACAAAAATGTAAATTCGATGCCCTCGGATGAAAAAAATATCGACATTACTTAATACTCGCGCGTGAAATATTCGAACGTCTTCATTGAATCATATTAAATACAAAAGAAATGTACATTCTGCTTCTCGATTCCACTGAAACTTTTAGTTGCGGGGCAAGAGAAATATACTCGGCGTTGCATAATGAATATGGGCTAAGGAACCTTTAATTACACGGTAGCTTTAATCTCACTACTTTCCCCTGAAAGCTACATTTAAGCCTGCCTTCCCAGGACGTCCATCAAAAGTTGTCGAAAATTTTCGCCACGTAACGACAGATAAGTGCGAACCGTTGATGAAACGCCGATCACCTTTTTAAATGCATCCGTGCGTCAAGGAGAATCGGCCCGTAGATATAATCTCGCTGGAGGAAGTAGTTCGAGTCGCGCATGTGTCAGACGCGCCACGCTTCGCGTCAGACGCGAGCGCCGTTTGATTGTGGCAATGAACATTTCTGCTAGAATCATGGCGAGATTATAATGCAAATAATGAGAAAGTCTTGCAATTAAATCTTCAATAAATTTAATTAATTAACTAATAAAATTACATTTCCGAATTGGAGAAAAATGATTGCGCATACTATGTCTTGAAATTTTCGAAGCAAATCTATTATTACGTATTGAATCTTCTATTATAAATGTATGAGTGTCCGTCTCCTTTATAATTTCAACAAAAAACGAGCGAACCTCGAATATACTCGCCGTATAATTTCAGAGGTGTCTAACAATTCTTCTGGTTTTAAGTAATGGAAGTCTGTAAACCGTTTTTTATATTTTTATTTATTTTCCATATGTCCATAGATCGTTTGCTCATTTCACTAATTGAATCCTCGCAGAAGAATGAATTATTCCCCGGCACGAATCGCGCATAACATTTTTACCCGTCGTACTACGAACTGCAAGATGAATTACTCCTTACTCGAACGATCGTCGATTATACTCACCGACGCGACGGTGGTCCTCGCGACGCCTTCCTAAGAAACATGTCACGCTCGTTAATCCTGGCCGATTATTTTCCAATCGACCGGTTAATTTGTGCATTAATTGTCGAACTATCCGTCGATCTACACGTGTTACCGCCCGCGGTACGCCGTTTTCAAAGCGTGTCCCGGTACTTTCCTCCCCGTGGTCGTTATCTTCGGCCGTGTACGGGCTCGAAGTGGCGCGATACGCGTCGGATAATGGCGTCGCATCACGGCAGAGGAAATTGTCTCATGAAAAATGTACGCCCCGTCGAAAGTCCCGATAATAATGTGGAGCATCGGTGAACGAGATGAAAATCGCCAACGCGATCTTCCTGCGCCTGTCGATCTTCTTCTTTTTCCGTGTTTGTTTAAAACGACGGGACCAGTTTACGGTGTGCGCCGATCCGCGAAATATTTGATAACCGTTTATTCGGGAGAACAAAATCGTACGACTCTTTCCTGGTATTAACAGCGGTTCCGACGGCGATACACATCGATGGAATTAATTTACCGATGTACGAACCACGTCCCCTTTCCGCTGCGGTACATGCTATTTACGCGGTGTAATGAAAATTACTGAATGTTGTATTTACAAAGCATCGAGATTCAAAGATACGGTGCGTAATGGTTTTAAGATACAAGAAATTACACGTTCGGATAAAGAGGTGCGTATTGAAACGTGTAGCGCATTTTTTTCTCTCTCGATATCGTAAATATCTCTTGCAAGGTTGTTATTTTTCTTCTTTTTATGTGTACCCAGGTACGTAGCTCGGAATATTTGACGAGTACTGTTTCGCAGTATCTCGTATGAATATTTTAGTGCTCCAAACATTTTGTTTCAATATTCTGAGTACTTCAAGTGCTTCTTATGCTACAGTTTGTTTTCCATTCAAAGTGTAGATATCCTACGATAGTTTTATATTACTAATCGCAGTACTAGCCACGCGTATTTCACGTGCGATGACTCTTGTACCGAATAGTTCTTTTTTTTTTTACCAGTGACAGGTACACGCGTAAATATTTAATTTTATAAGAACGTTCGATACGTTGAACAGTGTTCTTCCCAAGAAAGCGTCATAAATATTCTCGCATGCGAATACCGGTGTTTCCTCGACGATTTCCGCTGGTTGATCGGAAGCGTTTTCATTTATCTGGTAATTAAGATCTCGCGCGCACACGATGACGAGTCATGCCACGGCTTTCTGACGGATGAGCATTTATATTTCGATGCATGATTTAGCGATACCCGATAAAAACGTCACGGGACAAGGAAAACAGGCATCCAGCAATCGCACACGTGCATGTTCTTCCCTGTTTGCAGATCAAGGTGTTAATTTAGTGCAGCTTGTAGATTCCTTTCGCAATTATAATTTGCACAACTACCACGTAGAACAATTGTTATTACATTGGCGAAGCTGTTCCTTTCCATTACAAGCCTAAATATTTTCATTTCATTCGGACAATTGAAAAAATTCTCCAACTTCCCCCCTAGAAAGAGAAACGACGGGTCTCGAAACGTTACAATTAAAACGCAACCGTCACTTAAAACGGAGAGATAGCGAAGAAACGATACGAGCAGGGGAAGCGACGACGAAAAAAAAAGCCAGTCGACGAACAGTTTCGTCGGGCAGCTAAAAGGACGTTATTATCCACGTTGAAGCCGGTCCTCGTACATCTTATCATTGGGAACAATTGGAGCGGCGGACACCAGAAGTGACGGAGCACAACCCTCCGGACAGTAATTACCGAGTTGGTCAACCTGTTCGATAGTTTACGTTATCTAACGTTTAGCGCCAGATGCCCGTGCGGTCGATTTCCTTTGTGATGTGGTGTGCGGCACGTCGGTACACGAAAGACATCGTTCATCGCCGGCACCGTGTATACGTGCTGGTCGCTCAAGGGTACGGGGCGCAGCGTGAGAGGGTAGGCATTAGGACACGTATATCGTGGGCCGGGAGGTAATTGTGGCAATGACGACGGAAGTGTCAGATTAGAATCTGAGATGCTCCCGGGAGCACGCGATGCTTGTCCTAACCCCTGAAACTATTAGGCGAACGGCTCGACGGCTGGCCCCCTTAAACGTTCTGCTGGCCACCAGTGGTGCTTCCATATCGGTGCCGTTCAATGGACACCGGCCGCCCTTCTGATTGAACGCACGTCGTTGTACGAACGTCGATTTCGCCTCGGGATGACAGTTGTTCCTATTTAATTTGCGATTTAGAGCATTCCCCTCGAGCTTTTCGGTGTGCAATATGTTTAATCATTTACGTTCGCATTGCGGTGCATAGTATTTAATTAATTGTAGACATCTAGAGGTTCGAATACAGAAGTAGCTTATTCATTTTCACGCGTGACGGAAATTAATCATTGCACGGATATACCGTGCAATTAGTTACAAGGTTATTATGGACAATACAATTTCATTTCGTAAGTCAAAGAATAGTTTCCAGTTTCCCTATTTGATCCTTGAGCGATGAACGGCTCGAATTTAAATCTAGCTCCCACCCCTGTCGTGCATCGAAATGCATATGAAATTGACCCGAACGTTTCCAGCATTATACTTCCCCTGTGCGCATGGCGTGGCCGCCCCAGAGAAATCGTTGATCTCGAAAATCTGTGTACGACGAATAACATTTCCATCGCGTTAGCATAAAATTAACCGCGGGCCCGTGTGGTGTAGCTTCATTAGCAAGTCAAATGAACGGTGGCCAGATTGAGCACCACTGGGCCCACTGGGCCCACTCGCAGGGACCGTCGAAAAGAAACGGGCCGCGCACTGCGATGAGCAGATGAGCCCGCCTCCTCGGTAAACCGGGGCTAAACTGTAATAAAGTGCGGTACGCATTACCCACCTACCTTTGGGACCTTCCCCTTTATCTGATTCACAGGGACACCAATGTGCTTCACCTGTGAACGACATATGGCCGGTGTTTCCCCTTTCGACGACAGTGTGACCACTTTCGCGTTAATTTGTCGGTGAGATAGCGACGACTCCCGGCCGGAAGGAAAAATGACCAGGTTCCACGATGATCGACAACGGTCGCGATGATCATGGGACCGTTACGATATCCCTAGAGGACGTCCGCAAACTGTCGAATATCAGCTTTACTTTCTATAGCACTCGGTGGTTTAACGTCGAGATGTTTAAAGTATCGAGAGGGAGTCTTATATTATATAGAGATTTTTCTGATCACACATTCCTTACTTTCTAATGCCGAAATTGTGGACAAGTAATATATGCAGATCTCTAATTATTTTCTGTATACAATATTATGTGTATTATTATATTTTGTATATATTATCATACAGGCTACAAGTCTATTCCCCCAATTTGTTCGAAGAAGCGTGTAAAACTTAAATCAGAGCTTCGATCGAAAAGGAGAGCATGTAATATTAGTTAAAAGGCATACGACCTCGCAGGTGTTACATTTATTATTTTTGTTCTTTTGCCATGAAGCATTCCTCGTTCCTGAATAAAATCAAACACCCTCGTATATTTAGCGGTGAGAATTGTATCGTCGTTTTATCGTCGATAAAAAGTTCAGCTACAAAGAGGGTCATGGAAAAAAATCGCGAAGGGATAGGATCGATATTGAATCGATAACATCGCGTTATATCTGGACAGGTATCGCAAACTGGCGGCGTTTAAGTTTCGGAAATAACCGCGATATAGATCACCCCTTTGGAAAGGATCAGGTGCCACCTCGCGACATCGTATCGACCCTGTCGTTTACTATATATTTATTTCTTTATTTTACATTTCTGTCCCAAATGTAGCCCTTTTAACGAGCAATTATTACAACAGTGTATTTTCTGAGTTAACATACGGTCCTTTGATAAGTTGATTAACTCCATGAAAATATCACACAGGAGGGATGATACAAGCACAGAAAATGGCTTACATTTAATTTTTGCCTTCAAATCAGTTTAGACTTGATAAACATAAAATATCGCATAAATAAGTGCAGCGTAGAATTAAAATAAACTTCCAAAAATCTTTATGTTTACAGCAAGTGGCGACTCCCACGGTTGTCAAAAAGATTCTACGAATGAAGCAAGAACAACCAACGATGTTCGCCTGGGAAATCCGAGAGCAGCTTGCACGACAACGTGCTTGCGATCCTCAAAGCTTACCTTCTGTTTCCTCGGTAAATCGAATTCTTCGAGCAGGAGGACTTCACCCTGATCATACGGGGATCGAGGCTGGCTCTACTAGCACGTATCCCTCGCAAGTCTCCTCAAACGTCGCCAATAGAGGTGAGAATAAATTTGGAAAGTGCGTACACGCGTGTTATGTGTTGTAGCAAAATAATTTTGCCAAGTTGCAAATTAAAGCCTCCCATTTACTCTCTTTACGTACTGCATTAACTTACAACCTTACAATATTTACAATAATCTGCAAAGAGCAACTGACAGCTGCGCTATAATCACGTCGAAATGTCAATCAGTCGTCGATTTGCGAGCAAACGTTAGCAAAATCGCGTCGAAATCGTTTCGCGTTTCTCCACGTCGTTGTCGTCTTATTATGCACGGGGAAGCTGCGTTACAAGTGCACCATTATCGGCTAATGATCCCTTAAACATCTGTTCGTATCGTAGAATCACTGTCGACATTTTTTGCATTGTTTTGCCTCCTTTACGATTCGGTACCGTAGGTAAGATGGAGGCAGAGAGGCAGAGGGAAGGAGCGTAGCAAAGATGCAACGAAACGGGGAGAAAGATAATAAAAAAAAGGAAGAAGAATGAAAGAGGCAGAAAGATGGGAGGGAAAAGAGAGAGGAGGAATTCGTAAAATACCCTGTGGCCGATTGACTCGTCACAGCGAGCTGCCCAACACGCAACCCCTTGAAACGAACTCGAAATTTGACTCACAATTTGCCTCGTTTACCCCACAAATTGTCTGCAATATTGTTCCCTTCTTTTTCTATCATCTGACGAAGCTGCATCACGGAATGTGCTTTGAACCACGACAGAATTTCAGATCGCCGCGGTGCGTGACACGCGTTCGTGGAAACTATCATACAATGCATCATTATGTGTTTCTGATGCACTTCCAATACGTATTATTATTACTTATTTAATACAAACCCCTTCAATTACATTCAGAATATTTAGTTAATATTCTCTGCCACAATATACATGCAGTCGCGCCACATTTTATATTGCAGCCTACTCCATTTCGTTACCGAGGTAACCAGAAATTTCTAACTACTTTTCGCGCAAGATCAGAACATCAGCTGCCTCTCTCCTTCCCCGCCCTGCGGAATTATAAATACTGCGATCTTATAAGCGTCGATTTAATTTCGCGTTAGGAGCACGAAGATATAGACATTAAGGTTGCAATAAACCTTGGTCGTTTCGCGTAATGCGGCCATTCAGCGTAATGACCGGTTCTACGACAAATAAGAGCAGCGCAGCACAGAATTCTGATTAACACCCATCCGCATTTTTAGTTGATTTTATATGGACAAAGGGCGTTAAATATTAATGAACTGGCGTACAAGCTGAGAACTACGATTACGCTATCTTGTACACTAATTAGCATCGTGTTATTCTATTGATTTTATTTCCAACGTCAGATACACTCATGAGAACGGATTACCAGTTGTTCTACCCGGGCGCACTGGGACCACTGCACATCTCCACGACTTCCGGTAATTCCAGCGCACCATCTTGGAACCCGAGCTTTTACTCGTCGCTGTATCAAGCGACAACACTACACTTGCACCACGGAATGCAATCATTCACGTAAGTTTCACGTTAAGTAAGTACTTAGAGCCACATACATTTATTTTCCAGTATCCTTTCATTAAACCGTGGCGAAAATATCGCTTATATTTTCAACGTGCGATAATAATCGTCGGTTACGAGACGACGAAAGATCGTAATGAATTATATCACAGCAAATATCTATATTTTTCTAATAATTCTTTTCCAAACTGTCCATATTCGAATCATATACCATTTAAACAGCAAATTTCGAACCTGGGATACAAGCTAATAACAATTGACCATAACGAACGTACAAGACCTGAAAAATAAAACGTACAATCGTGTTTGTTTAGCTCGTTGGACGTAGAACGACTATCGGAACAGAGCGGGCCAACGAACCAGGGCGATCTAAAGTCCAGTTCAAGCTCGATGGCCGGGAGCGACGATTCCCTGGACAAAAGCGACCTGGACGAGAATCCGGAGTCCCAGGACCACTACAAATCGTTCCAAAGTTCGCCCATAATCCTGGAACTGGGGCAGAGGATCGGCAGCGATCGTAGCGCGTTCGTGAGACACAGTACATCCGGTTCGTCCGGAAGCCTGGAGAATCGACCGAGTCCCCCACCGTCTGATAAGCAGAAAACGACGTCGCCGCTGATCCTGGACACCGGAAACGAGCAGCACACCATGGCCAAAGAAGTGTCGGTCGAGGGAAGACCAGCGCAACCTCAGAGAAAGCGAAATCCTTACTCGATAGAAGAGCTGTTGAAAAAGGACGAGAGCAAAAGTACCCCGAACAGGCCGAAGTTGACGAACACGGGGGTGGTTCAACCCTGTGGAATCATTCTGAACAAGGAAATCTGAATGATTCGAGAGGGGGACGTGGTTTGTCAGCGTAACGGCAGAGGGTGAGAAAGTTTTATGATCCGGTGACAGAGGCTATGCGATGATCGTCTGGATTTGGGAGAATTTTCGAAACAGGCTAAGTTACATGCTGTGACGTGTTGTTGACGAGACGAAGATGAAGTTGTGGGAAGCGAAGACTAGAGGCTAGAAATGACGAGGGCGTGCAGTTCGAAGGATTGAATGATTAAGTAGGCTCAGGAACATTGTGGATTTAGTCTGCGTTTATATTTGATGTCCCGTGGCTCTGTATTTTTGGAAAATTATTGATATGAAATGTCACTTGTCCCTTCGGTACGACCCGGTTAGAGGTACATTAAATTCTACGTTTCGGTGGCAGTGACATTTCTTGTTCGAAGAAGTCGCAGTAATAATTGTAAGTACAAATTCTGTTTATGCAATTATATCAGTAGTGGAATGAAAATATGGTTCTACTGTGAATATCGAATATAAACTCGATGGTCAGATTTATTTATTAAGTAAGAGAGTCAATGGACAGTATCTCTGAATCCTAGGGGAATATTCGTGCGTTATACATCTTTAGTCCTTGAACTTCTAAAGTAAATGATAAAAGTACATTTCCGTAACTTATTTATAAATTTGCAAATTCCTCGTTACAGGCTATTGTAAATAGTGATTTTGCGAATGAATTAATTGAATAAATAATTCAGCTTTCGAGTAACTTATTTAGTATTTCTTTAAACACAAAACAAATATTATTTGTTTCGACTTCCAAAGGATTAAAAGTGTATTTAAGAAATGAATAAAAATCTAAAAATGATCAATATTATAATTTACCAAAAATGGGAGAAACCAATGGTTCTGTAATCGATGAACCATATCGTAACAGGAAATATAATTAGCGCAGCTTTATCGATGTCCGAAAATCTCGAAAATTAAAGCGATCGCCGTTGTACTACTATCGACATGGAAAATGGAGCATAGATTGTATGTAACAATAGCATCAATCGTCGATCATATATTGTTGACTGCAATATCGTAGGGTACACGTAAGTCTGTTAAGCTAATTTATAATTATAATAAATTATTTTTATTCATTGTACCGCGTTTGACACCGTCGATGTCTTATCTCTTCATGCAGTAGGGACACATAAGAACTGCAGAATGAATACATTAAAACGGATTAATGTAGATGTGTGGTGAGTTTCGAGGGATATCAGAAGGACCAGGTTTATGATCTGCGAATACGTGATTTTTCTGTTGTGTAATTTGTGTGCTGTACGATTTCGTTTTGCGAACGGGACGATGCCATATTATTATGTACGATATTTAATTTTAATTTTAGTCAAAGGGACTTTGACGTATTCTAATAAAGTAAAATGACTAGTAACCTTGGCAAAGTTACTTGTTTTTATTTATCATACTCAATTAATGAAGACCAGTCGATGAAAGAACAGGCGCAAATGATGCGACCTGTGAAAATTTTGGAACTTACTAAGTAACGACCATGAGATCAAAGTTTGTCCATAAATACTCTAGCAAAAATATTAATTCTTATGTTACCAAATGGACAAAGTAGTTATTCAACAACAAAAAATACACTGCATTTAAAATTTCAACGAACTTTACTCCACAATTATTTCATCTAGTCAATGTTGCTTTGAAAGAACTATTCACTTTTGATCTAAGGGTTAAAAATTATAATTTTACAAAGTTTTATTACAACACTTCCAAGTCTTCTTAAAAATGTTTTTTTAAGACCTTCTTTTGGCTTTGCTGGGTCCCACAGGTATTTATCGGCACGGTGAACAGAATATAATTGATCTTAAATAATGAGATACCTGAAGCATTCAACAATACATAGTTTTCATCCCAAAATCCGTATGAGCATTACGAGTTGTATCGCCAGAGGAATAATTGCAAATAAACTTATCCTAAACATTCTATCCAAAATTGCACCACTTTCTTCATAACTTCTTCATACTTTCACAGCTTCCTTCCAATTTGACTATCACGGACTACAACTTTGAATACAATTATTAGTAAATCCGCAATCAGAGGTTCCACTGTACCATCAAATACGGCTCTATGGCACAGCGCTTCGTATCGAGGATCGTTGTACACAGGCAAGAGGAATCTCGTACACCTAAAACCGCGTCGTAAAATCGGATCTAATACCGGGAAAAAAGATGACGAGACGTATTAAAACAAGAGCCGAGCTCGTTAGAAAGCACCATCAGCTTATAGGCAAAGAGGAAAGTATGCCAAGCTCGGCCAATAGAGCGAGGCAATTAAACGAAAGCCTAATAAAGCGGTGGCTATAAAGCACGCATCGGTTACGTTGAACAGTCGAGGCGTGAGGATGTGGTTAAACTATAAACGATTTGGTCCACGTGTGTCATATGTGGACACGCTGCGTGTATACCTTGTGAAATACAACGTGAATGACTGTCCTCGCAAAAAGGAAAATGATATTAAATGACGAGCCGTGTCTCGCGACCGCAAACCTATCCACCATAGGATGCTCCCCCTTTTACATTTACAACGTTGTAAAACTTTTTATCTGCCTCCTCATCGCGGACTAATTAATGCACTATAAAACGCTAAAGCCTCGATATCCACCGATTCAAACGCATACCCTCGGGCTTATGCTATTTTACACGAGCTTTTTAGATACCCGAAGCAATGTTACAATAGTAAACAGGTTGATGAATACAAAAACATTGGCCATGAGATGCGAATCTGTTCAGAAGGTTCAATGTGAAGCTTTGTGGAACATGGTAGGAGTTTTGGATTAATTGCGTGTTCTATTCCGGAGTGACAAAATAATGGGAAATGTGTGGAATTGAAATGGTTAGAGCTTCCGTGAGTTTTACATGTAAATCGGTTTAATCTAGTGGGCTTAACTTTGTAGTAACCAAGTGGCATAAGGAATCCCTTGGACATACAGCGAATTGAAGATTCCAAAGGATCATTTTTTCTCTCAATTAATTTTTTGTTTATCAACTAGCTCAACCTTAAAATGTTTTCTCCATTCTAAGATTCCAGCTGAATTTTTCAATGATTCATACTAAGATTTGTGCATTCTACTTGTTTATTTTTTCCATTCAATATAGATTTCCGTTTGTGAATTCCGTAGAAACTGGACATGGTAGCAGATGTAGATTGAGCAGAGCTGGTTTCTGGAAGGATAAACATTAATTTAAGACGTCGTTGATTACAATCGGCCCAGCAGAACCCGAGATAATTGAATTTGTTTAAATAAATTATTAATTCGACTTGCCGGCAAGATACATCAATGATCAGTGGACATAAATTAAAGCTAGCGGTATTAGCTACCATCTCCAATTGGTGTGAACATTATTCCATGCGCAGTTCATTTGTTATAAACAATTAAACAATTAAATTTGTTATTGCGGTCAACTGCATATAGTTACAGCAACGGGATATTTTTCATCGTGTTGCTTGTTCGATTCCCTTTCATTTGACATCCTATTTATTGGAAAACAACCTCCAGGAGCCGAGATAAGAATTTTTTTTAAATTTTAATCGACACAAACAGTCGATAATCGTGTACGTGGCGCCATCTCGCGTTTGCGGCCTTTTTCGCAGTTTTGCTCACCGCCAAAACCGAATTCCTGGATTACATCGTTAATTTAGACAATTGTGTTTTTCTCGGCTTCCAGTGGGTATTTCTTAACCGGACTTGTCTTAAATTAAAGCTACGAGTCATAGATATCCCCTCCAACAGTTGCAACAATAGGGCATGTGTGGGTAAAAAGTTATAAACAATTGAAGATATGGCGAAAATGCACTCCGGGTCATTGCATATATCTCGGCTTCTGGAGATGGTATATCAATGATCGACTGCTTAAAATGAAGGTAAAGCATGCTTGCCACACGACACCAATCGATTTATTAATGCTGCATGCGCCCTTTACTTTTTAATACCAATTAAAGTATTCGATTAAGAATTGCACCGAAGTTATTAACGTGGGCCGATGTAATGATGAATCATATTGTTCCTTGTACCAAGAGCTTCAATTTGAGATGTCGTTGATCAAAATCGGCCCGGCAGAAGCCGAGATAATTGAATTTGTTTAAATAAATTATAAACAAATGCCATTAATTCGACTTGCCGGCGATGTACATCAATGATCATAGGACATAAATTAAAGCTAGCGATATTAGCTACCATCTCCAATAGGTGTGAACATTATTCCATGCACAGTTCATTTGTTATAAACATTTAAACAATTAAAATTGTTATTACGGTCAACTGCATATAGTTACAGCAACGGGATATTTTTCATCGTGTTGCTTGTTCGATTCCCTTTATTTTGAGACGTCGTTGATTAAAATGGGCCCAGTAGAAGCCGAGATAATAATTGTTAAATATTTTGTCGGTAACGATATGTCGATAATCGTGTACGTGGCGCCATCTCGCGTTTGCGGCCTTTTTCGCAGTTTTGCTCACCGCCAAAACCGAAATCCTGGATTACATCGTTAATTTAGACAATTGTGTTTTTCTCGGCTTCCAGTGGGTATTTCTTAACCGGACTTGTCTTAAATTAAAGCTACGTGGCATAGCTATCTCCTCCAACAGTTGCAACAATAGGGCATGTGTGGGTTAAAAGTTATAAACAATTGGAGAATTGGGGAAAATGCACTCCGGGTCATTGCATATATCTTGGCTTCTGGAGCTGGTAGATCAATGATAGACTGCTTAAAATTAAGGTAACTCATGCTGCTACATGAAGACAATCGATTTATTAATGCTGCATGCGCCCTTTATTATTTATAAACAATTAAAGTATTCGATTGAGAATTGCACCGAAGGTATTAACGTGGGCCGATGTAATGATGAATCATATAGTTCCTTGAACCAAGAGCTTCAATTTGAGATGTCGTTGATTAAAATCGGCCCGGCAGAAGCCGAGATAATTGAATTTGTTTAAATAAATTATAAACAAATGCGATTAATTCGACTTGCCGGCGAGATACAGCATTGATCATAGGACATAAATTAAAGCTAGCGGTATAAGCTAACATCTTCAATAGGTGTGAATATTATTCCATGTGCAGTTCATTTGTTATAAACAATTAAACAATTAAAATTGTTATTACGGTCAACTGGATATAGTTACAGCAACGGAGTATTTTTTATCGTGTAGCTTATTGGTTCCCCTTTCATTTGAGACATCGTTGATTAAGATCAGCCCAGCAGAAGCCGAGATAATAATTGTTAAATATTTTGTCGGTAACGATATGTCGATAATCGTGTACGTGGCGCCATCTCGCGTTTGCGGCCTTTTTCGCAGTTTTGCTCACCGCCAAAACCGAATTCCTGGATTACATCGTTAATTTAGACAATTGTGTTTTTCTCGACTTCCAGTGGGTATATCTCAACCGGACTTGTCTTAAATTAAAGCTACGAGTCATAGCTATCCCCTCCAACAGTTGCAACAATAGGGCATGTGTGGGTAAAAAGTTATAAACAATTGAAGATATGCCGAAAATGCACTCCGGGTCATTGCATATATCTCGGCTTCTGGAGATGGTATATCAATGATCGACTGCTTAAAATGAAGGTAAAGCATGCTGCCACACGACACCAATCGATTTATTAATGCTGCATGCGCCCTTTACTTTTTAATACCAATTAAAGTATTCGATTAAGAATTGCACCGAAGTTATTAACGTGGGCCGATGTAATGATGAATCAAATTGTTCCTTGTACCAAGAGCTTCAATTTGAGATGTCGTTGATCAAAATCGGCCCGGCAGAAGCCGAGATAATTGAATTTGTTTAAATAAATTATAAACAAATGCCATTAATTCGACTTGCCGGCGATGTACATCAATGATCATAGGACATAAATTAAAGCTAGCGATATTAGCTACCATCTCCAATAGGTGTGAACATTATTCCATGCACAGTTCATTTGTTATAAACATTTAAACAATTAAAATTGTTATTACGGTCAACTGCATATAGTTACAGCAACGGGATATTTTTCATCGTGTTGCTTGTTCGATTCCCTTTATTTTGAGACGTCGTTGATTAAAATCGGCCCAGTAGAAGCCGAGATAATTAAATTTGTTTAACGAAATTATAAACAAATTAATTTATCTCGGCCTGCAGTCGAGTTACGACAATTATCAGTGGACATAAATTGAAGGTAGCAGTAGCAGCTAGCGTCTCCAATAGGTGTGAACATCATTCGATGAGCGGTTCATTTGTTAGAAACATTTAAACAATTAAAATTATTATTACGGTCAACTGCATATAGTTACAGCAACGGGATAATTTTCATCGTGTTGCTTGTTCGATTCCCTTTATTTTGAGATGTCGTTGATTAAAATCGGCCCAGTAGAAGCCGAGATAATTAAATTTGTTTAACGAAATTATAAACAAATTCATTTATCTCGGCCTGCAGTCGAGTTACGACAATCATCAGTGGACATAAATTGAAGGTAGCAGTAGCAGCTACCATCTCCAATAGGTGTGAACATCATTAGATGAGCGGTTCATTTGTTATAAACATTTAAACAATTAAAATTGTTATTACGGTCAACTGCATATAGTTACAGCAACGGGATAATTTTCATCGTGTTGCTTGTTCGATTCCCTTTATTTTGAGACGTCGTTGATTAAAATCGGCCCAGTAGAAGCCGAGATAATTAAATTTGTTTAACGAAATTATAAACAAATTAATTTATCT